>OY728138.1:1474240730-1479240730 GCA_963277665.1 Viscum album
TTTCTGAAGTTTGGCTCGGGTACGTTCAGTGAACGAACGAGCGGGAATTCCTAACTTTTGATCCGATGCTCGGAATTGAAATCCGAGGACACCGATGAGTTCGCAGCGCCGATATTCGCTTAAGAAGACCTTTTTCGAAGTTGTGTTTGCCTAGGAGGAGATGTTTAATTTTCTGGATGAAATGAAGAGTAAAATAAATTTGTTATACAATATTTATTTTATTTATCTTCTTAAGTGGTTATATCCTAAGTGTGGAAGTTCGGGTGGAATCACAAGTTCCTAACTAACCAAGTGAGGATTAAGGTGAGGTGGGGCCCACACGAGCCCCAACCCTTCACCTTCCCCTTAACTCTCTTCTACCCCCTTAAACTCCCTTGCACTTAATGTGCCAAAACCCCTCAAATTCCCTAACTCCCCTCTCTCCCTCTTAAAGGCTTGACAACATAACTTTTAATTAATTATACAACTCATGTATAATTAATAAGTGAGTTTAATTTTGAGTTTTTGAAATTCAAACTCTTGAATTCCAAAGGTTGGGTTGTGTTAATAAATTAAGTGTAAGCTTGATTTATTTTTGGGTTAGTTTATTTGTTACTTGAGATGATTGGGAGAATCGTTGAGAGACTTGAAGATCTTCTTCGTCTTCGACGAAGAACGTGAAGAACGGTTCTTCTCTGACAAAGAACATCGATCCCACGACCATCGAGACTCGGCGTCCCGGATTCTTCCGTCTTCATCTTCCTCCTCGACAAGGGAGAAGTCGCCGACCGTGGTAATCATCGCCAACGACAACGTACCTCTCTTCTTCGTCTTAAGCGACAAGTGAAGAGACGTCGTTCCCTCCTCGGACGCACCCCGACGTCCACGGAATCTACGTCCGACGCCGCGACGCCTTCCTCCGCGATAACCGACGTGTGACGTCAAATTTCAAGGTAGGGGGTTTGTCCTTTTTAAATTACGTGTTTTCATTCCCTCGAACATGAAAGAATAATCTGTTGGGCGTAGTTCCAAATTTTATTAAAAATTGTGAAACTTTCATTGTTGTGTTTATACGATTGGCCAACTGATATCATTATAACGGGAGGAGACCGGACCGCACGAACACGGCCGATTCTCCTCCCCCTTCTATTCTTTCGTGTTAATTTAGCGGAGACAGCGCGATGTCGTCGCAACCGCGCAGGAACAAAAGAATAAATGGCCGGAGCGAGCTGCGACGAAGAAACGCGGTGCCGACGCACCGCGTCGTTGTTTAGAAAGAGACCGCGGCCGAAGACGGGCCGCGCTGGAACAAGGAGGCGACCGGCGGCCAGCCGGGCCGCCGGTGCCGGAGATCATGAAGGGCCGCGCCCTACGACCGCGGCGGGGCAGCCAGGGGCGCCGGCCTCGCCGGCGCCGGAGAACAGGAAGGCCGCGGCCCTACGGCCGCGGCGGAGCAGCCAGAAGGCGGCCGGCCTCGCCAGCCGCCGGAGATCGAGGAAGAGCCGCGGCTACGGCCGCGGCGGAGAAGAAGAAGGGGGCCGGCCGCGCCGGCCGCCGGTTTGGTTAGGAGGCGGGACCCGCGGGTCCCGCGTCAGAAAGAAACGGCCGGCCATAGGCCGGCCGAGATCCGAAAAAAGGGGGGGTTTACCCCCCCCCCCCCCCCCCCCCCCCCCCCCCCCGCGTGCGGCACATGCGCGGCCCCCTGGCCGCGCCGCCGCGCCGCCACCGACCGGGCCGGGTCCAGCGGACCGGGTCGGTCCGACCCGGTTCGGGTCAGCCCAGGGGGGGTCGGGCCGGGTCGGCCCGGACCCGGACCCCCCGTTTTCGAGACGACATCGGTCTTTTGGCCATAACTTGAGCCACGAACCTCCGATCGATGAACCGTCTGCGGCAACGCGATCCTTGGATCGAGACGGTCGTTTCGGTATACTATACTCAAGGCACACATTCTTTTTCGGGAGCCTACGTGGTTAAAACTCCGTAGTTAAGCGTTCTTGGCTTAGAGTAGTGATCAGGATGGGTGACCTCCTGGGAAGTTTCCCAGGGTGGGTCTCAGACGGAAAGGCTGATATCTTTCAGACTGGACGTCCGATTGACGAACCGTCAGCGGCGATGCGATCCTTGGATCGAGACGGTCGTTTCGGTTTATCGCACTCAAGGTTTCAGATTACTTTGAGTTCGGCCGGGTTGGTTCGTTCACGAAACCAACCGGGCCTTCGGAGCGGAAATGCTCATATCTTGAGCTACGGACGTCCGATCGACGTGCCGTCAGCTTTTTTTTTTGTGTTCCTCTTAGTGAGACGGATCTTTTGGAATACTCCGCCCGAGGTTTGGACGCAGGTGGAGTACGGTCGGGTTGGTTTTGCCTTAAAAACCAACCATGCCCCGGGGACGAAAATGCCAATAACTCTCAGACCGGGCGTCCGATCGACGCGTCGTCTGTTGCGTTGAGTTCCTGTTGACGATACAGAACTTTTGGATACATCAACTCTGGACTTTGTGACAGTTGATGTATCAGCCTATCGGCTCGTGGAGCGGACCCTCCGAACGAGCTTGCTGTGTGCGGGAACCCTAGTGCTGGCTGCGACTGTTACTGTGACTACTACTGCTACTACTGCTACTGTGACTGCGACGACGACAGTACAGAGATCCTGTGTGGATTCGACGACGACGACTACAGCACTCAGCGATCCTACGTGGATCAGTGCTACAGGTCCTGTGTGGGCCCGATCCTGTGTGGATTCGACGACGACTACAGTGCTCAGCGATCCTACGTGGATCAGTGCTACAGGTCCTGTGTGGGCCCGATCCTGTGTGGGTCCGATCCTGTGTGGGTCTTTGCGCTCAGCGGTCCTGTGTGAACCAGCGCCTACAGGTCCTGTGTGGGCCCGATCCTGTGTGGGTCTTTTGCGGGGGTTAGTTACCTATCGATCCTTCGTGGGTCCGACGACTTAGATGGATCAGTGATCATCTTTATCGTCTTTTGAAGAAGTATACCTGTGAGAGCTGAAACCTTTTTCTTTCCTGTATGGATTGTGTTGTGCAATCCTGTGTGGATTACGTTTTGCTTTCCTGTGTGGATTGTGTTGTGCAATCCTGTGTGGATTACGTTTTGCTTTCCTGTGTGGATTGTGTTGTGTAATCCTGTGTGGATTACGTTTTGCTTTCCTGTGTGGATTGTGTTGTGCAATCCTGTGTGGATTACGTTTTGCTTTCCTGTGTGGAATACGTTTAATTTCCTGTGTGGACTGAGTTGTACTTGGGCTCGGAGGTTGGAGCGTATTTGAATTTGATGACTTAGGTATATGTATGGGCATATACCTAATCAGTGTCGGTTGTTACTTCGTGATTGTACCTTTCTTCGTGGTTTATCCTTTGTGGATTTGAGAGACCTTCAGGGGTCTCGGGGTCCCTACTGAGTAGCTTATACTCACCCCTGCACGGGCTTTGCCCGCACTACGTTGTGTTGGTTGCAGACGACGGACAACGTTGACCTTAGCTGAGGCTTGCAGAGCGGGACGGTACCCGGAGGTGGACCACTGGGCGGGACGTGCACGGAGCGGATGGCGGGACCCGTGGAGCAGAGGAGCTATCTGTACCCACCCTTCAGGTGGGATTTCCAGTGGACAGCTCGGTGTAGCGGCTTTTACTTTTCAGTTGCTGTTTTCCCTTTCGAGTTGTACTTTACTTTCAGTTTGGGTTTGTATACTGGCCCATTTACTTTTCCGCACTTTCAGTTGTACTCTGCTTTTGTTTAGTGTTTACTTTCAGCTTGCTTACTCCGTGGTGTTTGTTTACTTTTCAAAGGCAATGCCTTCCCTTTTTATCGGGATTTACGCCTTGGTGCTAGTCGCCAGCCCCTGGCCTATGGATGGCGGGCTTGGGGTAGTCACGGCACGGACCCTGAGGGCGGGTCGTGACAGCCGTGCCCGCGCCGGCCGTGCCGGGCCACCCGGCCGGGCCGGGCCGCGCCTGCCGGGTCGGACCCGGACCCGGGTCGGGTTGACCCGGTTCGGGCCGACCCAGGGGGGTTGGGCTGGGTCGGTCCGCGCCCAGACCCTCGTTTCCGGACCTTTTCGGTATTTTGCTCGTAACATGACCTACGGGCCTCCGAACGATGCGCCGTCAGCTGCAATGCAATCCTAGGATCGAGGAGGTCGTTTTGGTATATCACACTCAAGGTTTCGAAATACTTTGGGTTTGACCGGGTTGGTTCATACACGAAACCAACCGGGCCCTCGGAGCGGAAACGCTCATATCTTGAGCTTCGGACGTCTGATTGACGTACTATCGACTTTATTGAATTCCTCTAAGTGAGAAGGATCTTTTGGCATACTCCGGACGAGGTTTGGACGTAGGTGGAGTACGGTCGGGTTGGTTTTTCCTTAAAAACCAACCGGGCCCCTGGGACGAAAAGACCAATAACTCTCAGACCGGGCGTCCGATTGACGCGCCGTCTGCGACGTTGAGTTCCTGTTGACGATACGGAACTTTTGGATACATCAACTCTGGACTATGTGTCAGTTGATGTATCAGCCTCTCGGCTCGTGGAGCGGACCCTCCCGAACAAGCTTGCTGTGTGCGGGAACCCTAGAGCTGGCTGCGACTGCTACTATAACGATGACGACTGTACAGAGATCCTTAGTGGATTCGACGGCGACGACTACAGCACTCAGCGATCCTTTGTGGGTCAGTGATACCGATCCTGTGTGTGTCTGATCCTGTGTGGGTCAGCACTCAGCGGTCCTGTGTGGGCCAGCGCCTACAGATCTTGTGTGGGTCCGATACTGTCTGGGTCTTTGCAGGGGTTAGTTACCTATTGATCCTGTGTGGGTCTGATCATGTGTGGGTCATTGCGGGGGTTTGTACCTATCGATCCTTTGTGGGTCTGACGGCTTAGATGAATTAGTGGCAATATCTGGTCATCTTTATCATCATTCAAAGAAGTATACCTGTGTGAGATGAATCCTCTTTTACTTTCCTTTGTGGATTGTGTTATGCTATCTTTGTGTGGATTTACGTTTTTCTTTCCTGTGTGGACTGGGTTGTACTTGAGATCGGATGTGGAAGCCGAGTGAGAATTGATGACTTAGGTATATATATGGGCATATACCTAAGAAGTGTCGGATGTTACGTCGTGATTGTATCTTTTCTTTGTGGTTATCAGTTGTGGATTCTGGGAGACCATCGGGGGTATCGGGGTCCCTATTGAGTAACTTATACTAACCCCTGCACGGCTATGCCTGCACTATGTTGTGTTGGTTGAAGACGACGGACATCGCTGATCGTGGTGGAGGCTTATAGAGGAGGACGGTACCTGGAGGTGGACCACTGGGTGGGACGTACTCAAAGAGGTCGGCTGGACCCGAGGAGTAGTGGAGGCTTTCTGTACCCACCCTTCAGGTGGGATTTCTAGTGGACAGCTCAATGTTGCGGCTTTACTTTTCAGTTGCTGTTTTCCCTTCCAGTTATACCTTACATTCAGTTTGGGTTTGTATACTGGCCCACATACCTTTCTGAACTTACTGTAGTACTCAGCTTTTTTTTCAGCACAGCTTGTTTCAGTTTTTACTTAGTGTTTACTTCTTCTGCCGGCTTGCTCTATGGTGTTTGTTGTTTACTTTACAAAGGCAATGCCTTCCCTTTTTAACGAGATTTACACCTTGGTGCTAGTCGCCAGCCCCTGTCCTATGGAAGGCGGGCTTGGGGTAGTCACGACACGGGTCCTGAGGAAGAGTCATGACATAAGTCTTGTGAACCAAAATTTAGGGAATTTGGGAATATTATCCCTTTGAAATATAATCCCTTTAGAGATACTAGAATGGGTTTTTGAAGTGTCATATATTTTGGATTTTCCACCATGGTTTAGTGTAGATCATAATGTTTTTAATGCACCTCATTTGAATAAGTATCAAAAAGTTACTGACCATGTGATTTTATAAGATAATGTTGACATAGAGCAGGATACATCATTGTTGAATGTGACATTACCGATTGTGGATTGGAAAGACAAATAACATTGTAGGAAAATAATCATTATAGTGTGTGATTTGTGGAAAGATGGTCATATTCTAAAAAACACATGGGAATTAGAGAATTAAATGGTCAAGAAATGGCCAAAACTATTTTGGGACACCAGTAGTTTTCTACATTCTAGGGGTGGGAAGACCAATGGTGGGAGGAATTTAACACCCCCAGTTCCAAGTATGTAAACCTTTATTTCTGTATTTTATATATGAAAAGTTTTTTGGTGAATTCTGGGATTATTTGGATGACATTATTATGTTTTTGGGTCTTTTTTCTGATTCAAGGTGTTATCATGTATAGTAGAAACGATGAAACTCTTATTGGAAACTATAAAAAATAGGCAGTGGGTTTTTTGAAATGCTCACAATTAGGTTCCTGGCATTGAAAGACTATGTGGACACCTAGGAGTAACTATAATTTTGGGAAAAATGAATTTTCATGGTTAGAGAACGGTTTTCTTAACTGGGTGACAAACCATGCATAGTTAAAATTTTGTTCCTAAAAAGTGGATCTCAGTTGAATTTACCACTAAACAAATTTTTTCCACTATTTCACCCCTAAATCTAATTTTCCTCCTCCAAATGTCAATAGAGACATTCCCCTTCAATCTGGGTGTGACCCATTGGAAAATCATGGTGCGTTGAAGTCTATATTTCTAAGTAAGTCTATCTTTCGGTGGATTTCATAGATCTAATATTTTACACCTCAATAATTCATAGATATTATCCATTAGAAATAGATATATGATATTGGATTATAATCATGATTTTTTTGTTCTGTTTATGGTAGGAAATAATATTTAAGGTGGGGGGGGGGTATAGGGATTCAACCCTATTTTGTGGAAGATTTCATGTCGTTATTTGTTTTTACCATAGTTTTTTCATATGTGGCTTCACACTCAACTAATATTTTTAAAACATTATAGAAAGGTTTCAAAGTTGTTTAAATTTCTTGAATTTTATTGTGATTATTTTTCAAATCGTGTTATAATCATTCTTTCATTATGAATTTTTGGAATTGTGAATTTTTTCTACAAAGTGGTTTTTTGAACGATTTAAAAATGATGATTTTTTAATTGTATTTGGTTTTATTCATGGGAAATAGTTTTTTGGAAAGGGTTTTAATAAATATTTTATTTTATTGAAATATATTTGGAACCAAATTGGAATGTTTTGTCATAATTTCATGGAATGTAATCATTTTCATTGATGTGACATAGTGTTAGTAGTGCGTTTCATTGAGGAATTGGTATATGGTTACCTTCTGATAACATTTTAGATAGATGAGAGACCACTAATGAGTCTAGAAATTTCACCTAGTAATTCATTTGTGGATATGTGGATATGTGGAATGGAATGGTTAATCTCAAAATAGATGTTTTAGAAATCATTTTAAGGTATTTTTTTGTTTCTTTCCGTTTATACTTCTTTAGTTTGGGATATATTTAGTATGGAAATTGTTTTATATTATGATATAAAATATTTTAAAGGGGTTTATATATATTTTTAATAAATTGGGATTTCATGTTCTATCATATTGGTGTGTGTTGGGAAGTCATTTGGGTTGAACCTACTAATTTTTAAACTCTCCCACTGCTTAGGCACTTTATAGCGTTTGTAGATATCATTTACAAAAAAACATGTATATGTAAAGTAACAAATTTCATTAGAGATACATCATGATACGTAGACATGGATTATTGATTTGGATCTTAGATAATGTGGAGAGTTTCTATGTTGGTTTCATTAGAGTATTTTAGTTTTTTGGATTTTCATCTACATTATATTGTGATATTTTTTTTCTTTCTCTTTGTTACTCTGATATATTTTTGGTTTTGTTTGTTATGCATTGAGTATTATTACATTGTTATCATAAATCAAGTAGTGTATTTATATTATGGTTATAATGGTTTGATGTTTTACTTAAAAAGGGAAAAAATTATCCTATGTATGTTGAAGACCTTGGAATTTATTGCTAGCCTTTGGCATCTTGGGAATGTCACCTAAGTCCAAGTAGAAATTCCACCTTGACTCAAGCCAATAAGGTGGGGTAGGATGTTAGAGTTCCAATCCTTAATAAATCTAAATATAAGTGTTGTTGATGGAAGGAAAAGTATATAAATCATGATGGATAAGGTATTATGTTGTTTAAAGAGTGAGGGAGTTTTTTTAGAGAATCCAACATGTCTTGTTAAGATTTTTTTTAGTTTTTTGAGCATTTGTCATTGATGTTGAACATAATAATTCATCATAAAGAATTTTTTCAGTGTATGACTTGAGCATAAATCATAACACAGATAGAAAAATAAAAATGGGATGGGATGGTATCGTTGGATCAATAAAATAGGACTGAAAATGAGACTTTGAATTGTGTGTAATGCTTCAAGACATAATGAATTTTATATTTATTTTGAAATGAATAAAAAATGAAATAAGTTTTTTCCCCTAAGATGTATTTTCCATGTGGTAGAGATACCTAAGGACATGAATATCGAGATTTATAATGATTTTAATGAATTTTTTTTGCATTGTTTCAAAGAGGAAAATACCCAATTCATGAAGAGATTAAAAATGATGCACTGATTGAGGATTTGAATGAGATCTCATAGAATACCACATGAACATTTGAATATAAAAGAGTTCTAAAATTAGAAAAGAAAATAGGTATGAAAAATATATATTTTTAAAAATACAGTTAATTAAATTTGTAAAATCAATTTCATTCCTTATTAATATTTTTCAACTATATTCTACAGTTTTGTATTCACTATAATAATATGATTTAATTCCCCAATAAAAATGAAAATAGTATTATTCACACTAAATTTTTTTAAATATATTATATGATTTTATCTAAAAAATTGATTTTTAAAATTTATTATAATAAATTTAAAAAATATATAACATTTCTTAATTAAACATTTCAAAATTATATTAGATTTAATTATTTTTTAATGAAAATTTACATTTTTAAATAATAGTTAAAATACGAATTTTTATTGAAAGCATCCTTTTCATTTTTTGAATTTATAGATATCCATTTTATTTTAATGTATTTAAAAAGAAAATCAAATCATTAATATTATAACTTATCCAATTATTGTTAGTTTAATCAATTTTAAACATGATTTTATATAAAAACATTTTATACTTTAAAAGAATTTTTTTTTTCTGAAAACCACCTTTTTCAGGTTTATTTGGATTAATTTTAAATTAAATTATACCAATTATAATAATTTAATTTGATAAAATATATTCAATTTTTTAAATAATAATAAAAAACATTACTTTATAACTCCAGCACAATTTTTTTCCTAATTAATATTAAAAATAGTACAAATCTGTCACCTCAGGTAAGGTTAAAACGGGATTTCCTAAGGATAATCTAAACAGTTAAGGGTTAAAATTAACAAAAATAATGTCTAAATAATAATATTTAGAAAAATTAAAACATTATAAAATCACATATTTATAAATTCTCCATTTTGTTTAATTTATAATGAGTAAGAAATTTATATTTTTAAATATTTTTAAAAATTCCATGTCTGTCTCAACACGTACATATAAGATGAATCCCCATATATTATACTCTCCCCCAAATTAAAATCCATTTGTTTCAGTTAAAAATTAAAAAAACGACTTAAAAATTACCTCTCCACATTTTGGAGGTCTTATTTTGGGAATAATACTAATTTTAGAGAGATAAATGAATAAAGAATAGTTTTTTGTCTAAAGATGATGTATAACTTTTAACTTAATGTATTGGTGTTATTTCTTCATCTACCACCATTTAAACTACTATAAAATTTTCTATATAATAATATTAGTATATTAAATATAATGATATGTTGTTTTGTTTATGTCATCTCTTATTTTCGTCCCCTATTCAAAAAAATGGGAAATAAAACCATCATTCATCTATAGGTCGGACTACCACTTCTTTATCAAATGTAATTTGTTTTCCATCACTAGTAATAATGGATATTTATAATGATAAAATTAATGAATATATATGATATTCATGGAATAATTATAGTTAGTTAAACATATGATATGATTTTGTATTACCTTTATATCCATTGAAAAATGATAACATTGTTCATGTGACCATCTGGATTACTTATTTCAGAAGTGATGTAATTCATTTTTCATCATCGCATCACAATTTTGTTATATATACGTGTATTAAAAAATATAAGTTGATATTTAAGATAGAATAATAATTTTTTCTAATTATATAATTATAATTACCTTCTATTCCTGAGGATCACTAAAAATTGAATCGTTACATTTGTGTATGTATGGCATATCATCTATATGATTATAATATATCTGAATTTTCACAACCACATTTCATGGTTGGTTATAAAATTATAATTAACTTCTAAAAATTATAATTATTAAATTATTAATATTCTTTAAATTATTTAATAATTACCTATTTGGTCCGGGTCAACATACTAAATTCATTTCGAAATTACGAATCAAATATCCTCAAAAACCTGATGTGGACTTATCCAAATAAGTAATAAATAGATAATTAAATAAAATGAAGTAAATAGATTTATGATAAGGAAATTAACATATAATATTTTATTAATAAATTTACTAATTGGTAAAATTTAATTATAAATGATATATATAATGTTTGTCAAAAATGCAGACTCAATATAAGGGACACATTACCATAAAAACATGTTTTAAAAGTTCTAAAGATTATTTTTTGGAATCATTATTCCTTAATTATGAATATTATTATAATATATTTGGTATGTATTTATATGAACACAAATAAATTATACAAGAAATTATATATATATTTTTTAACTTTATTTTAATGGTTTTCAAAAAGACATATTTTTAAGCAATTTATAGGAAACATGTTGACATTATTTATAAAAGGACAAAAACGAATGTTATATTTTAATGTATAAAATATTAATGGATTTTTATACCAGCAAAATATTTATTTGAGGTTTATATTCCTTTATAATCTTCTACAATTTCTTAAAATAAAACCATCATTCCATTTTCATGGGTATTTTAGTTTTAAAATGTGGGTTTCAAAGAAAAGGTATATAAAAGAATACCAAAAAATAAATTATGCATTGGAAATGATATTTTTATGAGTTTGATGTTTTAAATTAAAGGTTATATGTGTTTAGTGCATGTTATGATACATAGAAATTGTTTTTGATAATGGTTGAGCCTTATATATATCTTTAATTCCGAGGGTAATGTATATGTTGTAAAAAATTATGTTGTAATTTGATCATGTGGGTTATTAAACTCAAAAGGTATCGATACAAAATCATTTTACAATGATTATTTTTTGATTTTTAACACAAACATATAATATTAACAACTAAAAGATCATGAGGCCTGATTTAATTATATTAATATGTTCTTAATAAAAAAATGAACTAAAAAATATCATCAATGTTTTATTATCTATATAGAACTCCTAGATAAATTTGAGATCATAATATTGTACTAGATAATGTAGGGAATATATAAAATAAAGGGGTAAGCTAAAAATACTCATATGGGAATAAACATGATAATGAATCATATCATATGAGTCGAAAGGAATAACATGATATCATAAATGACAAGGATCTTATATAATCTTGTGGGTAATAATATACATAACATGGAATAATAAGACAAATAAAGTATAGAAAGAAGTAAAAATACATAAAATTAAATAAGCATAAGTCATGTTTAACATCCATGAACACATCACATGGTAGACAAAGATTCATCACATATTTGGTTTACTTCCAAATATCAATCATTTCTTCTCCCAAGACATAAACATTACCCAATGAACTGGAGTTATATTTGGTCACTCCCATAATAATATGTACATGCTTGTGTGTTCAATAACTGAAAATCTAACCTAATGTATAGACATAAGAGTTGACCTATGAATGAAATGATTTTCATTTACTGGTCTCATATCATAATAAAAGGATATTTCCTAAATATTCCCAAGAGAAGATTGAATTAAATATTTTTGACGTTCATATGTGAGTACATAATAATTTATATAAAAATTAGAGTTAATTTCAAAAAAAACATTAAGAGAAGGGGTTTATAATTGAGTATAGAACTGAACATTTAGAATAGTGATTTTAAGAATCAATTAATCAATTTTAAATGATGAAAAAGAATGAAGATATTTTGAATCCAATTGGTAATCAAAAATGTTCATACCTAAAATATTCCTTTGAGTGACGAATTAATTATTGATAATAAATAAATTAAATGATAATTACATAGATGGATTCATTGATATAAAAGTTCCCCTTAATCATGATTGATTTTTAAGAAGTAATTTGAGAAATATATATAACGAATCTATTAACCCTTCAATGTAAGGGATAATAAGATAGATATATATGTAAAAAATGTATATATAAAAATTGATAAGCATTATATAACATCAATAATATAGATAATGTGAGTTAGATAGGGAATGGTTATAACCCAAATAAAAATATGCTTTATAGTAACCCCTTGTATTAGGTTCTCGAATCTATATGCACATGCACATAACATCTTTGATAATAAAATTAGACTATTTAATTTATTAATTTAGATCCTTTTAAAACCATATTTTTTTACTATAATTTTATTTTTCTAATTTATAAACACTTAAATGAGATATAATGTTCAATATTGTAGTTGTAAGGGAAAATGTTTCTTGATTCCATTGTCGGATCAATTATGGATGATTATTGAGCTTCTTTCAAAATAGATCTATAAATGTAGAAGTGAAATTAATGGTTTTAATATCCAATAAAAAATTTAAATGGTCCAAATATCCTTTTGTAATCTAAAATAGGGATGATATTTTTAGTAAAAATGTTAACATTTTTTTGTTAGATCATTTCAAAGGTTTCACAGACCATCACAAACTGGAAAAGTTTTATTAAATATTATGTCAATATATAAACTTAATAACACGAAATAATTTATAATGTACTTATTATCATATTATTTACCTTAATAATAATTTTATGACTATCCATAAATATGTTCATTCAAAATGAATTATGTCATTCATGGAGGTAGTTAACCAACCATATTATTAAGAAAATTTCATTTTAGAATCTAAATATAAGATTCTATAAGGTTGATATTCCATTATAATAGTAGCATATTTCTATTTCTAGGATATTCATGTTATTATTTATATTTTTAAGTATAGAATAAGGGTGTGTTTATAGTGACACGGGATTAATATAAATGGATATTACATCATTTATTATGAATATTCATCACATTAAAAATGTACATGCCTAAAAACCATAATATATTAATTTATTGGAAAACATGGAACAAAATCATCTAAATTAGTGGAAGATATTCGATTTTCCCAAAAAAAACTTCTCATCTAGTACTCCTACATAAAACCTTTCTTCACAACCTATGGAAAGGAATCATAAGAAAGGGTGAGCTCATATTCTCAGTAAGGGTTAACAAATAAGATATGTAAGAATAATAAAAACATAAAGGTATGAGAACATGAGAATAACATTTTGATATCACACCCTACATATCATATAACATATTCATGATTCATGGAATGAATATTTTTCATTAATAAGACATGACTAAAAAGAGAATCAAGAGCCCAAGCCATTAAATCATAGCATAGGAATAAAATATGTAATTGTGGTGGACACATAAACATATAAAATTATTTCAATAGTAGTAAATAAATATATAAAAGGCCATATTAGGTGGATGGTTTCACTCCCCAAACCATCCTTGTAGTCATTGTTCACTCTAAATACTATCATTGTTGTTAATGTCCTTTACGGAACTAGGTTGACTCTTTTTTCCAACACCGTTTTACTAAAGCTGGTTCACTTCCACTTTCAATCCTATATTACTTAATTGGTCTCACTCATTATACTTGATCTTTTATACTATTGATTTCAATCCTGGTTCTATTCTTGTTATATTAAACTATGTTCACACCTCATTCCAGCTATGTCATACTGAACTGAGTTCACCCCTTGTTCCAACACTATCATATTGAACTGAGTTAAATCTTTGTTCCATCCCTGTAATACTGAATTTTTTTAGTAATCATTAAAATCATGTATATCATATGAGATATAAATAATTATCCAATGTATAAGAGGTATATATAGGCCCCAACCATCTCATAATTTAAATAATACATATAAGTTCTACAAGATTATAAAAATCATTATGTCATTAGACATTACATAAAAATTTGTATCACAATCATTTAATCATATTGTAACCTATGGAAAAGATTCAATATTCATATTCATTTCATCATAGAATAAATTGTGAAAAGAAACAAGTTTCATAATTATGAATCATGGTAAAACCAGGGGAAGAGAAATGGGTTTCATAAATGACATGGTATAAAAAATCACCATTCAGATAAATATTATGAATCGTATCCTTGGATCATATCCATAATAAATAATAAACTATATCCATATATTTTATGTCATATGGATTAAAAAATATCAATTGGAAAATTTATTAAAAAAATAACCTTTATTTGAGAATCATATTTTTATGTTATTAAATTTTTTTGATATTCCTTTTTTTGAAAAATAGTTGAAAATATTAAAAAGTAATATTTAAAATAATTTTTAAAAAATCATCTAGGGGAAAATATCCTTTTATCTATGAAAAACACTTTTTAAATCATAAAACATTTTTCAAACATTTTTCTTTGAAAATAATCATTAAAACATATAAAGGAAGCTTTGAAAATCATTAAAAAAACTTTTAAAACGTAAATAAATTTAGATAATCATTTTATTTAAAATTATTTTAAAATATAATTTAAAAAAATATTTAAATAAATTTTATAAATGATGGTTTTGGACAAAAACATATTTTTGACTAGAGAGAGAAACAAATCTTGTTTTTTTAAAATATTATTAATCATCTTAAGGAAGAATTAGTGGTATAATATTACCATTACATTGATATAACATAAATTACTAGAGTATACGAAAATTTGTGAGAATTATTGAGATATTTATCATAATATTTCATCAATGGAAACATATTCATAAACAACATCGATAATTGATCAGATTGTAGTAATAAGCTATTACCACTTTGGTGAATTTAAATCAAAATAACCTTGAATGAATAATATCACATAAAGCATAAATTATATTGAAAATATTTATATTAAATATATGTAATGAAAAACTGAATTATATACACCTTATTAATGAATATTGGTTCATAATATAACATGTGACTCAAAGAAGGAAAATTGAGACAAAATTATCAGACCGATTTGGTATGATTTGGACCATAAATAACATGAAATTGACATAATAAAATTGATTTTTAAATAAAAATAAATTTAATGATAATAGTCCTAAAAATAAATTTATCTTCATTATATACACCACATAAAAGAAACAATTGGTAAATATAGCATAAGTCTCACATAAATAAACGTAAGACTAGAAATACCCTAACTATTTGAGTAACTTTTGAATCATGAGATCCATGAATGAATAACACCAATTGAAAAAATAAATATCATGAATTAACTAAAATTCACGATATGACATTTTATTGGGTAGTATATACACCACACAAAAGAAATAAGTGGTGAATATGGAATAATTCTTGTTGAAATATAATTGACGCAAGAAATCCCCTTACTACATGAGTAACTTTTGGATAGTGAAATATATGAAAGAAAAACAAAAATTGAAACATTTAATATCATTAAATAAATTATATTCCTGATATAACATGTCATAGTAATGTATATACAACACAAAAAATAAGTGAATGGTGAATATGAAATGTATCTCACATATATAAAAAATTGAGAAAAACATTCCTCATCTTACGTCTTGACTTTCTTGATACATGTTCAAAACACCTGTATAATAAATATATTTTTATTAAAAAAACACAGAACCATATACATATATATAATACCATATATTATTTTATTACGAATTTATATTATTCATCTACTATCAATTCCACATTAATTTCATGTTTCGGGTAATAACCGCCTTCTTTTTTGTACATGTTTTGAGTTGTTATTCTACATACTTTTTCCTTGATCAGGAAATAATTATATTAATATTTTAAAAAATTTATATTAATATAATATTTATTCAGTATATATTTATTTTCCATAATATATATATATAAAATGACATACACCATTAATGGAGACGTAGTCCATCCATACGCATGAACGTTGTTTCCGTTTTCTTATTATATTGAAATAAATTATGTAAATGAAATATTTTTAAATATATATTATCACTATAGTAGAATTATTATTCCATATATATCACAAATATTAATTAAAAAACCTTAATACATTCAATGTAATGTGTTAATGTATTGCATCGCATTGAGAAGGCAGTAGTCCAAACATCCACATAAAATGTTATCATATTATCACAAAATAGAAAGAATGAATGTATATGTGATATTAAATTTAGATAAGAATAAAAAATTCATAAATGTAATATAATAATAGTAATTCAATAATTATACTAAACCATGATAGGTGGTAACCTAAAAATGAATGTCATTGGTTCGTGAGGTGGTAGTTCACCGTAGACATGAATGATGGTTGTTTATCTCATTTAATGGAAGTGTGTAAATGTTTAGGTTATACCCTTAACATAGAAAATATCATTATATTTATGATAATTATTTTATTATATAAATATGATATAATAATAATTTAATGGGTTGATAGGTATGTAAAATAAAAGTACATATTGAAGAATGCTGCCTCATCTTTGGGTAACTCCTTTTTGATTGAACCAAAGGACATCATTGGTTTCAATTATTTAATGAGTGATGATACTATATTGAGATTAAGGATGTTGGGAACTTATTTTTTGAGGTTTTGGATGATCCAAATGGCATAAGAGGTGTTAAAAATTGAGGGGGTAAGTGATCTTTTATAGAGGAGGAGTGAAATTCTTGTTTATATAAAAATTGTGAGGTCACTTTTAAACCATGTGATTCCAATCATTGTAAATTTTAGATAAAATTTTAGAAATTATATAAATAAGTTAATCAAAATTATTTTAGGAAATATTCTTGGCCATTTTTCCTTAATATTAATGTTTACCTACTATGTAAACTCATTTTTCTTTAAGCGCTAAAATTAATTTTAATTTATGTCACTAATTTTATGGTAAAAATTAAGTAGAAATTACTATATATTTTAAATTATTATGATTATAGATATGCGATAAATTTTTCTAAATTATAATCGCATAATATTCTGAATTTAATTTAAAATTAATCCTATGGTGGTGACGAAATGATATGTTTTTAAAGAGAAAATAGTTAATATTTTGAAACGTTTTTACATCCAATGTCAACATGAAATTGATCCAAATGACCTTGATTGGATAAATAGATGTATAATTTATTAAAATATACCTTAAAATTAAAAAAAATATAATTAATCCATATAAATAAAGTAAAATAAAAATAATTTTTCTATTGAAATTTATTATTTTTTCCTATTCATCAAAAAAATTAAAGTTCTCTGAAAAATACAAACATTCACTAAATGTAAATTTTAATATTCCACTTTCAAAAATTAATAATATTTTATAAAATAAAAATTCCAAAAATTTCAAAAATTATTTTTAAAATAATTCAACCATTAAATGGTAGATAAAATGTATTTTAGAAATACATATATTTTTATGCCAAAAATTATAATTTTTTCTTGTTTTATGGCTATAAAACATATTGGATGAATGTTAAAAAATTTAGATGAATTTATAATATATAAATTTCAATATGATATCTCAATAATACTGAAAATTTTATTTTATTAAGATGGAATGTGTTTGTGGCTATATAAATATATTTTTTTATAAAAACACATCTGTTATATTAAATTTGTTTTTATTTTCATTTCTTATTAATTGATATCTACAGAATTAATTTTATAAACATATTTAAACCATATTTTAATAATTTTCTTAATTTTATTAATATCTTCTATTCTATTATCTAAGTGATAACTATGCATTTTTTAGTAAGAATATTAGTAGTATATTATAGTATGTTAAAACATAGTCTTTCATGTAATGCAACCTATCAATGGAACATGGAATTATGTGTAACATAATTCAAACATAGTTTTTAAAGTACCAAAAGATAATATATGTTTTTTATATTAAAATCATAACTTGGTGTTTTATATGAAGAGATCATAACATGTTGTAGTGTGTAATGCAATCCATCAATGAAATTTAATTTTCTTGAGAAAATATTTATTCACAGAAAACATGGGGTGTTATATTATACCCCCTTGAAAAAAATTCATACTTGAAATTCATCTAGGTAATACATGTTTTAATAAATGAAATTTCCTTTATTAGAAACCTACATCTTAAATAGGAATAATAAAACATCCTTTAGAAAAGAAGTATTGGATACATAACGATTACCTAAAGTAAATCATAAAAAGGTTTACACATAAGAGAACAAAGATAGTAAGTGAAAATATGGACATGGAAGAGAGATATAACTATAATGTTCTTATGAAGAGTGTTAGAAAACATGGCAAGAATAATTTTAATGGTCAAAAATACCTAAATAAAACATGATTGAAAATGATCATTGATAACATCCAAAATAATGATAAAGAGACAATATTTTATGTCATGAACCTTTTCCTAATGACAAATATTTTTTTCACCAGATGATATACATACTTTATTTCATTCCACTTCATATGACCAATATCACACTTGGATATTCCTTGATAAATTTCCAATTCATCTCATACACCATGAAATTAACATGAGTTTGTCATCCCAAAAGCACTAACATATTATGAATACAGAAAATAAAATGACAAATTATCCCATCTATCTTATGTTAACCTCCTGGAAAAATGGTTTTCATATATTATCCAATATACATAAATCCTTATATAGTGAGAAACATCGTTAATATCTAAAACTACATTCAAATTTTAGCTTAAACTATTCCATATGTGGTTAACCTTATAACCTTTTCAAAGATGAAATTTTTTTAGAAATAAGGTCATTAATTTCTAAAAATTATTATAAAATTGATCCCCATATATCATAATGTGGTACTTTGTTGTTACAAACCAAACATATAAATACCTTCATCATGCATTCTATTAAAAAATTATAGTAACTTAAATTACCATAAAAATTTATTGAAAAAATACATGATTTTTCATTACATACATAGAAAATAGAATATTAGATCTATTCATTAAATCCAAAAACATTTTAAACATCATTATTTAAAATATAATCTACTTTTTAAATAAATCATTTATCAGTTATGAGGTCATAAACACAATCTAATTTACTTTTATCATATCAATAAAATCTTTATCCAAGATAAAAACAACTTTCTCAAAATATTGAATGTAATAATGGTTTTTATACATTGATCACAATACCACCTTTCTTTTAAATTACCTTTTCTAGGTCATTATCTCTATTCAATTCATTTTTTTAAATCTTTAATGAACATATATTTCATGGTTCGTATAAGATAATTCTTTAATTACAATATATATTTACATCAATCATTCCACTTAATTATTAAACCATTTTCTAGGATTTATTATTTTATTCTTTAATACCCCATCTTAAAATATGAAATACAGATCATTTATTAACATTCATCAAACTCATTTTAATTACTCTTATAAAAAATACAAGTAGAATATAACATACCTTTGATATGTCACTCGTGGTCTCTTCATAATCCAAAGAAAGACCATTGATCTTAAAACCGTACAGATTTATATTATGACATTCCCCCTAAGACATTAATATTTATAATGTCCATAATTTCAACACTTAAAATTCAAATGTCGATAACACAGTAGAAAGACCAATATTCCCATCAATTTCGTAAACTTGACTTTTTTCATTTTCCCTTCGAGGATACATGATTTGTGCCTTTATTTTTTTTAAATAAAAAAATATTATTTACCCTCTAAACATGCACTTTTAGTCTTAATATATTGATTTAATTTAGTGGGAAACAATATCCCAATTGTTAAAAAAAAATCTATTTTCATAGACTTTGAATCATCATTATACTTATCCTTAAAGACATCTGTAGACATATCCATGGAAATATACCTCGGTATATCAGTAATGTTTTCTCATAATAGTTTCCAATGGTTTACTAAAACATTCATTTCATACCAACTATATCAACCCAAGATTATCATAAACATATACTACATAATTTTATATTAATATAATGTATATTAAAAAATTACATGATTGAGGACCGTAATAGTTTTATGTCTTTGGAATGAATGAATACAAATATCTAAATTGGTGAAAGAATTTCAATTTTCCCACAAATATCATCAAATTATGTAATCTTACAGAAACACTTTGTTTATAACCTGCGGAAATGAAAAATAATAAAGGGAGAGAATAAATGCTTAGTATGTGTAAAAAAGTCAGATATGTAATCATAACACAAATATTAGGGTATGGAAATATGATAAAAACACTTGAAGAACAAACCCTACATATCAAATATCCAATACATGAGTCATGAAATAAACATTGGTAGTTCATAATACAAGAGTCATAAGGGAGTCAAGATAATTATCCATGAAATCATAATGTTGGAATAAAACATGGAATTGAGGAAGACATATAAACATGTAAAATGAATTCTATAATTGTCAAAGATTATATGAATGTTTATATTAGTAGAATGAGTTCACTCCCCAAACCATATTGGTAGCCAAGGTTCACTCTAAAGACCCTCATAGTGGAAATTTTCATTTACTGAAAAGGGTTCACTCCCAATTCCAATATGGTATTAGTGAACCAAGTTCTCTTCCCATTCCATTCCTGTATTACTAAACATAGTTAACTCTTTATTCTATACCTATAATATTGAACAATGTTCAATATTCTTTCTAGAAATTTCATTATGAATCAAGTTCACTCCTCATTCCATCCCAGCTATACTGACCCGAGTTCATTCCTCTTTCAATCCCTTCCGTACTTAACCAAGTTCACTCATCGTTCTAGCCCTATTATATTGAATAGATTTCACTCCTCATTCAATCCATGTGTATCTCCTAATATATAAATATTTACCTAATTATTTGGTGGGATATATAGTTCTCTGCTATCTCATTATGAAATCCTTCATATGTGTTCTACAAGATCAAAAAAACCATCATATCATAACCCGTGATATGAAAAATGGGAATGGTAATCATTTCATAATATATTTACATGAGTAAAAGAGATGTGTTTCATAACCATTTTACTATATAAAAACCAATTAAAAGTATAAGGTTTCATAAGTATGTATCATTGTATAACCTATAGAAGAGAAACCCGTTTTTAAAAATCTTGAAATCAAAAGATTATCCATTCATAGAAATAGTAAAAATGGTGAACATAGATCATATGACTGGTGAATAATAAACTATATCAAATTATTTCATTTTAGATATATGGGGAAAATATTACTTGGATAATTTATAAAGGAACACAACTTTTCTTTGAAAAGCATTTTCTTAAGACAAAAATAATTTTTGAAATCCTTTTATTTGAAAGACATTTTCAAAACATCTGAATTATTCTTTAAAAATAATTTGAAACATTTCTCGAGTGATATATCTTTTATAAGATGAAAAAAATCATTTTAAATCCAAAATTATTATCAAAACATTTTTCTTGGAAAATATTCTTGAAAATTTATAAAGGAATATTTTATAATCATTGAAAACACTCTCTAAATATATAATTTTTTCCGAATCATATTTATTGAAATAATATTAATATAATATTTAATAAAATTGAATATATTTTTATAAATCATTCTTTCTTAATAAAATATGTTTCCAACTGAGGAGAGAAATAAAGTTATATTTTCTTAAAAACATTCTCTTAATTATATTTAGTACCAAAGAGTAGAAAATGTGACCATTGTATTGATATATAAATAATTAATAATGAAAGAAAAAATTCCTGATAATTTTTTATATATGGAACATAATATTTTACCAATGTAATCATAATCATTAACAATCCTGATAAATGATGCGATTGTAACAAAAAACACCTAATACTTTTTTAATTTTGAATCTAAATAACCTTAAAAGAATAACATTGAATGAAACATAAATAATGAAAATAATAATATTAAATATATAACATTTCAAAGTTTACTATATGAAACTTGGGAAATAATATAGGCATATAACATAACATGTGACCAAAAGAAGGAAAATTGAGACAAAATTGCCTTACCTATTTGGTAAAATTTAAACAGTAAACCCCTTGAAATAATTTTCATAAAATGGATATGTAAAAACCCAAAACAAATTATGATAAGAATCATATAATACATTCATGGTATTTTTATAATACACCTAATGAAAATAAGTGGTTAATAAGGGATATGTCTCGCTTATGAAAATGTGAGATTAGAAATCCCCTTACCACTTGAGTAATTTTTGAATCATGATATCTGGGAAAAAATAAAATAAATTTAAAACTTCAAAATCATAAAATAAATAATTTTCAATTTATATGTTTTAATAGGGAAGTATATACACCGTAAAAAATAAATTAGTGGTTAATATGGCATATATCTTGTAGAAATACAAGCGATACTAGAAATCCATATACTACTTGAGTAACTTTTGAATAATGAGACATGTTAAAGAATAACATCAATGGAAACATTTAAAATCATGAAATAAATTAAATTCATGATATAAAATATCATTGGGCAATATATACCCCACACAAATGAAGCGAGTGGTGGATATGGCATGTATCTCACTTATATAAAAAGTGAGATGAAATTTCATTACCTTATGTCTTTACATTATCTGTACATTTAAACCTCATGTATAATAAGTATAATTTTATAATAAATCTACCATAAAGAAATATTTTTATATATAAAATGATATATATTTTTTTATTATGACTTTATATTGATATTTTATTAACAATTCCATGTTAATGTAATGTTTCAGTTAATAATTGCCTTGTTTTTCATACATGTTTTGAATTTTTATCCTTGATCAATTTTATTGGATCATGAATTACTTACATCCATAATGTGAAAAATTATATAAATATTATATCTATTCAGTTTATATGTATTTATCATAACTTATAAAGTAAATAAATATAAAATAATATGCATTGTTCATAGATATGGTAGACCATACATAATCATGAACGTCGTTTCCATTTTCTTATCATATTGATTGAAAGTAAGTAAATGAAATATATGAATATATTTATTATAATCACATTGTAATTATTATTTTTTATATTTCACTCATATTTATTAAACGTATCCTTAATAAATTCGATGTAATGTGTGAAAGACTCCGATAACTTTGAGGAGGTGGTAGTCCACATGTCCACAAACGATATTATCATATTCCCAAAAAATTTAAAGCATGAATTTATGTGTTATATTATAATTTGAGAATAATAAATACATCATTAATATAATATATTTCACATAAAATTATAAATTACATATTTATTACAAACATGGAGTGTTGGTAATCAAAGAACGAATGACATCGGTTTGTGAGGTGGTAGTCTCCTTTACACATGAATGATGATTGTGGGAATTAAAAATTGAGAGGTGTAATTTTTTGAGAATATATTTTCAGGGTTTGTATGATAAAAAGGGCTCGATTTGTGTGGAGAAGTAAGGGGTTGGTGACCTTTTATAGTGTAAGAGAAGTGACATTTTTGTAAACATAAAAAGGTAAACACTATTGAGAGGTATCCCTTAAATCGAGTGCCTCAATTTATGGAAATTTCATTATCCACTATGGATCATGGTCTAAATGTTTCTATCCAATGGATTTTAGACATGTTTCGAGGACATTTTTTCCACTTAATATTAAACTTTAACAACTAAGTAAACATGGTTTTACCTTAATCAGTGTAATTAATTTTAATTACATTTTTTATATTTTCTCAGAAACAAAGTTCACCTCAATAGAAATTATAATTTATTTTTTAAAAAATATGGAATAAAATTTTCCAAATTCTAATCACATATATGGAATAATTTTATTTAAAATTAATCCCGCAAATGGGGCGAGATGATGGGGTTTTTAAGTGAAAATGTAAAAAATTATAACAAATTTTTTTCCAATTTCACTATGAAATCGATTAAAATGTCATAAATTGAACTAATAGATATAAAATTTATCTAAATATTCTTTAAAAAAATAAAAAAAATTATTTATACATATAAATAATTTCAATGAAAAATTATATTCCAATTCAAATTCATTATTTTTTTACTATTCATGAAAACGTGGAACTTCGTAGAAAAATAAAAAAAATACACCCAAAGAAAATTTTCCTATTACACTTTAAAAAATGTGTTTATTTTTAAAAATAAATTTATAAAATTGTCATAAATTATTTTCAAAATAATTCTATCGCTAAATTGGGGCAAAAATACTTTTTAGAAAAATATATCAATTTATGCCTAAAATTGGATTTGTTATTATTTTATGCCTAACAATCATATTATATTAATTTTTTAAACATTGGATGAATTTAAAATATATTAATATGATTTATATCTCTCACTAATATGTATTAATTTAATTTATTAATATAAAATTATTTTGTGGTCAAAAAAAATTGATATTTCTTTAGAAACACATCATTTATATTCAATTGGTTTTTATTTTCACATATTATTAATTGATAACCACATTATTAATTTTATAAAAAATTTGTTAATAATAATATTTTATTTTATTTAATATTATTAATATCTTTTATTCCAATGTTTACATAATAACTATAATAATATTTTGATTATAATATTAATAGTATATTGTAGTTCAGTAAAACATCATCTTACATGTAACAAAAGATATAAAAGAAACTCAACATTGAGTGTAACAAAATCCAAACATAGTATTTTAATTTTAAAAAATATAATATAAATGTTTCATGTAATTCAATAATATCTTTTTTCTATATGAAGTTATCACAACTTGTTGTAGCATGCAATAAAATACATGAAAGAAAATTAAATTATTCTGAAAAAATGTTAATTCAAAAAAACAATGGGTGTTACAATTATAAAAGAATAATAAAATTGAAAGTGGTTAGTCAACAATTATACCTCTTCATTTTATGGTATCTTTATTGGATACCCCTTATGGCTCTTTAAAATAGAATTTGGTGAGATTGGAAGCACAAAGATGTGGGGGAGTGGATTGGGAAGGGAATTGTATAGATATTTTGGAATGCTTGAAGTATTATATGTTGTACGGAGATGGGGACATTAGGGGTGGTATTTATAAGGGGGAGTGTGGTATTTTTTTAATATTATATTCTTTCGTAATACAAGGGAAAAAATTCATAGTGATTTTTTTCCATTTCTATATATGTATGGATAATGGTTACATCATCCCCTTGTACCTTTTACCTGTAGTATTTAACTACTAACATACCTATAATTATGATGTATATTTTACAATCTTTTTATTCATTTTCTTCCACCAATAGTTCTCTAATAGACTTCAATACAAATATATCCATGCTCCCAAGGTGGATGGTGAAGGTAATGTTTTCGGTATCATTTAATATATCCATCATTGTCTCAATATATTATAGAAAACATAGTGTAACACCCCAGGTAAATAAAAAATATGACATTTTCATATTTATCCATATTTTTGAATAAAATATTAATATGACTTTAAAGGGGACGCTATGCTCGATGGCGTACCCAACACGCAACAACGAGTTTCTTGGGAATCTTACGTTGCACTCTAATAATAAAATAATATTATTTTAAATGGTAGTTAACATGTAGCCATTGTATTGGCGGGAATGGATATAAATAACTAAAATATGATTATATATGTTTTTAAATGTTTTTACATTTATCCAATAAAATATAAAGGCTTAAAATACCGAAAGAATTCAATTTTAGGCGTATATGCCCTAGTTTCCACTAAAAGTTCACTTATCGCCTTTTGATGGAGAATCGTCATTAAATATAGTTTTCCTCACTCTTATAAATTCTATAGGACCAAATAAAACTCTTCTTTAGAATCGGGACATCAAAATTTACTTTGTGTAAATTTTTGGTATCTTTTCGATAAAGTTCATTTTTTTAATAAATAGTGTAAAATGTTGTATTTTTATTCAAAACCTCTTTTTAATCTAATTTATTTATATTATTAAATTATCTTTTGAATTGGTTTTAAAGTGAAATTAGAATATATTATTACCATTAAATCCAATAGTGGTCGTTGGAATTAATTTCACTTTGAAATCATACTTAAACTAGTGTTAATCTTTTGATACTTATTGTTTCATAAAAGCACGCTATTTGCTCTGACCTCGAGAATTAATTATTAAATCAATTAATTTGACTTATATGTTTTAAATTTTTTAAAATAGAATTCATTTTTGAATTCTGAATATCAAATATAGCTTAGGGTGAATTTTTGCAATTTTTCTGAAAAACATCAATTTTTGATGAATAGTGAAACCACTAAGTGGTACTTATAAAAACTGATTTTTCGTTTAAATGAAATTTTACCACTTCTGTGTTTTGAATTTCAAAAATCCGACATACATGGTTGACATTAAGAAGTAAAATGTGGTTCAATGAGATTAAAATAATTTTTTTGGTGAATAGTAACTTTTAAGTTCTTAATCGCGATTAGAAGTAATTAGTGTAGTTTAAGGTAAGAATAATGTTTTAATAAAATGAAATGACCTAGACACATGTACTACCCTCTTTTTATGTGTCATGGCCGACCAAGAAAATCAATGGGTCAACTTGGGGACCTCATGGATCCACTTTGGTTGGAAAATGACATAAATACCTTTTTATTTAATGTTAAAGTAAAAATGACACAAACATGAAGTGTTTTACTAAAACAATTTTTACATGGGGTTATTCAAGTCATATTTTTTACTATAAATAGTCATTGGAAATATAAAAATATTTCCTACATCATAGTATTTGTTTTATAATTTTTAAACTTTAAATAAATTAAATTATTTATGACATCATGATGATGCAACGATTACCTCATTATTTAACGATTTAAATAAAATGGAAATATAATGTAATATCTAAGACCTACAAATGTCCAAAACCTATTGGATGAGTTTATTTCGAACCTTTATCACCTTATCCTAGAATTATATCAAAGCGGGACCTCTTAAATCCAAATATCATTTTAAAATAAAGTGACTTTTCTTTACTTTCCAAGAGTGCCCTTCCTCTCCTCTTATAAAAGGCCCCCACCTCTACCTCCTTACCCACACTCCCAAAGCCTTTGGCTCAGCAAAACCCTGCCCATTTTGTCTCTCCACTTCCCTCTATTACTCCTTTCAGCCTCACTTTGGGCAGAAGTCTTCCCAAAGAATCCTTTGAGCTCAAACCAATCGGAGTTACCCGATTTTAAGGTAATGTCTTCACTTGAGTCCTTTTGTTTTATTTTGCCTCTCCAACCCCCTAAACTCTTTTTATTCATTTATTTTGTAAAGACTCCAGTATATTCAATATACTAGGATTTTGTTATAAGAAGGATTCGAGCTACACTTACACACACCTACATCTAATGGTTAAAGAAAATACTGTTTCCGTCGATGACGAATTTCTGTCTCACGAAACGATGATTGTTCAACACTTATATAACACCTTCAAAGGTGGCCATTATGATGTCACTATATTTATATATGATATATAATATTTTTATGTTTTAATTGGGCTTCTGTATTTTTCATTTTTGGCTTAACTTTATGGCTTCCATTATGGGTATACACGATACCTTTATTTTAGGAAGTGCGGACTACCGCCCCCTCAAAGTGATGTGATTCGTTAATGCCATACATGGGACGTATAAAGGATGGATTTAATGTTATTATATATGATGTTATACTGGAATTATAATATACCTCTATATAATTATTATTTATTTCCATTAAAGTATGAGATAGAAATGAAAGTAGCGTTCATGTGTACGTACGACTTACCATCTCCATGAACGGTGCATTTCATTTCTTATCCCCAAATGTAATGTACTATTATAAGTACATGTATATAATGGATATATATGATTAATGATACATTTTAATGATGAATATAATTCTATAATTAAAATATACATACCTCTCATTTAGTTTTAATTCCATTAATATGACAAAGAAATGAAAGTAGCGTTCATGCGTACGTACGGCTTACCGTCTCCATGAACGGTGCATTTCATTTCTTACTTATAAATGATTATGTGATATTATAAATACATGTATATTATAGATATATATGATATATATGATATCCAAATCAGAAATGTCATTCTGGATATAATGAACCTTTGACCACACGAACAACATGTAATTGTAAGAATTCCACTTTTGACTTAAGAACCAAATTTCGACAAAACAAACATTATTAACTTAAATGATTACATAATGTTTATAACATGGAAATAAGTGTTATAAAATGAATAATTAACTTGAAAAAGGTTCTTATGCAAATATAAAGTAACTCATGTTTATTATTCAGGATGTTAAAGAACGATCGAGTCAAGTCGGACCCGAGGTAAGGGATCCTACTCCTCTCTTTCTTTTTAAGTACACTCTTTTATGTCATTCCTTTTAAGCTCCTATTTCTTATGATTGGGATGTTATTTTATATTAATCCTACTGTACTTCTTATGTTCATATGATGAGAGACCCTATTCTCTCTTATCAATCCATTTTGGTAGTTTTGAGTGGCGCCGTTAGGCTGTCGTATTTTCGTAAGAGATCCAACATCTCTCTTTCTTTTTAAGTACTCTCCTCTATGTCACTTCTTTTATACTCCTCTTTGTTATGTTGGGGGATGTTCTTTTATATTCCTCTTTCTTTAAACTTTATGTTAATATGATGAGAGACCCTATTTTATCTCATCAATCCATTTTTGTAAGTTTTATGTGGCGTCGTTAGGTTGCCGAGTATTCGTAAGGGATTTTTCATCACACTTTTATTCCCATGAGATTTATGCTACATTTTCCACAATTTACTTTGAGTGGTGTATGTACTGCCCATTATTTTACATATTGTGTAATATACTCTCGTTTATGAGTATTTACATCAATTTTGTATTGTCCTTCTTTCACGGGGTGTATGTCTCGAAAGATACCCGTGTCGGTAAGGGAACCTTTCATACTCCTCTTTTTAAAAGACTTCTTTTGTTGGGTCTTTTAATTTACATATTTTTATGTTGGGATATGTTATCATATATCCTTATTGATGTAATTTTTATGTCCATGTGATGAGATACCCTTTTATCTCTCATCAACTCATTTTCTGAATTTTGTAGTGACGCCGTTAGGCTGTCATATTTTTGCAAGGGAACTTCATAACCCAAATTTGATTCACTGGGATAATCTTGTACTCCTTGAATATGTCATTCTATGAATATGTGTGAATAACCACTGATTTTTTTACACTTAATATCCAATTATATTGGGTGTATTCATTCATCACACATAATTATGTAATTGATTTATCCTTAAACCAAGGATACCGTCATTGTAAGGGAATTCGTCTCAATCTCCATTCATTGAGGCATATTTTGTTTTATACACAACCTTATTTTATATGGTGTATAATCCCGTTTGACTTTTACGTTTATTCAAAAGGAATCATTTATCTACGAAGCGTTTTACTAAACGACAAAAAGGAATGTTTCTTTTTACGTACGCGGTGACAACAACCTTTTCCACCACCACGAGTATTATTTGATCTTTGGCTTCCTCAACAAGCCATAATGTTTTTAAAATAAAATAAATACCATATAATTTTATTTTTTGTATTTTGGAATTGACAATGGTTTTGATAAAGTATTCTATTATGTCAATATATTTAAATGATATATTGTGATTGAAATGTGGAAATTTTATCATTCCTTTATGTTGGTTTTATGTGTTATAATTTTATAATGGTACTTGGACATTTTACAGGTGGTTACGTGATAAACCATATGAAGGGTGGTGTCGTGAATACCAGGACAGGTTGTTACGTTATAACCTCCAATGCATTGGGTATGGAAGTCGGCTGTATGGCTATTCCATTAAGTATGTGTGGAAGTCGGCCGTATGGCTATTCCAATAAGTATGTGTGGAAGTCGACCCTATGGTTATTCCACTTAAGTATGTTTATGTCCCAGGTTACCTTTATATATTATGTGATCCTTATATGGGTTTTATGGTAATATTTTGGTTACAGAAGGGTATGTAATGCACATTTATTCAGCGAAGAGTTTTTACTACTTCGAAAATGTGAAAAGTATTACATTGATAAAGTATACATGGTTTACTTGTAGTTTTGAAAAACTAACATTTTTCATTCCTTGTATATCCCTTACTGAGATTTTTATGCTCATCCCATATTTTTGAAATGTTTTTCACATGACTTAGCGTGGAATAGGGTCAAGGATGGGATCAAGGGAAAGTCATGCAACCTAAAAAATGGAACTAGACATGTTTCTTTTTAAGAGTTTTTATTTTATGGAAATTTAGTAGAAGCGACTACTTTGTAATCTTTTGAGATTTAATAGTTATGTCCTAATTATCTAAAACTCTAAACCTAAAAAGATCCTCAATGTGAATTACTCATTTAATTAAATATTAAGTAAGGTTTAATGTTGCGGCTTTATAGTTTGTATCAATGGTCAGTTTAGATAACTTTAGAGGATAGGGTATTCTTTAAGCATAAGTGACATTAACATAATGGTTAGGATTTCAGAAAGAGTCATAGTTTTTAGATAAAGTGAATGTGTAAGTATATCTTCCTTATTAGTACATGATGGTTCTGTTGATATACTCACACTGACATTTCTGTTTTTAGTGAATGGATGGATCTAGCAGGCACCAAAGAAACAACAGGTTTGAAGGGAACTGTGGTGGTTCTCTGATTAAGATACTAGATAAAATGGAGGATTCAATGAGGAAACTCGTGGTTGTTCTAAACCAACTATCAATGAGTCATGATCAACCACTCGAACCTTGGTATGTTATGTAATGCATCATGTACGAGATGTCTAATCGATGTGGAAGTTCAGGTAATAATTATAAAGGTAACCATTAGAGTTTATATGATCCTTACTTTTGAGGTAATTATGGGTTACTCTATGATATGATGGAAAATGAAAGGCATGAGATAAACTTGAGGTTAAAATATGTTATACTTTTTTTGAAGATTTTATCTCATTTTGGGGAATGTTTTAAGAGTTATATAGTTTTGGAAAAAGGACAACACGCAGACCGTGTGACAGCCTGTCGCGTCGGACAAAGCTGCGGGAATCGAACCCACAACCAAAGTGAAACTGGTATTTATCTCCTACCACTAGACTACGTGAAGTCCCTGGTTAGTTTGACTGATTCATTTTAGTTAAATGATTTTAGGAATCAAGAGTATGTTTATTTTGGGTTATCTATGGAAATTATTAACCTATCATGGAGGATATGTGATTAGGTTAATTACTTTTCAATATAAGAATTTAAGAGCAACTGATGTTATTTAGAGATAAAAGTTAATTTGTACCTTGGAATACAATGTGATTAAATCCTTCAAATATTTGGGTTTCAATCTTAGTTTGGTTTACTTTGAAGAATTTTATGGACAAATTGTTTATCGGATGTTCCTCGTTTAACTTTTGGTTTTGTTGGACAAATTTTGGAGATTAAGCATAGATTTTCTTTTTAAAGGGTTATCCTTTTCTGGATTATCCGATCTTGTACTAACCTTTTTGGTTTTGGTTTTGGTTAAATCCTAAATACATGGGAAGTATATAGTTCTATTTGGTGGATTAGGGGATTCTCTAGAATTTGATTATAGTACTCTTAATATGAACATGTCTTCCTAAATACTCGTCTTTTGGAGAAAATATGAGTTTGTGTAAGGAATCTAATAAAAGTTGAAAGTCAACATGATAATTGATTATGTTTCCTTGTGAATAAATTCCTCAATAAAAAGTAACTTAAAACAAAAATGTGGTCTATTAACTTTTCCTACTGGGGAATCAAATACCGTTTAACCCATCACAAGTTTGTGACTTTCTTATGGTTAACTTTCTCCTAGACATGTTTACTATCACTCTCCCTCAAGTTCTTGACCCTATGCTTTTTCTTCCATGTCCATGTTTTCCTACACAGAATCCTATTATGGGTTAACTCGGGTGACCTATGTACTTATCTTTCTTTATGTTAAAGTGATTGTTTTACCGACTCTTGTTCCGATGTGGGACTTTCAATGATGTTTCCAAGCTCAATTTTAAAAATTGCGAGGACACAATTACCTAAAGGGGGGAAGGATGTAACAACCAAGGTAAATAAAAAATATGACATTTTCATATTTATCAATACTTGTGAATAAAATATTAATATTACATTAAAGGGGACGCTATGCTCGATGGCATACCCAACATGCAACAACGAGTTTCTTGGGAATCTTACGTTGCACGCTAATAATAAAATAATATTATTTTAAATGGTAGTTAACATGTAGCCGTTGTATTGGCAGGAATGGATAGAAATAACTAAAATATGATTATATTTTTTTTAAATGTTTTTACATTTATTCAATAAAAGATAAAGGCTTAAAAAATGGAAAGAATTCAATTTTAGGCGTATATGCCCTAGTTTTCACTAAAGGTTCACTTATCATCTTTTAATGGCGAGCCGTCATGAAATATAGTTTTGTTCACTCTTATAAATTCTATTGGACCAAATAAAACTCTTCTTTAGAATATGGACATCAAAATTTACTTTGTGTAAATTTTTGGTATCTTTCCGATAAAGTTCATTTTTTAATGAATAGTGTAAAATGTTGTATTTTAATTCAAAACCTCTTTTTAATATAATTTGTTTATATGATTATATTATCTTTTGAATTGGTTTTAAATTGAAATTATAATATAGTTTTACCATTAAATCCAATATTGGTCGTTGGAATTAATTTCACTTTGATATCAGACTTAAACTAGTGTCAATCTTTTGAAACTTATTGTTTCATAAAAACACGCTATTTGCTTTGGACGCGGGAATTAATTATTAAATTAATTAATTTGACTTATATGTTCTGAATTTTGTAAAATATACTTCATTTTTGAATTCGGAATATCAAATATAGCTTAGGTTGAATTTTTTGGATTTTTCTGCAAAACTTCAATGTTTGATGAATAGTGAAACCACTAAGTGGTACTTATAAAAACTGATTTTTCGTTTAAATGAAATTTTACCACTTCTGTGTTTTTAATTTCAAAAATCCGACATACATGGTTGTCATTAAGAAGTAAAATGTGGTTCAATGTGATCAAAATAATTTTTTTTGGTTAATAGTAACTTTTAAGTTCTTAATCGCGATTAGAAGTAATTAGTGTAGTTTAAGGTAAGAATAATGTTTTAATAAAATGAAATGACCTAGACACATGTGTTACCCTCATTGGATGTGTCATGGACTACCAAGAAAATCCATGGGTCATCTTGGGGACCCCATGGAGCCACTTTGGTTGGAAAATGACATAAATACCTTTTTATTTAATGTTAAAGTAAAAATGACACAAACATGATATGTTTTACTAAAACAACTTTTACATGGAGTTATACAAGTCATATTTTTGACTATAAATAGTAATTGGAAAGATAAAAACATTTCCTACATCATAGTATTTGTTTTATAATTTTTAGACGTTAAATACATTAAATTATTTATGACATCATGATGATGCAGCGATGACCTCATTATTTAACGATTTAAATAACATGGAAAGATAATGTAATATCTAAGACCTAAACATGTCAAAAACCTATTGGATGAGTGGATTTAGAACCCTTATCACCTTATCCTCGAATTATATCAAAATGAGACCTCTTAAATCCGAATATCATTTTAAAATAAAGTGACTTTTCTTTACTTTCCAAGAGTGCCCCTCCTCTCCTCTTATAAAAGGCCCCCACCTATACCTCCTTACCCACACTCCCAAAGCCTTTGGCTCGGAAAAACCCGACCCATATTGTCTCTCCACTTCCCTATATTACTCCTTGAAGCCTCACATTGGGTAGAAGTCTTCCCATGGAAGCCTTTGAGCTCAAACCAAAGGGAGTCACCCGATTTTAAGGTAATGTCTTCACTTGAGTCCTTTTGTTTTATTTTGCCTTTCCAACCCCCTAAAATCGTTTTATTCATTTGTTTTGTAACAACTCTAGTATCTTCAATATACTAGGATGTTTTTATAAGAAGGATTCGAGCTACAATTACACCCACCTACATCTAATGGATAAAGAACATATTGTTTCCATGGATGACGAATTTCTGCATCACGAAACGATGATTGTTCAACACTCATATAACACTTTCAAAGGTGGCCATTAAGATGTTACTATATTTATATATGATATATGATATGTTTATTTTTTAATTAATATTCTTTATTATTCATTTGTGTCTTACCTTTTTGGCTTCCATTATGGGTATACACGATATCCGTATTTTAGGAAGTGCAGACTATCGCCCCCTCAAAGTGATGTGATTCGTTAATTCCATACGTGGGATGTATAAAGGAAGGATTTAATGTTATTATATATGAGGTTATACTGTAATTATAATATACCTCTATATAATTAATATTTATTTCCATTAAAGTATGATATAGAAATGAAAGTAGCGTTCATGCGTACGTACGGCTTACCATCTCCATGAACGGTGCATTTCATTTCTTATCCCCAAATGTAATGTACTATTATAAGTACATGTATATAATGGATATATATGATTAATGATACATCTAAATGATGAATATAATTCTTGAATTAAGATATACATACCTATCATTTAGTTTTAATTCCATTAATATGACAAAGAAATGAAAGTAGCGTTCATGCGTACGTACGGCTTACCGTCTCCATGAACGGTGCATTTCATTTATTACTTCTAAATGATTATGTGATATTATAAATAAATTTATATTCTAGATATATATGATATATATGATATCCAAATCAGGAATGTGATTCTGTATATAATGAACCTTTGAACACACGAACAACATGTAATTGTAAGAAGTCCACGTTTGACTTAAGAACCAAATATCGACAAAACAATCATTAATAACGTAAATGATTACATAATGTTTATAACTTGGAAATAAGTGATATAAAAGGAATAATTAACTTGAAAAAGGTTCTTAAGAAAATATAAATTAACTCAAGTTTATTATTCAGGACGTTAAAGAACGATCGAGTCATGCCGAACCCGAGGTAAGGGATCCCTCCCCTCTCTTACTTTTTAAGTACACTCTTTTATGTCATTCCTTTTAAGCTCATCTTTCTTATTATTGGGATGTTATTTTATATTAATCCTACTATACTTCTTATGTTCATATGAGGAGAGACCCTATTCTCTCTCATCAATCCATTTTGGAAGTTTTGTGTGGCGCCGTTAGGCTGCCGAATTTTCGTAAGAGATCCAACCTCTCTTTCTATTTAAGTACACTCTTCTATGTCACTTCTTTTATGCTCCTCTTTGTTATTTTGGTGGATGTTCTTTTATATTCCTATTTCTGTAAACTTTATGTTAATATGATGAGAGACCCTATTTTATCTCATCAATCCATTTTTGTATGTTTTATGTGGCATCCTTAGGCTGCCGAGTTTTCGTAAGGGATTTTTCATCACACTTTTATTCCCATGAGATTTATGCAACATTTGACACAATTTCCTTTGAGTGGTGTATGTAATGCCCATTATTTTACTCATCGTGTAATATACTCTCATTTATGAGTATTTACATCAATGTTGTATTGTACTTCTTTCAAGGGGTGTATGTCTCAAAAGATACCCATGTCGGTAAGGGAACCTTTCACCATCCTCTTTTTAAAAGACTTTGTTTGTTGGGTCTTTTAATTTACATATTGTTATGTTGGGATATGTTCTCATATATCCTTATTGATGTAAATGTTATGTCCAAGTGATGAGATACCCTTTTTTATCTCTCATCAACTCATTTTTTGAATTTTGTAGTGACGCCGTTAGGCTGTCATATTTTTGCAAGGGAACTTCTTAACCCAAATTTGATTCTTTGGGATAATCTTGTACTCCTTGAATATGTCATTATATGAATATGTGTGAATGACCTCTGGTTGTTTTACACTTAATACCCACTTATATTGGGTGTATTCGTTTGTCACACATAATTATGTAATTGATTTATCCTTAAACCAAGGATACCATCATTGTAAGGGACTTCGTCTCAATCTCCATTCATTGAGGCATATTTTGTTTTATACACAAACTTCTTTTGTACGGTGTATAAACCCCTTTGACTTTTACCTTTATTCTAAAAGAATATTTTATCTATGAATCATTTTACTAAACAACAAAAAGGAATGTTTCTTTTTACGTACGCGGTGACAACGACCTTTTCCGTCGCCGCGAGTATTATTTGATCTTTGGCTTCCTCAACAAGACGTAATGTTTTTAAAATAAAATAAATACCATATACTTTTCTTTTTTGTATTTTGGTATTGAAAATGGTTTTGATAAAGGATTATATTATGTCAATATATTTAAATGATATATTGTGATTGAAATGTGGAAATTTTATCATTCCTTTATGTTGGTTTTATTTTTTATAATTTTGTAATGGTACTTGGACATTTTACAGGTGGTTACGTGATAAACCATATGAAGGGTGGTGCCGTGAATACCAGAACGGGTGGTTACGTTATAACCTCCAATTCATTGGGTATGGAAGTCGGCCGTATGGCTATTTCATTAAGTATGTGTGGAAGTCGGCCGTATGGATATTCCATTAAGTATGTGTGGAAGTCGACCGTAGGGTTATTCCACTTAAGTATGTTTATGTCCCAGGTTACCTTTATATGTTATGTGATCTTTATATGGGTTTTATGGTAATTTTTTGGTTACAGAAGGGTAAGTAATGAACTTTTATTCAGCGAAGAGTTTTTACTACTTCGAAAAGGTGAAAAGTATTACTTTGATAAAGTATACATTGTTTATTTGTTGTTTTGAAAAACTAACAGTTTTCATTCCTTGTGTATCCCTTACTGAGCTTTTTATGATCGTCCCAAGTTTTTGAAATGTTTTTCACAGGGCTTAGCGTGGAATACGGTCAAGGATGCGATCAAGGGAAACTAATGCTACCTACAAAATGGAACTAGACATGTTTCTTTTTAAGAGTTATTATTTTATGGAAATTTAGTAGAAGCGACTACTTTGCAATCTTTTGAGATGTAATAGTTATGTCCTAATTCTCTAAAACTCTAAACCTAAAAAGATCCTCAATGTGAATTACTCATTTAATTAAATATTATGTAAGGTTTAAGGCTGGGGCTTTATAGTTTGTATCAAAGGTCAGTTTAGATAACTCTAGAGGTTAGGGTATTCTTTAAGCATAAGTGACAATACCCTAATGGTTAGGATTTCAGAAAGAGTCATAGTTTTCAGATAAAGTGAATGCGTAAGTGTATCTTCCTCATTAGTACATGATGGTTCTGTTGATATACTCACGATGACATTTCTGTTTTTAGTGAATGGATGGATCTAGCAGGCACCAAAGAGACAACAGGTTTGAAGGGAACTGTGGTGGTTCTCTGATTAAGATACTAGATAAAATGGAGGATTCAATGAGGAAACTCGTGGTTGTTCTAAACCAACTATCATGGAGTCATGATCAACCACTTGAACCTTGGTACGTTCTGTAATGCATCATGTACGAGATGACCAATCGATATGGAAGTTCAGATAATAATTATAAAGGTAACCATTAGAGTATATATGATCTTTACTTTTGAGGTAATTATGGGTTACTCTATGATATGATGGAAAATGAAAGGCATGAGATAAACTTGAGGTTAAAATATGTTATGATTTTTTTGAAGATTTTATCTCATTTTGGGGAATGTTTTAAGAGTTATATAGTTTTGGAAAAAGGACAACACACAAACCGTGTGACAACCCGTCGCGTCGGACAAAGCTGCGGGAATCGAACCCACAACCAAAGTGCAACTGGTATTTATCGCCTACCACTGGACTACGTGATGTCCCTGGTTAGTTTGACTAATTCTTTTTAGTTAGATAATTTTATGAATCAAGAGTAAGTTTATTTTGGGTTATCTATGGAAATGATTAACATATCATGGAGGATATGTGATTAGGTTAATTACTTTTCAAAATGAGAATTTAAGAGCAACTGATGTTATTTAGAGATAAAAGTTAATTTGTACCTTGGAAGACTATGTGATTAAATCCTTCAGATATTTAGGTTTCAATCTTAGTTTGGTTTACTTTGAATAATTTTATGGAAAAATTGTTTATCGGATGGTCATCGTTGAACTTTGGGTTTTGTTGGACAAATTTTGGAGGTTAAGCATAGATTTTATTTTTAAAGGGTTATCCTTTTCTGGATTATCCGATCTTGTACTAACCTTTTAGTTTTGGTTTTGGTTAAAGCCTAAACACATGGGAAGTATATATTTCTCTTTGGTGTATTAGGTGATTCTCTAGAAGTTGATTATAGTACTCTTAATATGAACAAGTCTTTCTAAATACTCATCTTTTAGAGAAAATATGAGTTTGTGTAAGGAATCTAATAAAAGTTGAAAGTCAACATGAAAAGTGATTATGTTTCCTTATGAATAAATTTCTCAATAAAAATTAACTTAAAACAAAAATTTTGTCTATTAAATTTTCCTACTGGGGAATCGAATACCATTTAACCCATCACAAGTTTGTGATTTTATTATGGTTAACTTTCTCCTAGAAATGTTTACTATTACTCTCCCTCAAGAACATGACCCTTTTCTTTTTCTTCCATGTCCATGTTTTCCTACACGGAATCCTATTATGGGTTAACTTGGGTGACCTCTGTACTTATCTTTCTATATGTTAAAGTGATTGTTTTACTGACTCTTGTTCTGAGGTGGGACTTTCAAGGATGTTTCCAAGCTCAATTTTAAAAATTGCGAGGAGACAATTACCAAAAGGGGGGAAGGATGTAACACCCCAGGTAAATAAAAAATATGACATTTTCATATTTATCCATATTTGTGAATAAAATATTAATATGAATTTAAAGGGACGCTATGCTCGATGGCGTACCCAACACGCAACAACGAGTTTCTTGGGAATCTTACATTGCACTCTAATAATAAAATAATATTATTTTAAATGATAGTTAACATGTAGCCGTTGTATTGGCAGGAAAGGGTAGAAATAACTAAAATATGATTATATATTTTTTAAATGTTTTTACATTTATCCAATAAAATATAAAGGCTTAAAATACGGAAAGAATTCAATTTTAGGCGTATATGCCCTAGTTTTCACTAATGGTTCACTTATCGTCTTTTGATGGAGAACTGTCATTAAATATAGTTTTGTTCACTCTTATAAATTCTATTGGACCAAATAAAACTCTTCTTTACAATCGGGACATCAAAATTTAATTTGTGTAAATTTTTGGTATCTTTTCGATAAAGTTCATTTTTTTAATGAATAGTGTAAAATGTTGTATTTTAATTCAAAACTGCTTTTTAATCTAATTTATTTATATTATTAGATTATCTTTTGAATTGGTTTTAAAGTGAAATTATAATATACTTTTACCATTAAATCCATTAGTGTTCGTTGGAATTAATTTCACTTTGAAATCAGACATAAACTAGTGTCAATCTTTTGAAACTTATTGTTTCATAAAAACACGCTATTTTTTATGAACGCGGGAATTAATTATTAAATTAATTAATGTGACTTATATGTATTGAATTTTGTAAAATATACTTCATTTTTGAATTCGGAATATCAAATATAGCTTAGGGTGAATTTTTTGGATTTTTCTGCAAAACTTCAATGTTTGATGAATAGTGAAACCACTAAGTGGTACATATAAAAACTGATTTTTCGTTTAAATGAAATTTTACCACTTCTGTGTTGTGAATTTCAATAATTCGACATACATGGTTGTCATTAAGAAGTAAAATGTGGTTCAATGAGATTAAAATAATTTTTTTGGTTAATAGTAACTTTTAAGTTCTTAATCGCGATTAGAAGTAATTAGTGTAGTTTAAGGTAAGAATAATGTTTTAATAAAATGAAATGACCTAGACACATGTCCTACCATCATTGGATGTGTCATGGCCGACCAAGACAATCCATGGGTCATCTTGGGGACCCCATGGAGCCACTTTGGTTGGAAAATGACATAAATACCTTTTTATTTAATGTTAAAGTAAAAAATGACACAAACATGAGATGTTTTACTAAAACAATTTTTACATGGGGTTATACAAGTCATATTTTTGACTATAAATAGTAATTGGAAAGCTAAAAAGATTTCTTACATCATAGTATTTGTTTTATAATTTTTAGACGTTAAATAAATTAAATTATTTATGACATCATGATGATGAAGCGTTGACCTCATTATTTAACGATTTAAATAAAATGGAAAGGTAATGTAATATCTAAGACCTACACATGTCCAAAAGCAATTGGATGAGTCTATTGCGAACCCGTATCACCTTATCCTCGAATTATATCAAAGTGTGACCTCTTAAATCCGAATATAATTTTAAAATAAAGTGAATTTTCTTTACATTCCAAGAGTGCCCCTCCGCTCCTCTTATAAAAGGCCCCCACCTCTACCTCCTTACTCACACTCACAAAGCCTTTGGCTCGGAGAAACCCTGCCCATTTTGTCTCTCCACTTACCTCTATTACTCCTTGAAGCCTCAATTTGGGCAGATGTCTTCCCAAGGAAGCCTTTGAGCTCAAACCAAAGGGAGTTACCCGATTTTAAGGTAATGTCTTCACTTGAGTCCTTTTGTTTTATTTTGCCTCTCCAACCCCCTAAACTCTTTTTATTCATTTCTTTTGTAACAACTCCAGTATCTTAAATATACTAGGATGTTTTTATAAGAAGTATTTTAGCTACACTTACACACACCTACATCTAATGGTTAAAGAACATATTGTTTCCGTGGATGACGAATTTCTGCCTCACGAAACGATGATTGTTCAACACTCATATAACACCTTCAAAGGTGGCCATTAAGATGTAACTATATTTATGTATGATATATAATATGTTTATGTTTTAATTAAGCTTCTGTATTTTTCATTTGTGTCTTACCGTTATGGCTTCCATTATGGGTATACACGATATCTTTATTTTTGGAAGTGCGGACTACCGCCCCCTCAAAGTGATGTGATTCGTTAATGCCATACGTGGGACGTATAAAGGATGGATTTAATGTTATTATATATGATGTTATACTGGAATTGTATTATAACTCTATATAATTATTATTTATTTCCATTAAAGTATGAGATAGGAATGAAAGTAGCATTCATGCGTACGTACGGCTTACCGTCTCCATGAACGGTGCATTTCATTTCTTATCCCCAAATGTAATGTACTATTATAAGTACATGTATATAATGGATATATATGATTAATGATACATATAAATGGTTAATATTATTCTGGAATTAAAATATAAATACCTATCATTTAGTTTTAATTCCATTAATATGACAAAGAAATGAAAGTAGCGTTCATGCGTACGTACGACTTACCGTCTCCATGAACGGTGCATTTCATTTCTTACTTCTAAATTATTATGTGATATTATAAATACATTTATATTCTAGATATATATGATATATATGATATCCAAATCCGGAATGTCATTCTGGATATAATGAACCTTTGACCACATGAACAACATGTAATTGTAAGAAGTCCACTTTAGTCTTAAGAACCAAATATCTACAAAACAAACATTATTAACTTAAATGATTACATAATGTTTATAACATGGAAATAAGTGATATAAAAGGAATAATTAACTTGAAAAAGGTTCTTATGAAAATATAAATTTACTCAAGTTTCTTATTCAGGATGTTAAAGAACGATCGAGTCAAGTCGGACCCGAGGTAAGGGATCCTACTCATCTCTTTCTTTTTAAGTACACTCTTTTATGTCATTCCTTTTAATCTCATCTTTCTTATGATTGGGATGTAATTTTATATTAATACTACTTTACTTATTATGTTCATATTATGAGAGACCCTATTCTCTCTCATCAATCCATTTTTGAAGTTTTGAGTGGCATCGTTAGGCTGCCGAATTTTCTTAAGAGATCCAACCTCTCTCTTTCTTTTTAAGTACTCTCCTCTATGTCACTTCTTTTAAGCTCCTCTTTTTTATGTTGGGGGATGTTATTTTATATTCCCCATTCTTTAAAAATTATTTTAATATGATAAGAGACCCTATTTTATCTCATCAATCCATTTTTGTATGTTTTATGTGGCGTCGTTAGGCTGCCGAGTTTTCGTAAGGGATTTTTCATCACACTTTTATTCCCGTGAGATTTATGCTACATTTGCCACAATTTCCTTTGAGTGGTGTATGTACTTCCCATTATTTTACTCATTGTGTAATATACTCTAATTTATGAGTATTTACATCAATTTTTTATTGTCCTTCTTTCACAGGGTGTATGTCTCGAAAGATACGCATGTCGGTAAGGGAACCCTTCACCCTCCTCTTTTTAAAAGACTTCTTTTGTTGGGTCTTTTAATTTACATATTATTGTGTTGGGATATGTTCTCATATATCCTTATTGAGGTAAATTTTATGTCCAAGTGATGAGATACCCTTTTTATCTCTCATCAACTCATTTTCTGAATTTTGGAGTGATGCCGTTAGGCTGTCATATTTTTTCAAAGGAACTTCTTAACCCAAATTTTATTCTTTGGGATAATCTTGTACCTCTTGAATATGTCATTTTATGAATATGTGTGAATAACCTCTGATTGTTTTACACTTAATATCCACTTATATTGGGTGTATTCATTTGTCACACATAATTATGTAATTGATTTATTCTTAATCCAAGGATACCGTCTTTGTAAGGGACTTCGTCTCAATCTTCATTCATCGAGCCATATTTTGTTTTATACACAACCTTCTCTTATACGGTGTATAAACCCCTTTGACTTTTATGTTTATTCAAAAGGAATATTTTATCTATGAAGTTTTTTACTAAATGACAAAAAGGAATGTTTCTTTTTACGTACGCGGTGACAACGACCTTTTCCGCCGCCACGAGTATTATTTGATCTTTTTCTTCCTCAACAAGCCGTAATGTTTTTAAAATAAAATAAATTCCATATACTTTTCTTTTTTGTCTTTTGGTATTGAAAATGGTTTCGATAAAGGGGTATATTATGTCAATATATTTAAATGATATATTGTGATTGAAATGTGGATATTTTATCATTATTTTATGTTGATTTTATGTGTTATAATTTTATAATGGTACATGGACATTTTACGGGTGGTTATGTGATAAACCATATGACGGGTGGTGCCGTGAATACCAGGATGGGTGGTTATGTTATAACCTCCAATGCATTGGGTATGGAAGTCGGCCGTATGGATATTCCATTAAGTATGTGTGGAATCGGCCATATGGATATTCCATTAAGTATGTGTGGAAGTCGAACATATGGTTATTCTACTTAAGTATGTTTATATCCCAGGTTACCGTTATATATTATGTGATCATTATATGGGTTTTATGGTAATCATTTGGTTAAAGAATGGTAAGTAATGAACTTTTATTCAGCGAAGAGTTTTTACTACTTCAAAAAGGTGAAAAGTATTACTTTGATAATGTATACATGGTTTACTTGTTGTTTTGAAAAACTAACAGTTTTCATTCTTTGTGTATCCCTTACTGAGCTTTTTATGCCTATCCCTTGTTTTTGAAATGTTTTTCACAGGACATAGCGTGGAATAGGGTCAAGGATGGGATCAAGGGAAAGTCATTCTACCTAAAAAATGGAACTAGACATGTTTCTTTTTAAGAGTTTTTATTTTATGGAAATTTAGTAGAAGCGATTACTTTGTAATCTTTTGAGATGTAATAGTTATGTCCTAATTCTCTAAAAGTCTAAACCTGAAAAGATCCTCATTGTGAATTACTCATTTAATTCAATATTAAGTAAGGTTTAAGGCTGGGGATTTATACATAGACATTTTAATAATCATACAACTTTTTCTTCAACAATTATGAACTCATAAGATTTCTATTTTCGTATAATTTCCTACTTCTTTTATATTTGTATATCATCCCTTTGAGAATCCATTATCCTATCCAAAAGGTATGGTTGTGAAATCATTTTAGACATAAATATTTTTTCTCATATTTAATATCCCCATGATTATCCTTTTCCAGTACAATAATATTTTGTCCTTCCAAACACTCACTATTCAATAGGTTTTTATAGGCTTTATACTTAGTAAATATGTCTCTTTATTTTATTTATTGGGATGGTACTTGTTTAAGTTGTCAAATTTCTCAACCATATTCGACAATAATAAATTGTATATATTAATCTCCTTCTATGATGATATATATTTTAGTTTCTTATGATTTATATATATTTTAACCATTTCCCAGTAAAGATAAATATTATAGATTCTAAATGCGATGATTACGGTATACAAATACAGATAATGTTTTTTATATTTATACTCATGAACATTCAACTTCTTTGAGGTGTAGGAAATCACTTTATCTTTTTTTCATCATTATATACCCAATTCCCTTATTTTAAACATCATTTTGGACCTTGAAAAGTTACGAACCTGAGGGTAGCATGCGAACTATTGTAATGACAAGCATTTTTTGAAATACATAAATATATATTAATATTCATCTATCTAGAAAATATTTAATTCATTAATATTCAATTTTATTAAGAGGTTCTATATTCATAAAATGTTTACGAAAAATTATAGGTAACACCGAACTAGTCCAAATAAAGTAAATATATCAGTTTTATTAGTTGATTTAGTCCATTAATCAACTGAATTTATTATAGAAGTGTCGAAATATATAACTTTGGGTGATAAAATACTATTACCCAAGTTTTTTAAACATATTATTATTTTATATTTGACATAAACATCTAATATAAAAAACCCAATTATTTTAAGGCCTAGTGTCATTGGAAGACTAGGATGACAATACATCAAAAAGAAACTAAATCACGTTAACATCATTATATTTACAATAATGGCCTACTGAATTTATTTTAGATTCTAATTATATATAGGATAACCTAAGTAATTCATAAAATAATGGGGTTATCTATAAATCCCAATAAGAGTATGATCATCTTAATAAGGAGTAAAAATGAATAAAAATGAAAAAAAAACATTCAATCATTATAGGAAAAGATCATGCATGATCATATTAAGGAATAACATAAAGAAAATGGAATCATAAGATCATGGAATCATAGAAAATCTGTGGCAACATATAACATCATATAAGCATAAGTTAAGGAAAACGTTCAAGAAAACATCCTTCATTGGACAATGTCCCATTATGAATTATGTTTTCTGAATAATCACATGCATGATGTTTCATGGGGAAAAATCATTACCTAATGAATAGTAACACTATCTTGAAATACCCATCACAACTTTTGTAGGCTTATGTATACCATAAAATTAAATCAATCATAGGATTTAATCATAATAAAATTCCATGGAATGAAATGGGTTGTATAATCTTCCCTCATATCATAATAAAAGGTATATAATTAATATTACAAAGATAATATGGAATAAAAAATTGTGGATGTTAATGAAAGGATATATTTTAATCTATTGCAAAATATGGTTCTCATTTTTTAATAATTACTTTTATCCAGCATTATATAAAATGATTAGGGGAGAGAAAAGTTTCCCTTAATTGGGTTTGATTTTAAAGAAAGCATTTATGCAAATAACTTAAGAGATGTATTACTGTATAAAAGGAAGGTATAATAAGATACGTATATATGTAATATAAATGTATAAATAATTTATAACCATTCAATAATATTAATTTGAAATATAAAGAGAGTTTGATATAGATGGTAATAAACTAAAGATAAAGGCTAGTTGAAAGATATCATTTACCTTTAGTTCCAAAAAAGAAATACAATTGCAATTAAAATCCTTAATAATAAAATTAGATTAATTAATTACATAATTAATAACATTATCTATCAGTATTTTATTTATTATAAATTTATAATGTTCATTTGTATCCATTTTTATGTTAAATAAGGTTTTATTTCACTATTTTAAGGGAATTTGTTTCATGATTACATTGTTCAATCACTTGAGTATGATTATTGAAACTCTATTTGAATGGTAATACAACACCAAAAGTAAAATGAAATGATATTCATGTAATTTTAGAATTTTAAATTTTCCAAAATTTCCATCTTTCTCTAATATATAGAAAATAAATTTAGTAAAATATTAATGTTATATGGTTAATTTATTTTGGGAATTTTAATGACCATCACAAAATAGTTACATTTTATTTTATATTATGGAAATATAATTATTTAAAAATGTAAAAAATACATTATAAAAATATTTTTGTAATTTTAAATAATTATATCTGAATTTAAACTTACCTTGAAAGTGATAATTGGAAATGAAAACTCATCTTCCCTGAAGGTAATGACCCTATATAATGAAGATGATGTTTTTGTTTAATTGATTAAGAGAATAATAGAAGATGATGTTTGATATTTATTACATTAAAACAATAAAATTTAATTATATTCATGAAATTGGATATATTATTCTATTTTTAGTGGAATTGTTTTGGATGAGGAGGATGAAGAGAAAAAATACATAGTTTATGGTATTACCATCTCCTTTAGATATCCCATATTGGGAATCCACTCAAGGAAAGTTTTATTAGTCTTTTTATGGGACCAATATCCCTAATACATGGGGGAGATTATTGAGAAGAGTTTGGTTAATAAATTCTACAATCTTCGGGGCTTATAGTCTATGAGAAGGTGTGGTGAGGGGTGAAATTTATAAGGGGATGAGAGGCGTCTTAATGAATATTATATTCATTAGTTCTTAAATTATGCACCATAATATTAATATTATTGATTCTTTTGATAATATAATTTTAATGGAATATGTGGGTTTGAACTAGTGGGAGGTTACATCATCCATTTCTAAAATATTTGTGAATTTTTATTATTATGTCAATTATGGTATTTTATTGTATTTCACTATTCAATAAATATTCAAATATATTATAAAAATACCAAAAATTCAAAATTAACAACATCTGTAGTTTATATTATAAAAATTAATTCTATTTTATTTAAATAATTCTATAAATATGAGAATATAAATTTTTAAATATATTGTTATTTTATTTGAAATATACCAATTTTAATATTATGATAAATTTTATGACCATTTAAAAAATTAATTATAGACTCATAAAATTATCATATCCTTATAATAAACCATAATATAAATTTATATATACTATTTATGAAAATAATTTTTTTTTAAATCATTATATTTATTATAAATTTTTATCTAAAACATTTAAATTTTATAAAAATCAAAACACTTAATTTATCATTTTTAAAACATTAATTTACCTATAACATTGTTTGAATATATCATATTATCCATTTATATGATACATATATATTATTTTACACTTACATAGGTGAGGTTGCTATTATAATGGTTAGGTTTGTATTCTTAACGTTCATATAATTATTAAAACGGTCTAATTATTATACAAATGGCCAAATATTTAATTCTCATTTGGTTCCCCACATCCTATAAATACATAATATTTCATTAATTCTTCATTAAATTATCTTTTCACTCAAGAATATTTATATTTTTATTCCAAATATAGATATTATAGTACTAATATTGTTTCTTATATCAACAATGTTATTCATGAGTGTAGTAATTCCAGTGGATCTAGTAGGTACAAATTTTTATATTTTAGATATACTATTTTTCCATTTATTTCAATGGTAATATTTTCAATTCTAATTTATACTTTAATTCTATAAATTAAATTTTAAAATTAATATAATAAATATTTTGGTTTTATCATGAGTTGAATGTGTTATATACTGCATTACAATTTTTGACATAATTTTAAGAAGGGAAATTGTATTGATAAAATTTTGCGTCATTACATTATTCCCTCCTATGAAATTTAATTTTATATACTATAGTGAAAAATGATGGGGGTATTATTTCATCAACACCTCCTTCAGTTCCCATGTTGCCTCCTCATACATATGGTTTCACCATTATACATTTATAGGGTGAGTTTTCGTAATGCATAGAACATTAGCTCTACAATCCAAAATGTTCACCATAATCTCATCATAAGAGATATCTTTTTCAAACTATACCACCTCTAAATTTATTACATGCTATGGATATGGTATATACTTCCTCAAGTGGGATATGTTGAATACATCATGTATTTGATAAAGGGTTGTGGGATTTCTAGTTGATAGGCCATATCTCTGATGTGATCAAGGATCTCAGAGGGGATGATGTAATATGGAATTAATTATCCTTTCATTCAAAATCCCACGATTCTCTCTTATGGAGATATGTGGAGGAAAAATTTAGCACTATCCTCAAACTCAAAGCCTTATTGAAGATTGCTAGAATAGTTCTTATTTGAACTATGAGTAGCCCATATGTGTTTTTCAATGGTCATGAATTTTTTAACTATTTCCATGATCATTTTATGATCCAAAAACTTGGGTTCTCTAACTTTTTCTCAATATGCACCACTTACCATAATAAAATTTATATAGATCTATTTGAATCTTTTAGTGAATACTATTATTGTTTTAGTACTTTAAATGAGGAATATTCTTATCCCATCTTCTTTTAAAGACCATCGATAATTCTCTAAACATGTATTTCAATGTATGAATAGTCGTATATGATTATCCATCATGTTTTATGTGATAGGATATAAAAAAGTTCAATTAAGGTTTTACAACATGTTAATGTACTCAAAAAACATATAGATGAATTTGAGATCAAGATCATATTCAATCAATAATGGTGTCCCATGCATGATCACAACTTCTCTAATTTATAACATTCCATTTTTGTTGAGTTAGAAGTCCTCTCAAAATGTAATTAAGTTATAAGTCTCTATATGAATATCTGCTAATAACCATATAAAAATATTTCCACCTATTTTCATTATAAAATGAGTAACAAAGTCCATGTTATTTTTTATCATTTCCATGTTAGTATAGGTAATGGTTTCATCAACCCATTGTAATTTTTACTTTTATCCTTCACCTTCAGATAGTCCAATTTTTTTTACATATATAATATTATCTTATTCTTTTTATTTTCCAATGAATAGTGTTCTCAAAGATAAGGATATATATTTAAAATCATTGGGTATATAGAGAAGGTTTATTTATGTGTTTCATTCAAAAAATACTTCATTATATAAAAATTTATTGTTACACATTGTCATGACTCAAATTTTACACCTTCATATTCATAAATTTTTAACTATGAGGATTTTACTTTTTCATAAAGCTTACACCTTATTCTCTCTTTCCACATCATCACATTGATCATATTTTATCTTCTCTAGAAGGGATGGTTGAGAAATAATTTCTGAATGGAATGATGATTCCCTATCATTTATGATCCCCATATCCATCCTTTTAGAGTATAATAATATTGGATCCTTTTCAATTATCATCAGTGATGAGGTTTCTAGATTATTTGTAAATATAAAATATTCTGTATTATTTTCTTTCCCAAGAGGGTAGTGGGTTGATCAATCATAGTCCTTGATCAGTTCTAACCATCATTAATGGTTCATAATAATCTCATATTATGTGAATATATATTTTAGTATATTATGATTGGTATATATTTAAAACTTCTCCGTATAGAGATATTTTTCCTTCTTTTTGACATTAATATCACTCAAACTAACTCTATATAATGTATTGGGTAGTTCTTCTCATAAACATTCAACTACCTCTAGGATTAAGTTATCAATTTATCAATCAACATTAGAACAGAACCCAATACCTTCATTGAATAAAAACTATATAACATAAAAAATTATTTACTTAATGGAAGGGTGAGTACTAGTTCTGTGATAAGTCTTTTTTTCAATTATTTAAAGCACTATTAAAATTAAATTTTGTAGAAAATAAATACTGCATTTTGAGTTATATTAGTTAATGGGTCTGATAATCAGGATGGGTTTCTCAAAAATCATTGATAAAATCCAGTTAATCTAGTAAAACTATGGATTTCAATTAATAATGTTATTCTAAGACACTTCACAATTTCCTTTATTTTAGATGATTCAATAGATATCCCTCTAGGGGTTATAACATTCTCCAAGAATGAAACTTCCTCCATTATGAACTCAAAATTAATATACTTTTCATATAGATAATTCTTTAAAAATTCATTACCAATGTATTAAATACACTTCATGATCCACTATGATTTTGTAGTATATTGTAATATCATATTTAATAACCCCCAGATTTTTTTAAGGTAATCTTTGAAGACTCAATTCATTATGTCCATAATGATTATGGTTGAATTATTGATTCTAAAAGGAATCACTACGAACCCATAGTGTCCATACCTTCTTCCAAAGACAGTCTTTGGAATATCAACCATTTCCACCATAAATTTTTTATATCGCTTATGAAGTCTTAGAATACGGAAATACTAGGGCCCTGATTTTTAATTGAAAAATTAATAAATACATGGTAGTTAATATTAGTTCTTTATCATTAATTTATTGAGTTCATGATAATAAATTTAGAGGTGAATTTATCCTTTCATATTATTGAGTATGATGACTGGAACACCGCATGGTGAATCCCTTTGGTATATAAAACCATTTTCCAGATTTTGTTGTAATTGCATCATCAATTCATCCAGCTTAATGGTGTTCATTCTATATGTAGTTTTTGATATGGTAGAAAATGAATATTTAAAATGAATTTTCTACTTTATTTTTTATTGAACATGCCTAATACACCTTTTATTTAAAAAAAATTATGACCATTGTGAATGATGATGATTGCATTCAAGATGTGAGGGAAGATAATTCTCTCATGGGTCAAATTTAGAGGATGGTAGGGTTCTACTAGTGGAATCACCATCATCTAATAAAGATGATGCATTAGAGATGATATCTTTTAACAAGGTACTTACTGTATCTCTCTCTTTGGCATCGTCATTCCTCTTGACTCATATCCCTCATATCTGAATGGTTCCCAAGTGTTTGGAAAGATTGGATAGATTTATTTTAGTGGATCTATCCTCAAGGGATAATGACTTGGATTTTAACTGTCACCACTTCTCTCTTATAGATAATTTCTTTCATGATCTCCCATTCAATCTTTCTTCAGGAATTTTTGTGAATTTGTGGTGGATTGAGTTATCAGTGGCACAATCACGGATTCCTAGGTACACCTTCTTAATTTATCTGTTTATGTAGAATTACTATGTGAAATCTTGGTCACGAGAGGTCTATGTGTGGGGTTTATAGTGTTTTCCTCTCTACTGGTGTTCTTGGGATATTCATTTTGTATGATATTTGAGTTTGGTGGTGGATTGGGTGAATCAATCAGGATTACCCTGACATTTTATTAATCCATTTATTTTTTAGAGTGTGGGGATTCCTTGAGATTTTTCTTATATGTGGATGTGGATATAAGGATTTTTCATGTTTCTTTATCATTCATTTAAATTTATCCTTCAGTGGATCTTCCTTTGTGCATTCTTTTTTATGTAGGTTATAGATTTACCTAGTGGTAATGGATAATTTACCATGAACATTCACGTTTCTGTGTGGATTTTTATACACAAAGGTTATAGTGTAGAATTCTTTCATCCCCAGAAGGAGTTTTGAAACTCCTTGCATTAGTATGGGGATGCATTATAATGTTTTTTTCCTCGAGTTGTTCAGAAAGAGGAGGAGATAGTTTTTTCTCCTCAGGCTCATGATGTTTAAATCCTTGGTGTGTCTACTTTTGTGGGACTTCATACTCATTGAATGGTAGAGTCTAGTATATTAGGTAATTCTGTTGTTTATACTAAGGTTAAATATATGGGGGATACATTAAAGGAGTTTATTATTATGTTTGGAATATGGATGAATAATTATGATATCCATGTTTGTTCTACCTCGGGTTTGGTCGATTCAACCAAGCTTGTGGTTAGTGGTCAACAAAATCAATATGGTTAGGAAGGATTTTTTACCTCTCTATTGGTGATGATGTTGGTTCCCAATGTCGTATCTTCTATTCTGGAATTAGTCTATTACCCTAGTTGTTTGAATGTGGATAATAGTCAGGATGGAATTGAACCTAGTACAATGATATGGGGTATATAAATTCTAAATCATTTTTATATTCTTGGGGTTGATGGGAGTGAGGATCTTACTAAAATACCATTGATATCCGGGAATTGTTTTCCCATAATTCATATTTTTTCAAGGATGTTGGTCTCATTATGTGTTATAAATATAAAAAATTGATCTTAAGTGTTTATTAGCTCTGAAGGATTGAATTAAGGTCCTTAAGGCCACATATATTCCTTTACATCAATGGTTCATTATATTATATATAATTATCGGTGTTTGAATCCTCAAGCTAAATTTGTGAATCCTGAAAATGATGTTTTTATGATCAATGTCTCTCTTCTAGTAGTGTGGAAACCTAATATGGATGGGAAGAATATCATGAACAATATTAGGATTCTGTTATATTAATAATCCATTAATGAAGGGATACATGATAATCATATTTTCAATTTTTGGAAAAAAATATCATCATCGTGGAATGTTTTGATGTCATTCGTCATGTTATTATAGTCAAGGATGGTATTATAAGTTTATTCTTCCTTTTCTCTTTTTCTAATCCAAATGTGATCCTTGGAAGAGGTAGGTTATGTGGGGACCACATTTGGAGCTGAAATTTGGGAATTTATCTAGGTTTATTGGAGGAAACATAAATCATATTGCAATGAGTTTAGAGAATAAATGACTGATGACATCAAAAATATGACTATTGGATCTGACAATATGATTATGAATGATATGGGTAAATCCTATAATGGGATTGAGTGGAATCTAGATGGTCATCAGTCAATTTCTTGTCATGGATTGGGTGTGTGACTTATTTTTTAGGTGTTATGCTTCTCCTTGGATCTCAATTACAATCATAAAATGATTTTTTAGATTCTTTTGGACAATGCGAGGTCTAAGGATATGGGATCTAGTCACACTGAGTCCCAATATATTGGCTTAATTGGATTTAAACCTAAATATCAAGTATGATTTAGCTGAAAGGAAGATTATTCCTTATAATAATAGACTCAATATTGGTATTGAATCTCAACTTATGTTTATCGATGCCATATTTCTTATTATCTATTGTAGAAAAAAAAATCAATCAATGGTTTCAACATATTGATGGAGGTTTATGTGGAATGGAGAGGTCAATGGATCAATTAGGTTAAAAGCAGGTTTTAAATATCCAAATTTTATAACTCTATGTAATGTCACAGAATTTTCATTTACAATTTTCTTTTAACATTATATGGAATTATTTCAAGATTACATGCTCTGAAAAAATTTGATAACAAGGACTGGTGATCCCAGAATGAAATTTTGAATGTTTTTTAAGGTACGTTCAGTAAACATGCAAATGAGTTTTTCAAACATTAGAATTAGTGCATAGATCAAACATTTGAGGGCACCATTGATCACATAATTCTAGTATTTTCCTAGAATGAAATTAACTTCGGCCAAAAAGGGCCGAACAAAAAAGTTAATTTTCATACTTTTCATGAAAAATAATAAAATAACATAAAATTTTATTTTCGTTATTTTCTCACCGATGAGTGATGACACAGTGACACTGTGGTGTAGCGATGAGGAATCGACAATATGCATTAATGGAGTTCATTAATGTCTCTTTAACACACATTGTAAGAATTTTTTTAGGACATGTAATAGTAACATTGTTTCATAAATAAAATAATGTAACGACGTAACATCATGGCGTAATAGAAATGTTGTGACATGTTTTATTTTGTGGTTGTTTAACACATTGGTGGAATGGTGAAAAAACTATGGAGATTCTCTGATGAACCTCCTATGGATTTCCACCCCAACAAAGAAAGAAGAATGCCGATAGACATCATTGACTTTGATCTACCTCAAAGAACGATGAATTTCATCGACCTCGTGGACCCTCTAGGAAGAAGCGCTATAGCAACGAACATCAATGAGGTAGGGGTTTGATTTTCATTTTTTGATTTCCCAATTTTTTTTAAATAAAAAACATGGATTAACCCATGAACAGGTTAATCCGCAGAACATGCATTCTTGCGGGAGGGTTTTGTTGTTGGGTTTTATTTTTGGGAATGATTTTATTTTTGATATAATTGTATTCCCCAAACATTCCCTTATTTTAAACATGTAATATGGAGGGTGAGGGCCAACAAAAAAAAAGATCAAGTACCTATTAATGTGGGTTATTCATGTTCGTATTCTCAAATCTGTGGAAAGATGTATCTGTTGACAATGTAGGGATGGTGGTGACCCGAGAGGCCCATAGGAATTGAAGGATTGAGAAACAGACCACCAAAGAAACTCTGGTGTCCTATAGAAGGAATTTCCAGTGGTGGCCTGTGACGATGACCGCAGGCGGAGGGAGGCAGGACACCCATTGGCCCGCCATGATGGTACGGAGGAGCATCACAGACCGACACTGCGTGGAGGTGGTGGCCCATGTCATGGATTCCCAGGCGTCGTGGTGAGATGAAGTCACTTGACAGCGATAGAGGGGAGGTCATGGCCCGTCAGACAATGAAGACACTAAACGTTGTGGCACACATGCACCGAGTGGATGGAGTGGCCTGCTCATTCTTGGTCGTGTTTGGACTAAGAGGGGACGCATCAGCAACTACTGCCGACCGAGCACACACCTCCACTCCACCCTTGCGAACATGGCTCCAGCTAGCGGGACGGCAAAAACCCCCTTCGGCAGGCCTAACCCTTTCCTAAATGGTCGTAACTATGCCGGCAGGCCGAACCCATGCCTTTCGGGCCATGCCGGATGAGACAGGGTGACCATGAGACCCTGAAAGCTAGACACATGGCAAAACTGGGTCGGACCCAATGAGAACCATTGGGCATGGCCCACGGGCCAGTCCAGACCCAACCAACCCTGACCCGGACTCAGTTAGGTCAGGCTAGTGGAATAAAACCAGGGTATTTGGGACCCAAGGGACGGGTTGGTTGGGTCAGTCCGAGCAGGTGGAACTGCAGAAAGATGAAAGCATCTTCTGATTGCTAAAATGTTAATTTATTATATATGAGGAATTCGTTAGATGCGTCTTCTATTGCACTGGAACCCTTACGATGAGACGGGCCTTTGGGATTTTATATGTGGGACTTTGTGGTGGTTTATGTACGGCCGAGGGCTCGAGTAGCAACTATGTGGATCCATTGTGGCCCAACAGACGAGAAACTGCATAGGGATCCTTTGGGGCCCAAAAGACGAGCATCAACTAGGTGGATCATTAGTGGCCCAACAGATGAGCATTTATTTATCAGGGATGAGTCCCTCATCAGTATGAAACTTTCATCACTATAGCTAATAAGTATTCTTCTTATGCTTCAGATTATACCATGTGTGAGCTATCCTTACTTTGTGTCTTTTCTTTGTTGTTGCCTTGTCATATTTCTCTTTTTTAGATTGGGGTCTGCTGCTGAGTACTGTGTTACTTACCCCTGGATGGGATTTTCCCACATGTGTTGTGTCTGGAGCAGATGACATGCGTTTTGACGGAGGAATTAGTGGCCTAGAAGCAAGTGGGTCCTAGTAGGATCAACTGGATATGACATACTACTTTGGATTCCAATAGCTACACTACTCTTACAATCTGGTGGGGTTTCTAGTATATGGCTACCTAAGTCCCTTTGTAAATTGCTATTTTTGGTTCATTTTTTTGGGTTTGTATTCTATCCCACTTGTTTTTAGATGTAGTTTTACTGAACATTTGTTTCAGTATATATGTTTTGTCCTTTCTGTTTGTGGGGTGTAGTTTGACGTGTCTGTGCGTACGAGTACTCATGAATATTCCTCCCACATGATTTTTATGCCATTGGTGCTAATTTCCAACCCCTGGCCATTGAGAGGTGGGCTTGGGGTTTGTCATAGAATGGGACCCAGAGGACCTGTCCGGACAAAGTGGTATAAAAGGTGGTTGGTTCTACCTAAAAGATAGAGATTCTATTGTTTTTTGGGGATACAGAGTTAAATTATGCGATTTTCACTATCATATTCGAGGAGTCCATTGTTGGTGTGGTGGCAACGTATCCACACACCAAGACCTTGAATTATGCTTTTTGGATAATGGCCAAAAATCACTTGTTGGAAAATAGTATTCTTATGTTATTTATATAAAAATAGATCACTAGGTATAATCTATTGACCGTGGACCATATTGATCTATTTCAAATGCCTACATGATAAATACTATAATGTATTCTGATACGTGGTTGGGAGGACAACCCTCAGCGTGATGAGGTGTCCGTTCAGGGACTGATTCTAGAGATTCCCCCGCCAGGTGGTGCACTAGTGATACCACCACGCATTGGTAATCATATACTATCGGTGTTACATTAAATGGATGTATGTAAACATAGTTCCATTCATGAGTTTCTGATACATAGACCTCTTAGGTTCAGGGGAGAGACAGTTCCTCATGTCACTAAGGAGTGGATGGAGTCATTGACACGAGTCTTCCTCTTAGTGAGGGCACTTCTTGACTAGATGAAGATCTTTGTTGTGAGGTGTATTTAGGGATTGGTAGGGAGATGGTGGTGTCTGATGATTCAGATTCATGATGAGGTGATCCCCACCAAGACATACTTTGAGTTGACTCTTTTGGGAGGAGTTCTTCCCTATGACTATGCACTCAGTGCGTATTCAGAAGCTGCTTCACCATAAGCAGGGCAGCAAGATGCTATCTTAGTACTCAAAAATGTTCATCGATATTTCTCAATATTATAAAGACATGTTGTAATAACCTTTCATTGGGGTTTGAGGCATCGAGAAGGTGCTACGTAGGGAGATTAGGGAATCTGTGTTGTTTCTCATCCTTCCCACATAGGCTGGATTGCTGGAGCGAGATGTGCTAGTAGAGAGCTTCCTCGCTGAGTAGACACCAACAATGGGTGCCACTACCAAGTGATAGGTATATGATCCATCTGTGGAAGGTAGTTTATAGGTGGATAAATGATTCATGTAATCCAGATCGTCTAGTAGATGACCCCAAGACATTGGATCAGTGGTACGAGTCCATGAGGATAGCATGAGACAACAGAGGAGTATGGTTTATTACTCTTGCGGAGGGGAGGGACACATGGATTGTGACTGCTCGACCCACCGTATAGATGATCAACATACAGTAAAGGGACCATCGAGATAAAGGTATAGGTTTGATTGAGGAGGTCTGTAGGGTTGAAAAATTGGAAGGGGAGTAGGACGAGCAACAGGCAGTGGGAAACGGTTTGTGGTACTACCACCACCACCTCCTGGTGGTCCTCCTCAACCTAAGGGAGTAGGCGGAAAAGGGAAATCCCAACTTCAGGAAGCGGATAAATATAACAACAGTTCTATAGAGTTAATTCGAGGTAAGATATGTTTATTCTCCACCCTAGAAAAATTTCCTATAGACACATGTTCCAATCACACTTTCTTTAACACGACTCTTGTTCTGAGCTCGGGGATTCCAATGGAGGCATTTGATCAATCGTTATAGCTAAAGACTTATACGAGAGAGGAATCAAAGATTATAGACCAACTTTCAGCAGTTTGATCATACACTAGGAGATGAGAGAATCGATTGGAATCATCTAGTAGTAGCGTCGAGGTATTATGACGTCATCTTGGGCATGTATTGGTTATCTACAACCAATTCTCTGATCGACTATTTTAGGCCCAAAGTGATGTGTGTCAGTGAGAATGAGACCAGTTTTTCCTCCACTGGTGAGAAAGAAACACTTGCAGCACTAGGTAGACTTTCTAGAAGGAGGGGGAATCCAATCACTCACAATTTGTAAAGCCTCATCCTAGGTGCGATGGATGAGAGTAGCCCAAGATTTTTTATAGTGGTGGATGAGTACGGTGGCTTATTTTTCATAGGAAGATCTGGGGATACCTCCTCAAAGAGAGGTAGACTATTTTATTGACCAGTATACAAGGACGTCACTGATTCCCACAACAAAATATTTGATGGTTCTCATAGGGATTCGTGAGCTATGGGTACAACTAATGGACCGGAAGGAGAAGGGGTTTATAGGGCCTAGTGTTTCCCATGGTCAATCTCAGTGTTGTTTTCTAAGAAATTTGATGAGTGATTGAGGCTATACAAGGACTTCTAGCACCAAAATTAGATGACTGTGAAGAACAAGTATCCATAACTGAGGATTGATGACCTCTTTGATCAACTGAAGGGAGCGAGGTGGTTCTTGGAGATCAACCTCATATCATGATATCACCAGCTTCAGGTATGTGATGAGGACGTAAAAAATATAGCCTTCAGGTGACGGTATAAAAACTATGAGTTCTATGTGATTCATTTAGGAATGGAAAACATACCAACTATGTTCAAGGGACTCGTGAAGAGGATCTTCTAGCCTAAACATGATCATTTCATGGAATTCATCATTGACAACATCTTGGGGATCTTGGCGTCAGAGGAGGAGCACACTACACACCAGATGATTGTCCTGGACGTACTCCGAGACTAGCAGAATTATGGAAAGCTCTTGAAGTGCCAATCATGGATTCCAAAGGCCCACTTTTTGGGACAGATCATCTTTGAAGGTGGAGTTGTAGTGGATCCAACGAAGATAGAGGTGGTGCTCGATGGGGTGCCACCCCACAGTGTGACTGAGTTGTAGAGATTTATAGGGTTGGATAGTTACTATAAGAGGTTTGTTCCCAACCATTAACAAGTGGACGATACCTTATTGGATTTTACATGGAAGGGAAAACCCTTAATTTGTATTGAGAAATGCTATCAGAGCTTCTAGGAGCTGAGAAAGATACAAACTAGTTCCCCCATCTTGAGACTACGATAGGAGGGCGTTGAGTACATAGTTTTTTCCGATTCATCCAGGATCATTCTATATTTTTCTCCTAAAGTAGGAGTGAGTGGTGATAACATATAGCTCATGAAAATCAAGGCATCATAAATAGAACTATGCGACACATGACCTGGCGTTAGCAGTTGTGGTGTTTGCCTTGAATATGTGGCAACACTACTTGATGGGTTAATGGTTTATAGATAACTCTGACCATAAGAGTTTTAGTTATATCTACTCCTAGAAGCACATGAACATAAGACAATAGTGATGACTAGAGTTACTCTTAGAATATGAAATTTAAAATGTCTATAATTCTAGGAAGGGGAATGTGGTAGAATATGTGCTTAGTAGGAGGACCAGTTTGCAGCTGTTGAGTGAGGTGACATAGTAGCTAGCCACAACGAATATGACCTTCATGAATGATGATGGAGTAGATTTCATTCAGTCAATGGTGGTTACTCTCCCAATAATGCGGCAATTCATGGAGGCATAGATGGTGGATGTTGACTGTGAGGCCAGATGTGCTCATTTTTCCTCAGGACATGATCCTGATGGATTTTCAATAGGCGGGGATCAAGTCATACTTTTTAGAGGGTGCACCATAGTACCTATGGCATTGCGGGAGGAGGTGTTGAGGGAGATCCATAAATTCCATTTGGAGGTACATCCAGGAGTGGAAAAGATATACCAGGACCTCTCAGAGCAGTACAGGTGGCCAGGAATAACGAAATCAAAGGATGAGATTATCTCACGATGCTTCACATATCATCTTGTGAAGGCTGAGCATCATGTTTCATTAGGCTTGGCTCATCCACTTGAGCTACCATAGTGGAAATGGGACTATATCTCGATGGAATCTGTGATGGGGTTACCACATACATCAATAGGCCATGATTCTATCTAGCTGATCATTGACCGACTTTCCAATTCGGTTCACTTCCTACCCATCTGGGAGTAGGGACTCGTAGAGGGATTGGGATGTCCCTACATCTAGAAGATAGTGCGGCATGAAAGGGATCCTTCAATAATCAACTCAAACTGTGAAGGATTCTTTAAATCTTGATTTTGGAAGGGATTACCCGAGTCATTTGGGGTTCAGCTGCGCTTGAGCCCAACTATTCATCCGGAGATGGATGGTCAAGTAGAAAGGACCATACATACCTTGGAGGAAATGCTTCGTTCTTGCATCTGGGATTTTGGTTTTTTGTAGGAAGGGCCACCTAAAATTGGTGTAGTTTTCATAAAACAACAGTTATAACTCCACCACTGGCATGGCACTATTTGTGGCTTTGTACATGCGACCTTGCAAATCATCTCTATGCTGGACAGACCTAGGGGAGTCATCCCCAATGGGTCCAACATTGGTACAGGCTACCACCGAGAAGGTGAAGATCATCCAGGAGTGGATTAGGACTACACAGAGTTGGCATAATCCTTATGTTGACAAGAGATGGGGACCCTTGGAGTTTTAGGAAGAGACATAGTGTTCCTTTAGGTCTTACCTCAAAAAGGATTATAGAGATTTTTCTTGGGTGGAAAGCTATCTCTGATGTTCATCGTACCTTTTCAGATCCTTAGCATATTTGGGGAGGTGGCGTACTACCTTGATCTTTCCCCATAGACGCACATGGTTCATTGTGTTTTCCATGTTTCATAGCTCTGGAGATACGTTCTTAATCTATTTCACGCCATCATCTCAGGTGAGCAAGATATTGATGATGGGGAAATAATTATGGAGTTACCAGTGGAGATAGAGTATCGATAAGAGATGGTCCTACATAGGTGGCTGATTCCTCCAGTCCATGTTTGGTGGTAGCACGAGAATATACAAGATGGAACATGGGAGGGGGGTGCTCAGATTCGTTCTTAGTACCCCGATTTGTTTGATTAGCCATTGTTTTGGCTTTTGGGGATGTAAACCCCATGGTTGTGAGAATGAAGTGTCCTAGAATATCCATTTATTTTTTTAAATTATATTGAATTATTTTGAGACTACATGCTTTAGCAACACGTGATTATGAGGCTCAGTGAGCTCAGAATTGAATGTTGAACTTTTTTTAGTTGCATTTAGTAAACGTGTGAGTGGGTATTTCTATACTATAAACTAGTGCTTGGATAAAAAATACGAGGGAACCGTTGAACTAAATTTTTTTGGATTCAATAATAAATGACATAAATTCAGCCGAAAAGGGCCGAAGAGAAATGTTTATTTTGGGAATTTTCAAGAAAAATAATAAAATTACTTAAACAAAAAATTTATTTATTTTCTCACCGACAAGAGACAACATGACAATGCTATGGTGTAGTGATGAGGGAGGGACGAGATACATTAATGGTGCTCATTAATGGCCTATTAACACACAACATAATGATGCTTTAATGATATGTAATAGCGTGAAGACAAGATGTCTCAACGTAACAGAATCATTTTGATATTTTTCCTTTTTACTATTTTTACATGTTATTGGAATGGGGGAAACCTCTGGGGATTATTTGATGAACCTTCAATGGATTTCCACCCCAAAGAAAAATGATGAACGATAGAAGACGTCATCGACATCGACATACCATGATGCATGACAAACTCCATATACATCTTGGACCCTCAAGGGTGAAGCAATATGGTAAAAAAGGTCAATGAGGTAGGGGCTCAATTTTGGTTTTATGATTTCCCAGTTCTTTTCTTAAATGATGAATGCAGATTAACCCATGAAAATGTTAATCTATTGATCGTTAATTCTTGCGGGAGGGTGTCGTTCTTTGGTTTTCATTGTGGGATTCAATTTGTTGTTGATAGAATGGTAATCCTTAGACCTTCCGTTGTTTTAAACCTCTAATGTGGAGGGTGTGACCCAACATGAAAAATGCTTTGGTCCCACCGCACATGCGTTCTTTGTGGATGTATTATAAAAATCGGTGGAAAGATGAATCTAGGGCCATGGTAGGGATGTCAGTAACCTGAGAGGCTCGTAGGAATTGGAGAATCCAGAATGGACCACCATAGAAACACTGGTGGCCCTCTATGGTCGCTGTGAGAGGAGGGAGGTGGCACTCCATGACGTAACGAAGGAGAGGTGCCGACCGTCACTCCTTGGAGATGGTGACCCACGTCCTGGCCACCAGGTGACCTTTTGAGTCATAGTCGCTCGACCGTAGCGGAGGGGAGGTTGCACCCCTTTTGCCATGGTAGGCACTAGATGTCGCTCCAAGCAGACGCTATGTGGATGGAGTGGCCTGCTCTTTTTGGGTTGAGTTCAGATAGGGAGGGGACGTGATGGGGGTTGTGAAGTCCTGGGCGCACACCATCAGTACACCCTTCCCTGACTAGGATCTAGCTGGTGGGATGCGAACTCAACAAGGGGGTCGTGCTGGACACTTGCCTAGTAGGCTGAACCCAGACCGGAAGACCGGACCCATGCCGTTCAGGCCAGGCCGGATGAGACCGGGTCAACGAGTGACCCGGTGTGGTGGACCCCCGGCCATACTGGGTCAGGCCCAGCGAGGCCCATTGGGTTTGGTCCACTGACCAGGCCGGACCAGACCTACCCTGAACCGAACCAGGTAAGGTCAGGCTAGTCAAATTATACCAGGGTTTGTGGGAATCCCTGGCTGAGTTGGTTGGGTCGGGCCAACCGGGTCGGACCGAGCCCAAACGCAACCGGACCTTCTTTACTAAAATGAAAATATATTACAGACCAAGCATCCATTCGACGCACCATCGGTTGCGTTGGAACCATTATGATGAGACAATCCTTTGGGATATTATATGAGGAACATTGTAGTATTGAGGTATACAGATGGCCCGAGCAGCAGCGGTATGGATCCTCTGTGGCCTGGAAGACGAACATTATCCATGTGGATCTTTAATGGCCCGATAGACGAGCACCAGCCATGTTGATACTTAGTGTCCCGATAGTTGAGCTTTGATTCACCAAGAATGAGTCCATAAACTGTAATAATTTTTCATCACTATAGCTTATGAAAATTATTTTTATACTTTATATTATTCATGGTGTGAGATATGTTTTTTGGATTTTATGTGGTTTCTTTTTGGTATTTTTTCTTTACTAGACTAGGGTCCCCTACTTAGTACTTTCGTACTTACCACTGCATGGGCTTCATCAACATGTTTTTTGTCTTATGCAGTTGACAATAGTTTCGACAGAGGACATGATGGCCTTGTATCAGGCATGGGCTAGTATGATCAAGCAGATAGAATGTACTACTTCACCTTCTAGAAGCTACACTACTCATATAATCATGTGGGGTTTTTAACAGATAGCTTCATGAGTCCCTATGTACTTTTTTCCGGTTCTTTTTATCGGATTTATATTCAAGGCCACTTGTTTTTGTTGTACTTGAACTCAGCACTTCTTTCAGTATACTTGTTTCCCCCTTCAATTTGTGTGATGTGGTAGGATGTCTGTGTGCGTACGGGTAATTAGGTAAATACCAATCACATGCATGATGATGCCTTCGGTTTTTGTTTCCATCCTACAACCATCAAAAGGAGGACTTGGGGTATCTCATGTCATAGGCCCTAGGGGATGTGTCATGACACTGTAGGTGAAGTAACAAAATTCAAGAAAAATTGGGAATATAAATATTAATCATTCCCATTATTCATCTAGGAAATCCCATATCAAATGGTATGATTAGGAATATATTATTTTATGGTTCTATACACTAGATCATAAGTCATGTTTTAATTGAAAAAATAGATTCTTATTTATTTGTATGATGATTACTCTTCTAAATAGTGTTTTGGATTCCATTCTAATTCACATTTTTTTTTGTTTTTAGATCATCTAAAGGAACTATTAATATCCTTAAACACTAATGAAATAATTCATATCTGATTCCAATTAGGAAAAAAAATTCATCAGGCAGCTTGGGGAAGGATGGGAATATCAATTGAAGAATGATGCATTAACTTTGGATTCATTTTTGAGATTATGCATGGAATAAAGGTGTGGCTTGAATGGAAGATTATTCAAGGATATTATATCTAGGAAAATTGAATGTTAAATAGGTACGGGTAATATTGGTGAGTATGGTCAAAGATATCCAAAAGGATATCAAGTATCATGATAAGTATGATTGGCCTTCTGGATATCTAGAATGATAGGTTTCAATGGGTGGTGGTATGCGGTGGTGTTGGGTTATGGAAATATAATCGAGGGGATGACCTTATTTTCATTCTATGGTTTCCGACTCTAAACATTTCCTTTAGTGGGAAATCAAGAACCAATGACTTATTTGTACATCTCTATCTATTAATAAATATAATTTCTTTGATAAAATTAGTCTAGTGGTAGAGCATGATATGATTTTTTTCACCAAGATGACATCCCAGTTGTTCAGCACCAAAGCCTTTTGTTCCTTGGAGAAGGAAGAATGTTTGGTTGATTCTTGGGCCAACATGGTATGGTGAATTGTAAATCAAACTAAAATTAATTTTTTAGTTTGACATGTGAGGAATCATGACTTACTCATTTAGTTAAATGTTAATGGATCCAAAATTCAAGGGAAGATAAAAGGGGTGGATTAGTTCAGGTTTGTTGGAGATCTATGATAATAGGTTCCATCTCCTATTACAGTTCAGGTAACTCTATTTGGTACAAGTTCAAATATTTCTTTTGTGAGATTTCATTGTGAAAACTAAACAATATTTTCCTTGTATCTACGGAATATGACACCAAGTTTTTTTTTTCACTCACTCAATTTTAATAAAAAATGTTGTGGGATATGATGTATTATATAATGAAGTGTATATTTCTCATTGGACAAGTCATAGAAGTCACTCACATCTAGTGGTAAATCATTTTCAGGAAATATTTTATTGCTAGTAAAGGTAGTCCTAGTGAACATATTGTTACTTATCATTACATTTGGTTGATTCTTATTGATTCCACGCTAATAATCTTTGGTGATGTGATTGGGATGCACCATTAATGACCCCCCCTGAGTCCAGTTTTGAGGAATGAAATTGTAAATTTTTATGACCTTGGATATGTACATAACTCCATATGTATGTATTATTGAGAACTAAATATCCCACTCAAGATGATGGATAGAAAATTCTTAAGGGAATACATAATTATATTCCATCCCAATAAACATGTATTTATAATTTATTTTTTACCATGTATATATAATTTGAGGAAGATATTATTACTCAAAAGTAAATAAAATTCACACATGATATGGTGGTACCAAAAAAGATTCATCCCCATTTTTACACTTGTACATAATTCGAGGATGACTCAGGATGTGATGATTGATCCCCCTCATTCAATGTTTTATATTTCATTTATAAAAGGATAGTGAATACATTCCTGATATTTAACGATACTCTAATAATTTTTATCGGGCATGATTTTATGGAATGTAGGGTCCATAAACATTGATTGGGGATGAGTAATATAGTTGGGATGCAATAAATAATCCATTTTCTATTCTCATTTATAGATACACCGTCATGTTTTTAGGTTGTGTTTTAATAGTTCTACTGAAATAGAACGATATTAAATAATTCATTAAACCGTTATCAACTAGTAAGATTTCTATTATTGAATGAATAACTAGTGTACTTATTACCACATAATTTTTATGGTCCACTTTGGGAGTACTAATAAGATATTCTCTTCCTCTCACTCCAGTCCTCAGAGGTTATTTTTTTTTGATTATCTACAATAATCCTTGGAATAGGTAATTGGCCACATAATACGCATGTTCATTATAGTGGAAACACTATAACACAGGATAAGTGTGGATCTGAACCTTATTTTCCTCTGTCACATTAGTGGAATTATTCATCTATCTTTGGAAATGATTATCATAATACACCCATTATCCACCCATGAAACATATCCCAGTTCTCTTCAGATAGTTTCTCAGATACTTCCTCCCATAATTTTTACATGTGGGTAGTTTTATTAGTTTTCACCATGATATTTATCTAGGTAATAATTATAAATAAACTCTATTTAACAGTTTTTATCTCTATCCTGAAGAGACCACTAAGCATCACTAATTTTCATCTCAACCTTAAGGGAATAAAATAAAATTTATTCATAGTTATAAATGTCTTGAATTTTTAACTATTTAACTCACTAAAGGAGTGATCCATGTAACTGTTTTTATGATGCCTTTAATGAAAAAATATGAAAGCCTTGGGATGTTTTTCTCAAAATAAAAAATAGACACATCATCCTTTTTCATTAGATTGATGAACTCCTCCATTTTAAGAATAATATTTTATGGAATAATTTTACTAAAAAATATTTTCTATAATCCATTCTGTTCAATGGAATCAATTTCTTATTCAGATTTCAAGTTCTTGATCAATTCCCACAACTAATTGGCTTCCCTTTAAAAAAGATAAATATATATCATGATTTTTATTTATTCCAAACATTGTTGGGAACAAATACCATCTCAATAGAGATAATACAATGTTCTACGAAAATGGGATTAGAAGATCCACTAATGTCATGGGGTATTTTTAACATAAATGACTCAACCTCAATGTTCTCTTTCTTATGAGGAGGAGTTAATTCCTTATGATTAAAGTTATTATTCATAATTATGTTCAACTAAAAAGGTACTTCTATGAATTTATCATGTATTACTCCCATAAGGTGTGGCGTATCATTAGAGAAATCATCACATTGCCTATCACATTGGTTTTTTTCTTAGATTCTAATATTTAAGACTATTAACTAAAATAAGTAGAAAATTTAATGATATTACTTTACCTAATAAACATATAAAAAGAAAAATATGATCATAGAAGTAATAATATATAAATAAATGTTTTATAGTGACTTATACACTCTATGATTAAATCTATGTTATCCATGGTATTTTTCCTATTATGTTTTAAATCACAATAATATGTTGAATTAAATTATTTGTTTTTAAGAATTCATCAAAGGATATTCCTTAAGAGTGTCAAACTAGGTGTGCAGCAAGGTTACTTATTCATGAACAAGATGATGATCGAATTAAATCCAAATGTATCCTTTTAAAGGTTATTAACCTTAGGTGTTACTATTATATATCGACGTACACTTTTAGTATCTATACATGGATATAATTTCATATAAACCACTTGTTCTAAACATTAATAAATTTTCTGATAATTTTCCAATACTTAGACTTACCCCTATGGTTATCACTAAATATTTTTAGTTTTAATCCCTAAAAATAAATAGAGATTTATCTAATACCAAATATAAAAACATAATCTATTTACACATATGATTTTATGTTTTTTAACATAAACATATATAAATTCAATACAAATATTATGTGTCCTTTTGTCTTTATAAGAATATGTTCGCAATATATAAAAAAGAAACTAAAAGACAATACCTTTATTTTTTTTTCTCCATAATAAGCTAATAAATCCATTAGATCTCTTAAAACAATATAGAATATGTGAAGGAATACAAAAAATAATTGGGTGACTTATAAAGCCAAATAAAGTAATAAACAGTGTAATGAAGTATCACAGATGAGTTAGAAGATGTAACATGATATCAAAAAAGTCAAGACTCCTGAATAATTATTTGGTTTTATAATATAATTATCATAGAATCATTATATCATGGAATCATAAGAATGTTGAAGTAATATATAACATTATATAATCATAATCCTAGGAAAATTCCATGAAAAAATCACAGGGATGACCAAGTCCCATCGTGGATTATGTTTCCCCCCAGATCTCATACATGATGTCTCATGAGACAAAAATATAACATAATGAATTATTCTGATATCTGGGTGCATCCATTGAAACATTTATAGGCTTATCTACACCAAAAATTGAAATAAATTATAATGTGTGAACTTAATATTATACATGGAATGAAATGGGTTGTAGAATATTTCCTCATATCATAATGAAATGGATTTTTTATTATTCCAATGAGAAGAAGTAATTAAATACTATGCAAATAAATATCTAATTATACAGTAATTCAAACTATGGTGTTCTTTTTGGAATAAAAACTATTAATTATTATTCCATAAATGGATTTATGGATAGAAAAGTTCCTTATAATCAGGTTTGATTTTAAATATGGTAATTTTGAAATGAACTTAATGCATGTATTACAACAACTATGGAATGTAGAATATAATATATATATATATATATTTATTTATTTATTTTCTAGATATACATAATTTTGAATCATTACACTGCAATAATTTGAAATAGGATTCTTTTTATTGTGAGAAAGGTCATAACTAAAGGAAAATGGTGGTTTAGAGAGATCCATTACCTTAGGTTCTGGATTCGCTCTACAACTGAACGTAACTTCTAGGATAATCAAATTAAAATAATTTATTGATTTATTAATCTCTTTTTTAATTATATATTTTTTATTATAATTTTATACTTCTTATTTATAACAATTTGATTTAGTTATAATTTTTAATTTTAATATTCTGAGGGTGTTCATTTTACGATTCCAAGGTCGAACCACTTGTGGATAATTATTGAAGTACATTTAAATAATTTCTACAAGTCTAAAAGTGAAATGAAATTATATTAAATTAAATATTCAAATTTATATGGTCCCAATTGTTTTTGACATATGGATGATCTGTTTAGTAATTATGTTAATATTATATGGTTAGTTTATTTTGGTAGTTTTACCAACCGTCATGAACTAGTATAAATTTATTTAATATAATGGATATATATTTATTAGATAATTGGAAAAAATATATAACAAAAATATGTATTTCATTTTAAACAATTTTATATTAATTTAAACCTATCTTGAAGGTGATAATTGGAAATAAAAAGTAATCATCCATGAAAGAGGTGAACTGTTACAATACGAACAATGTTTTTGGTTTTTAATAAGAGGAGAAGAGTAGACCATCAATGATATATATTCCATTAACATAACAAAATTAAATAGAATGTAGTATATTATTGTAATTAATACATGTTTAATTTAATTGTTTTAGAGGATGAGGAGGAAAGGAAAAATTAAAGTTTTGATAGAGGGTATTACCATCTACATTGGATGTCTCCTCTTTAGATTCCACTAAAGGTCGCTTCAAGTAGTCTTTCTATGAGACAATTGGAACTATTACATAATGGAGAGTACATGGAAGAAGTTTGGGTATAAATTTTTAAATTAAAAGGGAATTTAACTTGTGAGAAGAAGATTTGGTGAGGGGTTATATTGATACAGGGGGAGAGGGGTTTTTCTAAAATATTATATACGTTAATTTATTATTTCGAATCAAGCCTATCAATAGTATCTATTATTTTAACTATATTAACAGAATGGTTCATGTGAATACTAATTAGTGGATGATTAAATTATCTGTGACTCAAAGATTCAAGTATTTATCATATAATGTTAAATGTCATATTTTATCATATTTCACTATTCAATAAATATTCATCTATTTTAGAAAAAATTCAAAAAATTCACCCTATTTTTTTAATATGAATTTTATAAAAATGAAATATATTTTATGAAAATTATTTTCTAATTATGAGACATTTAATTTTTAATTAATTTCCTCATTCATTTGAGAAATTCCAATTTTAAGATAGTGATCAATTTTCTGACTATTTGAAAAATAACTCATAGTCCTATAATATAATATGATCATTATAATACCAAAATATATTAATTTGTAAATCCATTTTAATAAATTAAAAATTCTATTAAATTGCTATATTTATTATGAAATTTTAATTATAATATTTATATTCTACAAAAATGAAAACTCTTAATTCATATTTATTAAAATAATAATTTACTTCTAATATGGATTGGATATATCATATTTTTATTTTATGGGATACCGAAATATTATTTTACAATACCCTAGGTAAGGATACTATTATAATGGTTTGGTTATGATTCATATTGTTCAAATTGTTATTCCAATATGGAGAATACTATTCCAATGATAGAGTTATTATTCTAAAATTCAGATTTGTAATAGTAATTTGGGTTACCCATTTCCCATTTTCACATAATATTTTATTAATTATTCATTTTCTTGTGTTTTTATCATGTTTTTATATATTTTCATTCCCTGTATGAATATCTTTTTTTTTATAATTAGTTTCATTTCTACAGGGTTGTTCATGAGTGTCGTTATTCTTGTGTTTTAAGTGGATCAAACATTTCTTATTTTAGTTAACTTATTTTCTATTTTTATTTCATTTTAATATTTTTAATTCTTATGTCCATTTTTATTTTGAAAATGAAATTTCCAAAAAATTAAAATGAAGTTTTATTGGTTATTTCATTTGGTGAATCTGCTTTATGTAACATTACTAAATATGACACAATAATAAGAAAAGAAATTCAATTGATAATATTATAGGTCATTACATATATTTCCATAAGAATGATACTTATCCCATATAGTACAAAAATTTATTATACTTTATAAATATATTCTCTTTTCATAAAAACATTAGAACAGTATTCAAAAATTCGTCACGACCCTCACTAATTGTTCGTTATATCAAAATATCATTTATAATGACTATCAATAATTTATTATTGTAATATATAAAGAATATATTCCACAATTCTATAATTAATGACATATTATTATTGATTCTGATGGGATTCATTATGAACTCATAATGTTCATACCATGTTTGAATGGTTTTCTGGGAAATATTATGCTTCTTTACCTTTAATTGGTAATATCTCAACCGAATGTCCATGTTAGAAATATAATAGGCCCTAGATGTTGATCAAAAAAGTAATATATATATATATATATATATATATATATATATGGAATGGTATGATTGATATTTATTTTTATTTTTGTAGGTTCATGATAATCAATATAGATGTGCATTTACCTTTCCTTCACTTTGATGAAGAGGACTGATACACAGCATAATGATACACTCAGGCATATAAACCCCTTCTAAAAATTCTCTTATAATTGTTTTTCTAATTCATATTTCACAATTTTGTCTATTATATACAGAGTAAATCTATATAATACCTCATAATGGAAAGTTATTCAATAATAATTCTCTCCTTAGTATCAATAATTTGATATTGGAATTCATAGTCATAAGGAAATTATATCCACACTTTATAAGAATATTATATTGTAGACTCATTACTCTCATTTCACTTGTATTGAATTAGGGGATGACTTGGGGTACAACGGGTGATCTCTCTCACTCGAAATTTTATGTTATCTTTATATAAGAGCATTCAATCGATTCCTAATATAGAATTAAATTACACATAAAGAAGTATGATAATATTCTTTTGGAGTTTGATTCCATAATATTTGACTTTTGAGGAGTTATATACTTTGGGATGAAATAATTTATCTATTTCAAATTATCATAGACCACTCAACCATCATGTTTTGGTTGAATTTGAATAGTTATATTAAAATCTAAAGATATGATTTACTGTGTAGAACTATAGTCAAATTTTAAATTTGAATCTTAGGAACAGATAATGTGTCCACATTTCACTATTTAATTATTCTTATAATACTTCATGATATCCATAATAAACATAGTGATGGGAATACTGAAACTATAAATCATATAAAAATGGAATCAATGAACTCAAAAAGAATAAGTTATATTAGAAATGAAAATTATAACGTATGAATATCTATTTTTTAATCATATTTATATATTTTCATTTTATGAATAGATTTTCTATCCTAATAATCTATTCATGTTTTTCATAATAGTATATAAAATCGATTTTGTGTTTTCTAAAGCATATCTAATGAGATTGTTAATCCAGGTGTGAAGTAAGGCATATTTTTCATAAACCCTAGGATGATGATGTCAATAAAAAATCTTCATTTTTGTGGGTTATTACCACTCGGTATAACTATTCCAGAGCCACATCCACTTATAGTATCCAAACATGGATTTAATTTCATGGAAACCACTGGCACTATATTTCACCAAGTTTTCTTGATATTATCTAATATGTAGAATTATCCCTACGGTTCTCACTAATGTATTCTAGTTCTAATCCCAAAAAATAAATCCTTTTATATGAAATAAACAATAGTATCCATCTCCCTTAATACATTTTATTACATGGTATTTAACATTAAAATCCAATAAACACAGCCCAAAGATCATGTTGCATATTTTATTTAGAAAACTATGTTCATAATACATGAAAAACAAACTAAAACATAACATAACAATTTTATTCTCTATAATGATATTATAAATTCATATTATTTTATAAAACTATATAGCATAACCTGGTGAATAAAAAAATAATGAGTTCACTAAAAAGACTACTAAGGGAATAAAAATGTTAATAGAGTATACCATATGAGATTAAATGAATAACACGACATCAAAAAAAAGTCCCATAGTTAATGATATAAGATAGTTATATGAATAACATAGAATAATTAGATCATGGAATCATAGGAAATAATAAGAAAAATATTACGTGAAAAAATCACAAGTCAAGGAAATCTTCAAAGAAAACATCACATGGTGGAAAAACCCTATCACGAGTTAGGATTGATCCCTAATATAATAAAAATAATCTCATGAGATATTAAAATTACACAATTCATTGGAGAAGAACCATGTTTCACCCATTATAACATGTACATGCTTATTTTTTCTACAAATAGAAATGAAAATTAAAGAATAAATATAAAAATTACCAAAAGAATTAAATGGGTTGCATAATATTTCCTGATTTCATAATCAAAGAATATTTCATAAATATTACGAATTTAATAAGGAATTAAACATTTTATACATTAATATATGAGTACATAATCATGATTATTGAAATATGGTGATCATTTTGAAAAAAAAATTATTCTAAATGGTAGATAATTGTGTATATAAATGATTATTCAAAATGTTGTTTTCAGGAACCTGTTGAATAAATTTAGTGAAAGTATAAGTATTTATTTTTCTATAAAATTTAGTGGTAAATAAAAATGATTATAAGCTAAGATATTACATTATTTAATGAAATTGCGAATGTGAATAATGAATTTTATTGTTTGTTTCATATATGTTTTAATGGATTGAAAGGGTCCCTATAATCAGGTTTTATTTTGAGGAATTAATCTGGGAAATAAACTTAAGCCATGTATTTCCCCTTAAAAATAAGAGAGAATAAGATAAAAATATATATATGTGAAATATATATTAAAAACATTAAAAAAATTAAATGAAATAAAATATAGGGATAAATTTATTTAAAAAGGTAAAGGTTATAACTGAAAGAAAAAGTATGGTTCAGAGATATTCCTTAAATTGGGTTATAGAATTATTCTACACTTGAACTTAATTCACTAAATAATAACATTATATTAATTAATTGCATAATTAAGAACCTCTTCCATATATTTATGACTTCATATAAATTTTTTATACACATTTATAACAATTTTAATGGGATATAATGTTTAATTTATTTGTTCTGGGGGAATTAATTTAATGATTCAAAGGTTGGATGAATTGTGGATAATTGTTGATGTTATTATAAATTAAGAATATAAATCCAGTAGTTAAATGAAATTTAATTAGTATCCTTACGTAAAATTAAATTTTACCAAATATCCTTTTTCACTCTGACATAGGGATGATTCACATAGTAAAACATCAACATTATACGGATAGTTTATTTGTGGGGTTTTACAGACAACATTTAACTAAATTCTTTTTATTTTAAATTATATCTAGATATTAATTATTGAATATGAAATAATATATAATATAATTATTATAATATTATTTAACTATAATAATATTTTTTATGACTATCCTTAAAGGCGGTGGAGAAAAATTAAGTATGTTTTTTAGCGATGTGTTGAATCAACCATATAGTTAACAATGTTTTCATTTTAGAATCTAATGAAGGGAGGGTATATGCCATATATTAAACCTTAATAGTAAAATATTTTTATATTTATTATATTTATGTTAATATATATAGTATTGTGGAGAACATAATGGTTGGTAGAAGAATAATAAAATTGAAATAGGTCAATCAATAATTTAACATCTTCCTTTTATTTTCTCATTTGAAGCTTCAAAAAATGGATCTTAAAATGGACTATGGTGACACTAGAAAATCCTAGACATGGGGTAAAAGGATTGTTAGAGGAATTGGGTATAAATTTGGAATGATCAAAGGCTTATGAGTTTTTAGTAGAAATAAATGTGAGGGGATGTATTTTTAAGGAGATGAGAGAGCTGTTTTCTTAATATTATATATATTAGGTTATTATTATGGTTCACGAATAAAATATTTTCGATTCCTACGTATATATATAGTGAATGGTTCTTTTTTGTTTCAATTAGTAGTTTCTTACATAAAAATGACTCCAAAAATTAATTTATTAACTTTATATTTTTAAAAACCATATTGTACAATTTGACAATATTTAGAAAGAAGTTAACTATTTTATAAAAATCAAAAAAATAATCCAAACAATTTTTATACGTATATATTTTAAAAATAAAATATATTTTATGAATATAATTATGATACATAAAAATAATAATTTATAATCAAATTTAACAAAATTTATTTTTATTTTAAATTAGTATATTTTTTTAAAATGAAAATAAAGAATATATGTTTTTTTACAAATATGAACACTTAATAAATCATTTAAAAAAATTATTTACCTGGGTCACAATATAAAAATAAAATATTTCAATTTTATATGATATCTAAATATTATTTTACCCTTCCATAGGTATGGAAACTATTCCAATGTCTAGGTTTCAATTCCTAAAAGTCATATTAATATTCCAACGGTCAGATTACGTTTCTAACGATTAGATTTCTAACAGTCATATGGGTTCTATACATCCTATAATGAACTCATATTTTTTAAACATTTAATTCAATTATATTTTCTGTCAATGCTATTTATCTTTTCATTTTCAAAATGAATATTTCATTTATAATTTTCTACTTTATTTCTATAGTTTTTTTCAAGAGTGTAATTATCATAGGTGATCTATCACATCAAAACATTGTTATTATTATTATCTTATTTTATATTTTTTCATTATTTTAAGAATTTAAATTTTATTGTCATATTTATTCTTGAAATATAAAATAAAAATTAATATACAAAATTTTAGTTGGTTTTATAATGAGTTGTGTGGAATTTTATAATATTATATTCCAATATATTACATGATTATATATTGAGAATTGAAATTTCATTGATAAAATTTTAAGTTATTATATAAGATTTATTATTAAGATTACAAGAAGATGATGTCCCATGGACACCACAGTACTGTTCTATTCATATTAATGATTTTCATTTAAACATTTTTATTTCTCCTCAAAATTTAATAATCAATCAATTAAAAGGAATGATTATTCCCTTTTCAAAAAGTACATATGTTAATAATAAAATTTACTAGTTGTCATTTTTTTCTAATAAGAATTCTTGATTATGAATTTTTACCTTAGTTTTTCATATAATTAATTTTATAAAAAAATTGGTAGTAAAGTTGATTTCATATGCATATAATTAATTATTTGTGCTCAATATTTAATATATAAAATGAAAACAGAATTTTATGGTCTCATTATTTTGAAATAGTATATATAGGTTTCTTAATTTATTTATATATTTCCTTTATTGAGACTTTAATGTCCACTTAATATTTTTGAATTTTTTTAATAGGTTTTAAGGCTTACTTGTAAGAATGATGTAGTCAAGTTGAAAATACTGAATACTTTTCATAAAAAAATATGTTTTATTTTAATAATTTTTTATTATATGAAAAATGGATACTAATAGGAAGTGAACATGTTTTAATGTATAATTTTGTTATGTTTGAGTTATAACATAATTACCTAAAACTATAAACCTGAAAAGTACTTTTAGAATGAAATAAAATTAATTCTTGTTTCAAAATGTAATTATCGGATGAATATAGATTGAGTCTTTATAGTTGGTATTAGAGAAGAGTTTTGATAATTTTAGATATGAAGATAATTTATGTAAGTAACTTTAATAGATTTTAATTTTTAGTTACCATTATATGGAATTTATATATTATAATATCTATTTATCTAAACAATGTAATTTCATATTGGGTTTTCACCATGGTAGTACGGAAGCGAATTTAGAGAGGCAATAAGAAAAAAATATCCTTCCAAATCAGCGACTGAAGATGTTTTAATGGGAGATAACTAGTTTTTTATAATGATGGCTCAATTTAATCAATATATAAATTGTGGTGGTTTCAATGTGAGACAGTAACCACATTCTCTATAAGTAAAAATAACTATAGTGGATCATTTCCTAGAACAACACCCTCTATCAATTAGTAGGTCATACGACCCGATTATGACTGAGGGATGGGATAAATACTTAAAATTATTTTCAATATAGAAACCATACCCTTTTACACAAATTATTATATGATTTTAAGAATAAATACACATTAAATACAAACCATGGATTAAAAATCATATTTTCTTTGGAAGAAAAGTTACTTATATTGAAAACATGAATCTAGAATAAAACATATTTCTATTAATCTATATAATTATCTATTAAAAAACATTTATCTACAACATAATTATAAAATAAACTAGAAAATACATAGAAAAATGGTGTCAGATAAAAATCCCAATATGGGAATAAACATGTAAATAAATCACAGCACACAAATCATAAATCATAATGTGATAAAATAAAAGGTATCTCTCATGAATAAACATCTAGAGGAATAAAATATAGATCATGGAATCATAAGATCATGGAAATATAGGTATGTTTAAGAAACATGTAACATGATATTAACATGAGTCAAGGCTAACTGTCAAGATGATAACACATGGTGGACAGAGCCCCATAATAGATTACGTTTACACCCTAATCCCATACATAACATCTCATGAGTTTAAATCATTTCATAATTAATTGGACCGAAATATGGGTGCATCCATCCAAAAAGATTTGATGTATATGTGAGAAACATAAATTAATCAAACATAAGGATTAAACATAAAAGGATACCCATAGAAACAAATGGGTATCATAATCATGTCACAAGGCATGAAGAAAGGGCCTATCATAATGATATCCAAGAAATATTGAATTTAAATAATTATACGAAATTAATAAAGGAAAAAATAAGAATATATGAGGAATAATGATGTCCTACTAATGTGATCACATGAAAAAAATGGTTAGGTAAATTTAGAAATGTGCCACTTAAGAACCATTTTAGGGAAAAGAATAGAGAATCTTAAAAGAGGATAAAAGCCCTATTATTTTCATAAAACCGGAAATCAATAAAATATTTTCTAATGATAATTTGAGTTATTTTAGAAAATATGGGTGGATTAAAAATTTTATGTAGTTTTCTTTAAAAGTGTGAGAAATAGATAAGTCTCCTTCAATCAGGTTTTCCTATCAAGAGGAATTTGAGAAGGGATCCTTTTAAAACATGTATTTCTCTATCAAAAAAGTTAAATTGAGCTAGATATATATGTTTAGAACATATATAAATAATATTGGGGAATTATATATAAATAATACCAATATAAATTGATTTAAATAGATATTAATCATAACCCAATGGAAATATTGAGGTTTGGAGAGTTCCCTTAACTTATGTAAGAATGCATTCTGTACTTTTAACTAATGTCCAATATAATCATAATAAAATATTTTATTACTTAACTATGAACCTTTTAAAGATAATTTTTATTTATTTAAATTTTATGAAGTTCATTTATATCCATTTTTATGAGTAATAATGTTCAATTTATTTTTTATGTTAGTGTGTTTCATGGTTTCATTATCAATTCACTTGTGTATGACTATAGGAGTTCTAATCGAATGGGAATACTAAAATGGAATAAAAATTAAATGTTATTCAATAATTTCTAGAATTCATAATTTTCCCGTTTATCATTTTTCATGAAATTTTGATATTTCTTTTAATAAATATTTGATGATAAATGTTTGGTTTATGCACAAGAGTCTCGACCCAGTTGGTGAGGAATTGCTAGGTGCATCCAAGAGACCCGAGATCAAATCCAGGTAGAGGCATATTTCTGGGGTACTGTAGAAGTGATGTAGCAGGTACTATAGAAGCACTGTAGCATCATTGTAGTAGCAACTATTTGGTACTGTAGCAGCTGGAACTATTCATCCATCTGGGTCTTCGGTCCACCGGTTTGGTCCTCGGGTCCTGTAAGGCTTTTGGGCCACCCAAGGCCTTTGGGCCAGTTGATTCTCAAGGACTTCAGGCCACCTTACGACCTTAGGGCCACCCCAACGCATTCGGGCCACAGGAATGAAGGCCCTAGACACACTACCAAAAAGGAGCAGCCCTAGAAGAGGATTCAGAGAAGGTGCACTCACCAGAGTAGAGCCAAATGGATCGTTAGAATGAGAGGGTATGGCTATGCCATCGGTACCAGCCTTTGCTTGCATGAGAAGCCTAGCCAGACAGTCATGCAATGGTGGAGTGCTACTATCAAGATGCAGATTTTGGGGAGCGGCAGTTCCTTGTCGATAGTCTGGTTGAATTCCTAAGACCTTCGGGTCATGTAATATCCTAAGCCTATGGGCCATGTATTCTCTGAGACTAAGGGCTTTGTAAGGGTTCTCCCTCATCCCATGAAAGGGGGGTTATCAAAAATTAATTAAAAATTAAGGCCTTCGGGCAATTCATTTAAATGTTTGGTTTATTCTTTTGATTTTTATGACCATATAAAACTTGTTTCTCATTATTTAATGTTATCAGCATATAATATTTTCATAATGTGAATAAAAAAAATATAAAAACATATTTAATATTAAAAAACTATAAGTTAATTAAAACCTTCCATGAAGGTATTATAAGAAAATGAGAACTCATCTTCCATGAAGGTGGTTAACTATAATAATATGGACAATGGTTTCGTTTTTCTTCGAATTAGAGGAGATGTGAATAGGGGTGGATATAATTTATTAAATTATAAATATAAAATTAATAATTATACATAATACTGTTATTATTATTATATTTTTAATGAAGAATACAAGGTGAATTTTGAAGAAGAAAAGAAATTCAAGGTTGTAGTTTTAGAATGTTACCTCTTGAATATCGCCTCTGTGAAGGACCCCTATGGGAACATGGAATTAGAATTTTGGGAGACCAGAATAACATAGATGTGGGGAGAGTTGGAATGAGGTTGTTTACAAGATTTTTTATATGCTTCAAAACATATAATGTGTGTGAAAAAATGGTGGTTTATCGTGGAATTTATAAGGACATTATTGGGAGTTTTTTATCATTATTTTCATTAGTTTATTATTTATGATCAAAAAATAAACATTATTGATAATTGGGACTAGAGTCTATAACAAACCATCTCTTTATTTCACATTAATACATGATTTCTTTCATAATATTTCACTTAATTCAACCCATAAGATCAAGACTTCCAGTTTCTTATGGAATTATGTACATAGTATAACAATTTCAAACTGTAAAAACGTCATCTTTATTGAAAACATCCTTATCATGATCACACTCAAAACTGCAAGAGATAACCTGGGTCCATATATATAAAATGTGTGAAAAATAAATCCTTGTAAGGGAATTAAACAAAGAATAAAATTAAATGAAAACATAATTGTTAGAAAAGAGTCATGTCAATGGATCATAAAAGTTGGGAGAATCATTAACATGAACAATAAGACATGATATAGCATGATAACATGGAAAATGTGGAAACATATTGAAAAAAATACATCATCAAATATTTCAAGGATATCTACCAATACATCATGAAGGAAAAATTCACATAAAGTAATCAGGTTTACTACTTATCCCAATATGGTGTCCCATGAGGCTAAACATTATCCAATGCATTGTAGCACTTTGTAATTCTAGGTGCACTTGTCACTTTCATTTCTTTATCACTCTTAAGTGTGGAACATACACTATACAACATTTCTTAATTCAACATATTATTTAATTTCATGATCATGGGGTGTGAAATAATTATATGTGAGTATCAATTCAAATAATTATAAGCGTATAAATCTGAACACCCTTAATAGGAAATGATATGATATTAACTAGAAAATTGTTTTGGGATGGAAAATTAAGGTAAAATTTTGGCGGTATAACGATGTCACTTAAAAATTAATAAAATGGGTAGATATAAGAGAAATGGTTATATCATAATTTAGAAAAAATTTATCAGTAATAGGGACATGTAAATATATATCCCAACATTAGGGATTGAAAATAGAAGGCATGAAATAATAAGAAACTTCAATAAAGTATAGAAGGTGTGGATATTTTATGTGATTTTGTCATGGTAATGGGTGTACATAACTGTTTATTGAAGGAATTAATGATATTTAAAGGTGTTGGTCAGAGTGGATACACAATAGGTGGTGAATTGAGTTCCAATTAAAAATTACTATTAAAATGATTTCAATTAAAATCCCCCAAATTAAATAATAATCTCAACTTTAGTACATTTATAAAGAGTGAAAGGTTTCAATTAGTTTCTCAATGAATGATTTTTTCTCAGTTAACATAATCTGAAGATGATGTTAGCTTTTGAAACTAATTTAATGCCTAACAAAAATTACAAGAACTTACTAGTTTATCTATCATAGTTACTTTAAAATATATTTGAATTTCAAAGAACTTAGTAGCGGAATATGCTATATAGTTCAAAATTAAATAGGTTGCAAAACAAGTTTAACCAAGAGGTTTAGTCTCAAGCCTAGAATTATTCCTCTCAAACAGTTTATATAAACATTGATCCACACCCTGGATCAGGGTGAACAACAGTACAAAGACTGTCCAGGTACAAAGACCTCTACCATAGTTCTACATGGGAAAAACCAAAAAAAATAGCACATAGGCTATCCTGGTCACACATGACCTCTACCACTATCCACAGTGGGAATCAAAAGAGTAATGGAAAGATTGAGTTAGGATTTATAAATCATGCAGTTCATCACATGAGACAGGGTGTGTTTAAAATACAGAACACACTCTGCTCAAAATGTAAATAAATGAAACACAATAGAGATAAACATGTTGTTACGAGTTTTGAATTATCTATGTGTTTTGAGTGAAGCTCTGGACTCCTTGGATTGATGCAGATACAATTTTGAGTCCTTCTCTAGTTTTTTCAAGAAAAAAAGAGTGTCGTTTTTGTATTTGACTTCCAGGTCTAAGTTATTCAGCTTGATCAACATGAGTGTAGGTGAAATCATTGAATATTTTTTTCTCCATGAATGATCAGGTTCTACAGACTCAGAATGTATTCTTCCTTCTTTTTCTATGCATGTATGTCCTTGAGTATCTCCATAAGAGTGTTTTTTATGTTCATGGAAAGACTGAAAGACAACCACCTTGTGTATTTCTTTAGTAGTTCTAGGTTCCCTTTTATAGCTCATGTGGTCCGAAAAAAAGTATGATGACTTCTGCAGGTATGAGGAATGGTTTCCTAACATTAAACATACATTAATTAATTAAAATCAGTTTCATTAATAACATAAAATATGACTGTTCCTAAATAAACGAATAGAAATTTAATTTAGAAAAACAGTGACTGGTTTCCATCAGTATCTCTTAGTATCAATGGGATTGAATCGGTGGACTTGAGTCAGTATTTCTTGTGTCGGTAGTTATTACTCTATATAACAGTAGCTATATATATTAGTATCTCTTTCCATTAGTATCTCCTTTTATCGGTAGATCATTTCTACTAGTGGCATTCTTGTATCACTGGCTCTTCCTTCAGTAACTCGTCTATATCGGGTGCTACATGTAGCAGTGGATCTCTCTGTATATTAGTAGACTACATACTAGTAGCTATTTGTTTGTATCAGTAGAATTTGATATCAGTTGCATTTTGTCTGTCAGTATTGGTAGACTTTTACATGGGTATACTTTGTAGTTATATCGGTGGACTTCATATTGGTAGCTATCTATCTGTTTGTTTGAATCTGTAGCTTTTATTGGTAACTATATACCGGTAGGTATATATCAGTCAACTTCTGCATACTGGTAGACTTCTGTACCGGTGTACTTATCCTTATTGGTAGTTGATTGTATTAGTGACTCACAAGATTAACACTTATCTTTTCTATAAAAAACACATCCAAATTGAGTTAAAATTATTTCAAAGCATATATAAACATAGATACACTTTTATTAACATATTCCAATGATCATTTTGATATTTTATCAACTCAACAGTTGGATGTTAATGAATTAATATATAGATAAACATTATTTGGGATTATCAAAGCATACTAAAACATAATTGAGATTATCAAAACAGGTGAGGTCAACAATCTCCCCCTTTTTGATAATCACGAATTATGATATTATAATCCTAAATAATTAGTATAATATCATAGGATATAGTATTAAATGAAATTGTATCAGAGGAAAAAAATGTACAAGAATTATAAAACAAATGTATCAGAGGTAAAATATAATGGGTATAATATAATGGTTCTTCATATCATAGTTGTCCCTCTTTGTATTATTTCTCCCATATTTCTCCATACTAGTCCACCATTATATAAATTAGGCAATATTATGCTCATATTTATCCCCCTTTATGATTAGAAAAAATAAGTAAACAAAGATGAGAAAAGTACCAGAAAGTAAGAGAGAATGAAAGAATTTATATATTACATGATACAAAAAATACATAGAAATACAGAAGTGAACCAAAAAAAATGCATGTGATTCCTATCAAAGGTCCTAGACACTAATCAATCGACCTCCTGAATGTCCACTTTGGATTTGGATTTGGGATCAAAGGTAGACATGGGTTGGGTAGCTTCAGTAGAAGACTTGGGAAGTCCAGAAATCACTATTTGAAGTTGAGCAACATAGACTATTCCTGGCTTGTAGTGGGTACTCCTCGGAGTAATCAATGGTGTCAAGCCTCTGATATCTTTATCCAGTGTAATCTAAGGAATGCAGGATGACTAATTAGAGGTAGGAAGAGCTGGAGGTTCCATAATTGGAGTAATTTCCACTTGAAAAAATGGCAGTAACAGATTCCTAATGTCTATAATGATTCTTCATCCTCTCTCCATAGCAGAGATAAAGTCATCCTTGTTCTCCATAAACTTGTCTAGAGTAGGTGTTAACTCCCTGAGCTTTCTCACTTGTTCTCTGAAATCTTGAGCGACTGGAGGTAGTTTCATGTTTTCTAACATAAGCTTGAAATGGTTGTTGAGGTGATGCTTCATATAAACTTTTGGAAAGTAGAGATCAATCTTATCTTGGACTTTTTTTGGGCAGCAGTAGCATCCCTCATATGCTCTGATCAAATTTTCTGATATCTGTTGAGGTAGAATGTACCTGAGAATCAGCTGAGCTACTGGTACTATCCTGACCATGCTCCTCCTTCAGCACAGCTATGAACTGCTCAAAATCTACTAAAGCACTGGAGGAAGTAATAGGTTTAACAGTGAATTCTACAGTCTCCTTGAATTATTGGGTTACATTTCTTATCAGCTTCTGGATAACCAAATAATGTGTACTAATATTCTCTTTGATATTCTTTTTTAAAAACATAAAACACATCCACATATTGCCTTACTACACTCTTGATATAATTTATGTCAGCATCAACTTGGGTTTGGGAAGTATCCAAGGTATAGAATTAATCAACAAATTGCTGCAATGCCCTAACAGCTTTTGTCCAGCTCTCAATCTATGTACGACACATTTTGACTTCATTCACCATCTCTACGATAGTGGTTGACACAGTACATCTAAGAGAGAGTTCAAATGATATTTTCTATTTTTCTCAGCTCTTCAACAAAATAGCTCTCTAAGTCTGTAATAGATGCAGTCCAAGTCTCCTTCAACTCAGCCTTTAAATATTCAAAATCAGCCTTAGTAACCATATTATTAGGAAAAACGAAAGGTTATATTTCTAAAACAATACTAGCCAAAGATTCATTCATAATAGAATTAATGGATGATATTAAATAGGTTTACATTCTTCTTATCTCTTCCGCAAATGAGGCCTTACAATCAGACTTCAACTGGTCATGATCATATTTTCTTACCACATTCTCAGGTAAGAACTCAGAAAGGATATTATAGTTAACTTGTGGTCTATTGATGGGTGTCTCATCTTCAGAATCAGGATAGTCCAACCAACAAACTACAAAACTAGGGTCTTCTTCCTAGTCTTCAATCTAAACAGCAAGTGAAACATTGCCAAGTCTGGTTTGATGCTCCCCCTCAATCTGTGTATTATCCTGTATAGTAATAGAACCCTTATCAGCTCGGTATTCCTAAGAAGAATCCTCCACAACCATATCTAATTCAACAGTAGGAGGCTCTTTAGGAATAGGTGCAGGTCTGTCTACTTCAACAATTTCCTCAGTAGTCATTGAGGAGTGCACAATTAGTGGACTGAGACTCAAGCAGGCAGAAAAAGATGCTTCGGTTTCAAATTCCTCTACTTCCTCATTCTCTAGAGCAGGCTAGTCTTCCTCATTAATAGGGGCTTTTTCATTTCTTACTCCCAACATAATTTCCTTTCCAGATGATACAAAATCAGCATCTGGACATGGAGGCAAGTCCAGATCCCCTCCATCAGCTAGAGAAGTTTCCTCTTTATTAGTATCATCACTATACTGAGGTTCCTCTTCATCAGGTCCTAGACCTAGATCCCTCACATCCTTAACCATAGACGGATGATCCACATGATTAAACTTATCATATAGCATCCCTTCATCACTGACCCATTATCTTCTACAAGGATTCCAATTGATATTTATGTTTTTACAAACAGTTTTAGTAATACAAAAGTTTTATTTCATAACCAATTTCTCATCCTAAGACTTAGCCACACCTTTTACCTTGATCAATAAAGAAATCATCTTTGTAAAGAATACAACATTACCTTTTGACATTGTCTTGGTCATATCATCAAATTGAATAATCATAAACCTACCCAAGCTTACCTTGAAACCATGATTCAACAAATTCAACAAATAAATATCTTGGTACATAAAATTTTCAATGTCCGCTATTCCTCGACTTAGCAGATGTTGGATGAACTTGAAAAGTAACCGGTTCTCTCCATCCATTTCTATAGTAACTACTTTCTGTGGTGTGCCATCTCCTGTTAATTATTCCAAGGCAGCTTCCTATTCAAATATGTTACTAGGAGGAGGTACTGATTTCAAGAAATACCCAAAGTCACCTTCATGTGGAACTCTCAGGAACTCATCCAACTCAATAGAATAAAATGATATTGTCCTGCCATTCACTACTGATTCCATTCTGTTATCAAATTCAGATTTCTCAAAAGGAACAAACTCATAGAATTATTTTACTAGCTTTGGATAATAGGGACCATTGTTATTCGAGAAGCACTCTACCCATTTCTGATCTTCCAGTACTTCTAGACACTACTATAAAATAGGTCTATACCCAGGGATTTGCAAAAAAACATGTGTATAGAGTGCCCCAATGCCCACGGTTTTCCAAAACCGTGTGTATAGGGATAGTATGTGAACATATACCCACGATTTTCCAAAACCGTGGGTATAGGTCACCTATACCTACGGTTGTGCCAAAAATCGAGGGTATTGTTTTTTAAGACCTATACCCACGGTTTTGGAGAAAACCTTGGATATAGGGTGTTTTCTAAAGACTTATACCGAAAGTTCTTTAAAACCGTAGGTATTGCAGTTTTTTTATTACCTATACCCTCAGTTCTCTAGAACCATGGGTATAGCTTTCCAACTTTATGGTAGGGAAAAAACATTAGGCGGGACACAAAATTTTTTTGGTGGGGAGACATTTTTTCAGGGACCATATTAATATATATATGCAGATGAATGTGTATATAACAAGTAACAATGTAAGGTCGGTTGGTACTTTACTGAAATGCGGTGTTGAGTCTCATTGTGAGACGTCGGTTCGAGTCGCCATACCAGCTTTTTTTGAATTTAATTAACTTTTATATTAATATATATACACCTATATATGAATAAATAACCGATTAAATTAACAGCTTGTTTGGTCAGACGTGGGGAGCTGGCGGGACGGGTTGCGGGAGGCCCGAGTTCGAATCCCCGAGGCCGCATTATTTGAATTCGTGATGTGGAGTGGATTAATATATATTAGCTTATATATTTATATTTAACATATAAAATTACTATCTCGGTTGGTTCAGGGTTTCACTCTCAGGTATTGGGTGCAACGTTCAAACCTTGCTGGATGCGTTTTTTTAAAATTAATATTTTCCCCATGGTTTGAAAATCATGGGGAAAGTGCCTGCCACGTTGTACACCGTGTTATTCCTGTGTGACACACCTAGTATAGGTCAAGACCCCTATACCGACGCCATTCAATCGCATGGTTATCAAAACCGTGGGTATTTCCTATACCCACAGTTTAGGGGGCTATACCCACGGTTTTGAACCGTGGGTATATGCCATTTTTTCAGTAGTGAGAACTAAAGACTTACTAGTCATCGACCATTCCGTGATATCAGTTTCTCAACTATTATTTCCATTTGAATGCGATTCAGATTTGTAGGTTTCTTTAATTCACTACCACCACTAGACTCTCCTCTTAGTCTCTTGGCATTCAGCTCATCATCCTTTTTGCTGACTTTTGGTCTCTTCACTCTTGTCATTCTTCAAATCACAAGGCTTAGGGTTCTAGAGAAAAGAAGGTTTGGGAGCTATGTTTTGAAGTTAAAAGGTTTGAGGTGGATTGAGTTGAGGTCAAGATATATATTTTATCATTTAGGAATCACAAAATAAATAAATAAAACATAGTAAGTATAATATAGACGATACCAATTCTAGCAGTTAAAGATACGAAGTTTAAAAATAGCACAATCCTAATGGTAATACATACCGGTGATGATTTATAACGGTGATGTATTTTTATCGGTGAGGTCCACTAACAGTGAGGTATAGTGGTGAGGTTCATATCAGTGATGATTTGGCTAGCTGTGAGGTTTCTAACGGTGAGGTTTCTAATGGTGAGGTTTCTAAAGGCGAGGTTTCTAACGGTGAGGTTTCCAACAGTGAGGTTTCTAACAGTGAGGTTTATAATGGTGAGGATTCTAATGGTGATGATTCTAACTGTGAGGTTTATAATGGTGAGGTTTCTAATGTTGAGTGTTCTAATGGTGAGGTTTATAACAGTAAGTTTTCTAATGGTGAGGTTTCTAACGGTGAGGTCTCTAACAGTGAGATATCTAACAGTGAGGTTTCTAATAGTGAGGCCTCTAATGGTGAGGTTTCTAATGATGAGGTTTCTAACGGTGAGGTTTCTAACGGTGAGGTCTCTAACGGTGAGGTTTTTAACGGTGAGGTTTTTAACAGTGAGGTTTGTAACGGTGAGGTTTCTAACATAGAATGTCTGTCAATCCTAACTCATGTCTAATGTAACATAACCTATCTGAACTTAAAGGCTTGGTGAATATGTCATCCAATTGAAGTTCAGTACATATAAATTGAAAATTAATATATCTTTTTAGGTAATAATCTCTCAAAAAGTGGTTCCTTACATCAATGTGTTTGGTCCTAGAGTGAAACATGGGATTATTAGAGATATTGATCGCACTAGTGTTATCACTGTTTATAGATACATGATTAAATTGATATCCACATCCAGTAGAGTGTATTTCATACATATAATTTTTTCACAACAACTACCAGCAGATATATATTTTGCATCAGTATTAGACAATGCAACAGAGATCTTCTTTTTACTACATCGTGATACTAAAGACTTACCTAGAATATGACATGTTCCAGAAGTGCTCTTTCTATCTAACATGAAACCAAAAAAATCATCATCTGAATAACTTATAAAATCGAATGAATGTCCTTTTGGATAAAATAATCTGAAGTTAGCAGTATGTTTAAGATATTTGAAAATTATTTTAACAACAAGAATGTGTGAGTCTTTTGGATCAACTTTAAATCTTGCACACATACATGCACTAAACATAATATCGGGTCGATTAGCTGTAAGGTAGAGTAAACTCCCTATAATACCTTTGTAGTTGGTTTGATCCACTGGTTCTCCAGTTTCATCAGCATCTATCTTACAAATAAAACTCATAGGTGTATCACTTTACATAATACTGTCCAAACCAAAATTTTTTAAATGATCCTTTGTATATTTAATTTGATTTAAGATAATACCATTTTTATTTTGAAAAACTTGAAATCCAAGAAAATATTTGAGTTCTACCATTAATCTCATTTCAAATTCATTTTGAATAATGTTTGAAAAATAAATACACAAATCATTTTTAGAAGTTCCAAAAATAATATCATCAACATAGATTTCTAATATCAAAACATCTTTAAAAATTCTTTTGATAAAGAGATTTGGAACAGCAATCCCTTTAGAAAAACCTTTTTAAATAAGAAAACTACTAATTCTCTCATACCAAGCTCATGGAGATTTTTTTAAACCATAACAAGATTTAGAGATCTTAGAAACTCGATTTGGAAAATGAGGATTAGTAAATCTAGGTGGTTGTTCAACAATAAAATCAACAATTCTAAAACCATTTAAAAAAGTATTTTTGACATCAATTTGATATAATTGAAATTCAAATGAGCAGCATAGGAATGTAGAATCCTAATAGCTTCTAATCTAGCTATAGGTGCAAAGGTTTCTTCATAATCTATTCCTTCTTCTTGACTATACCCTTTTGCAACTATCCTTTCTTTGTTTCTAATTATATTTCATGATTCATCAAATTTATTCCTAAAAACCCATTTAGTTCATATGGTCAATGTCTCTTTAGGTCTATCAACTAATTCCCAAACATTGTTTCATTCAAATTGATTTAATTCTTCGTGCATAGCCATTACCCATAATTCATCATTGATATTTTTAGGTTTTAGCTATGAATGAAAGGCTTGATGTTCAACATAATTTCTTATAGAGGCTCTAGTCTGTTTCCCTCTATCAAGATTACCTACAACAACATCTAAAGGATGGTTCTTTAGAATCTTAGTTGATCTGGTAAAGGTAGGACTAGAAATTCTATGTTCTTCTGTAGGTTCGTTTCAAACAGAATCGGGTTCTGGAAAATTTCTAGAATTTCATGGTTTAACAGAAGGTTCAATTTTATCATTAAGGTCCAGAATAGAGATATCTTCTTCAATATTTTCAAGAGAAGACTTAGTTTCATGTATATCAGTTTCATCAAATTTGATTTGAATAGATTCTTCCACACATTAGGTTTTTTTAAATACTCTATAAGATTTACTGGTTATAGAGTAACGTAGAAAGACTCCCTCATCACTTTTAGAAGAAAACTTTTCAATATTATCCTTATTATTGAGAATAAATACTTTGAAACCAAAATATCTGAAGTAATAAACGTTAGGTATCCTATTATTCCACAGTTCGTAAGGGGTCTTCTTGAGAACAGGTCTAATCCATAATCTATTTATAATGTAACAAGCCGTAATTACAGCTTTATCCCAGAAGTAAGAAGGTATGTCATACTCATTAAGCATAGTTCTTGCAATCTCTTGAAGGGTTATATTCCTTATTTATACTTAACCATTTCGTTGAGGTGTCCAAGGGGTAGAGAAATTATGATTGTAGCCATTGTGTGAGCAGTAGGATTCAATCTCATGATTTTCAAACTCACTGACATGGTCACATCTTAAGGTTTTAATCTTAAGTCCACTAAGGTTCTCTACAGACATGGATTATTTCATAAACTAAGAACAAGCTTCACTTTTGTGAGCTAGAAAATATACCCAAGTGTATCTAGAAAATTCATCCACTAGAACAAAAATATAGTGCTTCCCATTCAAAATATAAATCCAATAAGGTGAAAACAAATCCAAGTGAACCAACACGAGAGGTTGAGAAGTTTACACTTATTTTTTTTAATTTGAATGAAACTTTATGTCTCTTTCCATTTTGATAGGGACTACAAACTTAGTTTGATGGGAAATTCAGTTGAGGTAGGTCTCTAACTAAATTTCACTTAGTTTGTTTCTTAAGTGAACGAACATTGCAGTGTCCTAATCTTCTATGCCTAATCCAAGAGTCTTTGTGAAAATCATTCATACAAGTAACTATTTGTTTCTCTAATGAATTTAAATCTATAGCATAAAATGATTCATTTCTTAAGGCAGAAAATACTAAAACATTTTTAGAATTAATAACATTACAAGAATAATTTTCAAATTCATCATTGAAACCATCATCACACAACTGAGAAATTATGAACAAGTTCTATTTTAATCCATCAACAAATAATACTTTAGAAATTCAAACTGAATCTATGTTACCAATCTGGCCTAAGTTGGTGATTTTTCTTTTTAATTATCACCAAAGGTGACATTCCCTCCATCAACCTTGATTAAACTTTTGAAACATGAGTAATATACAGTCATATGACTTGAAAATACACTATCCATGTACCATATCTTTTTCATTAGAACACTTCAGGCAGGTCTCCTACAAAATAGGTTTAAACAGAAAATGATTTTGGTACCCAGATTTTCATTGGTCCAAATAGGTTAGAAAAAAAAACGTTTGGTACCCTGATGTGTCTAATGGGTCTCATATAATCATTATATTCAAATGATTTTTAAAGATAAACGTTTTTGATCTATAACTATGTGAATTTATAGTTGAGGCATATGAATTTCTAAAACTTGAACTAGCAGCATACTGTCTAGATTTAGGAATAAATTTATTTTTAACAAGCTGTCTCTATCCAGGTTAGTAGCCTAAACCAGTAGTATACATTGGTGCAACTTGTTTTCTATGAATTTGAGTTAGAGTATTATTTCCATTTTTATGTTTCTATAAATTTATTTTAAGTTTCTCATTTTCCAATTTATGTTGAATATTCTCCTTTAATAGTTAAGAATAATTTTCCATTTTTTTACTAAGATCGGATTTAATAGTACTGGACAAGGCATATTGTTTCATTAATGATTTGTACTTAAGCTTTAGATCATTGAAAGTATCTTCTAACATATTACAGAATTAAAAAAATTCATCTTTAGACATATTATCGTCACTATTTTAATCACTTTCATTCCTAGAATAATAATCATTCTGTATAGGGGAAACATGTACCTCAAATGTAGTATCCATGAAACACATGATGGTATGATTATTTTTAGAATCTGAAACCTCATACTCACTTGTGCTATCTTCTGAAGCACTCCATGTTGCCTTTATATCTTTCTTATATTTTTTTCCTTATAATTATATTTCTTCTTGATCTTCAATTTTGGACAGTCAGCCTTAATGTGTCCTTTCTTTTTTGCATTCATAACACACTATCACATTATTCTTATCACATTTCTTCCAATATTTCTTCCAGTCACCTCATTGGTCATACTTACCCTTATAATTTGGTTTTCGGATGAACTTCTTCTTCCTATAGAATTTCACGAATATCCAGGATATTTGAGCCATCTCTTCATCACTATCAGAATCTGAGCTTCCACTTGTTGAGCGTTTAGTAGGTATAAAAATATTCTCCTTGTCCATGCTCTTTAACACAGTATACATAAATTCCACTGACTTCCTTGTTACTTCATCATCTTCCTCTTTGTTTACCTTTTGCTATTTTTCACACATCATCAACTTACCAATTATCTCCTCAACAGGTAGTGAACTTATATCACATGATTTTTTTATTGAAATTGAAGTGCCTCTCCATATCTCTAGTAGACATATTAGTATCCTCATGATTTTCTCTTTTACAGTAACAACATTTCTAAGTGAGCTCATTGAATTTACAATTTTCTTGAACCTGAGATACATGTCAGAAATAGGTTCATAATGATCCATTTTAAAATTATAATACTGAATAGTGTAGGTATTCAATCTCATTTCCTTAACATTGGTAGTTCCCTCATGAGAAATAGCCAAAGTATCCCAAATTTCAAAAGATTATTTACAAGAAGATATTTGATTAAATTATTCATCTACTAAAGATCAATACAGGGCATTTATTTCTTTACAATAATTATTTGAAGCTGTTTTAATAGGTTTATACCAAGTAGTTATTTAACTTTCTGGAATCTTATACTGAATCTTTATAGCAGTCCAGATATCAAATCCCATACATTTTAAATGAATTTTCATTTTCAGTTTACAATGGGAATAATTAACACCATTAAAGAAAAGTGGCATGTTGGTAACTTCACCTTATAATATATTATGCATAATTATATTTTATCAAAAATATTTAAAGAGATAAAATTTTGAACAAACAGAAATATAAGATCATTAAAATAAAACTAAAATCACATTTGAAAACCATAGTATTTGGAAATATTTTATAAATAAACTCCCTCTAATACCAAATATTGGTGGGGGTGGATAATCAAGAGGGGGGTGAATTGAGTTGCAATTAAAAATTTCTGTTAAAATGAGTTCTTTTAAAATCCCCCAAATTAAATAATAAGTTAAGTTGTAGTGAATTTATAAAACATGAATGGTTTCAATTTGTTTATCAAAGATTTATTATTTCTCAGTGAACGTAATCTAAAGATGAAGTTATATTTTGAAACTAATTTACTGGATAACAAAAATTAAAAACACTTTCTAGTTTAACAATCAGAGTTACATTAAAAAAATTTGATTTTAAAAGAACTTAGTAGAGGAATAAGCTATATAGTTTATAATGAAATATGATGCACAACAATTTTAACCAAGTGGTTCAGTCTCAAGCCGAGACATAGTCCTCTCAATCAGTTTATATAACATTGGATCCACACCCACGATCGGGGTTAGCAATAGTACAAAGTTTATCCAGGTACTAGTACATCTATCACGGTTCTACATGGGAAAAACCAAACAATAGCACACATTCTATCCAGGTCACACTTGACCTCTACCACTATGCACAGTGGGAATCCAAAGAGTAAGGGAATGATTTAGTGAAGATTTATAAATCCTCCAGTTCATCACAGGAGACAAGGTGTGTTTAAAATACAGAACACACCCTGCTCAAAATGTAAAAAAATGAAACACAATAGAGCTAAACAAAAAGATATGACTTTAGAATTATCTATGGGTTATGAGTGAAGATCTGGACTCCTTTTATTGATGGAGATGAATCTTTGTGTCCTTCTCTGGTTTTTGTCAAAAAAAATAGAGTGTTGTTTTTGTATTTGACTTCCAGGTCCATGTTGATCAGCTTGATTATCTTGAGTCTAGGTGAAATCATTGAACCACTTTTCTCCTTGAATAATAAGGTACTACAGACTCAGAATGTATTCTTCCTTTTTCTTCTATGCATGTAAGTAATTGAGTATCTCCATAATATTTTTTTTATGTGCATTGAAAGACTGACCGACCACCACCTTGTGCATTTATTCAGTAGTTCGAGGTTCCATTTTAAAGCTCATGTGGTCTGACAAAATGTATGATTACTTCTGCAGGTAAGAGGTATAGTTTCCTGACATTCAACATAAATTAATTAATTAATATCAGTTGTATTGAAAACATAAAATATTATTGTTGCTAAATAAAAACGTAGAAATAGATTTTAGTGAAACAATGACTGGTTTCCATCTGGAGATCTTAGTATTAGTGAACATGAATCGGTGGAATTGAGTTAGTATGTCATGTGTCGGTAGCTATTACGCTTTATAATAGTACCTCTATGTACCAGTAACTCTTTCCATCAGTATCTCCTTTTTTTGTTAGCTCTTTTGTACCGGTGGAATTCTTGTATCAGCGATTCTTCCATCGGTAACTCGTCTATATCGGTAGCTGCATGTAGCGGTGGATCTCTCTGTATATCAGTAGACTTCATACCAGAAGCTATTTGTTTGTATCGGTAGACTTTTATATCGGTAGCTGTATGTTTTTCAGTATTGGTAGACTTTGATATCGGTAGTCTTTGTAGTTGTATATATGGACTTCATATCGGTAGCGCTCTGTACGACTATTTGTATCAGTAGCTTCTATCAGTAACTATGAAATGATAGGTTTTTATCAATCGACTTGTACATACTGGTAGACTTCTGTACCGGCATACTTAGCCTTATCAGTAGCTATTTGTATCAGTGACTCAAAATCTTAACATTTATCTATTCTATGAAAAACATATCCATATTGAGTTAGATTTATTTCAAAGCTGTTATAAACATAGATAAACATTGATTAACATATTCTAATGACCATTTGGAAATTTTATCAACTCAACAGTAGGATGTCAAAGAATTAATATATTGATAAACATTATTTGGGATTATCAAAGCATACTGAAACATAAATGAGATTATCAAAATAGGCGAGGTCAGCGAAAGGGGTATATAATAATTTTTATATATAATGATAAAAAGAATTATATTTTAGAACATATCCCAACATGAAAAAGTGTTTATTAAAAGGAATAACATAAAGATGGTTCTTGAATAAAAAAGAGAGAGGGAGATCCCTTACATTAATGTGTGACTCCATATTCTTGGGATATGTTCCTCAAGATCTTAGGGTGGCCATTTATGAACTACAGATATTGTTGGATAGATTAAGGAAATGATCTATGTATTTAGAGTGATGTGAAATGGGTTATTTGGTTGATTTATATTGGAAAAGAATGGGGAATCCTTTATCATTTATCAAACATAAGTTTTGGACTCTATATAATAAAAAAATATAATAAAACAAACACTCCCATGGTTTCATCCCATGGTTTCTAAAAAATGGGATTAATTTTAATTAATTTTTAAGGCCATTATCGGAACATAATAAAATAATAAATTTTCTTAAGTATATGTGAATCATACTCATAAATAAATTATTTTAAACCCTTAAAATATATTAATGGGTTTTCAGGACATGAAAATTCTATATCAAATTAAAAAAATAGAAACAAATAACATTATATTAAATTTAAAACATATATTTTTTCTTTTATACCCTTTATAGTATTTATTACATCGATTTTGGGCCATTATGATGTCATAAAACACACTGTATATCTATAAGGTATTTAATTTTTACCCAAAAATTCAAATATCTTGTAAAATTACAAAAAATTATTAGTTGGATAATTTATACATTATCATTCTAAAAATATTATTCATTTTATCAAAATAATTTTCAAAATATGTGAATATTCACTTTTAAAAAACTAATTGACATTTATTGAGAAATGATTTATTTTTTGGAAAATGACAGTTTCTGAACCCTTATAAAAATTACATTTCACATCATAGAAATTATATGATAATTTATATTTGATAAAAATTATTTAATATTAATATTTTTAATATAATATCATTAATTTTAAAAATCATTTAATTCCATAAAAAACCCTTAATTTAAATTTAATTCTAATTCGAAATACCGCTTTTGTTTTATAAAATCAAAATCATTTATAAAGTAATGATAAAAATAAAATATAAAAAATATTCTATTGAAATATATGATATAAATATTCATATTTTTATGTTCATGATATATATCATTTTAATACTGGATAAAACACCCTATGGGTAAGGTGCGTGACTATGAGACTTTCATGGGTTGGTTCGGAAAACATGGTTTGGGTCATGATGTTGATGAGCTTGAAATTATCATGTAAATGGTTACTCTCGTGATTATGTTATTATATCTCATCTCAGACATGGACATGTGAAAATTCCACTAATTTTCTCTCTCTTATTATCCAATATAAATGGGCTTTATAGGGTATGATATTTCTGGTTGAGGTCATCACTTCCTTTATCTCTTTCAGTTGGATTGGTTAAAAAACAATATTTACACTAATAATTTGATTGTTGTTAAATTTCAATATTATCAATGGTAATTATGCTTAATTTTATTCTAAATTCTATAGGATGCAATAATATAAAATAAGTGCATGTGTTTTCTATAACCATAATACATAATATGATAGGTTAATCTATCAAAAAGGGGAATTTTATTTATATTTGTGTGGGTCATTACATACTCAGTAAATTTTTCTTTTCAGTCTGAAATAATGGTTTCTTACATCATCCATGACGAAAAAACTAATATATTTTTATTATAAGGTTAATTTCCATAAATTACCTTATGTCAAAATTCAAAAAAAAACAGATATTTTATAAAAATAAAAAAACCACCGTAAATATTTTTATATATGTAGAATTTAAAAATGGAATACATTTTATGAAATTTATTTTTCAAATATGACAAATATAATTTTAAAATAAAATACTCATTTTTTTTAAAAAAATAATGATTTTAATATAATAAACTAATTTATGTCATTTTGAAAAATTACATATGATCTCATAAAATTATATTAACAATATAATATAACATTATATTAATTAATGAATCAATTTTTTGTAAATATATTTTATTTTAAATAATTATATATATTATTTACGTGTGATTAAATTATTTATATTTTATGAAATACAAACACTTAATTTATCATTTTTTATACATTTAAATTCAGGTACCATTGTTTAAATATATTATATTTTAATTTTACATGATATTTAAAAATTATTTTACCCTTCCATATGTGATTTTCATATTCTAATTGTTATATTACAATTCCTAAAGGTTAAATTACTATTCCAACTTTTGGGTTACTATTACAATAGTCAGATTACTATTACCACGATTATATTTTTAAAAGACATATGTGTTCTCAACATTCTACAAATTCCACTTATTACATTAAATATTCGTTCACATATATTTTCTATCAAGCTTATATATACTGGTATCATTAATGTGAATTTTATAATATTGATAGTATATTTACTTATACATTTTTGTGCATGTGTACAGTCATTCTTGTAGATCGAGAAGATACAAACATCCTATTATTATTCTCTTATTTTATATTTATTATCCATTTTTAATATTTTAATATTGTTATAGGAATATTTTATTAATAATTTATAATTCTTCATTTATGAAAATAATGATATGATAGTTTTTCATATTTTATTTGTGTAATTTATACTACATGACATAATAATAAGATGGAAAATTTAGTTGGTAAAATTTGGAGGGGTAACATTCATACCCCCTTAGGAAATTTCACCCTTAAATTTTTATTTTAGAAACTAAGGTAAAAATAGGTTCTGATACATCTATTTTATCTCTTAATTCGGTTCTCATGTCACCTCTTCATGATTATGGGTCCTATAGAGTACTTTAACCATTTGAGTGGTCTTATTACATAGAACATTATATCAATAGTAAAAGATCTTCATCGCCTCTCCTTATAAGAGAAATTATTTTCTAGTTAAAACACCTTTGTATTAAGAATATTTTACTGATCTAGTATATAATTCCTCAACATGGATACATTAAATACATTATATACTTGAGACACCATTTTTGGAAGTGGTATTAGATAGGCGATTTTTCTAACACGATCAATAATCTCTAATGTTTTGGTGTACCTAGGAATTAGCTTTACCTTCTTCCTAAATATCATAAATCTCTTCCAGGGATATATATAGAGTAAAGACTTATCTCTAACCTCAAACTCTAGGTCTCATTGATTATTTTTTTTTCATTTATATTTTGTTGAATTTGGGAACCCCTGATGTGCTTCTAAATAGTCTTCACCTTTTCTATCATTTTGTCAACCATTTCATATCCCAATATCTTGCATTCACCAACATAATCCCAATATGGATGTGTTCTATATATCTACCCATAAAGGGATTAATATAGTTCCACTTGCATTCCTATGTAGAACTTTTATTATATGATAACTCAAACAGAGGAAGACGTTCGTCACATCATCCTTTAAATTCAATCGATCGTGATCTCAACATGTCTTCCACTTTTAAAGTATTCTAATCAGAATGGTCATCCATTCTAGGGAGATAAGTCACACTAAAGTTCATCACAGTTATCAGATTTACTATATAATTATAATGAAGTGATAAGTCATTTAAGATGATCCAAAAAATCCTATAAATCATTATTTCATCTGGATGTATTTGAAAGTCTAGTGATAATGTCCATAGTAATTTTTCCAATTTCCATGTTGGTATGGTAATGGATTCATCATGGACTTTATCTTTTTCATTTTAACCATAACATTCTAAAAAATGCACACTTTGATATATATATATATATCTAGAGATCAATGCCTCTATACTTTCCCACCAATTAATCTCTTGGATATATCAGAACATATTTGTGGTCCTTGGGTGGGTGGAGAGTTTATATATATGTGAAAAAATCAAAATATCTTTCATTATATCGGGATTTTATGGTACACATAGTCTTAACACCTATACTATGACTCATCGTCATCAATTTAAACTCCTAGTATTTCTTATTTTTTATAGATTTTACCTTCTTCAGAATTTCCACATCATTTCTTTGAGAATCCAGTATATTCTATAAAAGGGATGGGTGATAAATAATATGAGAATGTAATGATGATGTTCCATTATTTATTATTTAAATGTCTATCTTTGCAACTCTAAGAATTTTGGATCCTTCACGATTATCCTCAATGATAAAGTTGCAGTATCCTTTCTACTTAGATCATCTACCACTTTATTTTGTTTTCTGTTATGATAGTGGAAGAGGAATTCATAATCCTTGATGGCCTCTAATAATATTCATGGGTCAACATTAAGCTTACTATTTTTGAGTATATATTTAAGGCTTTTTTTATTTGTATATATCTCACACTTCTCTTCATAGATATTGTTCAACCAGATTTTCATCAAGAATATCACTACTTCCCACTAGGAATCATATATAGAATATTTATCTCATGATAATTATAGTTCCATGTGTTTTAAGCTATCATTTTATCATTTTTTGATAGTATATACCATATTAAAATCTTTAATGAATCAATATATACCATGAATAATTCACTTTTGGTGAGTGTAAGTAGTGGTGTAGTGATAAGCCATTTTTTCAACTATTTGAAGAATTATTCACATTCACTGGTCCAGAAAAACTTTACTCCCTTCCAAGTCATCATGGTTTGTGGGTTTTACAATCATAAAAAGTTCCTCTAAAATCATTGAAAATACTCATATAGAACAAGAAAACTATGGATATCTAATATACATATTGTCATGGACCACTCCTCAATTTTATTTGTCATAGAAGGTTCATAAAATATCCCATTAATGGTGAAAACATTCCCCTAGAATCATACTACCACTATCCATAACTCAAATTTAATTTGATTTTAATATATTTCCCCCTTATTGAATTCTTTAGTATAGTATTCAAATACTCATCACACCCCTCCTTTCTCTTAGAGTATATCCGAATATCATCAATAAAGAATACCAAAAAATACTAAATGATATCTAAATACTATATTAATTAATTCAATGAAATAATTGGATAATTATTCAATTCTAATTACATCGATATGAACTCATTGTGTCCATACCTTATTTGAAAGGCATTCATGGGGATATCATCCTTATTCACCTATAATCGGGGACCTCTTGACTGTAGACCCATCTTTGTGAAAAACATGGCCCCATTTCATTGACCAAATAATCAATCTATCCATGGAATAGAATATATGTTTTTATTAAAATTTTGTTGATCTCATGATAATCAATGCAATGTTGCATTGATCCATCATTCTTATTGATGGAGAGGACCAAAATACCCCATAGTGAATCACCTAGTAATATAGAATCATTTTCTACATTCTATTTTAACTACATATTTATTTCTTCCAACTCAATGGTGATCATATTCTGAGGATTATTTTATATGGGAATTGATCTATGTCTATGTTCAATTGAAAAATCAAAATATTTATCTAGAGGAAGACTGGATAATTCATCAGGGAACACATCAGTGTTTTTCCTCACTATATGGACGTCTTCCAGCATGATTGTATCATTTTTCCCAATTATTTGACCTATATATTCTTCATCATAAGAAAATAGTATCCATTATTGAGAATATTATTCAAAATTATATTCTGTTAGGACTATGTTTGTCAAAGGATGTTTTTGGATGTTGAAAGGTGTTTGTGTTGATCTTTTTTTTTTGTTTTTTATATTTTCTTGTCCAGAAAATTAATTCACATTACTTTTTTGGCATTATTATAAAGAAGTAAAAGTGTAAAAGTAATTATAATATATATAATGGTAGAAAATTATTCATAAAAATGTATGAAAATTTTATAATAATGTTCAATGGTTTTGGTTTTTATATTCTTGTGATTTTTAGAAGATGTTGTTTTTAGGCTCACCTTGAGTTAGGAATGAATGTATCTATAAGTATGGGGAAATGTATCAAATTATTTAAGGTTTCAATACTAGATCTGATGTTAATTTTATGATCTTAGTGTTATCATAAATTATAACTTGTATGCAATAATTTTTATGCAATCCTTACGAAATAATGGGGGAGAACAAGTTCTGCTAATCAGTTTGAGGTTTGGTTAAAAGGAATGAAGATAATGGAAGGACAAAAATTTATCATAACTTCCTATGTAATTTAGATATTTATATGATAATACATATGTAAACAAAGTCATGAGGAAGTAATGATACAAGATGTATTTTTTTAATAGAGAATGGTTATGAGGTTGAAGTCTTCAAGTCTTAGTTCATTGGTGTGAGATTCACGGGAGAAAGAATTGTTTAATGGCTGAGATTTTTTTTGAAATGTGAGAAGATGAAGAAGATGGTGTTTTGTTAGTTAAATATTTTGCAAAAAAAATCAAACTATAAAGAAGATGGAAAACATTGAAGGTTTTTTTGTAACTTTATCAGAATTGGAAATAATTTATTTCTTACATTAGTACACCAAAGGCATTATTCCATTGATCAATTAGAGGAATGAATTTTTGTGGATGTAGATAATAATGTAGAGTTTGTTGGGACTGATGCACATAAGAAAGTTATAGATTGATCATCCAAATGACGAAAAAAATATAGGCAGTCATTTTAATCAAGTTGAATTGTAGTAAAATTTGTTCAAGGTAAAAAAATCTCTTATTTGTTTTACAGTGGTTCAAGATAAAATATATTGTTTTTTCAATTCTTTTAAGAGAAAAAGAACAATAGTGATGTTTTTTACCATGTATTAAAAGACTCATAAACTATAACTAATACAAATACATCAAAGTGATACTGATATTGATTCATTATATTTGTTATGACACCAATAACTTCATTGACATAGGATCATTAGACTGATGATAAGAACAAGACCATAATTGTTTGAAGATTGTTATGGAAGTGTTTGTCAAATGGTGTTTTAAATCTATTTTAGAAGTTATTCCATGAAGTGATAATATCTTTAGAATTTTTTATGAATTTTATGGAAGAATGGTTTTACTATTTTATATTTAAAAGTGTTCATAATAATAATAAGTCTTAAATTATTATGGATTAGCTAGCAGTTCAACAAAATCTGAGTGATCATATGTTTTAATTGTTATGAAGAATCACTGGAACAAAAATTGGTATCAGACTGAAAAAAGATTGTAATGTTTGAAGTGAGCTAAATATGTGATAATATTATAGAAGACTCAATAAGAATATTTATTATTTGAGAAGTTATGAATAATTAAAATATGTATTCAAAGTGGAATATAAATTCAATGATTGAGAAATTTGGTTGAGTTAGAAAATTAAAGTAACTTACCTCCCTTTCACCTTTTAGAACAACTATAAATGGAATAGAATACATTGTACATTATGATGGATTACAAAAATATTCACTTGTGGATAAATAGAGATAAGTTATGAAATTTTTGTGAGAATAATCTTATGGAAATAGTTTACCTTATGAAGTTTTCCAGATAAATGAATGTTAGTGGTCATGGATTCTCAGATCAGACCGAGAAACTGGACTCAGGTTTCTTGACTGAGACAGAATTAGTTAAGAAATTGTTCAGCAGTATTCTAGTAGAATTATATATATGGACTAAGAAATCATACTAATCCATCAAAATCATTTTTTGTATGAATATTTTCATACCTGCTATTCGGTAAGAAAGTGAATAATTATTTTGAAGGTTATCAAAAGTGAAAGTCGATAAGGAATCATAATAACATATTTTAACCCACTAGTGAAGGTGTGATTACATGTTACAAAAACATGCATGACATCATTAATGATTACATAATAACACATACTATTGTATTGATCATATTTCTACATAAGTGTATGTTTTTATCAAAAAAAATTTATCCACCCAAAAGGATTGTTTTCTAGTGTATTTTGTGGTATTGTATTGCTTCCATACCATGCCAATGATGTAGCTACTATTGTTAAGTAGTGAACCTTGTAAATACATATGTTCCTGTGGATATGTGATTTTATTTTATTTATAAAATTTATAAATTTTAAACAATATGTAAAGGTTATTTTAAAATAAAGGAGTCATAATTGAAGAAGATATCAATGATTCACCCCTCCTCCTCTCCATGATACATTGAACATAAATAGTAAATATCATGCTTATAAAAAAAATTCTAGATTATCTTAGAACATATTATTCTATTTCTATAACTCAATCGTGGCCATATTGTGTGGATTATTTGATATGGGAAAAGATCCATGTATATGTTCAATTGAGAAATCAACATCTCAATCAGGAAGAAGACTATAAAATTCTTCTTATAACACAACATTCTAGTCCCTCACAATGGGAATGTCTTCAAGAATGATTGTCCCTTTTGTCTCAATAAATTGATATAGATTTGTTTCTCATAAGGTAATATTATCCATTCTTGAGAATAAGATTGAAATGTATATTAGTCATCCACCTTATAGTTCTAAAAAATCAGAGGATTCCTCGGGATGTGAAGAGTGATCTCCCTCTCCTTAAAATTGATATTGGATTTATATAATGATATCCAATCCATTCCAAATATTGAATAAAATTCCACAAAATTAAAATGATATTTTTAGGATGTTTAGTAAAAACAATTATCAAGAAAGAGTTATATATTTTTGATAAAATATTTTCCCATTTTATGTTATCATGGATAAATCTACCAATATATTTTGAGGTGTTGTTTGAGTAGTTCTATTAAACATAAAACATATGAATGAATTCATAAAACCATAATCAAATAATTCATTTTTTATTATTTAATGGATAACCAACTCACCTTTCACCACATCCTTGTCAATATTCACCTCAGTAGTAGTGATAAAACATGTTCTTCCTTACTGCCTTGGAGGTTGTTATAGTACCGACCCATACTTTACATACATTGTTATTACTTTAGAATTGAAGCACACTTATTACAACATATAACAAAACCACGATACGACCGTATAGGAATAATGTCTTTAGAAACTGGGAAAAATAAACAACTGGTTCATAAAGCGTCTTCATTGTCTCTCATTTATTTCATCATATCTATAGTCCCTTTTGACATATCGTACTTAATAACCTTTTTCCTGACCTGGGGAAAGAAAACATACAAAAGGGTGAGCTCAAATTATCAGTAAGGGTAAATAAAAGAATTATAAATCACATCATATACATAAGAACATAACTTTTGGAAATATTAACCTGCAAAAGAAATTATAATTTCATAACATGGGATTTATCATAGTAGTGAAATTTAATCCCAATAATCATAACGTAAAACATTAAACTTTGTGGCATACACACATAATCATAGATAATTATTTCTTATTAGTCAAGACTCATTGCCAAGACTATCTTAGTGGACAAAGTCCATTTCTGAACCGAGTTCACTCCTTGATTCAGTCCTCTTTCACTGAACCAGTTTGACCTGCCATTCCAGCCATGTCTATATCATGAGAAATAAAATCGTTACCCAATGAATTGTATGGAGATATAGGTCCCACCCATCTCATAATGATACCATTCTTATGTGTGCCACAAAATCATAAACTATACATCATAGAATAAACCATGTAATAAAAATGGGAATCTTTAAACATCGTGACATCATAAAACAGTTCATATAAGATAAAAGAATTCATAAAAATATTTCCATAACAACATAATAAAATCCATTTAATAATAGGGATAGAAATCAAACCCTTTATTATCTTACATGGAAAATAATTTTGATAAAACACTAGAACTCCATTCTTGAGAAAAATATGGTTTCTAGTTCAAAAACATTTTTCCTTTCTTAACATGTCATATAATTTTAAACTAAAATAAGTTGATTAAAAATAAAATTGAAAAATTGTAAAGAATGATTCTTGGAAATTTTGTTTTAAAAATCAATTCATACCGTATAAGTTAAAAAAACATTCTTCTCGTACTTTTGTCGGAAAAGTCAAAAAGTACCTCATACGAAAAACGAAAAAAAGATTTCATTCATATCTTTTACTAAAAACTCACCGAAGGGTGAAATTGGATTTAAATAATTGGAGGTGGATGGAAATAATTTTACATATTGAGGAAACATGGATGTGGATGATAAAGTACACCCTAGTAAATACCGAAGTATAAACAATCTCAGATAAAAATGAGATTGTGATATTTCCTTTACCTTAGGTCCGATATGCTTTTTACGTGTCCGAACCTCCTGTATAATGATTTAAATAATGTTATTGACTTATTAGAGAATCATACTCATTGTTATGATATCACATATGGTCATATTATTAGCTTCTTATTAGTAATATTTCATTACAACTTGTTATTCGGGTGTTTATTACTTTTTGTTCTTATGCGTGTTTTGTCGAATAAATTCTTATTCTTCTATTTAGGTTATAGATACCTCATTTCCAGAATGTTATTAATGTAATATATATCATATTTATTCATTAAATTCATTTATATAATCATTATGCAATGAAGATCATGTAGAACGAGTTGCATCATATCGTGGAGAGGGTATTTCGTACATTCGCATGATCGATGATATCGTTCCCATGATCATGGAATTGTATTGGAGTGTATGTATACTATTTCAGAATCAATAGAACATTACAATAATCATATATAGTCATTATTTACACCACTATACCCATCCAAGTAAGGTGGTGGTGGAAAATAGATTACACCACGGCGTGGAGACGGTATTCCGTACGTACGCACGCGCGATGATTTCATTTTCCATAGGATGGATAGATGGTGAAATAGGGTTGTTTCATAATTATAATAACATATCAGTATATGAGTGATACTGATGTTATTACTTCATAATTAAACACTTAATGAAGAATATGTGGAAGAAAAAATAAAGATGAAAGAATCGGTAATGGACATTACCTCTTCTTTGAAGTGCTTCTTTGAGACCTCCTTTTAGGGCACTAAAATTGGTCTTTGAAGAAGACCGTGACCTCTATGATGTCACTATAGAAGTGTAGAGGAGAAAGTGGCAGGGGTTGGACGAGATTGAAGGCTCAAATTGGTGTGAGGAAGAGGGGGAGGAGGTTCCCTTTTATAAGGGAGGAGAAGGGCACCTTTGGAATAACTAAAAATATTATTTTATTATAAAGCCAAATTCGGTTTTAAATAGCTCAAAATTGATTTATTTAGAATCTAAGGTTGGGATGGTTCGAAATATTCTCATCCAATAGAATTTAGACAAGTTTAGGTTCCTCTTTTAACCTTATCATTTATATTTTACTTTACGTTAGATAATTTTACTTTTACCGTGTCTTTTTGTGTTTTTACACTATAAGGTTAATAAACATACTATAAGAAGCCAAACGAACCCCAAGTTGTTTATTATCAATATATATAACTTTATTTAAGTCATTTGGACGAACCTTAGATTTTTAGGAATAAAATAACAATTAATAATATAATATTTGTTTTAAAAACTATTTTATGTCAATTTTGACACTATTTAGTAATTGATTTTTGTAAAACTCATAACAGAATGATTAGTTCGATAAAATTTAATTAAAACAATACTAACATGTCATATTAACCTAGAAAATTAGTGTAATGCATAAAAAGTCTCAAATTAAATTTATTTGGGTATTTATATCATTAATTATGTCAATATTTCATTAATAAGATAATTACTGCATCATCTTTGTGTCATACATAAATTAAATTATTTAATGTATAAAAAATACAAATAAAATACCATTATGTATGAAATCCTTTTAGCTTTATAATGAATATTTATAGTATAATTTATCTTATGTATAAACCTATATTAAAAATGATATACTTATTAAATTTAGATTTTAACTATTTTAACCCTTCTTGAAATAAATTAATAATAAATGTCCTAATCTAATACAAGTAGGCCTAAATGGTCATATTTTATTCTTAAGTTTGTTTTTGGTCGAATTACACATATACAATAGAATTAGGACATGTGTTAGGATAATAATAATATCATTTTTACCCTTAATTGCCCTATTTACTTTTAACCGTGGTAAATAAAAGTAAAAAAGTTACTATTCACAAAAATATTTTCATCTCATTGAACCACATTTTACTTACTGAAATAAACCGTGTCTCTTGGATTTTTTAAATTCTACTCATAGAAGCGGTAAAATTAAGTTTTATGAAAAATTCAGTTTTTTTAACTACCACTTAGTGGTTTCACTATTCATCAAAAATTGAATGTTTTCCGAAAAATACCAAAATTTCACCCTAGGCTAATTTTGATATTCCTAATCCAAAAATGAAGTCCATTTTGAACAATAAAATTTATAAAATTTCAAAAAGTGTTTATTACTATTCATAATGGCTAGTTTTACTAATATTTTAATAGCATATCACTGTTTAGTGAAACTCGTTATTGCGTACGACGGAAGCTATCGAGGAAGGTCGTGATTGCGTGTAAAGCACGACAAGCTAGTGTTTTGTGTAGTGAAAGATTCATTTTATGATTTATAAAAACAATAATATTTATCATAAAAGTCTCGGGTGTTACATTCTACCGCCCTTAAAATGAATTTCGCCCTCGAAATTCGTCACTTTGTAACAAACAGATGAAGATACCTCTCCCTCATCATATCCTCAAGCTCCCATCTAGCTTCTTCTAATTGGTGGTTCTTCCATAAAACATTCACCAATCGAGTGGTCTTGTTTCATAGGATTTTTTCGCTACGATCCAGAATCTCTATCGGCTATTCTTCATAAGAAAGATCTTCCTCTAGGGGTACAACATCTTGAGCTAAGTATATGTGAAGGATCAGGTATGTACTTTTTCAGGAGAGATACATGGAACACATCGTGAACTTGAGAGAGATTCAGTGGAAGCGCCAATCGGTAAGCTACCTTCCCAACACGATCCAGTATTTCGAAAGGACCGATATATCTAGGGCTCAACTTACCCTTCTTTCCAAATCTCATGAACCTCTTCCAGGGAGATATTCATAAGAACACTTTATCACACACTTCAAACTCTAGGTCTTTTCATCGGTTGTCGGGATAAATTTTCTGTCAACTCTGAGATACTCTTATGTGTTGATGAATAGATCTGACCTTTTCTCCCATTTCATAAACGAGATCGGATCCTAATAGATTTCTTTCCCTAACTTCATCCCAGCAAGTTGTAGTCCTGCATTTCTTTCCATTGAGAGCTTCATAAGGAGAAATTTGAATATTGGAGTGAAAGCTATTATTATAAGAAAATTTCACCAAAGGTAGGTGTTGATCCCAACCACCTTTGAAATCCATAGAGCAAGCTCTCAACATATCTTCTAGAGTTTGAATCATTCTCTCAGAATGACCGTCTGTCTAAGGATGATAAGTAGTGTGGAAACTCAACTCTGTATCCAGAGTATGCTGAAGACAACGCTAGAACTTGGAGGTAAACCTCGGATCCCGATCAGATATAATTGAAAGTGGTACTACATGCAATCTTACCACTTCCTTTACATATATCCTGGAAAGCTGATGCAGAGAGAAATCATCTCTAATAGCGATGAAGTGTGAAGACTTTGTAAGATGATCAACTATGACCCATATAGAATTATTCCCTTTGGATGTTTTCGGAAGTCCGGTGACAAAGTCCATAGTGATGTTTTCCCATTTCCATTTGGGTATGGGTAATGGTTGTAACATCCCCTTAGACTTCTGTCTCTCAGCTTTAACATGCTGACAAACCAAGCATCGAGAGACATATTCAGCAACATCTCTTTTCATGCCATCCCACCAGAAGTACTCTTTCAAGTCCCTATACATCTTCGTCCTTCCAAGATGAATGGAGAATGAAGAACTATGAGCCTCATCCAGCAGCTCCTTCTTTTATTCAGGGATGGGAGGAAAACAAACCCAATTCCTGAACTTTATCATCCCATCACAATTAGGGTTGAATTCAGGAACATTTCTCACCGTCTTTTGTAACTCGACATCTTCTTTCTGTGCCTCTTTAATCTTAAAACGTATAGATGGTTGAACATTAATTTGAGAAAGATATGAATTTTCCCCTTTCATTATAATTCCAAGATCCATCCTTTGTAAATCCATAAATATTGGATCTTTTGTGATCCTTATCATGGAAAAACTGGCATGGTCTTGTCGACTTAATGCATCTTCCACCTTGTTTGCTTTCCCAGGTTGGTAATGGATTGAGCATTCGTAATCCTTAATCAGCTCCAACCATATTCTTTGGCGCATATTCATCTTTTTTTGTGTGAAAATATACTTTAAACTTTTATGATTAGTATAAATGTCGCACCTTTCTCCATAAATATAATTCCTCCAAATCATTAATGCAAAGATTACCGCAGCTAACTCCAAATCATGAGTTGGGTAATTTTGCTCATGTGTTTTCAATTGTTGTGAGGCATAAGCTATCACCATATCATTTTGCATAATAACACACCCCAATCCCTTCTTGGATGGATCACTGTAGATCACAAACCTCTCTCCACTACAAAGCACTGTGAGCACAGGTGCACTGGATAACCTTCTTTTCAACTCCTTGAAATTCTCTTCACATTCCTCCATCCAAACAAACTCAACTCATTTCCGAGTCAACTTGGTGAGTGGATTAGATAATTGTGAAAAATCATTCAAAAAACGTCAATAATATCCAGCAAAACCAAGAAAACTTCGGATCTCAGTTACTGTTGTTGGTCTCGACCATCTTTCGATAACCTATGTTTTTGCTAGATCCACAGATATCCCCTCTTTTGAGATTATGTAACCGAAAAATGAATCTTTTTGAAGCCAAAATTCACTCTTTGTAAATTTGGAATAAAGCTTCTCCTTTCTCAGGGTCTTCAATATAATTCTCAAGTGATCTTCATGTTCTTCCTTTCTCTTTGAATAGACAAGAATATCATCTATAAAGACTACCCCAAACTGATCAAGATAGTCTCTAAAGACACTATTCATCAGATCCATGAAGATAGAAGGGGCATTAGTAAGACCAAATGGCATCACTAAAAATTCATAGTGTCCATACCTTGTACGGAAAATCGTCTTTGGTATATCCTCCCTTTTGACCCTTAATTGATGATACCCTGAACGAAGATCAATCTTGGAAAAGTATTGAGCTCTGTGTAGTTGGTCAAATAGGTCATCAATGCACGGGAGAGGATATTTGTTCTCTATAGTGGTCTTGTTAAGTTCTCGATAATCAATGCAGAGTTTCATTGATCCATCTTTCTTCTTAATAAACAGAACAGGTGCTCCCCAAGGTGACGCACTAGGGCATATGAACCCCTTATCAAGATTCTCTTGGAGTTGTTCTTCAATTCCTGCAACTCAATTGGGGCCATTCTATATGGTGTCTTTGAAATAGGCAAAGCACCCGGTAGGAGTTCTATTGAAAACTCAACTTCACGATTTGGTGGAAGACCCGGTAATTCCTCCGGAAAGACATCATCAAACACCCGTACAATGGGCATATTCTTAATCATGAGTTTCTCACCAACCATTTGAGATAAATAACCTTCATTTAGTGGAATCAAGACCCATAAGATGGATGAAATTTCCACTCGATGGTTATGTTCATCCTTGCATTGATAGACAATCATAGATTGATCTGGAATATGGAATTTGACTTCCGTTCTTTGGTAATTGATATGAGATCTATATAATGAAAGCCAATCTATGACAAGAATCACATTAAATTCCACTATAGGAAGGATCACAAGATTTGAAGGATGTACTTTCCTAGAAACTTCGATCGGAGAAGAATTATAAACTTTTGATGTGACTATTTTTCCATTAGGGGTTTTCACAGCTAACTCAAAATCTAATTGTTGAGGTAATACAGTGATATCCTTAGAAAATTCTTCAGAAATAAAAGAGTGGGTGGATCCAGAATCAAATAAAACATTTTCTACTTTAGAGTGGATGGTAAGTGTACCTTTCACCACATCGTTATCGTACTCCACATCGCTGATAGAAATTGCATGTGACTTTCCTTTGTCTTTAGCCTCAAGAGTTTGTTGACGTCAACCATCATCATCAACCCTTGTATTTGGGCATTGATTGGCATAATGCCCCATCTCCTTGCACTTGAAACATTGAAGTGTAATAGGTTCATTCTATATATCCCTTCCTTTTTTTGCATCATTAGACATCTTCTTCCCATCATCGCGGCATTCAAATTCCTTATGACCTTCCTTTCCACATTTGAAACATTTACTTTTCCCTTTAAGACAACTACCTCCATGTTTCTTTCCACACTTTGAGAATAAGGGAAAGCTAATATTTTTTTCAGTGTGCTCTCTAGATTTTCCTTTGAATTCCATTTTCCTATTCTTATCAAACTCATATGACTGATGGGTTACTCCAATCTCCATATCGACTTTGAGAGCACATCAAACGATTTCCTCGTAGCTATTGAAGTCCCTTATGGCTAACGCCCTTCGAAGACTTGGTTTCAAGACACTAATGAATCGATCGATCTTACTCTAAGGTTGGATAATAATACCAGAAGCGTACCTTGCATGTCTTGTAAAATTTTCTTCATAGGTACTAACAAATTCATCATCCTTGTGCTTCAATTCAAGAAACTCTTTCTCCATCTTTGTTCATAGAATACGATGGAAGTACTTATTGAAAAAGATGTTGTTGAACTCGTCCCATTCTATGGAATCAATTTCATCACTTTGCCACGTATTCATAATAAGATTCCACTATTGATCAGCATCACCTTCCAAACGATACACTACTAAGATGACTTTATCATGTTCAAAACATTGAAGAACTGAAAGTATCTTTTCAGTAGTTCTAATACATTGTTCAGCAACAAATGGATCAGTAGGCCCACTGAATGAAGGTGGACGCTGTCTCATGAAGGATTCAACAGAATGTTGCTCCTTCCATTGATCGTTTGGAAGTCCCGCATGATTCATAGCTTGAGAAAGTTGTGTGAGAATGGCTACCAGATTTTGCATTCTAGCTCCCATAACGTTTGGTTTCTCAGGGGGACAATCATTGCATTGACCGTCGCATTCCGCATTAACACGGTTCCTTCTAGTTTCAACCATTGACTAAAACCAAGAAGAATAGTGTGAGAAACAATAATTATAATAGAAAAAACACATAATCAAGAATAAAATTTCACACTTAAGGTCTTATCCTAGGTTATTCATGGCCATTTCTAAAACACTAAGATTGTGTTCTATGGTTAGACTTATCCATAGGATTCTTACTAAGGCTTTCACATCCTAGTTTCCAAAGGTTTGCTATACCTTTCCTCTGATACCAACTATAAATACCCGTATCTTGACATACATGGACATTACATTACTTTTGCGGAATACTTAGTACATTACAAAAATACACACACACGGACCATAATAGTTTACTGTCTTTGGAAACTCGGAATATAATCTTCTAATCATGGTGAAAGATAATCAAAATCTCCCATATAGATCGTCCCTTTTTTTATTACCTAAAACCTTTCATTATATCCTGGGGAAAGAAAACATACAAAAGGGTGAGCTCAAATGATCAGTAAGGGTAAATAAAAGAAATATCAATCACATCATATACATAAGAACATAACATTTGGAAATCTTAACCTGCAAAAGAAATCATAATTTCATAACATGGGATAAATAATAGTAGTGAAATGTAATCCCAATAATCATAACCTAAAACATGAAACTTTGTGTCATACACACATAATCATAGAGAATCATTTATTATTAGTCAAGACTCATTTCCAAGACTATCTTAGTGGACAAAGTCCATTTCGGAACCGAGTTCACTCCTCGTTTCAGTCCTGTTTCACAGAACTGGTTTAACCTGCCGTTCCAGCCATGTCTATCTCATGAGATATAAAATCATTACCCAATGCATTGGTGGGAGAAATAGGTATCACCCCTCTCATAATGATACCATTCTTATGTGTTCCATAAAATCATAAACCATACATCATATCATTACCCATGTAAAAAAAATGGGAATCATTAAACATCGTGACATCATAAAACAATTCATATAAGATAATCGAATTAATAAAAATATTTCCATCACAACATAATCAAATCCATGTAATAATAGGGATAGAAACAGAACCCTTTATTATCTTAGATGGAAAATAATTTTGATAAAACACTTGAACTCCATTCTTGAGGAAAATATCCTTTCTACTTCAAAAACATTTTTCCTTTCTTAACATGTCATACAATTTTAAACTAAAAGAAGTTGATTAAAAATAAACTTGAAAACTTGTAAAGGAATATTCTTGGATTTTTTTTAAAAAATCCATTCATGCCGTATAAGTTAAAAAAACATTCTTCTCATAGTTTTGTCGGAAAAGTCAAAAAGTACCTCGTACGAAAAATGACAAAAGATTTCTTTCATATCTTTTACTAAAAACTCACCGAAGGATAAAATTGGATTTAAAAAATTGTAGGTGTATGGAAATAATATTACATATTGAGTAAACATGTATGTGGATGATAAAATACACCCCAGTAAATACCGAAGTATAAACAATCTTGGATAAAAATGAGATTGTGATATTTCCCTTACCTTAGGTCCGATATGCTTTGTACATGTCCGAACCTCCTGTATAATTATTTAAATAATGTTATTGACTTATTCCAGAATCATACTCATTGTTATGAGATCACATATGGTCATATACTTAGCTTACTATTAGTAATATTTCATTACAACTTGTTATTCGGGTGTTTATTACTTTTTGTTCTTATGCGTGTTTTGTCGAATAAATTCTTATTCTTCTCTTTAGGTTATAGATACCTCATTTACAAAATTTTATTAGTGTAATATATATCATATTAATTCATTCAATTCATTTATATAATAATTATGCAATGAATATCATGTAGAACGAGTCGCATCACATCGTGGAGATGGTATTCCGTACGTACGCACGAGCGATGATATCATTCCCATGATCATGGAATTGTATTGGAGTGTGTGTATTCTATTTCAGAATCAATATTACTTTAAAATAATCATATATAGTTATTATTTACACCATTATAACCATCCAAGTAAGGTGGTGGTGGAAAATAGAATACACCACGGCATGGAGACGGTATTCCGTACGTACGCACGCGCTGTGATTTCATTTTCCGTAGGATGGATATATGGTGAAATAGGGTTTTTTTCATACTTATAATAACATATCAGTATATGAGTGATACTAATTTCATTACTTAATAATGAAACAACTAAATAAGAAGATGTGGAAGAAGAAATAAAGATGAAATAATCGGTAACAGACATTACCTCTTTTTTGAAGTGCATCATTGAGATCTCCTTTTTGGGGCACTAAAATTGGTCTTTGAAGAAGACTAGGACATCTAGGATGTCTCTAGGGAAGTGGAGAGGAGAAATTGGAAAGGTTTGGCCGATCTTGAAGGCTCGAAATGGTGTGAGGAAGAGGAGGAGGAGGTGCCCTTTTATAAGGGAGGAGAGGGGAACCTTTGGAATAACTAAAACTATTATTTTATTATAAAGCCAAATTCGGTTTTAAATAGCTCCAAATTGATTTATTTCGAAGCTAAGGTGGGGATGGGTCGATATCCTCGTATCCAATAGAATTTAGACAAGTTTACGTTCCTATTTTAACCTTATCGTTTATATTTAAATTAAAGTTAGATAATTTTACTTTTCCCGTGTCTTTTTGTGTTTTTACACTATATGGTTAATAAACATACTATAAGAAGCCAAACGAACCCAATTTGTTTATTATTAATATATATAACCTTATGTAAATCATTTGGCTGAACCTTAGATTTTTTGGAATAAAATAAAAATTAATAATATAATATTTGTTTTAAAAACTATTTTATGTCAATTTTGAGACTATTTATTAAATGATTTTTGTAAAAATCATAACAGAATGATTAGTTCGAAAACAGCTAATTAAAGCAATAATAACATGTCAAATTAACCTATAAAATTAGTGGAATTCATAAAAAGTCTCAAATTACATTTATTTTTGTATTTATAACATCAATTATATCAATATTTTGTTAATAAGATAATTACTGCATCATCGTTGTGTCATAAATAAATTAAATTATTTAATGTCTAAAAATTACAAATAAAATACCAATATGTAGGAAATCATTTTAAATTTCTAATTAATATTTATAGTCGAATTTATCTTATTTATAACCCTATATTAAAAATGATATACTTATTAAACTTTGATTTTAACTATTTTAACTCTTCTTTAAATAAATTAATAATAAATGTCCTAATCTCATCCAAGTGGGCCAAAATGGTCATATTTTATTCCAAAGTTTGTTTTTGGCCGAATTAAACTTATCCAATAGAATTACGACATGTGTTATGGTAATAATAATATCATTTTTACCCTTAATTACCCTATTTACTTTTAACCGTGGTAAATAAAAGAAAAAAGTTACTATTCACAAAAAATTATTTTCATCTCATTGAACCACATTTTACTTACTGACATCAACCATGTCTCTCGGATTTTTGAAATTCCACTCACAGAAGCGGTAAAATTACGTTTTATGAAAAATGCAGTTTTTTTAACTACCCCTTAGTGGTTTGACTATTCATCTAAAATTGAAAGTTTTCAGAAAATTACCAAAATTTCACCCTAGGCTAATTTCGATATTCCGAATCCAAAAATGAATTCCATTTTGAAAAATAAAATTTATAAAATATCAAAATGTGGTTATTACTATTCATAACGGCTAGTTTTAATAATATTTTAATAGCATGTCATTGTTTAGTGAAACTCAGTATTGCGTATGACGCAAGCTATCGAGGAATGTCGCGGTTGCGTGTAAAGAAAGCCAAGATAGTGTTGTGTGTAGTGAAAGATTCATTTTATGATTTATAAAAACAAAATTATTTCTTATAAAAGTCTCGGGTGTTACAGTTATAGTTTATTGTCTTCAACAGCCCTTAGATTAGGGATGTTTCTCGTATAATCCTCATGTTCCTTGTAGTTGAAATATTGTAATATTGGATTAGGGTTGATCTGATCCTTTTTTATTCTTTTGAATTATTAGGATTCGTATTATACCATTATAAATGATTATCTATAATACAATATCAACTTCATTTGATGAATCACAAGGTTATCGTTAGACAATTATGAGGATTATTCTTTACACACTTTTGACACATGAGTTGTTGGGTTTTTATTCAACCATGATATTTGTTTGTTAATAATTTCATATTAAACAATTTTTTTACTTTTTAGTTCCAATCCCATGAGATAGATGATAGTTACCATTTTCCATCTCAACCTTATGGTCACAAACAACAATCACTACATAATAGATTTCAAAGTATCAAATAGACTAGGGTTCTCATATACATTGAATTAATAGACCAACAATGAAATAAACATTGCATTCATTTTAAAGAAAATGTACAAATAAATATCATCAAATACATGTAAAGTATTACTCATATTTTCCAAATGACTTATATTCCTTTTAATTTATTCAAAGTAAATCTATATTTATCTTAAGGTGGAGCGTTAATGGAAAATATTAATTGAAAAATATTTTCATGAATCATTCCAACTATCTAGAATCACTCTCATCATTACGCTTCATGTTTTTTGTAGTTTCCACCATTTATCAGATTCCCCATTAAAATGATTAACCTCCACAATGAATTTATATTCTTCTAAGAAATGGAGGAATGATATTATCTTCTTAATGGAGTTAATCAATTATTCCATGATGAGGGGATTAGAATATCCACTGAAGGTAGGAGAACTTGGTTATATGATATATTCAACTAAAACTTTTTTTTATTCATAAAATAAGGGTGTTCCACATGATTCAATTTATTATTCATAACTTTTTCCAATTGGACAGTACAATCATGAAAGTTTGAGCTCTCATTCCCATCAAAAGTTTCATCTCATTAGGGAAATCATCGTTCTTGCTATGACATTGTATAATGGAATCAGTTCTTATATATACATCAATTTTTTAAAAATTAATATAATTAAAAATTTGTTTTTGAATACATTCATAATGAGAATATAGAAATAAAAAAATTGCCTTAGAAGTAGAAACATATAAATGAAAATTTTATCCTAACATATGATTCCATATGTTTCAATCTTGGTTATTCATGGTGATAGAATTATTTCTAGGGTTATTACTATAGTATCCTAATCTGAATCCAAAAAACTAACTTGAACATCCACTTATTTTAACTATAGAGATAGAATCCTTCTACACAAATTATTACATGATTTTAAGCATAAATATTCATTAAATACCTACCATAATAATAGAATCCTAACCTCTTATGAATAATAGGTACATATTTAGAAATCATGAAACTCGAATAAAAAATACTTTTATTATTCTCCATAATGGTCCCTTAACTCCCATTGAGGTTCTACAACTACAAATGATAACCTAGGGAAGACACGAGTGATATAAAAGGCCCAATAAAGGAATAAACATGGAAAAGAAGAAAAGAACATGAGTTAAAAATTATAACATGATAATATAAATGGGGTGGATCATAGATAAAAATATGGATTCATAACATATAGAGCTTTGAATCATAAGATCATGGGAATATAGTAATGTTGATGGAATTTAAAACATGACATAAGCATGATTCAATACTAACTTCCTAGGTGATATCACATAGTGCATAGAGGAATTGAGAATGGAAACTTTTAAAACATGTATTTATACATAAAATAAATATTAATTTAGGTAGATATATATATGTTTTGAATATATAGAAAAATATATATGAATTATGTAATAATAGTTAAGAGATAAATTCATGCAATGTGAGAGAAAGCATAGCCAAAATTATATGTGAAGATTCAGAGAGATCCCTTACCTTATGTCTGAATACTTTTTATACGTGAACATAAAATCCTATATAATAAAATTGGATTCATTAATTACTTAATTAATAACATATTCCATATAAATTTTATTTCTTATAATTTAAGTAAGTTTAATTTTGACACATTTTATGAATTATAAATTTCAATTAAGATGTTCCATGAGCACTCATTTCCTTGATTCAAGGTTATTTCACTTACTAATAAATAACAAATCTCTTATAAAATTAAAATACTATTCTATAAGTGAATTAAAATTGTATTAATTAACTTATATAATTTTAAATTTATAATATTTGGATAAATAATTTAATAAAAATTTGAAAAAAAATGTTTAGTTTATTTTGATATGCTTTCCGACCACATATAACTTGTTCCGTTTTATTTAATGTTATCAATATATACTTATTAAAAAATATTAAAACACATATAATATACATTACTACTTAAGTATATGAAATTTTAAAAGAAATTAAACCTTCTATGAAGGAATTAGTGGAAAATGTAATCTCATCATCCATAAATGCGGTTAAGCAACAAAATATGGATCCTGGCATCATTTTTCAATAAATAAGTGGAGATGAGTAATGGGGTGTTTATATGATATTATATTAGATATATAAAATTAAAATATATACATGATACTATAATTATATTTCTATCAATGGAATATATTTTTTTGACTGTATATAGTAAATTATTCATTTGATTTCGAACTAATGGTATCTTGCATCATCTATGATTCATAAAATTGGGTAATTGGATTAGAATGAAAAATACCATAAATTATTGAATTTAATATGTCACTATAAATTCAACTATTTTAGAAAAATACCAAAAAATCACCCCATCTATTTTTCGAAATTTAGATTTTAAAAATAGAATAAATTTTATGAAAATAAATTTTTAATTATGATAATATAAATTTTTAAATAAAATCATCATTTATTTTTAACCTAACAATTTAGATATTATATACAACTTTATGACCCTATAAAAAATTTATTATAGTCTCATAAAATATATTCTCATTATAATAAAAATTAATATTAATTTATTGATACATTTTATATAAATTTATTGTATTATTATATGGTTTAAATATATTATATTTTAATTTGATATGATACATAAATATTTATTTACACTTCTATAGATTATTGTACAATTATAATGGTTATATTACTATTCCTAGTTGTAATATTACTATTCAATCAATCATATCATTTTTCCAACAGTCATATTTATTACAGTTATATTGATTCCCAACAACTTATAAATACCTATTCTTCCATTCATTCTTAATTCAATTCTATTTTATTTCATGTTTATATATATACATTAATCTTAAAAATGAATATTTTATTATTAACATTATGTATTATTTCTACATCTTTTTTCGTGAGTGCAGTAATTCTAGTGGATTGAGAAGATCGAACATTTCATATTCTTAATCACATATTTTCTATTTATTTTTCTATTCTAATATTTGGAATAATTATTATTTTAGTTTTTGGATAATGTATCATCCTTAATTTATAAGAATAATTTATTTGGTTTATATATGTTATGTTTGTCATTTATAACACATCCCATATATATAAGAATAATAATTCATTAATAAACTTATGGGTTTTTATATTCAATGTCAATATTTTTTTCAGTACATAAAATAGTAACTATTACTATTTAATATTTTATGGTGTATGCATTTAATAGTGGTCAATAGTTAAATACATAAGAGAAAAATAATATATTTTTACCTTATGGGTATGAATTTAAAAATATTTTTCTTGAGGAATATTTCATAAGGCTTTTCAACTTTGGATGGAAAATTAATACTTTAATTGGGGCCTAAGTATTAAGATTTGATAGATATCTATGATGAAAACAACACCCATTTGGAAATGTATACAGAAAATTTAATCTCTAATATTTGTAACAAAATTAATAAATTTTACTTAGGATTGGATCAAGGATATTGATGGGAACTCGAATCTCATTAATATAAATTTATGTGACACCAATTCGATTTTCCAAAAACTTATAAAAAGAGTATTAAAATGATCACATGTTATCTAAAAACAATAAAAAAGGTTTTAAATGTATAAAAATGGGGAAAATCAATAAAAGAGATCCTATGGTATGAAAATTATGTTTCCATCTTATGATGACTGTGGAAAAAAAACAAATTGTAAAGTGTTATATAAAATCTAGGATGTGTTTTTTGGGTGGTAAGTTTGGACATGTGGTTCATTATTTCCAATAAAATAATTATAGTGATGATCATACAGATAATGAAAGGATAGGAGTATACAGGTTTGTTGTAATTAAATGTGTCCTAATGGATATACTTAGTTGAAATCAGAATAATGGATGGAATTCAATGAGATCCCATGAAGAAAGGGGTGGCTAATTCATTTGTGAATACTTAAATAGATATTAGTCTGTCCAACAATGTTGTGTTGGGTACATTACTTATTTATTAAAATTATGTTATTTTATTATTTAATTCAGGGTTTTCACCATATTTCATTTTTTAGAAATTTTACGATAAATTAGATATTTGAATTCAAGAAATGAATCAAAAAATATTTGATAAAACAAACTAGGGGTGTATTTAAGAAAAATAAAATTATAAGAATATTCAATTTTTTTGGGTAAAGTCATTGCATGAAATCATTTTTCTATTTCTACATTTAGAATTTTATTTTATTATTTTAATGGTTTGGCATTCACTTTATTACATTAAGAAAGATTTTGGAGCCGAATTTTTTTTAAGAATGATTTTTAGTTTGTATATGGGAATGAATTTACACCTTCGATAACATATCCAGAAAGTGGGAAATTGATTATGGATTAAATTGATGTTTATAATTCACATATTTCAAGAAATAGGGAGGCAATTAAAATTAGTGATTTTAAAATACTAAATTAATATCAAGATTTATTTTCTAATTAATCTCATGGTATTATACCTGATCTGGAGATTGAAATTACTATTTCTTTTCCCACGAATATTAGCCTATATCAAAACGTTTTTATCAAATGTATAATATATAACTTTTGGGATTGAAATATCTATTACAATATTTTATTGATAATAGATTCATTCATCCAGGAACATCACCATGTAGTTCTCTACTTTTATTTTTTAGAGAGTAAGATGGTTCCAAGAGGACTTTCATTATTTATTGAACATTGAATAACATCACTATAAAGAATATGTATTTTTAACTCTTATAGATTACTTATTTAATAAACTATAAGGATATAAGTATTTTTCAATGGTTGATATCATTTATGAGTACCATTCGCTATAGGTCCCTGAAGTTGACATTAGGTGTACAACATTTCAGACTTGGAATGGGAATTATGAGTTTTTTATTCCCTTTGGTTTAAATTTTTTTTCCTAACTATAATTATAGATATTATGATTAAGGTTTTATATGAGTTATTAGATAAATTTAAGGATGTGTTCATTGGGGACACCTTCATATATTCTATATGTTATAATGATCTTGTGAAATAGTTGTGGGTTGTTTTTTAATCAATGTAATAATATAATTTATATTGATTTTTTAGTAAATTGGAATTTATGTAATAAAAGATTTAATTCCTTAGAAATATTTTAAATAACTATAGAATAAATGTAAATATATATGAAACTAATGTGGATTAAGAGGGAAAAATACCTACAAATGTCACATAGATTCACAGTTTTTTTGGTTTAGTGGCTTATTACTAATGGTTTGTTGAAGAATTTAATCAATTATCTACCCCACAAACTAAGTTAACTTGAAATGAAAATAAATATAACTTAATGAATGAATTTAATGAATATTTATATGAAATAAAAATTTGATTAGTAAATTAGACAGTTTTTTCCCATTATCAAAAAATGGTTTCTTTTTTATCTACAACAATTTTTATTTGGTGGAACAATATTATGTTCAAATAAATAATGAATATTTTATTTTTTATGCTTAATGAAAATTGAAACCTAATGAAAAAAACTATTCTAAACATGACCTTGAACTGGAGTTGATAGTGTTTTATTTAAAAAATTTGGGATTTCTTTTATTATGCATAAAGTGTGAAGTATATTTTAATTCTAATTTTTTGAATTAAATATTCAATTAAAAATAGTTGAACATGTGATAGAGAATATGGATGGAAATTATTATGATTATGAATTCATAATTCATTACCATAAATAAAAAAAATATAGTGTAATATTCTTTAATTGAAATATATAATTCATTATCAACTACTAAATTTCTGGAATATGATCCTTTATTAAATTATTTTTTGAATTTTATTCTAGAAATTATGAATTTTCGAACATCCTCTGTTATTTGTTAGGTGTTAGTGTGGTCATATGTGTTAGATAGAATTAAGAAAGATAATAAGGTAGATCATGTTTTATAAGAAAAGGAACAATTTGAATTGAAGGAAATATTTTCGAGTTAAATGTTTATAAAAAAGTGTTATCATATTTTTGGATATATTTTGTATGGTTTGTAATTATTATCTGAAGAGGAAAATATCATGTAAAGCACATAGATATATATTTTTTTTCATCCTGGAAAGAAGTAAGATATATATAGTGACCTTTATAAACATTTAGAGTGGGATGAAATGAAAAGATATATTATTTGGATTACCATGATATGTTTCACTTGTCAACATGCCATTGAAAAATTTTAATTACTCAAGGTGATAATTTAAACCTATCCAATACCATCGTAGAGAATGTAAAATATAACTATGGATCTCACAGTAGGATTTTAAAATTCTTATTAAGGTAATAATGTAATTTGAGTTTTTTCTATCTATTATTTCAATATATTCATTGACATCCTATTAAATATATTATGTTTTTTGATTAGATTTTTCATCTATATCTCAAGTAGATAGTGATGTTTTTTGGAGTTTTCCTATTTATTTTATCAGACCGTGGTATTTAGACTACCTAAATATTTTTGTAAAAGTATTTAGAAGCCTTTTTCTACTAAATTAAATTTAATTATAGCCATTCATCCTTAATCTAGAGTACAATTAAATTTAGTGATTTACCCATTAGAAGAAATTATTCCAGAATGCTTAATTATTTTTTTTGGAAGTTGGTATTAAAATATTTTATTTTTAGAAGTCTCTTATAATAATTTTTTCATTACGTGATATAGATTTCACATTTTGAGGCATTATTTGGAATCAAGTTTGAACTATAACTTGTTGGGATGAATAAAGTGAAAGAAAATATTTGGTACTATATTTGGTAGATTAATTTTTTTAAAATGTGATATCATTTAGAGACATGTAAGCATGGATCATAGAAGGAAGAAAATATACACAGAAAACCAAAGGAAATATAATTCATTTGAGGAAGGTGATTATGCTTTTATTAAATTATTTTCTTTGGAAATGAGTTATTCAATTTTCTAAGAAGGAAAATTTGAGTCCACATTTAATTAGACCATATAAACTCTAGAGAATATTAGATATATTACATTCTATGTTCCCTTTTCTCAAATTTTATCGTAGGTACATGATTAGTTTCATGTTTTATTGTTAAGTAAATATGTGTTGAAAGAATCTCATGTTGTTATCCATGAAGTAATATAGTTGAAAGCGAATCATTTTTCTAAGGAATAACATGTTCATATGTTTAAATTCACAGATTATGTGTTATAGAATATTGTGATTCACTAGGATAGGATTTGGTTAAAAAATGATCTGGTTGATGAAGAAACATGGGAATCTAAAAATGCATTAAAGGAGAAATATCATCCCTTGTTTATGTAATGAATGAAATGGAGAAGATATATTTTCCAAAATGGGGGAAAATGTAACAACCCATGTAATGTTAAATTTTTATCAATTAAATTCCTTCTAAATATCAATAATTATATTTTATATTGTTTTATTCATCATAATAATATTAATAAATTTTCCTCCCAAAAACAAATTTTTTTTATTCTTCCCGATTTTGTTTATGTATTTTATATGATTTTATTTAAAATATTTACATATAAATTATAGAATTTATATTTTAAATATTTTTTTATTTATGAATTACTACTGTAAAATTGGTCTTAGAGTAATTTTTTTATAATTTTATAATTTTTTTATTTTTTATTTAATAGTTAAAATAAAAATTGTTATTGAGAATTGTCTTTTAATTTCTGAAATTTACAAATTTCCATTTTTTAAAAAATTTATTGGAAGTAATATTAGTTAATTAATGTTATTAATAATAGAATTGTGATAATTTGAATCATATTTTTCATTCATTTTGTATGAAAACATTTTATACATAAGAAATCATTTATTCGGGAAAACTACTTTTCATCACATTGTGTGGGATTAATTTTATAATAAATTTTGTCAATTATTTTTATTTTATTTAATTAAATAATCCCCATAATTAGAATAAAAATAATTGATATTATATAAAAAGTTTATAATACATTTTATCTTAATTAATGGAAAAAATATTTAAAATCTAATAGCATGGTTAATATTAAAATACGATTACTAAAGGTTTTACCTAATGTGATATGGGTTAAATATAACCTAAAATTTTTATAATTATAATTTTATGTTATTATTTATAACCAATAACACATCACATTTATAAATAGTTATTTTGGTATCCATTTTGTTTATTAGGACATTAATATATTTTATCCTTTTTAAATATTTTATGTGTTTCACTACCAACACAATTAAAAGAACACAACTATTTCCCCTAATACTCACATAAATATCATTTAATTTTGTCCAATATCTACCCATAACCCTTATTAAAATCACTCCTAATGTCTTGTGGTCTTATTTTGTATATAACAACAAACATAGAGGGATGAAGGTGTAAAGAAAAAGCGGTTTTCTGAGGAGAATGTAGATATATTAACTCAATGCTTTATTTGTATTTCTTCTTATACCTACAATAAAAATATTCAAAAAAAATTAATGTAATATAATAATTTCTCCCACATTCTTATAAATAAAAATTATTATTTAATAACTGATATTTATCTCATTTTCAACCAAAGGATAAAATGAAATCATTATTCGTGCATACGTTGTTTTACAACCTCGTGAACCAATATTATTTGTTCCCATCACTTCTTATCACATATAGTTATAATTATTATTTTAATCTCTGTATATGGTATTAATGAATTAATTACCAATTTAAAAATATAATATCTTCTATTTGTTCATAAATTTATATCCATTGAAAATGATAAAAGCGTTCTTGCGTGCGTGTGGATTACCACCTCTACTAAGTGATGTGATTTGTTTTTCATCATGACCTCAAATAGAGGGTATATATAAGTGTAATAAAAATGTTAATATTATTTTTAGATATAATAATCATTATAAAATTAGAAAATTACACTAACCTTTTTTCCCTCTAGGTCATAGAAAAATTAAAACATTACTCAAGTATGCCTGTGATCTGAAGTCTCCATGAATGTAATGTAAATAACTATTCATAACCACCATTCATATTTGGTTAAAAAAGTTAAATTACTATCTAAAAATATTAAATATACCATGATTAATATTATTGATATTATGGTATAATGGCCACCATGGCCATGGTAAAAATACCAAATTAATCTATAAATTGTGAAATTAATTTCCTTAAAGAATCTGATGTGAACTAAACCGATATAGTAACTAAACATGTCATAAAAATAAATGAATTTTTTTATGATAATTATTTAAAGAAAAAAACAGACCATAATCATTTAAATAATTTTTTAGTATTTATTATATGTGATATAAATAACGTACTTGAGAAATCAGACTCAAGTTAAGGAAAACTTTACCATAGAAACATTGCTCTAAATTTTTTAAATGTTTATTTTCTTAATATTTTTGTTCCATGTAAATACTCATAAAATTATTTTTAAATTTTTTTTATAACGAATTAATTATATTATTAATTAAATTTTATGATATTTTATTATTTTATTTCAACGGTTTTCAAATGTAATCTTTTCACATTTTTTAAATGGAATGTTTTGACTTTAATTACAAAAGGGAAAAATAAATGATCTATCGTAACATGTAAAACAACAATGGGTTTTTCTTCCATGTTGTCCAAATTATTATATTTATATTTAATTATAATATTCCATGTTATTTCAAAATAAAAACACTCTTTATCCGTATTATGGATATTTTATTTTTGAAATTTATATTTTCAAGAATAAAAATATATAAATATTGAAAAATATTTTTCATATGGTATCAAAAAAATATTTTTATAAGTTTAATGATATAAATGAATACTTATATTTGTTTTTTGGATTGTTATGGTCTTTGAAAATTGACTATTATTATGAGTGATCTTGATATATATCTTCAATGTGTTGCTAATGATTATGTTCTCTTAAGAATCATGTTGAAAGTTGAATGTATAAGTTTTTACAATTTTAAGTGTTCTTATAAAGATTCTATGAATATGATTTAACATGAATCCAACGTTAATTTCAATTATTTATAATGTGTTTTCATAGAAATATTTTTATTTCAAAATTTATTCTAGTTATATTTTTTTATTAAGGAATGATTAATCACTTTTAAGGAAAAAATTATATGTTTTTGTAAAAAAATCAAGAGTTATCTTGTTTTCTAAGAGAACCTCAAGAGTGTGACTTTGCCTATTTTTTTCATAAAAAATTACAATAAAACATGTGTTTGTAAATCTTATTTCATAATTATTTAAATTATTATATGATTTTAAATATTATTATGTAAATGAAGATAATATTTTTTTGATATTATGGTTTTCAAATAGACAGAAAAGTTTTTTATGTACCTTACTGAAATTTTTCAGCTCATACCACAATTTCAAATATTTATAAAAGGATTCTATTATGAATAAGAACAATGAAAAATTAATGTTGAAAATAGTGATAATTTTTTTGGAAATTAAAATTTGTTTCATTTTAAAATTATTTTGTTCTGGGAATCATTTATAGTTAGAGGAAGTGTTTGACTTGTAAATTATGGGTTTACTGGGAAATATTTATAACAAAATTCTTCAAAAATATGACATTACAATATCTTTAGGGATGAAATAAAATGAATTATTTTTATGAAATTATATTTATCAATTTAATAAGGATAAAATACTTATATTATGTGTATAATTATGCATGTAAATAAATAATTTTAAGGGAGAGTGAAGATTAAGAGAAAATGTATACACTATGTGAGAGACTTATGAGAACCCAGTACTCATTTTTATCATGGAGGGAATAAATGATATAGCAGGGAGAAATTGATAAAGAAAGTGGTATTGTATAAAAAAATTATTTATGATGCATTGGAAGATCTTAATCACTCATGATCTAGTGGGAGTATCATTTACCAAACTACATAAATGTTCTTAAGGTATTAAAAAATAAAATCTAATCACGTAGGTTCATGGAGGGACACGTAATTCTATGTTGTGTAGAAGAAAATAAGGATAAAAGTAATATCTTTCCTACCATGTATGAACACCATTAATTATGTGGAAGAGTGATTATGGAGACTAAAAAACCGATGTTGGTGCGTTTATCCAAATGGTGCCTATAGTGGCTGTTTAGAGATCATAGTACAATCAATGGTGTAAGATTATTAGATATAGAATAGAATCCATATATTGGGAATAAAAAACATGAAATTGATTTCAACTTATAGAAAATCTTATAAAAACAATGTATTTATCTCATTATTATTGCACATAATAGTGTGTTTTATATGAATCACTATGTGGATCGAGAACATTAACAAATTTAAGTGGTTGGTTTAAATATGGAATAGTTCATATTTGAAAATTGATCAATGATTCACCCCTCACCCTCTAAGTGATACAAATGATACATGAATATCAATACATTCTAAATATTTCTATTACTTGGGATGCTCATGATTTTTTCAATTTTTCATCTATAATCAACTCAAAAGAAGCATAAAAAGCATTCAACTGTAAGTAGGTTATTCCACTTTAAGGATATTTCTCTTCATAACCATCAAAATAAACTCTCCCCATTTATAAAAAATTCAATCCAAAAACAAATAAAAAAAGTTATTATCATACAAAATATTTATCGTAGTCTAAAAATAATGATTTTTAAATTGAATAGTGTTACCATAGTAACATGATCATCTTATTAATTCCCCATTAATTGATACATTCTAATTTTTTTATTAATGATGATTCATTATCGAAATGAATTACTCGATTATACTTAAAAAATATTCTTCATTAATTACTAAAACATGTGATAGATCTCATAAATATGAAAAGCTACTATTATTATACAATCAACATATCACTCATGATATTATAAAATTATAGGCATCACATTTAATTCTATGTACAAAGAAAGATAAAAAAATTAATATATTAAAATAATGTGGCCTCATATTTGTTTCATAGTACTAGAAACAAGGTTAAGAGTATATCTTCATCTAATAAAAAATTTATTGCTCTGATTTTGTTAGAACACTTTATTCATACCCCTCCTTTGATTTTCCAAACAAGGAACACATGAGGTAGTATGGTCATATTTCTTTCTTCATAACTTTTCATATATGGAATTGATATTTTCACACCAATTATAATGTGACATTACTTATTTTATTCTTACTTAATTTTTCTTTATTTAAATAATTTATTTATCCACATGATCATGTTCTATTTTGGGTTATGATAAAATTTCATGTATCTTCAACATGATTTCTCATGAATTTTTTTGGCACCCATATTTAGGAATCTTCAATATAATTTTAAATCTCACATCATAAATGTCTTCACCTAGCCAATATTTTTATTATTTATTTTATTTATTCCCTTATTGGTTCCATCTTAATTACTCTAACATTTGTGATCATAACCTATTTTCCATGATCTATGATGTGGAATTTTCTTCTATAATAGAATAATCTTCTCATTGGTGTAGTATAATTCGCAAGATTCTTCTTGGATGTGTTTCCTTTTTTACTTTTAATTAATTTCTTCCATAAGGTAAACTAAATTTATATTATAAAAACATGTGATATTCTTTATTTTGGTATATTATTGGTTGATTAATACCATGACTATTTGAAATTGTGACCTCCGGTGCTGCAATTTTAATATAATAATTAATGAAATAAAAATCTATTTTTGTGGAATTATTTTAACCTTTTTATGTACTTTTATTTAACATAGTAGTCTCTATCTTGACTTAAAAATTTCTCAACCTCAATATTAGAATTATTTATATTATAATTATTGACATGTTGCTTCAAATATTAAGGCCCTTATGTCCATAAATTTCAAATCACCAACAATCATCAATGATCATTGATATATTTCCTTGAACAACAGTCTGGACAGATTTTGTAGGTTTCCATTTTATGGTGAAAACACCATACATTTGGGACCATCATGGGATTATTTTCTTATTTAATATGCTCACATACACCATTGAGGTTGTTGAGGTTTCTGATTTTTTACTTTTTCCAAATTTGTCCCTAATTTGACATAAAACCTAAGTTATCATTGAAAATGGATTTAGTGAAAGGAATATTTTCTAGAATAAGAGTTACATTTATTTGGAGTTATTTTTAGATGTTTCAAGAGATGACATGATTATCGTATTTCAATATGAATGAGTATTTTTGACAAAGATACTATTTTCAAAATATTTCATGACACCATTTTTCTCAGTTTCATGTGAGGATTCATCTTTATCATCTTCCATATTTCATAATTCAACTTATAACTCACCGAATAATATATTTATAGTTTTATTATAATATTAAAGTGATGGTAATTTTTCATCACGTTATATAATCTCCTTCTAAACTTTATATTCATTTATGTTACACTTTTCTTATCAGGATTTTTCATGCTCGTGTATCCTTTTATATTCGACACCAATTTGGGAAATTTTGACATCCATTTCATATCTCTAGGTCTAATCTACTATATATTTTTTTTCATTACAAGATTGTATCATCTCAACATTCTTATCAATAATTTTTTTTATTATCCTCCACCTATATGTATTTTTCACTAACGAACAACAAAAGATCCTCTCTTACTTCCACCTTTTTTAAATTATTTATTCACACATAAAAATTCTCATCCATTTTGTTTACCAGGTTATATTATATTTTTATAACATCATATTTTATTTCAATATACCTTTTTTAAACAAAAATATATATGTGGAAAAAATTCAAAATGTAATTTTTTCAAATAATAATTTATTGAAAAATTTATATCACTGTGTCTTTCATCTTGTAAATATTCTTCTTAGATTGTACTATATACTTCCTGAATAAATTTATCAGTTGATATGACCAATTAATTACCACTTTTTTACCTTCGATAAGTGTTGAATCCTATTTCTACTTTATCATATTTTTTATATTTATTATGTCCTTACATTCCATTTTATTATTATTCTTTAAGGTATTAGGGTGTATGACCTTCTTTATTTATTTTCTAGTATACTCTCAAAATTCACCACATTTTTACCTCATATATAATTCAAAAAAAATTGGGAAACAAAACATGAACAAATTAGAGGCAAAAATTCTCTTATATTCCACTTGTTTTGTTGGGATGCAGAAAATAGAAGTATGTATTAGTAAACTCCATGATGGATATAGTTTTATTCTATAAGAAATCATATATAAGGTCTAATAAACATTCAAATGAGTACTATTGGGTAGGTATCATCCATACCATGTTTGGTCATCCAATCATATATCCATTAGGATTATTTCCTTACTTCTCCTCACATTCATACATGAGATTTAACAATAATATGATATACCTTAACATTAACTAGTAAATACAACTTGTTTCCTCTTAAAAATATTGTGAGTGTAGTCTAATAATAATGTTATATCTCTGATTTGATCTAATATTCCATTCTAGTTGTGTTTTAACTATTTAATATGAATTGTAGGTTCAAAGTTACACATATATGTAATAATTTTTCAAATTATTTAATAACCTCAATTTATGAAATTCTCTAGTAAAGAAAATTTATTCCAAATTTCATATAATATTCTTTTGTTACTTATTACAAGGATAGATTATCTCCTCATTCCAGATCAATAATCTAGAAATATTTTTTGATCTTTATTCAAATATGGAATATCAAACTCATTTGAATCCCATAGTGGAAAATTATTCCCTCAATCATTATAAATTTTACTTGATTCACATTATTCTATTGTTAATAATTTTTAAATGTGTAACATACTCAAAATAATCACACTGAGCTACATTTTATCCCACCTCTTCAATATTCATTATTCAACACATAATGTTAATATATAATTACTAAAAAAACATTCAACAAAAACCAAAGGGGTCTTCACATTGGACATATAATTTTTCACAATAACTAAAGGGCTGTGAGAATATTTGTTTAGGGTCTACATCATGTTCAAATGTTAAAAAAATAAATTATTATATTTTTAAAGTTATTAGATACGAGATATATATTAAATATTTGTTAAAAGTGTTACAGAAGTTTAAAATTAAGGATGAATTGGTTGAGGGATATTAAATATTTTTTAAAAATAAATTTTATAGAGTTAATAATATAATGTTATAAAATTAAAAGTAATACATCGAGGGTAGTGGTTTTTTAAATCCAAAAATTTTACATGAAATTTTATCTCATATAATTTTTTGTGATAAGGGAAGATTAACTATAACCAAAGCTTTGGTTGAATATTTAATAGATAATAACTGATATAATTTCTTCATATTGAGATGTATTTGAATATTTAATTAAAAAAATGTGTTTAAATGATGAATTTGTAGATTCGATAATATTTTTTCAAATTAATTTCACTATAGTAGCATTCTCATTAAATTTTATTGATTCAAAATATTCACTGGAAGATTATGAATTCTCAATATTCATATTCTATAACACCCCAAGCTTCCACGATATGTTTCTCTTCGATTAATACAGTAGTGTGGGTTGTACGCAACTTCGAGATTCTAACTCACCGCAACCAATCCAAGTAGCTGTTATGAATAGTAATACCCACCTTTTGAAATTTTATAAATTTTATCTTTCAAAATGGAATTAATTTTTGGATTTAGAATACTGAAATTATCCTAGGGTAAAATTTTTGTACTTTTTGGATAACTTTTTTATATTGATGAATAGTGAGAATTACTAAAATTTAATTAAAAAAAGCCTTTTAATCGAAATAATTAACACTGATAAATTGTTAATTTGAGTGGTTTTAATGTATATCTAGAATATATTTTTACTATTTAATACAATTTTTTTCATTGTACATAATTTCACAATTAAACTGGACATAAACATGTGTCAATATTTTGATAGTTATTATCTCTTAAAAAATGCTTTTTATTTTAACCATGGGAATTAATTTTAAATTAATTTCTTCCATTTCTGTGTTTTGAATTTGGAAAAATGGATTCCATATTTATAATCAGGATGTCCAAATTGTGTAAATATGTAACTTTTATTTTTATTCATTTTGAATAATTACTTCGGTAAATATTTTATTTACCAAGGTTAATGGGTAAATCCAGTAAATAAGGGTAAACAAAATAATATTATAATAAAAATAAATTAACATAAAACTTATACTAACCTTATTGGTTGATACATTTCCTACCATGGGCAGCATTGGGTCGATTTTGGGACCCCATGGAGCCACTTGTAAGTAATAATGACACTTTATATTAATTAAGTTAAAATAAATACAAAAATGACATAAGCATATATATTTTAGAAAACCAATTTTTACATAGGGTTATACATGTTGGATTTTCGACTATAAATATTCATTAGAAAATATAATGACATTTCCAACATAATGGTATTTTATTCATAATTTTTAGACATTTAATAATTAATGTTATTTATGACATAATAATGACGCTGTATTTTACTTATTAATAAAAGAATCAAATAATTGGTATTATAAATGTTAAAATAAATATGATTTGAGCGTTTTGATGACATAAAATAATTCTATTGGTTAATATGACATTATAGAATTTATTAACTTAATTTTATTCTAATTAATAATGTTGTTAAGACTTGAAAAAAAATCAATTATTGAATAGTTTCAAAATTGACATAAATGAGTTTTTAAAACAAATATTATATTATTAATTGATATTATATTACTAAAAATATAATGCTCGGCCAAAGGACTTATATAATGATATATGTATCATTAATGGACCACTTTGGGGTCTCTTTGAGGTATTTAGTATGTTTATTAACTTTATAATATAAAAATACAAAGTGACCTAGTAAATGTCAATAAAATTAACTAAGAGTTAAAACTAAAAGATAAGGTTTATATAATAACCCAAAGCTATCTAAAATCTATTGGTTGAAATTATTTCGTACCATACACACCTTATACTTTTAATAATACACTTTTGAGCCATTATAAACTGAATATGAATTATTTATAAATTAATACATTAAGTTTTTTCTAAAGAGCCCCTCCTCCCCCTTATAAAAGGACAACATTTCTAAGCAATTATTCACACCTTCAAAGCCTTTTGGTTCGGCCAAACCCTGCCTAAATATTCTTTAAACTTCCCTAAATTCAACCTAGAGGCCTTAGTTTGATCTGAAATACAATGTAAGGATCCCTTTTGATCAAATCAAAATGAAGAACCCGAAGAAGAGGTAATGTTTTCACCACCCTCTTTCATGTTCTTTTCTTCTTCCACTTCTTCTTTCATTGTTATTTTTCTTATAAAACAATAAATCAAGTATCTTATATATACTGTGATGTTATTATAAATATGGTACAACCATATTCAGTATTCTATACATCCTTTGAATGACATGTCACCATACGTGCGTGCGTACGGCTTACCGGCTCAACGTCGTGGTGTAATTGTTATTAAATACACTATTATTTGGATGGGTATAAAAATGACGTGTAATTCATGTAAATAATTAATATAACATGATAATGATTCAATATATATGATATACCATCCAATTATATATTATTATAATATCAAACAAGTGATATTTTCGCTCGTGCGTACGTACGGATTACCTTCTCCACGAACGCGATGAGATTCACTCTCCATCGTATCCATTCAAGTATATTTATCATTTAATGACTAAAAATAAAGTTTAAGAACTTGATATAATTCTGGATATGAATAATATACAACCTATCCATAACAAACACGGCTTATGTAACAAAACATATAAAAGAAAACGAGTATGTTAACACCTGAAACGACGATAATACTAAGATATTATTAACGGAGAAATGTTAAAAGATAATATTAGATATCATATTAATGTATATTAATCTTGTATAATTTAATAAAATTTATTTCACCATTATACAGGAGGCTAACATACCCTCGACCAAGGAAAAATTACAAAGTAAGGGGTTTCTTATCTCTCTTTTAATTCTGTGAGATTTACATTGTTCACCACTTATTTATTGCATGTGGTGTGTGTACTGCCCATGATTGTATTCATTGTGTAATATACTTTAATTTATAGATATTTAAATAATCATTGTATGCTCAATCTTTCATGGGTGTATGTTTCGTAAGTTACCAAATCGATAAGGGAATTTGAAATTTCAATTTCAACTCATTCAGATTTACGCATAATTCATTGATTATTTTACTCCATGATTATGTATGGAATCAATATTCAATTTCTTATGCAATAATTTCCACTCCCATTTATGTGGATATAATTTTTATACACATAATCACTCCATTGATAAACTCTCATGCCATCGATATGAACTTGATAAGAGTAATTTTAACTCAATCTCCATTTGTTGAGTTAAGCATCAAATTCATTGGTGTTTTTTTACAAGAATATGTGTGAATGACTTTAATTGTTTTAAACTTAATATCAAATCATATTGAGTGTATTTATATTTGTCACACATAATTATGTCATTGATTTATCCTTAACCTAAGGATACATCCTTTATGAGAGATTTCATCTCAATTTACATTCTATTAAGACTCCTTTGTTGTTAGACACCAAATCACTTTTATATGGTGTATATAATGTACTTTGACATAGTATATCATGAATCCCTTTATTCTCATGATAATACAATTTTTTGATTACATTAATTATTTATATTCAAGTGTCTCTCTTTTGGTTAGGAACTCTAACTAAAATATCATTTTAAAATGTTTTAAATATTTATTATTCGAATTATTTCTCATTAATGTACATGTTTTAAAAATGGTTTTAAGGATTTATTTATATGGACGTTATAGTTTTAAAATTAAAAAGTCCGTTTAAAAGTTTCAATGTGGTATGGGACACATTGATTCAAAAATCTATTTTAAACGTCTTCTTGACAAATAATGCTACTTTTAAATGTTTTTAAGAAAAAGGGGGATATTTCACTCAAATAGCATTGATGATTAATTTCATCTATGTCAATATCCTTAATTATTCTCAATTGAGGTTACTATGTTATAGTATAACCTTCCATATTGTGTTGAATGAGTTAAGTTTGACTGTGGATGTGCTATTTTTATACCATTCATGGTTTGTGGATAAAGTATTGACATCTCGTATGCTAGTTTTAATACAAATGTTTATGTTATGTTTAAAACTCTTCATATGAGTAATGAATTGGACTTAGTAAGTGACGGGTGGAGCCCTCTATTTCTCTTTGATGCATCAGGAGGTATCATGAGACAAACTAGTGTCTTAGCATGAGGCCTTGACAAAATCTTATATGTAGTCTTGGAATGAGGCCTTGGCTACGTGGTTATGATAGTTTGGCATTATGCATTACATCATTATAAAAGTGGTGTTTGATATTGAATGTTATTATTCGACTAGTAGAATATCCATGTGAATAAGAAAATGGAATTATCTCGTTTTATTTTTTCCATATTATTCTGAAGTTCATGTTTAAAAAGATTTTGTTTTAGTTATACATTGCCTTAAATGTTTATGCTTATTTATGAATGTTTTCGTTATATTGTTATCCTTACTGATCATCTGAGCTCACCCATTTCTATGTTTTATTTTTCCCAGGAGGTGAAGAAGTATTTTATGACTTACCTGCAGGGATAGTCTGAGGGGATACGAGTGTGGTCTATGGAGACAATGTTGTTGTAGTTTTTCATTTTATGATGTAATGTAAACCTTATAAATTTATTTACTACTTCAAAGGCTACTAAACTAATCGGTCTTTTGAGACTTGATCTTTTGTGATCATTCCAATGTAATGTAATAATGCACCGACTCTAGGCTTCTAGGGTAGGGGCGTTACAGTTGGTATCAGAGGAAGTTTAGTACAAACCTTGAAAACTAGATTTAGATAAACTCTGATTAGAACACATATCCCTAAGATGGACTTTGAGTATTAGCATATAAGCACTTCCTGTAATTTTGGTATTGTATAGACTTTGTGTGTTTTCCATGAAATACATCCATGTCTGGATACGAGCAGGTAGAGGCAGCTCTGGCACCGGGGTACCTAGTGGTAAAACCCAAAAACACTTCTTTGAGCTAGACTCGAATAGAAACTGGTGCACGACAATGGGCCTTGCTTCACCATTGGTTACGACACTCTCAGGGGATATTATGAGGATAATTTACATTTTTTTACAAACCAATTTGAAGTATTTTAATGTAAGATTAGAATAAACAGCTTTGGTTAATCCTAATGTGTTTCAAATTGAGAATATGGTGTCATGATATTCTCTAAATGATTTTATGACTACTATTACTCACACAAGGCTTTCTGGTTTTAGTCAATGGCTGGAGTCCAAGGAAGTCATGGTAACATTGAGAATGATGTAAAAGGTGGGAACAGTGGTGGAAATGAGCAACAAAATGGAATGTTGATAGGTGAAAAAGATATCATGTTCATAATAAATCAGTTTAACAAAAATATGATCCACAACATATATATTAACCAACTCCTAGACTCAACAAAGAAAGGAAAGGTGATGAATGGAAAGAGCTCCAGTAGTGGAGAACATGGAGAAAATAATCCTAAATTTCTATAATGTAGGAAATGTGTAAGGAGACACCCAGGAAAGTGTCTCAAAGGAACAAAGAAATGCTTTACGTGTAAGAAAGAAAAACATAAAGTGAATAATTGCAGAGGAAAAATGAAGAGTACTATGGAAGAAAATAAAAATGGTCCCAAGAATCCATTTACAGTCATTTTCCATAAATGTAGGGGACCTGGCCATTACCCAAGTGAATGCCCTATTCTACCGTATATTTTCTTGGTCACAGAAGAAGCTATGTGGAAATAAATGGTTGGAGAAATGTTTAAATGTATTAGTTCTCCTTGTTGATGGGATTACATTGGAATAATTTTCTCTGGTATTTTTAACCCCATAGTTTGCCATGCGAGAATGATATTTGAGGAATTATTTTCTTTTCCCTTGTAGATATAGTTATAAATAACCATTTGGTTTTATATGATCATTTGGTTTGAGGCAATTACAAATTATTATATTTTGGGATGAAAATGCAAGGTATGAGATAACATTTCTGGTTAATAATTTGTTATGGTTATTTTGAGGAATTTATCTCATTTTGCTAATGTTATAAAATATAGTTTTTGACAAAGGACAAAACGCATACCATGTGAAAACCCGTCGTGTCGGACAATGCTATGGGAATCAAACCCACAACCAATGTGCGATTGGTATTTATCACCTACCACTAGACTACGTGATGTCCCTGGTTAGTGTGACTAATTATTTTTAGTTAAATGATTTTATTGATCAATAATATGTTGATTTGGGTTCTTATGTCATATCAAAGGAATACCCTTATTATAGTAAAATGATTTGGTAATTAAGTGATAAATGTTATTTTGGAAGATGTTCGCTTTGTTGGGAACAATATATGCCCATAAAATACAATACTATGGGGTTTCATTTGAGGAGTAATGATGGATTTTTATCTATGTTTTTTATAGTGATTTGGGTTATTTATAGAAATGATTAACCTATAATAGAGAATATGTGATAAGGTTAATTACTTTTAAGTATGTGACTTTAAGAGTAGTTGATGTCATTTTGAGATACAATTTAACATGGAAGACTACATAACTAATTCTTCTACATTTTGGGATTCAATATTAGTTTGGATTATATTGAAGGATTGTAAGGAAAATTGTTTATTTAATGGTATTTATTTAACTTTGGGGTACTGATTTTAGAAATTAATATTAGTTTTTCTTTATATAAAGTAATATCCTTTTAGGGGATCATTAAATCTTTTACTAACCATTTTGGTTTTGATTAATCTCTAAATACAAGGTAAATATTTATTTTATCCTTCGAGGATCATGTGATTCTATAGAAGTTTATTCTAGCTCTTCCAGTGTGACCAAGTCTTCTTGAATACTCATCATTGGAAAAAATGAGTTAGTGGTGGAAATTTATTAAATAATGAAACTATACATAAAAATTATGTATATCTCTTTATTTTCTTAATCAATCTCTGAAATTAATTCTTCATATTTATGTAATGTAACTTAAAAAAAATGTGGGCCGTTTTCTTTTCCTACTGGGAAACTAATGATCGTTTGTCCAATCACATGTTTGGGGTTTTATTGTTGTCAAAATTTTCCTGATCATGTTTTTTATCCCTCTCCATCAGAACATGACACATATTTTATCATTCATATCCATGTTTTTCTACATGGAATCCTAGTTTAGGTTATCTCGGGTGACCTTTGTACTTATCTTTCTTTCTTTTACGGTGATAGTTTTGTTGAATATTTTTCCAATGCGAGACTTTCCATTATATTCCAAACCCCAATTTTAAGTATTTAATGGATGAAATTTATTGAATGATGGGAGAGTTAAACACCCCACGATTCCACAATGCGCTTCTCTTTGATTAATACAGTATCGTGTGTTGTACGCTACTTCAAGATTCTAACACACGACCAATCCAAGTAGCCGTTATGAATAGTAATACCCACTTTTTCAAATTTTATAAATTTTATATCTCAAAATAGACTTCTTTTTTGGATTCATAATACCGAAATTAGCCTAGGGTGAAATTTTGGTACTTTTCGGATAACTTTTATATTTTGATGAATAGTAAAAATTAGTAAATTTTAATTAAAAACAGCTATTTTAATCAAATAATTAACATTGTTAAATTTTTGAATTTCAGTGGTTTTAAAGTATATATAGAATATATTTTTACAATTTAATACAATGTTGATCATTAGACATAATTTCACAATTAAAACGGACATAAACGTGTGTCAATCTTTTTATAGTTATTATCTCTTAAAAACACGCTTTTTGTTTTAACAACGGGAATTAATTTTAAAGTAATTTCTGCCACTTATGTGTTTTGAATTTGGAAAAATGGATTCCATATTTGGAATCGGGATTTTCAAATTGTGTTAGTAGGTAACTTTTTTAGTCATTTTTAATAATTACTTCGGTAAATATTTTATTTACCATGGTTAAGGGGTAAATCCGGTAAATAAGGGTAAAAGTATTATATTATAATAATAATAAATTACACTAAAACGTGTCCTAAGATTATTGGTTGATACATGTACGACCATGGGCATCTATGGGTCGATTTTGGGACTCCATGGATCCACTTGTAAGTGATAACGACACTTTATATTAATTAAGTTAAAATAAATACAAAAATGACATAAGCATATATCTTTTAGAAAAACAATTTTTACATAGGGTTATATATGTTGGATTTTCAACTATAAATATTCATTAGAAAGATAAAACGATTTCCTACATAATGGAAGTTTATTTATAATTTTTAAATATTTAAAAATTAATGTTATTTATGACACAATAATGATGTCGTATTTTCCTTATTAATAAAAGAATCAAATAATTGGTATTATAAATGTTAAAATAAATATAATTTGAATTTTTTGATGACATACATGAATTTTAATGGTTAATATGACATGATAGGATTTCTAAAATTATTTTTTTATAATTAATAAAGTCGTTAAGACTTTAACAAAAATCCATTATTGAATAGTGTCAAAATTGACATAGTTGAGTTTTTAAAACAAATATTATATTTTTAATTGATATTATGTTCCTAAAAATCTAATGTTTGTCCAAAGGACATATATCATGATATATGTATCATTAATGGAAAAATATGTGGTCTCTCGGATATATATAGTATTTTTATTAACTATATAATATAAAAATACAAAGTGACCTGGTAAATGTCAATCTAATTAAGTAAGAGTTAAAACTAAAAGAAAATTTTTAATATAATGACCCAAACCTATCTAAAATCTATTTTTTTAAAGTATTTAGAACCATCCCCACCTTATAATTTGAATAATCCACTTTGTAGCCATTTGAAACTGAATATTAATTTATTATAAATTAATACTTTAATTTTTTCATAAAGAGCCCCTCCTCCCCCTTATAAAAGGACACCACTTCTAACCAATTATTCACATCATAAAATCCTTTTGGTTTGTCCAAACCCAGCCCAAATATTCTTTAAACGTCCCTCAATTAAACCAATAGAAAATATATTTATCAGAAAGCCATCCTAAGGATCCCTTTTGATCAAATCAAAAGGAAGAACCCGAAGAGGAGGTAATGTTTTTATCACCCTCTTTAAAGTTCCTTTCTTTTTCAACTTCTTCTTTAATTTTTATTTCCCTTCTAAAAAAAATAAATCCAGTATATTCTATATACAGTGATGTTATTATAAATATGGAACAACCATATTCAGTATTCTATCCATCCATTGAATGACATGTCACCATACGTGTGTACGTAAGGCTTACCGTCTCCACGTCGTGGTGTAATTGTTATTCAATACACTATTATTTGGATGGGTATAATAATTATGTGTAATTAATATAAATAATAAATATAACATGATAATGATCTTTTATATATTATATACCATCCAATTATATATTATTATAATATCAAAAGAGTGATATTTTCGCTCGTGCGTATGTACGGACAACCGTCTCCACGAACGTCATGTGATTCATTCCCCATCATATCCATTCATGTATAATTCTAATTTAATGATTAAAAATAATGTTTTAGGTCTTTATATCATTCTGGATATAAATAAGATACAACCTATCCATAACAAACATGGCTTATGTAACAAAACATACAAAAGAAAATGAGTAAGATAACGCCTGAAACGACGATAATATTAAGATATTATTAATAGAGAAATGTTAAAAGGTCATATATGATATCATATTAATGTATATGATTCTTGTATAATTTAATAACAATTATTTCAACATTATACAGGAGGATATCCTACCCTCGTCCTAGGAAAATATACAATGTAAGGGGTTTCTTATCTAACTTTTAATTCCTCGACATTTACATTGTTCACCACTTATTTATTGCATGTGGTGTGTGTACTGCCCATGATTGTATTAATTGTGTAATATATGTTAATTTATGTATATTTAAATCATCATTGTATCATCCATATTTCATGGGTGTATGTTTCATAAGTTACCAAATCGATAAGGGAATTTGAAATTTCAATTTCCACTCATTCGGATTTACGCATAATTCATTGATTATTTTTCTCCAAGATTTTGTGTGGAATCAATATTCATATGCTTATTTAATAATTTTCACTACCCTTTCTATTATTATACTTTTTATACACATAATAACTCCACTGATAAACTCTCAAGTCATCAATATGAACTTTATAAGAGTAATTTTAACACAATCTCTATTTTTTGTGTTAAGCATCCAATTCATTGGTGTTGTTTTTACAACAATATGTGTGAATGTTCTTTAATTGTTTTACACTGATTATCCAATCATATTGAGTGTATTTATATTTTTCACACATAATAATGTCGTTAATTTATCCTTAACCTAAGGATACAGCCTTTATGAGAGATTTCATCTCAATTTTCATTCCATTTACACTCATTTGTTATTATACACCAAATCACTTTTATATGGTGTATAAAATGTACTTTGACATAGTATATCATGAATCCCTTTATTCTCAGGATATTACAATGTTTTTATTACCTTAATTATTAGTATTCAAGTGTCTCTCTTTTGGATAAGAACTCTAACTAAAATATCATTTTAAATTTTTTATAAAGATTTATTATTCGAATTCTTTCTCATTAATGTCCATGTTTTAAAAATGGTTTTAAGGATTTATTTATATGGAAATTAAAGTTTTAAAATTAAAAATTCGTTGTAAAAGTTTCAAATTGGTATGGAACACTTTGATTCAAAAAGGTAGTTTAAATGGCTTCTTGAAAAATAGTGTGACTTTTAAATGTTTTCAAGAAAAAGGGGGATATTTCTCTAAAATAGTTTTGATGATTATTCTCATCTATGTCAATATCCTTAATTATTAAAAATTGAGGTTACTCTATTACAGTAAAACCTTCCATATTTTTTTTAATGAGTTATGTTTGATTGTGGATGTACTATTTTTATTCCATTCATGGTTTGTGGATTAAGTATTGACATCTCATATACTAGTTTTAATACGAATGTTTTTTTTATGTTTCAAACACTTCATATGAGGAATGCATTGACTTTGTAAGTGATTGTTGGAGCCCGCTATAGCTCCTCGATGAATCGGTAGGTATCATGAGACAAACTAGTGTCTTGGCATGGGGCCTTGACAAAATCTTATTTGTAGTCTTTGCATGAGGCCTTGGATACTTGGTTATGATAGGCTGGCATTATGCATTCCATCATTATGAAAGTACTTATAGATATTACATGTGATTATTCGACTAGTAGAATATCCATGTGAATAAGAAAATGGAATTATTTCATTTTATTTTTTCCATATAATGCTAAATTTCAAGTTTAAAAAGCTTTTGTTTTAGTTATACATTTCCTTAAATGTTTATGCTTTTTTATGAAAGTTTACACTATATTGTTATCCTTACTGAGCATCTGAGCTCACCCATTTCTATGTTTTATTTTTCCTTGGAGGTGAAGAATTATTTTATGACTTACCTATCGGGATAGTCTAAGGGGACATGAGTGTGATCTATGGAAACAATGTTGTTGTAGATTTTCATTTTTTGATGTAATGTAAACCTTATAAATGTATCTATTACTTCAAATGCTAATAAACTAATCGGTCTTTCGAGACTTGATCTTTTGTGATCATGCTAATGTATGGTAATAATGCACCGACTCTAATATTCTAGGGTCGGGGCATTACATATTCTACAATGAATGATGTATTACACATTTGGATAACTTAAATGTGTATTAATTCATAGTTGGGATAAATTCATCGGATTAGACCTTGTATAACTATTGGGGCTATAGAATTTTCATTCTTATATGTAATAGATTGAAATTTTTCTCACTTTATATTAATAAATTTCTCAAATTTCAGTCAACTGGAGTAAAGGGTCATTCAAAGAGAGACTTGGTATAATAGGTATCTCTAAACATAGTAATTTTTAGAGGTGTAATTCTAAATATTCTATAATATTAATATCAGAATTTAAATATTACCCACTATATTTAAATGATATTTTAAACCTTTGAGATGTTTGTTAGAAAATATGGGATGGTTTTAAAAAAGGGGTTATTAAAAGAAACATCTATAACCATGTGTATTAAGTGAGGATTTAATAAAATATATCTTCTTAAAAGGAATTCCTCCCCTGTTTATACTTGTTTTCTATTTTATTTTGTACTTGTAATATTAAATTGTCTTTAATAAAGCTATTTGTTGTGATTGGAAGTCCCAAATATTTCCTAGGGTTAATTTCATCCAATATTTGTGATGTCATTAATCTTTATAGTGTTTGGGAGTTGATATAATTATATTATCACAATTAAATAAATTTTAATAGTAGGTGATAAGTCATGTGTAATCGTTAAGAGGGTATATTATGGATATTATTCCTTTTCCATAAAAGTTTTTTAAAAAATTTGTTTTCTTATTTATGTTCATTTATATCAAAATCACAACCCCCCTATTTTTTACCTTTTATATTTTATCTATTTATTTATTGAAACCTTTCTTGGGGGTTTTTAACTCACTTAATACTCAATATAATTAACTAGGATAAATCGTATACTTCACATAGTTAAAATCATAAATTTTTTAGAGAACACTTGATGGTGTTCATCAAATTAGAGTCATTTTCATGAAAGGGAGTTATTTCTTTATCCTATTTTATGTAATTTATTTATTTTTCAATATTGTTTTGTTTATTTTATTCTTATATCATTTATTTTCACCTCTTTCATCCCGGATTAGTCTTTTGTAGACAATAAATTGAATCATAATTTGAGGATATTTTGGTTAACTTCTTGTGTTTCGTTTTATTTTCAATGTTTAGGACATGATTCGACATTGATATTCATTTATAACTAGAAACCAATGTTGAATGAATCGTTAGTTCTCAAAATAGGTAATATCGAAATTTAGTATGTGTATAACTTCCTTGGTTTTATTGTTTACATCATTCTGATAATAGTGATCCCATCATCCCATCTAAAAAATTTTTTTCTCACAAAATTGACAAAAACAATAATGAACATTAATGAACCGTTCAATAGTTCACTGAAACTAATTATTATTATCAACTACCATTAATTACACATCCAACTATTGAATTTTACTATGAGAAATAATATGGTTCAATTCACCTTCCACTTAAATTTCATGTCCTCTCTAGAAATGATCCAAAAAATGATCTAAAAGAATTCATCATGTTTTTCACTACTAATAACTCATGGAATGTATTTGAAGACTAAATAAAATTAAGCTACTTTTTATTATAAATTGATGAAATTGTAAAATATTTTCTTTGTTTCCTTTAACATGAAGATGATTTATTTTGGAATGATATGAAATGTCTTTTCCATCATAGATTCTTTCCAGTATCAATGACCAGAATAATTCATTAGGAGATCTGTAGAATCAAGAAACAAAAAGTTTGTTCATGGTATGAGTACTATGAGTATTTCATGATGATATGTTTGAGCTTACCACATCACCAAATTATTTATACTCTCCTCATTAAATATTTCAACAAATCTCTAACTCTCAGGTATAATAGCATATTATATCTTATGGTAGGTTGATCATCAGTTGAAAATACACCAATGGTTAATTGATCATTGATAAAAAAGAGGGAACAAAACTCCTTAAAAAAATTTTATCAAGTTTTAATGACTATAATGGAAGAACATCAGGTAATTCCCTTTTCTCTTGAAAATAATTTAATTCAAAGTAAATTAGCTATATATATATATATATGAGTATTTTGAGATATATTTCATTTTCTCCAAAAGCCTCCCTACCCACATTAATGAATGTTTGTGGAACTCTTCCTACACCATATCATCCAATAGATTTTTCACATGACTAATAGAGATAGAATTTTGTGAATATATATTCACAAGGAGACTATTTCAACAACAACAATCATCCCCCCAAAGTATGTATGATTCATTCCAAAATATAATCAATGAAGAAGGGAAATACCACTCATAAATGAGTTTTGGAATTGTAAATATCAAAGGGATACTATTAATAAAACTCCAAATGACCTACACCTTACCTGCATGTTTTTCAACAACCACAAAAAATATTTTTATCACAATATTCAAGAATTAAAAATTTGAATTCTAAAAAAATGCATATTATAAAATTCAATATATTTTGAATAAATTTTAATTAATTAATGGATTGAGTTAAAGTTTCATGGAATGATATTGAGGGAGATAAATATAAAAATATCTATTTTTATACTCCCCTCCATGAATTGTTAAGTAAGAAATATTTAAATCAACCCTCCCAACCCATTCTAAATCACAATGGTAATGTTAGTTCTATCACATTGTTGAATGGAAAGAAAATATGTGATCTAAGTGTTCATACCAGTCCACTAGGATTCACCCATCCTTAATAGATTCTTACATCGCCTCAAGTCACTGAGAAACCAAAGGAGAGGGAAAAAGGTACGATGTTGATTTATGATATTATTCAAAAACCCATCTCATCTCAAAATAGATTTGAGAACACAAAAAATATGAATGAATAGGTGATGTAAAAAATATTTTTTTTATATTCAAACTTGTTTAGATAAACATCAATTTTCTTCATTCCATAAATAATATACCAATGAATTCCAAATTATCAAAATAAATTTGTACTAATAGAAGATGGATTAAGGGAAATGAGTAGCTAAATCACTGAAGGAATGTTCAAAAATACATTACAAAAATCAAGTAATTGTTATAAATTTTAAGGATACATCGAAATTCACCGTCCCAAATACCATATGGTAGTCAAAGAATTATTATGATTTATATGATTTATGAGTATCTATAAATAAATTTTATAAAAACTCTTCACTTTATTACTCATTTACACAAGATTTATTACAAACAATTACACTTAATTAATCCCAACAGATCAATAAGTATATTTTCTTTGTGAATTTGGTATATTACATTTCTACTTAAAACATGGAATATAACATCGTGGTTGAAAACATCTTTAACATTCTCATACTTAAGACTGTATGGGATAACCAGAAGAAATACATATGAAAGGGGTGAGATATAAACCACAGTAAGGAAATAAACATTGAATAAGGTAAAACATGTTATAAAATAGGTATATCAAGTAGAATAAAAAAATTATTAACCCTAAAAATGGATGATGATAATTGTTATATCATGATAAAAAAAGACACCATGGGAAATAGAGAAACAATATGAAACGCGTCATCATAGGTTAATGCTAGCGGATGAGACATCATAATGTAAAAATTACCATAAATGAATATAGTTGAATCCTTCCCCCAATATGACTTATCATGATATTAAAAATTACCCAGTGCATTGGAGTGTTGTACAAGTCTGGGAGAACCTATCACTTTGATTTCAAAATCGTGATTAAGTGTGTAACATAGATCATACAACATGGATTCATTCATAATAATATTGTATTCCATGGTAATGGAGTGTGGAATACATACATTTATGTCCCAAATAAAACATATATACATTTAAAAATATTAATACCCTTGTTAAAAAGTGGGTATGATATTCCCTACACAGTATCTTTGGAATGGGAAATCATGGTGAAATTTCAACAACCTAACAACATCACATAAAAATTCATAAAATTGGTTTATGAGAGATAAATGGGTCTCTTTTAATTTTGAAATTAATTTTAGAGTAATAGTTACATGTAATGACATATCTAAAATTATGTAATTGGAAATAGAATGTGTAACATAATAAATAAACTTGAATAAAGAGTAGAATGGAAAGAACCCATATGAAATCATGGAATGGTATTGGGTGTACTTTTGTTGGATTAATGGGAGAGGGTGGGGTATATCATCATTTATACATAATAATTATTTTATCGTAGTGGTGAAAAACACACCCAATCATTATCAATTTAAAATAAAACGGCATAACATAGATGAGATTCATGAATAAAAGTGAGAAAGAGACAATCCCTTACAATAAGAGTATTATACCAAAAGCTTGAAAGGGGATACATAAGATCTTGGGGGAACCATAGGAGGATTATAGAAATATTAAGTAATAGTAAGGATATTCTACACAAATTTTTATTGATGATAAATGGGATCTCTAGAGGGTTTATATAATAAAAGGGAGAGATTTATTTAATATTCATGTTTTGGACATTACAAAATAAAATATTCAAAAGCACGAACCTTTCCATGATTTTTTCCAATGTTTTATACCAATTTTATGTTTTTTATTGTTTTATTAGTCAATTGGTCAAAATTTTTAAAATAATTACCATGTTTATATGTAGGTTAGTCACACTTTTAAATAAATAAATTTAAGACTCTAAAATATATTAAAGGGTTCGTTGGATACAAAAAGTCTTAATAAAAAGTATTAAATAAACATAAAAACACATCATTTAAAGTTATAAACATATATTTTTCCAATTATACCAATTATAGTATTTATTAAATAATTTTTTGGTCATTATAATTTCACAAACCAAATAGTATATTTATACGGTATTAAATTGTTACCTAAAAATTTGATTATCTAAGAAAATTGTGAGATATTCACCATTGGATAATTTTTATGTTCATATTACAAAAATAAAAATAATTTTTCCAATGTAATTTTATAAATATGTTCATTTTAAATTTAAAATAATATAATAACCCACATTTATTGAAATTGATAGGTTTTTCCCATAACAGTTTTTGATCCCTATTAAAAAAATTACATTTGACATTATAAAAATAACATAATCATTAATATTTGATAAAAATTATTTAATAATAATATTTTATTAAAATATTATTAATTTCAAAGATCCATTAATACATAAATTCATTAACTTTTTTTTAGTATTACCTAAAAATACAATTTTTTCCCTATTGAATCAAAATAAAAAACGTTTAAAAAGTAAAACATATAGCATAAAAATATTTTAATTATTCTATAAAAAATAATTTTCGTAATCAAGTTTCTAGGGTCTTTATACATATCCCTTTAATACACTGGTGAACACCATAATAGTAAGATGTGTGATGGTGGGGCTTTCATGGGGTTGTTTGAGAGATAGAGGTTAGAACGTGATCTCATTGACCTTGAAAATATCTCATGAACAGATTTTATAATGCTTAAGTTGTTTGATCACAACTTAGGATTGGGAAAGGTAAATTACAGGTGACGATATCCCCCTCAGAAACATTAATAAATGGGCTTCATATGTACGATCCTACTACATTAGGCCATCACTTATTTTTTCTATGTTAATTGGATTCGTTAAAGCCTTATATTTTTCTAATCATGTGATAACTATTTAATAGTTATATTATAAATGATAATGATTCTTCATAGAACTTTAAGTCCAAAAAATATAAAGAAGGATGTTCATGTATTTTATATAATCATACTACATAATAAAACATTAAATCTCAATGAAATATTATTTTTAATATTTCAAGTCGTTACAATATTCACCCTTGTGAAATTTCACATTCAAAATTTTCATTTCACCCCTTAAAAAACATGAGGTTAATTCTGCCTCATCACTTCCTATAGATCCCACATTTCTTCTTCAAACTTGTTGTTAATACACAACACTTTGATAGGGTTCATTATCTTATTCAAGAGAACATTTTCTCTATGATCTAAGAACATCAGCTGCTACTCCTCATCAGAAAGAGCATTCTCTAATGGTACGCCCTATGGATAGAGTACATGTGAGGGGGTAGGTACTTACTTCATCAAAAATGGTATATGGATTACATCATGAACTAGATATAGGTTAGGTGGATGTAAATGTTGATAGGCCACCACTCTGATGTGAATATGGATCTCAAAGCGGTTGATGTATCTTGGATTAAGTTTTCCCTTCTTCCTAAATCTCATCACATTCTCACATGGAGATTTTTAAGTTTAATACTATGTCTCCAACATCAAACTCTGGGACTCTTCAATGATTATCATCATAACACTATTATCTATTCTAGGAATCCTTGATGTGTTTCAAAAAGGTCTTAACCTTTTCACCCCCTTCCTATACCATTTCAGGACCTAGTAGTTTTTGTTACCCAACTTCATGACAACATGCAGGTGTCCTATAAATCATCCCATTAAGGGATTTATATAGTGCTATTTGGATTCTCTAGTTGAATATTTTTTTTGTAAGAGAACTCAAAAAATGAAGATATTGATCACATCCTCCTTTAAGGTCAATTGATCATCCTCTCAACATTTCCTCATGTTTCTAGATAGTCCACTCTGATTGGCCATCAGTTTTTGGGTGATAAACCATGTTGAAGTTCAACTCAGTGTTTAGAGCATGCTAAATACATTTCCAGAACATAGAGGTGCATCTTAAATCTCGATAGAGTATAATCATTAGTTCGACTACAGGCAGTATGAACACTTCCCTAATGTATATCCATGAAACTAGATCCAGTGAGAATTCCCCTTGTCTCATAATGAAGTGTTTAATCTTTGTAAGATATTACACCATAACCCATATATAATCATTACATATTGATTACCTTGAATAATAATTGAAAAGTTACATAGGGATTTTTTCCCATTTCCATGTAGGTATGGGTAATGGTTTCATATCCCATTTGATTTTTTCCTTTCTACTTTCACTTGCATACATTCAAGACATCTTGATGTATGTTCTGCAATCTCCTTATTCATATTGTCTCCCTAATAGTTTTCCTTGATATCTGAATACATATTTTCTCATCCATGTTGGATGGAAAGGGTTGAGATATGCGTATCATCAAACAACTACTTCTTCAACTAATTATTTTATTGTACATAGTTTGTCCCCAAATATCACAAGACCTTCATCATGAGAATTTAACTCCAAGGATTACCCTTTCTTTATAGCTTCCATTTTTTTTATTTTACCATATCAGCACTTTGATAATCCTTTAACCTCTCTAGAATTGATGGTCTATCAATAATTTTTGAAATCATTGATGATGTTCCTTCCTTTTCATTCCCTTGTACATCATTTCTAAATCTAAGTAGATTGGATCCCTCTAAATTCTCATCAATGACAGAATTGTCAGATCCTTTCTTCTTATAGTTTATGACACATTATTCACTTTCTCGGGATAGTTGTGGATTGATCATTCATATTCATTGATCAGATATATCCATCTTTTTTGTTACATATTCATTACTTTTTCTGAGAATATATACTTTAGTATCTTCTATTTATTTATATTTCACACATATCCCAAAAGAGATAATGCCTCCAAATTTTCAATGAAAAGATCCCTGTATCCAACTCTTGATCATATATTGGGTAGTTTATATCTTAAAATTTTAACTTCCTTGAATCATAGAATATGAATTTTTCATTTTTCATTAACAAATTTCCCATGCACTTTTTTGATCTATCGCTGAATACAATGAAATGTTCTCCACTCGAGGGTTGTGTAACAATAAGGGAAATAAAATGATTTATTTTCAACTCATTGAAACTCTCTTCACATTAATCATTATAAGAATATTATTCTACATTCCATGTTATCTTGGTAATCAGGTTTCAAAATCATGAAAAATTTCTTACAAATCAGTGATAATACCCAGCAATCCTAATGAAACTATGGATATCTATCACAAATACTGGCCTCATCCATCCTTCAACTTCTTCTCTCCTTAAAGGGTCATAGATATCCCATTTCTTATGATGATATTTCCCATGAATGGTAATTCCTTCAACCAAAATTAACATTTTCTATACTTTTGATAATGCTTATCTATTCTCAAGGTTTTTAGCACAGTTCTCAGATACTCTTCATGGTTCTCCATACTTTTGAAGTATATTTTAATATCATCTCAAAATACTTCTAAATTTTTTTCAAGGTAATCCCTAAAGACACTATTCATCTATTAAATGACGATTTATGGAGTATTAATGATTCCTAAATACATCACTATGAACTCATAGTGCCTGTACCTTGTACAAAAATTAGTCTTGGGGACATCGTATTTATTCACGCTAACATGGAAATATAATGACCACAAATCTGACTTGTATAAGCATTGTGGTCCATATACCTTATCAAACATGTCAACAATCAGAGGTTGGGGATACTTGTTCATTAAAATGATATTTTTTATCTCGCAATAATCGATGAAAATTCAAATTGAACTATCCTTCTTATTGATTAAAAGGATTGGTGCACCCCATGGTGAAACACTTTGGCATATGAACCCTTTATCTAGATTCTCCTATATTTGTTTATTCAGAACCTCATATTCCAAAATAAACATTCTATTTGGAGTCTTGGATAATAGTGACACCACATATATAAGATCAATTGAAAAATCTGCCTCTCAAATGGGAGTAAGACCAGAAAATTCCATGGGAAAGACATCAGCATGTTCCCTCATAATGGGAATGTCTTCAAGGATAATCTTTTCCTTAGAATCAATAATGTGATCTGGATATTCTTCCTCATATGGAAATAATATCCATGATTAATATAATGGTATTAAAGGATATTCATCATTCTCCTTTAAAATTTGCAAAATGCGAGGATGGTTCGCAAAACATAGTGTGATTTCCTTATTGTGGGAATTTATGTTGGATATAAAACGGGAAATCCAATCAATGCCCATAATTTCATCAAATTAAACCAAAGGGATTATGGAATGGTTCTCTAGGAAATTCATCCTAAAAATATTTATATGTGAGTAGTTATATATTTGGGACGCAATAATTTTCCCATTTGTCGTTTTCACCTGCAGCTCTAATTCCATGAATTTTGGTGGTGTTTGGATAGTCCTAATAAACATTTGTGATATGACAAAAATATTTAGAACCATAATAAAAAGGATTTTTTACCATTATTTTATGAATAACTAGCAATCATTTCACCACGTCATTGTCGGGATTCACTTCATAGGTTGTGATGGAAAAATATATCCCTTATTACCTTAGAGTTTGTTGGTTTTCTCCTAAAAACCTTCTCTTAGTGCATTGGTTTCTAATGTTACCTATTTTTTTAGTTATAATAATGAAATATAAGTTGTGGTTTGACCAAATAATTAATTCCCTTTTTATATTAGTGGGTTTCTCATATATATAAGCATTGGTTAGGTTCCCTTCTTTCCTACACCTAAAGCATTTCCTCGTCCCCTTTAGGTAATTTCTGGGGTGTTCTTTCTACACCGTTGACAAGTGGGGTATTGGAATTTCATGGAACCATTAGATATATCTATTAGACTTATATAATTAAAATACACTTTCCACTATTTATCCCCATATTACCCTTGGGATTCTCTGATCATCATTTCAGCTATGTGGGAACATCATAAACTTTTATCATAGCTATCAATGTCACAGATCACCAAGGATTTTTACATACTAGGTTTCATCTCACCAAAGAATCATTTAACCATTTATATGGGGGTAATTAATAATTTGGAGGCATACTGTGAATGTTTTGTGGATTTTTCATCATATTCCCCAAGAGATTCATCATCGTTTTTCATGAGGGAATGGAAATCCCTTTCCATTTTAAGATGAATATTGTGTGAAAATATTTATCAAAAAATAGTTTTCATAAATCCTACCACCCCATTTCTTAGATATCATTCTCAGATGTCATATTTTTTATTAATGTACACCACTGATTGGCTTCCCCTTCCATATAATAAACTCTCAGTATGACCATCTCTAGTTCATAACATTAATGTATTTAGAAGATATTTTCAATGAATTTGATTCACTACTCCATGATTAAGGGATTAGATGACCCATTTAATGTATGATACCATTGACACATGAATCTCTCGATTTCGGCATGTTCACTCTTAAGGGGGGTTTTATTCTCCTCGTGATCAATGTTTATATTTTAATCCTGAGCCACCTGAGAGTGTATTGTCGTGAAGTGTGTGATTTCTTCTCCCATTAGGTCGGGTATCTCATTAGGGATGTTATCACATTACTCTTCAAATTTATTGATCACCAAATTCATCCAATTTTCGAACATTATATAGAATAAAAAGAAAATTGAGGATAATTATATTAATCTTTTAAACACATAAATTACAATTTAATTACATTAAATGGAAAACTAAAAACTTACATTTATTTCATTAACATATAAATGTCTAGTCTTCAGTAATTGAAATACACCATATATTTCTTAAAATATAATCTTATTGTAATTTTTTTACTCACTTTATAATGGTTTGTAATGAATTACCATAGCTTACCCATTAATAGGTTCATACCAGGTTCACAGTATGGTCCTTTTTCATGTACCAAGTTACCCAGAGTCAGGCCTAGAACACCTTTTCAGAGTAATTACTCTAGGAACCTTTGTGCCAAAAACCACGTCCACATGAATTATACAAAAAGTGTTTCATTTTCTTGATAAACTAATTAGTATATACAAAGAAAAATTTAAGTATCTTTTCTTATACTTAGTCTTATCCTTAAGTCATTCCCTATAGTTTTCTAATCCTAATAAAAAATGACAAAACATTTCGACTGATACCAACTATAAGAACTATTCCATTTATTAAACATTTACACATAGTTTATCACATAAAATTAAACTTAATTCAAGATGAAAGAGATATTAGACTACTATACTTGTGAATTAAGCAAATTAAATTACAACTTGAATCATGGAATATAAAAAAATTATTGGAAACTTCATTAACATACTCATACTTAAAACATAAGGGGATAACCTAATGAAATACCTAAGAACGGGGTGGGATATAATTCTAGTAAGGAAATAAATATCGAATAAGGTAAAACATGCTTGAAAATAGGTAAAAAAAGGGCATAAAAAGAGTAGGAATCATAAACATGAATTATAAAACTTGATATATCGTGATAACAAGAAGAAAACATGGGAAATGGTGCAACAACTTAAAAAATCATAATAGGTCAAAGATAACTATTGAAACAACATAATGGGAAGAGAAAAATAAATGAATCAAGTTTAATCCCTATCCCAACATGATATATCATGATAATAAATATTATCCAATTCATTGGATAGCTCAATAATTTTAGACACACCTATAACATTCATTTCAATCTCATGCTTAAGTGTGTTACAGAGATCATATTACATGGAATCATTCATCATAATATTTTATTACTAAATAAAGTGGTATGTAATAAATACATATAGGTACCAAATAAAAAATTTATAACTATATAAATTTTAATTCCCTTGATATTATGCGGTTATGGTATTCACTGCACAATTTCATCAGAATAGAAAATCGAAGTGAAATTTTGGAATCCTTGCGACATCGCATAAAAATTCACAAAAATGGGTTTTTGATATAGAAAGGGGACTATAATAATCTATAAATAAATTGGATAGTAATAATTACATGAAAATAAATATCCTAGGGTATGTAATTGGAATTATAATGCATACATAATAAATAAACATGAATAATGATAAAAAAAATGAATATACCCTTACAAACTTTTGGCATGGTAACAGGTCTAAATGGGAGGTATTAATGTGATATAAATGGTTCTATAATCATTTATACATCATAATTAATGTATGTGTAGGTGTGAAATTATACCCCAGCAATATGAATTAAAAATAATAGGGCATAACATAGAAGATATTCTTGAAAAAAAGTGAGAAAGAGGGGATACCTGACCATAAGAGTATGAAAACAAAAGCTTCAAAGGGGATTTTCTAAATCTATGGGGACCTTTAGAAGGGTTATAGAGATATAATTAAATATTTAGTATGTAATCCATGGTTTTTTAGTGATGATAAATGGGAGATTGTGTAGGTTTATATAGGAAAAGAGAGGGATTTCTTTAATATTTAGGTTTAAGACTCTATAGAATAAAATATTCAATACCACAAATATTCCCATTGTTTTTGAACATTTTTTCTTTAAAAGAGGAGTTTTTTCACAATTTCCTAGGAAAGTATCCAAAATTATTAAAAAAATTCCCTTTATTATGTGTTGGTGGCTCACACTTTTGAATAAATGAATTTATAACTCTAAAATATATAAATGGTTTTGGAGGATTCATAATGGCTTAATGAACATATTTTAATAAACATAAATATGATTATTTAAATGTAAAAACATATAATTTCCCATGGATACCAAATATTGAATTTATTACATCATTGTTTTTCATTATTATGTCATTCAACACACCATATATTTATATGGTACTTATGTTTTTCACAAAAATTTGATTATAATATAACATTATGAAAAATTAACCATTGAATAATTTTGACATCATTATGATACCAATAATAATATTTATTTTATCTAATTAGTTTTCTAAATATTTTAATTTTCAATTTAAACATATAATAATTGACATTTTTTGAAAATGAAGGTTTTTTGGAAATAACATTTATAACCCAAATAAAAAATTTCATATGGCTTTATAAAAATAATATGATCACTTATATTTGGTAGTAATTATTTAATAATATTGTCATAATAAATTATTTTCTATTTAAAACATCTATTAATTCATTAATTCATTAAAATATTAATTGAATTTGAATATTAATTAAAAAAATTGTATTATAGTATCAAACTAAAAATCATTTATGAAGTAACTATAATAAGATGAAAATATATTCATTATTTAATACAAAAAAAACTTGATTATAAATATGATAGGGTATTGATACATATCCCTTTAATACAAAATTTTATGCCCAAAGAGTATGGTGTGCAATGGTGGGGCTTTCATGGGGTCGTTCAACAAACATGGTTTTGATCGTGATCTCGATGAGATATTACTTCTAACATAAATAGTTTTTATCATGCTTTAGTTGTTGGATATCAGTTTGGTTTGGACAAGGTAAAATCCTAGTGATTCTATTTCCCTCATAATCACCAATAAATGGGATTAATAGGGTATAATCCTAATGGATGAGGGAAACACTTCCTTTTTCTGTCTCAATTGGATTTATTAAATCCCTCTATTTAAAATAATCATGTTTTTACAATATAAAGGATATATTATTAATGGTAATGATTCTTTATGGTATTTTAAACCCAAAAAGATATATCCATGTACGTTCTTGTGTTTTGTATAATCATATTACATAATAAAAAATTAGATCATAAGGGAAAATCATTTATAACAGTTTGGGTCTTTACATAATTCCTCACTATAATTTCTCTAATTTATAGGATTTTGAGTTGAATCCAATAAGAGATGTGGTGAAATAATAAAATAGATCTTCAAAAAATCCAATGATAGTACTTAATGATTTACTTGTTTTGGTAAGTGACATGATCTTTCATTCATATTTCTATAAGCATAACATGGAGGAATGTTAGGAAAATTCTCATCACCCATTATATTAGGTAGAACCGTCATCAAAACAACCAACACTATTATAAAAGTACATGAGGTTATACCTTCCTTAGAGTATGATGATGAATTTTTTTGATTTAATGATATATGATCCATGTGGTACCCCTCATAGGATCATTATTCTATTTTCATCTCCAAATTTAAAATATATTGTGAAAACCCTTTTTTATTTCATAATTCCAAGATAGATACTGATAATTGTGTCTAGTTTGATGTATAATTGATTTTAAATATCTATTTCTAATGATAAAAAATATTTTGGATATTGTCTGGATGTTAATTCATATTTTATTTTATGAAATATTGGTTGAGTGTGCTTATGGGTTTGAGGAAATATTTTTTGTTTTTTTATGATATCAATTCCTTACGTGATCTCCAATGTGCACATATTTTTGATTCATTTATGTGTCTATTGATAGATCACCCACACATTAGAACTCAATAAATTCCCACTAAATCTTTAATACTCACAACTATTGAGTGGGGAGAGATTACCTATTATAATATTTATAAATCTACCTTCTGTATAATTTATTGGTTCTGGGTGTCGCCTATAGGTGGATCGTACCCAGTTGGTCACATGGAATCAAGAGAATTTCCCCAAACACTAGAGGATGATGACTAGTCATGAGGGAATTATGTGTGATAGTGGGGAAACTACTCCCTCATTGGCAGTGTAATGCAGTAGAAATAAATAGATAACAATAGCATATGAAATAATTATACCATACATCAGTAAATATTGGAAGACTGGAAGTAAAAAAGCTGCATCATATATATATATATATCAATAATGAGGCATGCCACAAGTATATAGGAAGGATGGAAAACAATTCACAATGATGTAATATAGTACTAAACCAAGTATAAAGAAAACAAGTGAATAACTCCAGCAACATCGCATGCCTCAACTTGGTCTCATGCTCTCCTACTCCACACCAATGAATTAACTGAGGTAGAAGGGTTATTTTTCTTATCTATACCTACAATAATATAATATTTTTGTGCCCAAATAGGGTGTGATATGAATCCCAGTAGGCAACCACCCAAAAATATGTTATTAACAGCCAATAAATGTATATGGCAGGCAATAAGAAAATTAAAGCAACCGACAAGGAAGCACTCAAAAGTATACAATCCTATAATTTCAATTACATTAATTTACTTTCGAAAAAAATTAAAAAAATGAAAACTAGCAACCCTTTGTGAAGTTATTACTACTTATCCCCTATGGTTCAACCAAAAAAATCACATTTAACCATAAGGGTACGTTCTTACAACCTAAAGCCTCTAGTTCAACTTATAAGAGGATTTAACGACCTCCTGGGTAAGCTCACACGGTCTAACCCCTTTGGTCTCATGAAAACAATGACTCTATAAGAATCATAAATGTCAATTCCCTCTGTAGTATTTTAATGATAATGTACAGACACTCTAAGAAATAAGTAAGCACAAATTCCCCATTAGGTCTTATAATGATAACTATAGACACTCTGAGAGATCCCTCAATGCCAATCACCTATATAGTCTTGTAACTGATACTATATACACATTGAGGGATCAAAAAATATTAAACCCCCCTATGGTCTCACAGAGTGATAATGAATAATAGACACTCTGAGGAAGCACTCATTGCCAATTCCCTATAGGGTCTCCCTACACCCAGTTCCCACATCCCTGTGTAAAGAATTCATGAACAAAAGACGTTTGAGAATCCAATGTAATCCTAAAAGTAATACATGGCTTATCAGCTACAAAGAATATCACATAATCAAATAAATCACTCTATCCTAACAACACTAGGCATAGAAAACAGGCATCCTAACAGGAAAAACTAGACCAAACTGTCAATATCCAATCAAACATGGAAAAACACATCCATAACATGGAAAATAAACCCTATTCACAATCCAATATCCCTACAGAAGGAAACAAATCATATTAGGCATTAACACGATTAATATCCCCAAACTCTCAATACCCCGAACTAGGGTATTGGGAAATCTTTCACATATAATTCAAATTCTAACTAAATTAATGCACACAACACCTACTTCGGCATTGTATGATCGAAATAATCTGGTGTCAGCCCATGAATCGGCCTAAAACAACGTAGATATACAAAAACATCTAAAAAGGTCAACCAAGGATATCTCATGAAAGAGGAGAAATCAATATATGAGTCTCTAGAAGAAGTAAGAACCCACTATGATGATCCCAATGCAATCGACGACAATGGATTCAAATCATGGATGGAATGTCAGGGGCTCAGAGAAGAATCGCTAGCTTCGGTCCCTGTTGGACTATACAAGCTAAGAAGAAGGGTGTTCTTCCAATTAGATGAAACCCATGTTTTTTTAATCAAATAAAAAGAAAATCACACGGTGTGTATTTTAAAGTACATGGTGTGTATATACCATTACTAGCCCCACATTAGGTGGTCTCTAGGTCAATCCACAAGGCTAGTTTTGGGTCACCCACGACAACCTGATACATGGCCCGTACTTCAAAGTACACGATGTGTACTCTTTAAATTTCCAAAAAATTCTCTTCTTCTCAAAACACTTTAAAAATTGGATCCATACCTGAAAAAAAGATCTGGGTTCATACAAACTTCACCCATTAATGAAATTTGTCGCTGAATTTCCCTATGAATGTGGAAAATAAGAATCCTCGATTAGCTCTGGCCACTATTACCGCACATCGGTCTCCCTCCCCCATTTATCAACCTATACTCGCTTGTGATGCCATATCACCTATACAAGATAAATAGAACTTCCATAGATAACCATCACACATAGATAAAAAATCAAGATAGGATTTCACTGAATGAGGCGTCCAACTCCAACTCAACCTCCTTGTGTTGAAAAACATGAAATGGTTTTGAGATGTTATATCGTAGCTGAGAAACGTGGAATACATCGTGCATAGAATGAATCCTATGAGGTAACTGAAACTGATAGAGAACTGTGCCTAATATCTCAAAAAACTCAAACGGTCCAACATATCTCGGTGAAAGATTTCCATATCTCTTAATCATCTTGTGTCCCATCCTTGGTGTGACACGTAAGAAAACATAATCTTCAACCTCAAACTATAGAGGTCATCTCTGTCGATCAGAATAAGACTTCAGTCGTGACTATGCAGTAGACATTCTCTTCTGAATCATCTCTATCTTCTCTGTGGTATCATGGACAAGAGGACTTCCCAACATAGTTGCCTCTCCAACTCTCAGCCAATATAGGGGTGATCGGAATGACTTTCCATACAAATCCTCATAAGTTGCAATCTGAATAGTATCTTGAAAACTATTATTGTAGGAATAATCCAAAATAAGTATGTGTTTCAACCATAAACCTCCAAAATATAGGATGCATGATCAAATCATGTCCTCTAACACCTGAATAGTATGCTCAGACTGGCCATTAATCGGGGGATGGTATGTTATACTTAGCAGAACATGTGTACCCAAATCTCTCTATAGTCCCTGCCCGACTCAAGATGTAAAATAGAAATCCCTATCTAAAATGGTGGAGTGCAGAACCCCATGTAAATGTACAATCACTCAGATGTACAACCTTCCCATCTCATCAACACTAAACGTCTCATTGATCTATAAGAATTGTGAAACCTTCCTGAGCCTTTCAACGACAACCCAAACTGCATCATTCCCTCGATTTGACCTCAATACACCTGTCACGAAGTCCACTACAACATCATACCAATTCCATTTGAAAATGTTTAAATGCTACAAGATCCCTTCTAGTCACTGATGCTCCTCCTTCACCTATAGACTGGTGAAAAAACTCATCACAATACCTGCAACATCTCTCTCTATTCCTGGCCACCAATATTGACGGTGTAGATCTCGAAACATCTTGGTGACACCAGGATAAACTACCCAAACTGAAGAATGAAAATCCCGCGTCATCTCCTAGTTTATGTCTAATGACACCCATACGTGGTCATGAATATTCATGATATCTTCCTCGCCTACTATCCAACCAGGGATAGGGTCCACCCCTAACACACTCTCATGTAGGAATACACATTTAAAATCTGATAGCTGCCTCATCCACACTTGATCAAGTAGAGTAGAGGTAACAACAAAATAATATAGAAATGTTTTCTCCTATCTATCATGCACCACGAAATACATCTTATAGAATAGATCCACAACATGCAACTCACTATTGGAATCTTGAACTACATGTATCTGTGTCCTTCTTCCCAATGCATCAGCTACTATATTTCCTTTTCTAGGCATGTCGGCAAGCTCAAATTCAAAAAATTGAAGGTTCCTCACCCACCTTCACTGTCTCAAATTCAGATCATGCTGAGTAAAGATATAAATGAGGCTTTTGTGGTTGGTGAAAACCACAAAATGCTATCCCAATAGATAATCTCTCTAGCAGTGTAATGCATGAACAACAATAGCAATCTCGAGATTGTGCATCGGGTAATTCCTCTCATGTGGCCTCAACTACCGAGACTTGTGTGCAATGAATCCATCCCCATGCATGAGAAATACTCCCAGCCCGACATATGAGGCATCACAATAAACATTATTTCTCTTTCTGGGATCTGGAAATACTAATATCGGTGCTTAAGTAAACCTCCCTTTCTACTCTTGAAAGGCTGACTCACAAGAATATGACTACAGGAACATATTTCCTTTTATTTTGAAGCCCATTAGTGGCATTGATAAGTTTTAAAAGTCATGTATAAAATTTCATTAGTAACCAGACATCCCTAGAAAACACCATACCACAAAGATGTTCTTCAGAATCTCTAAGGAAACTACTAATATCACTTTCTCTAGGTCTACTAATACTTCATTCTCAGAGATAACATGACCATAGAAGTGAATATAGTCCATAAAAAAGTTGAATTTTTATATATTATCATATAACTGATGATAACTTAGTGTATTCAAAATGATCTCAAGTTGTGTGGAATGATCGTGTTGAGTGTGAGAGTACAACATGATATCATCCACAAATACTACCATGAATGAGTCCAAGGATGGATTCAAAACATAGTTCATCGGTGCAATAAAAACTGCAGGCACATTCATGAGACCGAACAACATAACCTTATACTTATATAGACCATACTAGCTTCAAAATGCTATAAGAGGTAAAAATGATAGTTTAACATGAAACTGATGATAACCGGTTCTGAAGTCGATCTTCGAGAACACGTGGGATCCTCGAAGATGATTAAAGAGATCATCAATCCTTGGAAAGGGATATTAGTTAATGGCCATCAACTGGTTCAGATTCTGATAATCCCCACAAATTCTGAGGGTATAGTCTTCTTTCTTCACAAATAGGACAAGAAAACCCCAATGAGAAGTGTTGGGTCAGATGAAACCCTTCATCTGTAACTCCCCTAACTACTTCTTGAGCTCATGTAACTATGGTGTAGATATCTTATAAGGAGGAATGTACACTGGTTCTGCTCCTAGAAAAAGATCAATAGAAAATTCCACCTCTAGCTCTGGAGGAAAAACTGAAAAGACCTCTGAAAAGACAACCCTGAAATGATCGACCCCTAGAGGAAAGTCCAACCATGATGTTCCATGGTAATCAAGATACAGACTAGCAATATGGGATGTAACACCTCCCATCCCATGATGTTTGGGTCCCACTCTGCTCTTCGGGACATCGCATTCACCCTTATGTAATATAAATCCTCCCATTGGTGATTTGAAACTCACCCTACAATGACTGTATTCGAAAACCTCCTATAAGGGAACTAACCGGTCCATTATGAGAATGAAATCATAGCCTATTATTTCTAAGAAATAGAGGCCCAATAAGACGAGGCACCCACTAACATTGAGAGGGGACTCCTTGAACTGACGTACACAAGATGTTCTTGTCCCCAACAGAGTGTCCAGCATCAGGACTTCAGAAGAAGTAATGAAATGGAGCCCAAGGATCTCAACAATAGTGATGGATATCAAACTGTGGGAAGTCCCTTTATCAAATAATACCGAATCTAAGACTGATAAAACTAAGATCTTACCACATAATGTAGAGATCCCGAGATTCTGCTCCTACTGGGTCTGATCTACTACAAATGACTCGCGTGTACCGCAGGCCTCTGACCCTGCCCGACCACCCTGAGCTGATCCATCCTGTTGTCAATGAAAGCCTGCCGAATGGCTACCACGGCCGAAACCTCCACCTCAGCCTGAAAATCCAGAAGGACTCCAATTCACATGGTGATGGGAAACAAGAGGTGCTCTTCCTGAATGAGGTGTCATATAGGAACCGCTGTCAGCAACTGATAGTGAAAATAACAAATAGAAACACTTAAGATAACCCATCTTTCTACACGATAGGCACTTCACTACATCCCTCAGGGATTGTGGCCTTATATTTCCACCTTTCCGACACTTGTAGAATACGTCCTAGAAGACAGAAGGTGTATCACTCCTACTTGAATCTCGATATATAGAATCCCTATGGAACTTCCTAATATAATCCTGAGATTCACCAACTCTAGATGCTAAACTGCCCTATCCCACAGTGTCAGAATCTGTCAGGTTGTGCTCGTTAATCAGTTCCAGGTTGACTATAAAACATATGGTCACCAACCTAAAGATGTTCACCTGAGATCAGTTATCATGCCTGGGACCATCCTCAAACATCCTCACTAGAAAAATCTCATCACCCCTAGAATGGGTGTGAAGCACTGTAGCTCTATGATGAGAAAAGAATAATCCATGACTAACAGAGTAACCAAATCCATACTTCTGAACTATCAGGATCCATCATCACTGAATGTCTCTAGGTAAAAGTAATGTTAGAAGTTACACTCGAACTCATCCCATGCCACAATCTGGTAGCGTCTTGCCTGCGAGATCACATCCCACCATCTTTTGGCAGAATAATGAAGTATATAAATAGTGATTTTCACCCTCTTCTTTGGAGGCATCTATAGATTATCTTTAAAATCAGTAGAATGGATTCTAACCATGACTTTACAGCTTCGGGTCCTCCATCCCCTGAGAACAAGGAAGTATGCTGCTGCTGAAAGACCCATATCAACACTTCCACATAAGGGGTAGGATGCGGTGCTCCCTGGACGGTCTCCATAAACCTCATGGAGCCTTCTCGGAACTGTGTATCGGCCCCTCTATCCAGAATAAAGGTCAGTTCCAAGACTGGCACGATGGGACGATCTGTTGGTAGTCCCTAACCATCCATGTCTGGTGTGTGATCATTTCCTTATATTTGGCGTACAACTGGAGGATGTTGTAGTGGCGGGACTCTGAAAGGTCAAGCACACACCTTATTTCACGATTATCATGGACTGAAACTTTTAAGTGCAAGAAAGGAACTGGAGAAGGGAATCATTCATGTTTTTTAAAATAGGCATAAATATCGTTTATGACCCCTACATGGCGTGTTCCTTTATGCGTTCACATTGTAATATACTCCTGCCATCCCTAGTTGTTTAACACCCCATAGACAGAACGTGTTCTCCCAAGACAAGGCATGTACTTGAATCATTTTCCCCTGCATGAGTTCATCTACACAGCTATCCCAGACATTTCTCCTAGAATGAATCTACAATGCCTATTCATTCCAGACATGATGTGTACTAGAAATATATCACTGAACCATGGTGTTAGTCACATGTAGGAACACATCAGTTACACTACACGGCATGTTCAAGCTTGACACGACGTGTATAACCTATGTTTCATCCATCTGTGTCGTTTGTCACATGGGCGGAAACGTGGTCCCTAAAACATGGAATGTTCTTCCAAGGATTTCCCGACCTCATGTCTCTTCCCACATAGCTAGTGACACAATGTGAGACTACACGGCGTGTACATATAGTTCATGGTATGTACGTAAGAAAAAAAGTTCCTTCCAGAATAGTAGGATACATGGAGGGTATGCAGCAATACACACCATGTATTCTAGGTTTTTCTATATATTAAGCCTATGAAACAACTATAGAACCCATAAAAACACTTCAATAAAAATTAAAGTACCAAATTTCGATCTGTGAGGGCCCATAATCCCCACAAATCAATGTTTGTAATATTATACAATTCATATACAAGACTAATAGTGTAATGATCCACTAAATTACAATCTATGAGGGCCCATAACTCTTCAACAACCAAAGTTTGGTGTTCATTCAAAGTAAATCATTCACAATCCAATATCATAAAAAATAAAAGTATTCTATCAAGGAATCTATCACAACAACATGCATATTTACTACAACATCTATCATGAAAACATGATATAAGTAATACACCCTAAATGGAACGGGAAGAATGCATGACATGTGATCTCTAGAAAGTTATTATATGATGCCTGATATGGCATACCCTCATCTCATTGAGTTTCAATAAAAATAGAACCCTAATAATATAAATAATAACAACAAAAATCATGTCAATCACCCAGTAGTGAAATAAAATCAATACTAAAAATTCGAAAACTAGAATAATTGAAATAATTGAGGTAAATTACATTTTACCTATACACTGGATAGCTACTCCCAGGAAAAACTTATTTTGAATTACCTATTCTCTCCTATCCCTAACTATAGGCTCCAAAACGTATGTCAAGAAGAATAGAATTCCTCTAATACTACTTTTTAACATCCGGTTCCGGGTGTTTCCCAGAGGTGCCCCGTACCCGGTTGGTCACATGGCCTCAAGTGAATTTCCCCAAATGCTAGAGGCTTCCAAATAACAGCGAGGGCCTTCGGTGTGATAGCAGGGAATGTATTCCCTCATTACAAGAGTAATGCACAAGAATGAAACAGATAACAGTAGATGAATCTATAATAATACCATGCAATAGTAAATAGTGGAATATTGGAAGTAAATAAACAACTGTAGTATATATATATATCAATAATGATGCATGTCAAAAGTTTCTAGGAAAGCATCCAAACAAGTTTCAATGTTGGAATAATGTACTAAACCATGTATAAGGGGAAAAAGAAAATAAGTCAAGTTGCATCACAATCCTTAGCTTGTTCTCATGCTCTCCATCCCCACAGCAATCAAGTACCTGAAGTAGAAGGGTTCTTGCCATTATCATTACCAATAATAATTTAATCTAATTGGATCCAAAATCATGACCCAAATAGGGTGTGAGACAAATCCCTGTATGCTACCACCCAAAGATCTATGCCTAACAGTAAGTGAATATATATGGCAGAAAATAATAAAAATTAAGAAATGAATAAGGAAATATTCAAAAGTAAACAGTCTTATAGTTTTAATTACATTAATTTACCTTCATAAAAAATTAATTGAAATGAAAACAAGAACCCCTTGGGGAAGTTCTCACACCCTATCCCCTCTAATTCATCCAAAAAATATTAGGTAACCCTCTGGGTATATTCTTATAGCCTAACCCCTCTGGTTCGTCTTATACAAGGATATAACAACATCCTGGGTAAGCTCTCGTTGTCTAACACCTTTGGTCTCATGAAAACAAAGACGCAATGAGGAATAACTCATAGTCAATTCCCTCTATAGTCTTTTAACGATAAACGACTGAAACTCTGAGGAAGCACTCAACGTTAATTCCCCCAGCGGTATCGTAATGGTAACTATAGACACTCTAAGGGAGAACTCAACATCAATCCCCCACTATTGTCTCTTAACAGATAATATAATCCATAGGGGAGAACTCATAGCCAATCCCCCATATGGTATCACCGCATGATAAAGAATAATAGACACTCTGTGGAAATACTCAACATCAATTCCCCATAATGTCTCGTGACAGAAAGTTCCCACATCCTTATGTAATGAAATCATTCAAAAACAACGTTCAACAGCCAAAGTAGACTTAAATGTACTACGTGGCTAAAAAGATACAAATCAAATCACATCCTGAAATAAATTACTCCATCCTAAAAACATTAGGAACATAAAGAAAGCCTCATAAGAGGAAAAACTAGACCAAATAGTCCATATCAAATCAAACATTGGAAACCACTTCCATAACATGGAAAATAAACCCTATTCCCAATATAATATACCTAACCAAGAAAACTAAGTACTTCAGAAATTAATAGGGTTTAAATCCATAAACGTGAAATACCCCGAAAAAGGGTATTAGGAAATTGATCACATATAATTCAAAGACTACCTATAGAAAGTCAAAAACCACCCACCTCGGCATTGTACGATTGATATGCTCAGGTGTCAGCCCTTGAATCATCCTATAACGACATAGATCTATAAGAACCTATAAAGTATTCAACCAAAGATATCTCAGAAAGGAGTATAAATAAAGAGACAATGCTCTAGAAGAAGGAAAAAATAATTTTGGTGATTCCATTTCAATCGACGGTAGTTGATTCGAAGCCCAGACAGCAGGTCAAGAGCTCGAAGAAGGAACACCAGCTTCATTTGCTCCTCGATGAGACATGTCGAGAAGAAAAGTGTTCTTCCAATTTGACATGACCCTGATCTGTTTAATCAAATAAATAGAAATTACAGGTCATGTCATATAAAAGTACATTGTGTGTATATTCCTTTACTGGGCCCTATTTTAGGTGGTCTTCATGTCACCCCACACAACAATTTACTCGGCCATTACACGACCTCTACTCCTAAGTACACGTCATGTACAACTATGTACACGGTGTGTACTCCTTAAATTTCTAGAAACTCATCTTTTTCTCAAAACACATGAAAAATAGGATCCCTACCAGAAAAAAAGATTTGGGTTATTACATTCTGAATATGGGGGAAATATTTTGAATATTTTGATAGATAATACTAGGTTAATCAGGAATAAATTTGCTAACATATTAGGTATTATCCCTTATATTTTCAATAGCATGATTTCTTGAAGGGTAGGGATTAACTAGTAATGCATCTACAATGGTGGATTAATTAAACTCTTTTAGAATTTGTTAAAAAATAAGCCGAAAAACAACTTGAGATAGATATCATTGACCCCATTTTAGATTTTCGGTGGGTTAATCATATTCTAGATGTGAATAAGAAATTTGGTGTTACTGTTTTTATAAAATAGATAGGATATAATTCCAATTATTGTGAAAATATGTTGGTTAATGTATTTATTATGGGAAACTAAATAAATTCATTTGAAAAAATCATCACCTCCTCCAATTTATTGATCAAATTCTATAGGGGATTTTTTATGGACACAATATTGTTTCTTGGATGGATATTATATTATTTTCATGTTTCAATTTCTCTATATGATGAAGATAAAATAAAATTCACTTCCCCATTTATTCATTTTTTCTACCAAAGGATTCAATTTATAGATTTTAATGTCAGAAGAACCTTTCTAAGATACATGGTGAGTATTTATTCGGTTTTTATTTATTCTTCAAAGGACCTATATACAGATTATTTTACTATGTATGATTATTCCTTTTTTGAATGTCCTTTTAGTTTGGGTCATGTTTTACATCAAAAAAGTAATAAATAAAATGGTTTCAAACTTCTATAAATGTCATTTTACGGTAAAGAAGGGAATTGTCTTAGGGAAGGTGTTTTCAAAACCTAAAATACATTATAACTGATGTAAGGTAGATATTATTTCATCATTTCTATATCATGTATGTTTAAATGATGTTAAATTAATACTAAGACAAGAAAGTTATTATTGTAGATTTTTTAGAGATTTTAGTAATATTTCGATTCGTTTTTCAGTGTCACTTCAAAAATATTTTTATTTTTTAATGATTCTTGATGAATTTCCTTCGATAAGATAGAAAAAGGCATCTTCACATGAATGATCATACAAATCAAATGGTTAATTATACCATCTTATCTAATTTATAAATCATTAAAATTTGTAGTTAGGGTATTCTTACATCAAGGGGTGAAAGGGTAGTCCCATGGGGTTTTCAATACGTTGAGGAATTTTTATTCAATCCAAAAAATTACACCATAATAGAAATTTCATTTAATGTTATCACATTTTTAGATAAATTTCATCCATATTTATTTGTATATAATGTGGTTTGTGTCTTGATCACGTAACTTTTAGGTACATATTATTGAATCCAGATGGAAAACTACAACATATTTATTTGACTTTCCCTTTACAAAAGATTTCAAAAAATATATGGATTAATAAGGGTTTGTAGATATTTTTGTTTGAACACATGTAAAGGATCACCAACATGTTAAAGTATGATACCCAAAACAATGTAATATTTTACTACATTTTCCTCGATGATCATCTCTACGAAATCATAGCTACACACCATTGGTATAAAAAATTAGTGAAAAGTAGTTTTCCTTTTAATTTTAAGGAATCCTAAAGAAATATATTATTGATAAATTAAAGGATGTGTCTAGGTTTTATGTAAATAAAACCCAATCCCAGTAACACATAGATGGTGTCTACTTTGTTACATTGGAATATGATATATGTAACCAAATCCCTATGAATAGAATGGTTTACTAGTTTTAGTGAGAATAATACATATATGATTAGAATATATCATTTGAAAACACAAATTACCACATAATTATTTTTTTAAGAATAACATTATTCCTTATATAATATTATTTCATTTCAATCATAGTAAACTTCATTGATTCATGGAAAAGGTAATAAAATAAGGGTGAGATAAAATTCATAGTAAAGGGCAAGTACAACGAAAACTAGCATGAATCTTTAAGTAAAATAGAAATAGAATTGAAATAATTGGATACATATTCCATTTAAATAACTTGACTATCATAATCAATATTGAAAGGTAATTAGCTAAAAAACATTTTTTTAATCAAGAAATTCTGAATGAAATGCATCCAACGATAAAATTATTATGAAAATCACATGGATAATAAGAAAAATCATAAACAATATGGAATGGTAAATAGCTAAAAACATATTTAATTTAATCAATAAAATTTTATTGAAATTAATCTTGAGGGAATATCATTAAAAAATGTCATGGATAATTATATAATTGAATTATCAATGCATGAAATACTTAATTATTTGATTTTATGGTCTCTGACATCATGATATATTTACCATCATTTTCATTCCACAATATAGTTTTAAACTAATGGGTAGAATCCCATTTAACTAAGGTTATCCAACTAATTCATCTAACAAGACTACTAATACATAATGGAGAGATCTATAACTAGTACCCACCCATGTATGCATGTCCAAACCACTATTTTTATATCAAATTCATGGTATAATTCATTAAAATATTTTTTATCACCAACTATACATATTTAGTAAATACCATCAATTTTTCAATATTTTCCCACATAAATAAATTACCTTCAATATAGAACATCATATGTAGAAATAATATTAGGATTAATATGTAAAAATATCCCTCATAAAAAATATTGATATTTAGGGTAAATTTAATTTCCAAAAATGATAATAAAGTGAATAATTAAAGGAAATGTTACTAAATTAAAACGGATTCAAGTAAGTGAATGTAAAAACTATAATTTTCCAAAATAATCTCAAATCTTTTCGAGGATGTAGAATGTTAATATCAATAAAATATTTCCCTAGTAGAGTATATATAAAATAATTTTTTTTCATTTATTAAAACAAATACTATTAAAATATCTTTAAAAATATTCTTGAGGAAAATATCTTTTTCATTCGGAAAATCACAATTTAAAAATAAAAGTATACCAAAAATTGAAAAAATAATTTTATTTGAAATTATTGTTTAAAAAATATAATTTATTCTGTAAAACATATTTTGGTCATTACAATATAAAATTCCATACATTCCATCTATGTTAAAACAATGTTTCATTTCCCTTCTTCAATAAAATCCAAATAGGAATTTTGGGAAAATGACAAAAATATTACTTTCAACAAATATTGTAAATATTCATACATGGGTAAACATATATTTTAAAAAATATTATAGAATAGTAAAAAAAATGATATTTTTTCTAGAACATGGTTTTTGAACAGAACTAATTTCTGGTTGAAGAGAGCAATATAGTCATATTTTTATAAAAATACATTTTCACAACTATTTTAATTTGCAAATAGTGGAATAATGTAACTATTACATAAAAACATGATAAATATGTTGTGGGGAATAAAATAAAGGGTTTCATTATCAATTTAAATAATAATTTATTTTAATGTAAATTTAAGCTTAAAAACCTGATTAAAGTGAGATTGTAAAACAAAACATTACCATGATCATAACGTTGAAGAGAGAATTAACCAATAAATCAATTATATGCATCCAATTTAAATCAAAATAAAAATTTTAAAATAAAACCCAATACATGAAAAATTCATTACTCACATAATATTTGATTATAAAATAATATTAAGGAGTAATATAACCTAATGAAAAAAATTGATTAATAAAAGTATTTACCACTTTGTCAATTTTAAGTCCAAACACCTTAGATCATATAATTAAAATAGAAATTAATGTATCCTGAATTATTAATGAATAAATATATTATATTTTAATTGGGATTTATCTAAACCATATAAAATAATTTCTCTTCATAACATTACCGTTTCCTCATTGAAGGTAAATTGAGACAAAGTCCCATACCTTTTACTCCCTTTTGGTTAAACAAGATTTACAATCTTGTATTCTAGTTTTAAAATAGTTATTAACTTATAATAGAACAATATTAATGTTATAATATCATATATTATCATTTTATAAAATCTTATAACGCGTTTTTTAATAGTTATTAATTATTTTGATTGTTTTGGGTGTATCTTTCCTTGTTTTCTCATCCACATTTTTTCATGAATGATCTGGTTCTTGCACATGTTTTATAGTTCCATTATATCTATACTATTAATTAAGTAATTATTATATTTATAAATCAATAATAAATTTATTTATAATAAGGAATTATGGTTTTTAAAAATTATGTTCGTTACGATCAGGGAGATGGTAGGTCGTATATACGCAAGAGAAATTTTCCAATTTTTCAATAATCATTTTTAGAAAAAAGATAAGTAGTATTTTATAATTATAGAATTATAATAACATTATAAATACCATATTATTTATTTATATATACTTATATATATCATTCATGTTTTTTGGTGATGAATATAAAGTCACTTCACTTCTTGAAGGCCGTAGTATACACATACAGGAATGATGTTATATTCTTTCAGTGAGTGAAATGATGGTAATGAAAATGATATATTATATTTTAAGAGTGAAAACTATTTCATCAATATAATAATTATTTCATTTATATCACATATTTTCAATTAATATATCCTCATTATCTTTAATGTAATGTGTTAAAGAAAAGTGAATCACATCGCTTTGCGAAGCTGTAGTCGTCCACACACATGAACGACGTCATTGTATCCCATATGGAATATAAATTAGAAAAACATATATGTGATATAATGATTAAATATTAATAATAATGTAATGAATATCATATATATACTTTATATCCACAATTATACCTAACCATTATATGAGGTAACGGATTACAGGATAACATCGGTTTGAGAGACGGTTATCCATTGTATACACAAAGAATGACATCATAACCAATTTTGTGGATGTGTATATAGTTTCAAGTCAAGAAATTTAAATAAAATAATCTAATTATATATAATATAATTAGTTTATGATATCATAGTTTTTTAATATTAATTTAATAAGGTGGAGGGAAAAATAAAAAAAATGATCATTGAAGAACATTACCTCTTATTTGTAAAATCACCTTAGGTTTTTAAAATAATCCATCCTAGGATGGATTTATTCGCAAAAATTTTTCTAATATAAGTGGAGGTAATTTTTGATGTTTTATGAGTAGTTATTTTTTATAAAAACAATGGTTTTAGTGTGTGAGAAAGAGAGGAGAGGGGGTGGACATTTATAAGTGAGGTGAGTGGTACAATTGTATTTTTTGAAAAGAATAAGATAAACCCATGCTTTCCAAATAAAAAGGGTATAAAATTAAGTATTATGTAAACATATACATTATATGGTATAAATATGAACATAAAATATATTTTATACATGTTTTTAAATTATTTTAACAGTTATCATTTTTGTTTAACCCCTATTAAAACCATTTTTATTTTAACCGTGTTAAATAATGTTTCCTGTTATACTATTAATTATCGTGAAAGAATAATATCTATTTATTATATAATATAAATAAATATGTTTTAAATTCTTTAATATATTTCTCCAAATTAAATTTACAAATTTGAAAAGTTAAATTTAAATTTTATCTCATGGAGACGATCATAAAGTTGGTTTTCAATGGGAAAATGTTCAAAAGTTTACATAGTTTTCACATCAAAATTCAATATAAAAATGATTAAAATAACATCAATTTGGTTACTTGATATGTAATTTAACTAATATTACTTTAAAACTAATTAAAAATATAAATTTAATTTATAAATAATTTAAATAAAATGGAATTTTTCAATTAAAAATTAGAATTTTCACTATTCATTGAAAAGTGAAACATTTCAGGAAAATCCAACAAAATAACCCTCTAATTTGACATATAGTTTATAAAATTATATTATATTATGTTTCTTTTATAATTGTGGTTGTGTGTTCTATAATCTATCAATGAGATTCACTTTAAAGAAATATATTTAGTGGTCAGATTACACTCATTGTTTAATTTTACAAACACTATAAAATACAATGTTATTAATTTTGAATTTCATGGTGTTACATTATACCTACCATAATAATATTATTAACTCAAAATTTAATAATTATCTCATTAATCAAGGGTTCAAAATTTGAAAATACCATTATCTAAATCCCACATTGTGGGAAGGGTTGATAAAACATAATATAAATAAGAGATAATTGAAGGTATAATATTCATATGGAATATCAAAAAACTATGTTTTGATATAGTATAATTGTTTTGTAAATTAATGATATGTACATGGAAGAAAATCATACGTAATTATAGAGAGTGATAGAGTTTGTTGATAATAAGAAATTGAATGATTAATGGAATGTTAATAAACAAAAATCAATAATTCTATTATGATTTAAAATTTTATCAATCTATCAGAAATAAAGGAACAATGGTAAGATTTTTCTGAATATCTTCTTCCAAGATTTTAGGAATTCCATTACTATAAAATAATATAAGGAACTATAATTACTTTATATGTTCCTATTTCATAATCATAATTTGGTACTTGATTTGTGATTTGATTTTTATTCTAAATGAACTAAAATTCACTTTTAATTGATCGTAATATCAAAATAAGATTGACAAGCAATTTTTTATGTCTCTAAATATTTTCCAAATGAGGTTAGCACAAGTTGTCCAATATAATATGTAAATAAATAAACCTCAATAGGAACATAACTAGTCCATTATTAATATTCATTCCACAAATAATTGAACTAAAAACAGTTACATATTAACCCGAAAATCAAGTAAATCAGTGGTATAAATTAAACCAGTATTGTACTTTAGTCATGGTTTCAAGTCCTATGACCTTTTAGGAGATGACAAGTTGTCACCCATCATGCAGGTTTTCCATCTTCAAATTCTAAATTTGTATAATTTCTATAAAATTAAATAAAAAATATAATTTATATTCTCTAAATAAAATATACATTAAATAAAAGGATTTACTATGGTTTTCAATAAAATGTTTTTTCCCAAAAGTCTAATAATATTATTTAACAAGTATTATATTTTCATTAGTGATCATATTAACCATACAAGTTAATAACACCATTAAATTTAGGTCCATAAAATTTAATTTTATCATCCCTCAAATAAATTCTTTTACGATAACATATATTAAACCAATGGGTTGTGTTTCTCTAAATATATCACAAATTATAATTAATATTTGTATAATCTCAACACATAAAACCTAAAAATAGATGTTTTATGACTTTCAAATTATGATCAGTCTAAAAATCATAAAACATTGATGGTATCCATAATTATTAATTTAATCAACAAAAGAATTCTTCTACTGTTTAACACAATAATTAGAAGCTTCATGATTCTTAAAACCAAAATAGAATTGTAAAAATACATCAATAATTTAATTTTCAAATAACAATACATAAATACTTCATTCGTATTCATTCAACATTGTTCTGTACTTGGTCTAGTGGTTAACCTTTATAAGAGGGAATGAAATCCTTTAATTTCTAGGATCCCCATATTTAAGACTAAAAACTATAAATGGTTCTTTTGTATGTGATTTATTTCCATACATCATATTCTTCATATTCCTCCACAATTATTTTCCCTATGCCATTATTTTACACACATAAATCATTTCCAATTCAATTAAGACACTTTATTGGTTGTATCATTCCACAATTATAACATAATGGAAATCAATACTTTTTCCCTTCTTGGTCTCACCACTTGATATCTTATAAAACCCTATTATTATCTTCTTTGGTAAGTCCAATGGTTTCTTAAGGTATATGTTGTTAATTATATTTTATGATAACTAAATAGGAATGATCATGATATATTATAATCCAATCATCATACCATTTGGTTTTTATTAGTCACTATATTTTCCTTCATGTTTAATGTTAACAGGATTATTTTAGGTTCTACCATTGACTAAATCTAGAAATCAGAGTGTGAGAAATAATAATCAGAGTGGGAAAACCATAAAATCATTTATAAGATGTCTAAATAATGATGCATTATTTTAAATAAAATCCGCATTAGGTTTGACCAAGTTTATTAATTTTTATCATCTATTCAAATAATATATAATAATTTTTAAATATAATGATAATGTACCAAGAATATCTGCCCCACCCCCCCGATAGTGTCAACCAAGGTGTGTAGTAAGGCTCATTGATGTCCACCAGTTCATGGTCTTGTCAAGACCAATGTCCCTTTTTAGAGTAACTACCCCAAGTTACCCATATAATAGAACCATGTCCAAATTCAATATCCATACAGGGATATAATGATTTTAAAAAACATCATATTATATTCCATAAAAAACATTAGTGTGTTATTTTATACTTATCCTAAAAGTTTATCATTTGATTATGTTCCATAATCTGAGATTATATAAATCCATTTCTCAAGGATTCAACATAATTTGATATGATACTAACTATAGTGACCATGACCCCAGTAACCTAGATCCAGTGCCCACTTTATTAAACTAGAATAATATACAAGGAACCACATCCGAAAGAACTGAATAATTTATTATTCCTAGTAAGCTAGCTACATTAATGATTCCCAAATTATATTTGAAAAACAAAATTCCAACATAGTTTTTTTTTCAAGAATAAAATTATTCCATATAGAATATACTTACATATAAATAATTTTACTCATCATGGATTCTTGGGAAATAAACAAAATAGGGGTGAGGTAAATTTCCCAGTAAGTGTTAAGTATAGATAAATATATAATGAATCAATAAAAATAATCAACATGTAAAGGTAAATAAAACACGCATATCTATTGAATAAATTTACTATAATAATCAATATAGAAAATAAAATAACTTAAAACACATGTTATTTATTCAATTATCTGAAAAATAAATTTATCCAATGATAATAGTGAAAATATCATGGATATTTGGATAAGGAATAATTAACTTGTAAAGGTAAATAACTGAAAAAACATTTCATTTAATCAATAATCTATGAACTAAATGCATCTAGAGATTATATCATTTAAATACTCTAAGGGATAATAATATAACTTAATTATCAATGATGGAAATACTTAATTATTGGACATCATGATCTCAAACATCACAATACCCCTATCGTTAAAATATTTCATCAAGATAGTTTAAAAATTATGGTTATAAACCCATTTAAGTAATGTTATGCAACTAATTCATCTCATTAGGCTATTGATGAATCTAGGGGATATCAAAAATCAGAATCCAACTATTTTTTATGTCCAAATCATTACTCATATGTCGAATAATTAATTTATTTCATATGAAATGTTCTTTATCATAAAATGTCCATGTTCAGTAAAGAATATGGATTTATCAACATTTCCCTAGATAAAAAATAACCTTAAATGTATAACCCCATATACAGAAATGGTATATGATTAATTTAAAAAATATATTCAGGATAAATAATATGGATTTTTTTCAATATTTAATGTTCGATGATCATAGTAATTCGAATGATTTAAGGGAAAGTTAGTGACTAAGAATATGAAAAAAAGAAGTTATCTCGGGTCAAAATAATCATTAAATAGACAAAATATGATTAACTATGGTATTAATACAATATATCCCTAGTGGATTATAGGTAAAATAAATGATTTTTTCATTGATGAATAGAAATACCAAAAAAATATCTTTTGAAACAATCTTAAGAATATTATATTATTCATTTTGAAAATAAATATTTAAAACAAAAATTTCACAAAATATTTTAAAAATAAATTTCATTGAAAAAAATATTTGACACGTATAATGAAAGCTTTAAAGCATTGTGAGTTAATTATGGTAGTAAATTATATACATGCCATATATATTAAAACAAATACTCTTATCAATTTTTCTGTAAAATCCAACAATTAATTATTTATAAAATGGAATGAAGATACCGTTCTAATCATTTTTAAAAAAAATAAAACATATGTATTAATATATTTTAAATATATTAATATAATATTAAAATATTTTTGAATACATTTTTTTAAAACACAGTATTGTATGAAAACAGATTCATGTCTGAAGAGAGAAATAAAGTTATATTTCTTTAAACAATTATCAATTATTTTAAGTTTCAAAGGATGTAAAAATGATACTATTACATTGAATATTATTGAATAACCATTGGATAAAACAATTAAGGGTGTTATTATCCAATTATAAAATAATATACTTCAATGGAAATTTAGCTTAAACTATCCAGATTAAAATTAGATTATGAAATAAACCCTTACAAAGATTATAATGTTGACGTGATAATTATAAATGGAATTGAATAGGTGTATAAAATGTAAATAAATATAAAAATGTATAAATAGACCAATATATTTTTAAAATTACTTATAATAATAATATAAGGCCTCGGCATTAAACCTTACTTAATATTGAATTAAATAAATAATTCACATTGAGGATCTTTTTATGTTTAGAGTTTTAGAGAATTAGGATATAACTATTACATCTCAAAAGATTAAAAAGTAGACACTTCTACTAAGTTTCCATAAAATAAATACTCTTAAAAAGAAACATGTCTAGTTCCATGTTTTAGATAGCATGAATTTCCATTGATCCCATCCATGACCCTATTCCACATTAAGTCTTGTGAAAAACATTTCAAAATAAACATGGGGTGAGCATAAAAAAGCTCATTAAGGGATACACAAAGAATGAAACCTTTTAGTTTATCAAAACAACAAGAAACCATGTATACTTTATCAGAGTAATATTTTTCACCTTTATGAAGTAGTAAAAAATCTTCACTGAATAAATGATCATTACTTACCCTTTTGTAACTAAATGATTACCACAAAACCCATATAAAGATCGCATAACATATAATGGTAACTTGGGACATAAACATTCTTAAATGGAATAACCATACGGCGGACTTCCACACATATCACTTAATGGAATAGCCATACGGCCGACATCCATACCCAATGCATTGGAGGTTATAACATAACCACTCGTTCTGTTATTCACGACACCACCCATCATATGGTTAATCACATAACCACCCATAAAATTTCCAAGTACCATTATAAAATCATAAGACATAAAAAAAAACATAATTGAAAGAAAACATTTCCACATTCTGATCACAATATATCACTTAAATATATTGACATAACAAATCCATTATAAAAACAAATTTTAATACCAAAATACATAAAGGAGTATATTTTATTTATTTCATTTAAAAAAACATTACGACTTGTTGAGGAAGCCAAAGACCAAATAATACTCACGGTGGCGGAAAAGGTCATTGTCACCACGTACGTTAAAAGAAACATTCCTTTTTGTCGTTTAGTAAAATTCTTCATAGAAAAAGATTCCTTTTGTATAAAAGTAAACGTCAAAGGTGTTTATACACTGTATAAAAGATAGTTGTGTATAAAACGAAATATGCCTCAATGAAAGGAGATTGAGACGATGTCCCATACCTCATGTCCGACATGACTTGATTGCTCTTTAATCTCCTGAATAATAAACTAGTGTAAATTTCAACTTGCATAAGAACTTTTTTTAAGTTCATTATTACTTTTATATCACTTATTACCATGTTATAAACATTATGGAATCATTTAAGTTAATAATGTTTGTTTTGTCGATATTTGGTTCTTAAGTCGAAAGTGGACTTCTTTCAATTACATGTTGTTCGTGTGGTCAATGATTCATTATATCCAGAATGATATTTATGATTTGGATATCATATATATCATATATATACATCATATACATGTATTTATAATATTACATAATCTTTTAGAGGTAATAAATGAAATTCACCGTTAATGGAGATGGTAAGCCATACGTACGCATTAACACTACATTCATTTCTATGTCATATTGATGGAATTAAAAATAAATGATAGATATGTATATTCTAATTCAAGAATTATATTCATCATTTATATGTAACATAAATCATATATTTCTATTATATGTACTTATAATAGTACATTACATTTGAGGATAAGAAATGAAATGCACCGTTCATGGAGACGGTAAGCCGTACGTACGCATGAACGCTACTTTCATATCAATCTCATACATTAATGGAAAGAAAAAAATAATGATTTAAAGGTATATTATAATTCTATTATAACATCATATTACTTTAAATTCATCCTTTATACGTCCCACATATGGCATTAACGAATCAAATCACTTTGAGGGGGTGGTAGTCCGCACTTCCTAAAATGAAATTATCATGTTTACCCACAATGGAAACCATAAAGGTATTCCACAAATGAGAAATACAGAAGATCAAGTAAAAAAATAAACATATTATATATAATATATAAATATAGTGACATCTTAATGGCCACCTTTGAAGGTTTTATATGAGTGTTGAACAATCATCGTTTCGTGAGGCAGAAATTCACCATCCACAGAAACAGTATGCTCTTTAACTATTAAATGAAGGTGTGTGTAAGTGTATCTCGAATAATTATCATAACAACATCCTAGTATATTGAATATACTAGAGTTGTTACAATAGAAATGAATAAAAAGTGTTTAGTGGGTTGGAGAAGAAAAATAAAACAAAAGATCACAAGAGAAGACACTACCATTAAATCGGGTAACTCTTTTTGATTTTGAGCTCAAAGGCTTCCTTGGGAAGACTTCTACCCAAAGTGATGCTTCAAGGAGTAATAGAGGGATGTGGAGAGACAATATGGCTAGGGTTTGGCTGAGTCAAAGGCTTTGGATGTGTGGGTAAGGTGGTAGAGGTGGGGGCCTTTTATAAGAGTAGAGGAGGGGCACTCTTGGAATGTAAGGAAATTTTACTTTATTATAGAATGAGTTTCGTATTTTAATGGTCCCAAATTGATGTATTTAGAGGATAAGGTGATAAGGGTTCTAAATATACCCATCTAATAAGATTTGGACATGTGTAGGTCATGGATTTTACATTATCTTTTCATTTTATTTAAATCCATTATTAAGGAGATAATCGCTGCATCATCATCATGCCATATATAATTTAATTTATTTAATGTCTAAAAATAAAAAAAATATAATGATGTATTAAATATGTTTAGATTCCTAAAGAATATTTATAGTCAAAATTATGACTTCTATAACCCCATGTAAAAATTATTTTAATAAAACAACTCATGTTTGTGTCATTTTTACTTTTACATTAAATAAAAAGTTATTTATGTCATTTCCAAACCAAAGTGGCTCCATGGGGTCCCCAAGTTGACCCATGGATTTTCTTGGTCAGCCATGACACATCCAGTGAGGGTAGGACATGTGTCACCCTCATATCATAATATTAAAACATTATTCTTACCATAAATTACACTAATTACCTCTAATCGCGATTAAAAATTTAAAAGGTACTATTCACTAAAAAATTATTTTAATCCCATTGAACAACTTTTTACTTATTAATTACACACCACATATGTCGGATTTTTGAAATTCAAAACACAGGAGTGGTAAAATTTCATTTAAATGGAAAATCAGTTTTTATAAGTACCACTTTGTGGTTTCACTATTCATAAAAAATTAAAGTTTTTCAGAAAAATACCAAAACATCACCCTAAGCTAAATTTGATATTCTCAATTCAAAAATGAAGTCTATTTTAAATAATTAAAAACATATAAGTTTCATTAATTAATTTAATAATTAATTCCCACTGTAAGAGCAAATAGCGTGTTTTTATGAAACAATAAGTATCAAAAGATTGACACTAGTTTAAGTCCGATTTCAAAGTGAAATTAATTTCAGTGACCACTATTGGATTAAATGGTAAAAATATATTATAATTTCACTTTAAAAAAAATTAAAAATATAATCTAATCATACAAATAAATTATAATAATAATAGGTTTTGAATTAAAATACAACATTTTTCACTATTCGTTAAAAAATGAACTTTATCGGAAAAATACCAAAAATTTACACAAAGTAAATTTTGATGTCCCAATTCTAAAAAAGAGTTTTATTTGGTCAAATATAATGTATAAGTGTGACCAAAACTATATTTAATGATGGTTCTCCATCAAAAGGTGATAAGTGAATCTTTAGTGAAAATTAGGGTATAAATGCCTAAAATTTAATTCTTTTCTTATTTTAAGCCTTTATCTTTTATTGGGTAAATGTAAAAACATTTAAAAACACATATAATCATATTTAAGTTATTTCTATCCATTCCCGCCAATATGATGACTCTGTGTTAACTACCATTTAAAATAATATTATTTTATTACTTGTGTGCAACGTAAGATTTCAATGTAACTCTTTGTTGCGTATCGGGTATGCTATCGAACATAGCAACCCTTTAAAGTAAAATTAATATTTAATTCATAAATATTAATAAATATGAAAATTATTTATTCTTTATTTACCTGGGATGTTACATCCTTCCCCCCTTTTGGAAATTGCTTCCTCTCAATTTTATTCACTTATCAAAACAAGTGGGGGTATTTATCCCTCATAGCATTTTCAGATTCCCATGTTGCCTCTTCAACCATATGGCTTTTCCGCAAAACCTTTACCTGGTGGATTACCTTATTTCGTAACACTTTCTCTCTTCGGTCAAGAATCTGGACTGGTTTTTCCTCATAAGAGAGATTCTCTTCCAACTGAACTACCTATGCGCTCAAAACATGAGATGGATCTGGCATATACTTTCTCAACATTGGAACATGAAAAACATTGTGTACCTGAGATAAACTCGGAGGTAAAGCCACTCGGTAAGCAACTGATCCAACTTTCTCCAGAATTTCATATGGTCCAATGAACCTTGGACTCACATTTCCTTTCTTACCAAATCGCATCACACTTTTCCATGGAGAAACCTTGAGAAAAAAATGATCACCTACCTCAAAAGATAGATCTTTTCTCCGGTTATCCGCATAATTCTTCTGCCTGCTCTGAGCTGTTTTCATGTGTTTCTGAATCAACTAAACTTTTTCTGCCAACTCTTCTATCAATTCTGGTCCCATCAACTTCTTTTCACCCACTTCATCCCAAAAATCTAGGGTTCAACACGGCTTCCCATATAATGCCTCAAACGGAGCCATCTGTATACTGGAATGAAAAACTGTAATTATATGAAAACTCAACCAAAGAAAGATGATGGACCCAACATCCTTGACAATCCATCGAACAAGCTCGTAGCATATCCTCCAAGGTCTGAATTGTTCATTCTGACTGCCCAACAGATTGCGGATGAAAAGCTGTACTAAAATTTAATTCAGTACCCAACGACTTCTGAAGGCCTTTCCAAAAGTTAGAAGTAATCCTGGGATCACGATCGGACACAATGGAGAGAGGAACTCCATGTAACCTGATTATATCATTAAGATACAAACGGGAAAGTTGATATAGGGAAAAAGTATCTCGTATAGCAAGGAAATGAGTAGATTTAGTCAAGCGATCAACAATAACCCAGATTGCATTATCACCTCGAGATGTCCTTGGTAATCCCACAACAAAGTCCATGGATATGTTTTCCCATTTCCACTCTGGCACTAGTAAAGGTTGAAGCATCCCTTTCGTTAAGTGCCACTCTGCCTTAACCTGCTGACAAGTCAAACACATCATAGTAAAATCAGCAATATCCATTTTTATTCCACCCCACTAGTAATACTCCCGCAGATCTATGTACATCTTAATACTGCTAGGATGAACTGAAAACGGGGAACTATGAGCCTCACATAATAGCTCATTGTTCATCTGTGAATCCCAAGGCACACATAATCTCTTCCTAAACCTCAAAATAGAATCATTATCAATGTTGAATTCAGGCAACTTACCCTTCTGAACCAGCTCTAACTTTTTCTGCGACTCACTATCTTCACTCTGTGCTTGCTTAATTCTGTCTAATAGGGATGATCTCACTGATACCTGAAACAAAACAGAAGAACTTCCTGCACCAACAACTTCCATGCCAAAGCTCATCAAATCTTTAACAAAATGATCACGTTCCAAACACAACATTGTTAATGAAGCGTTACTTTTTTGACTCAAAGCATCAGCCACTTTATTTGCTTTTCCTGGATGGTAATGAATTATACAATCATAATCCTTGATTAATTACAGCCATCTCATCTGTCTCATGTTCAATTATTTCAGAGTGAATATATACTTTAAAATTTGTGATCAGTATATATTTCACACTTTACTCCATACAAATGATGCCTCCAAATTTTTAAAGCAAAAACAACAGTAGCTAATTCCAAATCATGTGTAGGGTAATTTACCTAATGAGTTTTCAACTGACGTGAAGCATAAGCAATTACCTGATCATTCTACATAAGTACAAAGCCAATTCCCTTCAACGAAGCATCACTATATATAACAAACTCACCATTCCTGGAAGAAAGTGCCAAAACTGGTGCATTCACCAATCTTCTTTTCAACTCCTGAAAACAATCATCACATTCTTTTGTGTAGATAAACATAACACCCTTCTGTGTTAGCTTAGTCATTAGACCAAATAACCGTGAAAAAATTTCAACAATCCTTTAGTAGTAACCTTCCAAACCAAGAAAACTAAGGATCTCGGTTACATTTTTCTGTCGTGGCCATTCTTCCAGAACATTTGTTTTAGCAGGATCAACAGTTATGCCATTTTTTGAAACAATGTGACCAAGGAAAGAAATTTGTTGTAACCAAAACTCACACTTGCTGAATATTCCATACAGTTTCTTTTCATTAAATGTTTGAAAGATAACCATTAAATGAATTTCATGCTCCTATTTACTTTTAGAAAACACCAAAATATCATCAATAAAAACAACCAACATTTTTCACCTGAGTCAACCGAGACATCACTGCAACAAACTGTTCAATTCTAATTCTAACCATCTCAGGATGCCGATTTGAAAGTTCATTTCCCTCTATATTCCTTCCCAGAAAATTTTTTCTGTTTCCTCTATGAAAAATCATTCATAAGACAGAAATATCTTAGGAAAAGGAACATGGTAATTTTTAAATGCTATATCATTTCAATCATACCATAAATTAATATATAATTTAACACTTTTCTAACTCCTAAAGTTATCTAAACCGACCTCTGATACCAACTATAAGGCCTCATCATTAAACCTTAAATAATATTGAATTAAATGAATAATTCACATTGAAGATATTTTCAGGTTTAGATTTTTAGTGAATTAGGACATAACTATTACATCTCAAAAGATTACAAAGTAGAAACTTATACTACGTTTCCATAAAATAAAAACTCTTAAAAAGAAACATGTCTAGTTCCATGTTTTAGATAGCATGACTTTCCAATGATCTCATCCTTGACCCAATTCCACATTAAGTCCTGTGAAAATAATTTCAAAAAAACTTTGGGTGAGCATAAAAAAGCTCAGTAAGGGATACACAAAGAATGAGAACTGCTAGTTTATCAAAACAACAAGTAAACCATGTATACATTATCAAAGTAATATTTTTCACCTTTATGATGTAGTAAAAAATATATACTGAATAAAAGATCATTACATACCCTTTTATATCCAAAATATTACCACAACACCCATATAATGATCACATAACATATAAAGGTAACTTGGGGATAAACATACTTTAATAGAATAACCATACTGTCGACTTCCACACATATCACTTAATGGAATATCCATACAGGCGAATTCCATACCCAATGCATTAGAGGTTATAACGTAACCACCCATCCTGGTATTCACGGCACCACCCGTCATATGGTTAATCACATAACCACCCGTCAAATGTCTATGTACCTTTATAAATTCATAAGACATAAAACAAACATAATGGAAAGAAAAAATTTCCATATTCTGATCACAATATATCACTTAAATATATTGACATAACAAATCCATTATAAATACCATTTTTAATACCAAAATAACTAAAGGAGTATATGGTATTTATTTCATTTAAAAAAACATTATGGCTTGTTGAGGATTCCAAAGACCAAATAATACTCACGGCAGCGGAAAAGGTCATTGTCACCGCGTACGTTAAAAGAAACATTCCTTTTTGTCGTTTAGTAAAACGCTTCGTAGAATAAGATTCCTTTTGTATATATGTAAAAGTAAAAGGGATTTATACACCGTATATGATATAGTTGTGTATAAAACGAAATATGCCTCAATGAAAGGAGATTGAGACGAAGTCCCTTACCTCATGTCTGACATGACTCGATTACTCTTTAATCTCCTGAATAATAAACTAGTGTTAATTTCAACTTGGTTAAGAACTTTTTTAAAGTTCATTATTACTTTTATATCACTTATTACCATGTAATAAACATTATGTAATCATTTAAGATAATACTGTTTGTTTTTTCGATATTTGGTTCTTAAGTCGAAAGTGGACTTCTTTCAATTACATGTTGTTCGTGTGGTCAGAGGTTCATTATATCCAGAATGATATTTATGATTTGGATATCATATATATCATACATATCCATCATATACATGTATTTATAATATTACATATTCATTTAGAGGTAAGAAATGAAATGCACCGTTCATGGAGACGGTAAGCCGTACGTACGCAGGAACGCTACTTTCATTTCTATGTCATATTGATGGAATTAAAACAAAATGAGAGGTATGTATATTTTATTTCTAGAATTATATTCATCATTTATATGTAACATAAATCATATATATCCATTATATGTACTTATAATAGTACATTACATTTGAGGATAAGAAATGAAATACACCGTTCATGGAGACGGTAAGCCGTACGTACGCATGAACAATACTTTCATCTCTATCTAATACTTTAATGGAACAAAAAAAAATAATGATATAAAGGTATATTATAATTCTAGTATAATGTCATATAACTTTAAATCCATCCTTTATACGTCCCACATATGGCATTAACGAATCAAATCACTTTGAGGGGGTGGTAGTCCGCACTTCCTAAAATGAAATTATCGTGTTTACCTACAATGGAAACCATAATGTTTTTCCACAAATGAAAAATACAGAAGCTCAAGTAAAAAAATAAACATATTATATATCATATATAAATATAGTGACATATTAATGGACACCTTTGAAGGTGTTATATGAGTGTTGAACAATCATCGTTTCGTGAGGCAGAAATTCGCCATCCACAGAAACAGTATGTTCTTTAACCATTAGATGAAGGTGTGTGTAAGTGTAGCTCGAATACTTATCATAACAAAATCCTAGTATATTTGAGATACTGTAGTTGTTACAAAATAAATGAATAAAATGAGTTTAGGGGGATGGAGAAGTAAAATAAAACAAAAGATCCCAAGAGAAGACACTACCTTTAAATCGGGTAACTCTTTTTGATTTGAGCTCAAAGGCTTCCTTGGGAAGACTTCTACCAAAAGTGAGGCTTCAAGGAGTAAGAGAGGGATGTGGAGAGATAAAATGGGTAGGGTTTGGCCGAGCGAAAGACTTTGGAAGTGTGGGTAAGGTGGTAGAGGCGGGGGCATTTATAAGAGGAGAGGAGGGGCACTCTTGGAATGTAAGGAAATGTTACTTTATTATAGAATGAGTTTCGGATTTTAATGGTCCCACATTGATGTATTTCGAGGATAAGTTGATAAGAGTTGAAAATATACCCATCCAATAGGTTTTGGATATGTTTAGGTCATAGATGTTACATTATCTTTTCATTTTATATAAATCCTTTATTAATGAGGTAATCGCTGCATCATCATGATGCCATAAATAATTTAATTTATTTAATGTCTAAAAATTATAAAAAAAATATAATTATGTATGAAATATTTTTATATTTCTAATGATTATTTATAGTAAAAAATATGACTTGTATAACCCATGTAAATTTTTTTTAGTAAAACAACTCATGTTTGTGTCATTTTTACTTTTACATTAAATAAAAAGTTATTTATGTCATTTCCCAACCAAAGTGGCTCCATGGGGTCCCCAAGTTGACCCATGGATTATATTGGTCTTCTATGACACATAAAATGTGGGTAGGAAATTTTTCAAGCTGATCTCATATTATTGAAACATTATTCTTACCTTAAATTACACTAATTACCTTTAATCGCGATTAAAAACTTAAAAGTTACTATTAACCAAAAAATTATTTTAATCCCATTGAACCACATATTACTTCTTAATGAAAACCATGTATGTCAGATTTTTGAAATTCAAAACACATAACTGGTAAAATTTCATTTAAACGGAAAATCAGTTTTTATAAGTACCACTTAGTGGTTTCACTATTTATCAAAAATTGAAGTTTTTTAGAAAAATACCAAAACTTCTCCCTAAGAAATATTTGATATTCTGAATTCAAAAATGAAGTCTATTTTACATAATTCAAAACATATAAGTTTCATTAATTAATTTAATAATTAAATCCCTCTATCAGAGCAAATAGCGTGTTTTTTGAAACAATAAGTATCAAAAGATTGACACTAGTTTAAGTCCGATTTCAAAGTGAAATTAATTCCAGCGACCACTATTAGATTAAATGGTAAAAATATATTATAATTTCACTTGAAAACAAATTAAAAAGATAATCTAATCATATAAATAAATTACATTAAATAGAGATTTTGAATTAAAATACAACATTTTTCACTATTCATTAAAAATGAACTTTATCGGAAAAATACCAAAAATTTACAGAAAGTAAATTTTGATGACCCAATTATAAAAAAGAGTTTTATTTGGTCCAATAGAATTTATAAGAGTGACCAAAACTATATTTTATGACGGTTCGCCATCAAAAGGTGATAAGTGATGCTTTAGTGAAAATTAGGGTATAAATGCCTAAAATTGAATTCTTTTCTTATTTTAAGCCTTTATCTTTTATTGCGTAAATGTAAAAACATTTAAAAACATATATAATCATATTTTAGTTATTTCATTCCATTACCGCCAATACAATGGCTATGTGTTAACTACCATTTAAAATAATATTATTTTATTACTAGTGTGCAACATAAGATTTCAATGAAACTCTTTGTTGCGTATCGAGTACGCTATCGAACATAGGAACCCCTTTAAAGTAAAATTAATATTTAATTAGTATATATTAATAAATATGAAAATTCATTATTCTTTATTTACCTGGGATGTTACAAATAATATTACAATATTAATGATGAGGAAGGATTAATATAACCCAATGAAAAGAAAATTAGTAATGAAATTATTTACCATGTGGTGACTTCTAATTCAAACCCCATATGATGAAATAATTAAAATTTAAATTAAATAACCATTAAATATTAATGAATAATTATATTGAATTTAAAAGGGGAAGTATTTACACCATAAAAATAAATTTTCTGAAAAACATTACAATATGACTCAATGTAGGGAAATTGAGATGAAGTCACTAACCACACACTCTCTTTCAGTTGAACATTATTTAACATACTGTATAGTAATTTTAAAAAATTTATTAACTTATAATATATTATTATTATTTTTTATTACATCATATGTTATCATTTTTAACATCTTATCACCCGTTTGTGAATAGTCATTAATTTTTTGCAATGTTTTAGGTTTTAATTTCCATGATTTTTCATGCTTGTTTTTCATGAAAGATCTTGTTGTTATGGATAATATATAGTTCCATCAGATACATAATAATAAAATTGAATAATTATCATAATTAAAAATAAATTTTACTTTTAATTTCAATCATTATGTTTTTTTGAGAACTAATGTACATTGTGATCATGGACATGGTTGGTCATACATATGCATGAGTAATGTTTCCATTTTTATAAGATCATTATGGAAAAAAGGTAGGTAATATTTTATGATTACAAATTTATAATAATACCCTAAATATAATATTTTTTTAAATATACTTATATATATCATTAATGTGGTTTGTGATGAATATATAGTCACATTGCTTCGTGAAAGTGGTAGTCCACACCTACAGTATTGATATTATCATGTTTTAGTGAGTAAAATGGTATGAAAGAATCTGATTTTTTTTATATTAAGAATGAAAAATATTTTATTAAAATCATAATTATTTCATTTATATCACATATATTAATTTAATAATTCCTTATTATCTATCATGTAAATCATTTGTGAAAATTGAATCATATCATTTTGTGAGGTGGTAGACTATTGTAAACACGAGCGACATTATCATATCGCCAATGCAATGTAAATTACAAATTTATACATTAAATAATAAATAAAACTATATAATTATGTAATAAATATAATATATATACATCATCTACTTCTTCATAGACAACTGTGATAGGTGGTGATGGAAAAACAAACGACATTGATTCGTGAGGTGGTAGTTTATCATACACACAAATAATGATTTTGTAGCCCATATTAAGGAAGTTGGGGTGGCAGTGTGTCAATAAATTAACATAAAAACGTATAAGTTTATGGAATATAATTATTTTACTATATCATCATGGTTAATAGTCATTTAATTTTTTGGACGAAGAAATAGAATAAAGATTCTCATTGAGGAACCTTACATATTATCCGGGAAACCTCATTAGGTTTGCAACAAAAGGCTTTTTAGGTTAGATTTATGATCAAAATAAGTATTAATGATTAAATTAGGGAATTTGGGAATGTTTTAATTAGGAATCATCCTAATAAAAATGTTTTTTATGGTGGGAAGAATAGATTAGAGATGGTTTCCTTTGTAATTTATTTGAGTAGCACACTTATAAATTTTTTAAAAGAAAAAGGTGTACCAACTTTTTCCACATGCCATAAGGGTAAAAAATAAATTATTAACATTAATTATAAATTATAGTGTCTAAATATTTCTATAAAATGGATTTTAGACAATTTTTTAGTTTATTTTAACCCATGTCATTTTAGTTTAACACCCTAGTTAATTAATTTTTACCCAAACAGTATTAAATAACTTTTATTGATTTTAGCATTCATTTTTCTAAAAAAAATTAATTTTTCATTATTAGATAATATAAATAATTATAATTATAAATATATAATCCACTTTGAAAAAATACATTTATAAAAGTGGAAAAATTTTATTTAAAATTAATCATGGAGAAGTGATTAGAATGCAGGGTTTAAAAGAGAAAATGTTCAATGATTACAAACATTTTATATAAAAATTAAATACTAAAATGATTACAGTGGACTAAATTGGATTAATTTATATATAATTGAACTAATTTTGATATTATATTAGAAAAAATGAAGACAATTTTGAAATAAGAATTATCCCAAGGTGGAAAAAATTAATTTTAAATTTTTATGCAAAGCGTTACTAAACCGTCTGTTAGAAAAAATACCATTTCCAGAAAACATTTATTTTTCCATTTAAATGATTATTATTATTTTTCAAAATTTTCATATATAAATAATTTTCATAATAAATTTTTTAATATTCATTCTGTCTAATATAATTTTTTGGTTATAATGATATATTATATTATGGTTCACTTTGACTTGGGGTTGTGTGTTATGGAAGCTATCGAAGAGATTAAATTTAAAGAAGTATATTTTATGGGTTGTTTATGCTCGGTGTAGCATGTCACATACAATATTAAATACAATGTATTATTTTATTAAATTAGGATATTATATTCTCCCACCTTAAATAAATTTTGTCAGAACAATTTTATCCTGATCTCGATAATCATGGTTTTGACAATTGAAATTAACTTTTTTGAAATCCCAAATTGTAAGAAGGGATGAAACAAAATCTTATTGATAATTGAGAAATGGAAGTATGAAGTAAATATGTAATAAAACATAAATATTTTTCTATGTAGAAGAAAAATGGTGTCATGTGAGAATAGGATAATAGACGAAAATCAAAAGTATTTATATAGAGTGATAGAGGCCATTGATCACATGAAAGTTAATAATAAAAGGTAATTTATAAAAATCAAAACTATTAATCTAAGATGATTTAAAAGACCTTAATTTGAATATAAATTAAGGTATTAGGATAACATTTTTTTTCTATATCCTTTTACTAGATTTGATTATTCTTTTTCTGTCAAAGAATATATGGAAATATAATTACTTAATATGTTTTTATTTCATAATCCTAATTTCATCATTTTTTGTGCCTTAATTTTTTTTATAATTCAGCCCTTAATATAAGAAATTAATATCCAAGAATTAATTTTTTATGACTGAAGCACTTAAATATAATTTTAATAGATCATTAGTTCTATAGAAGAGTGACATGTCATTCTATATCTCGGCAAATATTTGTGTAATATGGTTACAAAAAGTAATACAATGTAACACATTAATATATAAACATGCACAATTACACCATCGGTTAATCATTAATATTTATTTATCAAATGGTTCAACTAAAAACAATGATATATGAACTAGGACATCACATAGGCCAGTGGCAGGTGTTAAAGCCTTATCATTATTCAATCACATGTACAATACCCTGAACCTTAATGGACATGATAGGTTGTCTCATAACATGTGGGTTGTCCTTTTTATAAATCTATACTAATATAGTTCATGTAAATTTCTCAAATAAATATTATGGAAATCCTTAAAATAATTAATCATTATAAAACTATTTTACTTACATTTTTAATAAAATTTAATTTTCCCACACATTCTAATAATTTATTTTACTATTATTATAATTTTATTAATGATCATATTAACCATAAAGGTCATCAATACCATTAAACTATTGTATATAAAATTTAAAGTCATTAATCCTTAGATAATATTTTTTACTATGAAATATACTAAACCAATGGGTTATATTACATAAATTTGTCCCAAAATATATTTAATTTTTGTATAATATGATCACCTAAATCCTAAAAAATGGTCTATATGAATATGAAATTATGATAAATTATAAGATCATAAACTGTTGATGATATTCATAACTTATATTTTTATAAATACACATATACATATGAAATTTTTCATAATCCTTATATGCTTCATGATTCTTATAACCAAAATACCATTGGTAAAATTCATATAAAAGTTTATTATTGAATCATAATACAAAAAAAACATAATCCTCTTTTGTTTAACATAAAAACTTATTTGGACTAGGTGTTGACCTTTATATGAGGTAATTAAACCAAAAAATACCCAGGTTCCCCGCATTTAAGACAATAAATTATAAATGCATCCTTTGGATGGTATCTATTTCCTTTCATCATACTCTTCATTTTTAATTAGTAATTCATTTAATTATACCCATCTATTCAATACTTAAATAATTTAGTGATTCAATTACGAAAATTTTCTAGGATTATATTTCGCCATTTATGATATGGTGTAAATAAATCCATATATCATTGATAGTCTCTTCCACTCTAGATCTTATAGATCATCTAACTTCTTTACTGTGGTGATTCTAAATGTTTTTTTAGTTAGGGGTTGTTAATAATATTTTTGGATAACAGATTAGGCATAATCATGATATCATTCACTTCTATATTCATCACATGTGTTTGCTCATAGTAACCATATTTTCCATCACATTCATTTTTAACTTGATCCCTTCAGGTTTCAGCAATTGACTAAAACCAAAAATCATAGTGTGAGAAACAATAATTGTAGTGGAATACCCATATAATAATTTAGTATTTTTCTAAATAATGAAAACTTATTTTCAACATAAGAATCATTAATTTTGACATAAATAATTCATTATCATCATCTATTCAAATGTCCTATAATGGTTTCTAATGAAAATTTGAAATATCCCTAGAATACCCCCTAATAGTGTCAAACAATGTGCACCAAAGGCTCATTGTAATACACCAAGTGATGATTAGGTCAAGAACAATACACCTTTTTTTGTGTTATTGTCCCTAGGAACCTATGTCCTAGAACTATGTCCACATGTAGTATTTAGATATGAATTTATTCATAAAAACACATTTATTCTCTTCCACACCCAATATTTAAAAAATTATTATATATTTATCCTCAAATATTATCATATGGATATGTTCCCAAATCCATGTTTTTAGAAATCTAGTTCTCATAGTTTTTACTAATATTTATCTAATACCAACTATAGAGTCCCCACCCCTAGTAACCTAGGGAATGTGTAAACATTATTAAATTTACATAAGATATAATGAATTGCATCCCAAAGGACCAAAATGATTGGTATTCTTGGTAATCTAGATACATACATTATTCTCATATAATAGATTAAAATAAATGGTAAAACATAATAGTTTTTTATAATAACATTATTCTCTCTAAAATATCCTTACATATCAACCATTTTACACCTCATAGATTCCTATGAAAGGAAAAAAAAATATGGGTGTTCTACAATTCTTAGTAAGGATTGAGTATAGAAGATGTTATCATGAATAAATAAATATAATCATCATGGAAAAGTAAATAACCAAATCGATGAGACATTTAAAAACATAAAAATCCTAATAAATATTAAGGGTAAATAACTAAAAATACAGTCCATGTAATCAATTAATTGATAATTAAATTCATCCAGATATAAAATCATTATAAAAATTTCATGAATAATAAGATATGGAATAATTAATATATCCAGATAAATAACATTAAACATAATCCATATAATCATTTAATTATGAATGATATTTACCCAGAAATAATATAATAGAGAAAATATCGTCGAAAATATGATAACTAAAATCTTAATAAAGGAAATACATAATTATTATATTTCATGATATCTGGAACCATGATACATCTACCATGAAAATATTTCCTCAAGTCCTTTAAAAACTGATTGGTAGAAATATATTTAACTATGGTTATACAATTGGTTTTTCACATAATATTATTGATGCATCTAGGGGATGTCTATAATTGGGTTCCACCCATGTCTTAATCTATGAATCAATCCTGATATATTGAATATTATATTTTATTCATAAATATTCTTCATTATTATCAAATATATGAATTGAATAAAGAACGTGAATTTATCAATATTTTACCAAATAAAAAATTGACTTTAAATATATTACACTTTATATTGAAAAGATATATGATATAACAAATAAAAACATCCATGATACATAATATGGAAATTTTGGGGAAATTTATTGTCATATGGTCACATTAAATTTAATAATTCAAGGGAAAGTTAGTGACTATAAAAATGAATAAAGGAATTAAATTTTAATACTATCCTTGGTGAAAATATCAAAAACCATACATAGGATGAATAATGATAGTATCAATACAACATTTCCATAATAAAGTATATGTAAAATATAGTATTTTTATCTTTTAAAAATATTAATACCATAAAAAAATGTTTAAATCATTCTTGAGGAAAATCTCCTTTTCATTTGGAATATAATTTTTTAAAACTAAAAGTTAACAAAAACAATAGAAAATAATTTTCTGTGAAAATAATATTTGAAACTTATAAATTATTCTTTAAAACATTATGTCCTCATGATGTAAAGAAATTCCATATATGAAATATACATTAAAAAATGAATCCATTTCATTTTATGGTAAAACCAATATTATAATTTTTTAAAAAACCCACACCAACATTCCATTCAATTTTTTTAAAAAAAGATAAACATCGAAAAAATGTATTTTAAACCTCATATAGGAATTGTAAAACATTTTTTGAAAACATTTTAAAAAAATGGTTTTGGAAGAAAAAAATAATTTCTAACATAAGAGAGAAATATGGTTGTATCCTATTAAATTTTTTTATCAATTATATTAAGTACCGATTAGTGAAAAATTGTGTGATTACTTTAATACTTCATTATTAACTAAAGGAAAATAAAATTTATGTGTTTATTAGACAATGAAAAAATAATTTTTTTCAATGAACATTTCATCATAAACTATCACGGTTAAAATGAGATTTTGATAAAAACCCATATAAAGGTAATTATGTTTAACTGGGAATTAAAATAAAGAATAAATTATGCCTATAAAATTTTATTCCATATAAAATAAGTGGATATAAATAAATATATTGTAAAAAGTCATTAAAAAAATAATCAGATAATATTAAACAGAGTGAATAAGTAATATAACTCAATGAAAAGAAACTAATTTTTGAAATTGTTTACCACTCAGTTACATTTAATTTAATACCCCTTAGATAAAATAAATAAAATTGAAATTATAGTACCATAAATTATTAACTAATCATAATATTACATGTCAAAGGGAAGTATGTAAAACATACAATGTAAAATAGGTGAATAACATTACAATATTGTTCTCTCATTAAGAATAGGAGGTATGAGGAATAAATTTTCTCAATCAAATAATATGAGTTGAAAACTATATATTTAAAAAAATTAATAGGATTTTTAACATTAAATAGAGAGAAAATTACTTTATATTATGAAAAAATTGGATGAATCCATTAGTACCTATGAAAAAACATCATGATACATGTAGTCATTGATTCTTGTATTCTCTTTGGCCTTAAAAGAAAAATAATTCATTTATTTAGGGTATTTATACCATGTCTATTAAATAAATTGGATATTAAATATTCTTGTATCTATTAATAATCTATTTGATGTTATCCTAAGGTGGAAATATACTTTGGAGAGTCCAATTATTCTATGTTTCTGGGGACATGAATAGGGAAATGTTATTTCTTGTAATATAAAATGATAAACCTAGGTAAGGAAAAAATATCATCCTACATTCCTAAAATTTGGGAAGAATAATTAAGGTAATTATCATAAAATAATTATGAAAATATTCATCATTAAAATAGTAATCCATTAATCGTAATAAATAAGTAGGGATATGGAGGGTAAAATAATGGAATTAATGAAAAAAACATTATAATGCACCACCCACAATGAAATGTTTTACCACAATGAATTGAATATGATTGAGATAGAACGATAACATAAATTTTTAGATATGTATTCGATAATGTTTTTCTATACAAATGAGGTTCTAAAATTCTTATCATATTAATTCTTATGATTAATCCAAAAGGACTATTCAAAACACTAAATATATATAAAGATCCTATTTGAGGGGTTTCAAAAGTGGTTAGGATAAAAACCTTCGCATAGTATAGTATTCATATAAAAATAATTTCAATTATATCATTAAAATATTATGACATGATTATATGTATAATAAGAAGCAATAACCTCAAATTTTTTTAGATAAAGTTATAAAGATAAATTTTTTTCACCAGATCTTACTCAATAAATATTATAGAATATTCAAATCATTATGTAATACATTAAAACTATAGAAGGCTGATCGAATAAATTCAGTGATAATAATTTAAGAGATGTAGTGTTAGAAGTTAAAGATAAGGTATTCATTTGAATATAAGCATGGTGGATGGTTGTGATATTTGGGAAGAAGGGAATCATGATTTGTACAAATGATTCCCCCTTAAAAAACTTGATCAAGTGGGGATAATATCTTATTTCTATTCACTTCCATAAAAACATCTTAATATATTGTATTTCTTCCATGTATCACATTGGAGGATGTATAAAATCAATCCTTAACATATACTAAACATGGAGGTGTTAAAACCATAACATGGTACCACTTATAAGGAATGACTTGAATAAATCATAGATCATATAGATAATGTATATCAAAAAAAGGAATCTCACTTGTTTAATGTTTTCTGTAGATATAATACATTTTAGGATGTATCAAGAACATCTAATAATATAATGTGACAAATGTACCATCATTTATTTTCATCATGTTGACCATATTCTGAGTGAGAATTTCTTTTTATGGGGGTAAAATGAAACACGATGAAATTTTTGTATGTTTTATCATTAAAATAAATCCATTATGATCAATATTTATTAAAACACACAACAAAAAACAAAAATAATAAATTCCATATTTCAGTGAGGGAAAATTATTACAACATGAAAATAAATAAATAAAAAGATAAATTAATGAAGCATAATTAGTAAATTTACAAATGGAATGAAACAAAATGTAAATAAAAGTAATTCAATGTTTAAATTTTCATCATCCTGATTTTCCTTGAATAAAAAATAAAAAATAAAAAATAAAAAATTAATATATAAATATAAAAATATATTAAATATCATTACTAAGAAATTAGAGAATGGGATGGATGATTTTAATGAATAATGTATTTCTATATATAAAAATTCAATAAGAACCTTTGATGTATAATCATTAATCATATAATCATTTGATATATAAATATTGGATATATGGTCGTTGAATATTCTTGTACCCAATAAGTATATTTCAGTTGTGTAATTGTAAGTAAAAAATAAAAATAATATAATTCATATATAATAAATAAGTAAAAAAATGTTATAAAATTATAGTAATTAACAGAAATACATTATTATCAAAAAAATATCATTATTCATTAAATATTATTTTTAAATAATGAATTTATGTGTTTATAAAACTAATAGATTTATTATAATCCCAATTGATTTATAAATTTTTTTTTAGAGGATAAAAAATTAATTTTAATGAGATTTCATTCATGTAATTTGACATTTAAAAAATGATATTTTCAATGATTTTTCAATTTATTTTTATTTTTATCATTATAAAATTAATTGATCTCTTTTAAAATAATATTATTACAAATTGAGTTATTTTCAATATATAAAATATATGTTAACACTAATTTAATATTTAATTGATATGAAATAAGATAAAAAACATTAAATATTAACAAAAGTCATATTATTATTAAAATATATTTCTTTATCTATATTTTTTTATATAAAAATATTTTAATATTTAGAAATATAATTAGATAAAATTTAATAAAATAATTTTAGAATCATGTTGACATTTTGTAATTTGTAAAACTTTATAATTTTGGAAAGAATAAAAAACAAATCTAAAAATTGAGTCACCATGGTAGGGATAAAATAAAGTAAATGAGTTAAATTAGGGGATAAAGGTTTAATAAATTTATAATAAAATATATAATTTTTTGGGTTGAAGTTAATAAGGACCCATCTCAATTATGTTTTTTATTTGTATCCACTTTCCATGTAAACTGAAAAGAGTACCCCTTATAAAATGAATATTTATAGAAATATAACTCAAAAAACATATTAAAGGTCCCCTATTGTACCCCTCCTAACACACTCATTATATTTAGTATATATTTCATCTTTTATTAAATTTTTTCTCAAAAATAAATAGTACAATATTGGTCAACAGTTTTCCAGGAATATATCCAAAATACTTTATTTAGAAAGAACTCGATTGAAAGAGAAAATGTATCTATATAGTATCAAGTTATTCAACATCATTATGGAAAACCTTATCATCTCATGTTTTTAAAAATATCATCAAATTTTATAATTATGTTCAATTAAAATCATTATTATTATTTAAAAAATATATTATAATAATATAACTATATATTATTAATCATACATTAGTATAAAATGTTCTTGTTTAGACCGATTCAACAATATATATGAAGGATGTTATGCCAACACACCGTTACAATCATGGATGATTATGAATGAAATAAAAATGGTAATATATGATATTAATGATAAATTTAATATATTAATATGGTTCTATAGTTTTGTAAAAAAATGGATGGGTGTTATAAAAAAACTCCTTATTATCTGTAAAATACTTGAAATAAGATAAAAAAATTCTATTATCACAATATATACAAATACATTGCATAAAATTAAAATTTTATTGGATAAATCATTAAATATAAATGATTCCTATATCTTTACTAATACCAAATGAATAAATTTTTATCATACAATTATGATCAATGTCTCCATTATAAATATTTAACAAAATATTCAAAATTATAAACATATAATGATGATTATAAACCATAACTAATTAATAAATATTTATTAAATCATTTTAAATGATGAATAAATAAATAATATATGATTAATGTTTTAAAATTTGGTATCAATATAGTTATATTTATAATATAGAAGGAAGAATCATTTACATGGATACAGAGAGTTAAGATAAGGGTTTTTTTCCAATTACATTTTGAAATAAATATTGATTATAAAAAAATTATGTGAAGAATTTTTTTTTCATATAAAAACAATTTATTTTATTTTAATATGGTTATTTCTTGGATTTTTAGGTCTTCATAACATTTCACCCCCTTTTGGATCATAATCCTAACCAAGTTAATTCATGTAAGATGACTTGATGTTATCTATTTTTTTCAGTTGGGAATCCTTCTTCACAATGCCCATGTTTTTCATAGGATTTTAAATATAAAAACATCCCTAATTATTTGATTTATTACGTTTATTTTCAATTTTATTTAATTTAAAAAATTATAAATTTAATCCTTTATTAATTTTTACCATATTATCACTTTCTCCCATCATTATTTCAATTTTCTATATGAATATTCCATTCAAAGTATTCATGGATATTGAAAAAATATTCTAATTAATTTATCATTATTTTTTAAACATTTATTTATATGTGATTTACATAAATTATAAATGTAATTAAAAATATAATGGATATTTATTCTTTGTTATAATTAGGTTTTTAATTTTTATTTTAGATATCCTTAATCTATGTCAAAATCAAATAATGTTTCTTAGGATTGACTAAGTATATTATCTTATGATACCATCCACCTTTATTATTCATATGTTTTATGACCATATATTATTTAAATCATTATGAAATCCATTATTTAGTATGAAATAATTAATTTATGTTGGAATTATAAATGTTTTCATGTTCATGGGATAATCATATTTATAGTTTTTCATTAAGTGTCTAGGGGATAAAAAATAGACCTCCAATGAATTGGGTAATAATTTATATGTCATTAGATTACATGGATATGACTAGTAAGTTTATCAAATCATATATGTTTATGGTTATTGGGAGTGAACCCAATCCACCATGGTATATGAACTTGTCTACTATTTGATAATGGTCATGGTAGTAATCCTTGATAGAAGAAATTTTATTCTATGATTATGTATAGTCAAATTATTTAGCAATATTTATTTAGTATGAAATAATATTATGTTATGTTTCCATGGATTATTATAATTTTCTATTAATTCCATATTCCTATGTCTCATTTCGCATGTTATATGAAATTAATTTTTCATGATTTTTCATTTAGGATCAATGTTTTATTAGGAATTATTTCTTTATGTTTTGTTCATATACCATGGTTATGTTATCATACCCACATAAAATTTTATGCACACATATACGCTTTGATTGATATAATTTATTAAAGATACCAAAAGGATTTTGATAAAGAAAAGTTTTTGGTTTATTTATTATTAATATATAAATAAGAAGTAAATTTAATATATATAAAATTTGGGTGGTCGAGGAAGATCCCAAAGAATATATAGAATATATTTTCCATGAATTTATCGGTAATAGAAATTTATGTCACAAAAATTATGAGTGAATGTTAATTTTATGGATTTGAAGTTACTGCATGGAATTCTCAAAGATAAATATTCAATATGGAATCTGTGGAAAATGATCATTGTTTATCTGAAATAATTGTGATGGGAAATTATTATTGGCTACAAGTGACACTATCAACATTATAATTTTAGTGAATATGAGGATACAGATATTAAGAAACATCCAAGGACCATGGATGAATATGTAAAAAGGTTTTTTGAAATATTGTGATTATATCCATTAATTATTGAATCTTAAAACAACTCTCTTTCATAATGAAGATTTTTCAGATGAATGTTTGATAATTCTATATATGAATCAATAAAAAAATAGGTATTAAATGGTTATCGAAATACATAGACTTGAGTTTTAAAATTTCACATGACATTGAAATTGATATAAAAATGGTTTGAAAGCATTTTGATATTTTATAAATGAATAAACAAGTATTAGAGCTATTTTTGAGTTTATTATAGTTACCATAAGGATAATTAAAGTGGTTATGTGGTGATTTATAATAATTATGTAATTTTTTTGTTAAATCATAGAAAATTTAAACCGTTATTTCACATGTATGGTTATTCTCAAAATAGAAAATTCATAAATTGTAATGCCTTCATATAAATGTAATATATCTTGTTTTTATCATGTCATAAAAATAAATAAGTGTTAAATGATGTTTTTATCTAATAATTTATCATAGGATATTTATGTTTTATTTGAGTTCATACATCAATATGGAATGTAATTAGATACATAATATATTATGAAGATGGATAATTTAATTAATCCCCTAATAATAGAGTGATACATAAAATTTTTAACGTTTCATGTTTCTTTCTTTAATATCATGCAATAATACTATGAAGTACAAAGACTAACAATAAATTATATAGTGTTTGGGGATGACTATGAAATGAAAATATCTTGCACAATATATATAATGTTTTGATAAATATTTAATTTTTTTAATATCATGTGTAAGGAATTTGATAACACTAAAGAATAAATGTGGAAAGGAAAAAACCAAACATAGTTTATAACGATTATATAATTAAAAAAATTATTAATTTTTAGGGAAAATATTTGAGGAAAAAAACTACAAAACACTAAGATTCAAATTTTGTTGAATAATTTTTTAACAGTATGTATGTTTTATCTATTTAAAAAAATTTAGAAGTTAAACATGATGAACCCAAACATATTCAATAATAAATCATCTTATGTCTGAAAATGTTATTATGATTCAATATGTTGTTGTGATAATAAATTTTTATTCTAGGATGAAGAATAGAACTTAATAAATCAAATATAAGACAAATAAATAAATATATATAGATATGATATTTCATATATTTTCATAATATGATGAAAAAGTGTCACATTATAGAGATATTATTTAACATTGTGGTACAAATTTCTATTTCATGATAATTTTTTTGTATATGATCTTGCAAGATAAAATGGAGAGATTATATGCTTGTTTATATTGTGGATGTTTTTTGAAATAATTATCCTAAGTCTTCCTAAATAATTTAACATTTATTTTAAATAGATTAAAAGAGATAAAAATTAGATGAGTTTTTCACTAGATTTAGATTTAGAATTTGGGAGAATATTTTATTGATGAAAATCAAGTAATATGTTTATATTTTAATATCAAAGATAAAGCATCTTTATTTTGTTCATGTTTATAAATATAGGATATGAAGGATAATTAATATTGTTATGAATAAATCCCAGTACTGATTTCATAATGAGTATTTCTATATGTAAAATAGATATGTAAGTAACATTATTATTTAATGGAATATCCCATGTGTTGAGGATGAAAGAATAAGGATTGGACCTATGATATCTCCCAATTAGAAAAGTGGAATGGGATGAGATCGTTTCACATTTGTGATATTTTGTTGAGGCACATAAATAAGCGATAAGTATGATTCAATTTATTCCCTAGGATATATTTATATCATAGAGATAATATTTAAAAAATAACATGGATTTTTATGAATTAATAAAAAGTATATTACAGCTATCAAATCCCTCTTCATGAGCAAGAATATATTAACTAATTAATATATTGTAATTTAGAGAATAAAATAATATAATTTAGCAGTTTAGAAATATAACCCTATAAAACTATAGTGATATATTATTAATATATAAAATCTAGTTAAGTGATTAAATATTTTTTTGGTAGATTTCTATTTTTATTTATAAATACTCATGGATATATTCTTCCTTTATCTTTTATTCACTTATTCATCTTACCTTGAGTAGTAAATATAAATTTCCCTCTTCCCACTGTGTTAGCATTCATAATATATTGGATACCAGTATCTTGGACATGAATATAACCAAATAAGGATTAGTTTCCCACATTATGAAAAGTCATATAAAAATAATTTCTGAGATTATTGCATAGATTCTATCAAAAATACAGTGTGAATGTAGTTATGGGAAAAAAAGAATAAACTAACCAGGTTTGTTAGTACAACTAAAAGGGGTAGGGGGTTGAATCAGTGGTATAATTTTACAATTATTTCTTTTATTATTAACCATTGTGATCCAATAAATTTTTAATCCACCCAATTTTAAATAACTCTACCCACCTTGTATGATTCTAAAGTAAACCAAGCATGGGAGACATGGATTTCAGTGGTTCGTACTTAATGAAAAACTCATTATCATGGTTTCTTATTCTTCCAATTCATATATTCTCCACTAAAAATGAAATTTTTTACACTTTGGACCACACTAATCCATTCAATTTAATGTTCCACTGTACTTCTAATCCAGAGACCCACTAGAGAATGCAGCTTCACAATTATCAATGAAAAAGGGTGTTCATATCAGAATAAGATATATCATCACTTGAATTTTTCTTTTCACAAAAATATAATGACCATCCTATAAAGTCCTTTTAAATAATAAGATAAACATATTATTGTTTATTAATAATTTTATTTCTCGATGAATATAATTAGATAATCTTATCATGCTAACAATACCATGATCTATAATGATTTGTATAATCCTTCATAACTTGTATAATTGGTCACACTGATCACATATTTTAGGTATTTCCCTCATCTTTGGTCTTATTATTTTCTCATTTATAAAATTATGAATTAGGTTATTTCTTAGCTTCAAAACTTTTTATCTGCAATAATGGGTATAAAAAATAAGTCATCATTCTATAAGCGTCAACTCATTCAATATTAGATCATGATTATTATAGAATAAATATTCTTCTTCTTCATCCCAAAATATAATTTTAATTTTAATTCAAGAGTTGTATCATCATTCAAAATAAAGAATGAAAATCACTTTTGAATTCTCCCCATATTCGGGCTACTAAAAATCTCAGACATAAAAGTAATCCAAAAAAAATATTTCCAACAACTCATTCTAGAGACTACGTTTCATATAACCATACACAATTATCATTCTTTTTTCCTTATTTTTATTTGCCCCAAACTATGAACCATTATCACTAAATATTTTTTCTCTCAATAAACATTTTGTGTCTTATATATTTCTTAAAATTAATTACTTTGGTATCTTCTCAATCAACAAGAAATAATCCATCTCAATAGAATTTTTATGATCCACCCATTGATTGTAATTCATGAAAATTGAATTTACGAATTTTGAAAATGACCATATTTTTCATTTTAATCAATAAAATAAAATAAAATTAATTTTACCTATATAATCACACAAAATCTCTACACATCAAAACTCAATAATAACCAACACCTTTAACTTTTAGAAACATTATAACTCTACAAGACTAACTACAAAACCTATTTCAAAATATTATTTAAACATTAAAACCTAAAAAAATATTCACATTATATATATATATATATTGGGATTTTACACTAAACATAATGGGATCCAACTTTAATTTATTTTAATGAAGTTTTATTATCGATATAACTTAATTTGAATTTAATGAATCTCATAATCACATCATCCAAAATAAATCATAGATTTTTTTTATTTTTATAATAATTGAATATCAATGCATGCATAGACTTATTTTGTTTTGTGAGGATACCAAATATTATATAAATAATTTACTTTTACAAGTATGACTAATAACATAATACATAATCATATTCAACCTTATGAAGGCCTTTCTGTAGCTCGCTTATATGTATATCCCAAATGACCTTTTCATATATTTTCTTATAGAGTTGAAAATTATACAAATAGAATTTACACCTATATAAATGATATTTCCATTAACCAGCCTTGGATTAACATTGTATAGTAAATTACATTTAAATAATTCTCTTTGGATACACTTACAGAGATCCGTAATGAATATTCTCTTCTCTCAATGACATATTTGTATTACTTTATGTGTATCCACATATAAGAAACCCCATATTTTTTATCACCATATGTTGATTGATGAACTGAGGATCTGTTTACATGGAATTATAAAGATAAATCCCCTTACATAAGCACTCCCACGTTGATCAGCATAAGTTAGATCCCCTAAAATGAATATGAATCGTGTTCATTTTTATATATTTTCTTCAAATGACCTCAAGCGAACTTCATATAAACTATATCCTATATCAAATCACCCAAATTCTATAAAATAAAAATTATTAATTTAAAAAACATTCTAAAATGAATTCAACAACAATCTTATGGTCTTGAAAGTTAGTAACTCAACACCACACATTAACTTTCCTTCATAAAAAATGTATGGACAACAAAAAAAACTCATTCAATTAGGCATCCAAATCTCCCCTTTTCATTTATTTAAAATACCACTTTCTACATCACCAAAGTCAATGGAGTTCAGCTTACATATATTGAAAAAATATGTAAAGAACATAAATGGGTATAAACATCTCATTTTATTCACATTAACCATATTGTTATCCATCAATTATAAACCATATGATTCCAATTAGAGAGATAGAGAGGGATGATATCACATTTTATCTTATAAAGAAGAATTTAGATAGATATCTATAAATCAATATGGTATAACGCTTTATAGAAAAATAGAGTGTATAGCTAATGTGATCCATGTTATCCATAAGAAAACATTAATGTGATGAAAAACATAGAATTATAATTTTTTGGGATTATCTAAATAGAATAACCAATATAATTAAAAACATTCACACATATCAACATACCCATCCAAATAGTTCTTTTGTAAGGCATGAAATTCCAAAAATTTCTCGTCATTATCAAAAATTAATGGACACCACTTAAAAATATTTTCTACCATTATAATCTTTGGATGAATATGTGATTTTCATAACTCCTTATCCATATATTCTATCATAATATTATATATTCCATATTTATTACACCATAATATTTTAAATTTTTTACTTTATATTTTTTACCCCTAAAGTGATAAACTCACTTTATTATACATTTTATTTTTTTGAATACTCTATGATAGGAAAATTATTTTTTTATAGTGTATAAAACACTCACAATCTCTATATTTAATTATATCCTTTAATTACCTACCTATATGTACATCGATAAATAAAAGAGAAATATAGAGGTACCACTTAATTTATTTGTTATAATAGAATGGTTTTGGGTCTTATCTTAAAAAAATATTCTTATTCCTTCCAATGTCACCATGGGAAGTTTTTCTAATGTCTAATTCATAATTATAAGTCTTAACATATTGAATTCTCATATTATTTTTATTAATTATTTCCAGGAGTGGAACATTTTTTTCACCAAAATCATTAAGGAATAATTATTTCCTTATCCTATAATTATATTTATCAACAATTCATCATTATATGGTAGAATATTCATCTAGTAATTTATAATATGCTCAATCTGTCTAAAAATATTACATATATTTTTCCAGAATATTTATGTCACTGCATATAGGTGAAATATCATGTTGATTATTCTTCTTACACTAAATCTCTAGAAATCCTTTTTAACAACACCTAATTTTTTCATTCATTATTATATTTGATATTTACAACTGACGTTCTGAAACTATCAAGAATTATTTATTCATTTTCTCATATTATGTCGATTCTTAAAATGAAATCATTGTAGTCTTGGTATAATAAAACATTCAACCTCTTGAATTTTCACCATAATTCCCTTTCACAACATAGGGATATTCTACCTGAAACCATGTAATTAATTAATCATCCTTGTAACCCTTATTTATAACACTCCCACAAATTTCTTCCAAACATCCAAAAAAAAATTAGGTGGATAAAAGTAATGTATTTTTGGAAAAAAAAATATTTTTTAAAGAATGTATGCATATATTCTCACCAAATATACATCTTTATTTGTTCTATTTCCCATGGAATTATATATCATACAAGAGTGAGTATGGTTTATGTTCATACCTTCTACAAAAACAATAAAAACCTTCAAAACTAGATCATCCATATTTGTATAAAATCTAAACAAATAGGTTTTTTTGACTTATTGTAAGTGAAACCTATATTATCATTGGGGTAGTGATGTTTTGGAATTTTTCCTCAATATAATTAATATATAATAGTGTATCCCACTTCTCCATTTGGAATAAACAATATTAATTTATTTTTTAAAACCACAATTTTTAAAATTCAAGATAAAATTTTAAATTTATTTAGATCAGGTTCAACCGATTTTGGTAAACACATCATTATATCAGTTTCAGAATATTCATCCATAACCTAAAATAATTTGGTGAACCCTTATCTAATATTATTCAATATATATATATATATATTTATAAATCTTACCATTTTTTAGCCAAGATTTCTTCTTGATCCGTAATCATATTCTCTTTATTTGCCTCCACCGATTTATATTTTATGATCTCATTATTAATGTCATTTCATTCTTGAAATACTACTATTTACCTTTAGATTTCATTTTCTAACTTATGTTAGTCTTAATTTCTCCATGTTGAGTTATTTATTAAACTAAAGGAAGCACTCCAACTCAATATTTAGAATGTATTCAATCAATTTCATTTCTCCATCATCATCATCACTCTTATATTTATCAAAATCATTTTAAAAATGAGTTATAAATTTAATTCCATCTTCCGATTATAAGAGTAACGATTCAACCATTTATTTATTCTCATTAATTTTTTTTCATATTACTAGATAATTTTATATTTCATGATTTCTTATATTCTTCATCTAATTTTGAAATATTATTATTCTACTTTGGTAAAAATATGGGAAAATTTATAAATCAATTATTATTAACCCCTGGTTGTTTATATTCCTTTCCTTTAAAATTTCCCATTATTAACCTTTTTTTAAAAAGGTAAATGATATTGTTTAAATCTTAAATAACTACCTCTCTATCAAAATCAATTGCTAATATAACATCTTCATCTTTGGTTAGAGTATTTATTATACCACAAAATGATATATCTCCACTATTTATTTATTATTGAATGATTTAATTTTCCGAATTTAATGGGAAATGAGATTATTATCATGTTTATACAAGGAAAGATCCCATTTATCCTCCAATAATGAAATTGTTAGAATTAACCAATTAGAAGTATTTCTCTTTAATTTTTTTACAATATCAGAATCATCCAAATTCTCAACATACCCTTGGATATAGTCAAAATTGACATTGAGTCTTGAATTATATACATAAAGGTTTTCATAAAACGAAATTTTAATTGCATTAAACCTTACCCGACATAATTTTATTTTACCCCCTTAAATTTTATATTTCCATCATAATTTCTCATCAAATTTTACCAAATTTCCTTTTTAATTTTGAGTCATATAAAAATTGTGTAAAATCATTCAAATAAATTCATCTAAATTTAATTTTGAAATTTTAAATATAACTTTTCATATCTATTATTAGAAAAATTCATAAGAACGTTATTAGAAGTGGGTCTAGTCCTATTAAAATTAGCATCTCATATTTCTAGGACATGTGATATATTGTAGGGTAATATTTTATTCCTTGTCAATAAATATATGGAACCCCCTTTTATTCTTTGAATTTAAATTCCCAATTATTATCATCTACATAGATATATCATAGGGACATGTTGGTACTATAATACAAATTCAAGTACATAGATTATTTAGAACACTAATATAGGTTTGGGATTAATTGAACACTACTACGATTCATTATTTTAGAATTAATCATTAATAGATACTACAATATCAATCCTCTCAACATTAATTAATTCATCATCATAGTATATAAAACTAAATTAAAAAAATCACATAACATAAGGATTTACAATTTTTTTACTTGAGGTCATACTCATTACCTTGATTGGATAGTTAACACAATCAAATATTCTATACTATAAATGAAATTGGATTCACCAAGGACCATCTTTGTCCTATCATAAAAGACACCCACTATGCTCTTTCTTGAGAGTCCCACAAGATAATTAAGCCTCCCATTACACACTAAAAACAAGTGTTTGTATTACAATATGAAATATATTCACTAGTGTTTTGGTTTTTGTTACACCATATAAGATGTCCCTTCTACCACAAGCCTTCTAGTTAAGCATACCATGGAATCATTCTTCTTTAATATCTTTATTAGAAATTGTCTATGATCTTGTATATTAGGCTTACCAACCTTCTCCAAATCATCACTCATATATATATTCTCTATAAATAAAATTATTAGACACATATATCTCCGCTTATTAATATATATCTCAACTTCAGCCTCCTTATTCTAACCTCAATAGAAAAATTCATTGGGTTCTTTATCATCATCTAAAATCTTTCGTTACAGTACTACATATAATAGAGACCAGTTTTATATTTTATCTTCAACTCAAACAATTTTTATCTCGGAATAAATATTGGATACCTTTTATTATTTTTTAGATTATTATATGTTTATAATTTTTCTTTTATAGCTACATTACAATTTTTAATACACAGTATGACTCCCAATCATATAATTTTTATTCTATGGTTACTCAAAATTATAGAAATAAAAATAAACTTAGAAAAAATCAACTCAATATTCAAGATACATCCTTTGACCTATTCAGACTCCACAATTCTTCTATTTTACACATTTTTTATTCTCAAACCCATTCAACAGGATCACTGAATATTATTCATCATATTTTACATATTATCTAGAAAATATTTCCAAAAGTTACCATATTTTCATTTTTTAGTAAATTAAAGATAAACAAGATCAATAGAATCCTTCATCTTAGTGCCTAGAAATTAAATTTAAAACTAATGAATTTTGGAAATCAATAAATATCCATCCTCTTCATTTGAGTCAACACCTTCAAATCCATCTTCTACAAACTATAGAATAAATTAAAAAACACACAATAGAATTCAATAATACATAGTAATATAAACTATCAAAAGCTCAATAACTAAGAAATTGTCATTGTTAATCAATTTTAAAGATATTATTTTAACCCAAACTAGTACAATATCATCAAATAATATTTCTAGATATATTTTCTATAGTTTCCTTGTAAAAATATTCAATTACAGATTTAATACATATTTTTTTAGTCAAATTCATAATATAATTTCTTCTCTGTCAAGTTCAACTAACAATATTATCATTCATCATAAATAATAAAATATTTTTGGTCTTTCAATCATTAAAGACCAGTGAATAAATCAATTACTTTTATTTCCAATAAATATAATATATTTTTCAATACTCAAAATTTACCCATAAATAGATTTCTAGTACCATTAAATTGATTATGATTCATCCTTATGAAGGACTTTATACACCATAACGATATATAGATTACATATCACCTTTATACTGATTTTCTAGCTGTGATTATCTTGTTGTAGTTTCCCATTACAATCACATAAATAATATTTCCTTTATATAGCCTTGGATGTACCTTATATAGGTCCAAATAACCTTTAATTAATATTCTCTGGATCCCATTATGTAAATTCATAGTATGTATCCATCTATTTTAGTGACACACACTGATCTATTTATGGGGATCCTTATACACAAATCCTATGGTGTGTGAATCCCCTTACATGGATAGACCTATTAAGAATCCATTTTTGAGGATTTTAAAAGTTGAATCGCTTTATGTGATCACTCTTACATCGATCATTATACATCATATCAAATTATAGGAATCTACTAGTTGGCCATTTTTTAGATTATATTAAAATTACTTTTGGGCCATTTGGATCAATGCAGTTCTATCTAAAATCACACAAATAATATCAAATGACTATTGTAAATTTATCAACCCTACTCAAACCATTTCACCCGGATTATCAACATATGGTACCTTAAAAAGAATCAACTTTCTTATAGATTTTGATAGTTATAATTGGTAGTTTTACCTTTAAAATTAATAGAAATCCAAATAACTAAGAAGCCATAATTCAAAATGGTTAAGAGAATTCATAAAATAAGTTACCTGAATCACCTTCCCTCTATGGTGGATGCATATATATTTGTCAATTCACTTATTTTTAGACCTTAAATATTTTCTTAGCTCACATTTTTTATATTTTCATTATATATGTTATAAAAAATAGTATTATGGATGATATATATTAAATGGTATCTTGTGTGATGATTATTTGTTAGATATATTAAATAATTATTGAAAAATAAACTGGATATGTATTTATTCTCGAAATATGTAAACAGTGTAGGTTCTAGGGTGATATTTATTGTTATTTATGTAAAATTGTGTTATATTCATATATGTTTATTGTTTTTCCACCTATTGATCCCTTATACATTACCTTTTCTAAGAAGGAAATATTTATTGATTAATTAGAAAGAGCCTCAAAATTTCCACCCTATCCCACACAATTAGTTAGGTTTGAGTATCTCCACAAAATGATTAGTGGAAAATAGAAATATAGTGGAAAGATAAGTGATGTAGCACAACTACCTATCCCATAAAAACAAAAATGGGAAACCATTAGGGTTTTGATGTATCCCTAGGATACCCACCTCAGCCACCAAGTCTTCCTGACACCAAAATATGTATTCAACATCCTCTTCCCAATCATTCAATATAAAAACATATTTATATTCATTTAAATAATTTCATATGTTTAAATTCCTTTATTAAAATTAGAAATATTCAAAACATCTTTAATTGTTTCTATCATTTCAACATCCATTTTATCTTAAAACACAAATAATTATTTTTGTCGATCATGACAATAGATAACACCATATATATTGGAAAGGGTTTTGAAATAAAATATGACATTAAAAGTATAATTAAGGGAAAAAGTATAGTTAACATAAAGATACATGACCAATGAGTTAAATTTTTTGAATTTCCTAATATAGTATGAAAATTATATTGATGACTGTATATTGTGTTTTGTTAAAATATCTAATTAAAAATTGATTTTAGATGTTTTCTAGATTTAATTCCCTTAAAACTTTTATTGGGACCAACCATACCTTAGGCCATACAGAATTAGATGATGAATTTGTCCCATAAATTATTTTTGATATGATAAAGGCATGTAAAAATATGCATTCTTACCTCAAAAAGAAGAGAATATGGTAAATATTCGGATATATGGTTTTATATGTGAATGATTTTATAAAATAAAGTTATTATGAACATTTATACTGATATGAGATGACTCTTTTAAATGTTTTTTTATAAATTATGGATTTATTATTTAATAAAAATCATTTTATGTACCACCATGACATGACAAAACACGTGTCAGAATATAACTGAGTTGATTAATCATACACTATATTTCATTTCTTTTTTAAAGGAAATTAGATATCAAATTTATATCTTCCAATTATATAAAGAGTTCCGAAAAATAATTGGAAATTTTACACATCTCATTCATTTTGGTGTTGATTTCTACCCCACAATGATGTAATATTTATACCATGACATTTAAATTTTCAATAGATAAAAAAAGATTTATGTTTCATGGCATTGGATTTAATCCTAAATCAAACTTCTTCTCATGAGCATCTTATGTGTATTATTGATATTAGAACATTATCCGTTAGTCGAAGAGGATTTCATTGTTCATGTTGTTACATTGTGAAATCATAATCTATTAAATTTATGCTACATTAGAATCCTTTCTAGTAATGTTGGTAATACATTTTGAAAAATAAATATAAATAAGTACATCTCCTATTTTTGTACACAATCATGATGTAAATAATTATATTGGTAAAATTGAAAATATTATCTCATTAATCCTGCTATATTTTTTGTTTGTGTCTTAACATTTGAACTCAATAAAATAATATTTTATGAGTAATTAGATGTTATTTTTAATGATATTCATGTTTTATACCATTAATCAACATAGGATTTCTTACCATCAGTATGAAACATGCCTAATAACATCAATGACACATATCCCCATGATGGTTACAATTCACATGATTAGGCACATCCTTCAATAAATTATAATTCCAAATAACATTGAATTTTACATAAACATTTTAGGTCTTATCATGTTTCCAAGATTATTCACCTATATGATATAGTACTTCTTATATCTAAGGCTCGTTCATGTGGTGATGTTACTCAAGTGTTATGGCATCCACATTTTCTCACAAATTTTTCACTATTTATATGTACTCTATTATAGTAAATTTCAATATAGTAATTATAATATATATAATAATTTATAACAATAATTTTATAGTGACCCGTTCAATTTACGCAAATTATAACTTTATTTGTAACACAAATATCCAATAAACACAACCCAAATATCATTAAACCTAGTGTATTTTTAAAACCAGGATTAAAATACATGAAAAAAAAGATATAAAATTATTATTTTCATATCTATAATGACATTATAAATCCCTTTTACCTTTTAAAAATTATAAGGTAACATAGGTGGTTCTTGAACTAGTTTGGTGATATATAAATCCGGGTAAGGTAATAATGATTTTAAGGAAACATAATGTGTGAATTAGATGAAATAATAAGATATCAAAAAAGATATGGATCATTAATAATCACATGCTAAAATAATATAAACATCAAGGAATTATAATATCATAGAAACATATAGTATTCTAAATACAAATAATATTACATAATCATAATTTAATGATAAGCTCTAAGACAACATCACATTGTGTAAAAAGTTTTATCATGAGTTAGTTTCACCCCATAATCCCATACATAACATCTAATGGGATAAAAACATTTAGTAATTCATTGGATCAATATCACAGAGAAACCATCAAAATTTTTACTTTTTATGTGTTAAAGAATGAAATAAATCATATGGAATAAGAATAATAATTATCAATTCAATGAAATCAGTTACAAACTTTTGAAGCATATCGTAATTAAACCAGATTTTATAATGATTCCAAAGATAAAAATGTAATAAATATTAAAGATTCTTATATATAGATACAAAATTTCTCGAAATATAGTTTTCATTTCAGAATAGAAACATTAAATTAAAATTACATTAAATTATTAATGGATAAAAAATCTCCCATTACTTCGGTTTGATTTTGAATAATGTATTTTAGAAATCCTTAATTGAGTTTGATTTTAAATAAGGAATTTAGAAATAAAATTAAGGCATATATTACCTTGTTAAATGAATTAATAATAATATAGGTATATTTTAAATATATATATATAGTTTATAATATTTCCATTAAATAAAATATATATATAGAGTTATATAGATAATGTTCATAAACTAAAGAAAAAGGGTGGTTTAAATAGACCCCTTATTATATGATCCAGAATTGTACTTCACTTCCACTTAATATCCTGGATGATCAAATTATATTTAATAAATACATAATTAAAATCATTTTTCATCTATATTTTATTTATAATAATTTTATAATGTTAATTTATAACTATTCAGATGAGATACAAATATTAATTTCATTATTCTGAGGGTGTTTGTTTTATGATTTAAAGGTTGGATAACTTGTGGGTATGTATTGAAGTACATTTAAAATGGTACTATAACTTTCCTAATAAATTGAAATGAAATTATATTACTTATATAAATTTAAAAGGTCCTAGATTCCATTTTTATATATATGGACATTTCATTTATTAAAATTGTTAGTGTTATATAGTTAGTTTATTATGGAGGTTTTACTGACCATAGAGAACAATTTTTTTAAAAATTTAATATCATGTACATGTATTAATTAATTAATGTGAGAGAATATAATATACATATATAGGTGATTTAAAACAATTATAAGTGAATTTAAACCTTCTATTAAATAAATAATGTGAAATGAAAACTCATTGTCTGTAGAGGTAATGAACTGACATAATACAGATGGTGCTATTTTTTTGAATAATGGGTTAGATAATATTATGGATGGTAGGTATTACAATTAAAATAATAATTATTTATTATATATGATACTTTTTATAGAATTCGATTTTTAATATAACTATATCTGAGGATATGGAGGAAGAGAAAAATAAAACACTCAGTATAGGGTATTAACTTCTATATAAGATGTCTAATCTTGGGATTCCAGTAAAGGAACATTGGATTGGTCTTTTGATGAATCAATCAGTATTATAACATCAGGGATATGATTTCAATGTGGTAAGGGAAAAAAATTTTTATCCTCTAAGTCTTTGATGTTTTGTGGAGAAGGGGTAGTGAGTGTGGTATTTATAAGGAGAGTAGAGTGGTTTTTTTAGTACTATATTCATTAGTTTATTATTTTAGCTCAAGAGTGTCATTAGTATTGATGCTTGTGACTTTATATAGAGAATAATGAATATGAGTTTCAACTATTGTGTGATTACATCATACATGACCCCAAAATTCATGTATTTATCTTATTATATTAAATATCGTATTTTAGCATATTTCACTATTCACCAAAAAATTGAGTTTTTAAATAAAAACTACCCAAATTTCACCGTAACCATTTTTTTGATCAATATATTCCAAAAAATTAAATTAATTTTTTGAAAATAATTTTTTCTATTTGAGAAATTTAGATTTTAAATAAATTCTTCATTTACTTGAAAAAAATACAGTTTTAATATTATTTTAAATTTTCTACCCCTTTAAAAAAATTAATTTATGTCTCATAAAATTTATATATCATTACACTATAAATTTAATACATTTTATGATAATAATTATTATTTTAAATAATAATATTTATTATCTATGTTTAACTAAATTATTTATGTATTTCCAAAACACACAATTAATTTGTCATTTGTCAAACATTTACTTACTCGTACGATAGTATAAATATATCATTTTTTTCATTCTATAAGATACATATTATTATTTTACACTTGTATAAGTTAGGATACTATTCTAATAGTCATGTTACTATTCTTAAGAATCATATTACTATTCCAATAGTCAATTTGTTATGCCAAAGATCATATTATTATCCCAATAGTCAAATTCATAACAACCATATTGGGTCAAAAGTTCCTATGAATACCACATATTTTACTCACTATTAATTTACATATATTTTTTAAAATGTTATATATATGTTCATTTTCATAATTTATATTTCATTACAATCATTCTGCATCATTAATATAATTTTGTTTGTGAGTACTATTATTATAGTTGATCAAGAAAATTAAAATCATCATATTTTACCAAAAACAATTTATCCCTTTAAAATATGTTAAATTATTTTGGAAATATTTAATCTAAAAATTTAATGTTAAAATGAATATAATAAAATTTTATTGGTTTTATCATGTGGTGAATATTATATTCTAAATATAACACCTCAGAAGCGTACTTCCACTAATAAAAATATGCGTCATTACATTCTTCCCCTTTATGAAATTTCACCCTCACAATTTCATATTATATACTAAGGTAAAAATAAGTGAATATACTTATGATTCATTATTTCGTCTACCTGAAATGTTTCCTCCAAATATTTATGGTTTCACTATAATACTTTTTCTAGTGGAGTAATGTTATATTGTAGAATATTATCTCAAGGATCCAATATCTTCATCGGTTTCTCCTTCTTAGACGGATCATTTTCCAGATGTACCACCTCTAAATTTATTAAATTTGGGGGATCTAGTGTGTACTTCCTCAAGAATGATACATGGAATATCTCATTATCATGATAAATGGTTTCTGGGAGCACTAGTTATTGGACAGCATCATTTGTGAGATCGAGAATCTCACAAGGATCGATGTACATAGGGTATAATATTCTATTCTACCAAAATATCATGAATATCTTCCCTAGAGATATGTGGAGGAATAATTTATCTATGAACTCAAACTATGGGTCTCATTAATAATTTTTTTCTTGTACACATTGATCAACCATGATGTACTGCTAAAGGTTCTTTACATTTTTTTAAATTTTCTCGATCATTTTAGGACCCATCATCTTGAATTTTATAGATTCATCTCAATGCATAGGCTTGATACCTCTATTACCATAAATATCTTCACATGGATACAATTGTATTATTTATTGTAACTAATTCTTATATAATAACTCAACTAGAGGAATATTTTTATCTCACTATCCTTCGATTATTTTCAAGCATTCTCTCCCCATTTCATCTAATTTATGAGTTTTCTACTTATATATTATATTAATCTGTGGCTGATAATTCATATTGAAGTTAAATTATGTTTATAGATCATGTTGAAGACTTATAATGATTTTATATGTGAATCTCAAATCCCAATCAGATATAATCATGAATGGAGAACCATGCAACCTCATCACTTCTCTGGTCTATATCCTTGAAATTTTATCAAGTGATAAGTCCACTGAAATTACAATAATGTGAGTAGTATTTTTATGATTATCCAAAAAACCCCATATTTAATGATTTTATATTTATATATTTTTATGACTATTAAACAAGTCAATGGTGATTTTTTCTTATATTCATATAGGTATAAGAAATGGTTTTTTCATCCCCTTAGACATTTTCCTTCATCCATCACCAACAAACATACCAGAAATATTGATGTATACTATGTGATCTCCTTCATCATATTTACCGACTAATATTTATCTTGGAGGTCTTTATACATCATAATTATCCTTATGTGTGTGGAGAATTGTGATTTATTTTCATTATTAAACATCTTTTTCTTTATATCAATATTTGTGGTTATATATTTTCATGGATCAAATATTACAACTCCTTTATCATCAATTTTGAACATTCAAGAATTACCTTTTCTTATAACATCCAATATTATTCTATATTTCTACATCATCTCCCTATGAATCCATTATCTTCTTTAGAAGGGATGGTTTGGCAATCATTTTAGAAATTAATGATTATTTTTGTCCCTTTATGTTCCCCATATTTGTACTTATCAAGTATAAGAATATTGAATCATTTCCAATTCTCAATATTGATATGTTTTATAAATAATTTCTACTAAGTGTATCTAATTATTTATTTTCACTCCGGAGATGGTAGTGGATTGAGTTGTCGTAGTCCATCATCATTTCTAACCAAATTTATTATCCCTTATTAATATATTTTTACAAGAATATATATATAAGGATATTATGATCCATATATATTTCACAATTCTCCCCACATAAATAATTCCACTAAATTTTCAGTGTGATGATCAATGTAACCTGCTCTGGATCATGTGTTGGGTAGATCTTCCCATGAAATATTAACTTCCATGATTTTTAGGTTGTCACGTTATCATTATGCACTATTATGCATTATAATATTTTATTCGATACATCACCTTAATCCAAAAACATATCCCCATTTGAGGGAAGCATTTGTAATGGAGCAGTGATAAGACTTTATTTAAAATCATTAAATCTGTCCTTGTATTCATTAGTCAATAAAAACATTTACCCCTATAAGTTATCATTATTAAATAATTTGACCAATATGAGATGTTTATTCCAAAAAATTAATATTTGGCTAGTTCATCGAAATTATGGATTTCTAATGTTATTGTTTTTATATTCCACTCCTAAATTTACTTAATCTTATAAGTTTCCATAGATATCAATTTTTTGGTGACAACATGTCATAATAATGATAAATCCTTCATATAGAAGTCTAATTTGCAATACATTTCATATAGATTATCTGTTAACAATGTATTTATCGTAACATTCAAATGCTTTTCATTCTCCTCCTTGATTTTAGACTATATTATAATATCATCTATAAAGACTACTAAACAAATATCTAGGTGATATATATTGAGTATATTCATTAAATTCATTAATATTTTTCATACATAGTTATTTTTTAGGGAATCTCTATGAACTCATAGAGTCCATTCCTTGTTCAAATGCTATTCATGAGAATATCTTCAATATTCTCCTTTAATTGGTGATACCCTGACTTAAGGTTCTCCATAGATAAATAATAGGTCCCATCTGGTTGATTGAATAAGTCATATATATATTGAATGGGATATATGTTCTTCATCCTGATTTATTTTTTTCATGATAATCAATGAAGATGCACATTGACCCATCCCTTTTCATGACAAAGTATACCACTACACCCCATGGTGAAGCACTCCGATGTATGTAATCCATTTCCATATTATATTGAAACTACATATCTAGTTCCTCCAAATAAATTTTGGTAATTCTATAATTATTCAATGATATTGGTAGAGACCAGGGTATAAGTTCTATTAAGAACTCAACATCTCAATCAAGAGGAAGACCAAAAAACAATTTAGGTATTACATTAGTATAATCCAACCCAATGGTTGTGTCTTTAAGTATTATTCACTACCTTTTCCAAATAATTTTATCTATATATTCTTGATCATAAAGAAATTATATCCACACATGAGATATATAATCAAATGGATAATCATCCCCTTTGTTATAGTTATATGGAATCTAAGGATGACATAGAATGTCTAATGTGATCTCATTCTCCAATTTTTTTATGTTAGATTTATTTAAGGATAGCCAATATCTTACCAATCAATCATAAAACTCTAATAAATTAATCTTGTCAAGATTTTATGAAGGTCATTCATTGTAAACATTGAATTGGGAAGAGTTACATACTTCAGACAAATCAATTACTCCACTTACTATTCTCATTGATAGATCAAACCCAATGTTTATATTTGATGTTTGAATAGTTCTAATAAACATTAATGATGTGAAATAATGTATAGAACTATAATTAAATATTATATTTTCTATTATTTAATGAATAACTAGAATAAATATCACTAAATAATTCTCATAATACAACTCAACAGCAGTGAATGCATTTTTCTTTCATTTCTCATTAGGATATAGAGTATGTTTTCATTGATTTTCATTATAAACACTAATCTTTGTGTATTTATTTATGCAATACCAATGGTACTTGTATATTAAAAAATATAACATAGCTTGATTTTAGATTTTAACCTTATTTTACTATATCACATTAGTGGGATTATTCATCCCTATATGGTGTTGATTATTATAATTCCTCACTTTTAGAAACTTCAAACATCACCTGGTTCACTTATGACAGTTTCCAGGATTCTTATTTTAACAATTTTGAAATTTGGGTAGTGGGGGATTCATTCCATCCAGAGACTTATTTATAGAAACTCCTAAATTAAGTTCTGTTTTAATCTCTATCCTCGGGAGGATACTATGTGTTACCAATATCCATCACAATATTAAGGTAGTAATGACTTATATCTCTATAGTTTTTAATGTCTCAAATCACTAAATATTTTTATATAATTAGTTTTACCCCACTAAGAAAACATTCCACCTTACTTTCAATCTTGATGATGATGTTAGTTGTGTGGCATGAAATTATATTAAGGTTTTCCTCATATTCCAAAATAGAATCATCATCTTTTTTAATCGGACTGGGGAACTACCTCTATATTTCAAAATCACTGTTTTGGGAAAAAGTTTTATTTAGAAATATTTCCATAAATACTGCCCATTCAATGGAATCAATTTCTTCTTTGGACTTCGTTTTCTAGATCAATCCCCACTACAAATCATCTTTCCCTTTATGAAGAAAGACCATTATCATGTATTACCTTATTCGGAAAACCGAAGGATAGATAATATATTCTCTATGGAGTTAATAAATTTTTCGATGATGAGGGGATCAGATTATCCACAAATGGTTGGAAGCCTTTTCATAAAAAAAATATTTTTCTTCAACATGATCTATTTTATGATAAGAAGGGTGTTACACATGATTCAAGTAACTATTCATAACAACAGTTAGATAAGCCAGCACAACCACGAAGTTCTTTTCTCCCACTCCCATATGGTTAGGATATTCATTAAGGAAATCATAAACTTTCCTATAACATTGTTTGTTGTAATGTTTTCTCATATTTCTCACTATTAACTAGATGAAGTAAAATAAGGATTGTATTACTTTAACAAATAAACATATAGAATAGAAATAATGAACCTAGAATGAATTAATTATAAAGGAAACCATAATCCAAACTTATATGTTTCTAGGATAAAATTTAGGTTATATAAAAATGATTTGTTATTAGTTTATCTAACCTGTAATCTATAAAATTTCGTTATAATAGTTCTTAATGTGTTTTTAATTTTCAAAAGAATACCCATTTTACAATTTCAAACTAGGTGTACAATAAGGCATAAATATTATGCTCTAGGTGATGGAAAATTTAACACCCAATTCACCATTTTTTGAATATTACTCCTAGTTAAAACTATTATATATTTATGGTAACTTGAAGAGTCAAGTTAGGGACAGAATTTCATAAAAACCACTAACTCTATATTTCACAAAAAGTTTATGATATTTTCTTATACTTAGTCACATCCCTAGGGTTATTACTAAAATATTCTAGTACTAATCCTCAAAAATATGTAGACCTTTTTCTGATACCAAAAATAGAGACCCAATCGTTTTACACATATTGTTACGTGATTTTTAATATAAATATCAAATAAACAAAACCCAAAGATACTGATTCTTATTGTATTTGGGAGACTATGTTCGTATAATATCAATAAGAAACTAAGAAAATAAATATTTATTTTATACTCCATAATGAGAATCTAAAACCATTTGTTCTGGTAAAACTACATTAGGTATCCTGGGGAATATATAATAGATAGGGGTGACCGATAAAACTCTATCAAAAATAAAAATGATAATAAAACATAACTTGTGAGTAAAATGGTATAACATGAAATTGTACAAGATATATATAATGATTAATCACATGGTAATATTACATAAATAACATTGAATAATAATATCATGACAACATTGTATAGTGGTAGTAACATGAAACATGAAATAAGCATAACTCATGGCTAACTTCGAAGACAACATCATATAGTGGACTGATTCCCATTATAAATTATGCTAACTCCCTAATACCATACTTGAAATTTTATGAGATAACAAAATTACCCAACGTATTAAAGATCTATCTAGGTTAAACCATTCTCATATGTATGTTATTATATGTGACACAAAATGAACTCAATTATAAGGCATAATCTTAAGAATTACCCATGTGGAGAAATGAGTTACATAATTTTTCCTCTTATCATAATAAATGGGTATCCCATAATGATATAAATGATTATAATGGATTAAATATGATGTATTATCATTTATTTGGGAATAAATAATTTCTATTAGAATTATATTAAATGATTGAGGGATAGAAAAATCAATCTTAATTGGTATTTTTTAAAAGAAGGCATTTGATAAATGAACATAAGTCATTCAGTATCCAGTAAACGGAAGGTAGAATAGGATAGGTATATCTTTTAGGCACGTCTAAATAATTTACAAGTGATCCATAATACCGAAATAATATATATAAATATTGATATATAATTCATAACCCAAATAAAATGGGTGTATCAAAGAGATATTGTACCTTATGTTTTAGAACCATTCTACGCTTGCACTTAATATCATAGATAATCAAAAAAATAATTGATTACTTAATTAAGAACCGTTTTATCTATATATTATTCATTATAATTAAATAATCATAATTTATAACCATTTCTATGAGATATAATGTTTGATTTCACTGTGTTGACAGAATTCATTTCGTTATTATAAGGTTGGATCACTTGGGGATAAGTAATGATGTAATTTTCAAATGGGACCAAAACATTATAAGTTAAATGAAAAGATATTAATGTATATAAGGAAATTAAAAATAACCCAATTTTATTTTTTATATTGAAACATATTGGTGATCCATTCAGTAAAATTGTTATTGTTATATTGTTAAATTGTTTTGTGGTTTTACCAACCGTCTTGAACTTGTTTCATTTTATTTAATATTACAACTATATATTTACTCTAGAATGTAAAAAATAAATAATATACATATTTAGATCATTTATATAATTATAATTAAATTAAACTTTTCATGAATTTGGTAAAGGTTAATGAAAACAAATCATCCATGGAAGTGGTGAACTAATATATCATGGATGATGATTTCATTTTTTTTATAATAGGAGAAGAGAATATGATTTATGTTAGATATTCAATTTAAAAAATATAATTTTAGCATATTTTTAATACAGGATTTATTATTCCATGTTTAGTTTATTTTTTTAATATGAGGTGGAAGAGAAAAATAAAAACACTGTGGAGGGTATTACCTTCTCATTTGGATGTCTACTCATGAGTTTCTACTCATGTAACTATGGATTTTCCTCTCAATGAGACCGAAAGCACTAGGAATTTGGGGAAAATTTTGGTAATGTAATTGCGTAGAAATTTATTATGTTCCATGGTTTAAATGTTTTGAGTAGAAGGGATGGGGTGGTATTTATTAGAGGATGAGAGGGGTGTTTTTTAATATTATGTTAATTAGTGCATAATTTTTTCTCAAGACTATCAATAATATTTATTCTTGTGAATAGATTAAGTAATTAGTGCATGTTTGTATGGAAAACTTTGTGACTACATAAAACAAGACTAAAAATTACATGTATTAAACATACAATGTTAAATATCATATTTTACAGTATTTCCTTGTTCACTAAAAAATTCAAATTGTTTTATAAATATAAAAAATTAACCTAACCATTTTTTCATATATATTCCAAAAGTGGAATCCATTTTATGAATTTTTTCTAAAAGTGAGATATTTATTTTAATTTTTTTTTAAATCATCATTTATTTGAAAACAGCAATTTTAATATTATGATCAGTTTTCTAACTCTTTGAAAATTTAATTCTTTTATAACGAAATCATATTATAATTAAAATATAAATTAATACTATTGAATAAATCAATTTAAAGAAAATAAAATTTATTTTAAATCCTTGTATTAATTATAATCACACAATTATAATATTTCAATTTTACAAAAATATATAAAATTAATTTATCATTTTTAAATTATTTATTTACATGTACCATTGTATAAACATATCACATTTCAATTTTATATGATACAATAGATAATTTTACACCTTAATATATGTGGATACTATTCTAACAATCAGGTTACTATTACTAATGGTCATATAAACATTCCAACAGGTAGCTAATTATTCTTGTAGTTTGATAATTATTCCAATAGTCTGATTATTAATTATCATATTAGTTCCATAAATTCTATAAATATTACCTATTTTAATCATTCTCCATTTACTTCTATTTTCTCAATGTTATATTGTTTTTAATTTTCAAAAATCATGGTTTATTAATAACATACTACATGATTTCTATAGTGATTTTTTGAGAGTACTATTATTCGAGTGGATCGAGTAAATCCTAGTTTTCTTATTTTAGCTATATTATTATCTTTTTTATACCATGGTAATATTTTCAATAATTATGTCCATAGTAATTCTCTAAATTTAGTGTTCAAATTAATATAATAAAATTTTATTTTTTATCATCTTTTGAATGTTCTTTACAAAATATAAAACATGAGAAACAGAATTCCAATTGTAGAATTTTGGTTCTTTAAATGTGACGATTAAGTGTATTCAATATAAGATTCCAAATCATTTTACATTTATAGTGGAAGAATAATCTAGCTCTTTGATTATGGATACCCAAAACATTATCCAAAACATCTAGATACACCAAAGAAAAATATTTCATGCCAAAATGAGGCTTATGGATACGAGGTTGATTCCCCACCAATTTTGTAGTTTTCCACCATATCCTTGAGGCACACAAAGTCAATATAAGAATAATAGTCACATTATTAGTTGTGGGACAACCCCATTCAGATATTTTTGGATAAACCTGATTGAAACTATGAATATTAAAATTTAATCATATAGTATAATTTATTGTATTAATTTTATTTTAATTTTAAATTATTTTATAATATATAAACTATTTTCATTAATATATGTGAATTAATAATTACACTAATTAAATTCTATATCTGCTACATTTTTATTTACTCTATTATACAATAAAGCATAAAACATAAATCATAAAAAGTAAATCTGAACTAAAACTAATTACAAGTTATATTAAATACATAAGTTGTATTTTTAAAATTATAATTATAATTAAAAAAATTATAAACAATGAAATATTTTGTTTCAATAAAAATTTATTATAGTCTAATAAGGGGACAAATACATCATAAATTCCATGCATGCTCAATAATAATAAAAAATATTATTATGAATTAATTAAAACATATTAACAGTAATTAATAAGAATAATATAATTACTAATAAATTGAATTGTAAATATTTAATAACTATTTATATAGTTAAATCCTATTATTTACTATGATAATTAATAAAAAAGGATATAATTAATAATAATAATGTAATTTTTATAAATATTATAAAAAATACCATGATTAAGGGAACTTTGATTTCTAGTGGTAATTTTCATTGCTTAAATAAACTATATTTCCTAGAGGTTTTATATTTATGGGTTTCTCATAGGCCTCACATATTGAGTGGGAGCCCAAAATCCATACAAAATAATTACTTTCATATTGTTCAAACTGTGAACCTCAACGATACCAAATTATTTTCCTAATAAAATTAGAATGAGGGATTGTTTAACAATGATATAAAAATTATCAATAATTGTTCATAATAATAATAATAATAACAATAATAACAATAATTGTAACAATAACAATAATAACAAAGAGAATAATTAATATTATGCACAAGGATGTTAAAAATATGGGTAAACTCATAAGCACCAACCTCTAGGCCCCGAAAGAATTATACCAACCTCTCACCCTTGACGATTGGTCTTGTTTCAAGTAGGTTCCCATTTTATTATTATTTTACCATGAAATCCATGTATTAGTAACAACCCACCAATGGAGGGTTTTTTTGATCCATGTATGGATTCATTTTAATAATCAAATATTATTGATGTTTTTTCATCATAGAGAGCTTTCCCACTCTAACCATAAATATCAACGATCTAATTTTATATATAGTTTTTAGTTATTATTTTGTGCTAATATACAACCCATTATAAACTCCACATTCCATTTCATGGCATTCCCATATGATACACAACCTTAAATGCTTATTCATGCCTCATCTCCCATCCATAAGTCATTCAAGCTTGCAAATGCGGTTTAAATTTCAATGTATTTATATTAACACACAACAGTATATGCACACCTTGTATTCCACAATAGGTAATTTGATTCATTATTTTTGACCAATTTCATGATATTCAACCATGAGGTAAATATCCCATGATAGTCAGAAAATCCAAATATAAGGATTAAATAACTAGTGATAGTTAAACCCTCACGAGTTTCAAATTCAACACATGGGACCAAGGGTATAGAAAACAAAATTTCTATATATCTATAATTTGTATTTTTATGTTTTATATGTGATATAATTGTGTTTATAGATGTTTTTTGTGTTTAGAGATGATTCCTGAATTCCTTATGGAATCCAAGGTGTTGTCTATCAATCATTATACATTAGTAAGTCTATATGTATTAATGATCTAACATTGGTTCTAGTAGATTATATTATTCTAATGGGAATGAGGAGTTGATATCGATTTTTATATATTTAATAAAACATTTGACATGTTATAAAAATTTGGAATGGTGTTCTTGTTTTGATGGTATTTGATGGATGTTAGAATCCATGCCTTTTATAGGGAGTGTGTAATCTAATATAGTGGACACCATGGTGAGTTATGGAATGTTTTTCTTAAAACTATATAATGTTATTTTTATAGAGGCATTATGTTATGGGAGAAAAATTATTATAATATATAGGCTAGTGTAGTAGACTATGTAAAACTGATTATAAATGAATGAAATTAATAGTGAATTTTAGGGGATGTACACACTTTAATGCGAATAAATTTTAGAAATTGATTGACCAAGAAATGATATATCATAGTTAAATACCATTATAAAAAAGTGGATCCCTCATTATTTTTATTTTAAATGTGTGAAAATAATATCTTTGAGTTTTATTCTTTCTCTCTCTCACATACTCTAGGAGTTTTAGAGGCCAAATTTTGGTATCCTAGATTAACCGTTTTAGATTGTAATCCCTAACATTAATTTGATCAATTCTCTTTCATCCAAGTATTTATTCTAATTTTTCTAAAAAAATAATATTATTATTCTTTTTCATAGTTCATTGGATAAGGTTTGGGCTTTATAATAGTATAATTCAATCATAATTATTTTCCCCTTAATTTATGCCACATTACTGAAGCTTCTATAGAGGCAGAAGATATGTATCCTCTCTATTTTTATTTTTATGTTAATATATACTAATGATGGATTATTTTTTTAGGTTTGGAGTTAATATTTAACTAAAAAATGTATTAATTAGAAAAATATATTTTTATGGGAGGATTAAGAATATTTTTATTTTTCTTTGTATTATATCTATGATATTGTCGATTGATTTTGGTAGTAAGAGTGTTCCTTTGATTTTCCTAGTTATTATTAACGTGATTAATTTTGTTTTACATGGTTGATGACATAAATATAGAAATATAAAGTAGAATTAAAAATCATGAAATATATATTTGGTGTTTATTGAGTCTAAATTTATAAATAAATGATGTACCATAAAGTATGTGGTATGATTTAATTATATTTTTTATATTTTAATTGTGATATTATTTTTTTGTGATGGTGGTAAGAGTTTAGGTATGGTTAGTTTTCATGTGGAGGATATTTATCATTCTATGTTTATATTTTTTTCAATGTGGTGGTTTGGGAGGTTCATATGGTTATATTTATTGTTTCTCTGGATATATATTTCACTAAATTTTAATTATATAATTAAATACTAGTGTAATGTGAATGAGTTCGTGTTGAATTAATGAATTAGTGAACATACAACCTTAATGTGGTGTTAATAAAATATGATAATAGAATAAAGAATTAATGTTAGTTTCTATACTCCTTGTCTCAAATAAAATAAATATGGTTAGAAATTGAATTACATTCATATAGAAGTAAAATAAAAAAGGAATAAGTTGAGTGAAAATTGAATGTTTATATTATGGTGTGATGTTGGTTTTATGTGAGTCTAAATGTGGCATCAGTTTTTGTGTGTGTAGGGGTGATGATGTATATTTTGGATTATTTTTTAGTAGTGTTATGATAGGAATTGTACATTAAATTGGGGAATGTGTATATATATATATCCATTATACTATTTTTATTTCTTATACACCAAAAATCATGTTCTGTAAAATCAACCCCATATAAGATTTTAGGTTATAGGTATACCACCAATATTTATTATATGGGTAATATATATTAAAAAAGAACACCTTCCCCACTATCTCTTACATAAATAGTGTGGACATGTTTGAATTCCATGAGATTGTGGTTTATTTTTAGTGGATTAGGTGATATGGTTGTGATTTAGTGATGTCGTATTGATGTGTATAAATGGTAACTTATAGTTATGTGATAGTATTTTTTATATAGATTTAAAAGTTATGTGATAATTATATAATTTGATATTGGGGTTTAAGTGTGATTAGCTAAGTGGATAAGTGGGTAAAGGGGTGGATTCTCATTTTATTTTATTGAATTTTATATTATTGCTCTTGTTATCATATTTGGAGATTCTTCATTACAGATGATGTGTTTTAGTTGTCCATAAAATCAATAATGAGTTTATTTCAGTACATGTTCATGAAGACATTAGTTTGTTTACTTCACATATTCATGAGTGATTTTGGGATGCAATGTACTGATTATACTTATATTCTCACCCACTATATTTTATATTTTATATTTTTATATTTTTAGGAACAATTTAGTGATTGATATGAATATTAATAGCAAGTGGTGTTTGTTCTTGTTGTAAATGTCACAGCCATATGGTCAGTTTATTTGGAATAAATTTTAGAGATTTCATTTCATATTTGATATCAAATACATTTTATATTCTATGTGGATTTTTATTTATTTTATTCAATGTATTTATTAACTATAATTTTCTTATTATTATTTAGATTTATTTTGGTAATAATGTTTCTATTAGTAGATTATAATCTAGCTATGTATGTACCCATATCATCATTTCATGCATGGGTCATTATTTTTTATTATTTTAGAGGAAAAAAGTAGAAATGGGAAATTTTCTTAGTACAAGTCATGGGCTTTTGAGGATATGTGGTGTACCTAGTTTCCACATGTAGCTAAGTACCTTTCATGTAATGGATGAGTACATGGCCGTGTAGGAGACCTGGAAGACTGCCTAAAGCGGGGGTCAGGTGAGTCTAGTACACAGAGTGTACAATAAATGAACATGATATGTACAATTCTTTTTATTTGATAAATCAGTGTAGGGTTATGTCTCATCTACAGAAATACCTTCTTCTCCCCATGTCTCATACATGATAGTGACAGAACACAAAATAATTGAAGATCCTTCCAATTCTCCATCTGATATCATATTAAGATCTCACTAGGTGCATTAGATTCCCACAATTGAGTTATCTCTTTCCCAAGAACCTCCCATTCGGCTCCCTCCTCTCTCATGATTATTTCAAGGATGAAATTTCTTCAAATTTTTATAAATATACATTGTTCTGGTCCAATTCAGGGTATGATGTTCTAGAGTTTTGATATAATGACATCAAGGTAGGTGGTTTGTTCCTTTCTTTTAATGTATTTGGATGACATATTCTTAATGTTCCGAATACCAAGGACTTGGTTATTGTGTGTTTATGAATTTAACCATGTTTAATACCTTTTATGTTTTTTTTGATTGATAAATGGTTATTGATTATGCATAAGATTTTACACCATGATTATGGGAGTTTTTCCCATGTTTGATTGATTATGGTCATTAAGTCTAGAATGCAAGTTAGGCTTGATATTTTTTCCATGACTTGTGTTCCTATGACGGAGTTACTGTTTATTTGAGATTCATGTGAATCACATTGTGAAAGTATTACCAAGGGGAATTGACATTGATATATTTATGAGGTAGGGTCGTTTATGTTTGAATATTTTTATGTTGACCCAGAGGTATTGCCTATGAGACTTTCTAGGTGGTCATTATAATTTATTGTTTCTACAGAGACCTAGGGGTATTGACCATGAGAGCAACCCAGGTGGTCATTTTGTAAATTATTAGTGCTATGTGGGAAGAAATGGGTATGACTATGTGAGATTTCCCATAGTTTTGTTATTTAATGAATTGATGATATGTTACACCAGCGGGGTTAGACTATGATAACTTTCCCAGAGGGTTTCTTTTGAATAATTGTATAACTACGACGAGTCTTCCCAGCCAAAGAACAAGCTTGGACTCGGTCTTACTTGGGTTTTAGATGGTCTTTTGAGACGTCTATTTGTTATTATTATGAAAAGGGATAAATCTCTTATTATATATCATGAGGATTCATTAATAAACATTTTTACTAGTTTATAAAGGAAAATGAATTTAATTTAAAACTTCGGTATGGTTTACTTTTGATTACTTATTATTTTCTTGATTCATTTTCTCATTTTTATTTCTATATATATTCACTGAAACATAAACATAGATCTTTTTGGGATTTCTTACTAGGATTAATCTCACACCCTATATGGATCATGCTTTTGGACCTGAATTGATTATATGGTTTCAGGTATAGATAAGGGGAAGTTCCCTTCTTCATCAAGTACAAGATTGTTATTGAAGATTTAGAGCATGTGAAAAAGATGAGGCTTACGATGTAGTTGGTGTTTACTGGCTTTCTATAATTTGGTATTAGTATTTTTTTCATCATTGTGATTTTCTTGGCTACTTCCCCTGACACATCTAACATGCATCATTTAAATATTATTCAGTTATTATATTTATGTTAGTCTTTCATTGTTTACTTTTGATGTATGGTATTTCTATTTCCAATAATATTTATTATTTACTTTAAATTGTGTAAACTATGCTAATGAGGGAATAGTTTCCCCATTATTAGACCTTGTCCCTCACTGGTAGTCAGTATCCTCTGGCTTTTGGAGAAATAAACTTGAGGTCATGTGACCAACTAGGTTCAGGGCACCTTGGGGTGGCACCTGAATCTGGAATGTTACAAAGTGGTATTAGCGGAGTTTCTTTTCTCCTTTGTCTTAATATTTGGAGCCTATATATAGGGATAATAAGGAATATGTAGGTGGAAATAAGTTGTTCCTAGGATTAGCTAACTCGTGTTTAGGGAAAATCCAAGTTACCTCAAATATTGAAATTTTTCAGGTTTATCAATTGTTACAGATGATTTGATTTCATCATTGGGAGACAAACTTATTTTTATTTATAAAACATATATTTCTAGAGTTATATATTCATTTCATCCCGATGAGATTAGGGTATAACATCTCATACATAATATATGTACTTGCTAGAGATCACATGTCATGCATTCTTATCATTCCATTTTAGGTGCATTATTGATTGCATGTTGTTGTGATAAATAACGTGTTAGATATAAATTATTTTATGATCTATTTCTTGATAGAAATACCTATTATTGTTATTGGGTATAGGTAAATTTAATGTTTCATTTAGATGGATTCCAAACAGTGGTCTTTGTGGTGTTATGGGCCCTCTTGGATTAGAATTTTGTGGATCATTTCTGAACATTAATTTAATGTTGTCAAGTGATGATATGAATAAGGATTTGAAACTTTGATTTTCAAGAGTATGGTCACTCATGTGTGAGAACATGTCATTCATTTGACAATATTTATGTTTTCAAGGGTTCCAGAGAAGTTTTAGCGGCTTACTGTCTAGAAACAAAGACAACACGGCGTATGAGGTTATGACCACACATCCTATGTTTTTCTATTCAGGAATATTTGACTTCAATTAAGTACACACCATATACTCAGAGTACACCCAATGTAGTTCTTGATCATGTAACTGACCATGTGAGCAGAGACATGGGGTTGGGAAACTTTCGGTTGATCATGTCATGTCTATATTGTACATGATGTGTTGTAAAGAACCATTTATCTGGTCATGTGACCAATGAAATGGGTGGATGAAAAATATGTTATAAATGTCATGTCAATCTTGTACACACTGTCTAGTTATCAACTGAGTATCCAACCATGTGACCAAAAACCTGGGTGGATGAAACTTGAGTGGAACACACCGTGTCTAGGGTGAACATGCCAGGTAGTGTTACCCGGGAGAGAACCGTGTAGTTCTAGCCATGTAGAAGTACATGGTCAGGAGGGATGAATAAAATACATTTCGTGTCTCGGGAGAAACACATCGTGTGTAAGGGTGTTACACGAATATAATTGGAAGAGGAACACGCCATGTTAAATTCATAAGGGTACACACCATGATTATTTTATATAGGTCGTGTGACCCTGTTTTGTAAAACATTAATTGTCTTATTCTTTGATTTAATTATTACACTAATAAGTTTATATACATGGTAATATTGAACTGTGGTGTGCGCTTGAAATTTTATATTCATGCCACTAAGACATCCCCTAGTTGTACGCCAGATACTAGGAAATGAATAGACACTGAAAATGGTAGATCAGGAACTACCAGTAGATCCACACGTCATGCCCATTTTGGAACCAGCTGTTATACCAGATGTCGGTGATGATGCAAAGTTCCATGAAGGCTTTGTGATTATGATTTAGACATTCCAGGGGTCACCACACCCTTTACTAACTATACAAGAGTTGACGTGAGTGTTCCAGTATCCGTATCCTTCCACATTTTCATAGGATAGAGGACCATAGGTAGGGAAGTCAATGTTGGAGGTCATGGTGGATATCATTGATCATCTGGATACACCTTCAGAGAGAGGGTGAAGCTCGCGAAGTACATGCTACATTATTTCTCCATGAGATAGGGGATATTGTATAACATTAAAGATGTCATTATAATATTGTTTTAGAAGATATTCAGAGGACATTATATGGACACGTCTAACAAAAGATATTGAGGGCCGATCGATCCTTAGATTTCATGAACTTGGTTCAGGGGTGATCTTTCAGTGATGTATTATTCATCATATTTTATAGAGCTTAATCACTTCAAACCTGTTCTGGGAGGTGACGAGTTATATTTGGCTAGGCGATTTGATGATGGTCTTACTTATGACATATGATCATAGGTAAATTTTTTTGGATGACTATAGTGATGGATATATTGAATCAAACACTAATTAATGAGTGAAATTTGAGTGATTTGGAGCTTTATGTCAGGGTGGTCTAGCATCCACGCCTATTACTCCTTTGAAATATATCAGGAAGTGCTGTATTGAGCTTTCACATGATGTTTCTTCTAGTATCTATGTGGTATGCTACCATTGTGGTAATAGTGGGAATATGAGACCACATTTACTAAAGGACCCAGTTGAGTGCCGTTCCGGAGGCAAGATGGGTCATCTTCAGCGTTTTATCCAGATACACTCACTAAGAGATAGTGATAGGGGTTCTGTTATGACTCTGTATTCAGGAGAAGGACCACCAGTTCCTCATCAGTCATGGAACTGGAGTTCGTCAGTCTGTTTAGGAAGAGGAGGTGGTCACGACCATGGTATCCAGATAGTAGTTTTTTGTAACCAAATAGTGTATTATCTCAGATTAGTTAGGAAGGGATGTAGGGTCGTAGTACTGGTCCTAATTTTGCATTGTATTAGACCCAACAGAAGCAAGACCCCAGGCCCTCTGTAGTTAGAGGAAGGATTCAAGTTAGCTCATTTTAAGATTCTTACCTTTTTGATATATATGATTCCCATAGTTTTATTACTTTAAAGTTGTGGTAAAAATTGGGCTCTATATCTTTAATTATGGAGATTTTGAGACACTAGAAAATCCTTTGGGGATTAGGAAGGCTAGTGTGTGTCAGTGCAAGGAGTTCCCTCTTGAAGTGGTGGGTGTCACTTTTTATGGGACCTCTATTTCATAGAGATTATAGGATTAAATTTCATTCTCATAATGGACTAGTTAATCTCTTTCAAGGCCTTTGTTGACTACTATCACCGTAGGGCGAGTTTCACAACATCATAGGGGGTCTTTTCTACACAAGGGTGAATAGGATGTCTAGGTGAGAAGATCTGATCCCGAGCATCGTTGGTTTGGAGGAATTAAATCCCATATTTCTAGTCTATATCTGGAAGGCCATGGTACTTCTCATATAGACTTTTTCCAGTGGTGGATCATTTTAGAGATGTATTTTTAGATGATTTTTTAGGTTTAACTTTGATGCTAGAGGTCGATTTACCTATTGATCTTATTCCAGGAGTGGAACCAATGCCTATTACTCAGACTAGATTGTCTACACTAGAGTTACAAGAGAACAAGAGACAATAAAATGAGTTGTAGGAAAAGGGTTTCATATGATCCAGTACTTCTCCTTGGGGTTCACATATCCGTTTTGCGAAGAAGGTGCACAATACCCTCATACTTTGTGTCGATTATCATAAGCTGAACCATTTGATGGCCAAGAACCAATATCCCTTTCCAATGACAGATGATCTCTTTGATCAGCTTATTGGAGCCAAAGTTTCCTCGAAGAATTAATTGAGATCTGGTTATCATCATTTTCACATTAGACCTTCAGATATACAACTTATAATCTTTAGGAGTAGGTACAGTCTATATGAGTATTTTTTTTTGTTCGGTCTCATGAACACGCCCGTAGTTTTCATGGCACAGTTGAACCGAGTGTTCTATCCTTACATGGATTCTTTTTTGGTAGTCTCTAGGGATGATATCTTGGTGTACTCTCACACTCAACATGACCATGCAACCCATCTTGAGATCGTATTGAGTACACTGAGAGAGCATCAGATATATGTTAAGATCCCAAATTTCCTCATTTGGATGGAACATCTTAACTTCTTGGGTCATGTTATCTCAATATAGTAGTATCAGTATAACCATAGATCGTGAGAGCAATAGTTTCATGGGAGAAGGTGAAGAATGTATTTCAGGTACTAATTTTTCTGGTGTTGGATGGTTACTAGAGGCACATTATTCCAGACTTTTCATTCTTAGCAGCACCATGGATAGCACTGACTAAATAGGGTTCAATGGTATTTTCGACATATTCCTATGATTCGTCCATTAAAGATCTAAGAAGGAGATTAACTTTAGCACCAATACTGATTATTCTGGATCTGGGTAAGAGTTACACCAATTACTACAATTCATCATGTATGGGGCTAGGAGTAGTGCTTATGAAAGGGGAAGGAGTTGTTGTGTATGGGTATCAGTAGTTGAGGCTACATGATAGGAACTAACAAATGCATGATCTTGAGTTAGCTACAGTTTTGCATGCATTACATTGTTGGAGACATTATCTTTTGGGAGATCATTTTGTTGTATACACTAACCAAAAAAGCCTGAAGTACTTTTTTACTCAACCTGATCTGAATTTGAGACATAGAATGTGGGTTGAGTACATTCATTCCTTTGACACTTAGCTTACCTATACGCCTGTAAAAGGCACTGTAGTGGTTGATTCATTGATCATAAGTACTCAAATACAAGCGGTTTAGGAGTCTAGAAGGGAGTGGAATCATATGGATCTATTCTCTAATATGCATTTGGAGGTGCATGAATGATAGGGGAAGGCATTTTATTCTTTTATTTCTGTTACCTCCACTCTTCAAGATCGAGTACGAATGTGGAGACTATCAGATTCTGAGGTCCTAGTATTACGAGAGAGTGTGCTAGGAGAGTAACCTACTCTTGGGTGGATCGTAGGAGATGATGAAGTTTTGTGCTTTCCTGGGTGTGTGTGATTGTATACATACATAAAGAAGGAGATTTTTTGAGATTTTCATGCGTCAGTATGTGCAGTTCATTCTGGTGTCACGAAGATGTATCGATATATATATCATCAGTATTGGTGGACATGTATGAAAAAGGATGTAGATGGATTTTATAAGAGATTTTTCACCTATCAGAAGGTGGGAGAAGAACATCAGTGACCAGTAGGTATTATAACGAAGTTACCCATTACGAAGTGGACATGGAATGATGTCATGATGGATTTCATGGCTGTTTTACTGAGATCTCCTCGAGGGAATGATGTGTTTTTTGTTTTTTGTTTTTGATAGACTTACAAAGGATTCACATTTCTTTCTGATTAAGGAATCATTGAGTTTTAATGACTTTGGAAGGTTTTACATCCAAGAGATTATAATTTTTCATGGAGTTATGCAATCTATCGATTCAGACAGGGATTCCTGGTTTATTTCTCATGTCTAGTAGGGACTACAGATTCCAGTCCAAGTGCATGATTCATGTTTGGGAGGACATGCTTCTAGAATACGTCCAATATATAAGGGTCTTTTGGGATAGGCTCATACCACTAGTGGAGTTTTCTTATAATAAACATTTACAGGTGATGATTCAGATGGAACCTTATCAGTCTTTGTATAGTAGGCCCTGCCGATTACCCCTATGTTAGTTGGAGGTAGGAGAAGAAGCTATGATGGGACCGTGTCTTGTCCAGGATACCACTGAGCTAGTGGAGTTTATTCGAAAGAGTATGGATACTTAATAATATCTCTAAAAATCATATGATGATCAACAGAGATGACATCTAGAGTTTGAGGTTGGTGATCAAGTTTTCTTACATGTCACATGGATTTTCGGGCACAGAAGGATTAGGAGATATGAGAAGCATTTTCCATGATACGTCGGGTCGTTTGAGATTTTGGAGAGAGTTGGGTCGGTTGCCTACCGGTTTCAATTACATCATAGGTATCAAACTATGCATAATGTCTTTAATGATTCTTAGCTATGATGTTACTTTTCAGACCCGTATCATATTTTATATCCTGAGGAGGATGAGTTTTAGGGGGATTTATCCTTCGAAGATCACCCTGTTATAATTTGAGATCACATTAGGAAGGTTATACATGGATGATCTATTCCTCGGTTATGGGTGTTACGGTAGCATGAGTGATTACATGACGAATCTTGGGAGATGGATGTCGATGTACGATCATAGTGGCATGAGTTGTTTTATGTTTCTTCTTCATAACCCCTGTAAGGGAAATTCATGGAAAAATTACATTAAGGGGGGATGTTTGTAAGAACCTGAATCTTTATTTCAGGTATGGATCTTTATTTTTGGTTGTTTTAGAGGGAAAGATAAGAATTAAAAAAAATTCTATGTACACGTCGAGTACTTTTGAGTACACTCCGTGTACCCAGTTGTTGTGTTTAGCTATGTATTGGTCATGTAATAGCTTAGTACATGGAAATGTAGGAGACCTAGAATACCGGATATATTGGGGGTCTTTTGATTCTAGTACATGGCATGTACATTAAATAAACACAACATGTAATTGTTTTTATTTGATAAACTGGTGTGGGGTCATTTCTCATCTCTAAAAACACCTTATTCTCCATATGTATCAAACAGGAGAATAATGGAGTGATGAATAACGTTGAGATCCTCCTAGAGCTCTATCTGAACTGTAATTGAGATGTCATCAGGTGGGTTGGATTCCTGTCAGTGAGTTCCCTCTTTCCCTAGATCCTCTGTTCTTGATTCCTCATCTCTTGTGAGTATTTCAAGGATGAAAATTTTCACCTTTTTATATATCTACGTCGCTCATGTCTGATTCAGGGTCTGAAGTTCAATATTATAGATCGTGCGAAATCAAGGTAGGTTGTTTGTACCTTTAATTGAATTTATTTGGATTATACATGCCTAAATTGTCGAATATCAATGTCTAGGTTATTGCATGTTTTGTAATTTTACCCTGTTTAAGACCTATTATTATGTGTTTTATTGATAAAGGGTTATTGATTATGCATAAGTTTTTACACCATGATTATGGTTGTGTTTCCCATGTTTTATTGATTATAGACATTTTTTCAAGAATTCCAGTTAGGATTGCTTTATTTTCCATGACTCATATAGTTAGGATGGAGTTGCTATTTATTTGAGATACATGGGATTCTTGTTATAAAAGTATGACCAAAGAGAATTGACTGTGAGATCTTCATGAGTTCGGTCCATTTATGTTTGAATTTTTGTTATGTTGGCCCATAGGTATTGACTATGAGAGCTATCGAGAGGTCATAGACTAGAGGGGTTAGACCATGAGAGATACCCCCATGGTTGTTATTATAAGAATATTTTGACCTTAGGGAATTTAATATGAGAGTTTTCAGGTGTTCATTATAATATATTGTCTCTATGCATACCAAGGGGGTATTGAACGTGATACTTACCCATATGGTCATTTTCAAAATGATTAGTGCTTTGTGGGACCAAATGTGTTAGACTGGGCGATCATTCCCATGGGGTTATTATTTAATGAATAGATGATTTGTTAAACCAAAGCGGTTAGATTGTGAGAAATTTCCTAGAGGTTTTTTGAATAATAGTATGATTTCAACTAGTATTCCAAGAAAAAACATAAGGTTTTACTCGGTCTTACTCGGTTGTTTATATGGTCTTTTGAGATGTCTGTTTGTTATTATTATGAAAAGGGATATAGAGAATAGGCTATATCCCAAGGTTTCATTATTAAATGGTTTGGATAATTAATTAATGTTAATGGATGTAATTGAAAACTGTCGGATTGTTTACTTTTGAGTAATTCTTAGTTTATTGCTTCATTTATGAATTTTTTTCTTCTATATATATTCCATGATAGTTAGGCACAAGTCTTTTTGTGTTTGCCTACTCGGATTCATATAACAACAAGTTTGGGTCATTCTTTTGGACCCATGTATATTATATGGTTGTAGGTATTGATAAAGGAAAGATCCCTTCACCAGGAGGTACTTGGTTTTTGTTGGAGCATGAGAGTATGGGACCAAGTAGAGGCTTGTGAAGTTGTTAGAGTTTACTAACATTATGTACATTGGTTTCAGTATTGTATTTCTATCATTTTGACTTGTTTGACTACATTCTTAGTCACATGTGACTTGCATAATTTATATATGATTCAATTGTTATATTCTTGTTAGTTTTCCATTGTTTATTTTTGTTGTATGGTATTACTAATTCAGATACAATTTATTATTTACTCTCTGATGTGTATACTCTACCAATGCTAGCTTATTTTCTCTATTATCAGAACATGGCCCTCACTACTTGTCGGCAACCTCTCGTGTTTCAGGAAATGCACTTGAGGTCATGTGAACAACCGGGTTTGGGGCACCTTGGGGAGGAAATCAGATCTAGGACGTTACAAGATACTAGTTTCCCACCCATGGAATATTTCAGACAATATTTAGGGGTTATAGTTACCTTCATATCTATCATTGGAGGGTTTTCTCTGGCTATAGGTTACAAAAATGGATCATAGCCAGTTTTTATTGATTAACCCCTATTCGATGTCTTCCTAAGAAGTTTTAATGTATTATCATTTTGTGAATAATACTAACTAGAGTTATAATTATAAGACAACATTGATGAATCAATTTAGAATTTATATACATCATATAAAAAATATTAGTATATTTATCATAATTATCTCTAGATATTTCATTAATATCAATTGAATCATCCACCCAATCCTCAATTGAATAATAGTTAAAACCACTATGTGTAGTGTTTCTATAATTTGTATCAATGGGAAAAGAATGGCCAATAAATATACTCTCACATAAATTAGATATAATATTTTACATAACAAAATGCCCCCATGAAAATTAATAAATACTTAATGAAATTAATTATTGTTACTTAACTATGGTTTCAATTCAACTTTTTTTCATAATAAACTTGCTAAATGTAGTATTATTTAAAACATACTTAAAAATGAATGTAAATATAAAACAGTTTCCTCCATATGTAAAAGAATATATCTTGATATTTTAATTATCAATAATAATACAGCCATGAATATTTAATGATATATAGAAATCTATCATAAATCTCAAAAAAAATGACAGGAATCACTATAGTGTGAAATTTGAACAAATATAATTGGAACTCTAATTTTCTAATAATGGTATAAATAAATATTTGGACACATGTAGATGTAATTTAGGTCATAAAAAATACATAAATGGGAGTTTTTATGGTTTTTTTCTAGATTCATTTTTGGTCACCATTCTTAAAGTTACAACACTTAAGGATTATGATTACACATAGAAAACGAATATACATGTTTTGGACGTTAAAACGATGAAGGAGAACTTGAATGAAACAAAATCACAAAGAGATTTATATCTAATTAGAAAATTTAAAAAGGTTATCATGTTAATATTTTAATGTATCTATACTCCTTTTAGTTTAACCCTTAATGTAAACAAACATACAGTTAATGAGAATTGATATAATATTATTCTACCTTTAACCATGGAGAAAGTTATTTAAATAAAATAAGTACTTATGGAAATATTTTGACATCTCAAAAAAAATATTAGAACACATCTTGGATAATACCCTAAGCCCCTTGTTATGGAGAAATAATAAAAAACATAAAATTCCCAATTAAAAAATTCATTAAATGTTTATGATCTCTAAGAAACACACACACATCAACTAGTTTACAAGGCATGGGAAAAAATGATCCAGAAACTATAAAGACCAGAAGTGCATAGACAATTCCAAAAATATACCCTGAAAATAAAACTCAATGTATATCATAAATAAATTATGATGAAGTATTAAAAAAGATGAGATCTTAAAAAACATAAAAGATTGACCAACACAAAATTTATTACCATGATAATTCCTTCTAGACACATGAAATATAGTAAAACCATGTAATATAAATAATCCATTGGTCCCAATAATTGATTTGATTAATAGGAAAATAAATTTCTCCTAAAAAAATAGAAAGTGGAATGAAAAATAAAAATCCATATTTTTTTGATTTCATCATTGTTGACCTACACTAAGAGAGAAATATTTCTAGCCATTACACAATAATCATAATTAAGAAATCAAATTATATCACCATTATGTGAACCCCATGCAACTATAATACATTAAAAAAATCAATATATAATAATTTCAAATAGAAAAAATATTATTTATGTTAAAGATAATTTGAATTGCAGGATACTATTGGAAAACAGATATTAATGTGGTGTAAGTAATTTTTTTATTATTAATCCAAGACTATAAATTCATTGCAATGTTTATAATTTAGTGTGGTTGAAGGATTTTTTAAATTTGGTAGATTTTGGAGAATTTATTGAGAAAATGTTATGATTGAATAAATAATAATAGTGTAATGAACATTATAACATAGTGAAGAGGGTGGTGTATGAGTAAATTGAATTTATGGTAGTTATTCACATCACAATGTCTTATAGCACATGATAATTAAATTTTTTATTAGAAAAGGAGGACCGTATAAAATAATTTGTTTTATTTTTCTATAATATGTCCAGTTTTATTATTTGATCTATGATATTTCACCCTAACAATTGGGGTTACATTTTAAGTACATTTCCCTATTAAAATTGCAGATGGCATTGTTTAGAAATGTTTCAATGATCACATATAAATAAGCCACATTATGATATAATATATTATAAATAAAATATTTATATGATAGTTATTTAACCTATGACTCTTGGGGTTGAAAATTATTCCAACCACATGATTTTATAATTTTATCATATATGAAGAACATCACACCAAAACCATGATACCGACTTTATAGTTTTCAAAAATAAATATCATTTTTAAAATTTTTATTTTTTCAAAAATAGAAGATATTTTATTTGATATTTCAGGATTTAACATCAATATCCTAGGTTTTTTTTAGGTCTAATCATCATATGATGTGAGGAACTAGTCTATGTGTAGCTTTATAATATTAAATTTGTAGTATTATAAAACATGCATAATTGTTTCAGCTACACAATATAAATTGAAGAATTGATTTTTGAAAATTTTGTGAGATAATAATTGTTTTTGTGTGTATATATAAGAATATTTTATTATCTAAAAAATTCTTTTGAATCACAACTACAACACCCACAATAATCTTGTGATTCTTTTTCTTTTTTATTTTCTTATGATCGACTTTTGTGCAAACAATTCTATGAAACTTTTCATGAAGATGTGTGTAGAGATATAAATTTTGGGATTTATCCTTAGATTGATAGTGTTCCATTCCTAAAATTTTTAATCTTAATAGTAAATATGAATTTTGGTACATTAACACATAATTGATGTAGACTCATTGTATGTTTCCCTTTGTAAATAACTAATGAAAAACTATATGTCACAATATTTGTTTCAGTATCTAAATATTATACATTTGTAATTGAGATACATATGTTCATTGTGTACTTATAAGAATGTAAAAAAATATACATTGTGTGTTGAGGAAATTAAATTCATACCATAATACACCCCCTCTTAGGGTATGTTTGGGACTCTTTGGGTGGAATATGTTTTATGAGAGACACATGGATAATGTTGGTGAATTGATCCATAGAATAATTTAATCATAGATAATTCTCAAAATTCAGATAGAGTTCTATTGGTTGATGTGTGTAATTAATTGACATAGAGGGATTGAATGAGAACACATATTTTATATCCTAGACATGATTTGTACTATACTAATACTCAAAGTATAAATTGGATTGATTTCATGGTGTTTCTTATTTGTTAATCATGAATAAAATTACATATTGTCAATGTTAATGATTAATATAAATTAATCATAGCCATTCCTCATTATAAATTATTGAATTTAATGAGAAATACATATATGATGTAAATGTGGTCCAAATTATCTAATTTTTATGATGCAATTAAAAATTTGAAACAATAAAAGTAGTATGTATTACAAAATAAGTTTAGTTATTTAATGTTTTGTCATTCAAGAATAGTGATGGTTTCTTCTATCAGATAATTGAGGTTAATGGATCTATTGAAGGAATGGGTGATGAGAAAAAGTATATAAACATTATAAAAAATATTTTAAGCATATTTTTTACTTTGTAAAAACAAATTATTTAATATTTTATAAGGAAATGTTTATAAGTTTTCTATTAGTAATTTATATAATAATTTGGTATCATATAAAATATTTCTGAAGTCGAACACAATTATTTGTAACTCATACAAGGATATAGAGGTCAAGGACATGGTGAAACATTATATTCATTATGATAGAGATGTGAAAACAAATGTAAATGATTATATCATATCTCTTAGTGAAATAAGTATCATTCAAGTAAAATAAAACTTTGTGGGTATAATATCATATATTTGTTTCCACTTTGAAATGGTTGGATATATTTCTAGAAGATACCATAAGAAACATTGAGTTGGTGAAGATAAATATGAATGCAATGAAAAATTGAAAAATGAATCATCCCCTCAAATAAAAAAATAAATTTATAAAATCGATTAGAAAATAATTTTCATTGGATATCATGGTGGGTAAGAAATAGAAATATAATGAATTATTCTTTAAAGAAAGAAAAAATGTATACAAATAAAATTCAAAGTATTCTATGATGAAAATGTTGGAAAATAATTAATCAAGAAAAGGAAGAAATTAAACTAATAGTAGTTTTTACATCAAATTTTCACATGAAGGATATATTAAGAAGATTGACCAATATCAAAATAGTAATAGAATGAATGCATGACTATTTAAATAATAATTAGTTGACATTAACCAACTATAATTAAAAAAAATTGTTAGAGATAATTTTGGAGGGGAATTGGGTGAATCATGAATCACTAAGAGAATTAGTTATCATTATATTGAATCATAAAGAACAATATTAAGAGATCAATGACAATAATTATAGAAACATGAAGCAAGAAAATGATATTCAATATCTTTATGAAGAGGTGGTAATTTTGAAGAAGAAGCATAATCATGAAATGAAAATAGGTGGGTTTAAAAAAGGATATATAATTTTGCAGATTTTATATTAAGTCCAATGTTTCCAAATGACATTTTCCATTCATTTATGTTTTTGAAGTCACAAATACATTTTATTAAAAATTATATCTACCTATAAAGAAAGTTATATGAAACATAATTCAATCTATCAAGAAATTTAAATTCATGTTTATTTTATATCAATGTCGAACATTATGTTTCTTGAGATAGAATAGTTACTAGAATAAATCAGATCCGAAATAAAACTAGGAATCTTTCACTTTCACAATTTTGAATCATCTAGAAAACTAAATCTGATTCAGAGTAACATAGACTCTGAGTCATCCAGAAAATAAAATCAGATTTATCTTTCCACAACTATTTTTTTAAGGATTATGATTATGATTTTATTTTTATTTGATTTTGAATCTCTAAAAATTTTGGATCCACACTATTTCATAAATTTCAAAAAACTACATTTCTTAGATACTAAATCCCAAAAAACTTTTTATCAGATTCAATTTCCCTATTTCGATTCATCATGTTTATTAGATTGTGATTCTAACATAATTATGAATCTGATTCATGTTTCTCAAATCTGATGAGCACAAAATATCAAAATCAATTTGCCCTGATTATTATATTCTGATTCACGATATTTTCTAGAACCAATTCTCATAGTTCATTGTATATGGTTTTTCCATAAGAATCTAGTTTTATAAATTTATTAATGTTAATCTATTTTTCGTTAATGTAATGTTTCATAAATTCATAATCTTACATATTATTATAAAAAAAATCATAATTGTGATAGTTTATGTTATCTAAATAGTGTCATTGTTTCAGTTATAATATGACAGTTATGAAATCCACCTATCTATGTCCCTTTATGAATTTAGGAAAAATATGACTGTTGGAGGGAAATTCCCCCATTAGAGATATCACTTATAAATAAAATATAATTTGAATGTGATAGATACTATGAAGTTTTGGACGAACTATTTACACTGTGAGAGATCTTCCAGATTTTCATCATACGAAAGCCTTGAAGAAGTTTAAATTGTGAACATCTTGTTCCATAAACCAAAATTTTTTAAAAATATATTTTTTCTTGTATGATTATTATTATTGGTTTATATAATCAACGAATTACAGGTTAATGGAATATATATGTTTTGGAAACATACATATTTTAGGGATTTTATGTTGAAAGAAGACAGAGGTGTCAATAATATTACAGATCGAGGGCTTACAGGGATAGTAAGATAGATTTTCATATTTATATCATGGGATTACCCTGGTGTGGGTAATATATAATTTTAGGAAATTATAAATCCAAATACCATTATCCAAGGTGTTTGGATAATCTACTCTTTTTGTAAAATGATTTTTATTTATTACATATTCTTTTATTTCCACTGTATTTTGTAGTCAATAGAAAGTGAAACATTCTTAAACTTTTTCATTTATTGTAACTCTGATATAATATTTTATATGATTTAAATAAGAATATTACATAAGTATACCTATGCCCTTAACTACTTATATTTTCATTGGATTTGGACTTTGAGCCCTTCTGATCTATTTGTTAAATATTTTATTTTATTTTGTGAATGTTATTTGTTTACCTTGTTAAAAAAATGTTTCCTTAAGATAAAAACCACAAGTTTTTAAACATATAATTCTACCAACTCCCTCTTATAATTTTAGGATCAAAATATGAATGTAGATAATTAGTTACAAAATTGGGGTGAATAATAAGTTTAAAAACATTCATTTTCAATTTTAAGGAAGATTTTTTTAACATAGTTAGGAAAATAACATTCACAAATCCCTCTACTATATTTAACAATGAGATAAGAAGTGACCAAGTCCAAATGGAAATATATTATAAATAGATAATCCCATATGTATAATTATGTAATATTCTACCTTAAAGTGTTTAGAATCTTATATCATAGTTTCAATAAATGAGAATGTGTAAGAATGTTACACATTCTATTTATAAAAAAATTTGTGGAAATAAAATACATGTAAAGAAGTAATATATTTTAACCAAAAGATTTGGGTATCCAAACAACTTGGATAAAGGTCCCTTTATTTGTACATTCATGAAATTATATCATACCCACACAATGGTAAGACATCAATATGAAGATCGGAATCTATCTTTCAATCACTGTAATCCCTCAATATGTAAGATTATCTGCACCTCTATATCCTTTCCACTTAGAATCCCTCGACTATTTAGGTAATTGGAACCTATATATTCCATTACCTTGGAAGCCCTTGATTTTTTACAGTAATAGACTATATCACACAAGGAAAACAAATATTGTTAAATATTTATGTATGTAGAAGAAGTTGTTCTCAACTTAAACTATTCAAGTATTTAATACGAATTCCACAAGTCCATGTCTATTCACAACTTGAACAAATCAAGAATTTCACACGAAAGATGTTTAGAAGATCTCTTATAGAGTAAAAAATTCACCTAAAATTTTATAAATTCGATCACCTTTGAATTATTGGGTATTTATATACGAGATCTACAATGGTAATTTTTTCCTTCAACAGTCATATATGTCCTGAAATCTCGAAGGGACTTCGACAGGTAGAATTCATAACAGTCATATTGTAACTTAAATAATGATCCTATTTACATAACAAAAAATATCACGAGTAACATTAGTTTTTAAAAAATATGTATGAATTAGAATATAAGAAACATTATATTTAGAATAAAATATTAACATTAAGAAAGATATAAAATCAAATTTTGAATGAAACAATAGATGCAAGGAACTATGTGAATCGAATTTGGAAAATATTCAGAATCAAAATCTAATAAACATGGTATATAATATTAGATATTTTGCAAAAACTGGATTTGACAAACATGAATCAGATTCATGATTCTCTAAGAACCACAATCAATGAAACCTCGCAAATCGATATCGAGAAAGTGAATTGGATTACAAAAATTGTGATTCAGTATCTACGTAATGTAGTGTTTTGAAATTTAAGAAACACAGTAGATCCAAAACTTTGGGCAATTAGTAATCCAAGAAACAAAACATCCGAATCACAATTTTGAGAAAACTGGAGTTGATGAAAGATAAATCCGACTATATTTTTGGCATGATTCAGAATCCAAGGAACTGTGAATCAGAATCATGTTTTTTGATGATGCAGATTTGAGAAAGTGAAATATTCTAGGGTTTATTTAGGATATGATTTGTTCCAGTTACTATTCTGACTTGTGAAATATAATACTAGTCCTAGCTATAAAATGAACATATGAATTAAGGTGAATATGAATATCTCACCCATAGGTTAACAAATCCCCCTATGGATCACATTAAGTCATTATATATTTGTTACCTTTCTTAAGGAAATATCTCCCCCTTTCATAAAAATTATTCTTTTTATTCCAATAACTTATTTTATATTTCTTCTAACACATTATTATTTATAAAAAGAAATGAAAAAAATATAATTTACCTGAAAGTGTTAGGAAAAAAATTACACTAACAATGGATAATATTATTTTGTTAAAGAAAAATTTTATACAAAAAAAAATCAAAATTAAAGGAATTTAGTTATCATTATTTAGTATTAATTTTTTAGTGTATCTTTTAAATCTCTTTCATCCAATGATAACGTAGAGAAAAATATTCAATTTGTAAATATTTGTAGTGATCATATTTTCAAACTTTTTTTAATAGTAACGAAATTACTCATAACTTCTCATCTACTAGAACATCATAGCATAATGGTGTTATTAAAAGAAGATCCTGAATTATTTAAGAAATTACAAGAACCATGTTGATCGTATACTCAATGTCTAATCATTTATGGGATGAAGCAGTTAGTACTTCTTTTTATTCAATAAATATAGTTTTAATCAAGTTGTTTCATAAAAAAACACCTTATGAGTTATGGCCAAGCTAAAAACCTAAAGTTTGTAACTTCAAATTATTTAGATGAGAAGTATTCATATTGAATTAAATAGATAACTTACATAAATTCTTCCCCAAATAAGATAATGAAATATTCTTAGGATATTCCCCTCTTAAGAATTATAGAGCCTTTAATAAAATCCCTATATATTTGAAGAAATAGTACATGTTAAATTTGATGAAACTGGTCACTTTGTTTTTTAACAACCCCAACCTACATCATCAGATGTGTTTTAAAAAACTGATTCTAAGCCTTTGATAAAAAATTTAGGATCTAAATATGTATGTAGACACTCAATTACAAGATGGGTGAATTGTAGGTTTAATAACATTCATTTTTTATATTAAGAAATCTTTTTTTTAACATAGTTAAACAAATAACATTCACAAAACCCTCTAGTATCTTTAAAAGAGAGATCATAAGGGCCCAAAGTCCAAATAAAATGGTATTATAAAGAGATAATCACATAGTTATATGTTAATAAGATTCTACTATAATGCGTATATAATCATTAATCAGAGTTAAATCAAAAGAGAAAGTGTAAGAATGTTACACTTTAGGTTTATAAAAAAATTCAGTAGAAATAAAAGTATATGTAATGAATATAAATCCTTTAACCCAAAGAATAGTGTATCCAAACACATTGGATAATGTTCCCTTGATTTAAAGTTTCATGAAAGTATGTCTTACCCACACTAGGGTAATCCCTAGATATGAATAACATAATCTTTCTTGTTATCCTCATAATCCCTCTATCTATAAGGTGAGCATCATATCTGTATTACTTCAACATGGAAGCCATTGATTAAGTAGGTAGTCAGAAACATTATATTCCTTAATCTTAATATACTACGATTGTATATAGAAAAAATTATAATTTCAAAAGGAAAGAAAATATTTTTTAAAATATTTTTGGATGTGGAATAAGATGTTCACAACATAAACTCTTAATGGCTTTCACATGATGAAAAAATGGTAGAGCTATCACAGAGTAAAAAACCCTCCCAAATTATTACAACATTGATCATGTTTGATTGATTGGGTATTTATTGGAGAGATCTCCAGTGGTTGAATTTTCCACCAACAACCTTTTTTTTTGAAATATCATAGGGACATGGACTAGAGGCATTCGTAATTGTCATAGTGTAATTGAATCAATGACTTCATTTAGGTAATAAAAAAAATAAAAAGTAACATTAGTTTTGAAATAATATGTAATAATATAAAATTAATAAATATTATATTAAGGAAAAATAATGTAATATCAAGAGATATATTAAATCATATTGTTAAGGAAAAAATAGATGCAAGGAATTATGTGAATCGAATTTACGAAATATGGATAATCAGAATATAATAAATATGGTATATCAGAGTTGACATTTTTCACAAATTGGATTTGAGAACCATGAATTGGATTCTCAATTAAGTGAGAATCAAAATATAAGAAACAAGAAAAGCAGATTTAAAAAAGTGAATCAGATATAATTTTTTTTTAATTTAGTATCTAATAAATTAACTGTTCATGGAATATAAGAAACACAACAGATCTAATGTTTTGAGTGATTCAAAGTCCATGAAACATAAAATCAAAATCATAATTTTGTGTGAATTATAGTTGAAGAAAGATAAATCTGATTCAATTTTCTAGATGATTCAGGGTCTAGGGAACTATAAATTAGATTTGACATTCTAGTTGATTCTGAATTGAGAAAGTGATTTTTTTTGACTATTATTAAAGATCCTACTTGATCTATTAACTATTCAAAATTCTGAAACATAATGTTATACTTAACTATAAATCAATCATGCATATAAATTTCATTATCAATAGAAAGATGTTGCATATAAATTTCTTTATAAATTGAATGAATTATTAAATAAATGTGATTGTGATTTCCAAAACATAAAGGAATGGAAAAATTCATAAGTAAACTTTTGAATTAACAATATCAAACTTTTTGGAAAGTAAAAATAATCAATTTAAGATGGAAATATTAATATAGTAAGATTTAATATTTTCATTTAAAATAAATACTTATCTCCCCCTTAGTTTATAACATATGGTCAATATGACCAACTCCCCCTTAGGTTAAGAAATACCCCAAAGGATATTATTTTTTCTATATATATTTTTCATCATTTCTTAAAGAAATATCTACCGATTACTAAAACACTATTCTTCTTTATAAAATTTTCTCTTTTAACGTTCTTCTCCTCATTTGTGATTTAAAAAGTGAAATGGGAAAAAATATAATGTACCTGAAAGGTTTAAGGAAAAAATATAATGAAACAATGGATAACATTACTTTTATTAAAGATAAATTTTATACAACAAAAAATTGGAATTAAAGGAAATTAGTCATCTTTTATTAGAATTAATTTTATTAAAATAGGATTCCACATATTTATCTCGTTATGGTCATCATGGTACATTGTGATACTCTCTTATTTATCATTAATCTTCTTTCTAAAATACTCGATTTTTTCTTGCTGACTTCAAATCATCTCATCCTGAGGCATAATCTTTTCATCCACTTCATATCTGTAAGCCTTTATTATTTTATCACGACTAGAAAAGGAGTTGATTTTACCATTAAGATATTTAAATTTATGAAACTGGATGCATTGACCTTCCTTTATATTCTCTAAGAAATGGTTATGAAGATGTTTAATATTTTCCTTTGATTCTGTGAAATCTCCCTTGACTATTGTAAACTAGTCATCAAAAACATTAAGATAATTATTGACATGATTAAACATCTTTGTGATTTATTTGCATGAATTCCTTTGAGAATCAGAGTTGATAACAATGGTTTTGAAATCTCTTTCATGCATTACATGTTTCCCCATGAAATTTGTTATAGAGTATGACTTCTAGTTTAACAATTCTTGTGTAATATGGCATCTAGTCTCAAGGATTGGAAAATAATTAATGGACTCTACCATCTTCTTCAACAATTGAACAACAAAGTCATATCCTAAGGAGGAGGAAGACTGCTCTGATTCTTATGAAACTACTTTAGATGTCCCAACATATACATTATTCCCTTTTTCTTTCACATAGATCAGCTTCTCTGTTTTTAACTAATTTCCTTTCTTAAAAAATGTGAATGATCTTTTTAACATCATCTTCATCTTCAACATCATTGTTATTATCATCACCAACTTCTACATTACCACCATTATTGTCACGACCCATCCTCAGGACCCGTTCCGTGACTACCCCAAGCCCGTCTTCCATAGGATAGGTGCTGGCGACTAGCACGAAGGTGTAAATCCTGACAAAACGGGAAGGCATTACCTTTATAAATTAAACATACACCATAGAGTAAGCCAGAAGAAGTAAACACTAAGTAAAACTGGGTACAACAGTAAGTGAGGAAAAGTAAGTGGCCCATAATACAAACCCAAACTGAAAGTAAAGTATAACTGAAAATATGTTACAACAATTGAAAACTAAAACAGAAACTCTGAACCATCCACTGGAAATCCCACCTGAAAGGTGGGTACAGATAGTCTCCCCAGCTCCTCGGGTCCAACTGTCTGCTCCGTGTACATCCCACCCAGTGGTCCACCTCCAAGTACCAACTTTCTCCACAAGCCTCAACCACGATCAGCGCTATTCTTCATCGGCATCCAACAAAACGTAGTGTGGGCATAGCCCGTGCAGGGGTGAGTATATGCTATACAGTAGGGACCCCGAGAACCCCGAAGGTCTCCCAGAATCCACGATGGATAAACCACAAAGGAAAGATACAACCACAAAATAACAACCAAACCTACTTAGGTATATCCACATACATATACCTAAGTCATCAATTCCTGTTTGGCTCCATCATCCGAGCCCATGTTCGATCACATCCACACAGGATAACACAACTCAATCCACACAACAAAGCACAACCCAATCCATAGAGGGAAGCAAGTCAATCATATTGATGATATTGATTAAAAGGCAAGACTCAGCTCACATAGGTATACTTATTCGTAAGGTGATAGAAATGATCAGATGTAGCCACTGATTCATCTAGATGGGACCCACGTAGTATACTAGACCAGCTAAGCTATCGGACCCACGCAGGATACTAGACAAGCCACTCTGTCAGACCCACGTAGGATACAAGTACAGAGTCAAATACTACCGGACCCACGTAGGATACAAGAACAGTAGTCACGTACTGTCGGACCCACATAGGATACATGAACTTTAGTCATCGCCATAGAACCCACAAAGGATTTCAGTACGGTCGTCGTCGCTATCGAACCCACGGAGGATTTCAGTACGGTCGTCGTCGCTGCCGAACCCACGGAGGATCCATGTACAGTCATCATCGTCATCGCAGTCGCAACCAGCTCTTGGGTTCCCGCACACAACATGCTCATTTCTGAGAGGGTCCACTTCACGAGCCAAGGGATTCAATACATCAACTAACACGTAGTCCGGAATTTATGTATCCCAAAGTTCTGTCTCGACAAGAGGAACTCAATGTGACAGTTGACGTGTCAATCAGACGCCTGGTTTGAAAGTTATTGGCTTTTTTATTCCAGGGCCCGGTTGGTTTTTAAGTCAAAACCAACCCAACCATACTCCAACTATGTCTAAACCCTGAGAGGAGTATTCCAAAAGGTCCATCTCACTATGGGGAATCCAACATAGTTGACGACACATCAATCGGACGTCCGGAGCTCATGTTTTAGGCGTTTCCGCTCGAAGGGCCCGGTTGGTTTCATGTTCAAACCAACCCGTACATACCCAAAGTTATCAAAAACCTTGAGTGTAATATATCAAAACAACTATCTCGATCCAAGGATCTCATCGCAACTGACGGTGTGTCTTTCGGATGTCTGTAGCCCATGTTATGGGCATTTGAACAAACTAGTCCGATTTTAGGGGGGTTCGGGCCCGGACAGACCCGGCCCAGAACCCCTTGGGTCGGCCCGAACTGGGTCGACCGGAACCGATTCCAGGACCGAACCACTAGGTCACAGCCCGGCCCGGCCCGGCTCGGCCCGGACGACGCGACCCGACCCAGCACGGGAGGCCCCGCCCGACGCGGGCGGCCCGGTCCGGTGCGGCCGGTCCGGCCTGGGCGGCTCAGCGCTGGCCGAGCGGGGTGGCTCAGCGCTGGCCGAGCGGATGCGCAAAGGGGGAGGGAACTGCCCCCCTGTTTGTAACGGCGTCCCCCACGTGGGGGTCCTATCCTTTGCCAGCTGGGGGATACGACCCATGTTTCTTCTGAAAACGGCCGGCCGAGTTGGCCGGCTGGTGTGGCGCCGCGAGACCCCCCTGTGGGTCCCGCCTCCCATGCGCCGGCAGCCGGTGGTTTTGGCTACCGCTACCTGCACCACCACAGACATAAGATGCAGCCTTGTCCGACCGGCGTGGCACGACAGCGCCACACCCCTCCGTCGCGGCCCCGCTCCGGCTGCGGCCTCGTCGTTGTCCTCCGGCACGGCCTGACGGCGCCACGCCCCTCCGCCGTAGCCTGACTCCAGTCGCGGATTCTTTTGGCCTCAATGGTGAGGTGTGATGATGACGCGCTTCTTCTTCATGTCCCTCCTTGTTTCTTCACGGTTCCATTGCACCGCACCGCCTTCGTTCGAACCTCAACGAATACAACAACAAAGGGGGAGGAGGATCGTCCGTGTTCGGGCGGTCCGACCTCCTCCTGTTAAATTGATAACATGGGGCCTAAATATTTAACGAAGAACACAAATAAATATTACTTCATAAAAACAAACCCATACCTCGAAGAATTCTCTGAAAAAGGATAGTCGCGGGAAAATGAAGTCGCGGAAGACGACGTCGTGGAAGACGGCGTTGTGAAAGACGGCGTCGCGGATCGAGGCTCTGTAAGCGTCGTCGGTGTTCACCCAATGAAGGATGCGGCATGTCATTATTCTCCGGAAAAGGCGTCTCTCACCAGCTGCGGAGAGGAGAGAATACGGCGTGGCGATCTCCCCTTGCGGTGACAGAGTTCTTTGTCGCAGACTCGGAGTTCATCGTGAAGAAGATGAAGTTCTTCAAGACCGCAAGAGTTCTATCCTCTATTCCACACAACGAATCAACCAACAATAAAATAAGACATTGTATTATTTTATTCACACAAACTCATTCCAACATTAATTTAAAATTCAAAGGATCTCATTAAATAAATTAAATTAATTGAATAGCCATTAACAGTCCAATTAATTGCGAGAGTTGACATTTCATTAAAAGGCGGTGCGGGTGTGTTACACAATTAAATGCACGAGGGAGGTTTTAAGGGATTTTAAGGGGTGGGGCTTGTGTGGGACCCACCTAACTATTATCCTACCAAGTGGAGTTAGGATGTAGTGAGTCCCACCTCAAATTCCATTCATAGGTTATAATGGATTAGAATAGAAATAAAAATTGTATCACAAATTTTTATTTCACTCTTCAGTTATCCCAGTTATATAACAACCTCACCCGAGAAAACACAACCCCAGAAAAGGTCTTCCTAAGAAATTACCGGCACTACGGTTACATCGGTGCCCTCGGATTTCAGTTCTGTGCACCAGTTTAAAAGTTATGAAAAACCGCTCGTTCTTTCACTGAACGTACCCGAGCTGATCTTTGGAAATTGATTCCGGGCACACTGGGCCTCAGAATCAGGTGCCATCAGAAACTACGTACTCATGAAATCCCAAAGAAAATTAAGAAAATTTTTCCCTTGATATTTACTGGTCTTTACATTACTCCCACCTCAGGGCTTAATGTCCCTGTAAAGATACATCACAAACTAGGGGAACAAATGATGGTACTGAGCACGCATCTGAGCCTCCCGCTCCCAAGTGCTCTCCTAGAGGTTCCCGTGCTGCCATTTGATGCACACTAGAGGAATAGATCGCCCATGTAGGACCCGCTCATGTTGATCCTTGATCTCCACCAGGAACTCTGAAAAAGTCACCCCATCGTCAATGTCCATCTCCCCATGGTCAATGATATGTGTCGGGTCGTGCACATATCTCCTCAGCTGAGACACGTGGAAGACTTCATGCACGCAATGAAACTGAGGTAGTAGAGCCAGGCGATAAGCCACCTTTCCTAGCCTGATGAGAACCTGGAATTGTCCGATGAAGCAAGGATATAACTTGCTGCCCCGGCCAATTCTCCGTAATCCACGTCGAGGTGAGACCCGCAAGAAAACGTGGTCGCCATCCTCAAACTCTAGTGGTATCCACCTCCTGTGAGCATAAGACTTCTGTCAGCTCTGATCTGTCCTCATCCGCACTTCTATGACCTAGACCTTCTCTGTCATGGCCTGGACCATCTCTGATCCCACAAGTGCTGACTCCCTTGGGTCTTTCTAGCACAGTGGTGATCTGAATGATTGGTCGTACAATGCCTCGTATGGTGCCATCCCGATGGTGGAGTGGTAGCTGTTTTTGTACGTAAACTCCAACAAGGGTAGTTGGTCATCCTTGCTACGACCAAAGTCGAGGAAACATCCATAGAGCATGTCCTCGAGATTCTGAATGGTCCTCTTCATCTGACTATCTGTCTGAGGGTGAAAAGTGGTGCTCAAACGTAGCTGCATCCCGAATGCCTCCTGCAACCTCGTTCAAAACCAGGAAGTAAAGTGAGCATCTCGATCGGAGATGATAGATAATGGCACACCATGACTTCATACAATCTCCGGAACGTAGAGGCGTCCCCAGCTCTCCATTGTGCCCTGCTCTCTAATGTGTAAAATATGGGCCGACTTGGTGAGTTGGTTGAAAATCACCCAAATGGAGTCATGACCTCTGGAATTATATGGAAGTCTAGTCACGAAATCCATAGATATCCCATCCCACTTTCACTCCAGGACCACCAAGGGCTATACAAAGCTTTTTGGTACCTATTGCTCCACCTTCACCTGCTGGAAGGCGAGGCATCATGAAACGAACTCTGCTACAGCCTTCTTCATACCCGACCACTAGTGATGTCGTCTGAGATCCTGGTACATCTTCGCCACTCCTGGATGTACCGCTAAATGGGATGTGTGAAACTCACTTAGCACCTCCTCCCAAAAATTAGATGGTACCAAGGTACGTCCTCTGAAAAGGACGTTATTCTCTCCTCCTATATAGAATTCAGCAGGTGCCTGCCCTAAGGATATCTGTGCACGCCGCGTCTCACAGTCAAAATCCCCACATTTTGCCTCTCTGGCCCACTGTAGTAGTGTAGGAGTCACTATGTGTGACTGTAGAAAGGGTGCTCCATCTCTATCCATGACGTATATCTTCAAACCGGCTAGCTACTCTGTCACCTCCTCAAGTAGCTGAATTCACATCCTCCTGCTAAGAGCATCAGCTACTACGTTCCCCTTACTAGGAGTATAGACTATCTAAAAGTCATAGTCATGGAGGAACTCGAGCCATCGCCGCTTTCTCAGGTTTAGGTCCTTCTGTGAGAAGATGTACCTGAGACTCTGGTGGTCAGAATAGACTGTAAAGTACTCGCCCATTAGATAGTGTCACCACATCTTTAGAGTGAATACCACTCCTTCTAACACCAGGTCATTGGTAACGTAGTCCATCTCATGCTGCCTCAACTGTCATGATCCATAGGTGATCACTGCCCATTCTTAAATCAGGACACACTTGAGTCCAGTCCCTGATGCATCACAGTAGACTACATACCCTACTCCCTCCTCCGATAGCCTCAAGATAGTCGCGCTAGTCAATATTTGTCTCAGCTCCTCAAAGCTCTACTCACATCTTTCTGACCACACGAATGGTTTCCACATCTTTGTCAGAGCTGAAAGTGGTGCTGAAACTCTGGAAAAGTCTAGCACAAATCTTCGATAGTACCTAGCCAATCCTAGGAAACACCGCACCTCTGTCACGCTCTTGGGTGTCTCCCAATCTAGCACTGCCTCGATCTTCGCAGGATCCACCGCACCTCCCACCTCAGAGATGACGTGTCCTAATAAGTGGACCTCACATATCCATAACTAACACTTCATGATCTTACCATAAATCTGGTTCTCTCAGAGTGTGTCCAGTACAACCCGTAAGTGGTAGGCATGCTCCTCCTCAGAAGTCAAGTATATCAATATTTTGTCGATGAAGACCATGACAAATCGATCGAGGTAAGGCTTGAAGATCTTGTTCATGAGGCTCATGAACACTGATGGTGCATTGGTTATGCCGAAAGGCATAACCAAAAACTCATTGTGGCCATACCGATATCCGAAAGTCGTCTTCTGCACGTCCTCGTCCCGAACTCTAAGCAGATGATAGCCTAACCAGAGGTCTATCTTCGAGAACCATCGTGCTCCCTTGATCTGATCAAAGTGGTCATCAATCCTCGGTAGGGGATACTTGTTCCTCACGATCAGCTAGTTCAGGCGACAATAATCGACACACAGTCGCAAGCTCCTGTCCACCTTCTTGGCAAAGAAAATCGGGGAAGGAAAGGGTGAAACACTAGGTCGGATGAATCCCTTGCCCTGTAAGACCTCCAACTGTACCTGTAGCTCTCGAAGATCAGCGGGAGCCATCTAATATGCTGGAGTGGATATCGGGGTTGTACTAGGGTACAGGTCAATTTAGAAGTCTACCTCTCTTCAAGGAGGTAGTCCTGGAATGTCATCAGTGAAAAAGTCTTCATACTGATCCAAGACTACAGGAAAACTCAGAATCCACACGTCAACAACTCCTAGGATGAGGCTAGACAACTGATGAGTGATCGGTTGTTCTATCCTCTCTGTGAGTCCATCCTATGTTGATAAGGCTCCCTTCTCACTGGTTAAGGTGAACCTGCTCCCATTAGTATGAACACACCGCACCCTGTTCCTAATACAGTCGATCTGATCATGAACTGTAGGTAACCAATCCATGCCCAAGATATTGTCGTAAGGCCTCAATGCCACTACAAGAAGATCCCATCCAAATCTCTCGCCTCCTAGAGTAAGCTCACACTGCTGGCACCTGTGGGTAATCATCGAGTCTGCTCCCGTAGAAGTCTCTAGCTGTAAGGATCGAGCCAATGACTCCGTCAGAATCTCAGAGCTCCGAACAAGGGTAGCAGCAATGAAATAATGACTCGCTCCTGTGTTTATAAGGACTAAAACAAGGGTGGAGTAGACACAGATAGTACCTCAAATCATCTCTGGTGCGCTGTGGTCATAGGCATTTGCCGCCAGAAGCTGAGCCTGCCTCTGAACTCCAGCTCCCTGTGGTCGGGGTGGACCTCCTGGTGGTGGTGGTGGTAATGCCTCAAAGCATCACCCACCACTTACTACTCAGCCTGATCCTCTACCTCGTCTGCCTTCTCTCTGAAGAACGCCACAGTCGACCCTATGCCTCTTCCTGGGTGGCCCTTCAACTATCTGATACTCCTATGCACGGCGGGTCGGGCAGTCACGAGCCATGTGGACTTGCCCGCCGAATACATAGCACCGTCTGCTCCTCGTAAGACTGGCTCTGCGCCGTGTGCCCCGCAGCTCTGAGCTAGTGTCCTAAGGTTGTCCTTCTGCTAGTCTGGTCCATCTGGACCCCTGTGATGTCCGTCGACTACCAGCTGCAGAAGACTCTGCTACGTGCTGCCCTGCAGTAGGTCTCACTGCTGGTGTAGGCGCGACAAGAAAGCTCTCTATGAGAAGGGATTTCTCCAGTACATCTGCCTGCATCAGAATGCTGAGGGAGATAATTGAATCTCTGTTCTCATGCCTCAATCCATTCTCTATGGTCCAGGCCCGGAAGAATGGGTCTCGTACCATGTCCGTGGAATAGTGCTAGAGATCGGTAAATCTCACTGAGTACGGTGCTACCATTATGCTGCCCTTCCCAAGCTGTAGTAGCTCCTGAATGCACACCACACGGAGGGTGGCTGTGACAAAATTTGAGTGGAAGAGGCCCTCAAAGACTATCCATAGGAGAGATGCCTCGTCGTGAAACCAGAGCATTAGGCTCCACCATATGCCTGCTGCCACGTGCAGGAGACTCGCTGCAAGGATCATCATAAGGTCAGATGGTGTCCCCACTAACCTGAAAACTCAAACTACAGCCTCCAGCAAATCCTCATCTTCCTAAGGGTCCATCTCCCCGCGGAACCTGGGTGGTCTCTGACACTAGAAATCTTGCAGTGCACTAAGGTGACGTGCACTCTCAGCGGCTGGGGCTGGTGGCATCTACGGCTCGGCGGGTAGAGGTACCGTCGGTGCCTCGGCTATAAAAGGGCCTGGCACCGAGGCCACGTCGCTTGGTGGGCTGTCGTCTCGTACAAAGATCTAAACACTAGCTGGCTGCCATCGTGGGGCCATCCTGAAATGAAACAGTTCTTCCATGGTCAATACAGTATAACTGGTGAGCTGACACAAAGTAATCACAGTGAAAACTTTGAAACACACAGGCAATCAATGTTTTTGTGCATTGAGTCGGAAATCAGAAGTCAGGGTCCGGGTGTACGGATATGTCATCTGTCACACCAACACTGGACTCCCTGGACTGATAACCACACTAAATACCCTTAACACTATTACTTCACATAGAAGAAAGATCAGAGTCCTGTGTTCTGCGTTAGAACTGAACTCATCTGATACCAATTTGTCATGACCCATCCTCGGGACCCTTTTCGTGACTACCCCAAGCCCGCCTTCCATAGGCCAGGGGCTGGCGACTAGCACCAAGGTGTAAATCCTGAAAAAAGGGAAGGCATTTCCTTTATAAAATAGACAAACATCATAAAGTAAACCAGCAGAAGTAAACACTATGTAAAACTGGGTACAATAGTAAGTGCAGAAAAGTAAGTGGGCCAGAATTCAAACTCAAACTGAATGTAAATTACAACTAAAAAGAAGGTACAACAAATGAAAAGTAAAACAACAAATTCGAACCGTCCCCTGGAAATCCCACCTGAAGGGTGGGTACAGATAGTCTCCTCAGCTCCTCGGGTCCAACCGTCTGCTCCGTGTACATCCCGCCCAGTGGTCCACCTCCATGTACTGACTTGCTCGACAATCTTCAAACAAGATCAAAGCTATCTTTCGTCTGCATCCAACACAATGTAGTGCGAGGATAGCCCGTGTAGGGGTGAGTATACGCTACTCAGTTGGGACCCTGATACCCCCGAAGGTCTCCCATAATCCACGATGAATAAACCACAATGGAATGATACAATCACGAAATAACAACCAACCCTACTTAGGTATATGACCATACATATACCTAAGTAACCAATTCCAGTTCAGCTGCATCATCCTATCCCATGTTCGATCACTTTCACACATGATAGAACAACCCAATCCACACAAGAAAGCACAACCCAATCCACACAGGGAAGCAAGTCAATCATATCGAAAATATTGATTGAAAGTAAAGACTCAGCTCACACAGGTATACTTTTTCGTAAGGTGATATAGATGATAAGACGTAGCCACTGATTCATCTATCTGGGACCCAGGTAGGATACTAGAACATCTATGCTTTCGGAACGATGTAGGATACTAGACCAGCCAGTCTGTCAGACCCACGTAGGATACAAGTATAGAGTCCAATACAGTTGGACCCATGTAGAATACAAGAATAGTAGTCACGTACTAACATACCCACATAGGATACAAGAACATTAGTCATCGCAGTCGAACACACAGAGTATTTTAGTATGGTCTTCGCCGCTACCGAACCCACGGAAGATCCCGGTATAATCGTCATCGTCGTCGCAGTCGCAGCCAGCTCTAGGGTTCCCGCACACAGCAACCTCATTTCTGGGAGGGTCCGCTCCACGAGCCAAGGGGGTAAATACATAAAATGACATGTTTTCTGGAGTTTATGTATCCCAAAGGTCCGATCGACAAAAGGAAGTCAACGCGACAGACGGCGCGTCAATCAGGCGCCCGTTCTGAGAGTTATTGGTTTTTTTGTTCTAGGGGCTCCGTTGGTTTTTAAGTCAAAACCAACCAGACTATACTCCAACTATGTCCAAACCTTTATTAGAGTAAGAGAAAAGGACCTTATCACTAAGAGGAATCCAACATAGTCGACGGCACGTTAATCGGACGTCCGGAGCTCAAATTTTAGGCATTTCCGCTCAGAGGGCCCGATTTGTTTCATGTTCGAACCAACCCGGCCATACCCAAAGTTCTCCTAAACCTTGAGTGTAATATACTGAATCGACCGTCTCGATCAAAGGATTGCATCGTATGTAACGGTGCATTAATAAAATGTTTGTAGCCCATGTTATGGGCATTTGAACGAACCAGTCTGATTTTAGGGGTGTTCCGGCCCGGGCCGACCCGGCCCAGAACCCCCTGGGTCAGCCCGAATCAGGTCAACCCAAACCGGGTACATGTCTGGACCACTAGGGTGCAGCCCGGAACAGCTGGCGCGGCCAGTCCCGACGCGGGTGGCCCGACACGGTGAAGGTGGCCCGACCCTGTGCGGCCGGTCCGGCCTGGGCGGCTCGGCTTTGGCCGACCGGGGCAGCTCAGCGCTGGCCGAGCGGATGCGCAAAGGGGGGGGGGGGGCTGCCCCCCTTGTTTGTAACGGAGGCCCCCACGTGGGGGACCACTCCTTTTCCAGCCAGGGGTTACGAACCCCGGTTCTTCTAAAAACGGCCGACCGAGTTGGCCGGCCGGTGTGCCGCCATGGGAACCCCTGTGGGTCCCACCTTCCATGTGCCGGTGGCCGGCAGTTCCGGCCGCCGCTCCCTGCACCACCGCGGCCTAGTCCAACTGGCGCGGCGCGACGGCGCCGCGCCCCTCCACCGAGGCCTGATTCCGGCCGCGGCTTTTTTCGGCCTCAACGGCGCGGCACAATGACACTGCGCTTCTTCATCGCGTTCCTCCTTGTTTCTGCACGGTGCCGTTGCACCACGCCGCATTTTTTTGAACCGCAATGAATACAACAACAAAGGTGGAGGAGGATCGTCTGTGTTTGGTCGGTCCAACATCCTCTAGTTGAATTGATAACAGACGGCCCAAATATTTAATGAAGAACGCAAAGAATAATCACTTCGTAAAAACACACCCCTACCTCAAAGAAGTCATTGAACGAGGATCGTCGTGGGAAAATGACGTCGCAGAAGATGGCGTCACAGAAGACGACATCGCGGATCGAGGCTCCGTAAGTGTTGTCAGTGTTCGCCCGATGAAGGATGCAGTGGGTCATCTTTCTCCTGAAAAGGCATCTCTCGCCGGTCGTTGAGAGGAGAGAGGACGACATGGCGATCTCCCCTTGCGATGACAGAATTCTTCATCGCAGACTCGGCGTTCATCGTGAAGAAGATGAATTTCTTCAAGACAGCAAGAGTTATCTCCTCTATTCCACACAAAGAATCAACCGAAAATAGAATAATTCATTGCATTATTTTATTCATAGACACACATGCCAAAATTAATATGAAATTCAAAAGATCCCATTAAATTAATTAAATTAATTGAAGAGCCTTTAACACTTCAATTAATTGCGAGAGTTGACATGTCATTAAAAGGGGGTGCGAGTGCATTACAAAATTAAATGCATGAGGGTGGTTTTAAGGGATTTTAAGGGGTAGTGATCGTGTGGGACCCACCTCACTATTATAATACCAAGTTGAGTTAGGATGTAGTGGGTCCCACCTCAACATCCATGCAATGGTTATAACTTCTTAGAATAGAAATAAAAACTATAGCACAAATTTTTATTTCACTCTTCAGTTAACCCATTTATATAAAAACCTCACCCGAGGAAAAAAAACTCCAGAAAAGGTCTTCCTAAGACAATACAAGCACTGTGGTTTCATCGGTGCCCTCGGATTTCGGTTCCGAGCACCGGTTCAAAAGTTAGGAAAACCCGCTCGTACGTTCACTTAACGTACACGAGCTAATCTTCGGAAATTAATTTCGGGCACACCGGGCCTCAGAAACTGGTGACGTCAGAAACTGCGTACTCGTGAAATCCTAAAGAAAATTAAGAAAAAATTTCCCTTGAAATTTACGGGTCTTTACATTTATGTCCATCAACATCATGATCATTATCCCCCATCATCACTATCACCATTATCACTATCATAAGGGCCTCAATGTAAAACAGTTTCAATAACATTGTATTTATGAATTAAAGGATATTTATGAAAATTATTTCCTTCAAAAGCAAGAGGGTTGATGAGGATTCCTAGGTTCTTCAATATAGCTTGTCGGAAAGGCTCTTACTCAGTCTTTCTTCAATTTGATGAAACTCATCATCACAATATTTTTTTTATATTTTATTCTACTTCATCTTCTTATTGTTCTTTTTCATGAGATGGTTCTTGAACAGTCAGATTTGTTCATATAAAAACATCATTTCCTTTTGTTGAAGGGGTTACCTCTATTGTCATTTTTGAGAAGGTTGAGGATGTTATGTTTCTTAGAGAAAGTATTCTGGAACATGAATATGTTCTGAACCTTTTTCATTATCTTTCAAAAAATATTGAATTTTTTCTACTTTAGAAATAATCTTTAAAGCTTATTATTATTATCCTACTTCTCAAGTTCTTCTACAGCTTGAACTTTTAAAGACTTAACTTTATCCGGATTTTCAACAAACACTCATTCTCTTTATATCCTTTGCAAATTGAGTTTTCTCCATCATGATACAACTTAATCATAGTAATTATTTTGATTCATGGACTTTGGAGGTTCATATTCTTGAGTTGGTTCTGGTTCTTGAACTTTTAATTTCTTCAATTCAAACTCTTAACTTTCTCCAATTTGTCCCGACATGCCTGTAGAACAAAAAATTCATTCATCTTATCACTATAATAATATTTTATTCTATTAAGTGTGTTATCACTTAACAAAATAATCTTAATCTTCTTGGGAATCAAATTGAATGAAATGTTTCAAAATACTAATAAACTTACAATGATCTTAGATAAGATTGTTGATACATAAGTATATGAGAAATGATCATCCCATCCTTTATCTTGCTGATAGTATGAAATATATACTTATCCAATTTAATCTTCCTTATATTAACCAAAAAATATGTCATGAAATTTTGTGATCATTAATATATATTTTTTCCCCTTCCATGGTATTAAAACTCATTCCATCCATAATTAAACGATTCTAAAATTAGTAGAAAGTTTGGTAATCATAATAATTTTTTCTCTATTATTGTATAAAAAATCAATCTCCTTGACTTTATCAAAGTATCCATCTGAGTCTGGCTTCTTATGGGTGAAATAGTAACCTTAACCGTCATCCGGAATCTTAAGAACATTTTCAGATTTCTTATAAGATAAGGAATAGGTTTTCATGTAACTCTTGAATAGAAAATTATCCATATACCCCTCAATGAATAACTAAAATTATTGATATAATTAGATAATTATGTCTTTATAAACTATATCTTGTTATCCTTTCCTCTTCACCATAAAAATAGTTTCCCAACTGTGAAACTTTATGATCGTTCTTATTAGAGAATCATACCTAAGAAAGAAATCCTAGTCAACTAAAATTTCATTAGTGGTCATCAAATATTTAAGGTACTTATTCATAGGAATTAACATCTGAAGGAATATAGATTGAGTAATACAGAACATAATAGAAATCTAGATAACCTTAGCAATGGATTTGAAGAGTGACAATTCTTTGGAGAAAATTTTATGGAAACTACTGTGGGTCATGGAGTGGGTCTCTCATTTATATAGGTGTTGAGATAACTTTTCATCTTCCTAGAAAGATAAAATGGTTTCTATTGACCTTATCTAATCTGATGGTTGAAATTGAGTAGAATATTTTTTTTGGGTTTTGATCATTTTAGGTTTTAGAGGAATAAAATATATTTAACGAAATTTTGAATTCGTTGTAGTTTTTCTTAAAAAAAGATTGAAATACCAATAAACAGAAATCAATTTAATAAAATAAGGTATGAAAATGTACCTTTAGGAGTTGTCATAAGGTTTTTTATTAATTGATATGATTTCTCTTTGGAATCATAGATTCATAAATATTTTATTTTGTTCTAAAATAATATTTATTAAGTTCTAAAAAACATTATTAGGTTAAGAAAAATAGTATTTATTTTCTGAAAAACAATAGTAAGTTCTAAAAAAATATAAGGTTCTAAATTAATTTATTTTTTTTAAGGTTACAATGTCATATTAATCTATTCCATAACCAATATTGGTCTTCTATTGTACTAATGTAAGGTAAATCATGGCTTCTAAGGTCATATAAGTTTTGATTGTAAACATTCTCATACCAATTAGAAGAATGAAAGATCCCATCCTTAGAGTAGCAAACTATGAATTTATCATTCCTAAAATTCACAAGGTAACCTTCATCACATAATTTTATTATGATTATGAGGTAATTATTAATACCTATAATAAATAATCCAATTGAAATTTTTGATTTTTCAAAAAAAATGATGTTACATATACTAGCAATTTATTTTTAAGAATTTTCTTTGAAAGTGATTGTTCTACCACTCTTCTTCAAAATATTTTCAATTGTTGGACATATTTTTACAAGGTACCCTAGGAAACAAAGTGGTGGGGAATGTAATTTTGATTACAATGAAAAATAGAAAATGAATCTTCCCCTTAAATAAAACATATAAATCTTTAAACTCAACTAGAATATAGTTTTAAATGGACATCTTTGTGGGTATGAAATTGAAATATGTTGAAGTATTATTTGATGAAGGTAAAAATGAATAAAAATCAAAATCAAATTAATATTTGATGAAAATGTTGGAAAATTTTAAATCCAAAATCGAGGAAAAAATATTCTAAAAGGTGTTTTTAACCTAAAATTTTTATTTGAAGGAGATATTAAGGAGCATGAATAATATGAATGGAGTAATAAAAATATTATATAACTATTTAAATAATAATTTGCAAAAATTAACCAACTATAATTAAAAAACACTTGGTTAGAAATAATTTTGGGGGATAATGGTGTGACTCCTGAATCACTGAGAGAATTAGTAGCCATTATGTTGAAATATATAGAACAATATTAAGATATTAATGGACATAATTAAATAAACAAGATTCAAGAAAATAATATTTAATCTCTCAACGAAGAGGTTTTGATTTTGAGGAAGAAGAATAGACATGAAATGAAAACAGGTGGTTCTATAAAAAGGAGCTATAATTGAGAGGATTTTAAAATAAAGGTATAATGGAATGGGATAAAATAGTCATGGGTAATTTTTATAATGTGAAAAATAAAAAATACACAATTACATGAAAAAAATAGAACTAGTTATAATGATGAGACACCCAATTCAAGGATTGAAAACATAAATGAAAATTAAAAAAATATTTTAAAATTATAATTAATCACTAAGTGGATATCCAAAACAAATAAGAATCTCATAGGCTAGAAACCTGTGGAGAAAAGGTGATAAAATATTTTCACTGATGATCTATAAATGTTGTTGTTACCATGTCTAGATAATGACTTATTACAAATTTGATGAAAATACGCTTGAATGGGAATCACATGGAATTCAAATATGGATTATGAAAATATATAGTATATCTTAGAGAAAAAAAATCATTTTACAAATACATTTTAATATACGATCAGTCATAAATATTTGGATTATATGTAATGAACGATCTATAATATCACATGTAGGGTAATAAGAAATTTTTTTTATATAAATTAAAATCTAATCATCAGAGAAATGAATTTTCCCCACTATTTAAAAAATAATATGACTATGATTCTTATTCTTAGAAGAATGAGAAGAGATTTTATTTTGTCTCAACTCAACAAGAAATTTAATTGAGAAGAAAACGAGGAATAAAAAGTTTGTTCTAGATATGATTTAATTAAAGGTTAGAAATAAACTATTCATTGCATTTTATAAGGATCGATTATCATTCCACAAGACTAGGAATATGAATATTGAAAACAATTTGAAAGGATAGGTTGATATAATGGTATTTTTTAGAAATTATTGAGAACTAAAAATAAATGGATGTGAAAATTAAACTATTACTGAAGATGAATGTAATAAACATAAAATTTATGTATTTGAAAAAAAATTCAATATAATATCTTGAGTATCAGTCTACTGTGGCACTAAGGGACACATGGACACTTTTAATAGAACTGGAATACTAATTAATGACAATGTTTGAAATAATATTATAAATGGATTGATACTTAATGAAAATATATATCACGTGGATATCAATGTAAACAATTGAATCAATATGGTGGAAATTATTAGTAACATGTTTCATTGATGGGTAAGTTATATAAATTAAAAAATCAGTGAGATTTTATCAATTCTAAAGGATGAAATTTACATAATCTATCTAAATCATGTTCCGGAGATGACTTTTGATTCATGTAAGTAAGAGAATAGGTAGAATATTTTTTACTCAAAATTGTAAAGTAGTGTGTAAAATTTAATGGAATTAATTTTTATTGATGTGTGAATATTTAAGAAACATCGTATAATATTAGGTGGGAGGTAATTTTTTTGTTATAATTATATTTGGATATGTTTAATTAGGTTAATCAAATCGATGAAGGAATCCACTTAGTGAATCATATTTTTTTGAAAGTGATATAAATATAAAAATATAATAATGATCAAAATTATTATATCATTGGAATAGATTAAACATCCATAGAAGTTTACATTATAATGAGAATCATTGTATCAAGTATAAATATTTATTCAAGAGGACATAGTAGTGAAATGGTATCTGGGAAAGGAAGAAAATCATTATTAACAACATATAAAATCATTATAAGAGAATTGTTTCAAACAATTATGGGAAAAAGGAAGTTTAATATGTTTTTTGTAGCCAATAATAGGCTCAATTGATTCATAGATATAATGATGCACAATATAAATTATGGCATTGAAGGAATCCTGTATTGAGACACTTTATAGTTTTTCAATCTAAATGATATATTTTAAAAAATCATGGAAACCAATAAATATATAATTATATGTAAGATGAAATTTTTTTCAAAGGATACTCAACCAATAGTAAGGACTATAAATTATTTAATAAAAAATTAAAAAAATAAACAAGAAATGATATCATGGTTATCAATGAGAATGCATGAAATAAAGATTGAAATCCTGGTATGAGTAAAATTTATAATGTTGAATATGAAGTTGAAAAATAATAGAGATAATTACATGATCTATTACATGATTAGGGTTTTTAGTGTGAATATGTGTAATAAGAAACTATTTAATAATGTTGATTATTGGCTCCAATGGTATATAGATGATATAAGCTTATGACTCAAACAGTATTTTTAAAACATATTTGACATCCTAATCATTGAGGGAAAAAACAATATATAACACTGATCAATTATCTTATGTAAATCCATAATTATTCGAAGAAGAATAAAATGATGAATTTGGGGTAAAATTCAGGAATAATTTTTTAATGAAATTGTGAAAAATCAGTATCCAATTTTATGTAATGGATGGATTATCAGAATACCATTTGAACATCATGAGAATTCATGAATAAATATGATGATAATGGTAACATGATCTTGAATAAATAAATATTATTTTTTAATTACTATTCTCAAATAATGGTTAACAATGTGTAATATAATATTAATTTGTTTCCAAATATGAATTGATTGGACTTTTCATGGCAATAATTTGTAATAGATGGTTACATTTGAATTAAGTAGGTATAAATATTTCATTCGTTAATCTAATTCTCATGTGAATATGTACATTGCAAAGTAATTGTTTTCTAGATTGGTGACGATGAATCAAATATGTTCATATTGAATAAATCTCTATATAAATTCTAATAATAACCTCAAGCTTCAAATTATTGAGTGAAATCACATTTAATAATTCTATAATTTATTTTAGGTGGTAAGGGTCGTACAATATATTTTAAATCATATAATTAAGATAATTTTTTGGTACTCATATATGTCGAATATATCATGTTTTAATAAGAAAGCATATATTGGTAAAAGGGGTTACCAAATTCATGAGTTCAAAGTTCATGATTTCTATTTTATTATCATATATATTTTATAATTATAAATGCGATGTTAAAGGATGGGAATATTATTAATTATAATGAAAAATATTCATTCAGGTTTCTAATGACGTTTTATATGAATATAAATAAACTGGTTTGAATATAAACCCAAATTGGAACCAATTTTGGAATACATGAGAATTAAAAATTTATTAATCTTAAATAGAACATTAGAATGATTGGGAGCTTATTTAACTTGATATCAACTTCATCATATATTTATTATGAAACTTGTTTGGAATATCTATTAAAAAGTAGTTTGAAGGAGGAATATATATAAAATATAAAAACTCGTGTGTTATATCAAATTTAATCTTAATTATGGTTTCTGTTTAATGTGGGAAAATAATTTTAATTGATTACATATCCAAATACATACATATATTGAGATGTTATTGATAGAAAATTAAAAGGTGGAGGTTTTTTATTGGGGGGGAGAGTGTGAATTAGATCGGTATATAAGAACTATGTGAGAATATCTCTTAGATGAAGAGAACATATTAAATTCTATCTATAAATTCATCTACCTAGTTTATATGGATGGATCAATAACTAATGGATCTTTGAAATTATTTAAATGTTCCTATGGAGAACAATTTTTATTTAAAGTGTTCCATTTAGTTGGTAATGAAGACCATACATCACCATTGTAGAATATATATCAAGATTTAGGTCTATTTCAACTAATAGAAGGGGGGTCAAGGAGTTATCTTGATTAATTATGTTGGAATGACTCAAAATTTTATTTAATTTCTCTTAATACTATGTTTCATGTCTATATTTTTGAATCATTAGTTGAACATTGATGCTAAACCAACTCCCTCACCTTTAGAAGGTTTATAATATTACCCACTCCCCATCTGAATTTAATGATTAACAGGGAAATATTTATTATTATTATATATTCTTTTGGGTTTATGATTATGGGGACTAAAATTTAATAAAGTTAGTGAAATAAATAAAACATAAAAAAGTATCCTATTAGGATCATTATAAACAGATAAATAACAAGAAAGATAATCTATAATCTAGTTTGAGAGGACAATGCTTGATGGGGAGTTTGTGATATAATAGATTAAGATGGATATGATGCATCTAAAATAGATAGAAGAAAATCAATATTTATTAATATAAGTGGAGTTAGGTGGAGACTTTGAGTTTATAAAAAATAGTTTCTTTGAGTAGAAATTATTTTTTATGGATGGTTAGAATAAAAATCTCTCCGGGTATATTATTTACCACATTGATAATTACTACTATAGAATTAAAGTGATGTAATGGTTTTAAAAATTAAAATTTCCTTTTAATAAAGTTTGAAAGTTGTGAATTTCATTAACATAATTGGAAGAGGTCTATATTCAATGAAAATACAAAGGGTGGATTATTGGAAAAAATATATTTTTTATAGTACATATTATTGAAAATATTAGAGGACATTGGATCCTTGATATAATAGTTTTTGATCTAAAGACTTTTTTTAGGATGAATAGATATGTTTGGTGGAATTTAGAGAATTATTAGAGTGTATTTTTAAATTATTGTAGAATAATAACACAATAGAAATTATAATGACATGATTAGTGTGGTGTATAAATAAACTGATGTGGTGTAAGTTAGTTATATTGTACTACCTTGCACCATTTTCTAATTAAATATTTAATGTTGTAGGGAGGCCCCTCTTGAATATTTTTAGACTATTTTTAGGTAATATTTTTATTTTTTTAATCAATTTAATTATATTATAAAACATTTTGTTGTTCAATAATGATTAGTCATTAAAAAAATACATTCAACTTTATTTTGATTTGGTTGAATCGATCATTCCACAATAAGGAATATCTAAGAAAAACCTGTTTATATTGGAAAAAATTAATTCAAATTGACCATATTATACCAAGGGTTAAAAATATAACAAGACATGTTCTTTTAGAGGATATTGTAATTTCATAGAAACACAAAACAACCATAAATATCACATCATGATTCACTAAATTATTACTTAATATGTAAATTTAATTTTTTTAAAAAATGAGTGTGATTGGATTTGATCATTGTGGCTTTAGGTCAACACTCATGGATGATTTACAAGGGATATCCATTAGGTGAGATACAACATTAGGTGAGGGAAGAATTATGAAAATTAAATTTGTTAAATTAGAGGAAGTGGAGACTTTTTAGTGACACATATCACATATTATTGAATTAAAATATGTTAATTGTTTTCAAAATAGTTGTTGTTGAGAAAAAATATATTCAAGATCAGCTTGTCAAATTTTTCCATAATAATAATAATAACAATAATAATAATAATAATAATAATAAGAAAAATAATAACCATAAATCCACCAAACACTAAACATTTCCATAATAATAATAAGAAAAAGAATAATAATAACAACACCAATAATAATAATTAATAGTATATATAAATAAATTAAAACAACTGAAAACACTAAACCCCCCAAATATTTACATGGTTAATATACAGACAATATATTAATAATCCGAAAAAAAAAACAAAAAAACAACCATATTAATAATAATAACAAAAATTACAAAAAAATAAAAATTATTGATAATTAAGTTGTTATTATTATTAATTATATTATTTTAAATTTATAATTACATTATTATTGTTGTTATTATTTTTATTATTATTATTTTAAAACTTATCATTAATAATGATAATTAATTTTTCATAATTTTAATAAAATTATATAAATATTAGTACTACAACTATAGTAATTTATTATTATAATTACATATTTTCTTCATTATATTTATTTATTTACGTGTAATATATAAATCATTAACGTCAAAAACCTATTTATTAATTTTGTTAATTTAATTTATTATATAGATAGTACTGTATTTACCCTATATTTGGTATTTTTTATTATTAAATGAGACATTTGTTAAAGACATTAATGAACTGACTTTTTATTTTTTAAATAAAATCATTAATTCCATTTAAAAATGATTTTAAAAAAGGGGAATGCATTGAGAACATTAAAAAATTGATTAATCCATTAACATAAATACTTTTAACCAATATAATTTTGAATATTTATTTTCATAAAAGTCCTTTATGAAAAACTGTGGGATCTGTCATTTTGTTTTACACCCTGGGTAAGGGAACACTAAATTAATCATTATATGTTTTTAATATCTTATTGAATTAAAATTTATTTAACATAGTTTTCAAATTTAAATAACATATTAATAAGGAACAGACTTTTCGTTGTAAAAATCTAAATTTTTTAAACATAAAAACACTCATATCATAAATATAATTTCACTATATTATAGTTAACAATCATGTTTTAAATAAAATGCATTAAAATTTTATTTTTTCCGCATCACTCTTTATTTAAGAAATTATAAATATATTGAATAAACACATTTAAAAATAAACTTTAACTTATCAATATTCATTACTCTAATAAGATGAGTGAGTGATGGAACATTTAAAATTTCATATTTTTTATAATACAAAGAAAAATTACAAAAGAGATCTAATTCAATAATTTAGAAAAGACAAAGATTATTATAATTTTGAAAAAATATTTCCTTCCAATTTGAAATATAAATTATATTAATATTATTTTATTTCATGTTTTGTTTATTAATGGAAATATTTCATAGATAATGAATAAAAAATAATAGTATATTTATTTTTATTATTAAATTATTTAAAATATGAAATTTCATTTTCTTAATAAATTATTTATTAATCCCAATCTTTCTCATTATCACCACACACATTTTTTTATCATATTGACTTATGTTATATCAAATAAAACTTTAAATCCTCTAAAAAATATATCCTAATGGAAAAAATTTTTCTTCATTAATAAAATTTTAAAATAAGATTTTATTATGGTGACATGGAATGAAAACGGATTAGGGGAGATTAATGAGTTGAATCTAAAAAAAATTAATTTAACCCGTATTCATGGGGAAGGATAATCAAAAAAAGTAACATGTTATTTATATAGTAATACATTTTCTAACACAAATGATTTTGTGTTACCATTATTGACTATTTTTATAATTCATTCTATTTATAGTGGAAATTTAGATAAAAAATTTCACATAAAATAACCTGTTACATTGGGGTAACCCTCACTCCATAATATAAAACATATAAGCTACAATCCGCAAATCTTAAATAATAATATATATCATAGAAGTAAGATAATTTTAATTAGCCACTCTAGTAGATTTACTGGAGGTTATTACATTTATATATTATTTATTAAAGAAGGAAGTCATATCAAATCCATTTTTAGGAAAAGAAAAACATTTTTCATTCATATAAATAGTATTAATTGGATTTTAATCCTCATTCCTTCTCTCACATGTTATTATTCGAATCAAAATTTTATCACATTAAAAAAATAATTAAAATATATGTAAATTTAAAAAATTAAATATAATCATTTGGAATTTATGTTTTTTAGTATTTTATAAAATAATATAATTGATTAGCATTAAAAATAAGAATTAAAGGATGTAATATTTAATACAAATAGGGTTCTAAAACTCTATGGACCAATTTAATAAGTTGTTAAAGAAATTTCATTGATAAATATATAAGGAAAACTCGAATTATTAATTAATAATATTTTTATATATTAAATTGAAATAATTTAAATAATGAATAAATAACTGTATACATACACATGATATACCATGTAATCATCTATATTCATACATTGACATATATAATCAGGATGCATGAGACTCATAAGGAAAGGACTCACCTAATGAGAACGTCAAAATAAAAATTAGATTACCACTAAGATCTCAATCTTACACCATAGTTTTTTTAGACATTTATATTTATGGGTTACTTATTGAGACCTAATAATAATATTTTTTATTTAATTTTGTCCCATATTTTAATATCCATTGGGCCTATTAGACACTATTTAGTAAAAACCCAACCTAGTTTACCGAAACAGACTAAAACCATATTACATCAAGACATATAGTGCACCAACAAATCTCAAGATGCTAAATTAAACTCAAAAAGTTAATCGAAACCTATAGAAAATTGTATACCAATTTGGAAAACTGGCAACCCTGAGATAATAAATTGGAAAAAAACTCTAAAATATGACATGAATTATGGGGTTGGTCCTTAAAAAATACCCAAAATAATATGTACTTTATGTGACCTTAACAAAATTCATAAATAATTAATGAAGGGTTTATAATGTACATGAATAATCAAATATATAATAAAATAGTCATAAACAAACATAATGTTTACATAAGGGTAAAACTAAGAAAACCCAATAATGTAAAAAATTTAAAACTCAAACTATCCCTTTTGAGCACAAAAAGAAAAGTCCCAAGGTGATATAGATGTTAAAAGGTATTAAAAACACCATAGTAACCTCTCTAAACATTCATAAAATTTATATATATATATATATATATTGGTTTACCCGATATCAACACACCAAATTTAGTGACTACCTAAACTCTGGTGTGCTCATCCCTTGAATGAAACTGGTTTTCTATTACCTGGTTAATGAAAAAAAGGGTGTAGACGCACACCCCCCCAAGAGAATAAATGTAGGGTGTTAGTACATCATACCGCACATAAATCGCCACCCGACCACATGTAGTATTTTATAAAAGAACATATATAGTATATGAAAATAATGTTGACAAGTAGGAAATATTTGAATGCAATCAATCAATAGGTTGCTGGTAAGAAAGTATTCTTGCTAACAAATATTCATGTTATTAAAATAAAAAATAATATATTAATTTTTTTATATTATTTTTACTACCATTAACTAAAACTACTTCAAGACGTACATGGAATTTGGTTTGAATACATATCACAAAAAAAATTAATCAATGGAGGGCATTGAAAAAATCTATCATCTATAAGAGGTAGAGTATATAAATTTATGTATACTAATATATATATATAAATATACATGTATATTTATGTATTTATAATCATTATCCACAGTATATACATATACCCACCGTAACATGGGAGGTCAGATATCTCTTTTTTTAGGTGGCCCAAAATGAAATCATAATCATCCATTAAAGGAGGAAAACATTGTCTCTCTAAACTAGAAGGACATATTTTATTTTTAAGGGATGTATAATATTCTCACATGATGGAATATATTTATATAATTTATCCCTTCTCTATATGAGGAAGTGTACATAAATATAGGCTTTTTATTTCTGTATAATATGTACAGCCACATTATGCCTGGATAATACACATTATCAAATCTTGGTGGAGGAATATTTTTAGGTTACTGTAGTATTACTATATAAGGTACTATATAGTTACTGTAGCAGCTCGAAATATTCATCTGTTGGGGCCTTCTGGCCACCCGTTTGGGACATCAGGCCATAGTCCCTTTGGGATACCTTAGGCCTTCAGGCCATAAGATTTTGGTCCAAAAGACCATGGAGAAACCCAATAATACCACACAAAGAATGGTCCCAAAAGAGGATTAAGAGAAAATAGAATCCACTAGAGCAGAGCTAACTAGATTGGAATAAAACGTGGGCATGGAAATCACCTTCAGCACCAGGAAACATGCATATTTTCATGGGTAAATTATTGTTGATTTGTAATGTGAGGTGGAGAGTTAGGCACATTTACTACTGTAGATACTGAGTAGGGGAAGTTCAAGTATAGTTTTGCTGGGCTTTCAGGTCATGTATTGGGCATTGTGCCTCTGGGTCATCAGTTCTGGTACTGGGCCTTATGTCACTGGGCCCACGGGTCATATAAGGGTTCCCTCTCAACACATTTAAAAATGGTATTGTGAAAAATAAATAAATAATCAAGTCATTCAAGATATTAAAGAAATCAACATGCTTCAACTAATCAAATTAACTCAGCAGTATTATATTTATAATCCTTCGAGTTATATGGAAGAAATAATTAACAATAAGATTGAGAAACCCCAAACATCACAAATAATTATATACCCAAACATTAAAATACAATAAAAAATTATAATTTGTGCATGTTCTATAGGTAAACCCATTTTCAAGGCATACTAGCCCGGAATTTCTACTAGATATAGATGAGAAAGTACACTTTACATTATGTTTATTGGGAAAACCATTTTCAAAGGATATTTATGAAAAACATATATGTCTATAAACCAACACATGTATAACCACAAATAAAGGGAAAAAATTCTAGAATATTGTGATGGTGAATGATCAAGCCAATGGGAACACTAAACAACACCATTTGAAAGGAGATATAATGTTGCAACTCATATATGGTTAAATATGGCCTAATCTATTAAATGTAAATCACACTACGTTTTCATCATTTATGGAAATCATGTTCATAAATAAGGTGAAATATTTAATGCACAAAGATTGGATTTTTAGGTTAATCTACTAGGAAATATATAACCATTACAAACTTATGCAAATATACCCTATTCGTGTTTTAAACTCATGCATAACATCTATTGAAATTCATAAAATAGTTTAAGAATAAGTAGAATCCATGTTCAAATAAATGTCCATATATACTTTTCAAAATGACCCACGGGTTAATACATGATAAAAAATCATGATTAGTCTATTAAGAAAACATTTTATTAATTATTTTATCATAATAAAACAACATTAATCAGGTGTCTCTCACTGTATCTCAATCCCCAATACTATCCATATATGTATTTTTGAGAGAAATATAAGAAAATAAATCACCAAAATTTGTGGATATGAGAAATGGTAATATTTTATGGTATGAAATTCCACCATCAAAAGATTTATAAGACAAAGATTAACCCAAACAGGTGAATTTTGTCACTTCCAAAACGTGATCCATCCACCCAATGATTATAGGTAAATAATTTCCTCGTGAATGAAATGTTTAGAGTTTAACTATAATGTTACCCAAACCAACATTCTCAGATATAGTGTTATAATAGAAACATAACACATATGTTTTGATACAAAATGATACAAAACAATCTAAACATACACTTATATTATATCATTTTACATGAATATTTTTTATATCTCACATTTAATAACACCTCAAAACCTATAGGTTTATATTCTATAGAGATTAGCAATATGAATTAATTATTTTATATTATGTTACAAAAATTATCTTATAATCTTCGAAAAATGTTATCCTTCTAGAAGTATCATTCAAAATGATCATGTCTATTACAAAGGAAATAGAAATATAAGAAAATGGTAGGATCATATTCTTATTAAGGGTAAATGTTAGAAATAATTATCAAAGGTCAAAAGTTGATATTGGACAAACATATGGGTAAAGTTACATAATCAAGATACATGAACATAAAATATAAAAATCTTACATAGAAAAACATATAACATGAGTTATAGATCTTGACATAAGGATTTTTTTCATAAAACATGAGTCTGGGAGTGGAGGATGGGACAGTAAGGGGAGATTATCTCTCGTGTGCCCTCTCCAATGGTTTTCTTCCACATGGTGGTGATGGATTCTGTGATCATATCAGCATCACTATCCCCCTTCAGCTCCTTTTTATGGATGCCATGATGCTTTAGCGCCTACGTGTCAAGTGTTTTATGGATGTGTTCTAGGTTTTTTTTGGTGGCCATTGTATGGTTCTTGGTAGGTTGGGATTGCTGGTTTCAGATCAAGGCAGAGTCCTCATCCTCTTCCAAGATTATTATGTGGTCCTAGAGGGCGACCTCAAAAATGCTTTGGGCCAGCAGAGTTCCCTTTCCAGTTCTTCGCTTGAATATCCCAACTTGTCCCACATTGTTTTTGTTTATTCTCATTGAGGTGTGTCTTCGATTCATTGGTCATGGGGTCCCGTAGTCTAGATCTATATCAATGAATATTTCATGTTTTTCACTCGCCCCCAACACCCCTTTATAGGTTACACTTCTTAATAATGGTCCCATTGAAGATTGTTTTTTAGTGTTCCTTGTCTTTTTCGAGCACAGTGACGGAACCCAAAAAACCCTATGAGGAGAGGGGTGAATCAGGGTGTCAAGATTTTCTTTTAAACTAACAAGTCTTATTACCACGTTAGTAGAAACCAATTAATCCTTTCTGACAAGGAGGAACACAAAATAAACAACCACATGCAAAGTAGTGACACATCAATTTTACATGGTTCACCACTAAAGGCTTTGTCCAAGGATAAAATATCAATAGTTTGTTGGTCGTACCAAACCACTAGTATTCACAAGATACAAAATACAAGATTTTTGCATAGTCACTTTGTGCTAGGAACACTGCCTTTAAAAGTTTCAGGGGGAGCACATTGTGTCCCTCGGATAACTTTTATTGACTCCCCCTTTCTCACTGCGTTAGAAGAATCTTCAATAATTTTATCAACTTGAAGATTGCATCAACTTTTTAGAATTAAATCATGCATCCTAAACTATAAAATGATGCTCTGTTGATGTTCTTTTTCCACCCGTAGAAGAATTCCACCTTCTCGGGTACTAGTAAGTATCAGAAAATTCCTTCGCAACATAATTTGAAGCATTGGAAAGCATCCTTATGTAAATCACAAACCACCCAATCCTATCATGTACAGAGTATACCATGTTTGGTATGTGGGATGCCTTCTTCACATACCACTGCTATTGTTACAGACTTCCCTTCGTCCACTGACTGCCTTCGCCTTCACGATCGGGTACCTTTTCCACGTACAGATTCCACAAACCACCTTTTTGAAACCCCTCTTATCCATGAACTATTCTCTATTTGCGGACTGCCATTGTTTATGTGTACCAGATCTCCCCTTCGTGTACCGCTTTCAAAACCCTCACTCTTGTGTACCAGATATTCCTCCTCAATATACCAATCATCTTTTTTGGGTTATGAATTCATACAAACACCTTCAGGGCGAACTACTTCAGCCTTCGCAAACCTCCCTTTGCAAACTACCTTCATCCTTTACCTAAATACTGGTGCAAAATATATTTTCTAATAATGTTCATTCTCCCTTTCTAATCATTGGGGATAGAAATTCTTATATAGTCAAAGATACCCACTTAATGTACTAAATCAATATATTCATAATCTTTAATCTTGACTCTATCACTTACCGATTCTTCAGCCACCACAAACAGCAGGCCACTCGCGATCCATTTTCCTACGCACTACACGTACCCCCTTTGATCCTATGATGTCGATTTCCTCTGCTGACTTCATCCAATCTGCATACTTCACTGCCACTCAGTCGCGAACCGTTTTGGGTTCCACGAACGTCAACAACATACCATTTCCACCGCTCAATGAACCATTCTCAGAACGTGGTATGTGACCCTTGTATTATGGTATGTTGTTCCAACAATTTTCCTATCTTGTCTAACATTCTTCATACAATTCACTTCTATGAAGAAATCCTTTACCTGCTAACATCAAACTCCCAATTTTTCAGGCCCAAAAATTCGGAAAACACTAGAAACTATGCCACCTTCAGTACTTCTTGCAGCCTCAATCATATGACCTCAGTCCTCGCAAACTCCCAAGTCATATGTGTGCCGACATTAAACAAACCCAAACCAAACTCCATTATTACCAACGAACATCCTTGGTTGCTACAATCTCTCCCTTTTGTTTTTTTGGAAATCTTCGATAAATTCACCTTTATTGTTGAAGTTATATCTTTTTTTACTGAATTCCATTCTCCCCTAATGGAAAAAACCCGTAATACCGGTATTTGAACATTATAGAGATTAGAACATCATCCCACTAGATCGTATCTCCCCCATAAACCTGCAAAACATTCATAAACTGATTAGAACTGTTAAAAAATTATTGATAGGGGAATCCAGTAAACTTCTTAAGCATTGTGATCATGTTAAACACCGAGTTTTAACTGATGTTTCTCAAACACAGATACAGACAATGGCTTAGTCTTAATGTCAGCCACTTGTTCATCAGTTTCCACATGGTTTAATTTGATCATGCCTTGTTCAATGTTTTACTTGATGAATTTATATCTGATATCAATATGTTTCCTATTATAATGTTGAACAATATTCTTTCAAAAATCAATTGTGATCTTGTTATCAAAAGAAATCACCATTGGTTGTTCCACCTCCTCACCTATGTCAGTCAGTTACTACTTCATCCAATGTAAGTGAGTGCATGGATAGATATATATCCAGCTTCAAGAGTACTAAGAGAAGTAATTTCCTATTTATTTCTTAACAATCCGGCACATTTAATCCCATTATATATTGTTCCATCACTGATAGACTTTCTATCCACTACCTCTCCAGCCCAGCTAGCATCAGAAAATACAGATAGTTAACTATCTCTTCTAATAACAATGTATATCCCATAATTTTATATACCATGAATTTATATCATGATTATTTTCACTTCCCCCATATGTTCATCCTTCAGATTACACTAAAGGAGGGCTGTAAGGAACGTTGCCATGACAATATCAAGTCGTGTCACCATTAGGTAAATTAGGCTTCAAATGATACTTCTATACATGGTGGGATCCACAAAATTCCCTTCTTCATGCTTTCTGAGATTTGATCTAACTACAATTAGAGTCTTCATTTTTTTGGAATCATGCATATCCAATTTCTCAAAAAATCTCTTGCATACTTTTCTAGATAGTTGAAAGTGTATTCTGACTTCTGATGTACCTATAACCCTAAAAAGTATGTCAGTTCACCAATCATGGACATTTCAAATTCATATTTTAAGTGATTGGATAATTCAACCACTAATCCCAATATTATTTCACGAAATATAATATCATCTAGGTATACCAATACCATGAACTAATTATTTTGACATTTCTTCACATAGATATTGTGATCCACTCCACCTATTTTAAACTCAAACTTTCTCAGATAAGAGTCCAACAGAGTGTACCATTCCCGTGGTGCATGTTTCAAGCCATAGAAAGCTTTATTTAATTATTTTACCTTTAGTTCATTAGTTCAACAAAATAAACCACATGTTATTCAATGTATACTTCCTATTCCAATACGCCATTTAAGAATATTTTCATGACATCCATTGGAAGCACCTTATAACCTCTTTGGATTTCCATGTCAAGAAATATTTTGATTTACTAAATTCTTGCTACTGGAAAAACATTTCTTCAACATTAACACATTATATTTGTGAATATCACTTATAGACCATGCACGCCTTATTTCTGATCACATTTCCATGCTCGCCCAATTTGTTCTTGAAACTCCATTTCGTACCAATCACATTGCGACATTCAGGTCTTCTGAAAAGATCCCATGTATGATTTTTTTCAATCTGGTGTTACTATTCATTCATTTCCATCAACCATGACTCATCCTATATAGCATCTCTAAATGATGATTGTTCCAAAACTGATGGAAATGCATATTGAGAATTAATCTTAATTCTCATCATCTATGTGGGTGTATTCTGATCCCCTATAATGTTTGATGGATAACTTTATTCTCACTTGTTTCTCCTTTGGGGTTCAACGACATTATCTCTACCTATAGCTTCCTTTTCAGATTCCTCTTCTGAATCAACATCATAATGTGACTCTTGAGAGATTTTAACATCTTCCTCATCCTCTGTATTATCATTTTCCCATGTTAACATTCTTCCTCATCTTCTATCATGTTAAAATAAGAATTCCTTGAAGCATTCGTATTTTCCTATTAAATAATCTTAACATAAATTCATTGCACAATTCTTCCCAGGTTCTTATTGAAACACTTCTAGGCCATTATGTTCATGGAGTATCTGTTTCGGTGCGGATGTGCGTCGGGTTATGCTGTTCCGCCAGGACGCATTCGCGCGTGCACCCGTCAACCCGAGGGGATGGGCGCGCGGCTTGTGGTCCCGCAGTCCCGCTTTCCAAGGGCGGGCGGCATCCGTCCCTTATTCAGGGGCGTCTGCTCCTTGATCGAAACCGGGATGATGGGATGTCGGCTCCTCCTTCCTTGGACGTCTCCTCGGAACTCGTCACCTAATCCGGGTCTCCCTCATAGACTTAAGAATGTTCGTGAATCTCGTTCCCGGTGCCATATCTTCATGGACACCGGTTAATTACGCTGCTTCCGCCCGGACGTTCCAAGGAGTCTGGGCGGGGCAGCAACCTGCGGTGAGAAGGCCGGGTGGCTCTGGGTGCTGGGGGCGTGTCGTAACACTGCGGCTCTGCACGTCTGTCTTCCGTCCCTAATAGGGCTTCTCGAAGGCATGATGGCCTGAGGCATCCCGTACTGGGTGCAGGGAACTGTGTCACCTGAGGTTTTCCTCAGCTTCCCATGTTTAACACGGGGTATGCTGCGAGTTTAACGTCCAGCGGGGACGGCATCGGACCGATCAACACGAAAAGTGGATCAGATGACAGAACCCCTTGCGGGGAACCTCCGACGCTGGGACCAGCACATGGGCGGCTTCCCAAGTAACATGGAGTGGACTGAAGTGGCATGACCCCACCGGGATGTGGCGGCCCGGGTAAGGATCAGGATGGATGATGGAGTGAAGAGCTTGGACCCCGGAGGGGCTTCCTACGTACCGCGCGTTAGCACGGATCAAAGTCAACGTAGTTCGGGTATACAGTTTAACGTCATGCTGGACGTCGGCAAGCCGACTCACGAAGAGATCGAGGCCGCCGGGCGGAGGATTGAACCGAACCACCTCGCACAGAGGGGGATGGAACGGCCGGGTGGATCACAGTTTCACGTCATGCTGGACGATAAAAGGAGAAACGGAAAAAGGGGGGGCTGTGGGGAGGCACCGTGGAGATACACACGGGCCGTCTCCCACAGGAGAGGATTCATAGGTGAATCGACGCAAGCGTGAACCCTGGAGGGGTCCACTGATGGACGAACCGACGTAAATACGACCGGGACGACCAGGTGGTGGGCTTGGACCTCAGGGAGGCTTCCTACGTACCCTGTATAGAAGACAGGGATCAAAGTCCACGTAGTTCATTCTGTCAGGACTTACGCACTTGGGGCGGCCCGGATGGCAAAACTCAGTTGGAAGGGACTTGGGCCGAAAGCAGAAGACACCTCGATCCCAGTCATACCCTCTACTGGCTTCAGCCGTGGGGAGGCGCAATGGAGATACACATGTGCAGCCTCCCATGAGAAACTAGGGGTTTGTAATACCCTGCCCCCGTAGGGAAAAGCCACTCCCATTAAATCGTTCCAAAAGAGGGATAATCCCGACATCCCTGCAGAGACGAGCGGGTGGGGGCCACGTCCAAACCGGGGGAGACCCTGCGTGCGAGGCACGGGATCGAATGATGCAGACGGTTTAGCGTCTTGCCAGACGAAGTACAGTTTAACGTCGTGTGTTGAGGACGAGGCGGACGGTTTAACGTCTTGCCGGACGAAGTACAATTTAACGTCGTGTGTTGAGAACGAAACACTTGGCAGTTTAACGTCTTGCAGCGCGGACGATGGGGGCTAGGCAGTTTAGCGTCGTGCAGCTTGGACGTATGCTGAACAGTTTAACGTCTTGTAGCTCGGACGAGGTACAGTTTAACGTCGTGCAGGACGTATATGCAGTTTAACGTCATGCTGGACGAATATGCAGTTTAACGTCATGCTGGACGTATGCGCAGTTTAACGTCATGCGGGACGATTGTGCAGTTTAACGTCATGCTGGGCATAGGTTGCCGGACGATGGGTGCATGTCACTTCGCATGAACCTGGAGGGCCGCACGGGAAGACAACGCACGGTGCGGGCACCCAGGATGAGGATCATCGGGCGCCACGCAGGCGGGTACCCTCAGGGGGTCAAGGGAGGCGACCCTGGCGGATTGCGCGCAAAAGAGGAGCTTTGCGCGCAAAACCGCGGGTCGGCGCGCAAAAATGGCGGGCTGGCGCGCAATTGGGCCAGCCCTTTGCGCGCGGAAGGTTGGGATTGCGCGCACTGGGCTTCGGATAGCGCGCGGGGGCAACGGCTCATTCTCTAACGAATGGCCACTTTGAAAATGGGGGGGTGCGCGCAATCGGGTCGGATTGCGCGCACCCGGGGGCAATTGCGCGCAAGAAGCTTCTTTTGCGCGCAAAGGCCTTCGGGTTGAAATTTATTCAAAGGAAATGAGCCAAGGGGATTGCGCGCGAAGGCGGACCCCAAGGCTCTATTGCGCGAAAGAAAGGAGGTTACCTGAAGATCGGCATTGCGCGCGGAAGGGGTTGGATTGCGCGAACGAGCGACGCTTCGGATTCTGGCAACCTTCAAAACGTCGGGGGTCGCCTTATATTTATAGGCAACCCCGGGCGCGGAATCCGGTCTCGGGCGCGCAATTCGCTTCGCGGGCGCGGAATCAGGACCCAGGGCGCAAAGGGCGCCGCGTAGGCCGTGGGCGCGCAAAATAGCGCGCCGGCCCAGCGCATTGCGCGCATCCCGGGAGGATTGCGCGCCGCGACTCGACTTTGCGCGCGAGTCTCTGAAATTTCGCGCAAGTCCTCCGGGCCCTCCGGAACGTGCCTCTGACTCCAAATATCACTTCGCTTTCCGCATCCGGAGCTTTGTTTGGGAACAACGGACTTTTCTGGCGTCTACAAAAGCCCCCCCTCGGAATCTGATCGGCGAGAGGTCGCAACGATCGGGTTCCGAGGGAGACGCCGGAATGCCGAAGTCCTGGGCTGCGCGGGACTTAGGCGCGCAAAAAGGGGTGCCGGGCGCGAAATTCGCCGCTGCGGTCGCGCAAAGCGCTTTCCGCGCAGCGCGGACCCGGCCTCGCCTATAAATAGGGGCGCTGGGTCCCGCGTTCCGTACTCTGGCCTTCCGCGCGATAAGCTCCAAAGCTCTCGTGCGCGAAATTGCCTCTTCCGGTCGCGAAATTCGCCCGATCGGCGCGCAAAACCGTCCGGATTTCGCCTGTCTTTGCGCGAAAACCCGGGACTTTGCGCGACAGTCTTCCCAATTGCGCGCCGTCCTCTTGGATTGCGCGCCGGCCTTCAAACTTCTCTACCAGCCTCGTCCGATCCCGCACGCTTCATCCCCTAACCTGCACGACTCCCGAAACTTCCGAGATGGCCGCGCACAGAGGAAATGAGGGGGATGCCGCCACTCGCAGGGCTGAGATGGCGACGAACGAGGAGGTTTACGGAGCCAAGGAGATTGTTTCCAACAATCAATCCTTGTTCGACTTACTAACGCCAGCCCAGAAGACATATCCACTGTCGGACAACCTGCCGCTCTGGAACTTCGGCATCCTAGATGAGGTTCTGGTGCCAGGGTTCGAGATTGATGCGCCGCGGACCTGGGTGACCCGGGAGGACGAGCTTCTCCGCTATAACATCACCAACAATGGGCATCCTGCCAGGGAGACCAGGCACTTGGACGTCTACGTCCTGAACCCGAGGACGCGAACCATTGACGGGGGTGAGCCTACTGCGGAGAATTCTCCAGCCCTCTACTCGAGCATATACCGCCAGAGTGTCACGGACGACACCAAGGGCTGGCTGAAGGACTGGGACTTGCGGTCTGGGGGCAACTTCACCAGTGAGTGGGCCTGGGCGTTCTGGGTACGCCACACTTGCGATCACTTCGCAGAGGAGTTGCGGTACATCGGCCTGTTCGAGGCGGTGTGGACGTCGCAGTTCCACTTCTACCAGTAGTCCGAGCTCGGGCCGGAGTTGTTCACCCGATGGTCTCCGAATACCAACACCTTCCATCTTCACCATGGGGAGGTCGGCATCGGTCTCTGGGACATCCACTGCATCGGAGGTATCCCGCTGGAGGGCTACCAATACGATGAGTTCCTGCCACCGAAGAACACCTGGGAGGACAGGTCACGGACTCCCATCCTGACCTGGCATCTGCTTGACCTGGCTACGCAGCGGCTCGGGATCAAAGACTTCCAGAAGGACATAGCCTACAAGGAATGGTTCGGCTAGTTCTTGGAGCATGACCCGGCGGTCAAGATGCCAGGCAGGGGGAAGCGGTGCCCGACCGCAGCTCAGAGGAGCCGGAACGGGTCGTACTGGCGGGTCCTGGAGACGGGTGACTACCGCTCATGGGGGTACCGCGTCATCGAGGCCCGGGACCCAAATGTCCGGTACGCGGCGTTCCTGGCCGCCTTTCTGAGTGGGTGGCTCCTGCCAGTGCGGGACGCGAGAATGGGCGTTCGCCCGGCGACTCTGGCGATGGCGGGCGCTATGGCCGCCAACAAGAGATACAACCTCGGGGTCCCAGTGCTGGCGAGGCTGTATGCCATCCTGGGACGCATCTCATGAGGGGGGTCGCCACGAAGGATCTGTGGGCCCTTTCAGTTCTTCCACGGCTGGGTGGCTGCTCACCTCGGTGGGTACACGTTTCCGAACGCCATCATTCCTCCAGGCAACGGCCTGCGACCCTCCCTGCTGAACATTGCGGGGGTCGCTCCGATGACCCTAAGTGAGGAGGGCGTGCGGATCCAGATTGGCAATCATGCCAACTTCAACTTCAGCCCGTTCCCCACTCCCGTTGGCCAAATGATCGACAACGGGCAGGGTCCGCTGGAGCAGCATGAATACTTCCTGAACATGCGGGGCGGGGTGCTCGTGGCTCGGATCGACGGGAAGGTGATCTGCGAGCCTTACGTGCCGACCCGGTTCGCCAGACAGTTCGGGTGCCTTCAACGGATGCCGAAGAGGGTATTCACTGCTGTCCGGGAGGAGACGAACCCTGGCGTCCTTCGCCAGATGTGGCTGATGTTTGCCGCTTTCGGCTCAGGCGACGTCATCACTCTCCCTCCTACCGGAGTTGACGCAGGCTTGGCAACCGAGTACGCCGAACACTGGGCCATCGCGTACCCCGAGGGGCTTTTGCGGAAGCTAGTTCGGCGGCTCGAGGTTACCCGTGCGGAGATCGGGCGTCAAGGAAGGAGTCAAGGCGCCGCCACACGGGGGAGAACGGAGGCGCGCCAAGCAGCGGAGCCGGCGCGAGCAGGGACTTCGGCGGCGGGCACATCGCGAGCTGCCGCCACGACCTCAGCGCCCAGAGAGGGGGCACGTGCGGTGGTCGACGAGCGGCCCGGGAAGCAGGTGAGACGTCTGCTTGAACCTTCCCATGATGCGGTCTTCCCGGCGCTGTGGTCGGCCTGGATGACTCTGCGGCAGTCACTGGGGACCGATGCCATCTGGCGAAAGATACTCAGAGAAGGAATCTATCTGCCAGAGGTCGGGCGCCTCCAGATTGCCGACAGAGTGGACTTCAACCGGCAGTATGCGTATCTGACGGCCATGGACGAGTACGCGCGCCAACGTGGTCAGCGCGCGGAGCCATCCCTTCTGGTGAAGGTGATGGTCGGTCTCGAGCCCGCTCAGGAACAGATGCCGCCGGAAGAAGATGACAGTAGCGACTCCGAGGAGGAGGAGGAGACGGGGGAGGATGAAGGCTCCAAGGGAAGGTCCCATCGGGGGAGCCCACGGGAGAGCGGCGAGGTGGCCGGCTCTGACAACGTTGATGTCACTGAGCTCCTCGAGGTCCGCTTCTATCCCTACTCAACCTGCTTCATCCATTCTCTTATGCAGCTTCTAACCCATTTCTCCATCCTTCTCAGGAGCACACGGATGTCGGTCAGGCGTCCTCAACAGGAGTAGGAGAGGCGCCAGCAGGACAAGGCGGGGGCCAGGCACCCATTATCGAACTGACAAGCGCTAAGGGGTCCCCTGCTGCAACTGTTCCTGCGGCGACCGGGATAGCGGAAGATGACGCTCCGAACTCCCGTAAGTCTCCTTACTTTACTGCTGGTGCTTGCCGTTGACGATCCGTGACTTACCATGGCATGCCCTGCGCAGTGATCTCAACACTGGAGGCTCATCGGGTTGCCGAACCCGGGCCATCTACGAGTGGACCAGTGGTGGACATGCCGCCTGCTCCGGAACAGACTTCCCAAACCGAGCCGGCCCCACCAACTGCTGATAAAGGGGCTGCGGACGTCGGCGGTGCTGCCATCGGAGAGAGGTTGGGGGCTGACGAGGGTGTCAGCGCCGCTGGGGAGAGAGAAGAAGGTCGCCCGGATGTAGGGGAACCTATCCCTCGTGAGGACCTCCCAGGGGCGGACCCTGCAGCAGACCTGCTGGCTGCCTTCCCTGCCTACCGGCCTGCCGATCCCGAGGAGATGGACGACTCAGACACGGAGGCGGTCGAGGAGAGCCGGATAACGCGCCATAGGGGGTGGAAGTGCATCCAGCGCTTCCTCAAGCGAGACCCGTCAGAGTGGCTGGGGCGCATGGGATCACTTCAAACCTGGCTGCGCTTTCTGTGCGCCGGGGGAGCTGATGCTCAACGCCTCCATCTAACGGTCCGTGATTTCATGGCCGAAAAGATGCGCGAGAGCTGCTGGCGTGCCGACGTCACACAAAGTCGGGACATGTCGGAGAGCACGCGGGCGCTCCTCGCGGCGGAGCAGGAAGTCTGGCGCCTCGAAGGGCAGGCGGCAGAGAAGGAGGCCTTCGTCGCAACGTGTACCGAGATTGTGGAGCAACTAGCAGCCCAGCTGGTTGACGCTCAGGTACAGCTGACGGAGGCGGGCCAACAGATGGTCACAATTCAGGTCGAGCGGGAGCGTGCACAGGCCAGAATCGACGAACTGCGCGCTGCGACCGCCGACGAAGAGAGGGCACGCAGAGAGCGAGAAGCAGCCCTGGAGGCCACCAGCCAAAGGGTAGCGGCATTAGAAATACTCATTCAGCACGCTAATCCCTAAGGGCTTTGTTTTGCCATTCCCAAAACATTTGCTTCCGCTACTTTGATCCATCTGTATGAATCAATATATTTATCTGCATCTTTTGGTTTAGCATGCTCAACCACAATTTGTTGTCTTGCGGGAGTGTTAACCAAGCATCAGGCATCCATAATTGGGCCCGGGTTTCTGGAGAAAAGAGGGAGGTCATTCCTAGGAAAAGAGACCTCAAGCCTAATCAATGTATCATCCCCCCAACTTGTTCCAACACACGGGCGGGACAACGCTAGGGGCGTTGAGATTTTATCCGAACATAGGGAAATTAGAAAGGGTGAATCGCGTGTCCCGAATCCAGACACCCACAACGGTCGGCCTTCCAGGAAATGCCCAAGACGGTAGGCGGACAGTGGATCGACCATAACAACTGCAATAAACGGACCGAAAAAGGTCATCATTCATATTGCAGGAGGCGGACCACATGTCATCATGAATACCGCTTTGGGGTTCCTTCAGGCACAAGGGTGGAAAATCCAGATCAACAGGGCATGCGAAGCGTGGGGCGAAGTGACGGTTTGTTCGGACAGAATCCAACGCTCTCAAAATTGCGCCACCGTGGAGAAAGCGCATTAGGCGGACGCACTAATCTGGCCGTGAATCACCTCAATCCTCAGACAGCACCTCTCTGACGAGGAAACCGTCGCTTCCCATCCTTGTGATGGGGCATCCCGAGCTGAATCGGGGAGAATATCACAACTGCACCACTCTACCAGAAGCCAGGCCAGACGGCCGGCGACGAGGAGGGGCAGGACTTAACGATCCCTGAGGCTGGACCCGAGTCGGAATGCCCGGGCGTTCCTACGTACTCCATCAGGCTGGAGATCAAGCCACACGTAGTTCTGAGAGTGCAGTTTAACGTCATGCAGGACGTAGGATCCCATTTGGGGAGATCTTAGTTTAGGGTCGTAGAGCTCGGACCATAGGGGTAGATCTTAGTTTAAGGTCTTAGAGCTCGTACCATAAGGGCTAGATCTTAGTTTAAGGTCTTAGAGCTCGGACCATAAGGGCTAGATCTTAGTTTAAGGTCTTAGAGCTCGGACCATAAGGGGAGATCTTAGTTTAAGGTCTTAGAGCTCGGACCATAAGGAGAGATCTTAGTTTAAGGTCTTAGAGATCGGACCATAAGGAGAGATCTTAGTTTAAGGTCTTAGAGCTCGGACCATAATGAGAGATCTTAGTTTAAGGTCTTAGAGCTCGGACCATAAGGAGAGATCTTAGTTTAAGGTCTTAGAGCTCGGACCATAAGGACCTCAAAGTACGCCGCATCGTGGTCCTATCCCCTGGATATGCGAAGATGCACTGAGGGATAGTGTCAAGAGTGTCTAGGTTTCGCCTGGCCGGAATGAGAGGTGGAAAATGTGAATCATGCGGCCATTCACTCAAGGACTGGGGGCACCGGCGTAACGATATGGGAGTACTGCCGACCGTGGCGGAAAAGCAGCATCAATATCGCACTAACCGTTGGTGGAATGAGGCAGCAAACGAGCATCGACCGCTCAATCGCAGGATTCATATCGATTTGCTGCCCGAGGCCATTGAGGGTACCGGCCCGAGTCGGTGGGAGAGCACTGAGGCATTGTGTCCGAACCGTTCACGGGGGCTCCACCCAAGGCGTAGACGATGGGTCCGAATGAAAGGGAGCACGAAGCCTGAAAAGTGGATGGAACCTGACCAAGCTGAACCTGACACTCCTGGCAATAAACCAGAGTACTCTTGACACCGGTGGACCACGACAAGGGGTCGGGGAACACGCCTTGAGGGTGACCTGAAGGCGGTGGATTCCCCAGAGAAGGGGGAATCTCTAAGAGGTGGGGGGCTGGACCCGAAGTTTCAAACATCCGGGCGTTCCTACGTATCCCATAAGGATGGGAATCAAGCCGCACGTAGTTCTTGAAGCGCGGCGCAACACAATCGGGCACCAGCGCGGGGAAGAGTGCGGGTCTGACCCTCGCACACAGAAGGAGCGGCATTTGATATTTCTTGTTTGTCCTTAAAGATGAATGGTTTTTCTTTGTGCGGCGACATGCCTGTGATTGAGAAATCTCTGGCGTCGCCACAATAATCAAGCCATGGAAGGCATTAATGAATGGCGTGGTCATTAACCAGCGCCCAACATGAGTGTCCCCTGAGGAGGACATCACGATGCAATGCCGTTTCTCGTCGGGCGGCCAAGACGATCACAGTTTACGGTCGTGTGGTAGGACCAGACAACACAGTTTAAGGTCGTGTGGTTCGGACCATGGAGGAACCCGCTTATCGCGGTACGGCGGACACGGCGGAGGTGGGAACATACCCAGCCCTGCGGTCACGCACGATTCCAGGAGAAGAGTCTTGGGATAGGGGTCTGCGTATGTCCATCACCCGAGGGGCAGAGATGCTAGCCTCCAGATATACTGGGCCCAGAACGCAATTGTTCGGGCGACTGCCTCCTCCTTATGGGGACGAGGGTCCAGTTACGCATGGCCCTTAGGGAGGATATCCGCATATATCCTTGGTGCTCAGATCATGGGAGCCTCGAACGACATCATTACCTTGGTTGGTCTGTCTAACGTGTAGAGGTGTACTGGAGGTCAGTATGAAGAGAGTGTCGAGATTCCACTACAACGCACAAAGGCGGAGTGTGATGAGGACTGCGCAACCAATGTTCAGAGCATGAAAGAGCCGACATGGCGATCAAGTATGTTGCTGACGCATTCGCAACACAACATCCGATCGCGTCAGCCTAAGACAGGGCAAGCAAACGAGCATCAACCGCTCAATCGCAGGATTCATATCGATTTGCGGCCCAAGACCCGCCGGTAAATCGACCCGGAGCGGTGGGAGAGCACTGAGGCATCGTACCCAAACCGCTAACGAGGATCCCTTTGAGTGAAGGCTCAAACAAGAGGAAGCGCGAGAACCGACAAGCAATACAGGGCTTGTCGGGATTGAATCTGACACTACGAGTCATAGACCGAAGTACCCAAAACATGTTAACAGATCATCGGAAAGGGTCGGAGGACTCACCCTGAGAGCAACCAAAAGAGGGCAGATCCCCATGATCAACCAAGAGACGGGGCTGGACCTGAAACATAAGCGTCCAGGCGGTCCTACGTATCCCATAAGGATGGGAATCAAGCCATACGTAGTTCTGGAAGTGCAGTTTAACGTCATGCAGGACGATGAGAGGGAAAAAAGGAAGGGGGGAGCAGAAGGCTTCCCCAAACGTGGGGGGCGTACAGCGTGACGAGCAAACCGACGTGAATGAGGGCATAGCCCCGCGCTCACACCATACGCCGCACACCCGGGGGCAACTGGGCCAAGGGCCCGAGATGGGATGGAAATTCCCAAAAGATGGGGCTGGGCCTGAAACATGAAGGTTCAGGCGGTCCTACGTATCCCATAAGGATGGGAATCAAGCCGCACGTAGTTCTTGAAGGGCAGTTTTACGTCATGCAGGACGAATGCTGAACAGTTTAACGTCTTGTAGCTCGGACGTAGTGCAGTTTAGCGTCATGCAGGACGAAGCACTTGGCAGTTTAACGTCTTGCAGCGCGGACGAATGCTGAACAGTTTAACGTCTTGTAGCCTGGACGAATGCAGTTTAACGTCGTGCAGGACGTAGGCAAACTCAGACAAAGTACTGCTTGAGGAACCTAGCGTTGGTGGGAGGAGTGACACGCTCACCATCCATAGTCGCTAGGGAGTACGCGCCATTGGGATAGACCTTGTGGAAAACAAAAGGTCCCTCCCACTTGGGCTCCAACTTGGGCGGCTTCCTGCCGGGGATCATTGGCGCTCTTAGGGCTAGCACTAGATCACCCTGCAGGAAGGAGCAGAGGCGAACCTTCTTATTGAAAGCTCGAGCCATTCTGCTTTGATGCCTCTCCAAGTTGTGCAAAGCGCGAAGTCTATTCTCATCCAGTGCTTCCAACTCGACTAGACGGGCTTCAGCGACTCTGTCCGGCGCTTGCTGGTCGTAGACCGCAGTGCGCAAGGACGGCAACTGGATCTCGATGGGCAGGACGGCCTCAGCTCCATACACCAGGGAATAAGGGGTCATCTGGGTGGAATTGCGAGTCGTCGTCCGATAAGCCCAGAGGGCGTTGGGGAGCTTGTCCGGCCAACTCTTCTTGTTCTGACCAACCATCTTTTGCAGAATGTTAGAGAGGGTTTTGTTAAACGCCTCGATCTGTCCATTCGCCTGCGCATGATAGCGAGATGTATGGTTCGAGCGAATGTTATACTTGGCGTACAACTTCTTCAACTCGGCTGCTCGGAAATTGGTTCCGTTATCCATGAGGATAGCGTGAGGCACTCCAAATCGATAGATGATGTTGGAGGTCACGAAGTCAGCGATCGAACGTGATTTGACCTCTCTGAGCGGAATCGCTTCTGCCCATTTGGAGAAGAAGTCTGTGGCGGTCAGAATGAACCGGCACTGGCGAGCTGTCGCCGGCGGGTAAGGTCCCACAACGTCCAGACCCCAGACTGCAAAGGGCCAGGAATACCTTGTGGTATGGAGAGGCTCCGGCGGCCGATGCACAAAGTTCGCATGAACCTGGCACGCATGGCACCTCCTGGCATACTCGATGCAGTCATGGATCATAGAGGGCCAGAAGTATCCCAACCTCCGAATCTGGTGGGACAGCTTCGGCCCAGTCTGGTGGGCGCCACACGAACCAGCATGAACCTCTTGCATGACTCGTGGGATCTCAACTCCCTGAAGGCAACGGAGGAGAATACCATCAAATCTGTGTTTGTAGAGGATCTGCTCCAGACCGGGACTGCTCTGGAGGACGAACTGCGATGCGCGGCGTCGAACTCGCTCGCGCTCGGCCCGATCCGATGGAAGAATGCCATGTTGGAGGTACTCAACCAAAGGCGTCCTCCAATCAGGGGATGATCTGACTGTCATATCTGGGGTACTCGGGACTCCGGGCAGAGGGGCAACCGTGGTGAGATTACTTACCAACGGGCCACGATCTTCTTCCGAGATAACGGGAGCGACGAGCCTGCGGCGCGTCACGCGGACGATCAGGTTGTCCTGTTCAGGTTCCGCAAGTGACGCAGCAAGGCTGGCCAAAGCATCTGCTCGACCGTTCTGCGACCGGGGAACATGGACAATTTCCGGCCGAGAAGGGAACCGGGCCATCAGAAGGAGGGTGCACTCCAACAATGGCACAAGTTCCGGCTTCCTGACAACGTAGTCGCCATTGATCTGCTTAACGACCAGCTCGGAGTCCCCTTTCACGCACAGACGGGGCACGTCGATCTCGAGAGCCAACTCGAGGCCGGTGATGAGGGCATGGTATTCCGCCTCATTGTTGGTACAACCCTCTGACAACAGGAAAGAGTATGGCAGCACGGCTCGCTCCGGGGTAATGAAGACGATGCCCAAACCCACTCTGTTGAGCTTAGGATTATCGAGTCTTCTACCGGTGGGGCTCCGGGATGCACCGTCAAAGTGCATCTGCCAGCATGGATCGTCTCGATCAACCGAGAGAATGGTCTCATCAGGAAAGCCTAGATCCAGCGGCTGATCCGCGGAGGTCGGGTGAGCGGCCAGAAAGTCTGCCAACGCTTGCCCTTTGATGGCCTTCTGAGACACATACCTGATGTCGAACTGCTAGAGAATCACAGCCCACCGCGCTAGGCGGCCAGTCAACATAGTCCGGCTCAGGATATATTTCAACGGGTCTACCCGAGAAACCAACTGTACCTCATGGTGCTGCAAGTAGTGCCGTAATTTCTGTACGGCAAATACGAGCGCCAGGCATCTCTTCTCGATGGGGGAATACCTAACTTCCGCATCGAGGAGCATGCGACTGAGGTAATAGAGGCTATTCTCTGTTCCCTCGTGGTTCTTCTGGGCGAGAAGGGCACCCAGGGACCGTTCCAGGGCGGTCACATAAAGGACCAGCGGCTTTCCGGATACGGGCGGCATCAGGACCGGAGGTTGAAGCAGGTACTGCTTGATTTCCTCGAAAGCGGTCTGACACTCTTTATCCCATACATAGGTGGCACCTTTCTTCATAAGCCGAGAAAAGGGCTTACACTTGCCGGCCAGATTCGCGATGAATCGGCGTATATAGGCTAAGTGGCCTTGGAACCCTTGCAGTTCCCGGACGGTACCCGGGGGAGGCATCTGGCTAATCGCCCTGATTTTCTCTGGGTCGATCTCAATACCCCGGTATCTTACCACAAATCCAAAGAACTTTCCGGAGGTGACCCCAAAGGCACACTTCAACGGGTTAATCTTCAGGCAGCGAGACCGGAGGAAGCTGAACACTTTCTCAAGATCTTTGAGATGGTCCCGACGCTGGCGCGATTTGACAACCAAGTCGTCGACGTAGCATTCCACTAGCGTGCCGAGGATTGGCTTGAATTTGCGGTGCATCGCCCGTTGATAGGTGGCACCTGCATTCTTCAGGCCGAAGGGCATGACCCGGTAGCAAAAGATACCTTGGGGGGCCCTGAAGGCAGTGAACTCCTCATCCTCAGGGGCCATCCGAATTTGGTTATATCCGGAGTATCCATCCATGAAGGAGAGGGCTTGGAACCCTGCCGTGGCATCAATCAACAGCTCTGTCACTGGAAGGGGAAAATCATCCTTCGGACAGTGGCGGTTGAGATCGCGGAAGTCGATGCAGACTCTAATCTGCCCGTTCTTCTTCCTGACCGGCACAATGTTGGCCAGCCATTTGGGGTACTGAACTTCCCTCACGAAGTTGGCTTTGATAAACTTGTCAACTTCGGCCTCAACCATGGCACCGTGGGATGGGTGCATCTTCCTGGGAGGCTGCTTGAACCCGCGATGGTTCGCCGGGAGACCAAGGCGGTGGACGGCTACCTGAGGATCTAGCCCCGGCATCTCGTCATAGCCCCAAGCGAACACATCACGGTGCTGCCTGAGAAAGTCCACGTACTGCTGCCGCTCCTCAGAGGGCATGGCGGCACTAACCAATGTGGGTCTTGGATCGGCCTCGGTTCCAAGGTTCACCTGTATTAACTCATCGACCGTGGAGGGGACGCCCTCCTCAAAGGCTGGGGGTGCGTCTTCCATATCCTCTCCGCTCGGGGAGGGATCGTCCACGGGGGAGACTGCGTTGGAAACTGCATTGGGGCTACCAGATCCGGCTGGGCCACTGGTGCTGGCGCGGGCGGTCGCGGCCATCTCATCAGGAGACTCGCGGACCGTCAAGACCATGGCGACGTCCAACCGGTGAATCGGGAGGACGTAAGCGTCATCCAGACTTGCCCAGGGATCGCTCGCAACAGCGACAGGCTCAACCTCACCTGCCAGGATCTGCTTATCCTTGCTCTTGTAATAGTCCGCGTCCAGATAGCGGGCTTCACATGAGGCAAAAGGAGAGGCATCTCCTTGAAGCACGCCTACTCGACCATTAAGGGAGTATTTGAGGCATTGGTGGTATGACGAGGGAACCGCCGCGTGAAGGTGAAGCCATGGCCTGCCCATCAATGCGTTATACGCAGTGTCCTGAGAGACTACCATGAATTCGGTGTTGGCAACCAAATCACCGAAATGGGTCTTCAAACGTATCTTGCCGACCGAGGTTTGCTCGGTGCGGTCGTACCCCTGGATCCTGAGGTCGGAGGGAATCAAGTCATCCTCAGACAACCCGAATCTCCGGAGCGTCCGAGTTGGAATCAGGTTAATCCCGGACCCCGTGTCGACGAGACAACGCCGGACTTCAAGGCCATTGAACTGGCCAGTGACATACAGCGGACGAATGTGTCCTTGTATAGGAGGGTCCTCATCCTTACCAGAGAACGAGATAACTGCCTGACATTCGGCGTCCTCGATCGTTTCGGCGTGAAAGGCCTCTGCAGCCGCAACCTCTGTCTCAAACTGGAGGGGGCTTCTCAGGGCTTCAGCGAGTGCCTCGCGCATCTCAGATGACATGCGCAGAGCCTCAAGGATGGAGAGCCTTGCTGGGATGTCGGCCAAGTGCTTCAGGACATCATACTTTTTGGCCAAGCGCGAGCCCCTGGTTGCAGGAGGTTGCTCTGCGGTTGGTGGCATGACGGGCCTTGCCGGTTGGATCGGCGGCCGACTGGAACTTGGCGCATCTCGCTGTTCACTGGTCGCAGTCCGGGAAATGGTCACCGTACTGGAGTCAGGAGGCCGGGATGGACTCGTGGCAGGGAGGAGCTGGTCGCGACGCGGCTGAGGCGGTTCTGCCTGGTCCCACACCACAAACAGTGGCGGAGGCGAATCCGTCATCCCCGAATGGGGGGCCTGCGCACACTGAGCTCGATTTTGAGCCTGCTGCCTAGTCTCAGTGGCGTGCACGGCCTGGCTGGAGGTACCAACGGCTGTGCCCCGGCGACTCCTGTTGCTGCGGTTCTTCCGACGGTGGCGACGACCGGGGACACTAGGGAGGTCCACCTGGTGTTCTTCAACGTCGGGAACCGAAAAGGGATTTACCAGCTCGACGGTGTTAACCGAAGCGTACCCAATACCGTCATCGGACGAATCATCCATCACCGGGCGGATCCGAGGAGGGACCCCCATCTCCGGGGGCTTGAAATCGCCGAGAGTACGGGATAGTGGCGGAACTGGCGGGGCGCGCTCTTCCTTCTTGCGCTGCCGCCGTTTGCTCCTTTTGGAAGAGGCAGACTGGGACGACGATGCCGAAGCAGCACCCGCAGGTTCTGGGGGCTCAGGCTGATTCAAGCGCGCACGGATGATTCCATGGGCGCGAATGGTCGTCTTGCAGGCCATCCAGTTATTGTACTTCTAGGGTCCGCGGTTGGAGACCAGCTGCCATTCGTCCTCGTTGCCACTATCGTCATCTGATCCCACGAACACGCCCGCCACTTGTGCTGGAGCTGGGCCCAACCTGATTGCATTGTTGTTAATCTGGTCATGGAGCCAGTCCTTAAACACATAGCACCGCTGGATGGTGTGCCCCAAGGCTCGATGGTAGGGGCAGTAGCGGGGGTTATTCGTAAGATGTGCCTCCTCTGGCTTCCAACACTCAGGCAGTCGCAAAATCCTCTGCTCCAGGGCGCTCCGGAAGTAACCGGGGACCTGATCCTCATGAAATGAGTAAGTCAGGTGTCGCGGGCCCCTGGGAGCGTGGTCTTGACGAGGGGCTGGAGGGGCCGGCCGAGGAGGTGGACCCTGATTATCTCGCCTGGGTTGCGGCGGTACATTACGCGGAGGGGCCGGCCGGTTCTGAGGCTGCCGCTGCTGGGCCGGGAACTGAGCCCGTGGAGGCGGATTCCTGTGAGGCTGTGGAGCTGGCCTCACCGGCAGCAGCTCCAACGGCCTGGGGGCCTCTATCTGGGCAACAGCAGCGGGCTCATCCCTACTGACTCTCCTTGCAGGAATCATAGGGGGCAGCGGGTGTGCCTGGCTGGCCTGTTGCAGGGCTTCCTCAAGACGTTGAGCTTTGTCTGAGAAGTCCCTGAACCCTCCGGGGTAATTCTGAGTGATCAGGGAAGGGACCAGCTCGGTCTTGACTTTCCCGATGCACATTGTCAGCAATTGCTCCTGAGTCAATGGCATGTCAAGGGAATACGTGAGACCCTTCCATCGGGCGACAAAGTCCGCGAATCGCTCATCAGGCCTCTGCTTGCACTTGACGAGGTCTGCGATACTTGTCTTCCGGGTCGTGGAACTGAACTGGTAGAGGAACTGTCTACGGAGGTCCTCCCAGCTGGTTACCGACCCGACGGAGAGCTGGCTGTACCAGACAAATGCTGGCCCTTCCAGTGTCTGAACAAAGCAGCGAAGCTTAGCGGCCTCCTGCTGCGCCGGAGTCCCCAACATAGGCCCGCACCTCGAGTTGAAGTGGGCTAAATGCTGTGGCGGATCTCCAGTTCCGTTGAAGGGGGCGAAAGTGGGATTCCCGAATCCCGGAGGCGCCGGCATGTCATCCACCCATGCTGGGTAGGGCTTGCCGTCCGGTGGGATCGCCACCTGCCGAGTCTCCAAGGCTTCCAAGCGGGCAATGAGTGCCGCCATCGGATCGTCCGGACATGGGTTCCAGTCCTGGCGAGGATCTCTAACCACGAGCGCATTGCATGGCCCTTCAATCGGGTCGTCGACCGGGTCGTCGAACTCGGCAGCTCGTGGGATGGCGGGCGGAGCGGCCCTTGGGGCAGCGGGAGGAATCCGAGCGGGATCTCTCAGGTAGTCACGCCGCTCGGGAGGGTGTGGCGAAACATACCGCGCCCTCTTGCCGTAGGCAATGGCCTCTCTCCTGTCGGCGAACACGGCGTAATCACGGTTGCCCGGGAGAGTCTCATCGAGGTGTGGTTGTTCCGGTCCCTGCTGTCCTGGCCTGGGATCACCGTAGTCAGGCCGCCATTCTGCAGCGCGCTCGGCGAGGAGCTGGTCAACCAGCTTCTTCTGTTCGGCGAGCAGCTGACGTAGCGTAGCCTTCTCGGGATCCTCCTCTGCCCTCTGCATGGAGGCAGATGGGTCGGCGGGCCTAATAGCCTCGCTGTGCTCTTTTCCTTTGCTGACGTTTCGGCTCAACGTCAGGGCTTCAGTGGGTGCAGGGAGCCCCAGGAGGTTCCTCTGATGACGAGTAACTCTCACTGATGGATCTGACGACGGCTTGTCTTCGGGGGGGAAGCCCCCGTCGAGAAGTTCCAAGTCGTTCCCCTCTCCCGACAGGTCAGCCATATTGACCGTTCCTGTCCCTGGGGATATACCCTCAGGGCCACCCAGCGAATCGGGCTGTCGGCGGATCACACTGAAGCGTAGGGCAGCGTACTGCCCCCATCCAAGGATATACACGTGGGGAGTGGCTTCCTCGATAACTTTGCGGAGTAATTGAAAACACTCAACGCATCGTTGTTGGAGGGCCTCATGGTGCCCAAATGACCCGGGGTGCCGAACCGCGGGGAGCATGGCCAGGTCAATTTGACGGCACTGCTCACCAATATCCTCCAGGTGCGCTTGACTCCCGGGGTATGGCATTTGTAGGCGGTGAAGACAGGAGCGAGTCTCCCGGAGAGTTCGGCGGAAGCATTCGAACTCATCCGGGGTGAGCGATTCGGGTGCATCAAAGCCCGGTCCTGCGACTGGCCAAAACTTCTCAGGGAAGTGGCCCTCTGCAAGGACGGTCCAGAAGCTCCACGACTCAGACTCGGGACCCAGATCTCCTTGGTCCTCTTCAATGGCTGGGAACGGACGGGAAACTGGTAGTGGTGCCGAGGCGGGCCGCCGGGCTGACGGGCTGGCCGGCGGTGAATACGGCGAGCAGGCCGATTGGCCTCCATATCCCGGGCCGCCCTCTGAGGGTGGCGGTGCCCTGGCTACCACATCACGATAGGACGGGCCGGCGAGCGAACATCCTGCCGTAGCATCGGTGCTCGCCGAGGGCGCACCAGATCGTGGTTCGACCGTCGGTCCCCAGAAAAAGTCTCCGGCTTCTTCGATCGAGGCGGAAGGCACTTCCGGAGGGGCCGGTACCAACCGCAAGTATGATCCTTGGGGGTACACCAGGCCCTCGTTACTCCGGATATACCTTCGGAGAGAAGCGGGGATCACATCAATCTCGCTCTCGGGGAGCACGAGGCTGACGTGCCGCATTCCTACCCCTGCCCTTGACTGGCGGGATTGGGGAAGGGGCTCTGTCGCCGAATCGTACTCCGCCTCTGAGTCAGAGAAGCAAACCGGTCGGATCTCTGTCCGGAATTCCGTAACATTCTTCCCTCGGCGTCGACGCCTTGCCTTCCTGCCCCTGGGTGGTTCTTCGGGGCAGGGCTGATCTCTGTCCTGGCGTCCTCCGGCCGCACTGGTGCTGGGGCCAAGAGGACTGGGAACCAAGGTGCGAGGGGCACCGGGACAGATATCAAAGGGGACGCGGGGAGAGATGATTCCGGGAAGGCCTCCGGGCCGGGATCGAAAGGTGGGATGACCCACGCCTCCTGGATCGGCCACACAGAGTAGGTCCTGCCGGTGAATAGCGCTACCGCGAGGTGGTCCGCGGTGGCTACTGCCAGTGCCAGCAACCGGGAGAGTCGACCCAACCTGCCTTGGGGCGGTCGGGGCCTCGATCCAGGTCGGGCATAGGAGTTCCCCCGCTCAGGATGCACAGAGGCCTAGCGACTGGAGCCAGCAGTGGCTCGGGCCAATGCGGCCGCTGTTGCTAGAGCACCAAGGTGGGCATCCTCTTCCGCTCGTGCCCGATGTTGGCGTCGAGACAGACGAGTCGGGATGAGCGGCGCGGGCAGGTGGAGATCCCGCTCTTCGACTGGGGAGGCCTGGCGGCGGTGTCGCCGTGGCCTGGCGGGAGTCCTTACCGTAGATCCCAGGAGCGAATCCCGGATAGGGTGATCCCGGGCATCTTCCACCTCATCCGCATAGGGAAGGGAACTGTCAGAGCGCTCCGGGGATAATCTCCCGAAGCGATTGGACGTTGAGGTAGGTAGCGGTGCCTCCCTGCGCGGCCCTCGGGGGCGGCGGTGGTGGCGAGGCGCAGCCTCCTCAAGGTCTAGGCGAGCCATTTCCCTAGTGGGGATGACTCCCTCTTCCTCATATCTCCGCACCAGGGTGTTGATCACCCTTCTCTGGATGACCTTCGAGGGGGAGAGAGGGCGTGGTCGTCCCGCAATTGCGGCTGCTGGGACGACTGTGGAACGGGCGGGACCGCGCGGAGTAGCCGCGTCGGTGTTTCCCCTATCCCTGCGCCAGTGGGCGGGTGGCGATCGGGCACTGGATCGGGCGACCTGATTTCTGAAAGCAGGGAGAAGAACCCATTAACACTGACAGGAAAAAGGAATCGTCAACCAACCATTAGCGCCACGACGCCTTCCGTGGGGGGAACCCAGGCCCTCGACGTTGTGAGACGGAGTGCCCGATTTCACTTCCCCAGCCCCTGGTGGGTAAGACTGAATGCTTGGCCGGGCAACATGCCGGTCTTCCAACACCTCTGAAAGCCATCGGTCTTCGTATCGAGGAGAAGAGATTCACGTCGGGTTCACCATTTTTCTGTTTCGGTGCGGATGTGCGTCGGGTTACGCTGTTCCGCCAGGACGCGTTCGCGCGTGCACCCGTCAACCCGAGGGGATGGGCGCGCGGCTTGTGGTCCCGCAGTCCTGCTTTCCAAGGGCGGGCGGCATCCGTCCCTTATTCAGGGGCGTCTGCTCCTTGATCGAAACCGGGATGATGGGATGTCGGCTCCTCCTTCCTTGGACGTCTCCTCGGAACTCGTCACCTAATCCGGGTCTCCCTCATAGACTTAAGAATGTTCGTGAATCTCGTTCCCGGCGCCATATCTTCATGGACACCGGTTAATTACGCTGCTTCCGCCCGGACGTTCCAAGGAGTCTGGGCGGGGCAGCAACCTGCGGTGAGAAGGCCGGGTGGCTCTGGGTGCTGGGGGCGTGTCGTAACACTGCGGCTCTGCACGTCTGTCTTCCGTCCCTAATAGGGCTTCTCGAAGGCATGATGGCCTGAGGCATCCCGTACTGGGTGCGGGGAACTGTGTCACCTGAGGTTTTCCTCAGCTTCCCATGTTTAACACGGGGTATGCCGCGAGTTTAACGTCCAGCGGGGACGGCATCGGACCGATCAACACGAAAAGTGGATCAGATGACAGAACCCCTTGCGGGGAACCTCCGACGCTGGGGCCATCACATGGGCGGCTTCCCAAGTAACATGGAGTGGAGTGAAGTGGCATGACCCCACCGGGATGGGGCGGCCCGGGTAAGGATCAGGATGGATGATGGAGTGAAGAGCTTGGACCCCGGAGGGGCTTCCTACGTACCGCGCGTTAGCACGGATCAAAGTCAACGTAGTTCGGGTATACAGTTTAACGTCATGCTGGACGTCGGCAAGCCGACTCACGAAGAGATCGAGGCCGCCGGGCGGAGGATTGAACCGAACCACCTCGCACAGAGGGGGATGGAACGGCCGGGTGGATCATAGTTTCACGTCATGCTGGACGATAAAAGGAGAAACGGAAAAAGGGGGGCTATTGGGAGGCACCGTGGAGATACACACGGGCCGTCTCCCACAGGAGCGGATTCATAGGTGAATCGACGCAAGCGTGAACCCTGGAGGGGTCCACTGATGGACGAACCGACGTAAATACGACCGGGACGACCAGGTGGTGGGCTTGGACCTCAGGGAGGCTTCCTACGTACCCTGTATAGAAGACAGGGATCAAAGTCCACGTAGTTCATTCTGTCAGGACTTACGCACTTGGGGAGGCCCGGATGGCAAAACTCAGTTGGAAGGGACTTGGGCCGAAAGCAGAAGACACCTCGATCCCAGCCATACCCTCTACTGGCTTCAGCCGTGGGGAGGCGCAATGGAGATACACATGTGCAGCCTCCCATGAGAAACTAGGGGTTTGTAATACCCTGCCCCCGTAGGGAAAAACACTCCCATTAAATCGTCCCAAAAGAGGGATAATACCGACATCCCTGCAGAGACGAGCGGGTGGGGGCCACGTCCAAACCGGGGGAGACCCTGCGTGCGAGGCACGGGATCGAATGATGCGGACGGTTTAGCGTCTTGCCAGACGAAGTACAGTTTAACGTCGTGTGTTGAGGACGAGGCGGACGGTTTAACGTCTTGCCGGACGAAGTACAGTTTAACGTCGTGTGTTGAGGACGAAACACTTGGCAGTTTAACGTCTTGCAGCGCGGACGATGGGGGCTAGGCAGTTTAGCGTCGTGCAGCTTGGACGTATGCTGAACAGTTTAACGTCTTGTAGCTCGGACGAGGTACAGTTTAACGTCGTGCAGGACGTATATGCAGTTTAACGTCATGCTGGACGAATATGCAGTTTAACGTCATGCTGGACGTATGCGCAGTTTAACGTCATGCGGGACGATTGTGCAGTTTAACGTCATGCTGGGCATAGGTTGTCGGACGATGGGTGCATGTCACTTCGCACGAACCTGGAGGGCCGCACGGGAAGACAACGCACGGTGCGGGCACCCAGGATGAGGATCATCGGGCACCACGCAGGCGGGTACCCTCAGGGGGTCAAGGGAGGCGACCCTGGCGGATTGCGCGCAAAAGAGGAGCTTTGCGCGCAAAACCGCGGGTCGGCGCGCAAAAATGGCGGGCTGGCGCGCAATTGGGCCAGCCCTTTGCGCGCGGAAGGTTGGGATTGCGCGCACCGGGCTTCGGATAGCGCGCGGGGGCAACGGCTCATTCTCTAACGAATGGCCACTTTGAAAATGGGGGGGTGCGCGCAATCGGGTCGGATTGCGCGCACCCGGGGGCAATTGCGCGCAAGAAGCTTCTTTTGCGCGCAAAGGCCTTCGGGTTGAAATTTATTCAAAGGAAATGAGCCAAGGGGATTGCGCGCGAAGGCGGACCCCAAGGCTCTATTGCGCGAAAGAAAGGAGGTTACCTGAAGATCGGCATTGCGCGCGGAAGGGGTTGGATTGCGCGAACGAGCGACGCTTCGGATTCTGGCAACCTTCAAAACGTCGGGGGTCGCCTTATATTTATAGGCAACCCCGGGCGCGGAATCCTGTCTCGGGCGCGCAATTCGCTTCGCGGGCGCGGAATCAGGACTCAGCGCGCAAAGGGCGCCGCGCAGGCCGTGGGCGCGCAAAATAGCGCGCCGGCCCAGCGCATTGCGCGCATCCCGGGAGGATTGCGCGCCGCGACTCGACTTTGCACGCGAGTCTCTGAAATTTCGCGCAAGTCCTCCGGGCCCTCCGGAACGTGCCTCTGACTCCAAATATCACTTCGCTTTCCGCATCCGGAGCTTCGTTTGGGAACAACGGACTTTTCCGGCGTCTACAGTATCAAAGAAATATTCCTCCATCTGCATTATCACCATACTTCCCTTGATTTTTTTTTCTATTTTAGATGAATCATTTTCTTCCAAAAACATGAAAATATTTAAAGTGTGGCTTCCTTCCATTCCACAATTCATATGGTGTATTTACCTCACCCATATATATCCCTATATAGTTATAAATATACACCGCAGCTTGAGTTGCCTCTTTCCAGAAATGTCGAAGTATACGACACTTGATAAACATAGTCCTGGACATGTTGTTTACATGTCTATTGATACACTCAACAACTCCATTTTACTATGGAGTTATCACGTCAGCTACCTCATGTTGTATCACATTCTTTTCTAGGTAATTTTCAAACTCAAGGGATGTGTATTCTCCTCCATTGTTAAATCATAGCACATTGATTGTTCGTCCAGTATCATTCTCTTCGATTCGAAAATATGATTTCATGCAGTCATGCACTTTCTGTTTCCTATGTATAACCATTACACATTCTATTCTACTATAATAATCTATGAAAATAACAAAGTACCAATCTCCATGTGTTCTAGAAACATTTATTGGACCACATACATCTGTATGGATGATGTCAAGGAGATTTAATGCACTTTTTTTTTATTGTTTGGTAGGAACATCAGACCATTTTCCATCGCATGCACGCATCATAGGTCTTTTCTCATTCATGATTTAGATTTAACATATCTATGACTATATTCAACCGAGATATCTTTTCCATGTCTTGCTAATTAATTTGCCTCAATATTTGATGTCATAAGTTGTTTTCCTTTTCAACTGTTATGTATCATGTGTTCTCTTTTATGTCAACTTGATAAATGTTTCCATCAGTTAAATAGCCTTTCATGAGAGAAATTTGAGAATGTCCTCTTATAGTACTACCATTTTAATTTAATGTCACAATTAAATCTGAGTCATAGATTTGACTCACACTAAGAAGATTGTCACTCAGACCACCCACATAAAGGATATAATTTTTCATCAGCTCTCCATTGGCTAGCTCGGTACTTCCACTACCTTTTATCATCAAACCACCATCGTTACCAGACCTCAATGTTCTATCATCATTTTTCTTGACATTCGTTTGTAGGTATAAATTACCTGTCATGTGGGATGAACATCCAATATCATGAATATAGGTGCTTTTTTTCTTTGTAGTTATGAGGGATACTTTTGAAAAATTGTACTTTTCAAATTTCTGGTTTTCCTTCCAAGAGATATTGGATTGAGTGTAAGACGCTGATGGCCTTTCAATTCACTCTTCAGTGAATATGGGTTCTTTATATTCAAAACCTTCTTCTATAGGAGAAAACCTATTCGAAATAGCAATACTATCTTGTTGATGTGTATTGAATCGTCTCTAAGTATTGAAAGACTTTATCTTATTATACCTCTTCCAGCAACGCATAGTGTTATAGACAATGTTGAAAAAGTAAAAATAATATCCATCGAAATAAATTCTTCTCTAATAAGTAGGATATGAATGTGATCTCCTTTTTTGAACACCTAACTCTTCCCCATTAAAATATATCCTTGCCTCTTTACCGTATGACATTGTGAGGCCCAGATAACCACAAAACTGACACTTCACAAAACAAAATGTCTTCTCACATCTTTTTATCATCATACCTTCTTCCTCAAGAAAAAAGATTGACATCCTATCATTTCTATAAAGTTGAGGATAATATTAATTTTTTTATTTTTGTTAAAGGGTTACTTTTTCAGCACTCGTGGTGGCTTTTCAACATGATCAACATTCATATTGTCTTTATTATGTTTCACATTATATATAGCATTTGACGTTTCGGTATCACAACTAATTACACTATTTCCTATGAATGTGGATCTTTTATCCCTCAATATATTTTCAACTCCATCAGAACCACATTTTTCTCTCCCTAAAAGCTCAGCATCTGAGAACCTTCTAAATTTTATTTTCTTCTTTTCTTGTTTTGAAATTGATTCACTTTTGAGTTCACTTCTTAGAGTAACAAGTTCTTATTAGAGTATTTCAATGGTCTTGGATTTCTATTCCAGTATCGAGTTAAGTACATTGATGACCTTTTCTTATTCTTCATTTCGAGTTTCAGTTCCACATCATCATCAGTGCTTTCATGTATTGATCATTAAATATTCACCAATTTTTCTAGTCGTTAAATTTTCACTTCCAGCTGATCAATATATTCTGGTGATACATCCCCCATTTCATTCCACTTATTACATCTCTTATATTCAATGTCAATTTTACCAAAATAATTCTAAAGTTGCAACATGGGATCTACATATGTATTCAACTGATTACCTCAACCTATTTCTATCAATGGTTCTGAATTTTCAATGGTATCCATCATGGAGGCATGTTTTCCAATCATAAATTCTGGTTTATCTTCCTCGCAAAATTAATTATCAACATCTTCCTCCCCATAAACAAAGTTCTTCTTCAGTAATTTCTTTGAAAATTTTATGTTTCCATTTTTGAATAAAATTTCTCAGACTTCTCTGTGTTTTCAACTTCTCTCTCTTCATCATCAAATTTTCTTGAGAATTGAGAAGAAATATTCCCAAATATTCTATAATGAAAACAATTCATAGGTAGGTTTCCTTCAAATCTCTATATTCTCTTCTTGTGTTTCTTGGAAATGAGAGAGAGAGTTTTGTTTTCATCATCATCTACATCACTAGTATCTCCTAAAACTTTTTGTTTGTCCATGGATTTGAATGTTATTTCCTTTCTCACATGAGTTGTAGTTTCTACTAGTTTGATTCTTATCTCATAAGCGGATAGATTTCTCATAAGATCACCCACTAAGAGTTTGGAGAGATCTCTTTCCTCAACATCTGAAACCATTGCATTGTAAAGGGGTTGATGTCTTCTATAGATATTCTTCACTATGTAAATGTCTTTGATCTCTTCATCCAATCCTCCATTTCTCCTACAACATCAATAATTTGATTGAAAAATGAGTCTACATTCTCATCAGGGTGCATCTTCAAATCATCAAAGATGATGTCTAGAACATGAAGTTTTTCCACCTTCAATTTGTTATCTGATTCATTAATATTCTCCAGTTTATCCCACATTGGCTTGGAAGATGTAAAACTCATTAACTTTAGATAAATCTAACCATTAAGGGCTCCGGTGAGATTATTCTATGATTTTGCATCAGCATCAAGAAATTTCAGGTCTGTATCTGTCATTGACAACCCTGTAAGATCAATGAATTTTATTCCATGTAATGTACTAAATAAGTTTCCATTCCTAGAGATCATTGGTGAGATCTCATCCTATTTTTTCATTTCTTAAAATTTCATCCATTGAAGTGGAAAACTCCTCAATCATTTACTGGACTCTCTATGACATCAGAAGACAGATTCAACAACAACAACCACTACCATATGATACCATTTAAAAGACACCGTAAAACCCTGAAAGGGGAGAGGTGAATTAGGATGTCAAAATTTTATTTTAGACTATTGGATCATGTTCGCATGTTGGTAGGAACATCTTAAACATTTCTTATAATGAGGAGCAGAAAATAAACAATCACATGAAAATTAATGACACATCAATTTTACTTGGTTCACCACTATGGAAAACTTCCAAAGAGAATATGTCGATAGTGATTCAGTCGTACCAAACCACTAATCTTCAGAAGATACGGAATAAAATATTTTATCAGAGTCCATATATTCTAGGTGCACTACCTTTACAAGGTACAGGGATATCACACTGTGTCCCTTGGATAAATTCTGTTGAATACCCATTTCTCATTGTGTTGGAAGAATCATCACTGAATTTATCGACTTGAAGGTTACTATGATAGTTTATCATTAAATAATGAATCATTAACTGTAAATGGATGCTCTGTTATGTTTCTTTTTCACTCGTAGATGATGTCCACCTTCTCAGGTACTGCTAAATACAGGAACATTCCTTTTCAAACTGATTTGAATCTTTTCCATGATTTCTTATGTGAATCATGAACCACCTGATTCTCCTACGTACTGAGTTCCAGGTTTGGAATGTGGAACACCATATTCATGTACCAGTGCTACTGCCATTAACCACCCTTCATTTTTGGATTTATCCACCTTTGTGATCACATATCACTTCTATATACCGATTCTATGAACATCCTCTACGAAACACCTCATGTCCATGAACTATTCACTATTGGCAGAGATCCTATTCTTCTATGTACCAGATCTCCCCCTTCTCTTAACACATGAAGAACCCTCAATCTCACCTACCAAAGATTCATCATCCACATACCAAACATCCTTTGTGGGTTATTAATTCTTGCAAACACCTTTAGTGCGAACTACTTAAGCCTTCGCGAACCTACTTTGGATAACTTCCTTTGGTCATTGCCTAAATACTGGAGAAAAACGTTTTTCTAATAATGTTCAATCTCTATTTCTAAATATTGGGGTTATAAATTCTCAAATAGAAAAAGATACCCATTTAATCCACTAAATCAATATTTACCAAAAATTTAATACAGCCTCCACAACTTACTGATTCTTCAGCCACAACGCACTGTAGGCCACCAATGAACAATTTTCCTACACACTCTGTGTACCACTTTTTCTCCTACGCAAGCAATTTCTTCTACTGACATTGTCCCATCAACGTACTACACCACCGCTCAATCAGGAAACATTTATGGTTCCGTGAACCACACCTGTGTGCCACTTCCACCCATCCACATTCTGTTCCCAGAACATGGTATGCAGCCCATGTAATATGGTACACGATTCCTACAAATTTCTAATTTTCTTCAAAATTATTCATATAATTCACTCATATGAAGAAATATTTCATTTTACAACATCAAACTCCTGATTTTTAGGACAAAAAATTTAGAAAACACTGGGAAACTGCACCCCCTTTAGTACTAATTGTAGCCTCAATAGTATGACCTCAGTCCATGAAAACTCCCTAGTCATCCGGGTGTCGATTGATGACAAATACAAACCAAACTACTTTATTATCAACGAAGAGCCTTAGTTCCAAAACTCGTGTCCAGAATTGTCTAGTATCCCATATGAGAGGGCCAGTTTGGTAAATACCTAACACTGAGATGGGGTGATCCATGTTGGGGACTTTTATAGTGGTTGATAAGGAAAAAAATCTTCTAGTTAGTGTGGCTCCGTACACTTGTAGGAGGGAAGAAGATAATCACATACCAGTGTGAGTCCCTACACTTGGAGGGGGAAGCGAGATAATCCTCTTCAAACATGCATCATGTATGAAATTCCATTAAACATGATGGTTATATATACTTCCATCCATGACTATCTTCTTCCTCCTTCAAAATATAGGTTATTCTCAGATATTTTAAGTCCACTTCTTGGTTACATTCTAAGATGTATGCAAGAAACTCTCTTTTTCACTTTCTTCTTCTCTAGTGCTAATCCAACTATAACGGTTCGTCTTCTTCTTCATCTTAGTGAAACAACTAACTACACTAAGAATCATATTTCTCTAGATTAATTATCATTCACCAATGTGATTATTCAAACACTAAGGATCCCCTCACATTGTATTATCAGAGTTAATTCGTGTCTCTCTTGTTCATGAATGTTTGTGATCATGCATGTGTCATTTACGTTGAACCTTTCTTCCATTTCTTTCTTCTTTACACACGTGCACAAACTATATTTATTCTTTATTTAAGTGTATTCACATATGCATGTGCATTCATGCAAGCAATCACTCACCTCTTATTTTTTCTTCTGTGTCAACCCGAATGGGTATGGTTCTTTGAGAATACCCACAAGACCTCTTCTCTTGTATATTAATTCTTTATATTGAAAATGATTAGGGAGTTTGTGTATGTTTATAAATGTAATTATTTAAACCTAAATGGTTGAAACTCTTTTCCAACTTTTTCTTGCACACTTAAAGCCTCATGTTTCTTTTATCAATGAACATACATGCATGCATGTGCGTACATACCTCATGCAAGATTCTCCTTCACCAAAAACTGCACCTAAAAATACTAAACAATGAGTGGGGTGATTATCTACGTGCGAGCAGAGAGATCCATTATTCTTTTTATTCACATAGAGTATGTGTGTTTCATCTTTACACATATTGTGAAGGTATTTGAGAGACAAAGTGGGAGGAAGAGGCTCAACAACTGGATCACGATGACACAGCCTTCTAAAAGCACAATGAAGGTTTAGAAACAAATCTCGTGTTCACATAAACCAGTTTTTTGAAAATTGGGTTGATAGTGGGAATAACTTGTCCAACACCAGCGGAATATTCTTCTTCATAGATTAAAAGGCTCATTGGACTTTTGGTTTCTCTTTTGAGAGTGGAAGCATATAGTGATGCTCTATTTTTTGAAAACAAGGGATCTTTGGAATGAGGGAGTAGTATCCTCTTCACAGGTCAGGGTCCTCCTGTTAGAGGCGATGGAAAATATTCTTCTATGTTTAATGTTCATGGGAAATGTCATGGAGATCACGATTTAAATTCTCTATATTTCCAATTATTTGAAAATATTCAATCATGTGGGTGAATATATGATGAGATCTTTGGTATGTTTACTTTTTGAATGCAGGATCCTTTCTTCATGCTTGAGATCAGGACCATGTGCATGAATCTCATGCATGAATCTCATTTCAAATCAACCACTAGTTTTCATGGTCACATTAACATCGTTTTTCTCCACCAAAGCTTCTTCTCTGAGATTTTCACTTGCATGATCATCATACACTGTATGCATGTCTTCAGTGTGATCCAACAACACTCACGACCGAAAAATAATAATCATGATAGCTCAAACATGGTTCTTGATCATCTTCAATGGAGAAAAGCAGCACTGGTGAGTTCTGGAAGAGTAACAAGATGGAATTAGTGTTTTAGAAATTGTGAGGAAAACGTAGCACCCTCATTTGAACATGTGAGTCATGAATACGATGGGAAGTGGTGATTGGATCATTGAAAATGTAAAGTTTCATGCTTCCATAATCTTGTGTGGGATTGGATGAATGGTTGAGGTCATTTATATCATTAAAAATGCCATCCCATGTCAAAATAAAGATACAGGTTCAGCGTTGTTTATCAATCAAGCCATCCCAACAACAGATCAGAATTCTCCTCCCCTCTCCATGGTACCACCATGTAGCATGTTTTGTGAGCAAGCTATATTCCCACCCTATGACACTTTTCCTACGTGCCACCATGCACGGTGGTGCATGCTCTATGGATGTGTTATGCATCCACTATACCGCTCTTATGCATGCCTTGGCCAGCTCCCCATGGGTGAGGTTGACCCAAGTGGTCCCGCACATTCCCCAGGTTGATGTTGACTGGCTAGTTCTTAGGCTAACTCAATTTTTCAAGTCACCCACACAAAATCATCAATGTAAAAATGAATGGAAACCTTAAATCATATGCATGGCCCCCTCAAAGTCCAACTCTATTCTTCAACCTTCATTATTCTTCATTTTTTTGTATTATAAATTCCAAAATCACATAAACCATCCTTAAAAGGACACAGCTTCAATGTTGAAATAATTTGTCACTTTTAGATACAGATTATTTTAACTTTTGGATCAGTTCAACAATCATATGATTTGATCAACATGGATAATTTCACAAGTGTGGTAGCCGATTCTATGAGTCCATAGCAATTCTCTAGGCATCTTCACATAAAAAAATCTCTAATCACTGTGGAGATCCTTAATTATTATCACCTTTTTTGATAATTGTTTACAAAAAATACAACATACACACAATGTGGTCTCAATAATCTCCCCCATTGTATTTGTTGGAAATACATAAAATCCCTTTCTCAAATGAATGTGTCAATATTAAAGTGATAATATTCTCCCTCCCCTTCACTTTTCTTTCTCTAACTTCTAAAAATTCATTTCACTTTCTCTCCCCATTATTGAAAATAAATACAATGATCATTATAGAGTGGGTATCGGTCTATACAAAAAAAATGTTTCATCAATAATTTCCCTCTAAGTCTACTTGATATATGGTCAGTGTAGAAAACAAGATGATTTGGTTTAGATAATAAAGATATCCATTACCCACTAACCATGATTCCTAATGAGATGATGACTCATTTTATTTTATTCAAGGTATTTAAACTATCATTTGAGGCATAGGATAATATGTGAGATATGAAATAATCCTCCTGAAACTCCTACACCCCCTTCAACAACAGGATCAAAAACAATCAAGTGCGATAGATGGGTTATGTGGCCTTGGGGTACTCCCAATTTCCTTATGTCACTGATTGATTTTTTTACTCCCCCTTTGTGAGTTTGAATTTTTTACTCCCCCTTTGTACGTTTTTTATTATTGTGTAAACAAGGATGAGACATTGAGAGATGAAATAATTCTTCCTATGACCTGATCTTTAAAAAATATTCAGAGTAATTGGATTTTATACCAACTAATGTTGATACTGATTGAGATAATGACTCTAGTAGCTTTTTCATGTGTCTCCCCATTAAGGGAACAATTATCAACTTTGATTATAAGGTTCTCCCCCTAAAACCTTGATTCACTATTAATTCCATATTTTATAATAAAAAATAAAATACAAGATTATTTAAGGGAATAAAGTGGATCCTCCTTGCTCTATCAAGGTTAACAACAAGGTGATGGTGATTTTCTCAACCTAGATTCTTTATTATGAACACTTTTACAACTTATATTCAATACTGACTTTGATTTTGTGGACCTCATTATTTATTCCATACCATTAAGTGTGATCCTTTTTTCTTTAAGAGCATTCAATGAACTAGAATCTCTTTGTGTAACTTTCATCTTCTTGAGGAAGTCTTCTTGGGCTGGAATAAATACAAATCATTTTCTAATAATACGACCATACTTATTACACCTCACACACATATTTCATTTCTATTCAAGTAGAATATTCTTTCTTTCTTTATGTGTTATCCTTAGCAAGTGCATCTTCCATTTTCCTCATTCATTCCAAATCTTCTGGAATGATTACCTAAATGTTGTTATGAATTGAGGCTTCAAGATTGGATCATCCACACATCTTTTTCTGAGTGATATCCTTATTAGGAGTTCTTTTGTATGCACATTCATTATTATCCAACTTCTTTGATATCATTTTCTTATCATCTTTGGGTACCTACAGAGATGAACATGTACTAACCATGTGACCACTACCATTGCATAAATCCCAAATGTTTTCTAGAATCGAATTTTTTGGTAGTGTTTTGATGTTTCTAGATATATGGATATTTATTCTTATTCTCTAGATTTCTCCCACTTGATATTGGCTTTATTTGTGATTTTTCATTTAAAGTATTTTACCAAAAATCCTATGCACAATACACAAATCTATTGCAACCCCAACATTGACCAACAAACATTATCCCCATGATATATTTGGAATAGGGTTATTGAACCTTCTTATTGATTTTTTATGCCCTTTGTGGGAATATATCTTCCAAACTCTTACCCATATCTTCCCTAGACATGGTTGTACGTTTCTTATCCCTTTTCTTCATCAATACTTGTTTATAATTATTCTTTCAACCTGCACTTTTTGTTGAAATAATTTTAGAAACATTATTACATGTTGGTATGAATGATAACTTTACTTTATTAGTTTCTTGTGATATATAAATGAGTGAATCCATGATTTTCATATCACATGTTAGATTTATTTTGATAGTAGTATCCTTTAGTGAACATTGAGTACCAGCAGCAAATATTTTCTTCATTTGTCAAGTCTCAATATCTATCTTATCAAGATTGGCCAACTGAGTATCCAATTATAGAAATTTCATATTGAGTATTAATTTCCGATCTTCAATCATAGTCATATTCTCTTTACAATCCTTCTACAATCTTTGAACTTCCTTTCTATACAACATAACTTTTTTTGTAATAAAGAGTCCAATTCTTTGATCTTTTGGGATTTTTCATTAAAATATAAATCCTTGACTTCATTTTTCTTTTTCATGTCATATACAAGTTCATGGATATTCACTTCCAGAGTCTTTTTTAATCTCTACTTTTCCTCATCATCATTGAACCATTACGAAGAACTTAATTCAAATCCCCTCTTTGTTTCTTCAAAACCTCCACCCTGTCTGTGGAGATTTAAATATTCCAAAAAAATCATGTAAGCCTTTCTCCAAAATATCAGTTCCTTCTTCTAACTGGGTGATATATTATTTCATATACTGAAACACTACACAAACAAGGGATGCATTTTCTTCTGGAATACTATGCATAATCATTTTTAATCTATTAATAGTCAATTCTTGAGAGAATGTAGATTTATCATCTCCAATTGTGATTGTATTTTTATCATGACTATAATTTCAAAATGTACTAACCCATACTTATTGATTACTTGTGTATGGAAGGTTATTCATTTTATTAGTGGGAACATGAGATACATGCTCCTTACATTCCAGTCTTTATATTTTATCATTACCAGCAAGGTATGGAGAACTAGATACATCCTCTTCTTTATATAAGGGGGACTTACTCTTCAACATTCACTTCTACTTATTTTTCCTATTCATCATGGTCTTGGTAGAGATGATCTTTTTCAAAGATAAAACAAAATCTTCACTGAAACATTACTTCCTTTATAACTCATGAAATAATGTCATGTCTTCAAAATAGAATAACTTCACTATATAGAATCCAACATAGGTGACTCGGTCCCTTTTATACCAGTTGAGAGGTCCCATTTGGGATATACCATACACTGGCCCATGGGTGAATCAGTGTTGAGAAATTTTTAAAACAATTCCAACTTTTCTATCTCTATACCTCCTGACTTCTTAGGATCTTTATTCTCTTATTCTCTTTTCAATATCGCATGAAATAACAGAAAGAAGTAAAAACATACTCACAATTTTTTTTACAAGGTTCACAACTCCATGTGAGTAGCTAGTCCTTTCCATTTATTTTGATTTACAGTAAATGTATTATCCACTATAACGTTATATTTCTTTATATTGGTTGACTAGGAAAACAATCCTCTAGTTAGTGTGGATCCCTGCACATGGAGGAGTGAAGAAGATAATCACATCCCAGTGGGAGTCACTACACTAAGATGGGGGAAAGAGATAATCCTCTTATAACTTTCTAAAGGTAGGATATTCCCTTACACATACTGGTTCATTATACATCCAATCCGGATAGTCTTCTTCATTCTTCAAAATGTAGGTTTAGATCTAATATTTTCAGTCCACTTATTTGTTACTTTACAAGGAGTAGCCAAGCAACATTCTACATCTCATTCTTCTTCTCAAGTGGAAAACCAATTTTATCAGTTCTTCTAATTCTTCTTCATGAAGAAAGTAAATGCACTAATATTATTCATTCTTTATTTAGAATCACATTCACAGATGTGAGTATTCAAACCAACAGATAAGCTCATTTGGTATCATTATAGTTAATTATTATCTCTCTTGTTCATGAATTCATGTGATCATGTAGGTGTCATTTAGGTTTGACCTTTCTTTGCTTTCTTTGTTCGTTACAAATGTCCATACATTGTTTTGAGAATTTATTTATGTGTATTCTTGTAAGCATGTGAATGCGTACATGCATGATCTCACCTCTTCTTCTTTCTTGTTTGTCAACCCAAATAGGTATGGTTCTTTGAGGATACACACACAACCTCTTCTATTGTATTTTTTTTTCTTTCTCTTTATCTTGACTAGGTTGTCTATTTAGGTCTATATATGTGATTATATAATAATTAATTAGTGAAACACTTTTCTAACTTGTTCTTTCATACATGAAGATTTAGATTTCATTTATCTATACAGAAACGTGCACGCATGTGCATAAATCCATCGTGCAAGATTCTCCTTCCCCAAAAAGCATCCCATACAAATAATAAAAAAATAGTGGGGTGCTTAACATCATGTAATTATAGAGATATATGACTCTTAATCTTCACAAACATGATGTGTGGTTCCTCTTTTCACAGAGTGTATAGGTCATTGCAAGGCATAATGAGCGGCAGAGGCTTGACCATTGTATCATGGTGACATGGACTTCTCAAATAACAATTTAGGTTTAGAAACCAATCATTATTTCACGGCAACCAGTTCTTCACAAAGTGGGTTTAGTGTGTGAAGCCCTTGTCAAAATCCAACAAGATATTCTTCTTCACAGAGATGATGGGTCGAGGGACTCTTGATTGATATTAATAGAGTATAAGCATATGGAGATTATCTTTTTTTTGAAAACACAAGTTCTAAGTAATGTCGGAAAAATAGCCTCTTCAGAGATTGTGTTCCAACTTTTATAGAGGAGAGAAAATGTTATTTTTTTTAAAGGCTGTGTGAAATACCAAGGAGATAACGGTTTAAATGCCTGTGATCATTAGTGATTTGATAATATTAAAACCTACTGGTGAAGATATACAGAGATCATTGGTTTTTTACTTTTCATATATGGTATCCTCTCTTCCTAAATGTGATTTGGAATGCATTCGTGAATCTTTTTCGTTAATATTGTTTCAAATCAATCACAGAGCCTCAGGGCTATGTAAACATTGTTCTCCTCTGTCAAATATTCTTCTTTGATATTTTAACATGCATGATTATTGTATGATTCATGCATGGATTCGTTTTGATCCAACGATACTCATGACATCAAAATAATAAGCATGATAGCTCAGAAGTGGTTCTTGATCAACTTTGATGGAGACCAGCAGCACTAGGGAGGGATGGAGGAGGATGATCATGGCACTGGGGGTTCAGAAACCACATGGCAATCAGATGTCCCTCGTTTGGAAAAAGATTGGAATGGATTCAGTGGGATGTGGTGATTAGGCCATGGGATGTGTAATGAGGCATGAAAACAATATTTTGCGCAGGATTGTATAAACGGATGGGATCATTTCTCTCATTAAAAATGTGGTCCCAAAACGCAATGGAGATGCGGGTTGAGCATAGTTTATCAATAATTTCATCCTAACATCGGCTCCGAATTCTCCTACCATCTCCATGGTACCTCCCTGTACCATGTTCTATGTTCACACTCTATAACAACCCTATGTCGCCTTGCCTCCATTACGCCCTGGACGGTGGTACATGTTGTTTGAGCTCGTTATGCATCCACTATGCTGTTCTTAGGCTTTCCTTGGCTAGATCCCTTTGGGAATCATTGACCCTAGTGGTCCTGCACATTCCTCAAGTTGATACTGGCTAGATATTGCATAGTATGTCCTACTTTTTAATGTGTTCCACACAAAAACCATCTATGTAAAAATGCATGGCCCCCATAAATTATATGCATGTCTACCTGAATGTTCAAGCCTCTTCTTCAAACATGATTCTTTATCCTTTTCATTTTGGATTCTCAATTACAAATCACATAAATAATCCATATGAGAATAATAATTCAATGTTTTGAAAAATTTAACACCTTTAGATACTAGCTCATTAAAATTTAAAATTAGTGCAACAGTAATTTGATTTAATCAAAATAGAGAATTTCCCATCAATGCATCCAATGTTATGAATCCATAAAAATTATCCAGGCATCATCACTTCAAACAATCTCCAATCATGGAGTTACTTCTTCATTATAACCATTGTTGACAACTATTGACAAAAAATACAACTTATAAACAAATTTGTCCCAATAATGTAACATTTTTCATATATCTTCCGTAAAAGAATCCACTTTATTCTCGCTCAACAGAAACCTCAACAATTTGGGTGGGGTTGCTAACTTCTGGCATCCATGTGAAGTCGGGGGTTCTCTGTTGTTGTTAGTTCATTGTGGTAGTGTATGTACCGAATTTGTTTTGGGTTCTCCTTCATTCGATGGTTTTGGTGGTGAGGGTGCTCTAGGATCATTGGGTTTGTCACGATGTGGGTTTTTCCCCTCGGTGTCAGTTGTCTGTATAGTTTTTATGGATAACACAAGTGTTCTCTACGGTATCATTGGTGGTTTTGGTCATGCTACATGGTCGATTCTGGAAATTTTGTTGGCTTCTAGGTGATCTGTTGGATCATATTGCAGGGTTTTGGATGATGAAGGCACTTGCAGGGTGGAAACAGATAGGTGTGGGGCTTGATTTACTCAATCATTTTGTGTTTGGTGAGGTCTAGTATTGGGAAGGGTTCCTTGGTCGACCTATTATTTTCTTTGTTTATTATAATGGTTATGCTTGGTTCCAGATTCCTTGTCTGTTTGTTCGATTCCAACTTAACCAAAATGTGAATTTATTTGAAATTACAATAAAATAATTTTTTGGTGAATTCTGGGGGTGTGGAAACATGGGTCTATAATATGTTCACAAGACATAATATTGTTTTATAACATAAAAACATGGAACAAATATGATTATATAACGTACATCATGGTTAAACATGGATACATTTTATCAGCTAATGTAATAATATAACCAAATTCCCATAATATATTAGTATTATGATAACCATCCATGTTATAAAAACCACTTACCACAAGAAACTCATAATCATTATATTATTATCAAGGATATTATTTTTTTAATTTCTATAATATTAGAGGATTATTATTTTATAGAACTAGGAAAAACATTACATATCATGAACTTACAATGAAAGGTATAAAGCTCCACAAATTGACTTTTCCTTCCACAAAAAAAATTCATAGATTTAAACTCCTATTTAAATCAAAAAAACTTCTAATGGATAATCTAATAGATTTTCTACTGGAACTAATTTTGAGAAAATGTTGACCTATTTTCCAATGGTTGGTGGTCACATGACCTTTTCTATTAACATATTATAAAACATGTTGGATGATATGATGAGATATCAGGCTCACCATACCATTTTATGGGGGATTATTTCCTACTCTAGTGAACTCTTACATATTTCAGTAGTATTCATAAATCCTTCCCAAATCCCATTATGGGACTAGATACCCCTTTTTCTATGGTTTTTATTGATACCATGTGTCAGATATAATCCAATATATATATTATATGTTCCCCATATTTCAGTTATTAATTAATGATGTTTGGTTTAAAGGTGACTAGTTGGGCTCTCGGTAGTTTATTACCATCTAGGCCGACAGTCTATGATTTGGAGTTGGGATTTAACCTTGAAGTGATTCCCTATATATCATATGAAAAGAAGAATCAAAATCAATGTGGTTTGATTGAATGGTTTGGGAATACACATACAAAGGAAGATTGTATTGGATTTACATTCGTCATACTAATGGGATAATCATTATAGATCACTAATACCACATGATTCCTTCTTGGTGTGAGAAACCAGAGGAAACAGATGACCATTCATATTTAATGGGAGTGTTCCACTAGATTTTATTGTTGAGATTACACATTGAGGATAACCAAATAAAATTCATTTTCTATAAATGTATTACAATATGAAATAAATCTGTTCATATTCCCGAACACCCCTAATATACATGACCTAGTAGGAGGGTCAGGTAAGGGTGTGTTTTAGGGCTTACACCTATGAGGAGTCCCATATTGGGGAACCAAGAATAAGATCTCAACTCAATGGTAATTAATGGTTTGATTTGGACATAAAACAAGAATAATTACCCTTGTTTCTGGAACCAATAAGAATATATAAGCTCAAGGTATATTATGGAATGTTTAGGGATTACACCTAGGAGGAAACCCTTGTATTTGAAACTGAGAGGATTATATTAAATCTAGGTGAATTATTGAAACAATAAAGAGTATATAATAATAATTGTAATTAATGGTTTTTTTGGGGATTATAGTAAGGAGTATTCCTATGAATCTATAACCATACATATTCTCTCAACTCAACGTATTTTGGGAAGACATGAAGACTATCATGACCCGAGGAAACATTATGGGGCTTATATATTAATTTTTTTGGAGTGTACCTGGCGTGGTTAGTGACTTAGGATAAGGTTAAGAGAGATAAGTGGTTACACCTCAAACGATTTCAATGCATTACCCCCCCCCCCACACATATCTATTGTTAAAAATATGAGTAATGGATATTTTTTGGATTTGGATTACACCTTGTTATAGACCCATGATTTTGGAACTAAAAGGAGTATATGGACTCAAGGTGAATAATGATAACCATGAGGAGTCTCTCGACTAAGTGATGGTTGATGGATTGGTTTGGACTCGCACATAGGAGGATTCCCATGTATTAGGAACTAAGATCTAAAGATTTAGTGGGAGAATCTTGGTTATTTTTATGATCATTCATGAGTGAACATTGAAAACATTTAATGATCATGTGGGCTAGAACATTCTCCAAAAAGTTTTATTATCACATAGACAGGATAATATTTCATGAAGATTAATGACTTTTTATGAGAATGAATAGTTTATATCATATTATAACATATTATTGTGTGAATTATAGACACAAATATCAACATAAAATTGTGAGGAAGAACTATTTATACAGTTTAATGTTTCATGTGTTTTACTAATGGTGTATTTTTTAGTGTCCTATAGACAATATAAATGGTCAGGGTGAGACCGGTTTTCCAGCCAAAAATTACTAACCTAGCCTTAATTGAGTCCATGGGGACCAATTTCATAGGAAGATAGTCTAACCTACAGATGGTACCAAGATAGGGGTTCTATGAATAACTATGTATCCCATGGAATGTGAATCAATATGCACATAGTGCTAAAAGGGGGTTTGGTTAGATACTATTTCTAGAGGGAGGTCCCCGCAATAAAGGGTTGAAGTATAACATAGTTTTACATCATGTGATAGTGAAGTGAACCATGTAGTTTAACATCTTGTGTAAACGAAATCTCGGATTTCTATATAATTTAATATCATATATATAAGATTTTACAAAAATGAAATTTAGGGTCACATAATCAAGATATTGATGTCTTTAACTGTATATTCATATGACTAAGACCATGGTGTGGCATAACACATCATACATGGTGATATTCTTGTAGAGTGATCACCAATTTAATTCATGTGTCATGAGTCTAACAGTTATCAAACATTATCTGGGCCACATATACATAATTCTATATCTAATATTGTTCAAGATGAATCATTCTTCAATCATATACCCCAATATTGGGTGATAGGTTGAATAATTGGGATTGTGTTTCATGAAAACCACCTCAGGTCTCTTGATTATTATAATCTCAAGATGGTCATTCCCGAATGTGTATATGAAGTGTGTGGAATCATGATCAATATTAAAAATATATTCCCTGTTATTTCTATCACTAAGGTATTTATGGACCATATTCTTTGATACATTTTTTTTATTATACTTAATAATTCCTTGATCTTGAATAGGAAACTCTAGGGTCATTTGATCCAGTATCCACCCTTTTATCTTATTTTGAAGTTATTCCATAAACACAAAGAACCTATTGATTATCTATCCTAACAATTGATTATATGGATAATATTTTGGATATTCTATCAAATTTTCCACTATAGTTTTCTTAATCCATGGACCCTTGATCAAATAATTCTCAATGTAAATGGAAATATACTCACAGACATTATATGGTTGAAATTAATACGGTTTCCTTTGTCTGTCATCAAGGGATAGATGTTTAAATTGTTGCCCCATTATGTTACATATTCCTCTAATCGTTGGCACATGTGGCTAAATACAAGATCTTGGAGGAAGTACCCTAATATAAATAAACTAAAGGGGAGAAGATGAGGGATTTTAGGCCATAAAAATTGATGCTAACTCTCCCATATTAAGGAATTTTTACTCTCCTGGAAGCTCTATGAAAACTTATGAGGTTGAGAAATACCTATATTTTAATTTATAATATGGAAAAAATAAATAAATACATCAAATATAGATGGATATGGAAATTAAAATATTAAAATACCCCCTTAAATTAGGTATCAAATGATTTGGAAAAAATCTACAATTCACATGGTGAAGTGGTAAAAATAATATATTACCATATACTTGTGGGATATGGTACATTACTGTATGGAGGGGCTCTATAAGTGGTTGAAAATATTATATCAAGGGTAAAAGATCCATGAATAATCTTTATATTCTCTTCATAGAGATCCTAATTTTCTTTATTAAATAGAGATGTCTTTTTTAGCAGGGTTGTTCATATCATCATTAAGGGTTTGATGGGAAGAATAATTGCCGAAAACCATTATTCGTTAAATAGTAGAATTTGTGGATGGTGATGGGAGTCTTATCATGGTGCCAAGATATTTGATATACTATTGAAATCTATAATATCTTTCATAAAAAATTTACTAAAAAGTATTAAAATGATAAATAATTCCTTCTATATAGGTAAGAAACGTATTACCAATCCCCTCATTCCAAATTCGTGGACTGTATAGTGAGACAACTTGATGGGGATCAAAAGATTATAGGATCATATAATAATTACCATTGATATATTTATCATCAAAACATTTGGAAATGTATTCACAATTGGTTTATACCATACTAATGGTGAAATAGGTGTACCAATGATCCTCTTTAGTATAATATCCCATTTTTAGGGATGATTCATGTTGGATGTTTTGGTGGGGTTGCACCTATTTAACCATATATTACGTTGACACACATTGGAAAATTTGGTGGTTTCCCCCCAATAAAATCTCTTCTTCAATTTTTTGAGGTTGGATAAAATGTATTCCACTTGTTCCATATGAATTTCCATTGTAATTTGAACCCCATAGATCATATTTTATTTTATATCTTTGATGTTGAATCATTCTCAATTTGTGTAACCTAGCATATAGTGGTAAGGGTAGTAATTTGGATAGTCGTACTTCCCAGAATCATATAGATTATTAATTTAATGAAGAATGATTATGTACTCTTTTAGAGTGAATTTGAAGTACCCAAGAACTTGGACATTATATATGAAATAATGTTTATCCTCAATACTTTTAAGGTCTTGTTGCCTCACCTTTTTCATCTTGAGGGTAAGATTTGTTACTTCATCTTTCCCTGAATTCCATATATCTAGTTTTGTTTCTTGATAATAAATTTCCTTGTTTTGGTTAATATAATCATATATACATTGTGATAGATTTACATTCTCCCAAAAACCACCTAGGTGCTTCAGAGTAATCATCATAGTTCAAAAACCATCTTATAGGTTTTCCACAAAAATAACTAGTAAATTTTCTTGGGGAAGATGTGTTTCCATTGAATATTCATAACCCATCCATGTTAAAATGAAATACATGAATATCTCTTATTATGCTTCTAGAGACTAGAAAGCTCAAATATGGTCATTTTCCTAAGAGTCTATATTAATTAGAAATGAATTTACTAACAATGATCTTTCCAACATGAGATAGACCTAGAAACAAGGTTATTACACTACAAAAACACAGGAGATCTAGAGGTCAATAGGAATAATATGATCTTGGAAGCCTCTTGTTGATCTAGGGTTCAAAATATTGGACTACACTAGGATATAATGTGTACAAGGTGCTAATAAGGATCCCAAATTCAATCAAATATTGATAAATTTGTGTTCCCAAAGTTGATAGGAGGAGTTTAATCCACCGTTTCAAGCTACCCCTTCTTGTATTTTTTTCTAAAGAATGTTGACCTTTAGTATAATTTATCTGAAAATATACTAATATAGTAATTCCTTGGCTATCAATATTTAAAATAACATTGGATTTTTTAACCCGTAGCTGTAATTTTCCATATTTCTGGAACACTTGGTAATAAATCATCATAGTAGTAGAATGAGTTTATTGATGTAATATAAATTTAATATAGGAGCTCTATAAGTCCATTATGGGTAATATGATTTTTAACATATGGAGTGATTGAGTCTTCAATATCATAAATAAACTAAAATGGTTTTTTTCCCCTAAGTAACTCATCATTTTCATACTAAAATATTACTATTTTGTCTTTGAGCTAAGAAATATTCTCTTCTTCTAAGACTGATTCACCATGTTTATGTGATAGTTGTGTTGTCAATGAGCTGAAACCTGTCTAATTTTCGATAGTTTCATGGTATATATCCATATTTGGTCCAAGAGTGATTATAATTTTAAAGTGAAACACATTATAGGATGTAAAAATTGACTTGAAGGAGAATTTAGAGATTATAGTGAATTCATGTTTAATTGATGACACTAAAGTTGAGTGTATCATTACAAATGGGGTGGGGTTTTCCCTAGTGTATTACTATATCCAAGACTAGTTACATAGATTTTTTAAGATTAAGGATAGTAATAACCTAGATTTATCCTCGAGTTAGTGGCAGGATATGCTGATGTGAATCATTAGTGTTGTCAATGGCAAGGACATAGACATGATATAGAGTTTTGGTGGTTATATACCACCTATAAAATATCCATATAGGTTATTGAATTAGGATAACAGGTTCATATAATTTTTTCTTTCAATTTTTTGAAAACATTGGGGTCACACATTGAAAGAGCGCTGTCGTGGGCGCCCTCAAATGATTAGTATGATTTTGGGGTACTTAGGTGCAGCAGAGTGGCTGACCAAGGTCGTCTCTCAAAGGAGGAAGTGAATTAAAACAATTTTTAGAGGTATTCTAGAAGTAAAATAAAAGAGAATAAAAACACTAATTGAAAGGATGGGGGTGTTTGTTTATAGTTTATGAATCTAGAAGAAGTTTGCTGGAAGAAGATTGTATTTTTTTTGTTTTTAGTTTTGAAATGAAGTTTGATTAAAATGACACAACAAAAAGATGTTTGTTTAGACAATATTTAAAAGACGTAATCGATCTAACTCTACCTCTTCAATCATTTATTATTCATTATCATTTAAATTAATATTCACTTAATTATGATCCCTTAATTTGTTAAATCCCGAACCCTACGAGAATTAACTTTACCACGAAGATTGAAGTGAATTTAACCTTAGGCTATCTTCGGAACATGCAATCGCAACACCCTGCTTTGATTGATGTTCTAAGATTAGCTTATGGTCAGTGGTAAATTAAGGCACATATCCACTCTGGAAATGAGGATGAATTGTGTTTAGAGATAATATTTTAACTCTACAAATTTATCCCGTGTGGTCTTGTATTACCGATTAAGATCGCGCTCTCACAATTTACACAAAATCCCGACATCGCGTGTTTTTGTGTACATTGTTCAATTGATTGCATAGTTTCTTACAATTTAAAAACACAATTCATGGATCATATTAAGTGAATTACAGTAGCTCATTGATTCAAAATAATTAAATGAAGAGTGTAGAAGATAGATCGATTACTAAAAGACTACTCTTCCATGGGTGGCGTAATCATCGTAGAAGCGTTTTGCATGTGCAAAGGTTTAAAATGGGTATAACCCAATAACGCTTCTACTCAAGAATTCCAGCCCAATTAGGAAGATTAAGAGAAGAAGAAATTTAAACAAAACAGAAGAAAAGAGAAGAAATAAAAGAAGAACAAAGAAGTTTATTACATAAAAAAAATCATTACAACATGAAGGAGAAGAAGAAGGCTTTGTCGAAGGGATCCTTGCTTCAAGAGCTACCCTTATTGAAATGGTTGTAGAATTGGAGTGGATCCACTTCTCTTCTGCCCTAAACTTCCCAATGCACGTCCCAACCCCTCCAAATGAGAAAAACTCTAATTTATAGAGGGGAGGGGAGGAGAGGTTACAAGTGGTTTCAAGTGTGAATGTGGAAATTCGGCCAAATATTTTATTCCAACTTGCACCGCCCATTTGACCATCAAAACGCGTTAATTGGCCGGCCTTCCAGAAGGAAAAAATGTGAGGATCTGTGTCTTCTATCTCCTATAAAAATATGGGCTCAATACAGGCCCATATGAAGTAGTTATGGCCGAAATACAGAAGCTTCTCCATTCTGGCGAGCCCAGCCCAACTTTGACTTCATGGCCCAAGTTCAACAGCCAACTGAACTCTTTAGCTCTAGTGTCCTGAATAAAAGTTGTAGATAATTAAGTTAGAAACATTGTTACAAAATTTCATTTTAAAACAATAAATATAAAAATATTTATTCTCGAAATACTACAATGCACTATTAAGGGTAAAACTGAAATTTTCACCAAATTTTCAAATGAATGATCAAATCCCAAATATTTTATAAATAAACATATTTAACACAATGTGAGGAAATTATTTCATTTACTATCAATAAAATATTCAATAAAATAGTGTTTTATCAACTCCCCCACACTTACCCTTTTGCACACCTGGGCAAAACCTCATATCAAGTAAACATCAATATCAAATCAAAACCAATTTTAAAACACATATCCTCAAGATCAATCAATTTCACACCAAGAATAAAAAGATATCATACCTCATAAAAAACCTTATTTCAAGTTCACCATTTATATCATTAAATATATTTCCACTTCATTTATCCACCCATGCACAAAACACTTACCTCGCTTGAATTTTCTCTCATCACTCAAATATCATTTTTTGTTTTGCAATGTCTTTCTCATCCAAACTCATACAAGGGTCACCATAGGCTTGATAGATTCCTACATCGCTACCCGATGTGAGTCAAGGACATATGTTTATCATGAGGACTTTTCAGGGTTGTTCTGTGGCTTTCGGTTGGTAGGATTAAGATGTGAAAAACTCTGAGGCTGAATAAGGAGGGCTTGACTCTTTTGAAGTAAAATTGCATTAATCTAATTTTCACTTAAATATGGTCTTCTCTTCAATCCCCATAGTATCAATTCAGCTCCATCATCATGAAAAGTCATGAAAGGTTTACACCATTCATCATTTCAGCATAAAAAATGTCAATCTTCTCAAACATGATTTTCTTGAAAGCTCCAGATGGGCACAGCTTTCCACCTCAATTAGAAGCTCCAGAAAAGGCACAGCTTCACTTGTCATGAAAGCTCCAGAAAAGGCACATCTTTCAATATAATAACTTTCTTTAGCAGCAAACACATCTCTTCAGAATTTAATTTTCCACCCAAAGTATCACAGAATGTGGTGGCAAAACCCAAGACAACTTCCCCCACACTTAAGCTCAACTAGATTATGCAATTTCACTTCAAGAGTTGGTTGGATAGGGAAAATTGGCTTGTAATGTGGCTTAACCTAACAGGCTGTTCATGGATTCTAAGGGCTACAAGGATTAAATATTCAAGGTAGGCCATTATAAAAAAGGATTCTTTGAAATAGGGGTTTTAATACCAAACAAATGCCTCAATCATTTAAACACAAGTACCTCAAACCCTCAAGTTTTGACAGGAATAGATCAAATTCTGGTTAAATCAAGTATGGCTTAGTTCTCTCAAGAAGTGAGGTGAACGTAAGGAATATGAAAATAATGGTTCAGAAGCCTCACAAGAATGTGATTTCAAATTTAAAGACAGTGATATGTGGCATGGGATTCAAAATTCAGCGTACTTTTCATGAAATTACTAAATATTTGAACTTGAAACAAAGTCATTTCAGCATTCATTTAAGATTAGTTTCAAGGGTTAAATTGTTTCACTTATTGATATGGATTTAAAAATGGTGATGAGAATCATTTCAGCTCAAAAGTTTCAAAAACACACAGAAAATTGTAAAATAAACACACAAAATTTGAAAAACACACAATTTTTTTTTTGGTTTTTTTTAAAACAGGAAAACAATTGAAATTACTAAACTAAAAGGTTCCCTCCCCCACACTTAAAATATTGCATTGTCCTCAATGTGAACCCATGAGATGATATATGCACATGAAATGAATAATTTTTAAATAGGACAAATAATATAAAAGTGAAAGGGTTAGGAACAGCCTGATGTGATCAAGTGATGATGGGGTCATGCAGTGTGATAAAATCCACTGCATCAGTAGGATGTCCCTCAATGTATCTCTTCAAACGTTGCCCATTGACTGTAAAGTTCCTTCCAGTGTCCTCTTGTGTGATCTCCACTGCACCATAAGGAAAAATATTAGACACAATATAAGGACCTAACCATCTGGAACACAACTTACCAGGCATCAACTTCAGTCTTGAACTATAGAGAAGGACTTTCTCTCCAACATGAAACTCCCTTTGTTGGATCATTTTGTCATGAGCTGCTTTTGATCTTTCCTTGTAGAGCCTTGAGTTCTCATATGATGACAGTCGAATCTCCTCAAGCTCTTGAATTTGCAACTTCCTTTGAATTCCAGCTTGGGCCAAATCCATGTTACATTTCTTTATAGCCCAATATGCCCGATGCTCGACTTCCACGGGGAGATGACACGCTTTCCCAAAAACAATCCGAAATGGGGACATACCAATGGGGGTCTTGTATGCTGTCCTATAAGCCCACAATGCATCATCCAAGCGCTTTCTCCAATCCTTCCTATTTGGCTGCACGGTTTTCTCCAAGATTTGTTTCAACTCACGATTTGAAACCTCAGCCTGGCCATTTGTTTGGGGGTGGTATGGTGTTGATGTTTTGTGTGTCACCCCATACTTTCGAAGGAGGGAAGCAAAATTCCTATTGAAAAAGTGTGTCCCTTGGTCACTGATGATGGCCTTTGGTACTCCAAACCTGCAAAAAATATGTGCTTTGACAAAGTCCACAACAACATGAGAATCGTCAGTCCTGGTGGCCTTGGCCTCCACCCATTTACTCACATAATCAACAGCAACCAAAATATACAAAAATCCAAATGAACAAGGAAAAGGACCCATAAAATCAATGCCCCATACATCAAAAATCTCACAAAATAGTATGGGTTGTTGGGGCATCTCATGTCTCCTAGAAATGTTCCCAGTGTGTTGGCAACGAGAGCATGACTTACAAAACACATGGGCATCATGGAATAATCTAGGCCAATATAATCCAGAGTCCAAAACTTTCCTAGCTGTCCGTTGGGGTCCAAAGTGTCCACCACATGCAAGTGTATGACAGAAATGAAAAACAGACTCAAACTCATGATCGGGAACACACCTCCTAATGACTTGGTCACTACACATGCGCCAGAGGTACGGATCATCCCAAACATAAAATCTTGACTCACTCTTTAATTTTTGGACTTGATGTTTCTTCAAATTTACTGGGATTTCAGAGCCAACAATGTAATTAACTAAATTAGAATACCAAGGATGCTTACCTGAGATGGTATAGAGATGCTCATCCGGAAAAGTGTCCTGAAGTGGTACCTGGTCCAAGGTGTCACCCTCTAGTGTGTGAGTAAGCCTACTCATGTGGTCCGCCACCAAGTTTTCTGACCCCTTTTTGTCCTTTATCTCGATGTCAAACTCTTGAAGAAGGAGCATCCAACGGATAAGTCGCGGCTTTGCATCTGGCTTCTTCAGGAGGTACCTCAAAGCTGCATGGTCAAAAAAAACAACTACTTTAGAGCCCAATAAATATGAACGGAATTTATCTAAAGCAAATATGACAGCAAGAAACTCTTTTTCTGTGGTTGTGTAATTTGATTGGGCTGAATCTAGTGTCCTTGATGAATAGGCGATCACATGTGAACGTCCCTCCACCCTATGAGATAAGACAGCTCCAACCGCGAAGTTGGAGGCGTCACACATAAGCTCAAATGGAAGGTCCCACCGTGGGGGCTGTATGATTGGTGGAGTGGTCAGACACTTCTTCAGCTCATCAAATGATACCCTGCATGAATCATCAAAATTGAAGTCAATATCTTTTTGAAGCAATCGAGATAAGGGTAGAGCGATCTTACTAAAATCTCTGATGAAGCGTCGATAAAATCCTGCATGCCCTAGGAAAGATCTAACATCATGCACACATGAAGGATAGGGTAAGGATGAAATAATTTCTACCTTAGATCTATCAACCTCTATCCCATGTTTTGACACCACATGCCCTAAGACAATGCCATGCTCTACCATAAAATGACACTTTTCAAAGTTCAGGACCAGATTCTTCTCAATACAACGATTCAACACATCACCCAAACTAGAGAGACACTCATCAAATGAGGACCCATAAACTGTAAAATCATCCATAAATACCTCCATACAGGTCTCAATGAAATCTGAGAAAATACTCACCATGCATCTCTGGAAGGTACCTGGGGCGTTGCAAAGTCCAAATGGCATCCTCCGGTAAGCAAAGGTACCGAATGGGCAGGTGAATGTTGTCTTCTCCTGGTCCTCTGCTGCAATGGGAACCTGAAAATAGCCAGAAAATCCATCCAAGAAACAATAGTGTGTCTTCCCAGCTAGTCTCTCAAGAATCTGGTCATTGAATGGAAGTGGGAAATGGTCCTTACGAGTGGATTGATTTAGTTTCCTATAATCGATACACACTCGCCAACTATTTTGTACTCTCACAGGAACTAACTCATCATTTTCATTTTTTATAACAGTGAAACCAGTTTTCTTTGGTACAACCTGAACAGGGCTAACCCATTGTGAGTCAGAAATAGGGTAAATGATACCCACCTCAAGTAATTTTTCAACTTCTTTCTTAACAACTTCTAGGAGGGTGGGATTAAGTCTCCTTTGTGGCTGTCTCACCGGTTTAGCCCCATCCTCCAAGAGAATCCTATGCATACAAATGGAGGGGCTAATACCTGATATGTCTGCCAATGTTCAACCAATTGCCCTAATGTTATCTCTCAAAAGATTCAAAAGTTTTTCTTCATGTTCAAAAGAGAGATTGTTAGCAATTATGACAGGTAATCTATCACCACTGAGCAAGTATGCATATTTGAGATTTGGGGGCAATGGCTTGAGTTCCAATGTAGGTGGGTGATGTATGGATGGAGAAATTGATGCAACAGACATATCTGCACAATGAACATCAGTATCAGAATAAAAATCATCACAATCAGAGAATAAAGCACCAAATCCATCAGCATACTCAATAGCCATGTCATAATCAGAGTTCACATGATCAAAATCAGAATATGATTCCATTTCAAAATCAAATCTTAGAGAGTCTTATTCCTTAAAAATGGGTGTAGAAGTATTCTTAGACATCAAACAAGAACCAATACTCATAATCTCCCTGAGCATAGGACAATCAAATTCTATGGAGTTTTTATTTGGTGGTTCAAAATGGGAGATAACAAAAGTAGAATGGTCCTCTGAGGGGTACTTCATGGAATCCATAACATTAAATATCACAACTTCATCTCCAAACTCCATGGAAAGTATACCCTCATTGACATTTATGATAGTTTTTGCAGTTTTGAGGAAGGGTCTACCTAGGATAATGGGGGCATGAGAACTTACCTGATCATCCTCCATGTTAAGCATATAGAAGTCTGCTGGAAAGATCATGTCTCTTACCCGGACAAGTACATCCTCAAGAACTCCCGCTGGATATGCCATAGCTCTATTCGCCAATTGCACCACTACTCTTGTTGGCTTCAACTCACCAACCTGTAAGGAAGAGAATACAGAGTGAGGCATCACATTTATTGAAGCTCCTAAATCACAAAGAGCATCAGAGAAGTGCAACTCCCCTATGGTACATGGGATGGTGATTGCCCCAGGATCCTTGCACTTTGTTGGCATTGCTAGAGTTGGTGTAATGAGTTCCGAGACATTCCTTCCAAGGTTGATCCTCTCATTCCCCTTGAGCCCTCTTCGATTGGTACAAAGTTCTTTTAAGAATTTCGCATACCTTGGAATTTGCTTAATGGCTTCAAGTAGAGGAATGTTGATCCCCACACGCTTGAATGTGTCCAAAACCTCCTTTTGCATTGCTTCTTCAGCCATCTTCTTGGTTTGAACAACCCTGTTTGGAAAAGGAAGGGGTTTAGGAGGAACATCATCAATCTTTTTCTTACCTTTATCTTTCTCCTTGGATTGCTCATCAGTTGGTATGGAATGCGGCTTCTCTGAAGTTGAGGTGAATCCTGGTGGAATGGTAGGTGCAGATGTATCGTTCATTTGCTTCCCACTTCTCAATGTGATGGCACTAACATTCCCCTTTGGATTTGGAGTGGGTTGGGAAGGTAGATTTCCAGAATTCTTACTCACAAGTTCGTGGAGGGCGGTGGAAATCTGACTCATTTGAGTCTTCAACTCTCTCATCTCCGAACCTTGACTCTTCAGCTCATTCTGTTGATTAAGAACAATTTGTTTCAAAAGATCATTAGTGTTAGAGTCTACCTTGTGTTGGATATTCCCTTGTTGCTGACTCGTTGATGTTTGAGCTTCAAATCTCCTTTGGGGTTGTTGGAAACCCTGTTGGTAAGGTGGAGGTTGCTGGAAGTTTGGTTGAAAAGGGGGCCTTTGTTGTTGTCCAGAGCCATACCTCATGTCCTCTAGATCTTTCCACCCTTGGTTGTATGTTGGATCAAACTTCTTTTGGGGATATGGTTGTTGTTGTTGCTGCTGAAATGGTCTCCCAGGGAACACTGCTGCACAATCTTCTATTTCTTGGAGTTGTGGGCAACAGTCAGTCGGGTGGCTTGTCTCAGTGCAAATACCACAAGGCCTTGAAGGAGGGGGTAGAGATGTCTTTTGTGCCAATGAAATCTGCCTCACCATAGTGGTCAATTCTTCCAACTTATTATCAATCAAATGACTTTCAAGAGAAGAAGGACTTACCTGATGTACTCCCCTGACATGTGGTGTACCTCTATCACCAAATTGTTGGGAGTTTTGGGCCATCTTGTCAATCAACGCACGTGCAGCTACTGGTGTCTTGTCCACCAATGCTCCTCCAGCTGCAGAATCCACCATGCTCCTCTCCATGGGTGTGAGTCCTTCATAGAAGTATTGGATGAGGAGTTTCTCACTGATTTGGTGATGTGGGCAGCTTGCACACAACTTCTTGAATCGCTCCTAGTACTCATACATTGACTCCCCTTGTGCTTGCTTGATCCCTGATATCTCCTTTCGAATGGATGTGGTCCTTGATGCTGGAAAAAATCTCTGCAAGAAAAGACGTTTCAAATCGTTCCAACAAGTTACATCTTCGGGTTGTAAATAATACATCCAATCTTTTGCAGCTCCATCAAGTGAGAATGGGAATGCTCTTAATTTAATTTGATCTTCAGAAACATTTCTTGGTTTTAAAGTTTAGAAAACCACATTAAATTCCTTCAAATGTTTATTTGGATCCTCACCAGAAAGGCCATGAAACTTTGGAAGTAAGTGAATTAACCCAGATTTTAGTTCAAAGTCCAATTCGAGATTTGGGTATGCAATACAATTTGGTTGATAGTTAATATCAGGTGCAGCCAATTCTCGAATGGTTCTATTAAGTTCATTTCCATTGTTTTCAGCCATTGGTTCCTCTTTTATTTTTGAATTTGAATAGCTTCCAATTTCAATGTTTCCAGAAGAGAGGAATTCACCAACTGGTTGAATATTGAAACTTCTCGTAGATTGAGAATGTCTGATTCGTGCCCTAAGGCTACGTTCAATCTCAGGGTCAAGATCTAAGAGATCTTTGTGATTAGTTCGTGTCATAGATCAAATAAAAATGAAAAGAAAGAAAGTGGACCATAGTAAAATAAAAATGAAAAGTTTGAGTTGATGGTCCAAAAAGAAGTATAAGAAAATAAAAGAAGAAGAAGAAAATTCAGATTGGGTAAAGAAGAAAGAAAGAAGAGAGGAAGAGAATAAAATTTAAAATAAAATAAATACCTCTAATTGGTTGAAATAATTACATGCCTCCCCGGAAACGGCGCCAATTTGAAAGAGCGCTGTCGTGGGCGCCCTCAAATGATTAGTATGATTTTGGGGTACTTAGGTGCAGCAGAGTGGCTGACCAAGGTCGTCTCTCAAAGGAGGAAGTGAATTAAAACAATTTTTAGAGGTATTCTAGAAGTAAAATAAAAGAGAATAAAAACACTACATGAAAGGATGGGGGTGTTTGTTTATAGTTTATGAATCTAGAAGAAGTTTGCTGGAAGAAGATTGTATTTTTTTTGTTTTTAGTTTTGAAATGAAGTTTGATTAAAATGACACAACAAAAAGATGTTTGTTTAGACAATATTTAAAAGACGTAATCGATCTAACTCTACCTCTTCAATTATTTATTAATCATTATCATTTAAATTAATATTCACTTAATTATGATCCCTTAATTTGTTAAATCCCGAACCCTACGAGAATTAACTTTACCACGAAGATTGAAGTGAATTTAACCTTAGGCTAACTTCGGAACATGCAATCGCAGCACCCTGCTTTGATTGATGTTCTAAGATTAGCTTATGGTCAGTGGTAAATTAAGGCACATATCCACTCTGGAAATGAGGATGAATTGTGTTTAGGGATTATATTTGAACTCTACAAATTTATCCCGTGTGGTCTTGTATTACCGATTAAGATCGCGCTCTCACAATTTACACAAAATCTCGACCTCGCGTGTTTTTGTGTACATTGTTCAATTTCTTGCTTAGTTTCTTACAATTTAAAAACACAATTCATGGATCATATTAAGTGAATTACAGAAGCTCATTGATTCAAAATAATTAAATGAAGATGGTAGAAGATAGATCGATTACTAAAAGACTACTCTTCCATGGGTGGCGTAATCATTGTAGAAGCGTTTTGCATGTGCAAAGGTTTAAAATGGGTATAACCCAATAACGCTTCTACTCAAGAATTCCAGCCCAATTAGGAATATTAAGAGAAGAAGAAATTTAAACAAAACAGAAGAAAAGAGAAGAAATAAAAGAAGAACAAAGAAGTTTATTACATAAACAAAATCATTACAACATGAAGGAGAAGAAGAAGGCTTCGTCGAAGGGATCCTTGCTTCAAGAGCTACCCTTATTGAAATGGTTGGAGAATTGGAGTGGATCCACTTCTCTTCTGCCCTAAACTTCCCAATGCACGTCCCAACCCCTCCAAATGAGAAAAACTCCAATTTATAGAGGGGAGGGGAGGAGAGGTTACAAGTGGTTTCAAGTGTGAATGTGGAAATTCGGCCAAATATTTTATGCCAACTTTCACCGCCCTTTGACCACCACAACGCGTTAATTGTCCGGCCTTCCAGAAGGATCAAATGTTAGGATATGTGTCTTCTATCTCCTCTCCAAATATGGGCTCAATACAGGTCCATATGAAGGAGTTATGTCCGAAATACAGAAGCTTCTCCATTCTGGCGATCCCATCCCAACTTTGACTTCATGGCCCAATTTCAACAGCCAACTGAACTCTTTAGCTCTAGTGTCCTGAGTAAAAGTTGTAGATAATTAAGTTAGGAACACTGTTACAAAATATCATTTTCAAATAATAAATATAAAAATATTTATTCTCGAAATACTACAATGCACTATTAAGGGTAAAACTGGAATTTTCACCAAATTTTCAAATGAATGATCAAATCCAAAATATTTTATAAATAAACATATTTAACACAATGTGAGGAAATTATTTCATTTACTATCAATAAAATATTCAATAAAATAGTGTTTTATCACACATCTCTGATGATGACCACGTTCAATATGTACCTTCCTTGGTAGCTCCTAGGTGGTTTCCTTAACATAGTAGGAATCCTTATCCACATCCATAAGAATAGAAATGAATAGGTTCCTACACTATGGGGATATTATCCTCAAACTATTGGATGTGGAAAAAGGTTCCACTTTCTTCATTGCATCCTTTAATTAATAATATAGATTATGGGGATTCATCCTTAGGAGAAATTAATTAGATATTTATAGCATTGTTATTGATCCATTTAATTTATACCACCACCACATGTAATTCTTCATATGGTGCTAGAGTTACTGGGTTGATGATAGTGTTTTTGGGGAAATAATGGCATGGTTGACTTAGCCGACATGGAGGTCTTGAAAAGGAAACATGAATAAGAAATCCATCAAGGTAGTATAAAAAATAAGTGTGTATGGTCAAATAATTACCTTTAGAATTAATATATCTAAACATGGCCCCCTTTTATATGTGATAGTATTTAAAATATTAATAGATTCATGTTGGATTAACCAAATTTTTTCTTATTGAAACACTTATATATTTCATCCATTACACCATTTCGAGCCAATGAAGAGCTTCTTTCCATAGTTATGAAAAAACTGGGCATTTCAAGTGATATCATAGAAAATAAATTGATCATGAAAATGGGAGTTCAGTCTCACAAAACCCTTCTAAGGGGGATTATTTCCTACACCATGACTATCTTATAGATTTATGTTTTATTTGTGAACCATTTCCAAATCCGAGTGTAAGAATGGTTTCCCATGTTCCAATGATCAAATAAAGACCATGTTTTTTATATTAACCACTTTATATATTAGTGGTTACGCATAATTATCATATTAATTAATTAATTTTTGGTTTAAATTATACTATATGGTATCTATGGATTATATTTTCCTCATGTAAGGTGGTGGGTGTTTTAGATTTTGGGATTTAAACATGAAGAGGTTTCTTACATATAATATGAAAACTAATATCAAAACCCATATAGTTGGAATTAATGGTCGGGGATTACACAGGAAATGGAGTCCTGTATTGGTTGTTCTTTCATCATATTGATGGGATGATAAATTTAGATCTCTAATACCACATAAAGTATGCTTGATTTGAGAAACTAGTGACAATACAGGATCAGTGAGATTTCTTGAATATGTACCATTATATTTGAAGGGATGGATGATGTACTAAGGCCACCCTGAGATGATTTATGTTCCATGAAAGTTTAAAAAATAGGTAATAAGGATGGGAATATAGAAGAACATCTCTAATATACCTAACCTAGTTTGTGGTTCTTGTAATGATGTGTTTTAGGGTATATAACTAGGATGAGGCCCATATATATGAACCATGAGGAATATATCAACTCAATGGTAATTGATGGTATGATTATGTTGTACACCAAGGAGGATTCTTCTCTTATCTATAACCAAGAGGAATTTATCAACTCTAGGTATATTAAGGAATGGTCATGGATTAAACTAATTAGTGGAACCATGTATTTGAAACTAAGAATAGTATCTCCTATTTTAGTGAATAATGACAACCATGAAGAGTATATTAACATAATTGTAATTGAAGTATTGTTAAGGTCCTTCACTAATGAGTATGGACAAGTATCTTAATCCACGAGGAGTATCTTGACCCAAGGGGTGTTAGGTTTCCATGATGAGTATATCCAATCAATTAAATTATACAGGGATTATGAATTAATGATACTATAGAATACCTATCTTGGTCAATGACTCAATTGATGGTAATAATAGATAGTATTTTACACATAGGAGGATGAACATTCAGGATTCAACCACCCACCCACCCCCGAGTCGTTTTGTTAAAATATGATGAAGGGAGGTGGATATGATTGGTTTATAGAATTAATTGGATGATAATAAGTCAGGAACCAAGAATATTATCTCAAAATAAGGTGAATAATGATAACCATGAGAAATAACTTAACTAAGTAGTGGTTTATTGTTTTGAAGGGGGTCACACCTGCTATGATACTAATGTATAGGTAAATAAGAGTATAATTTAAATACAAGGTGACAAATAATAACAATTAGGAGTTACTCAACTCATTAATGGTTGATGGTTTGGGGATGGTTTACACCTTGGAGGATTCCCATGTATCTATAAAAATGAACAATATCACGATTATAATTAATAATTTTAACAATTAGGATTATCGCAACTCAATGGTCATTTAATGTTTAGTCGAGGATCACACCTAGGATAATGATCTTATATAATTTCTCCCCTTACCCTGATAGTATAAAATTTTCGAATAAAGTAGATTGTAATTACATGAGTTTTCACCTAGAAGGAGACCCATGGTGGAACATAGAGAAGTATCTCCAATCTTGGTTTGTATAGAAGTGTATGGGTGATTAGGTGTGAGACCTTGGGATGTTTTTCATTATACATTATTGGGGTTATTGAAGGTGTTTAATCCTTTTATACGGGTGTTAGTCAAAGGGTCACCCCAGTAGAGTACCTTACATAAATTTTTCACCCATGTAGTGTATTTCCCATGTAGTTGGTCTCCCATATAATGGGTCACACATGTTTTGGATCACCCATGGGGGGTTTTCAAGTCGAATAGGGTTCCCAACTATGGTCTATCTCGTGTGGGTTAAAAAGGTTGTTCTCCAAATTAGTGTGGGTCAGCCAATTATCATTCCATGGTAGTGGTTGGGTGTGGATCAACAGAAAATGAGAGCGGGTTCCCAATATTTTCACCCTTATAAAGGGATGGGTGAACGACAACCTATGTAAGGGTTAACAAAGGTGGAATCACCTTAGGGAGGGTAGACCATGGTGGTTCACCCATGTAAGGGTGGAGTGGTTGGTTGAAAAAATAAGGCGAACAAAGATCTAACCTTGTTTATTGCCTAAGAGTTTATATATTGTCTCCTAAGAAAAATTGGACGTGGGGTCTTTTTATAGATTAGCCAACATACCTGGCCATGTGATTTGGGTAAGTGATATACTGACAGAATCTGAGTGAATGAATTTTTTATATGTGTGAGGTATTTGTGTGAGAAAATTTTAGTATAATGTTATTTCATTTATAAAAATATATGACTTCTAGTAGCCATATTTTTGTATTTTAACTCTATTCAGGCACTGTTTATAGTCAAATCAGATGTTGGAAAGAAAATTAAATCCCTATCTATGTTTTATACATCTTTAGAGGATGTTTTTCATTCAAAATCAAAATCAATAAAAACATTCCAAAAATGTTTTCATGTATTTGAAAAAAAATTATCTTCAATTTTTAAAATCTACAGCCTAATCCAGTAGGTATGTTCTCACAAACTTTCCATCGGATTGGGTAATTTTTTTAAGAAATTTTATCAATTGGTGTATGATAAATCATATCGCATATAGGAATAAATTTTTTTTATTATTTTATAACAGAGATACAATTACACTCAAATGTATAATGTGTTTTCTATATGAGGATAATATCATGTTTGATTCTAAAAATTACATGGTATGAATTTATTGATACCAAGAAAAACAGGTTTTAAATTTAAAATATAAATTAGCATAATAAATATATATACCTTGATATATTTTCTTATCATCAATTATACTTGTTTTTTAGTATAAATATTGTATGAAAAATAAAAAATTAAGTTTGAGATATAAAAATAAAGGACTCCCATTACTCCATTTGACATTTTTAAAAAAAATAAGAAACATTTAAGTTTTCTTAATAAAATTGGAAGTAAAATGATCATTTACATTTCTATGAAAATAAATCCCATATTTAAATATTTAATAAAACATATCATAAGAAATAATTATGTAAAAAATCATAATCATAAGAGTTTATTATAAATAATTATCACTATTTAAAATATTTTTTAGAAAAAAATACTTTTCACCCTTAAATGCAATATAAACATTCCTTTAATTGTATGCCAATTAGGTAACCTTATGAAATAGAAGTACATTGACGAAAAATAAATTTTTAGGACTGAAATATCATGTAGGTAACTTGGGACACCATCTTCACATGAAAATTACATTCACTCTAATAAGAACTCCTATAAATGGAATTTCTTACTTGATTAATTCCAATATATATTCTACTCAGAACAAAATAGTTACTCAATGCATTGGAGATCTATATCGGGATCTCCCATCATTATGAAAAATGTCCTTTGTCCATAAAATACCTAAAACATATACGAGATTTCATTTCCATTATATAATATCCTAAATTTATTTGTTTAACACAAATATATAAACACATCTGGGCTTCACATAAAAATAATTATATAATAAAATTTATTTTATAAGGTGTTAATAATATCCATAAGAATATGATATACGATATTAATTTGAAAATAAATGAAATATTATATTATAATATTCTTAAATGATAATGTTCATGTTGGTGTGAAATCACTCTCATGCAATATATGTTAAAAAAAATCAATTTCACAATTTTTAAAAAATGTAAAAAATAAACCATTCAGAAATAATTTAAATGATTCATTTTAAAACATTATTAAGGAATGATAAAATTTATTTAAATTGACATTTAAAATTATTTTTATAATATTAATAATTCACCTAAATAATTTTAATAGACATGGATATATAGGGAAAAGATAATAAAAACATTAAAACATTTAAAATAATGTTTTAAAGAAAAATCACATTCCTCATGTATGAATTTCCACACACATACTTTAAATATTGTATAATAAAAATATATTAATTTTATACTATCTTTAAAAAAATTTAACTTATATTAATTTATTATAAAAACATTTATGTAATTTATTTTCTAGTATTATATAGTTACAATGTCTTTTAAGTTCATGTCAAATGTTTTGAGGACATTCGGTAAATAATACAAAAGAAACTATGATATGATAAGCAGAGTCAAAGTGGAAATTTTTCTATAATATACATAATAATAATAATTTAATTTTATAATTTTTATACATTAAATATTTTTTTATATCTATTTTCAAATGGAATACGTGAAAACAAATCAAATCACATTGTGAAGGTTATAGTACACACAAACACATGAGCACCATTATCATTTTCCAATGGATAGAAAGGTAAAAAGGTAAGTAACGCATTATCCTTATATAATCATAATTATTCTATTAATATCATATATATTAAATAAATACATAATAATAACTATAATTTTTAGTTCATGATGAAAAAAATAACACATCTCATCATAGGGGTGTTAGCCCACATGTACCCAAGACCAATGATTTATTTTCACAAAAAATGTAAAATGAGATGAAAAATGGTGGCTAAATAAACATAATTTTTTTTATATCTAATATACTTATTTAATCATATAAGCATGTTTATAGTGGATTTAAAGGAGGTAAACGACTAAATAAACATGAAAACACTATGTTAAGAGTTAAACCTATAGGGAACCTCCTATTAATAACAAAATAAGCCTTATAGGATAGTCTTCTAGTGTGACCATTACATCTTGGATATTGGGAGGGATTTTGGGATAGTATTTGGTAGTTATTTTTTGAGATTAATGGTTCAATTTTTTTAATAATAGATGAGAGGATATTCTTAATTATAAGTGATATGGGTAGTGATCTTGTAATTTCATGATATATTAATATGTAGTATGTTTACTAACACACGTTTAATGGATAAAAGATCCATATAATATATTATAAAAAGTATAAGGTCTTAATTTTATCAAAAAAATTTATACTAGTTTATGAGTCACATTAAACCATGTAATTAGGTTTAACCCACTGTTAACACTGTTTAACCATAACCACTAAAACAAATATTTTTAAATTTGATGTTCAATAATCTAATTTGAAAAATCAAAAGTTTAAATAAATTTAATATTCATGATTTAACGTAAAGTTGAACATTAAATGAATTTATAATAGGATTTAGTATGAAATTTGAATGATTAAAAATTTAAATTCGATCATTAAATACCATTTAAAGTTGTTCTGGGGACTACTAACAATATTAAAATATAAAGGCATTAATATAAGAATATAATTATAATAAAAACACTTAAATCATAACATGTATTTCAGATGTATTTATAAAATTTATGTAATTACATAACTCGTATAAATATCATCACAATAAGAATTTTTAAAACATTTTATTTGATTTTTCTTAGGCCTTCACAAACAGGGTATTCAAAACTATACAAATTTTAAATAATTATAAAATATTTAAAAATTACAAATTAATTGTAAAAATAAATTATATTATTATAATTCATTATGTTAAAATATTTTTATTCATGTGTATATTTATTCTTATATTAATCATGAAAATATTTTTAAAATACAAATTGTGTGAAAATGTAATTTTATTAAAATACCACATCTTTCACTTATAAGTAAACCAATATTTCAAATGAATCCATAAACAATAGTTCAATAATGTGTTTATGTTGATTCAACTATATGAAAAAAATAAGTGATTAATGTTGATGTATTTTTTTCCCTTTCATACTTAATTTCAATTATTATATCGATTCACCTTTACAGAGATAACTCAATTTTTAAACTTTTTAAAATATTTTAATAACAAAAATAAAATTAATCTTATGCCCAAATTTATAAATTATTATTCCAAATATAAAATTAATTTCAATATAATAATTTTTTTTATTGTGTACAAATAAATCATAATTAATGTTTCATAAATATTAAGAAAAAGAGTTTTTTTAAAGAGTTTTTAAGAAAAAAACCCTTATACCAATATTTAATATAATACTGATTACTATATAATAAATTATATTATATTTAATCAAATGGATTTTATGTCACTTAAAACCCAAATTTAATAAATACTAATAAATGTAAATTTGTTTATTTAACGAAATTAAATGACAGTTTTACAAAAATCAATATTTTTCAATTCTCACTAAAAAACCAATCCTTTAAGAAAATTCCCAAAGCATCGTCATAAAACTATAATTAAATTTTTACTTAATAAATTATTTTCAATATTTCAATCATTACTTATAAATTTTTTATAAATTAAATTTAATATCTGTGAATAATATTCAATAAAAACCATTTTTAAGAACATGTAGTTTTGAAGAATAAAATTAATTTGTTACCATTAATTTCATTATAACACAAACAAAATGAATGCAAATTCATTAAATCAGATATATAATATACTTATGTAAATATAATCATAGATACATTTTAATTAATTTTATTAAATAGGATAAAAAAATACATTGCACACATAACAACAGTATAAGAAAACATTATATTTCACATTAAACAATTTTGTCTTCATTCCAAATAAATTGATAATAAATTTATGGATAAAAATTAATTTTTTCGAATACAAATTTTAATATATATTTCATAATACGATTATTCTAATTTACACCCCACAAACCAATTACTTGGATTTAATAGTTGTATTTAAATTAATATATTTAGAATAATATCACAACTGTTTTTAACTTATGTGATGTGTGTGGTATACATAGTTGAACATAATAATCATTTAAAATATTATAATTAAAATATCAATTTTTTACATTCAATAACCTTAATTAAATTGTGTCCTAAAACTTTTAATTTTATTCTCCAAAAATAATTTTTTTACAGCATTTAAAAAACTATATATATATTTGTATCTTGAATTATAAATTCTAGTCCAGTAAAATGAAACATTCTAATTATAAATTATTTTTACTCTATAAGAGTAATACTGATAAATTTGTTTCTTAAATAATAACATTATTAATGAGTGTAAATGTCTATTTAAGACTCAATAGATTAGAGAGATTTTTTGATTAGAAAATATGTTGTTAAAATAATAATCATAAGGGTTTATTATAAAACATGAGCACTCATGATAACATTATCTATTAAAGTATTATTTTCACACTTCAAAGGGGTAAAAACATTTCTTTAAATATAATCCCATTAGCTAACCATATGATATCAAAATACATCCTTGAAAAACAATTTTTTATATTAGAAAAATTATTTGTGTAACTTTTTAAATGATATTCACATCACTCTTATAGTTACACTTTAAATCAATCTTACAAATGGAATGTCCTACTCAAATTTATCCAACATATATTATCGAGTGAAAAAAAATCCTTTCCCAATGCATTGGAAGGAAATATATAGCTCACCCAGTATCATGAAAAATTTTCAATTTATAAAACATACATAAAACACATTAATTATTAAATTTACATCATAAATTCACAAAAAATATTTCTTTTAACACATATCTTGGAGTAATTCTAGGATTCACACAAACATAAGGATAAAAATACATTTTATTGGAAAAATATTTAAATTGAAATTCCTAAATGAACGAGTAATGGGATATTATTTTTAAAAACCCAAAATAGAATATTTCATATTCTTAAATGAAAATTCTCATGAATGTAGAGAATTAAGATCATTCCGTATAAATTTAAAATAAATATTACTTCCACACTTTTGATAAAAATTCATAAATAACTCGTTTAACAATAATTGAAAGTGTTATTTTTAAAAAATCATAAATAAATTAAAATATGGTTTTAAATTAAATTGAACATTCATTTTATAATAAAAATATCATACACGAAACATTTTAAATAACATGGATATAGTGTTAAAAAATAAAATCTTTATGACTTTATCAATAAGGTTTTAATGAAAATTCCTTGACCTTGAGTTTGACTCTCCTTGTACGCACTTTAAATCATATTTAATAAACTAATATTATATTAATAACATAATATGAGTTTTTTTTATTATTTATATATTATTATCCCATTTATTTTATTTATTACAATGTCTTATATAGTTACTAAATCTATTAAGTTTATGTCATATATTTTGAGGATGTCCTATTCCTAATCCAAAAACAAATTTGGTAGGTTCACCATTGTAAAAATGATAATTTTTAAATAATTTATAAAATATTAAACATTAAATATTTTTAATATTAATACATTAATTACAATTTTATGCCATTTATTATTGGAATATTTGAAAAATCAATAACATTTGTTGATGGAGGTGGCAGTCCACAAGTTCACATGACAAACATTATCATTTTCTAAAGGGTAATAGTGTAAGAAGGTATGTAATATATTAACCATAAAAATCATAATAATATAATTAATATCTAATATATTCATTGAATCTACAAAAATAACCTTCATTGTGTTATCATAATGAAAAACGAAACACATCACTTTGTAGATCTGGTAGCCCACACATACACGTGATAGATGTTTTCATATTCCATTGGATGTAAAATGAGATTAAATATGGTTTTTCTAACAAAGTAATAAATTTTTTTATATTTAACATAATAATTTTAACATATAATAATTTTTATAAATTATTTTATTGAGTTATAAGATGAAATAAAAATGAAAATGCTCAGTTAATATTTATACCTCTTTTTTAAGAAACCTCCTTTTGATTAACACTTTAGACATCTCGTTAAGTATTTTTGTGGGACCAAAAACTCTTGGAAATGATTTGGGATGTTGATAATGTGTTTGGGTAGTGACTATTTGAGATAAATATCTCAATTTTTGTGAATAAGAGTGGAGTTCATATTCCCTTTTATAAATGTGGTGGGTGTAAATCCTTTAAACACATCATGTTTTAATATATATTCTATCTATCTCGAGTTAAATTGTACAAAAGTGTAATGTAATAAATTATAAAGAGAATAAGTTGCAAATATTATCAAAAAAATAAAATTTATACTGGTTTATGTGTCATTATAAAACTAATATTTTGGTCTAAGATTCTAGTTTACCATGTTTAACAATAATAATTGTAAGATTCTTTTCAATCAATTAATGAAATGAAATTAATTTTATGAATGTAAAGTGCCACAAAACTGGAATATTAATGATATCAAGAACACATTCCAATTCAACTAAGCTATGATTGTATTTTTAGTATTTTCTAATGATTAAAAACATACTTTTATACATTAAATACAATTTTAACTGATTGTTAACAATATTTATAAAATTTGACTTTAAATTCATCAAGATAAAAAAGTAATTAGAATTTAAGCACATACATTAAAACTAATCCTTCATAATTATATATAAAATTAATGACTACCATAACTCATCAAAATATTATAATTTTTAATATTTGTAAAACCACTAATTTAATTTTCACCATGCCTAAACAATCATTATTTTGACACTACATAAATGTTATAAATAATTATACAGTATTTAAAAATTAAAACAATAATTAACATTAAATTAAATTATTATAAATCATTCTGGTGATCTTTGTTAATTAATAATGTATATTTACCCAAATCATAAACCAGAAAACTTATGTAAGATGTTAAACGAGTGTAAATGACATTATATTAAAAATAAGGCTTCATTTTCATAGAATCCAGCCTAGATGTCCAATGTATCATCCCAAAATAGCCCAATATAGAAGAAATATAGATTAAAATCACATAAAAACAAATAAGTGATTTTTTGATTTATTTATTATTTTGATTATAAATTTAAGTTCTTACATTAATTTACATTTACAAATGCATCGAATTTTTTAACTTGGTAACTTATTTTTTGTTATACCTAAGACCATACTATAATGGATAAACCCTGCATCCCAAAACTGATAGATAAAGAATAATCCAAATATAATTCATTCATGAAATTATTTAAAATCTAAATTTTAATTTTAATTTAAAAAAATTTACTTTATATTTTTATTTATAATGTCAATATTATCAAAACATTGTATTACTTTTTATTTTTCTAATACTATTTATTTTTGGTGAATAGTGTAAAATTAAATTTTTATCAAAACTATAAATTTTATAAAAATAATATTATTGGATATGAATAAAAAATATTCTAATTTGATCAAATGTGTGATTAAGGATAACGTTAATACATGTGAAATTACTACTCAAAAATTATAAAACCAATTTTTACCATTTATTGAACACAATTAATATTTTTTCAATAAAAGGAATTGTTCAAGATATTTTTAATTAAAAATATATGGGAAAAATTTATTTTTTTACATTTAAGGACATATAAATCCTTTTATTATTACAATAAACAAATTAATATAATTAAAATAATTTATATTAGTAATTTTATCCTACACGTAAATTTTTAGCTTACAATACACTTTTTCTAAAAACATGGTTTTAATGCATTACATATGCTAATTTCAGAACGAAATATTATTAAACATAGACATTTTATTTAGTAAAATGGAATATATATTTGGATCCATTATTTATAAATAATATAATAAGGGAAATTTTATTTTTAGTAATTAAATGTAAATTACCTAGTAAAAAACTAGTCTGTACCATAAAACTAAAAATGTTAAAAGAAAAAAATATAATAGTAAAAGAGATTAAAACAAGATTAAAACATGTGTCAAAATGATTGTTTGAGGGATTATATACGTAATCTCATTAATCACTAAATTATGTTCATTTATTGAATCTACCTGACATGTGAAACATTATACCTATTTATATTAATTTGAAATTTTTATAAAAAATCTATTCCCAAAACTAATAAAAGGACCTCTCATCAACCGTTAAATACCAATAAAATTTCAGTTATATATTTATAATAATAACTTTTTACTTCATCCTATAATATTATTTCACCATATTAATTTTTTTTCAGAATAAATTAGTTTATGCCCTTCTTTTTCTAGGATTCCTCCACCAGAAATCCCATATCCTCAACATGGGTACCAGTTTTCTTAAATTTCAATTTTTTTTATTGAATTTCAAAATATATTTTTCAAATTAAAATATAAATATATTATTGATTTTATAATTAATTATACTATTCTTTGTGAAGAACTATTAACTACCATTCTCATTTTCCATAAATTAAAATAAAAATGAAATTCATGCATGTGTGTTGATTACAGCCTTTAAAATGAATCATGCTTCATTTTCCATAACCTCTTCCATTAATAGTCCAAATGATGAATTCAATAAATATGGATGATATTTATAATGTATTTTATATTCGAAAATGATAAATCATATTATATATTTCTATCATTCTATGGAAAATAATATCATCAACCTTGTATATGCCCAGACTACTGCTTCAATTGAATAATTTATTTACATTTTTTCATTTTCAACACCATATTTCATTTATATTAATGAGAGTTGTTTTAATTTTAAATTATGATATTTCGAAAATTACTACATTTTTGTAATGATAAATTGGAAAACCTATTAATTATATGAGCAATATACAACCGTGGTAAATTTGATAATCTAAAATTGTGTTCTAAAAGAAAAAAATATTTCTTTATACTATGTAATAAATTAATATATTTTATATTCATCATATAATTATTTAAATTACTGATATATCATAATAAAAATTACAAAATATTTTCATTATTTTTCTAATAAAATTATATTATAACTAAGTCACTTCATAATCATGCATTAATTACGTTAAGTTCCTATTTTGGGCTATTTTACCACCTACATAAACAATTATATAAATTTATATCATGGATAAATATGATAATTTAATTAATATAAGAATATGATACAAAAAATTAAATATTTATTTGGTTTTAGTTATTAAATTATAACATTAATATAAAACTCAGTAGATATGATATCATTGTATGATTGTTACAAATTATTGAAGTGGACTCATTACAGATTTCATCTTTAAGGATCATAAAAAAAATTAACATTGAGTGAAATTATAAAATAATAAATAATTATAAAGAATCAATTATAGTATTTTATAATATCTGGAAATAATGAAATTTGGGACAGGAATGAAAAACAACACTTATGTTGTGAAACTACATAAAGATGATCAATTTAATCACAACAGATATTGAAAAAAAGATAATAAAAAAAATACTAATGTAGATAATCATTATAAATGATGTTTAAAATTTTTATTAGTATGAATAATATTACAAAATATGTTATTATGATAGTTATTTTTTGTATACAGGAGGTTATAGCACATTCAGATGAGTGGGATTAAAGGCAAGGATTCTTTGTCACAAATGTTTATTTACTTCACAAAAGATTATGTTATACACAATATTTTCAATTATACGATATAGTACCTAACCGTTCAATATTTATCTTTATTATCATATTATTCATTATATTATATGTTCTAATTAAATTCATATCATGTAAGGTATTTTTACTAGAATTTTTTCTAAAGATGTCATAATGACTAAAAATAATAAATTTTAGAATGTAAAGTGTGTGTGCATGTGTGTTTCCTAGGAATTACATCCCTATACAAACGCGGAAAATTTTATGAGGTAATAATATTGATGCATCTATGGGTAATAACCAAAAAAATTGTATAGTAACAAATAAATTTTTAATCCGTGCATGATGTGCGGTTCAATGATATCACACCTAAATGGACACCCTCATGGGATATGCATTAGATATTTCACTTTCACATTTAAAACATTAATAAAGAATTATTATACAATTTATTTGCTCTCCTTCCATTGAAAACAACTAAAATCAATTAATTTTTTCTACTGATTAATCAAACCATTAAATATACCATCTCTACCACATTATCAATTTTTATTTGATATGGATACTTAATTTAAAATTAATAATTACACAAAACTTCTATATTCATTTTCATATGTTCTCTCAGACATCCACATTATTGCATTTATTGATTAGTAAAATAAATAACATAATTGTATAGCATTACTCTATAGATTGTATGATTGAGGGAAGATCCCATATAATTATATATAAATTATTTATTTAAGAAATATTGATAATTTATATACTAGTTATTTTAATAGGGATGTTTATTGTTTACTAAGGCATAATGGTTATGTATTGTATTGTTTATTTATTAATTTATATGATGAATTTATTGGACAAAACTATTGATGTTTGGGGACACTTATAGATTCCCCCTCAATGAATTGGCTGGTCCCATGAGAAAAAATAACAAGGGTATTGGAATATTCCCTACACATTTATATATAATGCCTTATAAAAAGGCCACATCAGAAATATTAAAACTTACGACAATAAGTATTATATAAGAAATGGATTATTAACTATTGTCCCTATTTTTATTTATTCTCATGGATAAAATATACCATTATATTTATTTTATTGTGGAATTATTTTGATTAATGACTTATTCCACACTATATATTTTACTATTTTTCCAATATAGATTCCCTTATACACTAATCCTTATAGAGTATCTAATATTAACCTTATTTTATTTTATTTCTCTATGAAACCTAGAAGATAACTTTGTGAAAATTTCAAGGATCTTATAAAATGATAATAATGTTCTCATGGAGTTATAATGATTTATTTTATGATCTCATATATGATGTGAAATATATATAAGTGTCTATTTTTCCAAAATTACTAAGATGTTGGATCCTTCAGGGACTCATTTATTATATTCTAAGAATATAATATAACGACATACTCTAGGTTTCTGGAGACCAAGTGGTTATAGTTGGTATAATAGGATGTTTAGTAGAAAACTTCAAGACAATATTTAGAGGAATCTAGTTTTATATAACTAATTCTTTGGAAAAACCTTAATAATTAGGGAAATTTATTTATTGAAAACCAAATATGAGTTATATTTTATATTTCAAAATAATACACTAATTATGTGCTTGCTATTGTTTTTAGATGAAAACAAATAGTAGAAATGCGAACTGTATTAACACAAACAATGTATTCAGGGATGTTATTTTTGAGAATGATAATGAGGATAAATTTGTATATGACTATGTCATAATGATATTTGGGATTTTGAATAAGGTTATAATAAATAATATCACATGTATAATATAAAATTCTGATCCACATCACCATCTAATGGAACTAATAAATTATTTAGATTAGAAATGGGTCATTTTTGTATAAAATATATTTATTCCATTGGGAATTATTAAAAGGGAAAAGGTTATCCTAATGCCCTATAATTTAAAGAGATATGTAGATAAATGGTGGTCAATAATTCTGAACACTAAGGAATAACTAGAGATAGATAACATGAAATAGAGAACATTTTAGGAGATATTTTATGAAATATAAATTCCTCATTATAAAGGGGATAAAATTGAATTGTAATTACTCAATGTCAGATAAAAGGATGATAAATCTTTTTTTGAGTGAAAGAATAGATTTATGTGGTTAGATAGATTATTTTTGGAAATGTATATTGACTGGGAATTGATATTTCTAGTTTCTTTTATGGGATAATGTCAAGCCATCAAAGGGAATATGTCTTATAGATACTATCATTATATGAGTATATAGACTCGTGTTCTTTGAATATGTAAAATGAGTTCTCCAATTAATATGTCATCAAATTTTATTTGGTGAAGAATATTTTTCTTGATTACTTAAGAATAAAAAGTATGACAAAGGGGAAGAAAAGAATAGCATAATTTCCCACATGTAATAACTGTAAAAAGAAAAACTCAAGGACTAGATTGTATGTAATTATAGTTTTTTTCATGTGTATAAAATAATAACATCAAACTCGTGTATGAAAATTAAAGTTAAAATTTTATAATATTCAATACACTTTTTTTATGGATATGGTGCACTAAGAAAACCAATTAACCAAATGTCAATTGAATTTAACTTAAAATGTTTTGGGAGAAAATTCAAGAATATGTTATCTGTATAGCTAAGTATAAATTTCAAAATAGCATGATAGATAGTATATTAACCCTAAACATAATGATATAAATTAATTAATTAGAATTTGGAACATAAAAAAACCATTGTATCATAATTTTTTACTGAAAATGGTGAATCATCACCTAATACTCTGAGAAAATAGCTTCAAGTTTGGACACCAAATATAATTATTATTGCAACAAAGATTTACTGAGCTGTCACTATTATGATACATAGATATTACCTAGTGGAAAATGAATTATTATATGTATTGTATATTTTTTTCCTTATACCGTGGTTTGTATTGGCTCTTAGTGTGTAATGAAAGGATTTATTACTAAGATAAGAGTATTATTATTTACATGGTGAGAGAATACATTATTTTCATGGGAGAGACTTCACCTCTAGAGTATTTATAGAATAACCAACAGTTTCATGCATTAGTTAAATAATGCGAGTATAAGAAGTGAAAAAAATATCAATGTATAGAAAGTACATCATAAAGATAGTGGATGTAACCATAGTGAAAAAATAATATGATGTATTTCAAGAATAACTACATGGTCATACATTAGAGAATGAAGTTGAGTTTTCAATTGAAATTATTCACAATGTAATTACAATATTTAAAACTTTATATAGAATGGTATTGGTGGAGTTAGTAGAGTTGAAGAAACAACTACATTAGTTTTGTGACAATTGATTTTTGTTTTCAAGTGTTCCACCATACGTAGCCCTGGTTTTATTCATGAAATCGAAGGATGGGTCTATAAGATTGTGCATTGAATAGAAGGTGATATATTAATTTACAATAAAAAATAATTATCCGTTATAATTCATTGATAAATAATTTATTAAAATTCATTGATATAATTTTTTTCAAAAGATTTATCTTCTAACTAGTTATCATTAATTAAGGTTTTTGATTCCCCTTTCTGTCACAAAGTCCAATGAATGTCAAAGGGGAATACCTTAAACACAATGAGGGTCACCCTTTTAAGAACATAAAAATTGACAAAGGCATGGACTAGGAACCCATTTTGAGGGTGTCATGCATGTTTCCTGCGTGATACGCAAGTCACTTGTGTGCCACCTATGGGTCATGAAAGTCACATGCCCACCCTATTATTTTTTTCCCCCAAGGTGCCTAGTGGCCTATAAATACCTCCGATAGGCCCCTCATTTCGAGGAAATTTTTTCCAAAACACATATTCAAGCACTGGTCGCACATGTCTTTGACTTACATCTTCTAAAAACTTTTAATTTAATTATTTACCTAGAATAGAAGCTATAAAGAAGAATAATAAGGCCTAAGTGTTAGAACTCATCAACACTTGCACACCTAAGTGTCCATCTCTTAACAGAAATGAAGACACTAGTGCGCTGCCTTTCCCTTTCAAGGGAACTTGCGCACCACCCTTTTGAGATCTAAAGGGGTGATACTAAGGGCTTGAGTTCAAAGTCTCCCATGTATTACCCTATGGATTCTTAGTCACCCAAGGTGACTCAGTTTACACAAGTCTAGTTGCGCGACCAGGACTTTCCTGCCCGAACGGTACTTGCATGAATCCTTCGAAGTCACCTCCTTTCCTAAAATCCCCACTCATATTCAAGACATAGCCTTCAAAAACATCTTCAAATCCATTTGTGGCATGGTTCCTTTGTTGGATTCCTCATATGAAAGGAATTATGTGATAACCTCTCCCAAAACCACGTGATGTATAGAATTTATGTCACCAACTTTAGGGGTTACCTATATAACCTCATCCTTTCGGATGAGAAGATATTTTGATTGGGGCCTCATTCTAAGGAGTAAGCCCCATGTTAAAAGTCCCTTTAACCCGGGCCTTCTTCTCAATAGTAAGTCCCAATCATAAGTTCCTTTTAACCTCGACCTCCTTCTTAGGAGTAAGTCCCAGATATAAGTTCCTTTTAAACTGGGCCTCCTTCTCAGGAGTAAGCCCCAGTCATAAGTTCCTTTTAACCAGGGCCTCATTCCCAGGAGTAAGACCCAGTCATAAGTTCCTTTTAACCTGGGATTCCTTCTCAGAATTAATCCATAGTCATAAGTTCCTTTTAACATGGGCATCTTTCTCAGGAAAAAGCCATAGGCATAAGTTCCTTTTATCCTGGGCCTCCTTCTCATGAGTAATTCCTAGTCAAATGTTCGTTTTAAATTGGGCCTCCTTCTCAAGACTAAGCCCTAGTCATAAGTTGCTTTTACCTTAGTCCTCCTTCTCAGGAGTAATCCCCAGTCATAAGTTCCATTTAACCTCGGCCTCCTTCTCAGGAGTAAGCCCCAGTCATAAGTTCCTTTTAACCCAGGCCTCCTAATCTGGAGTAAACCCCAGTCATAGCTTCTTTTTAACATGGGTCTCCTTCTTAGGAGTAATCCCCAGTCATAAGCTACTTTTAACCTAGGTCTCCTTCTGAGGAGTAAGCCCCAGTCATAAGATCCTTAACCAGGGCCTCCTTCTCATAAGTAACCCCCAGTCATAAGTTTTCATTAAAAATTGGGAATCTCCCTCACAGGTAAGCCCTAATCATAATTTCTTTTGATTTGGACCTCCTTCTCAGGAATAAGCCCCAATCGTAAGTCCCTTTTAATTTGGTCTTCCATTTCAGAAGTAAGTCCTGGGTAGAAATTCCAAATCTCCATAAAGTACAATTACCTTGATGGACACAACTCTTGGGCTTCTTTCCTAAGTCCTAGTCTTCATTTTCTTAGGCAGTCATACATACATAATCCCCACATCATTTCTTGTAACTGCCTCTCTCGTGGCACAATCGTCAGGTTTTCTGATACCTCTTGTTTCTCACACTGAGCATGACTCATGTGAGCTTAGAGTGTAATGGTCATCACAACATCCCTTTTAGTCCATTAATCATGAATAAGCCCCATATTTCCTTGCCTTAACTACGTGGACTTTCATCTACACATTAAATGTAGAGTACATAGGAAGCCTTTATATGGTTCAATCCCATCATTCATTAATTCTATTCCATCCCACATGATGTTAAACTATATCCTTCTAATTTAACTATGTGGGTTATGATTCCTTTTTTCAATGAGGATACATAGGTAGCCCATCTGCGGGTACGATCCCAACTTTGAAATAATCCATGTCTTTCTGAAGGATAATTAACTTCAAGTTCCCCACTGAGTGGCTTTAAAACCGTTATGGCCATCATAATGACCAATATATTTCAATATAATGTATTGAAGGATACCATTGACTAAGAATATCTAGTACACATGGATTATTCTCAATCTAAGAAGAACCTCAATACATATAAAATATTTTCTAAATTCTATACATATCAATCATTGATTTCTAAATCTAAAGGAAAACTCATTTTCATACTTTGTGAATTAATAATGATTTGTGAAAATAACATAAATCCACGAGAGAGTCTTGGTGTATGTAGTAATTCACCCCAAAAATGTGTGATGAGCCTGACCTCCCATCATCTCAACCAATGTAAATTCTTAATCCTCATCAGTTCACAACTAATGAGCACCTACCTTTTGAACGTAGGTCCAAATGGATATAGAATCATTGGATGTTTTCGGTTCTACGAATAAACCCGTTAGAAACCGATTGGAATGTTTGAACCGTAAACGAACATGGTCATCCCAATTTCTAGAAGAAACAATAAATGGTGAACCTGACATGAATCTTTAACCATGTTAAAATGATAGTTTACTTATTTTTAGGTCCCTATTAAACTCAATATGAGGGAAAAAAAGGAATCAATAACATATGCATTCATCAAAAAGATTTAGTCTAGCCAGACTTATCTTGATTATGTCTGTTATATCAATCAGGCACTCTTTTCCAAGATCTCTCTACCACATAGAATGGATTATTTAATGTTCACACCTGTGAAAGCCTCGGACGCTACACCTGCTGGATCCTCATCAACTCTAAGGATAGAATCATCTACTCAACATCTTCAACACTGGGTCTCAAATGTGTGGTTGAGGGAATACCGTCAACATGGTACCATCCCGACTCTGGTGGCTTCTTGAAAAGCCCTCCAAGTTAACTAATCACCCAGATTGTCCGGACAATGACGACTAGTTGTTAGGAATCAAGTGGTTCCAACCACTGTTACGAACCATTTCTGGTCATTATCCTTGTAACACAACCACTAGTCCCTCCCATATTACAAGTAGGTGAATGAACAGGTCACCCAATGCTTCAGTTCAAGAAGACAGGATTCCTTGTTGAGGACTCCCACCAACAATCGCTACCGGACTCATGTGGTAGTGCACTCTCAACATGATTAGGGTATTGCCTCTAGGTGTTCAGCTCAGGTTCCTCAGACCCGAGAACACAAGATGAACCGTCAGAGGAAAAATTATGCCAAACAGTGAGTAGGTTCTTACCACTACCTCCTCCAAATAATTCCATCAACCTATCTTAATGGAAAGAAACGAACAATCATATACACCCGTCCATCCTAATTTCACTACATTGTAGACTCATCTGGCAGAAACACACCAATCCCGCCAGGAAATTTCGAAAAAGTACTATAGGTAGGCACATACACCTATTTATAATTCATCAGCCAGTCAGCAGGCTAATCTGACAGTATCCAAAGATGTTTGCTAGCCAAATTTGGTGACCACCTGCAAACAAGAACATACACCTTCTTGTACTGATCAATTTTGTCAGCAGTCTTGTCTGGCAGTATTGAAGGATGTTCATAAATCATATTTGGTGGAGAACAATTAGCAGTCACATACCCCTGTAATTATTCAAGCTAACCAATAGACTCATTTGATAGTACCTAGAGATGTCAATTGGAATTCCCCAATAACAAACAAAAGGTAGACACAACATTCTACTTCCACACATGAGTACTGCCAGAAATCACTAATTGGAAAAGGAGGACAGGAGGAAGAAAGTACACCTAATCCAAACACGGAATGGACATATATTCTCATTCCGGTAGTTGAAGTCACCAAGCACATTCTGACAATGGTGATAGAGTAGAAGAAAATCCCTTCCCATATTCTAGATAGCTGTCAAAATATTATAACAACTTCAGTGAAATCACAGGGAATAAAACAAAAAATCAATCCCTATCAATGGAGTGACTCATTATCATGACACCCCGGAGAAGATACACACCTCTGTTCTAGTCTAGGAGGGTCATGGGGCATACTCCCCCATGTCATACAAAAAATCATGTCCGGCACATATACCCAATTTAAATGGAGATAATCCACCAAACCTGACCATTTCTCCTGAGCAAGCACATACACCTTCCCATAATAACAACTATCATCAACAAGTGGTTTCCAAAGTGAGTAATAAGGAGTCCAAGAAAAAGACCCATACGACATTGTTGATAAATCATGATCCAATCTACAATAAGGCCTTGCTCAATGATGGAGTTCTTGAAGCCCTCAGAAAATTATTTGTTGCAGCTCAAGATTCTACTCTCTCGTTTCCAAATTCCAGAATTAACAACAATAATTGTGAAGGTCTTCATCAGAGACATCCTCGTGAAGGATTTCTTCATCACAATTCGGTCAATCTCAATGTATCATCTTCAGATGACAGCCACGATAACCCTCTATGTGTCCAGAAGACCAAGGAGAAAAAGGATTCATCTTTTATTATAACCCACCATGGTGGTCCTCCCCATGATGATGAATTTAGCAGAGAATGTCCTCTATGTAGTAATAATTTTCATTTTCAGGAAAAATTTTCAATCGAAAATGCAGTAAAAAGAAATCCCTCTTATATAGAGGAACTATCAAATGCGAAGCTAGTCATGTATGGTGCTTTACCACTAGCAGGTGAAATACATTCTCAATATGAATATAGCTCAGGGTGTAGGTCATTCTACGAACCACCCCTGGGTCATTCATCTTCTAATTTAACAATTTAATTCTCTACCAATCTTGTTGAATCTGATGAAGAAACAAAGAATCACCAGCTTTGGTCCAATCAGGTAGAAGAATCTTCATCAAATGACATAGAGGAAGTGCTAAATATGAGAAAACAACTGCAGAAAGGTGAAAACCGGTCATGTTTTGGCCTTTGTCTTACTCTAAGTATGATATTCTAGAAATGCTGATATATGATTCTTTTCACGGTATTCATCTCAAAATTTGGAAAACTCTTTGTCACTTAAAAGAGAAAATGTTACATTATGTTGAATATCAAAATCATGTTAAGTTAATAGAAGGGTTGAAACGCCAAATTGGCTTGGCATATCTCTCGTATTACAAACATCCAAAGGATGAAAAGCATTAGAGAACTCTTCAACATTCATTCCTTGTCACATTAAAAAGGTTGTGCCATCTAATTACCAATGCCCCATCTGGTATTCATATCAGGGGATGGAGTGTTCATGTAGCATTACATTTCACTATGCTCTCCAGTTAACAAAGCTCGCAAAAATTCATATCCTGCAATGTTATTGCCCATGGTTAGAAACATCTAACTTGTTTTGTGTGTTATTTGAGGCTTGCACAAGAACAAGCTTTAACTAGTTCTTCCCAAAGTCTGGAATATAAAGAAAAAAATGTTTAATTACTCTTGAATCAAGAAAATGAGAATATTGAATAGGCTTCTCATTTAGAGCATGCAGATCATCAGGTGATAGAAGTGTCTGAAATAATCCAACGGTCATCTGAGCCAGGTGATTTTGGTGGATGTCGGATGATGCATCCATCCAATTTCAAGACTAAAATCCGTAAAATCAAGAGAGCATTAAAGAAATTTTCAGATGTAGCAGGTCAAGATCCACCTCATCTTTCTAGGATAGGGACTCTTTTAATCAGACCCTCTGTATCAACATACATGATTCAAGGAGTTGAGTAGGAAAAACAAGAACAGACCCATTCTACTGGACATGTGACTTTTTAAAATTCTCAATCTCTTCCTCACCGAAATTCAGTCTACTATCAATTAGGGAAGAATCCATAAGAGGAACACAGAGCTAAATTATCAGGAAATTCCCTTCAAACTATGGTTCATCACGAAGTTCCTAAGGTATCATCCAAACAAAAGTAAATGACTCTTAAGGGACATGGAAGAAGATAGTATCATAGAAATGATGACATAAGGGATGCATGAGTTATGCATCGATAAATGTCATTAATGCCATTTTCACTGATCCCTCTGAACATGAGGCTCACTCAGAGGAGTCGAATGTAGAAGTTCATGTTCAAGAGGTTGTATACACCGAAACAAATGAAGAAGGATTGCGTACCCGAAATCAAAGGCCAACCCAGAATCTTGGTATTCCTTCAAATAACCAAATCCCCCCTCTCTGAAAGGCATCCAACAAGGGGATAGGAAAAAAGTCACATTACATTCCAGCCTACCTCTAGAGAAGGCCAATCACTCTGATTAGAGGAAAGGTTCTTACAGTAAGAAGAAGAAATGAATGAGTTAAGGAGGTTAAATGCAGAATTACTTCAAGGTAGTCTTCCTCTTAAGCATGCTGGAGTTAATCTATCAAGGGGATTTTTTGTAGCTACTTGGATTGATCAAGAATATCCCCCTTTATAAGTATACCCTAACAGGTCCAATCATATGGGTCATATGCGACAACAACTGACAATACTACCATCAATGGCATTACCAGTCGCCACACCCGTCCAAACTCTAGTTCTTTCACCTGCTCAGGTCCAAGCTCAAATAGATTTTTCTCAAAAATCAATGACTATAATTGATTCATTAACAACTCAGTTGGAGGCTATGGAGGAATGCGTGCACCAGTTCCACTGGAGAAGAGAGCTTACCCTGAATGGGTGGATTCAATTCCTCCCCCATCAAATTTTTCGAGTACCACATTCCCAATTTTTAATGGTTCAAGAGATCCATAACAACACTTAACTGATTTTGTTTCTCTCTGTGATCCTATAATGGGAACTCCTCAACAACAAGATGTAGTTAAGATCAGGTGTTTTGAACAGAAATTACAAGGACCTGCTTTTATCAGGTATAAAAGTTTGCAATCTCGGTCAATAACTGGGTGGGAAGATATCAGTCAAAAATTACTTATTCAATTTAGCTCAACATTACCAAATACGATAGTTTTTGATCTTAACAATTGTATAAAAGGAAGAATGAATGAGTTTCGGATTTCATTGATCACTGTAAGGGATTAAGATATTTTATAAGTTTATCACTCCCTCAAAAAGTGTTTATGCCAATCTGTGTGGAAAATCTGCATGGTGAATTACGCACAACGTTGTTCCCTATGAAATACACAGGAGGGTTTGGAGACCTTACATCAATTGTTCAATAGACAGAAAATTCTCTTACAAACACTAAGGCTAAAAATCATTTAATTTTATTAGTTCTAGGAAGGAATATAGGGAATGTGGAGACTGTTACAGTTACACATAAACATGAATCTGTAGCTGCTTCCACTACAAAACCTTCATCATATCGAAGGGATCCACCTCTTGAGCATAAACCACAATGGACACCTCGTCAAGATGATCAGATGGATCAATTGTGGAAACTTTTTGAGGATTTAAAGAACAAAGTTTATTCTTTCCAGAATGAAAAAGTTATTGGTTACGTTATCTCGGTTCTGGTAAACAATCCGGTTTGGTTTCTGAGGACCAAAAGTCCGAAGAAGGAAGGATAAGAAGACCTTCCCAACTATTTATCGTTTCATCAAATGTTGGGGTATCTCAATCAGGAGTGTTTTGTCTTCAAAGAACTCCTACAAAAGATGGTTGACACCGGACAAATAAAATTGAATGGTTCTTCATCCCAGGTAGCATGTGTTACTACTACTGATCCAGAGGAAGAACGCGAGTGGCATGAAGTCCAAAGTAAATATGCTCCAAATTATGATGATTGGATGGTCAAGAAAACAATCTACCGAACTCATGCCATTTTATGAACACAGTTGAATCAACCAATTGTGTCTTGTTCTATGTCAGCCGCAGAAAAACCCCCTTCATATGAAAAAAAATCCTCAACAAAGCGGCATAATTTGATGATAGAATAGAAGTAAGAAGAAGACGAGCTCGTGTAAAAGACTATGTTGTCTTTGACTCTAGAAGATTTTATGTCATCTGATTCAAAATTATGGGCCCCACCCCACCAAATCGCCTAGCCTGAACTGCTTAATCAGGCAGAATCTTCATCAGATGAAGAATTGATCTTTGGTTCTGTTAAAATGATTCATTTAACAGATATTTATGCCAAGGATAGTTTTGATTATTATGAGCCTATGTTCCATGTATCTAAAAGTGGAATTAGAGGAAGATATAGAGGTCAAGGATATAGGGGAAGAAATGGATATTCCAAAAGCCACTATTTCAATCTTACCCTTGAAAGAACTGTATATGCGGTAGAAAATCATGGAAAATCCCTTCAGCGGCCTCAATAAGAATAATAAAATTCTTCCAGACATGGTAGATTCAATCCTGACATAGTTATTTTGGAAGTCTAGTTAGAGGTCACCCCTTCTTCCTTGCAGCAAATAGATAGACCTAGTTGGTCTAATCTACTGATGCCACGAGTGTTTCCATCTCCTAACCTGATACAGGATGCATCTACTGCCCAAGCATCAACTTACAAGGCACATGTAAAACCACATTTTCATGATGGGAAACACAAACCTTGGGACTAAAAGTATGATGCCTTGAAACATTTTGCCCACATACCAGCCATGTTATCAATTATATATTCCTTGAATCTGTCAAAAGATATTCAGGAGGCGCTTTTTGAGACTTTGTCAAGTCCTCAAGAATTCAAACCTGAAATTGATGTGGCTGAGGTCTACCATATAGTGAATGATCTTGCAGAATTCCATGTTGTGATATATTTTATAGATGAAGAGGAAGATGATTTTGTACATGGACATATCAGACCTTTGTATCTATATGACAATGTAGATGATATAGACATCCGACAAGCATTCATTGATAATGGATTAGGAGTCAATCTCATTCCTATTCATACACTTAGTTGATTGGGCCTCACAAAATATGATTTATCTCCTTATATTTTAATTTTTCAAGGATGCAATAAGAATGAACAAGATCCTTTGGGTGAAATTACACTCAGAATTCAGTTTGGATACCTTGTATCTAATTCATATTCCATGGTTGTTTGTTAGGATATAGCCTTAAAGATTATTCTTGGAAGACCATGGCTACATAAACATGCAGCCGTACCTTTATCATACCATCAATGTCTCAAATATTGTTTCAATTGTCAAATTGGGACATTGTATGGTGATAAGGCCCCATTCAAAACATGTGAATCTCAATACATTGAAGCGGAAATTTATCACATGGAGGGAATGGAAAAATCCATGACAAAGAAGGTCACCAAAATTAATGCTCCAAATGGTTTGTAAAAGATCTAGAAAACCCATTCATATATATGAGTACAGATTATGTGTTGCCTACCAGTCAAATTGACAGAATATACCTAAATTCAAACACTCTTATAGAAACTTCCATAATGTCAATTAGGGAAATCAAGCCAGACAACATGTGAGAAATTGTTGATTTACCAAGAAATGATGAAATATTATATGGAGATGTTTTCAATTCATCTGCTGAAATCCAACAATATGATACTTCATCAACCAGGTTAGAAGAAGTTATAGCAATGTTAGAGGAAAACAATGATGTCAATTCTCAATCCATAATCTCCTCTCTATCACCCCATAAAGATTCATCTTCATCCAATGGGTTAGAAATGGCAGCCTATTCTCCAAGATGTTCAAATTTTAACTTCTCCTCTAACCATGGAAATTATGCTTCATCATCTACTATCCATGTAGAAATAGAAGAAATAACACATATTGAAAAAGAAGACGAAGATCTCAGTGATGGTGCTCCAGCATTTGAAGAGGGTATCTCTACCACTGTGGATTAACTAGGAGAAATAAATCTGGGTACAAAAGAAGAACCATGCCCCACTTTAATTAGTGTGTCCATGACTCTTGAAGAGAAAGAAATGTATACTTCATTTATAAGACATAATCGAGATGTATTTTCTTGGAATTATTCAAAAATTCCAGGTCTTGATCCTGATGTTGCCACTCATCATTTGGGTTTTCCAGAAGAACATCGAGGACTCAAGCAAGCAGCAAGAAGAACCCACCCAACGTATACCTCCAAAATTGAAGCTGAAGTTGATATGATTATTAAGGATAACTTCATCAGAGAAGATCAATATCCCAAATGGCTGGAAAATATTGTTCCTGTGAAAAATAAGAATGGACATATTAGAGTTTTCATTTACTTCAGAGATATCAATTGGAATTTTCCCAAGGATGATTTTCCAGTTCCGATCATAGAACTCTTAATTGATGAAGTAGCTGTCTATGAAGCTATTTCCTTCATGGATGGTTATTCTGGGTATAATCAAATACGAAAGGCCTCATAAGATGAAGATTCTAGAGCCATCAGTGCTCCTCAAGGTGTGTTTTTTAATCGGGTAATGCCCTTTGTCCTGAAGAATGTTGGTGCAAGGTATCAACGTACCATGCACCATATCTTCAAACCATTTTTAGGGAAATTTGTTGAATTTTAATTGGATGATTTGGTGGTTAAATCCAGACAATGTTCTGATCACTTGGACGATCTGGAAATCATATTTAACAAACTTTGACAACACAATTTGCAGATGAACCCATTCAAATGTGCTTTCTGGGTAACCTCAGTAAAATTTCTCAGCTTTTTTGTACACCATCGTGGTATCGATGTTGATAATGAGAAGACAAACTCATTCATTGCCATTTCACCTCCTAGAAATTTGAATGAATTAAGAGGACATCATGGATGGGTGGCCTATATTCGATGTTTCATTTCCAATTTGGCAGGAAATTGTTTACCCTTCACCAGATTAATGAAGAAGGGAATCAACTACCAGTAGAGTGAAAAAAGTCAAGAAGCATTCAAAATCGTCAAGAAATATTTCTTGAGTCCACAAGTATTAATGCCACCTGTTGGAGGAAGACCACTTATTTTCTATGTGATAGCTTTAGAGCGATCATTTTGGTGCCTTTCTTTCCCAAAAGAATGATGCTGGGAACGAAAATAGCCATTACTATCTTAGTCAGACTATGATTGAGGAAGAAACCCGATATTAAAGTATTGAAAAGTGCTTCCTAGAATTAATCTTTTCATTTCAGAAATTGAGACACTACCTGCAACATCATGAGGTCCAATTAGTATCTACTAATAACCCACTTAAATATATCCTTAGTCGTCCAATGCTTACAGGATGTCTGACAAGTTGGATAGTTATTTTGCAGCAATTTGATATCCAATACATGTCTCAAAAGGCAATAAAGGGCCATGCTCTGGCTGATTTCCTTGCTGAACACCCATCCATAGAAGATACATCTTTAAATATTGAACTTCCTGATGAGGAAGTCTTCTCTATTCAAGATAATCCTCAAACATTGGTAATGTACTTCGATGGTGCCTCTAGAACTCCAACAGGGAAGAAAATGGATGATCTTAAATTCAACAAATTTGGGTTAGGAATCAGGCTTATTTCCCCAAAAAGGTATTTCTACCCTATTCCTTCTTATTGTTGGAAGGCGGTACAAACAAAGAAGTAGAATATCGAGCTCTCATCACAGGATTAGAATTTGAACATTAGGCACATGTAAATCACTAATGTTAAAGGTGATTCATATTTGGTAATCAAACAAATAATTAGGGATTATTCCATCAGAAAGGAAGAGTTAATCCCTTTGTATGATTAAGTTAGAGAGTTAATGGTGGAATTTTCTTCATAACTAACATTTTCTTTATCTCACACAATCACAAAATGCCCAAGATGATGCACTGGCTAATGTAGCCACAACCCTGGCAGATCCAATCCAGGATGAAACAATCAATAATATTTCCCACCATCGTGTAGTTTCACCTTTTTTTAAAATTAGAATAGAAGAAATCAATTAAATCAGTCCCATTTCTGAACCATATGGTCATACTACATGATGGATGACACCTATTAGGAAATACCTTCAAAATTGAACACTCCCAGCTGATAGGGCCGGGAAAGAACAAGTCTGGCGACATGTGGTAAATTTTACTCTTTATGATAGTCTAGATCCCCAAAAAAAATTTCTACAAGAGAGGTTTTGATGGAATTATTTTCAGATGTATTGATGGTGAAGAAACAATGGCTGTCATGAATGAAGTACATGCAGGAGTATGTGGTTCCCACCAGTCTGGACATAGAATTTCTGGTCAAATTAGAAGGCTTGGAAACATATATCATTTAATGGTTCAAGATTGTGTTGATTTCACTAAAATGTGTCATTCCTTCCAAATATGTGCCAACATCATTCATCAACCTCTAGAGTTTCTTCATACAGCTAAATAATTCAGGTCATTTTCTACACGGGGAATGGATGTAGTAGGACCTTATCCTCCAGCTACAACTAAGTAGTTTATGTATATTCTTTCTAATACTAACTTCTTTTCCAAATGGGCAGAGGTAATACCTCTCACAGAAGTCAGTGATAAAAGCAATGTTCGCTTCATCATGTCCAACATCATTACCAGATTTGGTGTTCCTCATACCATACTAACGGATAATGGCACCAATGTTTTTTATCTGAGGTAAGAAAATTATATCAAGAATACAATATCAATTCGGACCATTCATCATGGTATCAATCAGCGGCCAATAGACAAATAGAGGCCATCAATAAGACTCTTTCAAACATACTGCAAATGATGGTGGGTAAATATACGAAATCATGTCCTGATATACTTTTTCATGCTTTATGGTCTTATTGAACTACCACCCGCACTGGTACATGATCAACTCCATATTCATTGGTATATGTAACAGAAGTAGTGTTTCCCATTAAGGTTCAATTACCTTTTCTCAGAGTATCCCTTTTTGATTAGTCATCCATAGATGAAAAATCTCAGAAGCGATTTGATGAATAGGAACGATTAAATGAAAAACAATTGTGCACCCTGCACCAATCGGAAGCCTATTAGAATAAAATAGCATGATCCTTCATTAAAAAAGTTCATCTTCATTCATTCATTCATGGATAATTGGTATTGGTCCTCAGAACCCCAATGATACCACGAAATAAGCCTCAAATGCTTGAGCCAAAGTGGGAAGGACCTTACTCAATACATAAGGTCTACTCCAATTGATCTTATTCTTTAATCTCAATGGATGGAGAACTCATTAGAACTCCAACCAATGAATGATTTTTGAATAAGTATTTTGTGTAACATTAAGACACCCATTGTCTTTTCTGTAGGATATTAAAATGCATAGCACCGGTCCATGCATATGACCTTAAACTATTTTTGTCCTTGTTGTAGGAAAATAAACTTCAAAGCCCATCGTTTTTCCAACATGATGTTAAACTATGTCCCCTTATACGTCCAACATGATGTTAAACTATGCATCATCCTGCATGACGTTAAATTGTAAAAAAATACCTTATAATTCCTACATGATTTTAAACTATACATGTTCATCCTACATGACGTCTAAACTGTGGAAAAGTCCCTTAACACATCCTGCATGATGTTAAACTGTGCACATGTCTTGCAAGACATTAAACTGCACAACAATACATCCTAGCTACATGAAGCGAAACTGTTCATCATTAGGGTTATTGCTACCTCATGTTTCTCACACCGAGCATTACTCATGTGAGCTTAGAGTAAGCTTCAACCATAACACCCTCTATGGGACACTAACCATGAATAAGACCTTACACCATATTTGGGTCATTGTACTCAAGTACAAATCTATCACCAATTCATTATCAATCAAACAATGCCAACTTTTATCCTTGCCTGCTACGATGGGTATGTAGGAAATCTCATGAGGATCAAGGCCAAAACCAATATCTTACCATTGGTTCACCATCGTCCTTGCTATATGACATTAAACTATACAGTCCCCCGTTGTCCTTACTACAGGACATTAAAAAGCATAGCATTGTTCCATGCATATGAACTTAAACTATTTTGAACCTTATTTCCTGTATGAAAATAAACTACAAAAATACATAATATCCTCACTCAATAGGAATCATTATTCACATGGTCTCTAACCATGTCATGTTTCAAGAACTACTTGTGGCTTGATTCTCATCCTTATGAGATACGTAGTGACACCAATGTATTTAATCATGGGTCCAGAAATAATTGTAATAAATTCCTCATTTTACCCTTCACATGTAAGAACCAAATCTGTACAGAGGATATTCCAAGAACTACATATGGATTGATTTCCATCCCTATGGGATACATAGGAATGTTCAAAAATACCTTGAATCCAGCCCCACTTCTTTCTGATTAACCCCAAACTCCCCTTTCAATCCCTTTTCTGAAAAGTCACCCAAAAAGAACATGAATGTGGTATGAAAACCCTAGCCTTTATCACATCAGGTTTATAACAAACACATAATGTGTCTCCTTCATTATGGTCTGAGCTCTACGACCCTAAACTAAGATTTCATATGCTCTCGTCCCACATGACGTTAAACTGTATTTCATGAACTATGTATGGATCCATTCTCATCCTAATGAGATATGTAGTGAAGTCCAACATCTCAATTCAGGACCCAGCCACAACATGATTATGTTCAGCATTGGTCTTTGTATCTCCTTCATTCATTGGACAATACCCATTTTCATATGTCATACTCCTAGCCTTAAATACTTCCAGATCTCCATAACCCTCTTATTGGCTTCTGGTCACAAAATGTCTGATACCTAAGAATTTTTTTCTTAACCATGAAGCATGTGCCCATAGGCGGCCTTGCATAAATAGTCTACATATTAGACCTATCAGCAAAAGATGTTATTATTTGACTATGCTGCCAATGCCCTTAGGTGGCCCAGCATCATTCAACCCCCCTAACAGGTTTGTCAAATAGTGGTATCATCATTATTGGGGGGGGGGAACCTCTTTTTTCTTTATTGGTCTTAACGATGATATGTAGGGATCCGCAAAAACATCCATCCTTAACATATTTGTCCCACACTCTTTTTCATTATCTGAAAGTATTCAAGTCTATGGCTTATATTTCCCTTCCCTACATTTGGGTCAGACCTTCACAGGAGTGACATTCAACTAATTATTTTTTAATATTGATTGGGAATATCCTCTCCATATTCAAGTACCTCTCTCTATACAGTAGACTCTATTCTTTAGGAAAATTGAATGTCCATAAACTTTCACTGGTTTCCATCAATCGAAAATTAAAATATCTGAGAGTTCTTTTTCCTAACTATGCAGCATGTGCTCTTAGGTGGCATTGCATAAGAAGTCTACATAATGGACCTGTCATACAAAAGATGCTATTATTTTACAATCCAGCCAATTCCCTTAAGTGGCCCCGCATAATTCAACCCCCTAACAGGCTTCTCAAATAGTGGTAACTTCACTCTTTGGAAATTCTTCCTCTAATACCTTTTAGCCCTTTTTTCTTATCATCCCTCATATTCAAAATTCTTTAAGTCATAGTATAATTTTTTTCCTCCATACTTGAATTTGGTAAGATGTTCTCAAAAACAATGTCAACTAATTGAGTAAATTTTTATCTATTCAGTCAAAGATATTAAACCATAAACATTATCCTTTTTATGGCCGACATGCAAGACTTTAAACTGCCAACAACAAAAGACATGGTTCTCTGGATCTACGTCAGAGTCAGATACTCTTTCCTTTTTAGATCCAACTCTAAGCGGGGACTTTTGTTGATGCTCCTTTCCGTCATAGAGTCGAATGAATGGAAAAGGTGAATACCTTAAGAACAATGAGGTTCAACCTTTGAAGAACATCAAAAATTGAAAAGGCGTGGACTAAGAACCCATTTTGAGGGCGTCACGCTAGTTTCCTGCACACTGCACAAGTCAATTGTGCACCACCTATGAGTCATGCAATTCACTTGTGCACCCTATTATTTTTTTCTCCCAAGGTGCCTTGTGGCCTATAAATACCCTCTATTTCCCCCCTTTTTGAGGATGAATTTTCCAAAACTCAGTTTCATGCTTTGGATGCCCAAGTCATTGTCTAACATCTTCTGAACACTTATAAGGTAATTCTTTACCTAGAATCCAATATCTAAAGAGGAATAATAAGGCATAAGTGTTAGAACTCATCAACACATGCACACCTAAGTGTCCAGCTCTTAATAAAATAACGATACTTGCGTGTCACCATTACCTCTCAAGGGAACTTGCGTGCCACCCTTCTAGAAGCCTCTAGGAGTGATACTAAGGGTTTGAGTTCAATGTCTCCCAAGTATTAACCTATATATTCTTCATCTCCCAAGGTGACTCATGTCGCACAAGTCTACTTGCACCACCAGGACTTTCACGCCAGAATGATTCTTGAGCGCCTTCTTCCTAGTCACTTTATTTCCTCAAATCCACCTCTCCTCTTCAAGACATAGCCTTAAAAACACTCTTAAAATCCATTTATGGCATGGTTCCTTTGTTGGATTCCTTATCTGAAAGGAATTCTGTGTGAACATCTCCCAAAACCTCATGACATACAAGATTTACGTCACCACAATTAGAGGTTTCCTATATAACCTCATCCTTTGAGATGAGTAGATATTTTTATTTGGGAATCCTTCTCAGGAGTGGGCCCCTAGTGACAAGTCCCCATAACCTGGGCCTCCTTCTCAAGAGTAATCCCCAGTAATAAGTTTCTTTTAACATGGGCCTCCTTCTCAGGAGTAAGCCCTTCTCATAAGTTCATTTTAACCTGGGCCTCCTTCTTAGGAGTAAGCCCCAGTCATAAGACCCTTTTAACATGGGCCTCCTTCTCCGGAGTAAGCCCTAGTCATAAGTTCCTTTTAACCTGGGCCTCCTTCTCAGGAGTAATCCCCACTCATAAGTTTCTTTTAACCTGGGCCTCCTTCTCTAGAGTAAACCCCAGTCATAAGTTCCTTTTAACCTGCGCCTCTTTCTTAGGAGTAAGCCCCAATCATAAGATCCTCAACTTGGGCCTCCTTCTTAGGAGTAATCCACATTCATAAGTTTCCTTAATCATTGGGAATATTACTCAAGAGTAAACCCCAATCTTAATTCTTTCTAATTTGGGCCTCATTCTAAAAAATAAGCCCCAATCATAAGTCCCTCTTAATTTGGGCTTCCTATTCCAGAGTATGTCCAGGGTTAAAATTCCCAATCTCCATAAAGTACAAATACTTTTACAGAACCTGCTCTTGGTATTCTTTCCTATGTCTTGGTCTTCATTTACTTGGGCAGTCAAACATACGTAAGCCCCACATCATTTCTTGTGATTGCCTATCTCATGGCACAATCATCAGGTGTACTGATACCTCTTGTTTTCCACACCAAGCATGACTCACATGAGCTTAGAGTGTAAAGGTAATCACGACATCTCTTTTGGGCCGTTAACCATGCATAAGCCCCATATTTCCTTGCCTGAACTACATGGACATTGATCTATATCTTAAAAATAGTGTATTTAGGAAGACTTTATAATGTTCAAGCCCATCATTAATTAATTATTTTCTGTCCCATATGGCATTTTACTATATCCTTCTTATTGAAATACGTGGGTTATGATTCCTTTTTTTCAACGAGGATACGTAGGTATCCCATCCGCGGGTACAATCCTAACTTTGAAATAATCTCTATCTTTCTGAAGGAAAATAAACTTCAAGTGCCCCACTGAGTGGACTTAAAACTAGTGTGGTCATCATAATGACCAAGAGATTTCTACATAATGTATTGAAGGATACCATTGAATAATAATCTCTTATACACATGCAATATTCTCTATTTATGAAAACATCAAATACATATAATAGATTATCTAAATTCCATACATATCAATCATTGATTGCTAAATCTAAAGAAAAACTCATTTTCATACATGGTGAATTAATAAGGGTTCATGAACATAACATAAATCTATGAGAGAGTCCCATTGTATGTAATAATTCCCCCCAAAACGGTGTGATGAGTCTGACCCGCCATCCTCTCGACCAATTCAAATTCTTAAGCCTCATCGGTTCACAACTAATGAGCACCTACCTTTGGAATGTAGGTCCAAATGGATATAGAATCATTGGATGTTTCTGGTTCTACAAATAAACCGGTTAGAAACAGATTAAAAAGTTTAATCCATAAATAAACAAGGTCATCCTCATTTACAGGAGAAACAAGGTTGAAGGAGTACATTATAAAGACATCATTTCATATGAGATAAATACATTATGTGTTTTCAAGAATTCCCTTCATATTAGATAATTCACTATCTATTTTTATGAAATCAATAAATGAATTTTTCAAGCACTATATTGATAACTTCTTGGTGGTATTAGTTGATTATGTCTTGATGTACTCCAAAATATATGAAGATCTTGAGAAACATCTACAAATAATTCTTGAGACCCTTATAGAAAATGAATTGTTCGGGGAATTCAATAATAGTCAATTTTGACTCCTTGATGTTTATATTATTGGCCATATTGCCTCCATAGATGTAATATCTATTAATCCTTAGACTAAAATGGTTTTGAAAGAATTAACAATGTTGATGATTATAACCATAATACATTGTTTACTTGGTTTATTAAGACATTATTAGCAGTTTTTGTTTACAATATTATGTTATTCACCAACTTTTTAACCTAGTTGGAAGGTAAAGGGGTTAAATTAACATGGTCTAGGAATGTGAAGAATATTTTAATGTGATAATTAATATATTATTATTGAATCTATTCTAAATATTCAATCTTAATGTATGTAATTATAATATATAGTGATTCTTCAAAAAATGGACTACGATGGGTCCATATGTAAATGGATTGAGTGTTTGATTATATATCAAGAAAATTAAGGATACAAAATCAAAAATATAAAACTCCTTAAATTTTTTTGGTATAATTAATTGATTCATTAGATATATGGTGACACTGTCTCTATGGGGAAATATGTGACTAATACAAATATCATAAAAGGATTAAATATATTTTAACTCTGAATAAAACAGCACAAACATTTTACGGTATTTTTCTCAAAAATACTTTCTATTCATTAGATAGCTTATATTGCATGAATCATCGAGACTTTATGAAATAAAACTTGGTTATTTATAGGATAAAGTCATAACCTATACATTAATCTTAAATTTTTCCATTCTGTGTTTTGAATTATGAAAAACAAACTTATGGTGTTGTGATCAGGGAGATATTTGGAGTCTCATAGAATTAAGTTAAATTTTAGTGAAGAGTAAATTACCATTATGAATAGTAACATACCCTTATAAATATTAACCTATACTTATGAATAGTAACATGACACTTATGAATTGTATCGTTACCCTTGAATGTGTAAATAATATTTTGGTACCTTATAAATGAAGATGAATATTTTAAGTGTTGGTATTTTTCAGAAAAATGATGATTTTAATTAAAAATTTATTTTATCAAATTTAGAAAATTATTTTTCAAAAATTGACTACATTTTTGGATTCTACACTTCAAAAAATGGTCAGGGTGAATTTTTTTTATTTTTCTAAAATACTTGAATTTTTGGCGAATCATAAAGTAAGGTAATTACAGTGTAAATACAATATGAGATAAATACACTATTTCATGCACCATGGGTGATGCAAGAAACCATTATTTAGAACTCAAATTCACTTATTACTATTCTAGGACATGGAAACCTCACTATTTCTTGTCTTAGGAAAAATTAATAAACAAAGGATTAAAATATTAAAAAACCTTTCTCCCCTCCACTATATAAATCATCCTCACCCGCTCTTCCTCCCACGCCACACAAGCTTTGAGCCTTACCAAAGTTCTTCTAAATAGACTTCCCAAGCCCTCCCCCAACTTCCATGACCTTCTGGTCACACAAAACGTCCAAAAACAAAGTCCATAAAGAGATTCTCAAGGCGGGGTACTCAATAGGTGAACCCCTCTTCCTTTTTCATTCAAATTCTTTTACAAGTTTTATTATTTTGTTTATCTCTCCTCACCTCCCCACATCCAAATTAAATTATAATTATAATACCTAAAATTATATGGAATTTAATATGATAATGTAATATTTCATCATCATCTCTCATTCCCCCATCCTCTTACACTAAAAATAAAAATAGCATCCGAGATGTGTTAATTTATCACATTCAAGGACGATTGGTTTTGAATTTTTATTACTATCTTCAATAATAGACATGAAACATTTTAAATTTTTTAAATATATAAAAATATATTTATTTTTACCTTATACAATGTTCTTTAATCTTTACACACTCATTATATAAAATAATAATATAAATCAAAATCATTACGCACAAAATCGCCAATTTAATCCCAGTGTTTATCATTGACATTTATTAGGTGAGTCATCCCCAGGTTATATAACCAAAACCATTATAATATCACTTATAACTTTTTAATATCACTAATAATATATATTAATAATTATATATGAATAAACACATTTAAAAAGAACTTACATTCATGAATACAAGTAAATCTATCATGAAACCCAAGGAAGAAAATGCTTCTAAAACAATTAAATTGAACCTCTTAAACCCATCAAAAAGTCGATGAATGGACATGATAAGGTTAAAGTCCATAAATTACATGTATAGGAGGTTGTGGAATTATTAATTAACGAAGATAAATTTGATTATTAAGGTTATTAATTTCAATTGAAGAACACATTTGGGCATAAGGTAAGAGATTTATCATCTCACTTTTAATTCCATGAAATTTCAATTGTTCGTATATTATTTATTGTATAAGGTTTATGTGTACTAACATTTGATACATAATATCATGATTATATTAATATTCATGGTATTTTATGATTCATTGGGTGATTATTCATTTTTGGTCATACGATTCGATTGATTGCAATCTGGAATGAGACTTTCTCTCACTTCCCATATCATTAAGACTTACTTGGTATTGTTAAGCTAATATTTATTATTTGGTGTATCTACTGAACACTTTAGATAATTTTTCATTTCAAATTTGAAATATATTATATATCCATATTATGGTTTCATTGATATAATTATTTTCTTAATATGTATACCTTTTATCATATTGTGGTTATTTGGGATGTTTTTTTAACAAAAAAAATTTGATTAATCTAGATCCTCGATTTTATATGGATATTGAGAAGGAATATTGTACTTGTATTTAATTTGTGTATAAATAATTATTAAAAATTAAGTGATATGTGGGGCCCTCTAAATCCCCTCAATTAATCGATAGGTCTCATGAGACAAATTAGACGGTGACAAACCCTTTGAGTTTGTATCGAAAACAGAATCAAAGAGGTATCTACCCACATAATTAAACAGTTTCGACAATATTGTGATATAATGTTCTAGATACATGACATCCATATAATAACCATTATCTTTACTCATTTTTAGTTATTAAAATCCATGTGGTTTTCACTATGACAATATATATGTATGCATTTTCATTCTCATTTTATTAATGGAATATGTTTTTCATTTATTCACCATGCCATAGTGACTATGCGAGTTTGATTATGATTCATTTATTTTTGATTCATGATTCAAATATTTTTAACCCTTACAAATCATTTCATCTCACCCTATTCATTTATTTACCTTCATGAGGTTATGAAGAGGGTACCATTTATTGAGTTCTCATGGATACATTTTATTAGTTTTTCTTTTATATTGTATTTTTTTATCTTTCCCAGTGTAGTATGAGTTTCATGTTTGTATATTGATTCGTCAAGACTAATAAACTGATCATCCCATAGAGATGTTATTCCTTTAAATCCTTCCAATATAATAAGTAATGAACTAGATTTGGGCTTCTAGGGTCGGTGTGTTACAATATGTATCAAAGGATGTTTAGTATAAACCATGGAAAATATATTTAGGAAACATAGTTTAGAGTATATAACCCTAAGTTAGACATTGAATATAATAATAGAATAACATCCTATAATTTTTGTAAAGTAGGTATTATGTGGGTCTTCCTAGAAAATACATCTCTATCTAGATTGTACAAGTGGACATGGTTCTTGCATAGATGTACCTAGGAGTAACAACTTCGACAATGAGTTTTGGGCTTGACCCATGGTATCCTGCTACACGAAACTGTGTAGGGGATATTCTTAGGATAATAAACAATTTGTTTAAAACCTATTATGAACGATTTAAAATTAAATATAAACACTTTTTAGGATTATGAGATTAGTTGTGCATAAATATTCAGATTATCATAAGTGTTATCTAGTCTTAAATTATAAACTATAACCTAATTTAGTGTATTCCACTGTTTATTGTTATTTCTTAATGGATGAAGGGGAATCAATACCTGTGGATAATGTAGGGATTTTCCCACTGAGCAAGTCAACAGAGTCAGTGTCGGAGAGGATCAGATCATGAACATATTTTGAATATTTACTTGGGTTGTTTCAAATAACGATGTTACACCTCTATTAGATCATTTCATGCGGTAAAAGCCCCATATTTTAGCGAAACTACTAATCTGGTGGTATACCAACAGTGGTTAAAGTCCCTTGAAACTATATTTCTGGAAGTTAGATGTAGTGAAAATGAAAAGGTAGTAGTGTTATTATATTAACTCATGAGTGATGCTAATAAATGGTGATCCTTGATGCAGAATACTATAGAGAAAGAAAAAAAATAAAAGATATGGAATGGATAACATATAAAGAAATATTTTTCGAAAAATATTTCCCTCATGAACAATGAAATTAAATGAAGTGGAAATTCCTTAGACTAAATAAAATGTAAAAATAGAGTGTTGTGGAGTATAAGTCTACCTTCATAATATTAACTAGGTATGCTATAGATTGTGTATGTGATTCAGCATACAAGATTAATAACTTCTTTGAATGTCTTCATCCATGCCTTCTAAAGGAACTCCTTGAGGTCCCTTTATAACGAAGGTACAAGGCCTTTCCTTGATGTTAATTAAAAAAGTACATTTCAGTCAATAAAGTCAAACGATTATAAAAAATTTCCATCATACGATGAAATTATATTATGTTCCATCAAAAATAAGAGGGAATTTTCAAAATAAAATTTTTTTCATGGGAAATCAAGATAAGAAGAGGCATTCTAATAACCATGTAAAATCAGAAACACAGATAAAGAAGACGGGAATGAAGAAATATCCATTACCTGAGAACTATAGAAGTAATCATATCATGACATACTTGAAAGGAATGAGAGTTTGTTGTAATTGTAAAGAAAACGTTAATAGATCTAGTGAATGCAATGGGAAGAGACAAGTCATTGATATTCAATGCAATAATTGTAGAGATATGGAAAACTATCACTATTGGAAATTTAGGCTATAGTTGTGGTTTGAAACTACGGCTATAAGACCAAAAACTGTGGCTATATGTTTTATCCACAGTTCAATAGGCCATGTATGGTATTGGTTGGGATATAGGAAAATACCTATATCCATGTATTCCAACCATTTTCTAAATTCCTATAGAAACAGTTTGAATCCATCACAGAACATTAAGACACACCGAGCCTATATCCATAGTTCTGATCCATGGCTATATAGATTTTGTCGTAGTTTTAAATAGTGGATATAAGGCTCTTGGCACAGTTTAAGATTTCAGTTATAATTCTTTAACCATAGTTTAAAATTGTTTCTAATTCCTTTCCCATTTAATAAAAAATCACCCCCATCACATCCCCACACTGCAGTAGCCCCCCTCCCCCCACTCCCCCAGTGAACCCTCCCTTCCCCTCCTGTAAGGCCCTCCTCCACTATCACCCATAGACAAATCCCTACAACACACCCCCTAATCATTGAACTCTCAATAAAAAGACTCCCTTTGTTGACCCACCTTGCAAACCCCCTTAACACCCCCACCCTCACTTGACAGAGACCCCCTGCACCCCCTGGAAATCCCAATCCATGGACAAACACCACTTGTCTTGAACCCCCTAGACACCCACGCTCCTTGACATGCACCAACCCTGGACACCCCCCCCCTCCTATGATGACCCACCTTGAACCCCTAAACAGCCCTCATCCATACCTTACACCCCCTTGAAATCCCCATATTAACCCAACTTGCACCCCCTAGACAGCTCCCCCCTTACTGAACCACCATACACCCCCTTGATAGCCACCCAAGTTGACTAACCTTGAACCCCCTAAATATCCCCCCCTACCATGCACCACCCCCCCAGATATCCCCCACTATTAACCCTCCTTGAACCCCTTGGACATCCCCTACTGACCCACCTTACGCCCCTCCCCCCCGACAGCGCCACCCCAAATGATCCACCTTCCACATCCACTAGATAACACCGCATCCCCCTCCTTTCCTTGAACCACCTAGAATGCCCCCTGCTGACCCACCATGCACCCCATTATTTCCATGCACTCCCCTAGATAGACCTTCCTATATAACCCACCTTTCACCCACTAGACAGCCCCCCTGCTGACCCACCTAGAACCCCCTAGATAAGAGCGGCAAACTAGAACATCTTATAGAAGAAAAAGCTAAAAAAAATTCCCAATAATCTACCTCAGTTGTATAAAATCCCTAAAAAAGAATAAAGTTGAACATGTGGAGTCATAAAGGGCCAATTTGTGAATTATACATTTTTTACACATTTTGTGTAGATATTAATAATTATGTGTGACATTTGCATGTAAAAATAAAGAATTCCAAACTACAAGTAGTTTATGAAAATACAGCTCTTGCATTAGCTGGAATTTTATTTGTGAATAATAGGTAATAATCCTGGAGTTCACCACCTACAAAATCCAGCAATATATATATCTACAGATACTATAATGTTTAAAATTAGTAATAAATACTAATAAATAATGAAATATTTGTATTGAATGTTCAAACAATAGAAAAGTGATAAGAATAAATATGAATGTATGTATGTTATGTACTGGAGGAATGTTTTCTGTTATTCCTTTTTGTTTCCTCTTATCATATATAATCAATATTTTCATTGAAGTTAGGCTAAAAAATGTGGTCATCAAGTTATTGTTTTTATAATTTATATGGTGAATCAATGATCAAATTTGCTACTCTTATCTAGGTCACATCCCTAATAATTATCAAAGTAGATACCTTCCCCCTGCACCCAATTTCACAACCCCTGCACACCTGAGAAACACCCATCCACCCCCTCAAATGCACATTTACTTCCCCCAACACACTCCCTCTACCCCTTCCCCCTACCCCCTACACAGCCCCCTAAAACCCCCTGCCTCATGCACCATACACCCCCTACATCCACCCCTACACACCACCTACATCCACCCCCTGCACACCCACTACAACCCCCTACACATGTACCCTACACACCCCCTCATGGACTAGACACCCCACTCTTATACACCCCCTCCCTCTTGAATACCCCCCTCATGGAAAACCCCCTCTTATACAACCCCCTCCCTCTTGGACACCCCCCTCGTGGAAAATCCCTCCTGTAACAACCCCCCACCCTCCCCACTACACACACCCATAACCCTGCACACCCCCACTGTCCCCTCCCCACTGAAAACCAATCATTCTATCATCCTACACACCCCCATCCCCTGCACACCCCCTTCCCTCATCCCAGCATTATCCCCTCCCCCACCCTGTACACTCCCCTTAATGGATTCTCATCCAAGATAAGTGACTCTAGAGATCCTCTATGAACAACTTCAGCTTATTATATCATATATCTAAACCATATTCACAGTTATCCACTATGATATTCCAATGACGCCACAACACTGGAATAAGAGGGAATGTCTTCCCTCACAGAACGTTCCTACTATAATCCATGAAATAAGCACGACATTACTCAAATGACTTGTTCACCATAAACTCACTATCATTATTTCCATCCAAATGTGGATGATCTGGATCATACATCAATGACTATGATACATAAAATACATTTTTCATCACGTAATGTTATAGAGGAGGTGGTAACCTATAAGGAATGATTTTTATCTTATCTACAATATTGAATATACAATAAAATCATGGCACAAAATTCTCATGTTTCCAAATCTGCTTTTTCCCAAAACAAGATGATAACTACTAGAATACCCAATCACCCATGGTGAACTGTAGAGGTCATTTACACCATAGAACCCACATACATTTCCTTCATTGAGAGGGAACTAGTCATATCTGGATCATATTAACCCTAAACAACCACCCCCCGGATATCCCCCCACCCCCTGGACACCCACCACCTAGACACCCTCCCCGGGGATAGCCCCCCACCCCTAAACCTCCCCCTCCTCGACACCCCCCAAACATCCCACCACCCCTTGGAAAGCCCCCACCTGGACAACCACTCCCAACTACACACACCCCTAACCCTGGACACCCTACTTCCCCCCTCCCCTTCACAGACCCCCTAACATCATCCCTAGAACCACCCCCCATGCCCCACTGCACACACCTCTCCCCCCTCACCATGCCAGCCACCCATGACCAGATCTTCTTCAAATCTGTTGCATAGGGGTATTCAAATTACATGTTTTAATCTATGATATTACTCCATGTATATAAATGATTTTAACTACATAAGTACTATAGTTATGGCCATGGGTTATATTTGGAAATTAAATTATACTACCCCTGTTGATCCCAGTAAAATTATAGGATAAACCCATGATGTTAACAATGGTAATTTTTAACTACACCCATGGTTAAACCATGAATCTTGGTCTCTAATAATACTATCAAAACAATAGAAAATTGACCATACAAACACTATTAATAACCATGTAAATTTATTCTTACCCACCTATACTTAATCACCAAATTATTTTATAATAGCTGCACCTTATAGCATTACACACATCCTCTAGCTATGAGGAAAAAACACCTTTTAAATAAAACTGAACTCTAACATAATTCAATATATATCACAAGAATTCAAACTCTCTCCAATATGAACAATATAAAATTTCAATATAAATATCATCATAATTAAAAGAAATTGATAAAATTAAATGTATAAAGAAGGAATAAAATTTGCATATGAAATTTACCTCAATATCAAAATCACCAGTACCATCATGACCTACATCATCTCTTATAGAAACACCAACATCATTATCACCTCCTCTCAGACTACCACCACCACTACCACTACCATCGTTATCATTGAAATATTCATTGTTTTATTCACATAAGTCTGTGGAAGGAGAAAAGAATCATAATAACCATAATGTATACAAATGATAACACATTTAATTAATGAAAACATTCAATTTTTATATGGTGATTCTTATAATATCATTATTTTACTAGAAAAATACTCTGATAAACATAATGAATACAAATTAGAACACACTTAAATAATGAAAATATTGAAATATTCTTGTGTTTGATGATTCGTGAAAATAAAATTGAAGAGAAATAAGAAGGATGCTTATAAAGTATAACAGAACCATATGAAATAAGATCATGACCACCCACAGAAATGCTGAAGTCCTCCATGTGAATATCTGTGACAGTTGGACTAGATGAAAATAAATTCATTTTTAAAAAACATAACTACAATTCAATATTTAAAATTTATTTTTAGTATGAAATAAAAAAATAAAAATAAAATTCATGTTTTTTAGATCAACTAAACAAACTGAAATATAACACTTGTTATGTTATCTATAAATAAGAACATCATTAATAAAAAAAAATTATCATTTCAATTGTTGATAAAAAACAATGATATTTTCAATTGAATAGAAAAAAATAAATCATGTTCTATTATAATGGTGTTAACTTCCACAATCAAAACTCACACCTTATCAAAAGAAAAATAACAATTTGTGAATAAACAGAGAAGACACATCCATGGTGAAAAAATCCTCAACACCAGCCTCTCTGCACCTATAATATTTTTTGGAACCAAAATCTATTCAAATCTCATGAATTTGTGGATATTGTAAATATATATTCTGAAATATATATTCTTCACAATATCAAATTATATATTAAAAAATATTAAAATTCAGATATTCAATACTTGATGAAAGACAATAAAGAAATATAGTTTCATAAATTTAATCTGTAGTTGTGAGAATTATCTAATGGTGGTTTTTAAATTTTTAGTAATAGCCTCTGGGTGCTTCACGAAAGGATGAATTTAAAGATATATAGGTGACAGAGAGTTTATCTGCTACAAAATAGACTTCATCAAAATGAAACTTAAGTAAAATAAACAAGATAAATGATGGATGGGTGTAGAATTTGAAGAATGAAAATCATTGAGGAAACACTAATAAAAATTACAAAAACTACCCAAGTAGAATCTGAAACCATATCCTTTGATTTTCTATAGATTGAAACCCAAAATAAAAAAACTGAAAAACATCTTAAGAATGTTTTTTGTTACAATTCCAAACCTAGAAAAAAAGACATTTTTTCAGAATTTTCCATCCACGTAATCTTTTCATGTTTCCACAGGAGACCTTCAAACAGTTATATTGAGAATATATCTTCTAATTATCATTTTCATGAATAGTAAGGAATAATAAATAGAGATTCCTAATGATAGAGAATTAATTAATTAATTAATTAATTAATTATATAAAAGAATGTTGCAAACAACAAAAAAACATATGAAACATCTAAATAAATCAATCAACTTCCGATATTCATATAACTTTCAGATCACATACAAATAATTTCAAGAGAAAATGTATCCTTACCAAGCTCCAAATAATCCTGAAGTACAACTTTTCCACTTAGTTTCTTCAGTTAATTCTTATCTGAGAACCTCTCTATGTTAGTGTCCTGGTTATCTGAAGAGTGAAGTAGATTGGCATATTGAAGAGAACATTTTTGATAAAAGAAATCCTAAAATAATACAAATATATTTCACTATCCATAAACCACAAAAACAATAAACAACATCAATAAAGGGATAACTATGCACCTTATTCTCTAATGATATCATGTCAAGCTTGGAACATCCATGTATACATTGAATTTCCATAAAGACCTCTGGCAAGGAGAACCCATAAATAAGTAGCATGTAATTGAAACTGTGAATGCGTGAAACAATTACGTATGAAATCCTTTTAAGAAAGATTCTATATGAAATCACTTCTACATAAGAAATCTCTAAACATTTATGCATATAAAATATGTAGATTATTTCAATTGAGAGCCAATTGAAAAAAACAATAAATTGTATTTTTTAGTTATAGAAAAAATGGATATGACTACAGAAAAATGCATATGTTTCAACTATAATATTTGAATAAAAATAATAGTCAATCCAAAGTACAGGTATATACATATGTGGATGATTATTTAGCATAACCAACATTAGTGAGTCCACTATACATGTAATCGAGTATATTAATAAAAACAACAAAACTAACAAGAAATCTGCATGATTGAAACTGAAAAAAATGTGTTCATAATCAAATCAGTTCAGCATACCTAAAATTTAGAACACGTTGATGTGGTGGTGGAAATCTATATCAACCATGGAATAAATTTTATATGAAGAAATGTTGACCATGAAAAATAAGTACAAGTAGTAATTGGAGAATCAAGACTAGATATGTATTTTATTGATGTTTGAAAAATCTATTTGGAGTGGAAAAAACTAAACCATGGAGAGAACTGAAATATTATCCAGAATCATATGAGAACCCACCATTTCTAATGTACTATATTGTGTTACATCCTACAAAATTAGTATGAACATAGTGAAATGTGAAACTAAATAGCAGAGTAAAAGGATAATGAGATGCTATAGATGAGAAAATATAATATGCATCATTCATCAAGAGCTGGATGAATATGTGCTTAGGGAACATTTGTAAACTCTCTTCTATTTGTAAGAAGCAATAATAAGATAGATTTTTTAAGAAAGTAGCAGGTTTCAGTGATGGTGAATGAAAATGTGAAGCATGTACATAGCACACTTCACCAAGGTAGAACTCATAGGAGATGGATAATACTGGGAACCCTGGAAAAGTAGAGGGGAACTGAGTGATGGAGGGAGATGTCGACCAGGGTAGGCAGGAACCCTAGTTCGACAGGAGGTGATAATTGAGTGGGAGGTGAAATTGAGGGAAAATAATAATGGATTTTGATGTGAAAAAATTCTGGAACTAGATAAGGAGGGTGATTTCATAGTCAATGGAGGTAATTTAAGTTGATTAATTCCGAGGATGGTATCAGAGTACGATGGCTGAAATAGTGCACAGGAATCCAAGGAGGAGTGGATAGGAACCGAGATTAGTAGGAAGACGATGACTAGGGTCTGTGGGGACCATAGGTCTACAGGAGAAGAAGCACGAGTGTGTGGAGAAATAGAGGGAAAACGCATACGGAAGAGGGAGTGAGGGAAAATAAATAGTATGATGTGAAGGAAGATAATGAACCTTAGGTCGATAAGAGATGAACCCCAATATGGAGGATAATCTGAGGGAAACTATGTGCGGAAGAGGGAGGGAGGGAGATAAAGGGATTGACATAGAGAAGGTATATATAAGTCAAGTAGAGAAGAAACGTGTGTTTCTCAATGTTAGAATCATAAAATAGGGAGGAACCCATTATTAGTATAGTTACTAGATACCATTCCTTAACTATGTTTTCATTCAGTACAATTTTTGAAATTAGTAAACAGAACATGTTAAAGAAGATCAATTCAATCTGACATGTTTAGAGGTATAGTTTCATAAATATCAAATTATTATTGGTTTAGAAAAAAATATTAATCTTGATAACTAGTGGTAAAGAGGAATATGTAACATTTAAATTTTTTCTACTGGGAAGAATATCATGGGGATCATTTCATCACATAGTATCTTCAATGAAGGTAACTTCATTATCATTATTGATAATTTTAAATTTAATAATGATGAACCACTAAAGAATAACTAGCAGTCAAATATTCAATTTTATCACTACTGGATAGATCTAAAAATTATAGGAGCTCACATTTTTCTTGGGGATGATTATGGAACTTGTGTATTTTGAAATATAACACCAAAACCTAATAATGATAAATCATGGTCATTTTTTCTCATACACGAATCCAAGAAATATTAGAATAGTATTAACATATAATATATAAGAAACATTGTTGTGGGAAAATTTATTCAGGGAATCAACCATGATAAATAATAATCATGCTAATAAACATACACTATATCAATTGGTATGTTCTTTTAGTGTTTGTAAATATATCAAAATATGATAAAGAGTAACATCACATGAAAACTTGGTTAAAGATGGGAATGTGCAAGTTAAATGTCATTACACCATATTCTATGATGTAATGGGGACAATGTAATGATTTCATCAAGGATAACTTCAATAAAAAAATTGATCTGACTATCTAACATAATGATAAAAAGAACACAATTTTTCAATTTGACACAATATTTCTAACATGTCAATATATAAATAAATTTTCAAAAAATCACCCTATTTGGTGATAGATGGCCTTTGGCATACAAGGAGAACTGTCTGAGGTCATAGTGACTAATCCATTGATATATTCATTACATTGTTATTGTGGTCTGGGGAGAGGATGTTAAAAATTTACACTTATGTCACAAATCTATGAAGCCCCATAATAATGGTCCAATTTCACTAAGTATTGGTAAAATCATACATAAACCATACCCTAAAAAAAGTAAATATTAAAACATATGAAAATGAAAGAATAATGGTGGTAGAAAAGGAGTATTTACCTATATCCATTTAATGTTTAAGAACCCCATAATCTATTTTTATAGGTGGAATACAGAATAACAATTTTTTTATCCTTAAAAAACAACACTCATCACTAATGGGTAACCAATCGACCTTTATTGTGTACCTAAGGGCCCTTATAAAATGTCCACTATACTTTCCAGCCCACCGATTACCAGGTACCCCTCAATTGGTTATTTTATAAAGGATGTAGTTTTTTACAAACCCCTTAAAAGTAACCTAGTGCCTCCTAATTAAATTCCCAAGGACTACTATTGTTTTTTGCAGTGAATCACCACACTATGATTTGGAAACCAGACATCTAAATAACAATTATTCTCAAGTGAAAACGCATCCCAGAGATGAAAAAACTCTTGAAATTCCAATTCATATACCAATTCTAAAAAATATCCCCACTTCAGGAAAAAAAAATTCAAATTTCTTATAAAATTAACAAACCTGTAATTGTGTGGGTCATTAAAAACTCCCAATCATAACAATACCTGAGAAGCATACATTATGATCCCCTGATTACTAATTTTACCATCAAAATTTCATACCATCAATTTTTATCTATTCCAATTCTTCACAACTCCACTATGAAGAATCCCAATCTAAACAAATAAGCTCTTCACCAAAAACACTTACCACTCACTCCACACATATAAATTAAAATTATAATAATGTATCTAATTCATAAACAACCTTACCATACTCAAACATGTGATAATGTTCTAATTTACTTCTACACACACAGATAAAAAAATAATGAACACATAAATATTCAGAAAAAGTAAGAGGAGGATCACCTAGAGGGGGTTGGGCGTGTTGGAGGCATGCCAGAGGTGGTGGGTTGGCCACCATGGAGGAGCATCGGCAGGGTAGGTGAGGTGTCCCACATTGGGTAGTAGCAGGTCGTGGGGGGGGGGTTCCTTCTTCCGTGTCAGAGAGGGTCCCCATTGTGATGGGAACCATTGTTGGAAGAGTATAGAGGAGAGGAGATGTCACGATGGGTCTATGAAGGAGGGTCACATACTGAGGGTATTAAAGAGTAGGGGCACCATCGTGAGAGACATCAATAGTTAGGAGGGTGGCGAGGGGCACTATCGGTGGAGGAGGATCTGGGAGAGGAGAGGTCGCGATGGGTCAGGAAAGGAGGGTCACACGTAGAGGGTATCAGGAAGGAGGGAAACATAGTGAGAGATGTCAAGGGTTTATAGGGTTGTGATTGGGGGAGGATGGAGTACTATCCCAATGTGATTTTGAAAAAAAAATACAATGAGTTTTTTAGCTATGGATGTGTGTACTAAATTTTGGATATAAATAAGTTACATCCACGGGTCTATAAAACCATGGCTATAGATCTGGGTCATTAAATTAAATTTGTAGTAGTGTATACAAATTAGTGTCCTATGCACCACAGAATATTTCCTCAGAAAATGCTAGGGGAGCACATGTGAGATTAAACGATAACAATAGTGGTGGTTGAAATTTCTAATGTTGTGGTGGCAGACACATTAATTATTTCTACAAATTTAGCCAATGCATTTTTTGAATTTGGATCATCCCACTCATTTATATCCTCCCCATTTTTCAAGAAAATTAGACATATCCATTGTAATTTAATAAATGATTTGTCTGTAAAAACTCATAGGGGATTTATCATTGCAACAAAGATGTTTCGATATGTCACCCTCATAAAACAAAAATGTTCTTTAGTTGATAACCTTATCATCATACCCATGATTGACATTGATATAATTCTTGGTATGAATTGACTATAAAATTATAATGAAAATATTTATTGCAATAAGATGCAAGTTATAATTTTTGAGAATGGTGTTTAGTCCATTATCTTTAGAGAACAAACCTCACCATATGATTATTATATAAATCCACCCCTAGTGGCTCTACAGAATGAAATTCTTAGGGAGTAATAGATCAAAATATTTATGGGTGAGGAAAGAAATATTCAAATCAAAGTTGTACCTATTATGCATGAATACATTGACGTATTTCCATAGGATTTATCAAGAAATCTCCCGGAGTAGGAAGTTGAGTTCTCAATTGATATAATTCCTGGAGCAAAACCTATATAAAAGACTCCATATAGAATGGACACTATTGAATTAGTGGATAAAAAGAAACAACTAGAATAATTAAGTGTAAAAGGATTTAATTGACATAGTATTTCTCCATGGGGAGACCTTGCCCTATTTTTCAAGATAAAAGATGGATCCATGAGGATATGCATAGATTATAGGTAAATCAATGCTATTACAATAAATAAGATGTATCATATACCACATATTAATGATTTATTGGATTAACGTCATGGAGCCCAATATTTTTCAAAGGTTGAACTTCAATCTGGATATCATCAGCTACATTTGAGGAAAGAATAAATTACAAAGACAACGTTTTGAACCAAGTATGGGCATTACAATTTTATAGCAATTTATTTTGGACAGAAAACATCACGCTCTGTTTTCATGGATCTAATGAATAGATTTTTTTGATGGAATATCATGATGAATTTTTGTGGTATTAATTTTTGATGTCCTAGTATACTCCAAAATATAGTAAAACCGTTAGAATAACTTGCAGATTATTCTAAATTTTTTTAGAAGAAATGAATTTTTGGGGAAATTTAGAAAGTATGACTGTTGGATTCAATCAGTTTCTTTTTTTTTTCAATATCGTCCCTAAGGGTGAAATCTTAGTTGTCCTTTTGAAGGTAAAAAAATCCAAAAAATGGCCCACACTAATGAATATAACCAAGTTACGTAGTTTAATCATCTTCGCAGGTTACTATTGGTGTTTTGTTCAAAATTTCACCCAATTGACTAACAAAAATTGATGGTGCGTGGTTTGTAAAACTATGTGGCGAAAATGTGTGGTATGTTTAAAATGGGAAAATTACCACCCCCATCCAACCCCAATTTTTTGGGGGTTATCCCCCCATATCCCCTTTCCGCCCCTCACCTGATCCTTCCTCCTTCACCCTTCAATATCTTCTCTAATAATATTAAAGAGGCTGTATTTGGTGGCTTCCATTAGTTATTTTGGATACAATCTCCCATATTATAGCCTCCCTTAGTCTTCTCCTCTGCTCACATTATTTTTTAGTTTACTGAATGATGGATTTTGTTTTAATTCAATTGGATCGTGGTGGAATCAGCCAAACATGAGGGGGATTTTTACCTTTACTAGGGGGAGGGTGATTGGGGAAACTATATACATGTGGTCACTTGTCATTTTGGTTGAGGTGAGTTACACCATTGATTTTTTTTACATTTATTTAAATGAATTTCAAATTCCCCCTTTTTCCATTATTGTTTATTTATTTATCATTGTTTATGGTTCGATTTATTCTATGGGTTATTGGTGAGTGGTTACTTGTTGTTTTGGTGTGATGAGATCATATGGTGAGAATTTAATAATTATCCGTATTTAGATAAAATATTTAAATTCATTATAATTTATTTATATAAATTAATTAATTATAATTTTTTGATAATTTATTATTTATATTGGTTTAGTTATGATACGATTCAAAAAATGTCTTAGATGAGTCTAGATGGGTTTATATGGTTCTTGGAAGTTGTTTTCAGCCCTTGGGGATAAATCAAAAAGGTTCCAAATAAAGGTAGGTAGTCTAAGATACTTTCTTTATGGAATTAATACTTTTTATATGTGTATTTGTATTCTTAGAAACAACACTGAGGGAAGTTCCCCAATTTAATTTATTTAAATTGAATTTCTTTAGTAAAATAAATTTAATGTTTTAAATATATGAGTGCAATGGTTCAAAAGAAACCATTGCATGTTATATTATAACCTCAGTCGCGGATAACTAAGGCCGAATCTATTTAGGTATAATAATTTTCTAAACCTCTTTATAGTTGAGTATATAATTGATGAGACTGTGTATCCCATGTATGGTGTCTTGAGTCACCTCTATGATTTGTGTGAGTACAAAATATTAAGAACATAAATGAAGAGTACATATGGGTCCGATTTTGTAATTTGAGATATTCAGGAATTTCAAGATGAGGGTAGGATGAGTGGTTCCCTTCTGTTAGATGTGACTTCGCCTAGTTGGAAAAAAATTATATAGATGCAAATCAGTTTAGTTAATCATAGAAAAATGGATATACCTTTAAGAGTAAACTATATTTTCGGTCATATCTTTATTTCTACCTTATAGTAAACCCCATGTAGTTTGCAAGGCCGTGATACCTCAATATTGATACAAAGGGATATGGAATCCTCTAATAATGTGGTACTGAATGGTGACCGAGATGAGACCGGGGAAACCATTGGAGGTGTTTGTATTATACTGAGGATAAGGGAACCCAATGTTTGTCATGTGGATAGGCCAAAACTTATCAGGTGTATATATATATATATATATATATTGGAATATATGATCATGGGTGTTTATTTAGAACAAAAATGAACATTTAATCATGTTTATACCATGATTGGTTAGGTCTCACTCTGGGGAGTCTGGCTATAGGTTTCCAAGCATGTTTGGAATATGTATACCGAGGTTTATAAATTTAATAAAGATATATTATATAGTAAAAACTATAGGGAAACATGATGTTTTGATGGATTCTCCTATTGGATAGGTTTCAAAAATCTTATAGGGCATATTCCATGGATGTAGAAACTATCATAGGGGAGGTTGGCTAAGATACCTATAAAAATTATACCCCCAACAAATAAATATCTCATTGGGGTGGTATGAGATAATGTTTTCTATGTCATGTATTTTGAGATATATAGAGACAGATCTACCATGTAGTTGGATTTTGAATATTATTTCCTACCATTAATTTAGATTCTATATGAATATGTGGACTATGATGTGTTATCTTGATAGTGATCTTTCTGTGGGGGCTTAGTGAATAAGATTTAACGAGGGACTGTAATATATTGAGGCATGCCTTCTATGGTACATTAGGGTGGGATTAGCATTAGTTATATGATACCATTATGTAATTCAAGTTTGAGAATAATCATATGTGGATTACTATTTATTACTTTGGTTGGTATTATTTAGAGACGTGATCAGAGAAAATCAATAATTAGTTAATTTAAGAAGTATGATGATTTATTTTTTATAGTTTATTTATTTATTTTAGCTAATATAGTCACATGGATATATCATTACATGTAATAGTTAGTGTGGGACCATGATGGGGGTTCCATACCTTTTTTTACTCAAAACCTCCTTGGGACACTAGTATACATGGGTATATGAGTATACAATAACTTGAGTACAGGCACATCTTTGGGAAGAGGCTCAAGGTTGATCGATTGAGGTGTTTTATTTGTTTAATTTGAGATTTGGATGATTTGGACCTTGTATGTCTTAGGGAAAACATCTTATATTTTATTTTACTATTGTACAAGTATGTATATATAAAATATCCTATAAGAAGATTAGTTGATTTTATGGTTTGGTTATTCAGGACATTACTCAATTTCACTAATTATTCATGGATTTTAATTTATTATATCTGTTTTATGAATATTTACTACCATATATGATGTTTGGTTCTTTTTTATTATTTATCACTCTGATATGAGGGTATAATCTCCTCCCAATACTATATTATACCCTCATTCCATGTTAGGTGCCTCTATCGTATAAGGAGGCACGCCTGAGGTTGAACAATGACCATTATTTTGGGCATTGTTCAATGTTATATAGAGGAATGAAATTACCAATCGGCATCTATGAATTTATTTTCTATTATAATACTATTTTGGGATATATTAGACTAGATATTTAAGAATGTGTTTAATCATGTGATGGATATCATAATGGTGTTTAGAGAACACTCAATCTAGAAATAATTATAGGTTACCAGGGATATAGGATTGATGTTCTTATTTTTAAATGTTACGACTAAATATGATTTTCACTTTTATTGATGCACATGTGGAATGTATTGTATGATTTGAGATGGATTTATGGTTATTTCTATTTTGGTAATGTAACGCCCCGACCCCAGCTACCCAGAGTCGGTGCATTAGTTCGTAACATTAGCATGATCACAAAAGATCAAGTCTCGAAAGACTGATTAGTTTAGTAGCCTTGGAAACACTAGATACATTCATAAGTCTTTCATTACATCAAAAAGTAAACAAACTACAATAACATGGTCTTCATAGTCCACAATCATATCCCTTTCTGACTACCCCTGCAGGTCATTCATAAAATACTTCTTCACATCCTGGAAAAATATTAAAACATTGAAATGGGTGAGCTCAGATGCTCAGTAAGGTTAACAATATAGCGGAAGCTTTGATAAATAAACATTAACATTTAAGGCAATGTATAACTAAAACAAAAGCCTTTTAAACTTGAACTTCAACATAATATGGCAAAAGTAAAATGAGATAATGCCATTTACTTCTTCACATGGATATTCTACTCGTCGAATAATCACATTCAATATCAATAACCACTTTCATAATGATGGAATGCATAATGCCAGACTATAATAACCACGTAGTTAAGGCCTCGTGCCAAGACCACAAATAAGATTTTGTCAAGGCCTCGTGCCAAGACACTAGTTTGTCTCATGAGACCTGCCGATGCATCGAGGAGCTATAGCGGGCTCCACCCGTCACTTATTAAGTCCAATACATTCCTCATATGAATAGGTTTAAACATATCATAAACCATAACATAATCGTATCACATAAAACATTCATAAAGGAAACATAACATTTCCACATTTCAATCACAGGATATCAATACAACACATTGATATAATAAAAACGCTTTCAACACAATTTTCAAAACCAAAATAAAAGAAAGCTAAAACTTTTTATTTATTTTTCATTAAAAAAAGTGATGTCTTGTAGAGGAAGTTGAAAATCAAATAATGGTCACGGTGGCGGAGAAGTCATTGTCGCCGCATACGTACGGAAATAAAAACATTCCCTTGTTGTCGTTTAGTAAAACGCTTCGTATAAAAAAGATTCCTTTTGAATAAACGTAAAAGTAAAAGGGGTTTATACACTGTATAAAAGAAATTTGTGTATAAAACAAAATATGCCACAATGAATGGAGATTGAGACGAAGTCCCTTAAAAAGATCATTTTTAAATAAAATATATCTATTATGTGTATTCACTATATGTACACATAAAGAAAGTATAAATACTATATACAACATAATAATATCATTACATAATTTGAAAGTAGGAGGTTAACCCAAAGAATGGAAGTTGGGTTATGAAATTCCCTTACAAAGATCATTTTTTAAATAAACTAGATCTATTATGTGTATTTACTATAATTACACATAAATAAAGTACAAATACAAGATATCACATAATAATATCATGGCATAATTTGAAAATAGGAGATTAACCCAAAGAATGGAGATTGGGTTACGAAATTCCCTTACAAATATCATTTAAATAAAATAAATCTATTATGTGTATTAACTATAATTACACATAAAGAAAGTAAAAATAAAAGATATGACATAACAATATCATGACATAATTTGAAAGTAGGAGATTAACCCAAAGAATAAAAGTTGGGTTAAGAAGATCCCTTACCTTGCGTCCTGTCCTGACTCGACCGTTCTTTAACCTCCTGAATAATAAACTATAGTTAATTTATATTTACTTAAGAACCTTTTTCATGTTCATTATTCCTTTTATATACCTTATTACCATGTTATGAACATTATTTAATTATTTAAGTTAATAACGGTCGTTTTGTCGATCTTTGGTACTTGAGTCAAAAATAAACTTCTGATAATTACAAGTTGTTCATGTGGTGAAATATCCATTATATCCAGAATTATATTCATGATGTAGATATAATATATATAATATATATACAGTATATACATTCATTCATAATGTCACGTAACATTTAGAGGTAAGAAATGAAATGCACCGTTCATGGAGACGGTAAGCCGTACGTACGCATGAATGCTACTTTCATTTCTATTTCGTATTTAATGGAATGAAATCATAATGATATAAAGGTATAATATAGTTCCAGTATAATATCATATATAATATCATTTACTCCATCCTTTATACATCCCACATATGGCATTAACGATTCACATCACTTTGAGGGGGCGGTAGTCCGCACTTTCTAAAATGAAATTATCGCGTTTACCCATAATGGAAATCATAAAGTATGCCATAAATGAGAAATACAGAAGAATAAGGAAAACATAAACATAATATATTTATCATATATGAAAATAGTGTCATCAAAATGGCCACCATTATAGGTGTTAAAAGAATTTGAACAATCATCGTTTCGTGAGGCAGTATTTCGCCACCCACAGAAACAGTATGTTCCTTAACCATTAGACGAATGTGTATGTAAGTGTAAACCAAATCCTTATCATAACAACATCCTAGTATATTGTAGATACTGGTGTTGTTACAAAAGAAAGGAATGAAAAGAGTTTAAGGGGTTGGAGAAGCAAAATGAAACAAAACAACATTAGAGAAGACATTACCTTAAAAATAGGGTAGCTCTTTTTGATTTGAGCCAAAGGCTTCCTTGGGAAGAATTATGCCCAAAGTGAGGCTTCTAGGAGTAAGAGGGGGAAGTTGGGAGAGTATTTGGGCAGAGGTTGGCCGAGCCAAATGGCTTGAAGGTGTGAATAAGGTGGGAGTGGTGGGGGCCTTTTATAAGTGGAGAGGAGGGGCACTTTTGGAAAGTAATGAAAAGTCACTTTATTATAAAATGAGTTTCGGATTTTAGAGGTCCCACACTTATATAATTCGAGGCTAAGGTGATAAGTGTTCGAAATCTCATCATCCAATAGTCTTTGGACAAGTGTATGCCTTGGATTTTGCATTATCTTCCCATTTTATTTAAATCGTTAAATAATGAGGTCATCGCTGCATCATCATGATGTCATAAATAATTTAATTTATTTAATGTCTAAAAATTATATAAAAATTACTATGATGTAGGAAATATTTTTAGATTTCTAATGAATATTTATAATCAAAATTTTTACTTGTGTAACTCCACTTAAAAACTGTTTTAGTAAAACAACTCATGTTTGTGTCAATTTAATTTTAACAATAAATATATATATATTAATGTCATTTTCCAACCAAAGTGGCTCCATGGGGTCCCCAAGTTGACCCATGGGTTGTATTGGTCAGCAATGACTCATCCAATAGTAGTAGGACAAGTGTCAAGCTCATATTATATTATTAAAATATTATTTTTACCTTAAACTACACTAATTACCTCTAATCGCGATTAAGAACTTAAAAGTTACTATTCACCAAAACATTATTTTGATCTCATTGAACCACATTTTATTTCTTAATTACAACCATGTATGTCGGATTTTTGAAAATCAAATCACAGAAGTGGTAATATTTCATTTAAACGAAAAATCAGTTATTTAACTACCACTTAGTGGTTTCACTATTCATCAAAAAATTGAAGTTTTTCAGAACAATGCCAAAATTTCACCCTAAGCTATAATTGATATTCCGAATTCAAAAATGATGTATATTTTACAAAATTCCAAACATATAAGTTGCATTAATTAATTTTATAATTAATTCCCGCTATTACAACAAATAGTGGTTTTTTAAGAAACAATTTATATCAAAAGATTGGCAATTGTTTATGTCCATTTTCAATGTTAAATTAATTCTAATGACCACCATTGGATAAAATGGTAAAAATATATTCTAATTATTCTTTAAAACCACTCAATAGTATAACTTATCACTATAAATTGTTTTGATTAAAAAAGTTGTTTTATTTATTTTTCCCTATTCATAAAAATTTGGAAGTTCTCAGAAAATTACAAAAAATTCAACATAGGCTAATTTCAATATTAGGAATACAAAAATGAAGTCCATTTTGAAATGTAAAATTTCTATAAATTTAAAAAGTGGTCATTACTATTCATAACGGCTACTTTGATTAGTTGCGGTGTGTTAGAACTCAAAGTTGCGTACAATGCAAGCTATTGCATTATTGAATGAGATGCGTATCGTGGAAGCTCGGGGTGTTACATTCTCCCCTCCTTCAATAAATTGCGTCCTCGCAATTTGAAATTTTTCTTTGAAAATAAAATGTTGAAAAGAGAAATTACCTTTGAGGAAAACCCACATCGGAAATAAGATTAATAAAATTTAGCCTTAATAAGAGGGAAAGGGAAATGAAAAAGTCACCACCCAATTATGATCTCGATTAGGAGAACATTGGTGGAAATTAGAGACATATAATTGGAGGAAAAACGTAAATATTCGTAGGGAGTTATTGTGGTCATCAATCACAATCAACTGTCAAATTGAGGGCCTCAAAGCCTTCAATCTATGTTGATTTAAAATATCATCAGTTTAACAAGACATAAGGTATTAGGATAACACATTTTTGTTTTAATATCCCTTTACTAAAGTTTAAGAATTAATTTATTCATTGAATAAGAGATAGGTATATATATATATTTATGCTTGACAATTTGAGTTTCAACCATCAACTCATCTTTCACTCAAATAGATAATAGAACTCAAAAATATTATACTTATCCTAATTGTATAAGGTTCCAAATGTTAACACATACTATTTAGATTAGTAAATTTATTTTGTAATAACCAGGGACTTCCTGTAGGCTAGTGGTAGGAAATAAAGGCCTGTCGCACTATGATTGTGGGTTCGATTCCTGCAGCTTTGTCCGACGCGACGGGTTATGCCCCACCCTGCAGGTTGTCCTTTTCCTAAAACTATAGTATTATAATATTCCAAAAATAATATTCAAAAATGCTTTAACCTTAAACAATACTATCCAAATATCATCTTAATCCATTCCAACCATTATAGTTATCCAAAATACTTCTGTCCAACTCACAGTCCAAATTTTATAAGGAAGGTAAACATAATGAAGATCCTTTTTCCCACGTAACAACATGTGAATACCTTCATCATGTATTCTTTTTAAACATACTGAATTACCATGATCCCGTATTCCTTATAGAATACTAGATATACTCCTTATATCCAAAAATGTATACAAAACATCAATCAGTTTCAAGGAAGTTAAGTATATCCAATATAATTTATCCAAATCAATCACATCTTATTCCAAAATCACAATCTCAGTATCAGAACCATATTATGGTCTATCTTTCTCTCAATCATATATTTTCCAAAAATTTAATCCTACTGTGGAGTCACTTTTCTTGGTTCGACACAATCTCAAGTCCTTGATGAAATAGTACTGCAGTACAATCCTTATATACTCCATAATTATTAAAACCAGTACATCATTGATAAAACACTCAAATTACAAAATTATTTAATAACAACATAAGAACTCTAATCATTACTCCTCATCTGTGGTAGTATCATAACTTGATTATTATCCAATAACATCATTTGGGGCATACTCTGATGATTTGGACATTGGTTTGCGTAGTGTCCCCAATCCTGGCAGAAGAAGGATTGTACATTTGAAACCATTTTCTTACCCTTTCAGTCACGCACTTTGTGTCCTTTCTCTCTACACTTATAACAAACTCCCATTCCCTTTAGGCAAGTTCCATGATGTTTCTTCCCACAATTACCACATATTGGAAAATTCTTCTTTCCCCTCATCCCTTTATCCATCATTCTCTCTTCCATCCCTTTCATCTCTTGCTTCGCTTCAAAGCCATAGGACTCAGAGAATTATTTACTTATCTTATTAACACATGATACTATTTATTCATATGTTGAGAACACATGGGAGACTATTTCCCTTCGAAATGTTGGCTTAATACCGTGAAAGATACGATCCTCCTTACTCTTTGGATCATACGTACTGCTGGAGTTCACATTCCTTCTACTGGGCACCATTTCTATACAATGGCATAAACTAGGTTAGTTTATGAATTACAATGAATAATTCCAAAATTTTTAAAATACTTAAAGTAAATTGAACGGTTTATGGATATAATCCATAATCATAAGAATGTTTTCTTTGAGGAAGTATATACTCATAAACCCTACATAGTGGTTTGTAAAGAAAATGAGAATTATCCTAAGTATATACCCCGGGAGTGTCGTAACCAAGAGTGCTGCAAGGCCCGTTGTCGTGCACCAGTTCCCGTTCGAGTCTAGCTCAAAGCGGTGTTTTCGGGTTTTACCCCTAGGTACATCTGTGCTAGAGCCGCCTCTACCTGCTCGTATCCAGACAGGGATGTATTGCTCGGAAAACACACAACATCTCTACAATACCAAAATTCTAGGAAGGTCTTCTATACTAATCCTCAAAGTCTATCTTCGGGATATGTGCTCTAATCAGAGTTTATCTAAATCTATCATCCAAGGTTTGTACTAAACTGCCTCTGATACCAACTGTAACGCCCCGACCCCAGCTACCCAGAGTCGGTGCATTAGTTCGTAACATTAACATGATCACAAAAGATCAAGTCTCGAAAGACCGATTAGTTTAGTAGCCTTGGAAACACTAGATACATTCATAAGTCTTTCATTACATCAAAAAGTAAACAAACTACAATAACATGGTCTTCATAGTCCACAATCATATCCCTTTCTGACTAACCCTGCAGGTCATTCATAAAATACTTCTTCACATCCTGGAAAAATATTAAAACATTGAAAGGGGTGAGCTCAGATGCTCAGTAAGGTTAACAATATAGAGGAATCTTTCATAAATAAACATTAACATTTAAGGCAATGTATAACTAAAACAAATGCCTTTTAAACTTGATCTTCAACATAATATGGCAAAAGTAAAATGAGATAATTCCATTTACTTCTTCACATGGATATTCTACTGGTCGAATAATCACATGCTATATCAATAACCACTTTCATAATGATGGAATGCATAATGCCAGACTATCATAACCACGTAGTCAAGGCCTCGTGCCAAGAACACAAATAAGAGTTTGTCAAGGCCTCGTGCCAAGACACTAGTTTGTCTCATGAGACCTGCCGATGCATCGAAGAGCTATAGCGGGCTCCACCCGTCACTTATTAAGTCCCATGCATTCCTCATATGAATAGGTTTAAACATATCATAAACCATAACATAATCGTATCACATAAAACATGCATAAAAGAAACATAAAATTTCCACATTTCAATCACAAGATATCAATACAACACATTGATATAATAAAAATGCTTTCAAAACAATTTTCAAAACCAAAATAAAAGAAAGTTAAAACTTTTTATTTATTTTTCATTAAAAAAAGTGATGGTTTGTAGAGGAAGCCGAAACTCAAATAATGGTCATGGTGGCGGAGAAGTCATTGTCGCCGCATAAGTACGGAAATAAAAACATTCCCTTTTTGTCGTTTAGTAAAACGCTTCGTATAAAAAAGATTCCTTTTGAATAAACGTAAAAGTCAAAGGGGTTTATACACTGTATAAAAGAAATTTGTGTATAACACAAAATATGCCTCAATGAATGGAGATTGAGACGAAGTCCCTTTAAAAGATCATTTTTAAATAAAATATATCTATTATGTGTATTCACTATATGTACACATAAAGAAAGTATAAATACAATATACAACATAATAATATCATTACATAATTTGAAAGTAGGAGGTTAACCCAAAGAATGGAAGTTGTGTTATGAAATTCCCTTACAAGGATCATTTTTTAAATAAACTAGATCTATTATGTGTATTTACCATAAGTACACATAAATAAAGTACAAATACAAGATATCACATAATAATATCATGGCATAATTTGAAAATAGGAGATTAACCCAAAGAATGGAGATTGGGTTAAGAAATTCCCTTACAAAGATCATTTAAATAAAATAGATCTATTATGTATATTAACTATAATTACACATAAAGAAAGTACAAATACAAGATATGACATAACAATATCATGACATAATTTGAAATTAGGAGATTAACCCAAAGAATAAAAGTTGGGTTAAGAAGTTCCCTTACCTTGCGTCCTTTCCTGACTCGACCGTTCTTTAACCTCCTGAATAATAAACTATAGTTAATTTATATTTACTTAAGAACATTTTTCATGTTCATTATTCCTTTTATATACCTTATTACCATGTTATGAACATTATTTAATTATTTAAGTTAATAACGGTCGTTTTGTCGATCTTTGGTACTTGAGTCAAAAATAAACTTCTTATAATTACAAGTTGTTCATGTGGTGAAATATCCATTATATCCAGAATTATATTCATGATGTAGATATAATATATATCATATATGTACAGTATATACATTCATTCATAATTTCACGTAACATTTAGAGGTAAGAAATGAAATGCACCGTTCATGGAGACGGTAAGCAGTACGTATGCATGAACGCTACTTTCATTTCTATTTCGTATTTAATGGAATGAAATCATAATGATATAAAGGTATAATATAGTTCCAGTATAATATCATATATAATATCATTCACTCCATCCTTTATACATCCCACATATGGCATTAACGATTCACATCACTTTGAGGGGGCGGTAGTCCGCACTTCCTAAAATGAAATTATCGCGTTTACCCATAATGGAAATCATAAAGTATGGCATAAATGAGAAATAAAAAAGAATAAGTAAAACATAAACATAATATATATATCATATATGAAAATAGTGTCATCAAAATGGCCTCCATTATAGGTGTTAAATGAATTTGAACAATCATTGTTTCGTGAGGCAGTATTTCGCCACCCACAGAAACAGTATGTTCCTTAACCATTAGACGAATGTGTGTGTAAGTGTAAACCAAATCCATATCATAACAACATCCTAGTATATTTTAGACACTGGTGTTGTTACAAAATAAAGGAATGAAAAGAGTTTAAGGGTTTGGAGAAGCAAATGAAACAAAACAACATTAGAGAAGACATTACCCTAAAAATAGGGTATCTCTTTTTGATTTGAGCCAAAGGCTTCCTTGAGAGGAATTCTGCCCAAAGTGAGGCTTCTAGGAGTAAGAGGGGGAAGTTGGGAGAGTATTTGGGAAGAGGTTGTCCGAGCCAAATGTCTTGAAGGTGTGAATAAGGTGGGAGTGGTGGGGGACTTTTATAAGTGGAGAGGAGGGGCACTTTTGGAAAGTAATGAAAAGTCACTTTATTATAAAATGAGTTTCGGATTTTAGAGGTCCCACACTTATATAATTCTAGGCTAAGGTGATATGTGTTCGAAATATCCTCATCCAATAGTCTTTGAACAAGTGTAAGCCTTGGATTTTGCATTATCTTCCCATTTTATTTAAATCGTTAAATAATGAGGTCATCGCTGCATCATCATGATGTCATAAATAATTTAATTTATTTAATGTCTAAAAATTATAAAAAAATTACCATGATTTAGGAAATCATTTTATCTTTCTAATGAATATTTCTAATCAAAATTTTGACTTGTGTAACTCCACTTAAAAACTGTTTTAGTAAAACAACTCATGTTTGTGTCAATTTAATTTTAACATTAAATATATATATATTAATGTCATTTTCCAACCAAAGTGGCTCCCTGGGGTCCCCAAGTTGACCCATGGGTTGTCTTGGTCGGCCATGACTCATCCAATAGGAGTAGGACAAGTGTCAAGCTCATATTATATTATTAAAACATTATTTTTACCTTAAACTACACTAATTACCTCTAATCGCGATTAAGAACTTAAAAGTTACTATTCACCAAAAAATTATTTTGATCTCATTGAACCACATTTTACTTCTTTATGACAACCATGTATGTCGGATTTTTGAAAATCAAATCACAGAAGTGGTAATATTTCATTTAAACGAAAAATCAGTTATTTAACTACCACTTAGTGGTTTCACTATTCATCAAAAATTGAAGTTTTTCAGAACAATGCCAAAATTTCACCCTAAGCTATAATTGATATTCCGAATTCAAAAATGATGTCTATTTTAAAAAATTCCAAACATATAAGTTGCATTAATTAATTTTATAATTAATTCCCGCTGTTACAACAAATAGCGGTTTCTTAAGAAACAATTTATATCAAAAGATTGGGAATTGTTTATGTCCATTTTCAATGTTAAATTAATTATAATGACCACCATTGGATAAAATGGTAAAAATATATTCTAATTATACTTTAAAACCACTCAATAGTATAACTTATCACTATAAATTGTTTTGATTAAAAAATTTGTTTTATGTATTTTTCACTATTCATAAAAATTTGCAAGTTCTCAGAAAATTACAAAAAATTCAACATAGGCTAATTTCAATATTAGGAATACAAAAATGAAGTCCATTTTGAAATGTAAAATTTCTATAAATTTAAAAAGTGGTCATTACTATTCATAACGGCTACTTTGATTAGTTGCGGTGTGTTAGAACTCAAAGTTGCGTACAATGCAAGCTATTGCATTATTGAATGAGATGCGTATCGTGGATCCTCGGGGTGTTACAGGTAAGAGGAATTTAATTTAATTCTGACTCTTGGCCTATATGGGGAAGATGCATTTGATGCATCACTTATAGAATGTTGGATTCACATAAAATATAGGCATGTATGTGTTTTCCTTGATGAATGAGGCAATGTTGTCTAAAGAATCAACAACTAATCAAATGATGTTTTCTTATATATGTTCTTCGTTTCAATATACTTGTCTTTTTATCCTTATAAATGGATATCCTTTGGATTGTTGTTCATGTGGATCTATAGTGAGACTCTCAATGATGAGGATGATGATGTAGTCCTCATGCACATTAGTTTTTGTGAACCTGGTTGGTCAGTATGGAATGTGGTTCCTAAGAGTTGGACCCCTAGTGGGTTGTAACTATTTGGGTTTGTTTGTTTTATTATACTAGTAATAACTTGTATAGTATTTTTTAATATATAATTGAATTAAATTTTAAATAACCAATATTGTGGTTTTATTTTACCTAGATGTGTGACATATAAGAAGACACCACTGGTTATGGTTGTGTTTACTAACTAGACATGATCCTCGAGAGATCAGACTTTTTGGTGGACGGTCATGAAAGTGCATTGCCTAGTTGTGGGTTGTGGTCAACGTGAAATTTCATTGTATGTGAGACACCATGAGTGGGTGACTAAAAAGTTTATTGAATTTTTTTTAAGGAGATCATTTTTGAAACCCCATGAGAAGTTACCTTGGTGAGAAACCTCATAGGAAGGGATAGGTGGGAGAGTAGATTCCCTTAGTTCTAACTCGATCCATAGTGGGTAAGTGTGTGTCTTTGTAGAGGGTGACATGTTTTAGGGGTTATTCATGGTTAGTGTTTTATATAGATATGGAATAACATCTAGGTGCTTTAGGTTTGATAATGATGCTTGGGAGGTTCTCATTTTTTTTCCAAAGAAAACCTTGGGGGGGGTTCTTTATATATCGAAGTGTGGTTTTGAGGGAAGGATTGGGTGTCATGTTTCCATATGAATTTGGATTATTATTATATCATGGTCATAACATGGGTGGAAACTCATTACAAGAATTATTCTTTATGGAATTTATCTTTTTTGTTGATGTTAACATGCATTGGAACAAGGATGACCACCTAGGGTTATAGAATTAAATTTTTTGTTGTATGATAATTTTATGAATCATATCATGGATGATGTTCTTGATTCTATAGTGGAGTTGAAAGGGATCATCTGGTAGATAAAGACTAACATTTCTTGGAACAATCATCTTATATTGACTCTTGCTTATCATACATGCACTTTACATTTCTTTTATATAATACTTAATACTTAACACAAATATATTCCCAAAGATCGTATTAGTTTTGTGTTTGGGAAACTTGGAATATAATCTTCTATCATGGTGAAATATCATCAACATATCCCATAATGATCTTCCCCCTTTTTTTATTACATAAAACCACTCATTATATCCAATAGAAAAGAAAATATAAAAAGGGTGAGATCAAATTCTCAGTAAAGGTATACATGGAGAACGAAAAACAAACCATAAATATAAGATTGTTTTAACATGAACATAAAATATAGACATCAAAATTTGGAGCCATGAAATAAATCGTGGAAGTATGTAAGGCATAGATCATAAATGATCATTAACCATGATAAAATAGCATTGTCATAAAACATTGAATTATGGAAAACAAAAAAGAACATAATATTATGTACATAGTATCCAAGACATTTCTACCAATACCATCATAGTGGAAAAAGACCATTTCTGAACCATGATTACTTGTTATTCCTACCAAGTATTACTGAACTGGATTTACTTTTTGTTCTAGCCTTGTATTACTAAACTAGATTTACATTTCATACCAGAAATTTCTATCTCAAGAGACATAAATCATTACCCAGTGTGTTAGAGGGATATATATTTCCCACCAATCACATAATTAAATCATTATTACATGTTAAAAAAAATCCGTCATCATAGCATAACCCATGAAATAAAATGGTTTTCTTAAACATCATTCCATCAAAAAATTATCTATATAAAATATCATTACATCATTAAGACACTCAAATTGTTGTAAAAACATGTATTTAAGCACAAACCTATTTATAGAGCATCATTTTAGAGGGAAAATAATTTTTATAAAATACTTTACCTTTATTCTTGAAGAAAATATCATTTCTTCTTAAAAATTCTTTAATTTTTTAAAATTATCATGTAATTTTAAAATAAAAAAAATTATTTGAAAATAAACATGAAATATTGTCAAGTATTATTCATGGAAATATGTTGTTATGAGTGTTTAAAAGTCCTTTTATGTCTTGTATGTAGAAAATTGTCCTCATACTTTTGTCGGAGAAGTCAAAAAGTACCTCATATGAAAAACAAAAGGAATATTCCTTCCATACAATTTAATAAAAATTCATCAATTGGTAAAATTAACTTTAAAATATTATAGAAGAATATAAATAATATTACATACTTAGGAAACATGGATGTGGATGACAAATAGACCCTGACAAATACTTACGTACAAACAATCTTAGAAAAAAAGTGTGATTGCAAAATTATCCCATCCATTAGGTACTATTTCTTCCATATGAATCTGAAAATATGTTATAGTGGGTTTAAACATATTATTAACATGTAAAAGAACATTAATAATATCTAATATATCATATATTATTCAATTATGACTTTATATTACCCATTTTTTATAAATTCCATGTTAAAGACACATTTTGGGGAATAACTGTTTTATTTATCATAGGTCTTTTTGATTAGTTATTATTGATCTTATTACTAAGATTATGATTTATTATTTCCATAATTTAAAACAAGATATATATATATATATATATCATTAAAATTCATTATATTGACTGATATAATAGACTAATAATTGAAAAGGAATACCCAGTTAATGGATAAGGTAGGTCGTACGTACGCATGAACGTTGTTTCTGTTTCCTTATTGAATTTAATGGAAGAAATTAAATAACATATATATTTATATATATAAATCCAATAGAATTTTTATGTAAAATATTTCATGATTATTGATTATATGTACTTTATAATCAATCTTTAATGGTTAATGTGGTGAATGAATCAGATCACATCGTGGAGACTGTAGGTCGTACGTAAGCATGAGCGATGATATCATTCAATTAATGGTTTAATGGTATGAAATTGTATGGTATATTAATTCTAAAGATTAATTAACATGTTATATTCATTATTTAAATCCATTATAATCATTATTATACCAATCCTAATTAAGTATTGTTGGATAAAAAATTATACCATGGCGTTGAGTTGTTAGGTCATACGTACGCACACATGGTGATATTGTTATTTGTATGATAAATAAAAAAAGTATATGGTAGTACCATAATTATAATAAAATCTCATAATGTAGAATATACTATATTTATTACATTATTATGGGAACAAAATTAGAATAGGAAGTATAGTAAGAAAATAATTCTTAATGAGGTCATAAAATAATTTCCACATTTTCGAGTATCTACTTTTGATTTGAACAAAACATCTCCCTATGATGGAATTATACCGAAAATGTGGCCTCTTGGAGTAAAGGAATGATTTTGGAAAGATATTTGGGTAGGTGTTTGTCTATCCAAAGGGGTTTGGAGGTGAAAATAAAAGAGAAGGAGAAGATCCCTTTTATTGGAGAGGTGAAGGGCACTTTATGAATGTCATTAAATATTAATTTATTATACAGTGATTTTTAGTTTATAATCATCCCAAACTGATTTATTTGGAATATAAGACGAATATGGGTCTAAATACTCTCAAAAAATAGGTTTTATATAAGTTTATGTTACAAAAATAACCTTATCTTTTTGCTTTAACCCTCAGTTAAAAACATCAATTCTTGCCATGTCTTTTGTATTTTCATAATATATGGTTAATATAGTTAATATAAAATTCCAAGAGAAAAATATGTGAATTATTAATTAAATTTATTACATTATATAATTAATTTGTTTGAATCTTATATTTTTTGGACTAATATATAATTCAATCAAATACTATTATTTTTAAACATTTATTTATGTCAATTTTGACACTATTTAGTAATTGATTTTTGTTAGTCATAAAAACATGATTCCTTCAAAAAAAGTTATAAACTCATGAAAAAGATGTAATTTTCATCCAAAATATTCTTTTATGACATAAAAATTTTCAAATAATATTTATTTTAATATTTATAATATAATTTATTTGACTACCTCATTAATAAGATAATCATAACATCATTATTGTGTAATAAATTTTTTTATCTATTTAGTGTCTAAAAAATATAAACAAGATAACACGGTGTATATAATATTTTTTTATTTTTAATGACTATTTTTAGTCTAATATATAATTTTTATATACCAAAATAAAATTGTTTTAGTTAAAATATACATGTTTATGTTATATTTACCTTTACTTTAGAATAATTATTATAACATGTCATTTTCACAACTAATAGGGTCTCAAATTCCACAATTTTGTCCTAAGGATTGTTTTGGTCTCTTATTACTCATACAATATGATTAGTACATGTGTTAGAGAGTTCTATATTATTATTATATTATTTTTTTACTTATTTACCTAATTAACATTTTAACCATGTTAAAAAATAGTAATTACGAAAGATACTATTCATAATGTCCAAAAATAAAAGGTACCTATTTAAAAATTTTGGATCTTGTTATTCAAAATATGGAATCTATTTCTATAAATTCAAAACACTAAATTGGAAGAAATTAATATAAAATTAATTCCCAATGTCAAAACTGGAAAGTGGATTTTTACGAATTTAAAAATATCAAAAGATTGACATGTGTTTATATCCAATTTAAAAGTGATATTACATAAAATGTCCAAAATTTTATTAAATGATAAAAACATAATCTAATAACACTTTGAAACAAATTAAAAAGATAAAATAACTATATAAATAAATTAGATGAAAAGGCTGTTTTGAATTGAAATACATTACTTCACACTATTCATTAAAATTTTATTTTTTTTTCGGAAAAATGAAAAAAATTCAACCAAATTAAATTTTGATGTTTCAATTCAAAATAGGATTCTTATTTTATCAATTATAATATTCAAAAGTGTAAAAAACTATATTTAAAATCGGTGCACCATTAGAAGCCGTCAAAACTGCTTTATTTAAAAAATACAACTTTTATCTAAAAAATTGAATTTATTCTTATATTATGTCTAGAAAATAAATAATATTAATTTTAATATTATATAAAATTCTAAATTTGGTTACTACTATTCACAATTTCTAGTTAATATCCCATTAAATAATTATATTTTAATAATTTATCGTTGTTTAGTAAAACTCAACATTGTGTACAATGCCAACTGATGTGGAAGGTCACTCTTGCATGTAACACAATCCAATTTAGTGTTTCATGTAGTGAAATCTTAATTTTTTGTTGTGTATAACATAATCCAAGCATATTTATTTTATTCATTTAATGAAATATATACTAATTGTTTTGTGTATTGTACAACAACTCAATGATGCATGTAACATTTGATAAGTCGGTTCAGTATGAAAGGAAAGTTTGACATAGTGAATTACAATATATAAATGAAAAAATTGTAATTAATTAAAACAAATTCCACAAAAACATGTGTTTTTATATTATACCCCCTTAAATATAATTTCTCCCTCATAATTCCTCAGGTTTATAAAGAAATATCACTAGGGATCTCACTAATGTTATTTCTTCTTAGTTTCCAAATGTTGACTGACCATTTTCCATGATACCAAATATATAGACCCATTCATGGCTTAAATGTACAATAGATTTATTATATAGAATATTTAATACATTACAAATATATATGACCAAAGACTGTATTAGTTTAGTGTCTTTGGAATCATGGAATATAATATTTTAACTTGGTGAAAGATCATCAACATCTCCCATTAATATATTCCCATTTTGTTTTACAACCAAAAAATTTCTGTATATGTTGGAGAAAATAATACATAAAAATGGTGAGCTCAAATGATCAGTAAGGGTAAACATGGAAAAAATAAAACAAACCATACGCATAAGAATGTAACAACAAGAACATAAAGATTAAACATCAAAATCATCAGTCATGGAATAAATCATCGCATTACGTAAGGAATATATCATAAATGAACATTTACCATGATAAAATACAATAGGCATAAACCATGGAATTATGTAAAAAAAATAACCATGTAATATGATTTCCATATTAGCCCAGATATTGATGATATGATCATCATAGTGGTTAAAGTCCATTAAGAAATCATGTTTACAGGTTGTTCCAGCCATGTATTACTGAACCAGATTTACAAATCGTTCCTACATTGTATTACTTAACCAGATTTACTCTGAATTCTATTCATGTCTATATAATGAGATATAAATCTTTACCGAGTGCATTATAGGGATATATAGGTCTGACTATTCTCATAATTAAATAATTATTACAGGTGCCACAAAAAATCATTTATCATTGCATAACCCATGAAATAAAATGGGTTTCATCAACATCATTCTATCATAAAATAATCTATATAAAATATCATCACATCATTAGCACTCTCAAATCATAATAATAATAGAGATAGAAACATAACCATATTTAAATACCATTATTTTAGATTTAAAATAATTTTGATAAAACACCTGAAAAAATTATTGAGGAAAATATCCTTTCTTCTTTGAAAACATTTTATTTTCTAAATATTGCATGAAATTTTATAATAAAATAATTTAATTGAAAATAAACTTGAAATCTTTTAATGTAAGCTTTATGTATATAAGTCATTATGAAAGTGTAAAAATATATTCATGTTGTATAAGTTAAAAAACATAATCCTAATACTTTTTTCAGAGAATAAAAAAATTACCTCATATGGAAAATGAAAGAATGTTTCTTTCTATACCATTTAATAAAAATTAAACAATGGTAAAAATTTGATATTAATATTTTATAATAATATAAATTATATTACATACTTAGAAAACATGGATGTGTATGATAAATATAATGAAAAAATTACTTATGTTTAAATAATCTCAGATAAAAAAATGAGATTGCAAAATTATACTTTAACATAGGTCTTATTTCTTCCATATGTGTCTGAAACTTTTGTATAGTGGGTTTAAAAATATTATTAACTTGTAAATGAACCATAATAATATCTTCGATATCATATATGATTCACTTATGACTTTATATCACCTATTTATTTATCAATTCTATGTTAAAGAAACGTTTGGGGTAATAATAGTATTAATTATCATACATGTCATGAATTTTTATTCTTGATATTAATAATTGGTTAATTATTTACATACTAATAGAATGTAAAAAAATTATGTATATGTCATAAATATTCACTATATAAATATATATAATAGATGGATAAATTTAATGGAATACGTTGTTCATGGAGACGGTAGGTGGTGCGAATGCATGAACATTATATATGTTTCGTTATTTAATTGAACAGATGAAAGTAAATTATATGTATATATACATAAATATATTAGAATTATTATGTCATATATTTCATTATTATTTATTCTTTATTCTTTATAATCATTCTTTAATGGTTAATAGTTAGAATTAATCCCATCATGATGTGAAGATGATAGGATGTACATATGCACGTGGGATGATATCATTCACTTAATGGTTAAATGGTTTGGAATTGGATTTTATATTAATTATATAGAATTATTATCATGCTATATTCATTATATAAATCCATTATACTCATCATTATACCAATAAAAATTATGTATCATTGAATATAAAATTACCCCACGGTGTGGAGACGGTAAGTCGTATGTATGCAAGCATGGTGATATTGTTATTCGTAGGATGGATAAAAGGAGGTATGAGGTTGTATCAGGATTATGATAACATATAATCTTATAGAGGTTACTGTATTTATTACTTCATTATGGTAAAAACATAATAAGAGTAAGTAGAAAAAGAAAATATTTTTGAAAGAGGTGATAAAACAATTACCTCTTTTTCAAGTATCTCCTTTTGATTATCACAAAAGGTCTTCATAGGATGGCTTTAGCCCAAAAGTGTGGCATCTATGATTAAGGTATTGATTTTGGTATCAGATTTCTTAAGGGTTTTTTCTAAGCCAAATGGATTTAGTGACGTGAATACAAGAGAAAGTGAAGTTCCCTATTATAATATAGGTGAAGGGTGCTTTAGGAAATTCATTAAATATTAATTTATTATAAATTGATTTTTAGTTTCTAATGGTAAAATAATAATTTATTTAGAATATAATATGATTATGGGTCGAAATAATCTTAACCAATTGGTTTTAGACAATTTTGGGTCGCAAATTTAACATTATATGTTGGCTTTATCCCTTAGTTAAAAACATTAACTCTTACCATGTCTTCTTGCATTTTTATAATATATGGTTACTATAGTAACTATAAAATGTAAAGAGAGTCACTAGTAGATCATTAATAAAATTTTTAACATTATATAATTCAGTTTCATGAAAATTATATTTTTAGGACTATTGTATCATTTAATAAAATATTTTTTTTAACCAAAACTCATTTATGTAAATTTTGACATTATTTAGTAATGGATTTTTTAAAAGTAATAAAAAAATTAATCCTGTAAACTGAAGAAATTAAATTATACCTAACATGTACATTTAATCCAAAAAATCATTAATGACATCACAATATTCGTATTATATTTATGTAAATATTTATAATATCATTAATTTGAATATTATATTAATATGGTAATCACTACGTCATCATTGCGTTATAAATAAATTTATTTATTTAGTGTTTAAAAATTATAAATAAACTAACATGGTGTAGGATATATTTTTAGAATTATAATGAATAATTATAATCTAAGATAACATTTATATAAACCAAAATAAAATTGTTTTAGGAAAAACATACATGTTGATGTTATATTTCACTTTACATTAATTAATATAACATGTCATTTCAATAACCTAGTGGTTCTCAAATGCCAAACCTTCTGCTAAAGGATTTTTTGGGCCTCCCATGACTTATCCAATAGGATTATGACACATGCTAGGGTATTTTTATATTACTATAATATAATTATGTTACCCTTATTTACCTAATTTATCCATTAAACATGGAAAATAAAAATAATTATTGTTGTTACTATTCAAAATCTCCAAAAATAAAAGGTAACTATTTACACATTATTGAAATTATTATTCTAAATATGGAATCCATTTCTCAAAATTTAAAAAAATAGAAGAAATTAATTTAAAATTAATTCTCTTTGTCAAAATGAGAAAGTGGGTTTTGATGAAGTTAATACTACCAAAATATTGACATGTGTTTATGTACAATTAAAATGTGAAATTATTTTAAATGAACAAAATTGTATTAAATGATAAACACATAGTCCAATTAAACCTAAAAAACAATAAAAAATATTAGTCTATCTATAATAAAATTAGATAAAAATATAGTTTTGAATTTAAATGCATTATTTTTCACTATTCATTAAAAGATGAATTTTATCATAAAAATACCAAAACTTCAACCAAAGTAAATTTTGATGTCCCGATTCCAAATAAGAAGTTTATTTTTTCAATTATAATATATAAAAGTGGAAAAAACTAGATTTAAAATGGGTTATCTAGAAAAAGTGTCACATTAATGACATATTTTAAAGGTATTTTGAATTTAATTTCCATTATTGCTTTGTTTTGGGGGTTTCCCATGAATGTTCTAAGAATTGGTGAGTTTTCATGAATGAAGACAAACTATGTGCCCAATTCTAGATTTAAAAAAAATTTAGTTTCCTTTAAAACTACGTCAGTTTTCAAAAAATTTCATCCATTCCAATTTCTACTAGTCCTCCCCTAACCAATTAATTCCACCATGTAAATTTGGACCATTTTGTAATCCCTAATCATGGTAGATTTGGGTTTTTAGTTAAATAATTTGGCCTCATAGGAAGCCCATTCCCATTTTTTTAAATTTAATATTTTTTATTTAATTACATTTTCATTTTTTACTTTTTTCAGTGATTCCACCTTACACTCAAAGAAAACATCTTAAACTATTCTCCCATTTTCTTTCCCCCCACTTCAGAGCTATTATGCTATGAAAATTAGGATAGACCTTCATAGGGGTTCTCAAATCATCTAGATTTGAAGAAATAACTTTTTTCATTTATAACTCATTAATTTCTAACAATATTTTTCCCATTCTAGTTCTTACATAACATTTTATTCCATAGTCAAACCACAATTTAATTTTTGTCTGTTTTTAAATTCATATACTCGTGTATTTGGGGTGATTTCTATAAGATACTTCAAGTATGTGGATCTCCATCATTATTCTTTCCATTTTCTTAGATTTTCATTCAATTTGATTAGGTTTTCTTCCCTTATACTTGTGGTTCCTAATGTCCAGAAACTAGGGTTTTTAACCTAGGGTTTAACATTGATTTTTATTAGTCCAATATTCAGTTTTTAGGCCAGATCTACATTTCTTAAGGTGCATCAGTGGTGAGATTGAGTTTTCGCACAAAGGATTAAAGGGTTTTCATTAATTTTCTAGATTATTACATGTTCATGCAATGTTTTTTTTTCTTAGAATGATGTATTTATCATATTTTCTAGTTTATATTATTTTATTATTGCTGAAAAAATTAGTTTTATTGGTTTTTGTAATGCAAATGAATTTTAAATTCCAATTTCATGTGAAATTAGGATTTTTTTATAGAACTGTTTTATTAGTTCATTTAGAGCTTCCCTATAAATAATTAATTTATTTTATTGAAATGTAAATGGGATTCCAATCATGTTTTTAATGATTATCCTTTTTGGTTGTTGCTGTAAAAAATGGTTTTAATGGTGTTTGTGGAATATGTGAACTTTAAGTGCCATGTTTGTGTGAAAATTGAATTTTTACAAAGTTAACATTTCATGGTTCACAAGGGGCTTTCCTAAAATTGATTGGAATGTTTAATATAAATTTATTTGGATTCCTTTTTCGTTTTGGTAACTTACATGTGTGCACATAGTGTACATAGTGGGGTTCTCAAGGAGTATTGTGTGAAAAACTATGCCGGATTTTGAGAAATTGTTTCATTAAAAATCAAAGTATTTTGTTGTGTGTATTAAGTGATTTAAAATGTGTATGGATACTATACTGATTTTATGTGACTAGTAGTGGTGTTTAATATTAAAAATGGATTTATGTATCTTTCTGAAATTGTTTGATCACAAAGGTGGAAGCCCATGTACCTATTTGTGGCGAATTTGTACTAGTATGGCTAGTGAACCAGATGGGTTTCATCCCTAATTCACATATCATTTGGATAATGACAACTATTACTAAACTATTTGGATGATTATTGGGGACTACTAGGTTATGGGTATGTTACCTCCTAGTGGCTCGGGCATGATAACAATTTTTCCTATGGTTTCTTTTCACCGAGGTACGAGGTACGTGGGTCCCAAAACAATCTAGTTCCTAGGTGTGTTCCTAATATTTTTTCTCATTGGATTTATGGTATTTAACCTTTTATTAGGGTGTTAATGGATGTGAAATATAGTATCTAACATGTATATTTAAACATGTTATACTTATGAATGTTTTATTTTGAAAGTTGTTTTAAATTGAATGTTTCATTTCATGGAATTTGACACCAATTTCCTTGCATATTAAAACTGCTTTCTTTTTCACATAGTATTGCATGAACATTAATATAATTGGGTTGTATCCTTTTGGGATTTGTCTCACTCCATACTTACAACCCTTGGGTGTAAGTAGACTTTGTTAAGTTTGACTCAGGAAAAGGTAAAGTCTCAGGTGAAGGTGGTTCGGGCTGTTAGAACCCTCACGCGGTGCAGTGTTGTGAAGACAACTCGAGGGTGAGAACCAGATTTTCATGTGGAGTCTTTAGGGATAACATTATTATTTCTTTCCTCTTGTATTGTTTTCAAATCCATGTATTCAATTATGGTTTTTCCTTAAGACTTGTTTCACTGGACATTTCATATTTATGTTATGGATTGTTTTTAATGTTTTATGATTTCTTACTCGCATAAATAGTTCCAAAACCAAATTGTTTGATACCCAGGTATTTATTTAAGACCATGGTGATAGGTAATTCCCTTAAATCCTTTCCACGTTTTAGGTTTGGTGCTGGTGTTGGACCATATTTGGTTCATGAAAAAATGGTATCAAAGGGGGTTAATGTTTTTGGATTATGTTACTATTTTGGGATTAGTCGGGATAGAAAGAAGATAGTATTTTTGGGGTTGGAGTTACGGTCACGATTAGGGTGCCTAGACTCGATATCTCTTGGAAGACCTTGAGTCGCTAGGGGACGTTGTAATTGTCTGATTGACTTCACTTCTAGGTGAGACGTGTGGGCTGCAGACCACACGTGAACATCAGACGTGGGTGGAGTAGTTGTTTCATTTCTTGCTATATTGTGTTTAGATTAATTATATTTTATGTATTTGAATAAAATTTCCAAATTATGGTATTGATTATTGTTTTTGTGACTATTTCATTTTGTATCAGGATGCCTCCCCAGAAGGCTCCCATATGCCCGTGGGAGGAAGCCGAAGAGAGTTCTACCACACCAATTGATCAGAGGCTAACTGAGTATGGGGTCTGGGCTATCCAAGCGCTAGGATAGAGACCATAACCTATTCAAGATCTTGTTATAGAATATGAGACTATTTCTAGAAAGTACAAGGCCTGAGAGTTCTTGAAAAATAAGCCTCCCACCTTGCGAGACAACATAGAACCCCAGGAAGTCGAAGAATGGATTGGAAATATCGAGCGCATGTTTGAGATTTTGGATACACCTGAGAAGATAAGGTTGAAATGTGCCTATATTATATAGGATGGTCCCAGCTACATGTGGTGGGAATTGGTTCTTCATATTGGGATGAATGAGAAAATGCGCTCGGGATACTTCAAGGTTGTATTCAATAAAAAGTACTTCTCTGAGGTGTTGGCTTATTCTAGGTCCAAAGAGTTCATGGAACTTGTTCAGGGGAATATATCTGTGATATAGTACACCAACCATTTCAAAGATTTGTTTCATTATTCCCTAGAAATGGTCTCCAATGAAAAGAAAAGGCCCATATGTTTGAGAAAGGCTTGCGACTAGAGATATACTCCTAAGTGTTCTTATTTAAGATGAGGACCTATACTGAGGTTGTTGATTAGGTGTGAATAGTGGAGATTTATAGGAAATCTAAGGCTGGTTTCTCTAGTTCAGTATCAGTAATGGGAAGTGGAATATCCTCAGAGATGAAAAAGACGTAGGAAGATCATGTGAAGAAAGGATGTGGTAGTTCAGGCCACTCTTCTAGGAATTTTTCATCTACTGATTCTGATACGAGATCAGTCATGTGCCACCAGTTTGGGAAGTCGTGGCACATCCAACAGCATTCCTACTTCCTCTGAATCCTTATTACCATTGTGGAGGCATGGGGAATTTACCTCACTTATGAGAGGTGTCATGTCCACTTCCGAGTGGGGCAGGGTTTGTGGCATCAATAGGAGTGCCAACACAGTCCATGTCGTCGAGGATTTGGGGATCTTGATTTGGAGGTTGTGGTGGTAGGTCCAGGTCATCTTCTGTGTATATCTAGTTCAAGGAATAGCCAAAGACTAGTGTCCATCCTCAGGAATAGACCTCACATATCCATGTGGTGGATCAGTCCCCAACCGGATCAGAGGTGGGAATGTCAATAGTTCAAGGTACCTTTTTGACCGCATCTTCTATAAACGATTCCCTTTTTGAAATTTATGCCTATGCTTCATTAATTTCTACCCATTTTGTGGAAATGAAAAAATTACCAACCAAGTTGTTTTCTTTTGCGATGGAGTCGGTGATTCCACTGGGGAATAAGAAGGAGTAGGGTCTGAGGTGCCCCTTGTGTGCTCTATTCATGACAGGGGAAAATATGGAGTTGGAACTCTGGGTCCTAGATATGGAACTATTTGAATAAATAATTGGCATGTATTTTCTAGTACACTTCTAGGAGAACATCAATTTAAAAAGGTGGCTAGTGAGTTTCATGGAACATGATTGGAGTCTTTAGGATTTTCCTGGTGAATGGGATCCCCAGTCTAGTCGCGACGAACTCCACTCCCAGAGTTAGGAAGCTATATCTTCTATTTATTGTTTCTCTTTTTAGTGTATGAAGGTATCTACCCTGAAGGTGCACTGAATAATGTAGTGAATGAGTTTCCAGAGGTATTCCAGGATAATTTTGTAGGTTTTCTCCTGGATAGGGATGTGGAGTCTTCGATTGATCTAGTGTCGGGATAATATCCATTATCTCCTCCCTCATATCACATGGACACTACTGAGCTAAGTTAATTAAAGATGCCTCTATATGTCTTATAATCAAAAGTATTCATTCTCACATGAATCTCTCCTTGGGCCGCTTCTGTGTTGTTTGCGAAAAAGGCTGATGGATCCCTCCAGTTGTGCATTGACTACCAGAAGCTAAATAAGGTAATAATTAAGAAAAAATTCCCTTTTCCTAGAATAAATGATTTGTTCAATCAATTGAAGGAGTAAAAGTGGTTTTGAAAAACATAATTGTGTTCGGTATACAATTAACTCAAGGTGAATGAAGCTGATATACCAAAGGTAGCTTTCTAAAGAAGGTATGGACACATTGAGTATTTGGTCATGCCTTTCGGATTGACCAATGATCTGGTGGTTTTTATAGAACTCATTAACAATGTTTTCCCTCTCTACCTCGATTAATTTTGGTTGGTGTTTGTGGATGGTATTCTAATATACTCTAGATCTGATGAGGAACACTAACATCACTTTAGGATCATCTTGGGTACTTTGTAGGATCACCACCTCTATGAAAAGTTTTCAAAGTGCACTTTTTGGATTTGGGAAATAAAATTTCTGGGGGCATGTTATCACAAGGTAGGGGTTTCAGGGGACCTTGAGAAGACTTGATCGGTCATGTCATGGGAGAAACCGAAGAATGTGTTTAATATTATAATTTTCCTTGTCCTGGCTGGTTATAACTGGAGGTTTGTTCGTGATTTCTCTCAACTTGATTCACTGATGACCGCACTCACTCAGAAAGGGGTGAAGTTTGTGTGGGGGTCATAATTATAGGCATCGCTCGATGATCTAAAGAGCCTATTTCCTACCGCCCCCATTTTTATTTTTATAGAGGATGGAATGGGGAATATGGTCTATTGTGATGCTTCAGGTATGGGTATTGGATGCATTTTTAAGCAGGATGATCACGTGGTGGCATATGGCTCTCACCAACTCTGACCACATGAAAATAACTACCTGACCCATGACTTAGATTTGGTAATGTAGATTCATGATTCGACGACTTGGCATCACTACCTCTTTGGGGAGAAGTTTATAGTATACTTCTATCACAAAATCTCGACCTATATCTTCTCGTAGAAGGACCTTAACTTGAGGCATCGTCACTGGACCAAATACATGCAGGGGTTCATCATTGAAATTGTCTATAACCCAGGAATGGGTAATGTGGTGGATGATTCCTAGAGTAGACAGGTTCTAGTGCGGGATCTTAGGGAGTTCGGTGATGAGTGGACCTTGATGGGGATCATGGCTCAGATGTGTGAGGATAAGAGGGATCACAGTGGAGGTGCGTTCTTGGAGAGCATCTAGTTGAATCCTTCTCTGTTGGAGATGATTCATAGGGAACTACATAGTGACAAGCTTTGTTAGTGGCTGATGTAGTTTCATTATGGTGGGGAGATGTCCTCTAATTGGCCATCATCCCTAGAGGGAATCCTCTACTTCAAGAGCCACTCAGTAGTGCCATTTTCTCTACGGAAGGTGGTGATGTAGGATTGCCACCAGTCTTATTGGGTTGTCCATCCAAGTTTCACCAAGATTTATTATGGTGTACGATGACACTTCTGGTGGCCAGGTATGTGATGGGACATAGTGGAATTTGTGTTGAAATGGAACACGTGCCAACAGATGAAAGAAGAGCATCAGAGACCCTATGATTTCCTCCATCCATTAATTATTCCTTCATTAAAGTGGGACGTGGTTTCTAGGGACATCATTTTTGTCTTTCCTAATACACCTCAGGTTAATAATTCCATTTGGGTTGTGATTGATCAGATAACTGAATCGTCCCAATTCATTCCAATCCAAGATACAACTATATTGGATGAGTTAGGCCATTTTTATCTTCAGGAGGAGGTGAGACTCCATGGTGTGCCATCAGAATTTGTCGTAGATAGAGACCCCCATTTAACTTCTTGGTTATAAGAAGTTTGTTTGAAGGCTTTGGGGGTCTCAAATTAAGATGAGCACATCATAGAATCCTCAAACAGATGGTCAGACAGAGTAGGAGAATCATATTTTGGAGGAAAGGCTATGTTCTTATAATTTGGACATTGGAGGTTCCTGGGATATCCTTTTGAGATTGGTTGATTTTTTTTATAATATCATTTACCAATACTAAATTCAAATGGATCCTTTTGGGGTGCTCTATGGTTGGCCTAGTCAGTCCCCCCCTGTGTTGGAATGTGGTAGGTGAGACTTCATTATTGGGGGAGAGCCTTGTGCATGAGACTTATGAGAAGGTCAAGTTGATTATGAAGCCCTTATTGACTGTTTATAGTCTTCATAAATCATATGATGGCCAGAGGCATCGAGTCAAATATTTTTCTGTGGGTGACAGGGTATTCTTGAATGTGGCCCCTCGTTTGGGCCGTCGTTGATTGAAAATCCATGGAAGATGAAGCCGTGATATTTCATCCATTTTGAGATTATCGAGCGCATTGGAAATGGGGAATATAGGTTGTATTTACCTTCACAGTTTTCATCCATCCATGATATCTTCCATTTTTCCTAGATGAAGAAATACTAACAGATCCATCCCATGTGTTGGGTTAGGAAGAACTGGAGATAGAGCCAGACTTATTAGTCTTTGAGAGGTCAATGCAAATAGTGGACTCCCAATAGATGGTGCTTCAATGTAATTCTATTCTGCTGGTCCCGGTTTGCTGGCAGCATGGTGGTGATACCCATGAGAGTTGGGATCGAGTTTCTTGGGTTGAGGAAGTGTACCCATTATTGTTTTCTGATCAAGCTTAATGTTGACTTTCTGGGAAGAAAAGTCATTTATGGTGGGTAGAATTGTCACATCCATGAAAAATTTGAAAGGTTTTTTAATTTAATTTCCACTATTTCTTTGTTTTGGGAGTTTTCCATGCATTTTTGGAGTAATGGGTGAGTTTTCATGAATTAGGCCAAACTATGAGCCCAATTTCAGATATAAAAATAAATTTTAGTTCCGTTATAACTCCATAATTTTTCAAAACTTTTATCCATTCCAATTCCTACTTGGCCTCCCCTATCCTATTTACACCACCATATTATTTTTTACCATTTAGGAATACATAATCATGGTGTATTTGGGTTTTTAATTAATGAATTGGACCCGCCCGGAATCCCATTTCCAGTTTTAAAAATAAATATCTTTTACTTAATAACATATTCATTGTTTACTATTTTTCAGTTCTTCTACCTACCACTCAAAGAAAACATCCTTAGACGCTCTCCGATTTCTTTTCTTATCTATTTTGAGCACTTATGCGCCGCGAATTAGGACATACCTTCATAGTGGTTCTCAAATTGTCTAGATTTGAAGAGGTAAATTCGTTTCTTTATAAATCCTTCATTTCTCACTCTTTTCCCCCATTCTAGTTCCTACATGACCATAACTGTTTTATTCTAACCTCAATAGAATTTTTGGCTATTTATAAATTCATCTACTGGTGTATTTGGAAGATTTCATCATGATACCTCAAGTAAGTGGGCCTCCTTCATTCTTCTTTCAATTTTCATTGGGTTTCATTCAATTTTCATAGAATTTATTCCCTTATAAATGAGGTTAATAATTTCTAGAAACTATGTTTCCTATACTAGAGTTTATCCTTGGGTTTTATTAGTCCAATATTCTGTTTTTAGGCATGATCTACCTTCTTTGAGATGTGGTGGTGGTGCGATTGAGTTTTCGCACCATGGTTCCAAGGGGTTTCATTATTTTGATAGGTGATTCCATGTTCATGAAATATTTGTGTCTTAGAATGTTGTATGTATAATATTTTAAGGTTTATCTCATTTTATTATTGTTACAAAAATAATTTTTTGTGGTGTTTGTATTGAAAATGAATTTTAAATGAAAATTCCATGTGAAATTGGGGGGTTTTCGTGGAAATGTTTTATTAGTTTATTTGGGGATTCCCTAAAAATAGTTAATTGATTTTATTGAACTATAATAGGGAATAAAATCATGTTTTTAATGGTTATACCCTTTGTTTGTTTCCGAAAAATGGGTTTAAATGGTGTTTGTCGAACATGTGAACTGTAAGTGCCATGTTTGTGTGAAAATAAGGGTTTTACAAAGCTATCATTTCTTGGATCACAAGGGGATACTCTAAAATTGTTTTCTTGGTTTCATTGAATTTATTGGGATGAATTTTATGTTTTTTTTGACTTAAAAGTGTGCACAAACTGTACAAAGACGAGTTTTCAAGGAGTTTTCGGTGAAAAAAATGCTGGAGTTTGAGAAATTGTTTTGATTAAAATTAAAAGTGTTTTGTTGTATGTCTAAAGTTGTTTAAAATGTGTGTAGTTACTGTAGATATTTTATGTAACCATTAGTTGCATTTAATATGAAAAATAGACTTATGTAACACAAATACCCTAGTTACTTAGATTCGGTGTATTATTACATAACATTGGCATGATACAAGGAATCATGTCATGAAAGACCAATCAGTTTAATAGACTTGGAAGTACTAGATACATTCATAATTTTCACATTATATCATGAAATAAAAACATCAACATATTTTTTCCAAATTTGAACCCACTTATATCCCTAGAATATCTTTCTTGGTCAACCATTAAACACATCATCACATCTTGGGAAAAATAAAACATAGAATGGGTTGAGATAAAATGCTCAGTAAGGATAACAATATAGTGGAAACTTTTATAAATAAGAATAAACATTTAAGGAAATGTATAAGACTAAAACAAAATCCTTTTAAACAAAATGTTTAGCAAAATATGGAAAAGATAAAATCAAATAATTACATTTATATAATCACATAGATATTCCACTAGTCGAATAATCACATGAAATATCAATAACAAAATTCATAATGATGGAATGTATAATTCCTAACATCATAACCACATAGTCAAGGCATTATATGAAAACTAAAAATAATAATTTTTTTAAGGCTTTTTTCCAAGACTCTAGTTTGACTCATGAGACCAACCGATGCATCGATGAGCTATAGAGGGATCCACCAGTTACTTACTAAGTCCAATGCATTCCCCATATGAAAAGGTTTAAACATAACATAAAAATCCGTATTAAAACTGGCATATGAAATGCCAAAACTTCATCTATAAACCATGAATGACATAAAAATAACACATCCATATTAAAAAAAACACAAAACCATTAATACAATATGGAATAATTGTATTATAATAAATCAACATCGATTATGAATAATATCCTATAAAGGATGTTGACATAATTGAAAATGAAAAGTAAAAATATTTTGGATAAATATCCATTTTTCATGAAATATTTTAATAGTCATATAAATAATTTCTTTTAAATGATATTTTTGAATCAAAGAGTCTCATACTACTTTGAAACTTTTGAAAGGAATTAACATTTTATAACATTCATGTCCATATAAATAAATACTTAAAACCTTTTTGAAAACATGGAAATTAATGGGAATGGTTTAGACAAATAAATCTTTAAAAAATTTAAAATGATGTTTTAGTAAAAATTCCATTAAAAATAATACTTTTGAAAAAACTTTTATGAAACACGGCCATGGATAATAAATATGTCCTAGTAGATACTTACATTAAAACAACCTCGGAAAATAATGAGATTGTGAAATTAACCCGTACCTTGTACTTTTCCTTAGTCGATGGAATGTTAACCTTTTTTATAGAGTTAAAAAATTGTTATTAAATTATAAAATAATTATATAATAAATATTATATCATATATGATCCTTTAATATTTCATTGTTAACAATATTTCCGCAGTATGATCTTTTCAAGTGTTAAATGATCTGTTTTCCTTTATATGGTTGATTAAGTTAGCCATATTTCTTAGGGATAAGATTTATGTTATTCATATTCAAAATGATATTACATTCTTGAAAATTATTTTTAATCATAAAATTAAAATTATTCTAGAATGATTACGATGGGGAATGAATCTCACCGCGTTCGTGGAAACGGTAATCCGTACATATGCATGAGTGAAAATATCATTATATTTATGGTGATGTCATATGTAATTGGATAGTATATAATATATACTGAATCATTAAAATTTAATACTTATTATTTACATCAGTTATACTCATTGTTATACCCATCCAAAAAATGAAGTGTTTGAATAACAAACTACACCAAGACGTGGAGACGATAAGTCATACGTACGAACATATGGTGACTTTGTCATTCATATGATGGATAGAATAATTAATATGGTTGTACTATTTTTATAATAAAATAAAAGTATATAGATGATACTGGATTTATTATTTTATAATGGAAACAACAAAGAAAGAAGAAGTTGAAGAAGAAAAGAACTTGAAAGAGTGTGGTAAAATTATTACCTCTTTATCAGGTGTTTCCTTTTGAGTTAATAAAAATGGCTCCTTAGGGTAGATTTATGATCAAACTAAGGCATCTAGGTTGAATTTAAGAAAATTGGAGGGATATATATGTAGGGGTTGGCCGATATAAATGTATTTTGATGTGTGATTTTTAAAGAAGGGGAAGTGCCCTTTTATAAGAGAGGTGAGGGGCACCTTAAGAAATGATTGAAAAATTATTTTATAATAAAATAATTTTCGTTTTATAATGGCTCCATAATGATCTATTTATAGGACATGGTGGGAATGATACTAAAAACTTTGAAAAAATAGGTTTTATATAGGTTTGGGTCACCATATTAACCTTATATTTTAGATTTAACTCTTAGATAAATAGTTTATCTTTTACCATGTATTCTTGTATTATTATTATAATTGGTTATTAAACATACTATAAAATGAAAATAGAACCTAAAGTGGTTCATTAATGATATTCATATAATTTTTTAAGTTCTTTGGCAGATCCAATGATTTTTAGGACTATTATATAATTTAATAATATATTATTTAAAAAAAACTCATTTAGGTCAATTTTCACACAATTTAGTATTTGGTTTTTTAAAAAGTCAAAAGAAAATTTTTACTTCGAACCAAATTCGTTGAATCTAACCCAACATGTCATATTCACCTATAAAATTTGTGTATGTCATAAAAACATTGAAATTATATTTATTTTACTATTTATAATATCATTTATTTTATTCTTTCATTAATAAGGTATTTACTACATCAACATTGTGTCATAAATAAAATTTATTTTTTAACGTCTAATATTTATAAATAAATTTAAATTTTGTAGGAAATATTATTATATATATAATTAGTATTTATAGTCGAGAAAATAACTTATGTAACCCCATTTAAATTTTATTTACTAAAAAAATATGTTTATGTAATTTTTTTCTTTAATTTAAATTAGTTAACATAAAGTGTCATTATAACTGTCAAGTGGCTCTATGGGTTTCCAAAATCGACCCAAGGATGCCCATGGTTGGACAAATATCAAATAATAGAAATAGGAAACATGTTAGGGTGATATAATATTATTATAATATTATTTTTTATCGTTATTTATAGGATTTAACCTTTAACCATGGTAAATAAAATATTTACCGAAGTAATTATTCATAATGTATGAAAATAAAAGTTACATATTTTCACTATTTGGACCTCCTGATTAAAAATATGGAATCTTTTTTTCCAAATTCTAACAATAGAAGTGGTAGAAATTAATTTAAAATTTATTCCCGTTGTCAAAAAAAGTCGTGTTTTTAAGAAATAATAACAATCAAAAGATTGACACTTGTTTAAGTCCAGTTTAAATGTGAAATTACATAAAATGACCTAAATTGATTTAAATGATAAAAATATAATCTAATGATACATTAAAACCACTCAAATGTATAATTTAACACTATAAATTATTTTCATTTAAAAATTTGTTTTTAAGTAAAATTTAGTATTTTCACTATTCATTAAAAATCAAAACTTTTCAGAAAAGTACCAAAAATTCTCCCTATGATAATTTTGATATTTCAAATTCAAAAATAATATCCATTTTGAAAAATATAATTTATAAAATTTTAAAAAGTGATTATTACTATTTATAATGGCTAGTTTGACTCATCATGGTGTGTTAAAACTCCATGTTGCATACAACGCAAATTTCTCCATTATTCAAAGGGAAATGTACTGTGCAAACCTGGGGTGTTACATTCTCCACTAAAAATAATTTCATCCTCAAAATTTCTATAATATTACTACTTAAAAATATTTGGGTGGTTCTTCATCACTTGTTCCTCAGGTTCCCACATTGCCTCTTCCATATTATGGTTTCTCCTTAGAACTTTTTTCCATGTGAGTCATCCGGTTTCTCATCACTTGTTCTCTTGTATCAAGAATTTTGATAGGAACTTCACAATAAGATAGATCATGTTCCATTTCAATTTCCTTATATGTCAGTACATATGTGGGGTCAGGAATGTAATTTATCAACCGTGATACATGGAACACATCATGAACATTGGATAGACTTGGTAGCATTGACAATCAATAAGAAACTACTACAATTCGTTCTAGAATTTCAAATGGTCGGATGTACCTGGGAATCAATTTTCCCTCCCTACAAAAACGTATAACTCCGTTCCATAGAGATACCTTCTAGAAAACATGTTCTCCTACTTGAAAGTCCAAATCCTCTTTTCGGTTATCGGCATATCTCTTTTACCTACTTTGAGCTGCTTTGATGTGGGTTTGTATAATCTTCAATTTTACCATTTTTTGTCAACAATTTTTAGGACTATGAGTTTTCTTTCACCAACATCATCCCAACAAGTTGGTGTTCGACATCTCATTCCATATAATGCTTTATATGGTGCCATTTTAATACTTTAATAGAAGCGATTTTTATAGAAAATTCTACAAGAGGTAAATATTGTTCCCACATACCCTAAAAGTCAAGTGAGAAAGATCTCAACATGTCTTCTAATGTTTGAATAGTCTGTTTTGATTGTCCATCAGTTTGATGGTGGTAGGATGTGCTCAAACGAAGTTCAGTATCTAGTAATTTCTAAAGAATTTTCCAGAATCATGATGTAAAACGGGAATCACGATCAGGACCAATTGATAGGGGTACTCCATGAAGTCTTACAAGTTAATTAATATATATTACTTCCATACATTTATGAGGTAAATATTCTCTTATAGAATGAAAATGTTCTGACTTGGTAATACCAACAACAATGACCCATATTGCATCATTATTTCTTGGAGTCGTTGGTAGACCCACGACAATGTTCATCAGAATATTATCCAATTTCTGCTCAGGTATGGGAAGATGCTACATGAGTCCTCCAAGATGTTTCCATCTAGCTTTCACTTGTTGACAAACCATACTTCTTAACTCAAAAATCTACAATCTCCATCTCCATTTTATCCCACCAAAAATGTTCTTTCAAATCTCTATACATCTTTGTTCTCCCATGGTGTATAGAGAAATTGGAGCTATGAGCATCATCCAAAAATTCCCTTTTAGATGAGGTATGTTAGGAACACAAAGTCTCTTACCAAATTTCAAAATTCCATCTTCATATATGAAGTCACTCAATCTACCATATTCATAGCATTAATCATATTTTGAGACTCCTCATCATCAGTCTGAGAACTCTTTGTCCTTTCTAGTAATGATGGTTTGTCATCCATTTGAAAAAGTATTGATGTTTCACCTTCCATGGTTATTACAATATCCCACTTTACTAGATCCAGGAAAATAGGATCCCTTTCAACACTCATCATGTTCAAAACTCTGAGATATTTTCTACTCAAATCATCTTCCACCTTATGTGCCTTCCTCAGTGGTAGTGTGTAGTGAAATCATAATCCTTGAGTAGTTCAAGCCATCGTCTTTTCCTCATGTTGTGTTCTTTAGGTGAGAAAATATATTTCAAACTCTTGTGATCTGTATAAATATCACATTTATCACCATAGAGATAGTGTCTCTATATCTTCAGAGAAATGATTACAGCTGGAAACTCATGATCATGAGTAGGATAGTTCTTCTAATGTATTTTTAGCTACCATAATGCATAGACAATAACTCTATCATTCTCTATAAGGACACAACCAAGTCCTTTCTTTGAATCATCACTATAAATAACAAACCCATTATTCACCGATGGTAGAGTCAAGAGTGAATCATTAACTAATATTCTCTTCAGTTCATCAATAACATTCTTCACACTCTTTTTTCCAAACAAATTTAACCCGTTTACAAGTGATCTTTGTTACTGGTTTAAATAATCGGTCAAAATTCTGGACAAAACGCTGTTAATAACTTGATTAACCAATAAAATGACGTACGTTAGTTATACTAACCGGTGCTGGCCATTATTGGATTGACATGGTCTTTGAAGAATCAATATAGATTCCATCCTTATCGAAAATATGGAAAAGAAAATAAATCTCTAGAATCTAGAATTCACACTTGCTAAATTTCCCATGTAATTAATTTCTTCTAAGATTCCTTATGATAATGCGCAAGTGATTTTCATGATCTTCATAGATTTTTTTGTATACAAAAATATCATTAATAAATACCACTACAAAGACATCAAAATTTTTATTGAAAACACTATTCATTAGATCCATGAAGATAGAGGGATCATTAGTCAATCCAAAAGGCATTACTGTAACCTCATGACGCTCATGCCTGGATCGAAATGTTATTTTTAGAATGTATTCATTCTTCACACAGAACTGATGATATCCAGATCTATGGTCAATTGTTGAAAAATATTGAGCTCCATGATGTTGGTTGAATAAATCATCAATGCGAGGTAGGGGATACTGGTTCTTTATTGTTATATCATTGATCTCCCTGTAGTCAATGCACAACCTCATAGATCCATCTTTCTTCTTAACAGAAAGAACAGGGGCTCCCCATGGAAAAAAACTAGGGTGAATAAATCCCTTATCACTCAATTCATCTCATTGTTTCTTTATTTACACTAATTCCACTATAGACATTCTATAAAGGGTCTTCGATATAGGCCTTGAATCCGTAATTAAATCAATGGAAAACTCAATTTCTCACTCTAAATGATGTCTAAGTAAATCCTCTAGAAACACATCAACATTTTCTTGAAAAATAGGTACTTCATATGTTTGAACATTTTTTCCTTGAACATAGTTATATAATTATATTCCTCCACAACAATTGAATTTAGTAGAGCTACTTTGGGTAGATCTTGATAAGAATCAGGTGGTGACGTTTCTACTCTAATGATAAGGTACTCTTTATCATCATCGAAAATTGTAACCTCTGTCTTCTTAATATAAATTTTTACATCATGGCCTCAAATCCAATCCACATCAAGGATTATATCAAAATCAATCATGTGTATGATAAAGAGATCAGTAGATAAATTACATTTATATCCCTTAATGGGAACTGATTCACAATATTTGTTGCGATGATAGATCCCTTATGTGTTTTGACTGATAACTCCCTTGTTAAGTCAAATTAAAATTATCTAATTTTCATAGAAAAATGGGATGATAAGAAACAATTCAATGATTTAGAATCAAATAATGAATTTTCCAAACATGAGTTAACCATTAAATTTCCTGCCACCACATCTTTTAGATCTTCAACCTCAGCTGTAGTGATCGCATAAGCACGACCATTCTCCATTGGCCTACTCTGAGGTAAGTTCCCTTGGAACATAGAACATTTATTTTCATGATTCACCTTTTCTATACAATAATTTCATTCAATATTGACAGCCTCTTTCTTCCTCTTGCAATCACGAGTTTGGTGGCCTTTTTCACCACACTTATAGCAGACTCCCATTCCCTTCAGGCAAGTACCAGGGTGTTTCTTCCCACATTTACTGTATGATGGATATTCATATTTTCCCTTCTTCCCCTTATTTCCATTTTAATATTGTTTATTAAATCACTTCTTCTATTTATTTTCTATGAATTCATAAGACTTAGATAATTCCTTTTCGGTCTTGATAGCGCATGAGAAAATATCTTCGTACGATGAGAATGATTATGAGACTAATTCTCGATGGGGAAATGGTTTTATCCCATAAATGAATCAATCAATATTAATCCTTGGGTTACTTATATAATCTACTACATTCCTTTCTAAACTTGTAAAGATAGCCTAATACTTTGCGACATTCTCATCCTCCTTTTGCCTCAGATTCAGATATTGACTTTCCATATCAACTCGATGGTCATAAGGAAAGTATTTTTCTAAGAAAATATATTTATACTACCTAAATTTCATTTTTTATACTTCTTCATATTCCTTTTTGTTTTGGATTAATGACCACCATTTATCAATATCTCCCGTGTGGCGATAAACTGCCAGGAAAACTTATTCCCATTCGCTACTCCCTAATGCATGAAATATTTTCTATAAGAAACTTATCCATTGCTCAGCTGCTAATATATTTTTACAGCCATTGAATTTTTGTGGTTGTTTCCTTATGAAACGGTCAGACATAGATCCTCTGAGTTCTGGATTAGGGTGCTTCATATGGCTAAGGTTATTATTCATAACCGGAAAGATTTATCCCAGTATGGTGATAAGTTGATCAGCACCAATTGCATAACCAACTCCTCTATAATTATCTTGAGTAGGAGGAAAATCTCTACATGGATTACGTGGGTTGATATTGTTTCCATTCCTTATACTAGGCTCCATTTATAAACAATATTAAATAGTAGATTAGTTTATGAATCGCAATACATAATTAAAAACTAGTAAAATATTTAACATAAATTGAATAGTTTATAGATATAATCAAAAATCATAAAAATGTTTTCTATGAGGACTTATATACTTATAAACCATTCATAATGGTTTGTAAATAAAATGATAATTATCCTAAGTATATCCCATGGGAGAGTCGTAACCAATATTGCAGCAAGGTCCGTTGTCGTGCACCAGTTCCCATTCAAGTCTAGCTCAAAGCAGTGTTTTCATGTTTTACCCCTAGGTACATCTGTGCCAGATCCACCTCTACCTGCTCATATCCGGACAATGATTTATTTGTTGTAAAACTCAAAAAATATTTACATAACCAAAATTCTAGGAAGTTCTTCTATACTAATCCTCAAAGTATATCTTAGGGTAATGTTCTCTAATCGATGTTTTTCTAAATCTTTCTTCCAAGGTTTGTACTAAACTTCTTCTGATTCCAACTGTAATTCCCCAACCCCAGTTACCTAGAGTAAGTGCATTATTACATAACATTGGCATGATACAAGGAATCATGGCCTAAATGGCCGATTAGTTTAGTAGCCTTGGAATTACTTGATACATTCACAAGTTTTACATTAAATCATGAAATTAAAACATCGACACAATTTTTACACTTTTTAGCACACTTATTTCCATTGCCTATCCATGCAGGTCGACCACAAAATACTCCTTCTGATAAAATATTTACTTGAGACTCTTGTGATCAAAGTTGATGATAAAACACTCGCCAATCAGGTAGTGTCACTGCATATTCTATGCAATGATTACCACTGCTAACTCAATATTTTGGGTCACATATTTCTACTCATGTGGCATCAACTGGCATGAACCATATGAAATACATTTTTTCCTATATGTTAACAAACAAAAAAATCTTATCCCTAATGCATCGTAGAACACTACGTACTCGACACGCTACTCCAAAAATTTCAAGATCAAGGAACTCATCAAACTATACATAAGTGTTGAAAATATTATTGGAACTTCTCTATCCAACCGAATGTATTCCTATTATGAGTCAAATCTATCATTCATGATGATAACCTTGATAAATTAGCTATGAAACATTGATAATATCCTGCTATTATAAATAATCTCCACACCTCCATCACGCTGCTAGGTGGCTCCCACGTTAACAAACCATCCACGTTGGATAATACCACTACCACTCTCTCCACTGAGATAACGTGTCCCCAAAAGTGGAATGTCTGAATCTAGAATTGGAAATTCAAGAGTTTCCCATAAAGTTAGTTCTCTTAGAGTAAGTCCAAATTCATCCTTATGTGTCTCGTGTGCTCCTACTCAGATGTTGAGTAGATAAGGATAACATTGATGGAGACTACCATGAATAGGTATAAGTAAGGCTAAAATATCATATTCATGATTCCCATGAACACATAGAGGGTGATTCATCATGCCAAAGGTATTCATCAAGTACTCATAGTGACCATAGTTGAATCTGAAATCCTTTTTTGGTATATCCTCATCTCGTACATGAAATTAGTGAAAACCTGATCAAAGGTCATCCATCTAGGAACATATTTGGGGAAGACGTCCTCATACTCCACATATACTATTGGGAATTGAAAACTCATAACATCTACTATACTGTCATTCAGGCTAGCCAACTGATGAGTAGTCGGTTGCACCCTACTATGCATGAGTCCATCCTTTGATTCCTGGGATTCCCTTTTTCCAACAAAGAAAAACCAGGTTCCATCACTACAGAAACACCACACCCTTCTCCTAAAATACATTATCTAGGAATGGATTGTGGTTTATCAATCCAAACCAAAAATGAAATTGTAAGTCCTCAACACTACCACCAAGATATTTCAACCAAAACTCTCGCCTCCAAGGGTCATGTCACACTATTGAATTTGATGTGTGATCACTGAGTCTTCCCCAATGGATATCTCCAAATGTAATGGTTGATTCAATGGTTCTACTAGAATCTCTAGGTCTCGAACAAGATATGTGGAATGAAAGGAATGACTAGAACCTTTGTCTATCAGTAATGCAGCTAAAGTTTGAAAGACCCAAATTGTACATTGAATATTTTCCAAAGACCCTTGGTCAAAAGGATTGACCACATGCATCTGCCCCTACCACTATCCTCTACCTCCCTAAGTCTCACATGCACCACTTATGGGGAGGTGCTGGCTCCAAGTTGAAACTTCAACGTCCCCCTACTGCTCTCCCATATCTGCTTCCACATCCACCAACACGTGGATCTTCATGAATTTGTCGATGTGTCTTCCTTGGTGGTCCACCCACTGTTTCCCTACTAGTATCACAACAGATTATACATTCTCATGAGATTTTTCCCCTTCCATAACATGAATATCACCACTTATCCCTAGGATGATTAGACCCACCATATGAGCCTTGAACTGCTGATCATCGGTCTGAGGATATCCTCCTGAAATGTCTTCCACATCTTGATCCCTAAGACTGATATATGCTCCATATTATGGAGGTATATGCACATACTCATCAACTATTAAATATTACTAGCTGTACCTTCTCATTTTAGAATGTTTTGACCAACAAAGCTCAATAAATAACCCCCAACATACGTCAGAATGAATATATGTATAACATTGTCTCACATGTCTCTACAAATACTTCGCTCGAGGTTCAAATCCATGAATATGTGATATCTAACCATATATATTGAGTAACAAGAATGGTTGTTTAACCTCGATGAATAATCAACCATTGTAATGATACCCTACTGGAGCTAAAGAAGCTCCTGTATATGCACATCTTTTGGTGTTATTGGTGATAACTCCTCTATGAAGAGGATCTTGAACTCTGTCCACAAACGAGTCGCCTCTTCATGAGTTTGGATAGCCAAACTCCACTATCGCCCTGAAATTCCATGTAGAAGGATCCCTTCTTGGATCACCATCTGGTCCACTGGTATCCTCAATAGGTAGACAAATCTGGTCACCACCTCAAGCCAGTCCTCCTCCACATGAGTTTTGGGCTCACTTTGGAACCTGAGGGATCTCGGTCTCTAAAACTCGTGGAGTGTGATCGTCCTGTTGTAACACCCCAATCTTCCACGATACATTTCACTTTGAATAATTCAATATCTTGTGCTATACACAACTTTGAGTTCTAGCACACCATGACCAATCAAACTAGTAGTTATGAATAATAATAAACACTTTTTAAAATTTAATAAATATTATTTTTTAAAATGGTCTTCATTTTTGGATTTTTAATATCAAAATATGCTTTGAGTGAAATTTTTGTATTTTTTTGAAAACTATCAATTTTATATGAATAGTGGAAAACATTGCGTTATTGTTTAAAACTACCTTTTTATTTAAATAATTATTTATTTTATTTTAATTTATTTTATTTCAAAATAGATATATAATACCAATATTAGTTCAATGTAATTCATTGGAGTAATTTTATAACAAGATTATATGTATAAAAGTTTATAGAAATTTTTAATGTATTTTACCCACCTTCTAGGAACGTTAGAAAATTTGCATAAAACGTTACATTACCACTTATGTGAGTTGAATTTCATAAATCCAAGAGACATGGTTGACATCCGTAAGTAAAATATGGGTCAATAGGATGAAAATAAATTTTGGTGAATCATATGCTTTGGATTTTATTTACCACGGTTAAAAGTAAATAGGGTAATTAAAGGTAAAAATGATATTATAATTACCTTAAAACATGTCATGATTCTATTGGATATATGTATTCCAACCAAAATAAAACTTAGGAATAATATAGGATCCTCTTCGATCAACTTGTATTAGATTAGGACATTTATTATTATTTTATTTAAAGAACAATTAAAAGAGTTAAACTCAAATTTTTATAACCAAAACATTTTTAATATTATGTTATAAATATGATAAATTCGACTATAAATATTCATTAGAAATATAAGAAAAATTTATACATAATGTTATTTTATTTATAATTTTTAGGCATTATATAGTTAAATTTATTGTTAAAAAAATGATGATGCCTTATGTTGAGCCCTCTAAGAGATTGTTGAATTCTTCCTATGATTGCTGTTTTAATAATTACAAATCATTGATTACTTAATCTGGTTGGATTTCTCATACACATAATCACAATCTCTTAGTGAAAATGTTCATATTGGTTGGATCATGTTTTTATCTCTTTGTTATTGATTTTCATGTATTCTGGAAGTCTTCTAGATCAAACAGACACTTTGTGTTCTGTTAAGTGAACAGTCGCACCGATCCATATCAAAAGACAACGGTCTCATCGATCATGTCACATCGATGATGATCATCTGAGTCACCGAAGATGTCACAGAGATGCTAATCATCTGAGTCACTGATGATGTCTCACCGATGATGATCAAATGAGTCACCGATCCTGTCACACCGATGCTGATCATCTGAGTCACTGAAGATGTCTCGCCGATTCTAATCAAATGAGTCACCGATCATGACACACCGATGCTAATCAAATGAGTCACTGATCACGTCACACCGATGCTGTTCATCTAAGTCACCGAAGATGTCTCAACGATGCTGATCAAATGAGTAAATGATCATGACACACCGATGCTGATCAAATGAGTCACCGATCATGACACACAGATGCTGATCAAATGAGTAACCGATCATGACACATTGATGTCTAGACACTGATGCTGATGCTGATGACCTACCGATCACTTGACTCATCGATAGACATAAACAGCTGTTTTAATATCTTTATCATTATTTAATCCAACCAATGGTCATATTAGGCATATTTTAATGCTCTGTCATTTATTTAATGAAGGCTGTTGGATGTCAGGGAACCCTACCTCGTACCTGCAAAAAGAAATCATTTCCTTTGCTGGAGCTCGTGCTATAAATACAAGAAGTCCCTGTTAATGCAAATATACCCATGTGACAACGATGAGACACATATGAGTGAAAAGAGTGGTGGATGATATAGTTGAAGAAGACACAGAATCTCATACACACTCAAGCTTACTCAAGAAGAGTTCTGTACATTCACGAGGACATTAAAGAACTTCATTGACTACATTTCTCACTATTTCTGAACTAGGATGCAAAGCAGATGACAATTTTTTTTCAGAAAAAAACCAGAAGAGGACTCAGAATCATTTCTGATCAAACTCAAGGAGTCCAAAGATTCATTGCAATCACTAGAGCCATTTCTAAACTCTACATCTCTGCTCTGTGATTCATTACTTTACATTTTGAGCAGTGTGTGTTATCTACTGTATTTAACGCACACACTGTCTCCTGTACTTTAGCTGGAGGATCTGTAAATCCTCAGCAAACTCTTTACATCTTTCATTTCCCACAGTAATAGTGGTAGATGTCATGTGTGACCTCTACAGCTGGTTGTTGTTGTTCTGTTTCCCACGAATAACAGTGGTAGAGGTCTTGGACATGGACAGTTATAAACAGTTGTGAACCCCGATCCAGGGTGTGGATCATTTTTTATATAAAGTGTTGAGAGGACAAAGTCTCGTCTTGAGACTGATCCTCTTGGTTATATCTGCTGTGCTACATCATTCAAAGTTATTCCATTTTATTCTGTTACTAATTACTTTAAAACCAAAACTGTTTTAAAGTCACATTGATAATTAAACTCGCAAGTGTTTATATTATTTGTGAATCGGTAAGTTAGTTTCAAAAGTTAATAAACTCATCTGTTGTGATTAACTTGGAAATAATCAATCCCTTGAGAACCCAACAGAACCTTTACTTTGATATAAATTCACTACAGTATAATTCAGTATTTCATTTGGGTTTTTAAGACAAAGTTGTTAAAACAGAAATTTTAATTGGAACTCAATTCAACCCCCCTCATGGGTATCCACTCTGACCAACAATTGGTATCAAAGGCTGTTTAAATATTTTCTAAGGTACTCTATTTTTCAAATGTGATTTTAGTTGTATTTTAAAGTTCTTAAACTTTCTATTATTTATAAATTTTTATCTCTTTAAAATCTATGCTTTATGTATGATATCATAGATAATAGACTTGAAGGTGTTGTTACCAATAGAACACCATTTTTCAATGGCACTAACTATGCTCATTGGAAAATCAAGATGAAAATTCATTTAGAAATCATGGGTTTTGATATTTGGACTACTATAGAATCAGAATATAAAATTCCTACTACTATTACAACTACTTGGAATGAAGCGACTAAGGCTGCCTACAATAATAATTGCAATGCTATGAATTCCTTTTACTGTGCTTTTAGGAGATGAGGAATTTAATAGAATATCTGCCTGTAAAACAGCTTATGAAATTTGGGATACCTTAGCAGTTTCTCATGAAGGAACAACTAATGCTAAGGAAATGAGACTGGATAATTATACTATTAAGTATGATAATTTTAATATGAAGCCTGATGAACCCATTTCTGACATGTATCTCAGGTTTAATGAAACTGTCAACACAATGACTTTTTTCGGAAAGGATGTTCCATCAAAGGAACAAATTATGAGAATCCTGAGATGTCTACCTGAAAGATGGAGAGGAACTTCTATCTCAATTATAGAATCATGTGATATTGGTGAAATTCTAGTCAAGGAATTAATTGGAAAGTTGATGATGTATGAAGAGGAACTCAAGGTTAACAAAGAAGAACAAGATGAACCTAGAAGGAAGTCAGTTTCTTTCAAGACTTCATCTTCAATGAACAAGGATAAGGGAAATCTTCAAGCTATAAATGAGAGTTCAAGAAGTGAAGATAGTGAAAGTGATTTTGATAGTGATGCTGAGATGGATCACATTTCCAGAAGGTTTAAAAAGTTTTATAGGAAGAATAAGTTTTTCAGAAAATAAAATTATAAAGGTAAGTATGACAACAAGGGACATTGGAAAAAGGATTGGAAGAAATCTGACAAATCAGATGAAGTTGTCTGCTATGAGTGAAAATGAAAGGGACATATAAAAGCAAACTATCCAAAGTTGAAATACAAGAAGAGGTATGAATACATGGACAATTAGTTTAAGAAATCCATGAAGGATACTTGGAGTGATTCTGAGGATAGCTCCACTAAATCTGAAGTTTCTAAAACTGAACACAGAAATAAGGCAAACATGTGTTTTATGACAAAAACCTCTGAGGGAACCTGCTTAAAGAGCTCATGTAGAAATCCTTGGTATTTGGCCAGTGGATGTTCAAGACATATGTCAGGAGACTTCTCATTCTTTATTATCTTAGTCATAGTTGATGGAGGGTTTGTCACTTTTGGTGATAACTCTAAAGGAAAAATCATCAGCTTAGGCCAGATTGGTAACACTAACTCAGTATTAATTTCTAAGGTTTTATTTGTTGATGGACTTATATAAAATTTGTTAATTATTTCGCAGTTATGTGATGATGGTTTTTATGTTAAATTTGAAAATGATTCTTGCAATTTTTTTAATTCTAAAAATTCTTTAGTGTTTTCTGCTTTAACAAATGAAAATGTTTATGTTGTTGATTTAAATTCTTTAGCCATGCAAAATATTACTTGTGTAAATGCTTTTCATAAAGAGTCTTGGCTTTGGAACAGAAGATTAGGACACTTCAATGTACATTCACTTTGAAAACTAGCTAGGAAGAACTTAGTTAGAGACTTACCCAAACTTGAATTTCTAGCATACAAAGTTTGTAATCCCTGTCAAAAGGGAAAGCAACATAAAGTTTCTTTTAAATCAAAGAAAGAAGTTTCAACTTCTCAACCTCTTGAGTTAGATCACATGGATTTATTTGGACATTCTAGAGTTTTTAGTTTAATGGGAAGCACTATGTCTATGTTCTTGAAGATGGCTTTTCTAGATATACTTGGGTATATTTTCTAGCTCACAAAAGTGAATCTTGTTCTTGCTTTGTAAAATATTCCAAGTCAGTAGAAAACCTTAGTGGACTTAAAATTAAAACCCTGAGAAGTGATCATGGCCGTGAGTTTGAAAATCATGAGTTTGAATCTTACTTCTCACACAGTGGCTATAGTCACAATTTCTCTGCCCCTAGGACACCCCAATAGAATGGTGTAGTAGAAAGGAGGAATAGAACCCTGCAATAAATTCATAGGACTATGCTTAATGAGTATGACCTACCTGTTTATTTTTGGGCTGAAGCTGTCAATACAGCTTGTTATATTATTAATAGAGTCTTGATCATACCTGTTCTTAAGAGGACCCCTTATGAGTTGTGGAACCATAGGAAACCTAAGGTTAACTACTTCAGAGTTTTTGGCTGAAAATTCTTTATTATTAATACTAAAGTCAATCTCAGAAAATTTGCATCCAAGAGTGATGAAATAATTTTCCTAATTTACACTACTTCTAGTAAAGCCTATAGAGTTTTCAATAAAAGAACCAAATGTGTGGTGGAATCTGTTCACATCAAATTTGATGAAACAGATCCACATGAACCAAAGACCTATCTTGAATATCTTGAAGATGATCTATCTGCTTTGAACCTTAATGATAAGGACAGTGGACCTGTAGCAAAAACATCCAGTTCTAGAAATTTCTCAGAACCTTCTTCTATTGATTCCCAACCTATAGATGAACCTGAAATCTCTAGTCCTAAATTTTCTGGACCAACTAGGACTCTAAAGAACCATCCTTTAGATGTTGTTGTATGTAATTTAGATAGAGGAACATGGACTAGAGCTTCTCTAAGAAATCAGGTTGAACATCAAGCTTTTCATTCAGAGTTAGAACCTAAAAATATCAATGATGCTATCAATGATGAATTGTGGGTAGTGGCTATGCAAGATGAACTAAATCAATTTGAAAGAAACAAAGTCTGGAAATTAGTAGAAATACCTAAGGACACTATAACCATAGGCATAAAATGGGTGTTTAGAAACAAAGTTGATGAATCTGGAAACATCATTAGAAACAAAGCTAGGCTAGTTGCATAAGGTTACAATCAAGAAGAAGGAGTTGACTATGAGGAAACCTTTACACCTGTAGCTATATTAGAGGCTATTAGGATCTTACTTGCCAATGCATCACATCAAAATTTCAAGTTATATCAAATGGATGTGAAAAGTTCTTTTTTAAATGGATTTATTATTGAAGATGTTTTTGTAGAACAACCACCAGGTTTCTCAAATCCTCATTTTCAAAATCATGTTTTAAACTTTCTAAAGCTTTATATGGTTTAAAACAAGATCCAAGAGCTTGGTATGAAAGACTTTCAAACTTTCTTATTTCAAAAGGATTTACAAAAGGAATATCTTACCCCACTCTTTATATAAAAAGGATTTCAAAATATGTTTTAATAGTACAAATCTATGTTGATGATATTATTTTTGGATATTCTAAAAATTCTTTATGTACTGATTTTTCAAAGGTTATGCAAAATGAGATTGAAATGAGCTTAATGGGAGAGCTTAAGTATTTTCTTGGATTTCAAATATTTCAAACTAAAAATGGTATTATTCTAAATAAAATTAAATATACTAAGGATTTATTAAAACGTTTTGGTTTGGATAGTATTATGGAAAGTGATATACCTAAGAGTACTACCTGTAAACTGGATGTTGATGAAACTGGGAAACTAGTTGATCAAACCTATTACAGAGGCATGATTGGGAGTTTACTTTATCATACTTTTAGTCGACCGGATATTATGTTTAGTGTGTGTATGTGCGCTAGATTTCAAGATAATCCTAAATAATCACACTTACTCGCTATTAAAAGGATTTTTAAATATCTTAAGTATACTGTTAATTTAAGTTTGTTTTATCCAAAAGGAAAATCATTTGACCTAAATAGTTATTCATATGCTGACTTTGCTGGATGTAAGTTAGATAGGAAAAACACATCTGGAACATGTCATTTACTTGGAAAGTCCCTAGTTTCATGGTGTAGTAAGAAACAGAACTCAGTTGCATTGTCTACTGGTGAAGCAGAATATATTGCAGCTCGTAGTTGTTGTGCATAGATTCTGTGGATGAAACACATTTTATTGGACTATGGATTTGATTTTAAACATGTTTCAATTAACTATGACAACACTAGTTCGATCGACATATCTAAGAACCCTGTGTCTCACTCTAGGACTAAGTACATTGATGTCAGACATCAATTTCTAATATATCAATATCAGAAAGGTGATCTTTATCTAGAATTTATTAGTTCTGAACATCAATTAGCTGATATTTTTACAAAGTCTTTAGTTTCTGAAAGAATGAATTTTATTAAACATGAATTGAGTATGATTGATCTGTGAAAACGATCTATGAAACTGATCTGTGAAACTGATCTGTGAAACTGATCTATGAAACTGTTCTGTGAAACCGATCTATGAAACCGATCTGTGAAACCGATCTGTGAAACCGATCTATGAAACAGATCTGTGAAACTGATCTGTGAAACCGATCTGTCAAACTGATCTATGAAACTGATCTGTGAAACGGATTTGTGAAACCGATCTGTGAAATTGATATGTGAAACCGATTTGTGAAATCGATCTGTGAAACTGATCTGTCAAACCAATCTTTCTTTCTATTACTTTTTTTATGTTGTAATTAATTAATTAAATTTATCTTTATTATGGAAACCATAAATGATGAAATAAATGATATGCGGCTATTTCTATTCCCCAAACCGTCGACCTTTCATTTCCTTCCAAGCCTTATATCCTCTCTTCTCCTCTACTTCGAACCTTCAAACTCCCGCTTTCCCCAGAATCTGCAAATGGATAAGAAAAATAGGCCAAGAAAATGATCAGAAATTCCTATACCTTCAAAGTGTGCTCGCGGTGAGTCGAGTAGTACCACTCAAAGATTAGTAAATCCAAACCTGGAAACCTAGATTTTTGCTTTAGAAAAGGAAGTTAGTTCCGCCTGGCTTTTGACAAGTAAGTCACTGTTGTTACAAGTTTTAGAATCGCAAGGATGTAAAGCCTGGTTCTCATATAAAACTCATGTATACTACCCAAAGCTATTTCATGAGTTTTATATAAATATGAAAGTTACATTAGATTGTGTAGAGGCTGCCAGAATGTCTCCTGTAGTGAAAGTAAAGAAAATATCTTTTTCGACTAAGTAATGGGATGAATGTTTAGATATACCCCATAAGGGTTGGTATGAGGATTATGCAGGAAATATTCCTCCAACCACTGAATACTTCTCTTATGAGTTAGCTTTAGAGCTTTTGACTGGAAACAGAGAGTCAAGGAGAATCACAGCCTCAGAGTTGGATGGTGAATGTGGACTTCTCTTTATGTTTATTCAGCACCAAATTTGCCCCAGGAAAGGAGATTTTGCTACTGTAAAATACTAGGATGTTTTTCTATTGTTTCTTCTAAAGACTCATGAGATAATCAATTTGTGTAGATATCTAATGGTGCGCATAGCTGGAATGGTGAAACCTTCTAAGAAAGACACTGCCCAATTCTATTCCAAAATGATCTCTGCTATGTTAAAGAATCTGGAATGTGATGATGAAGATGATGAGATAGTGCTTCTTGTGTTAACAATGAAATTTGTAAAAGGAAGAAAATAAACCGGAACTCATGGAAGAAATGATAGGTTGCTGATGAGGACAAGTTGTATGAGTCCTTCCATCCCACTGATCATGGAAAGAGGCCGAAGGGTTTAAGAGACCCTGGTTTGAAATCAGTTGAGGAGCCAATTTACTCTAATGATGAGGAAGAAGTCAATGTTGAAAGGAATAAGGACACTGAAGAGTCTGGTAAACAAGGAATGGAAGAAGCTGAAACAGAAGAAGGAAGTATGTCACCTCCTGATGATAGGAGTGATCTTGATACTATGATCCTTAAGAGAAGAGTGGACTTTGGATCTTCCAGTCCACCTTTACCCTTACCTAAAATAGAACTAGTTCTTGTTGATGAAGAAGCTAGTGACATTGAAGTATCTGACAGTGATGTTTCTATGAAGAATGGAAATGGGAATGATGATGATGATGATGATAATGATAATGATGATGATGGTGATAACCGACCAGTGGATGGTCTTGTTGTACCTCCAACAGAAACACATCAAACTGTTCCAGAAACAAATACCAATGGAAAGAGAGATTCTCTAGAAATCAGTGGAAAAGCAAGTTATGATAAACCGAAATATACTCGGTGTGCTGCTGTCTGGGATGATTACCTAGGTTTTGCTGTTTTGGGTTTAGAGTATTCTGATGAAGAGCAGGAAGAATCAGAATCTGCTGCGGTGTGAAGGAAAGCCAACCAGTTGAGGAAAGGTCTGCTCATGCTGTTCATGCTGCAGATGCTCATCTACCTAGTTCTACTATCTCTCAGTCTGATTTTGATAAGTTCAAAATTGAGTTGCTTGCTGCTGTGAGAGATACAGTCAGAGAAGAAATTTCAAATTCTATTAGACTAGACATGGCCAATACTGGTGAGTTTATTGGCAGGCACATAGGCTCTCTAAATCAGATTCTAAAGGATCTACAATCTGATATAGTTTCTTTATCAAACGAATTTAGATCAACCATCTCTAGTATGATGGAAGTGTTGACGAATCTGATTGAACTTCTTAAGAAGTCTGATCAGAGAAAGTTGAAAGCTGAGATAACTCAGATAGTTTCTCAAGCCAGTACAACCAAAGTAACCAAGATCACTACTCATGAGCTAGAGGCTCTAAGGCAGATTGCACATGATGAATTGGCCACCATTAGACAAGTTCTTGATTTGGACGCATTGAGGAAGATGAAGGAGCACATTGATCACATTCATAATATGGTAACAATATATTCAGAAGATGCCACTAAAGCTCAGAGAGAGATCAAGGAAAAGGTTGACCATTACTTTTAAAAGATATATACAAAGCATGAGATGACCGCGAATTTCAATGTGTTGGATGATAATATGAAACTACCACTAGTCACTCAAGATTTCAAGACTCAAGTTCGTCAGTTGCAAGATTTTACTCCTACCTTGGAATGGTTCGTGGAGAATAAGGATGATTTTGTGAAGGCTATGAAGTATGGTGCAGAAGTTATTCAGAATTTCATAAATCATTTGAAGCCTTATTTGAATTCACAAGCCACCGCCATTGTGCTTCCTACTACTAACCCTTTTAGTGCCTCTGATGTTGCTCCAAATCAGATCTCTGTTGCTCAAGCTCTATCTCAACTCTGACCAGTTCCTCAGAAATCTTCTCAACCAGCTGCTATTGCTTCACAGCAAATCCCCATGGCATCTACTCCTCCACCTTCCCGAGTCATCTTACCACATTTTCAAAATTTCCCAGTTCAACCTGACTCCAAGCCCTCCAACTTTCCAACCATTGATCCTTCTGACAAAGACAAAGCCCCGTTACATCCCCATAAATAGTTGTGTCTTGTTGTTGATAGGGTGACAAGTGCTCTGTTTGTACTTTTATGTACATTGCTACACTTCATTTCTCTCTCTCTATTCTCTATGATGCCTTATTTTAATCTCTTCATTATGTGTTTTCTCTCCTTTTTGATTATCCCAAAGGGGGAGATTTATATCTTTGGGGGAGAAACATACTATGGCAAGGGGAGAAATGTTTACATAAATATACAAAGGCATAAATGTAGGGGGAGATTTATATCTCATTGTGTTTTTATTCTTATTATGCATTGTCACTATTATTCATGATATATTTTTTTTATTTATGGCTACGATTTGTGATTATAAAAAAGGGGGAGATTGTTGAGCCCTCGGGAAGATTGTTGAATTCTTCCTATGATTTCTTTTTAAATAATCACAAATCATCGATTACTTAATCCAGTTGGATTTCTCATATACATAATAACAATCTCTTAGTGAATCTATTTATATTGGTTGGATCATGTTTTTATCTCTTTGTTAATGATTTTCAAGTATTATGGATGTCTTCTGGATCAAACATACACTTTGTGTTCTATTAAGTGAATGGTCGCACTGATCTATATCAAAAGACAACGATCACACCGATCATGTCACACCGATGCTGATCATCTGAGTCACCGAAGATGTCTCACGGATGCTGATCATCTGAGTCACCGAAGATGTCTCACCAATATTGATCAAATGAGTCACCGATCATGTCACACAAATGCTGATCATTTGAGTCAGCAAAGATGTCTCACCGATGCTGATCAAATGAGTCACCGATCATGACACACCGATGCTGATCAAATGATTCACTGATCATGTCACACCGATGCTGATCATCTGAGTCACCGAAGATGTCTCACTGATGATGATCAAATGGGTCACCGATCATGACACATCGATGCTGATCAAATGAGTCATCAATCATGAATCACCGATGCTGATCAAATTAGTCACCGATCATGACACACCGATGTCCAGCCACCGATGATGATGCTGATGACCTACTGATCACTTGACTCACTGATAGTCATAAACAACTGTTTGATTTTCTTTATCTTTATTTAATCAAACCAACGGTCATATTAGGAATATTTTAATGCTCTTTCATTTATTTAATTAAGTTTGTTGGATGTCAAGGAACCATACCTCATACCTGAAAAAAGAAATCATTTCCATTGCTGGAGCTCGTGCTATAAATACAAGAAGTCCCTGTTAATGAAAATATACCCATGTGACAATGAAAACACACATATGAGTGAAAAGAGTGGTGGATGAGATAGTTGCAGAAGACACATAACCTCATACACACTCAAGATTACTCAAGAAGAGTTCTGTACATTCACGAGGACATTAATGAACTTCATCGACTACATTTCTCACTATCTCTAAACCTGGATGCCAAGCAGAAGACAATCTGTTTTTCAGAAAAAAACCATAAGAGGACTCAGAATCATTTCTGATCAAACTGAAGGAGTACAAAGCTACACTGCAATCACTAGAGCCATTTATAAACTCTACATCTCTGCTCTGTGATTCATTACTTTACATTTTGAGCAGTGTGTGTTATCTGTTGTATTTAACACACACACTGTCTCCTGTACTTTAGCTGGAGGATCTGTAAATCCTTAGAAAAATCTTTACATCTTTAATTTCCCACAGTAATAGTGGTAGAGGCCGTGTGTGACCTGGACAGCTGGTTGCTATTGTTCTGTTTCCCATGAATAACAGTTGTAGAGGTCTTGGACCTGGACAGTTATAAACTGTTGTGAATCCCGATCCAGGGTGTGGATCAATTTTTATATAAATTGTTGAGGGGACTAAGTCTCGGCTTGAGACTGAACCTCATGTTTATATCTACTGTGCTAAATCTTTCAAAGTTATTCCTTTTTATTCCGCTGCTAATTACTTTAAACCCAAAACTGTTCTAAATTCACTTTGATAATTAAACTCGCAAGTGTTTATATTAGTTGTGAATCAGTAAGTTAGTTTCAAAAGTTAATCAACTCATCTGTTGTGATTAACTGGGAAATAATAAATCCCTTGAGAACCCAAAAGAACCTTTACTTTGATATAAATTCACAACAGTTTAATTCAGTATTTCATTTTGGGTTTTTAAGAGAATGTTTTTAAAACAGAAATTTTAATTGGAACTCAATTCACCCCCCATCTTGAGTATCCACTCTGACCAACACCTTAATTACCTTATTAATGAATATCTAAAATTATAGATATTATAAATATCCCAATAAATGTAAATTGAAACTTTTGAGGCATTAAACTAATTTTATAGGTTAATATTACATGTTATTATTGATTTAATTTTTTTTCAAAGTAATCAGGTTTTTTTTTGGATTTCACAAATACCAAATACTAAATAGTTTCAACATTTACATAAATGGGATTTTTAAAAAAATTACTATATTATTAAATGATATAATATTCTTCAAATTCTATGGTTCTACCTAAATAATTGTATAAAGTTAGATATGTAAATAATGAAAAACATGGGGTTCTCTTGGATTTTTATTATATGTTAATTAACAATTCATTATAATAGTACTAGAATATAGGATAAAAGTTAAACTATTTATCTAAGAGTTAGATCTAAAAGATAAGGTTGATATGGTGAAATAAACCTATCTAAAACCTAGTGGTTTATATTTTTTCGACCCTTCCACAACTTATCCTATAGATAAATTCTCTTCAAACCATTATAAACTGAATATGACTGTATAATAAATTAACATTTCAAGATTTTCCTGATGTGACCCTCACCTCTCTTATAAAAGGGTACTTCCCCTTATCTCATAATCACACCTCCAAATCCATTTTTCTGGGCCAAAGCCTACTAAAATATACTCCCAACAACCCTCACATCAACCTAGAGGCCTTAATTTGATCAAAAATAAACCTAAGGAGCGCTTTGGTTATAATCAAAAGGAAGCACCTGAAGAAGAGGTAATGATTTCATCACCGATTTCAAAGTTCTCTTCTTCATCCACTTCCTCTTTATTTGTTGTTTCCATACCAAAAAAAATAAATCCAGTACATTATACATACCGTGATGTTATTATAAATATGGTACATCCATAATCATTATTCTATCCATCCTATGAATGATGAAGTCACCTTACATTGGTACGTAAGGCTTGTTGTCTCCACGTCGTGGGGTTGCTTGTTATTCAACACTTGATTAATTTTATGGGTATAATAATGAGTATAATTGATTTAAATTACAAATATATGACTTTAATCATTATTTATATATTATATACCATCCAAATTCATACAATTCCATCATTAATAGAATTTTATTGTCCCTTGTGCGTATGTACGGATTACCATCTCCACGAACGCGGTGCGATTCATTCCCGATCGTTACAATTCAAGAATATATTTCATTTTATGATTAAAAAATAATGATTACATACTTTATATAATTATATAAATTAATAAAATAAATCCTATCCATTACAAACATTACGTACATAAAAAAACATATAAAGGAAATCGAATCAGTTAACACGTAAAATAATGATACTACTGAAATATCATTATCAAGGAAACTTTAGAATATCATATATTATATCATATTTATGTATGTGGTTCCTGTATAATTTAATAACAATTATTTCACCATTATACATTTGGTTAACATACCATCGACTAAGGAAAAGTACAAGGTAAAGGTTAATTTTATAATCTCTTTATTTATCTGAGGTTTTTTATACTTAAGTATCTACTGGGACTTCTTTATCATCCACATGCATGCTTCTTAAAAATTTATTTCAAAACATTATTAAAATTTTCTATATCATGGGTTAACGAAATTTATACCCCTTTTGACTTTTTATAAGATGTTTTTAAAGGAATATTTCTGTCATTTTCATACAAGGTACATTATAACTTTTCCACAAATTAAAGTAAGAATGTATTTTTTAACTTATATAGCAGGTATGGCTATTTTATTTAGTTATAACATCTTCGAAACATTCCTTACGAGATTATAAGAATAATTTTGAAATAAATGTTTTCTTTTATAATTATGGGACTTTTAAATGATTTAAAAATTGAAAGAGATATTTCTCTCAAGTAGTTTTGATTTCATCTATGTCAACATCCTTTGATGGATTTTACACTTGTTTGAAGATGAGTTATTATGATACAATAAACCATATTTAATTGAAGTTTTTGTGATATATTATACTATGTATGAGTTATTTTTAGACCCTTCATGGTTTATGGTTAAAGTATTAACATTTCATATGCTAGTTTTAATATGAATGTTTTTGTTATATTTCAACCTTTTCATATGAGGAATTCATTGGACTTAGTACGTGATGGGTGGAGCCCACAATAGCTCCTCGATGCATCGGTAGGTCTCATGATATAAACTAGTGTCTTGGAACTCATCCTTAAAAACAATCTAATTTGTATTTTTGGAATGAGGCCTTGACTTTGTGGTTATGATGTCTTACATTATGCATTCCATAATTAGGAAATTAGATATTGATATTACATGTGATTGTTCAACTAGTAGAATAACCATGTGAAAAATTAAATGGAATTTTTTTATTTATATTTTCCCTATTATGGTAAAGTTTTATTTTAAAAGTCTTGTATTTTAGTCTTATAAATTTCTTCAATTTTAATGCTTATTTATGAATATTTCTTCTATATTATTATCTTTACATAGAATCTAAGCTCACCCCTTTCTTATGATTTAATTTTCCGCCAGATGTCAAAAAGTATATTATGACTGACCTGAAGGGATAGGCTAAGGGATATGAGTTTATTCAATGTTGAAAAATGTTTCTTTTTCACTTCATCAAGTAATGTAAATCTTATTTATGTATCTAGTACTTCCATTTATACTAAATTGTTCTGTATTTTGTGACATGATTCCTTATATCATGGCAATGTTATGTAATAATCACCAACAATGGGTAACTGGGGTTGGGATTTTACAGTTGGTATCATAGAATGTTTATTACAACCCTTGGAAATAAGATTTAGAAAAAATTTGATTAGAGAACATTAACATAAGATAGACGTTGAGGATTAGTATAGAAGAACATCCTAGAATTTTGGAAATGTAGATATTTTGTGTATTTTTCAAAAAATACATCCCAATATGGATATGAATAGGTAGAGGCGGATCTAGAACAGATGTACCTAGGGGTGAAAACTCTCACAGGGAGTTTCAGTCTTGAACCGGGGTATCCTGGTACCTGACAATAGGCTTTGCTGCACTCTTGGTTACGACACTCCAGGGGGGTATTCTTAGGATAATTCACATTATCATTACAAAAAATTACGAATGATTTATTAATAAATACTTTCTAAATGAAAGCATTTCTTATTATTATGGATTATATGCAGAAACTGTTCAATTTATGTTAGGTATTTTACTAATTTGGAATTATGTATTACGATTCATAAAATAATATAGTTTAATCCATTGTTTATAAATGGCGCCAAGTTGCAGTAATGGAAACTATATCAACTCATTTAATCCATGTAGGAATTTCCCTCCTACATAAGATTATTATTGTTATACTGGTGATACAACCATTGCTGAATAAATTATAACCATACTGGGACAACTCACCCAGGTTATAAATAATAACTTTACCCATATGGTGCACCCTGATCCACAATGAGAAGGATCAATGTTAGACCACTTCATGAAGAAACCACCACCAATATTAAATTGGACTAGAAATCCATTTGTATCTGAGTAATGGATAAGTTCCTTAGAGAAATTTTTTATTCTTTGGGGAGTATCTAAAGGGAAAAAGTTATCATGACATTTTATCGCCTCACAAGAGATGCAAATCAATGGTTGTCATTGATTAAATACAGAAAAGAATATGATGATGTTAAAATATAGAATGGAGAGAGTTTAATGATATTTTATTAGATAAATACATTCCTCATAAAAATCAAGCATATTTAGAAAAAAAATTTATGAGTCTGATCAAAAAGTAGGATGATAATGTCGCAATGTATGAGGCTAACATTACAAGGTTTTCAAGGAATGCATCAGATTATATACCTACCCCAAGGTGTCATTTTTATTTATTATTTGATGGTTTAATACCATTTCTCTATCAAGCATTAGTCTCACAATCCTTCTCATGGTATGAAGATATTGTCTCATGTGATATCAAAACAGAAAATAAATTCCCTAAGTCTTATGAATTTAAAGAAATGAATGAGTAGAAGAGATCTAAAAAACACTATAGAAATGGAAATAAAATAAAAATATAAAAATTGAATTTCAGTCCCGCTGTAAATGTGCGATGAAACACCCGGGTACTTTCCTGAAGGGAATGGGAGTCAGTTAAAAGTGTGGTGAAAGGGGCCACCAATCTCATGATTTCAAGGTAAATAAATATTCGATCAATGTTGAAAGCTACAATTTTAATGAAATGGGGAATTATGAAAATGAATGTCCTAATAACCAAGGAAACATTCCTCACAAAATGACAAGGGAGTAAGGCTAAGCTTATGTGATCACTACTGCTAAGGTTGAAGCTCTGAATGGCATGGTGGTAGGGAATTTAATGGTTTCCTCAAATTTACCCAATGCATTATTTGATTCTGGATCTTCTCATTGTCTTATATCTATTAAGTTTTATAAGAAAATTAGATATTTGAAATTTTATTTAACAAGGGAGTTTTTAGTATAAACTCTTAAGGGAAGTGTCATAGTAATAATGTTTTGTGAATCAGTTCCCATTAGGGCATATAAATATACATTATCTGCTAATCTCATCATCATACCCATGATTGAATTTGATATAATCATCCATACAGTTTGGATTTTGAATAATGATGGGAACATTTATTATATGAAGAAGGAGGTTAAAATTTTCGATGTTGGTAAGGAGTGTCTTATCATTAGAGTAGAAACATCACCCTATGATTCTCATCTCGATCGACCCCCCAGTAGCTCTACAAAATTCAATTATTGGGGAGTAAGAGAGTGAATTAACTATTGGTGAGGAATGGAATTTTCAAATAGAGGATGTACCTATTGTTCAAGAATATGTTGATGTGTTTCTAGAGGATTTAACTGGACAGCCTCTAAATCAAGAAATTGTGTTTTCCATTGATTTAATTCCTGATTCAAGGCCCATATCAATGATCCCTTATAGAATTTCCACTATAGAATTAGTGGAACTAAATAAATAAAAAGAGGAATTGAGTAACAAAAGATTTATTTTCCCCAGTGTTTCTATATGGGGAGCCCTTGTTAATTTTGTTAAGAAGAAATTCGGATTTTTGAGGTTGTTCAATGACTATATGGAGATCAATGCTATAATAATAATGAAAAAGTATCCCATACCTCGTAGTAATGATTTATTCAATCAACTTAATCGAGCACAGTATTTTTCAATGATTGAAATATGATTATGATATCATAAGTTGTGTGTGATGAAGGAAGACATTCGGAAGATGTAATTTTGTACTTGGTATGGGCATTATGAGTTTACTGTAAAGCCTTTTGGACTGACTAATGTACCAACTGCCTTCATGGATCTAATGAATAGAGTTTTATAGGAATATCTTGATGACTTTGTTGTGTTATTTATTGATAATATCTTGGTTTACTATCAATGATATGAAGATCATTAAAATCAATTGGGCACTATTTAATATACTCTTATAAGAAATGAATTATATTTGATGTTTATCATGTGTGAATTATGGCTTCATGAGATTGTTTTTCTTAGACACATTGTCTCTATGGATGGAATCACTATTGATCCTTCTATGAAAAAGGAAATACAAGAATGGATAGAACAGATGCAAATAACTAAGGTAAGCAGTTTTATTAGTTTAGCAGGTTATTATAGAAATTTTGTCCATAATTTTTACCAATTGGCTAAACCATTAACTGAGCTCACACGTAACGAGGATAAATTTGTTTGGAAAAAAGATTCTGAAGAAATTTTTTAATAACTGAAGAGATGATTAATCAATGATATTATCATAACTCTACAATCAGGGAATGATGGGTCTGTTATTTATAGTGATGATTTGAAGAAAGGACATGGTTGTGCCCTTGTGTAGAATTAGAGAGTTATTTTCTATGCATCATGATAGCTAAAAATTTATAAAAATATCTATCCCCCTCATGATCTAGAGTTATCAGCCGTAATATTTTCTTTGAAGATATGGGGAAAATATCTCTATGGTGAAAAATATGAGATATATACTGACCACAAGAGTTTGAAGTATATTTTCTCATATAAAGAACTCATCTTGAGGTAGAGACGATAGTTTGAACTACTCAATGATTATTATTTCACTATATACTGCCACCCGAGGAAGGAACATAAGGTGGTAGATGCTTTGTGAAAAATGACAATGGTGTTTTGAAAAACATGAGAATTTAAACGGATCATATGTTCATGGATCTAGTAATGATGGATATGGGAAAAATCATGGAAGGTGAAACATCAATACATTTCAAAGGGTTAACAAGCCATATTTACTAGAAAGGATAAAAAGTCCCTAACAGATAATGAGGAGTTTCAAAATAAAATTAAAGTTGTGAATGATGGGAGATTGATTGACTTTGTATATGAAGATGGAATTTTCAAATTTGGGAAGATACATTGTGTTCAGGACATACCTGATTGAAAAATGGAATTGTTGGATGATGCTCATCGCTCCAATTTCTTTATACACACTAATGGAAGTACGATGTGTAGATATTTGAAAAAAAAAATTGGTGGGACAACATGAAGAGAAAGATGGATAATTATATGTCATGGTGTATGTTTTGACAGTAGGTGAAGGCTGGAAGACAACATCCTAGAGGGGTCATGTATTCTATTCCCATAACTGAATGCAAATGGGATGATATTACAATGGAATGTTTCATGGGGATACCAAATACTCATAGAAAGAATAATGCAATATGGGTCATTTTTGATGGTCTTACCACGTCAGGAAATTTTCTTTCTATAAGAGAAGATTTACCACTGGAATTTTTAGAATGACTATATATTAATGATGTTGTATAACTTCATGGAGTACCCCTATTAATTTTTTTTTGATTGTGATCTCTTTTTTACCTCAAAATTTTGGAAAAGTCTTCAGAAGGCCCTAGATTCTGAACATAGTTGCAGCACTGCCTACAACTCTCAAACTGATGGAAAACTAGAATAGACTATTCAAACCATAGAAGAAATGTTTAGATATTTTTCACTTGACTTTCAAGGTTTTTGGGATCAATATTTACCTCTGGTATAATTTTCCATTAACAAGTCCTTCCATTCAAGTATTTATATAATGCACCATAATAAGCATTATATGGAAAGAGATGTCGCACCCCAAATTTTTGAGATGATATTGGTGAAAGAAAACTATTAGGCCCAGAATAAGTTGAGGAAAAAATTGAAATGGTGAATATTATCCAAACCCACATCAAATGAGCTCAATGTAGGGAAAAGATATATTCTGATAACGGAAAGAATGATTTAGATTTTCAAGTAGGAGATCATGCTTTCATGAAGGTATCTCCATGGAAGGGTGTTATAATATTTGGTAATAAGGGTAGATTAAGTCCCAGGTACGGCAGACCTTTTAAAATTAAAAAATGAATTGGAGTTGTAGATTACTATTTGGAAATGCCTCCAGGTCTCTTCAAAGTTCATGATGTGTTACACGTATCGCTGTTGAGAAAATACTTGCCTGACTAAACACATGTACTCACCTTTGAAGAAATAGAACTGGAACCCAATTTTTCTTATTGTGAATATCCTATCAAGATTTTTGATACCAGAGAACAAGTGTTGAGAAATTGGACAACTCATCTGGTAACAGCTCTATGGAGATACCATAAGATGGAAGACACAACATGGGAACCCAATAAAATTTTTATGAAGAACCACCCAAATCATTTTATGCAGTAGTATTCCTGAAATTTCAAGGACAAAATTATTTGAATGACAGAAGAATGTAACACCCCAAGCTTCCACGATACGTTTCTCTTGAAATAATGCAATAGCTTATGATGTACAAAACTTCGAGTTCTAACACACCACGACCAATCAAAATATCATTTATGATTAATAATACTCACTTCATAAAATTTTATAAATTATATTTTCCAAAATGGACTTTATTTTTGGATTTGGGATATCAAAATTAGCTTAGGCTTAATTTTTGGTATTTTTTAGAAAACATTGAATTTTTGATGAATAGTAAAAAGCATTTTGTTATTGGTTAAAACCGAAATTTTATTTAAATAAATATTTAATTAAATTAAATTTATATAATGTCAAAATATAAACATAATACCTATATTATTTCAATATAATTCATTATGTCTTTTTATAACAAAATTAGATATATACAATTTTATTGAACTTTTAAATGTCTTTTACCCACCTTATAGGAACCATAGAAAATTCGCATAAAAGGTAATTTTACAAAATCAATAAATTGAATTTAAAAAATCCAAGAGGCATGGTTGACATCATTTAGTAAAATGTGATTCTATAGGATGAAAATATTATTTTTCGAATGGTATCTTTTGGATTTATTTACCACGGCTAAAAATAAATAGGGTATTCATAGGTAAAAATGATATTATAATTACCCTAACATATGTCCTAATTATAATGGATAAATGTATTTCGACCAAAAAACCTTAGTGATATAATATTATCCTCTTTGACCCACTTGGATTAGATTTGGACATTTATTATTATTTTATTTAAAGAAGAATTAAAAGTGCTAAATTTAAATTTTCTTAGCAAATTCTTTTTAATATAGTGCTATAAATAATATAAATTTGACTACAAAAATTCATTGGAAAGATTAAAATATTTAATAAATAATTTTAATTTATTTATATTTTATATACATTAAATAATTTAATTTTTTTTGTACACAATGATGATGTAGTAATTAACTTATTAATGAATGATTAAAATAATTGATAATATAAATATCCAAATAAATTTAAATTTAGACATTTGACGCATTAAAATAAATTTATTGGAGAATATGACATGATAGGATCAGTTTAATTTATTTTTAATGTAATATCATTTGGTTCACTTTCACAAAAACCAAATACTAAATAGTGTAAAAATTGACTTATATGGGTTCTTAAAAAAATACTATATTATTAAATGATATAATATTCTAAAAAAATATGAGGATGAAAAATAGTACTTATATAAGGTTAGATATGTCAATAATAAAACACTTGGGGTTCACTTGTCTTTCTATAGTATGTTTAATAAAAATTTATTATAATAATATGAGAGGAAATGGTAAAAGTTAAACTTTTTAACTAAGAGTTAAATCGAAAAGATATGGTTAATATGGTGACCGTAACCTATCTAAAACCTATTAGTAGAGATTTTTTCAACCGAGGCCATCCTTAGAGAAGAGATAAATCCTTTTGGAGCCATTATAAACGGTATATTATTTTATAATAAATTAATATGTCATGGTTTTCGTAAAGTGACCCTTACCTCTCTAATAAAAGGGTCCTTCCCCTTATCTCAAAATCACACCACCAAAGACATTTGGTTCGGCCAAACCCTGCTCAAATATCCTCCCAACAACCTTAAATTCAATCGAGAGGCCTTACGTTGATCAGAAAGCCATCCTAAGGATCTTTTTTGATCAAATCAAAAGGAAACACCCGAAGAAGAGGTAAAAATTTCTTTACCTCTTTCAAAGTTCATTTCTTCTTCCACATCTTTTTTCATTGTTGTTTCCATACCAAAATAATAACCCATGTACCTTCTACATACTATGTTTTAATTATAAATATGGTATAACCATATTCATTATTCTATCCATCCTATGACTGAAAAAGTTTCAATACGTGCGTACGTACGGATTACCGTCTCCAAGTCGTGGTGTAGTTTGTTATTCAACACTTAATTTTTTTATGGGAATTATAATGATTATAAAATATTTAAATAATAAATATAACATATTAATGCTTCTATATATATGATATACCATATAATTATATACTACTTCATCATTAATAGAATGGTGTGGTCGCTCGTGCGTATGTACGGATTACCGTCTCCACGAACCCAATGATATTCATTCCCATCAAAACCATTCAAGAATAAATTTTATTTTATGATTAAAAAATTATGATTATGGACATAATATAATTATGGATATGAATAAAATTCATCCTATAAAAAACAATCATTTCTTATATAACATAAAATATAAATGAAAATGAATCAGTTAACAACTGAAATGATGATACTACTGAAATATCATTAACAATGCAATATTAGAAGATCATATTTCATATAATATTTATGTATGTGGTTCTTGTATAAATTAATAACAATTATTTGACCATTATATAGGAGTTTAATATACACTCTACTACAAAAAAGTACAAGGTAATGATGGATTTTATAATCTCTAAATTTATCAGAGGTTGTTTATATGTAATTATCTACTAGGACTTCTTTATCATCCACATCAATGCTTCATAAAATTCATTTCAAAAATTTTTTATATTTCCTATAATACGGGTTAAAGAAATTTATGCACCTTTTTGGCTTTTTATAAAATGTTTTGAAAGTAATCATTCCATCATTTTCCATACAAGGTACATTATGACCATTTCGACAAATTAAGGATAGAATATTTTTTAACTTATACAGCGGGTGCGGCAATTTTCCACTATTATATCATCCTAGAAACATCCCTTATATTCTTATAAGAATAATTTCAAAATAAATGTTTTTTGTTATACTTATGCTACTTTTAAATGAATTCAAAATAGAAATATATTTCTCTAAATGTTTTTTTCGATTTCGTCTATGTCAAAAACCTTTGATGGATTTTACACTTGTTTGAAGTTTATTTATTATGATAGAATATTATATATTGTATTGATGGTTTTGTGATATTTTTTACTATGGATGTGTTGTTTTTATACCATTAATTATTTATGTTTAAAGTATTAAAATTTATTATACTAGTTTTAATATGAATGTTTATGTTATGTTTCAATCTTTTCATATGAGGAATGCATCAGACTTAGTAAGTGACATGTGGAGCCGTCTATAACTCCTCGATGCATCCGTAGGTCTCATGAGACAAACTATTGTCTTGGCACAAGGCCTTTAAAAAATTTATTTCTAGTCTTGGCATGAGTCCTTGACTATATTATTATGAAGTACGGAATTACCCATTCCATCATTATAAAATTATCTACTGATATTACATGTGATTATTCTACTAGTAGAATATCTATGTGAGTAAGTAAATGGACTTACTTTATTAATATTTTCTATATTATGTTTGTGTCTCATTTTAAAAGGATTTTGTTTTATTCTAATACATTACCTTCAATGTTTTTGGTTATTTATGAAAGTTTCTACTACATTGTTATCCTTACTGGGCATCCGAGCTTACCCCTTTCTTATGTTTTATTTTTTCCCAGGTTGTGAAGAGGTATATTATGACTAAAATGTATGGATAGGCTAAGGGATATGATTTTATTATATGGATACATAATGTTTATTTTCATTTCATCATGTAATGAACAACTTATGTGTGCATCTAGTACTTCCAAGGCTACTAAATTGTTCATTCTATCGGGATATGATTCCTTGTATAATGCCAATTTTATGTAATAATGCACTGACTCTGGGTAACAATGGTTGGGCCGTTATAGTTGGTATTATAGGATGTTTTATACAAACCATGGAAACTAGATTAAGAAAAACTCTGATTAGAGAACATTTCCTAATATAGAATTTGAGGATTAGTATAGAATAAATTAATAGATTTTTGTTAATGTATAGATTTTTTGTATTTTCCTAGAAATACATCCTTGTCTGAATATGAGTAGGTAGTGGCAGCTCTGGCACAGATGTACCTAGGAGTGAAAACTCTGACAAAGAGTTTCAGGCCTGACCCGGGGTATCCTAGTACACAAAAATGGGCCATGCTTCACTCTCAATTATGACACTCTTGGGATATATTCTTAGGATAATTTACATTTTCTTTACAAACCACTATATATGATTTTTGAGTAAATATTTCCTCTACGAAAACATTTTTTATTTTTCTAGATTATAAGCATAAACTGTTCAATTTATGTTAGGTATTTTACATGTTTAGAATTATGTATTGTCATTCATAAAATACTATAGTTTATGCCAGTGTTTAAAAATGGCACTTAGTGGAAGGAATAAAAACCATATCAACTCATCTAATACATTTAGGTTTTTCCCTCCTACACATGATAATATATTTTAGCTGGTGATGCAACCGGTGCTATATATCTTATAACCATACTGAGACATCTCACTCAAGTTATGAATAATTACTTTACCCCTATGGAGCACCATGATCCAAAATTTGAAGAATCAATGTTAGACAGCCTCATGAGAGAAAACCAACCAACATTAAATAGGACTACACTTCCATTTTTAGTTGAGCAATGGATAGGTTCCATAGATAAAATATTTCATGCTTTGAGGAGGAGTGAAAGGGAAAAATTTGTAATGGTAGTTTATCACCTCACAAGAGATGCATATCAATGGTGGTCATTGATCAAAAACAAAAAGTAATTTGATGAAGTATCAAATATGGAATGGAGGTAGTTTAAATATATTTCATGGAAAAATACCTCGGGAACAATGAACAGATATAGAAACGCAATTTCCGAGTCTAAGGCAACAGAATGATAAGAATATCACAATGTATGAGGCTAACATTACAAGGTTAGTAAGGAATTCTGGATATAATATACATAACACAATGAGTAAGATTGATCAATTATTTGATAGGTTAATACCATTTATCTGTCAAGAATTAGTTTCAAAATCCTTTTCATCGAACAAAATATTGTCTCATGTGCTGTCAGGACAAAAAATGAATTCCTTAAATATTCCAACTTTAAATAAATGTAAGAGAAGAAGAGACCTTCTGAACACTATTGAAATAGAAATAAGATGAAGAAGGGAAAATTCGGATTTCTATCCTGCAGTAAATATTGGAAGAAACACCCCAGTAATTTCCTGAAGGGAATGGGAGCCAGTAACATATTCGGTGGAAAAGTCCACCATGCTCGTGATTGAAATGGGAAGAAAGAGGTTTTCATGGTTGAATGCTATAATTGTAGAGAAATTGGGATTAGGAAAATAAATGTCCTATGATCCAAGTAAACATACCTCAGAAAAGGAAATAGAGCAAGGCCAAGCTTATGAGATCACTACTGTTGAGGATGATGCTCTAAATGATGTGGTGGATGGTAATTTAATGGATTCCTCAAATTTATCCAATGATTTATATAATTATGGATCATCGCATTATTTCATATCTTCCCAATTTTCTATGAAAATAAGATATTTCCAATTTGATTTAACATGGGAGTTGTTAGTCAAAAATCTTACGGGAAATATCATTGCAATAATGTTTTGTGAACCAGTTCTCATTAGGTCATATATAGTTACTTTATCTTATGATCTCATCGGCATACACATGAATGAATTTGATATAATCATAGACATTGGTTGGATTTTGGACCATGATGCGAAAATTTATTGTAAGAAGAAAAAGGTTACAATTATTGATGATGATAAGGAGTACCATATATTTAGAGCCGAAACGTCACCATATGATTATCATCTAGATCGACCCCCAGTAGATCTACTAAATTCAATTATTTGGGAGGAAGATTGTGAAAAAATCTATGTGTGGAGAAAGGAATTTTCAAATAGAGGATGTACCTATTGTGCGATAATATGTTGATGTCTTTCTAGAGGATTTACCTGGACATCCTGCAAGATTAGAAATTGAGTTTTTCATTGATATAATTCCTTGTTCAAGTCCCATATCGAAGACCCCTTTTATAATGGCCACTGTGGAATTACTGGAACTAAAGAAACAACAAGAGGAATTGAGAAATAAAGTATTTATTCAACCTTGTGTTTCTCCATGAGGATCCGCTGTTATTTTCTTAAGAAAAAAGACAGATCTTTGAGGTTGTGCATTCACTAGAGGAAGATCCATGCTACAACAATAAAGAACTAGTATCCCCTACCTCGCATTGATGATTTATTCGATCAACATCATGGACCTCAATATTTATCAAACATTTACCTTCAATATGGATATCGGTATTTTTGTGTGAAGAAGTAAGACATTTCGAAATAGAATTTTGTACAAGTTATGGGCATTATGAGTTTACAGTAATGCCTTTTATACTAAATAATTCACCCTCTATCTTCTTGGATCTAATGAATAGAGTTTTCAAGTTATATCTTGACGACTTTGTAGTGGTATTAATTTATGAAATCATTGTTTAATCCAAAAGATATGAAGACCCTAAAAAATCACATGCACACTATTATAAAGACTCTTAGAAGAAATGAATTATATGAGAAGTTTAGCAAGTGTGAATTCTTGATTCAGGATATTTCTTTTCTTGGCTATATTTTCATTGAGGATTGAATCTTTGTTGATCATTCTAAGATAAGAGTAGTACATGAATTGCTTGCACCGACTAGTATAACTTAGGTATGTAGTTTTTTGGGTTTAGCTTGTTATTATCGACATTTCAACCCGAGTGTTTCCTGATTGGATAATCGATTAACCAAGATCACACATAAAGGTGTTAAATTTGTTTAGAGAAAAGAATGTGAAGATTGTTTTGAAGAACTGAAGAGATTATTAGTCAATGATCCTATCATGACTCTACCATTTGGTAGTGATGGGTTTATTATATATATTGATGCTTCAAATAAAGGACATGGTTTTATCCTTATGCAGAATGATAGTGTTATTGCCTCTTAATCACAACAGCTAAAGAATCCTGAAAAAAACTATCCCACTTGTGATCTTGAGTTAGCAGCTATAATATTTTCCTTGAACATATAAAGACACTATCTATATGGTGAAAAATGTTAGATATATACCAACAACAAGAGTTTGATGAATATTTTCCCATATAAAGAACTCAACATGAGCCAATGATGATGGCTTGAACTACTAAAAGATTCTGATTGCACTATACGCTACCACCTAGGGAAGGAATATAAGGTGGAAGGTGCTTTGAGGAACAATGATCGTGGAGTTTTGAACAAGATGAGAGTTGAAATGGATCCTATGTTCATGGATCAAGTAAAGACGGATATGGAAATATTCATGGAAGCTGAAAGATCAATACTTTTTCAAATGGTTGTCAAGAAAGGATAAAATTTTCTCAGACTGATGATGTTGAGTTTCAAAAGAAAATTAAATCTTTGAATGAAGGGAGATTGATTGAATTCATATATAAAGATGGAATTATGAAATTCGGGAAGAGAATTTGTGTCCCTGACATACCAGATCTAAAAATGAAATTTTTGGATGATGCTCATAGCTCCAATTTCTCTACACACACTAGTAGAACTATGATGTATAGAGATTTGAAGGAACATTTCTGGTGGGAAAACATGAAGATAGAGATTTCTAATTATGTGTCAAGATGTATGGTTTGTTAACAGGTGAAGTCTATAAGACAACATCATAGAGGATTCATGCAACCTCTTCCAATACCAGATTAAAAATGAGATGATATTATGATAGACTTTGTCATAGGGCTACCAAAGACACCTAGAAGGAATAGTGCAGTTTAGGTCATTGTTGATCGTCTTACCAAGTCAAAACATTTTCTTTCTATAAGAGAATACTTTCCACGTGAGCATTTAGCAAGACTATATATTAATGAAGTTGTAAGACTTCATGGAGTACCCCTATCGAATGTTTTTGATCATGATCCTCTCTTTACATCAAGATTTTTGAAAAGTCTTTAGAAGGCCCTAAATACTGAACTTTTTTTGATCCCTATATACCACCCTCAAATAGATAGACAATCATATCGGAATGTTCAAACCTTATAAGACATGTTGAGATCTTTCCCACATGACTTTCAAGGTTTGTGGGATCAATATCAAACTATGGTAGAATTTTCATATAACAAGAGCTTTCATTCGAGTAATCAGATGGCACCCCCGGAAGAGTTATATGGAATGAGATATCTCACACCAACTTGATGGGATGATGTTGGTGAAAGGAAACCCATAACCCAGAACTTGTTGATGGAATAATGGAAAAGGTGAATATTATCCAAACTCACATCAAATCAGCTCAATGTAGGCAAAAGACCTATACTGATAGCCAAAGGAAATATTTGTAATTTCAAGTAGGAGATCATGTATTCTTGAAGGTATCTCTATGGAATGGTGTTATAAGATTCGGTAAAAGGGTAAATTAAGTCCCAGGTACATCGGGCCTTTCGAAATTCTACACTGAATTGGAGTTGTAGATTGCCATTTGGAAATTCATCCAAGTCTCTCCAAAGTTAATGATATGTTTCATGTATCATTGTTGAGAAAATAAATGCATGACCCAACACATGTACTTAGCAATGAAGAAATAGAACTGGAACCAGATTTTTCATATTGTTAAGAGCCTCTCAATATTCTTGATACTAGAGAACAAATGTTGAGAAACCGGACAACTCCTTTGGTAAATGTTCTATGGAAAAATCATAAGATGGAAGTGGAAATGTGGGAACTCGAGGAACATATGAAGAAGAACCACCCAAATATTTTTATGAATTAAGATTCTAGAAATCTTAAGGATGAAATTATTTGAATATGAAAAGTATGTAACACCCCAAGCTTCCACGGTACCTTTCTCTTTTGAATAATGCAATTTATTGCGATGTACAGAACTTCAAGTTCTAGCACACCACGACCAATCAAACTAGTTGTAATGAATTTTAATACCCACTTTTTAATGTTTAATAAATTTTATTTTTTAAAATGGACTTCATTTTGGGATTCCAAATATCAAAATTACCATATGGTGAACTTTTGGTATTTTTCATATGACTTTCAATGTTTGAGGAATTGTGATATCCCATACGTTATTATTTAAAACTAACTTTTTATTTAAATAATTATTTATTTTATTTACATTTATTTTAAGAAAAATAGATACATAATACCTATATTAGTTCAATTTAATTAATTGGGGTCTTTTTATAACAACATCAGGTGTATAAAATTTTATTGAACATTTTAACGCATTTTACCCATCTTCTTGGGACATAAGAAAATTTGAAAAAAATTGTAATTTTACCCCTTCTGTGAATTAAATTTCAAAAATCCAAGATACAAAGTTGAAATCAGTAACTAAAATGTGGTTTAAATGGCTGAAATTATTTTTTTGGGGAAAAGTAAATTTTGGATTTTATTTACCATGGCAAAAAGTAAACAGGGTAATTAAAGTTAAAAATTATATTATAATTACCCTAAATAATTTACTAATTATATTGTATAAGTGTATTTCAACCAAAATAAAAATTAATAATAAAATGTGATCTTTCTTGATCCACATGGATAAGATTAGGATATTTATAATTATTTTATTTAAAGAAGAGTTAAAAGTTTTAAATTCAAATTTTCTTAACTAAAACATTTTTAATATAGGCTTATAAATAATATTTATTCAACTATAAATATTAATTATAAATTTAAAAATATTTTCTATATAATGATATTTTATTTATAATTTTTAGAAATTAAAAAATTAAATATATTTTTGACATAATGATGATGCACTAAATACCTTATTAATGAATGATTAAAATAAATGATATTATAAGTATAAAATAAATGTAAATTGAGACTTTTAATGCATTAAAATAATTTTATAGGTTAGTATGAAATGTTAGGAGTAATTAAATTTATTTTTTTCGAACTATGCAATTTTTTCTGACTTTCACATAAACCAAATATTAAATAATGTCAAAATTGACATAAATGAGTTTAAAAAAATACTATATTATTAAATTATATAATATTCCAAGAAATCTAATAATTTTCCAAAGGACATAGATAAGGATAGATTTGTCAATAGTGAACCACATGGGATTATCTTGGATTTTTATAGTATGTTTATTAACCATTTATTACAATAATACAAGAATACATGGTAAAAGTTAAACTCTTTAACTAAGTGTTAAATCTAAAAGATAATTTTATTATGGTAACCTAAACTTGTGTAAAACATATTGGTTGTTATTTTTTTAACCTACACCCACCTTTTCCTAGAAATAAATCCTTTTGGATCCATTATAAATAGAATATTATTGATTAATAAATTACTATTTCAATCTTTTCATAAAGCGGTCATCACCTCTCTTTTAAAATGGTACTTCACCTAATCTCAAAATAACATCGCTAAATCCATTTGGATCAGCCAAAACCTATTCAAAATATCCTCCCAAATACCCTCAATTAAACCAAGAAGACTTACTATGATCATAAAGCCAACATAAGGATTCCTTTTAATCAAATCAAAATGAAGCACCCGAAGAAGTGGAAATAACTTCATCACCTCTTTCAATGTTCCTTCATTATTCCTATTCATCTTTCTTTGGGGTTTCCATACCAAAAAAAAATCATGTACCTTCTACATATTGTGATGTTATTATAAATATGGTACAACCATATTCATTATTCTATCAATCCTATGTATGACAAAGTCACAGTACGTGCATACGTATGACTTACAGTCTCCACATCGTGGTGTAGTTTCTTATTGAACACTAATTATTTGGATGGGTTTAATAATGATAATAATTGATGTAAAAGAAAAATATAACAGGGTAATGAATTTAAATATATGATATACAATCATATTAAATATGATTTCACAATTAATAGAATGGTATTGTCACTCTTACGTACATACGGATTACCGTCTCCACGAACGTGATAAGATTCATTCCCCATCGTAACCATTCAAGAATAAATTTAATTTTTATTATTAAAAAATGTTTAAGAACTTAATATAATTATGGATATGAATAAAATACACCCTATACATAAAAACATGACTTACATAACAAAACTTATAAAGGAAAACAAATTATTTAACACCTGAAACGATGATACTACTAAAATATCATTAACAAAGAAATATTAGAAAATAATATATGATATCATATTTATGTATGAGGTCCTTGTATAATTTAATAACAATTATTTCACCATTATAAAATATTTTAATCTACCATCGACTAAGGAAAAGTATAAGGTAAGGGTTAATTTTATAATCCATTTATTTATCTGAGATTGTTTATATGTAAGTATTTATGGGGACTTATTTCTCTTATACATCTGTGTTTCTTAAAAATGTATTTTAAAACATTTTTTCTATTTCCTATAATATGTTTTATATATATTTATACCCCTTTTAAATTTTTATAAAATGTTTTGAATGTAATCTTTCCGTCATTTTCCATAAAAGGTACTTTATGACCTTTTTGACAAATTAATGTAAGAATGTTTTTTAATGTATACCATGGATTCAGCTATTTTCCGCTGTTATAAAACCTTTGAAGCTTCCCTTACAAAATTATAAGAATAATTTCAAAACAAATTTTTTCTTTTATAATTATGTTAATTTTAAATGATTGCACAATAGAAAGGGATATTTCCCTTAAATAGTTTTTAATTCATCTATGTCAACATCTTTTTATAGAAATTACACTTGTTTGAAGTTGATTTATTATGATACAATCTTCCATATTATATTGAAAGATTTGTTATATGTTTGTCTTTGGATGTGTTCTTTTTATACCAATCATGGTTTATTGTTAAAGTATTAACATTTTCTATGCTAGTTTTTATAAGAATGTTTATGTTATGTTTCAACCATTACATATGAGGAATGCATAGGACTTAGTAAGTAATGGGTGGAGTGCGCTATAACTCCCCGATGCATCAGTAGGTCTCATGAGGAAAACTATTGTCTTGGAATAAGTCCTTCCAAAAATATTATTTATTGTCTTGGCATAAGGACTTGACTATGTTGTTATTTTTTCATCATTATGCATTCCATCAATATGAAATTAGCTATTCGTATTACATGTGATTATTCGACTTGTAGAATAATCAAGTGAATAAGTAAATGACATTATTTTATTTATATTTTCCATGTTATGCTAAAGTTTCATTTTATAAGGCTTGTGTTCTAGTCATATACATTGCCTTCAATGTTTATGCTTATTTATGAATGATTCTGCTATATTTCTATCATTACTGATCATTTGGGCTCACCCCTTTCTAATGTTTTTATAGGATGTGATGATTTATATTATGAATGACCTGCAGGTATAGGCTAAGGGTTATGATTGTATTCTACAGAGACACAACGATGCTTTTTCATTTCATCGTGTAATGTTGAACTTATATTTTTATCTAGTACTTCCAAGGCTATTAAACTGTTCTTTATTTCAGGACATGATTCCTTGTATCAAGCATGTGGTATATAATAATGCACCGACTCTAGGTAACTAGGGCCGGGGCATTACACATGTGCTCTTCCTCTACTGGTATTGTGGGTACCACATGCTGCTCCATGGGTGGATGTATGGCTGGTGCAGCCCCAAGAAATTAGATTTGGGGGAACTGGTCCATGTATCAAAGCCTGATCACTAAGGGGGTCATCCCCATGATCATGCTACTAAATCCAAGCAGGTGTGCGTCATAAAGGCACCTATAAGAAAACAAGTTTTATCATGCTCAATGAGTATATCTGGAGAGCAGACTCAAGAAGGACATGGAACCATAACCCATTCCTATATGATGCATGTACCATTATTTTCCCTGGAACCAGTACTCTTATGTACCGAGTCGAAAAGAAGTTTATCAATGTCCTTGTGTATGGATATGTTGGTCGCCCACACCAACATTGGAGTCCTTGGCCTGAAAAAAGAACTCGAAACACTTTACATTGTTTCCCCAAACAAATCTCACAAACCCTTGGTCCTAATCTAGAACAGACTAGTCTCTAAAACCACTATATCTAGTCCCTTCCTAGTGGGGATCGTGTCGCGACACTCCTAGCCCACCTCTAATAGGCTAGGGGTTGGTGACTGGAACCATTTAAACATTTCACTAACATGGGAGGCATTGCATATGTACTAATATGCACACACACATCTTCAACCCCACAAATGTAGATATGTAAAAACCACTAAGAATGGAAATGCATGCATACCACTATCACACTACGGAAAAAATGGTAATTTGCAACGGGTCAGGGGCCTATCGCAAATAACCCATCAGAAGGGGTTATTTGCGATGTGCGGGTAAGGACCTACTGAAAAACTTTTGGCGGGAAATGCGTACCAAACCGCAGGAAGGGAATTTGCGATGTGTCCCCTATTCTCGATGCAAAAGCCCTATGGTGGTTTTTACAATTTATGATGGGAAAAGTATCGCGTCGCAAATAGTATGTCGGCAGGTACCCATTTTCGACGAGTCATGTCGCAAATATTTTTTTTCGACCGACTGTTATTAATGCAGGGAGTGGATATTTGTGACGGGACCCATCACAAATACCGCTATTTCTGATGGGTTTACCATCGCTAATACGCCCATCGCAATTAATCTATCCTATATACATCACATTATTTTTTACTCTCATTCTACTTCTTTCTCACCTTCTCTCACTATCTCTTCTGAAAAAATTTCGTCTAATTTTTTTCTTAGTTCTAACTTTTAAATTAGAGCATAATCTAGAGTTTTTAAACTCCAAAAGCTTCAATTTCAAGGTATTTTTCTATTTTTTATTTAGATAATTTAATTTAATTTATATTATTTATAATTTTTGTTAGTTAGATTCAATTTAATTAATTTATAATTAAATAATTGTTTTTTCATTATTTATTTTTATGAATAATAATGTCTGAGTGTTACTTATAAATAATTAGTAACAGATAGAAATAAATTGTAATAATTAGTAACAAATTCTAATAATTAGTAATAAATTGTAATAATAAGTTATAAATTGTTATAATTTGTAATAAATTGTAATATTTAGTAATAAACTGTAATAATTAGTAATAATTGGTTATAATTAGAAATAATTTTCAATAATTAGAAATACATAATAATTATTATTAATAATTATCAATAATTAGGATTAATTAGAATAAATATGAATTAATAAGTAATAATTATTAATAATTAGTAATAAATTTTAATAATTAGTAATAAAGTTTAATAATTAGTAATAAATTGTAATAATTAGTAATAAATTATAAAAATTATTAATAAATTGTAATAATTATTAATAAACTGTAATAATTAGTAATAAATAGTATATATATAGTAATAATTAGAAATATAATGTAATAATTTGAAATAATTAGTAATAAATGGTATTAATTAGTAATAAACGGTAATAATTAGTAATATATCGAAATAATTAGAAATAAATGCTAATAAATTTTAATAAATGGTTATAATTAGTAATAAATGGTAATAATTATTAATACATTGAAATAATGAGTAATAATTAGTTATAATTAGTAATAAATTGTAATAATTAGCTACAAATTGTAATAATTATTAATAAACTGTAATAATTAGTAATAATTAATAATAATTAGTAATAAATGGTAATAATTAGTAATAAATGGTAATAATTAGTGATACTAATTTGTAATAATTAGTAATAAATTGTATTATTTAGTAATAAATTGTAAAAATTAGGAATAAATGGTATAAATTAGTAATAATTTTGTAATAATTTTTAATAATTTTTAATATTTAGCAATAAATTTTAGTAATTATTTTCAAATTGTAACAATTAGTAATAAATAAAAATAATTACTAATAATTAGTAATAAATTGTAATAATTAGTAATAGATGGTAAAAATTAGTAATAAATGGTAATAATTAGTAATAAATGATAATTATTAGTAATAAATTGAAATAACGAGTAATAATTATATATAATTAGTAATAATTAGTAATAAATTTTAATAATTAGTAATTATGTGTAATAATTAGTAATAAACTGTAATAATTAGTAGTAAATTTTAATAATTAGTAATAAACTACAATAATTGGTAATAATTAGTAATAATTAGTAATAATTATTAATAAATTGTAATAATTAGTAATAGATGGTAATAATTAATAATAAATGTTAATAATTAGTAATAATTAGTAATAATTAGTTATAAATTATAATAAGTAGAATTAAATTATAATAATTAGTAATAAATTGTAATAATTTGTAATAAATTGTAATAATTATTAATAAATATTAATAATTTGTAATGATTTTTAATATTTAGTAGTGAATTATAATAATTAGTATTAATTCGTATTAATTAGTATAAATTGTAATAATTACTAATAATTTTTAATAATTTTTAATAATTAGAAATAGTTTATAATAATCAGTAATAATTAGTAATAATTTGTAATAATCAAAAATAATTAGTAATAATTTGTTATAAATTGTTATAAATAGAAATAATTTGTAATAATTTCTTATAATTAAAAATAATTTGTAGTAATTAGAAATATATAATGATAATTATTAATATATATCGACAATTATTATTAATTAGAAATAATGAGGATAAATTAGTAATAATTATTAATAATTAGTAATAAAGTGAAATAATTATTAATAATGTTAAAAAATTGTAAAAACTAAAAATAATTAGTAATAAAGGGAAATAATTAGCAGCAAATTGAATTAATTAGTAATAAATTCTAATAATTAGTAATAAATAGTAATAATTAGTTATAATTAGGATTAATTAGTACTAATTTGGATTAATTAGTAATAAATTGTAACAATTAGTATCTATTAGTAACAATTAGTAACAATTAGTATGAATTAGGATAAACTATAAACTGTTTGTAAGAATTAGTAACAATTAGTAGGAATTGGAAATAATTAGTAATAACATAGATTAATTATTAATTATTATGATTATTTAGTTATAAATTGGAATAAATTAGAGTACATTTATAAACTAGCACAATTTCTAGTAGATTGGCGGCATTTATTTGGTTCGACATCTCAGCACCTTTTAACTTTATCCCACTGAAATATGTTTGACAAATATTCTCTAATATATGACAATGCAGATTTTTCATAGTGATTTCAGTTATAGAAAGTTCCATGGAGGTGATTTTTCGGACAAAGTCGACTATTTCCCAGAAGACACATCTCCTTGGAACTTCTCCGACTAAAATCACTATGAAATGTATGGTTCGTACATCAGAGCTGAAATATCATAGTTGTTTTAGTTTCAGAACGTTGCAAGGGGATGAGTCATCGCGAAAAAAGAGTTTCTGCTTATCCGTTAGAAATTGTGTTTCCTGTAATTAATAATAATTATTACAAAAACCTGTAATTAATAATAATTAGTGTTAATTACTATAAATTTTTTCATATGAGTGCATATTAGCATAAAATATTAAATAATAGTATAAATAAATTTAAAATAATAGAAATTATTATAAATTTCTGGAAAAGAGAATTTAATTATCTTCTATTTTTGGATACTGTTTATTTTATATCTAATTATAATAAAATTTCAAATTATTACTTATTTTTTTAGAAAATATGGAACAAACGAGTTGAAAACAGTCATTATTAGATGATTAATCTTAGATAAATCATCATAGGAATCCGAATGATTCTAGTTTAAATCTTCTTTAAATTGAGGGTTTTCATGATTTCTTATCATTTCAATCATCACAACCAAAAATGTCTTCAGAAGGGGAAATTAAGTTTCCTTGTAAAAAATGTGTTCTGAGGATATATGACAAATTTGAAAATGTTAGCAGTCATTTATTTTGTTTTAGTTTTGAACAAGATTATATTTTTTGGTATCAATATTGTGAATCCATTTCCAGAGATGATACTAATAATCTGGTTCTAGATCCATCATGATTTTAAAATTTAGTACAACATGTGGCAGGTCTATCTTTTCAACAACCTAAAACTCATGATGATATTTATTTAACTCCTGAGTTAGAACCATCTCATTTATATGAGTTTTTGAGTTCCCCTGAGGATGCCCTATATCCTGGTTGCAATATAAGACTGTTTTAAGTAGTTGATATATTTATGGATATTAAATCAGATAATGGAATGTCCAATAGCTATTTTGAACAGATATTATTTTTTAATAAACATTTCTACCTCAAGAAAATTTGTTTCTTGCAATTTTCTATGAGATCAAGAGGCTGGTTTGTAATATGGGTCTTGGTTATCAGGAGATTCACGCATGTTCAAATGATTTCATCTTATATTGTACAAAAAATGAGTAATTGGATAGTTTTTTACATGATTAAAATCAATCTATAAAGAAGTTCAAATCGGTAAGTCTACATTTGTTCCTGTAAAACAATTGTGATATTTTCCTCTCACACTAGATTACAACATTTACTTATGTCTCAATACACAGAATCATTGATTTAATGGCACAAAACCAAAATTTCAATTTGTAAAATATTAAATCATATCTTTGATGGTGATTCGTGTAAACATTTTTGAAGTGCACTGTGTTGCATTTGTTGTCAATAAGGCATGAAGTTGTCTTGGAATGAATGGATGTCAAGGAGTCAAGATGTGAATGTCAAAGGATGTGATGGTGATGGTGATGAAGGAGAATGGCCATGGTACACAGATGCATTTCACTTAGGAGATTCACTAAGTGACATAGGAGATGATGGTTGAAACATTCTCTAAGAAAATCTGACGATTGTTGAGCTGATCTTTAAGTTCATGAAACTTGTATCCTGATGATACAAAGTCACAACATGATTAGAAGACCATGCATTGTACTGACAATGCATGAGGTGTTGAAGAGATCCATCCACAACTTCTAAGTGGATGAAGTGGATTAATAAAGTCCATGCACTGTCACTTAGTGCATGAGAATTTGAAGAAGTTCCAATTTGATCTCTGATTAAATCAACAAAGAGAATTGAAGAAGTTATTTGATTCAGGAGTTCGGTTGAAGATGAAAAACCTTCAAGAAGTCCCTCCTAAGTATTGAAACATATGGAAGAGGAGATGAAGAAGATTAAGAAGAAACCGTTTGAAATTCCATTCATAAGTGATGAATACATGAAGAAGAAGAAAGGAAGAAGGATAAATGAGGAAGAAGGCTTGAAGTGGAACTTGGCATTTGGAATGTTTTATATGGAGAAGAACTTTGTATTTCACAAAGTCCTATTCTGTCCCTTTGCCAAAAAAAATTGGCCACCAAGGAGGCCAGCCGAGGGTCATCACCCAAGGCACTTGTGGGACTCAAGGTCACCACGCCCATGGGGAACCCTCAAGGCCAGGGCAGCAACCTTGAGGCATGGGGCGCACCCAAGGACACCGCATGGGCGCCTGGGGCACGCCCGGAGGAGCGCAGGGGGCCGAGTATAAGCCCCCGAGGGCACGCGGTGGTGAAACCCGCGCGCTGGAGGAGCATAGTGGGCGCTAGGAGCGCGCCCGCGGGGGGAAGAGTGGGCGCAGAGCGCGCCCGCAGGGAGAACACGGTGCGGGGCGGCACCGTGGAGGGAGAGAATTCAACTGGCCGCTCATGGGAGCGCCAGGGTGATAAACCGCGGAAAAATCCCGCGGCGTTTCGATGTGGGACGGCGAAATTTCACCCGGGAACGATCCTGGCCGCACGATCAATCGCGCGCCAGATCTCGACCGCTCATCTAATCGCGCCTCTCGCGATCTGATCGGGGCCGTCCGAAGACCTGATCCGACGGCTCCGAGGCGTCTCCTACCTCGAGCTCGAGCCGAAGCCTCCCGCGAAGCCGCCGCTGAACCAGAGCCTCCCCGAGGATGGTTTTGAAGCTCCCGGCCACCTCCGAGCAAACCGAGACCTCCACTGAGCTCGTCTGAGCATACCGAACCTAACCATGCATAAAAAATGGTGTGCATGCAATGTATGGAGAATTTCGAATGAGGCCGAGGCAAACGAAGTTGCCGAGGCACCGAGGTGTTTATGGTTTGCATGGGATGAGCCTAAACAGAGGCCGTGCATGCGTTATAAATCGCATGCACGAGGAGGAAAGGAAAAATGAGATCCCGCGGTAAAACAGAGGAGAAAATCAAGATTCATAAAATCTTGAAGATCCGAAGATCTCGGGTGTTTGAAGTTATTGCACGCGGATAATCTGAGGCAGTCTCTGCCTATAAAAATGAGGCCGAGCCCTCTGTGCCGCTTGCTGATGCACTGAAGTATTCTTGAAAATCCGAGTCCCGTGAGAGCTCTGCCTCGCGAAGAACAGCCCTGCGCGCACACTTGCGCGGCAGTGAAGCCCGGAGCATTCCTTGCTCCGAGAGGTTCCTTTTGCGCACCTCTTGCACAAAAGAAGAATTAGAGGTCCCCTGCGCGCCTCCCTTGCGCGACAGGAAGACCCGTGGCCGCAACATCTTGCGCGCCCACGGTTGAAGCCCGAGGTGCCTTCCACCCGTGGCTTGCGCGGCCCGTGTGGTGTGAGGCTTGCGCGGCAGTGTTGAGGAAGAGATGCCGTGGTTCATACCTTGTGCAGCTGTTGGAGAAGATGTTGGCCGCGGCTCAAGCAGACCTTGCGCACCCTCCCTTGAGTTTGAGTTCGGGTGTGTGCAAGTAAAGGCCGTAGCCTTGGGTGTGTGTGAAACAAGAAGACCACACTATTTGTGTGTGTGCAAAGTGGACAAGATCACCTACGGGCCAAGTGTGTGCCAAGTGGAGAAGAAGGCCCTACGGCCGTGTGTGCTTAACAAAACAAGAAAAGGCAGTAGCCTTGTGTGTGTGCAAGAAGGGAAGGAAAGGCCTTTGTGCCTTTGTGTGCAAAAAGAACAACAAGTGGCCGTAGCCCTTGAGTGTGTGCCAAATTGAGGAACACATCTTGTGTGTGCTAAGTACCCTAAGGGCAGTGGGTGTGAGCAAGACAAGGCCATACTTTGTGTGTGCATTTGAAGAAGAAGGTCGTAGCCCTTGTGTGTGAAAAATAAAGAACCAAGTGTGTGCATAAGTGAAGTGCACACTTTGAAGAAGATTAAAAGAACAAGGGAGTGAGTGTGCTAAAAAAGTGAAGGCCAAGTCTAAAGTGTGTGCAAAGTGAAACATGTGTGTGCAAAAAGACAACAAGGCCGAACCTTAGTGTGTGTGTGCAAAAGAAAGTGTGTACACACTAAGAAGAGAGGACATCCACACTAAAGTAGAACACACTCTAAGTGTGTAAGCAAATTGAATTAAGTGTGTGACGATTGTGAAGAAGGTGTGTGCTATAGTTGACTACACCCTTTGTGGGTTTATTGCACCAAGAGGAGAAGAAGGGAAGTGCATGCTTGCATGCATGCACATGCACACGTGAACAAGTCTGAATCAGCTTGTGTGCAATTTGAGTTGTCCAAGACTAGGAGGTTCTTGAAGAATTGAGAAGGTCATGCAATCATTGCATGAAGAGACAGAGATGCCATGCACTCAGTGCATGAAGTTGTTTTGAACTGAGACTGGACCAGACCGAAGATAAAGACATCAGTTGTCTGAGCATTCAGTAGTTGAAGAAAGAAGCCGGGTCATCCTTAGAAGAAGGTGATAAAGCCCGAGCTAGACGAGAAGACCTGATCAACTCAAGTGATCAGAGGTACAGAGCAAGGCCAGCAGTCTTTATCCCAGACTGCTGAGGATACTTGAAGAAGACCTAAAGTGAAGAAGAGCTACTCGTGCGACTCGAGGAGCCAGGAGAAGACCCTGTGGGACTCAGGGAGAAGAAGTCTTCAGTGGGATTCTGGAGCAGGCCAGTGGGACTCTGGTAACACTGTGGGACGCAGTATAAAGACCCTCCTGTGGGACTCAGGAGAGATACGGTGGGAAGCTGTATCGACCATTGTAATTCTAACAAGTTATAATGGGATAATCCATGCTTGGAGAGCATGGCAAGGATGTAGGCCTTTGGTGTCGAACCTTGTAAATCCTTGTGTCCTGTGCCTTTTCATTACTGCATTATCCGGGAAAGGTTGAGATATACAAGAAGAGTGGATCGAGGCTTTAACCAGCCATAGAGGTTTAATTGATAAAGAATCAATTAGTAAAAAAGTTTTAAGGGATCACTGATTCACCCCCTCCCCCTCTCAGTGATTCACACTGATCTGGGCACTTCAATTGGTATCAGAGGGAGGTTACCTCTAAAAGATCCAAGGGAGTCTTTATGAAGTGCAGATTTGAGGAAATGAGCAACCAGCCTCAAATGGAGATATCTGCCAAGACTCAGAAAAATAGAAAGAAGAAACAGGCCAAGAAGATGTAGAAAGCCTGTCCTAGCTGTGATGAAGTTGAAACAATAAATGATCTACAGAGTGCACTCAAACATCTTCAGAAGACAGTTCCCATGGAAGTGGCAAAGTGTACAGCTACAGGCATCCATGATCTTCATGAAGAAAAATCACAGTTAGAAGAAGAAGCCAATGCTATGGAAGATCAGCTGGCAAAAAGGGTTGGCATAACCAACACTCTCAGAAAGCTGGTGAATGCCAAGGATGAAACTGTTTCCCTTTGCAATGAAAGATATGAAGATACCTGTGAAGAATTGCAAAGGAGCTCTTCTGAGAAAGAAATATTTTTGATAATTATCAAAGAAGTGTTCCATGCACTGGAGAAGCTGCACAAAGTCTCAATGATTGTCATAGATGCTCAACTAGAAGACAAAGTCAAAAGGGTGAAGGAGCTTGACAACTCATTGCTTGAAATGAAGCAAGTGCATGAAGACCAGATGAAACAGCTGGAAGAGAAATGGGAAGGAAAGCTAAGAACTGTTGAGGATGAGAAAAACTCCCTCAACATGAAATACTTAGAAATAGAGGTGATATTGAAAAATCAGCAATCACCTAAAGCTGAATCCTCCCAGTCAGCTGAAAGAAGACATGTTGCTACTCAAGTATGCTTTGAGCAGGATGATTCTAAGAGAAAGACATCCTCCAATAAAAGTGCAACATCTTCTAGAAAGATGGTACCATCCATACCATCTTGTACTCATGCTTCTAAAAGTGTTTCTACTAAAAGTGAAGGATGGAAGAATAATTCCAAACAAATATGGATGAAGACAGTAAAGAAGCAGAGCTCTCCTGAAACAGCACAACAGGTCAAGAAAAGTACCCTACAATCAGAAGGACTGAAGAGGTCAAGATTCGTGGGACAATGCTGGTGTTGTAACAGGTATGGGCACTGTGCAAAGGATTGTTGGTACAATTCACTAAATGTCAAAGCACAAAGGAAGCTCATGCCAAGGGGGAGCAAGCCAGAAGAAAAGAAGCAGCATCCACAGGTCCAGAGACATCTGTTTACTGCAAATAGATTTGGATTACTTGATAACATCTGGGATGCGTGCAAAAGTGGTCAAAAAGATACATGTCAGTCTCCAACTGTATCCAGAGCTCAAAGGAAGAAAAGATCACAGAACCTGGCTCAGAAAGATTCCTTGGGAAGCAAGCAGAAGAAAGTGGAAGATGCTCCCAAGAAGATTTTGAGAAATGAAGAGAAGTCCTTGGAGTCTGAATCCAAGAAGGGTGATGCATCAAGAAGAGCCACCAAGAAGACATGCTTCTACTGTGGGAAGAAAGGACATATCATGGATCTTTGTAAAGAAGCCATGAAAATCAATAGAACCCAACTGAACTCAAACAGACAATCAATCCAGAAGAAGCAAAAGGGATTGATTGAAAACAAGTTGCCCAAGAGAGGTAGCTTGACAGCATCAAAAGAACCATGTGGAATTTCCAAAACTGGGGCCACTCTTCCAAATGATTTACTTGTCATATGGCCACATCAGTTGCAACTTGCCAGAGAACTACAAAGAGCTGAAGATGAAGCTCTGGCATTTGCTAAAGCAAAAGGGAAGAAAAAGATTTCACATGAAGATGGGTTGAGAACCACACCAGCACAATCATGAATGAAGATCAAATGTGCAAGTGTGAAGAATGGTGAAAAGGGGACATCTCGGTTGAGAGAATCTTCTCAACCTTGTTGTTCACATTGATGAACCAAGGAGGTTCCATCTTATTCCCTTATACATTGGTATTTACATGTGCTAACATTGCAGGGAATTGAAGATGATGATCATTCTCAACTGGAGGATGGTTTGGGCAGAATGGAGTGCACCCCTTGAGGGGGAGCCAATCTGGAGAAGATGATGTTCTAAAATTAATATCATCTTGAGAAAGTGAAGGTATTCCAATCATACTTTCATCCCTTGTTTCTTAATTGAGTTTATCTTGTCAATTAAGGGGGAGTATGGATTGAAGTCAAATGGATGAAAGGGGGAGCTTTATCATTGCACTGAACTTTCTAATGAGTTTTGTGAAGTTGTGCAGGATTTAGCAAATTCATTGTTATATCTGAAAAATTTTCAAACCCCTGAAGCATGATCTCACATGTATAGTGAATGGTGGACAGCATTGAGTACCTTGGTTACATCACTCTTGTTTTCTACACCGGGTTATCCCAAGTAGACTTAGAGCTGATTTACTAAAGGTTCATTTCTCAAGTGAACATGTGACATCATCCCTCTATTAGTGATTTTCAAGAAGATGCTATTCGAAGGGAGAAAGAGATATTTCTGAAAGAGTACCACACCACACCTTTGCATTTGATTGCCAATAAGGGGGAGAAAAGATTGGGCACACATATTGACCCATTCATATGTGCTAAAGGAGTATATTGACAACAAATACAAAGGGGGAGATTGAAGTGCACTGTGTTGCATTTGTTGTCAATAAGGCATGAAGTTGTCTTGGAATGAATGGATGTCAAGGAGTCAAGATGTGAATGTCAAAGGATGTGATGGTGATGGTGATGAAGGAGAATGGCCATGGTACACAGATGCATGTCACTTAGGAGATTCACTAAGTGACATAGGAGATGATGGTTGAAACATTCTCTAAGAAAATCTGACGATTGTTGAGCTGATCTTTAAGTTCATGAAACTTGTATCCTGATGATACAAAGTCACAACATGATTAGAAGACCATGCATTATACTGACAATGCATGAGGAGTTGAAGAGATCCATCCACAACTTCTAAGTGGATGAAGTGGATTAATAAAGTCCATGCACTGTCACTTAGTGCATGAGAATTTGAAGAAGTTCCAATTTGATCTCTGATTAAATCAACAAAGAGAATTGAAGAAGTTATTTGATTCAGGAGTTCGGTTGAAGATGAAAAACCTTCAAGAAGTCCCTCCTAAGTATTGAACACATATGGAAGAGGAGATGAAGAAGATTAAGAAGAAACCGTTTGAAATTCCATTCATAAGTGATGAATACATGAAGAAGAAGAAAGGAAGAAGGATAAATGAGGAAGAAGGCTTGAAGTGGCACTTGGCATTTGGAATGTTTTATATGGAGAAGAACTTTGTATTTAACAAAGTCCTATTCTGTCCCTTTGCCAAAAAAATTGGCCACCAAGGAGGCCAGCCGAGGGTCATCACCCAAGGCACTTGTGGGACTCAAGGTCACCACGCCCATGGGGAACCCTCAAGGCCAGGGCAGCAACCTTGAGGCATGGGGCGCACCCAAGGACACCGCATGGGCGCCTGGGGCACGCCCGGAGGAGCGCAGGGGGCCGAGTATAAGCCCCCGAGGGCACGCGGTGGTGAAACCCGCGCGCCGGAGGAGCATAGTGGGCGCTAGGAGCGCGCCCGCGGGAGCAAGAGTGGGCGCAGAGCGCGCCCGCAGGGAGAACACGGTGCGGGGCGGCACTGTGGAGGGAGAGAATTCAACTGGCCGCTCATGGGAGCGCCAGGGTGATAAACCGCGGAAAAATCCCGCGGCGTTTCGATGTGGGACGGCGAAATTTCACCAGGGAACGATCCTGGCCGCACGATCAATCGCGCGCCAGATCTCGACCGCTCATCTAATCGCGCCTCTCGCGATCTGATCGGGGCCGTCCGAAGACCTGATCCGACGGCTCCGAGGCGTCTCCTACCTCGAGCTCGAGCCGAAGCCTCCCGCGAAGCTGCCGCTGAACCAGAGCCTCCCCGAGGATGGTTTTGAAGCTCCCGGCCACCTCCGAGCAAACCGAGACCTCCACTGAGCTCGTCTGAGCATACCGAACCTAACCATGCATAAAAAATGGTGTGCATGCAATGTATGGAGAATTTCGAATGAGGCCGAGGCAAACGAAGTTGCCGAGGCACCGAGGTGTTTATGGTTTGCATGGGATGAGCCTAAACAGAGGCCGTGCATGCGTTATAAATCGCATGCACGAGGAGGAAAGGAAAAATGAGATCCCGCGGTGAAACAGAGGAGAAAATCAAGATTCATAAAATCTTGAAGATCCGAAGATCTCGGGTGTTTGAAGTTATTGCACGCGGATAATCTGAGGCAGTCTCTGCCTATAATAATGAGGCCGAGCCCTCTGTGCCGCTTGCTGATGCACTGAAGTATTCTTGAAAATCCGAGTCCCGTGAGAGCTCTGCCTCGCGAAGAACAGCCCTGCGCGCACACTTGCGCGGCAGTGAAGCCCGGAGCATTCCTTGCTCCGAGAGGTTCCTTTTGCGCACCTCTTGCGCGAAAGAAGAATTAGAGGTCCCCTGCGCGCCTCCCTTGCGCGACAGGAAGACCCGTGGCCGCAACATCTTGCGCGCCCACGGTTGAAGCCCGAGGTGACTTCCACCCGTGGCTTGCGCGGCCCGTGTGGTGTGAGGCTTGCGCGGCAGTGTTGAGGAAGAGAGGCAGTGGTTCATACCTTGTGCAGCTGTTGGAGAAGAAGTTGGCCGCGGCTCAAGCAAACCTTGCGCGCCCTCCCTTGAGATTGAGTTCGGGTGTGTGCAAGTAAAGGCCGTAGCCTTGGGTGTGTGTGAAACAAGAAGACCACACTATTTGTGTGTGTGCAAAGTGGACAAGATCACCTACGGGCCAAGTGTGTGCCAAGTGGAGAAGAAGGCCCTACGGCCGTGTGTGCTTAACAAAACAAGAAAAGGCAGTAGCCTTGTGTGTGTGCAAGAAGGGAAGGAAAGGCCTTTGTGCCTTTGGGTGCAAAAAGAACAACAAGTGGCCGTAGCCCTTGAGTGTGTGCCAAATTGAGGAACACATCTTGTGTGTGCTAAGTACCCTAAGGGCAGTGGGTGTGAGCAAGATAAGGCCATACTTTGTGTGTGCATTTGAAGAAGAAGGCCGTAGCCCTTGTGTGTGAAAAATAAAGAACCAAGTGTGTGCATAAGTGAAGTGCACACTTTGAAGAAGATTAAAAGAACAAGGGAGTGAGTGTGCTAAACAAGTGAAGGCCAAGTCTAAAGTGTGTGCAAAGTGAAACATGTGTGTGCAAAAAGACAACAAGGCTGAACCTTAGTGTGTGTGTGCAAAAGAAAGTGTGTACACACTAAGAAGAAGAGAAGACATCCACACTAAAGTAGAACACACTCTAAGTGTGTAAGAAAATTGAATTAAGTGTGTGACGATTGTGAAGAAGGTGTGTGCTATAGTTGACTACACCCTTTGTGGGTTTATTGCACCAAGAGGAGAAGAAGGGAAGTGCATGCTTGCATGCATGCACATGCACACGTGAACAAGTCTGAATCAGCTTGTGTGCAATTTGAGTTGTCCAAGACTAGGAGGTTCTTGAAGAATTGAGAAGGTCATGCAATCATTGCATGAAGAGACAGAGATGCCATGCACTCAGTGCATGAAGTTGTTTTGAACTGAGACTGGACCAGAACGAAGATAAAGACATCAGTTGTCTGAGCATTCAGTAGTTGAAGAAAGAAGCCGGGTCATCCTTAGAAGAAGGTGATAAAGCCCGAGCTAGACGAGAAGACCTGATCAACTCAAGTGATCAGAGGTACAGAGCAAGGCCAGCAGTCTTTATCCCAGACTGCTGAGGATACTTGAAGAAGACCTAAAGTGAAGAAGAGCTACTCGTGCGACTCGAGGAGCCAGGAGAAGACCCTGTGGGACTCAGGGAGAAGAAGTCTTCAGTGGGATTCTGGAGTAGGCCAGTGGGACTCTGGTAACACTGTGGGACGCAGTATAAAGACCCTCCTGTGGGACTCAGGAGAGATACGGTGGGAAGCTGTATCGACCATTGTAATTCTAACAAGTTATAATGGGAGAAGCCATGCTTGGAGAGCATGGCAAGGATGTAGGCCTTTGGTGCCGAACCTTGTAAATCCTTATGTCCTGTGCCTTTTCATTACTGCATTATCCGGGAAAGGTTGAGAGATACAAGAAGAGTGGATCGAGGCTTTAACCAGCCATAGAGGTTTAATTGATAAAGAATCAATTAGTAAATTTTTTTTAAGGGGTCACTGATTCACCCCCTCCCCCTCTCAGTGATTCACACTGATCTGGGCACTTCAATTTTGACCAACTGCATCCATATTTTCATTAAAATCCCAAAAAAATGTTTTTGTGTCTTTCAACTGACGATTTCTATCAATTTGGTTCTTACAGTAGTCAGTATTCATGTTTTTCTATCTTTATAATTCCATATTATTTTCCTCCATGGATGTTGATGAAGGACACATATATCTTTTTAACCTTATTAATTCCAAGTCATCCAAAAAATATTATCTATATTCATTTGAAACCATTGACCGATGTGTTAAATTAAATGTGGAGTAATGGTGTCAATACATAAGATGTTTCTATGAATCATAACTTTTACTGAAAGATACATTGATGTGGACAATTAGTGACTCCCACCATATGGAATGTTATTTGGCTACAGTACACATGGTCTAAAATAATGTCCTTATTGTTTGGGAGATAGCAAAGAGTTTATGTTTTCTAATTGAAAAAACATTGTTTTTTCAACTTTCATGGAAGATTTCATCCAACCAATCATCATTTTCAATGAAAGAAAAATTATTTTATAAAAGGAAATGTTGAAAAATACGGGCCTTGAATAATGATATCAAGTACATAGTTAAAATTAATTGTCACTTCATTACCTCCAATCACATTTGGACAAACAATAAACCAATATTTTTTTGATGGTTTTAGAATAGAGGGCAAATAGAGAAAATAAATAATTTTTTGGTATTTTCCATATTGGCCAGATTTTCTGGACAATCACATGTTGGATGTGATTCATATTGAGAAGAAATGTTTTGATAATTTATTTCATAAAGATTAGGATAGACCAATTAAGATCAAATATAATGTAAAGGAACTATTAGATCTTACCGAAATTTTCTTGAGACCAGAACGTAAACAATTTAAAAACTTCATATCACAAAAATAAAAGAGTCCAAAAGCATCTTATACACTATACAAAGATAGTCACTTATTATTATGTCATTGAATTTTATATTGGATACTTCCCAATGGTTATGCTTCCAATTTGGGAATATGTGTCAGAAATGGTCATATTACCAGATTGATGAGTTAGAACTGTCATGTTTTAATGGAATGACTTATGCCAATTTAATTAAGTGGTTTCTTAAATCCTATGATTTTTGATATGATAATAGTTATATCATATTTTTTTGAGACATTAGTTCATATAAAATAGACTACAATACTGTAATAATACTACAAGAATATGTTGTTTTAATTTTATGTAAATAAGAAAAAATATTCCATCCATGTTTGTATGACTCAATAGAACAATTGAAATTACATTTTTCACTGAAAAACAATGTGGAGGTCTAGTACAGTTCTGATAAATGTACCCATTTGAGAGATGCATATAGAAATTGAAAAAAATTATGTAATGATGAATCATTTGAAGACTCAATTGTAGACGCTTATTTCCTATATAAAATTTATATTTTCTGCTCTCATTACTTCCAATCTGAATATTCATCAAAACAGAATATCTTGATCGATAATGAGGAAAATGTGAATGAAGAAATGAGAAATCAATTATCAAATTTCAATCATCCCAAACATGGCTTCAGTGTAGTTTATTAATGGTTTCTTTTAGATGATGAACATCAACGAGCTCATACATATATTCTTCTCAACTCGGAATAAATTACACAATTTTTATTGTAATTACTCCTATAACATATTATATAATATTTATGACAGAAAATTAATCATATTTTATTTTAAGGTTAAATGATAATCATATCAAAAAATATTTTCTTAAAATTACAGCAGATGCTCTTAAAAAACCTCATCAAAATTGATTCCCTTACTGTTTTCAAAAAGTGGTAACATAAAAAATAAATTTTATACATGTAATAGTGATAATCATTTTTCAAATTTTCTAGTACCTCAACATGCTAATAAAATTGATAATCGATTATCTGTATTGAGTAACACACCATCCAATATTGTTATATATTATAATTAATATATGGTGAATGGTTTTCAATTTCATACATGTGTGTATGGGGAATCAAAAAAATGAATAGTGTAGCTTGTTTGAGAGGATATCATCATATAGAAACCAAATTTCACTTTTATAGCATGTTGGATGAAATCACTAAACTATGTTATCAGGGACATCATTACATAACAATTTTTAAATGTCAGTGATTAGATACTGAGAGTGTATTTCGTGTTCATCTCATCCATGGAATCATTGATTTTAAATAATAATTTTTTCCTATAGTAAATTAACCATTTTTAATGGCTCATCGGGCACATAAAATATATTATGAAAATTATTTTCCTACTTCAAGGGAGTTGGGTGATTGGTGGAGCATGTTAAATATTAAATCTTGAGAGAACATGATTACTGAAAATGAATGTGGTAACGCTAAAGTTCAAGGAATTGAAATTTTTCAAGAAACTTCTCTAAATCCATAATTTACACGAAAGGACACAAATATAATTGATGACACCCCAAAGTTAAGGTTCAATGGTGATAATTATGTTAATGATGTTACGAATGAATTTGAAATGAAAAGGGATGATGAAAATGACATTAATATTGAAATTTATGATACTGAGGAGGAAGATGAATACATTAAAATCGACATATATGAAGATGGGGATGAATTTGGAATTGATATAGTTAAATGTTGGTTATAGTCATGTATAATATATATCTATATAATAGTTGTTTTCAACTATTTTCTAACGACAATAATTTCATGATTCAGATCGAAAATGATTTTAATTGTTTGTTAGAGGATTCTGATCTACATTTGGATGAGTAAGTGGTCAAATCATTCGACCCTCAGCCTACTGGTGGTTTAAGGGCACTCAGATGGGGAATGGTCTTGTCTGGATGATGATTACTGACCCTATCCCCAAGTGATGTCTACATATTCAGTTTGATCCATGTACGCTGGGGTATTTTTACCTTTGTATTTTAGTTAGTTTTCATTAATTTATTTTTATTCTAAATTTTTGATTAATTGTTTATTTTTCACAGCTATATGCACATAACTATTGGACAGGGGAGCATAATATTGCGCAATTATTTTTATGATGCATGGGTTTCATGGGATTGGATTATCCTTGATTTACATCTCCACATATTCAAGCATTGGATAGTAAATAAATAAATAATAGTTATTTTGAAATTATTTTAATTAACAAATTGATATAATAAAATATTTTTAAGGTTTATTGTATACCATTGATAGGATATTGTGTGAAGCTATCTGCAAGTCATGGCAGCGAGCTATGTATTCATGTTTCCCTCAGGTTATGTACAATTTGAAAAGGAAAACAACTGTTAAAGAAGAGGTGAAGGAGTATAATGAGACATGTCGCGTCCACTGACCTCATTATATTTCATATCAGGTTTGGGATGGATTATGTACACATTGGTTGAGTATGCAGTTTCAATGTAGATTATCAGTTGGTCACAAAAATCAGGGGAGACATGAGGTGACAAATCAATCTGGTAGTAGTACATTCAGTAAGCATAAAAAGAATATGGTAATTACATATTTTTAAATATTGTATATAATATTAAATGTAAACTGTTTATTTTATATTCATATAGGCAGTCACACAACCCAATATTATGGGGTATGGCATTTGTAAGAGGATGTACAATGTTCCAGCCACTATAGAGATTAGTGGATCTCTCCGGCATTAGATTGTGGTCAGTATAATTTCATTATGAGTTTTAAATTTGACTACAAATAATATTTTTACTATTTTAATTTTAAATTGCAATTGAATGAGTTATATGAGGTCACGACTTCTCAGAAACATGGTGAGATTTAGGAAGAGACTGGTAGTCAGACCAGTACCCCCCCAATTTGATGAGGAAGCATAGATATAGGTGACCTAATATGACTTTGAGAAAGACTGAGTTATTGGAATTGGATCCCAATTGACCCTTGGGGGTTTTATAGAACCTCTGCGATGTCAGAGTCTACCTCAAGAGGAGATCATGGATAGTCATCATCATCTCATGCACATTATTAGGTGTAGCTATGAGTTAAGAGTGAGATTATAGAGACTTTGTGTTGGGAGCATGGGAAGATGTGTTAGTCGGAGCAGTAGCAGCATGAAGAGTTTATACAACAACATCAGCATCATTAGTAGCAATAGTAGGAGATGCAAGACAAGATGTGTCAATGGATACATCAGTAGGAGTCGGAGTAGATGGAGTACATGAGATGTCTGACTCGCAGTTTAGAGATGGAGTTCCATCCACCATGTCTCCAGCTCCTCCAGATGACCCTCCCCCTCGGTGACGTATTATTATTTTATAATGAATCCTTTGAATTCATTTATTTGTAAAATCAACCATTTAATGTTTTAAATAGTGTGCTTTTTATATTGTCTTGAATATTACAATTTTTATTATTTTATTTATTTATTTATTATATTTATTATTTTATTGATTAATATAAATCTTTTATTTTTGTGAATACTCAGGTTTTTATTATATTACAAATATTAATATTATTATTTCATTAATATTAATAATAATATTATTTAATTATTTAATTATTTTATAATTAATTGTATTTTATGAATATTTATATTATTATTTTATTTATATTAATATTAAATTACTATTACTATTATTATTATTATATAAATAATTCTATTGTATTTATATTAATATTACGATTTCATTTATATTAATATTATATTATAATTAATATTATATTATTTAATTGTTTTTTCAACTTTTTGCGATGTGCTCGTCGCAAATACTAATTGCGATGGTCTGTCAAAAAAGGGGTTATTATTTTATATTTTCAACAGTATTTGCGACGGTCCATCCAAGAAAGGTGAAACACGGGAATCTGTATGTGAAGGGTGGTCGGCCCGTCACAATATAGTTTTTTAATGAATGGCGGAAACATTTCTGCGACGATCCACTACCATCGCAAATAATAATTTTTTGCAATGGACCATCACAAAAGGTAATATTTGCGACACCCTTTCCCACAATGTGTCATTAGTGATGGGACATCGTTGTAATAAGCCATTTATTAGAAGTGATGCTAATAAGAGTAAAAAAAGAAATTATAGCGATATAATGTAAATCATGCCAATATACAAGACCACCCAAAGAAAGATTCTGTAAACTAAAAAGTCCAACATATAAACAAAATATGTACTAGGAATACTTCTCGAAGCCATAAGAACACCTCATCCTCCCAGAACTCACAATGTTATGTCCATTCTTGGTCTGCCCCGGACTCTCTCAAATGGTGGCTTTCCTGCACAAGACATGACACAGGCGTGAAAAAGCTTGTGCAGAGGTGGGTATAAAAATACTAAGTAGGACACCCCAAAACCAAAAAGAAAAACACAAAGGAAGTTAAAGTCGTACCTATATAGTATATTTCTACAACACAAATAACAATAAGATCCAGATAGACTCAAACCAAGACACGTAGTCTAGAGTTAAGTCATAACTGCCACATACCCACACTAGGGATTCAATTCAAATATTCTACAAATTACTCATCTGATAGAACACACTCCGGAGTCAGATAACACTATTGACGTATGTCCGAGATGTATTGTTTTATAAAAACTATAATGTGAGATATATGCTGATATATTTGTAAAGACGTCTGATACTATAGATGAGGATCATATCTAAAGCCATGGGGTGATACCAAAAACTCCATCAAGACTAACCTGCTAAGTAGAGGATTGATTCCTGGTGATGTTTGTCACATCAATACCAAGTAATCTACCTGGGGCATGAAGAATGAATAGAGGATCTTGATATGTGCCTCCGAGAGGGGATTCCAATAACACTATCTAGAAATACCTATATAAGGGATCATAACCATTTTAGTTAGAATAAATATGCATCAACCATCAGAGAATGGATCAAGGGAACCAATCCTAATGATGATTGTCCAAGATATGGTGGATGAAAGATTCAATACCTGGAGAAAGTGGGACAAGGTTTGTATTAGGGTCACATGTTATGTCCCTTGACCATGGGTACAACCTGTGTACAGTGGCATGGGTCATTCAGAACATGTCTTCTAAAATATTGGTACATTCCATGTAAAATGGTCACATGATGTGTCCTTCCATTAGGGGTCCACCTGTGTACTTTGGTCATGTTCTAGTACACGGTGTCAACCCGTGTCCTCTTACTCAAGTACCAGTACATGGGATAACCCCTGTAACAAGTCTATGTCAAGTCGTGTGGTGGGGTACACGTCATGTAGGAAACCTGTGGACTCCAACCCACATCCATGTATCTCCTGATATACATGCTGAGTCTCGAAGAAGGGCCCACATGTCGGGTGATAGGGGTCACACACCGTGTGACACTTTCTTGCCTTCTGAAACTCTATCCACCACTGAGTGAGGGCCACATGCTATGTTACTTCTGGTTACACACCGTGTTGTTCTCGATTTTTCAGAACTATTTTTTCTTTCTCCGTGTGACTCGGCCGATCCTCTGATGTTTGATCCAATACTCTGTTCACCATGAAACAGAATATCCAAGGTCGTCTCACCATTGTAACTTCGAATCGGTGGGCTTCTGGTATTCCATTGACTATAAAAACGGATTCTCATCACCTACAAGGAAAATCACTCAAAGAACGATATATCCTTAATTGCTTCGAAACATCCATTTTTTATTTTCATTCTTCTTCTAGGTCTTCCTGATTTAGGATCTTCAATATTTGATTGTTGTTTTGTAAATTGGAGGTGCAACAATCAATGGTTCAAAACCCACAAATATTGATGAATGTGTAGAATATATGGGGGAGAAGAAATATACATAAGGAAACAAACCTATGTAATGTACCTCAATCATTTTTTGTTTTTACCTCGATCCATTCTTATATAAATGATCAAGAAATAAAACAATAAATCAACCCCATAAATAATGCAGTTTATGTCCATTCCACAAGATGAAGAAAACATTGGATCAACCTATTTATTGGATGGTTAACATATATTGTTGAATCTAATAACAAGGAAAGACAAATCCAAATAAAAGATTCATACCTTAAGGGTTTGGATCATTCAATAAAGCGAATCAATCTTTGTTTCACTGTTGATGGTGAGATATGTTAAACATTGTGTTCATCAATCACTAATCAAAGGTTAATCCTCATTTTTCATCGAGAGAGTTGGATAGGGTTCTCACTAGAGCCTCCATGAAATTCTAGGGTTGTGAGCCTAACCCTAGATCCCTGGTTAAATGGAATATTTAAAATTAATGTCATTGATTCTCTGCGAAATGTTTAAGTAAAATAAATTCTTATTTTATTTTATTTAATTAAATGTCAAATACTACTTTTCATAGATGACATGTATCATCTAATGTTAGGTCATGCCTAGGTTAAAATCATTGCTCTGAACACAATGGTTGCATTGGATTTCTGATCAGGGAACCAGTTTAAGAAGATATTACACTTTTTATCAATAATATTCATGTGTGATATTTAATATTTTAATATTATTAAAATATTTATTTAGGGCGCAACATGCCTCAGAATCCTATGTCATCTTAGTGCTTGGTCTCTAATTAATTCTATATAATAATTAAAAATAATACACAGAATAATCCATGAATAATACACCATTGAAAATATATTTCCCATTCTCCAGTAATTGGAGTATGAAATAATCATCTTGGAAATCTATCATTTTCAAGTCCATGTAGATTCATGATGGACTCTCATCAAGAACATGAGAAATATGAATAAATTTACTCCATTGAATGGGATGAGTTTAGAAGGTCAATTTTCAACATGTATATAGCTCTTATTCATCATACGAAAATTTAGAAGTGATTCTGAAAGCCATTATTGAGGGATAAAGTGTCTATTAGCGCAAATGTGGAAAATTTTACAAGAATGGTATGATATGATTCATGTATTATCATTTAAAAAAAGTAATATTTTTCAATTATTTAGTGGCTTAAAACCAATGATCATAATCGAATTTTCTATAAGGGACTTCAGTCGTTTTGAATAGATTTTTTGATGTGCTTTAATGGGAGAAATAGATTTTAGAGTTACAAATTAATCTAATGGTTTTGAGAAAAAATTATAATTAGAATTCAATGAAAATTATAAAAACAAAATACATTAAAGGATGATGATGAGCCTTATACTATACATAATGATTAGATTCAGAAATCGAATAAACTGTATTAAAGAGATAAAAAAATTATTTATGTGTGGAAAGTAATGTCATCGAGCAATCAAATGATAATGTGATGGGAAGATCTTATCCAATGATAGAGGAAAGGTTCCACAGAATTCACCACCCACACACTGATGGTTAAAATGAATGTATAATGAGCATTATTCTATCATATGAAAAATTCAAAATGATAATATGATGGTTCATGTAAAAAACTCTTAATTTGAGATTCCAAGTTACTCTTATGTGATCACTTATGCTGACGTGAGGTATTATAAAAATGTGGTGAAAAGTACATGTACCATTCCCTCTAGAACAACTAATGTCTTATTTAAATCTAGATCGACCCAAAATTTTATATTTTAATAATTTCATATTTTTATATATAGAGCCTCAAGACTTTTTACACAATTTATTTGATGATTTTTAATGTAAATTACCTTAATGAACAAAGATCAAAGAGGCTTAGTGCCTTTTAAGGACTAGATATTTAAAACATCAACTTGAAAATAATGTGACGTTATTCAAATATCCATAATGAGATCCTAACTCCCTTTGAAATCATATAATTATTTGGAATAGTGACCACATGAAATTTTCATTTGTATATTGTATTACCATGATATTTGAAAGGAAAAGGTACATGAGTAATCACATGGGAGAATAACATAAATAATTTGGTATCACAGGATCATGTAAACATAAGAAATTTGGAAGGAACAGAAAACATGACATTAGCATAATTCAAGGATAACATCCTAGGAAAAATCATATGGTGGATAGAGTATCAAAGTGGATTTGGCATACACATTTAATCTCATACAAAATTTCTCATGAGACAAAACCTTTGGCCAATGTATTAGAGCACTAACTTGGTTCATCCACCATAAACATTTCATGATTATATGTGCCAAAAAAGAAAATCAACCATAAGGCATAAACATAAGAATTACTAATGTAGAATTCATTTGATACATTTTTCAAGATCACATTTTTTGTTCTCAATATATTTATAATCCTAATATATTTATTTTATTGATTAATTTTATTACTAGAAATTAACTTGTTTAAAATAAGTAAATTGTCATTTTTTGTGAATGTTCATAGTTTGAAGAGTAAAGAACATTAGTGTGATATTTGTTATTTTATTTGTTTATTCCAATTTCAAATATGTATTAAAATATTAATTTTATTTTTTTTAATTTAATTCCTATGTTTTTTTGTATTTTTTATATCTTATCTAGGATTATATAAATAACTGTTGAAATATTGTTTTGATTCAAACAAATGATATTGGTAAAAGATGAGCTCGTTGGAGCATGTTTCTAATGAGATGTTGATCGAGAACTGAAATCTAGAATATGATTTCGAAAAAAATGAATCACTAATCATAGATGAGATGATTCATATCCACTTAAAAGTCATTGATCCATGTTTATGAATTTAGATGAGCCGCATCATTTTAAATCTAATAGAAGCTTCACTCAGGGAGCACTGATGTGTGACCTTGATGAAAAGTAAAATTAGATCTTCCTTTAGGATTAACACAACATCAAATGTTGAGATTTTTCAAGCTAAATTCCATTTATAAACTAAATGAACCCTTTTTCATTGAAATATTAGTCAAATCATGGTCTTTCTGAATATTATTTAAATTCTATCTTGATTTTGGGAAACTATACGCCAACATTGAACTGTTGAAACCTAGGATTTTTAAGATCCGATATGAATAAGAATTGAGTGTCCATAACGCAGAGATCGATGAACTCAAGAGATCATTGAAGTTGAACTACCACCTAATGATTCTATATCGTGGTAAAATATGGTCATGTTTTACAATAATGATTGAGTTGGTTTTGTGTAGACTATGATCGATAGCGAGATCCACTGTATAGGCGATGTTGATGGAGATCTGAACACCATTGAATAAGACAACTGAAGATAGATAAAATGGTTTTTATGGATAAGGAGACTCACTAAGATATATTAAATTTTAATGCTATTTAAGTGGATAAATGATGAGTCAATGCCTATAGAATGTGATATGAGTTGAAGAATCTCATGATTTTGGAACTAGTGATGTATTTTGACCCAGGTTGGTTTAGAAATGTGGTCATGGATTCATTATTCAACAATACATAGTTGATATAATGTACTATAATGTGTTTGAATAACGCACATAATATTATATTAAAAATTATTTTAATAAATACTTAGGGATAAACTTGTTAAATTGATAGAGTTTGGGAGTTAGTTAAATAACCAACCAGGAAACCCGTTTTATCTATATTTAAAGGGTCTTATCCCTTCCAATTATTTTTAAATCACAATTCGAGTACATTTTATCACAACCACTATAGAAGATAAAGTAGTAAAAGGATATTAATACTTTTAAATTAGAGAAAATCAAAGTGACTCAAAACCCTATGTTTAATGGATCAAGGTATGTCATTTATTTTTGAATTTAATCAATATAGATAGAGGATAAATATATATTTTAAATATTGTGAATTAAAAATAAATTAATTTATATGTTGTATTATAGGAGAGGTTATGAAATCTATGTTTCTCCATGTTATACTTTTTTATGTGTAGTGTTTAATTGATAATAAAAAATCTGGATTGATTTCTTTAAGAAATAGAATTTTCTAAAATCTGAATCTATTGTGATTTTCCATTATTTTCATTGAAATACCATTAATGTTGTGGGATTTTTATTTTTTATGTTTATACAATAGTCTATGAAATATTTTTAGAAATCTAAAAGATAATGTGAAATGATTTTTAGAATACAAAAACACAGCCTCCCTCCTCATGTGTTTTTCAAATTTGAAATATACATTTATTTATTTATTTATTTATTACATTAATCTCTCCTTATGCACTGTCTCTCTCCATTTATTCTTTTATTATTTTTATATAAATATGGATAACACTTTATTATTTATTTTTTATTTTATTGATAATCAACTATGCATTTTTTTAGAAACCTAAATGTTTCATTGATTTTTTTTAATTCCCAAAATGATGTCACTCTCCTCATGTGTTCTTAAATTTGAAATCTATTTTTATTTATTTACTTATTACACTACTCCCACCTTATTATTTAAAAATGGAATATGTTAATTTTTTATTAAAATGATTTAGGAACATGTGAAATAATTATTATAGTTTCAATTTTGATTCATAATATATATATATATATATATTGACATCAGTTGAAAAAATTATTTGAGTTTTAAATATTATTATTATTAAGTTTGATGTATAATCTTATTCACGTTTTATTGATCGCATAAATTAAATAAATATTTATTCACTAGTATGTGATAAAAAATAATTTATTTATTTTATTAAATCTTTAATAAATTTTTATTCGTTGGTATGTGAATAAAATAATTATTTATCAAAAAAAAATATTCGAGTGCTCAATAAAACAAAGAGGAGTTTGAACTGACAAATATCTTGTCTGGAGATAAATATTAATTAACAAACTGGTTAAATAATATTTTTTTGTGAACATGTTGATGTATACCCAAATAAAAATAATAATAAAAATAATAATAATATTATTATTATTAGTATTATTGTTACATGGAATGAGGTTTTTTAAAGGTAATAAATACTATTTGATGGACAACATGAAATTAAATAATATTTTAACCTAAATCGTAACTCTATAGATACATGGTTCTGTATATTGTGTAAGCCATCATAAAAATTATTAATAGAGGATTGTCTTGCACAACAAATTATCCCTTAACTCCTCTCTGCCTCTTAATAAGGGGAAGTGCAAGAGGGACTCTTTCATGATAAAAAAAATGATCAAGAATGAACAATGCAGGAAATTAGACTCATCACAATAGCACCCAAATATCGATTGGTGTTTCTCAAAGATAATAAGAGCACACATGGCTCACTTCTTGAGGGATATTATCCTTGGAACCTTATATCACAATAAATATAATCCAAAAGGGTATATTCAGGTGGTCAATATTCTCCAATGAAGAAATTTCCAAATCCCATGTATTTATATCTTCAAATATTAAATAATGTTATTATAAATATTATATGAAATTTTCTCACTCATAGTTTCATGAAAAAATTATTAAATGAAATTTTAATATATCCTCCCCATTCCATGCTTCTGTTGTGCCCAGAAGCAATATGTATGAGTAATGTTTACATTATTCAAAAATTATACTGGAAAGAAATTAAGTTTTATTTTTTAAAACATAATGATATTTATTTCATAAATATGATATTATTTCTTTAAATACAATTATATATATCTTCTTTGTGATTCAGTAATGAAAAATGAATTTTATCGCATCATGGTGGTGGTAATACGCTCGTGCACATGAAGTATGTTGTATTATTTTAATAAATAAAATGGTAATTAAATATATGATATATTAATATTAAAACATTATAAATATGTACTTAATATCATATATATATATATATATACATAATATCCATCATCGTAAAAACCTATTAGAGGTGATGTTGGTATAAAATTGCATCGGATCACAAGATAGTAGTTAGGCATACACAAAAACGATGGTTTCCTTTCCCATTTTATAAACGAGGCTATGGATTTCAGTTATGAAATTAACAAAATAAAATATAATTATATGGTATATAATTATTTTATTATATTAACATGGTTCAATAATATTTTAATGATGTGAAAGTATAAATAAATCAATAATGCTCTGTTAAGAATGACATCTCTTGTTCAGAAAACATCTTTAGGTTTTCACCAAAAGCCACCCTAGGAAGATTTTATAAACAAACCAAGGATTATTCGATGTTGAAAGGTATATAAAAAAATTTCTGGGTAGTTATTTATTAATCCAAGGTGATTTTTAGTGTGAAAAAATAACATAGGAGGTTCCCTTTTATACGTGAGGGGAAGGTCACTTTTCGAATATCATAAAATATTAACTAATTATAAATTAATATTCATGGGAAATAAATTAAAAAATAATATTATTTTAATATAGGATTATTATATGTCTAAATAATCTCATAGAATAAAATTTGGACATTTTTAGGTTGTTTTTTTACAATTATATTTTTGTTTTCACACTTGTTATCCTTTTTTGATGATTGCTGCTTTCATAATGTTTTTTGGTATTTAGTGGTCATGATAGTAATTATAAAATAAAAATTCACCCATAAATGGACTATGGATGATATTTTAAACCATATCCAATCAATTGGGTGAATTTTGGTTTTTTAGGAATCTTAAATAATTTAATAAAAAATTATTTTTTAAATAATAAAATTAGTGTCATTTTTTAATCTATTCATTTATGTTAATATGTAAAACAATATTAAAGTAATATAATTAGAATATAACCCCTTCACAAATTTATAGTAGGATATATTTATTTCCAAACATTTTAAAACATAATATTTCGTCCAAATTATATTACTTTTATTATTTTTAAAATCATTTATTTTAGTTTTTTATTTGTTAGATAAATGTTATGTCGGTGTGGAGAAAGAATTTAAGTTTTTATTTTACCACTAAAAGATTGTTATAAATTACCATTATTAAACAATTATATTTCAAAAGTCTATTTCTAACTGAATATATGTTCTTTTTATCCCCACTACAAAATATTATAGATATTAAAATAATGAAAGTGTCATCTTTGTCATTATCCTTTACATATATGTTAAAAAGGTAAAAAAACGAAATATGGAATAATGTGAACATAATGTCGCGACTTTTGAATAAATATTTGATCAAAAATCAAAAAATAGGAAATAATCAAGGTTTAGGGTCTATTTTTATTTCTTATCATATTATAATTAACCATAATTTACCGATTTAAACTTACTATGGTTATAATTATTTACTATGGTTCTTATTCGTAATGAACAAAATATAATTGGGGAATGTTTACCAAATTTTCACATAGAAATTAAAAATATTGAATCTATTTTTTACCATTCAATTTTTATAAGTGAATGAATTTAATTTAAATTTATACCCACTAAATGTGATAAAAATTCGTTTTTCAGGAAAAATCATTTTTCAAGCAATATATGTTCTTCTTTGACAAAAAATAATCATTATATGAATTTAAATTAATATATATATATATATATATCATTTAAATAAATCATTTTTTGGGTTATTTTAATAAATTTAAATGGAAAAACATTATGTTGAAAATGAATTTCTAAACAAATTGTGTTTCTAAGCATAAAAATAAACTTATACAAAAATCCTGAAAATTCCTGATTCAAATTAAATTAATGAGATTATTATAAAAAAATGATTCATATGTATGTTTAATATCAAATCTATAATATAATGGGACTTTTATATAACATTATTTAATGAAAAGAAATGGTTGTATTTGAAGAATCGGTAATTTTCACTACTCACTAAAAAATCAATAATTTTGAAAAAATACAAAAATTTCAACCTAATTTAATATTGATATTAAAATTAAAAAACTGAATTTATTTTATATAGTAACTTTTATAAATTTTTTAAAAATTAATTATAATATTTTCTTAATTAGGAGTAAAAATTGTATCTAATGGAAGGATATTTTTTTAGAAGAATAAAATGTTATTATAAAAAATTTATTTCTTATATCTTAAGAATTTCTAAATAAATTTGTATTTAGTAGGAAATTTATATATATATAATAATAATTTAATCTTATTCATACCAATAAATTTAATATGTTGGTTATAAATATCATATTTAAATAAACAAGTTTTGTTTTGGATCGATGTTGAGTCTCATATACACTGTCAAACATAGTTTTCTTTTTAAAATATCAGGGTGTTACATTCTTCCCTCCTTAAATAATTTTTCACTAAAACTTTTATAATATATATTAAGGTGAAAATAAGTGAGGTTACTTTTTCTACATGGCTTTGTTTGGTTCCCTAGTTTCCTCTTTATATATTTGATCCCACCAAAGTAATTTTACTTGCTGATTTATCTTGTTGCGTATAAAATTATATTTATGGACCAAGATCTTGACCAGATACTTCTCATAATAGATATCATTTTCATCTACACCGCCATTGGATATAGTACATATGAGGGATCATGTATATACTTCCTCAGGATGGATTCATGGAATGTCTCATGTACTTAAAAAAGGGTTGGGGTGCTAGTGGATAATACACAACTATGATGTGATAAAAAAATATAAAAGGTGCCAATATACCTAGGTCATAGATTTCCCTTATTTACAAATATCATGAATCTATTACATTGAGATATGAAGAGAAAAACATTGTTCCTAGCCTCAAACATCAGGTTTTATCACTGATTATCAGCTTAGCTCTTCTTTCAGCTATGAATAGCCCTAAGGTGTTTCTGAGCAGTCTTGACCATTTCTACAATTTCTCCAACCATATTAGGAATGAACATATTGTGTTCACTAACATTATAACAACATTCAGGTGTTCTATATCTCCTCACATTAAGGGATTCTTATGGATCTATTTTGATGACTGAGTGAAAGCTGTTATTGTACTAGAACTCAATCAAAGGAAGATATTGATCTCATCATTCTTTAATTCCATGAAGAATTATTTAAAAATATATTCCAGTGTTTGAATGTACATATCATATTGTCCATTATTTTGGGGTGATAATTTTTTTTTATTTTTTAACTCTATTTTTAGATCATGTTGGAGGCCCTTCCAGAACATGGATGTAAATATCAAAACTCGATTAGATAAAATAGATAGGGGTGTTTTATGAAACATCACTACCTCTCTATTTCATGTACTTTAATGTTTTTCAAGTTATTATTAATCTAAAATTATAATTAATTCAGATAATTTGTAAGGTGATGCACTATACTCCATGTGGAATTATTTCATATTTATATATTTATAAGATCAATGGAAAGGCCCATTGTGGTTTTTCCCATTTAAATGTACGTATGGGTAATAGTTGCATCATCCACTTATAAATTTTTCTTCTTTTTCATTTACTAGAATTTATACTAGAAACTTTTATATATATTTCAAGATCTCATTCTTCATAAGGTCCCACTAATAGTTCTGTTGAAGATTATGACAAATCTTCATGCTCCCTTGATGGGTGTAGAAGGTTGAGCTTTGTGCATCATTCAATAGCTCTTCCTTTATCTAAGGGTTGGATAGTAATCATATTCATGACCCAAATCTTATAACTCATTATTTAACAATTTTGACATTGATAATTTCTATTTTCTTAAATCTTCCACATTCTTCTAAATTTCACATCATGTCTTTTAGAATTCTTTATCTACTCTTAATGGGGTGGTACTAAAATCATTCGATAAAGGAATAACAATGTTTATTTTTTTATGATTCCCATTTCCATTCTCATTAATTCAATGATGATTGGATACTTATTGAATCTTATTATTTTTATTGCTTATAGATCCTTTATACATAGAGAAGATTCCATTTCGTTTTCTTTTACAGGATGTTAATGGATTTAGTAATTATAGTCCATGGTCCACTATAACCATCTTCACGAGAAAATTTTGAAGTCATTATATGTGAATATTTATTTTAGGCTGTTATGATCCATATATATTAAAAACTTCTCCTAATATAAATATTTTCTTCATATTTTAATTTCAATGATAGTTGTAGTCAACTATAGATCATGTGTTGGATGTTTTTTTCATGAACATTCAATTTCCCCCACTATTATGTTATTACATTGTAATTTTTATTTGTAAAAGTCCCAAACTATTATTTTAATCATCACTATATACGCGAACAAGTTCCCCACTTTATGATAGATGGGGGACTAGTGTGGTGACAAGACTCTATTTTAACCCCTTAAATATATCTTGTCATTTACTATTCTATAAAAACATACCCCTACCCTAATCATCATGGTTAGAACGGTTTAAAATCATGAAAATTTTATAAAAAATAATCGATAATATATATCCATTATAAGGAATCAATGAATATTTTTTATAGATTTTGGTGTATAACTCTCCTCAATTTTCTTTCTCTTATAAGGGTCAAAAAAATTCTTTTTTTGGGTCATAAAAATCCCCAATTTTTAAAAATCGTTCATATAAAACTCACATTTAATGTACCTTTCATAGAGATTTATGTTTTTTCATTTATTTATAATAGTATTCAAATCCTCTTCTCACTTACCCGAACTTTTATAGTATATTAGAAAACCCTCTATAAATACTATACCAATTTTTTCATGATAATCTCTCAAGTCTCTATTAATTATGTCAATATTTATTATCGTATAATTATTGATCCTGATTGGAATAACAATGAACTCATAGAATTCATACCATGTTTAGAAAAAAAAGTTGGGAATATCATTTATTTTCACTCTTAATTGGAGATATCCTGCCCAAAGGTCCACCTTAGAGAGATATTTGGCCTCATGTAGTTGATCGAACAATTCATCTATCCATGGAATGTGCTACTTGTAATTTATCATGATTTTATTGTGTAAAAAATGATAAATACATAGGCATATTAACCCATCCTTCTTCTTGATGGAGCGTATTGGTGCACCCTATGGTGATGAACTCAGAAATATAAAACCCTTTTCCATATTCTATTATAAAAATTTTCAACTCTTCTAATTCAATGATGGAAATTATATTGGGTGTCTTTGATATGGGAAGAGATCTGGGTATATGTTTCATTGAAAACAAGACCTCTCAATTAGTAAGAATACCATAAAACTATTTTGGTAATACATCATTATAATCCTACAAATGGGAATGTTTTATAAAATGAATCTCTATTTTGTCTCAATCATCTATGATGGATATTATTTCCTATAAGTCAGTAATATCCATGATGGAATACAATATTATAAGGGGGGAACCTCCTCCTTAAAATTATATAGAATTGGAGGATGAATTAGGATGTCAATAGTGATATCCCTCTCTAAATAGTTTATGTTGGATATATATATATAAAATTAAATACATGCCTAATATAGAATCAAAATTCACTGAAGGAAGTAAGATGATATTTTCAAGATGATTCATCCAAAAAATATTGACTGGGGGACTTATATACTTGGGATTCAACCATTTCTCCATTTTCTATTCTCATAGATAGCTCAACCCTTGTGTTTTGAGTTGGTTTTATAATAGTTCTACTAAACAAAAAAAGATATGATTGAATAAATAGAAAATTAATAAAAATATTATTTTTCTATTCTTGAATGAATAACTATTCTACCTATCCCAAAATCATTTTCAGGATACACCTTTGTAGTAGTTATATCACATACCCTTCCATTAATTATAATCCTCATAGGATGTTGGCATTGATTTTCATTGATAATCCTTCGCTAAGTGAATTGTCTAGAATAATTACCATGTACCTTATAGTTTTAACATTGTACCACAGACTGAGTATTTTTCTAAACCATATAATCTTGTTATGCATTAGTTGGATTATTCATTTCCCTTCTACATTGATTAAAATGAGTCCCCTCTTTTCCATTTTTGAAATATCTACATATTCACTTTAGATAGTTTCTAAGCTGCTTTTATCCCCTAATTTTGACAAGTGTGATGTTGGGTTCTGTTTCCTATATGAGATATATAAATTGATCCTCTTAAATAAAAATCTATTTTATACTTTATATATCATGGCCATTGAGAACAATAAGATTCTCAAAACTCCATATCAACCTTGAGATCACAAATATAGATCACTTCATAACTATGAAATTATTGAATCACCAAAAATTATCTTAGATAAGGCTTTATCCCTAAAATAATAAATCCACCTTTATTTTGGCATTGATGATGAAGTCATAGGCATACAATGAATTTATTGTGATGTTTTCCTCCTATTGCCTGAAAGACTCATATTCCTTTTTCTTCAGCCAGAGGGATTCCATCTCAATTTTATGATGGGGATTTCAAGGAAAAAATTTACTACAAATATTTTTCTTAATGTATTCAAATTCTATTGAATAAATATCTTCTTTAGACATCATATTTAAGATCAGTGTCCTCTACTAATCAACTTCCCCCACCATGTAATAAATTGACAACCAAATATTCTCCTATTATGAACTTTAGAGTAATGATAATATCATTTCAATTGAATTAGTCTATTATTATATGATGGGTTGATTAGAAGATCCACTAATGGTATGAGGCCTTTGTCACATAAAAGCTCGACTGTAACTCTCACTTTCTTATGATAATGAGGGAATTTCACATGTCACAATTTATTCTTTATAGCATATTATAATTGAGAAAGTACATTCATGATGTTCTTATCTCAAAATCCCAAATGGTTATGCATATCATTTGGATTATCATCAAATTTTCTATCATGTTGGTTGTTGAAACAATTTCTCATATTTATTACCATAATGTAAACATAATAAAAAAACATGATAGGACTATATTAACATATAGAATTTAAACTTATAAATTTAGAAGTAACAATATTTTAATGATAAATATATCCTCACTTGTTAGTCACTGTGTTTCAATATAGGTTATTCATGGTAATTTTTTCTCTTAAGTTTTTAAGCCTAACAATTTCTTAAAGTTCTTCATAATCATTCATGAAGAGTTTTTAAATTTCTAAATAATATCTCTTTATATTGTCAAACTAGGTTTGCAACAAGAACTTTTTTCGCACACTAGGTGAAGATAGATTAAATGCCAAATGTTCCCTTTTCGGGGATATTACCTTTAGGTACAACTATTCGAGAGACACATCCACGTGTAGTATCTAGAAATGGATATAATTTATTTTATTTAGCTAACTCTATACATTACCAAAATATTAGGAAACATTACTATACACAGAGTTATACCAATGGTTCTAAATAATATAATCTAGTCATAATATCCAAAAATAACTAGACTGTTCTCTGATACCAACATTAGTGACCCAAGACTTCTTACACATATTATTGAATGAATTTTTACAAAAATACTCATTAAAAATAAAATAGTATCGAAAAGGACTAGTGACTTTGGAATAGTAGGTGTGAAAACATAAAAATAAAAATTAATAATATTTGTTTTAATCTCTATAATAATATCCTTAATCCATTTTATCTCATATAGCTACATCGGATTAAAAGTGGAAGATATAGAAAAAATATGTAACCTAAAAAACTAGTACTGGAATAAACGTGATAAGAAAAATAACGTGTGATTCAAAGGTACAACATGATATCATAAAAGGGAAGGCTCATGTGTAAAACTATGGGAGAATAACATAAATAACATGGTATAATAAGATCATACAGGCTTAGGAAATATGGAATTAATAGATAATATTAATCATAATACCTTAAGGAAAACTATCAGTACAACATCATTGGGTGGATAGAATCCCAGAGTGGATTAGGTCTAGTCCCTAAATCCCATAATTAACTTCACATTATTAAAAATCACTAATGAATGAATTGAAGTTATATATATTTTCACCCATCATAAAATTTTCATTATAATTTGTTTTAGAATAATGAAGTCAAACATAAGGCATAAAATTAATAATAACCCATGGAATGAAAATGGGTTGCATAATATTTTTTCATATCATAATAAAAAAAGATATCTTTTAAAGGAGACATGTGAGAAATGATCAGTTGTCATGTATAACCTCATAAAATTAACGAATAATAATATAGGATTTTATGTGAGAGACATATATAAATTATTTATAATCATTCTATAAAATTACGTAGAAAGATAAATATATTAAGAGAGAGTGTGTCCATAACCAGAATAAAATGGAGCTTTTGAGAGAGATCCCTTACCTTGAGACTGACTTTTTACACACATTATTTATCATCCTAAACAATAAAAATATGATAATTATATAATTTCTTAAGATTTTTTTCTATTTTTTTTATTATTTTCATATTATTTATTATCTTTTTTATATGCAATTACTTGATCATTTAGATTCATGTCACATGTTTTGATGATATTAAACACGTATGTCCAAAATAACTTTGGTAAGTTGAATATGGTCAAAGAGAGTATTATTTAATTATACATAAAAAAATAATCATGAAATAATTTTATTTTTTTGAAATAAATTAATCTTTTAAAACCATCCATGAAATATAGTTATTAAAAATGAACTATATTAAAATCATGGTTATTGTAGATCATACGTACACATGAGTAAAATTTTATTTTTTCAAAGAACATAATGGAATGATGGTAATTATTATTATATAATTAAAAAATTATAATTCCATCACAAATATAATAATAATTTTATAAATTAAATTATATATACCATCCATGTGATATTGTAATGAAAAATGAATCACATCTCTTCTTGGAGGTGGTCGTCCACACAGGCGCACAAACGATATTATCATCTTCTCATGATTGAAATGTTAAGAAAATATATGGTATATTTTTATTATATAATTAAAAATATTTCACTATTATAATATATATTCATTAAATACATCATCATAAATATACATGAGTGACTATGATGGAAAAAAACTAATATCAGTTTGCACGGTGGAAATCCTCTGTACACACGGACAATAGTTTAACTACCCAAATGAGATGAAAGTGTAGATGGTGTTGGGTTATTACATTAACATAATAACATATAATTATATGTAAAATAATTATTTTATCATATCATCATGGTTGAATAATATTTGAGGTTGGTGGATGAATAAATAAAACAAAAACTTGCAGTTAATAATATTACATCTTCATCGAACAATCTCTTTTAGTTTTCACAAAATGACTTCCAAAGAGGGGTTTTAATAGAAAAATACTTATAAGACATCAAAATAGAATTAAATAATGTATTTGGATAGATATTTGTAGAACTAAAACTCATTTTTAGTGTTAATTAAGAAGAAACAGTGGTTCCTTTTTATTTGTCAAGGGATGAGCAATTTAAAATTTCATAAGATATTAAATTAATATAATTTCATTTTCAATTGAAAATGGATCCTAACTAATATATTTAAAATAAGTTTTGAGTATATTTCTAAATAATCTCATTAAGTAGTATTTTTAAAAGTTTAGGAGATTTTTTACACTTATCTTTTGGCTTTAACTCGTGTTAATTTTTTTTGATGATTACTACTCTAACAATGTTTTTTCACTTTTGGGGACATGATAATTAATTTAAAAGTAAAATTGTATCATAAATAGTCCATGGTTTATATTTTAAATTATACTCAAATAAATTGGATGAATATTTTATTTTTAGTAATTTTAAATCATATAATAGAATTTTATAAATTATAAAATATCATTAATTTATTTTTTGGAACTATTCATTTATTTCCACATTGAAAACAAAATGAACATATATTAATTAAAATATAATAAAATAAAACTTATATAATATCTTATATTTATCTATGAAATTCATGAAAAACAATAATTATTTAAATTATATTACATTTAATATTCATAAAATCATTAATTAAATATTCATATTAGTTAAATAAATGTTGTGTCAATGTTGTAGAATCATTTAATGTAATTATTTCATTAATCAACATTAGAAATAAATTACCATGATAAAATATAATTTACCAATATATGGATATTTGTAACAAAGAGTGATTTTTTATCCTAGTAGAAAATTATTATATATATTAAATGGAAGAAAGTGATATTTTTTCCTTCATTATTACTTAAATATTATCAAGTTCAAAATCAAGGAAATATGTCTCCATGTGGCTATATAATCAAGAATTGAATGGAAATTTATAATATACACTAATAAATTTTAATAATTTCAAGTGTTAGGTTAAATTTATAGTCCTTATCATATTATGTTTAACCTTAATTACCCAACTTACATTTACCATGGTGGCAATCATTTAATTTAGTTATTATTCATGATGAATCAAAAATTAAAAGGGACTATTTACCAAATTCAGGCCTCCTAATTCCAAATAGGGAATTAATTTTTAAAAAACCAATTTCAATAATTGAATTAATTTAATTTCATATTATTCCCACAAAATGTGATAAAAAATGGTTATTCCAAAAAATGTACTTATCAAGCAACAAATGATCTTATATTTCATTTTTGACTAGAAGTAATATTTATATGAATATAAATTAATAAAAGTAGACATATAATCTATAAATTTAATTCAAATAATTCCTTATTAAGGTTATTTTTAATACATTATAATGGATAAATATTATTCACTAAAAATAGTTTTTTCAAAATTGAGTTTTTAAGCATTAAAATAAACATATACCAAAATAAGAAAAATTACTAATTCAAATTAAATTAATTAAATAATTTTAAATAAAATAGTTAATATTTCAAGGTAATAATAAATATAAAATATAATCATAATTATAAATTACTTTATATAATAAAAAATGACAGTATTTGAAAAAACGGAATTTTTTTTTACTATTCACTGAAAAAGCAATCATTTAAGAAAAATAAAAAAAATCAATATATGTTATTTTTTATGTGATGATTTAGAAATTTATATTCATTTCATAAAATAAAATAATAATTAATTGGAAATTAATTATAATATGTTCATAATAATTGGGATTAAAAAAATTTGATGGAAAAATATTTTTTAAATACAAAAATTATTTTATTAAAAATTGAGTGCTTATTTCATATGATTTTATCAACTATTTTTTATCAAGTAAGAACATTGTATATTCATTTCATAAATTATTTAATACTATTCATACCCACCAATTTAATGGTTTTGTTATATTAGTCATATTTAGATAACCATGGTACATTTACGATCGTTGTTCTATGTCATATTTTTCATCGAACATAGTTTTATTTTTAAAATATAATAGTGTTGAAATATTATAATTACACATCAATGATTATATTGTGAATAGGATATAAAATACCCTAATGTTATTATTATCACATTTAATGTTTTATATTGTTTTCTAAAATAATTTTACAGTAATTTTCTTCCTGTTAATCTCATTATCCTCCCTATAATAAAATTTGATGTTATCATGTGCATATATTTGATTTTATTACATAAATCTCTCAATATTTTTTGAATAAGTGAATTCACATTTGATATTCTAAACCAAACTATTTTTTTCTCTAAATGTGAAGATAAATATGAAATAATGATTTAATTTACATCCATTATACGAGAATTGATTATTATTTAAAATGGGTGTTTATCATGGATGGTAGGAGGGAAAATCAACATAAAAGAAATTCATACCATGTGGGAGTTTTTTTATGTACTTTCAGAATAATTTCTTTGTATTCAACTATATTTTAATGTTTAGTTTTGAATATAACGTACTCCTAGTACTATAATTATTTCAATGACTCCAAATAGAATAGTCCCAATTTAGATTCAGGAATTAAAGAATACGCTCCATGAGAATCATCATGAAGGATTCAATCATATAAATGTGTTTTCATGAACTAGACCAGAGACCCTGGTATGCTAATACCCAAGCCAACATGGACATAACTCAAAGATCATTCTCTATCACTATGGGTCGGACACAAACACCTCGCATAATAAAATATAAAGATGAAATTATTTTAACCCATAAATAGTAGAAGAAATAGAAGAAAGGTAGTATTCTCAAAGAAAAATCATAGAGACCACCCCAGAAGTAAAACAGGTATAACTAAACCCAAAACTTATAAAAAAAATGTACCGTAAAACAAGATAAAAATCACATGTCCCAATAAAAACAGAAATCTAAACCCAATGATTAACCACCACCTCCTCTTAGTGGTTTATTCCCCTTTCTCAAGCCTGGTAAAAGGAAATCTTCAAATACCTGAAAGAAAAAGTAAATTGTGAGTTTAAATCCCAATACGGTCTCACCAATTCTTCCATAATAATATTACATATTCAATAACCTAAATCATTATTCCATTTTCAAATAAAATAGGCATGGTAGTATAATTGTATATCTAAATCACTAGGAATGTGTAAAGATGTTTTACATACAATGGAATATATATCAAAATAATAAAAAATGGTCAGCATGGTCATCTTGCAAGTGGAATGATAGATCCTTGTAATGAGATCCTAGCATACTCAATTCAATGATCATGGTAATATGTACACATACCTCCATTAAACACTGGTCAAAAAAGACTAATCAACATCCCATCGGGGAAAATATATGTTTCACTATTTTTTTGTTTGAGTTGTAAAGATTAAATATATTTTCAAGGAATTTACACCCTATCATGTTTGACCCAAATAGCTCACTATCTACCCAGTCATTCATGTGATCAAAAAACAATCAATAATGGTAGAATTAAATCAAAATTCTTTAGAATACAATTAAACCATTTCCTATTACAGAATTCCAATACCTCTTTAAAAACCTAAATATGGTTTTTTAATCAATTTGAGGATTTTTGAAGATAAAAAGAAACTTAGGTTCCTATTAAATCATTTTAATCCATTTTATAAATATTAATTTCACAAAACAATTTCCAAACTCAAATTCCAAAATTACCATCAAATTTAAATCACACTCTAATTCATCAGAATTATGGTTTTTCTCTAAAATATATACCATTCTCATTTAAATAAAAAAAATTAGACAAATAAATTATCCCAATAAATTGAAATAAATTTAATTTAAATTTAGAATAAATATTTATTCAATTGTACAAACTTAGATAAAAGCCCCTATATTAACACAAAGATCATGTATCATAATGCCCGCAACAGGAAAACCCAACGAAAAATATTAGAAATGGAGATCAAGGAATCAAACCTATATCCAATATCCAAAACAATGGAATTTATACTCATACAAAACTAAATGATCTAAAATCCATAAGGATGAGATATTGAGAGAGGTGGATAGAAAGAATAGAATAACTCTTACTGAAGTGGAATCGAATGACATTTTCACTTATTTGATCAACCTTGGAATATCATTAAAAGTGAAAAATGGGTTTGTAGGATCTCAAAAGAACTAGTTTTATGGCTAATATTATGTTAGGTCATGTGGGGGTTCATATAAGGGCTTGGGAATTTTTGAAACATTTTTTATAATAAAATAATTATGATCACATGGATTCCTGGAGGGGGTTGCATGTCTTTTCAAACTTTGTCACCTAATTATGAACCCTGCTAATGGGGTTCATATTTTTACTAGGTCAGATCATAAATTTTCAAATGATGATATACTTTTCAAAAACCTCCATGTTTTGGGTTTTCATGATTTACCACAGGTGGGAGCATAGTTGGGGAAAACTATGTGCCAATCATGTACAACAAAGAAACATTAAAAAAATTCCCAATTTTCACTCGATGTAATCTTAAACAATACCAAAACAATGTATAATAAAAATTAAGGTTTGAGGAGTAATTAAAAATAGTAACAATATGTTACATCCTCTCCACCATAGAAACATTCTATCCCAATAATTTCCCAGCAAAATGTATCCAGGTCAAAAGGACTAGGACATTGTTCCATCATCCATGAATCTTTCCCCTATATATCATGAGTATCAGAACTATGCTACAAAAGTAATAAAACCAAAGGTATTGTACTCCCACAAAGTACCTTGGTTTTAAAATCAAATATCCTGGTTGGTTGTTTAGTCACAAATCAATCATGCTTACCTTCAAGATCACTCAAGCTCAGAATAGGATATGAATCTAAAAGATACTTTCCCAACTATGAAACATGGAACAAATTATATATCGACCTAAAATATGGTAGAAGTGTTTAAAATTAATCCATTTCCCCCAATTTTTTAACAACCTCAAAAGGTCCCATAAAACATGGTGCAAGCATCCCTTTCCTCACATGTCATTCATGACCCGAACATGGTGATTCTTTCAAGAACATCTAATTTCCAATTGATAATTCCAATGATCTGTGATGAAAATTAGAATAATATTTATATGGGATCAATGTTGTTGACATTATATGATGAATTAACTGAATATTTTTTTGTCTTCTCTTGAACCATGCTTGGGACAACTTGGGAACTTTCACAGATATATGGACAATTTAATAGAGATTTAAATGTATGGACGTAGAATCCCTTAAAAGTATCCTTTTTTATCATGGAATGGTAACTGTTGTTATTTTTGGTCGGAGTGGACACATAAGAGGGGGGTGAATTGTGTTCCAATTAAAAATTTTTCTTAAAAATATTCTTATTAAAATCCCCCAAATTGAATAACATGATAATCTGTAGTGAATTTGTAAAACTATAAAGGGTCAGTTAGATTCTCAAAAGATTGATTAGTTCTCAGTTAATCTAATCTGAAGATTAATTAACTTTTCAAGCTAACCTAATGATTTACAGTACATACAAACACTTTATAGATTAACTATCAAAGTAACTATAAAACAATTTTATATTTCAAAGTATCTAGTAGTGGAATATTCAGTAGAAGCTAAAAGCCAAATAAGTAAGAACATCAGTTTTGGAAAAGTGGTTTAGTCTAAAGCTGAGAATTAGTCCTCTCAAAATAATTTATATAAATCTAGATCCACACCCTGGATCGGGGTAAACAACAGTGCTATGTCTATCCTGGTACTAAGACCTCAACCACAGATCTACGTGGGAACATGAACAATAGCACATAGGTTATCCAGGTCCTACTTGACCTCTACCACTTTCAACAGTGGGACACAAAAGAGTTTTAGAAGGTTTGTATGAGGATTTAGAAATCCTCTAGTTTAGCACAGGTGACAGTGTGTGTATAAAATATACAGAGTATGAACACTGCTCCAAATGTAAATAAAAGAGTCACTGAGAGAGTAAATATGAGTTTTAAAATTCTCTAGTGATGTGAAGTGCAGATCTGAACTCCTTTGATTGATCAAGAATGGTTCTATGTCCTTTGGTTTTTGTCTGAAAAAACAGAGGGTCATTTTCTTAATGTTCGGTGTAGTTCTTCACTCCTTGGCTAAAGTGCATCTTGTGTCCTCATCTAGAATGAATTGATTTATGTGTGTCCAGTGTTCTTCCATTATGGATGTTGCCTTTATTTTCTGTGTGTATTCACCACTTTTCAGCACTCTTCAGCCCTTATTTTGCACTACATTTGTCTTTCCTTTTGTTGCTTTCAGCTCCAGAAATGGGAATTATTACCTTTTTATAGGTACGTGATACAGTTCCCTGACATTCCAACAACCCATATAAATTAATGGAAGTTGCATTAAATTGAGAAAATATGACCATTGGTATAATTTAAATAAGGTATAAAATTTTAAGCATTAGAGTGCTTGTAACGGTTGACTTGAAATAGTTACTCCTTCTATCAGTAGCTCTGCTTGTATGGGTATCTCTTTATATCAGTAGCTCTTTGTATCGGTAGCACATTGTATCAGTATCTCTTTGTATCGGTAGCTCTTTGTATCGGTAGCTCTTTGTATCGGTAGCTCTTTTTATCGGTAGACTTCATAACGGTAGACATGCTTATACGAGTAGACATACTCTAATGGTAGCTCGTGTCAGATGACTTTTGTATCGGTAGCCTGTGAATACCGGTAGCTTCGTTCTGTACTAGTTATTAAGTGCATACTGGTGGACTTATTTACACCCATAAACTTGATCTATCAGAATATTTCTGTATCGGTAGACTGGATCTATTAATGACATGTGCTTACCAGTGGACTTATACATATAGGCAGCTCTGTATATCAGTGACCTTTGCTTATCGGTGACTTTGTCTGTCGGTAGACTAAGCACCAGTAGGTCTATATCAGTAGCTTTGACCATATTAGTGAATTAACACTTATTTGTTCTATGAAAAAACCATCCTGATTGAGTTAGAGTTATTTCAATGTATAATAATAGTAATTAATATATAAATGAACACTATTTAGGATTATCACCATATTAAAACATAAGTGAGATTATCAAAACAGGTGAGGTCAACAATCTCCACCTTTTTGATAATCACAACTTTTTGAATCATAATCTCAAAATAATTAGTAACATATCATAGGATTTAGTATAAAATGTAATGGTATTAGAGAAAACGAGAAAAAAATACCAGACATATGTATCAGATGAATTATAAAGGAAACAATCAGTGGGAATAATGATATTTTCAAATGAAGATTAGAAAATCTAAAAGTATCATAGGTAATATTATATTTCTTATAAGCTCATATTTGTCAAGACTTCTCATTTGGGTCATTTTTCTCCCCCTTTGTCCTATCATATGATGCATATCAGTTCTGTTCAGTTCTGTTCTCCCCCTTTGTGATTAGAAAAAAGAATGAAACAAACACAGAGAAAAGTAATAGTAGCTTAAAAGAGAATAAGACAATTTTCATTCCATGGTGCCAAAAGATACATAGGAAGAGAAAAATGATAAAAGAATACAAGGATTCCTATAAAATAGTATAAACATCAGTCAATCAACCTCATGGATGTCTACTTTAGATTTTTCTTTGGGATCTTAGGTAGACTCAGACTGTGGAGATGCAGGTGGAGGTTTAGGAACACCAGAAATGATTAGAGGAGGTTGAGCTACTGAGACTATTCCTGGGTTGTACTGAGTAGCTCTATGAGTGATCATATGGGTAAGGCTTCAGATGTCTTGTGCTGGAGTCATCTTATTAGGAGAAGCAGTAGAGGTAGAGGAAAGTAAAGCTGGAGATATAATAATTGGCCTAGAATCGACATCCAAGAAGGGAAACAGAATATTTCTGAAATACATAATGATTAATACTCATCTCTCCATATCACAAATGAAGTCATCCTTGTTTTCCATAAATTTTTCCATGGATGGAGTCAGTTACTTTATCTTTCTTACTTTCCCTTTGAAAGCTTGAGATACTGGGGGCAGTTTCAAATTCTATAACAACAGTTTAAAGTGATTTTTGAGATGATTCTTGGTGCAGACTCTTTGGAAATAAAAATCTACCTTTTCTTTCACTTCCTTCTAAGAGGCAGAAGAATCTCTAATATAGTATTGAACTATCTTCATTATATCTCTAGTGATAGATACCACTTGTGTCATGGAAGATGAGTCCACATTGATACTGGTTGAAGCTGAACAAAACTCCTCCTTTATCACAGCTAAAAAATGATCCAGATCGACTGAAGGTCTGGAGGTAAGAGAACCAATAGGTAAGGTTACTGTTTCCTTGATGTTTTTTGTCAACCCACTAATATGATTTTTCACTTGAGAATCCTGTGTGCCGACATGATTTTTCATGGAGGTTTAAAATCCCTGAAAGACTGATACCATCTAGCTCAAAACACTTTTGACATGAGCTATGTATTTGTCTGCTTGAGATTTAGAACTCATATAATATTATAAAGAGATAACATATTTCTGTAGAATTTCAACATTCTTTGTCACTCGAGATACACGACTCTGACAAGCCTTGAATTTAGCCATCATCTGTGCCACAGAGGTTGACATATTACAACAGAGAAAGGGTTCAAATGATTTTTCCATATTGCTTATATATTCAACAAAGAAGTGCTTCAAATCTGCAACAGAACCACCAAAAGACTCTTTCAACTCATCCTTTATGGAATCAAGATCAGCCCAGTGATCATATTTTTAGGCACAACTACAGGTGCTCTCTTAGACACAATATTGGACACTGATTCAGTCCTAATTAATTGAAATGATGATACCAGTGAACTTTCCATTCTTCTGACTTCATCAACAAAACTGGCTTTAAGATCTCACATAAACTTATTCAGATATCCTCTTCTGACCACATCTTCATATAACAACTCAGACCGAATATAATAACTGACTTTTGGTCTATTGAGGGATTCCTCATTATCAGAATCTGGATAATCTAATCCACAAACCACAAAACCTGGGTCTTCTGCCCAATCCTAAATTTCATTATCTTCTGAGAAAGTGTCTATCCTAGTTGGATGCTCCCCCTCAACTGGTGCATTCTCCTGTATAACAATAGAATTCTCAGTAGGTCTTTCTTCCTTAGAATAATCCTCTTCAATCAACTTCATCTCTACAACAGTAAGAGGATCCTCAAGATTAGGCACAGGTCCTTCCATATCACCCAATACATCCTTAAAAAGCTCAACTGAGCATCCAATCCATGGACTCAGACTTGAGAAAATAGAATCAGAGGCCTCAGATTCATTCTCTCTTTCTTCTTCATTCTTAGGGGTTGGCTGGTCTTCCTCATCAATAGGTCTTCTTTCTTCTAATAATTTTTCCTTTCCTGATGATATAATTTCAGTAACAGGACTTGGAGGAAAGTAAGAATCCCTTCCATTAGCTATAGAAGTCTCCTTTTCTTTAGTATCATTACAATACGTAGGTTCTTATTCATCATGACATAGACTTAGATCCCTCACATCTTTTGGCCTAGAATTATGATCCATAGGATTATACTTATCATATAGCTTCTCATCATCACTAACCCATTATATCTTCATTGGATTCCAATTTATCATTATGTATTTGAAAACTATGGTTGTGATACCAAAGTTATTCATTATCACCACTGTCTCATCCTGAGACTCAGCTACTCCTTTCTACTTGATCATAACCGAGACCAACTTGGAAACGAATAAGGCATTTGTTTGTTACTTTGGTATAATGATCTCCTCAATTTGAGTCATCAACAGCCTGTGTAAATTAAACTTCACACCATGCCTTATCAAATGAAGCAAGTAAATATCCTGGTATTTCATATTTGAAAAATCCCCTCTCCTTGGACATAGAACATGCTGAATAAACATGATGAAAAATCTATTTTCTTCATTCATTTCAGCAGCCACTATCTTTCTAGGTGTTCCATCTCTTGTTAACTATTCCAAAAAAGTTTCATACTCAAAGAAGTTGATTGTAGGTGGTACTGATTTAGAGAAATAACCAAATTCTCCTTCATGTGGTACCTGCTGGCATTCAGCCCACTCAAAAGATGAAAAATAAATTTCTTTCTTATTTATAAAAGAAATCATTTTTCTCTCAGCATATGATTTCTCAAAACATACAAACTCATAGAACTTTTTCACAAGCTTCGGATAGTAGGGGCCATTTTTGTTCGAGAAGAATTCTATTCATTTATGATCTTCCAAAACTTCTAGAACTAATGAATCACCGGACATCAGCCATTTTGCGCATAGTTCCTTCTCAACTACTATCTTTCTCTGAGTGAGATGCGGGTTCGTAGGATTCCTTACATCACATCCATTTCTAGACTCGCCTTTGAGTCTCTTTTCATTTGGATCTTCTTCCTTTTTTCTCACCGATGGTCTCTTCACTCTTGTCATTGTTTAAATCATGAGACTTAGGGTTCAAGAGAAGTTTTGAGAGCTACGACTTGAAGGTAAAGGGCTTGAGGTGGATCAAAAGAGGTTAATTCTTGTGTTTTATCATTTAGGAATCATAAAATAGATAATTAAAATATATTATGTAAAGTATAAACGATACAGATTTTGGAATCTAAAGATTAAAAACATTGAAAACAGCACGACACATCGGAAATACATACCGGTGAGAATTCCTAACAATGAGGTTTATCTATCATTGAGGTCCACTAATGGTGAGTTCCATACTGGTGAGGTATAACAGTGAGGTCCATACCGGTGAGGTATAATAGTAAGGCCCATACCCACGAGGTATCTAATAGTGAGTTATCTAATGGTGAGGTTTTTAATGGTGAGGTTTCTAAGGGTGAGGTTTCAAACAGTGAGGTTTCCAACGGTGAGGTTTCTAACAGTGAGGATTCTAACGGTGAGGTTTCTAACGGTGAGATTTCTAATGGTGAGGTTTAAACAGCCCTAACTCATGTCTAATGTAACCTAACCTATCTAAACATAATGGTTTGGGGAAAATGTCAGCTAATTGATGTTCAGTACCTATAAATTCGAGAGTAATATAACCTTTTTGGAAATGATATCTCAAAAAATGGTGCCTTACATCAATGTGTTTGATCCTAGAGTGAGACACATGATTCTTAATGATTTTAATTGCACTATTGTTATCATAGTTTATTGAACCATATCTAAATTCATATCCATAGTCCAAAAGAGTTTGTTTCATTCACAGAATTTGTACACAACAACTACCACTAGCTATATACTCTCCTTCAGCAGTGGACAATGCAACATAATTCTATTTATTACTACACCATGATACTAAAGACATACCTAGAAAATGACATGTTCCAGAAGTTCCTTTTCTCTCTAACATGAATCCAGCAAAGTCGGAATCTGAATAACTCATTAAATTGAATGATTTTCCTTTTGGATAAACAAACCTAAATTGGCAGTATGTTTATGATATTTGAAAATTATTGTAACAATAAGAATATGAGATTATATAAGATTATCTTGAACTCTTTCACACATGCACACACTAAACATAATATCTGGTCGACTAGTAGTAAGTTAATGTAAGATTCCAATCATATCTCTGTAGTTGGTTTGATCCACTGGTTTTCTTGTTTCATCACCATCCAACTTACACATAGTACTCATAGGTGTATCACATTACTTAATACTCACCAGACCAAAAAGTTTTAAAATATCCTTTTTATATTTACTTTGATTCCAAATAATACCATTTTCAATTTGATAAACTTGAAATACAAAAAATATTTGAGTTCTCCAATTAAACTAATTTCAAATTCATTTTTCACACTCTTTGAAAAGTTAGTACATAAAGAATGTTTAGAAGATCCAAAAAAATATCATCAAAATAGATTTTTTCTATCAAAAAATCTTTAGAAATTCATTTAATAAAAATAGTTGGGTCAGCAATCCCTTTAGTAAAACCATTTCAAATTTGGAAATTACTATGTCTATCATACCAATCTCATGGATCTTTTTTCAGACCATATAATGCTCTTGAATGTTTGAAAACTCGATTCGGAAAATAAGGATTAGTAAATCCCGGTGGTTGTTCAACAAAAACATCTTCAATTATAAAACCATTTAGAAAACCACTTTTAACATCCATTTGATATAACTTGAAATTCAGATGAGCAGCATAGGAAAGTAGAATCCTTATAGCTTCTAATCTAGCTACAGGGGAAAAGGATTGCTCATAGTTTATTCCTTCCTCTTGACTATACCCTTGTTCAACTACCCTTTCTTTGTTTCTAACTATACTTCCAGACTCATCAAATTTTTTTCTAAAAACCCATATATTGCATATGGTCAAAGTGTCATTAGGTCTGTCAACTAGTTCTTAGACGTTGTTTCTTTCAAATTGATTTAGTTCTCCTTGTATAGAAATTACCCAAAATTCATCAGTGATTGCATCATTGACATTAAAGGTTCTAACTGTAAAAGGAAGGGTTTCTATTCATCCTGATTTCTTAGGGAAGCTCTAGTCTATGTCCCTCTTTCAAGATTACCAACGACAACATCTAAAGGATAATTCATTATAATTTTAGTTGATCTAGTAAAGGTGGGACTAGAAATTTCAGGTTCATCTTTAGGTTCTGGTTCAACAGAATAAGGTTCTAGAAGGTTTCCTAAACTGGATGTCATTACAACAGGGTCACTATTTTTGTCATTAAGGTCCAGAATAGAGAAATCGTTTTTAAGACATTCAATGGAAGATTTGGGTTCTAGTGGATCAGTTTCATCAAACTTGATGTGAACAAATTATTCCACACATTTGGTTCTTTTGTTAAAGACTCTATAGGCTTTTATAGTTAAATAATATCCTAAAAAGATTCCTTCATCACTCTTAGAAGCAAACTTGTAAAGATTATCCTTAGTATTAAGAATAAAGACTTTGTAACCAAAAACTCTAAAGTAACTAACTTTAGGATTTCTATTATTCCACAATTCATTAGGGGTCTTCTTACGATCATGTCTAATTAAGACTCTATTTAAAATATAACAAGATGTGTTGATAGCTTCATCCCAAAAATAAATTGGATGGTCATACTCATTAAGCATAGTTCATGCAATCTCTTGAAGTTTTTTGTTTCCTCTTTCTACTACACCATTCTGTTGAGGTGTTATAGGGGCAGAAAAATTGTGACTATAGCCATTGTTTGGGCAATAAGATTCAAACTCATGATTTTCAAACTCACGACCATGATCACTTCTCATAGTCTTAATCATAAGTCCAATATGGTTTTCTACAGACTTGGAATACTTAATAATCTAAGAACAAGTTTCACTTTTGTGAGCTAAAAAGTATATCCATGTATATCTAGAAAAGTCATCTACTAAGACATAGACAAAGTGCATCCCATTTAAACTAGAAACCCTAGAGGGTCTAGACAAATCCATGTGAACCAACATGAGAGGTTGAGAAGTTGAAACATCTTTCTTCGATTTAAAATAAACTTTATGTTTCTTTCCCTTTTGATAGGGATTAATAATTTTGTCAGTTGGGAATTCATGTTTAGGTAGGTATCTAACTAAGTTTTTCCTAGTCAGTTTTCTAAGTGAATCAAAATTGATGTGTCCTAATCTTTTCTGCCATATCCATGAATATTTATGAAAACCATTTAAGCATGTAATGTTTTTTTAGCTAATGAATTCAAATCAACAACATAAACATTTTCATTTCTCAAAGAATAAAATACTCGAACATTTTTTGAATTAAAAACATTACAGGAATCATTTTCAAATTTAACATTGAAACCATTATCACACAACTGAGAGATACTTAATAGATTATATTTATGTCCATCAACAAATAAAACTTTGGAAATTAAAACTGAATTAGTGTTACCAATCTGGACTAGGCCAATGATTTTTCCTTTAGAGTTATCACCAAAGGTGACATAGACTCCATCAACATTGATTAAACTCTTAGAACATGAGTAATCCCCAATCATATTCCTTGAACATCCATCGTCCAATTACCATATCTTATTATGGGAACTCTTTATGCATGTTTCCTACAATATATGTTTAGATGGAAAATTATTTTAGTACCCAGATTCTCTTGGGTCCAGATAGGTTAGTCGGAAAAGCATTAGGTACCCAGATTTGTCTTATGGGTCTCAAATAATATACAGAATCAATAGATTTTAAAAGATAAACTTTATTTGATCTATAATTGTGTGATTAACTAGTTGAAGCATATAAATTTCCAAAACTAGAACAAGTAGCATTCTTTCCAGATTTAGAAATAAATCTAGTTTTAGTAAACTATATTTGTCTCGAATGATAGCATATTCCAGTGGTATATTTTGGTGCCACTTGTTTTCCTAGAATTTGAGTAAGTGTATCTTTTCCATTTGTAAATTTTTCTATGTCCTTCTTTATTTGATCATTATAAAATTTCAGTTCAGTATTTTCCTTCAGCAATTGAGCATTCTTTTCCAATTCTACATCAAGTGAAGATATAACAGAGCCGATTAAAGCATGATGTTTCTTCAAGGTCTTATACTTGTCCTCAATTAATTAAAGGATTATTATATCATATTCAAATATTCAAATAATTATTCAGTGGACATATTTTCAGATTCAGAATCAGAATCAACTCCAGAAAAATATGAATTTAAAGTAAGAGTATCAAGTGTTACCTCAGAAGTGTTTGTCATGAAATTCATGTTGGATTTTTGAGGTTTTTCATTCTGAGTAGAGTCAGAATCACTTGAACTATCTTCTGAAGCACTCTAATTTGCTTTCATATCTTTCTTATACTAATTGTCCTTGTAGTCATATTTCTTTTTGAACTTCAATTTTGGACAATCTTCTTTTACATGTCCTTTCCTTTTGCACTCATAGGAGACAATTTCATCACTCTTATCAAACTTTTTCAAATCCTTCTTCTAATGACACTAATTGTCATATTTTCGTTTGTAGTTTTATTTTCTAAAGAATTTATTCTTCCTGTAGAACTTCAAAAATCTTCAGGCTATTTAAGCCATCTGTGCATCACTGTCAGAATCTGAACATTCACTTGTTGAGCTTTTAGTAGGTATGTGAACTTTCTCTTTATCCTTAATACTTGAGGGAGTAGACTTAAAAGCCACTTCCTACCTTTTTGGTTCATCGTCTTCTTCCTTGTTTACTTTGATTTCTTCCTCATACATCATAAGCTCACCAATTAATTCCTTGAAGGTAAATGTACCAATATCACATGATTCTCTAATTGAAACTGATGGGACCCTCCACTTGTCTAGCATCCATCTTAGTATTTTCATAATTTTCTCCTTTGTAGGAATAGCTTTTCTAAGTGAGCTCATAGTGTTGAAAATCTCATTGAACCTGAGATACATGTCAGAAATTGGTTCATCAGACTTCATTTTAAAATTATCATATTTAATAGTATAGGTGTTCAGTTTCATTTCTTTGACATTGGTTGTTCCCTCATGTGAAATAGACAAAGTGTCCCATATTTCATAAGCAGTTTTACAACCAGATATACGATTAAATTCTTCATCTCCTAAAGCACAATATAGGTCATTCATTTTGTTACAATTATTATTGTATGCTGTCTTATAAGGTTCATCCCAAGTAGTTCATTCAGTTTCTGGAATTTTATATTGAGTCTCTATAGCCGTCCAAATATCAAATCCCATACTCTCAAAATGAATTTTCATTTTAAGATATCACTGGGAATAATTTTTACCATTAAAGAACGGTGGCATGTTGGTATAAAAACATTCTAATCTATTGTCCATATTTTGATTTTAACAAATATATTTAAAGAGATAAAATTTAGAACTAACATAAATTTTAGATTTTTAGGATACTTCTAAAATCACAGTTGAAAATAGACTATTTTGAAAACCTTGATAAAAAAACGTCCATCTGATATCAAAAGTTGGTCGGAGTGGAAACTCAAGTGCAGGGTGAATTGAGTTCAATTAAAAATTTATGTTAAAAATATTCTTATGAAAATCCTCCAAATTGAATAACAAGATAATCTGTAGTGAATTTCTAAAACTATAAAGGGTCTGTTATATTCTAAAAAGATTGATTAGTTCTCAGTTAATCTAATCTTAAGATTAATTAACTTTTGAAGATAACCTAATGCTATACAGTACATACAAACACTTGCTAGATTAACTATCAAAGTTACTTTAAAACAATTTTATATTTCAAAGTAATTAGCAGCATAATATTTAGTATAAGCTAAAACCAAAATAAGTAAGCACAAAAGTTTTGTACAAGAGGTTCACTCTCAATTCGAGACTTATTCCTCTCAAAAAAAATTATATAAATCTTTATCCACACCCTAGATCGGGGTAAACAACAGTGCAAAGACTGTCCAGGTACTAATACCTCTACCACAGTTCCATGTGGGAACAAGAACAATAGCACATAGGCTATCCAGGTCCTAGTTGACCTCTACCACTATTAACATTAGGATATAAGAGAGTTATAGATGGTTTCTGTGAGGATTTAGAAATCCTCCAATTTAGCATAGGAGATAGCGTGTGTATAAGATATACAGAGTATGCACACTTCTCAAAATGTAAATAAAAGAACCACTTAGAGAGTATATATGAGTTCTAGAATGATCTAGTAATGTGAAGTGTAGCTCTGGACTCCTTCGATTGATCAGGAATGGTTCTGAGTCCTCTGGTTTTTGTCTGAAAAACAAAGGGTCACTTTCATCAAGATCGTTGTAGTTCTTCACTCCTTCGCTAAAGTGCAGGTTCTGTTCTCTTCTGGAATGAATTGCTTCGTGTATGTCTAGTGTTCTTCCAGTATGAATGTATCCTTTCTTTTTGGAGTTAATCACCACTTTTCATCACTCTTCATCACTTATTTTGTACTTCATTTATCCTTCCTTTTGTAGCTTTTAGCTCTGGTAATGAGAATGATTACCTTTTCATAGGTACGATATGTGGTTCCCTGATATTCCAACAACCCACATTAATTAATGGAAGTTGCATTAAATTGATAAAATATGACCGTTAGTATAATTTAAATAAGGCATAAAATTTTAAGCAGCAGAGTGCTTGTAATGGTCGACTTGTAACGGTTACTCCTTTTATCGGTAGCTCTGCTTATATCGGTAGCTCTTTGTATCGGCAACTCTTTGTATCAGTATCTCTTTGTATCAGTAGACTTTATAGAGGTAGAGTTTCTTATACTTGTAGACTTACTCAAATGGTAGCTCGTGTCGGTATACTTTTGTATCGGTATCCTGTGCATACTGGTAGCTTCGTTCTGTACCAGTGATTAAGTTCATATCAGTGGACTTATACAAACCGGTCGACTTGATCTATCGGTAGCTGTTTGTATCAGTAGACTGGATCTATCAATGACATGTGCTTACTGGTGGACTTATACATACCGATAGCTCTGTATATTGGTGACCTTTTCTTATCGGTGACTATGTCTATCGGTAGACTAAGTACGAGTAGGTCTGTATCAGTATCTTTGAGCATATCTGTGACTTAACACTTATCTGTTCTATAAAAAACAAATCCTAATTGAGTTAGAGTTATTTCAATGTAAAATGAAGAGTAATTAATAAATAAATTAACATTATTTGGGATTATAAACATTTTAAAACATAAGTGAGATTATTAAAACATGTGAGGTCAACAGTTATAATAAAAATCAAACAGTCACTAACGATCATCCCAAACTCCACCAATGTTGAGAACATATGCGTGAAGCATATTTTCTAGAATATGTATAACTCTCTCAGTTTGGAAATCTGTCAATGGATGGTATTCCATACACAAATGAACCTTAAAACCTTGTTCATCCTAAAGGTCTCTCCAAAATTGATAAGTAAAATGTGGGTCTCTATCATATACTATAGGGTATAGAAATTCATGAAATCAAACAATATCTTGCACATGTAGATTATCCAAATCCTCAACTTTGGTTACATCATGAATTTTTATAAAGTGGGCCAATTGGGTCAGCCTATTTATCATAACCCATATCAAATTCTTATTTCTATGGGTACATAGAAAACATGCCAAAAATTCAATATAAATATCATCCCACTTCCAAGTTGGCACTAGAAGTGGATGATGAAAACCCAATAGTTTCTGGTGCTCGTCCTTGATCTGATGAAAAGTATTACAATAAGATTCAAAGTAAGTGATGTCTTGTATCATAACTAGACAATATAATTTCTACTTCATGTCATATAACATCTTTTTGGTTCTTAGTTTCACTACCCATTTAGAATTATGGAAATAAACCATTACAACATTCCTTATTGGTAATGGTACAATAAAATGATTCGCATAACATATAATGAATTATGTGGAGAAAACCCACTCAATAATGTTCTCCCCACTATAAAGAGAGTACCTAATATCACAGAATTCATCATAAATCTATTGTTCCCGAAGAATAATCTCAAGAATAGTAGAGGTCGATTAAACACAAGAAAAAAGAACCTTGGCCCCTATTTCTAGAAATCTGATTTTCCACTATGAAAAAAAGATCCATCAAGTTCCACTCTTACACTGATCCATTCATGGAGTGAGTCAGAAGTTTTCTATTCAAATAATATGCAATTAAATTTCCTTCCCCTGAGGTATATGATATGTAAAAGTCAAAATATTAAAGTTACTCCATGCAATATCTCTAGTATAGATTCATACATTTTTTTAGAATATATAACCCATGCTCTTGCAGTCAGAATACCTGACAATCCTTTCTCCAAAAATGTATTTTATCTAACACTTTAGCACAATCGTCATGGTTATGAGTTCATGTTCATGGATCAGTTAATTCTTCATGTGTTTCCTAAAATTCCAAGAGCCATAGTAAATGACATGCTCAACCTGTATAGAAACACAAACCAAAACTAATCCCAATGCAACCCACAAAACCACAAAGACATGCTCTACCTTTGGAAGATTCAACATTGTTGTAGTAGAAAATATATGTTTCATATCAACAAAATAATTCTAACATTTATTACCCCAATCAAACTTTTATCCCTTACGATTTAGGGAAATCATCGAAAAATATAACTTTGAGAAATTCTTTTCCAAATAAAGATAATATCTCATTGGACATAAGACGATTTTAATCTAGAAAACATTACATGGTTGGTCATGTGTTATAAAATATTCCACCTTCTTATGATCGATTGAAATACCATGATCCAACACCACATGTTCGAGTATCTTCTCTTCCCATATATATAAATCAAATTTTGATAGCTTCTGACAAAGTTAGTGATTTATCAAGAATTCTAAAATTTCCCTTGAATGACACATATGATCATCCTCAATCACAGAGTAAAAAATAATTTCATCCAAAAATACCTCAAAAATTGTATAAATATGCTTATGAAATATTGGGTTCATAAATTCCAAAAAGACTACATGTGCATTGGTTAGTTCAGATGGCATGAAAAGGAACTCATAATAGGTATAACATCTCCGAAAGTTATTTTTATAACTTTTAGTTTCTTTTATTATCAAATTATGGTAACCAAATAAAATATCATTATTCTAGAAGAACTTCTCCCCTTTCATCTGGTCAAAAATATCATCAATCTGTGCAAATAGATACTTGTTCATTAATGTCACTCTACTGAGTTTTTGATAATCAACACAAATTAAAATTAGTCCATAAAATTTCATGGATAATGGAATATTAGAATCCTAATGTGAAACACTTAATCGTATAAATCCTATCTCTAAATGATCATATAATTGAGTCATTGACTCATTCATTTTAGTCGACACCATTCGGATAGAAGGAAACGATTCTGGCTGAGTACCTAACACTAAATCCGTAGATATATATACCTCCATTACCTATGGAAAACAATATAATTTCAAATATAAAACATTGGTAAGCTAAATGAAAAGTAGAGGGAGATAACCACTCAAGTATTCTCACTCTGGGTCAAAATAAGATGTTCATATTAATTTCACCAACTCTAGATAATATGGTCCAGCTCTACTCAACCTCAGGTACTATTTTCCCTGAAACATATAGTACACTCTATCGAGTGAGTTAAATGAGACCCTTATAATATAGGAATAAATACAGGTTTTATTAGAAATGATCCAATACATCCTAAAAATGAAATTGAGAGGTTTCGTGTAGATATCAAGAAAATACAATGCATTATCGATATATTTTAATGAGAAAACACATGTAAGGTAACATATACCCATCTCTCTCTTTGTTCTAAGGGGTGTAGTAATATCCATCACATAAGATAAAATATCCATTGGAATATTTAGTAAATTCAAAATATTTGTTGAAATAAATGACTGAAATGAACCAGTATCAAATAAAATTTTCACTAAATATAAATAAACAGTGATGGTAACTCTCACAATCACTAGACCCATATCTACTTCTTCTATAGACTTTTCCTCTGTGTCAATATTCTTTCTTCTAGATGTCTATGGTCGGAACCCATTTGTGTAACACCCCAGGTAAATAAAGAATATTACATTTTCATATTTATCCATATTTGTGAATAAAATATTAATATTACATAAAAGGGGACGCTATGCTCAATGGCGTACCCAACACGCAACAATGAGTTTTTTGGGAATCTTACATTGCACTCTAATAATAAAATAATATTATTTTAAATGGTAGTTAACATGTAGCCGTTGTATTGGCAGGAATGGATAGAAATAAATAAAATATTATTATATATGTTTTTAAATGTTTTTACATTTATCCAATAAACGATAAAGGATTAAAATATGGAAAGAATTCAATTTTAGGCGTATATGCCCTAGTTTTCACTAAAGGTTCACTTATCACCTTTTGATGGAGAACCGTCATTAAATATAGTTTTTTTCACTCTTGTACATCCTTTTGGACCAAATAAAACTCTTCTTAAGAATTGGGACATCAAAATTTACTTTGTGTAATTTTTTGGTATCTTTCTGATAAAGTTCATTTTTAATGAATAGTGTAAAATGTTGTATTTTAATTCAAAACCTCTTTTTAATATATTTTATTTATATGATTAGATTATCTTTTGAATTGGTTTTAAAGTGAAATTAGAATACTTTTTAACCATTAAATACAATAGTGGTCGTTGGAATTAACTTCCCTTTGAAATCAGACTTAAACTAGTGTCAATCTTTTGATACTTATTGTTTCATAAAAACACGCTATTTTCTTTGACAGCGGGAATTAATTACTAAATTAATTAATGTGACTTATATGTTTTGAATTTTGTAAAATAGAATTCATTTTTGAATTTATAATATCAAATATTGATTATGGTGAATTTTTGGGATTTTTTTAAAAAACTTCAATTTTTGATGAATAGTGAAACCACTAAGTGGTACTTATAAAAACTGATTTTTCTGTTTAAATGAAATTTTGCCATATTTTTGTTTTGAATTTCAAAAATCCGACATACATGGTTGTCATTAAGATGTAAAATGTTGTTCAATGGGATAAGAATATATTTTTGGTGAATAGTAACTTATTAAGTTTTTAATCGCGATTAGAGGTAATTAGTGTAGGTTAAGGTAAAAATAATGTTTTAATAATATGAAATGAACTTGAAACATGTCCTAACCTCATTGGATGAGTCATGGCCGACCAATACAACCCATGGGACAACTTGGGGACCCCATGAAGCCACTTGGGTTGGAAAATGACATTAATATCTTTTTATTTAAAGTTAAAGTAAAAATGAGACAAACATGAAATGTTTTACTAAAAAAATTTTTACATGGGGTTATACAAATCCGATTTTTGACTATAAATATTCATTGGAAAGATAAAAGGATTTCCTACATAATTGTATTTTTTTTATAATTTTTTGACATTAAATAAATTAAATTATTTATGACATCATGATGATGCAGCGATGACCTCATTATTTAACAATTTAAATAAAATGGAATGATAATGTAATATCTAAGACATACACATGTCCAAAACCTATTGGATGAGTGTATTTAGAACCGCTATCACCTTAGCCTAGAAATACATCAATTTGGGACCTTTAAAATCCAAAAGGCTTTTGAAAATAAAGTAAAATTTTGTAACATTACAAGAGTGCCCCTCCTCTCCTCTTATAAAATGCCCCCACACCTACCTCCTTACCCACACTCCCAAAGCCTTTGGCTCGTCCAAACTCTTCCCATTTTGTCTCTGTACTTCCCTCTATTACTCTTTGAAGCCTCACTTTGGGCATAAGTCTTACCAAGGAAGCCTTTGAGCTCAAACCAAAGGGAGTTACCCGATTTTAAGGTAATGGCTTCACTTGACTCCTTTTTTTTATTTTGCTTCTCCAACCCCCTAAACTCTTTTTTTTCATTTATTTTATAAAAAATACAGTATATTAAATATACTAGGATTTTTTTATAAGGAGGATTCAAGCTACACTTTCACACACCTACATCTAATGGTTAAAGAACATATTGTTTCCGTGGATGGCGAATTTTGGCCTCCTAAAACGATGATTGTTCATCATTATTTTAACACCTTAAAAGGTGGCCATTAATATGACACAATATTTATATATGATATATAATATGTTTAGGTTTTCCTTAAGCTTCTGTATTTTTCATTTTGGGCATACCTTTATGGTTTCCATTATAGGTAAACACGATATCTTCATTTAAGGAAGTGCGGACTACCGCCCCCTCAAAGTGATTTGATTCGTTAATACCATATGTGGAATGTATAAAGGATATATTTAATAATATTATATATGATACCATACTGGAATTAAAATACTATTATGTATCATTATTTTTTAATTCCATTAAATATGAAATAGAAATGGAAGTAGCGTTCATGCGTACGTACGGCTTACCGTCTCCATGAACGGTACATTTCATTTCTTATCTCAAAATGTTATGTAATATTATAAGTACATATATATAATGTATATATATGTAATATATTACATCAAAATTATGGATATAATTCTGGAATTATAACATATATATATCTCTCTCTCATTTGGTTTTAAATCCATTAATATGACAAAAAATGAAAGTATCGTTCATGCGTACGTACGGCTTACCATCTCCATGAACGGTGCTTTTCGTTTTTTATCTCCAAATGATATGGAATAGTATGAAATTAATATTTACTGGATATATATGATATTTTAATCATTAATACTATTCTGGAAATTATTTACTTATAACTACATGGGCAATCTTTTTTCAAACAAGTTCATTTTTGACTCATGTACCAAACATCGGCAAAAACGTCTGATATGAACTAACATTATTAAACAATTATTATAAAATTATAATATGTGATATGCAATGAATAATAATCTCTAAATTAGGTACTTAGGCAATTATTAATTGACCAAAGTTTATTATTTAGGAATATAAAGAAATGAACAAGACAAGTTGGACTTGAGGTAAGGGATCATACACCTCTCTTTCTCTTTAAGTACACTCTTTTATGTCATTCCTTTTAAGCTCATATTTCTTATGATTGGGATGTTATTTTATATTACTCCTACTGTACTTATTATGTTCACATGATGAGAGACCCTATTTCCTCTCATCAATCCATTTTGGATGTTTTGAGTGGCGCCGTTAGGCTGCCGAAGTTTCGTAAGAGATCTAATCTCTCTCTTTCTTTTTTAAGTCCTCTCCTTTATGTAACTTATTTTAAGCTCCTCTTTGTTATGTTGGGGGATGTTCTTTTATATTCCTCTTTCATTAAACTTTATGTTAATACGATGAGAGACCCTATTTGATCTCATCAATCCATTTTTGTAAGTTTTAAGTGGCATCATTAGGCTGTCGGGTATTCGTAAGGGATTTTTTATCTCACTTTTATTCCGGTGAGATTTATGCTAAATTTGCCAAAATTTACTTTGAGTGGTGTACGTACTGCCCGTTATTTTACTCATTGTGTAATATACTTTATTTTATGAGTATTTACATCAATGTTGTATTTTCCTTCTTTCACGAGGTGTATGTTTCGAAAGATACCCATGTCTGTAAGGGAACATTTCACCCTCCTCTTTTTAAAAGACATCATTTGTTGGGACTTTTAATTTATATATTTTTATGTTGGGATATGTTCTCATATATGCTTATTGATGTAAATTTTATGTCCAAGTGATGAGATACCCTTTTTTTATCTCTCATCAACTCATTTTGATGTGACGCCGTTAGGCTGTCAAGGGAACTTCTTAACCCAATTCCGATTTCTTTGGGTTCAACATGTTGTGTTTGAATATGTCATCCTTTGAATATGTGTGAATGACCTTTGATTATTTTACACTTAATATCCACTTATATTTGGTGTATTTGTTTGTCACACATTATTATGTAATTGATTTATCCTTAAACCAAGGATACCATCTTTGTATGGGACTTCGTCTCAATCTCCTTTCATTGAGGCAAATTTTGTTTTATACACAACCTTCTTTTATACGTTGTATAAACCCTTTTGACTTTTACGTTTATCCAAAAGGAATCTTTTTTATATGAAGTGTTTAATAAACGACAAAAGGGAATGTTTTTGTCGTACGTATGCAGCGACAACGACTTCTCCGCCACCGTGACCATTATTTGAGATTCGGCTTCCTCTACAAGCCATACCTTCTTTTTAAAAGAAAAATAAATACCGTGTTTTACTTTTCTTTTATATTGGTATTGAAAATGGTTTTCATAATGTATTTATATCAATGTGTTGTATTGATATCTTGTGATTGAATGTTGGAAATGTTATGTTTCCTTTATGAATGTTGTATGTGATACGATTATGTTGAGGTTCTTGGGCATTATTATGACGATGGGTGGTTCCATGATAAACTAAGGGCAGGTGATCCCGATATAGCTCTCCAATGCATTGTGTAATGCAAAGGAGTGAAACGTTAAGGTTTCTCCGAAGAGATTTAGGGAATATACTATGATGGGTATTCCAAACGTAACCAAGAGGGTTACTCCCTACGTAATAATGTTATGATTTCCTCAAGTTACCTTTTATGTCTTATGATTTCTATGATTTATTCATGATTTGATGAGGTATATTAAAGTGACCATGTGTTATGGGTAAAGTATGATTTCATTCTTATGTGTATGTGAACTCATGTTTCCTTTCCATATTTTTATAACCCTTACTGAGCTTTTTATGCTCATCCCATGTTTTTGAAATGTTTTTCATAGGTCAAGGGAAAGGTACATGATGTGATGATACTGTCAAGGATGTGTCAAGAAAGAATCCATGTTTTATTTTCAATATGTTTCCATTGATGGGGAGAATGAATACTGTCTTTTATGTAACCACCTTGTTTAAATGTGGATTGTAATGCATGTTTCATGATCTAATTCTCTAAAACTCTAAACCTGAAAAGATCCTCAATGTGAAATCTTGTAATAACTCAAGATTAAGTAAGGTTTAAGGGTGGGGCTTTATAGTTGGTATCAAAGGTCGGTTTAGATAACATTAGAGGTTAGGGTATTCTCTAAGCATAAGTGACCGTACCATAATGGTTAGGATTTAAGAAAGAGTCCTAATTTTAGATAAAGTGAATGATTAAGTATATCTTAGTGTTTACCTTCCTCATTAGTACGTGATGGTTTTGTTGATATACTCACACTGACATTTCTGTTTTTAGTGAATGGATGGATCTAGGAGGCACCAAAGAGACAACAGGTTTGAAGGAAACTGTGGTGGTTCTCTGATTAAGATACTAGATAAAATGGAGGATTCAATGAGGAAAATCGTGGTTGTTCTAAAACAAATTTCAAGGAGTCATGATCAACCACTTGAACATTGGTATGTTCTTTAATGCATCATGTACGAGATGACCAATCAAAGTGGATGTTCAGGTAATAATTATAAAGGTAACCATTAGAGTTTATATGATCCTTGCTTTTGAGGAAATTATGGGTTATTATATGTTATGATGGAAAGTGAAAGGTATGAGATAAACTTGAGGTTAAAATATGTTATATTTATTTTTGAAGATTTTATCTCTTTTTGGGGAATTATTTGAGAATTATATAGTTTTGGAAAAAGGACAACACGCAGACCGTGTGACTACCCGTCACGTCGGACAAAGCTACGAGAATCGAACCCACAACCAATGTACGACTTGTATTTATCGGCTACCACTGGACTACGTGAAGTCCCTGGTTAGTTTGACTATTTATTTTTTTAGTTTGATGATTTTATTAATTAAGAGTAAGTTGATTTTGGTTTATCTATGGAAATTTATTAACCTATCATGGATGAAAAGTGATTAGGAATAATTACTTTTCAATACAAGACATTAAGAGCAACTGATGTGGTTTGGAGATAAATGATACGATTTAACATGGTAGACTATGTAAATAAATACTTCAAAATATTTGGGTTTCAATATTAGTTTGGTTCACTTGGATTAATTTTATGGACAAATTGTTTATCGAATGGTCTTCGTTGAACTTTGGGTTTTGTTGGAAAATTTTGGAGATTAAGAATAGATTTTCTTTTTATAAAGGGTTATCCTTTTCTGGATTATCTGATCATGTTCTAACCTTTTTGGTTTTGGTTTTGGTTAGAGTCTAAAGACATGGGATGTATATAGTTCTCTTTGGTGGATTAGGTGATTCTCTAGAAGTTGATTATAGTACTCTTAATGCGAACAAGTCTCCCTAAATACTCATCTTTTGGAAACAAGTATGAGTTTGATTAAGGAATCTAGTAAAAGTTGAAAGTCAACATGATAAGTGATTATGTTTTCTTATGAATAAATTCCTCAATAAAAAGTAACATAAAACAAAAATGTTTTCTATTAACGTTTCCTACTGGGGAACCCAACACCGTTTAACCCATCACAAGTTTGTGATTTTCTTATTGTTAACTTTCTCCTAAACATGTTTTCTTTCACTTTCCATCAGAACATGACCCTATGTTTTCTCCTCCATGTCCACATTTTTTTCTACATGGAATCCTAGTATGGGTTAACTAGGGTGACCTTTGTACTTATCTTTATTTATTTTAAAGTGATTGTTTTACCGACTCTTGTTCCGATGTGGGACTTTCAAGGATATTTCCAAGCTCAATTTTAAAAATTGCGAGGACGCAATTCCCAAAAGGGGGGAAGGATGTAACACCCCAGGTAAATAAAGAATATTACATTTTTATATTTATCCATATTTGTGAATAAAATATTAATATGACTTTAAAGGGGATTCTATGCTCGATGGCGTACCCAACACACAACAACGAGTTTCTTGGAAATCTTACGTTGCACTCTAATAATAAAATAATATTATTTTAAATGGTAGTTAACATGTAGCCGTTGTATTGGAGGGAATGGATAGAAATAACTAAAATATGATTATATATGTTTTTAAATGTTTTTACATTTATCCAATAAAAGATAAAGGCTTAAAATATGGAAGGAATTCAATTTTAGGCGTATATGCCCTAGTTTTCACTAAAGGTTCACTTATCGCCTTTTGATGGAGAAACATCATTAAATACAGTTTTGTTCACTCTTATAAATACTTTTGGACCAAATTAAACTCTTCTTAAGAATTGGGACATCAAAATATACTTTGTGTAAATTTTTGGTATCTTTCTGATAAAGTTCATTTTTTTAATGAATAGTGTAAAATGTTGTATTTTAATTCAAAACCTATTTTTAATATAATTTATTAATATGATTAGATTATCTGTTGAATTTGTATTAAAGTGAAATTATAATATATTTTTACCATTAAATCCAATAGTGGTCGTTGGAATTAATTTAACTTTGAAATCAGACTTAAACTAGTGTCAATCTTTTGATACTTATTGTTTTATAAAAACACGCTATTTGCTTTGACAGTGGGAATTAATTATTAAATTAATTAATGTGACTTATATGTTTTGAATTTTGTAAAATAGACTTCATTTTTGAATTTGGAATATCAAATATAGCTTATGGTGAATTTTTGGGATTTTTCTGAAAAACTTCAATTTTTGATGAATAGTGAAACCACTATGTGGTACTTATAAAAACTGATTTTTCTATTTAAATGAAATTTTTCCATATTTGTGTTTTGAATTTCAAAAATCCGACATACATGGTTGTCATTAAGAAGTAAAATGTGGTTCAATGGGATAAAAATAATTTTTTGGTGAATAGTAACTTATTAAGTTTTTAATCGCGATTAGAGGTAATTATTAGTTTAAGGTAAAAATAATGTTTTAATAATATGAAATGAACTTGACACATGTCCTAACCTCATTGTATGAGTCATGTCCGACCAAGAAAACTCATGTGTCAACTTGGGGACCCCATGAAGCCACTTTGGTTGGAAAATGACATTAATATCTTTTTATTTAAAGTTAAAGTAAAAATGAGACAAACATGAAATTTTTTACTAAAACAATTTTTACATGGGGTTATACAAATCAGATATTTGACTATAAATATTCATTGGAAAGCTAAAACTATTTCCTAAATCGTAGGTTTTTTATAATTTTTAGACGTTACATAAATTAAATTATTTATGAAATCATGATGATGCAATGATGACCTCATTATTTAACAATTTAAATAAAATGGAAAGATAATGTAATATCTAAGAACTAAACATGTCCAAAACCTATTGGATGAGTGCATTTCGAACCCTTATCACCTTATCCTCGAAATAAATCAATGTGGGACCTTTAAAATCCGAAACGCTTTTGAAAATAAAGTAAAAGTTTGTAACTTTAAAAGAGTGCCCCTCCTCTCCTCTTATAAAAGGCCCCCACCCCTACCTCCATACCCACACTCCCAAAGCCTTTGGCTCGGCCAAACTCTTCCCATTTTGTCTCCCCACTTCCCTCTATTACTCCTTCAAGCCTCACTTTTGGCATAAGTCTTCCCAGGGAAGCCATTGAGCTCAAACCAAAGGGAGTTACCCGATTTTCAGGTAATGTCTTCACTTGAGTCCTTTTGTATTATTTTGCATCTCCAACCCCCTAAACTCTTTTTTTTCATTTCTTTTATAAAAAATCCAGTATCATAAATATACTAGGATTTTGTTATAAGCAGTATTCGAGCTACACTTTTACACGCCTACATATAATGGTTAAAGAACATACTGTTTCCGTAGATGGCGAATTTCGGCCTCCCGAAATGATGATTGTTCAATATTCTTTTAACACATTCAAAGGTGGGCATTAAGATGAAACTATATTTATATATGATATATAATATGTTTATGTTTTCCTTATGTTTCTGTATTTTTCATTTTGGGCATACCTTTATGGTTTCCATTATGGGTAAACGCGATATCTACATTTAAGGAAGTGCGGACTACCGCCCCCTCAAATTGATTTGATTCGTTAATACCATATGTGGTACGTATAAAGGATATATTTAATAATATTATATATGATACCATACTAGAATTAAATTACTATTATGTATCATTATGTTTTAATTCCATTAAATATGAAATGGAAATGGAAGTAGCGTTCATCCATACGTACGGATTACCGTCTCCATGAATGGTACATCTCATTTCTTATCTCAAAATCTTATGTAATATTATAAGTAAATATATATAATGGATATATATGTAATATATTACATCAAAATTATGGATATAATTATGTAATTATAACATATATATATATATCTCTCTCTCATTTGGTTTTAATTCCATTAATATGACAAAAAATGAAAGTAGCGTTCATGCGTACGTACGACCTACCGTCTCTATGAACGGTGATTTTAGTTTTTTTATCTCCAAATGATATAGAATATTCTGAAATTAATATTTACTGGATATATATGATATTTTAATAATTACTACTATTCTGGAAATTATTTACTTATAACTACATGGGAAATCGTTTTTCAAACAAGTTCATTTTTGAATCATGTACCAAACATCGGCAAAAACATCTGATATGAACTAACATTATTAAACAATTATTATAACATTATAATATGTGATATGAACTGAATAATAATCTCTAAAGGAGGTACTTAGGCAATTATTAATTTACCAATGTTTATTATTCGGGAATATAAAGAAAAGAACAAGACAAGTTGGACTTGAGGTAAGGGATCCTACACCTCTCTTTCTTTTTAAGTACACTCTTTTACGTCAATCCTTTTAAGCTCATCTTTATTATGATTGGTATGTTCTTTTATATTACTCCTACTATAATTATTATGTTCATATGATGAGAGACCCTATTTCCTCTCATCAATCCATTTTGGAAGTTTTGAGTGGCGTCATTAGGCTGCCGAATTTTCGTAAGAGATCTAATCTCTCTCTTTCTTTTTATGTCCTCTCCTTTATGTCACTTCTTTTAAGCTCCTCTTTTTTATGTTGGGGTATGTTCTTTTATATTCCTCTTTCTGTAAACTTTATGTTAATACGATGAGAGGCCCTATTTGATCTCATCAATACATTTTTGTAAGTTTTAAGTGGCGTCGTTAGGCTGCCGAGTTTTCGTAAGGGATTTTTAATCTCACTTTTATTCCCGTGAGATTTATGCTACATTTGCCACAATTTCCTTTGAGTGGTGTATGTACTGCACATTATTTTACTCATTGTGTAATATACTTTTTTATGAGTAATTACATCAAGGTTGTATTGTCCTTCTTTCACGAGGTGTATGTTTCGAAAGATACCCATGTCGGTAAGGGAACCTTTTACCCTCCTCATTTTAAAAGACTTATTTTGTTGGGTCTTTTAATTTACATATTGTTATGTTGGGATATGTTCTCATATATCCTTATTGATGTAAATTTAATGTCCAAGTGATGAGATACCCTTTTTTTATCTCTCATCAACTCATTTTGATGTGACGCCGTTAGGCTGTCAAGGGAACTTCTTAACCCAATTTTGATTTCTTTGGGTTCAACATGTAGTTATTGAATATTTCATCCTTTGAATATGTGTGAATGACCTTTGATTATTTTAAACTTAATATCCACTTATATTTGGTGTATTCGTTTGTCACACATAATTATGTAATTGATTTTTCCTTAAACCAAGGATATCGTCTTTGTATGGGACATCGTCTCAATCTCCTTTCATTGAGGCATATTTTGTTTTATACACAACCTTCTTTTATACGGTGTATAAACCATTTTGACTTTTATGTTTATCCAAAAGGAATCTTTTTTTTACGAAGCGTTTACTAAATGACAAAAGGGAATGTTTTTGTCGTACGTATGCGGTGACAACGACTTCTCTGCCACTGTGACCATTATTTGAGTATCGGCATCCTCTACAAGACATACCTTCTTTTTAAAAGAAAAATAATTATCGTGTTTTACTTTTCTTTTATTTTGGTATTTTAAATGGTTTTCATAATGTTTTTATATCAATGTGTTGTATTGATATCTTGTGATTGAAATTTGGAAATGTTATGTTTCCTTTATGAATGTTTTATGTGATACGCTTATGTTGAGGTTCTTGGGCATTATTATGGAGATGGGTGGTTCCGTGATAAACTAAGGGCGGGTTAGCCCGATATATCTCTCCAATGCATTGGGTAACGCGAAGGAGTGAAACGGTAAGGTTTCTCCGAAGAGATTTAGGGAATATACTGTCATGGGTATTCCAAACGTAACCAAGATTGTTACTCCTTACGTAATAATGTTATGAATGCCTCAAGTTACCTTTTATGTCTTATGGTTTCTATGATTTATTTATGATTTGATGAGGTATGTTAAAGTGCCTATGTGTTATGGGTAAAGTAAGATTTCATTCTTATGTGTATGTGAACTCATGTTTCCTTTCCATATTTTTATAACCCTTAATGAGCTTTTTATGCTCATCCCAAGTTTTTAAAATGTTTTTCACAGGTCAAGGGAAAGGTACATGATGTGATGATAGTGTCAAGGACGTGTCAAGAAAGAATCCATGTTTTATTTTCAATATGTTTCCGTTGATGGGAAGAATGAATACAGTCTTATATGTGACCAATTTGTTTAAATGTGGAATGTAATTCATGTTTCATGATCTAATTGTCTAAAACTCTAATCCTGAAAAGATCCTGAATGTGTAATCTTGTAATAACTCAAGATTAAGTAAGGTTTAAGGCTGGGGCCTTATAGTTGGTATCAAAGGTCGGTTTATATAACTTTAGAGGTTAGGGTATTCTCTAAGCATAAGTGACAGTACCATAATGGTTAGGATTTCAGAAAGAGTCATAGTTTTAGATAAAGTGAATGAGTAAGTATATCTTAGTGTTTACCTTACTCATTAGTACATGATGGTTTTGTTGATATACTCACACTGAAATTTCTGTTTTTAGTGAATGGATGGATCTAGCAGGCACCAAAGAGACAACAGGTTTGAAGGAAACTATGGTGGTTCTCTGATTAAGATACTAGATAAAATGGAGGATTCAATGAGGAAAATCGTGGTTGTTCTAAACCAAATATCAATGAGTCATGATCAACCACTTGAACCTTGGTATGTTCTGTAATGCATCATGTAGGAGATGACCAATCGATGTGGAAGTTCAGGTAATAATTATAAAGGTAACCATTACAGTTTATATGATCCTTACTTTTGAGGAAATTATGGGTTATTATATGTTATGATGGAAAGTGAAAGTCATGCGATAAACTTGAGGTTAAAATATGTTATATTTTTTTTGAAGATTTTATCTCTTCTTGGGGAATTATTTGAGAATTATATAGTTTTGGAAAAATGAAAACACGCAGACCGTGTGACTACCCGTCGCGTCGGACAAAGCTGCGGGAATCAAACCCACAACCAAAGTGCGACTGGTATTTATCACCTACCACTAGACTACGTGAAGTCCCTGGTTAGTTTTACTATTTCTTTTTTAGTTAGATGATTTTATTAATTATGAGTAAGTTGATTTTAGGGTTATCTATGGAAATTTATTAACCTATCATGGAGGATAAGTGATTAGGATTAATTACTTTTCAATACGAGACATTAAGAGCAACTGATGTGGTTTGGAGATAAATGATACGATTTAACTTGGTAGACTATGTAAATAAATCCTTCAAAATATTTGGGTTTCAATATTAGTTTGGTTTACTTTGAAGAATTTTATGGAAAAATTGTTTATCGAGTGGTCTTCGTTGAACTTTGGGTTTTGTTGGACAAATTTTCGAGATTAAGAATAGATTTTCTTTTTATAAAGGGTTATCCTTTTCTGGATTATCTGATCATGTACTAACCTTTTTGGATTTGGTTTTGGTTAGAGTCTAAATACATGGGAAGTATATAGTTCTCTTTGGTGGATTAGGTGATTCTCTAGAAGTTTATTATAGTACTCTTAATGCGAACAAGTCTCCCTAAATACTCGTCTTTTGGAAAGAAGTATGAGTTTGATTAAGGAATCTAGTAAAAGTTGAAAGTCAACATGATAAGTGATTATGTTTCCTTATGAATAAATTCATCAATAAAAAGTAACTTAAAACAAAAATGTTTTCTATTAACGTTTCCTACTGGGGAACCCAACACCGTTTAACCCATCACAATTTTGTGATTTTCTTATTGTTAACTTTCTCCTAAACATGTTTTCTATCACTTTCCATCAGAACATGACCCTATGTTTTCTACTCCATGTCTATATTTTTTTCTACATGGAATCCTAGTATGGGTTAACTAGGGTGACCTTTGTACTTATCTTTATTTATTTTAATGTGATTGTTTTACCGACTCTTGTTCCGATGTGGGACTTTCAAGGATGTTTCCAAGCTCAATTTTAAAAATTGCGAGGACGCAATTCCCAAAAGGGGGGAAGGATGTAACACCCTAGGTAAATAAAGAATATTACATTTTCATATTTATCCATATTTGTGAATAAAATATTAATATGACTTTAAATGGGATGCTATGCCCGATGGAGTACCCAACACGCAACAATGAGTTTCTTGGAAATCTTACGTTGCACTGTAATAATAAAATAATATTATTTTAAATGGTAGTTAACATGTAGCTGTTGTATTGGCGGGAATGGATAGAAATAACTAAAATATGATTATATATGTTTTTAAATGTTTTTACATTTATCCAATAAAAGATAAAGGCTTAAAATACGGAAAGAATTCAATTTTAGGTGTATATGCCCTAGTTTTCACTAAAGGTTCACTTATCGCCTTTTGATGGAGAACCGTCATTAAATATAGTTTTGTTCACTAATATAAATCCTTTTGGACCAAATAAAACTCTTCTTAAGAATTGGGACATCAAAATATAATTTGTGTAAATTTTTTGTATCTTTCTGATAAAGTTCATTTTTTTAATGAATAGTGTAAAATGTTGTATTTTAATTCAAAACCTCTTTTTAGTATATTTTATTTATATGATTTGATAATATTTTGAATTGGTTTTAAAGTGAAATTAGAATATATTTTTACCATTAAATCCAATAGTGGTCGTTGGAATTAATTTCACTTTGAAATCAGACTTAAACTAGTGTCAATCTTTTGATACTTATTGTTTCATAAAAACACGCTATTTGCTTTGACAGCGGGAATTAATTATTAAATTAATTAATGTGACTTATATGTTTTGAATTTTGTAAAATAGACTTCATTTTTGAATTCTGAATATAATATATAGCTTATGGTGAATTTTTGGGATTTTTCTGAAAAACTTCAATTTTTGATGAATAGTGAAACCACTATGTGGTACTTATAAAAACTGATTTTTCTGATTAAATAAAATTTTTCCATATTTTTTTTTTGAATTTCAAAAATCCGACATACATGTTTGTCATTAAGAGGTAAAATGTGGTTCAATGGGATACAAATAATTTTTTTGTGAATAGTAACTTATTAAGTTTTTAATCGCGATTAGAGGTAATTGTTGTAGTTTAAGGTAAAAATAATGTTTTAATAATATGAAATGAACTTGACACATGTCCTAACCTCATTGGATGAGTCATGGACGACCAAGACAACCCATTGGTAAACTTGGGGTCCCCATGAAGCCACTTTGGTTGGAAAATGACATTAATATCTTTTTATTTAAAGTTAAAGTAAATATGAGACAAACATGAAATGTTTTACTAAAACAATTTTTACATGGGGTTATACAAATCGTATATTTGACTATAAATATTAATTGTAAATATAAAAATATTTAATAAATCATAGTTGTTTTTTTATAATTTTTAGATGTTACATAAATTAAATTATTTATGACATCATGATGATGCAGCGATGACCTCATTATTTAACAATTTAAATAAAATGGAAAGATAATGTAATATCTAAGAACTAAACATGTCAAAAACCTATTAGATGAGTTTATTTAGAACCCTTATCACCTTATCCTCGAAATAAATCAATGTGGAACCTTTAAAATCCGAAACTCTTTTGAAAATAAAGTAAAAGTGTGTAACTTTACAAGAGTGCCCCTCCTCTCCTCTTATAAAAGGCCCCCACCCCTACCTCCTTACCCACACTCCCAAAGCCTTTGGCTCGGCCAAACTCTTCCCATTTTGTCTCCCCACTTCCCTCTCTTACTCCATGAAGCCTCACTTTGGGCATAAGTCTTCCCAAGGAAGCCATTGAGCTCAAACCAAAGGGAGTTACCCGATTTTAAGGTAATGTCTTCACTTGAGTCCTTTTGTTTTATTTTGCTTCTCCAACCCCCTAAACTCTTTTTATTCATTTATTTTATAAAAAATACAGTATCATAAATATACTATGATTTTTTTATAAGAAGGATTCGAGCTACACTTTTACGCACCTACATCTAATGGTTAAAGAACATACTGTTTCCGTGGATGGCGAATTTCAGCCTCCCGAAACGATGATTGTTCAACATTCTTTTCACACCTTCAAAGGTGGCCATTAAGATGACACTATATATATATATGATATATAATATGTTTATGTTTTCCATAAGCTTTTTTATTTTTCGTTTTGGGCATACCTTTATGGTTTCCATTATAGGTAAACGTGATATCTTCATTTAAGGAAGTGCGGACTACCGCCCCCTCAAAGTGATTTGATTCGTTAATACCATATGTGGTACGTATAAAGGATATATTTAATAATATTATATATGATACCATACTGGAATTAAAATACTATTATGTATCATTATGTTTTAATTCCATTAAATATGAAATATAAATGGAAGTAGCATTCATGCGTACATACGGCTTACCGTCTCCATGAACGGTACATTTCATTTTTATCTGAAAATGTTATGTAATATTATAAGTACATATATATAATGGATATATATGTAATATATTACATTAAAATTATGGATATCATTATGGAATTATAACATATATATATATCTCTCTCTCATTGGGTTTTAATTCCATTAATATGACAAAAAATGAAAGTAGCGTACATGTGTACGTACGGCCTACCGTCTCCATGAACGATGCTTTTCATTTTCTTATCTCCAAATGATATGGAATAGTATGAAATTAATATTTAATGGATATATATGATATTTTTATCATTAATACTATTCTGGAAATTATTTACTTATAACTACAATGGCAATCTTTTTTCAAACAAGTTCATTTTTGACTCATGTACCAAACATCGGCAAAAATGTCTGATATGAACTAACATTATTAAACAATTATTATAACATTATAATATGTGATATGAACTGAATAATAATCTATAAAGGAGGTACTTAGGAAATTATTAATTGACCAAAGTTTATTATTCAGTAATATAAAGAAATGAACAAGACAAGTTGGACTTGAGGTAAGGGATCCTACACCTCTCTTTCTTTTTAAGTACACTTTTTTATTTCATTCCTCTTAAGCTCATCTTTCGTATGATTTGTATGTTCTTTTACATTACTCCAACTGTACTTATTATTTTCATATGATGATTGACCCTATTTCCTCTCATCAATCCATTTTGGATGTTTTGAGTGGCGTCGTTAGGCTGCCGAATTTTCGTAAGAGATCTAATCTCTCTCTTTCTTTTTAAGTCCTCTCCTTTATGTCACTTCTTTTAAGATCCTCTTTGTTATGATGGAGGATGTTCTTTTATATTCCTCTTTCTGTAAACATTATGTTAATACGATGAGAGACACTATTTGATCTCATCAATCCATTTTTGGAAGTTTTATGTGGCGTCGTTAGGCTGCCGAGTTTTCGTAAGGGATTTTTCATCTCACTTTTATTCCCGTGAGATTTATGCTAAATTTGCCACAATTTCCTTTGAGTGGTGTATGTACTGCCCATTATTTTACTCATTGTGTAATATACTTTATTTTATGAGTATTTACATCAATGTTGTATTGTCCTTCTTTCACGAGGTGTATGTTTCGAAAGATACCCATGTCGGTAAGGGAACCTTTCACCCTCCTCTTTTTAAAAGACTTATTTTGTTGGGTCTTTTAATTTACATATTGTTATGTTAGGATATGTTCTCATATATCCTTATTGATGTAAATTTTTTGTCCAAGTGATGAGATACCCTTTTTTTATCTCTCATCAACACATTTTGATGTGACGCTGTTAGGCTGTCAAGGGAACTTCTGAACCCAATTTCGATTTCTTTGGGTTCAACATGTAGTTATTGAATATGTCATCCTTTGAATATGTGTGAATGACCTTTGATTATTTTACACTTAATATCCACTTATATTTGGTGTATTCGTTTTTCACACATAATTATGTAATTGATTTATCCTTAAACCAAGGATACCGTCTTTTTATGGGACTTCGTCTCAATATCCTTTCATCGAGGCATATTTTGTTTTATACACAACCTTCTTTTATACGGTGTATAAACCCTATTGTCATTTAAGTTTATCCAAAAGGAATCTTTTTTATACGATGCATTTACTAAACGACAAAAGGGAATGTTTTTGTCATACGTATGCAGCAACAATGACTTCTCCGCCGCCATGACCATTATTTGAGTTTCGGCTTCCTCTACAAGCCATACCTTCTTTTTAAAAGAAAAATAAATACTGTGTTTTACTTTTCCTTTATTTTGGTATTGAAAATGGTTTTCATAATGTTTTTATATCAATGTGTTGTATTGATATATTGTTATTGAAAGTTGGAAATGTTATGTTTCCTTTATGAATGTTTTATGTGATACGATTATGTTGAGGTTCTTGGGCATTATTATGAAGATGGGTGGTTCCGTGATAAACTAAGGGCGGGTGAGCCCGATATAGCTCTCCAATGCATTGGCTAATGCGAAGGAGTGAAACATTAATGTTTCTCCGAAGAGATTTAGGGAATATACTGTGATGGGTATTCCAAACGTAACCAAGAGGGTTACTCCCTACGTAAGAATGTTATGAATGCCTCAAGTTACCTTTTATATCATATGATTTCTATGATTTATTCATGATTTTATGAGGTATGTTAAAGTGCCTATGTGTTATGGGTAAAGTAAGATTTCATTCTTATGTGTATGTGAACTCATGTTTCCTTTCCATATTTTTATAACCCTTACTGAGCTTTTTATGCTCATCCCACGTTTTTGAAATGTTATTCACAGGTCAAGGGAAAGGTACATGATGTGATGATAGTGTCAAGGATGTGTCAAGAAAGAATCCATGTTTTATATTCAATATTTTTCCGTTGATGGGAAGAATGAATACTGTCTTTTATGTAACCACTTTGTTTAAATGTGGAGTGTAATGCAAGTTTCATGATCTAATTCTCTAAAACTCTAAACCTGAAAAGCTCTTCAATGTGTAATCTTGTAATAACTCAAGATTAAGTAAGGTTTAAGGCTGGGGCCTTATAATTTGACTTTGAAGAATCTAATTTCACTATATTACTTTTAGGTGATGATTATCTAGTGCCACTACGTAGAGAATAATGGAAATGATAGACCTTTTAAAAGAAACTAGATTATTTTATGGAACCGCGTATCTGGGGTGCCTTAGTGAAATCCTTTTTTGTGTTCACAACCATTACACACTGGTAGTAAATCATGGGACCTCTTCCAAACACAACATGAGTTCTATAAGAACCCTAATATCAAGAAAAATCATATGAATGATCACTATTTTCTCTCTCCTATTATTGATCTCAAAAAAACTATCACTGGGAGGAAGAGGAAGTCCCATCAGCCCTATCTTACCATCTAGGTCCAGCTCGACCATATACGCTCTATCCACCAGTTCATCATAAAAAAGAATATTTAGGAAGATAACATGATTACAAATATCAAATTAAAGTCCCATCTTAAACAATAAATTTTTCAACATCTCAATCGATACAACATTTGGTGAAAACATACACAAGCTCAACAAAGCATTGTTCATATTTAGTCACTATCCAATCATCCTTATATTGTGTTTGGAAAACTATATAGACCTATCCAACACCATAGAAAGTGGAAAAAACTAGTAAGTGAAAATAACTCTAAATTATGTCCATACTAAGACCATGTTATTCTTATATATAACGATCATGTCCCACCATCTCCTGATATGTCCTTCCATCATTAAGGTAACACATTTCACTATGATTTCATTAGTCATCTTAAAGAACTCAAACAACATCTCAATGGTCCTCAACCAATCCTTATCATTTTGATAATCATTTGAACATTGGAATTTTTGGGGCTTCTAGAAAAATAAAGGCTATGGAAAACATCCATATGATATTCCATAACATGATGTTTAATATGAATGGGTGTAGGTTCCAATCCTAGAACATGGACAATATACACAATAACCTCGACCATATTATAGTCCATGGGATGATTTTTTCAATGTGGTTCATCAAAATCATGCTACCATATCTTATTCGCATGACATTTTTGATGAATGATTCTATAGAACATTAGTATAATGAATTGAATACATCATAAAATTACTCAAACTAATATTCAAACAAGATAAATGATTGAAATTAATCATATAATATATGATAAAAATAATTGGATTTCAATTATCCAAATCAACATTTGGGATAATAAAAATAATAATATTTAAGGCGACTTTCCCAAATCACTCATGGTTACATAAGGATCATTATGGTGAGATTTTCTCGTTAACTTAGTCATAACTTCATCTTATGTCCTGACAATATTTCACAATTGTATACTGATAACAAGGAAATATGCTATACCATCACCTTTGATACCACTTTGTCACTAACAATCGCAGATACTATAGTAAGATGATACCTAAGATGGTACTGAAATAGACCGAAGGAAGATTATGATACCCATGGGTTGGAGATAATCTCCTGGAATCATAAAAGATCAAAAGGGATCATTTTTCCCCATATATAGTGGAAGAAATAGAAATATGTCAGCATGCTCAATGAAAACTCCCAAAGGAGACAACAACAGAAGTCAAACAAGAATAAAAATACCTAAAGATTATATCTACAATGTACCATAAAAATAGATACATATCCCAATTCCTAATGGTTATACAACTCTAATACCAAATATCAACAACAACCACCCCACTAGTGGAACTTTCCCCTACTCAAACTAGGTGGGAGGAAATCTAAAAAGGCCCAAAGGAAATGGTAGGTTGTGAGATAAAATCCTATTAGTGTCTTAAAATATTTTCAATAATAATATTACAATGAAAAGTAACCAAATAATGATTTCAATTTAAAATAAAATTCATGGTAGTACAATTACGTATTTAAAATAAAACATTGTTTTCATTTCCTTCGATCGAAACATTTGAAATTGTGTCTTAATAAATAAATTTATATAAAATAGTTTATATAAAACACTACTCATGTGTTAATAATTTTTAAAAACAATTAAATGTATATCAAAATAATAAAAAATGAGAAACATGGTCATTTTCCAAGAGGTACGATAGTTTTTGGTTATAAAATTCTCACACAAAAAATTCTATGATCCAGGAAATATGTATACATTTGTCCCTTGAATACTATTTAAAGATGACTAATCCACACCCTATCAGGGATAAGATCTGCTACAATATTTTTTTGTTAGAGTTGTAAAGTGTCAATACATTTCTAGGGAATGAAGAACGTATCATGTTTGTCCCAAATAACTCACTAACTACCCAGGGTTTCATGTTCTCAAACAAACTATCGATAATGGTATATTTATTTTAGAATAGTTTAAAATAAAATTAATCTATTTTCCATTTTAATATTCCAATTTGTCTTTAAAAACGAGAACATGTTTTCTAATCAATCCATGACTTTTTTTAAGATAAAACCAAACATAGGTTCTTATCAAATCATTTTAATCCATTTTCTCAAAGTCAATTTAACAAATCAATTTCCCAAATCAAATTCCAAAAATATCGATGAAATTAAAATAACACCCAATTTATTGGAATTTGGGGTTTTCCCCATAATCCATACAATTTAAATTTAAATCTCAATTTACAAAATATTTTATTTTGACAACACAAATAAAATAAATTTAATTTAAATCATGAAAATCAAGGGTTTCTCAATTTTCCATACTTAGATTAAACCACCTACCTTATCACATATATAATGTATCACAATGTTCATAATAGGAAAACACAATTTAAAAAGATGGAAATAGATATCAAGGAATCAATCCTAGATCTGTGATCCAAAACAAATGAGTTTATATCCATCAAAAACTACATGATCTAATAAACCCTAAGGAGGAGAGATAGAGAGAATATGAGAGAAGGAATGAGAGAATAACTATTATAGGACAGGAATCGAATTACGATTTCCATGATTTGAAATATCTTAGAATTGATTTTGAGGAGCCAAAATGGGTTCGTGGGAGCTCCAAAGACCTAATAAGATCTCCAATCACGTGTTAGATTGATAGGGGTTTCATTTTTTGGGATCAATGAGTTTTATACCATTTTTTATAATTACATAATTATGTGGTCATATTTTCCTAGAGGAGGCTGCAGAGTTTTTCATACCTTTTTCTTTAACTGTGATCCCCTTTAAGGAAATGTGTGGTTCATACCTATTCAGTGCATGATTTTTCAAACTATGAACCATCCATTTAAACTCTCACTATTTGGGTTTTCATAATTTACCCTGGGTGGGAGCATGGTTGGGGAAAACCATGCACCAACCATGTACAGTCTAGAAGCTTCCAAATTTTTTTAAATTTTCACCCATTATACCCCTAAAAGAGACCCAACCAAAGCATGATAAAAGGGAAGGTTTGATGAGTACCTAAAAACATTAACCATATTTTACATGTGTCACCTTGGGATGTATCTATTAATTTTGTTAATAATAAAAATGGATTAATGATACTCATCATTAATTATTGATAACTTAACTAGATCACTATCATGAACATGTATCCTTTACCCCTTATTGTTGACATGTTTGATCAACTACATGGAGATCAACTATTTTTCCAAGATTGACCTTCATTTTGGATAACATAAATTTATGTTGAAGAAGGAGTATATACACAGGAAATCATTTCATAAAATGTTGGAACACTATGACATTAAAAGTGATTCGATTTTTCTTACTAATGTTCATGAAATCAATATTGACTAAATGAATAGAATCTTTATATATTGTGTTAATCATTTTATGGTTGTATTTATAGATGATATATTTATATATTCCAATATAATATTAGAGTATGAATATAGAATCCCGTCTTTTTATAACATAACTTTCATTCCATTACACGGAACTGAGGATCTTTAAGGTTTAGTGTCTTGGAAACAAGGAACATAAAACATGAAACAAAAAAACATTCTTCTTAAACACTTGAAAGGATTCTCCTCATGTTCACCCTAGGATCATTACTGCATCTCATAACCTGGGGACATACATCAAAAGGAAGGGTGAGCAGAAGGCCCAGCAAGGGAAACAGGTGAAACATTTTACATATGAACTTGAGATACATCAATAAAGTCATGAAAAGAACTTTAAGGCATGAAAATGAAATCATGAGGCATATAAAAATAAAACTTTTTCATAACTTGAAGATGTGTCTACTTCATTTAACATATACAATCATGAACATATCACCAAGGTCCATCCCCAAGGTGTCATTTGAAAATTACCAAGGTTATTCACCAAGGTATCGTGAAAATGGTTATCTCTAGTGGTTACATCATTACCCAATGCATTGGAGCGCTATCAGGGCGCACCCTTAAATTTGCCTTTATTATCAAGTGATCCACATATATCATCATCAAAAATTTAATAAATAACCCATATAGCATAAAATAAATGGTTTTCATTTCATAATCATAACGTTTTAAAAACTGCTTTAAAGACATGATCTTTACATCACTTTAAAACCCATAGAAAAGGAAGGTGGGTCTCATGTATGTAAATCCCAGAATATAAAATAGAACATTTTGGTATATATGTGAATACCCCTTTATAAGAAAGAGCTTTGGGTATTCACTTAATAATATAAAAGATCTTTAGAAAAAGAGAGAGACATTTTGAGACGGAAATTCTGCAGCATAACGGCTATGTTACGAGGTTTTAGAAGACATTAAAAAGAGAGGTAAAATGGGTCAAACATTCATAAATGACCCATAAAATAGTAGATTGACATAATAAGAAGGATACATAATCATGATAATGAAATTTCAAGGACATACCATTTGAAATGAAAAACATGGAAGGAATAAAAAAATTAGATTTCTCTTATGAGAGTTCGGCAACCTAACGACGTTACATAAACTTCAACAAAGATGATTTGAAAAGATCAATTAGGGTTTCTCATCATGTGAAAATAAGATTTCAGTATGATAGATATAGATATAATTCCCCAACATAACTAAAAGGAACTTAAAAGAATTGACATGAAAGTAGAACTTCAAAACGAGAAGGGTGAAGAACCACTTAAAAATTCGGCAGCCTAACGGTGCCACTTAAAACATCAAAATAGTGAATTGAAGAGATCAAATGGGTCTATCATCATATGAACATAAGATCCCAGTATTATTGATATAGAGATCATACCCCAACATTACAAAAAGGAACTTGATAAAATTGACATGAAAGTATAACTTCAAAACGAGAAGGGTGAAGAACCACTTAAAAATTTGGCAGCCTAACGGTGCCACTTAAAACATCAAAATACTGAATTGAAGAGATCAAATGGGTATCTAATCATATGAACATAAGAGACCAGTATGATAGATATAGAGATCATACCCCAACATAACAAAAAGGAACTTGAAAGAATTGACATGAAAGTAGAACTTCAAAACGAGAAGGGTGAAGAACCACTTAAAAATTCGGCAGCCTAACGGCGCCACTTAAAACATCAAAATACTGAATTGAAGAGATAAAATGGGGTCTCTAATCATATTAACATAAGAGTCCAGTATGATATATATAGATATCATACCCCAACATAACAAAAAGGAAATTGAAATAATTGACATGAAAGTAGAACTTCAAAACGAGAAGGGTGAAGAACCACTTAAAAATTCGGCAGCCTAACGGCGCCACTTAAAACATCAAAATACTGAATTGAAGAGATCAAATAGGGTCTCTCATCATATGAACATAAGAGTCCAGTAAGATATATATAGAGATCATACCCCAACATAACAAAAAGGAACTTGAAATAATTAACATGAAAGTAGAACTTCAAAACGAGAAGGGTGAAAAACCACTTAAAAATTCGGCAGCCTAACGGCGCCACTTAAAACTTCAAAGTACTGAATTGAAGAGATAAAATGGTGTCTCTCATCATATGATCATAAATGATCAGTATGATAAATTTAGAGATCATAACCCATCATAATAAAAAGTAACTTGAAATACTTTACATGAAAATAGATCTTGAAAAATGAGAAGGGAGAAAGAATCTGTTACAAAAATTTCGGCAGCCTAACGGTGCCACTTAAAACATCATAAAACGAAATAATGAGAGAAAGAGGGGATATCTAATTATATGAACATGAAAAGGGAAGTAAGAGGAGTATAAAAGAACATCCTCCAACATAAGAACATGGATCATAAAAGGAATGACATAAAAGAGATTACTTGAAATGAAAAAGAGAGGTTGGATCCCTTACCTTAAAACACAACTCTTAAAACTCAAATATTTGGGCCTTGAGGGAGTGGGGGAACTTTGGGAGGATTCCTTAGGAGGTAAGGAGACCAGAACATTGTTGTGGGAGAGTGGGGAGTCGAATGGATGAGATGATGGCTTGGTATTTATAGGGAAAGTGAGGGGACAAGGCATTAATGGCCAAGGGACACCTCATTAGTGGTTTTGAAAAAACCATGAGCTTGCCCATGGTATTTGCCCATGGTATTGGCCACATGGGACACCTAATACCTTATCTTACTATTCATAAGTCGACCATATTGATTACATACTTAATACATCATTTAATGATGTCCTTAAACACCCGTAACTTAAAAACTGTATTTTCACTATTCATCAAAAATTCAACTTTCTCAGAATAATCCCAAAATTTCACCTTAACCAAATATCAATTCTCTGATTTCAAAAATGAAATCCATTTTATAAAAATAATTTTCTAAATATTTTTAATTAAAAACACTATTCATCAAAAATTTATTTTTTTTTTCCAGAAAAATCCCCAAAAATTACCTTAACATAATATCGATGCTCTGAGTTCAAAAATGAAGTCCATTTTATAAAAATAATTTTCTAAATATTTTTAATTAAAATTTTAATTAAAAAACACTATTCATCTGAAAAAACTAATACTTGAATAATAATTTATGAAACCGTTATTTAACCATTTTATTGAATCACATTACTTAATCAAAGTGCCTAGCTTATTTTAATAATTCCTTTAAGTGAGATTACTAATCCATTTGGACACATTATTAATCCTAATCATAAAATCACTATTCATAATTTACTATTCATAAAAAAATCAAGTTGATCTTATTAGACTCTAAATTTCGTACTGAAGATAATTGTAGAAGGCCATTTTTTTGAAAATCATTACACATTTTTAATTATTTAAGGTTTATATAAACATATTTAAAATATCCTTTTAATAAAATTCATCAAAAATATGCATACTATATTTATCCTTTCATTTGATTATTCATAAAAGAAATCGAAAGTTTTATTTAAAACAAAGGATTACACAAGACAGTTACGGTCTCCTTACATATCCCCTTATCACACCAGCATTGGACCTAAGTGTAAGGTGTGCTAAGGTGAGAGAATCCGAGGGAGGCTCGGCCAACATCGCATGAGTAGTAATTTCTATCAGTTTGAACTTTTCGCGAAGGCGATCCCGTTCTAGCTTTATACGATGAAGTTCAGCTTGGGTTTGGTCCAGAGAAAAGCCCAGTGGTGCTATCTCCTTCCCAAGTTCTGTTAGATGGGCTTCGATCGGTCCAATACTACTGGGTGAGGCCATAGAATCTTCTTTCTATATTAATTAACCATGATTGCTTGTATTTAGAGACAATAGTCAAAACGTTTAGTTTCCAGCGGTCATATTGACCAATGGTCAAATAACAGTAAAAACCCAACAGTCTCATTTTAATTATACTCATGTTATCAAATGAAACATTTTTGTTGAGTATAAAAATAAAATAAAATAACACATAAAATTAGGAAAAAAATATTTATTTAAAAAAATTCGGGCCGTTACAATCTTCCCCCCTTAAGAAATTGCGTCCTCGCAATTTTTAAAATTGGGTTTTGAAATTTCATTGAAAGTCCCACATCAGAAAAGGAGTCAGTAAAACTATTACTTTAAAAGAAAGAAAGGGAAGTACAAAGGTCACCCGAGTTAACCCACACTAGGATTCCATGTAGGAAAACATGGACATGGAGGAGAAAACAAAGGGTCATGTTCTAAGGGAGAGTGATAGAGAACATGATTAGGAGAAAGTTAACCATGAGAAAATCCCAAACTTATGATGTGTGTAAATGGTCTTTGATTACCTGTAGGAAACGTAAACCAACAACATTTTTGTTTTACGTTTCTTTTCATAATTTTGAGGAGTTCATTTACTACATAGAACAAAAACATAAGAAAATATAATTACCTTCAAGTAGAGTTTCATCCTTTAATAAGTCCCTACCAACACTAATCTTTTCTCCAAATGATGAGAATTCAAAAACACTTGGTCTCATAAAAGCACAAGAATCATCTTCTAAAGAATAACATAATCTACAAAAGATTAACTATCTATTTCTTCTATCTTTAAACATTATCCCAAAAACAAAAAGGTTAAGGTAAAACAACTCTTCAAAAAGAAATAATCCCATAGGAATGGAAACTATTTTAAATCTTCAATGTTCCATGGTACTACCCAAAGTTCATCATAGACCATTCCATAAATAACGGTCCTTAAAATTCCTAAAAATAAACCAAACTAAAATTGAAACCCAAATACAAGAAGGATTTGATAACATAGTCTTCCAAAACAACTTCATTGTTCATCTCCAGACAACATCAACCACTCCTAACATCTTATATCAAAAGTAGCTATCCTAAACATATTTTACCCAAGATAGGTTAATCATTCCCATAAGTAACCTAAATTACTATAAGTCCACCTTAAATTCATCAATTCTTCAAAATATAAGTCAACCTTACTCCTCAATGAAAATATTATAGTAATCTATTTACCTCGATCATATAGGGTCCCCAAAATAGTGAACGTCTTCCAAAATAATAATCATCTTTTAATCCCCTAATCATCTCTGTCATATTAATATGGAAATTGTCGCATTTCCTATCACATTGGTTGATGGGACGCGTTATTCCATTTCCCACCATTAACTAAGAAGAGAAAGTATAATTAGAGGCTTAAATACTTAACCAATAATCATGAAAAGGAACTTAAAGAATATAAGGATAACTTGTAGAAGAAAAGTATACCCTAACATGTGACCCCCTTGGTTCCCATCTAGGTTATCCATGATCATATATTCTTATGTGAATCTTTATTTTATTTTATCTTTTTTCCTTTAAAAATGGTTCATATCAAGCTTATGAATTTACCAAATCATATCCCCCAGGAGTGTCGTAACCAAGAGTGAAGAAAGGCCCGTTGTCGTGTACCGGTTCCTGTTCGAGTCTAGCTCAAAGTGGTGTTTTCGGGTTTTACCCCTATGTACATCTGTGCCAGAGCCACCTCTACCTGCTCGTATCCAGACAGGGATGTATTTTCTTGGCAACCCCTTACTCAATACTCACCAAAATACCAGGAAGATTTCTTATATATAAACTTTTATATAGGGTTCTTCCTAGAGTTTTCATATCCTAATTTCCACAAATAACTAGACCATCCTTTGATACCAACTATAGCATCCCGTCTTTTTATAACATAACTTTCATTCCATTACACGGAACTGAGGATCTTTAAGGTTTAGTGTCTTGGAAACAAGGAACATAAAATAGGAAACAAAAAAACATTCTTCTTAAACACTTGAAAGGCTTCTCCTCATGTTCACCCTAGGCTCATTACTGCATCTCATAACCTGGGGACATACATCAAAAGGAAGGGTGAGTAGAAGGCCCAACAAGGGAAACAAGTGAATCATTTTACATATGAACTTGAGATACATCAATAAAGTCATGAAAATAATTTTAAGGCATGAAAATGAAATCATGAGGCATATAAAAATAAAAACATTTCATAACATGAAGATGTGGCTACATCATTTAACATATACAATCATGAACATATCACCAAGGTCCATCCCCAAGGTGTCATTTGAAAATTACCAAGGTTATTCACCAAGGTATCTCGAACATTGTAATCTCTAGTGGTTACATCATTACCCAATGCATTGGAGCGCTATCAGGGTGCACCCATAAATTTTCATTTATTATCATGTGAGCCAAATATATCATCATAAAAAATTTCATAAATAACCCATATAGCATAAAATAAATGGGTTTCATTTCATAATCATAACGTTTTAAAAACTTCTTTAAAGACATGATCTTTACATCACTTTAAAACCCACAGAAAAGGAATGTGGGTCTCATGTATGTTCATCCATGAATTTAAAATAAAAAATTTTGGTATATATGTGAATACCCCTTTAGAAGAATGAGCTTTTAGTATTCACTTAATAATATAAAAGAACTTTAGAAAAAGAGAGAGACATTTTGAGACGGAAATTCTGCAGCATAACGGCTATGTTACGAGGTTTTAGAAGACATTAAAAAGAGAGGTAAAATGGGTCAAACATTCATAAATGACCCATAAAATAGTATATGGACAGAATAAGAAGGATACATGATCATGGTAATGAAATTTCAAGGACATACCATCTGAAATGAAAAACATGGAAGGAAGACAGAAATTAGATTTCTCTTATGAGAGTTCGGCAGCCTAACGACGTTACTTAAACTTCAACAAAGATGATTTGAAAAGATCAAATAGGTTTTCTCATAATGTGAACATAAGACTTCAGTATGATAGATATAGAGATAATTCCCTGACATAATAAAAAGGAACATGAATGAATTGACATGAAAGTAGAACTTCAAAACGAGAAGGGTGAAGTACCACTTAAAAATTCGGCAACCTAACGGCGCCACGTAAAACATCAAAATACTGAATTGAAGAGATAAAATTGGTCTATCATCATATGAACATAAGATCCCAGTATGATAGATATAGAAATCAAACCCCAACATAACAAAAAGTAACTTGAAAGAATTGACATGAAAGTAGAACTTCAAAACGAGAAGGGTGAATAACCACTTAAAAATTCGGCAGCCTAACGGCGCCACTTAAAACTTCAAAATACTGAATTGAAGAGATCAAATGGGTCTCTCATCATATGAAAATAAGATCCCAGTATGATAGATATAGAGATCTTACCCCAACATAACAAAAAAGAACTTGAAAGAATTGACATGAAAGTAGAACTTCAAAACGAGAAGGGTGAAGAACCACTTAAAAATTCGGCAGCCTAACGGCGCCACTTAAAACTTCAAAATACTGAATTGAAGAGATCAAATGGGGTCTCTCATCATATAAACATAAGATTCCAGTATGATAGATATATAGATCATACCCCAACATAACAAAAAAGAACTTGAAATAATTGACATGAAAGTAGAACTTCAAAACGAGAAGGGTGAAGAACCACTTAAAAATTCAGCAGCCTAACGACGCCACTTAAAACATCAAAATACTGAATTGAAGAGATTAAATGGGGTCTCTCATCATATGAAAATTAGAGAACAGTATGATAGATATAGAGATCATACCCCAACATAACAAAAAGGAACATGAAATAATTGACATGAAAGTAGAACTTCAAAACGAGAAAGGTGAAGAACCACTAAAAAATTCGGCAGCCTAACGGTGCCACTTAAAACATCAAAATACTGAATTGAAGAGATCAAATGGGGTCTCTCTTCATATGATCATAAAATATCAGTATTATAAATTTAGAGATCATACCCCAACATAATAAAAAGGAACTTGAAATACTTTACATGAAAATAGATCTTGAAAAATGAGAAGGGAGAAAGAATCTGTTACAAAAATTTCGGCAGCCTAACGACGCCACTTAAAACTTCATAAAACGAAATAATGAGAGAAAGAGGGGATATCTCATTATATGAACTTGAAAAGGGCAGTAATAGGAGTATAAAAGAACATCATCCAACATAAGAACATGGATCATAAAACGAATGACATAAAAGAGATTACTTGAAATGAAAGAGAGAGGTCGGATCCCTTACCTTAAAACGTAACTTTTAAAACTCAATGGTTTGGACCTTGAGGGCTTGGGGGCACCTTGGGAGGACTCCTTAGGAGTTAGGAGACCAGAACTTCGTTGGGGGAGAGTGGGGAGTCGAATGGATGAGAGGATGGCTTGGTATTTATAGGGAAAGTGAGGGGACAAGGCATTAATTGCCAAGTGACACCTCATTAGTGGTTTTGGCAAAACCATGGGCTTGCCCGTGGTATTTTCCCATGGTATTGGCCACTTGGGACACCTCATAACTTATCTTACTAGTCATAAGTCGACCATATTGATTACATAATTAATACATCATTTAATGATGTCATTAAACACCCGTAACATAAAAACTGTATTTTCACTATTCATCGAAAATTCAACTTTCTCAGAATAATCCCAAAATTTCACCTTAACCAAATATCAATGCTCTGATTTCAAAAATTAAATCCATTTTATAAAAATAATTTTCTATATATTTTTAATGAAAAACACTATTCATCGAAAATTTATTTTTTTCAGAAAAATCCCCAAAAATTACCTTAACATAATATCGATGCTCTGAGTTCAAAAATGAAGTCCATTTTATAAAAATAATTTTATAAATAATTTTAATTAAAATTTTCATTAAAAATACTATTCATCCGAAAAAACTAATACTTGAATAATAATTTATGAAACCGTTATTTAACCATTTTATTGAATCACATTACTTAATCAAAGTGCCTAGATTATTTTAATACTTTCTTTAAGTGAGATTACTAATCCATTTGGACACATTATTAATCCTAATCATAAAATCACTATTCATAATTTACTATTCATCAAAAATCAAGTTGATCTTATTAGACTCTAAATTTTGTACTGAAGATAATTGTAGAAGGCCATTTTTTGAAAATCATTACACATTTTTAATTATTTAAGGTTTACATAAACATATTTAAAATATCCTTTTTCTAGAATTCATCAAAAATATGCATACTATATTTATCCGGTCATTTGAAAATTCATAAATGAAATTGAAAGTTTTATTAAGAAAAAGGATTACACAAGATAGTTACGGTATCCTTACATAGCCCCTTATCACACCAGCATAGGAACTAAGTGTAAGGTGTGCTAAGGTGAGAGAATCCGAGGGAGGCTCGGCCAACATCGCACGAGTAGTAATTTCTATCAGTTTAAACTTCTCATGAAGGCGATCACGTTCTAGCTTTATACGATGAAGTTCAGCTTGGGTTTGGTCCAGAGAAAAGCCCAATGGTGCTACCTCCTTCCCAAGTTCTGTTAGATGGGCTTCGATCTGTCTAAGACTACTGGGTGAGGCCATCGAATCTTCTTTCTATATTAATTAACCAAGATTTCTTGTATTTAGAGACAATAGTCAAAACGTTTAATTTCCAGCGGTCATATTGACCAATGGTCAAATAACAGTCAAAACCCAACAGTCACATTTTAATTATACTCATGTTATCAAAGAAACATTTTTGTTGAGTATAAAAATAAAATAAAATAACACATAAAATTAGGAAACAATATTTATTTAAAAAAAATCGGGTCGTTACAATAAAGAACACATGATGATTGTATTATATAGAATAATGTCGAAGAAGTTGTATAAAAAATTAAAATGATAGAATTTTTTGAACTGAAAGTAAAATGTTTTTGTCATATAATCTCAAGAGACTTTATATCGGTCGATCAATAAAAGATGGAAGTTATTGAATGTTTTACCAAAAACACAATTATAACTAAGATCAATAGTTTTCTTAGTTTTTCTAGATATTATCAGTACCATTTGGATAATTTGTCCTAGATTTTTATTCAACTCAACAAGTTATCTCAAAAGGTATCCAAGTTCCTTTAGATAGATAAATGTGATTAAAATTTCAAGGAGTTGAAGAGATGTTTAGTTTGTGTATGCATATGCACAAACCACAAAAATATAGATAAGGGTTGTTGATATATAGTGATGCATCAAAGAAGATACTATGATGAATATTCATATATAATGACATGGTGACAGCTTAGGCCTCATTAAAAATAATTTTTAATGAGAATAATTGCACAACTATTGATTTATAGTCAGCTATATGGTAATATTTTCATTAAACATATAAAGGCATAATCGTTATAGATAAAGGTGTGATATATATACTAATACTAAAATTTTATATTATATATTCACTCAATAATGGTTGAATACGCAGTAGATAAGACCATTAGAGTTGAATAATGATTATGACTTCTCAATAAATTACCACCATTAAAAGGAGAATAAACTGGAAAATGCATTGAGTCGAAAGGATCATGCCAACATTTCTATTATGGAGATCATAACAGATATAACATTTCAATATTTTAAAAGGTTTTATATAGAAATATTAAAGGATGTGTGGTATTATTATCTTACTAAAATGAGATTTATACCATCTTTCCATGTTAGAATTAAAGTGGAATATATGGAAGATGTAGAACTATAGAATATGGTCAGAAATGATCTTGAGTTATACCCTGATTTTGAAGGAATTATAAGGTTCATGAACCTTTTTTATCCTGTTAAAACCATAATTGAAGGTGTAGATATTGGATGAGGCTCATAGTTCATCATTCTCTATTTATCCTTGAATTATGGATATTTATTGAGATCTGTAATAGTATTTGAAGTAGTACAATATGAAAAGAGAAATTGTAAAGTATATTTCATAGTGATTTTTATGTCAGAAAGAGATGTTTGGGAGATATAAGTATAAGGGGTTACTATAAATATTACCCATATACAAATGGAAATGAGAATACATTACCATAGATTTTATCATCAGAATCTTAAAAATGTGTTAGGTCCACATGGTCAAATACCATGAGGGGGTGAATCAGGGAAAGATAGATTAAAAAAGATCCCCTTTTGATCTTCTTTGATTTTTAAATAAAACTATCTTATCAGTCTCTCACATATTAATGTATGAATAAAAATTAAAGCATTCTTGAGACACAATTCACCTTCACTGGGCTATGTCCAAGGATCATACAATCAAAATGTGCCAATGTACCGAATAATCTAAAAGGGCACCGTTGTTTACAAATTTTGCAGTGGACTCACTATCCTTCCTAGTATGTATCAAATCACAATTAAAAAGATCACTTCTATCTCAATTGAAGTATTCTCACTGCTTCCTTAGATTATCCACACACATTTTATAGACATGTAAGTACCTTCATTATCACAAATTATGAATCCACCATTGCATGTAAATGATATATTGATTTTCTACTTTCATCTACTAATGAATACCACATTACCATTGTACTTTAGGGAATCCATTCTGAACTAATTCTTCAAAGCACAATTCCTTCTCAAAGCTCACTATTTCACAAAGCTCAAATAATCATTCAAGATGATGCAACCTTTTCACGAAGCTCACAATTTCTCAAAGCTCAAACTAGCCCTTGTGAAGTACACTTATTTCGTGAATATCAACTTAGTCATCATGAAGTAATCTAATTTCTCAAATCCTAACTAGCTTTCATGACATTCCCTCTTTTTTAAAGCTCAAATTGCCATTGTGAATTCCCTTACTTTTACGATGCTCACATGCTTTACGAACCTATTTTGGAATTAAAGAGCATTATGATTTTAGTTGAGTCTATATACACATCTAAATGGGGGTAGAAGCCTATTTATAGGTTTTCCCACTGACTCTAGAACCTTTTGGGAACATCAACACCACGCCAACCCCATTTCATAGAGCTCCTATTTTTCTACCGAAATGCTCCTTTTTTCATAAAGCTTCATATATATGTTTTGTTCCTAATGATCATCATAATCATGAAGCCTTCCGTCAAAGCCTTTCCTCTAATCAATTATCAATTTCTCATTATCATAGATATTCCATCATGACCTTTTCACCACCACAAATCTCTTCACCTCTACCATTCTTAATTGTCATCATAATCATAGAGATAACTATCATATTTTTATTTGATCCTTCATAAAACACTTCTCATGAATCCCATAATCAAAAAAATCTTAAATTTTACATATTTTGATGAGATATTAGAGGAAATCCATATTTTTCAATTCAAGAGAAACTCTAAATTTTTCACCACAAAAATTTGGCAAACACTGGAAAATAAGGCCTCCTAGTATCTATTCATTTTGTACCGCCTCTAGATCTTCTATTACTTATTAATTGTTCTTTATAAATCATGGATTGTCAATAATATCTTAGGAAATCAGAAAATAATTAAGAAAACCCACGTTTTCAACAAACATAACCAACCCAATAATGAATCCTTGTTACCTTGCGGGATTTTTTCCCAACAAAATGTTTATTGTCCATAATTCTATTTGTGTTGTCGTAGATCACTATACGAAGTCGTAAAACTTCATTGATATTTGAAAATATTCCTATCTATATTATATTTTTAGAATATACATTAAAAAGTGGTAAGGTTTTATGGAGTACAACATTCTATTGTGTCTGATTGGAAACCAAATATTACCTCGAATTTATACAGAAGTCTTCAATGGGATTTGGATACATAGTTGTTATTTAATACTACCTATCATCCTCAAAAAAGTTCCCATCTTAGGATAACCATTAAAAAACAAGAGGATATATTGATATATTGTTCAAGAAATTTCAATGGTGGTTGGGATCATCACCTTCCTCTAGTCAAGTTTTCTTACCAATTTATCTATCAATCAACCATTTAGACGGACCATTATGATTCCAAATATGTAAGGAAATTACGAACTCTAAAATTATTAGATTAAGTTGGATTAATAAAGATACTTTGACATAATATTGAAATGGAATGGAAGAAAATGTCACATCCATTTAGAAACATATCATGTTCTCTTAGAGTCAATTGAAAATTTATAGTGATAATCATCAATGCAATTTGGAATTCAGCATTGGTGATAAATTATTTATATAAAATTTACCATGGAATAATATATTTAGCTTTGAAAATGAATTAATCTTTATACATAGGTGTATTGGAACCTTCATGACTCTTCATCGAGTTTGGATGGTGGCTTATTACTTGGCGGTAGCACCGATCCTATCTCAAGTTCACGATTTCTTCCATGTATCCCTCTTAGGAATGTACATATATGATCCATAACATGTACTAAACTCAATGTTCATATCACCAGAGCATAATCATTCCTATAAATAATGGATGGTATAAATATTGGATCACAGAGAAAATGTTCAATGGAATATTACTGTTCTCTTGGTTAATATTCCCTAAAGGAATTATAAATTCAAAGAAGCTACATGGGAACCTGAGGATATCATAGAACAACAATATCATTTTTTTAAGTGATGAAATTTATAGGGTAAAATTTATTTTTATGTGGGAATAATATAAAATATTTAGAATTTATAATATATTTTAAATAAAAAATTTGACTTTTAATTAGCTTTCTTTACACACAACACTGAGTAAAAAAACAATGATATACTATTGAATTTTTATTATTTAATATCACTGTTATCTCATAGCCATTGGATTAGTGGGAGAAAATAAGAAAAAAATGAATTATGAAAAAATTATGTGTTACATATATATAATATAAATTCATTTTTTTTCAAAGTGTTAGATAATGAAATTAAAATCATGATAAATTAAAAGAGTTGTTTTTTCTGAAAAAAATCTGATTTGATGCGTGAAGTGTGTTTTTATCATAATATATTAAATTAATCACTATTATTAAATGATTTTAATAAAATTAAAATACTATATAGACAATAATTTCTTTTGAATTATTCTATGTTTTTTCTAGGATTAAATAAATATAAATCAAGTTTTATTTCTGAAAAATGTATTTTACTAAAAATGATATTCATCGCCTTTTGCGTAATTCATTTAAAATAAATCTCAAAAAATTATAGAAGATGAATCATGAAAAATGGATTTCATATTTTTAATTAGGATGATAGAAATTGGAAAATTGGCCTCCTTTTCTATTAATTATGAATATTAACTATAGAAAATAATTTTCTCAACATTAAGGGTAAAATAAGGTTAAACTGGGATAAAACTGTGAGATAAGGCTTTAAAATTTTATAAAACAACAATTTATCTGATTTTATTAGTGGAGACATTCCAATATCGTCCATTTAAATAAAATATAGCCACTTTGTTCCATTTTTATTTTATTATGGTCTTTACATTATTTTATGATGAGGATAAATACCAAATGTAACTCCATTGACTTTAATAACACAAAAATTTTAATTTAAGTATAAAAATATGAAAAGTTAATATATAAATGTTTATATGAAATATGTATTGAATTTTTAATAATGTAATTTATTTCAAATTATTTTTTATTGAATAATTAACTACAATACTTACGCAACATTATCACAGTATTTATTCAATTGATAAAAAATAAAATAAATGACTTAAAAAAATTTAAAAGTAATAAAATTTCAGTGAATTATAGTGTTCTGTGAATATTTTTTATTCAAATAACATATTATGGATTTTTTAATGTTATGTATTATAATTATATAACTCTCTTTATGACATTAATTTTAAATTAAATGAATAGTGTCAAAAAAAGACATTAATGATATTTTTTGAAAAAAAAATAATTATTTTAAAATAATAATTATTTTAACTAGAAATAGTATAATATAAAATTTACTATAATTTTACCCCATAACAATTTATGAGATAATTTTTACCTAATAAGAAAAATTATATCCCTTTAAGATTTAAAAATTAGTTACCACAATTGTGGGAAAAAGCTGTTAATAAAGTGGTTAACCTTAAAGATAATATTTTTAATGATACCAAAACATATGTTAATTTAATTAGATTATTATATGATTAAATTAGATATCATTTAAGTTAATATAAGTAAATTTATTGTAATTTTTTATAGATAATGAATTAATTATATTTTAATCTTCATAGTAATTCCAACTATGTCCTTTTACTATCGTACAAAGGGATAGCCATTATCTCTTTACTTTAAACTAATTTCATCCATTTGACTCGAAAAACCATAAAAATTATATTCTAAACTTCCCTAGACATAAAATATACATTATGGTATTCTTACAATACCATTCCAAGGTTCCAAAAAAATATGTCTAAATGATGTTTCCAGAAGAACATGTAATCATCTAATGCGACTTTTTTCAACTTATTTCGTCTTGTACATCTTATAAATCTATGATATTTATCATAAATTATTTAATCAAATATCTTAAATATACTAAAATTATTTTATTATTATGAAACCACCATTATCCACCATTGTTTCCATCAAGAAGGAATTGAATGTATCACTTATGTGTACATGTGGATCATCACCTCCACATAGCGATAAAATTTATTTTTCATCACCATATTTAATTGTTGGGTATCATGATAATTTTAATTATTATATATGATATTTATGAAATAATAATGATTTTATTATTTTAATTTAAAATTTAACTTCTTATTTTTTAATCCGTTGGAAAACAATAATGTTGTTTGCATTTACGTGTTGACTACCACCACCACGAAGAAAGGATATTCGTTTTTCATTTGATATTTAAATGGTTGGTCATAAGATTATATTTAATTAGTATATATGATATATATATTATAATAAGTTTTATTTAAATTTGTATAATTATTTTCATTTCTTTTATTTCATCTAATGAAAAATGAAAACATCGTTCATGTGTACGTATGGCCTACAGTATCCAGGAATTGTGAAATTCATTTTCATATTTATACCTTTTATATATGACTCCATATACATATATAATGAATATATAATATATTTATATCATTATTAACATTACTTATATTTTTTAACCATGATCAATGTATAATTCCTGGAACTAATGAACCAAAATTCTCATAAAAAATGAAATACTGATCACCGAAAAATGATGATTTTAATAAGAAATTATTAATAAATGGGTATTGAAATATAATAAGTGGATCATATATGATATTAAAATTATTTAAATTATTATGGTAAAGAATATGATAAATTTAAATTTATTATACATGAGGTTGTATTGCTTTCGAAACAAGTCAAATTTGAGGTAAGAGATTTATGTTATAATCACATTATTAATAGAGATTGTTTATGATTATGATTATGATGATGAACTTTCTTGATCTATATCTAAATAATCTAATGAATTTTATTATTATAATGTTATTTATTGATAATAAATGTTTTTATTTCATTTTTCTCACTTTAAATACTCATGTGATCTAGATATTATTTTTAAGGAAACATACTTTATTTCTCTCTTCGATCAAAAATCATTTTTCTTCCATAACCATATTTTGTAAAAATGTTTTCAATTTTTTTAATATAATATTATTATTTTTAATGTAATTTCTTTCAATGTTTTATTTTTTACAAACCCATTAATAGAAATATTCTAACCATTTTCATAAAGGGGTCTTGTTGACTTTTTATCAAAAATGTGAAATGGATATTTAATTTAACACACATAGTCTAAAGAGATAATTTCCCTTCATGACCACTCAATTATTTGAACATTATTTTACAATATTTCAACGTTATGATCAAAAAAATTATTTCATTAATATTTTATGAATTTGTTTATTTTAATTATGTGATTTTAAAATGAAAAGATTATTTTCTTCTTCGTGTTATCAAAAGAACTTTATTGGGAAATTTTCATCTTTAATAACATCCTTGGATGTAACATTGGTTTTAATTTGGATATGATCCAAAGATACATTATTTATTCATTTTATATATATTTTATGGTGATTATAATGAAATGTAAATTAAACCCATTTTCTTTTCAATGGGTTAATTTATGATGAATGTTTTCATGATATTATGTTATATATATGTATGAATTTAAGATTATCTAATGTGAGGGCCAAAAATTATATATCCTTCCAATTTATTTTTTAAGATAATTTTTTTTAATATCTTAAAGGGTGTATATGAGGTTGTCCCAATCTCTAAGAAAGAGTTTTCATGTGAGGTTATCTCAAGCCTGAAATAGATACACAGGGGGTCAGCCCAATCCTAGAACATTTTGAATGTCCTGGTGGGTAGCCTTGAAATAATATTCCTATAATTTTGATTATTAAACACATTATTCCACCATTTGAGGACATGATTTTATTCAAATTTTATTTCTAATGTTTTGTGTTCTTTGATCACTTTTTGATTCATGTATTTTGAATAACCCATTTCTATTCCATGAATCATGTTTAAGATCTATGATTTTCTAGGTATTATTTTCAAATGTTAATATTATGTTTTAAAACATATTATGATTGTGTTATATTTAAATGATCATTAATATCTCACTTTTTTACCCTTAATGACCATCTAATAATACCCATTATTATGTTTTATTTTCACTTGGATATAAAGAACATTTTGATGTGTGATGTATTTAGTAAGGGTAATAGTCATGAAGAACTATATGGGTGATCATGTGGATATTTTATAAACCATATGTCTATGTATATACATTTTAAAAGACATTAAAACATTAAATTTTAGGTGTGAATCATAATGTTATGTATTGAATATCTCTATAAAAATATTTAATATTTTTTTTATGAAATATATGGGCCACTATATGATTCATCCAAAGGAAAACTTAAAATAAAACCTTAGATAGAAAATGTGGATGAGAGAAGATTTAAACTACTATGAACATAGTATAAACATAGAGAAAAGGTAAAAATAAATATATTCATTAATATAATAGAATATTATTACCACATTAATATAACTATAATTGAATATTAAAGATAAATTGTATGAAAAATGAAGATTAATAGAGTATGATCTGTCAAGGGGATCAGAGTCCTAAATGATATTTAAAATAAAAAGTTGGGGTTGTTTGGGTATTAATATAGGGTATGAATATACTGAATATACATTATAAAGGAAATTACCCCCATGAGAATAATATGTACCTGGTGTAATCCCACTTGGTACTTGGTGGATCAAACAGAACCACCTCAGGGTTATGATTCACATTAAGTACCTTTTGTTAGGCCATTGGGTGCCTAGTGTTTGCAGTACCTCAGTGTCACCCATTTTTCTTATCACATTACACCAAAATCCCTACCCTCCAACTACTATAACAACTAAAAATTAATCTAAAGACTATAATTAATTAGGAAAACTCACCCAAAAAGTGTACAGGTCATTACACCTCATAAAAATAAGTATAATCATTAATTCTTGGAAAGTTTATTGGACATTAATCATATACATTATAGAATCTCAATATGTTTTTTGAAATTATATGTTACATTAATCTATATAGAAAATTTCATCTTAGTGAGGTGATAAATTGATTAAGCTTGAACTTCCACTTTACCTTCCAATTTCAAAACCCTCTATGATCCAAATTCTTTACCTTCTAACATAAAGAGAAACTTGTAACTATTTAGATACTAACAAATTATGAATATGAAATAGGTATTCCGAAATATATATATTATTTTAATTAATATAGTTATAATAAATCAAAAATATGTAAAATGGATGGATAAATCGATTATATATAACACTAGATTGTATCACTTCTTCTCTCATTAAAAACTTATCTAAATATAAGAGAAACTCTATCCCCACAAGATTTGAAAAAAAACATTTAGTGAATTTTTTTTTCAATAAATAATATGGGATAATAATCATATAAATTCATCCTATTAAATACTTTTTATTTCATTTCCATATGTAAAAGCATGTTGGTATAGAGTTGCAATATATTCATCTCATATCGTCTTTCATCCCGAGTTCTACTATATGGGTTATATATTTTCACAACTAATAATCCTAGTTATAAATATTATATTAATAAATTTTTCAAAACACTAAACATAAATTATAATCTCTATAAATGCCTCTAATTCATACCCATTTAATGAAACAGATGAACACTCAAATAAATCCATTTTCTTATGAAAACCCCTACCATGGATATCCAAAACTCATATAAATCTATAAATGACCACTCAACCAATTTTAATAAGAAATATCAATCTATATTATCTATAACATGGATAAAATTATATCACAAGCCAGTTTATTTTATGATGATATATTTCTAATAAAATTTTTATTAGTTTAAACATTAAATATCAAATCACCCTGAAAATATTTCTATATAAATAAAGAATGACTATCATTTTAAAAAAAGTATATCAAAATTAATTTCCACTAACATTAAAATAACAAAATATTTTACCAAAAATATTCTCTCATTACTTGGTAAATATCAATAAATTTTACAACAATAAAAGATTTTATAAATTTTTATCAAACAATTCAACATTCTGATCTTTTGAGGGGATTATGAAAGAATAAGAAAGTTTGATTCATATAATAATGTTTGATTTGGAAATATTTTTTTTTGTTATATTGTTTTTAGTTATAGATTCACTATTTTTATAATTTTGTTATCTTTTTCTAGGGTCGACCAGTGTTGAGTTTGTTCTCTAGTAGCTTGTTTTCTTGGGTGAACTATGTTGTGAAAATGTGTCAGTTTGGTATTATGATCTTCAATCATATGCATATAACTATTCCTAGTAAACCCTGTAAAGTGAATTTTAAAAAAGATATTATAGAAAACATATATGTGATTGACTCTAGTAAATTCAATAACTTTTAATACAACTTTCATGAAAATAATTATTTCTTTATTAATTTATTATTACTAATTAATTTCTTCTTTATATAATATTCATAAAAATAATTAAAATGCATATTTATTTTGTTCCAAAAATATATGGTTTATTATTTAAAATAAAATTTGTATCGTGTTTGACCCTAAGGATACTTCTTGAGTTCCATTATATTTTACTCAAAACATATTAACTAAAATATTATTCATACCTATAGTTTTTGCCTAGAAACCCTTGATAAATTGATCCATTGCTATAAATTGTTTGATTAAGACTTTTTAGGGAATAATTATTATTTCAATATTGTTTTATATAATAATTGAAAAAAATGAAATTGTATAAAACTCAAACACTACTCGTTTACCACTTTTAAGTAAACTAATCATGATACCAGAATAATACTCTAATCTAATTATAACAAAACTAAAGAATACTACCTAGTAGCATAAGGGATTAAATTAGCTATTCAAGCCTTGATTTATCATTAGGGAACGATTTAATCACTTATGGATAAATAAATACCTTGTTTATTTAGAATGAAAATATTTCATGAATTTCCCATTTATTATACATTTTCTAATTTATCAAACAACATGTACACAAAATAGAAAAATTGTACAACAAAAATGCATGGTAAATAATTCTAAAAATAAGAAATATATATATAGATATCATTCCATAATATCTATATATGAAAAATAATAAAACAAAAAAATGGTTACAATAAAAAACGGAAAATCATAAATGGATAAGTGAAAAAAATTTAACATCTCCCCAACTATTCTCAATGTTATAACTTCTTGACAGGACCCATTAAGAGGCATCCTCACACAGCTTCCCCTAAATTATCCAAATAATCATTTGGAACAAATTCTTTCATAAAAATAAATTTTAATATTTGAAACTATATAGAAATTGATAAGTATATATGAGGTTTTAATATATAATTTAGTAGGAAACTACTAATGGTATATTTAATAAAATCCAATATATATACAATTCATGAATGATATGACATACCAGTCAATAGATAAACCATATTATTATAAATCCATATTGTTAATATATAATTTAAAACTAGTATAAAATGTTACTAGTAATAATAAACATAATCCCTTTATATTTTCCCCCAATTCATAGAAAACCACTAGAAATCTACTATAACTACATTGATTAATTATCAAAAATCCATGTTGGGAATTTTTTCTTCCTCAAGAAATGAGGATATTAATAATTCCCATCACATTTAAACCTCTATATGATGAAGCCAAAACACATAAAAATAATCACACACACACACACATGCTTCTACAATCTTCCTCCATTAGTAGAAGAATCACTCCACATATAGTGAAAAAATAAATGTATATTTTAAATTATCCTTTCATAAGAGTCCACCCAATCATAACATAGAGGAACTATTATCATATCCATATTCATTCTTCCATCCTAACATTATCACATATACATATATCTATATGTGTATCTAATTCACACTTATGAATCTGAGGACCTGTATCTCTCAGTTTGAATAAACTATATATTCAATGAATTGAGAAACAAAGGCTACAAATATGAAAGACTAATAAAGAAAAACTAATAGAGTAATAAAAATTTCAATATCAACATATTATAGCATATAAAATTATGTTTCAAATAAAAAAATAAACAATAAATAATGAAGAGTTATGATCAATTATTTTACATATCAAATATTATAGATAGAATCATAAAGTTTTATTATAATGTTACCATAAATTATAGATGAACATAAAAATTATAATGACTTATTGATTCATGTTTTCTGACATTAAATTAATGAAAACTAACATCTATACATATAATCTTCTAATAGAAAATTCTATACAAAAATTTTACATGGGAACATGTACAAATATTAAAAAAAATAAAAAAAATATGGAACCACATATTAATGGTATAATTACTTTTTAACATGTTTACCAAATAATAAAATGGTTTATATATGACTAAGATACATATGAATAATTAAATAAGTGTGGTTGAATATGATTGGGGTCAAACAACTACTAACAGTATAAAAAACATCATATAAAATATATGGAAGAACATAATCATGGTAATATCAGCATTAAACATATAAGGTATCTCATATAATGAATTACATATCACTATAAGTAATAAAAATAACTATGGAATCCTATACCAATATATCATGGATAAATGGCATAATTTCTCAATCATAATTGTCCTTTAATCAATATTAGGTTAATATAGTTCTAAAAAATTTATGTTAAAAAGTAAATTCATTTTATTATAATGTATTACTCAATATCATTATATTATAACCATAATAACATTAAAAATATATAGTAAAAATAGAATTTATCACCTCGAATTTAAATTTCATCTCTCATTAATACAACAGAATGCCATAGTTTAATATGACTATAAAGATTCCCTCATATATAAATTTATCAAAAATGGAAAGTTTATTAAAACATAATTCTACCCTACATTATATATTAAATAGCTCTATAATCACTTTTTATGTCACCTCATTAATGGAAACATATAAATCATACACCATTTCAGATTGAATCATAAATCAAAACCCTAGGAAACTCCATATGAATACTTTTAATATAAACTATCCTCTCAAGGATCCTACCCATATAAAATAGTGGTATAAGACATTACTTTCTATAAATGATTATTGATGAAGAATGTCAACCAACTAATGATAAAACATTAATTATTGATAAAAAATAAAAAATTAGTCATTAACCAAGGAAAAACGTGGATCACTGCCAAATCCATTAACACCATCCTATTGGGCCTCAATAAACTATGAGAACACAATTCATTATACTAACACTCAACGGGTTCAAATTTTAGTTATATTAATCCCCTAAATCTATGTCGGAATATATGAGTAACCCTAAAAAAATATGCCTCACTAAAATTTATATGCACCATGACTTGCACATGTATTGAAAATCTATGTAAACTCATTCCAAAAATTAAACTAACTTTAATGATATCTGATAGTTTCTGGATCACTCAAACCACTCACCCAATCTCTCCATGGAAACAAGAATTAAAACAAATATACAATAATGAAAAATGTAAGGGAACACCTACCCTGGTTTACTGGAAGAAATATCACCTAATATATCTAGTTGTATTGTCTTCAAACACATCAATGACACTACTACTTAAGATATATTGATGAATATATGATAATAATGGGAGGTTTAAGACAGGTAAGAATAAAGTAGGATGAAGTTACATCATTATTATTTCCCATATGTAACTAGAATGAGTTCGAGGGATGGGGGTTTGATTTAATTTAAAACCAATTTAAATAATGAAATTAATTCTTTTCAATACCTAACAAGGGATACTGTAAAATAATTTCGGTTTACACTATAATTATAGTGGTCTCTCTAGGCTCAATTACCTTCTTCTCCTATCACTATATATATAGTGATCCCCCTCTAAATATTTGGTGGCCTAAATAGCCATATATTATAAGCTATATGCCTTCCATACTTTCTTGGGAACCACCAAACCTATCAAGAAACCACTAAATACATATAAACATAGAGTTTATTACCCTAACCCCAGAATTCATTTCATAATTCTATAATAATAGTCCCAACAATATATTAGACAAATAATTGTTTAATATATGTCTACCATAATTATAAGACTGATGATACAAAATTTATAGACAAAAATATGCACACATAAATTGATAAATGAATTTTCTAACATCACACCATAGATATAAATTTAACCAATTGAAAAAACCTAGAATCCTAAATATTAATATTAAATTATTAACTGTTATCTAAAAAAAAGGTTAATAAATAAAAACAATCTTATATAAAATCTATAGTAATTTGTCCATGACATATAGGTTATGAGATATTATATTTTATTCTATACATCTATTCAAAAATAAATGATGAAATTTTAACATTATAATGATTTTTAATAAAACAAATTTTCAAAAAAATGTCCCCTCTAAAATCCCTCTTAGGTCATTATTGAAGTCATGTGTGACTCTAGAAGCCTTTTTTAATAGGACACATTTTGGAGAAAAAATCAACCATATAAAAAGAAAAAACATTGGAGGAATTACCCTCTTTAAATACTAGAAATATGGAAACATATAACAATCAAAACCATCTCTATAAATATTAAAACATAAAATCCCCAAAAAATTATAATATACATGTAATTTCATAAATAAAATATTGACAATTTTTCTACAGATAATATAGAATAAAACTTCTCCTAAGAATGAAACCCCCCCAATGTAATCCAAATATTTTTATATGATATAGGGATTTCTAGATAAATAAATAAATCCACTGTATAACTCTTTAAAAATATCATATAGAAGAATGTGTGACCATACAATTATACATAGTAGGTTCCTCCCTGAGAATTCTCATGAAAATGCAGTAGAATCAAATTAAATCATTAATAAAAAATAACCTATATTTCCACTCAAAGGAAACTGTTAACCCCACTAAACATTTTTCACCCTATAAGTTCATATAAATAATAACATTGTAAACATGTAAATATATCATAGGGCGTTCTCTTCACCGACTTCCTTACTTATCTAGTCATCCTTGTGTCTCAATGATAGGAATCTTAAAAATCCCATCTCTTCTTATATTGACATACCATAAACACAATCAAAATCACAAAATACAACCACATACCACATCCTCATACCATATACTACATTCCATATACACATATTTCATACCATAAACTCATACCTATACCATAGCCATATACCACATACCTAAACCATATAACACACGAAACAACAACATTCAATATACCATGACAATATAAAACATAACACAAAAATATACCACAACCATTTCCACTTACTATATACCATAAAATATAAATAAACAGGAAAATTGGAGTGTAAGGAGTAGTACCAACAACTATGTCACCCTTATCCTAGATGATGGGGATTTACTTAGTTCCAAAAATCTTATATGGGTGTCTATTAGGTTACCAGACTCTATTATATGTATGTATGAATTAAAAAACATAAAATTGATCTATATAGTATCACACAATCACAACCTTGGGTAAAATTTTAATTGACACATATACTACCATATCACATCATCACATCATCATTATAATGTAATAAAAACAACCATTTCCACCTCTAAAAACACAACATTACTAAATTATAACCATTTAATAATCAAAGAACCTCAACTAATTTCATATATCTTTACCAATTTTAGATTAATAATTTATGAATATAAATAAAAATATCAGGTTAATTGATTTTAATTGGTTTAATTCCACAAAAACCACAATATATATTTTGTAAAATTTTTCGTTTGTTTTCATTTAAAACCTAAATTATTTCCACCAGTTCAATTTAAATAATAAAACACTATATTTATTCAACATAATCAGTTTATAATTCATATTTCGTTGTTTATTGATTATTTTAATCGTCATTCCATATCTTAGTAAATTACAATACTCTACCTAGATCCACTACAGGATACGACCACAACACCAACCATTCCATCATTGCTTCCATTACAATAAATAATATGTAACATAACACTCCCACAATAACAATAAATCCTTTTCTTTTTATTCTCCATTTCTTAATAACATATGAATTTCATGATTAATAAAACAAAAATCAATCAATAAATTCAATTTTAACACTAATTAATTATATTACCATATATTAATTAATCAAACCACGTTATAAAATAATTTCAAACATTTAACAACCACTTTCAATTTGAAAAAAATTATTTGAACATAAATAAAAAACATAAATAATAATTAGGGAAATCATTTAAATACTTACACCAAAATTTATATTTATTTTAATTCAAATAATTTTCATTATTCAGAATAATAATATCTACTTACACAATGAAAAAATAAATTATACATAGACCAAAACAATTATAATAAAATAAATATAGAATTAAATTCACCTTCCATGAACAAAGATCAATGAGACCTGACACATAGAATAGAGTATTTAGATGGTTGAATTATAAAAAACGTTCATGTAATATTCCACTAATAGATAATATATAACATTTACATCAATAATATATCATATTCACAGATCCACTATAACATAGCTCTTTAATAAATAATAAGAAAGATAATACGTGAATAATATTACTAAATGTTATGAAAACGTGATATCATTAAGCTAAAAATGAAATAATATCTATCATCACCATATCAAATAAAATTAATCCAATAAATTTTCCAGGGTTTCCAGAAGAATAGGGGAACCAAATAAGAGAAGATGTGTTGATCAAATTTATATTTAAAACTGATGGAACTAAAATATGGCCATGAATACCTACACCATGATGTTTTGTGTCTTAGTAAACATTTATTTACAAATCATGGCTCTTTAAATTTCCTAGATAAGAAAATTTATCTATCAATTTCCTTTCAAAAATGTACCTCAACTAAACTAGATATTTTTTGTCCAAAAACATGATGGGTTTTCTCTTTTTCTCTCTAATATATATGACCAATCCAAGACATAGTTCTCCAAAAACCATGATATTTTTTACCATGACTAATAATTACTGTTTTTCCATCCTCCAAATGTAAAAATAATATTATACCAATACTCATATTCAAAACTAAAAAATAATAATGTGAAATATATTAAAGAACTAGTAGAAAAAACGAGCTATTTCCTCACCCCTACAACCAAAGTTAGACAATCGTAGGTTGTAGAAATAATGAAACCGTATTCATTTTTTAAACAAGGTCTTAGGAAACCTATTTAAATGTTCAACATTGATCATTTAAATAGGAATGTCTAGGTTTGGCCTATGAACATGATCCATATAATCCATAGACTTAGAGTTCTACGACAAGAACAAAAATCAATGAAACCAAGTAGGAAAACATATGTCCATGGTCCATGTCATATATCTTTTGTTAATATAAAAATATATAAAAAAATAAGGCTATATAATTAGATATATGAGTCTTATAATTGTGGTGATGTATTTGGTATTCAACCAAGAAGTATATGATTTTAACCCTAGTGGTGTTTAATTTTTATAGTCCAAAAAAACACTCTATTGTGGTCATAGGTCTTGGAAATAGATATGGACAAAGTCACCGACCATTTTCATTTATTTTTTATTCCCATTTTCTATTTTCAAAACATTTCCTAGGATATTCTAATGACATTAGCCATTATGGGATCTCTAGCCATGGCCTTGGTCTATGACCACAGTCAATGGAACTGTTTCCATAGTTAGTGACCTTAGAAATAACCCCTTTAAAAACTCTATATGTAGATAAAAAATGACCTCCATGGATGATACTATAACCAATAGGAACTCACAAAACCATGACATTGTGAAGACAAGTCCATCTTGTTTTTCTCACAAAAAACTAAAAATCTCTCCTCTTCACCCATAAACCACATATAACTCAACTAATCTATCTAAAACACATTTAAAAAACAAATTAAATGACTATTAAAATATAATAATCTAGTTTATACACCTTTTAAAAACATCATAAGAAAATAAAATTCTTAATACTCAAAAAAATGTGATATACAACTAAAAGATAAATCCTTCCATTGATAGGATAAAAGTTAGTAAAAGAATAAAAATATATTAAATTAATTATCTAATTAAAATAAATTTATATTAAAAGATCAAACCTCAATAAAATCATAGATACTAACCTAATATATTTTCCACCGACACCATCATAAATTCTTCCAATCCACTATGACTCTAGAAGAGTCTCACAAAAGGAATGAAATGTATTAATAGTACATTATCTTAATGATATTTAATCTTCACTGGTCACTCAATGAAAGTAACACAAAATTCAATATCTAAATATACCTAATTAATAACATGTGATTCATTTTGAATATATCTTTTAATATATGATTCATAGATTATTTCTTTAAAATAATATACTTTGAGTAAAAATATAATGGATATGCTACCTCTTGAACTCAATACAACACTTTAAAATGGCCAATAAAACAAAGAGAAAGCATATTGGATCTACAAATATTCAACAATACATTACCAAGAAATAAATCATATATATATATGATCACCAACTTTTATTTTCATATGTGTTCTCCTCTAATTCATATATGACTTCTAATTCTTCTAAATATCTTTAATTTATTCCATAATTACATGTATATTCTCTATTTTACTCTACTCCAAATATCGTAAAATGGTTATTGACTCTCTGACCTCAATCTTTTATAATTGGGATCTACAAGGACTCATTTTGAAATCCTTAAATTATTTTATTCTAATAGATGAGTGATAATATTTTCTGTAGATAAATTCAACCAAATGAATATTCTTTACCCATTAAACTCCAAAAATAATAAACTCATGCATACAATATATCCAATGAAATATAGATTATTTTCTTCATCAAACTATCTCTCTTTGGATGAAAAGTGGTTGTAAGAAAAAAGTAGAATCCAAATTCATGTTTTAATTCCCTTCACACTCATGAGGGAAAATGTAGATCTTAATCAAAGATGATCATCATCAAAACCCTGTGAAGTAACACTGCATCCTCTTCATGTATCATTGCTAATACAAGACCTATAAATAACTCTATTATTTTAAAAAAATTATTGTAATTCATCATTAAATAAAAAACGAAAATATAATCATAGTAACCCAAATACTGAGGAAAAGTGTCACAAATTCAATTCACACATACCCCAATTTCAATTGACGTACATTGAAGGTCTGTATCATACTAGTTGGAACCCATTTTCTGTTTTTATCCAACCAAAAAAAGACATTGAGATGTAAAAACCACCACAAACCTCTTAATAAACTATGATAATTATTTATCACTAAAATAAAGATATATCTAGTAAATAAAAAGATATATAGTTGGATATAAGCTGTGAAACTCATATAGACCTTCCTTTAAGAGTGATAAAAACAAATAGAACCCCTTAGAACGACACTCGGTAGAGGAAATATGTTGATAATAAATTTAGATAAACACTATAAATGATGTGATCTATCTCCACCTTCACCTTTGGATGTCCTAACATATTCTCCTCAAATAGATGAAGAAAGGGATAATTCACCATAATTTGATATAAGAACCCCCCCCCCCAACTTATTCCATGTACAGATGAAAATACATTATCTCTCCATTCATCCTCTACTAATTTTAATTATTTTAAGAAATATCTCTATTCATATTCATATTTATAATATTAGATACCATGTTACCTTTATATTATGTACAAGAGATATTAATTTCATAATATTATGTGGACTCTACCCATCTATGTTGATGAAAATTCCAATATCACAGAGAGAAGATATACCATTGGATATTAATATTTTTACACACAAAAAACATATCTAAGATAATTTAATGCCACTAAAATTTTAGATTCAATAGAAATGTTTTTTATCAATTGATTCCATGATCATATAAATTTCACATTATTAAGGACCTGCTTTTAAATGGTAGGTGATGGTTGATCCTTTTCCAGTGATGCACTATAATTTTTGTTGGCCAAGAGTAAGGGATTTCAAAATCCTCTCACTCATTTAGGGGGGATTATTGCATAATCTATGACCCTACTTAATATTCATGTTATGAAAACAAATCCTTCCAAAATCCTAGAGTGAGACTAGTAACCACTATATGAGTAATCAATCAAAACCATTTTCAATGTAAAAATCTGAAAACATCCAATATTTGATATCTTTCTCTTGTCATTTTTAATACAATAGTTTAAATAGGTTTTGTGGGAACTCTAGAATTTACCTATATCCTAGGATGTTCTATTTTTTTTGTGGATTCGGGTTCAGGCCCATTAGAGGGAATTCATATGTATCTTTAAAAAGTGAATTAGAACCCATTTATTTTGGGGCACCTTAATAGCATATGTTGTACAATTTTTGGTTTTATGATAAAGACTATCATGTTAACTTTTAATTTCATGTATCTATGACCTATTCTGTTTTTGGATTAAAACACAAAGAAGAATCATACACACCCTGGATAACAAGAGTCAAAACCCACATTTTTCATCTATTCATACTTTAATATTGTGAAGATGTACTGATCCATTCCATTTAACATTATGTGGTAAGGACATATGATAATATGTTTAAGTTAATGTAGCTCAGATATTAATTTACTCATAAATAAAAACTATTATTATATCAATAATTCTAAATAAATGATAAAATTAAACCTCTAAGCCCATGTGAATCATTCTTTGGGTGATAAATAAGAGATAATAAAGATAGATTTTATTTTTTGAGAGAGAATAATAGTATATAGAGTAGTATTATGCATGGGTTTGCCTTATATGTAAATCCAATCAATTTTTAACTAGATAAGGGAGGATTACATTGGGTCTTACACCTAATAGTAAGCCCCTGTTGGACACTTGTTTTAAAAAATGGATGACAACAGAATACTAGGTGAGGATTAGACATTAGGGTTCTGTTATAAATAATCATATCTATTGGTATATAATTAAATGAAGATATTATTAGACCTTATGAATGGGAGGATGCTCATATAGGATGCATGTTCTAAAAAAAATTTGATAATAAGAAACTGACTTAGGATTGTATATTGGGATTCATTAAGGTTCCTAACAAGATTGGTGACTATGGTAATGGATAGATGGTTTATTTATTATGTGGAGTAGGTTTCCTATGAATGTTTCACTCGAAGTAGCGATCCATATGAAGGTTTCTTTGGGAAACCAAGAGTTGTATGTCTACATAATGTGTTATGGAGAAACCAAGAGGAGTATCTCAACTCAAGGTATTTATGTGAAACCAATAAGAGTATCTCGCCTAAAAGTGTTATGGTGAAACCAAGTGAAGTATCTCAATTCAAGGAACATGTTTTTGGTTTATGCATGAGTGGTTAACATTTTGTCTTATATATTCCATTAGTAATAAAATTAGAGAAGGATTTCTAGGGATTACACATTTAATGATTCTCAGGGTTATAAATCCATTTTATTGTAAAAAACAAAGGATGAGGAGTAGTAGTTGGGTATTAAAATAGTTATGAGTCCCATATATGTTTTTGTATCCCATGTGCATTGGTATCTATATGTAAAAGGAAGACAAGAATAATTGTTTCCTATAGCTAATAGGAATCCCATATATGTTCATTCTATATGCTATCATTTGATAATCTGATGAGGAAGGAAGAATGGATATGTTTTGATATAAAACTTTTATATGGCCTATATATTATTCATCTTGGGAGATGACATAGGTGAAGGTAGTTTTTTTGGAATAAAATAATTTGGAGTCATATTCATATATTCACATGGTTCATCTATGAGTCTTAGTATTTAAATCATCAATGTGAATTCATCAATGGATTATACCTTTGCAGGAATCCCATGAATGTTTGGCTTATTAAGTGGAAAAGTTAATACAACTTGGCACATGATCATTTAAGATAATAATATTGATTTGGGGGTGGTCTCACTAATGTAATAATGGTATGTACATGTAATATCATGGGGATACAAGATTATAAATATATTATGGGCCTTATCAATTAAGGAGGAAAAATAAGAGTTTTCTATTGTTAAAGGAAGAATTATTTATGGGTTTAATACTCTATTACATATTTTAGAAGGTCGTATAAGATTACTTGATGCATTAATTCCCATATATAAGATCCATATTATGTTTTATTCTACTATAATGCTTGGGGTGATTATATATGCCCTAATATGGTAGTTACATAAAATTTTACACAATAGTAGAGATGAGGGAGGATTGGGGAATCCATTTGAAGACATAGGGAGATTAGGGAACCCAAGAGGAGAACTTGTGTTAACAAGATAGTATGGTTTTCTTTAGGTTTAAGTGATAACCCTAGTGAAAATATGAGTGAAATAGAAACATTGGTTGGGTATTGGTGAATTTTTGACTTATAATGTGGAGTAAGGATAAGTGTCACCCGGGTTAAACCCCACCAATCATTCTTCACTTAAAATTAGAAAAATATTCCTTTTACTTTTTAATTTATAAGGCCCATAATAGACTCTAAATATGTTTAAAAAAATTATTAGTTACATTAATCTATACAGAAAATTTATGTTATTGAGGTGAATAATTGATTGATGATGAACTTCCACATCACTTTCCAACTTCAAAACCCTATATGATCCGAATGATTTACCTTATAACAAAATATCTTTTAGAGAAACATGTAACTATATAGATACTCAATAATTAGGAATATGAAATTGGTATTCTGCAATATAAATATTATTTTAATTAATAGAGTTATAATTAATAAAAAAAATATAAAATGGAAAGATAAATAGATTATATATAACACTAGATTATATCTCTTTTTATCTCCATAAAACTTATCAAAATCTACGAGACACTCTAACCCCAAATGATTTGAAAAAAAGCCATTAGTGAAAAAACTTTTAAATAAATAATATTGGATAATAATCATATAAAATCATCATATTAAATTCTTTTTATTTCATTTCCAAACATAAATTCATGTTAGTATAGGTTTGCAACATATTCATCTCATATCATCTTTCATCCCAAGTTCTACTATATGGGTTCTATATTTTCACAACTAATAATACTAGTTAGAAATATAAGATTATCAAATTTTTAAAAACACTAACTATAAATTTTAATCTCTATAAATTCTTCTAAATCAAACCCATTTAATTAAACTGATGAACACTCAAAGAAATCCATTTTCTTATGAAAACCACTAACATGGATATCCAAAACACATATAAATCTATAAATGGACACTCCAACAATGGTAATAATAAATATAAATCTAAATAATCTATGACATAGATAAAATTATATCACAAGAAACTTTATCCTCTTAAGATATATTTCTCATGAAATAGATATAATTTTAAACATTAAATCTCAAATCACTCAGAAAAAATTTCATTATATATGAAGAATGACTATCATTTTTTAAAAGTTTATCAAAATTATTTTCCACTAACATTCAAATAAAAAAATATTTTACCAAAAATATTGTTTCATTACTTTTTAAATATCAATAAATTTTACAACAATAAAAGATTCTATAATTTTTTATCATAAAAATCTATATTTAGGTCATTTGAGGGGATTATGAAAGAAGGAGAAAGTGTTATTCATAAAATAATGGTTAATTTGGTAATAGTTTTTTCGTTTTAGTGTTTTTAGTTATAAATTCACTATTTTATTAATTTATTTCTCTTTTTCTGGGGTCGACCGATGTCGAGTTTGTTCTCAAGTAGCTAGTTTTTTAGTGAACTATGTTATAAAAATGTTTCAGTTTGGTATTATGATCATAATTCAGACTCATATAACATTTATTAGTAAACCCTGTAATGTGAATTTAAAAAAAGAGATTAAAGAAAAAAAATATATGAGTAACTCTAGTGTATTCAATCACATATAATACGAAATTTAAGAAAATAATTATTTATTTATTAATTTATAGTTACTAATTAATGTCTTCCATATATAATTTTCATAAAAAAATGTAAAATGAAAATTTATTTTGTTCCAAAAATATATGGTTCATAATTTAATATATAATATGTGTCATTTTTTACCCCAAGGATAATTCTTGAGTTCCACTATGTTATACTCAAAACATATTGACTAAAATATAACTTATACCTATAGTTCCTTTCCCGGATACCCTTGATAACTTTATCCCAAGCTATAAATTGTTTGATCAAGTATTTTTAGGAAATAATTATTATTTCTATATTGTTTTATATCTAAATTGAAAAAAATGAAATCAAAGAAAACTCAAACACTGCTTGCATACCACTTTTAAGGGAACTAGTCATGATACTAGAATAATACTCTAAACTAACTATAATTAAACCAAAGAATACTCTCTAGTAACCTAAGGTTTGAAATTAGATATTCAGGTCTTTATTTATCATTAGGGTATAATTTAATCACATATGGATAAATAAATGCCATTTTTAATTATACTGAAAATTTTAAATGAATTTCCCATTTAATAAACATTTTATAATTTATCTAACAACAAGTACACAAAATAGAAAACTTGTAAACTGAAAACACATGGAAGATAAATATAAAAATACGAAATTTATATACATGTATCAAACCATAATATATATATATATGTGAAATATAATAAGACACACCAACAGTTATAATATTAAAGGAAAATCATAAGTGGATAAGTGATAGAACATTAACATCACCCCAACTATTCTCTATCATCTAACTTCTTGACAAGAACTATTAAGATACATCCTCAGAACGCTTCGACTAATTTATCCAAATAATAATTTGGAACAAATTCTTTGACAAAAATATATTTTAATTTATGAAACTATATATGAATTGAGATGTATATATGATGTGTGAGTACATAACTTAGTAGGTCACTTCTAATGATATAACGAATAATATCCCTTATATTGACGATTCAAGCATGATATGATATAGCAGTAAATTGAAACACAATATTATTATAAATCCATAGAGTTAATATATAATTACAAACCAATATAATATGTTACAAGTAACAATAAACATAATCCCTTTATATTTTTCCCCAATTCTTAGAAAACCACCAGCAATCTACTATAACTATATTGATTAATTATCAAAAATCGATGTTGGGAATTTTTTCTTCCTCAAGGAATGAGGATATTAATAATTACCATCAAATTTAAACTTCTATATGAGGCAACCCACACAAATTCATATAATCACACACACACACACATTCTTCTACAATCGTCCTCCACTGGAAGAAGAATCTCTCCACATAGAGTATGAAAATATATGTATATTTTAAATTATCCTTACAAAAGAGTCCACCATATCATAACATAGAGAAAATATTATCATATCAATATGCTTTCTTCCATCCTCAAATAAACATATATACATATACCGCCATGTGTATCCAAGACACACTTATGAATCCCAGGACCTGTATCTCTCAGTTGGAATTAAATATATATTCAATGAATTGAAAAACAATGACTATAAATATGAAATACTATTAAAGTAAACATAATAGAGTAATAAATTTTTTAATATCAATATATTATATCATGTGAAAATATGTTTAAAATAAAAAAATAAAAAGTATATAATGAAGTGTTTGGATCAATTATTTTACATATCAAATACTATAGATATAATCATAAAGTTGTATTATATTGTTCCCATAAATTATAGATTACCATAATAATTATAATGAATTATTGATTCGTGTTTTCTAACAAAACATTGAATAAAACTAACATCCATACATGTAATCCTATAACATTATATTATATATAAAACATTCACCTAGGAACATGTACACATGTTAAAAAATTTAAAAATATAGGGAACCGCGTATTAATGGTATAATTTTCTTTAACATGTTTACCAACTAATAAAATGTTTTTATATCACTAAGAATGATATGCATAATTGAATAATTTTGTTTGAATCTGATTGGGGTCAAACAACAACTAAAAGTATCACAAACATCAAATAAAAAATATAGAAGAACATAATCTTTGTAATATCAGCATTAAACATGTAAGGTATGGCATATCATGAATTATATATCACTATAAATAAGGAATCATAAACCAATATATCATGGATAAATGGAATAATTTCTCAATCCCAATAGTCCTTTAATAAATATTACGAGAAAATAGTTCTAAAAAAATTATGTTAAAAATTAAATTCATTTTATTATAACCTATTAATCAATATCATTCTATTATACCCATAATAACAATAAAGTATTATATTAAAAATAGAATTTATCACCTCCAATTTAAATTTGATCTCTCACTAATACAAAAAAATTCCATAGTTTAGAATGACTATAAAGATTCACTCATAAGGAAACATATCAAAAATGGAAATGTTATTAAAACATAATTATACCCTACATTATATATTAAATACCACTATAATCACATTCAAAGTCACCTCATGAATGGGAACATGGAAACAGTAGACCGTTTCATTTTTAATCAAAATTTAAACCCCTAGGAAACTCCATATGAATACTTTTAACCTAAACTATCATCTCAAGGATCATTCCCATATAAAACAATAGAATAATACATTTCTCTCTATATACCATGATTTATTAATAAGGTTATCCAAATAATGAGTAAACATTACTTATTGATAAAAAATTAAAAAATATCCATTAACCAAGGTAAAATATGCATCACTATCAAATCCTTTAACACCATCCTATTGAGCCTCAATGAACTATAAAAACACAATTCATGATATAAAAACTCAATGGGTTCTACTTTTAGTTATATTAATCTCTTAAATACATGTTAAAACATATGAGTAACCCAAAAAAAGTAAGCCTCTCTAAAATTTAGATTCACCTTGACTTGTACATGTATAAAAAATCTATGTAAATTAATTCCAAAAATAATACTAACATTAATGATATCTGATAGTTTCTCGATCAATAAAACCCACTCACCCAATCTCTACATGTAAAAAATAATTAATACAAATATAAGATAAATAAAAATGTAAGGGACCACCTACCCTAGTTTACTGGAAGCAATATCACCTACTATATCAAGTTGTATTAACTTCAAGCACCTAAAAGACACTACTGATTTAGATATATTGATGAATATATGACTATAAAGGGAGGTGTAAGAGAGGTAAGAATAAGGTAGGATGGATTTATTTCCCTAGTATTTCATATATGTAACTAGAATGAGTTTCAGGGATGGGAGGGTTTGATTTAATTTGAATCTAATTTAAATAATGAAATTAATACTTTTCAATACCTAACAAGGAACATTATAAAATATTTAGGGTTTACACTAGAATTATAATGGTCTCCCTGGGCTCCATTCCCTTCTTCCCCTATCACTATATTTATAGTTATCCCCCACTAAATCTTTGGTGGCCTCAATAGCCTTTTATTATGAGCTATATACCTTCCATACTTTCTCTGGAACCACCTAACCTATCATGAAACCTCTAAATCCACATATACAATGAGTTTATTCCCCTAACCCCAGAATTCATTTCAACATTCTTTAAAAAACACAAAAATGTATTATTTAATATATTGTTTTATATATTTATACAATAAGTATAAAAGTTATGAAAATAAATTTATAGACTAAAATATTCATACATAAATTTATAATTGAATTTTCCAACTACACACCATAGATATAAATTTAACCCATAGAAAAAACATAGAATGAATAACATTGAATATTAAATTATTAAAAGTTATCTCATAAAAATAAGATAACAAAGTATATTATATCAATTCTATAGTCATTATTCCATAACTTATAGTTTCTGAGATATTATAAATTATTCTATACATATAGTCAAAAAATGATGAAATTTTAACAATATATTGTTTTTTAATAAAAAACATTTCACAAAATATCCCCACTATAATCCCTCTTAGGTTATTATTGAAGTCATGTGTGACACTTGAAGCCTTCATTTAATTGGACACATTTTGGAGACTAAAAAACCATATAAAAACAATCAACATTAGAGGAATTACCCTATTTAAAATCTAATAATATGGAATCATCTATCAATAAAAAACATATCTATAAATAATAAAACATATAATCCCATAAAATATTATAATATACATGTAATTTTATAAATTAAATAATTACAATTCTTCCGTAGATAATATGTGAATAAAACTTCCCCTAAGAATGAAACTCCCCCAATGTAATCCAAATATTATTCTATGTTCTCGGTATTTCTAGATAAATATCTAAATCGACCCTACAACTCATTAAAAATATTATATTGAAGTATGGGTGAGTATAGAAGTATACTTAGTAGGTTCCTCCCTAAGATATCACATGAAAATGAGGTAGAATCACATTAAACCATCAATATAAAATAACATATTTTCATCCCCAAGACAAATATTAACCCCCCTAAAAATTTTACACCCTAAAAACTCATATAAATAATTACATTTTAAATATGAAAATATATCATAAGAGGTACCCTTTACAAAATTCCTTATTGATCTATTCATCCTTGTGTCTCAATGATAGACAACATAGAACTCCAATTTCTTCCTATATTCACATACCACAACAATAATCTATATCTTCAAACTACAACCACATACCACATCCTCAAACCAGGTACTACATTCCATATACACGTATTTCATACCCTAAACCCATAAAATATATTGTAGCCATATACCACATACATAAACTATATAACACATTAAACAACAACATTCCATATACCTCGACTATATGACACATGAAACAAAAAATTACCAGAACCATTTCCTCACTCTATATACCATACAATATAAAGAAAGTGGAAAATTGGAGGTTAAGGAGTAGTACCACCAACTATGTCACCCTTATCCAAGATGATAGAGATTTACTTAGTTCCAAAAACCTCATATGGGTCTCAATAAGGTTACCAGACTTTGTTATATGTATATATAAATTAACAAACATACAATTGATCTATATAGTATCACAAAATCTGAACCTCGGGTACACTTCTAATTAACACATATACAACCATATCACATCATCACTATAATCTAATAAAAACAACCATTTCCACCTCTAAACACATAACATTACAAAATTTTAAGCATTTGATCATAAAAAACCTCATCTAATTTCATATATCATTAACAATTTCAAATTAATAAATTATGAATCTAATAAACCTTATCGGGTGCATTGATTTCAATAGGTTTAATTCCACATAAACCACTATATATATTTAGTAAAATTATTTATTTGTTTTCATTTAAAACCTAAAATATTTCCACCACTTTAATTAAAATAACAAAACACTATATTTTTTCAACATAATCAATTTATAATTCATATTTCCTAGTTTATTAATTTTATTAATCATGATTCTATATCTTAATAAATTACAATGACCTACCCAAATCCACATCAATATACTACCATATCAACAACCATTCCACCATTGATTCCATTAAAATAATTTTTCTAACATACATCTCCGAAAATAACAATCAAACCTTTTATTTTTATTCTCCCCTTCTTGATAAAATTTGAATTTAATTTTTAATACAACTAAAATCAATAAAAAAATTAGAATTTTCCACTTATTATTTATATTACAAACTAATATTTAATCCAATCACATTATAATATAATTCCACATATTTAAATACCACTTTTAATTAGAAGAAAAACTTATTTTAACATCACTAAAAAATAAATAATAATTAGAGAAATCACTTAAAGCCTTACACCAAAATTATTAGTTATTTTAATTCAATTAATTTTCATTATTAATAATAACTATTTCTTCTTACACAATGAAAAAATAAGTCATACATAGACCAAACCAATAATAATAAAATAAAGTTAAAATTAAATTCAACTACAATGAACAATGATGAATGTGACATGACACTAAGAATAGTGTAATTAAATGACTGAATTATAGAAAACATTCATGTAATATTCCACTAACAAATAATATATAAAATTTACATTAATAATCTATCATATTCACACATCCACTATATTCCAAATCCTCAAGAAACAATAAGAAATATAATAAGAGAATAATGGTACTTAATGTTATGAAAACTTTATATCATTAAGATAAAGATGATATAATATCTATGATTATCACAACCAACAAAATTAATCCAATCAATTTCCATGGGTTTCATAAAGAATAGGGGAACCAAATAAGAGAAATATTATTGATCAAATTTATATTTAAAACTGAGGGAACAAAAATGGGTCCTAGAATACCTAAAAAATGATGTGGTTAGTCTTAGTTAACATTGATATGAAAATCATGGATCTTTAAATTTCATAGATAAGAAAATATCACTATCAATTTCCATTAAAAATTATACCTCGACTAAACTAGATATTTTTTCTTAGAAAAGTTGAATTTTTTTCTTTTATTCTCTCTAATATATATGACCAAACCAAGACATAGTGCTCAGTAAACCATGATATTTCATACCATGACGAATAATTATTGTTGTTTCCATCATCCAAATGAAAAAATAAGATTATAACAATACTCATATCTAGAACTAAACAATAATACTTTGAATTATAGTAAAGAACTAGTAGAAAAATCAAGCTATTTCCCCACCCTACAACTATAGTTATAAAAACATTGGTTGTATAAATAATGCAACAAAATTCATTTTTTTGAACCATTTCTTAGGAAACCTATTTAATTATTCAACATTGATAATTTCAATAGGCATGTCTAGGTTTGGCCTATGACCAAGGTCCATATAAATCATAGACTTAGATTTTTATGATATCAATAAAAAACATGGAAACCAAGTAGGAAAACATATGGATTGGGTCCATGTATTATATTTTTTGTTCATTTAAAAATATATAAACATATAATAATATATAATTATCCATTTGATTTCTATAATTGTGGTTATTTCTTTGGGATTCACCCAAGAAGATTCTGATTTGAACCCCAATGTTGTTTTATTTCTTTATTCTAAAAAACTCTTAACTATGGTCATAGGTCTTGGAAATGGATATGGACATAGTCACCAACAATTTTCATTTATTTTTTATTCCCATGTTCAATTTCAACAATTTTCATAGGCAATTATAATGACATTAACCATTATGGGGACTCTAGTCATGGCCTTGGTCTATGACTACATTGAATTGAACTGTTTCCATAGTTAGTGACCTTGGAAATATCACCTTTAAACACTTGTGAAACCATGGATTTGTTTATAATTATGATTTAGTTAACTCCAAAATAGATATATTTAACTCAAACACTCAATATATAGAAAATCAACCACCTCTATGGATGAAGCTTTAACCAATATGAATTCACAAAACCATGACATGGTGAAGACAAGACCATCTTGTCTTTCTCACCAAAAACTAAACATCTCCTCTGTTCACCCATAAACCACCTATAACTCACCTAATATATCTACAACACATTTAAAAATATTAAATTACTATTAAAATAAAATAATCTCTATTAAAAACCTTTTAAAAAACATCATAAAAATTAAAATTCTTAATACGCAAAAAAAACATGTGATATACAACTAAAATATAAATCCTTCCATAGAAAGGATCAGACATGGTAAAAGAATAAAAATAAATTTAATTAATTATATAATTAAAATAAAATAATATTAAATGATCCAAACTCAATACAATCCTAGATACTAATCTAATATATTTTCCACCGACACCATCATATATTATTCCAATCCACTACAACTCTACAAGAGTCACACCAAAGGAAGGACATGTATTCATAGTACATTATCTTGATGATCCTAAATCATCACCGGTCACTCAATAATGTAATACCAAATTCAATATCCAAATATACCTAATTAATAACATGTGATTTATCATGAATATATCTATTAGTATATGAATCATATATTATTTCATTAAAATGATTCACTTGGAGTAAAAATATAATGGATATGCTACCTCTTAAACTCAATACAACACATTAAAATGTCTAGTAAACCAAAGATAAAGTATACTGGCTATAAAAATATTCAACAATACATTATCAAGAAGAACCATTATAAATATATGATCACTAACATTTATTTTCATATGTGTTCTCCTCTAATTCGTATATTTCTTCTAATTCTTCTGAGTATATTTAATCTAATCCATAATTACATGTACGTTTTCTATTATACTCTACTCCAAATACCGTATAATGGTTATTTACCCTCTAACCTCAATATTTCATAATTCGGATATACAAGGCCTCATTTTGAAAGCCTTAAATTATTTTATTTTAATAGATGAGTGATAGTATTTGGTGTAGAGAAATTAAACCAAATAAAAAATCATTACCCATTAAACTCAAAAATCATAAACTCATGCACACAATATATCCATTGAAATATAGATTATTTTCTTCATCAAACTATCTATCTTTGGATGAAAAGTGGTTGTAAGAAATAAGTAGGATCCAAAATCTTATTTTAATTACCTTCACACTCATGAGGTAAAATGTGGATCATTAGCATAGTTGATCCAATAAATGATTGTAATTCATCATTCAATAAAAAAACACAAAAAAAATCCTAGACACCCAAATACTAAGGAAAAATGATAGAATTTCAATTTACACAAACCCCAATTTAAATTGAGGTACATTGAAGGTCAGTAACATACTATTTGGAACCCATTTCTTTTTTTATCATGCAAAAGAAAATGACATTGAGACCTGAACACCACCACTAACCTCTTAATACCCTACCATAAGTATTTATCACACAAAGAATGATATATCTAGTAAATATAAAAATATATTGTTGGAAATGAGCTGTGAAACTCATATATAACTTCATTTAAGAGTGATGAAATCAAATAGACCCCTTAGAAAAACACTCGGTATAGGAAATCTGTTGAAAAACAATTAATATAAGCACTGTAAATGATGTGATCTCTCTCTACCTTCACCATATGATGTCCTAATTTATTCTCCTCAACTAGATGGATATAGGTATAATAAACTATAATTCGATATAAGACCCCCCCCCCCAATTCTTCTATGTACAGATTAAAATAAATTATCTCTCTATTTATCCTCTACTAATTTTAATAATATTAAGAAATATATCTATTCATATTCATATTTAGAACATTAGATACCATATTACCTTTCCATGAAGTACAAGAGATATTAATTTCATAATCTTATGAGAACTCTACCCATCTATATTGATGACAATTCAAATATAACTTAGAGAAGATATACCATTGGATATTAATATTTTTAAATACCAAAAACATATCTAAGATAATTTAATTCCACTAAAATTTTAGATACAAAAAAAAAATTTATCAATTTTTTCAATGATCATATAAATTTCACATCATTAAGGGCCTACTTTTAAATGGTAGGTGATTGTTGATCCTTTATCAGTGATGCACTGGAATGTTTATTGGTCAAGAGGAATGGATTTTAGGATCATCTCACCCTTTTTTGGGGAATTATTGAATAATCTATGAACCTTTTAAATATTTAAGTAATGTGCACAAATCCGTCTAAAATCCTAGTGTGAGACTACTAACCACTATTTCAGTTATCAATCAAAACCATTTTTCAATGTGAAAATCTGAAAATATCTGAGATTTTATATATTCCTCTTGTTATTTTGGAATCTTATAGTTTAAATAGGTGTTGTGGGATCACTAAAATTTACCTCCACATAGGATGTGGAAAGTTTTGTGGATTTGGGATCAGTCCCATTAGAGGGAATTCATATGTATCTTGATGAAGTGAATTAGAACCCATGTAGTTTGGGGAAGTTTAATAGAATATGTTGTACCATTTAAGGTTTTTTGAGAAGGAATATAATTTTCACATTTAATTTTATGTATCGATGACCTATTCTATTTTAGGATTAAACCACAAAGAGGAATCAAACGTACCCTATATAACAAGAACCAAAACCCACAATTTTCATCTAGTTATAGTTTAATATTGTGTTAATGGACTGATCCATGGAGTTTAACATTGTGTATTAAGGACATACTCTATTATGTTTAAGGTATTGTATCTTAGATATTAATTTACTCATAAATTATACTATTATTATATCAATAATTCTAAATAAATTATCAAATGAATCCTCTAAGCCCATGTGAATCATTCTTTGGGTGATAAATAATAGATAATAAAGATAGATCATATTTTGTGAGAGATAATCATAGTATATTGAGTGGTTATTATTTATGGGTTTCCATTATATGGAAATACTAACAATTTCTAACTAGATAAGAGATGATATGTTTGGGGCTTACACTTAATAGTAAGCCCATGTTGGACACCTGTTTTAAAAAAGGGCTGACAACAGGATAATAGGTGAGGCTTACACATTGGCATTCCATTATGAATCATCATATCTATTCTTATATAAGTATAAGAAAATATTTTTATACATTCTTAGTGGTAGGATTCTCATATAGGATGAAGGTTCTAAAAAATGTGATAATATGAAACTGACTTAGGTTTACATATCTAGATTCAATAAAGTTCATAACAAGATTGGTGACTATGGTATTGGATATAAGGGTTGTGGAATACATTGAGTATGTTTCCTATGAATGGTTCAATCTAACTAGTTATCCATATGAAGGTTTATTTGTGAAACCGAGAGTTTTATCTCGACATAAAGTGTTATGGAGAAACCAAGATGAGTATCTCTACTCAAGGTATTTTTGTGAAACCAATATGAGTATCTCTCCTAAAGGTGTTATGGTGGAACCAAGATAAGTATCTAAATTCATGGACCTTGTGTGGGGCTTATGCATTAGTTATTCACTTTTGGTCTTATGTAGACCATTAGTAATACAATTAGAGAATTATTTCTTGGGATTACACATATAATGATTCTCATGGTTACTAAACATGTCTTCTGGAAAAAACGATGGATGAGGAGGAATAGTTGGGTATTAAAATAGGTAAGAGTCCCATATATGGTTTTGTATCCAATTTGTGTTGGTAGATATATTTTACAGGAATACAAGAATAATTGGGGCCTATATCTTGTAGGAATCCCATATATATTCATTCTACATCCTATCATTTGATAATTAGATAAGGAAAGAATAATGGATATGTTTGGATATAAACCAAGTATGTGTCCTATATATGATTCATCATGGGAGATGACATAGGTGAAGGTAGTTTTTTTATAATACACTATGTTGGAGGAATATTCATATATTCCCATGTCTCATCGATGAGTCTTAATATTTTATTCATCAATGTTAATTCATTAATGGATTATACCTATGGAGGATGCTCGTGAATTCTTGTATTATTAAGTGGAAAAGATAAGAAAACATGAAACATGGTCATTTGATATAATAATATTGAGTTGGGGTGGTCTCAATGATGTACTCATGGTAAGTAGACGTAATATCATGGGGATAAAATATTATCAATATATTATGGGCCTTACCAATTAAGGAGGAAAAGGAAGTGTTTTCTATTATTAAGGGAAGAATGATCGATGGGGTTTAAGACTCAATTATATATTTTAGAATGTTGTAGAATATTCCTTGGAATATATTGGGAGAGTTAATCCTTATTAGCTAATGATTAATATAGTTCCATATCCCTATAATTATATTACTACTATCAATGTTTACTTACATGATGGTTATTATGTGTTAATACATTGAGTTTCTAAATTCTCCAAAAAAACAAGATTATTAATCTTGGCATTAGGTATAGTGATCCAGCCGAAGAGGAAGATGGGACCTTGGTGTAGAGAGATTTGAATATCACATCATCTTATCTAAAAGGTAAAAAATGAATATCAATGTTCCTCTATTGATATAGAAATTAAGGAACTTTGAAATATGAATACTGGGTAAAAATGTGGATTTTATTGGTTATTAAGTCCTACAACACAATCAAGAGGTTTTTTCACAAAATTTTAGGTAGAGGACATGGGTAGGGTGTGGGAAAGGGTCAGCATAGACACTTGGATGAAGAAAATGGGCATAAGGACCATGTCACATGGTACATAGGGAAATTTGATCCAATCATTCTAATAGAATTGGGAGAACACAGACTAGGTGATAAGACATGGTCATGTGGACCTAGACACCTTCATGGACTTTATTAAAAAAAATTATAGGAGTCAAACATTATGAAATCATAACTTCCAATAAAAATTTATGTTTTGGATTCACAATTAGTCAAATCATGTCCTTTGAAGAGAACTACATCCCAATATATCTGGTTCTAACATAGCTAATAATCTAATAAGATAAAAAGTGCACAAAATTCCCTAAAAATCGGTTTAAGGAATTAAAATGTTTTGTAAATGTTATAATACAAGTAAAAATAATAGTTTATGGTTCTCACAACCCATTCGAGAAAATAAGAGTTTTTATAGGAATCTTTGTACCTCAGTGTTTGAGAATTCATTTGACACATTAAGATCCAATCTGTATCTTCTTCACATGGAATGATAATTTTCTTCACACACTTTACATGTGTTATATGAATGTGATTAATATCATGGATATTATGAAAAATTGTATGGAACACATTTTCCTATGAAAACACCACTACAAACTCTATATCATGGGTGGGATAATTGTATTTATATAGAAATATTTTTTTACCAATAATATATTGTAAATCACTCTCAAATTAACATGTATCCTAAACCAAGATAATAAGTTTTCTAAAATAACTCTATCTTGACTCCCTCTTTAGGAAATAGAAGAAAAGGATCACAAATCACTTTCTTCTTTATGTTTTCAAATACTACCTAACACTGATCCGAACACATAAAGTCCTAGTCTTTCATAAAAAAATTTATAAAATGTTTCATGATTTAAGAAAAATCTGATATGAACAACATATAATATCGTATAAGATAATGGAAATTATATATATAACCATTATTCGTGGGTTATATTAATGAAATGACTATATCAAGATGTGAAGGGACAATTTACACATGCTACTAAGACAAGAAATCCCTATGATATTATCTTCACAGATATAAAAATTAAAAATTTATAACTCTCTATTGGTAAATATAATTAAAGATTCACTAAATTAGATCTCATATAATCAGTGTGATCCTGTTATAAACTCAAATACAATAGGTTATAATTGATTAATAACATTGAAACTAATCTAGGAAACTAAAAAATGTTGTGTTTATCAACTATCACATCATGAACCTAGAAGCCACATAACAGAGCTCTGAGATCGGTTGGACATATGGCCTCAATCACATATCCCAAAACTCTAGAGGCTTCCGACTAGCGGTGAGGCCATAGGTGTGATAGTGGGGAGACTATACCATCATTAGAAGAGTGTGACACAGCAGAATATAATAACAATTCAATAGTGGAGGCAGTAATACTATCAAACAGAATTAAAAAGTGGAAGACCAATATTATAATTAAACAAAAATCATATGATACACAAGAGGATGATATATGTATCATGTTACTAATAAAGTAATTAAAATCAATACAGTATAGTAATATATAATACGTGTCACAAAAATTAAAAAATGACATAATTAACCTAGTGTCATCACAATCATCAACCTAATCACATGCTCTCCTACTCTTTAGTAGAATATCATGTAACTATAGGAGGGTGCTTTCCATTGTGAACCCCTATGAAAATATAATTTTTTTGGGGTCCAAAACATGACCCAAATATGGTGTGAGTCTAAATCCCAAAAAGAGCTGCTCAAGGTCATTGCCAATCTATCAGTGAATATAGACAATGGGCAGAGTGGAATAATGAAATCCATTATCTAGGATGTAATTAAAATTTAACAAACTAAATGAAATAGTTTCTACATATATTTAATTTCGTTAATAATTTAACAATTCATTTACATTGAATTCCAAATTCTATGGATAGGGCTTAATCACAACATCCCCATATACCTGTAAGCACAAAAGATGCCTCAGAAGGCCATCAGATCAAGAATAAGTAAAGACTGAATCCAATATTGTATTTTGGATTGGAAGATGTGTCATAATCCATTCCAATTCAAAATTAAATATATAACCTGATCTCATCCTTGTCATCTCGAATCTAAAAATCATGTTTCACTCCCGGATAAATTTTCACCAACACCCTACAAGCCCTTATGAAGGAACCTCTAAAAAACCGAGTATCACTCCAGGTGTGGTGTACGTATATGTAAACTGAGGTCGTCCTTGGAATTCCTCGAGTAATGCCCCAATTGTCACTAATGACATATAGTCAATGCCTCTTGATCCCATCCATGTAATCCCTCAATGGACCCACGATTCACTCAACATTCAAGTACAACCTTTACGATCTCTTCGACGGAATCCCTTAATGGATCTATGTATCACTCGTGGAATAATAATGTTTAACCCTTCATCATGTCCATGTAATTCTAAGATGAGTCCATATTTTAATTTGGTTAGGAAGGTACAATAGCCACATGATCCAATCCCTATATTTCTAAATTGAATCCATGATTCAATAAAGTCTATTTACCATTTAATAATCCATAATTCATTGAATATTTTATTAGTCATACAAATGTCATAACCCAAAACGGCCTAATATAACACACCACTGAAGGATGTCTCAAGAAATAACCAACCTCATAAATTTTGGCCTTTTATTTACTCACATGAGAGCATTTCTCATAGAAATCATCACATGAAAATTAAACTATAACATGGAATTAAACGTTATCTACTCACGTGGGTAGGTTAACAGAATACGAAAACTAATCCAAATGTGCATATAAATCAATGGCATACTCGGTTCGCAAGTCAAGTTAACCATCCCATACCCTAAGACAAATGAAATTTCCTCTAACATCATCTAAATTCCATTAATAAAAAAATTCATTTTTAACAACCCTTGAAAGGGTAATCAAAGGATTTCCTCATAAGCATCTTAGGAAAAACGACCATAAAATATCATCCAAGAGAACTCACCTATGGGGTAGAACTTAATCCAAGTATACAATCTAATGCATGATTTTAACCACTAATTACATTATCTAAACTACAATATGAAACAATATGGTTCAATTATAATTCAATAGACACCCTAAAATGGCTTTTCAGCACTCCATCACGTATAATCAACTCAACAAATAGAGAATGGCATGAGTCAACCTACCTTTAGCCCATGCAAGATAACTCATACAGTATTAAACTTTTATTCATCCTAGTTTGGGAGAAATCTAATGAATGGAATAAGTAATGGTATATTAGGGCATATGAGAATAAATCCAAATAGCCCAATAGTTATCCAGATGAATTGAGAGAGACTAAAAAGAAATCAAGGACTTACCATTGCGGATCTAAGGAGACAAACAACACTTGATTCCAAGGTCGGATAGAGAATGTAGATATAATCATAGATTGTACTCAATGACGGTGATTTCCCATGGGATGGATACTATCCAATTGAATAAGAAATCATTTAGGTTTTATTATATTTTAATTTTAAAAATTAAAACATAGAAAACTATAATGAAAGCTCGCATGTTTTGCCAAACTATGCAAAAACTGTGAAATGATTCTTGTATGTTTGGGTCATAAAAAATAGTTACCTCACAGGGTTTGCACTAACAGTTCAATAACCATGCTCAAAAATCATTCAACAAATGATAAAAAACAAAAAAATTTCATGGCCGTGGGATTCAACCTGCACAGTTTTCACAAACAGTGCACGCTTTTCTTTTCACCCAAAAATCAGGTGTTGGTCTCTAAACTAGTCTCAGACACCCCAATGACCTCAATGAGCCCAACAGCAATTCAAAATATACAATATTTAATAAATTAAACTATTAAATGATGGAAAAAACAATATCCATACATCAAAAAATAACCATGTTCTTAAAAACATCCCCCATAATGTAATTCATCCCTGAATTTCCCATCTAAGTGTGGTGAACCAATATCTTAGAACAAATCTGACCACTGTGATCATACATCGACCTCCCTATCTCGGGTAATGTCATGCACTCAGTTGTGCTATCATAACACCCGTACTAAATGAGTAGACCAACCACAGATAACCTTTGTGCTACGATCCTCAATTCATATGTGATGCTCCTCAAAGGAAGCATCTACCTGTAACTCAAACTCCATAGGATGAATGTCATGAGATAAGACTGAATAGTAACATCACAGTTGTGAAACATGGTAAACATCCTACAATGCTCAGTACATTTTAGGTAACTGCATCAAATAGCTAATGGCCCAACACTCTCATAAATCTCGAATGGTATGACGTTTCTCAGTGAAAGATTACGATGTCTCATGGGCCTCTTGTGTCCCAATCTTAGTGAAACATGTTAGAAAAGATTATCCCCAACATCAATCTCTATAGTTATTCTAACATGATCTACGTACAATTTCTAACAAGACTGCATTGTAGCCATCCACTTCTGAATCAACTGCACCTTCTCAGTGGTCTTCTAGTCAAGGTGAGGTACTAGCATAGCTGCCTCTCCTACCTCTATCCAACACAATAATAATAGGCATGTCCTACCATACAGAGCCTCATATGAAGTTATTTTAATAGAATCCTAAAAGATATTATTATATGATAACTCGAATAGGTGTATATGTCTCTCCCAAGAACCCTTGAAATCCAGGACACATGGATAAAGCAAGTCCTCAAGCACTTGAACCGTGCGCTCTAACTATCCATATATCTGGGGATAATAAGATGTTCTCAGAAGTACATGTGTACCAAATTCCTTCTATAGCCTTTGTTTGAAACAATAAGTAAATTGGGAGTCCCTATCTGAAATGATAGTTTGTGGGAACCAATATAGTCAAACAGTCTCATGGATGTGCAACGTCCCAGACTCGTCCACACTAAAGGTTTCCATGATAGGTAGGAACTGTGAATCCTTGATGATCCTCTCATCTACAACCCAAACAACATCATTACATTGATATGACCTCGGTAAACCTGCCATGAAATCCATTATGACATCATTCCATTTTCATTCATGAATAGGTAGCTAATGTAAAAACATGACTAGTCATTGGTGTTCTTCCATTACCTACATATAGGTGGAACATCTCATGAGAAAAACAGTTACATCTCTTTTCATACCTGGAAACCAATACTGGTGATGTAAATCCCAATAAATATTGGTTACACCACGATTCACTACCTATACAGAGGATTGAAAATCTCACTTCATCTCCTTATGCATGTCTATTGAAACCCATATGTAACCATGTAAATTAAGAACATCATAAATTTCTAAAATACAACGAGGAGGAGGGTCTTAACCTTCCACACTCATCCATAGAATTAGGCCTTTGGAACCTGATAGTTGTCTCACCCTCAATCTATCCAATGGGGTAGAGGAAATATCAAAGGTTTATATAAATTTATACCCCTGACATTCATCCACCTCCGTGCAAATCTTTCATAAAAACTCCATAATCCTGCACTCTCTATATAATTGTTTCACTACATGTATCTGAGTCCTTCTACTCAGTGCATCAGCCACTGCATTTCCCTTAACAGACTTGTAGGCTAGCTCGATGTCAAAATAATTAAGGTATTCCACCCACCTTCACTGCCTCATATTCAGATCACACTGTGTAAATATGTACTTGATGCTTTTGTGGCCTGTGAATACCAAAAAAATATATCCCATTAAGTAATGTCTCCAACAATATAATGCATGAGAAATCGTATCCGACCCGAGATCATGTGTCAGATAATTCCTCTCATGCGGCCTCAACTACTGAGTCTCATACACAAAAACACTTTTCCCCTACATAATAACATCTCTTAGCTCGATACCTAATGCATCACACTATATAGTGTAACTCCTACCTAGCTCTAGAAGAATTGGTTTTATCACTAAATTCAATCTTCATTTAAGCTATTGAAAGGAAATATCAGAGGAATATATCCATACAAACTATGTATCCTTCTTAGGCAAGACATTCAATGGCACTACTAAGCATGATAAGTAATGTAGGAAATTCCTATTGTAACCATCCTTCCCTAAGAAACTCTCCACCTCAATGAAATTCTTGGGATTCTTTTAGAAAATTAATTCTTTGACCTTCTATGGGCTTACGGATACTCTTATCTCTAAGATGATGTGACCCAAGAAGTGAATTTGATCCATCCCGAATGGAAATTTTTGAGCTAATCATATAACTGATGCCCTTTGAGTGTATTCAAAATGATCTTAATATTTTTGGCATGGTCATGTCAATTATGATAATACACCAAGATATCATCCATGAAAACCACAACAAACAAGTCAACATAAGGATGGAATACCCTGTTCATTAGTTCCATAAATACTACTAGAACGTTTATGATATCAAAAAACATTTCCAAGTATTCATACCAACCATACCTTTTTATAAAGGATGTTCAATGTTTATTTTATGATCTAACATGCACCTAATGAAAACTGGATCTCTAATCAATATTTGAAAAAATCCAATTTCCTGGGAGTTGGTTGAAGAGATCATCTATTGGTGGAAGATAATATTGGTTCTTAAACATCGAATGGTTCAATTTCCTATAATCCACACATATCCAGAAGTTACCCTCTTCAATTTTCTCAAAAAGTACCAGAGAACCCCATGGAGAAGTACTAGGTCGGATGAAAACCTTTGCCTCTAAATCCTCTAACTGCCTCTTGAGCCAATGCAACTCCATCATAGCCATCCTGTAAGGAGGAGTAGATAATATTGAAGCTCCTAGAACTTGGTCGATAGAGACATATACCTCTATCACTATAGTTAAAACCTAAAAATTCATCCAGAATTACATCCTTGAAATGATCAATTAATGTAGAGAAATCCACATGCTATGTCCCCTAGTCATCCTGAAACAAACACATAAACCGAGTTATCATCTCACCCAACCCATGATGTTCGGGTCCAGCACAACTCTCTTGGACATCCCATTCACCTTTATATAGAAACTCCCTTCCATCTATTAATTTAAAATTCCCCCTGTAGTTATAGCAATCAAAAAAGGCTTGAAAATGAACCAACTAGTCCATCATGAGAATGTTATCAAATAAAACCATATCGGGGACAAAGTGGTCGCATATGAAGTGACATCCTCCAATTGTAAGGGTCACTCAATGCACTGATGTACACCTCCCATTTCGATACCCAATGGAGTGCCTAGAATCATGACTCCATCAGATGTAGAGACACAATTCCCAAGGATATCCACAATGGGCATAGATATTAAACTATGTGAAGCCCCTATATAAAAAATTAAAGAAGCTAAAACAAACGCTATTACAATAGTACTTTTGATAGAATAATGTTTCAGATCCTACACCTAGTAGTTTCGTTTTACTATATATGCATGACCTATACCATGGCACTATGACACAGCTTGGCTATCCTGAGAGGATCCAACCTACAGTCGCTAAGAACTTTGTTAATGGATACCATGGCCACGACTACCACCTTGTCTGGAATGGACTGTTGTACTCCATCTCCATATCTATTGAGAAGATATAGACCCTTCTCCAGAATGTAATATCAGTGAGGACCCTCTGTCACTAGTTTCTGGTGGAAACATCCTATATAATCATTGTAGATGGACAATATTGCTGCAAGATCGGCACTCAACTAGATCTTCCAGAAACTCTGGCCTCATATTCCCCAGTCTAATGTACTCTTAGAACGTCACTTTTCTACCTAAAGATACAATCTAACTACTGGTATCACTATAAGAAAACACTAGACGGTGCTTCCTACTACTAGTCAAGACAATTCGATATCTTCTTGTTGAACCACCATAGATCACACCTCTATATTCTCTCAGGTTACGTTCTATGATCAATTACTGATTACCTATTGCATATATACTATCCAACCGGAAGACATTTACCTATGATCAATTATCATACCTAAGTCCATCCTCAAATTTACTAGCTTTCGATACATCATCACCAATCAAGAATAGGTGTCAAACACTAGAGCTCAGTAAAATGGTCCAATTAGTCCATAACAAACAATGTTCCCTACTTCAGATGCATAAATCATGGGATCTATTGTCCTTTAACATCTCTAGATAGTATTTATCATAAATTACTGTTTGATAATCTCCCCATTCTATATCCTGATGATGCTCCACTTGGGTGATAACATCCCACCACCTCTTGGAGGAATCATGCAGCAAATACATCTTGAGATTTTCCCTCCTCTCAATAAGAATCTATAAATGATTGAAAATTCTAAGAATGACCTCTTTCCATGAGTTTGATGTTTGTGGTCAGTCATCCGTAGAAAAAGTTGGTGGATGCTGCTGCGAGAATACTTGTGTAAGATCTTATATATATGTCACAGGATGTGGTGCTCTATGAAAGGTTTTAATCTCAAAATCATAGATACAAACCAAGATAGGTCAAAAACTTCCTCAATGAACTCACCCATCTATCTACCCTATGGGTAAGGTCTAGGTGTCAAACAGATGAGATACTGCAAAAATCCCACTACTAAGGTCAGTTCTGGTCTAGTTCTCTAAAAAATTACATTTCAGTTTCACATGATCACATATTCATTTCATATTTATCACATACCCTTTCATAAGGGTAAACCAAAGGTATGCTGAATTCTGTTTTTTGGGGGCCCATTCTCCCCACAAATAATGTTTGGCATCCATTTGTAGCACATTGTAACACAATTCACATTAAATCTGTAACATGATCCAACAAATTCAAATCCAATAGGGCCCATACACCATAGGTACCAAAGATTGGAATCCATCCATTTTGTACCATAACATTTACAATATACCTATCAAAACATCATGCATATCTATCATGACATATATCACAACAGCATGCAATCAGTAGTGCACTCTAAATGTCATGGTCGTAATGTATGAAATGTGATTTCAAAAGAGATTGAATATGATACATGGGATGTAATACACTCATCTCATTAGGTTTCAACACCATATAACTCACAATAATATCAAAAATAACATGACAATACATGTGTGTCACCCAACAGTGAAATTGAATCAAATGTAATAGCTCATAATCCAAAATTCACAATTAAATTAAATAAAATTTGTATTTTTCTATATGTGGGGTAGCTACTCCAGAAAACAAATTATTACCAAATCACATTTTATTAATGTCCATATCTATTGTATCATAATAAAATAAGAAGACCAGAAAGGTCCCTCTGATACCATATTTTAATGTCCCAATCCCAAATGCCACATATCACTACTCTGAGCCCGGTTGGCCACATGGCCTCAAGAACATCTCCACAAACACCACAGGCTATCGACTAGTAGTGAGGGACTAGGTGTGATAGTGGGGAGACTATTACCACATTATCACAGTGTAAAAATGTGGTATATAAAAACAATTCAATAGATGAAGCAGTAATACCATGCAAAAAAAGTAAACAGTAGAACACCGATAATATAATTAAACCATAATCATTTCATACAAAAGATGATTATACATGAAACATGTTCATAATAAAGCAGTCAAGATAGGTACATTGTAATCATACATAATTCATTTCTCAAAAGTAAAAATAGACGAAAAAGATGGTATCATAACAACCCTCAGTTTTGTCCCATGCTCTCCTACTCCTCAGCAAAATATCATGTACCTATAGGGGGAGATTTCCCTTATTAACAGCAGTAATCATATAAACTATTTGAGTCCAAAATATTACCCAAATAGTGTGTGATACTAAATATCAGTATGAAACCACCCATGGTTTGTGACAATCGGCCAGTCAATATATACAACAGGAAGCGTGAAATAATTAATTCAGTAATCTAGGATATAATCAAAAGTAAAAAACCTACATTAAACAGTATCCACATACATTTTATTTCATAGAACATTTATAAAATTCAATTACATAGAATTCATAAGTCTTGGGATTCAAATCAAGCATGGAATCCCCATATAACTGTAAGCAAAATAGATGCCTCAGAAGGCCATATAATCAAGAAGAAGTGATGAACAAATCCAATATTGTGCTTTGGATTTAAATACTTGTCATAAGTCATTAAAATTAAATATTCAATATATAACATGAGCCCATCCTTGGTTTTCTTATGTTGGAATTCAAGTATCACTTCAGGTGAAATATCCATTAGCACCCTACATGCTCATCCTAGCGAACCCCTCAAGAATCTTGTATCACTCCAGGTTTTGTATAATTCTCTATCAACTGATCTCATGTTGTGATGTCCTATATGGAATCCCCAACTATCACACATGACATATAGTCAATGCCCCTTAATCCCATCCATGGAATCCCCCAATAGATCCATAATTCACTCAACATTTATTTATAGCCTCTATGAGCTCATCCAGTGCATGCCTCAATGTATCCTTGTATCACTCACAACATAATAATATTTAACCATTGTGTCCATCCATGGCATTCTAAGATGAATCCATGATTTAATTTAGGTAGTTAGGAAAAATATTCACATGAGAAATCCCGTAGAATTATAAACAAAATCCATGATTTCCCCAAGTCTACATACCATTTCATCATGCCAAATTCATGGAACATTTCATTAGTCATGTTTTGTTCAAAACCCAAAAATAATCTAATATAACACACCACAAAAGGGTGTCTCAAGAAAGAACCAACTTCATAAATCTTGTCCATTCATTTACACAAATGGTAAAATTTGTCACAACAAGAATCACATGCAAATTAACCTATTACTTGGTGTTAACATTAACCAACTCATGTGGATAGGTCAACAGAATAAGAAAACCAATCCAACCATTCTTAAACGAGAAATAGACTACTTGTGCCATTGGGAAATTCAACCACCCCATTACCTAAACCAAAAGAAATACATATAACAACATTTAAATTAAATTAATAAACAAATTCATTTTTATCAACCCTTGAAATGGAATCAATGGTATGTTTCATAAGAATCCTAGGTCCAACGGCCATAAAAGGTCATCTAAGGAAACTCACCCTTGGGAAGACCATTAATCCAAGTATACATCTTAATGAATGCTTTTAAAAACCTATTCAATTTCCCTAACAATAATAGGCAACAACAAGGTTTAATTATAATTTAAGTTATTGCCTTGAGAATGGTTCTGCGGCACTCCAACCCATATAATCAACTCGACAAATAGCGAATGGAACGAGACCACTTATCCTAGGATTGTGCTAGATAGATCATCCTGTATTAATCTTTGATTCACCATGGTTTTGGGGAAATATAAAGAATAGAAAAAGAACAGGATATTAGGGAATATCATCCAAAATCCAAATAGCATAATCAATATCTAGAAGAATCGAGAAAGGCTAAAATGGAATTGAGGACTTACCGTTGTAGATATAAGGATATGAACGACACTAAATTCATAGGTCTGATGAATAATGTTACTCAATGACTAGGTTAAGATAATAGAAGGATGTTTTCATAGGAGGGATAATGATCAAATGAATAAAACCTCATTTAGGTTTAATAAGTTTTTTAATAAAAAATTAAATTAAAAAAATTCACCACAGGGCTTGTAAAGTTTCGCTACAAAATCAGTCAAACCGTAAAAAAACCATGCAAGGATTACTCTATGTCTGGGCATAGTTCATGATTAACCCACACAGTTTTTACTTACTTTGTGGTTACTGATTTCAATACTCTGCCAAATTATTTTAAAAAATATATATGGTCTCACCGTTTTCACAGACCGTGCAACCTCCTCTTTTCACCCAAAACAAGGGTTCTAGGATTTATATTAACACCGAACTCCCCAAAAACCTCCATGACGCCAAAGTGAAATCTTAATAGGACATATTTAAGAAATTAAACTCATAATTGAAAAAAACAGAAGATTCATACCCCAATGAACAATAGGGTTCTTGCATCACCCCTTAAATATATTCAAGGAATTCATAACATTGAAAGGAATTACCATGAAATCAATGTATTTAATGGGACACCTGAAAAAGTTATTTGAAAATTATTTATCCTTTCATTAATATGATGATACCCATAATAAAAAAATCATTTAGAACTAGTTATCTATCTTCAACTGACCAACAAATATATTTATATATGGGATTGTATATAGATTCTTCATAATCACTTTGATCAACTAATGATAATTTTTAGACAACCACAAACAAGAGTACACATTTTTTGAAAACAGTTTTTGAGAACCCAAAATTAATACACTAGGCTATTGATTCATTTTTACTAATGATAATCTTTCTAAATCATTTATTATATCAACTTTCAAGGAACCATCATATTGGGAGACATAGATGTTAGAGAGACTCAAGGTTGTTACTCTATCCCAAAATTTATGTGATATCGAGGTGTGTGATCCTATAATCACATCCGGGAAAAAACATATAATATCCTCCATAACTATAATAATATACTTTAACTACACTTATACAGAACGTAAATAAAACCCACCTAGCTGTGATGTGATAAAAAAATCAATAACCTATATAATAATCCTACTTACAAAAACAATTATACACTCCCCAAAAAAATATAGAAATTCACCCATATTAAAAAAAATTATAATATATATTATTAAATAAAATCAATCGATGTCAAGTTTGTAATTTTAAGGTTGTATCTGAAACTAGAATAAGTCACTATTTGGTACATTTCATCCCATAGTCATCTCACATATTTGACACCCCAACAATAAACATGGTTGTCCTCCAATTTTCATTGTTAAATTCAAGTAAACATTAAGTATACTTAACATAAATACTAATTCTCAATGTAAATAATTCATAATTAAATATTTCATTTCTCATGAATCAATAAAATCATAAACTAGGATAGAATAAAGACAAATGGAACCTAAAAAAATCTCAGGTCCTCCAATTATTGGTAACACCATCACATATAAATTATTATGTCACAAACCTCTAATTTATCATCCATGATTATGTAAAATACCTCATACACACATATTATTATGTCCCAACGGTTGAGGAATATTATGATACTGCTTTCTACATACAATGTCACAACTACGTTGTCAAAAATTCATAGGACTAGTCTGATGCTGATAAGTTCTAGTAGAAAATTTCTACTAAGGATGTAGATCAAAATATTCATTGAATCCACTATATATAATAAGGAAGGTTTGAAAAATGAACCTACCATATCCACTATAACATTCTATGATTTTTATGAAATATTTTTTCTTAAATAAATTTAATCTTTTGATATCCTTCACTACACACAACATCGAGTTTTAACAAACTGTGATATACTATTAACATTATTATTTTAACATGAATAATTTAGTCAAGCTAAAAAATTGAGGTATGAATAGTAACAACAAATTTTTTATAATTAATTATAAATTTATTAGATAAATAAATTATTTTGATAAATAAGTATTTAATTTTTAGTAATGTTTTTAATGATTTTAGGATATATTTTTTAATAAAAAAAAGTTTTTCATTGATTTTTAAGAAAAAATAATAAAATTATTATTATCTATTTTTAAAAAATTTATTTCAAAATTTTAACTTCATTTCTAGAATCAATGTGTTAACATTATCTTAGGGTAAATTTTGAGATTTTTTTAAATAATTTAAGTTTTTAATGAATACTGATAAATGTTGATTTTTTCCAATTCGTTAAAATAATTTAAAAGTTTCATTTTATAAGTGAGTTTCAAAAAAAATGGTTCAAGTATGTCATAATTAACCCTATTTATTTCACTAGAATCAATTTCCTATTGAATTTTTATATTAAAAATATCTATACATATGAGCACTTTTTTAGTGGAAAATGATTTTTTGCATCTACGAGTCTAATTATAAATTTATTTCTATAAACATTCTAAATTAAATTTGGAAAAATAGTTCTATATTTGGAATCATAATAATTAATTTTACATAATAATTTTATATTAATTTTTTAGAAAACACTTTTAATAATTCTTTTAGTCCGAACTTAAGGATTTTTTCTGAAGAAGAGGTATCGTTATTAACTGAGCATTTTTTTCTTCCTCCACATCCTTAAAATATTATTTATCTATAATGATATTATTAATTTATTATCGAAAATATTTCTATATTTTATTAGTTTAATGAAATAAAAAAATTATCTTCTCTTCCATCAAATGGGAAATGAAATAATCAATCATAGACTACCGACTGACGAATCAATTTAATTCTTTTTTCATCACCACCTATCAATGAAGGAGATAATGATGGATTTTTTTATATATTATATTCATGAAATATTTATAGTAAAGTTACTTAAGTATCACATCATCCTCCTTTCCTTGTATTATATTTAAAAACAATAACATTGCTCATGTGTACTTGTTGAAAACCGCATCCACAAAGCAATGTGATACATTTTATATATTATATTTTCATGGATGGTACTACAGATAGATTGAGTGATTATATATTGTATCTATGATATAATTATTATTCTGTAAATTTGAATTTATATTTTCCTTTCTTTAATTTTATCTAACGAGAAAATGTAATCAATGTTTATGTGTGCGTATAGCCAACTGTCTTCATGAATAGTGTAATTCATTTTCTATCTATAATATTAATGATTAATATAAATAAATATATAATGAACATAAATGATATCTTTATCCTATATAACATTTTCAATATGGTGGAATCATAATCAAATTACAGGTTACAAAACTATCAAACCAAAACAAACATGAAAAATGAAGTAGTTGTTACCTGAAATGTGATTTTAATAAGGAATTATTAACAAATAGGTAATAAAATGGCATAAGTAAATAATATATGGTATGATATATATGATAATTATTCTTTAATTGGATTATAATAAACCTATAATTATTATACATTATATTTGTTCATTTATAATGAAATTCAAGACTTGAAGTAAGTTATTTTTATCTCAATTTGTCATCTTGGGGATATATTTTATATTATGAACTTATCTTCATTTATGAGGAATATAAAAAAACCATTTGAAATTTTATATCACAAATTTAATTATTATCATGATATTTAAATTTTATTTAATTTATTCTTTCATGTTTCTTATGATTCAAAACATACCAAATCCAGTTTGGGTCTTTTCGTCTCACTTTTATTTCTTTAAGAAACATACCTTATTTAACGGTTTCTTATTTTATGTGGTGTATATACTTCCCATGAATATATTTTATGGTAATTATAAATAATTTTATGAGGATTTTTGTATCCTTATATTTTTATTTCTCTTATGTGGCTTATAATTTAAAATATTCCAAAGTAGTAAATTTTTTATTTTAAAATATCATTGTTTATTAGATTTTTTTATGATTATGTTTCCAATAATAAAATATTATGATCTAACTCTCAAAATACTAATGAATTTTATCATCCTATGGTTATGTCATTAAAAAACATTTTTTCCTTCCATTTTTTTGTCTCATTATATACTCTAGTTTTTAATAGATATTTTTAATGAAAACCAACATTATTTTACTCCTCAATCGAAAATATGTTTTCTTCCATGTCCATGTTTTCTTTAAATGTTTGAAAGAACGTTTTTAGTATTATTGAATTATTTAGTAATTTAATTTTTAACCATGTTTGAATTTTTTATGTAAATTCTATACAATTAATCTTTTTTTGTTATCTAGATGAGATACTTTTTACTTTTTTATAAAAAGAAATCTGAATGTAATATTCATTTTAATGGGTGTGACATGAATGGAGTTTCTTGCCAACATTATTAATCGATGAATTAAATCTTACTTTTCTAGTTTCTAATTTTATTTTCAAAGAAATTTTTTCCCTATATGATGGGGCTGTTTTTAATATTTTAAAGAAGAGATTTTAATTTATAAATGATATTATCCTTAATAAATGTTCCAAGTCAAGTTTCAAAATCATTTTCTATCTAATATGACATCCACATATGTTGCATAATCTTTACAGGGGATATGATTCAATGATAAAATCCTTGTTCATTCTCTAGATGGTTTATGATTATGATGACAAGGTGTTTATGAAATTCATTCCTTTTACACATGTTATGAAATGATGAAATGATAAAATGTTAATGAAACCAATTTATTTTTCATATATTATGCTATGATGAAATGATTAAATGTTTATGAAACTTGTTTCTTCTCCATAAGTTATTCTATTATGGAATGTTTATGTGACCCATTCATTCATTTTACAGATGTTATGAAATGTTTATGAAACTTGTTTCTTCACACATATGTAGGACATTTATTATGTGATGGGTGAGAACTATATATCCCTATAATAAATTGGATAATGGTTAATATCTCGTGAGATAAATTGGGAAGTAATAGGGATTTAACCCAATTTATTAAGAGAATATGTAAACTATGATAATTTTAGGATTGAACCTTTCCTATTATAATGGTTTTTAGATTAAACCCATCCCACTATGATTGTTCTGTTAGTGATCCTTTACTGTTAAGGAAATGACTTTTTCTACTTATGTGTATGCCACATATATTGTTCTTATTCTAATGTGAGGATTCAATATATTTTTTACCTTGATTATTTTATTATTAATGTATTATAAAATGCCAATATTTATTCGCTTAATCATTATCATAATCTATGATATGTAGTGTATGGTTTTAAAATGTTGTTCTCATATTCTCATACACTTATTCTATTATCATGTTGATATCTCCCTTGTTTATCCTTACTAATAATTAGATCTCTCCTTTTATTATGATTCCTTTACCATGTTATGAAGAATGTTATAATGTATGATATGCCTACGAAGGGTTCTATTTATTAGGATCTTAGTAGGAGATTAAATAGTTCACTTATGAAACAAAAATTATGTATCCATGTTTCCAAATGCACTATAAATATATGATTATAGCATGGATCATTAGTTTATATAAATAATATTTATCTAATGACATTTAATATATATGTATGAAAAATATTGTTACGTCATGGTTGGTATCAGGTTTATTTTTATTTAACCATTAGAAACTATGATCATAAAACCTTTACGAGATACATACGTGTATCATTAAGGATGTGTCTAATGATAATTATAAGGACAAGTCAATGTATTGGAATATGTCCTGGAATTTTGGTGAAGGATAGATAAAGTGGTTTAAAATAAATTACATTTCTACCAAGATACTATAAGTGGATGTGGAACTTTCAATGATGTACCTTTGGGTAATAACTCCAAAAAGGGAAAACTGGGATTTGATGCAATCGTTATCTAGGGTATGACATCATTATTTTTATCACACCTGGTTTGAATCTCCCAGGTGATATACTTTATAAATTTACATAAGAACCATCATGAAGGATTTGTATAGATGTGGCTATGAATGAAATAAGAAAAACCTAAGGTGTTATATATTTAAAATGATGTTTCATTATTTATAAATCCAATAAATGTTTTTCCCACTTGGATTATTATTTCTCACACTAAATTTTTTTATTTTATTTAATGGATGAAACCTAAAGGAATCATAATAATGTTGAATGTGATGGAAAATGAAATGATTTCCTTCCTAGGAAACAAAAATTTATAGGATATGGATGGAAAACTATCATTGTTATTATCAAACAACTTTTTCAAGCTATCAACCATGCTGAACATCCAAAATAGAAAATGAGGGAACAACATTCAATTCAATACTTAATTTGGAAACATCCAACTTGTTTTTTGTTGTTCCACTGACCCACTAGTTTCTATCAATGGATCATTACAATTGAAAAGACATTTTCCATTCTCTTGTGTCCTAGTCACGAAAAATCTATTTTGGTTATCTATTGGTTTTAATGAGGAATATATTAATGGTTGAATATTATCCAGAATTGGAGTCTACATGAAGAAATTGACTCCATGGAGAGGGATGGGTTCAATATATTATTTTTTAATAATCAGTTTCTTAATATTCTTCACATGAATTTGTTGAAGGTTTTTATTGTGTTGATGAAGAATGATGATGAATATTTTGGTACCTATGATGTTAGTTTTATAAGAATTTCTAGGTACACTTTTTGTATTATCATACAAACTGAAAGGAATCTTGATCGATTCATTATTTCCATAGGACTATTTCATTGAATGGTGTTAGTTATAAGAAAATTTTGTAGCAGTGAAGAAATTGTTTGTTTTTCTATCAAGGTGGAAATGGATATTGGAATTACAAATCAATCACAACGTTTTGATAAGAAAAGAATGATGGAATTAAAAGGAAACACAAATATTAAAGAGATGAGAAGATAATATTTCTTTTATACATGATGTGTGGAAGGAAATATGGAGGAAACTATACTAAGGATACTGGTAATTATTTTAAGCATGTAAAGGAATATCATTAAGAAATCTATGGACAATGTGATGGTAATAAGCTAACTAATGATGGTAATAGAGATAAATCTGCACAGAATACACCACCCAATCTCCATTATTATAAATGAATGATGTTTGGGAATTATAAAAACTAGTTCCCAAATTTAATGGTAAATGACAATGATAGATTTTATAAACCTCTTAAATTGAGAGACAATGTAAAATATCATATAATCACAATTTCTGATGATGGGGTCGATAATTATGTACTAAAAGGTATACATATTATACACTCTATAACTTCTAATGTCTTATTTGACTCTAGATATTCCAACACTTTTATATATGAAAATTATTCTAAGGGTGTAAAAATTTCACCATAATGATTTTATGTTGAATTTGAAATGAAAACCTATAATGTCATAATAATCTCATCTTAAGTCTAGGATTCATATCCAGTTGAATGTTTTGAGGATTTTCTTCCTAAAATCAATTATATTGTCCCTATAATTGAATTTGATATTATCTTATACATGGAATTGAGTTCTCACAATAAATCATGCATTAAATTCCATGGAAAATTTACGATTTTAGTTAACTTAATGGAAAATAATTAAGGACTCCTTCAGAATCATCAACCATAATATGTTTTTAATGTGTAATTTATGAGAATAATAGATATAGATTTCCCAATGAGGATGATTAATTTTAGGATCAATAAGGATTTACATGTATGTAACATCCTGTTACCCTAATCGCATATATTTTCCCTTTTTGTATGTTTATTTATGGTTTTAAAAATCTATAGATGTGATTTTCTTGGTTTAATGCAGGTTGAAGAAAAGGTATATATCTTATACCTGAGGTACACATCATGTACTGGTTGCTAGATTCCAGTCATGAATGACAGATCACGTTGTGAGATGGTACACATCGTGTACCTGAGGTGCATGTCATGTAGAGGATAAATGTCATATTTTTATCCCGATGTGGGGGGCTTTTCAGAATAACATATCCAGTGTGGCCTACATGTTATGACCTTGTGGTATATGTCATGACCTAGCCCTCACCCTTTTTAAGTCACATGTTCGGCAGTTTCTCTCGATCTATTCTCTATGGAACTCTTGTCTCTCACCCCTAGACTCCTCCTAGGATATTTTTCACAGGCGTTTCACCTTCAGAATTTATCCAAATGGATCTGGTTCAACTTTGGGTTTGTGGTACGTCTCTCCAGGTAAGTGTCACTTATGGTTCTTCATTATGGTAGATCGCGGTAGTGCCCTAGACTTATGTTATCTGATATATTGTTCCAAGATGGATGATACTTATTATCTTCATGAAGATATACTATGAAATCTCTTTTTGGAGACCTTTTTCCTTCTTTGGTTGTGCTGCGGTGGGATTCCTTCTTCATGGTTTGTGGGTTTCATTTATTCTGCCGAAATTTTGTGTTTAAATTTCAATCAATCTTTTCATGGATTGGATTATAGGGACTTCGTTGGTATTTTGGTTTTAGTTCTTGGATTTGGATTCTATTTCGGTCGTGTGCGGCCCAAATTTTGAGTTAGGTGGTTTCATATATAGCCTATGACATTGAACCTACTTGTTTCACTTAGAAAATTGCTTAATAAATTGATTTATGAAATTGTAATGATTTTTTTGGGTTTAAAAAGGGTTTTTAAAGAAAAATTGGTTTCTCAATATTTTGATAAATAGATTATAAATGGTTCGAGAAGGTTTTTATGGCATTGGAATGGGATAGTGAAAAACATCACATGGTTTACCTTGGGTACTTAGGTGGAAGGTTTATATTGAGGCCATATTCCATTGCATTGTTATTATCAATGAGGATTGTCTTGGGGATTTTCTCTATTTCCTAAGAATATTTTTCTAGGGGACCGATATTGAAATTTTTGGGGGGTTTAGTCATGTGGTATTCCACAGCTTACTAGGCTTGTGTTCTAGGATCAGTTTATGTACAACATATTTTTATGGTACGAGTAGTCTGCTTCATATACATTTATTATTCCTTGGTATGTGATGCATGTGGTTCTGTTTTTTATTTATTGGCATTACAATATAGCATTTATGTTCTAATTTATTCTTGTGTATAATTATTATGGAAAATATGCTTTGAAACTGTTATACATGCTTTAGTTTAGTACTATATAAAGGTGAAATTTTTTCAATGTGTTCTAAGAAACTACATTAATTATTATCATGCTATGTTTTATTTTGAAAATGAGCATATAATATTTTTTATACAAGGACTTGTTATGGACCACCTGGGTGGAATCCGACTAATCATGTTAGCTCATAACATGTGCACTACTTCGGTGGTTAATAGCCCTTTGTTTGTCTTCCAGTGTAGTGAAAGGAAAGGAACCATAGTGAGTAAGTCAGGATCATGTCAGCTCGTATGGGTAGCTCATGGTGAGATGGTTGGAGTTCATCTATGAAATCATTGGAGTAACTTTTGGTTTTCAGTCCCTTATAGTCAGACTTGCATTTTGAATTTTTTAGCTATTATTTCAATTGTTTTTTTCTACTTTCCATACATTTATGGTATTTTTTTTACATTATTCCTTTCTTTATCTATTTATGTATGACATGTGGTTATTCAGGTTGGGTGAAATTTTTCCCTTGATTTTGTAGCTCAATGCTCGGGTGCTTGTCGCCAGCCCATGGGGATAGGAAACACCCTTCAGGTATGTGAAAGATCGGGTTGGGTGTCAGGTTTGAGGGCATCCCAGGTTGGTTCTTTGTAGTTTGGTATCAAAGGGAGGTTTTCCTCAAGAATAATTTCTTGGGATGTCTATTAGAATGGAGATAGGACTGTCAAGACATGAGAGGTATGTTGTAATGATTTTTTGGACAACTCTTGTCATAACTAAACTCATGTTATGTGGGATGTCAAGATATGTGTATCTAGTGTTGGGTTTTTATTTTAAAATCTCAGGTTCTTATTATGGGGTTTCTAGTTTGAACTAATATTTTTTTCTGGTCATTCTTATGTTTCGGTATGCATTAGTATACCTCTAAGACATTTTACATGGGTTCCTCAAGAAAATGAAGCTGATGCTCCTCAACGAAATTCACCAATGGATCAGAATATCAATATGACTATCATATGGGTATCCCAGGTTGTTTATCAGGATATTCCATGAGTTTATAACGTAGTGTTTCAAGTACAAGTAGTAGTTGGATGAGAAATAGATCGATCACGGGAGTTCTTGTGCGAGAATCCATTATCCACTAAAGGGATGAAAAAACCTTAAGTGGAAGATTATTTTCTGGATAGGATCGATCAAATCATTGAATTTTTGGAGACACATAAAAATATCATGTTGTAGTGCACAACATCCATACTTGAGGGTTCTGACAAGAGTAGGTGAGAGTCTATAGTTTAGGAAGGCATACATGTGGGATTGGATTGGAAGGGCTTCCAAACCCTCTTATTTCATTAGTTTTTTCTAGAGTCACTAATGTTGGAAAAATCTACGGGGTTACTAAAATTGATGTATGGAGAGAATTCGGTGTCATCCTACACCAACTAGTTTTCTAAGTTTGTCAGTTTTACTTTGGACGTGGTAAGAAATGATGGGTTGATGGTGCAGAAGTACCTGCAGGGTTTGTGACCGGACATTAGATCGTATGTAGTAATGTTTAATATTTATACCTATGTGGAGAAAATGGACATATCAATGATGGAACAAATAGACATGGTAGGAAAATTTAGTTTTATCACCTCTTCTATTCTAACTAGTGATAGCTGCAGTGGCATGCTTGGGAAGAAGAGGAAATGGCAGGACTATCGCAGGAGTTGTGGAGGTGGGTCTTAACAGCGAGCCTCCCCTACACCATCTATTTCAACTGGAGGTGTGCCTATGACTTTATACCAGTGTGGAATTGGTGGTCACACCTGATGTTCTTTTCATATGACTAAGAAATTTTTCAATTTCTTTGGATGTGTAGGTTATCTACAACATTTCTATCAGGCTATGAATATAGCCCATTATGGTCATGGTTTGTCAGCTCCAAAGGATAATAGGATGAAATAAGAAGCTAAAAAGACTATATGGATCTATCCACAGGCCTAAAGAGTGAATCATTTACATGTAGTATGTGTGTTTCCAATGGATTTTGATGCACGTTTGGCAGTAGTGAGAGGTATACAACTTATTGCTGCTTTTGTAGCTAAATTTATGTTTGATACTGTTGCCTCCCACTCAATTATATCTACACATTTTTTTAATATGATTAAACATCAAATAGAACTTTTTCCTTTGAAAATGGAGTTAGCGATCCCTCTTGGTAATAAGAAAGAGTTGGGATTCTAGGGTCCTTCTTGTTCATTCACAATAGATAAGACGTAGTTGCATTGGTATTTTCTTGTTCTTAATCTAGACATATTTGACATCATCATCAGTATGGATAGTGTTGTCTCCAGTTGAGTTTAGGTTGACTTTTATCATCAAAATACTACATTTCATGTTGTTGATGGGATCTCTTATGTGTTTCAAGGGGAGTGGGATCCGATATCAGGTTGTGTATGGCCTTCCCACTTAGAGCTTAAGAGATTGTGGTATACCGCTTTGTTTGATCCTAATGACGTTCTTGTTGATGGTGATATGATTATTGTGGTATGAGACTTTCCATATGTTCTTCCAGACAATTTCTCTTGTCTACCTCCAGAGAGGGAGGTAGAGATTATGATTGACCAGGTTTCAGGAATGAGACCGATATCAATTCCTTCAAACCATATGGAACCAACAGAGTTGAAATAAGTCACGATTTAGTTGGAAGACCTGTTAGAAAAGTTTTTTGTTCACCCTAATGCTTCTCTTAGGGAATCCCTATTCTCTTTTCTGAGGAATAGGATGGTTAAATTTGGTTATGTGCGGACTATCAGAAGTTAAAGTGGGTAAAGATTATAAACAAATAACTTTTGCCTCAGGTGGATGATTTGTTTGATCAGTTAAAGGGGGAAATGATGTTTTACAAGAATCAAACATGGGTTGGGATATCATCATCTCCGAGTTTGAGAGTATGATATAAAAAATATGGTTTTTAAGAGATGATAAGGCAATTATGAATTTCATGTAATGCCTTTTGGTATGATTAACGCTTTTATAGTTTTCATGGCCTTGATGAATCTGATATTCCACAAATATCATAACAGTTTTTTGGTAGTGTTCATGGTTGGTTTTCTAGTTTATTCAATGTCTAAGCGTGAGCTCGAGAACCATCTCTATTTGGTTTTAGATATTATGATAAATCACCATCTCTATGGAAATATTTCCAAATGATGTTTCTAGAGTCGATAAGTGATGTTATTAGGTAACATAATTTCTGAGCATGGCTTATCAGTTGATCCAGATATGGTAAAAATTGATTTTCCCTAGAATGAACAATGTAATGTCTTTGAGATATGAATATTCCTTAGTCATTTTGGATACTACCAAATGTTCATCATGGATTCCTCGAATCTGGAATCACATTTGATTAATCTCACTAAGAATGTGGTGAAATTATCATGGGATGAATGGTGTTAGTCTTCCATTGATGAACTAAAATGAATTTTGACATCGACACCTATTCGGATCTTACATGATCCCATCAACGGTTAACATGGTGTTTTTGGATGCATCTAGTTCTATCGTCAGATGCATACTGATATAGAATGATCATGTTGTAACTTATGACTCTCATTAACTCTGAACTCATGAGAATAAGTACCCCACTAATGATGTAGAGCATATAGTGGGGATGCACACACTTAAGTGCTGGTTTCACTATCTCCTTGGAGAGAAGTTCGTGGAATTATCTGATCGTAAGAGTCTGAGATATATCTTTTTCTAGAATGACATGAATATCATAAAGAGGTTATGGGTAGAATACCTTCATATTTTTGACATGACATCACCTATACTTTTGGGAAGGTGAATGTAGTTTCAAACACTTTAACAAGGAAGGTACCATCACAGGAAATTCTATAATTGAAGTAGGAGTAAAATCTTTTGGGGTATTTCCACTTAGTTTCACTTAGATGTTCATGAGGATGTCCATGGAATGGTTTTAACCAGTGTTTAGTTGTCATAATATCTCTTGGAGTCTATCTTGAATATTAAACAACAAGATTATGAGTTTCCGATGATTTGGGAAAACTATTATAGTGGGTATATAGTTCTTGGTTGATCTCTTTCTTTAGATGGAAATATTAAATTTGGAAAGAAATTTCTCATCCCAAACTTGTGATAATTTCAGTCTTGTTTTATTATAATATCTCTTCATGGGTAGTTCTCCTAGGCACTACATAGATATATTATGACATGAGAAGATGATTCTAGTGGATGGGTATTAAGGGTGACATTTCATATTATGTGACCTACTGTTACACCTATCAACAGAAAAAGGTAGAGCACTAGAAATCTTTTAGTATGCTTCATCCTCTTCCGGTGCGGGTTTAGAAGTGGTATGAGGACCCATGGATTTCTTTTAGTGGGTTACTATGGACACCGTGAGGAATAAATTCTATCTGGGAGGTTGTTGAATTTTTGGAGAAGTCTTATCATTTCATTCCGATCAAAAACACTACTAATGTTGAATATTTGGGTAAGATATATATGTAGGAGATCATGATGTTTCATGAGATTCCATCTTCTATTGTTTCATATAGTGATTCCAGGTTTACCTCAAGGTTATGTAGGAGTCTTCAATAGGAAATGGGGTATCAGGTCAATATGAGCATATCTTACCATCCACAGATAGATATCCATATAGAGCATGTAATTTAGATCCTAGAGGATAAACTTCGTTCTTGTGAATTATATTGGTTTATTTTTTAACAACAACGGTTACCAGTCATTGATCAGAATTAATAATTTTGAGGCATTGTATGGTTTTCCATGAAGATCACCTCTTTGTTGGGAAGAGGTGGGCGAAGTATCTTTTGTCAGACCATATCTAGTTGAGGAGATGTTTGGAAATATTATAGGGATGCGACAATGTCTGGTTACAACCAGAGTCAATAGAAATCGTATGCTGATGGTGGCGTCATCCTTTAGAGTCGTCCGTTGGTGAATGGTTTTTCTATAAAGTTTATCCAAAGTTGGATCACTGTCTTCTTGGATAATATGGAATGTTTTCCCCAAGATATGTTGGACCGTTTGAGATCACAAAACATCTTGTGAATGTTTCTTATTAGTTATCATTTTCATCTAAGTTGATGGGAATTCCTGACGTCTTCCACATATCTAAACTCAGGATGTAACACACTGATCCTATAAACAATCTATGTTGGAATGAATTTGAGTTATATAAAAATTATTATATTTTGGAGAAACCAATTCAGATCATTACCTCTCAAGGGAATATATTATGTTGGAATCTATTTATGTTGGTCAGATTTCAATGGAAATAAGGATCAGATTCTCCTGAGACATAGGAACAAGAGTCCTTGATGAGGGAGAAGTGTCCTTATCTCTTTACAATGTTACATATCCCAAATGACTTCTCCAGTATGGAATGTCTTTATGGTGGGGGTGTCTATAACATCTTGTTACCTTGATCGGGTATGTTTTCCCTTTTTATATGTTTACACATGGTTTTAAAAAAATTTAAATGTGATTTTACGGGTTTATTGTAGGTTTTAGAATAGGTACATGTCATGTACCTAAGGTACACATCATGAACTATTTTCTGGATTCAATTCCTGAATGGGGGATCATGTAATGAGTAGGTACACATCTTGTACCTGAGGGTCACGTCATGTAGGGGTTAAATTTCATATTTTTTTCCTGAGGAGATGGATTTTTTGGATTATCTCGTCCAGTGTGGCCTACATGCCATGACCAAGTGGTACCCATTGTGACTCAGGCCGTACCAAAGTTTAAGTCACACATTTGGCAGTTTCACTTAGTCTGTTCTGTCCAGACCTCTTTGTTTCTTGACCTTAGACTTCTCCATGGCAATTTTTAGAGGTGTCTCACCTTCTAAATTGATCCAAATAGCTTAGGTCCATCATTTCCTCTGTAGTGCATCTCATCGAGAATGTATTCCTTCTATTTCATACTTTTGGTTGATTGTGGTATCCCCTTAGACTTGCATTATAGGATCCTCTAATCCAATATGGATGATTCATATTGTCTTCTTCTAGATTCATTACGATATCTCATTCCAGAGGCCTTTTACCTTTTTTGTGGTACAACAGGCATCCTTCTTTGTGGTATGTGGGTTTACTCTCTTCCACCAACCTTTTGTATTTATATTTGAATCAATATTATAATGGATTGGAATCTAGGGTCTTCGTTTTTTCTATTGGGTTTCGTTCTTGGATTTGGATTCTGTTGGAGGTGTGTGCGACTTGAAATGTGTGCTTGGTGGTTCCATATCAATCCTGTGATAATGAAACTTCTTTTTTTCCTTGAAAATTGCTTTGTAAATTGATTTATGAAATTGGAATGATTTATGTGTGTTTTAAAAAAGGGGTTTGAATGAAAAATGGTTTCCCATGGCTCTTGATAAATATATTATAAATGTGATTGGATGGGTTTCAATCCATTAAAATGGGTTTGTGAAAAATAGAACATGGGTTACCTTGGGTACTTAGGTGGAAGGTTTAGCTTGAGGCCATCATCCATTACATTGTGATTATAAAGAAGGATTGTCTTGGGGATTTCCTGTACTTCCAAGGCCTATTGTTCTATAAGACAGATATTGACATTTTTGGGGTTTACTCATGGGGTATTCCTCTACATACAAGGCTTCTGTTCTTGGACCAGTTTTTTTGCACTTGATTATTATGGTAAAAGTAGTCTACTTCCTATACATATAATATTCCATTATATTTTATACCTATTAATGTATTTTTTTTACATGGATTTCTGAGTTAGCCTTGATGTGGGTGTTTATGCTTGTGGAAAAATGTTATGTAAAATACACATTGAAACTTTTATACCTAATTTTCATTTCAAATATGTAAAAGAGAAATGTTTAACCTGTTTTCTATAAAACTTCTTTAATGAATAACATGCCATGTATTACTTGAAAAATGAGCATACATGATTTTTTATACAGTGAAATGTTATGGGACAGCTGGTTTGAATCCTAATGATCATGTTAGCTTACACCCTTTTCACTACTTCAGTGGTTCATAAACAATTATTTTTCTTCCAATGTAGCTAAATGTAAGGTTCCATAGTGAGGAAAAAAGGTTTCTGTCAGCATGGATGGGTAGCTAGTGGTGAGATGGTTGGAGTTCGTCCATTCCATTGTTGGATTAACTATAGGTTTTGAGTACAATGTAGTTGGACTTGTATTTAAGAGTTTTTAGATATTTTTTTAGTTGTTCTGTTTTCATTTTTTTCCTTATAGGTACAAAATATATTTTGTTAGTCCTCCACTATTCATTTTTCCCTTATATATGTATGCCATGTGGTTGTTCTTGTTGGGAGAAATTGTTCCCTAAATTTTTTTATTCAATGCCCATGTGCTTTTCGCTAGCCCATGGGGATCAGGAATGCCCTTCGGGTATGTGACAGATCGGTTCAAGTGCTGAGTTAGTGGGCTACATTGGTTGGTTTATTATAATGTAACAGTTTTTATATTTATGACGAAGAAACTAAAAGTGTTATATGAAAAAAAATATTAAGTAATAAGTTGATGAATACTTGTTAATTGTTGAAGAATGGTGTTGAATGATTGAAGTGTTTAAATATTGAAACTAAATAATGATGTTATATAAATCATGAAATATATATGTATTGTTATTTTCATATAGGGGACAATAGGAACATTAAAAATATTAATAATTAACACCAAAATTATGAGAATATTTCTATCCATGCCATAATATGTAGCAAATCCTTTATTTACTTTGGTAAAAGTATTTTATTCTCTAAGACAACACAGGTCACAATTGACTTCGGAATTAAGGAGTGTGCTTTGCCTTTTGTCTACTTGAGTGTCCAAATGTTTTGGGGAATTCCTCATCAATCACACTTCTCAAATGTAATGGATCAAATTAAGAAAGACCTCACCTCTTGGATGTTTAAGTCCCTCTCAATGGCAGAGTGAATTTTCCGGGTTATGCATGATGTGATCTCAAATATTGTTAATTATTTTATTGTGTATCTTTGGCCTGTTTCAATCATTATAAATCTCCAAAAAATGGTGAAAACATGGTTTGGAGTGGAAATATTATGTAAAGAATGATTATCACTACTCCATGTAAAAAAATTTCTTACATTATAATATTGGAGGTCCTTGCATCAAGAACATGGATTCCTTCAATCAATCACAGTAAGATAAGTTCAATTGGAAACACATCAACAAAAAATATACTCCCCAGTATTTTTTAAGAGTCAGATTTATGGAATGGATTATTACAAGAAAATACAACAATCATGAGTCTTCTATTTTTCTTGGGATAAAATCCATATTCTAGAAAATCATCAATCACTGCAAACAGATAGTGAACATGATATATTCCCTGAGATTTTGGGATGATAACTGGATTGTTTCTCCCCTCATTAATCAAGTTAACTTTAAGGATATTAACATTGAATATAATGTCACAATAAGGGAAAATATAGAAAATATTGAAATGGTGACAGATGATATTGTCACTACCATTGATATCTATAACTTTGTTAATCAGAAGGATGCTCTTATTTTGTACGTGTCTATGGATGGTTTTCTTGATTCAAAAAGATTCTATATACAACTAATTAATGGTGATCAACAATGGATTGAAAATCGGAACAAAAGATGGTTGACACCCTCACGGTTCACTGTTTTATAGAGGATCGCTCTCAACAAGCTACTTGTGGATGCTAACCTTCAAAGAGTTGGTATTTAGGTATTCTCTCAATGCACCCTTTACATGCAGCATAGAGAGGATTTTGACCATGTTTTTGTGAGATTTAAGGATTACTCTTCTCTATGGAGGGAAGTATATAATATTTTTAGAATCCTGGTCCTCCAATACGATTATGTAAGATATTTTCTCATGGACATGATTAATGTAAAAAATTCTATGTAGGATATGGTCCTCTTTCAGGTTTCTTGTTCTAATCATATTCACCGTATCTAGATTATCATGAATGGTTTAGTGCAAAGCAGGACCTACTTCAATGCTAGATGTGCATTGGGATCCATCCATGATGTTGTTCATGTTTTGAATACTCCCAACTCAGAAAAGTACATCAATTTAGTTGATGACTTGATGACCTTTAGGAATCTGAATATCACTGGTAATTTTCATGCTCCTCAATATACTTTGGATGTTTTTTGGATACCCCCATTTGGAGGATGGATTAAGTGCAACACTGATGGATCTTCTAGGGGTAAACCAGCCCCCTCATGCAATTGTGTTATCTTCAGGGATGAGAATGGGGATGTTCTTAAATGCATGTATGATCCTTGAATAAGTATTACAAATTTAGAATCAGATATTAAGGGTATCATAATGGTGGTTTATATTTTTCTCTGAAGATAATGGAATTGTGTCTGGTTTGAATGTGAATCCACCACTGTTGTGCAAATGAGAAGAGTTGGTCGTAGGAATCTTTCGTGGAGGTTGACTGCTAAATAGGTGACTTTTCATGAAATGATATGAACTTTTAACTACTCCAACACTTATACTTTTTTGAGGAGGACTATATTACTGAATTTCTAAAAAACAATGGGGTCAATGTGAGAGGGTGTATACACAGGACCACTTTGCCTGATGACATGGTTCCTCTCTTCCTCTGAGAAAAATGTAAAATTTATTCTTTTCACCTCTTATATCATTTATTTATTTTTATATAAGGGCCTCAATTCTCAATCTTATTATAAAAATCTTGATATTACGATAATGGTGTTTATTTTGGATAAAGAAATAATTTATATGGATAAAGTTAATTGAATTGTTTTTATGCCCTTGGAATTGATCAATAATTATATGAAATTTTTTATATTTTATCATTGATGTTGTTTATATTATGGAATATATTAAATAATATTTGGTTTATATAATAAATAACAAAGAATGTATATCTTCATTGAGGTTCTTTGATAATTTTTATTATTACCATGCTTTAGGATAATATATGACCATGGTATTCCCATATTTGTTATATGAAAACTAAAAGATACTTTATTATATAAAAGTGTTTATTACATAATATATCCATTTACTAATAATGATTTTACAATATTTCCTTAGTTAAAAAAATTGATATTATTATATATAATTTAATAATTTTTTAAATCGATTTGAAATAAGAAGAAATTTGAGAATTCATCAAGTTATATATTAAATATTATTTGATTAATTTTCAATACAAAACATTACGATCCATTCTTGAAACATATAGGTCTAGTGTCTTTAAAATATGGACACATAAACAACTACTTTATAAGATATCTACAAAATATCCAACAATTTTCTTTATAACTAGATCCCTTCTTATGAATATCATAGTTAAAACCATTTTTCATAACTATGGGAAAGAAAAAATAAGAAAGGGTGAGCTCAGAAGCTCAACAAGAGAAAGAAAGGGTGATATTAATGATCACTAAAGAAAAACATGTGCATAAATGTATGAGAACTTCAAATAAAAATTTTCAAATTGTAACTGACATATAATATATCATAATATTTAATCATAAAATAAATAATGGTTGTTTATAAGAAATAATTCATAAAGGAATGAATGAACAAGAGCCATGAGAGCATAACATTTGAATAAAATATAAGATTGGGACAAACAAATAATAATAGAAATTTATTTATTTATTCATGTATGACTATTAATAATATCCTTGTGGATTGTGTTCACTCCCCATTTCATCATTACATTTGTCACAGTTTTCTCCCAAGATAATCATAGTGGATAATGTCCCTTACTAAATTGGGTCTAGTCCCTATTCCAGACCTTATTATCACAAGATATATATATCTTTACCTAATAATTTGGATGGATATATGATTCTAGTACCACCTGTCACATTATCATAATCTAGTTATATATGTGACACAAGATCATAAATCATCCATCATATATCAAAACTTATGGAAATGAAATGGGTTTCCTAAACATTTAAACAACTCATTATAGTATGTATCATGGAAAATAAAAGGGTTTCATAAAATTATCATCATCATAATCAATAACCATCCAGATAAATAATAAGGATGGTATCATTGGATTATATCCCCGTTAAATTATAAGTATCATAAAAAGATTTCATCTTAGTTGAAAATTCCTTTAAAAAATTACATTGAATATTTAATGAGAATCCACTGAGCATGAAAACAAGTAGTAGTGGTTCCTGAATGGAATTAAGTGGCCGACGATAAAATCTGGGAGGATTAATATTTCTTGGTTTATGTAGTTGTACTATAGCAGGTATTGTAACATGTATTGTTCCAGCTAGAACTATTCATTTGATTTGGCTTTTGGGACACTGGATTGGTCCTCAAGTCCTTCAAGGCCTTCAGACCACTAAATCATTCGGGACATTGAAATCCTTAAATTCACATTAATTCCTTAATTCCATCTTAGGCCTTTCAGGCCACATGATTTGTAGAAGCAGATAGACCGTCTCTATAGAATACAACCTCTGTATTAGGATCCAGAGAATGTTCATTCTGCAAAGAATAGATAGTTGTATTTTGTAGAATGAGAAGGTATGGAAATTTCCATTAGTACCAGGCTTGTGCATCTCTGCACAGGATAGCTATCCATGTAGCCTTTCAAAGGTGGAGATATTTCATCACGATATTGATGCTGGGTAGGAGTAGTTCCAAGTAGTCATAGTATGAGATGAATTCCTCTAATATATTTGAGTCATATAATGTGTCTCTAAGACTATGGGTCATGTTATGTTTCCCAATCAACCATAAAAAGAGGGATTTTCAAAAATGAATAAAAATTTTAAGGCCTCCAAGCTATTCAATGAATATTTCATGAGAAAAGATATAATATTCCCTACCAGATCACGTATAAAAACCATAAAAAATCATAAATATTATTTATATAATATTATTTAAAATGAACTATGGAAACATTTAAGGTAATATTAAGATTATTTAGAAGTCATGATGGATGCAAATTCCATTCATTCCTTGTATGTTAAAACAATGATTCCCTACACATTTTTTGTAAAATTTCAAAATCACCTCTTCCATAAAATGAAAAGAATATTAATTTTCATGCATTTTGTAAAATCTAAAACATGAGTAAAAATGAATTTAAAAAATTATTTTATATTATTAAAATCATTCTTGAAAATATTTTATAAAACATAGTTATAGAAAAAAATAATTTTTTAGTGAAGAGATAAATAAATTTATCTTTCCATAAAATATTCGATAAGTATATTGAGTTTCTAAAGTGTGGAAAATGAAGTGAAAACATGTAATCTACAAAAATAATCATAGGATAAGAAATAGAATGATATTTTTCAGTTACAAGACACGAAATTTCTTCATTTTAAACATAATTAAAAATAATCTCAATAAACAATGTTATTGTAACATAATACCCCTACATCGAGTTTGAATTACTTTGAAAACATTCTAACCTTCTATGTAATAAATATAAATTTATTATGATTCTCTAAAAAAATCATGAACATACAAATAATATCATATATGATCCACCTATAACATTTCAATATCCATTTATTAATAATTATTAAATAAATCATCATTTTTATGTGTTAACTATTTCATTTTTAAAAGGAATTTTATTTTGGTGATTTTGGGCCTTGTACTACGATCATGGTTCTAAAATACAAAAAATGATAATAATAATAATAATATATAAAATAATATATATTCATTATATATATATATATATATATATATCTGTTTTTGTGTTCTTATATTTATATTCATCCATAAAGGATATATATATATAAATAAATCAATTACACCATTAATGGAGATGGTAAGTCGTACGTACCCATTAATATGTTATCACTTTTTCATAGATGAAATGAAAGAAAAGTAAATTATAATTCACCATTAATGAATAATTATTGTATCATATATATCATATATATTAATTAAATATATTCTTATAAATAAATATTTAAATACTAAATTAAAAATGAATCACATCGCTTAGAGGATGCAATAGTCCACACATACACATAAGGGACATTATCACTTTCCAAATAAATGTAAAGGTAAGAAGTTAGATAGGATATTATAATTTAAGAAGTATAATTATTTCATAAATATTATTTCTAAACATTAAATACATCATAATACATATCCATTAAAGATAGCGGTAAAAAATGAATCGCATCGCTGCGTGGAGGTGGTAATCCATGGGTATACATGAGCGATACATTCAATTCGTATTTGATAAAATTATGGGTTCGCATTAGTGGTTAATTAATAATAATAAAATTTATGTATATTTAAGATAATTAATATATTAATTTATGATTAATACAAAATATTTAATGAATATAGAAAAATAAATAAGTTGAGAGTGTTCAGGTAAAACAATTACCTCTTTTTCAGAAGACCTCCTTTAGATTCTTTATTAAGGACCCTTAGAATTGAATGTTAGTAAAATAAGATACTATACATACTAAATGGGTATTTTCATAATATTATGGGTCTAGATTTAGTCCCAGACTCAATATGGTGTAATGAAGAAAATGGTAGAGCATCATTGTAGAAGTGGTGGAGAGGATATAGTTGGGATTTATTAAAATATTAAGATTTTATAAAAACAATTATGAAGAGAAATGATTCCAAGTTGCCTTTTATTATTTTTTGGGATAGTATAAGGTTTAAATATGGATTTAAAATAGTATTTTTATAAGTTTAATAGCTAATTTAACCCTTCTAAATTGGATTATCTCCAGGTAAACTCGTTTTGACTTTAACTATAGTGACAAATTTATACTACTTTTAATATTCATTATAAACAAAACTAAAAGTGGACTCACTACCAAATATTTACATGATGATTAAAAATATTTAATAAATTTTATAAAATTAAATATTATAAAATGGAATAAATTACTTTTAAAATAAAATCACAAAACATTACAAAATGGTTTTTTAGAAAAAAAAATTCGATTTCATAAGTATGAAATGTTTTCATACTAAAATTCATAAAAAATAAAGTAAAATAACTATAATTTTATTATTAATAATATAAATGAATTAATGTAACTTTTAAAAACCTTTAAAAACAAAATGGGACTTTTATTATATTTTAAATTAAAAAACAATTTTTAATAAAAAATGTTATTTTTGATTATTCATCAAAAAATTAATCTTTTTCAAAAATTAAGACAGTATCCTTAGGATATTTTTCAAAAACTGATTTAAAAATATAATTTAATTTTTTCAAATGAACTTTATAGAAGTTTCCAAAATTAATTATATTATTTTATCACAAAAATAAATAAAAAGCATTTATGAGGAAAAATTAATTTTTTTGAAGAATATATTAACATTAATAAAAATGAATATTCTTTATCTAAAATCATTATAAATATTTTTAAAATGTTCTTATTCCTCTTCATACTAAAAATTTAATGGTTAGACAATAATAAGATATTATATCCTGATTCATTTAGACTCATAGTTTCATATATCACAAGCTATCAAAAAAACAATCATTATTTATTATATAATTAAAATCTCAAGGTTTTACAATATAAATGAAAGAAAATTTAAAATTTATATGTGTCATGTAAAATAATACTATATAGTTATCATAAATATATATATATATATATATATATATTTAATGTCACGACCCGTCCTTGTGGCCCATGCCGTGACTACCCCAAACCCGCCTTCCATAGTCCAGGGGCTGGCGACTAGCACCAAGGCATAAATCCCTAAGCTGTAAGGCATTACCTTTATTAAAGTAAACAAACACAACAGAGTATGGAATAGAAAGTAAACACTAAGTGAATACTGTATACAAAAAGTAGTGCTGAAAGTAAAGAGTCCAGAAATACAAGCCTAATAGTAAAGTACAGGTACAACGGAAAGCATGTAAAACTGAAAAAGGGACAAAATCTCAACAGGGATTCTCCTGGAACGTCCACCATGTATCCAACCTGAAGGGTAGGTACAGATGTCCACCTCATCACTCCACATTTATCGGTCCGCTCCATGCACCGTCCGATCCTGACTCTCTCTTGGACTTCGTCAATGTAGTATGTCATCTGCATCCAACACAACGATGTGCGGGAATAGCCCGTGCAGGGGTGAGTATAATGATACACAGTAGGGACCCTGAGACCACCGATGGTCTCCCAGAATCCACAATGAATAAACACAAAAGAAAAATACAACCAAGAAGTATCAACCAACCCTACTTATTTATATGCCCATACATATACCTAAGTTATCAATATCAGTTCGGCTCCAACTCTTGGGCCCAAGCAAAACCCAGTCCACACATGAAGTAATGTCAATCACATCGATGATAATGATTGAAAGTCAAGACTCAATTCACATAGGTATAAATATTCTGTATAGCGATAGAGATGATTAATTGTAGTCATTGATTAATTTAAGCTGTCGAACCCACATAGCATCCATGTACAAGAGTCGTCACTGTTGAACCCACATAGGATCCAAGTACAGTAGTCGTCGCTGCCGAAACTACGTAGGATCCAAGTACAGTAGTCATCGCTGTCGAACCCATGTAGGATCCAAGTACAGTAGTCGTCCCTACCGATCCCACGTAGGATCCAAGTACTGTAGTCATCGCTGCCGAACCCACGTAGATTCCATGTACATTAGTCGTCGCTACTGAACCCATGTTTGATCCAAGTACAGTAGTTGTCGAAGTCCTAGCTAGCTCTAGGGTTCCCTCGCACAGCACGCTCGACTCCGGGAGGTTCTGATCCTCGAGAAAAGGGGTTGATACATCAACTATCATGAACTTCAAATTTTATGTATCCCGAAGTTCCGTCTCATCAAAAGGAACCCAACGCGATAGACGACGTGTCAATCAGACGCCCAGTCTGAGAGTTATTGGCTTTTCCATTCCAGGGGCCCGGTTGGAATTACGGTCATTAACCCATCGGTTTTCCAATGTTGTCTGAAACTCACATAGTGTATCACAAAAGGACTTCCTCATCGCAAGGGTCCCAATGCCGCAGATGGCACGTCGTTCCGAAGCGCGGTGTTCAAGACATCCACATTTAAGCAAAACGGTCCCGGCCTGTCCAGCCCAGTGGGCTGGCGGGTCGCCCCGTCCTGGCTCGGCGGGTCCGACCCGGCTGGGGGGTCCGCCCGGCCTGGTGGGGTGCGGCCTGGCCCGTGGCTGGCCAAGAAGAGTGGGGGGGGGAAGCACCCCCCCAGTTTCCTGAAACGGCGGCGCCATGCGGGGCCGCCTCTACTGCCCGGCCGGCAGAAGCTAGGTGGTCCTTTCCGGAACGAGCGGGCCACTGTCTCTTGCACACGGTGCCATGGTTTCTTCCGTCCATCCGGCTAGTGGCTAGCCGGTTCACCCGTCAAAGCGTCCCACCCAGCGAGGGTCGTGGTTCCTCTGTAGTGCGGCTCCAAGAGGAGCCACGATCCTTGGGCCGGCCGGTTTACCCTATAAAGTGGCCGACATAGCAGGCCGCAGTGATCCCGCAGTGCGGTGCCAAGGAGGTGTCGTAATCCTTTAGCCCGACAGGCTATGTCCAAACGGTTTCCTTCGCCTGAGCGGCCCACACAGCAGGCCACAGTTTCCTCCATGCGGCCGCTGCCTCCGGCCGCCGCCACCTCCGGTCTCCACCGCCGTCGGTCGCTTCCACCACCAATCGCCGCCACCAAAATATTGATGAACCGATTGAGAGACATCAGGCATTGTTTGTTCTCCCCGTGCGCTCCGCTTTAGATGAAAACAAATGGCGAATACATTCCAAGGTAATAAATGAAGAACAAGGAACAATTTTATTCTTTCAAAATTGGTCACAACCCCCTAACTCGATTCAAGGTGCATTTCCGTTATTGCGGAAATCGGCATCATGGATGACGGTGTTGTTCTATCAACGTCAGTGGAAGAGGAAGGTAGGTAGAACTGTTTTTGGCGTTGCCTTCTTTCTTTCCTGATTGAAGAAGTGGAGGAAGATGATCGAATTCCTGGTGTTCTTCGCTGGAGAGGGTGAATTCTCCCTAAGCATTTCCACCGAAAATTTGCCAAGGAAAATGAATTAATATTAGGTTCCACCAAATTATAATATTTCCATGCATTTGAAAATATTTCAAATGAATTAATGACACCAAAAATAATTAATTAATTATGGATCTCAATTAATTAATTAGTATTTTTGGCACATTAAATGAGAGAGGATGGGGGATGGTTTAACCCCCATCAATGGGGGGGGGGTTCAAGGGTTTCAAGGGGGAGTTGAAGAGTTGATGTTCGTGTGGGCCCCACACACATTATCCTCCACTGGGAGGTTATTTGGGGGTGGGCCCCACCATCAACCTCCATTTGGAGATAATAACCACCAATTAAATAAATTGTGTAACAAAACAATTTAATTAATTTATTATGAATCCCCAAAATATAACTTCAACTCCCGACCAAACAAAAATCTGGTAAAAGTCCCCTTAGGGGAATACAGGCGTTGTGAGTTCATCGGTGTCCTCAGATTTCAATTCCATGCACTGGTTCCAAAGATAGAAAACCTCGCACGTACATTTACTGAACGTGCTTGAACAAAACATCAAAAAATGATTCCGGGCACACCAGGCCTCAGAATCAGGCACCATAAAAAACAGAAGACTCGTATAATTACAAAGAAATTATGAAAAAGTTTTCCTTGAAATTTCCGAGTTTTTACATTACCCCCACCTCAGGGCTATACATCCCCGTAAAGCTACAACACAAACTAGAGATACAAATGGCGGTACTGAGCATGCATCTGAGCCTCTCGCTCCCATGTGCTCTCCTAGAGGTTCCTATAATGCCAACGAATGCGCACTAGGGGGATAGGCCGTGCACATAGGACCCACTATTGTCGAACTTTTATCTCCTCTTGAAGCATTGTGAATGTCACCCCGTCATCGATGTCCAACTCCCCATGGTCGATAATGTGGGGTGGGTCATGCACATATCTTCTCAGCTGAGACATGTGGAAGACATCGTGCACCCGGTGCAACTGAGGTGGAATGGCCAGGCGGTAATCCACCTCTCCAAATCTGCTGAGGACCTGTAATGGTCTGACGAATCATAGAGATAACTTGTCACCTTGGCCAAATCTCCATAGAAGCCGTCGAGGTGAGACCCATATGAAGACATGGTCTCCATCCTCGAACTCTAGTGGTCTCCGTCTCCTATCAGCATATGACTTCTATCTGCTATGTGTTGTCTTCATCTGCTCCTAGATGATCTGCAACTTATCTGTCATACCATGCACCATCTTTGGTCCTACAAGTGATGACTCCCCAGGATCAGTCCAGCATAGAGGTGATCTGCAAGGTCAGCCGTACACTTCCTCTTAAGATTCCATTCTGATGGTGGAGTGGTAGCTGTTGTTGTAAGCAAACTCCACCAAGGGTAAGTGATACTATCACCTATGAAAAAAGTCAAGGACACATGCACAGAGCATGTCCTAGAGAGTCTGAATGTGTCCTCTATGTCTGACCATTCGTCTGATGATGGAAGGCAGTGCTCAAACAAAGCTGCGTGCTAGAAGCCTCCTGTAAACCATTCCATAACCGGGAAGTGAAACGAGCATCTTGACCAGAAACTATAGTCGATGGAAAACCATTAAGTCGTACGATCTCCTGAATGTAGAGGCATCCCAAGCTCTCTACTGAGCTCTTCTCCTTGATCAGTAGGAAGTGGTCCGACTTGGGGAGTCAGTAGACAATCACCCATATTGAGTTATGTCCTCCTGATGTACGTTGAAGCCCCATCACGAAATTTATGGATATTACATCCCACTTCCACTTTGGGACCTCTAAAGGATGTACCAATCCTGTTGGTACCTGGTGCTCTGCCTTCACTTTCTGACAAGTGAGGCGTCGAGAGACAAACTCTGCTACTTATTTCTTCATAACTGGCCACCAGTGCTATCGTCTGAGGTCCTGATACATCTTCGCCACTCCTGGATGTACTGCTCGAGATGAAGTGTGTAACTCCCTCAACAACTCCTCCTATAATGAAACTGGTACCATGGTACGTCCTTTGAAGATGATGACGTGCACCCCACATTTAGTAAACCCATCAGGTACCTGCCCTGAGGATAAATGAGCACATCATATATCACAATCACCATCTACACGCTACGCCTCCCTAAATCACTGAAGAAGTGGAGAAGTGATTGTGAGGGACTGAAGAAAGGCTGCTCCATCTATATCCACAAAGGATATTTGCAATGTAGCTAGCTGCTCTGTCGCCTATCCTAGTAGTTGAAGGCCCGATCTCCTCCTAAGATCATCCGCTACCACGTTCCCCTTTCTAAGAGTATAAAATATCTTTAAATCATAGTCCTTGAGGAACTTCAGTCATCTTCACTATCTCAGGTTCTGGTCCTTCTGTGAGAATATGTACTTAAGACTCTGCTGGTCCGATTAAACTGTAAAGCGCTCTCCCATCAAATAGTGCCACCACATCTTCAAGGCAAAAACCATTGCTACTAAATCCAGGTCATGAGTAGCATAGTTCTACTCATGTTGTATCAACTACCGTGCAATATACACAATCACTACTCGCTCCTACATTAGGACACACATGAGTCTGGTCTTTGATGCGTCGTAGTAAACTACATAACCAACACCCTCCTTCAGTAGCCTCAAGAAGGGAGCACTAGTCAATCTCTGCCTCAGCTCCTGAAAGCTCTGCTGACATCTCTCTGACCACACAATGGGTTTACCCTTCTTCGTCAATGCTGAAAGCAGTGCTGGAACTCTTGAGGAGTCTGGCACAAATCTCTAATAGTACCCAGCCAGACCTAGAAAACTCTGATCCTATGTCACACTACTGGATGGCTCCCAAGAAAGTACTACCTAGATCTTCACTGGGTCCACTACAACTCCAGCCTCTGAGACGATGTGTCCCAAGAAGTGAACCTCTTGAATCCAGAACTATCACTTCGAGAGATTACCATAAATCTGATGCTCTCAGAGTGTGTCCAGTAATACCCACAAATGGTAGGTGTTCTCCTCCTGAGTAGTTGAGTAAATCAGTATGTTTTCGATGAAGACTACAAAAAATCGATCGAGGTAAGGCTGGAAGATCCTATTCATGAGACACATTAACACTTCTGGATCATTGGTTACGCCGAAGGGGATAACCAAGAACTCGTAGTGGCCATACTAACAACTGAAGTTCATCTTCTGCACATCCTCGTCTCGAAGTCTGAGCTGGTGATAGACGGACCTGAGGTCTATCTTTAAGAACCATCGTGCTCCCTTGAGATGATCAAAGAGGTCGTCAATCCTCGGGAGTGGATACTTTTTCTTCACGGTCACCTGATTCAGGCAATGGTAGTGGACATACAGTCGCATGCTCCCATTTGCCTTCTTGGCAAACAAAATCAGAGATGCCCAGGGTGAAACACTAGGTCAGATAAATCTCTTTCCCTACAAGTCCTCCAGCTGTACTCGCAGCTCACGAAGCTCGGAGGGAGCCATCTGATATGATGGAGTAGATATCGGTTTTGTCCCTGGGTATAGGTTATTATAGAAGTCTACCCTTGTACGAAGAGGTAGTCCTAGAAAATCTTTAGGAAAAACATCCACATACTGATCCACCACAACAGGAAAATTCGGACTCTGCACATCTACCACTCAAAGGATGAGACTTTCCATCTGATGTGTGATGAGCTGCCCCCTCCTCTGCATAAGTCCATCTTTTTGCTGCAAAGGATCACTTCTCGCCGGTGAATGTGAACCCGGTCCCATCTGTGCGGATACACTGCACCTTGCACCTAATACAATCAATCTGATCATGAACTGTGGATAACCAGTCCATACCAAAGATAATGTCTTAAGGCCTCAACACCGCTACAAGAAGATCCCAGACGAATCTCGGGCCTCCTAGAGTAAGTTCACACTGCCAGTAGCAGTGCGTAATCGTCATGTATGCTCTCATAGGAGTCTCTAGCCGTAATAATCGAGCCAACAACACTGTCGGAATATCCGAGCTCCGAAAAAGGGCATTAGAAATAAAATAATAACTCGCACCTATGTCTATAAGTATTTTAGAAAGGGTAGAGTAGACACAGATAGTACCTCAAATCATCTCAGGTGCCGCATGGTCGTAGGCCTCGACTACCTGGTGCTGAGCCCGCCTCTTTCTGCCAGCTCCCTCTGGTCGAGGTGGACCTCTTGGTGGTGGTGGTGGTAGAGCTTCGAAATATCTTCCACCACCCGATGCTTGGTCATCTCCTCTGCCACGTCTGACTGCTCCCTATGGAACACCACAGTCGAATCTCTACATCTTCCTGGGAGGCCCTTCGACTATCTGCTGCTCATATTCATGGATGGTCGATTAGTCATGAGCGATGTGACCCTACCCACTGCATGCATAGTACTACCTTCCACTCGTATGGATGGCTTTGTTTTGTGTGTCTTTCACAACTAAACCTGTATCCTGAGGTCTCCGACCTGATAGCCTGGTCCGCATGGACCTCTGAGTCAACTGTCTACTGCCGGATGGAGAAGAATACGCAACGTGTCGCCCTATAGAGGTTCTTGTCGCTAGTGACTACTCAGTGATAAACTCTCAACTAGGAGGGCTCTCTCCAGCACCCATGCCTACGTCGGTATGCTGAGGGGAATCATCGAAGCCCTAATCTCATGCCTGAGTGCCTGCTCAAAGTTTTGGGCCCTGAATAATGGGTCTCGTACCATATCTGTGGAGTAGTGTGAGAGGTCAGTGAACCTCACTGAGTACCGAGCTACTGTCATGGTGCCCTGCTGCAGATGTAGTAACTCCTGAATCTGCACCGCCCTATTGGTGGCTGGAACAAACTTTGAGTGGAAGAGACTCTAGAAGTCTGTCCAGAGTAAATATGCCTCGTCATGCACCTGGAGTATCAGGCTCCACTATCTACCTACTGTTGCATGTAGGAGACTCGCGACAAGGATCACCATGAGGTCAGCTGGTGTCCCTACCAATATGAAAACTCTTACAATATCCTCCAGCCAATCCTCAGCTGCCTGTGGGTCCCTCTCTCTCCAGAACCTAGGCGGTCTCTGTTGCTGGAACTCATACAGCACACTCAGGCAGTGTGCACTCTCTACTGCAGGGGTTAGTGGTATTGGTGGCCCAGCGGGTAGTGGTACTGCTGGTGCCTCCGCTGTGATGAGGCCCCGCACCGAGGCCTCGCCACTCAGTGGGATACCATCTCATACGTAACTCGGAACCCTAGCTGGCTTCCTTTGTGGGACCATCCTGAAAAGATATAGGTGTGCCAGGGTCAAACACTATACCTGGTGAGCTGACACAAAGTAATCAAAAAGAAAATTTTCAAACGGAAACACACATATAATCAGTGTTTTCGTGCACTAAGTTGGAAATTAGTGGTCAGGGTCCTGGTGTTTGGATACGTTGGCCGCCACACCAACACTGGACTCACTGGACTGAAAACCACACTCAATACTTTTAACACTATTGCTTCACTAAAAGGAATGATCAGAGTCCGGAGTTATGTGGTAGAACTGACTCCTCTGATACCAATTTGTCATGACCCATCCTCGGGGCCCATGTCGTGACTACCCCATGCCCACCTTCCATATGCCTAGGGCAGGCGGCTAGCACCAAGGAAAAAATCCCTAAGCTGGAAGGCATTTCATTTATGAAAGTAAACAAACACAACATAGTACACAACAGAAAGTAAACACTATGTGATAGTAAAGTGCATGTACAACAGAAAGAAAGTACAACTGAAAAAGGGACAACAGATAAAAAGGGAAGCTCATGGAACATCCACCAACTATCCTACTTGAAGGGTACGTACAGATTTCCACCTCATCACTCCATATCTATCTGTCTTCTCTGTGTACCATTCGGTCCTGGCTCGCTCTCGGACTCTTTCAACGTTGTCTGTTGTCTCCATCCAACACAACGAAGTGCGGGCATAGCCCGTGTAGGGGTGAGTATAACGATTCTCATTAGGGACCCCGAGACCCCTGAAGGTCTCCCAAAATCCACAAAGGTGAAGCACATGAGAAAAATACAACCACGAAGTATCAACCAACCCTACTTAGGTATATTCCCATACATATACCTAAGTTATCAATCTCAGTTCGACTCCAACTCTCGAGCCCAAGCACAAACTAGTCCACAATAAAGTAAAGTCAATCACGTTGATGATAATGATTAAAAGTCAAGATTCAACACACACATGTATACATCTTTTGTATTTCGATAGAGATTATCAGTTGTAGTCACTGATTCATCTATGCTATTGAATCCACATAGGATCCAAGTATAGAAGTCGTCATTGTCAAAACCATGTAGGATCCAAGAATAGTTGTCATCACTGTCATACCCATGTAGGATCCAAGTACAGTAGTCACCGCTATAGAACCCACGTAGGATCCAAGTAGAGTAGTCGTCGCTACGAAACCCATGTAGGATCCAAGTTCAAAGTCGTCGTTGTAGAACCCACGTAGGATCCAAGTACAGTAGTCGTCACTGCCGAACCCACGTAGGATCCAGGTACAGTAGTCGTTTCTCCCGAACCCACATAGGATCCAAGTACCGTAGTTGTCGATGCCTAACCCATGTAGGATCCATGTACAGTAGTCGTCGAAGTCGCAACCAGCTCTAGGGTTCCCGCACAGAGCACGCTAAATTCTGGGAGGGTCGCTCTCGAGCAAAGGGGTTGATAAATCAATTATCACGAAGTCCTGGGTTGATGAATCCTGATGTTTCATCTCATCAAAAGGAACCCAACGTGATAGACGGTGCATCAATCGGATTCCCGGTCTAAGAGTTATTGGCTTTTCCGTTCCAGGGCCTCGGTTGGAATTACGCTCGTTCCAAACCCAACCATTTTCCAAAGTTGTCCAAAACTCACTTAGATTATCACAAAAGGATCGCCTCATCGCAAGGGTCCTAGTGTCACCGATGGTGATTTGTTCAGATGCGCGGTCTTGAAGATATCCACGTTTAAGAGAAACGGGTCCGACCCGTCAATCCCAGTGGGCTGGCGGGTTGGCCCGTCCTGGATCGGCGGGTCCGACTCGGCTGGGGGGTCGGCCTGGCCCGGACCGTTGGGGCGCGGCCCAGCCTGGCGGCAGTGGCCTGGCCCACATGGGAGTGGCCCGGCCCCCGCGGCAGCGGCCTGACCCGCGCAAGGGCAGCCCGACCCGTGGTTGGTCGAGGCTCAGCCAACTAGCCGAGCGAAGCGGTGGGCGGAGGGTCCCTGGTTTCCTGAAATGACATCGTCGAGCGGCGCCACCGCTCCTACCCAGGCGGCCGAAGCTGGCCAGTCTTCTCCGGCTTGAGCGGCCTGCTATGCGGGCCGCTTTCTTCTCCACGCAGCGCCGCTTGGCGTCGCAGTTTTTTCAGCCCGGCAGGAAAGTGGCCGGCCAGTTCACCCACAGAAGCGGCCCGCCCAACGTAGGCAGCGGTTCCTCTGAAGAGCAGCGCCAAGAGGTGCTCTGATCCTCTAGCCGGCAGGCAGGCGGCCATCCAGTCCGCCCTGCACAGCGCCCCGCATAGCGGGCCGCGGTCTCCCATAGCACGGCAACAAGGAGGCTCCGCGGTCCACAAGCCCAGCCGGCTACGGCCAGCCAGTTTGCTTCGCCCGGGAAGCCTGCAGCGCAGAACATAGTTTTCTCCATGCGGTCAGTGCGCGGCCACCGCCTCCGGATGCCACCGCCTCCAGCCGCCACCACCTTCGGTGGTTGCCGCCTCCGATCGCCGCCGCCAATATATTCAAGAACCAACGGAGGGTCGTATGGCCGTGTTCATTCAGACCGCACCCTCCGCGTTAGGCAAAAAAAATGGCCGAAGACATTCCAAGGTAATCAACGAATAATGAGGAACAATTTTATTCAATTTAAATTTATCATAACCCCTACCTCGATTAAAGGTGCGTTGTCATTGTCGGGGAAATTGGCGTCACGGATGTCGGTGTCGTTCCATCAATGTTAGAGGAAGAGGAAGGTATGTAGCATTCATTGTGGTGTCGCCTCCTTTCTTTCCCCGGTTGATGAAGTGGAGGAAGATGATCTAATTCCTCATGTTCCTCGCTCGAGAGGGTGAATTATCCCAAAGCCTTCCCACCGAAAATTTTCCTAGGAAATTGAAATAATAATAGGTTCCCCCCAATTATAATATTTCCATGCATTTCAAAATATTTCAATGAATTCATGACACCAAAAATTATTTATTAATTGTGGAGCACAATTAATTAATTAGTATTGTTAGCACATTAAATGAGAGAGGAAGGTGGAAGGTTTAACCCTCATCAATTGGGGGGGGGGGGTTCCAAGGGTTTCAAGGGGGAGTTGAAGAGTTTATGTTCATGTGGGACCCACACACATTATCCTCCCATGGGTGGTTATATGGGGGTGGGCCCCACCATCAACCTCTCTTTGGAGATAATAACCACCAACTAAATAAATTGTGTAACACAACAATTTATTTAATTTATTATGGATCCCCAAAATATAACTTCTACTCCCGACAAAACGCAACTGTGGTAAAGGCCCCCTTAGGTGAATACCAGCCCTGCGACTTCATCGGTTTCCTTGGATTTCAATTCTGAGAATCGGTTCAAAAGTTAGAAAAACCCGCACGTACCTTTTCTGAGCGTACCTGAACAAACCTTCCAAAAATGATTTCGGGCACACCGGGCCTTGGAATCAGGTGTCGTAAAAAATTACAGACTCATAAAATTCCAAATAAATTGAGAAAAAAATTTCCTTGAAATTTGCAGGACATTAAATTTAAAATATTTATATAAAATGCATAACAAAATTAAATTACATAAGATAATTAATGAATGATCACAAATTAAAAATATGTTTCAACATATATTCCTCAATACTAACATAATTAAATTATATATATATATATGAAACCAATTAACTATATATAGAAAATGTATTGATGAAAAATGACAAAGTCGGTTATAAAATTTAAAATAATCACAATAGAGGACAATGTAGCAGAGGTTAGTGCACTGAGAAAAGGGTGGGGTCTTATGTTATGATGGAAATAGGTAGGAGGAGGCATAAAAATATAGGATAAAACCAAAACGACTTAGTCATAGGGAGAGTATTGTGTGTTTTTTTGTCTTTTACAGGTTATATGGGGTCAACTTTGGACGAAAATAGTAATGAACGAGGGATATGGAGTATGAGACTAGGAGGGGGAGGGGTCAGTTTTGATTTTTTATAATTTATTAGTTATTATTTTATAAAAATTACTATTTATTTTATTTAACTTTGGTTTTAATAAGACTATAATCAAATTATTAATTATAATTTTTTAATTTAATAAAAGCACCAATTTATGAAAATTACTAATATAAAAAATTATAATTTAGTGGTAGTTTTATAAAATGTTTTAAAGAGATCAACACAAATAAATTAATTTTTTTATTGAAATTTGGATAAATCATAAGAGTAATGAAAAAATTTTGAGGCCACAAATAATGATTTTGAAGATGATTCATGTCTAATAAAATCAGGTACAAATAATGAAATTGTGAAAATTTGGGAAAATTTATTATTGGGTGATAAAATGAGGAATAATAATGAAAATATGCATATAATGTATAATAATGATATGTGTTGGGATATATAAGTTATAAAAAAGAATTAAAATCATTATATGATAATTTTTATTCTCTTATATTTCTTAAACCAATTATTATTTTCATATTACCGTGACCACACTTGAATAATTTTATAATTGTGGATTATAGGTTATAATTATATTAATTATAATAGAAAATATATGAGTGGATTTAATATTATTTGTAGTTCTAATTAATAATACATTAATTTCTTGTTAACTAATCATTTATTAGTAGGTTCTAGTTAATAAATTAATGGATAAAATTCATCCCAGATTCTAAAAAGATGAACATGATTACAAGATGATCAATAATTATTTATGGTTATATGGAAACATAATAATCAAAATATTAATTTAATTTATCACTATAATTAAAATTTTATTAAAATTATATTGGTAATTATTTTCTCGTTGGTATGTTCTAAGTGAATCTATAGAGAAATTATAAAGAGGGAGATTTTTTCTCTTATTAATCAATGAATTTATCTAATCAGTAATATATTAACATATAAACAACCCAAAATCTTCTCATTTTCCATTAAATGTATCCTTACATCTTATACACCTGTCTTACTTTCGAACCATTGAATACTTATTTGAATTACTATAATCATTTTAATATTTTTCATAGAAAACACTACATGAAATCCCATTTTTTAAATTCTTTTATACTTAAGGATATCTATTGATTAACATATATTTTTTCTTATATATATACACTATAATATACAAATTATTTTGATTTTACATGTACACTTTCTAGTTATAAAACACCCCAAAAATTCTTGGAGTTTCTTCCAATGACAATGATCAATAATCCAGTAATTAACATTTTTCATACATTTTTTTTATAAAATTTGAAAATATTAAAATTTGAAAATGAAATTATTCCACATATAAATTTTTTATTTATTTTATCTATTAGTGCATTCTTTTAAAATATTAATGGTGTACCATTATAAATCATTAGAAATTATAAGATCAGATGATAGAGCTATTTTTGTCAAATTGTTGTGGTTAAAGTCAGACATATAAGTATTCTCTATAAACATACTAGCATCAGAAAATTTGAAAGAGTAAATTGAATGTAATATCATGATGATGACATTAAACATAATTCCCATAGGAGGAAACCCAAAACTAGAAGGATATTTCTTTAATTGTTCCTGTGTTTTTTTAAACTTTATTCAATTTTTTATAGTTATTTTAATATATAAAATTATATGAAAACTTGATAATTTATAATATTAAAGAGTCCATAGAACATCTATTAAGGTAATGTTTTAATGGAATAAATAATTTTACCATTACATTTACTTTATTCTCTTTATGAATTCAATGAATAATAAATTTTTATACACCTAAAGTTTAAATAAACCTCAATGTGATATTATATAAGGGAAAAGGGACTGGGTTTTTCATTAAGACATATTTGGTTTTACTATATATATTGATCAAGGATAAATGATTATTTTAAAATCACATTTTTACAATTTTTAGAAAAAATATTTTAATATTTAATTTAATACAGTATAAATAATTCTTTTTCCTAAATTAGTTAACTCAAAAAAACATTAAATTGAGTTAATAGGTTTGTTTGACATGTAATATTTAATTATAATAAACCATAAATAATATATATGATAGTTAAATCGATCTATCTAAATACTATTGTAGATGTTAAATCATGGGATGATTATTTTTCCATGTGACAATAAGAGGTTAGTTGAAGAACTATGGTTATGAAAGTAAAATATTTTGATAAAATATGGGAAATATAATCTTGTATTATAGTAAGGGGTTGACTAGACCAGTTCATAATTCATACTATAAGTAAAATAAATTATTGAATAATTCATGACCAAATTTTCCCTATTTCACATGGTATAAATATATAAATGATGATGTGTTATGTCCCAAGAGGAGGTTATGATGATGATTTGAACTACATAAGCTTCAGTGGTCGGATCTATCATATATTTCATGTTATTTTCTAGATCCAATAATTTATATAGATATATTTTTTTGGAAAAATAAAATAATTCAAAGAGAAATATAGATTAATTAATTAATAATTAACCATTAGTGTAGTGTCCCAGTCTGAGAAGCCACCCAGAGGCACCCCGTATCCAGTTATTCACATGGTCTCAAGCGCATTTTCCCAAACACCAGAGGCTGTTGACTAATTGCAAGGGCCTTGGGTGTGATAGTGGAGAAACTATACACTCATTGGCAGAGTACACAGTGGAAGAAAAAACATATGCAAATAGGAAGTAATAAATATCCAATAACAGTAACCAGCAGAAGACAGGAATAATAAACAACTAGAGCCCATATATATATATAATGATGCATGATACATATGTATAGGAAAGCTGACAAACAAGTCTTAATGCTATAAATACAAATAGTACTTAATCAAATAAAAAAAGAAAAAGATAAAGAACTCCTCAGCATAGCTATCCTAAGCTTGGTCTCATGATCTCCAGCTCTGCAGCAAGTCAAGTACCTGAAGTAGAAGGTCACTTTCCCTTATCTATACCTGCAGCAATATAATATCTTTGGGCCCAAAAGCATGAACCAAATAGGGTGTGAGACTAAATCTCAGTAAGCAACCACCCAATTATCTATGCCTAATAGTCAATGAATATATGCCAGGTAAATGTACAAAAAACTGCAAATAGGAAAGTACTCAGATGTAAACAACCAACAGTATCAATATCATGCAACAACGAAAGAAACAGCTAAACCCCAAATAGGTAACCCTCTAGGATGTACTCATAGCCATGACCTTTGGTTCTACCTAACAAGTAAAATCCACACTTTGGGAAGTACACCCGGCCTAACCCATGTTATTCTGTATATAATGACTCTTTGAGGAAGAACTCACAATCAATTCCACTTATATTCTAAGGTTGTCATGGACTCTCTGAGGAATCACTCACATTCAATTCCACTTATAGCCCCAAGGTCAAGGACTCCCTGAGGAAGCTTGCTCGATCAATTCTCCTTATATCCCAGGTCGTTCATAGTCTCTCTAGGGAAGTAGTCACCATAAATTATTATTATAGTCAAGAGTAATCAATGTAATTCAAAGTAAAAAAAAAGACTCACTGAGGAAGCTCGTATGGTCAGTTCCTCTTATATTCTAAATCAGTTGAAAATAATTCAAAGTCTCTCTGAGGAAGCTCACTCAGTCAGTCCCCCTTATAGTTTAAAGTGCTCAAAGACTCTCTGAGGAAGCTCACTCGGTCAATTCCCCTTATAGTCTACTACACCAGGTTCTCACGACCCTATATAGGTCAACGAGCTTGCAAATACAATATGGCCAAAGTAAACCTACATAAATTTTTGGATAAAAACTATACAGCATATCAAGCATGTAAGAACACAAAATCTCCATCCAACAACAACATGCATGGAAAATGGGTAAAGCAGCCAAAGGCTAAAAAGGACCAAACGGTCATACACAGAACATGCATGGGCAGAACACATCTAAAGCATAGTAATAAACCCTATTCATATCCAAATAACCTCTACAAAAGAATAAAATAATGGAAGGAAATCAACAGGGGTAAAATGGCAAACACTTAATTCAAATCTTAAGGATATTGATGGTATTTGCACATAATCCTCAAAGACATTGAACGGAATGGCACAAACCACCTACCTTGGAATTAGGATATCAATATATGTGAACCTAGAAGCATCAATATATTTAGAACATTGATGATCTAGAAAAATTCATAAAATGATCAACCCATGATAACTTGAGAAAGAAGTGGATTCATGAAATGAAGCTCTAGGGGAAGAGAGAACTCACTGATGCGATTCCAACATGATCGATGGTGCTCGATTTAGAGGACGAACGCAAACTTGGGGGTTCATCAAAGATCCATGGCCATTAAGAGCTCTTGGTCGAACGAGACCTAAAAGAAGATTTCGGGTGATTAGACATGACCCTAGAGCGTTTAATAAAAAAATGAAAGTACAAAGCTTGTAATTATGACGTACACAGCGTGTAATCACCGTTTTTGTACTCCTATTTAAGTGGCCTCCAAGTCAGTCCTACACGACCGTGTCAATGGCTACTACACAGCCAACACACGACCACCTGCGGCATATAAGTACACAACATGTACTCATAATGTACACACCGTGTACTTAGAAAATTTCTATAATTTCCTCTTTTTCTCAAAAACAACAGGAAAAGTAAAAACATACATGAAAAAAAGATCCAGGTTCTTACAAACTTTCCCCCTTAATGAAATTCATCCCCAAATTTTCCTAACGCGGTGTAGAAGAAGTAACCATGAACTATTCCGGACACTATGCTCATAAATCGGCCTCCCTCTCCCAACTCTCGTCCTGTACTCACCCATGCTGCCATAACACACATACAAGAGGAAAAACCAGCCACGGAGAGCCATTGTACTGCGATGAAAAATCCGTATTGAATTCTCCTCGAATGAGGCATCAACTTCAAGCTCAACCTCCTCAGGATGAAAGACATGGTACGTGTCAGAAAAGTAACGTCAGAGCTGAGAATAGTGATAAAAATCATGCATAGCATGGTACCTTTGAGGTAACTACAACTGAAATGCAACCAGCCCAACTCTCTCCAAAAAATCAAACGTCTTGACGTACCTCGGCGAAAGCTTACCATGTCTCCTAATCCTATTGTGTCCCAACCTCGGTGTGACACACAGGAAAACCTGATCCCAGACCTCAAACACCAGAGGTCTTCTCCACTGATCAGTATAAGGCTTCTGTCGAGATTGTGAAATAGACATCCTCTTCCGAATCAACTCTATCGACTCTATGGTCTCCTTAACAAGATGAAGTCCTAGCATAGCTACCTCTCCTGCCTCCATCCAACACAAGGGTTATCGGCATGGCCTACCATATTAAGCCTCACAATGTGACATCCGAATAGTTGCTTGAAAACTATTATTGTAGGAAAACTCCACAAGAGGTGTATTCTTCTCCCAAGAACCTCCAAAATTCAGAATGCATGCTCGGAGCATGCCCTCAAGCACCTGAATCGTATGCTTGGACTGGCCATCTATCTGGAGGTTATAAGATGTACTCAAAATTACATGTGTACCCAACGCCTTCTGAAGCCCCTTCTAGACCCAAGAAGTAAAATGTGCATCCCTTTATTTAACAATAGAGTGTGGAACTCAATGAAGACGTACAATCTCTCAGATGTACAGCTGTCCCAGCTCATCAATACTGATGGTCTCCTTCATCGGAAATAAGTGAGAAACCTTCATAAGCCTGCCAATGACAACCCATACTGCATCATTCCCTTGAGGTGACCTTGTAAAACTGGTCATGATGTCCTTCATGATGTCATTCCACTTCCACTCGGAAATGGGTAACTGCTGTAAGAGCCCTGCTAGTCGTTGATTCTCTACCTTCACCTGCTGGCAGGAGGAACACTTCATGAAAAAACCAGCAACACCTCTCTTCATTCCTAGCCACCAAATCTAATGGTGTAGATCACGATACATCTTGGTGTCGCCTGGATGAACTGCCCAAACTGAGGAATGAAAATCTTGCATCAGCTCCTCACGTAATTCTGGTGGCCCCCACACGCACCCCTGGAAACACAAGATATCATCCTCGCCTATGGTCCATCTAGGAATTGGGTCCTCTCCTGAAAAATTCTCCCTTAGGTCTAGGCCATAAAAATATGATAGCTGCCTCATTTGAACTCGATCAATAAGAGTATAGGTAATAGCCATAGAAGAAAGAAATGTTTTACCCTGTCTGTTGTGCACCTCCAAATGCATCTCAGAGAATAGAGCCATATTATGTCACTCACTACTAGCATCCTGAACTGCCTATATTTGAGTCCTCCTACTCAACACATCAGCCACTACGTTTCCTTTACCAAGCGTATAGGTAATATCAAATTCATTGGATTGAAGGTACTCAACCAAAATTTCTTGTCTCAAATTAAGATCACACTGAGTGAAGATGTACTTGAGACTCTTGTAGTCGGTGAAAACACAAAATGATCTCCGATCAGATAATTTCTCCAACAGCGTGAGGCATGAACAACTGCGACCAACTCGAGATCGTGTGTCGGGTAATTCCTCTCATGTGGCCTCGACTGCTGAGACCCGTATGCAACGACTCCTTCTCCCTACATAAGAACAGCTCCCAGCCCTATAGATGAAGCATCACAATACACAGTATAACAATTGCCTGGGTTTAGAAAGACTATTATTGGTGCTGAAGTCAGTCTCCCTTTTTGCTATAGAAAGGCTGACTTACAAGAATCTAACCACAAGAACTTCGCACCCATCTTAGTCAGACTCGTCAGTGGTGCTTCTAATTGAGAAAATTCTTGTATGGCCCATCTGTAGTATCCATCTAGCCCTAGGAAACATTTTACCTCAAAGGCGTTCTTTGGATACTCCCAGTAAACTATTTTTCTCACATTCTATGGGTCTACTAACACTTATGTCTCTGAGATAACATGACACAAAAAGTTAATCTGGTCCATCCAAAAGTGGCACTTTGAGAGCTTAGCATATAACTGATGCTCCCTCATTGTACTCAAAATGATCTAATGATGTGTAGCATGGCCGTGTCAAGTGTGAGAGTACACCAAGATTTCGACCACGAATACCACCAAGAAAGAATAAAAATATGGATGGAACACTCGATTCATCAATGCCATGAAAACTACAGGCACGTTCGTGAGACCAAATGGCATAACCATGTACTCGTATAGACCATAACTACTCCGGAAGGCTATAAGAGGTATATCTGATGGTCTAACGTGAAATAGATGATAACCAGACCTCAATTCAATCTTTGAGAACACTCGGGCTCCTCTGTAATGTATATCGGTTCTTGACCATCAACTGGTTCAACTTCTAATAATCCACACAAAGCCTAAGGGTACTGTATGTCTTATCCGCTAATAGGACTGGAGAACCCCAAGGAGAAGTACTAGGTCAGATGAATCCTTTTTAATGTAAGTCTTTCAACTACTTATTGAGATTCTACCACTCTGGTGTAGCCATCCTATAAGGATGAATGAACACAGGTTCTTCTCCCGGAATCAATTCAATAGAAAATTCTACCTCTCGCTCCGGATACAAACTTGAAAAGTCATCTGTAAAGGTATCCCTAAAATGATCCACCACCGGAGGAAAGTCTAACAGTGAATTCCCCTGGTCATTAGGATATAGATTAGTAATATGGGCTGTAACTTCTCCCAACCCATGTTGCTCTGGTCCAACTCTGCTCGCCTGGACATCCCATTCGCCAGTATGAAGAGACGATATGCCCTCTAGAGATGTGAAACTCACCCTGCTGCGATAACAGATGAAGATTTCCAGAAACGGAACCAACAAGTCCATTTAGAGAATGAAATCATAGTCTATTATATCTAGGACATCGAGGACCCATAGAAAGTGACACCCACCAACCTCAAGAGGGAACTCCTTTCACTAACGCACACTAGATGTCCTCATCCCCAACAGAGTGTGTAGCTTCAAGATATTGGCTGAAGAGAAGATACAGAGCCCAAGACTCTCCAAAATAGCAACAGATATAAAGCTATGGGAATCCAATGTATCAAAAAGAAAATAATCTAAAATCGAGGCTACTAAGATCGTACCTCGAACTATAGAAGGTCCGGGATCCTGCTCATGTTTGGTCTGCTCCACTATAAAATTCTGGCATGCACCGTAGCCCTGTGACCCTGCCTGACTGCTCTAAGATGATCCACCCTACTGTCGCGGAAAACCTAGTGACTGACTACCACGACCACCACCTCTACCTCATCCCAAACGGTCGGAGGAACTTCAGTTCCCAGACTGGTGAGAAACTGGTGGCGCTGCTCATAAAAGTGGGGTCATAGAAGAACCCCTGTCACTAGGTGCTGGATAGAAGAACTGACAAAATCACGGAAGATGGCCCATATTTCCACAAGATTGGCACTCTACTGGGTCTCTAGAGCAAAGTGTGTAACACCCCAAGATTTCATAGTACATAATTTCTTCAAAATAATTCAATAACTTGCACTACATTCAACACTGAGTTCTAGAACACCATGACTTACCAAACTAGCCGTTGAAAAGTAGTTATGAATAGTGTCATCAGAATTTTGAACATTATATAATTTTTATAATTCTAGAATCCATATTCAGAGTTTCTTTGACATAATGTAAGAAAAAATTAATTTTTTCTGAAAAAAGAAGTATTTTTCAAAAAAATGAAACTTTTACCGCATTTTAATGGAGAAACCCCTTTAAATCCAATATTTGAAACTTTTATATGTTCAATTTGAAAAAATAAACACCTTCTGTAGAAATGGGACATAAGAATTTAGTTTCAATAACTTTTTGGTGTTTTTCTAATAACTTTTTTATTTGGGTGAATAGTGAAGAATACTATATTTTAACTGAAAAAAACTTTTTTAATCAAAATAATTTATACTATTAAATTATACATTTTAATGGTATTAAGTATAAATAGTTTATATTTTTACCATTTTATCTGATTTTGGTCATTGTTCGTAATTTCAATTTGAAATTGGACATAAACAATTATCAATCTTTTTTATAGTTATTATTTCTAAAAAATTTTCTTTTTGGTCTTGACAACGGGAATTATTTGTAATTATATAAATGAAGTTTCTATGTATTGAAAATGGTAAAATGGGATTCATTTTTTAATTCAAATTATCAAAATTATCTTAGGGTAAAATTTTGGTATTTTTCTGAAAACATACAATTTTTGATGAATAGTGAAAACACTCTGTTATTATTTAAAATCGACTTTTTATTTAAATAATTATTTATTTTATTTAAATAATTGTTTATTTTATATAAATGTTTTTTAAGTCAAAAAATATATATATTACCTATATATGTTCAATGTAATTCATCGGAGTCATTTTATTATAAAATTAGATGTATTACATTTTATCGAATGTTTTACCGTCTTTTACCCACCTTCTAAGAGCATTTTAAAATTTCCATAAAACATGATTTTAACGCTTCTATGAGTTTAATTTCAAAAATCCAAGAGACATGGTTGATATCAGTAAGTAAAACGTGGTTCAAAAAGATGAAATAATTTCTTGTGAATAGTAACTTTTGACATTTATTTACCATTGTTAAAGAAAATAGGTTAATTATGGGTAAAAATGATATCATAATTACCCTAACACAAGTACTAATTCTATTGGATAAGTGTAATTCGAAAAAAAACAACCATAGGAATAAAATATGATCCTTTACGTCCACTTGGATTAGATTAGGACATTTTTTATTATTTAATTAGATGAAGAGTTAAAACTGTTAGATTCAATGTTTAATAACTAAAACATTTTTAATAAAGGGATACACATAATATAAATTCACCTATAAATATTAATTATAAAGATAAAAATATTTCCTATATAATGGTATTTTATTTATAATTTTTAGACATTAAATCATTTAATTTATTTATAACACAATGATGATGCAATAATTACCTTATTAATGAAATATTAAAATAATAGATATTATAAATACCCAAATAAATGTATTATGTGGATCTTTAAGAATGAAACTTATTTTATAGGTTAATATGACATGTTAGTGTTGATTAAATAAATTTTTTTTGAAGTAATAATGCTGTTATGAATTTATCAAAAACAAAATACCAAATAGTGTCAAAATTGACATAAAAGAGTTTTTAAAACAAATATTATATTATTATTTAGTATTCTATTTTTAAAAATATAATGCTCAGACAAAGGTCTTAAAGACTATTATATATGACATTAATTAACCACTTGGGGTTATTTTTTAAGTTTATTGTATGTTTATTAACCATATAATATAAAAATACAAAGAGATATCGTAAATGTCAAACTGTTTAACTAAGAGTTAAATATAAAAGACAAGATTAATATAGTGACCCCAACCTATCTAAAACCTATTGGTTGAGTAGTTTGTGACCCATCCCCACCTTAGACTTTAAATAATTCATTTTGGGGACATTATAGATCGAATATGAATTTATTATAAAATAATATTTTATGTTTTCCCTAAGGTGCCCCTCACCCCTCTTAAATAAGGGAACTTCCCCTTCTTTCAGATTATCACCTCCAAATCCATTTTTCTCGGACAAAAACTATCGAAATATCCTTCCAACTATATTACCTGTCTCCTAGAGGTCTTACTTTGGTCATAAATCCAACAATGAGATCCCTTTTGATCAAATCAAAAGGAAGAACCCAAAGAAGATGTAATGATTTCACAACCCTCTTTCATGTTCGTTTCGTCTTCCACTTACTCTTTCTTTGTTATTACCATACTAAAAAAATAACTCCAGTACCTTATATATAGTTTAATTTTATTATAAATATGGCACCACCATATTCATTATTCTATCAATCCTATGAATGATAATGTCACCATGCGTTCGTGCGTACGACTTACCGTCTCCACGCCGTGGTGTAATTTTTTATTCAACACTATGTTATTAGGATGGATATAATTATCAGTAATATGTATATAAATAATATAAATAACATGTTAATGTCTCTGTAAAATTAATTTATCATCCAATTACACACTTTTAACGAAATGATATTGTCGCTCGTGCGTATGTATGGATTACCGTCTCCATGACGCGATGAGATTCATTTCCACATTCACCATTCATCGATGATTATAAAAATATATATTACTTATAAGTATATAATATATGAAATAATAATGATATTGGAGATATATATTTATATATTTATATATGTATTTATTTATTTAATTACATATATCTTATTCACTTACATTTGTTCAATATGATATGAAAACCGAAACAACGTTTATGCATACATAAGGCCTACCGTCTCCATAAATAGTGTTTTTCATTTCATATATCTATATATTTTAAGTATTTATATTCTAAATATATATTATATATATATATATATAATGGTTTATATTCTGGAAGTATTTAAATCATTGTCTAAATGATATGGTCAAGAATAACATGTTAAAACACGTACGATATAGAAAGCGATTATTACCTGAAATATTTATTTAACATGGAAATAATTATTTAATGGGTAGTATAAAGTAATAAATTAATCATGTATGATATAATAAATATTAATATGATTTTGGTATAACTAAATAGCATAATATGGTCATTATACAGGAGGTTAAAAGTACCCTCAACCAAAAAAAAGTTCAAGGTAAGGGTTAATTTCACAATATCTTTATTAACCGAGGCTGTTTTATGTAAGCATCTACCAGGACATATTTATTTTTCATGTAAATGTTTCATGAAATATTATTCAAAGGATTATTTTAATTTATTTTTTACCAAAACATCATTTTAAATGTTTTATATATTTATTCCTCTAAATTATTCTCATTAATGTCTATGTTTTCAAAATGGGTTTTAAGGATTTATCTATATGGAAATGAATGTTATTAAAATTCTAATTACATTAAAAAGTTTCAAAGTGGTATGGAACACTTTTATTCAAAAATTTATTTAAATTTATTCCTTTCTAAATTGTGTGACATTTAAATTTTTTCCTGAAAAAGTGATATTTCTCTCAAAGAGTTTTAAAAATCATTTTCATCTATGTCAACAACCATTGATGGATTTTAAACTTATTTGAAGTGGATTTAATATGATACAAAAATTCCATTTTCTATTGAAGGTTTTGTGATATATTTGACTGTGGATGAGTTATTTTTATACCATTCATGTTTTATGGATAATGTATTGGAATTTCATATGATAGTTTTAATATGAATGTTTATGTTATGTTTAAACCATTTCATATGAGGAATGCATTGGACTTAGTATGTGACGGATAGAGCCCGCTATAGCTCCTCGATGCATCAGAAGGTCTCATGAGACAAAATAGTGTCTTAGCACAAGGACTTGACAAAATAATATTTGTATTCTTGGCAAAAGGCCTTAACTATGTGGTTATTAAATTCTGGCATTATGCATTCCATCATAATGAAAGTGGCTATTGATATTGCTTGTGATTATTCGACTAGTAGAATATCCATGTTATTAGGTAAATAGAATTATTTGGATTTATATTTACCATATTATGATAATGATTATATTGAAAAGCATTTTGTTTTAGTTTTATACATTGCCTTAAATTTTTATGCTTATTTATGAATGTTTCCGCAATATTGTTATCCTTAATGAGAATTTGAGCTCACCAATTTCTTATGTTTTATTTACCTAGGATCCCAAGAAGTGTTTTATGTTTAAGATGTAGGGTTAAGCTATGAGAATAATGGAATTATCAAATAATTTTTTTGTGTGTTCTATGTTAGAAAGTGTAATGTAACGTTTATGCATATAATCTATTTTCCAAGACTTCTAAACTGATCGGTCATTTTGGACATGATTCCTTGTAATCATGCCAATGTATTAAAATAATGCACCGACTATGGGAATATAGGGTTGGGGTGTTACAGTTGGAATAATATGAGGTTTAGAAATAACCTTGGAAACTATATTTAGATAAACTCTAATTAGAGAACATTACCCTAAGATAGAATTTGAGGATTAGTATAGAATAACTTTTTAAAATTTTGGTAAGGTAGAGATTTTGTGAGGTTTCTATGAAATACATCCTTGTATGGATAAAAACAAGAAGAGGTGGCTCTGGCACAGATGTGCCTAGGGGTAAAACCTAAAAACACCGTTTTGAGTTAGACTCGAACGGGAACTGGTGCACGATAAAGATCCATGATTCACTCTTGGTTATGACACTCCTAGTGGATATGCATAGGATAATTCACATTTTCATTACAAGGTATTTTAAGGATTTAAGAGTAAATACTTCCTCAAAGAAAACATTTTTATGATTATGGATTATATCCATAAATTGTTCAATTTATGTTAGGAATTTTACAAGTGAGGAATTATGAATTGTGATTCATAAACAGGCCTAGTGTATTCCATTGTAAAAAAATGGCACCTAGAAGAAGGAATTATAACTCTAGCAATTCGTATGATCCAAAAAGTAAAAAAGAGATCATGTCTTTCATGGTTTTAAACCAAATTTTTTTAATAGAAATAGTCTCCCATGTATTCTCAACAAATGAAGAAATAGTGTCATGTATTAATATGATATGTAACTAATTAACTGAGTTATATGTCTTGGAAGGGAAGCAAGAGAATAAAGGGTTGGTAGAGAGAAAGATGGTTAAAGGGAAGGCGGGAAAGAAGAATTTTCCCATATGTGATAAATGTGGAAATAGTCACCTTATTAAATGAAGGAAGGGAATATTAGTTTGTTTTAGTGTAGAGAAAAAGGGCACCAAGTAAGTGAATGAAAGGGTGATAAAAAGGTTTAAAATATAAAATGCATCATCTGGAAGGCGTTGGGACACTATATGAATCAATGTCCCAGACATCAGAGTAAGCCTCAAATTATGCTATTGGATAATAATCATGTTATGATACTACCTCAGATGAAGATGAATTTCTAGTGTTCTTATGTTGTTATTATTGAATTATTTCATTTGAGTGTGGTATCATAAATATACTGGTTATATGAATTATAGAGATAAATAAGGATTGTACTGCAGTACTATTTTATTAAGGATTTTAGATTATATGGTTCTAAGAAAAGTGAAGTAATTGTAATCTACACTTTTTGGAAAATAAATGTTTGAAGGAAAGGTCATCCTTAATATGGTCTTGATAATGAGGTAGTGATTTTGGAATGATAGATATTTGATAAGGATAAAATATATTGGATATTATTGACTTCCATGGAACTGATTAATAGTTTGTTTATTTCATCATTGTTGGAATATTCAAAATTTATGGATATAAGGAATATATCCAGTATTATATAAAGGATAAGGGAGCATGAATGTTATCAATAAGGTGTTATGGTAATTCTGGGTGTTACCATGTTTTAAAATAATACACGATGAAGGTGTTCACATGTTATTACATGAAAAAAGGATCTTTATTATGTTTAACATCCTTATAAATGTTGGACTGTGAGTTTGGATTGAGGTATTTTGGATAAGTCTAAAGTTTGGAATGAATTAATATTGAAATTTGATACTATTTTTATGGTTATTTTTTTATTGTTATAACAAGGACAACACGTAGACCGTGTGATAATTTGTCTCATCGGACAAAGATGTGGAAATTGAACCCACAACCAAAGTGCGATTGGGATTTATCACCTACCACTAGACTACGTGGTGTCCATGGATTGTATAATTTAGTTTTTTTAAAGGGTCTGATAGGTGAATTATAAATTCAATTTTTTTTAGAACCCTATACTATTAGGATAAATAGAGTATTTTTTTGAAATCTTTTGGAGTGAAGGATGAGTTTGTTGTAGGAATTATTTTAAGGATGCGACTCTACTTGTGAAGTGTATATATATATATTTTTCATTCTCTTATTCTATGGGTAAATTAATTCTTAAAATTTAGGGAAGGGATCTTAAAACCTAAAATGTGTTATCCTAATACCTTATGTTTTGTTGAACTAATTGTATTTTAATTCATCATAGATTGAAGGATTTGAGACCATCAATTTAACACTTGTTTTTGATTGATGACCTCAATCACTCCCTATAAAAATTTAAGTTTTTTCTTTAATTATTTGTCTATAATTTCCATCAATGTTCTCCTAATCAAGATCACAATTTAGATGTGATTCTTTAATTTACATTTTCCTCTTATTAAGACTAAATTTTATTAACCCAATTACTGATGTGGGTTTTCCCACAAAGGTATTTTCTATTTTCAACCTTTTTTTTGAATTTTTTTTCAAATTGCGATGATGAAATTTATTGAAGGAGGGAAGAAGGTAACATCCCAAGATTTCATAGTATGTTATTTCTTCAATGTAATTCAATAAATTTCACCACACGCAACACCGATTTCTAGTGCCCCATGACTTTTCAAACTATCCGTTCAAAAGAGGTTATGAATAGTATTAATAGAATTTGGAACATTATAAAATCCTCATAATTTCAGAATCCATATTGTTAGTTTATTACACATAATGTAAGAACGAATTATTTTTTTTAGATAAAAGAAGTATTTTTTAAAAATGTAAAATTTTACCGCCTTTTAATGTTAAACCCTCATATAATCTAATAATTGAAACTTTTATATATTCAATTTGACAAAATAAACTTTATAATTGGGAAATTAGAATTTAGTTTCAATAAATATTTGTTGTTTTTCTGATAACTTACATATTTCGGTAAATAGGGAAAAATACTATATTTTAACTGAAAAAAACATTTTTAATAAAAACATTTATACTATTAAATTATAAATTTTAATAATTTGGAAGTTTAAATAGATTATATTTTTACCATTTAATCCAATTCTGGTCATTGTATGTAATTTCACTATAAAATCAGTCATAAACAAGTGTCCATCTTTTGATAGTTATTATTTTTTTAAAATATGCTTTTTGGTCTTGACAATGGGAATTAATTTTAAATTAATAAATGCAGCTTCTATGTTTCGAATTTGGTAAAATGGAATACATTTTTGAATTCAAAATATCAAAATTATATTATGGTTAAATTTTTGTATTTTTATGAAAAATTTTAATTCTTGAGGAATTGTGAAACACACTATGTTATTGTTTAAAACTGACTATTTATTTAAATAATTATTTATTTTATTTAAATTTATTTTAAGTAAAAATTTATATATAATACCCAAATATGTTCAATGTAATTCATTGGAGTCATTTTATAATAAAATTTGCTGTATAAAATATTATCGAACGATTTACCGTCTTTTACCACCTCCTATGAGCATTTGCATATTTGCATAAAATATAATTTTACCAAATATGTGAGTACAATTTCAATAATCTGAGAGATGTGGTTGATATAAGTAAGAAAAATGTTGTTCAATAAGATTAAAATAATTTTTTGTGAACAGTAACTATTGACTTTTATTTATCATGGAAAAAACTAAATAGGGCAATTAATGGTAAAAATGATATCATAATTACCTAAAACGTGTCCTAATTCTATTTTATAAGTCTAATTCGACCAAAAAAAACTTAGGAATAAAATTTTATCCTTTACATCCACATGGATTAGATTAGGACATTTATTATTATTTAATTCAATAAAGAGTTAAAAGTGTTAAATTCAATGATTAATAATTAAATCATTTTTAATATAGGGTTACACATAATATAGATTCAAATATAAATATTAATTAGAAAGATAATAGGATTTAATACATAAGGGTATTTTATTTATAATTTTCATACATTATATAATTTAATTAATTTATGACACAATGATGATGCAATAATTACCTTATTAATGAAATATTAAAATAATTGATATTATCAATACACAAATAAATATAATTTGAGACTTTTATGAAATAAAATAAATTTCTAGGTTAATATGACATGTTAGGGTTGATTAAATTAATTTTATTTTAAGTAATAATGGTGCTATGAATTTATAAAAAACAGAATACCAAAAGGTGTCAAAATTGACATAAAAGAGTTTTTTTAATCAATATTATACTATTAAATGGTATTATATTCCTAAAAAACCAAGGTTATATAAAAGGGATTAAATTCTATTATATATGTCATTAATGAACCACTTGGGGTTCTCTGGGAATTTTATTGTATGTTTATTAACCATATAATAAAAAAATACAAAGAGACATGGTAAATGTAGAACTATTTAACTAAGAGTTAAATATAAAAGATAAGGGTAATATAGTAACCCAAACCTCTCTAAAAATTTTTGGTTGATTCTTGTTCGACCCATACCCACATTAGACTTTATTTAATTCATTTTTGAGACATTATAAACCGAAAATCATTTTATTATAAAATAATTTTTTATGTGTTTCCTAAGGTGCCCCTCACCCCTCTTATAAAAGGGCACTTCCCTCTTCTCTCAAATTCACACAACCAAAGCTATTTGACTCAGCCAAAACCTGCCCAAATATCCTCCCAAATATCCTAGATTTATCTTAGTGGCCTTATATAGGTCATTAATCCAACATAAGAATCCCTTTTGATCAAATCAAAAGGAAGAACCCGAAGAAGAGGTAATGATTTCACCACCCTCTTTCATGTTCTTTTCTTCTTCCACTTACACTTTCTTTGTTATTACCATACCAAAATAATAAATCAAGTACCTTATATACACTGTGATGTTATTATAAATATTTCCCAACCATATTCATTATTCTATTCATCCTATGAATGATAATGTCACTATGTGTTCGTGCGTACGACTTACCATCTTTATGCCCTGGTTTAATTAGTTATTCAACACTATGTTATTTAGATGGATATAATTATGAGTAATATGTATATAAATAATGAAAATAATATGCTAATTTCTCTGTAAAATTAATATACAATCGAATTCCACTCCTATAATGAGATCATATTGTCGCTCATGCGTACGTACGGATTACCGTCTCTACGATGCAATGGGATTCTTTTCCACGTTCACCATTCATCGACGATTATAAAAATACATATTACTAATAATTATGTAATATATGACATAATAATGATTATATATATATATATATGTGTGTGTGTGTGTGTGTGTTTATGTACATACATATATCTCATTTACTTTCTTCCGTTCAATACAATATGAAAATAGAAACACCGTTTATGCGTACATACGACCTACCGTCTCCATTAACTATGTTTTACATTTCATATATATATCTATTATAAATATCTATATTATAAATATATATGATATATAAATCAAGGTATATATTCTAGAAGTATTTAAATCATTATTTAAATGCTACGATCAATAATAACAAGTTAAAACACGTACGATAAAGGAAGTGATTATTACCTTTAATGTTAATTTGACATAGAAATCATTATTAAATGGGTAGTATAATGTAATATATGAATCATGTATGATATAATAAATATTAATATGTTTCTGGTATAACTTAATAACATACTATGGTCATTATACAAGAGGTTAAATGTACCCTCGACCAAAGGAAAGTGCAAGGTAAGGGTTAATTTAACAATCTCTGTATCCATTTCCATGTTTCATGAAATAGTCTTCAAAGGGATTAATTTAAGGTAATTTTTACTAAAACAACGTTTTAAATGTTTTAAATATTTATTCCTCTGAATCACTCTCATTAATTTCCATGTTTTCAAAATAGTTTTTAAGGATTTATCTATATGGACATGAATGTTTTTTAAATGTTAATTCATTTAAAAAGATTCAAAGTGGTATGGGACACTTTGATTCACAAATTTCATTAAATTTCTTCCTTTCTAAATATTTTGACTTTTAAATGTTTTCATGAAAAATATATATTTCCCTAAAAGAGTATTACAAATCATTTTCATCTATGTCAACATCATTTGATGGATTTTAAACTTTTTTGAAGTTGATTTGTTATGATAAAAATTTTCAATATTGTATTGATGTTTTTTGTAATATATTTTATTGTAAATATGTTATTTTTATACCATTCATGGTTTATGGATAATGTATTGACATTTTTTATGATATTTTTAATACGAATGTTTATGTAATGTTTAAAACTTTTCATATGAGGAATGCATTGGACTTAGTAAGTGACGGGTGGAGCCTGCTATAACTCCACGATGCATCAGTAGGTCTCATGGGACAAAATAGTGTCTTGGCATAAGGCCTTGGAAATATCTTTTTTGTTGTCTTGGCACAAGGCCTTGACTATGTTGTTATGAAAGTATATAATTATGCATTCCATTGTTATGAAAGTAGCTATTTATAGTGCATGTGATTATTCGACTAGTACATTATCCATGTGAGTAAGTAAATGGAATTATTTTGATTTATATTTTCCATATTATGATGATGATTTTTTTGAAAAATAGTTTTTTTAGTTTTATACATTTCCTTAAATGTTTATTCTTATTTAAGAAAGTATCTGCTATATTTGTATCCTTACTGAGCCTTTGAGCTCACCCCTTTGTTATGTTTTATTTTTTCAGGATCCCAAGAAGTGTTTTTTGTTTGATATGCATGGTTAATCTTAGGGAACAATGTCATTCTCAATGTATTATTTTTTTGAGTTATATGTTAGAAAGTGTAATGTAACGTCCATGCATGTAATCTATTTTCCAAGACTTATAATCTGATCGGCCTTTCGGGACTTGATTCCTTGTCATCATGCCAATGTGTTAAACTAATGCACGGAATCTGGGAATCTAGGGTCGGGGTGTTACAATGTGGCCTTGTATGTCCGCTTCTCCCACAATGGTAGCACACCATATGGCTACCAGAAGATGCATCCCACCTGCTCTGATCTCCTCGTGCAGCCTCCCTGCGGTGCATCCTACTATCAGATGTCAGAGCACTAACTTTGGATGTCAACCCGCCCTGGTTCACAGCTCTAGAATCCCTCATATTATGCTATGTAATCAGCATCTCGTTGACAATAAAGGATATCAAAGTCAACATGAAGATGTTCACCTGAGATCAGATATTGTGCCTCAGACCATCCTCAAACGTTCGTGTAAAGAACAACTCATTACCTCCTAGGATAGGCATGAAACAATGAAACATTGTGATGCGAAAGGACTAATCCATAATAGTAAGATTACCCTACTCCTGACTCATGAACTCTCGGGATAGATCGGCCCTCAAGGTCTCGGGATAGAAGTAATCGTAGATGATTCACTAAAACACATCCCAAGACAAATTATGTCGGCCTCCCACCTGTGTGATCACATCCCACCACCTCTTGGAAGAATCTCAAAACATTTAAGTAGAAAGCTTCAACCTCTTCTCCGTAAAGATCTCCAGATGATCGAAAATTGTCAGTGTGGCTTCTATCCATTATTCTGAAGCCTGAGGTCCTCCATCCATTGAGAAAGTATGAGGATTCTGCTACTGGAAGACCCTCTTAAAATCAGCCATCGATGGGGTAGGAGGCAGCGCTCCCTGAAAGGTCTGCATCATCTTAATAAATCCCTCCCCGAACTGTGCATCTGCACCTATTTCAAGTACAACAGCTGGTGTCAAGGCTAGTACAACTGGAGGATCTGCAGGTAATCCATGATCAGCCATGTCCAGTGTCTAATCATCGTTTGGAAACTAGTGCACAACTGGAGGACGTATTGGGGGAAGGACTCTGCATGGTCAAGCACACACCTTAGATCAAGGTTATCAAGGACTGAAAACATGGTGTGTATGAATGGAACAAGAGAAATAAACCATTAATGTTTTATAAAACATGACTACCCGGTGTGTACATTTCCTATATGGTGTGTTCCCTTAAGTCATTTACTTGGGCGTGTACTGCTGCTAGAGTCCTTCTACACAGTTAAGCCATATGGCTCTCATAAGACAAGACTACACAGAGTATTCACGGTAGACAGGACATGTAATAGACAAGCCTCACATGGCCCGTGTTGTTAGTGACATGACAGGACACATGGATCACACTACACGGCGTGTTCCACGTGGACACGACGTGTTTTTATTAAGGTATTATATGTCCGTGTTGCTGGTTACATGGGAAGAAATAGGGTTGAAACAACACAGCGTGTTCATCTTGTACATGGGGTGTTCCCACAAGTCCTTCCCCGTCCTGTGTCTCTGCCCCCATGGCCTACGACATGGGCAGATACTACACGGCGTGTATGTAAAGTACATGGCATGTACTTAACAAAAAAAATTTCTTCCCAAACATAATAATACATGACATGTAATTAACACTACACGGAATGTTGTATGGGTTTTTCCATATAGTAAGACTCAGAAACTACTCTGAAACTTAGAAAAACACTAAAATGAAGATTAAAGTGAAAAATTCAAATCTGTGATGGCCCATACTCTCTGTGAATCAAATTTTGGCATCTTATACATGTTATAAACAAGGAAATGATCCACCAAATTCTGGTCCATGAGGGACCATAACACCTCAAGAACCAATGTATGTAATTCATTCAAAAAAATAACCTTACACAAACAATACCCTATCAAATAGTAGGTATTTTTATCAAGGCATGTATCACAACAACATGCATATTCTACACAACATCTATCACAACAACATTCAATCGCTAATTCATTCTAGATGACTTGGGAAGAATGCATGACATGTGATTTCTAGAAAGTGCCTATATGATGCATGAGATGGATACCCTCATCTCATTTGGTTGTTACAGAAATAGAACATCGATAATGTCAACAGTAATAACACAAAACATGTGAGTCACCCAATGGTGAAAATAAGATCAACAGTAAATTTGAAAAACTAAAAGAAATTATAATAAATGAGGTAGATTGGATTTTCCCTATACAGGAGTTAGCTACTCCCATGAACAACTTATTACCAAGTATGTATTCAATCTGATCCTTGGCTAAAGGCTCCAAACAGTAAGTCAAGAGAACAGAAATCCTCTGATACGACTTTGTAACGTCCTGGTTCCGGAAGCCACCCAGAGGTGCCCCATACCCGGATAGTCACATAGAATCATGAAAATTTCCCCAAATGACAGAGGCTACTGACTATCAGCGAGGGCCTTGGGTGTGATAATGGGGAAACTATGCCCTTATTGGCGGAGTACAGAGTGGAATAAAAAATAAAGCAAAGAAGAAGCAGTAAATATCCATTAATAGTAAACATTGGAAGACTGTAACAATAAACAAATGGAGCACACACACACACACACACACATATATATAATGATTAATGATACATTTTTCTAGGAAATTATCCAAACAAGTCACAATGCTGGAATTACAAACTGTACTAAACCAAGGAAAAAAAAGGAAATGATAAACAACTCCTCATCATCGCAAGCCTAAGCATGATATCATACTCATTAGCTCCACATCATGTCATGTACCTAAAGTAAAAGTGTGCTTGACCATATCTATACATGAAACAATATAATCTGTTGGGCCCAAAAGCATGACCCTAAAAAGGTGTGAGACTAAATCCTAGTAGGAAACCACCCAAAGATATGTGTCTAACAGTCTGTGAATATATGGCAGGTAAGAGTATAGAAAACAACAAACAGGAATGTACTCAGTAGAAAACAATCCATAGTTTCAATATCAATTAACAGTGAAACAAAGAGCTAAACCCCAAATAGGAAACCCTCCGGGAAGTACTCTTAAACATCCCCTCTGGTCCTACCTAACAATTACAAGACACCCTCGGGGAAGTACACTTGACATAACCCTTGTGGTTAAGTATATAAAGACTCTCTAAGGAAGCACTCACAATCAATTCCCCAGATAGTCTAAGGTAGTTATGATCTTTCTGAGGAAGCACTCACTATTAATTTCCCATATATCCCCATGGTCAAGGACTCTTTGAGTAATCTTGCTCGGTCAATTCAATTTATTGCCTAGAAACCTCATAGACTCTCTAGGGAAGAACTCATATCCATTCCCCTTATAGTCTAGAGTAATCAAGTTAATTCAAAGTAAAAAAAATAATCTTATAGGAAGCTCACACAATCAATTCCCCTTATAGTATAATGAAATTCAAAATAAAACAAAGACTCTCTGAGAAAGCTCATTCCTCGATCCCCCTTATAGTCTAAAGTTCTCAAAGACTCTCCGAGGAAGCTCACTCAGTCAATTCACCTTATAGTCTACTAAAATAGGTTCTCAAGGCCTTGTTTAGGTCAACAAGCATAGCAATACAATATGTCCAATGTAAAACTACAGAAAAACTTGGCTAAAAAGTCTACCACATATCAAGAATGTCAGAACAGAAACTCTCCATCCTACAGCAAGAGGCACAAAAAACTGGTAAATCAGCCAAAAGCTAAAGAGGACCAAGTGGTCATAAATAGAATATGCATGGAAAAAGACATCCAAATCATAGCAATCAAAGCTATTCATATCCAAATAAATTCTACACAAGAATACAAGAATGGAAGGCAATCAACATGGGTAAAATGGTAAACCGGCAATACCATGCTCAAGGGTATTGGTGGAATTTTCACATAATACTCAATTACTTTGAGTGGAATGGAACAAACCACCTACCATGGCATTAGAAGATCGATATATGTAAGCCTCGAAGCTTCAATCTTTTTCTAACATCAAAGATCTAAAAAATTCTTAAATATTTAAACCTATGATATCTTGAGAAAGAAGTGGAATCATGAAACGAGGCTCAAGGAGAAGATAGATTTCACCGATGTGATTCCAACTCAACTGACGGTGTTCGATTGGGAAGATGGATGCACGCTCAGGGGTTCGTCGAAGATCTACAGTCATAAGAATCTCTCGGTCAAAAAAGTCTTAAAAGAAGAGAGTTATGGAGATTAGACATGGCCCTGGTTCATTTAATGAAAAAATAAAGTACATTTCATGTACTTTTTAATTACATTGTGTGTACTCGCTATTTGTATACTCTGCTTTAAGTGGCCACCAAGTCACTCCCACACACCCGTGATTGAGGCCACTACATGGCCAGCACACGACCTCCTAAATAAAAGAAGTAGATGGCGTGTACTCATAATGTTCATGGAATGTACTTATCAAAGTTTCATAATTTCCTCTATATCTAAAAAATGACCCGAAAGGGAAAAACATACCTAAAAAGAAGATATGTGTTCTTAAAATTAGTACATAAAATATTATAAGGGATATGTTCCCGATGTTTAGAGATGAATAATCATTAGTTACCAAGGTAATACAAATATATTCTTACAAAAGAAAATTTTGATTTAGTGCTTCAATTTAGTCTATAAAAATTAACAAATTTAACATCATTATATCTATATATATACTTCCTTAAAAAACCAGGTATATTGTAACTTCTAATGAATCTAATGGAGCATTAATATGAAAAAAATTTATTCATGTTCTCACTATCATACCAAAAATCTAAAGTAATTTCATATTAATATTGTGAAAATATTTATGATAAAGATACTAACCAAGATTCCAAAGTTATTATAAATGATAAAAAGGTATAGTTAGGGGGGTATTTTCTCTAGAGTCGTATATTTTAATAAGGTGAATAAATAATTAAAATAATTTCAATAGAATATAATGTCTAACATCCATTTACTTGAGACTTATCACATTATATTGATGAATTTCATCATAAATATAATTGGGTAAAAAAATTTAGAATTTCGTTATAGTGCATATGGTAGATTATTATAGTTAGTTCCCTAGAATTAACTGATATGTATTCTATAGGGTACCACAATTTTTATAAAGTCTAATTTAAATATTCGTATATTTTTTTTATTATTTTATGTATCATTAATATTATAATGTAATTTGAATAATTATCACGTATTTATTTTATATTGACTCCATGTTATAACAATAACTTTGAAATCCATGATGATATTCGTAATTAAATTTTTTATATGGTTTATATAGATTAATTATATGAGACATAGATGATGTCTCACAATCATGTGTCGAGGGACAAATATCATTAGGAATTATTCTCCTTAAGTTCATAATTAGTTATCTTTAAGATAAGATATATTGAAGATATAATTTTAAATAAAAATTTTGATATATTAATAGTTCATTTGATATTTCTATCTAAGACCATCTATTTTGGTCCCTTGAGTTGAGATAATTACTAAGTTGTATGATTAAAATCTTACTTTTTCTTATAAATAAAAAATATTATGACATATGTATATATTACAACATATATATGAAGTTAGGATAAATCAATTATCATTTAATCTTGTAATGGGTATTTTCCCATTTATGGTTTTGTTATTATTATAGAGGATGCCCTTGAAATTCATTATTTCAAACCTCCTTGATGTTTCTAATGGAATTTTTCACCTTAATAAAATATTTAATTTTTACTCAGTAACATATTCTCATAACGAGGTTTCACGAAATGGGTGTGTCATAAGTGATATAGAATTAATTTAATGGTACGGAAAAAATTTCCCTTACAAGTTAATATAAGAAGTTCTCTCTATCATTTTTATGAAACAAATGTTTGAATAAATTTCATCACCATGGTTGTCTAACATTACTCATTTAAAAAATACAACGAGAGATAAATCAATAACATAGGATGATGACATAGATATATATCCTATTTGATGAGATATTTGTATACAAAATAATTATATTGCATTACAACATTCATAAGAAGGTTGTTTTAGTTTCTATAATATCTAATTTCTCTATGGGTTCCTTGTCAAGTTACTAGATTCTAATATTATAAATTCAGTATGTTCAGCCTATTAATATTGGAAATAAGACTTGAGTATCACACACTAAGTGTATCAAGAATTTTTTTAAATTACATTGAATTTATGTTTAAGAATAAATTTATTCCCAGCCTTCATAATAATATTTACTTATGTCATGTTGTTCATAATATTTAATCATTAGATATTCAAGTTTATAATATGTGAGTTGAAATTAATTACTTGTTTATTGATTTAAAATATATTCAATATAATGTTTATTTATTCACATTTTTAGTTGTATTTCAAAATATATATTTCAATTAGGTTATGTTGAATATATACTCAAGTAAATATTCACTCACAAGATAGTTGAATGAAGTATTTATTTTTTTTATCTAGTAAATATTTTTATAATTCATGTATTGATAATTGGTATAGAATAATTTAGATATATTTCAATGATCCAATGTAGATGCTTTTTATGTAAAATAATATTTTTTTTTTCAAAAAATGCATATTTGATCAATCAAATCCCATGTAAAATAAAGAAGATTTTATAATTTTTCTATCAATTGTAAAATGGGGTATAAATTATATTAAATTAAAGAATAAGGGTAATTGTTCAATTATTTTATTTACCAATATATATTGTAAAATATATCATTTTTACCATAGACATTGTAGATAGTTACCACCCTTAATCTAATATTCTTTAAATAACTAGGAGGAATTATCAATTATTATTGATATAAAGAAATTTTTCATCTTTTCCTATAACCTATGATATTGGGAACATCATGCCAATTTTTGTTGTGCATGTCGGGAAACGTCAAAAGGGATCCTCGGTGCAATTCATCAACATAAATACTATGTAATGGGGGGATGAAAAAAATGAATTAATTAATAAGAATAATTCAACAAAGGTAAGATTATTTAACTAAATTATAAAATAAATATGCATGATCTGGTCTATGGAATTCGAGGGATAATATCCCATGTTATTTTCATATTATATATTGAAATTGATAAAGAAAATTAAGAATTGGGCTTTCACTCAATGCATTCATTATTCCATAAAACAATACGATAAGGGTGAGTATACACATATAATTAGTAGGATCCTACCTATATGTTATAATGTAGATATGGAAGAAGAATACTAGTATATTAATTAAAATAGTGAAAAAAATCCCCACCTTTTTAGGTTGACTACTACCCAACTACACTAAGGATAACTCACCAAAATTGTATGTAATATAATAACATACTAATCAAATTAATTTGTATAAAAAGATAACCCTCACCTAATTCCCTTGTAAACTATTCAACCTCATGCCCCATTGACATAGGTTTTGGAATTCCTATCCCTTATATATCATATAAAAATTGACCTCATTGAATTCTCCATGGAGGGATATTGAAGAGACCTTCGTGATTGGAGAGTTGTTGAGTGTTTTTGAATTTAAGAACTATTATGAAGTGTAACATCCCGGTCGAGATGACACTAAACTAATGCTATGATATGGTTACTAAGGAGGTTCCAAGCATGAATCCTAATATTTTAGAGGCTATTAAATAATAGCGAGGGTATCAAGATTTTTATGAGGGTATTATACAATCATGTCAGAGTAAGAAACTAGTAGAAATTACCAAACATATTCCATAGAAGTAAATAATTAGAGTGTAGAATAAATAAATATAATAATTATATAATAATAAATTAAATTAATTAAAGACCTAAATGTCCATGTAATACATATATAACTGAATTCCCACTATCCTGATCACGTATATAAGAGTACATAAAAAAACTCAAATAAAAGTTCATGGCTCTACTGCTAACTCTAATCCAAACCACATACATGGTCTCTATGACACAATCGATCTTTTCCAACCTAACCAATCAAATCCACATGGTAATATATGCTTGATCATGCAACCATAGGCCTAAACACTATCCATCATGTTTTCATGCTTAACCCAAAAAATACACGAGGTGTACATGCTCGGCAAGGTGCACGTAGAGGGGTGAGAAATAAATCTCATCAGGAACGCCTAAATGGGAATCCTAAAATCTACATTCATAAGTGTATGCTCATGCATTATGCACATTCTAGCTGATGAAGAACTAAAATAAATAAATAATATCAAACCACAATTGATCTTTGGGTACATGATCCTATTCAACAATGTTTTCTACAACCACCAAAATAAATATGTCTATATAGGTTTCACCACGTATAAATATATACATATTTTGATAAATATATATTTTGATATATTATATATTTTATATATGTGTGTGTGAGTGTGAAATACTAGTTAGGACTTGAGTCATGAAACCAAGGCATCCATTCATAACATCATCAGGGTATGAAGGTTCAGTAAGGGCAATCAACCAAGTCCTTTAAACATATATACATAATGAAATGTATGAAAATCCCAATCAAAGATATTATGATTCATATATAATATCGAAATCATAGGGCATGAAATGTATTATTCAATTAACCAATAATTAATTGATGAGACCGTAAGGGTTTGCACGAGAGCTTCCCCGCAGCGACCTAGTGTTCGCTTCCAAGGGTATGTGCCGCTGCCTCTGCACCGATCCTCCCACAAGCTGTTGTTTTTCTACCGCTTGGATCGCATCCGGCTCCCCCTCGAGCGACCCAACTGCATGCCCCCAACGATGACCCCACAACTCCCCTGAGAATGGCATGGTCTACGTCTCCACCGAGAGGCACTGTCTGTGAAGACGTCGATGCCTCCCTCCTGGATCCCTCTTCCATGAGGCCACTGTTGTCGATCGTGCCCATTTTCCCCTAGATCCGGTGTATGTTGGTGTGCACAATCATATGGAGGATGCATCCCTGTGGTGGCCCCTTTTTCGGTTGTTCCCTTGTTATTGTGTCGTCGGTGTCAACTCTTGAGAGCTAAGTTGGCGATGCCTCCTCCGCTGTTCACTCTCCTTTGATGGCGTGATGCTTGTGTGCCACTGGTTCGGGTTTAATTTATTCACCTTCGACGTTTTGGTTGCAGGTTCTTCTTGGCCTCTTGGTTCAGCAATCCCCTAGTTCCGCATTAGGAGCTATCTCGATGAAGCCCCCATTTTCATCAACCTTCCTTCTTTGGTTATGTGTGAGGGACTCTACGTTCGGTATTGCCCTCGGCATACTCCGACATTTTGTTCCCCATGTTGTTTGATGGTTTTTCTTTTCCCCAGCTTCGATCTAGTGTTCGTTAGCCCTCCACTGCCCTTATTACAATGTTCCTCCAAGCGTAACCCCATACTGGTTAGGCTCGAAGGTTTCATGGAATTTTGGGATGTTGTTGGTGGCTCTAGAAATGGTAGTCTGATAACTCATTTTCCTTGTTTGATTTTCACTTAGCCACAAAGTGATGGTTAGGTGTTTTGTGTTTTATGAGAAGGACTGTTTCTGGACATGGTTATTTTCCTATCCCATCTATTACTCTTTGTCATGGAATGTTTTTGTGTTTCTTTACAATGTGGGTTCTCACCTAACCGTAATGTGTTTTCAAAAATAAAAAAAAATGGATTTTCAGTCAATTAACCAATAACTATGTTAAATTCCACTTCTAACAATCGAATCAATGGGCATGAAACATCATCTCCAACAACCTAATAATGATGTGCAAATGAAATGTTCAACATCATAATCAAGGGGAATGAAACTTCATGTCCAACATCCTAATAATTATTTGAAAGACCATGTACAACATCCTAATAAATGAGTTTGAAACATCATGTCCAACAACACAATAATGATGTGAAATAACATGTCCAAAATCCTAGACATACCTGGTATGAATCATATTTTTCAACAACCCTACCCAAGGTCTCCTGATGATAACCAAACTTGTAGTCTCCAAGGTTGATCCTTAGGAAGCATATATGGAAATTTAGAATTAAGAATTTTTAGATGGTGGATCCCAAAAAATACATATGGGAATCCCAAAAAAATAGTGAATCAAATAAGTCTGAAATCCACATCATAGATAGTAGCTACATGCATCCCCATCATTTCATCATGTTGCATCAGGCCCCATGGGCTGAGTCTAAAGAAGCACATCTGTAATTTATTATTGTATCCATGGTTACTATTTAATAGAATATGTAATGAGTGAGGGTGGTTGAATTCTTAAACCCATCACTAATTCCACAACCAATCCAGATTTCTGTTTCAGTATGGGTTATATGGTGAAACCCACTACCATCTCCTCCCAAACCTATAACACACTTGCTCAGGTTCAGTCATCATTAGGGAACCTATTGGTTCTCTCTGGGTAAAACACTATAGATGAATCCTACTTAAAATACTCTATGTTAGCATCTAAAAAATGATATCCCTCATTGGGTCTTTAGAAAAAGTAATCAATTGAGGGGATATTACATGGGATCCTAGAAAAAGAGTATAGAATAGAGGCATCATACATGGAATCCTCTTGATTATGAAATCACATAGTCATCCTACACAAGATCATTGTAGAAAACAAATATCTCTATGAAAAACATCATACAAGCCATGTATCTAACATCTCAGAGCCTCCTGGGACATAAGGAAATATCCCAAAATGGATACATCCTCACAAGAAACTCTATATACGTATCAATAAAGGGATATGTCTCACGATCTATCTCATATCAAGGTCTCACTCTTGGTCGGTCCCAACCACTCAGTCTTATCAAGATTAAAATCATTCCCGCTAACTAGGTACTACCTAAAGATACACTAGATGGTGACCATGGTGAACCTATTCCATGTCCACTCACCATTTCATACAACCCTCAATTCAGTCTCATCCCTATCTACACTCTTATGACATAATTGATATTATTTTTCAGAGGAAGAACCGTTCCATTTACTATATTACCCCCAAACCTCTAAAGTATCCTTGAAACACCCTAAGGGTTCCACCACCATGATCTATATAGAAAAAATGATCAAAATAGAATACACAATAATATAATTCTATGTATGGGGTTTTAAAGCATTAAAAACTGTCAAAAAGGTAGTTAGGAAGGAGTAAATGATGTGTATACCCAAGTACATTGTGTGTACTCTCAAAGCCCCACCTAAGAATGTACTTCATCCGGACATGGCATACAAAACCAAAGTAAATGGAATGTCACACATGTACACTACACATACCCTACATGGGGTACCTTCCCATGTACCTTACATGGCTTGGACATGTTTTTTTCTTAGTTGTGTACCTTCCACACCTGAGTATGACTTCATATAGTGTATACCTTGTACACATCTTGTGGGCCTAAAAACATCATCAGATCATAGTCTCCTCTACATAACTGAGTACTACAACAGAACATGTATACCTAGAACATGGAATATAATTACAAAAAAGTGATATTCCCTGGATAGGAAGAACATAAGTTGTGTGTTCCTAAACTACACATCATATGATCAGAGTTCTCAGATAAAAAACCAATACGAATAGTGAAAAACCCCATTTTTCACCGAATTAAGTTTATATCAACCCTCTAGAGGTATATAGAAACCATGAATGTGATTTATGTAACACCCCGAGCTTCCACGATACACTTCTCATTCAATAATGCAATAGCTTGCATTGTACGCAACTTCGAGTTCTAAAACACCGCGACTAATCAAAGTAGCCGTTATGAATAGTAATAACCACTTTTTAAAATTATAGAAATTTTATATTTCAAAATGGACTTCATTTTTGGATTCGGAATATCGAAATTAGCCTATGTTGAATTTTTGGTATTTTTCTGAGAACTTCTAATTTTTATGAATAGTGAAAAATACTTTAAAACAACTTTTTTAATCAAAATAATTTATAGTGATAAGTTATACTATTTAGTGGTTTTAAGTTATAATTAGAATATATTTTTAACATTTTATCCAATGGTGGACATTAGAATTAATTTAACATTGAAATTGGACATAAACAATTGCCAATCTTTTGATATAAATTGTTTCTTAAAAACATGCTATTTGTCGTAACAGCGGGAATTAATTATAAAATTAATTAATGAAACTTATATGTTTGGAATTTTGTAAAATAGACATCATTTTTGAATTCGGAATATCAATTATAGCTTAGGGTGAAATTTTGGCCTTGTTCTGAAAAACTTCAATTTTTGATGAATAGTGAAACCACTAAGTGGTAGTTAAATAACTGATTTTTCGTTTAAATGAAATATTACCACTTCTGTGATTTGATTTTCAAAAATCCGACATACATGGTTGTCATTAAGAATTAAAATTTGGTTCAATGAGATTAAAATAATTTTTTGGTGAATAGTAACTTTTAAGTTCTTAATCGCGATTAGAGGTAATTAGTGTAGTTTAAGGTACAAATAATGTTTTAATAATATGAGATGAGCATGACACTTGTCCTACTCATATTGGATGAGTCATGGCCGACCAAGACAACCCATGGGTCAACTTGGGGACCCCAGGGAGCCACTTTAGTTGGAAAATGACATTAATATATATTTATTTAATGTTAAAATTAAATTGACACAAACATGAGTTATTTTACTAAAACAGTTTTTAAGTGGGGTTACACAAGTCCAAATTTTTATTATAAATATTCATTAGAAATTTAAAAAGATTTCCTACATCATAGTATTTGTTTTATAATTTTTAGACATTAAATAAATTAAGTTATTTTTGACATCATTATGATGCAGCGATGACCTCATTATTTAACGATTTAAATAAAATGAGAAGATAATGCAAAATACAAGGCTTACACTTGTCCAAAGCCTATTGGATGAGGAGATTTCGAACCCTTATCACATTATCCTCGAATTATATAAGTGTGGGACCTTTAGAATCCGAAAAGCATTGTGAAATAATATAACATTTCAATCTTTCCAAAAGTGCCTCTCCTCTCCACTTATAAAAGGCCCCCACCTCTCCCACCTCATTTACACTTTCAAGCCATTTGGCTCGGCCAAACTCTGCCCAAATACTCTCCCAACTTCCCCCTCTTACTCCTAGTAGCCTTACTTTGGGAATAACTCTTCCCAAGGAAGCCTTTGGCTCAAATCAAAAAGAGTTACCCGATTTTGAGGTAATGTCTTTTCTAATGTTGTTTTGTTTTATTTTTCTTCTCCAACCCCCTAAACTCTTTTTATTCATTTCTTTTGTAACAACACCAGTATACTCAATATACTAGGATGTTGTTATAATAAGTATTCGAGCTACAATTACACACACCTACATCTAATGGTTAAAGAACATACGGTTTCTGTGGATGGCGAATTTCTGCCTCACGAAACGATGATTGTTCAACACTCATATAACACCTTCAAAGGTGGCCATTAAGATGTCACTATTTTTATATATGATATATAATATGTTTATGTTTTACTTATGCTTCTGTATTTCTCATTTATGGCATACTTTATGATTTCCATTATGGGTAAAACGCGATAATTTCATTTTAGGAAGTGCGGACTACCACCCCCTCAAAGTGATTTGAATAGTTAATGCCATATGTGGGATGTATAAAGGATGAAGTAAATGGTATTATACACTATATTATACTGGAATTATATTATACATTTATATCATTATGATTTAGTTCCATTAAATATGAAATTCAAATGAAAGTGGCGTTCATGCGTACGTACGGCTTACCGTCTCCATGAACGGTGCATTTCATTTCTTACCTCTAAATGTTACGTAATATTATAAATGAATGTATATACTGGATATATAAGATATATATGACATCTAAATCATGAATATAATTCTGGATATAATGGATATTCTACCACATGAACAACTTGTAATTATAAGAAGTTTATTGTTGACTCATGTACCAAAGATCGACAAAACAACCGTTATTAACTTAAATAATTACATAATGTTCATATCATTGTAATAAGTGATATAATAAGGATAAATAAATTGAAAATGGTTCTTAATAAGGTAGATATTAACTCTAGTTTATTATTCAGGAGGTTAAAGAACGGTTGAGTCAAGTCGGACACAAGGTAAGGGAACTTCTTAACCCAACTTCCATTCTTTGGGTTAATCTCCTACTTTCAAATTATGTCATGATATTATTATGTCATATCTTGTACTTATACATTCTTTATGTGTACATATATTTAATACACATAATAGATCTATTTTATTTAAAAAATGATATTTGTAAGGGAATTTCTTAACCCAACTTCCATTCAATGGGTTAATCTCGTACTTTCCAATTATGTCATGATATTATTATGTATTATTTTGTACTTTTACTTTCTATATGTGTAACTATAGTGAATACACATAATAGATCTCTTTTATTTTAAAAATGATCTTTTTAAGGACTTCTTCTCAATCTCCTTTCATTGAGGCATATTTGGCTTTATACACAACTTTCTTTTATACGGTGTATAAACCCCTTTGACTTTTATGTTTCATTCAAAAGGAATTTTTTTATACGAAGCGTTTTACTAAACGACAAAAAGGGAATGTTTTTCTTTCCGTACTTATGTGGCGACAACGAATTCTCCACCACCGTGACCATTATTTGAGTTTCGGCTTCCTCTACAAGCCATCATTTTTTTAATGAAAAATAAATACAATGTTTTAACTTTCTTTTATTTTGGTATTGAAAATGGTTTTGAAATCATTTTTATTATATCAATGTGTTGTATTGATATCTTGTGAATGAAATATGGAAATGTTATGTTTCCTTTATGGATGTTTTATGTGATATGATTATGTTATGGTTTATGATATGTTTAAACCTATTCATATGAGGAATGCATTGGACTTAATAAGTGACGGGTGGAGCCCGCTATAGCTCCTCGATGTATCGGCAGGTCTCATGAGACAAACTAGTGTCTCGGCACGAGGCCTTGACAAAATCTTATTTGTGGTCTTGGCACGAGGCCTTGGCTACGTGGTTATGATAGTCTGGCATTATGCATTCCAACATTATGAAAGTGGTTATTGATATTTCATGTGATTATTCGTCTAGTAGAATATCCATGTGAGTAAGTAATGGCATTATTTTATTTTACTTTTTCCATATTATGCTGAAGTTCAAGTTCAATAAGGCTTTCGTTTTAGTTATACATTGCCTTAAATGCTTATGTTTTCTTATAAAAGCTTCCGCAATATTGTTATCCTTACTGAGCATCTGAGCTCACCCCTTTCAATGTTTAAATATTTTCCAGGATGTGAAGAAGTGTATTATGACTGACTTGCGAGAATAGTCAGTGAAGATATGAGTGTGGACTATGAAGACCATGTTATTGTAGTTAGTTTACTTTTGATGTAATGAAAGACTTATGAATGTATCTATTGTTTCCAAGGCTACTAAACTAATCTGTCTTTCGAGACTTGATCTTTTGTGATCATGCCAATGTTACGAAGTAATGCACCGGCTCTGGGTAGCTGGGGTCGGGGCGTTACAATTTAAAACTAGAAAGTGGTAACTATATGATTATTTATTTAATAAACATAAAAACGGACTACCTTTTTGTGGAATATACTAAAGTTGCACTGATTTACCCAATCAGCAGTTGTAGCACAATGATATGGATCCTCCCAAGATCTACGGTGGAACATGTCTTCCTTTCTCCCTCTATCTCTCTCTCTCTCTATCTCTCCATATACCTGTCCTCTATTAGTCATTATGATATAAAACCATAGATGTAATTCTCAACAACACAAAGTCTAATAGATAATAAAAAATGGGAAAACAAAAGGAAGAAATACAAATTAAAAGAAAAAGGGTTATGTGATCAGTCTTGATGCTCGACATGAGTTTATACCTCGTCTATGAACCCCTACCCCGAAATATCAAACCTTTATATATACAAAAAAAATCTAAATCCAGTGGTCAATTAATACTATTTATCTCATTAAAATTATTTGAAAATTATAATTAAATTAAGTAAATAATAATTAATAATTATCCTTCGAAAATTCAAATTTATTATAATTCTACAAGACTCATATACTATGGTAAACATATTATTATAGGACCAATTGAGTGGTTATAAAATTTATATAAGATAATATTATAGGTAAAAATTATCATTTTATCCTTCCCAAGTATCTAAAATCAAAAAATGATGTTTATGCTACATTTCATAGTTTGGAAAAACACGGGTCTTTATAACCACCCCAGAATATACGTTCGTATACATAAGAAGATTTTTTGGTCCAATATATCCCTAATCTAATCATGTTCATATTCATAACTATTATATCTTCAATATCTAGAGACGGGTCTCAAATAATTAACAATGCTCTCTACAAGTAAGAGTTCAACAGAGACCGATCTGGACTCCCTACAATACAAATAAACATATCATCACCTCACAACCAAGATCCCATTTCAATGTCCCACCCTCCAAAAATCACCAAATTCAATGACTAGAGTGGCTAGAACTCATTTATCTTATGCGTCAACTAGAAATATAAAAGCATTTTCCATTCTCGCTTTTTGAGAAAGGATTCAAGGAAAAACACTGAAATTAATTTCATAATGAGGGTCACCACCCTCAAATTGTGAAGGGTAAAATTAAAGCCATGTGGATTACATTATACCTGACTTTAATAAAATCCTCAATAGGCTTCTCCATAAACCATAAAATATATTTAAAAATCTATTTGTGTATCCAACAGTCTCCCACCACACTCAGGACTATGTCAATATATAGGACATGATCATATCTAAACTATTAGTATAGTATGATTCCATAGATAGGCATATATTTCACTCCTCAAGCCACAGCCACATAAAACTAAGCCATACCAGATCCTAAAAATTGTTAACACTATGTATCCTAAAAAGGTGTTTCCATGTCCTGTTATGGGTTAACATCTATATAGTAGCCGATTTATTATTGATGTCTCCTCTACAATGGAGGGACATTCCCCATTTTATCACATATAATGTGAAAACATTCATGCATCATATGTCCTTAGCTCATATATATCCACTCAATTATTTAGAAAATTCCACCTTGGACAACTGATGTAAACCATTATCATCCAACTCATGATCCCACAAATAAGCTATTATAAGGTCAGATAACAATTCAATATGAAACTTCGGTCTCATTAATCTAGAATCCCCCATGAAACTCCTCATTAAAATAAAGAACCTCTCTTGTGCTGTACTTTATTCCATGACTAATCATCACAAAATATCATTTCTTGAAATTAATGTTTCAGACACGCAACTACTATTTAACCCATCTAGGTACCCTAACAATCCTTCCCATCAAATCCATTCTCTAAATAATAACACCTTAGGTTCTCCCTCCTAAAATAAAGACATAATCACACCTGTATTAAAAATATAAAGAACCTACCATGTATCGACATCTACATGAGTTCACTATAAATATCACTTCCTAAAAATGGATCCATAATCATATTCCAAACACTCTCATAGGTTACACTCAATCCAAATAAATATAGACCTATAAGGGTACGAGTCAAAGAAAATGGCCTCTAGGTCTCCGAGTTGGACCTATCAGTCATTTATGAAGATGGTGTCACTAGGTCCAACCACATATCCCATATTTAAATCCACTCATCAAGGTCACATCTCATGGGGCGTTATTATCACACTCGTCTCAATGAAAAGAATCTAACACGCCTTTCCAACCTCTCTAAAAGAGGTAATGATAATATTAACCTAAATGGGTAAAAATCTTTCAAAATGGTTATAATTATAAAGTTTTTCATTAGTATTTTATATAGGAAAACACCATTTATGTTTTAATTTAAAACCTATTTAATTTCATCCAATTTAATTATTAATATAAAAAGATTATAATGGAATCACCAACAAAATATTAGACTAATTAGGCATTGATACTCTTTGAGAATCCTTATAAGGGACTTCTCCCTGGAGTTTCCAGATATGAACATATAAATGATAATAAACGTAAATTCATAAGGAATTCTCATATAGTAATACCTTCATGAGGTCCTAATTCACTATAAATTTTCCGGCACCTATTAGCATCGCACTAGAGTACCTGAAAATAAAACGACAAAAAGATATTGTTTATGTAAAATACCATACTAATAAAGATAGAAAAATACCTGTAGGTTGTTATGAACCTTTATTAAACCACACCTAGAAAAGAAACATCCATAATTTTCCTATATAAAATGCATCAACAACCATCTCTGACCTAAAAGGGTCAATAATGTCATATAAAATCGTCTCAATGATCAGTGTGACACCAAACACTTGTTTTAGTGATGAAGAATTCTATTCCAATATATGAGTATAAATACTGTATAGGTTGTTACTGGAACATTAAATAGCTAAACCAAAGTGAAAATGACAAATCAGGAGTCAGAAACTAGGCATCATGTCATCATATTGATGTACTGGGGTTGCTGAACCTCCCATGCATGAGGACTGAGCCATTAGACTCACAACCAAAAGTTTCACCATAGATCAACATAAGATAACCTCAAAAAGTTATATATATATATATACCTAGATGAGTATAAGGTAAATATATATATATATATAAGTAGTCCTAGTTTTGTATATTTACACAATGAACCAATATCAGAAAACACCATTTGGGTTGTTATTAACACTAACAATTTTCCTCTTTCATCAATATTAATCACACACAATAATGAAAATAGAATGTGGTCCCCATGTGCAAATATGATGTATGAGACGCCTATTTAATTTTCCATCAAAGAGTCAAAATAAACCATTATCCTTTCAAAAAACAGTCAAGAGACAAAAATACATAACAAATCATAACTCCACAGTACACATGTGTCACTCTAAGTGAAAATCATATAAAACTATAATAACAAATATCAAGAACAATAATAACCTATCCCTAGTAATAGAGACATATCACTAGAATATTATTTTGACACACCAACCTGATATCCAACATAAGTTTAGAAACATTCCTAATACTCCTTTTTATCATATCCCAAATAATAAAGTAATATAAAAGGAACATCTCTATCAAAAAAATTATTTCCCCAGCACAGATGCCAAGAAACTAGTGGCCTATGAGGATTCTCCACAAGGCCTCAAGTGTTCCTACTCATATGTCAATGGATTACAACTAGTAGAAGGGGAATTGGTTGTGTCTATGAGAAGTCTATGACCTCATATAATAGTAAAGAACGAACAAAATAAACAAGTCATAATCCATAGTAAAAAATAATCTGAGTACAAAAGAAATAAATATTAAAAGGTTCTAATAATATATGAAATTATGTAAATAATTGAATGGAAATGTTTTATATATAGAACTGATATCTTACTAGGATGATCACATTTCCAATAGTACATAATTAAAGTACATGAATCTACTGCAAACACTGTGTCAAAAATTAACATGATCTCTATAACACCATCGAGTGGCTATAACCCGATCAATAGAATCCAAATGAGTAGCAGTGATCAATCATGAAAACTTGCTCATAATCCCTACCCATCATCTATCAGATCATAACATGAATGAATATATATGGTTTTCCCACATATAAAGGTGTACATATAGAGGGTGATTATGCACTTATGATAGAATATTATAAGTTCGTTATTTAGGACGGTTGATTATGTGAAAACACATGTCCAATATCCTAATCAATGGGTGTGAAATGTAATGTACAACAACCCAATAACTATGTGAAACACCGTTTCCTATATCCTAGATCAAGGGGGGTATGAAGAACCACGTAGAAATACCCTTACAAATTCCTCGCATTGATAATCAAACTTACAGTCATAAATGTTGGGTCCCAAGAAGAATATCTAAGAATCCCCAGTCAATAAGGCACAGAATATTAATCCTTGGAAATACATATGGGAATATTGAAAAGTAATAGTAAACCATACATGGAGCAACGACAGATCCCATGTAGAACCTATAGGAATCCCCATCTTAGAATCACATCTCATTATTCCACAAATGATGAGTTCTATGAATTACATCTGGAATTAAAATAATCATCCCACATTACAATATAATAGAATAATTAAATGTTGAGGGTAAATAAAATAATATATTCTCAGGATTTGATGTTCGGTATGGGTTCTACGATTATTCCGGCTACCATATCTAACAAAACCCACAATTCACTAGCTCTAGGTTAGTAAATATCCTGGAACCGAGTAGGTCCCTATGTTTAAAACATTAAAGAGGAATATTACATGTGATCCTCAATTTCAACATATAAGAAAAGTAATCCTACATTGGTTCCTTGTAAATAATAGGTATGTTGTGGTATCCTACACAAGATACTTGGAAAGAGTAAGGAATTGACGCATACTATATGGGATCCTTTTAGTTAAATCAGGAAGCAGAGGAATCCAACATGGTATCCTTGAAATGAGTACAAGATAAGAGGTATCCTACAAGAGATCCTTATAAACAACCAATATCTTAGGTTAACACATCCTACAACCTATTTCATTAACATCCCATAACCCCATGGGCCAAAAGGTAATATCTCAAAATTGATACATCATCATTGGAAGGAAAATATAGGAATCAGTCAAGGGATATGGATCATGGACAACCCCAGATCAAGGTATCACTCTAGGTTGGATTGAACATGCATCCCCATAGTCTCCTTGAGAATCATCTTATTCCTGCTAACTATGGACATTCCAAATATACACTATTTGATGACCTTAGGTAACCCTTTCCAAGTTCACTAACCATTACATATGATCCTCATGTGGGTATCATTCTCTTTCTCACTCTGAGGGGATAAACACTATTTAATAGAGTAAGAACCTCATTATTACATCCATCAACCCAAAAAACCATAAACAGTCCTTAAAATACCCCAAGGGTTCCACCATCCTGATCTACATCAATCACACTCAAAATGGGCCTCCATTGCATCAAATTACATCTTTATGGAATCAAAGAAAAAAAAATCCAATTGGTAATAAGGAAGGAGCACATGATGTATATACCCTATTACATGATGTGTACTCTCAAATCCACATATAAGAGTATTCTTCCACTGGACATGGCATTTAAAACCAAAGTACAGGGTATGCAAAACATTTACATGGTGTGTACCCTATATGTGGTACCTTTCCATGTACATCACATGGTTGTGGAATGTGTTTTTTCCAATACATATTCCTTCCACACAATGTGTAACCCACATGGGGTATGGTTTTGTACCTTAAACAGTCGAGTTCCCATGAATGAATATCTAGCCATAAACTCAGCTATATAATAGAGTATAGCTACATATAATGTATAAATAGTACATGGAATGTGGATTTGAAAACATCAACTAATCATGTACTCGTCTACAAGACTAAATGTACCAAAGGCCTTTTTTTATTATTTTTGATCATACACCTTTCAAGGGGTGAGGTGGAACCCTTAAAAGGCTCGAAGTATTTGATACAATTACATGACCCGTACATCTTACATGAAATCTCCCAGACAAGACAAATTGGAACTTCTTCTCCCCAACAGAAGTCATGATAACTGTAGTCCCCTTTTGTATGGATGGTCTGCTAGCTGTCCTGTGAAGATCTTCATAGGCCCAGTACCGATGGAAATTCCATAACCTCTCATTATTCTAATTCTAGTTATCTTTGATATGGGGAATGTGTCTGCATTGATCCTCATTAGAAGATATTACATGACTATATGGGACATCCTGAGTTCCGTAGAAGTACCTCTCTTCCTTCTTACCTCTTTTTCTCTCTCCCTATCCATTTCATATCTCATTCATGGAAATAGAAACCCAATGTGTTCATGCACAAGATGCCATGGTAGAAAAGTGAAATGGAAAGTGGGAGAATGAATGAAAATGAGAATAAAATGGAAAAGGGGATCGGGCTTGGCCCCAACACCTAACATGATTTCATACCTCCACTTGGAAAAAACCCTTGTTCAAGAATCAATAAAAAAGATAGAATCTAAATCAGTTAATCCATTCAAATGATACATCGAAACAAAACTATGTGAATAAATTAATAATTAATTAATTAATTAATTAATTCTAATTATTCAATGAAAATTAAAACAACTTGGAATTATAGAAAACTCATGCCCTCAGGCAAACACCTTATTATGGTAGTGGTCATTTAAATTATATGAGATCTCCTGCTCTGGGAAAATGACCAATTTACCCCTCAGAATCATTTGAAAGCAAAAAAATCAAATTTCTTCTCAATTTAACTATTAAAAAAATTAGGGGTCTATAAATGATGTGAATTAAAACGGTAGGATATTTGAGTTCAAATAAATTAATATGGTTTATATAGAATTTATCTTTGCACTAAGGGATGTAGAACTCCCAAAACCATCATTCTAGACTCTAATTTATGGTTTAAGTAATCTTCAAATTATGATCATGATATGAATAAATTCATGAGATAGTTAATTAATGGGGTTTGAATGTGATTTCAAGTTTTATTTTTTTAGAATGAACTCATTGATGTGTTTTATTCTAATTATTTCTACGTGGAATATAAAATATTGAATATTTATTGAGTAGAAAAAATCATTACATTTAGGATACTTACCACGTTGTAATAGATTAAATAAAAATAAGAGTTGACACTTTTAAAAAAGATCAGAAATTAACCATCTATGTTGTGATGTTAAGAGTTCACTTTGAAAATATTCAACTGGGCTGTCCAAATTTTATGTGTTGTTATTCATGGGTTCTGAAGAATGTCATGATTATAGAAGACATAGAATAATGTAGTCAATGTTTTCATGCCAAAAGGAGGAAGGATAGGAATTTTTATTTTCACGATTATCATTTATAAAATAATTATCATAGTAAAATTAGTTTGGATACACCATAATAGGTGTTATATAGATATGAGTAGATATAAAAACAAGCCCACAATGTATCCATCTACACATAAATTGTGGAGCGCTTTTTAAAATCAAGGTTAAAATATAGAAATAGATATAATCAATATATTTTCTTTTAATCAATTCTATTTAAATTTACGTCATCAAATCATGATATATATATAAATATTTATTGGTTTTATTATATATATTAATAACTAAAAATGTAATCTCACTTCGAGATAATAGATTATACATTCTAAGGACCATTCTAGGAATATTTTGGCTCGGACAAAGAAGAAAACATGGGTTCATGCGTGATCAAAAAATCGTAGGCAGTAGAGAAGGCTATTTGAGATTGATATACTCATTCAAGATTATCAAGATATTTCTTATAATGGTATTTCAATATAATATTCATCCTCCTAAAAAATAGTTCTTTTTGTTAGTAATATAAGATTATTTATTATGGGATTTGAACCAACAGAAACCATGTATTGTATACTCCATAACATTTGTGAATAAACCTTTTAATAACTCATATACCATGTGTTATATCTCTCTCTATTTAATAATAAAATTTTATATTTTGAGATAGTACACATTATTGGTATTTAAAAAATTATTTTTATAATTTTTGTTTCGGTAACCATGAATTCACACTCAATCTCAATGGTGATTCACTATCAAATAAGCATTTTACATGGTTTCATTATTTAGTTTTTATTGATGTTATCTACTCATTATTCACCAATTTATTATGTTAAACGTTACTATTATGAATAGTTGTTCTAGGTATTTTCTTGAGTATAAAAGTTTATTCTTTTTCTTATTACATATTTTCTATCAAGAATATCTATTAAAATGAAATATACCATCAATATAAATATATTTTATATGTTTTATTTGAATGGATTTCATTTATATAAAGAGTGGATGGTTTCATATCTTCTTTTTCATGGATTGGATATTCATGATATTTTATAATATAGATCACATATTCATGAAGTTGGGAATTGTTTCACATTGATTGAAAATAAGTATATTCAATTTGTTGAGAGGGTGTGTAATTAATTACTCACATATGTCTTTAAGAAAAATTTTACATGAGATATGGTTACAAGAATCATGAATATAATATGGATGAATGTCTGTGATATTCAGCAAAGAGAGAGGAAATTAAGGAATCATGGTTGTAAAAATTCTGGGACAATTTATGCACATATGAGTGGGAGAATATGTATTGGTGGAATAGTTTTATGTTTAGTTAAATAGATTTTTTTTCATTTAATTGAAGCTATAATAAAATTATAAAAGACTCTAAAGTGGTGATGAAATTTAAGAGGATTCAAGCAAATAAATTTGATGCAAATATTTCCACCCTTCATGAAAATGAGAAGGGTGTATAGACCATTTATCAGTTAAAAAAATGTCTTGATAACATATTGTATGAAGAGAGAGCCTAGCCTAATAAGAGAAGAAAAATTATATGAGATAATATTCCAATCACCCTAAGTTTTAGACTTGTTGAACAAATGTTTCCTCCTGGGGTGGGAACCAAATGTGAAGATGGTTTCATGGATTTTTTTTAATTCATAGAATTATTTTCTAAAGGAATGAAACATTAAAAAGAAAATAATAATGTATAATTAATTTTAAGAGTTTCAATTGTTGTAATATTAGAACTTCTTAAAATAGTTTCATATATATAATAAAGAATATGTGGTGGTTGATAAATTTCATTAGTTATTGTAGATTAAAAATGGGGAAATTGGTCAAAATAGAAGAATATCATTTTACGTAAAATGAAATTTCAGAAAACTACTAAAAGAAACAGCCAATAAAACATGATTCCACATATAATGATGAGTGGAAAATGATAATAATTATACGAAGAAATGAATGAAAGATTTTATTTATAAATAAAAAAGGTCCAATAATAGTACTGGTTAAAAATTTAAAAGAGGTAGTGTATAAGAATATAGAGATGATGAAACATAAAAAAATTAATATTAAAATAAAAAATTTCACAAACATGAATAAAATAAAGAATCTTGAAAAGGAACAGAAGTCAAAAAAATGATTCATTAAATAAATCTCTTCATAAATATATATATAAAGAAATTATTGGGATTGGAATTGTGTTTTTACAATATGTGAGCGATCTCAATGAAATACTTAAAAAAGTGACCTGATTATTGATATTACCAAAGTAAATACTATTAATATGAAAAATTAGTTGTATGATATTGAGGTGAAATTAGATAATGATAATATTTCATCAATGAAAACATTCTTTTAATTTAAAAAATCTATAAGATTAATTATTCAATGTTTTAAAACAGATGGAAATTTTATTGATTATTATAAGAATCAAGATGTTTTTATTATTTTTCTATGAAAAATCCTATTATATTCTAAATCTATTCACCTAAAAGTATGTGACAACAACAATAAATGGAATAATAATATTAATTGACCTAATAAAGAGAAAAAAACCTTTTTTCTATAAGGTTGTAGGATAGAAATTCTAAATGAAGTGAAATATAGAAGAAGAAAGATAAATTTGAGGCAAATCTTAATGGGAATGTTAAGATAAAGGTGGATTATTCTATAAAATAGGATGTTGAATAGATGGAATGGTGTTCAAATAAAAATGAAGAACACGATGTTTGTTTTTATGAATTTTACTTCCTAATCTGAAGATTTCTCTTTGCATTGAGATGTTGGTGTTGGTGAGATACTGGAAATAAATACTATATGTAATGGTATAATTTATTTCTCCCTTAAATAAAGAGAGTACATGGTTCAAGGGGGAGTTAATATGATGTGTTGTAACTTCATAACCACTCTAAGAGGGATCAAGGTGTTTCTTACATTGGCTTTTATTCACTTTATTGTTACTTCATAGGATATTATTCTCGAGTTAGTAGGAAGAAATTTTCAACCGATTGGTCATCCTAATCACTCTCAAGAATAAATAATTCAAATAATATAAATCATGTGTTGGAAAAAATTTCTTTATTCACCCACACTAATATCCATCTAAGGAGAATACACCAATAATTAATAAATGTACCAAATAACCAATATGTCATTGATTTCATGAATACAATTTTGATAGTAGTCACTCAACATCAATGATCACTATTATTATGATTATTTGGTATAATTAAATATCTTTTAATGGTAAATTCTGATTATTCTTCTCTATGAATTAATTTTGGAACAGTTCAAAAATATATACATATGAGTATCTGTAAATGTTCTATAGAAATTCGAATCTTTGTATTAAGATTATTGAAATGGGGATATAATATATAACATAAGATTTCCCTTGCATCATTCCATACATTATCAACATTGGTTTAGTAGAGGTAAATATTTTTTCTTTAAAAAACTGAATATGATACTATGTCTCTATAAAAATATTATTTCATATTATGATTTTTTTTGGTATTCTATATTCTTAAAATAATCATCCAAACCATTTAATTTTAATCTTTTTTCTTCTTGTCTCTCCTCTCCTATTCATATTCTCTCAAAAACAGGTATGTTAGTAAAAAAGGAAATGTTCTATTCACACTCTCTAAATTGGATATATCAATCATGTCTATATTATTCTAGAACTAATATGAGAAATTTTTTAATAATTACATCCTAGAATATAAGTCTTTGATCAATTTATTGAATAACTTTTCCTATATATTACATTTTGAGATCTTACTAGATAACCTAAAAATTTTATTATAGTAAAATATTCCTCTTTATATTGAGTCAATCACCATGTCTCCTTTAACATTTTTATCTTTTTGAATTTTGAACCAAATCATCAATATTTTCTAGATACAACATATCTATAATAATTTCAATATATCTATTTAAAATTATTTCATAAAAACATTCTTCTTTAAACATCTAAAAAGAAAACCCTTCCACTTAAACCACAATGCATCTCAAGTCAATGTACCTACTTTTTAATACATATCATCTACTAGATTATATGTGATATATTTTAGTCTTCATATACCCTTTATTATTTTATTAAATTTGTACATAATATATTATTATAAAATCATTCCATATTATTCATTTGAAATATTATTACAAATATTTCACTTAAAAATTTAAATATTTTAATTCAAAATTAGTAGTTATAAAAAATAAAAATATCCCTAAAATATCCCAAATATTATTCATTTTAAAATATCAATAAATACACATTTTAATTATATATTATAATCCACACTTTATTTCTTTTACAAGTAGAACAATACATTTAAAATCTATCTTTAATGTTTTTTTCAGAAGAAAAATTATTCTTACATACCAACTGAACCTATAAAATTATTACTATATTACCTGAGTGTATTTATACATATCAGTAATTAAAAAAAGGTGTATTCCTTAATGGTGTTATACCACTTCAATCTCAAAATATTTTTTCTTACGTATGTTTTATTTTACTAATTCTTGGCTAGTTGATTCTATAGGGTATTACTACTTGGCCTCCAATATATATAGATTAATCATATATAGAATTAATTTTTTTATAATTTAGACATAAAACTTATATATTAACATCACACAACCCTTATTTATTCTTACATAAAATCTATTGTTATAAATTCACTATTACATAGCTACATTAATTTTATTATTATTCTTACATAGCATTATAAATTATGAGTGACACTTATACATATTCTTTATTATATATTTATAGTTATGTAACCTTTCAAAAAACAAGTCTAATCTTAAATACCAGCTAATTAAATAATGTGAAACATTTACATTCACCAATAATAACATTCATATATATAAGAAACTCCAAATTATTTTTTTTCATTCCCTCTATTAAATTAATTCTATTATAATACAATTTAATTTTCTATGTTGTTATTATATATATTTTGAAAACACCAATTTAATCTTATTCAATTACATAATTTTCCAAATTTCTCCCTGAACATTTTCAATAATTTTAACATGACTTACAATGCTATATTAATCTAGAATATATAATTCGAACTCCACCATATGTTCAATAAAATCAATATAACTCATCAATCCTTTCTACCATATCTCTAGTAATACTTAAAATCTTTTATTATTATTCTACAAGCACTATACATGAACAAATCCTTTTACCCCTTCTATGTATAACAAAATATTTCCATTTAATACATTTAAAAAATTATTAACCAATATAAATATAGTTCCCAATACATGTACTCTTAGATAGAGTGTTTAAAACACATACTTTAGATACATAATATTATATAAACTATATATTTCAAAAAAAATCCTATAACTAATTTTATTTCAAAAATATTTCCTTACATAAAATCACATTAACTTTTATGTTTCGATATTTAAATAATTAAGAGAAAAGATAAAAAATTAAATTTATTTAATTTTTCAACTTGTGGAAATTTTTACACTATTTAAAAAACAATAAAATCCATAATAAGTGTTTAGAAAATCCCATAAATTACCCACAAAGGCTTTTTTCTGGTAGATATAATGTGTAATATATTTAATTATAACTCTAGAAAATGGAAACATAAAAATGGGTGATATCAAACTCATGTAAGGGTAAACATAAGTGATAACAATAAATGATTATATGTGAGTATAATATTAGCATAAATAAAAAGGAAGAAATCGATAACAAAAAATAATACCATAATACAATGGAATTGAAAGCACAATGTATCTATGGATAAAAATCAAAATAAAAATATCACACGTATAATAATAATAAAGGGTAATCTATTGATGAAATAAATAATTCCGAACAACTAATTCCATGACATATACTAAGATATCATGATCTTAGACATCGTGATATTATTTTAAAGGCCTATGTCAAGGTAATATTTTTTTATAGGAATGCATAGACTAGAATAAAGATGTTAGTTTGTCTCAAGAGACATATAAATTCATCAAGGGGATATTAAGAGCCCCATCCATAACTTATCAATCCTAGAAAATTAATCATAGAATGAAATTAATAATGTATATAATACATAACAAAATTGTCCATGGAATCAATAAACATTCATATTGAAATAATGAGTACACTGATTGTCAAAATATCCCCAATAAAAAAATGTAATAGATTTTTATATAATCATCTCTCAATCTAAATAATATAGAGATATGGGAAAATTTTATGCCAATAATTTCCTTAATAAATCAATGTATTCAATCTAGGTGAAAAACCTTCAAAAAAGGATGTAATTATATAATTCTCAGATAGGAAAGTCAAAGAAAAAAATTATGACTAAGAAATAAGCTGATTTTGGAATCACAAAGAAGGTAATGAAATTATATGAGATTAATTAAACATAATAATATATTATGAGAGGATTTATAATGTAATCAATGACAATTATATGCACTATTAATGGGAAAAAATTGGTGAATATTAATTTTATCTCAATGAAGTAAAATAGCATTGCAAAAACCCTTGTGGTAGTGGTAACATGAGAATCAAAATAACACGAGGGGAACACCATGAAATTAAAATCAACTGAAATGTTATATATTAATTATAATTGAAGGTAATAAAGAATTGAATACAACATATAAAAGGGAACATTCTGTGTATTATCAAACATGTCTTGCGGAATTGAAAATAGTGATAAATGACAGTTTTGGCCTTTGAATATTTTGAATCAAAACCTCTTGAATGAAATGATTTAAAATGAAAAATAAAATACCATAATTAATAAGGGTATAATGATACAAAATAATAATTTTATGTTAGATTCACCATAAAAAACATTTGTATATTACGTAATATCTCTCAAGGGGTTAAAAAAGAAGATATGAAACCCCTTTCATATAATATAATGTTTGAGGTTAGAATCATTTAACAATTATGTAACAACAAAGAATTGTATAACCCATAAAAAATAAGGATTAAATTTAATAAAATATATTAATTTTTTATAATAAATCAATTGTGGAACATTATTGATCAATAAATTTTTTTAACTCAATCGATAAAAAAATTAGGCATTATAAACCCTTAAACCTTAGAAACTTCTAATTAAAAACTAATTGAGGGATGTAGTTTCAAATTAAAAATTAAATAAAATGAATATTTATAATATCTTGATAAAAAATATGAAAGGGGTTTTAGATACTCCATTATAAATAAAAAATAGTGTATAATAGAAAATATGTATCAAGGTGAGAAAATTTGGGTTGAGAAAAACATACCTTAAATATTGACATTAACTAAACAAAATGAACTACATTATACCAAAAATAATTATTTTAATACCATATTTAATAACTTTTTTTATATTAATATCCTTTTATACACATCATTTTTTATTATTCTTAGTTGGTGTATTAGTTATTAAATATTTTTAACATCAGTGTTGAGGCTCTTTTCCGTCACAGAGTCTAACGAATGAAAAGGGGGAATACCTTAAGCACAAAGAGATTCATCCTTTGAAGAAACATAAAAAATTGACAAAGGCATGAACAAGGATTTCATTAAGCATGGGTTGCGCAAGTTTCACCATGGTCACACAAGTGACTTGAGCGCCTTATTTTTTTCTCCCAAGGTTATCAATGGACTATAAATACCCCTTGTGGGCACCCCATTTTGGAGACGGAAAAAATAAAAAAGTCATATTTAAGCTCTCGGTGCCCTAGTATTTTCTTGAAGTCTTCCGAACACTTCTAAGGTAATTTCTTACCTATAATGGAAGATCTAAAGATGGGAAACAAGTCCCAAGTGCTGAAATTCATCAACACTTGCGCGCCTAAGTGTCTAACCCTTAAGAGAAATGGCCACACTTGTGTGCCACCTTATCCCTTCAACAGAACTTTCACACCACCGTTTTGGAAACCTTTATGGATAATAATAAGGGCTTGAGACAAGTCTCACCCAAGTATTACCCTACTGGTTAACTGTCGCCCAAGTACACCCATGTCGCACAAGTATACTTGCACGACCAGGACTTGCGTGCCTAAACAGGACTTGCACGCCTGACTCTTTTTGGGTTCCTTTCATACTTATTCAACTCTTTTCTTCAAATATACCACACCTATTCAAGATTTATCCTTAAAAATATTTTCCAAGGCATTTGTGTCATGGTTCATTTGTTGGATTCCTTAACAAAAAGGACTTCTATGGAATATCTCTCAAAACCTTGTGATTTATATAACCTTATTTCACTAAGGTTAGAGATTTCTTTTATTCAAACTCATCCTTTATGATGAGAATTTCCCTTTAACTCTGGGCATCCTCCTTACGAGTAAGCCCCATGTTCCCTAACCTAGGAATCCTCCATAGGAGTAAGTCCCAAGTCCTCTTTAACTTTTAGGAATAAGCCCCAAGTCCTCTGTATCTTTGGGCCTCCATCTCTGGAATAAGGCCCAAGTAACAAGTCTCCTTAAATTAGGCCTCCTTCTCATTGGTAAGTCCCAATCATAAGTCCCTCCTAATTTGGGAATCCTCATTTGGAGTAAGCCCCCAGTTAGAGTATCCAAATCTCTATAGAGAATTAATATCATTATGGACCTTTCTCCTGGGCTTTTAAGTCATGATCTTCATTTTACTTGGGCAGTCACACATACATAAGCCCCATATCATTCATTGTGACCACATCTTCCATGTAACATATCATTAGGTTTATTGATACCTCTTGTTTCTCACACCGAGCATGACTCACGTGAGCTTAGAGTGTAAAAGTAACCATGCCACATCTCTTTGGACTGTTAATCATATGTAAGACCCACACTTATTACTCAAACTATGTGAACTTTGATCTCTTCCTTAAAAGTAGAGTATGTAGGAAGCCTTTATAATGTTCAATCCCATAACCAATTAATACTCATCGTTCCCATATGATGTTAAACTATATCTTAATTTCCAAACTACGTGGGTTCTGATTCCTCTTTAACAAGGATACGTAGGTAGGCCATCTGCGGGTATGATCCCAACTCTAAAATAATCTTCGTCCTTGTGAATGAAAATAAACTTCAAGTGCACCACTGAGTGGTTTTAAAACCAGTATTGTCATCATAATGACCAAGATATTTTTATATAAGGTATTTAAGGATACTAAAGACTATGAATCTATAATACATACAGATGATTCTCTATTGCTGATGAACCTCAAGTACATATAAAAGATTCTCTAATCCCATACATATCAGTCTTTGATTGAAAGATCTAAAGGAAGAAATCTTTTTCATACTTTGTAAATTAATAAGGATTAATGAACATAAATAAAATCTATAAGATAACCTCAGAGTAGACAATAATTCCCCCAAAAAATGTATGATGAGTCCGACCTCCCATCCTCTCGATCAATGAAAATTCTTAAGCCTCATCGGTCCACAACCAATGGGAACCTACCTTTGGAATTTAGGTCCAAATGTATGTAGAATCATTGGAGGTTTCTAGTTCTACAAATAAACCTGTTAGAAACTAATTGGAATTTTTGAACCTTAAACAAACAAGGTCATCCCCGTTTCCAGAAGAAACAAAAATGATGAACGCGACGTGAATCCTTAACCAAGTTAAATGATGTTTTACTTATTTCTTAGGCCCTTATTTAACATAATGTGAGGGTCAAAAAAGAAATGAATAACATATGTTTTCATCAAAAAGATTTTGTGTCCAAAATTATCTTGATTATTTCTGTTATATCATACATGCACTCTTTTCCAAGATCTCCCTGCATTACAGAAATGGCTTCCCTAAAATTCACACCTGTGAATGCCTCTACTACTACTCCTGCTGGATCCTCGTCGGCTCTGAGGATGACATCACCTACTAAGCATCTTCAAAGATGGGTCTCAAATGCACTGGTTAAGGAATTCCGTCAACATGGTACCATTTCGACTCTGGAGGCCGCTCAAAAAGGCCTCCAAGTCAATAATTCACCCTCGTTGTCCGGACAACGATGACAAGTGATCAAGAACCAGGCGGTGCTAACCACCGTCTCCAACTGTTTTGGGTTGTTATCCTGGAAACACAACAACCATTTACTCCCATATTATAGGGAGGTGAATGAATAGGTCACTCAAGGCCTCAGTTCAAGAAGACAGGAGTCCTTCCCGAGGGCTCCCATCAACAGTCACTTCCAGACTCGTGCACTAGTGCACCCTCAACATGAGGAGGGTATCACCTTTAGGGGTTCGGCTTAGGTTCCTCAGACCCGAGTCCACAAGACAAACCTCTAGGGGTGAAATCTGGTCAACAGGGAGCAGGTTCTTACTTATACCCCCTCCGGAGAAGTCTATCAAGCCATCTTGATGGCAAACAACGAGCGAGCATATACACCCGTCCTTCCTGATGTTACTGCCCATCAGACTCATCTGGCAGTAACATCCTAATCCCACCAGGAAATTCCGATGGAGTATTATAGGTAGGCATATACCCCTATTTATAATTCATTATCATGTCAGGAGGCTTGTCTGACTGCACCCAATGAATCTCTCCAATCTAATATGGTGGAAACTGATAAGCGGGGGCAAACACCTGTTTACAATCAATAATTCCGTCAGCAGTCTAGTCTGCCAGTATTGAAGGAAATCTTTCAAACATATATTATGGGGATCAATCAGCAGGAACATACACCTCCCAATGTTCATCAATCCTATCAATATTCACGTTTGGTAGCACCCAGAGAAGTCAGTCGGAAAGCTCTGACGAAAAATTTGGAGCAGACTCAACTCTCTGACCCCACAAATGAGTACTATCAGAATTCATTGATACGAAATAGAGGAAAGGAGTAGGAATACACACCTACTCCAAGAATGGAATGGATGTATATTACCGTTCTTGTAGCGGAAGTCACCATGCACATTCTGAGAATGGTGAAAGAGCATAAGCAAATACCTGCCCATATTCTGGATGCCTATCAGAATATAATAACAACATCAGCAGCATCATAGGGAAAGAAACATGAATCTATCCCTATCAATGGAGTGAATCATCAACAAGTTACTCCAGAATAGATACACACCTCTGTTCCAGTCTAGGAGGGTGGTGGGGCATACTCCCCCATGTCATGCAGACAATCAAGTCATGCACATACACCCGATTTGAATGGACATAATCAGCCTAACCTAACTATTTCTTCTGAGCAGGCACATACACCTACCTATAATAACCACATTTGTCATCAAGTGGTTCCTAAAATTAGTAAGAAGGAATATAATAAAAATACTCATCCAACACAGTCATGAAATCAAGAGCCAATATGCAATAAGGCCTTGATCGATGCTGGAGTTCATGATGCACTCAGACAACTGTTTGTTGCAGCTCAAGTTTCTACACCTCATTTCCTAGTAATGGGAACAGTAATTCTGAAGGTCTTTATTATACACTTCCTCATGAAGGCTAGCTTCATGACAGTTCAGTCGATCTCAAAGTATCACCTTCAGATGGAAGCCACAATAACCCTCTGCGTGTCCAGAAGACCAAGGAGCAAGAGGTTTCATCTTTTGCTGTAACCCACCATGGTGGTCCTCCCCATGATGATGAATTTATCTACAAAAGTCATCTATGCAGTATTAATTCACTTTTCCAGGAAAATTCTTCAAAGGAAAATGCAGTAACGTGAAAGCCCTCTTATCTTGAAGCACTTGGAAATGTGAAGCTATTCAAGTCTGATGCTTTACCACTAGCAGGTGAAATAATTTCTCAATCAGAAGATAGCATGGGGTGTAGGTCATTCTCTGAACCACCCCTGGATCATTCATCTTCTAGTTTGATAAATGGATTCTCTACCAATCTTGTTGAATCTAATAAATCAACAAATAAGAACCAGTTTTGGTCTAATTAGTTAGATGAATCTTTATCGGATGATAAGGAGGAAGTGCTGAATTTGAGAAAACAACTGACAAAAGGTGAATTATCAGTCATGTTTTGGCATTTGGATGACTCTCAGTATGATATTTCAAAAATGTTGACAACATATTGTATTCACGATATTCGTCTCAACATCTGGAAAACACTTTATCAATTGAAAAAGAAAATATTATCTTATGATGAATAGGAAAAAATGTCAAGATAATAGAAGGGTTACAATTCCAAATCGATTTGGCATCTCTCTCAGTTTCTCGATATCCAAAGGTTGAAAAGCAGCAGAGATCCATTCAGCATTCATGACTTGGTGCACTAAAAATATTGCACCAGTTAATTGCCAATCCCCATCTAGTATTCATATCAAGGGATGGGGTGTTCATGGAGAACTGCATTTCACTGAAATCTCCAGTCAATAAAGCCGGACAAAAGTGGTCTCATGCAACGTCATTGCCCACGGTCGGCCACAACCAATTGTTTTTGTGTGCAATCAAAGGCTTTCTTAGGAACATGTCTCAACTAGTTCTTTCCAAAGTCATGAATACAAAAAAAAAATTTCGAATTACTCTTGCATCAAGGAATGAGAATATTGAATAGGATTCTCATTTAGAGCAAGCACATCAGTAGTGACATAAGTGTTAGAAATTATCCAATGGCCATCTAAGCCAGGTGATTTGAGTGGATTTCAGTTGATGTATTTGACTAATTTATGGACTAATGTCTGCAAAATCATGAGAGATTTTAAGAAATTCTCAGATGTAGAAGCTCACGAGCCACCTCAAATTTTCGAGGTTGGGAACTCTTTTACCCCAACCCTCAAAATCAACAAGTAGGATTTGAAGTGTTGGGCTGGAACACCAGGAACAACCCCAGTCCACCAGACTGGGGACTTTTTCAAATCCCCAATCTCTTCCTTAGTGAAAATCAGTCTTCTCTTGATTAGGGAATAAACCACAATAGGGACATAGAGATGAATTATCAGTAGATTCCCTTCCAATTATTGTTCGTCAAGGAGTTCATGAGGGATCAACTCAACAAAAGGAAATGTCTCATAAACCACATGGAAGAAGACAATATCACAGAAATGTCGATAGAAAGGATGCAATGAATTATGCATAAATATATTTCCTCAATGCCGTTGTTACTAATCCTCCAGAACATGAGGTTCACTCAGAGGTATGAGATAGAGAATTTCATGCTCAAGAGGCTGTAGACACAGAGGCAAATGAAGAAGGTTTGCATTCACAAAGTCAAAGGCTTTCTTAGAATCTAGGTATTCCTTCAAATAACCAACTTCCCCCTCTTCGAATGGCGTCCAACAAGGGGAAAAGGAAGAATCAAATTACATTCCATCCATACTATGGAGAAGTCCAATCACTCTCACTAGAGCAAAGGTTCTCACAACAAGAGGAAGACATGAAGGATTTAAGGAGGATGAATGCAGAAATACTTCAAGGTAGTCTTCCACCTAGTCGTGCTGGAGTTAGTTATTAAAGGGAATTTGTTGCAGCTACAATGATGGATAAAGAATATCCTTCTTTACCAGTACTCCCTCACAGGTCCAATCCTATGGGTTATGTGCAACAACAACTGGCAGTACTACCATCAGTGACAGTACCGGTCGCCAAACCCATCCAAACTCCAGTTCTTTCACCAGCATAGGTCCAAGCCCAACCCGATGTTTCTCCAAAATTAATGACTACCATTGAGTCATTAATAGCTCGATTGGAATATATGGATGGAAAGAATGAACCAGTTCAACCGGAGAAGAGATCTAACCCTGAATGGGTGGATGAAATTCCTCCCTCGTCAAATTTTTCAAGTACCACATTCCCAATTTTTATGGTTCGGGAGATCCAGAAAAACACTTAACACATTTTGTTTCTCGTTGTGATCTTATGATGGGAACTCCTCAAAAACATGAAGCAGTTAAGCTCAGCTGTTTTGTACAGTCATTATAAGGACCTGCTTTTGTCTGGTATACATGCTTGAAGTCCAGGTCAGTTACTGGGTTGGAGGATCTCCGTCAAAAATTCTTTCTTCAATTCAGCTCAACATTACCAAAGACAACAGTTTTTTATCTTCAAAATTGTAAGAAAAGGTAGAATAAAAGAGTTTCAGATTTCATTGCTCGATGGAGGGGATTAACATATTCCTTAAGTTTATCACTCCCTCAAGAAGAATTGTCTGCAATCTATATGGAAAATTTGCGTGATGAATTAGATAGACCGTTGATCCCTGTGAAATACACAGGAGGGTTTTGAGATCTTACTTCAATCACTCAACAGATTGAAGATTCTCTTATGAAGACTAAGGCTAAAACTCAGGCAATTCTACCAGTTCCAGGAAGGAGAATATAGAAAGTAGATACTGGTATAGTTATACTTAAGTAGGCACTTATACCTGCCTCCACATCAAAACCTTCATCATATCGAAGGGCCCCACCTCTTGAGTGTCATCAACAATGGCCGCCTCTCCAAGATGATCAAAGAGATCAAAGGAGGAAACAATTTGATGATTTTAAGAACACTTTTTAGTCTTTCCAGAATGTACAAGTTCCAGGCTACTTCATCTCAGCCCTGGAAAAAAATTGGTTCAGTTTCCAAGGCCCAAAAGAACTAAAAAAGAAGGATATGTAGACCTTCCCAACTATTTCCCATTTCATCAGATGTTGGGGCATCCCATTCAAGATTGTTTTGTCATAAAAGACCACTAACAAAATATGGTCGACTCGGGATAGGTAAAAATGAAAGGTTCTTTAGCCTAGGTAGCATGTGTTACTGCTACTGATCCAGAGGAAGGAGGTGAGTGGCAGGAATTCAAAAGTAAAAATGTGCAGAAATATGTTGATTGGATGGTCCGGAAAACGATCAACCGAACTCATGCCATTTTATGAACACAAATTAATCAACCTATTGTGTCTTCTGATATGAATTCCACATCAAAACCCCCTTCAGCAGAAGTAAAATCTTCAAAAAGAAGGCATAACTCGATGAAATAAGAACAATCAGAAGAATACAAGTTCGTATCAAAGCCTAAATTTTTGTTGACTCTAGCATATTTTATGCCATCTAATTCAAATTTATGGGAACCACCCCACCAAATGGCACAACCTAAATTGGTTAATCAAGAAAATTCCTCATCAGATTAACTGTTTATATTTGATACTATTAATATTATTCATTTAACAGATCCTTATTCCAGTCACAGTTTTGATCTAGATGAGCCTATAATCCCTGTATCAAACAGAGGAATTAGAGAAAGAGAGAGAGGTCTAGGATACAGGGAAATACATGGATATCCCAGAAGCCACTATTTCAATCTTACCCATGCAAGAACTGTATATGCAGCCGTAACTCATGGAAAATCCCTTCAACAGGCTCAATAAGAACATGAATGTTCTTCCACACAAGGAAGATTCGGTCCTGGCATAGTTATTTTGAAATATCGGTTAGAGGTTACACCTTCCTCTCAGCAAATATATAGAACTAGTCGGTTTAATCTAAAGACAAGAGTATTTCCAACTCCTACACTGATACAATATGCATCTACTTACAAAGCATCAACTTCTAAGGTACCTACGAAACCACATGTTCTTTTTGGGAAATATAGACCTTTAGATCAAAAGTATGATGTATTCAAACATTTGGCCCTTGTACCAGCCATGTTATCAATTATAGATTCCTTGAATCTATTAAAGGATCTTCGAGAGGCACTCATTGAGGCTTTGTCAAGTCCTCAGGAATTCGAAACTGAAATTGCTGCAGTTGAAGTCTACCATATAGAGAATGATCCTGAAAAATTCCATGGAGTGATATATTTTACAGATGAAGATGACGATGATGTTGTACGTGGACATATCATACCTTTGTATTTATCTGGAAAGATCAATGTTGTAGATATCCGATGATCATTCATTGATAATGGATCAAGAGTCAATCTCATTCCTATTCGAACACATTGTCGATTGTGCTTCACCGAATCTGAATTATCGCATTCTACCTTGATGTTGCAAGGATATGATAAAAATTAACAAGATCCTCTGGGAGAAATTACACTCAGAATTCAGTTTGGAGATCTTGTTTCTAATTCAGTTTTCATGGTTATTCGTCAGGACACATCCTTAAACATTTTTCTTGGAAGACTTTGGCTACATCAACATGTATCCGTACCTTCTTCATTCCATCAGTTTCTCAAATATTGTTTCTATGGTCAAATTGGGTCATTTTATAGTGACAAAGCCCCATTCAAAACATGTAAATATCAATAAATTGAGGAAAATTTTTTCGCATGGAGGGAAAAAAATACATGGTGAAAAAGGTCACCAAAATTAATGCTCCATATGGTTTGGAAAAAATTCCAGTAAACCCATTTATACATGTGAGTACATATTATGTGTTTACTATCAGTCAAATTGACAGGATAGACCCAAATCCAAATAATCTTATGGAAACTTCCATAATGTCAATTATGAAAATCATGTCAGACCGCATGGGAGAAATGAGTGATTCACCAAGCAATGATGAAAGCTCAAATGGAGATGTCTTCTGTTCATATGCTGAAATCCAGAAATTCTATACTTCATCAACAAGGCTAGAAGAATTTATAGCAATGTCAGAGATGTATGATGATGTCGATTCCCAATCAATCATCTCCCCTTTATTACCCAAGGAAGACCTTTCATCATCAATAGGGTCAGAAATGGTAGCCTCCTCTTCAGGATGTTCAAATTTTTACATCTCTCCTATTCATGGAAATTAGGCTTCATCATCTACTATGCAAGTAGAAACATAAGAAATAACACAAGTTGAAGAAGAAGAGTAAGATCTCATGGATGCTCCACTAGAATTTTAAGAGTGTATCTCTACTATTGTGGATGAACTCATAGAAATAAATCTGGGTAAAAAAGAAGATCCACACCCCACTTTAATTAGTGAAGCCATTACTCTTGAAGAGTAAGAAATATAAATTTCATTTTTAAAGAAAAATTGAGATATATTTTCATGGAACTATACAGAAATTCCAGGGCTTGATCCTAATTTTCCTACTCATCATTTGGGTTTCCCAGAATAATATCGAGGATTTAAACAAGCCGCAAGAAGAACACACCCAAGTTATGCTTCCAAAATTGAAACTGAAGTGGATAATATTATCAAAGATAAAATCATCATAGAAGTTCAATATCCCAAATGGTTGGATAATATTTTCCCCTTGAAAAAGAAGAATGGAAAATTTAGAGTTTGTATTGATTTCAGAGATCTTAATCAGCATTTTCATAAGGATGATTTTCCAGTTTCGATAAAAGAATTCTTAATTGATGCAACATCTGGCTATGAAGCACTTTACATCCTGGATTGATATTCTAGGTATAATAAAATCTAAATGTATCTAAAAGATGAAGAATCTACAGCCTTCAGATCCCCTAAGGGTGTGTTTTTCTACCGGGTAATTCCCTTTGGCCTGAAGAATGCAGGCGCAACATATCAACGTGCCATGCATCGTATCTTCAAAACCTATTTAGGAAAATTTGTTGAATGTTATGTGAATTGATTTGGTGGTTAAATCTTGACAACGTTCTAATCACTTGGATGATCTAGAAATCATATTTCACAAACTTGGACATCAAAATTTGAAGATGAACCACTTGAAATGCGCTTTTGGGGTAACGTCATGAAAATTTCTAGGCTTTTTTGTACACTATATTGGTATCAATGTCGATCCAGAGATGAAAAAATAAATCCTTGGTATGTCACCTCCTCGAAATTTGAAATAATTGAGAGGAATTCAAGGACACTTGGCCTATATTTGGCGTTTCATCACCAATTTGGCAGGAAAATGTTTACCCTTCAAGAAAATGATTATGAAGGTAGTCACTTACCAGTGGAATGAATAATGTCAAGAGGCATTTGATATCCTCAAGAAATATCTCTTGAGTCTACCGGTATTAATGCCATCTGTCGAGTGAAGACCACTTATACTTTATGTGACAGCTTTAGAGCAATAATTGGGTGCCTTCCTTGCCCAAAATAATGATACTGGGATTGAAAATAACCTTTACTATCTCAGTCGAACTATGCTTGATGCAGAAACTCGATATTAATTTATTGAAAAGTGCTACATGGCGTTAGTCTTTGTGATTCAAAAAACTGAGACACTACCAGCAACATCATGAGGTCCAATTGGTATCTCGCAATAACACGCTCAAATTTAACCTTAGTCGTCCAATGCTTATAGGACTTCTTGCAAGGTGGGTAGTTATTTTGCAGCAATTTGATATCCAGTATGTGTCTCAAAAGGAAATAAAGGGACAAGATCTAGCTAATTTCCTCGCTGAACACCCTTCAATAGAAGATACATCTTTAGATATTGAAATTCCTGATAAGGAAGTCTTATCTATTCAAGAAAATATTCAAACATGGGAAATGTACTTTGATGGTGCTTCTAGAAGTCCAATAGGGAAGAAAATAGAAGATCCTAAATTCAAAAAAGTTGGGTTAGGAATTGTGTTTATTTCCCTAGAAAAGGCAGTGCAATCCTATTCCTTATTGTTGGGAGGTGGTATAAATAATGAATCAGAATATCAAGCTCTCATCATTGTCCTGGAATTGGTGCCTCAGGCACAGGTGAATCACTTAAAGGTAAAACGTGATTCAGACTTGGTAATCAATAAATGAAATGGGAACTATGACTTCAAAAAAGAAGAGTTAATCCCTTTGTATGATTTCGTTAGAGATTTAATGGTGGAATTTCCTTCAGAACGAACATGTTCTTATGTCCCGTGATCACAAAATGCTTAGCTGATTCACTGGTTAATGTAGCCACAGCTCTAGAAGATCAAAATCGGGATGAAACAATCATCAGTATTGCCCACTGTTGTACAATTTTTCCTTATGTTCAAATCAAAACAGGGGATATCAATTAAATTAGTCTCATTTCTGAACCATATGATCATAATATAGGATGGATGACACCTATCAGGTAATACCTTCAAAATGGAACACTCCCACCTGATAGAGACAGGAAAAAACAAGTCCAATGATGTGTGGTCAATTTTACTCTTTTTAATTGTCACGAACCAGCCCGGGTCAACCCTGAACCGGTCACCCGAGCCAGCCTGTGGCAAGTCTTGAGGGGTGTTCCCAATCCCCCCGGGATGGCAACTAGTGTCGGGCATCAAAAAAACAGTTGGGAACGGTTTAGAAAAAAAAATAAAATACAGATAAACATAAATCAACACAATAAGACAGGTAATCAAAAGTAGTAGAAAATAAAATTAGAGATAAACAACTAGACATACCTCCAAGTGACCCCATCGGTCACCACCGACATAGAACCACGCTTGTCTAAAAACAACCGAAGTCTATAACCTGAAACTGAAATTAAAGCAGGCGTGAGCACCGAGGTGCCCAGTAGGAAATCCAAAAGGTCAACAACATCCCATTCCCCAACCCTTAATAAGAATTTCAATCATGCAAGTTTGAAAATAAGACCTATTAAAATAGTGTTCTCCACTCCATTTATTAATTCAAGTAACATGTTTCACTTTTAAAGAAAACATTAGTTTCCAAGATGTTTAGAAAATGGAATCAAGCATCCATTAACCTTTTGAAATGAAAATAGATCAGTTTATAATAAAAATGTGGTTTTTCACAAATGAAGCATTAGATATGAAACAATTAAAATGGAAATCACACCACAAGTAGCATGTCACAAATGAGCACCATGGGGAATCCATAACGGTAACTAGCACAAGTGGGACCCTAGAGACCTCATACCTCGGTGAACCATATCACACATTCCCGTGCATGAGCCCCTGGTAGGGAAACACCTCCTACCATAGTGGTCTCCAGTCATCATCATACGTATAGTTAGTGTTGTTGCGTCAATACTACTAGACTAACCGGGACAAAACCCTTCCGTGTCATCTAGAATACTAGTCCTAGTCCGCCTAACTAGATAGATGAGGTTTCCCATGTTCTCTAATCCAAAAGGGTGGCGAGTTTTTACTGAAAAAAGAAATGAACATCACACTTTCTTTATCCAAAAACTCGCTAAACCACTCACCACTGTTCTCCCTCCTTAAGCGCATTCCCCTCTTTCACATTTAAGAAAATGCATAAGCTTCAACGTTTGGCACATATTCATACACTCAACATACATGTCATTTTATAAAACCAAGGGGTTTTCCTAAAGAGGGGTTTTCAAATTTTCCAAGAAAAATATTTCAAGGGGCCAAACTGGATTCATTGTTTTACAAATAATAGTTTTCACTTTTGATCACATAATCATCTCAACTCTTTACAAAACCTTTTCAAAAATGCAATTAACAAACTACATGTTACATATAAAAAAACAAACATGAACTCTTTCTTATAATGATGAAATCCATTTATGAATATCTCAATGGGCATTTTAAATACACTACATTTTTCAATGAAAATTCATAACCAATAATAGAAATGGCACCTAGATTTCATAGCTTGTATATATATAGAATATATTTATAAAACATATTTTCCAAAAAATCAAGAAATTATGAAATTCAAATTAAAGGCTTAGGCATAGGAGACCTACCTCAAACATGTTATTGTTTGAAGATGAACACTCGAACCGACTGTTGGAACATACATGCACATGCATTTATATATATATATATATATATACCCCTAAATGCATTGCACATATTCCACGCGTCACGAGGGAATATGAACAAAAAAAGGGATATCTATCTATATATATATCTTACAGCATGCATGTACGTGTGGGAATTCATGGCACCCACAGCCCAAAACCAACACAGCAATGTCCAATGAACTACACACATAATTTAATTAAAACAATTTCAAACACTTAAAGAACCCATAAAACTTTTCAAAAAATCCAGGGTTAACATCAATAACACCCTCAAATTTATGTACGGAAAACCACTTTAAAACCAAATGTACAACAAAAGAAATTAAAACATACTTTCCACATCATAAAAAAATTTACAATAAAAATTGAGAAATGCACAATAAGAGACAAACACAAACACCAATTCCATTTTGAAAATTGACGATCAATAAAACCCCTTTGAAAACTCCATCTGCAACACCCACACAATTAAAATAACCAACTGCATAATTAAAATGACCATTTTCTCAATTAAGAAAATCATTAGGAAATTTCATAAATAGTTGTCAAAATGCATCGAATGACTCAAAATACCAAAGACTTGATAAAATATTCTTTCATGACTACAGACATATAGACGCTACACTAAAACACCAATTTCACCCTTTCATGTGGTATAAAATTAACTAAACCATTTATAAAACAAATATAAAAAAACAGTTTGAGGCTCTTGTATCAAAACCACACCCAAAGCCAACTTCAGCAACCAAACACGCATTGAAACCACACCAAAACACTAATTGCATCCTTTACGCACTTTGATAAACAAATAATACATTTTATAAAATAGAGATAAGAAGCTTGACTTCGGTTTTTCAAATAAAACACACTTATATCATTAAATTATACTACTAACTAATACACATTAAAACTGAAACAAAATAGGATTCGCAGCATGTAAACTAACATGTAAAATTATAAATCAATTAAACTCAAAAAATAATTTATCAAATAATAATCTTATGAGGAACCACCTACCTCGGTGTAAGCCAACATCACCAATTTGGTGCGCAAAGTCCACCGCACCTCAATCACACTCCAAAACCAAATACAATCAAACCCTAAAACAATAATAGGACCAAATAAAATCAAAATTGAACCCTAAAACAAGAAATCAAACAAAAGAAACATGATCAGACAAAACCCCATATGAAACCCTAATCGCAAATCGACAAGATGCATGAAACAATCAACAGAAATGAAACGCACCTATAGTAGGGGATCCGGTAGCTGACCAATAACAATGGAGAGGTGTTGGAAGAACACCGCACCGGAAAAATGGCTGGAAAAGGGGCTGGCATAGGTCTGGTGGTGTGGGGGCGGGAGCGCCGCAGAAGAGAAGGGAAGAGGTAGGTGTCACGTGGGCGGCGATCGGCGATGGTAATGGGGTCGGAGGAGGTCGGGAGGCCAGATGGGAAGAGGGAGGCCGACGACTGGGATCGAAGGAGATCGGGAGGTGGAATAAGGGGGAGGCCGACCGAACTTGAGGAGAAGGGATGTCAGCGGCAGCTCGGTGTGTCGGAGGAGGGCAGCGGCAACGTGCGCGTGTAGATGGGAGAGCCGGCGGTTAGGGTTAAGGGAGGAGGGAACCGACGCGATGGGGGGGGGAGGGGATTGTGCGACCCAAAGGGGAGGAAGGAGGGGCTGCATGATGTGGGGAGGAAAGGGAGAAAAAGGGAGAGAAAAGAAAATTGTGGAAAAATAATAAAGAAATTAAAAATAAAATAAAATAAATTAGACTGAATTAAATTAAACTTTAACAAATAATAATAATAATCTTAGTAAGAATCTTAATAAACTCCAATAATAATAACAATAATAAAAATAATAATAATGTTAACAATTTTATAAATCTATCAATAACTTAATATTATAAGCCTAGTTATAATATTAACTAAAATAATAATATTAAAATTATTAACTGAGAGCCGACACCGCGCACGGTCTCACACGCGGTCGCGCACATGGTTGTGTGTCTCAAAAACAACACATTCGATAACAAAAAATCCCTTAAAAAATTAGGAACTTTGCAGGGTGCGCATACGCTCGCACGTTCGTATAAGAACAAAATTTTCTTTTAATTTAAAACCGATTCAAAACGCAGTTCAAAAACAAGACCCAAAATAATTAAAATAAAATAAAGCATCGGGTCAGGGTGTGACAATTCTCCCCACCATGACACTTTTTGCCCCCAGAAATCCCCAAAATACATGGTTAACCCATGATTCCAAGAATGACCGTGAAGACACTTAAAACAAAACCACAATCTCCCAAAAATCGGGCATTCAAAACACACATAACTTGAAACACCATTGATCTCAAATCTAGAATAATGAAGAAGAATAACCAACAAAAAAACTCAACTTCAGCACAACCTCAACATGGAATACTCTTACCACTAACTTAGGAAACACCAAGGCCCACTCAAGACGTTGAAGGGAACTCATCGTGATAGTCCCATGTTGGTCTCCCCACCATATTAGGATTCTTTTCAAACATTGATTCTTCAAACCAAAACGACTCTCATATCCAGACAAATATCTAATGATGGCTTGGCACTCAAATCTCCCTAAAGTTAAACCAAACTCACACAAGAGGAGAAACTGGCGAGACCCGCAGTGGGTCTCCCCACCATTTTAGAAATTTTCTTAACACGACGTTATTCACGCAGTTGAGAATTATGATGAATGACTTAAAGTGACCAACTAACCACATTGGAAGCTAGTGATTGAGAGGATTATTTGACACACAACACAAACTAGTGGAAGGATCACTTTAAGAATTGGTCCCTTCGGTTCACCCTCCTCATTGGACGGGGGACCTTCCCTTGACACAACATGAACAAGAACATATATTATGAGCATAAATTTGATTCCCCCCACATTACCTCGGGGAAGCGTAAAGCTAGTTAATCGGAGAGGTCAACACACTTCCTTCACCCTCTGTTGACTGGTCGAGCACCTACAAGCTTCACAACTTTCCCCCGCTTTCACTTCCTTAGGTACAACCACAGGGTGAAGCTAGTCTTGGGTGTCACCCAAGACATCCCTATTCGCACTGGAAATAGAAAAATCATTGTTTTCCTGTCTAGTCCCTCTCCTCTAGACATACTCGATAAAACATACGACTACAACACACTTGGAGTTCCTCAAAACTGGACAAATCTCATCTATCCCAAAGCACTCAACGACATTCAACTGGCCACAACATCAACAAACAACCGACACAACTGACAATAAGTCAACTCTGTCACTCCACTGAGAGATTGGGCTAAACCAAGAACTGAGAAAGACCCACTGGAAACTCATGTGACCTTTCTAGGGGGTATACCCGAACAAAAAAACGCAAAACCAACCTTCCACAATGTCAAACACCTTCCAAAACAACTATATAAACCTCAGACATAAATCCAATAATTTTCAACTTAAAACATCAATTCATTTTCAAAGAAAAACACATGCTTGAAAAAAAATACCAAGTACTGTCCAACAATGACCAAAATTTGTTTTGAAACCATTCTTTTCACTTCGAACTCATTTTTTTTTTCAATTTCAAAATTCATTTAAACATAAAGCCCCATTTTTTTGGAGAAAACATCGCTTTTATTCTCATGTCCTTTAGGATAAAATCATCTCAACACTCCAGAAATAACCAAAACTCATAGTAAAAAGTCATGTGATTTTTTATCCACTTATCAAAATACACTTTTCAAGAAACAAGGAATATTAGGAACCAATCACCCACCATTGGTATTCCATGATGCCTCACATGTGTGCATTTTCGTGCCACCCATGTAGGATCGAAATAATGATGTAGATGCTCAATTTAAAAGAGGGGGGGGGTGAATTGTATACTTTAAAAATCCCTTTGGAACCTTTTAAGTTAGTTATGAATAAATGTATTTTCCTTAAGAAAAGGAAAGGGCTAAGTTTAACAAAGTTAAACTTAAGAAAATTCACAACACCTCTAATACCAAATCAATACTTGGAAAGAGATTCCGAAAGTGGGTTCCAGAAATATGGTTCTGGAAATTGAAACTTAACAAAAGATTACAATATGAGATTCTACCTTAAAGTGTATAGAATCTAAATGAAACAGAGTATAATTAAAGAAGTATAAGAAAGTTATACTTTCCTTATAATACAAAATGCAGCGGAAATAAACAAGTATTAAAACTACAAGTAACAATATATAAGTCTTTTAACCCAAAGAGAAGGGTATCCAACAACCTTGGATAAAGGTCCCTTGATTTATACTTTCAAGCAAGTCTGTCTTACCCACACCAGGGTAAGCCCTCGATACGAATATCGGAATCTCTGTCTTGCTATCCCCGCAAGCCCTCAACATCAAGGTAGTTGGAAACCTCTGTCTTCCTCAGCAAGGAAGCCCTCAAACTTCAAGGTAGTCGGCTCCTCTGTCTTCCTATCCTCGAAAGTCCATGAATGTAATCACCAACATTCGGAGTCACACGAAGAAAAAACTGAACGAGCGGTTCAGTACGCACAAGGCATGAAAAGATTTCTCTCTCTATAAATCACCTTAGCAGTGTGTGGTCTTTGGATCGATCAACTTCTCTATATCGTGCTCTTTCAAATGGGCTCCTATATATAGGTAAGGTCGGCCTCCTTCCCAATGGTCATATTTTCCTTAAAAATCGGAGGGACCTGTACACGTGTAAATTAGCCAACGGTTAGTTTAAAATAGAATTGATGACATCGTTTTATAACAAAATAGGTGAAACAGGATGTACGACATCGTTTTAAGTATTAAAAAAGTTCAGAGTGAATATTCGGAGTGAATGTTTGGAGTGAGAAAAAAATATTAAAGAGTAGACAGACTATGACAACGTAAGAAAAATGAAAGTCCGGAGTCTAACCAAAAATAACTTTCGGAGTCTAAATAAATTCGGAGTGTATAAAACAAAGATGATCAGATTCTGTTTAATAGGTGAATTCAGAATGAGAATTCAGAATGATAATTCGTCATCAGAATTCGTAATGAGAATTCCTCATCAAAATTTGTAATGAGAATTCCTCATCAGAATTCGTAATGAGAATTCATCATTAGAATTCGTAATGAGAATTCGTTTGTCGAACTTCATAAGGATTCGTATCCTGAATCTGGAGTAAAACTTAATCAGAGTTCATATCCGGAGTTCGGAATGAATCTTTATCACAATCCTCATTCTAGGTTTCGGAGTGAAGCTTTATTACAGTTCTTATCCAGAATTCAGATCCTAAAAATAGAATACTTCATATCAAAGTTTCCAAAAATTTCTAGAAAATAGAAATGAATCCGAATCTCATACTTAAGAAAAATCTGGATGAAAAAAATGATAAGGATAAATATTCTTACAAAAGCGATTTTCCTTATGAACGCGATGTTCCTAAAGATAAGGTGTTTGTGATTTTCAAAGCATGAAGGAATGGAAAAGTCATAAGGAAAACCTTATTGACTCAATAACCCAGGCACCCATCCACACGATCTGCCAACTGTCCACTAATCACATCTGCATGAACATGCGATCACCCATAAGAATACCAATGGAACAAACAAGGCCCTTCCACTTTCAAAACAAAACATTGAAAATATTTCCAAATAACTTTATCCAAGATCCATTTCAAAAATTCAAAACAAAATGGAAAAATTCTTTTCATTTTCAAATAACACACTTCAAATTTAAATAATCCATTTCATTCCTTTAAAAATCTATTTTCAACAAATCAATCACCAAATTCTAAAATCTTGATCTAAGGGAAACATGTTGAAAATCAAGTAAAACTATCACTAGGAGAAAATAAGAGGAACCCCAAAGTCGATTTTCATCTTAAAACCCTTTCACGTCAAACCAATGTAGAACCAAGTCATTACCAACACTAAATAACATAGATGGAGAACTAGTGGTCGCGTCTAGCCCGGCTGCATGGTTTAGCAGACCATGCCCTAGGCAAGCGCCAACCACTAGGAGTGTCGAACCATACTCTCGGGCATCACATGGGTCGCTACTCCATGTGAGACCACACACAGTTCCGATTTACTCCTACGGTCATCCTGCATCCACATAGACCAAAATCAAAAACATCAATCCTGATCTACCCCTAGTTACTCGAGGATTGGAATGAGCAAGAGTTTGCGGCGCTCTTCCTGCACCTACCCCTCGAGTACTGACAACCCTATCTCCAATCTACCAAACATCCTAAATAACAAGAACAAACTGAACCTCCCTCTGATACCATTTTTTCACGAACCAGCCCGGGTCGACCCTGAACTTGTCACCCGAGCCAGCCCGTGGCAAGTCCCGTGGGGCGTTCCTGATCCCCCCGAGATGAAAACTAGTGTCTGGCGTCAAACAAACAGTTGGAATTGGTTTAGCCCAAAAAAATAAAATACAGATAAACAGAAATGAACACAATAAGATAGGTAAACAAAATCATTAGAAAATAAAATTATAGATATACAACTAGACATACCTCCAAGTGACCCCATGGGTCACCACCGACATAGAACCACACTTGTCTCAAAACAACCGAAGTCTAAATCCGAAAACTGAAAGTAATGCAGGCGTGAGCACCGAGGTGCTCAGTAGGAAAGACAAAAGTTCAACAACATCCCATGCCCGAACCCTTAATAAGAATTTCAATCATGAATGTTTGAAAATAAGACCTATTAAAATAGTGTTCTCCACTCCATTTAATAATTCAAGAAACAGGTTTTACTTTTAAGGAAAAAATTAGTTTCCTAGATGTTTAGAAAATGGAATCAAGCATGCATTATCCTTTTGAAATGAAAAGAGAGTAGTTTATAATAAAAATGTAGTTTTTCACAAATGAAGCATTAGATATGAAACAATTAAAATGGAAATCACACCACAAGTAGCATGTCACAAATGAGCACCATTGGAAATCCCTAAAGGTAACTAGCAAAAGTGGGACCCTAGAGACCTCATACCTCGGTGAACCATATCACACATTCTCGTGCATGAGCCATTGGTAGGGAAACACCTCCTACCATAGTGGTCTCCAGTCATCATCATACTCTTAGTTAGTGTTGTTGCGTCAATCCTGCTATACTAACGGGGATGAAACCCTACCGTGTCATCTAGAGTACTAGTCCTAGTCCGCCCACCTAGATACCCGTGTTTTCCCATGTTCTCTAATCCAGAAGGGTGGTGAGTTTTTATAAAAAAAGAAATGAACATCACACTTTCATTATCCAAAAATTCGCTAAACCGCTCACCACTGTTCTCCCTCCTTAACGGAATTCCCCTCTTTCACATTTCCTTAAATGCATAAGCTTCAACGTTGGTAATATATTTATACACTCAACATACAAGTAATTTTCTCAAACCAAGGGGTTTTCCTAAAGAGGGGTTTTCAAATTTTCCAAGAAAAATATTTCAAGGGGCCAAACAGGATTCATTGTTTTACAAATAATAGTTTTCACTTTTGAACACATAATCATCTCAAATCTTTACAAAAACTTTTTAAAAATGCAATTAACAAACTACAGGTTACACATAAAAAACAAGCTTGAACTCTTTCTTATAATGAAGAAATCCATTTATGAATGTCCCAATGGGCATTTCTAATACACTATATTTTTCAAAGAAAATTCATAACCAATAATAGCAATGGAACCTAGATTTCATATCATGTATATATATAGAATATATGTATAAAACATATTTTTGAAGCAAGCAAGCAATTATGAAATTCAAATTAAAGGCTTAGGCATAGGAGACCTACCTCAAACATGTCATTGTTTGAAGATGACCACTGGAACCCACTGTTGGCACATACACGCACATGCATATATATATATATACACACACCCCTAAATGAGTTGCACATATTCAACGCGTCATGAGGGATATGCACAAAAAAGAGGATATATATATATATATATATATATATGTCTTACCGCATGCATGTACGTGTGGGAATTCTCAGCACCCACCGACCAAAACCAACACAGCAACGTCCAATGCACTACACACATAATTTAATAAAAAAAATTCAAACACTTAAACAACCCATAAAACTTTTCAAAAAATCCAGGGTTTACATCAATAACACCCTCAAATTTAAGTAGGAAAAACCACTTTAAAACCAACGGTACAACAAAAGAAATTAAAACATTCTTTCCAAATCATAAAAAAATTTACAATACAAATTGACAAATGCACAACAAGACACAAACACAAACCCCAATTCCATTTTGAAAATCAACAATCAATAAAACCCCTTTGAAAACTACATATTCTACACCCACAAAATTAAAATAACCAACTACATAATTAAAATGACCATTTTTTCAATTAAGAAAACTGTTAGGAAATTTCATAAACTATTTTCAAAATGCATCAAATGACTCAAAATGCCAAATACTTGATAAAATATTCTTTCATGACTACACGTATATAGAAGCTACACTAAAACACCAATAGCACCCTTTCACATGATATGAAATTAACTACACAATTAATAAAACAATTATAAACAAACAGTTTGAGGCTCTTGTATCAAAACCACACCCAAATCCAACTTTAGCAACCAAGATCGCATTGAAACCACACCAAAACACTTACTGCATCTTTTACACACTTTGATAAAACAACAATACATTTTATAAAATAGAGATAAGAGTCCTGACTTGGGTTTTTCAAATAAAACACACCTATATCATAAAAGTTTACTACTAACTAATACACATTAAAACACAAACAAAATAGGATTCGCAGCATGAAAACAAACAAGTAAAATGCTAAATCAATTAAATTCACAAAACAATTTATCAAATAATAATCTTATGAGGAACCGCCTACCTCGGTGTAAGCCAACATCACCAATTTGGTGCGCAAAGTCCACCGCACCTCAATCACACTCCAAAACCAAATCCAATCAAACAATAAAACAATAGTAGGACCAAATAAAATCAAATTTGAACCCTAAAACAAGACATCAAACAAAAGAAACAAGATCAGAAAAAATCCCATATGAAACCCTAATCACAAATCGACAGGATGCATGAAACAATCAACAGAAATGAAACGCACCTACAGTAGGGGATCCAGAAGATGACCAATAACAATGGAGAGGTGTTGGAAGAACACCTCACTAGAAAAATGGATGGAAAAGGGGATGGAATGGGTCTGGTGGTGTGGGGGTGGGAGCGCCGGAGAAGAGAAGGGAAGAGGTAGGGGGCCGCACGGGTGGTGGTCGACGACGGCAATGGGGTCTGAGGAGGTCGAGAGGCCAGATGGGTGGAGGGAGGCTGGCGGGCGGGATCGAAGGAGGTTGGGAGGCGGCACAAGGGGGTGACCAGCCGAACATGAGGTGGAGGGATGTCGGCAGCAGCTCGGTGTGTCGGAGGAGGGCAGCGGCAACATGCGCGGGTAGAGGGGAGAGCCGATAGTTATGGTTAAGGGAGTAGGGATCCGACGCGATGGGGGGGAGGGGGTTGCGTGACCCATAGGGGAGGAAGGAGGGGCTGCGTGACGTATGGAGGAAAAGGAGAAAGAGGGAGGGAAAAGAAAATTGGGGGAAAATAATAAATAAATGAAAAATAAAATAAAATAAATTAAATTGAATTAAATGAAACTTTAACAAATAATAATAATAATCTTAGTAAGAATCTTAATAAACTCCAATAATAATAATAATAATAATGTTACCAATTTTATAAATCTGTCAATAATTTAATATTCTAGACCTAGTTAAAATATTAACTAAAATAATAATAATAAAATTATTAACTGAGAGAAGACACCGCGCACGGTCTCACGTGCGGTCGCGTGCATTGTTGCGTGTCTCAAAAACAACAAATTCGATATCAAACAATCCCTTATCAAAAATTAGGAACTATGAAGGGCGTGCATACGCTCGCACATTCGTATAAGAATGACATTTTCTATTAATTTAAAACTATTTCAAAACGCAGTTCAAAAACGAGACCCAAAATAATTAAAATAATATAAAGCATCGGGTCGGGGTGTAACAATGATAGCCTAGATCACCTAGAAAAAATTCTCTACAAAATATTTTTTAAAGGAATTCCCTAAAGATGCATTTATTGTGAAGATATAATGGATGTCATGAAATATGTACATGCAGGATTCTGTGGTGCCCACCAGTCTGGACATAGACTTTCTGATCAAATTCGAAGGCTTGGATACTTTTGGCCTTAAATGATACAAGATTGTGTTTATTTCACTAAGAAGTTTCATTCTTGACCAGTATGTGCCAACTTCATTCATCAACCCTTAGAGTTTCTTCATACAGATAAATACTCATGGAGATTTTCCACATGGGAAATGGAAGTAGTAGGACCTCACCCTTCGGCTACATCCAAGCAGTTTAAGAATATTATTACGGTTACTGACTTTTTTTCCAAATGGGAAGAGGTAATACCTTTCAAGGATGTTAGTTCTAAAATAATTGTTAGCTTCATCCAGTCTAACATCATTACCAGATTTGGTGTCCCTCATACCATTTTGACGGACACTAGTAACAACTTCTGTTCATCTGAGGTAAGGAAGTTGTATTAAGATTACAACATCAAATCCAACCATTCATATCAGTATCATGTAGTAGACAATGACCAAATAGAGTTCTTCAATAATACTCTTTCAAACATACTGCAAAAGATGGTGGATAAAGATAAAAAATCATGGCCTGATAAACATTTTCATGCTTTATGGGATTATCATACCACCTCCCGCACTACTACGTGGTCAACTACATATTAATTGGTATATGGAACAGAAGCATTCATTCCCATTGAGGTCCAATTACCTTCACTCAGAGTAGCCATGTGTGATCATTCATCTACAGATGAAAAAATCTCAAAGGCGTTTGGGTGAATTGGAACGGTTAGATGTGAAAAGATTGTGCACCCTATACCACATGGAAGTCCATCATAATCGAATAGCACGGGATTTCAACAAAAAAGTTTGTCTTTGTTCATTCATTCAATGATAATTAGTATTGGTCTTCATAACTCCAATGATTCCAGGGAAGAAGCCTCCAAAGCTTGAGCCAAAGTGAGAAGGACCCTATTCAATACATAAGGTCAACTCTAATGGATCTTACTCGTTAATCTCAATGGATGGAGAACTCATTACAACTCCATCCAATGCAAGATTCTTGAAAAAATATTTTTTGTAACAAAAAATCATACATCCAGAATGAAATTAAACTACATAACCATCATATTGGATACAAGACGTTAAACTGTAAAACCAAACATCCTACATCACATAAAACTGTATTGTTCTACATGACATTAAACTGTTCACATATTCGTCCTACATGATGTAAAACTGAAATAAGTCCCTTACGAGGTCCAGCATGATGTTAAAATGTATTTTGTCCCTGCTACATGACACTAAACTATGTAGCACCAATATTACTCACTGAAAGAATTTAAACTGCATAGTCCCCTTATTTGTCCAAAATGTCATTAAACTGTTCGTCTGAGCTGCAAGATGTTAAACTGCCAAGCACCCCATGTCTGTGACACATGTTATTTAAACTATGACACAATCCCTTATAGAACCTACATGACGTTAAACTGTACATTGTTAGGGTTGTTTTTACCTCTTGTTTCTCACACCGAGAATATCTCAGGTGAGCATAGAGTGAGCTTCAACCATAACACCCTCTCTAGGTCTCTAACCATGCATAAGTCCCAACACCTTTTTTGGGTTGTCCTCAAGTACAACATGATCACCAATTCATTCTTCAATTGAACTACGCAGACCATGATCCTTGCCTTCTAGGCTGGGTATATAGGCAACCTTCTAGGGTTCAAGCCCAAAACCACTCTCTTCACGTCGGTTCACCTCCGTCTCATATGATGTTGATCTGTGAAGAAGCCCAAAACCAATCTCTTCACATCAGTTCACCTCTGTCTTATATGTTTTTGATCCGTGAATTAGCCCAAAACCAATATCTTCACATTGGTTCACCTTCGTCCCAGATGACATTAAACGGTGTACGTCCCTTTTTTCCCTATTATATGACACTAAATTGTGCAACACCATCATCCTTGCTACACAACGTTAAACTATACAATCCCCCATTGTCCCTCACCCAAGAGGGAATCATCATTGATATTGATCTCCCATCCTATCATATTCCAAAGACCACATCCATACATGGCAATGCCTAAACCATTAATCTCAGATCAAACCATCATTGCACTAATGTCCCCTTTCACCCTTTACATGTACGAACCAAATCTGTTCAAAGGATATTTCATGAACTACAAATGGCCTGATTCCCACCCTTAAGGGATACGTAGGAACGTTCGTGCGTCCCACGAATCCATCCCCATGACATTGGGCCTAACCCCAAATTCCACTTTCAGTCCCTTGACTGAGTAGTTCCCCTATGAAAACATAAATTTGGTGTGAAAACCCTGGTCTTCATTCACATAAGGTTTATAAAATAGAAACTGTGTATTCATTATTATGGTCCGAGCTCTGTTACCCTAAACTAAGATCTCCTACACTCTGGTCCCACATGAAGTTAAACTATATTTCATGAACTACATAAGGATTGATTCCCATCCTTATGGGATAGATAGTGATGTACAACACCTCAATTCCGGACCAACCAACAACATGATTATGGTTGGCATTGGTCTATGTATATATTTCATGAATTGGACAATACCCATTTTTCGTGTGTCATACTCCTAACCTTAAATTCTTCTAGATCTCCATAACTCTTTGTTTGACTTCTGGTCACAAAATGCCTGATACACTAGAATTATTTTGTCTGACTATGCAGCATGTGCCCTTAGGCGACCTTTCATAAGTAGACTACATAACAGAAATATTATTCAAAAGATGTGATTATTTGACTATGTAGCCAATGCCCATAAGTGGCCCTGCATAATTCCACCCCCTAACGAATTTTTCTAATAGTGGTAACTTAATTCTTGGGAGAAAACCATCTTTTTTCATTATTGGTCTTAACAACAATATGTAGGGATCTGGAAAAATAGCCATCCATAACATATTTGTCCCATATTCATATTCATGATCAGAAAGTATTCAAGTATATGGTTTATATTTCCCTACCTTATGTTTGGATCAAACCTTCATAGGAGTGAAATTAATCCAATTCATTGACAATCTTTATTTGGAATATCCTCTCCATATTCATGTACCTCTCTCCATACATCAAACTCTATTCATTAAAAAAATTTAATCTCCGTAAAATTTCTAAGAGTTCTTTTGAATGACTATACAGCACGTACCCTTCGGTGGCCTTGCATAAGTAGTTTACATAACAGACCTGTGAGACAAAAAGGTTATTATTTGACTATGAATCCAATTCCCTTAAGCGGCACTGCATAATTCAACCCCTAACAGGTTTGTTAAATAATGGTAACTTCACTCTTAGGAAATACTTCTTATAATTACTTTTAACCCTTTTTTCATATCATTCCCCAGATTCAAAATTTATCAATTCATTGTTTACATGTTTCCCTCCAAACATGAATGTGGTAATATGTTTTCAGATAAATAATCAAGGAATTGAGTCAATTTTAATTCATTCGGTCAAAGCTATTCGACAATAAACATTAGTCTTTGTATGTCTGACGTCCATGACTTTAAACTGCCCACAAAAGACAAGAGAAATCTGAAAAAAAGTCTTGTCCCAGCTCACTAAACATACATTTCATATGAATTAGGTAATATTGAGAAATTAAAAGATATAATGTTTTTAGGGTTATTTTTATAATTGTTGAAACAATCAAACTATGCATATTAGGCCCATTGGCATAGGTAAAATTATTTAAAGCAGGTAGCAAAAGAATGCGGGCACAAATGATTGATGATGAAAGTGTTTTTCATTGATTCACAAGAGATAGAATGACATACACAGACTGGGGTCTCTTCTCTTTTTCTGAAATTACAAGAGGCTTTCAACATAACTCTTCATTTGATTTACAACATCCTTAGCTTCATCAGTGGAAACATAAAGTTCATAAACTCGACTAGCTTCACTATTTTCAGCTTGATGGCGTGCTTTCTTGGCATCTTCAATGAATTTCATACCATTTCTTTAAACTCATTCCAGTGAATTGTTAAGACGGTCATGTTCCCTAGTAACAACATCTAACTGTTGCGCAAGGTGCATCTACTGGAAAACTTTCTCCTTGATCTTATGTTTCAGCATCTTCAATTTCATAGCTTGATCAGCCTCATATTGAGACATCGCAACCTCAAATTCACTGATATTGGCCAACAACCTCACTCTGGTAAGGTCTTGATGGTATCTATACTACTGATCCATCCTTAAAATGAATTGTTTCATTATGGTATGGATCTCTTGATATCGAAAACCACCAAGTCCCAACATGATGGACATGGATGAAAGTCGTTGGATCTTCGAAGAAAACTCTTCAAGAGGTAGTTCAGATATGATTTTCCATATGTTCTGCTATGCCTAGAGTCATGTAAACTGGAGCACCTTTTGTACCTCTAGGTCTAATTCAGCATCACTATCACAGGGGGGAATATAATATGGAATTAATGCACTTAAATAAGTTCCCTATTCTACTCTTTCCTCCCATGACCCTTGTTACTTCACCTTATAATCCCGTTGGGGGTGGAGGTTGAGGCTTCACCTCAAGATCTAACCACTAAAATTGATGGCCTTGCATAGTCAATTGAATGTTTTGGTTAGTTTAAAAGGATAACAAAAGTTGATTAAGATGTATTGCAAATTATGTGTAGCCAAAAATATTATTATCTCTTACCCAACAGTATATCATCAACATGAGAAGGCTCCTCCTTGTCATTCCTAGCTTCAATAGGATTTTTAGGATGGGTTTCAAGAATCTCTACCGGGTTCAGCTCCACTTGAGCTAGTGTCTCTGCAATAGCAGGGTTGTCTATACCACCTTCATGCATAGGAAGTTCAACAACTTGCTTATATGGAACTGCACATTTTAACCAACCATGGTCAGAGATGTAATAAGAAATTTTTAACAGGACGACGAATAACACTCACATCAAAAATCCCTTAAATTACAAAGTAATTTAACTTGATCGAAAATGTCTTCAAAAGATTCGCCAAGTTTCATCATTTCATACAATGATATCTCAGATTCCTGGTTAGTCTCACCAGTGGGAGAATTCAATGTATCTTCTTGGCGACCCTCTTCCTATATCCTTTGACCCTGGAAAGCTTCTTCAGAGAAAATTAAAGTATCAGTTGCAGTGGAATCCATATGTTTTGGTGCATGCGTTGAACCTAAAGTATCACAAAATGGTAGCCAGTTGATGTTTTTATTCAATATTTTATTAAGAATTGTTAAATTACCAAATGTAGGCTCTTTTATCCTTGTAGCAGTAGCAGGTGCAGTACTGGGAACAACTGCTGGCTCTTTTTTAGGAGCAACCAAGTCAGCATGAACTTGTGATTGTTCACAAGAACCCTCCGTCATTCTGAGAGGTGGATTGGTCCTCTCCCTCAATGGGGAAATTGAAGAATCCCATGAAATTTCAATAAATATGAGTAATCTTTTCATGAGATAATATCCATGACTATCTTAAGGACTTACCACTACTGATGAAGCATTTAGCTATGGACTTCTTCCATCGATGTCTTTTCTTATTAGGATTTTTGGGAGTTTTGACATCATCATCTCCAATTACAGGAATTGGAGAACGAAAAGCCGCGTCTAACTCATCATCCATGGCTTGCTGTCCTGGAGATACCTCGCCCGGTTCACGAGGAGATTTATTAACACTGATGGCAGTACCACCAGGGCTATACTGTGGTAAAGGAACCTAATCAGTTCCTTTCTTTGCAAGCTGCAGGATAAAGAATGTAATTTTCTTTAGTAAAAAAGATTTAACTAAAATCAAGTTGCGAATCAAATATGGAAAGAGACTAACATCTTCAGAAGCCACGTAATCATGCCACTCCTCATCTTTGGAAGCATCATTCCCCTAAGTTGTTCCACAATCTATCCATTCTTTCACTCTCTTAGGGATAGGAATGGAATCATCGGTGTCATATATGAGCATCTACAGCTCTCTTATATAATCCCACACTTCACATGGGTTATCCTTGAAACGGATATCGGTAGAAGCCCGAAGATTCCCTACTCCAGGGATGTGTATCCCTTCTCATATGTCCAGCCAGGCGGTTTCAGCATCGCAATATAAACTCCACCATTTCTGGACAGCCTATGGTCGTAGATATTCAGTATGTGTACCAGAAGGCTACGAGGAGTGTCCTACCATCTTGGACTTCAACTTCTTCCGAGCTCCTACAGTGACAGATAGAGAATATGAAAATAAAACTTGTTGCTCTATAATGTAATGGAGATTAAATTTCATTAATGAAGTAACTCACCAGGAGTCGATGGAGTGGGTATCTTGATTCTGACAGGAGGATTATATATGGTAGAGGCTGTTTTGACACATTTTGTGCCTCATTATCCCCATCCTGGGAATTCGGCGAGTTAGTCATGGGTGAGGAACCCGGTGAATCGGCCCCAGGTGTGGAAGATTCACCTTCCAAACGAAGAGTTTCTTTCTCTATAGTTCTCTTCTTTTTTCCCACCTGATGAACTAAATGATTCATTACCCCATTAGGGTATGATGCTACCATGTTCTTGGCATACCATGTAGTCATGTTACTCACCACTCCAGCAACTGGTAGATCAAACACTGCCTCGGTCTTCTCCATAGATGTTTGAAACCATAGTTGTTGGGGAACCATTAGATGCTACTCTGACCTGGCATGCACAGGAGGGGATACAACAGGCTACTGCAAACACTTGAATTGATTTGCAATTCAGTATGGAGCATAGGCCTCACATATAATCTCTTCGTCAATCCTATTGGCTAATAATCTATCTCTGCAAGCTAGCATGTATGACCTCAATTCTAGTCCAGATGTTCCATCATCAACAAACCGCCTGGTTTGAGGGTTTCTATAAAGAAAGAAATGTAATTCCTTGAACATACTTAGCCTCACCTACATATCATAGGATTTGAGGGATAACTGAAAAATTCCAGAAAATTCCTGCACTGATGGCTTGAAAGAACTTCCAGGAACCTGTACTCTATTCTGTACAGCATATGTCTTAAAATGAGTGGCGATTCATCCCCACAAAACTTTTAATGGTCCCACTATTCTCAAAGGAGACATACCCATAAAGGCATGGAGTAATCTCCTGTGAATCTTCGCCAAAATGGGGGTGGCCAACCCAACCATTTTCCTCTCAGCCAACTTGGCTACAACAATGATGGACCCTGGCCTGATGCCTCCCTTCGAATCCCTGACCGGCAGAAGATAAACACTAAGCCACAAGGCTAAGAATCCCACTAGACGGGTGTTTTTTGGGATTCTATAATCTACTTTGTACCCCAACTTTTCAAATTTTCTGTCTTCTAGGGTTGGCCAGAATGTTCCAATGGTACCCCTCTTCTCTATTCTGGGGTAGGTAGTAGGATGAGTATAGGTGGGTGCTTTCTCCTTCTTCATGGGATGAAACATATCCATACACTCCTCTGGAAGAATATCCTTTCTAGAAGGAGTTTTGGAGGTCTTTGAATTCTTTAGTTTATAGAAAATCTTCACTAATTCTCGATCCAAAGGTGGAGTCTTCTTCGAATCATTCCAAGTATCCTTTGGAGGGATTAATTCATCATACATATTGCCAAAAATTGGAGCCCGTGAGATCCTATAGACAACCCAAAAACTGATGCCTACTTCCCCATGATTCAGATGGAAATAATTGGGTTTTGGGCTCCAGCGACTGATTAGCTCCGACACAAAGTCATCATTCCTGTAGATATATGTTTTCCTAGCCCAGAAGGCTTCATATATTGCATCTCGTTTCAGATTCTCAATAAATTCTGCACATGTTATTCGCAGCCAATATGCCGAAATCCATGATGGATTCACACCTACTCCATGATGGAAGTACCATCTCTTTTTACAGCCTTTGGATTGATCCATTTGAGTGTTTCAGAAGATTGAGTGATAACAATACGGATGCAGATCAGGCTTGTGAGGTTTCAGATATGGGGCACATGGGCTACGATGCATTATAAATGCCTTCTCCACTGTTCCCGTATTTAAAAATGATCCTCCAACTGAGACATTTTCTGAAGAAAAGTTGGGGTAAGTCTGAAACCAAGAATGCGGGAGATAGTTCATTGGCTCTGGAATGTTGACTTATTGCAGATGACCGTGACTATACAGAGGCAGGTAGATGCTCTAGGGGAAATTAAGATGATACATCTTCAAGTGAATGGCCAAATCTGGGAGAGTGTTGTTGTTGATATTGTAATAATCATGGCGAACGATGATCATCATGTCATCAATCTTCTTGCTAGCCATCTCATTAGCCATTCCAATTCATCTGGGAGCCATTGAATTTGCACAAAGGTCGAATGATTAACTCTTATGTAAGTTAATTTTTTATAAAATTTGTGATGAAATTTGAAAAAATGGCTAAGGCATTAAGGCGCGCAAGTCCAATGTTGGCGCACAAGTCTAATTCGGTTGTGAAGTATGGGCGTGCATGTATCACCACGCAAGTCCAAATACCTCTGCAGAAGCGCAACATAAAGAAACAATGAACCGCAGACAACAACACCTGCGCGAATGAACCAAAGCAGAGATACTTGAGCAGTAAGAGTTCGAAGCATTGGAAACCGGGTGCATTGTGCGAGAATAGCACCCATATTTATATAAAGGCCACACCATTGTGTGCCAAACACTATGCATCTCACACCTTAATGCCACTACCTACGCGCTCAACACATGCACACCCAAATTTCCATGGTTCTCTCCTTAACCTCAGAGTCAAATCCTCTTTCCCATTTCAGATCCAAATCTGAGGGGGGACTTTTGTTGACGCTCATTTCCATCACAGAGTCTAACAAATGAAAAAGGGGAATACCTTAAGAACAAAGTGATTCATCCTTTGAAGAAACATAAAAAATTGACCAAGGCATGAACAAGGATTTATTTAATCATTGGTCATGAAAGTTTCACCATGGTCACACAAGTATACTTGCAAGCCACATATTGGTCGCACAAGTGACTTGTGTAACCTATTTTATTTTCACCCAAGGTCCTCAATGACCTATAAATACCCCTTGTGGGCCCTCCTATTGGGAGATGGAAAAAATAAAAAAGTCATATTTAAGCTCTTAGTGACCTATCCTTTTCTTGATGTTTTCTGAACACTTATATGTTATTTTATTAATTAGAATGGAAGATCTATAGAGAGAAAACAAGGCCTAAGTGTCGAAATTCATCATCACTTGTGCACCTAATTGTCTAACCCTTAAGGGAAATGGCCACACTTGCTTTCCACCTTATCCCTTCAACAGAACATGCACACCACCCACTTGGAAGCATTTAGGGATAATACTAATGTCTTGAGCCAAGTCTCACCCAATTATTACCCTACTGGTACACCGTAGCCCAAGTACACCCATGTCGTGCATGTATACTTGCACGACCAGGACTTGCACACCTAAAAAGGACTTGTGTGCCTGAATCTTGTTTGGTGCCTATCCTGCTTATTCAACTCTTTTCTTCAAATATACCCATCCTATTCTAGATTTAGCCTTAAAAACCTTCTTCAATGGCATTTGTGGCATGGTTCATTTTTTGGATTCCTTATATGAAAGTATTTCTTTTGAATATCTCCCAAAACCTTGTGATTTATATAACCTTATGCCACTACGTTTAGATATTTCCTTCATTCAACCTCATCCTTTAAGATGAGAGGTTCCCTTTAACTCTGGGCATCCTCATTAGGAGTAAACCCCAAGTTCCATAATCTGGGAATCCTCCTTAGGAGTAAGTCCCAAGTCCTCTTTAAATTTGGGCCTCCTTCTCAGGAATAAGCCCCAAGCCCTCTTTAACATTGGGCATCCTTCTCAGGAATAAGACCCAAGTATCAAGTCTCCATAAATTGGGCCTCCTTCTCAGGTGTAAGTCTGAATCATAAGTCCCTCCTAATTTTGGAATACACCTTATGAGTAAGCCCGAAGCTAGAGTATCGAAATCTCCATAGAGCATGAATATCTTTATGGACCTTACTCCTGGGCTTTTAAGTCCTGATCTTCATTTTACATGGGTAGTCACACATACATAAGCCACATATCATTCTTTGTGACCACATCTTTCATGGCACAGATCATCAGGTTTTTTGATACCTCCTGTTTCTCACACCAAGCATGACTCAGTTGAGATTAGAGTGTATAAGTAACCAAGATACATCTTTTTGGGCCATTAATCATACGTAATCCCCACACTTATTACACGAACTACGTGGACTTTGATCTCTTCCTTAAAAGTAGAGTACATAGGAAGCCTTTCTATAGTTCAAGTCCATCACCCATTAATTCTCATTCGTCCCATATGACGTTAAACTATATCTTAATTTTGAACTATGTGGGTTCTAATTCCTCTTTAACAAGGATATATAGGTAGCCTATCTGAGGGTACGATCCCAACTCTAAAATAATATTTTTCCTTCTGAATGACAATAAACTTCAAGTTCCCCTATGAGTGGCTTTAAAACCAGTATGGTCATCATAATGACCAAGAGAGTTCTATATAATGTATTGAAGGATACCATTGACTAAGAATCATTAATACATAAAGATGATTCTCTATCGATGAAGAACCTCAAATACATATAAAAGATTCTCTAAATCCCATACATATCAATCATTGATTGCAAGATCTAAAGGAAGAACTCATTTTCATAATTGGTAAATTAATAAGGATTCGCGAACATAACTCAAATTTATAAGAGTGTTCCGGAGTAGATAATAAATCACCCTAAAGGTGTGATGAGTTTGACCTCCTATCCTCTCGACCAATGAAAATTCTTAATCCTCATCAGTCCACAACTAATGGGCACCTACCTTTGGAAAGTAGGTCCAAATGGATATAGAATCATTGGAGGTTTTCTGTTCTATGAATAAACCCATTAGAAAATAATTGGAAAGTTTGAACCTTAAACAAACAAGGTCATCCCCATTTCCAGAAGAAACAATCAGGTGTGAATAATCTTGATCATTTTTTACTAATTTCATAAAAATGATGTTTCTATTCATTATTATCCAAAATTTCATCATTACCAGATAATAAAAGGTACTATAATTTATTATTTATAGATATTTATAATTTTATAATTTTATTCTATTATATTTCTTGTTTTGATACATAAATATAAAATCAGTGGTGAACAATTTTTAGTGATTTATTATGAACAAACATTGGTATCATAATTAATGTGTTTAATTTTAGTATTTCCATTCCATAAAAAACATTAAAAAATTATTTACGTATTTCTATATTATATTATCATTAATTAAGGTATCATAGTCATCAATGAAACTTTTTTTAGAATTTTTTATGAAATTGGTTAGATCAACTCAAACATAATAACACCATTATTAATAGATGATTATTATTATAAAAGTGGATTGTTTTTGGATTAATGTCATCAATAAATAATAAAAATAATATTATTTAGAAAATTTTAACGTGTTAAATCATATTTTACATGTTTTTAATATATAATAATGAATCCATATTAAAAATAAGATATTTTACAGCATGGAGATGGTGGTTCGAAAAATACACAATCAATGTTTTCATTTCTCAAAGAATAACAAAAAGATAAGGTGTATTATAAATCTTATCAAAAAATAATAATTTTATTATATATGTTACATTTAATTTTCAAATTTTACCCTTATAACCAAGAAAGAATGATATCTATGAAAAACATAGTTCATCACTTCGTATGGGCAGTAGTCTTCACAATACATGAAAGACTATTTAATTTTTCATAATAAAAATATGAAAATGAGGATAGTAGTTATTACCTTATAATGATAAAATAATTAATAAAAAAACAATGTAAATATATATAAAGTTGAAAGTTATATTTGGTAATCTATGAAGGAAAGGGAACGAAGTTTGAAAAAAAATTACTCACATGGAAATCTTTCTATTTTCCTTACAGGATTTCTTATAAAATAATGTATTAAGTGGATATATCATGAGTAGAGGATAAAAATGTTATATGATTTTAGGGTAAATGAATTGGTAGATATTTAATAGTAAACATAATTTTTTGGATGGTATTGAAGGGGTGGTCAGAAGCCCCTTTTATAAGTGGTGAGAATGGATTTTTTGTAAATATTTCAATGTAATTTAAATAATAATCTTCTTTTTCAAGTCAATAAGACTCAGAAATGGAAAATAATGAATTGGGGGATGAGATAAGGAGGATAATACATAGATGATTAATTTTAAAACTTGGTTAAAACATATTTTTATTTAGTTAACTCATAGAATCTTCACATTTACAATTTCTGATTTCACCACAGTAACTAGTTTTCTCTAATGTAATTTAATTTTAAAGACTAAAAATTTATATTTTAAAAAAATTAGGACTTATATATTGTAAATTTATAATAAATTTTATCTGAAAAATTTTCTATATATAAAAGAAATAAATTTTAACATCAGAGCATATAACGGGTCAAAAAATCATTTTAAGAAATATTTTATTTTAAAACATAAAATTTATGTGTAGGAAAAAAATTTCAATTGTTTTTATTTTCATGATATAAATTTAGTTAGTAATGGGATAAGATTTATGGGGCTTATATTGAAATCCATTATTTATTTCTACAAAAAATATTATTTAATAAAAATAAATACTGAAAACAGGTTTTTATTGGAAGATACTACTTATGTTAATAAAATGTAAAACATAAGACTTATAAATTAATAATTGAATTTAAAAATGAATTTTTTTACTCATTAATCACATATTTTATAAATGAACAGTTAACTAAAAGTCTTGATATTTATAAAATAATTATATTGTTATATTATTAATATATAAATTTAATTTAATTTTATAAATGAACAGTTTTTTAAAAGTGTAAATAATTTATTACTCATTAATAAAAAGATAATATTTACATTATTAGTAGAAAATTTAATTTTAATATTTCAAATTATTGTTATAATATTTGGGAATTTAAATTTTCAATAAAAATATAAAACATTAATGAAGAATATTTTCATAGAAAAATAAAATTTTAAAATAATAGTCATTATTATTATTATTATTTCTATTAAATTAATAATAAAATTGGTACTAAAATATAATTTATATAAAAAATATATTTTATCCATAATATATTTAATTTCATAACAGAACACATAAAATATAATCTTTCAAAATATTTCATTTTAAATAATAAATCAGTCTTATTATTTATTAAGCTACTCTAACTGAATTTTCATCAGTGCCTTAGTACCAAACAAATTGATCAATGGATTTTGAGAACGAAATACATGAAACCAGATAAATTAATTAAAAATAAAAATTTTAAAAATATATCATTGTGTATATAGATGTCCTTTTCTCTTCCTTCTACATTGGTATTTTTTTCTAGAACATTACCAAAAAAAATTCATCAAATAAAAAACCAATTAATTGTTTAAAATAATGTTACCATTCATATTTAAAAAAAAATCATCCATGAATCCATCCACCGTACTCAATTTTATTTATGCTACAATCTGAACCTATATATCCTATGGATTCATAGACATCTCTTATATTTCATTTTCAAAAAAAATACTATAGTTAACTTCAACAAATTTTTACATCAATACACTATCATCAAAGTGGATTAATCTTCACTCTATAATTTTCTAGGTACATGATATTACTCGTTTCTATCCAAATCAGTCTTAATTAACATCTAGTATCCCACTTTCATCGGAAATTCTAGTACTAATCTCACATGGTCCATTTTTGTAATTTTTGGAAAAATTTATTTTTTTGGTAACTTACAAATATCATATAATACACTAATATTTACAAAATATTCACCCCTTTATTTGAGGATTATTAATCTTTGATTATTTTTAGTGATACCAGTCTTTGAGATCTCTAAGTGTGTCAACACTTCATCAAAAAATATCATCAATCCATTATATTAATCCTTACCATGTAAGTTAAAGATGCTCTGAATTTTTTTAATGAGTGTCCAACCAATTTTCAAATATCTATTAACATGTAATTTAATCCTACTTGAGTAAAAATATAATATAGAAAGAGAAGAATATTCCAAAAACATTATTATTTTCCTATTTCGCTCATTTCTTTTCATAGGATTATATAACATGATCATTAAACTTTTATATAAATCATATAGTGATCTCAATCACAATCACATATAAAACATTATAATATACAAAATAAACTATAGGATGTGTGAATAATACAACTTATTTAACTAGTTGATATCACATGTAGCCCAATCACTTTACATCCTTTACAAAGAACATCCAATTATACATACGATGAAAGCAACCTTTTTATTTTTCCAAAAAAATTTCCATAATAATTGTATTTTATATATATATTATTAATGTATATGGTATAACGTATTTAAATACAACATCAATATTAACTTTTAGTGGTATATTATATCCTAAAACATCATCTATTGATATAAATTTATTAGGTAATAAACAAATAAATCATGCCTTTCTCTCATAAAAGATTACATCTATAAATATATATACCCTTTTCATTAAGGACACATTATATTTGAAATTCTCTACAATTTTTTGTTGGAAATCATATCTAGATTGATATATATTGAAAAATATGGTAGGAAATTAAAACTACTTGAATTCTTAATCATTCTCCAAGTCAAGTGTAAATGTTTTACTATTAAAACTATTATATATTTATATTTTGATATATGTAGAGTCTATTTGATACCATTGTTTCATTTAGATTACTCATTGGTACCATTGGCTATTTCTACAAAACAACTTGTTTCATGTATTTTTATTTAGAGCGTACAACACATGGATCAAATCAACCCCTTTAATATTGCATTTATCAACCAACAATTAGAAGAAGAAAAATTTATATGGGGAGAGGGGATATTGTCATCGACATTATGTTGAAGGATATGATTTTATTTATTTAGCATCCATATTTCTTATGTCTTTCATGAAATCATTATTAGTATAATATCATTCAATGATATCTATAATGGAATATTCCTCACAATTTTATAATTTCACACTCTTCTTATCTTTTTGTTTTTGGGTTTATTTCTTATATGGTGACCATTTTGAAGAACTCACTTGTGTATTATTTCTTCCTTCTTAATAAAAATGAACCTACATTAGTTATACAAGTCTCTTCATGTTATATCCTATTCAATTTTTGACATGATGTCACACTCATTATTTCCCATTTACTACTCAGGTAGATATATTCCTATTTCCACTTATATTTCCATGTTTTCTTAATATTTTTAGATGAAATATATTGTAATATAATAGCCTTAGGTGTCTAATATTCATCCATTTGATAGTTCATCTCATATTTAATTAATGCAATTAATATTCTCTCTAATGTAATAGTTTTTCCTTTAATTCTAGCATCACGTTTACTAGTCACAAGAGAATTTTTCTTCCAAATAATTCATTATCCTCTTATCATATTACAATATCATTACATTTTCCCATTAAATAAATATTATTAACATCTTATACTATAGATATAATTAATTCTTCCACTCATTCATTGATTACAGCCCACAAATTCCATTATTCTTTATTATATATAAAATGTATTTTTTATTGTCTTCCTTTCAAAATATAAAATTGAGATAATGGATTCTTTACAAGAAAAAATTATATGTCCATACACCCCATTATGAGGACTCGTATTTTCATAATCCCCTTGTTTTATGAATTTTTTTGATTCAAACTCATTCATCATATTATAATTTTCATTTCTTGATTTATCCTTGTGTTCTACTTTTGTCAACCTTTTTAAAAAAATTACAAGTTCTCTAAATTCATTGAACAATGATATATCGATTCATAAGCATGTTTATCCCATGAAATATTCCCTTTCTTCATTGAGAAAATCATAAACATTTCATGATAATTAGAACACTATGAACTAATTTCTATTTATTTTTTGTAAATAAGTCTCCATCATTTTATTAATTAAACATCAGTTCGGAGAACTTCATGTTGAGTAAATCACTTTCTAAAACAACAGATTTAATTTTTACTTCACATACACTTTTTAGAAACATCACATGATATTTATTTAATCATTATAAATATACTAATAATATTTCAATCTCATTTATCATTATTTCCATTTCATTAAACTATGAATTCATAATTGTAATCCCTAATTTTAACACCCCCTCTTAAACATTAAAATATTCCTTAATGGTATATATTAATAATTTTCTCTATTTCCATTATCCCCATTCATTTACCAATAAAGAATATATATTCATTGAGCATCATTATCAAGGATATATTTGGATATATTTGTATAGTATCATCATATGGATTCAATAGTTACTCTATAGATTCATTATATTCTTGAATCTGTTCATTATTTCAATTTATTAAAAAAAATAGTTCTTATTAATTAGTAATATCATCATGTATATGATAAAAATTTTAATTACTAAATCAACCAAAACTATGTTCTTATAAAAAGTCATCTTTTTAGGGATATTCATAAGTCCTCCTATTAAATACAAAAAAAACATCCCCAATATAGTCATTTTATTTTTTCCTTATTTAGTATAATCACATATATTATCAATCACCATGGTTTATTATTTAAAAATTTTGTTCAAATGAATACACAATTCAAATTCATCATGGTTAATAGCTTTATATATAATTAATTGTTCAAGGTAGGAAAGAAAATCCTCAAATTTTTCAATATTGTCATATTATTCAACAAATTATCATATAATATTGTAGTATTTACTTATTTTAACATCTCATTCTTTAATAGAACCATTAAGATCTACATTAATTCTAATTAATCCCTCTGGTTCATTCTCTTCTTAAATGAGTATCCTAAACTTTTGAAATATAGGAGGCCTAGAATTTAAATAATATATCTTATTGTTTATGCTCCAAAAAACTATAGACCCTGATACTATATATTTTAAAATAACAGACATGCTAAGAGATTTAGGGAGGGGTGAACCATGATGTTTCTCCACTAAACTATTTCATTTAAATGAGTTTCACTTTAATAGATCTTGTTCTGTGGCTATAAAGAACTAGTTATATTTATATTTATTATCACAAAACACTCTCAAACATAAAACATATAATGAATGAAAATAAAATAATATTCACAAAGTATTTAATTAGTAAAATCATGCTGGGAAATATCTAAAGAGCATACATTGATAGCTAGTTAATTTAAAAATAATCTACTATCTCACTAATTGTGTGGATAAAAATTACATTATGATCACTCCAGGATAAGGATCAAAACCTTTATAAATTTTCAGAAAGATTACCTATCTCCCAAAGGACAGTCAATATTATTCATCACTATTCACTAATTTGGGTAAGGAATTTTCAATTATATATATGATGGTATTTTGATGATTTATAAGTATAAATGTTGAAATATATATAAATAATTCAAGAAATAATGCTTAAATGAAAACAATGTATTTCTACCTTTCTTGAATATAAATATGATCCACTCTTTATTAGGAAAATATTGTATTTGATTTACAAAAAATGAAAATAGAATCAAGACTCTTGATGAGGGTAATTCTAGATTAAAAATTCCATATTCTATTCTATCTTCTTTTACCAATAAATTTGGAATGTTTAGAAGAACATTATTTTCATCTTTTCTCTCCCTACTTCATTGATTTCCCTTAAAATTATACCTAGAAGCAAAAAAACACGTGTTCTCTTTACACTATCTAAATCAAATATTTTAATTTTATATACAATTATAAAACTACTATGAGTATTTTTATTAATTAATTCAATGAATATAACTATCTTATTAGTAATTAGAATCAATTATCCTCCATCTATAATTATATGGTGTTACAATATATCATACATATTTTAGTGAAGTTAAATGTGCCTCTCCAATTCAATCAAATCTATAATAAATATATATATATTATTTCCCATTTAATTTTTAATGAAAATCTAAAAATTTAAATGGAATCCAAATCTCTATATTAATTCACATAATTTCATTAAAATTGATATCATAAAACCCACATCTTCACTCTTTAAAAAAATACCCTATAATTCAGATATGTTTTCCCCTTCAATCGCCATCCACTACTTATATTTGTTAGTCTTCAGGCATCCTACCCTTATGTTTCTTCCCAGTGAAATTGGAGTACAGTCTTTGGTGGCTTCGAGTGTTCAGATATGTCTTGGTGTATCCTCTATTTATGTCCTTGTTGGGGTTTTGGCTACATTCCTTCCTTGTCGTTCATTCAAGCTCCATCTGCCTTCGACCCTCTTTCTCCTTCATGGTTTGTTGGAAAGACCACAGTGGCAGATTCTGTGTTAGGCCATCTCAGGGGTCATCCTCATAGGTCTTACCAGGGTATGGTGGTGGAGCTTCCAGCCCTAGGTGGAATTCATCTTCTTTCCCTACTCTGTGGAGTCCAGGTGCTTGCAGGTGCTCAGTGAAGGAGGGTTTGGGTGTGTTCTTTCTATAGAATTGAGGGTGTGATACAACCTTGGTTTGTGTGCTTTGGATCCTTGGTTGTGTGGTAAATATCTAGCGGTTGATTCCTTCTACGAGATGTGGAACAGATTGTGCGGTCTCCTTGAGCAGGTTTGATAGAAACGCCTGGTGTTGCGATTAGGGTTCAGTTCAATTTTCTATGATGCTTTATTCTTGATCCGGGGGGCTATTTTATGGTGACAACTATTTATCCTTGATGTTGGTTGAATTTGGAATTTTTTTGGAAATGGTATACTTTCCTTGATGGTTTTAGTTTAAATTTTTTGGTTGGGTGTTTCCTTGTGGCCTCTGGATCAAGTGTCATGTTTTCAGATCATCTTCGGGGACTACTCCAGATGAGGTTTTGAGTGGAAAGTTTCCATCAGATCCTTTCTAATCGTAATTTGAAGGTTGTGAGGTTCTGGCTTTTACCATTGGTTCCAAACTCGTATAGAGTCTCTGCATGGGGAAGCTATACAACCAGTGGCGTGATTATGGAAGTTAGACCCAATCTTTCTATTGAATCTAGGTAAGGGATTTCCTTTGTTGATTTGATCAAGTATTGAGGGAGTTTGGACCGTTGTGGTGCGGTTTATTATGTTATGTCTTTGATGTCTTGGGTTCCTCCTTATCCATTAAAAGGAGTTAATTACATTAAAAAATTTAATTTTCCGTCATTCATGCTCCCTTATTTTCTTTATGAATCTTCTAAAAAATTATATGTGAGATATTATTGTCTTCTTTTTACCTTGAATATCATAAAAATATGGAAAAACATTTTTATATAAAATAAACACATATTCATTTTATGGAGAAATCCTATAAATTTTACACATCAATCTCTAAATAATTATGTTAAAAAAATATAGTATCAAATCAAATTATTCAAAAAAACATTAAAATATTATTTAGTTTAAATATCCAATAATATTTTTTTGAATTACATCAAATAGCCTCTATGATATTTCTTCAACACATGGAACAAAACCACCAAAATATCACTTTCATAATTTTATTATTAAAATATTTTTTTCCTAACATAAAAACTGAACCATCAATGTTATTTAGATATTACTTGTGTATATTATTATGAACTATAAATAGTTTTTTGGTATGTTCCTTCATGGTATAGAACCTCATCTATATTCATATATTCATTCTAACATATTCCATGAATTACTCGTATGTTGCATGTTAATTATCTATGTTATCCTTAAATAGCCATCAAACGTTGTAGATTAATATTATATAGACTATAGTTTATTCTTATAGAGCATTTATACTTCTAGATTAATCTTGTTGAAATTTTACTTATTCTTACATAGTTAATTTTTTAGAACATTACTCTTATGTTTTCATAGTAATCATTATATTATACATATGAAACATCATAAATTTAGTGTTACTATTCTGCAACCTACCTATATAGAATTTAATATTATGTAGCCTTTGAAATAACATGATTACTCATACATACCAAATATGTTATTTTTATATAGCCTATAAATTTTATATAATCATACCTACATAGAATAAAATACATTTGTTCTTATTCATAACCTTTGAAAAAATTATTCTCTTACATAGTCATATGTAAAAACTCCATATTTTTATGATGCCCATTCATGGTCAATATTTTTCTCTTATAAAACTTTTTAATTTCCCATGTTATTTATTTTTTGACTTTGGAGACATCCTTTTAATCTTATACAATTCCAAACATTAAAAATATCTCTTTAATGGTCTTCAACTTCCTCACACATTTTTAAATGATATAATAAGCTATAATATATCATTTACACGCCACTATATCTTTAAAAAATGGTAGATAACTCATCAAACATCCATATAAATTCTCTAGTAATAATATACATGATTAAAGATTATTTTGGTATCTCAATACAATAAAATTTTTGGCATCCCTTCCATATATTACCAAGTATGTATTTTCCATTCATTTTCACCCTTCATGGCCAATATAAATATCAAAAAAATATTTTACTAAATCATAATTCTTTCGAAATAAAAATCCACGTTAGATAATCATCCATATTTACCATCCATCATATAAAAAATAAATCATCATGTATCTCCATGAAATTATTTATTTCTTGTATATTTTTTATTTCTATATCATCAAAATCAGTTGTTAAAAATTCCAAAAACTAATTTCATGGTTGCAACATTATTTAAATAATGGACTATCTAGACAAAAATTAAATGAGTAAATAAATCTACAAATACATTTTATTCTCTTGAGTAATCTTATTGTATATTTTATTAACCCTAATATTTCAAAATTAATTTATTATATACTGCTATTATGAATAAAAGAAACAAATGCAGAACAACAAATCTATTAAGAGTATGAGTAATTAATAAAAAATAATTAGTCGATGATGTGACTTAAAAAGTCGTTAAAGGTGAGAATATATAAATTAATAATAGTGTTTTCTAAACACATATAACAAAAAATAATAAATTATTTAATTTTATTCGAAAATATGATGGAGATTTAATTAATTTAAAAAAATTTATGGATTACTCAATTTTAGTCTCGTGGAAATCAATAGAATTAGTGTGAAGAAACTTGAATCTCGTGACATTCACTTTTTTAATTGGATTTTTAATTATCCCTATAGTGATAATTAGCATTGTTACAATAATAATAAGGTGATATTTTACTTGAAATGATATTTCATAAATAGGTTCAACGATTGCACAGTAATTATGCAGGTATGTAAAAATGTGGTAATCTATTTCCAATTTCAAAAATGATAAGAAAACCTGATTGAGGGAAGGATATATATTCCAATGTGTAAAAGAACATGTTTTATTTAATGGAAAATCCTTAATTAAATAAAATTATCATTGGAAAAGGATCATATTGTATGCAACGGATACTCAAAAATTAAGGGTATATACTTCAATGATAATTTTTATTTACTCAAAAGAACAAAAATTATTCAAATATTTCTTACGGTATGTGATCGTAAAAATTATAGAGTGTTTCATGTGGATCTTTAATTAGAATTCGTATGTTTTGAACATGATGAAGAGTTTTACATTGAATAAATAGTCTATTTTATGCTTTATGATAATGGTTCTCATGTGCAAAATAAGACAAAAGAACATTATATGATTAATTAATCACATGAAGATTGGTATTAAAATCTAGAAAATCATTTATATTTCAATCAATTAATGAATATTAAAGTAGATATAAATCTATAAGTCAAGGGAGAAGACAAGAACTCACTCATACTGATTGTTCACATTAATGATGTTTTATTCATTATGAACAATGAGAAAATATAGGTGTATATTTTTTCTATAAGTCAGTAAATTTCTTAAGATTTTAATAATCAGTGAGAAATTTTTTTTATTAGGGTTTCATGCCACAAACACAACATGTTATATATTAATCTAATAATAAAATAATTCTCATGAGTTACTAAACAATTAAATAATGGAATCATATAATTAGGTATTAACTCCTATAGTTTATGGGGCCATGGTTACTATGTATGAATAAGAATAGAATGTGGAAATGATAATGTTTCAGATGCTTATTGATATAGTATATTACTTTAAAGCATCTAGACTAGATAACATATATAATGTTATTCTTTGTGTTTAATTCCAAAGTAATACTAAAAAAATTATCATATTGTTGTTAAATTGATATTTCACTTAATTAATAGGATAATTTATTATGTATTATGAAATGAAAAAGGTGCATATTTTTTATGTTATGTCTATTCGGATTTTTATTAGTTATGAAACAATGGTTATAAAAATTCAAAATTTAGACCAATATTCTTTGTTAGAGAAATATGTTTTTTCACCCTAAGAAGAAATATTTAGTCACTATAAAGATAATGGAAGTAGAGAAAGTCAATTCATCATAAGTCAAAACATAATTGTTGTAGTTGAAGTTACACCTTGTAGTCATAAAGGTTAATTTTCCGTAACCATTGAAGACTTCCTGAGATTCTTATTGTGTAATCAACATTACAAAGAATATTATACAATACTCAATACTGAAATATATTAATTTCAAGTACAACATTAAAAATAAGCGGGTGGAAGTTAGAGGGATTTAAATAGATTATAACTAAAAAATAGATAAAGTTTCAAATATAATGTCATATACCCAAAAAAATGATGACTCGTATTATTTGAGAGTTTTGTTATGTGTTTATTCTAACCAAATCCTCCCCTTTTGTTTTATTGGTTTTCCCTCATTTATATAATAATATTTGTAGAAAAGGTGGAGAAAAATGGATATATTTTTATAAATATGTAGGGATTCTATTTCTTTTTGTATCTAATAGTAAATGTGGAGAAGGGAAAAGTTTTCCTTTTAGGGGGAGACAAGAGGTGTTCGTATCTTAATCTTGGGGAAGATATCTTGTATTGTTTCATATGTTTCCAAAAACTCTAATGGCTTGATATTAAATAAATATAGATCACTGAGATGTTGATGAGATTCTTGAAATTCAAGATCTATCATGATGTTAATTGAAATATAGAGATTCTTTAGATGATATTCAATTAATATATGGTCAATGTGGTATTTATATCTAGACAAAGGTTTAGAGAACTCTCAAAAAGATCAATCTAGATTATTATTATTTTTATTATATCCACATTGGGAACTCATTATGAATTTTTATTAAGAGTATTAATTAATGAGTATTAATGGTTATTTCATGTAGTATGTATTAAAAAAATTATAGTTGATTTAGATTCCAATTGGATATGATAAGAATGTAAAGAAATTTATATTTATTAAGTATAAAAAATCATAGTGTTCATGGTACTTTTCATTCTATAATGGAGTGAAACAAAATAATATTTTTCACTTACATTGAATAAATTATTACAACCATTTATGGTGAACCATGAAGAGTTCACTCTATACATGTTATGGGGCCTAGAACATATCATAATATAAAGGAATGAATATTTTATACAAAAATATTTACGGTAGATAAAGACCATCACAGTGCCAGCTGATGCACGATGCCATGGATAATGTTTTCACGCCATAAGGATAAAGGCTTTGAAAAAGAATATTCGTGATTTTTTTGGAGTATAAATTTACAATTACATAAGTATTTGGGTAATACTGAAATATATATTCTTTAGATATGAGTAGATATAAAGACAAAACCATAATTTATCTATCCTCAACATAATATAGTGATGATTTATTTAGATATTATTGAGATTTGGAAAGAGATATAATCCTAATAATTTTAATATGAATCTCAGCTCATAAAACATATCTCCATATTGTGATATATGTAAGGTACATAAATATGAGTATTTCATCTTGGAGAAATGTAATGGTGAACAAATTGAAAAAAACAACAATATAAAAAGGCAAATATTCCAAGGAGCATTCTATGGTTATTTTGGTTGAAATGGAGGAAAATTACCTAGGTACATTATTGATTAAAAATATAGAGTCCCTTGAAGAGGTTATGTGAGATTAAATAACTTATTAAAATTCATATAGATTTTTTTAACAGGAGTTTAGGATTATCATCATAACCTAACCAATTTTTTAATTTTGATAATAAGATAAGAAGGTGTATAAAATGATAATAACCATTGGATTCCATATATAATCCCCTCAATAATAAGAGTGGGTCATTTTTTTAAAAACCTTTTTCAATGTCAATTCTCTCTCCATCTATTTCCATAACATTATTTTATTTGAGATACTTCACACTGATTGGTGATGGGAAGATTCTTTTATGATTTCATATTTTTTTAACCATTGACCCCCCCACTGTCTGTTGTGGTTCACTCTCACTTAGGCCTATCACTCATACCCACATCACAACCACAGAAATATAACCATAAAAATATAAAATATATCATTACCATGTACTATATACCACAATAACATTACACCTTTCTATCACATAACACATCATCACCACACCAAAACCATATCATATCAATATCATCGCATATACCTGTACACTATCCCCAATCCATCAAATCCAATAATATGTTTGGAATAGAGATAAATGAAATAGGAGTAGCTATCTATCAATTCAACCTCTATCTTGTATTGTAGGGGTGCACACAATTCCCAAAACATCAAATAGAAATTGTAAATTTTATATAACTCAGATAGTGGTTTGTAAAAAATAACATAAACTACAAAGAATTCAAAATAGAACAATATAATATCCTAAAGAAAAATTCACTTATAAAATACCTTTATAACCACAATTATAACCTCACAATATCCCCTCACATCAATTTTCACTTCAGATTCTAGAAAAAATCTACCAAAAAAATTACACAACTTCATCAAGTTACTATATTTTATTACCAATTCCATACTAATATTACCTCAAAGCAATTTTTTTTCATTTTATAAATGCCGGTTTAAGGATTATCGGTAACCGAAAAACCAGGTAAGAAAACACAAAAAACACACATCGCGTCGCGGTACCTGATTAGTCCAATCCAATTTCAAAATTTTCAAATTGAAAATATCGAGCGAAATCTTTTCTGCGCCTCGTTCCACGCAACGCTGCATGCCAAGATACCCCTCGGTACGCACAACTGCCTCGAGTTAGGAACTTTAATTTCATATGCCTCCATCATCACGTTATAGTAGGTCGTTGGAGACACCATCCATAGGAAAACATCATCGTCGGCCCATAATCAACCAATCGTTACTCACCCTGATCATCCTCATCAGATCGAAACACCACCATCGATAATGTAAGTAGACACCGACGCTTAGTGAAGAACACATGTCATCACTGTGAAAGCCACCGTCCGACTCTCCCATCGCGTAGGTCCTCACTGCTGCACCAAAAAACATTCGACCATCATAGTACATCACCGAAGATGGAGCCCAAAAACCCAAAAAAAACTCAAACACAATCGCAGAGTCACCATGAACGCAACCATGAAAAAAATCCAAAGCCACCACCCTAACCACTGAAGAAGACTTCAACAGACCCTCAAAGCACTCAAACACGCGGGTGATGGCCTTGAAATGCTGTGAATCCACCACAGGAGAACAATGAGCTGCTGAGAACAAAATTGTGAACACTCTGAAGAGTATGACGGAATCTGGTCATACGCCCACATATCTAAAACAACCGTTCCATAGAAGCCCATAGCACATCCCCATAGCAAGAGAGGAATCCACAAACCATCGCATAGATCAAAGAAGAATCCAAACAAAAATCCACCTCTACAGGGAGGCGACAATGGGATAAACCCTAGAACAACCATCCCATCAAGAACTCAACCAGAAGAATCGAAGGGAAAAACCTTCAACCCAAAAAACAGCACAAAAATAGGGAAGCAAAGGCCTCCCCTCCCCGGTCCAGACCAGCTTCGTCGTCATCCTTCAAAGGGACACTGACGTGTTGAGACCAGTCGCGCAGCGCCATCACCCCACCGTCGAGACAACCCAGTTGAAGGAGACTCATGACTAGGTGGCTGGAGAGGGAAGGAACACGGGATCTAGGGATAAACCCTAGTCTCCTTGGTAAGATCTCAGAGACTCCGCTTAGAGGCCCGAAGGATATTACCCTTCCTTAACCATTAAGGAATGTAAAATTATATTCCATGCTAATGTTAACTAGACACTTTTTCTTCATATGAAACATTTATTTTAAACAAATAAATTTTTATATTACCATACCAACATCAATATTTAGAGTTTTACTTACCGAATTTTAATTTCCATCAATTTTTTATTTATATCCTCTTATTCATTATTCAATTCAATTATTTCTAAATATTCCTATACACTTAACAACTATCTAAAAAAGACACATCATTCTATATAAACTACCATAGAAGTATAATAAACCACTATATTTTTTTCCTACCACAATAAACCAACCATACAAACCTATCACAACTACCACAATAAAAAATCTAACAACCAACCAAAAACCTAATTTAAATCACACCATCTCTAAAAAAAATGACCTAGTTTATCATCTATATTATGTACATGACATAAAAAACAAAAAATTAATTTAATAATAATTCAAAAATTCTATTCCTTCCACTCATTTATATTTTAACTCACTTACCAATTTATACTACTTATAACATATAAAGATTATAAATAAATCACAGCAGCAACAAAAATTCATATGTAGACATACCACCACATGTCCACACTTTCAAAGTTGATTTCATAGATTTTTCCCTTCCACATACTATCTTCATATCATATTTAAGTTGAAATAATGATTCATTATAAAAATAAAATAACTATATTCACAGTATCATTTCTCTTCATATTAAAAAAATTAATACCAAAATATCATCATTGAAATCATGTGAAGAAAAGAAATTCACTTTTCTTATTTTATTTTCAATAATTATACATACTTATATTTATAGATTAATTTTAAATATTTATTAAATGAAAATAGAACAATGGAAATTTTTAATTTAACACAACAATACTGTAGAAGATGTTCTGAATTCTCTCCCCTTAGTGGTGATTAAATAATTTTAGCATAATAATGATGAGAAAAGATGATCAAACACCACAAAGCGTGTTATGTTTTACTTATACTCATTTACACAACAATTCACCCTCAATAATTTTACCAAAATAAACTAATAATAGAAAACATCAATGGAAATAACCTTTGATAGTAGAATATAATGTAATGAGTGGACAAATTTTCATAAAAAATACCATGTATCAAGAATGATTAATCATATGATACTAATGTAAAATACTCAACTAAAAATGTATATGATTACAAAGAAAAGAACACATAGTCACCTCGAGTTTGAAATTTTCCTTAGGAATTGAAAATTTGATTGGGGGAGGATGAATGTAGAAGAAAAATCTGAAGGGGCCCAAATAAGGTTTAGTTGGGGATTTTTCATGATAATGTGTAGCCTAATCGAATGGGACATGAAATACTCAACCTTTAAAATAAATTATTTCCCGATCTTCACTAACTATTTAACTCTATTAAAATGTGTTTAACTATCACCATTATAGTGTCCTCAACCATGATTTTTTCACCGTCTAAACATAAGCTCAATCCTCAAACCCCTATGATATAGTCCCTTAGGTTATAGTTGTTTCCATCCATTCTCCAAAACCCCGCCATGATGAAAAGTCCACATATACATTCCATATATATCTATGAAATCTAAAATTTAAAATTCATACTCATCCATTACTCACTTGGTTTTATCAAAAGACTTTACCAATGAAAATGGGGACCTCTGTGACATAGACTCCCACTGTGTCATAACACATCATAAAGAATTTCATATATCACTTTAACTATTCAATATTAGTTAATTGGCATAGAAACTATGCCAAAATTCATACCACAACATCTAATAAAACTCACCCAAACATAGTTGAGTTATTATATATTCATTTCCCATAAATGAATCCAAAAATAATACTTTATCCCCTATATATCCTTTAAATGATCTCTAAACTGATCCAATGACATAAAAACATAAAGTGGATAACCTTGAAAATATAATCCTTTACATTATGTATCTCAAAAAATATTTTCATCTTTAAAAATTAAAATAAAAGCAAAGAAGATAATGAAGAAATCTAATTACAAAACTCTATGTGAGGTATCTCTCAAATGGGAATCATACTATTATAAGAGTGAAAAAATGACAAATGAGAACACATTAATCATATTAGAATAATATAAATTTCATCATCAAAAAAATAAATTATTAAAAATAACTCGAGATAAGAAGAACACATTAGTGACTCACACTCTCATGTATATTCATATGGTTCCTATATAAGACAAACCGAAGGGGAATGGTGTGACCATGAAACGCCGTCTTTTGATGATCATAAATCTAAAAGGGAAGCCCTATGAAATTTTCACACTGCAAAATATTCAAATATCTCCATCGAATAACATGGAATTCATTATAAAGATATATTAAATGGTATGATACATGAAAAAAGACATAAATTTAGTCCTTCTACAAAGGAATATCTAGCAAAAATTCCACCTCGAGGACATGATCCAAAACCTCAAAGGATATACTAAACATAGTTGATTTTTTACTTACCCCACTAATCTAATGATTACCATAATGAGGATAACCCTACAGAAAAACATGATCAACAACCTATAACTCAAGTGGTCTCCACCTTTGATCAATGTAAAATTTCTGATGATCTTAAGAAAATTTCCTCTACTCCTAAATCATCTGCACCTTCTCCATTATGATCTATTATAAATCTAGCATGAGAATCATTATCATTCCAAACATGGTATATAAAATTGAATATATGCAAGTAATCACATATTGTACCACAAATTAAGTCATTAAAATATAATATTGATAACTATTATTAAATGAAAACTACCCCAAGAGTAAATTCATTCCCCATAAATCCCCAAAATCCAGTGCATTTTCTACAAAATGTCCTCCAATGTCTATATTATCCAAGATACCTAATTTTATATCTTGAATTAAACAAATATTTTTTGAGATTATCTAAGAGTGAAAATAATGTTGTTGATCTACCCAAATGTGTATGTTATAATTATGATCATGGTCATAAATGATCATTCTCAGTTTCTCAAAGTGCTTCCATCCTCCTCGATATATATCCTCATCAAATGATCAACTAAACATGACTTCATAAATACCATAAATGAGCCAAATTCATCATATGATACAAAATTAACCTAATAATTTTACATACTTCCTAATAATGACAAAAAGAAGAAATAAAATACATTAAAATCAGATCCTATTTACACTATGGAAAATACAAGGGATAGAGAAATTCCACCAGGACAAGATAATCGGGCTTCACCCATTGATAGATCCGCACCTGAAACATGAACTTAGTAACCAACTACTTTATCCATAACCAGTATAAAATAATCATCATATAATTATATATCATTGAAATATATATTTATTTTAACTACTAATGTTGATCTACAAAATCCTAATAGGTACACCTCTTACACTGTCAATGAGACAAACAACTTCTCAAAGATTAACACCCAATGTTGATCATCCTCTGACCACATCTATTCAGAAACAAAATAGGCCACACAATATATTCACACCACCACTTGAGGTTCAACCTATATATAATCCTCCACCAGATAAATCATGAAATAATTTATTATTATCTGATAAATGTAAACACCTTCAGTAACTTCTTTTATATCTATATGAACTGATACAAGATCTCTCATAATCCACTATATGTATCCATATTCATATAAAAATTCTGAAACAAATTCCACATTCCCTTTCCCTATAATATAGGTGATTTCAATTTCAAAAACTCATAATAAATCAATAAAACTCCCTGATATAGATTTAAATATAATTTAAAGGAAAAATATCACTATCAATTTTGATCTATAAAGGATTAAAGGGATTATCAGTGAGATAACTCTTATAAAGATTAAATAAAAAGACCACCCCATGTATCTAGAACATTGAGGTTTGATAAACATTCATATGACTAATTTATTTGAAAAAATTTCAAGATATAGCATAAATTCTCATTCTGATCAACTTTTGATATGAAATAAATGATGATTTTGGTGATGCACACAACCAAAAATTAATCTAGAAAGTCATGAAGCACCGATTTTATTTGTCTAATGAATCCATTTGGGGAATTCATGACATAGAATCATAGAAACAGGATCTCGATGAGTTTATATAGTCTACATGATGTAATATTCTTATTATGTTTCACTTTCTACCTCATGTGATGATAAAAGGGTTGAAGTTCAGTCATTGAGAATTCATTTTATCCCTTCAATTTAACTAATAATTCATCAATCCTTAAGAGGGGAAAAATATTTTTCACTATCACTTGATCCAATCAATATTAATTGATACCAAACCTCAAACTACTATCTATAATCTTTTAAATCATCATTTGATCACACTAAGGAAATACATTGGGTTTGATAAAATCATTCTATAGAAAATTATTTATCTAAATCCATAAATATCTCATATATGATGGAACCATCTGATTATTAATTACAAAAATACAAGTAATATTGTGTTGTAATTATTTCAAAAGAATAATTTAACATAAATGTGGTACTATTCGAAATGTTTTATGAAAAATATATATTATCTCACCTATAACAGTCTAGAACACCACTACATAAGATTCCACTGAACCCAACATCATTTATTCATAATAATAAGAAACTAGCTCTGAACACTTATAATATTTCAAAAGACCATGATCGCTAATGATGACTACAAACTCATCTTCACAAAATGTAAAACAAATCTCCTCTGAAAGAAATAAATAATATCATGAATCGAATACATCAAATCCATGATAAGGATGACATATTATTATTACAACCACATCAATATGAAATATCCCATTGAATAATGATATAACATCATCATCTCAAAAACATGACATACATCACAAATTCTAGAATAACCAATATATAGATTCATAAACATAAGGGGTACTTGAATTATCACCACATTTATTCCAAGAGATCAGGCCAAGGTATTTTCAATAATGATTTAAAAACATCCAAATCAAACAAACCATAAACTAGTGTATAATATAAATATATATTTACTTGAATGATATGTTGTGAACTTGACCCTCACAACTATAGAACAAGAACTTATCAATGTCACAGTAATATATTTTTCTTCCCTTGATGTTTCTCATTTTGAAAACTATTCTCATTTTTTTTCCCTAAGGAAAAGAAATATCATGATGTTTTAATTTTGAATTTCTATTTCATCTCTACTACTCAAAAGCCCAATTACTTTACTGTTATTGATAATGTATAATAGTAAAATATTGTTGAAAATTACTCAGAAATATAAGTCATATCATATTCTTGACCTATGATAATATTTATAAAATTGAATTGATAATGTATGAAACTTCTTAAATGGAAAAACAACTCCATATCTCCTGGTAGAGGCTCCCAAATAGCTAGCTGATGAGAAATATAAAAGGAAAGCCTAATACTGACTCCTGGTTAGCCAAAATATTGATTTCTTAAATATTCTATATCTGTCATACATTTCGTTAATTATTTTTAAGTAATAATGAATTCTATATCTAGATAATCCCATCTATGTGGGAATATAAAATTTCACTCTAACCTTCTATGATCCCTCTAAATACATTAAAAATAAATAATTAGTGATGTTGTGTTCATTCCTTTAATATAACATCTCTTTGAAATATCAAACCCTAGTTATAATTAAAAATTGTATTATATTATTAAATTGGATATTGTTTAGTGATTTACATTTTAATCTACATATTTGATCACTTTCATTTTTTCGTATTTGTGTTGTAAAATTAATAATTACGGTTTAAAAAACATTTATCATTCTAAATCCTTAAATTCTTCTTGGGATTATATTTTAATTTCATAGTTGGTCTTTATATTTTTCTCAACATTGTTAATAATTTTCAAGTGTTGTTTAATAATAAAAAATCATTTCATAGGAATAAAAAAATGTAGAGTAAAAGTAAAAATGCACCGAGTAAGAACAAATTAGTATTTTGTATTTCTACATAAGTGTAAAATCTTATGTAGTGCATGGGGTTATGTATAATAGTAAATTTAAAATCCAACCTTCTATGAAAGATTTACTCTTCGTGGTCAAGGTTACATAATTCTAACTCCTAGTGCCTATGGTTATATAACAGTTACTCTTTGTGGTAAAAGTTTCATAAAATTTAATTTAGATAAAAATATGCTACATAATATTAATTATTCTCCTTGTGTAAAAGTAAAATAAAAAATAAAGGGTTTATGTAATTTACCATCTTTTGGTACTCCTTATATAAAAATAATTTTTTGGAAATAGTTTATTATTATTTTCAAGAATAGATGAACTAAAAATAAAAGAAGACTGAACCAAGACTAGAATTATATTCATGTTTGAAAGATATGGAGATATGTCATTTGAACATGGAGTTATAATGATGGTGAAAACTAAAAAAATGAATATCATGTAATATTCAGGTGTTTTCATGTCCATTAGAAGATTCTATGTAATCACAAGATTAGTTTTTGACACTATAATATATTTTTAAATTTAAAGATTCCATAGTTGAAGCATTGGAATTTCATTAGATTCTATTGGTGTTTATAAATATGGTTGAATAATAATTTATAAAAAAATTCCTCTTATGGAGGACAAACCTATTTTTAGATATATTATTCTTTGTAGTAAATAATATATTTTAATATTAATTCAAAATGTTTTAATATTCATCCTTTATCAAAGGAGGGATAACTAGCTAACTAGTTTGTAAAAGACAAATGTAGAAACTATATGAAGTATCAAACATCAATTTTATCATATTATTATTTATTTATTATGAGTTTGAATTAAAGATGATGTGTAGATATGTGATAAAATGTTATCTCATAAATATTATTTCATTATTTCTATCCATATTTACTTTGAATTTCTTAATTCATTACCGATTGATAGAGTGAGGTAATTATAGATGACTGACATAAATGATCATGCTGAATTCTTTAATAATTGTGATACATCCTTGTGATAGGTGATTTAGAAAAATGTTTCTCATCATAATTTTTCATAAATTTTTATATATCATGAGAGATCCATACATGTTGTTTTCACTCATGAATGTTAGATTTGTGGTATTCATGAATATGTCAATCGTTTCAAAAATTGAGGTTTATTTTTTGATGATTAAATCCTTTAGTATTATAGTAATAGATAATATATAATTAGATAAATTGATGACTGGTGATGTTTCTTACTGACTGTTATTCCATCAACTCAAATTTTCATGCATTTTTTATTTTGGTTTTCATTAAAAAAATAATGGTTTAATTAATTCAAAATTAATTAAAAATAATAATAATCCAGATTTCACAATAATGGTAACATTTTACCTTGAGGAGACCCCAAGGATATCCATTTTCTTTATCTAGAGATATTATAAGGTAATTTGTTATTAGTATTCACAATAAGGATACATTATCTAGAATTCACATCATGAAGAAGCTTACGATATTGATGAAATTTTAGGACTAAGACTTCACGCTTCCATACACTAAAACTACATTACTGAAGAGAAATCCACTATTATAACCTCACTACCTTTTACATTGAGAAAATAACCTCATTTCAAAACTAATTCTAAAACATATTTGGTATGACCTCTAGCTCTTCAAAGATACTAGGAAACATAATACACTGCTGATGGGAAACTCCACTCAATAGACTAAGAACAAGTATAATCTAATACTCCTTACTTAATTGGATTAGACTAAAAACATTCTTGAGATCCTCTAACCACCTCTCTGTATCATTATTTTAGAAAATATCCTTATCAATTGGCATGATATTATGTTTAAAATCACACAAAATTATCCTCTAAGAACCCTCATTATCATCATTAAACCTTCAATTATCAACCAATGAATCTTATTGAACCTATCCAAAGAAAATTAAAAAATTAAATAATATTCTAGAAATTTATAGAATCACATGGAAAAAATCCTATTCATAATAATATTAATTCACTTTGTATCATTTAATTTATATTCATTTAAACAATCTTGAATCTTCCTAATTAAAACAAATGTGAAAACAATAAGATACATATTCCATATCTAGGTTTCAACCCCATAGTCCAAATAATCAAACATTAATATGTTCAGTAATATTATGGTTCTTGTATAATATCACAGGGTCTAGAAACATTGGTTTCCTACACAGTCTCCCTTTCCCACATCACAAACTAGGTTTAATTCTTATTGTTTCTCTACCTACAAAATACAGTCTTCATTATTCAGTTATATTAAACTCCATACTGAATATAATCCAAGTCTCTTCGACTATTATTACTTAAATCATCATTGATATATCCTATATTTTGTTGGTAATGATGTTTATTGTGACTCATGAATCCCACATCCAATATTCTATGATTTGGAAATTAAAACTAAGGGTATAAATCACACATAATGGGTTTCATTAACCTCATAAATCATTTAAACTAAAAATAAAATTAAAAAAAACTACAAATAATATTAAATAAAACCAATCCCATAAATCATGTCATGTTCTATATGAACCATAGTCTATGAATAAATAACATAACATGAATCTTTAATGAGATCGACTCCATGAACACATGGAAACTCCACGTCATGAGCTACTAATGCGAATTATAGTCACCAAATTATCCTATTTTTTAAAATATAAATATATATATAGAATATGTGTGTGATCATACTCATAAACTCACTAAGATCCTCCCCAAAAACTCGTATACAATTGTGTTTGAAGCATATTATGTCATGACCAATAAATAAGAAAACCAATTCATCACATATTCCCGGTCAACTACAACCAAACCTCACCAAGGCCCACTCACCAAAACCAAATACAATATATTATCCTAATTATCAAAGGAATGCATATATAAAGTTACTCAACACCCACATCCCTATCAACATGTCACCCTAATGCCCTAAGGACTTATATCCGGGTTCTCCCATCCATTATATATAATATAACTAAAATCATTTCAAAACACAATTGAAACAAGAATATAATATTTAAACATAATATATACCAAAAATATATACCACATACCAAAACCATATAAAAACATACAACAACTATATATATCACATCTCTACAAGACATAATATCAGCATAAAAATAATGAAAATTCACCACTACATTGATACATACCATAACTATAGATCAAAATGGCATATACTATGTCTGGAATAGAGAGTGGTGAAGGGGGAATATTCAAACATATGTTTCACCTATATCCTATATGTTATGGGTATACTCAAACCCCAAAATTTCATATAGGAATAGATAAGAATATTTGACATGGTTAGAGGTGTATAAAAAATAATATAAACTATAATTAATATAAAATAAATCACAAACCCATCCAAAGGTTCAACACTTAATTTATCATGTCCACAACCACAACCATTTCCTCATCATCACCTCCCCATATCAACAAAAACTACCACATTTAGATAATTACCAAACACACATAGCCTAAAAACATCATCTCATTCCATATTCCATTATAAATTTTATATTTACATTTTCAATCTATATTAACTTCATTATGATATATTTATTTTCCTATTCTGAAATTCCAGGAAACTATTTCAAATTAAAAATATATTGATTCATTTACCACATTTTTAATTTCCTCTACATCAATTATTATTTCCAACCCTTTATTCATATTTCATTTCATTATTTTTTTCATCATTGCTTATTCTATAAAATTATATGAGAAACCACAATATCCTATATAATATATACACCACAACTACTTTCTCCTATTATAACCACATAAAACTAACAATCACAAGATTCCCCGACTAGTAAAACAAAAATAAATAACAATGAAAAAATAAAATGTAAATGACACAATCTCCAAAGAAATAATCAAATTTCCTTATATCCCTTCCTTAATGTAATCAAGAAACACAATAAGGAAAAGAAATAAAAACTACCAAATTATATAAATTCATTTCATTATAATATTTATGTTACATGCTGAGTTAATCACTTCAAACAAGTCAAAACTTTAGAATGCCACAATAATAAAAACCAAAATTCATATATAGAAAAGTAACAAGATGTGAACAACATCAAAAATGATTTTTTTTTATTTTATTGTTCGTTTTACCATCTTTGTATTGATATAAATTTATAAACATTATCAAAATAAAAAATATAAGTTATTATATCACAATAACTTTACTTATAATGACTAAAATTTAATAATTTATGAACATAAAAAATAAAATAATTAAAATAAAAATGATTTATTTTCTAATTTTTAGTAATTTTTATTATTTTCATTAATATAACTCTAAATATTTTTTCAAATAAATAATAATAATGATAATTACATATTTAATAAAATAAAAAAGATGATTTCATTATGAATTCCCAACCTTGATTAAAGATATAAAAATAATATCATAAGAACAGGGACAAAAGCTTGATCAAACATTACCAAACTTACAAAGATTATATATGAAACCTATAAAAATAAATATTTTTCAAGAAATTTACCAATCAGATAATAATTGAAAACAAACCCCACTATTATAACCTCTAAGAATAGATTAAAAAAGAGTAAATAGATTAAATGGGGTGAAAGAAAACCTTGGGTTGATGTGGGTCGATCGCATGAAACCAAGTCCTGGGAAGCAACTATATATGCCTAAGATTGCAAATAACACACCCATCAACACATATTACTAAATAGATTCAAATGGATCTAACCATTATAAGATATATGACTAGATTTATAATTAAATCTATTGGAAACCATAATGACATGGATGGAGGATTAATCATGACCTAGAGTGGATTTTTCAAAGTACATACGAGACCTACAAACTTTAACATGTCATATCTCACCCCTTTTCAGTAGTTGTTTTATTTAATAATATAATTGATTATATCCATGAAATAGTGGAATAATTAATGGTTGTTTGAATCTCTATGACCCAACATGATTTCTAAACCACAGTGGAGTATTCCCTTGTGATATACGTGTATCTATTCTATCTCCACGACTCCACTAGGAAATGTATTTCCCATGAACATGTATTAATGTTCCATAATATCTAAAATGACAATTTTAGACTCCCTCATAGATAAAATGTATTTCCCTAAATACCATACCCTCAAAAAATGATGGGTTTAAAATATATAACCACTAAAACATAACCATTCAAAAAAACTATAAAAAACATCTTGATCCATCCAAACACAACAAATTATCTTTCCCAACTAGCCTAATGCTAGACAATGATATCACCCACATCACACCATGGTATAATATAATTTGTTCATAACAATTTATCACTTTTGGAATCAAAACCTCATCCATTCTCCTCTAAACATAAGTAGACTCTCTCAGAACTCATTTAATACCATAAAAGAAAAAAAATCACTATTTTTGGTTTGATATCATTTTATCAAATTCTTCATAAGACCAATTTATGTCATTTGGTCACATAGAGTAAATGTGTAAACAAAACCATTTTAAATAAGTTTCTATAACTTTTATTTCAACCAAATTAGTTAGGTATAATCCATTACCATCATCATATACACCTCTTTTTCTATACTAATATATTTATTCACATTATTTTTTATGATCAATCAAATGATTTTATCCCAAATATAAAATGTTTCTCAAATTATTAGTTTTTTTTTATATTTTCTCGACACAAAATAAATTTTCTATATGCCAAAAATTTTATCTTATTCCCTTCTATATATAATAACCTAAAATTGAGTGAAAATTTAGCATACCACATTATTATTTTTAAAACCATTATTTTTTATTCCATGGTATTAATCTAAAAAATTGTATCTAAATTTTTTTCATAAATTTTATATTGTCTAAAATACATTAAATTAAATAGGCTTTTAATTTTCCTTTGATAAAATTTTATTTTGATTAGTTTTACAGATTCATTATTTTCATTATAGAATTCATTACAATAGTGACGAGATTTGAAATTAATTTTCAATATCTAATCCTAAATTTATTCAAAAATTCATTTTTATATTTCATATGAGAAGTTATCATATACTTACTTATTTGATTAACATGAATTTTATTGAAGCAACTATGTTCTTTAATAATTCAAATTTTTATATTAATATCTCGTCGATTTAACAAAATGCTCACTTGTTTATGTTTTTTCTTCCTCCAAAAATGATATCATGAACATAGATATTATCATCGATTACTCATCCATTGTGAGTTATTTAAATAAATTGTGACCAAAACTACCTATTTTAAACTAAAATTTCTTCTAGAAGGATTCCAACCAAACCTAATATGTATCTTCACAAAAAAGAAATTATTAAATAACTTCAAGAATAAATTAATAACTATAAACTTATTATTAGGAAGGAAAACAATTATGGGTCAGATTGAACGTACAAGGATTAAGTAAATAATTGTAATTTGGTTGATTTCATATGAATTTTGGTAAATATATAAGTGTAAAATATTAAATCACACAAGAATACATGATAAAATAGTTTATCAAATCAAGTAATATACTAAATAGCCTTAAAAAACAAGGTTTATTACTCTATTACAAAAGATAATTATTATAGGATAAATATAAATTCAACAAACTAATATAACCTATTAACTAATATTTCATCCTTTTATAAGAAGTTTCTTATACAAATAATGATGTTAGGTAGTGACTATTTCATAGTTACACTTATCACATGATCAAACTTAGAAAAGTTTTTCTAAATGTTAATGCATGGGTTGATTTTCACTTTATTATTTCACCAATCACTATAATAACCTACTTGATGATTTTCAAAACAGAATAGTCATGATGGTGTTTTTATGGGTTTCAACCATTCCTACATCACCCATCCCAAATTGGTATCTATTAGTGATACATCAAGTAAACAATTAAGAAAAATAATAATAATAAATAATATTTCAACACAATTTAAATGATACAGATCAATTACAACAACATATAACCGAATATTTATCTATTTAGAAAATGTTAAAACAACTAGAAAACAAAATAAATAAATATAGAATTTGAATATAAATTGTAATATTCCATTTATATATCCAATAAAAGTTAATTATCCTAATCATGGGGGTTATAATTTTTATTTTTTCCTTAGATTAAATCATTCAGTTAATCAGTTGATTTTATTAATTCTCCCAAATGCTCTATGTGTTTTGAGAGTCTCTATAGTTTTCTCTCTGATTATAGATTTTTTTTCAATTCTGAATGTCCGCTTTTAATGAAATCAAAGAATCATAATATTTAATTCATCAAAATACTTGTTGTATTTAGTTCAGTATAGAATATCTTTTCTAGTGCAGATCATTACACATTAAGAGGTAGATATTCTTTGGTTGTAGCTAGTGACATCACAATGTATGTTCTCGGATTGTTATATATTATAAATAAATTTCCATATAAAAAATTAGGTTATAACACACATTCTAAGATAAATTTATTTACTATTTATATCACATGAAGTAGTAAATTCACACATATCCCATGATCTATACTATTCAAATTAATGACCATACTAGGCCATGTGTTTTCTATATTCTAGTTATTGAACCATCCAAAGTGGATGATCATTTTTGAATTGTTTCCCTTATTCATAAAATATTATATTTTCATGGTGCGATTCTATTTTATATATTAATAATGAATCATCCGACCTAAATTAGTTATTTTCTAATCAAATATTCTATTTATGTCCCATAAATGTAACAAACTCTTTCATATCAGATAATGTTCAAATGTAACATTTAAATTTGATGAATGAGATTACACACTATACCTAATTAACCCCTTTTAGTTATTAAAAATGGGTTTATTATAAAATTTTAATGTTTATAAAAAATAAATATAAAAGGGGGAACTTTCTCAGTATCTAATAAGCATAGAAAAAGACTCTTTTTCTCACTATTTTTTAGCGCTAGAAATAATGACCTTTCTTGTTACTTCTCTAGTACACAAGAAAAATACATGGTCAATTAAAATAATTTTAAAACCAGGAATCACATGGATTACAACATTAATTAGTCTATTAACTTCTAATATAATTCAAATGTGGTGAAGAAAAATCAAGTTGGTTGTCTTAAAAATATACAATTTTTTATGATGAGGTGGTGCCTTTAAAGAATGTAAAAACCAAATATAACATTATATATATCTATTCCAAAAATTAAATTTTTTGATTTGGGTGTATTTTTCAAGTAAAACATGGGAATGAATATCATTATTATTAATAAAAATTGATAAATGACACACTATATCAACACTAAAAATAGCTAATTAATAACCCTTTTTCATTATGCTTTTTATTACTGAGAAATGGTTCTATTTTTTAGTGTATTTTTAGTGTTGATAAAATTAATTAATTAATAGTAGTAATAAATAAATTTTAATGGTTAAAAAAGAAGAAATAAATAATGAATTTTGGGGTGCTAAATTAACACTAAGAACATGTGTCTTTCTCATCATGTTATTAAAAGTGATAAAAAGTGTGAAATTTTTAACACATTTTATAAGAATTTAATCATCCATATTTTTCATTGTGGAATAAATTTCTTATTGGTAAGGTTTAATTTTATGCAAATTTCAATGCATTTCATAAAAAAAATATTGAAACACTTGAGTTGTGATATATTATTTTTTTAATATTGTAACATAGTGGCCTCTATAAGCACCCATATATTTATGATTTGGAAAATTTAGATAGAATTTTAATTCTTTTTTCCTATGGTAGGAGATGTTTTTTAAACCACGATTTTTATCAGAATCCCAAGGGTTATAATATATCAAGGTGAACATTTTTTATCTATATAAAGAACATAGAGGTGTTTTAGGTCCTTAGGTCAACATATGAGAAAGGTTAGTGTGATACTTATAGTTGATAATGGGTTTAGGTGATCATTCAAGCATCAACCAGCAATTTGAAAAAAAATTATGGACTATAGTAAGGTTTTGTAGTTTATAGAATGGGGTTCCACACATTGAGATAATGAAGGTGTAGGCTTAGGAATCTCCATGAAAAAAGGGGATTCACATTGAAACACATATGGGTCATGCAATAATGTTTTTTGGGTGAGTTTTGATCCCAAAACCTGTGGAAATCGTGTCATGGACCATAGGGGTTGTGCAATGATGAAATTTTCCACTACCTCATGATTTTAGAGGGGATATTTATTTGAAAATGAAAATCTCACAAGCTCTCCCCCTCTCTTCTACCTATTCCAATCCAACATAAGGGGGTGATTTTAAAAGATTTCATATGATGGTTAAAAGTTATTTCTAATATATATTCCAATGTTTTTCCTTTTGTTCATTAGAAATTAATTTTTTATGATTTAAAGATGAGGATTATAACTGAATCTATCGCAACATGGTAGAATAAATTGACGATATATCAGTCCCTATAACATAAAAAAATAATAAACTCCTAATTTATAATGAGGTATTAAATTTATTATATTTTGAGAATAATTTTGGATTATAATCTTATATAATTATGAAATAATATTATATATCGAACCATTTTATTATAAGAGAAAATTTCACTAAATATTCATTTTATACTATAGAAACAGGATTCATAAATTTAATTCTTTTTTATTTAAAATAATAATTCAACTGAGAACATTATTATTTCATGTACAGTATCCCTATAATAATTCATAGATAACTTCTTGGAATCATGAGGGAAGGAAAACAGAATAAATTTGTGTTTATATTTTCATTAATCAAAAGCATATAAAAAATATACCATAAAATAAATAAATCACTAATAATATAGAAGTGATAAACAATAATCTAATAATTCACATAATTAATATCATTAAAAGGGGAATATATCCATTGATAACATAATAATATAAATTTTCACATGGATAAAAATAACTGATTCCATATTGATGAAATACTTAATTTTAAACATCTTAATCATACATTTAAGTCCTTATTCCAATACTTAATAAACTTAGCTATAAGGCCTTATTCCAATACATCATAATTAATAAGAAAGTATTGCAGAAAATAACCTAGATAGTTTGTTTTATGAGACCATATATTGCCTTAAGGGTTTATAATTGGCCTCACCTATAACTTAATATGTCCAATTCATGTATCGTATAAATTAATTCAATAATAAATATAGGACGTAATCAAAAGAAATACCCATATTTGAAAACTATCATATGGAATTTCAATTATAAGGACCCGACCTTAAAATATCACTATATCTTGAATTAAATGAATAATTCACCTTGAGGATCGTATCAGGTTTATAGTTTTATAGAATTGGGACATAACTATTACATCTCAAAGGATTAAAATGTAGAAACTACTACTAAAAAAAATTTTCGCAACAAAAAAAATCCTAAAATAAAACAAGAGTTTTTTTCTTGATATAAATCTTATTGAATACTTACTTTCTCTTACCCTTACTTATTACCTGTGAAAAAAATTTAAAAAACATAGGATGAGCATAAAAAGCTTAGTAAGGATTATAACATAATGAAAGGAAACATTAACCCGCCAATAAATAAAAGTCAATTACACCATAACATTGAATCATAACATAACATCTGAAATCATAATATTTATGTATAACTCATAGAAATCATAATACATAAAGGCAACATGAGGCATTCATAATATTCTTTCGTAGGGAGTAACCCTCATGGTTACGTTTGGAATACCCATCACAATATATTCCCTAGATCTCTTCGGAGAAAACTTAACATTTAACTCATCCATGTTACCCAATGAATTGGAGAGCTATCACGGACTCACCCTCCCTTAGTTTATCACGGAACCACCCGTCTTCATAAACAATGCCCATGAACCATAACATAATCGTATCACATAAAAGATGCATAAAGGAAACATAAAACTTCCATATTTCAATCACAACATATCAATACAACACATTGATATAATTATAACATTATCAAAACCATTTTCAATACCATAATAAAAGAAAGTAAAACATGATATTTATTTTTCATTTACAAAAGTTATGGCTTATAGAGGAAGTCGAAACTCAAATAATGTTCACAGCGGTGGAGAAGTTGTTGTCGCCACATACATAAGACAAAACCATTCCATTTTGTTATTTAGTAAAATGATTCGTATAAAAATAATCTTTTTTAATAAAGGTAAAATTCAATGGGGTTTATACACCGTAATAATGTTGTGTATAAAACAAAATATGCTTCAATGAAGGGAGATTGAGACGAAGTCCCGTAAAAAGATGGTATCCTTAAATTAAGGATAAATCAATTACATAATTATGTGTGAAAAGTATAAATACAACCAATATAAGTGGATAATAGACGTAAAACAATAAGAGTTCATCCACACATATTCATGGAATTACATAATCAAGAATTAGATGTTTAACCCATATAATTGAAATTGGGTTAAGAAGTTCCCTTACAGAAATTCGACAGCCTAACGACGTCACTTTAAAGTTCTGAAAATGAGTTGATGATATATAAAAAGTGAATCTCATCACTTGGAAAAAACATTTACAGAAATAAGGATATATAAGAACATTTCCCAACATAAGAATATGTAAATTAAAAGACCTAACAAAAAAATAAGTCTTTTAAAAAAAGGAAGGTGAAAGGTTCCCTTACCAATTTGGGTAACCTTCAAAATATACACCCCATAAAATAAGGGTCATACAATGAAGTTGTAAATAACCATTAATTAAATTATATTTCACAAAGAATACAATAATGGGCATTACATAAACCAAAAAAAGGAAATAGTGGCAAATGTAGCACGAATCTCATGGGAATAAAATTGAGATGAAAAACACTTTACCTTGCAGTAATCAATCGAGTCGTATGAAAAAAAGATAATAACCACCAAATTAAATTACAGAAAACCATGAATATAAATATAATCATGATAATATATATCAATTTCAAGTGCACAATACACCACATGACATAAATAATTGGAAAACAATGGAAATATCGTGGAATTAAAAGTGAGATATGAAATCCCGTACGAAATTTCAGCAGCCTAACGACGCCACTTAAAGCTTCCAAAAATGGATTGATGAGATAATACAGGGTCTCTCAACATATAAACATAAAAAGTAAAGTAAGAGGAATATAAAAGAACACCCCCAACATATGAAATAGGAGATTAAAAGAATTGACATAAAAGAGAGTACTTAAAAGTATAAAGAGAGGTATGATCCCTTACCTCAAGTCCGACATGTCTTGTTCATTATTTTATATTCCAGAAAAAAAAATTTCAAATTAATAATTGCTTAAGGTCCTCATTAAAAGTTTATTATTCAATTCATATCACATATTATAATGTTATAATAATTATTTAACTATGTGAGTTTATATCTGATTTTTTTGACGATGTTTTGTACATGAGTCAAAAATAAACTTGTTTGAAAAGAATTGTCCATGTAGTTATAATTACATCATCTACAGAATAGTATTAATGATTTAAATATCATATATATTCAGTACATATTAATTATATACTATTACGTAAAATTTGGAGTTAAAAAGAAATGAAATGCACCATTCATGGAGACGGTTGGCCGTACGTACGCATGAACGCTACTTTCTTTTCTTTGTCATATTAATGGAATTAAAAATAAATTAGAGAGATATATATATATTATAATTAAAGTATAATATATATGTTATATAGGTCACATAAGTTAATTAATTTCATTCTTTATACATTCTATGTATTGCATGAACGAGTCACGTCACTTGAGGGTGCGGTAGTCCACACTTCATCATATGAAATTATCGCATTTGCACAACATGCAAAGCATAATGGTATTTTTTAAATATAATATATAGAATAATATAGAAAACATAAATACAATATATATCATATATAAAATACAGTGACATCATAATGGCCACTATGAGAGGTGGTAGGAGATAATGGAACAATCATTGTTTCGTGAGGCAGTAGTTCGTCGTCCATAGAAATAGTATGTTCTTCACCCATTAGATGGAGGTGTGTGTAAGTATATCTCAAATAATTATCATCAAAAAATCATAGTATGTTTTATATATTGGTTTTGTTACAAATTAAAGAAATAAAAATAGTTTATGGGGTTGGAGAAACAAAATAAAACAAAAGAACAAATGATAAGACATTACCTTTAAATCGGGTAACTCTTTTTTGATTTGAGCCCAAAGGCTTCCTTGGAAATAATTATGCCCAATGTGAGGATTCTAGGAGTAAGAAAGGATTTGGAGAGACAATATGAGCAAATTTTGGATGAGCCAAGGGCTTGAGAGGTTTGAGTAAGTGGGTAGAGGTGGGGGCCTTTTATAAGAGGGAGGAGGGGAACTCATGGAAAGTCATGAAATGTTACTTTATTATAAAATGATTTGTCAAAGAGATAATTTTTTTTAACGAAATTAAAATTATTTTACTTAAGATATACAAACCTTTGATATATTTCCTTTCTTTAATAAATAATATGATAAAAAGTCACTATCACACTAATGTGATTCAATGGGGCACAAAAGTTGTCACAAGGCATACCATGGTTGTACAAGACACCTAAAAAAGTTTTAGGACACATGTTGGGGTCATTTTATATTTTAAGATATTATTTAATTAACCTTAACTACTCGATTACTACTTAAAGAGGATAATTAAAGATAATTACCATCATTACTATTCATAATGTCCAAAAACAAGGGATTCTTATTTAAATATTTTGGAACTTATGATTCCAATTTTTTAACCCATTTTACCAAATTCAAAACATAGAAATTTTAGTAATTAATATAAAATTAATTCCCGTTCTCAAAACAAAAGATGAGTTTTTAATAAGTAAAATTTATCAAAAGATTGACTTGTTTTTATATCTAATTGAAATGTGAAATTACGTCCAATGAACAAAATTGTATTAAGTGATAAAAAAATAATTCAATTATACTTTAAAAACAATTAAAATGAAAATCTAACTATATAAATAAATTGGATGAAAAAGTAGTTTTAAATTAAAATGATGTATTTTTCACTATTCATTAAAAAATCTACATTATCAGAAAAATACAAAAAATTCACCCTAAGCTATATTTGACATTACATATTCAAGAATGATACCCATTTTACCAAATTCATAACATAGAAGTTTAATTAATAAATTATATAGTTAATCTCCACTGTCAAAACAAATACAGTGTTTTTAAGAAATAATATCTATCAAAAGATTTACATTTGTTTATGTCTATTTTCAAAGTGAAATTAATTATAATTATCAACACTAGATTAAATGGTAAAAATATTTTTAATTACACTTTAAAACATTTAATAAGATAATCTTACCATATAATTAAATTAGATGAAAAATCATTTTTGAATTAAAATGCAGTATTTTTTACTATTCATAAAAAATGTACATTTTAAGAAAAATACCAAAAAATTATCCAATGTAAATTTAAGTGTCCCAATTCTAAAGAATAAGTTTATTTTGACAAATATATCTTATAAAATTGTCAAAATTTAGATTTAAAAAATGTTATCCATCAAAAGGTGGTAAAGCAATCTTTTAAAAATATTAGATTATTTATTCATAAAATTGGATTCATTTTCATTTTAAGCCTCTAAAATTTATTGGATAAATGTTAAAATAATTAACAAAAATATGTAATAATTTTGTATTTATTTCTGTACATTAATTCCATTACAACTACTAGGAGATAACTTTTATTTAAAATAATATTTTTATATTATTACTGTGCAATGTAAGATTTCAAAGAAACTAGTTGTTGCGTATTGGGTATTCCATTGAGCATAGAATTCCCCTTAAAGTAGTATTAAATTTTTATTCACAAATATTGATAAATATGAGAATGTCATAATCTTTATTTACCTGGGATGTTACATCAATATTTTAACCCAGTTAAGAAATGAAACATCATGATCAGAATCGATCCATAAAAATAAATGTATACTACCTTAAGATAATATTTTTAGAAAAGAAAAATAATCATTAATGTATGTTGAAATAGATGAAAATACATTTAACAAAATATTAGATCTTTTTTTTAAAAGATGATAAAAATATACATTTCTTTTTGTAAAATTTCAAACAAAAACATCTAGAATATAAAGAAAATTCAATTCTTTAAAAATAACCATAAAATATTATGTATTAATATTAAAATCAATTAATGGTCATGATATATAGAAACTTATTTCCTGAAATATATGTTAAACGAGAAAATTATTTTCACACATTTTCAAAAAGTCAAAACTGAGTCATATATAAATAGTTTCAAAAATATTGTTTTAATCATTTTTTTAAAAATAAAATATTATTTGAAAATAAAATTTATCAATAATTTAAACATAAATAATATTATTCCTAAAACATTTAAGGATCCCAGACCTAGAGGAGTAATGTTTTGAGACGGAAAATATTAAAATAAAATTTTAAACATTCATAACATTTGTAACAAAAGGATTCTTAGGAAGAATGCATGAAATTAATTTTCAAGGCAATTTAATTTTATTAAATGAATAATAAAGTACCTGTATATGTCAGTTTATAAAAAACACTAAAAAACATAGGGTGAAAAATACATTAGTTTCAATGTAGAAAAATTTAGATGGAAAATACCATATATCATGTCCCAAATCATTTTGTACGTTATATGACTCCAGAATAATAAAATTATACTATTTATATACTTGATAAATAAACATTTTCATTATAATTACATTATAATTTATAATTTTATTTAATTTATTACCATGCCTTATTCAGTTACAAAATCAAATATGTTTATGTTGTCTGTTTTGTGGAAGTTCACTTCAAAATCCAAAAAACAACATCAGTAGGTTAAATATGGCTAAAACAGATAATACTTCAAACGTCTATAGATGATTATTAGTTAAATAAGTTTTATTTTTTCAATAAATAAAATTTTAGAATCATCTATGAAATTATGGGACAAAAAGGAAACACATCACTTCGTGGAGGTAATATTTTACATGTATTCACAAACAGCATAACCTCACTGATGTTTTCATTTTACATTGGTTGAAAAAGGATATGATAAAAAAATTCACCATAATTATATTTAAATTTAGGTATTTTAAATATAAATTTTTTTATCATTTTATCATGGTTAAATAATATTTCAAGGAGTAAGAAGAATAAATAAACACGAAACACTTGGCTATGATTTATACATATTATTTGGAAAACCACTATTGTATTACACCTTAACCCTTATTAGGTTTGTATTATGGTGATACTCGGACTATTAGAACATGGGGAGAAAAATTGGATATATATTTTTTAGGATTAGCTTATATATAGTTCTTAAATTATGTGAGGCCTAGAGGAGTGGAGGTGCTCATTTATATGTGAGGGGAGTAAAAAAATTGTAAAAATTAAAAACATTATAAAATAATTTATTTTATAATATTGATATGTGGATCCAATTGGATATTAGAATCATATAAAATTAATTAAAATTTATAATAACCTATTTAATTATTTTTATTCAATAAAGTAAACAAAATATATTTTTTTAATTTTTTAATTTTTGAAATCATTCACGTTTCTTTTTTAATGGCTTGCACAAGAATTTTGTCAGCATTGGAAAAGCAATTAATGTAATTATACTATAAATAAAAATAGAAAATAATATATTATAACATATATATCATCTTTATGTTTAAAATAATCATTTATATTATTTCATTGCATCTTTTTATCCCAATGAAAATATATAATAAAAATTAATGCAAGAGAGTGATATTTTTGTAATTATCTATTACTTAAATAATACAAACCTTATAATTAAAGGAATGTCTCAATAATTTTCCGTGTTTTTTCTTTCTCGATATTTAATGTTGAAAAATAAATAAATATTAAAGTAATTAAAATTATTATGGTTATTTTTAGCCCTTATTTTATACTTTTATCATTATTTTACATGGTTTACCCTTTGCTGATATGACAATAATTTACCATGGTTAGTAATCATTGTGGTGAAAAATAAAAGGGAAAAATTATCAAATTTTAACCTCCAAATTCAAAATAAGGAATAAAGGTTTAAATATTAAATTTATATGACTAAAATAAATTAATATAAATATATATAACCCGAACACAATGAACAACAAGTTTTAATGCATTTTTTGCCATAAAATGAAGTTATACCAAAATGAAATATATTATCAATTATTAAGTGATTAATTAGATAAATTATTGTTAATGTAAAATTATATTAATTAATAATGAAATCCAAAAAATAATTGTAATTTATATTTGTTTATTTAAATAAAATACAAAACGGTTTTTGCAAAAAATGACATTTTTTATTATTCCCTCACAAATCAATCTTATCTAAACAAATCCCAATAAAATACTAAGAATATTATGAATTTATGATTTCAAAAATGATATCTATTTTTTTTCTAATTCTATTTTTAAAATTATTAGAAATTATTTAAAATATCTTTCAAAAAATTTATATAAATCCCATTTTATATGAAATAATATTTTTGAAGCAAAAAATGAATTTATTCTCATTCATAGACAAGTAACCATAATTAAATGAATTTTAATTATTTAAATTTGATATATAATCTAATTATATCATTATAATGATTTATCAATAACGATAAATTTAATCTATTAATATAAAAATACTTTAAGTTTGTAATAATTGTTTTATAAAAAACAACTATTTCACCTCAAAAATATTTTATCTCCATTTGAAATCAAATGATAACGAATATATGGTAGTATATTAATTTTATCAAAGCATAAATTTAAACATATATTTCATAATATTATTATTCATATTCATAGCCACAAAAACAATGACTATGTTAAAATGGTCACATTTAAATAAAAATATTTCATTTGTATATTGTGGTTCACTTTAATCTTAGTGTTCCGCATTAATAATTTTAGAAAATAAATTATTATAATAAAGTAAATTTATTTGGTGGTATATTCTTCACCATTAAATGAATTTAATCCTCATTATGTTATCTTCATCTGTGTAATCATGGTTTAAATATGTTAAAGTATCATTGTTGAAAACCCAAAACATAAAAATATAAAACAAATCTACTTAAAAAAAGAAATGAGATACATAAAGTTAACCTAGAATAACTCTTAATTAGGTTCCCCAATAATTATATCATTATAAATAATTAATATTTGTAATTGGTGATAAAAATAAAATTCAATGAATAATAGAGGATGATAGATAAAATGATAATTAGAAAGTTAATGGGCAGAAAACCAAAAATTAGTAATTGATAATGAATACTATCAATTCATCAGATATGAATGAAAAGGATAACCTTTTTATTTCATAATCCATTTACTATAGTTTGTAATTTTTTTACTATCAATATAAGGAACATGAGAAAATATACTTACTTGATATATTTCCATTTCATAAGAATAATTTTATCATTTGATTTTTCATTGATCTTTTTTCACTTCTATCTCAACTCTTTCTCCATGAAATTAATTTTCAAGAGGATTGTTTTAATTTTAATAATTCCATATTTAACTAATATTATAACTCATAAAATTTTTCGTTACCATGTTGATATCCTAAAAATAAGGTACATTTGATCATAGATTCGACTAAAATCAACTTATCTCTTAAATCCAAAAAATATTAACCTCTCATAAAGTAAGATACCTAAAAAACATATTCACCCCAATCATATATTCACTAAAATATTATAATTATTCTTATAAATAACCCAAATAATGATAAAGTGAAATAAAAAAATACAATTCTAAATTATATTTCAACAATTATTCATCAAATAAAATCTTATTTTATCAAAAAAAAATTCCATTTCCATAATCATATAATGTTCCAAGTATAGTATACTTCTTAACAAACAGTAATAATCACTTATTTTCCAAATAAATTTCAATCCCATGTTATCTATATGATAAATAATATGTTCCCAAAATGTAATAACCATTTTACCCAAATTCATAATAATTACCACAACTCCAAAGATAATAATAACCCTATTGTTTATGAATATATTTTGACTTATGTCAAAAATATATAAAATATTTCTTCCTTTGATAAACTTTTCACTATAACTGAAGTTAAATATAATTGTTTAATATACCTTAATCATATATAAAAACATAATAAATGACTAATAAAGTACTCCCATAACATAAAACCTTGGAAGGGGATCTATTCGTCTAAGATTATGATAAACCTTGGAGTTTTTTACTCATGATGGTATCTAAAAATCATAAAATATCCGTATATAAATAATTATAATCTCCAAATTTATCTGAACCATTCCTCTTATTCCATCTATAATGCACTATAATATGTGAAATCCATAACTACATGATTTATAATGATGGGTTCCTATTATTATATTTCAAGGATATTTTTAGTTTAAATTCTTAGATAACTTTACATAAAAGAACTAAAATTACAAGAGGAATCATCCACAAAATTTCCTTTTTGTTTTCCAAAAATAATATCCTTCAATTTAAACTCGTTTTTATTCCAAAAATTAATTCTAGTCAAAAATTTATTTATTTTTCTATTATATTCTTGAAATAAACCATATATCCCTTCTTGGTATCCTAATGAAATGAAAAGATAATAAAGGTTGAGATTATATGATCTACAAGGGAAATAATTTAAAAAGAAATATCATAAAATAAATAATTAATGAATAATATTAAAGAGATAAATAAAAATAAACTACAACCAATAACTAACATCATAAAATTGGAATATATCGTTGGATGACATCAAAATATATATATTAATAAGGAAAAAATAACTTATTTAATAATAATATAATGAATAATGTTGGTAATCATAATAATACTATCAAGACCTAATGCAAAGATGTCATAAACATGTGTTCAAGGCGTTTTTCAAAGACACCATAAATAATTGGGTAGGTATACTCGAAATAATCGGTAATGTTTTCCCCATGAGACCTATTTATGCATAAAGGGGGTACAAAAATCTTCATTCAAAACATTAAAAAGACCAATTCATTCATTATATTAAATAATTGAATAATCAATATGATTCATAATTAATAAAAATACATATATTTCAAAAAAATCATATGAAATGTCAATATTTTTCCCCGTCATTAAATTAAACACAATTATCATGATCCATATAGAGAAATAAGAAAGCCATTATCATTATATTATATCTCTATTAAATACAAATAATAATAAAATGATATATATAAATGAAAATAAATATAAAATTACATTTTAACCATCCATTGATATCATAACTAAAATATACTTCTTGTTTAATAAAATTTTAAATAAAAAATTCCAAAATTTTAAGAAAACTAATTTATTTGAAAATAATCATATAAAATTATATTGATTGATTGAAGGTACAGATCATTCATTATTTAGGTAAAATATGTTCTTGTCCTATATGATAAAATGAAATATTATTTTCACAAATTTGTAAAAAGTCAAAAGTGAGTCATATGAAAATAATTTAAAAAAGATTTAACTTAATCATTTGTAAAAAAATTAATAAGTAGTTTAAAATGAAATTTAATAATATTATAAACATATATAATAATAAAATTAATTATTTTTTGAACATTTACATAGATGATAAATTTTTTGAAAGGAAAACATTAAAACATGGTTTTAGAGGAAAATACATCAGTGCATTGATAACATTAAAAAAATTAAAAAAGGGAACCAGAAATAGATTTATAAATGAAATTTTAAATTAATTGAATTAAAATATAACTCCATTATGTATTTCATATATCAAATAAAATAAAACATTTGGTGAATACTTCATAAGTCTCAATTAAATAAAATTGATATGAGAAATCTCTTACCTCATACCCTAAATAGTTTTGAGTTTTCTCTAATTCTTGAATAATAAAATTCTTTTAGTTTTATAAATGATTAATAGAATTTTATAAAATTATTATAATATCATTATTCCTTTTATTTCATTTATTAACAAGATGTGGTCACTAAAACGGTTAATTTTTTTCCATACATTTTGAGCAAATTAAATTCATAATCCCAAAACAACTATGGTAGGTTGTACATGGTAAAAGGGTCATGATCACATCATCTAAATAATATTAGACAATAAATAATTATAATTTTTATAAATTAAATAAAACATCAGAATTATTCATGAAATTAATATATGAAAAATGAATTATATCACCAAGTGGAGCTGGTATTCCAAATGTACGCATGAGTGACATTATCATTTTTTATAGATAAAAGGTAAGACGGAAATTAATATTTTACAAATGTCATAATTAATCATTAATATCATATATATATATATATTTATATATTAAATTCATCATAAAAACTATCACTTCATGGTAGTGATGAAAAATAAAACTCATCACATCATAGAGGTGGTAGTCTTCACGTTCACATGAGCGATGATTTCGTTTCCCTATTGATAAGAAAAGAGATTATAAAGGGTTTTAACATAATAATAATAAAATTTTAGTATATATAAGATAGTGATGATACTATTTTTTCATGGTTAATTAATACATTAATGATATTAGAGAATAAATATACATTAAATACTCATTTTGGATTTATACCTTATTTTTTGAAAAACTCCCCATTGGATTACATAATAATCCCTCATAGGATGGACTTTTGGTGATAAATGTAACTATACGAAATAACTACGTATATTAGTGAAACATTTTAGGAGGGTTTTCTAAGATATAGTTCTCAAATGTTATGATGATGATATGAGAGTTGGTTTTCTTTTATAAGTGACAAGAGTGACACAATTGTAATTATTATGAATATTAAAATATAATAAATATAATAATCATTTCAAGTGAGAAAAAATGATAAAAAATATATTTTATGATATGATAACAAATAAATAACATCAACCAAAAAAATTTATATGTTTTTAAGTTTCAATCTAAAAATTATCTTTTTGTTTATCCCCCTTAGTCAATATTTTTAATCTCAACCATAACAACACATTTTTTACCCTTTAATGATTATAAATTTATATATATGGTGGAAGGTGGATAAAAAATTGCCAATGAATGAAAATTTAGACCATTAAACGTATCACTTGTCCTCTGTAAATATATTTTTTGAACTTTTATGTCATTTAATATATTAGTATTTATCATAAAATATCATTAAAATCAGTTTTGTGACATTTATTTTAATTATACATAAAAAAAATAAGAAAAGATATGTAATTTGACTATAAAAGAATTTTATAATAACAATAATTTATAAATACTTATTATATTAATTTAATACCAAAATTCATCCAAAAACATAAATTTTAATTTTATTAAATTCATTTACCATAATTTTTCAACTGCATGCACAAGCATTGTGTTAGCTTTCATAAGAATATTCAGTAATTATAATATCACTAAAAAGAAAAAATAAATTACCATTACAAAAATTACTTATATATTTTAAAAAATAATATTTTATATTCATTAATAAAATAATTTTATCTTAATGACAACACATAATAGTTATAAAAACCAAGAGAGTGACAATTTTGTAATTGTCTTTTACATAAAATAATAAAAAGGTTATTATGAAAGGAAATTTTAAATAATTTTCCAATTTATTCAATATTATAATTCTACGAAAGAAAAACTTTCATATAAGAAAATAATGATAAGTTTCAAGGTGATTTTTTGGCCTTATATTATAGTCTTAACCCGGTTTTACCCATTTTACCGTTACTCGGATAATAATAACTTATCATGATCACTATTTATTAAGAAATAAAGAAAAGAATTTTTAACAAAATCAGGAAATTCCATGTCATATTATGGAATGAATTTTTAAAAATTCAATTTATATGTGTTTCGGAAATTAATTTTAATATAATTTTTGAACACCCAACAAAAAACATTTTTCCTAAAAAAATATATTTTTAAACTTAAAAATGAACTAATACCAAAATAAAATATCATAATGATTCATATGTGATTAATTAGATTATGTATATTTAAAAGATTAATATATTATATTAGGACCAAATAAAAAATAAAATTGATCATTTAGATTATTTTTAAGGAAAATAAAAAAAATATTTCCAAAAAATGATCATTTCACAATCCTGTAAAATATCCATTATTTCAGAAAAATCTAAAAACTTCATCATATGTATATTATGAATTGATGATTTAAGAAATAATATCTATTATTAAATATAAAATTTAATAAATTAATTATTAAACCTGCTCATAAAGTGTAATAAACCCATTTATTAATGAAAATGTATTTTTTGAATCATAAATTGACATTATTATAATTATTTTCATAAACACAATACTTTAATTAATGTTAGCTAATTTAATTAGATATATAAACTAATAGTTTCATTATAATCATCTATAAAAAGTAATAAATTTATTTTTGTGTTATAAAATGACACTTTCCATATAAAAATAGTTTTATGAAATATATCTATTTTACCTTAAAACTATTTTATCTTTATTTACAACAAATTTAAAATCAATATATTGTAGATAATTCAATTTATCAACGTAAAAAATTATGCATATTTTTCATAAAAAAATTGTTCCAATTCTGATCCACCAAACCAACAGTGGTGTCATAATGGTCATACATAAATAATAATAATATATCTATAGTATATCATAGTTTTTACTCAGCTCAGTGTTGCATGTTATGAATATTATTGAATATGGTGTTATTTTAAACTAAATTTTTGGTGTATTATAGGATGATAGTTTTTTCTCTTAGAATGGATAAATAACATCATATTAGGATTATTTTACATTGTTTCTCATTGTTTCTTTTGAGTTTCATTTCCATATGAATTTTTATAGGGTTTAGATTTAAATTTATGAAATATATGAGTAATTGAGTGTCATGTGATAGAGGTTTTGCTTAGGATAGTGTCAGGGGTATAGAAGGGACCTTCCAAGTGTGGTTAGTTGTAATTCTTGTATGAATATGTGGTGCATTGATATTTTAAGAGATTATATATATTTGAATTAAATAGAGAAATTAATTATAAATAGTTTTAATTATTTGTTTAGTATTTTATGGATTGAGATAGGATCTCTTGTATTGGGATGATCTTGGGTTATGAAGGAACAATATTGAGAGATATGTATAATCTTACATTAGTGGAGTAGATCCATTAATGTGATGGGTGGTACCTATTAATTTCTCCTAAGATAAATACATTTGATTATGTGCATGTGATATGCAGTCTCTCTACTGATCAGTGATTGACCCTAAATTTCATTGAATTGTTTTAATTAAATATGACTAATATAGAAAAAGTTTCAAGGGCTATTATAGACCCTTGGGAACTATCTTGATGTCTAAACTATTGTTGCCTAAGGATATGATAATGAATGTGTTTCATGATATATATATACACAATAAGTGGGTATAAATTACAAGTTGAACGTCGAGATCCTTGGTATAATTTTCCTTATAACAATTAGTAATGAGGAGAGTGATATAAATAGAATATTCTTCTTAGGGATGGTTCATATGGATCCTTGAGAAAATTTATATCTAGGGTTATTTGGTTAGAGAGGGGTGAGTTTCACTCTCCCATTAGTGTGTGTGTACATGGATGGGTTTGACATTGAATCTAAGTATGTGTGTGTTCAATGAGATCACTAACTTGGATTACTTGGATGTGGATATGGTCCTTTAATTTTCTCTATAGTTTAATGACATTGTGTTTTTTACTTCATGTTTAGAAACTCTTGGATTTTTCTATATTAGTGTGAGGGAAGATATTACCTTTGAGAGATGATCATTGGCCTGAAGGTTTGGAATGAGATAAAGGAAACCCTAGGAGGTGTCCAAACTATGAGAGGACTTTGGGGACCTTGGTGGGTGCCCCAATCATACGTTGACCAGATAGATAATTAGTACAGAGTTTCTAGTATATTGATATTCTGTCATGGATGAGAATTTTGAATTACCTCTTAATTATGGGTTTAGGGAATAAAATTATAGGCCTAGGAACATATAAAGTGTTGGATATAGCTTAGTGCTAGTGATTAGAGAGTATGGTGGGTCTGAAGTACTGTAGTGGATACACATGCCAGTGATATGAGAATATAGATGGGTTAGATATGATGTGATTGTGTGACTAATATTGTATTGTTGGGAAATAAAATTTTAGGATTAATAGATAATAAGTCATACTTAGAGGCACACAAAAGTTCATGAGTGATGAGTTTAGGATGTATGCTTGAGTTTCCATTTTAGGATATGTGTTATGGGAGTGGGTTAGTGGCCTACTAATGTGATAATGATTTGATATATAGTATACGGGTGGGGCGGTACAAAATCCATAATATGATTTTTGTTTCCATGGTGGGAAGTGGGTATTAACTTGTGTTCTATATTATATGCTTTATGTTTCCCAAAATAGAGAAATTATGACCTAGAGCTTACAGATGGTTTTTGGTATGTTTCTAGTAAGGGAAATAATACACCATTTATATTACTAGTAGTATCAAATATGATTCCATGATGGATGATGGTACATCCATGAGTTACCTAATGATATGATCTCATATATGTTTCCTAGTATGGAGTGAGTGAACACAATGTTATCAGATTATTTGATATCTGTTTCCTAATATGGAGCAGATAAACCCCCCTGAGTTTCTAGATGATATGATATAAGAGTATTCAGGATGGCTGGGAGTATTCCTTCTAGTTACCTGATGACATATAATATGTTTTTAGGTGAGGACTATCTATTCCGTCAAGTTACCTAATGATATACAGTATATGTTTCCAAGGAATGAATTATGTATTCTCTTCGGTTCCTAATGAGTGAGTGATTTTATTAGAGATATTATGGAACTAAATCAATATATTATTGGAAATTATGGGTTTCATATAAGAAAACATGCATATACAATAATTATTATATTCAAAATCATTATTTTTTATCTATTCTATTAATATAACACTTGAATGTACTATATTAACTGGTTATGCTAGGTAGATAGTTGGGTTTCCCTTCTAATATTTGCTCACACCCTTCTTGGGGGGACTTGGGACATTAGTACCCAAGAAGACCTAATGTTTGTAGGTTCTGGTAGGTTAGAGGACCAGCGTTTCATGACCAATCTAAATAATATCAACGTCGATTTAAAAAAACAACGATATTGGAATATGGGATGGTCATATATCCTCATTTTATTTTTATTTCGTTTCAATCCTATATATTTTATTGTCTAAGAGGGAATTCAAGAAGGGTGTATAACTGTATTTTTCATTACATTTATTATAGTGTGATTCTTATTTATTAGATTTTGAGTACTTTTATTATCTATTAAAGATTATTTTTTGGTTATTTAAAATATTTTTTACTATTATATTAGTTTATATTCTCTTAATGGTAAAACATTATACCCTCAATACTAATAAGAATCTTCTAGAGTATGGGGAGGTATTCTTGAGGTCACATAGAAAACCTAACCTATACACTGAAAAATTTTCATGGATCAGCATGGCATTAAAATGTGGTATCATATTTTATTTTCATTATCTTAATATTTGGAATAATGTATACATATAATACATATTTGCCAAATATTTTTATAGATTTTGAATTTCTTAATCCCAAACATCTTTTTTTAAGGGAATTCCATGTTACCATGTAAATGGGATTGGTCATCTAGGTTTTAACTATTACAATTGGGATATCTATTCATATATGATATTTATATCTGAGATTGGTATTTGTGGTTGGGATCTAGGATTTTTATCCAAAGGTTGTTTTACACGAATAATTTTTGGTACGTAGGATTAATGTGACATTTCTGTGCTTTAATTTGATTGTTATCACTTACAATAGAGGCTTTAAGTTTTAATGTGTCAAAAAAATTATATAGAGTTTTTCTAGTGTAATATGTTACAAGAATTTGACTCAAAAGAACCATGTTATTTAATTCTTTTGATAGGTTATGTAGATCATGTTTTGGATTTTATCTAATAAATTATTTATGAATCTTATGTGAAAGGTATGTATGGTGACCCTGGTTGGGACAATATAGGCATTTAATGCCTTAGTATTAGACCACTTGTTGGGGATTATAATGATAGTTTATTTACTTAGAGTGTCAACAACAACCTATATGGTGTTTTTTATGAAGATTAATAGTAGAAGTATACATTATAGAATCATGTTTCTATTGTTTATATTGATATAGCTAGAACCATAAGTCATATATTTCATGGGAGTCATGACATGGGATTAATATCCTTTCAAGGTTTATCCGGTCGACACCATGCTTGTGGCCAGTGATTCCATACTGTGATGTCATTCCCTAAGTACCAAATCATGTTTTTTGGAGTTTCATGTATGTAATATAAGTTATATGTTTTATACCCTTTCATAGGGCCTTTTTAGAGTGAGGTGTAAGTGATCCCATGGTGAAAAGGGATCCATTTTGAAGAATAATGTTGTAAGGTATTGATCTATAATGTAAACTATTTGTATTGAAAGGAAATTGGAAAAGCATTCACATTTTATCAAATGGAGGGGAACATTGATCATTAATGTATGGATTGAGGGGGAGATTGTTAAAACATTAAAGCAGCTCTTGACCAATAGATTATCAAATGGCCTTAATATACTTACAAGTGTGATATGGTCAACACCATGCTTGTGGATATTAAGACAACGCCATGGGTTCACACCCCAAGTCCCACATTGGGCATGAGGGAGTTCTAGGTGTAATTTATAAATCCCAAGATTTCACATCCCTATCAAAATGATTTTTTTATAGTGAGGTTGGAGTGATTCCCATGTTAATAAGTGAGCCCTGCTGAGGAATATATCATTAACATAGATAGACAAAGTGGAAAATATTATGATTGTGGGTCCATGGTAAAAAACATGTACCAAATATAGAACAACTAATCTTAATCATTCTAAAACTTATCATTAATGGAATGAAAAGGTCCAACTCTTCTATTTTCTCTACCCCTTTATGGGGCCTTGGAACTTATCACCATAAAGGATCTAGAAAGTTATTTCATTATATTAAAATCATTATACCACCTTATGTGTGGGGGTAAAATATAAAAATATAATCTACACAACACACAAAATTAGTAATAAATCCATTGACTGTGACTCCAACTTATTGTTTTTGGTTTTCTTCAAATCCATTGTGCCAATAAAGACTGAGCACGGTATATGACAAAATTGTCTTTGAAATCATGATCTTTTTTTTCTTTTCACTCAAGTAAGACAATGAAATATTTTTAGGCTTTTCACATTTTACATATAACAACAATATTTTATTTTTATCACTTACACAATATAAAATTAATAGATAAACACTATGGAACTTGGTAGAATGGATCATGCCCCTTGTTAAAACTGATACCTATTCTGAAATACACATTTATAATGTTTGAAACCATTACTATATAATAATTAATAGGAATATTATAAATAATTATAAGGGTAAGAACCCTTTGAATCTATTTTATAAATCTCATTAACAATTAACCTCTGGACATCAATTTTTTATGTTCAAATTGGGGACTTTACCTATTGTAGATTTATCAGATCATCTTTTAGCTCTATAACATGTGCCTTCTTTAGCACTATAACCCCATGGGAAATATATCACACTTAATTATATACCTATTCACAAACTCTAAAAAATCATAAATCATATAGGGTGTGTGGTACCATGTATTCCATTATATAGGAGAATAGGGAACGTTAGATTGGACTATTACCTTGATTTAGAAAATTCCTTCTCCCCATTCCAATATTTGGGAGATGAATATTATCTCCTCATTAACTTTTTTTAATATTGATCATTATACATGGTAATCTTTTTCATTGTCGACTTAGTGTTTTCCTCTATCATGGGAGGGGTCCCACTTTTTCACAAATCTTTATTTATTTCCTGGTTATGCCATCTTAAATAAAATTTCATTCCCTATAGGACAAAACATTTAAAAGGATTATTTTATTTTCAGATAAAAATTTTGGTAGCACTACATAGGAATCTTATTTGTCTGACCTTATTGATTTCCATTAGTACAATATATTACTTTTTCCTGGGAGAATTTTTTTCCCACAACTAGGAAATTCATGTATGTTTTCATCAAAGTGAAATTTTATTTTCATTTTATGACTAAGTCTATATTCATTCTTTCTAGGAGTTAATTTTTTCCATATAGAATTTATACCCTTTCCTTGAACTTATTTTTTCATGGAAATCTTCCACAACAAGTCTCTAACATTTATTCCTCTATGATTCGTATTTATCTTTGAATTAAGGAGAATTTACCCACAACATTTTTTATAAATTCCCTAATAATTTCTACATGTAACATGTTTATAATAAAAATAATTATTGGGATAATAACCATAACTTATTTTCTATGCTTGGTGACTCAGTAATTCATTTTTTTAACCATCTTTAAAAAATTATATATTCCAATTTCTTATCAAAAAATTTATATGTAATTCCATAAATCATAAAAAAGTAGTACATGTCACCATTTTTTCCTTGATGCCTCATCAATTTTCATTTACCCCATGTGGGAAAAATATTACTTCTATTTTTAGAAATACTAAAATTTTATCTTATCTTGGGATCCTTTATGAAAATATAATTATACATCTTATAATTATCCTAGAGAACGTACCATTCAAGATGTCGGATTATCGTACTCCGTAACTCAACCTGTGCATCTAGATTTTTCATTAGTGTCTTTCCAATGGAAATATCACCTTCCATAAAATTCAAGAGTTTTTTTATATTATCACTTTATGGTTTCATTAAATAATTATTTTGAGCAATATATTCTTTAGGGATTAAATTTTCTTATTTTATCCCATTATATTCCTCAAACAAATCATTACTATTTCTAGCCATTTAATCCTTTTTATCCTTCATATTATAAACATATTTTGATTTTATGTTTAGTGTTTCCACATTTGTAGATATCATCATAAAATATTCTACATGATAATCATTACTATCTATGATTTCAGTTGAAACTTCAATAATACTTTTGTTTAGGTCACTCAATTTTTCCACTTCTATTTCTAGCACATTGATCTGAATGCCTTTCAATGTGTTATCCTTCTTATGTATTATATTTTCTTCTTTAAATCATTGGTTCAGTATTTATAATAATAGATAAACATCCATATTTATCCTCCTTTGAATCTCCTAATCTTTAGTAGCCTAATATAATTTGTTAAACAAGGTTCCTCATCCATTCCAATAGAATCATTAAATGATAAAATATACATAATATCTAGATTATTCAGACATCTCATTTGTGGGTAACTAGTATATTTCCAAATGATCCAATTACATCAATACAAAGTTTCACGATATGGTATTCTATAATATTTTTAATTTGTTGTTGAATCCCTTACATATACCATGGAAATCAAATATTTGAAGAGTAATAGGAAACATCAACTTCAACAAATAATTGAATAATATTATAAAAAAAATCATCATAAAAGAAACTCTTTTGTTGATAAAACATGTAAACAATAAATATGGGATTAGGTGATATATACCCGGAGTGGGTGTTTGAATCAAGGTAATAAATACTTATAATTTTTTTTAATTTACCATAAATACTACACTATCCTATTTGGATAGTAAACTCTAGTCCTAAAGGGTCACACTTTTCACACTTTAGATCAACATGATCCAATTACATCTTCAATTAAATGAACCTTATTATAAGATATTTATTAATGTTTCTTAACAAAAACTTGGTATGAATATAGAATATAAATAAAAAACAATGAAATTAATTATTCCACCGTCACTAGGATACTCAAAATAGCATGCTATAACGATGGGTCATGAACTTAAATTCCTCATACACGCTAAATAATAGTGGAATTCAGGTTATGTCACACTATGATCATGATCACTATCCTTTAATTATTTTGGTTTACTTAATTTTACCCAAGAATCACTTACCTTACATTGAATTACTACTATTTTTATCTCTCTTCCATCATTATCATCCATTTACCAATGCTATGGTATAATATCTTCTCACATTTTTTAGAAATATTTCTCCCCTAACCCAAATCAATTTCAAGGTATAAATACTACATATATATGTGGATTCCATCATGATGTAATCTTCTATAATTTCATAGAATTTATATGAACTCATTCTCTTATAGTACATTTTTCACCTCAATCCCAATTCTAGAACTCATCTTCTATTTATTGTTTCATAGTGATTTTATCGACTTATAATTAAATGGCATGATGTTAAATGATTTCGAAAAAAATATTTTTCTTCTATAATCTCACCTAGAATACATATTTTATGAGAAATAGATATCAATATGTTTTATTCTCTCAATTTAATTGATTCTGATTGATTACCCCTCTTTAAATATAGGATTTTATGTACCCAATAATTAGACAGATTTCATCATCATTATAAGAAATTTAAATCACCCATAATATCCCAAGGTTTTCATCCTTTATATATTAAACCACAGTCCACCATAATTATTTCATGGTCAACTATCTTCTATTTTAATTGTATAATTAAATCAAAATTTTATTCAATTAAAGTTACACTAAAATATCATTTAAATCACTCTTGGATCATGGTCTAAAAATTTATCACATGATGTATGGACCATTGAGGATCCATTGAAGCATATTAAAATTAAAATACTCCTTATTTAGGACATCTCCATGTAAAATTTATACTTAAAATGCTTAACTTTGAACACTATGACACGGTCTTTATATCTCTTTTCTAACACACCGTTCAATATACCTATATCTATGGCCTATTCGTTGTAGAGACCAATCCTATTAAATATCGATAAGGAAAATCCTATTTTATGAAAATATATTTACCGTTGGAACCACCATACCTAATTTAGTTATATTATTTCTCATAGGTGATTCTTCAACATAAAACTCCATGAAAAATGGTATAAAGAAAAAACCTTCATCATTTTTCACTCACTATGGAATGTACCAGGACATGGCCTTTCTCTGCTGGACATGTTAACCACCTTTATATTTAGGTATTTAATGTTGTATAAACTATTGACCATAGTGACTCAGTACAACATGGGAGGAAAACATTTTCCATGTTGGAATATCCATTATTCATTATCTTTATTTAATATGTATTATGGAATTCCACCATTGGTACTAATATCTAATTTCCAATTCCAAAATTCATATGTTGGGAATATCCTTATTTAATATGAATATATGTAATGAAATGGTTCAAATTCCTTCTTCATCTTCTACATCACACCCACTACCCAAAGCTTAGTCCTACCCATGTTAAGAAACAACAACTCAACATGAAAACATGCTTTTTGTTATGACATGATCCTCCTATAGAATTAATCAAGATGACTTGAACACTTATGTGTCCCTTCTGTTGACCATGAAGTCTCCTTGTAGAATTTATTTTCAGTTACATATTTTATTTTGATATCCTTACATTTGTGATTCCTATTTTAACACCAAGAACCAACTTCAATCAAGATTTTTTAAATATTAAAATTTTTGTTAAAAAAAATAACTTTTCTCCACCATTAATTATTGTTAAAAATGTTTCTTTTAAATAAATCAATTTTTGGATAAAATATAACATAACTCATTGGGGATGCAGTAATGACATACACATAGAATTATTTTAGTGAATGTCGAGGATGATGTTTATGGAGAGTTGGGAGGTGGCTTCCATTGATGTTTTTAATTGGATATTGGATATGAAAAATATAGAACATACATCATTTATATATGGTAACATATAGATCATTATTCATATAAGTGGTTATTTTATTTTATATGATAAATTATAAGGTTACTCTTATTGTGGGGAGAATCATATTGATCATGAAGGTATGAACCCTGTATTGGTAGGGTCATGGATTTTTTAAAACTGGTTGAATGATGGTCAATATAGAGGTACGATATTATAAGTGTGATAATGGGTAGATTGTAATAACCCACATCTTTCAAAGTAATGAAATTTATAGTGAATTGTAATTTTTGGGTCCCCAAGAGAGATATATTTTGGGAACATAGATTTGTATGGGAATCTAGAGTGTTGAAACATCTCTTGAGATGGTTTCAAATTTTGATCAAGGCTAGATATGAGTATTTTATGCTTAGGTTAATGGTGGAGTGGTGTTGAAGTGACATACTTTTTTGATTTTAACTATAAGTATTTGGTAACATTGTGACCTCCCTTTGGGGATGCAGTAATGACATACACATAGAATTATATCATGGATCACATGGAACCACACTGCATCCCATAAGAGTCGTGCCTTGAAAAAATAATGTATAGGTTCCTAGAACTTTTTATGGGAGTAGTCATACCATGACCCAGGACTTCCACACAATTATTATTCCCCAAACCTAATTTTATGTATGTTATACCGGTCTATTTATGGGTTTTCCCCTCAGTATATTAGAGGGGAGGGGTGTTTGGGAGAGGATATTTTCTAGACCCCTCCCCCTCTTTCCCTCCCATAAAATCCCTATTTATATGGGTGATTTATTCAATTTTTATAATGATTCTAGTCAAGTTTCTCCCACCAAATAATATTCCATTCATTTGTTAACTGATAATTTATGATGGTTTTGATATAGGGATTAGCATCAATTTCAGTATATCATGGTTAAATCAAGATAAGATGATGGGGACTTTTCTTGGAATAAATATAGTACATCTTAAGAGAATAATAAAATGATGTTTCTCACCATTTAATTAGATGTGCATTTCTATATTAATTTTTCTATGGTTTAGATTTAAATTTATAGAATTGGAAAGAAACCAGGTGTCTTGTGGTAAGTTTTATTCTTGGGATTATGTCAAGGGTAAACCATTGACCTTCTGGGTGCAGTTATCCATGATTTTAGTGCATCAAGACAGCATAATGATCTTTTAGGTGATTATTCAAATTTTATTTAAACATAAATATTAGTTATAAATGATTATAATTAATCGTTTGTATGTGATCGATTGAGATAGGATCTGACATTTTTGAATGAGATTGAATGACTATTTGATGAGTATGTGTGGAGTGTTCAACCTTTATTAAATGGAGTAGTTCATTGAATATGGTAGATGGTCCCTATGAATTTTCCTTATGGAATATGAATTTTATTACATGTATGTTATGTGCAGTCTCATTGCGGATAGTATATTAACTTTATATTTAAATGAATAATTTAAATTAAAAATAAAGAAATTGAAAAACAAATTAATGATCCATGATGGACCATAGGACACTTTCTTGATTCTTTTATCACTGATAGATCAATATGTGATCATGAATGTTATCCATGATATATATAAAACCCAAGGGGGTATGAATGAAAGTATGATTGTATTGGAACTTGGTATAGGTACCCTTAAACCAATAATTATATGTGAGCGTGATATAATTGGATCAATTAGATTAGGTATTGTACATATAGAAACTTGATACACATTATATCCTATATCATAATTGATTAGAGTGTGGGGTGAGTGTCTCTCCCCACTAGTGTGTGTGTGTAACTATAAGGTATGAACTTGTAAAGGGATGTATATATGTATTCAGTGTAATGAATGGACTATATTACCCAATAGAGGACATATTCCTTGTTTAATCTATCTAGTTTGATGTTTTTGTTGTTTTACCATAATTCTAGATATGTTGTGTTGTTATCATATTCATGTGAGGGACGTTCAGACATTTAAGAGATGAGATTTGTCCTAATGGTTGGGAATTAGATAGAGGAACCCTTGTGGGGTGTTCTGGATATTAGTTGTCTTAGGGAACCTCAGTGAGATCCCTAGTCTTATGTTTATCCTAGGGTTAGTTAGTGTAGAGATGATTTTATAGTGATAACATACCAAGGATGATTATTTTAACATACTTCATGATGCTAGGGTCAATAAAGGGAATATAGGATGATACGAAATTTTAGGTTTTGGATATGGCTTGGTAACAATGAGTAAATATAAGTATGGTTCTAAAGGGCCCTAGTGGATAAAATTTTTGGCAAGATAAGAATACTGATGTGTTTGTTAATATGTTCTTATGCATCCAAGATGACTACGCAGGATACATCATGAAATGTTTGTTGTATGATGGCATATGTTTTTAGGTGTAAGATGGATTTTGAGTGATATGTCTTTGTTAAATTAATGAGATTAAATCCAATTAGATGTGTGTAACACCATAATATTTCCAAAAAACATAATGTTTGATAGATTATATGATACAGAACACCAATCATTAATGATCCATGAAATAATATTATTTTAATTATGACCGTTATAACCTATTAATTGGATTAGAGTGTATGAATATAAGTAATTTTTTTTAAATATATAAAAAATGGTCCTAATAAATAAATCATTATTGATTAAATATTTTTATAGAGGCACTCAATTTTTCTTAATGTGATTTTATTCGTCAAAAATATGTTTTTCATAAAATTGATTTTTATTAATTTTTGTAAGGAAAATTTATAAATAATTTATATCACATTTAAAAAGAGTAAATTTTAAAATATTTAACATTTCTTAAATATTAATATCAAATTTATATTAGGATGATATTCTGAGAAGATTTATTTTCCAATGAATAGTGAAAATAGCAATGTTATAGAAAACTGCCTTTTCATTTCAACTATTTATGAAGTCCAATTTTGTTTTTAATTAGTTTTAAAATAATATTATCTCCATTTTATTAATATTAATACAATTAATTTCATTATAATATAAATTATTCTTAATTATCACTTAATGATTTGATCATGCTTAAAATTTTATTTTTCTATAACACTATATTTTGATTTATTTTTCATGTTATTTTATAAGATAATTTATGTAATTTATAGTGATATAATTTAATAAAAAGGATTTTATATTTTTTTAATTAGTATTTCAATTTTTTTTAATAATTCATCTTTATTTTTTTCCATAATGAATAGTAAACATGGTAAATTTGTGTCACCTCGTTATGGGTAAAATAGGTAATTAAGGTATAAATATTGTGATAAGGCATTAAAAAAATATCTAACTAATAGCTTATTTATATTTATGGAGTTTATTTTAACAAATAAATTCATTTATTTAGTCAATATGTCATTTTGGTGCAATTTGTATTTGATAATCACCGTTATGTTATTTTTTGAAATAAAAAATTCAAAAAATTTATTCACTTGATTTTAACATATCCTAAATATTCAAATAGGGATAAGATGATTTTATAAATGAATAAAAAATTTAATTTACAATTAATTTATTTTTTTGTGATAGTAATTTAATTTTAATTTTTACTCATGGTATATACCTTAAATTCATACAAAATGCTAACAAAGTGCTTTTGAAAGAAATAAAAAAACACAAAAATTAATGTAAAATCCTCAATTTATTAATTAGTTGGATCAAATATGGTTTAACATAAAATTTATGGTAAATTATAATGTATAATTTATGGTGAAATATTTTATATTAAAATTCCATATGTGTATTAACATCGTTAATTTCAAAATACAGTTGTATTTCTTTATATGATTTTATGGTATTTTATGTTAAAAATATATTTATAAATGATTTAAAATTCCAAAGAATCTTTAAATTGGATAAGGGGGATAATATATAGCCAAAAATATCTTATCTTGTTCAATAATGTGTAAATTTTTACCTTATAAATAAATTAATATTAGATTTCTATGTAAGATTCTGTTACTATAGTTGGGATTAAAATTGGTTAACGAAGAGGTTAAGCACAAATATAAGTATAAAAATTCCACATAAACCTCTGAAACTTTTATTGTTTGATAGGATGTCAATATTACCATATCTTAACTTCAAATTTTTTAGCCACTTAGTTCCAATTTCACATGAAAAGGAATTTATTATATTAATATATTGAAAATAATACTATGTGTATCCTTTCCTTATCTATAAAATAAAACTACCTCTCCTATATTATTCATATAACCCTGAGCCACTCAAATTATCCAACATTGGTTTTTTATATCTATTTTCAATAACTCGTTAAGAGATGAATCACTTGATTTCAATATGTATTTAATAATAAGACTATTTTTATGTATGTTTTTTTGTTCCCAAGCTTGGTAATGTGTAATGATTATAGTTCCTAAGAAATTATGTGAATTTAATTGTGAATGTATTTATGAGGATCAATGTTTGAACAAGAATCTCAGAAGTAGTTCAAGTAGATCTTGTTTTGAATAAAATCCATCCACATGATGTTCAAAATACATATGTTATATTTTGGATGAATAGAATTAATTATGACTATTATTTAATGGATCATAAAATATAATGACATGTTTCAATCACACTAGTAGAGTTCACATTAAGACCATGAAAATATTAATTTTCCAGAAAAAATAGTTTGAATAAGGTAATGAAATATTTTATTATTTCATGAAGATTCTAATTATAATGGACCTCTTGAAAATACTTATTTTTTCATAATAAATTTATAAAAATAAATAGAGATAAGAAATATGGATATCGAGCGATTTATTTTGTTGGATTGTAATTTTCATACTTGGTAGTTACCAAATTTATTTTGTGAATTAACTCAAAAAATAGTCCGACTAAGCTAGATGAGAAATGCTAGCTCAATCCCACTCATGTGGGAGATGGATTAACCATCTAGGAGAGATAGCTAGGATGGATAACCATAGAGATATGTAATGTTCATGCATAATAATATTAGTGAAAACATGGAGAAATTAATAGTGTGTGTGCATGGTGCATAGGTGAGTGCTTGAGGAACCACGCATGTGGGTGGAATAGACCATGTTGGGTGTGTGTGTGTTGGAAGGTGTATCCATGTAATAACCTAGGTGATGAATAAAAAGAATTATGAAGTTTATATTGTTATTAAGAATCTATTTATTGAGACAATAATTGATGTGGTATATACTTAGTACAATAAACATTTCCCCTATCTTAAAAAATATAGATATAATTATGCTTTTCCAATCAAATCTGTCTGAGTCGTTTGACCATGTGAGTGGTCATCATCAACCTATGATAGGTTTTCCCTAATTAAATGTATACATGAATAGTTATTTTAGAAACTTCCTATCTACATTTTCCAAAATAATAAAATCTTGAAAATTCATTTTTCTTAACACTATATATGAAATCATGATCTTTTAAGATTCTGATAATTCAATGCATATGATACTATTGAAGCATAATAAATAGCTGAACATTAGTTTATATTCAAAATGTAAAAATAATATGATCCCACATTAATAGACTTGATCATATGAATCCATTTCATATATTCATAGCATCATATAAAAAATGTACATGAGAAGATCATGTTAGGTACATCCTCCATGTCCCATAATTTAAAATATATTTATAGTTTTGGAATTTTTAATCATATAGATACACTATGATCATCAATCATTTAAGGGATCCTTGAGTTGGTATAAAATATAGATGAAATTTGGTGGATACATTCTTATATATAGTTTAAGAGCTAAGGTTTTCAGGTGTTACCATTTGATAATTTTTTATAGTGATCTCATTTTTGGAAAACAGATTATCTACATGATCCCTTAAAATGAATTAATAGCATCTATAGGTAAGTCCAAAACCCATATTGCATCGATTTTTTCAAATGAAAAAGCATTAGGTTACTATCTATTGGAACAATAACTCTTCATACCAATCACTAATTTAATAAAGTCAATGACTTATTGGATGTACATGGAGGTCATGATTCTCCTTGATTAGTCTACACTGCTATTTTATCCCTCCCCTAGGAGTGAATCATCTTCATTAGAGGCGATGCATTTGGATGTCACTCTTTTAGACTTCCTTGAAATTTTTTTATCTTTTTGTAACTTATAATTTTAATGGAAAATATTAATTTTTGTAATAGCATCCACATGTAACCATAATCATGTAAATGAGACCCCCATGATTTCTTCATGTGAAGGAGAAGAAAGATCATGTGAACCTCCCTAGTTACTTGAAGAATAATGAAGGGAATCAAGGTTTCTTTTTCATATATAGTTGAACGATCTAATGAGATTGACATGGTTATTTGAAGGATTGGAGATCTTGTGCAATATTCTTTTAATCCTCTCATTCAATGTGTTTCATGAAAGATTGAGGTACTATAGGCAATGAATCACATAAATTAACTTAGTTACGTGGATATTTTATTCATGAATATAAGAAATTGATTGCCCACATCTATTTTGGTATACATAAAGAGGGAAAAATTATCATCTATTCACATATACTAAACAATACACATAAGTGATCAATACATAAACAAGAATCATGATATCTCAATTCTTTAGTGAATGTTCTAGATATAATTTAATGACTATGTTTTTAACTTGTAAGACATTATAATATTTTAAAGAATATTTTTGGAATATATAACTGAGTCGATGTTCTATTATAATCCTTAGTGATAATGAGAATTGATATACTAAAACTAATAAATATATTATATGACCTGTATGTTTCTTTAAAAAATAAATGGTTTCCCTGTTGATTAGGAAATTTGATGGTAAATTTGAGACTGTGTTTGTTTCTATAATGTGGGTCTTACCCTCAGCGTGATGTAAATATTGTCAGCATTAGATATTCAATTGAGGGAATCTATTCCAGGGTTTGTTAAGTGAATTAATTAACTAATTCAATTAGTTATTTAAAAAAACCCTAACCATCCTATAAAAATATTTTAATAAAATAAATTTTCATGGTTAAAAATATAAGTCTGATATTTTTTAGAGGAGGAGAGATTCATTGATGTTGGAAGATCGAGAACATGGACCAATGATGTAACATCCCCAACCCGGAAGCCACTAAATCGGTGCTCGGAGCTGGGTGGTTACATTATCTAAGAATTCCTCCCCATATGCCAAAGGTTTCCAACTAGCAGCGGGGGTCCAAAAGGACAATTGGGGAGACTATACCCATTTTTTATTAGATTAAGCCATAATAGAAGATAAAAAATAGCATAATAATAAAAAATAATACCAAACCATGCATAAACAACCATTCCCTGAAATGGGGTACAACCATATCCAACAATGAATATGCCATGTCATGCTACGAGTACAAAAGTGAACCAAATATAAAATGGACACAAACTGAAAAATCCCAAAAATGATCCCAACACCAAGTCTGGGTCATCCTCCATGTACACCCAATCCAAACCAAATCCCTAGAATGAGAATTTCCCCTTCCTGTGACATACAAACATGATGTCTACTCAGGTACCCATTGGAAGCGTGAGCAGGGTATGAGTACAACTCAATAGGCCACCGCCAACAGTGTCTACAAAATATCCAGTATAAACAATTGTGCATGCTAAATGGAAATTAATAAAAAATGACAAAGAAAAGATTAATTGCCCTTAGCCAGTTTAGGTCCATTACCAAATATTATTACCATTTGTTTATCTTACCATTTCATCCCAATTTATATTACTTACCATACCCATCTCATTTATTATGGGATCATCAAACCCAAAAAATTACATGGGCTGAAAGTACACAATCACATGAATGTGGAAAACATGATGTTATCCTATCTCACTAAGACTAAATTCCTCATTTCAACCATATCCTCACCTTGAAGGCTCAATCCAGGTAGATGAAACTGTTAGGGGAACAGAGCCTGAGTCCTCTTCCCTAACCTATGCATTAGGGGTGGATTCTAGAGTCTCAGTCAAACATGACCCATGAGCATAGAACTTCAAGTAAATACCCCAATCTACAAAGCCATTTGTACATGCTATATATATATATATATCCATCAACCATTCACAAGAAAATAACAACCATTTCCCAAGGTAAAAATAAATACTAACAATAACATGAGATTTAATATCATGCCATAACCCATTAACACATTTACCACATTTCACATCATTTATCCATTTAACCCAATTCCCTTTTATTACCCTTATCTCACTAATCATTAATTCAGTGTGCCTATCTCACTAGGCTTCGTTCATTATGCCTAACTCACTAGGCTTCATTATCAAGATCATAATCTATCCCATTATGGTCTTTAATCATTTCTACATATTAACCCATTTAGTCATTTATCATTCTAATGCGTCCACCAATATGCATATTCTAAGACATTTCACAATTCATCTAGAATAGCCATTTTCAACCCATAAGAACCAATTCCATGTTAACCCAATATCCCTTATGTTATTATTAAACCAAGGATCATCACCTAACTTCTATTACAACACAATAAAACCCATCATCATGTTTATCAAGGGCTATATATAACTACACAATGATCTCACTTGTTCTTTACAAATACATAGGTCTTGGAATGTCGGAATACCATATGGGTGGACCTAGATTAGCCTCATCTTCCTCAGAACATCCCATGGGGATCATGGGGGTTTCCATTTAACTTTATAATATCCCTTTTACCAAAATATTCCAAGGGTGATCAAAACATACCAAGTGACACCAAAGAACAAAGCCCCACATGCACAAATCCACAAATAAACCATGGGATATATCTTATAGACCACCTACCTCGATTCCATGGGAGAATGAACTCTTAATAAATCCATTATATTATTATTAAACAAAATGTGGAAGCTTTAACCTAAATCTCACCCATGTAGTATGGTTTTATAGATTTAGAAAGATAGGAGGAGAAGATCCAAACCCTAAACTCAAAAGAGAAAAAAATGATAGGATTAGCCTTACACAGAACATCAATCTGCAACCAAGGACAAAAAAACACCTTAGAAACAAGGGAGATCAATATCTTGGAGATGTTGGGGAATTTGGTTTGTTCTTAGGGCGATGATGGGGGAATGGGGAGGAAATCCTCATTTGGGTATTATAATCTAGGAGTGGAAAAAATTGTAATTTTTTTAAAGTTGTTGGGCCACAAAGTTTTCCAAACCATGAACATACCATGTAGAGTCCACTATCTAGAATCCCACCTCCTGCTTGGTTTACTAGGCTATCCACATGGTTATCAGAAACTATGCGCAGACCATGCGGCCTACTATGAAAAATATTTTTCCCTCCATTATTCATGTCTCTAACCCATAGAACACCTCCGAGACCCCATAAGGACTTGGGTAAGTTCTTAATTAACCAAAAAATGGATTCAAACCAAAATAGAAATGAGAACATGCCTCTCTAAGATCTGGGATCTTACAACCTCCCCACCTTATAACAGATCATCCTCGATCCATGTTCCCGTACATTATTTCACTTCCAAGGAAAAGAGATCATGCCACTGAGACCACATATCTAACTCCCTTTCCCATGTTTCTTCACAAATATTCCCATAATACTATAGTACTCTCACTAATGTCCCAACCTTAACCCGCAAGGAATTCTCACTGTGCTCTATAACACAATCAAGATTATCCTAAAAGGACACATCAACATCCTGCTCAACATCTGCAACATCTAAATTTTGAAATGGGTCAAGTGGATATTTCTAAAGCTGTAAAACATGAAAGACATCATTCATCCCACTATACCTCTATGTAATATCCAATAGGTAAACCACCGGCCCGATCCTATTCACAATCTAAAATGACCCCACATACCTGGGTGCCAATATTACCTACTTCTAAATCCATCGGTGACCCAAACATGGAGACATCTGAAAGAAAAAACTATCACCCACCTCAAACTCAATAGGTCCACGCCTCTGATCTTCATAATACTTCTTCTTACTCTGAGGTGATTCCATTTGTTTCCAAATCAACTCAACTTTATCTGAAGTCTCCTACATGAGACTCGATCCCAATAGCTCATATTCACCGGCCCCCAACCAACACAGTAGAGATCTACACGGACTCCCATGGAGGACCTCAAATGGTTACATCTGAACCATTGCATGAAAATTGATTTTGTTGGTAAATTCAACAAGTGATGGGTTCTTCTCCTAGGAACCACCAAAATTCAACACACAATCCTTTAACATGTCTTCCATCACTTGGATCGTATGCTTTGCCTACCCGTCCATCTGTGGGTGGAAACTTGTACTCAAAATAACTTGCATTCCCAGTGCCTTCTAAAACCCTTTATAAAAGAGAGATTTAAAATGTGGATCATGATCCAAAACTATAGTTTGTGGTACACCGTGAAACCGTACAATTTCCCGAACATACAACTCATCTAACTAGTCAACTGTGTAAGTCTCTCAAATCTATAAGAAATTATCATCTTTCATTAGATGATCCAAAACCACCCATATCGCATAATTCTTCTAACGTTCCATCAGAATACCCACCACAAAATCCATTGTCACATCATCCCACTTCCATTACAGAATGGGAAACGGGTGTAACAAACCACATGGGTGTTGATTCTTGGCCTCCAAATTCTGATAGGTAAGGCATCATGCCACAAAGCCCGCAACATCCTTTTTCATTCTCAACCTCCAAAACTGTATCTAGAGATCACAATACATCTTGGTCAAACTAGGATGCACATCTAATTTTGATGCATAGAACTCACGTATAAACTCTTCCTACATTCATACAGGCACAACTAGACGACCATGAAAACAAACAACCTCGTATACACTAACTTCCCAACCAAAATGTGGATCCTTTCTTATAATTCATTCATTCATGTCCAAACATTAAGGATCTTTGAGCTGAATTTACATAACTCAACTCAAAAGTGTCGACTCAACCTCTACATAAGCAAGAGTCACCTAATTGTTTTCATCCTGCACCTCCAGGTGTATAACCACGGACAAATCCATCACCTTTCACTCAATACTAGATTCTTGAACCACCTGGTTCTGAGCCTTCCAGCTCAAAGAATCATAAAAACTATTCTTTTCTGCCCGGTGTATATACCATTTCAATGTCGAAATATATAGATACTCAACCTATATTCACTCTTGAAGATTCAAATCCTACAGTGAAAAGATATACTTTAGATTCTTGTGGTCTGTATACACCGTGAACCATTCCCCCAACAAATAGTTCCTTCAGTACATTAAGGAATACACTAATTTATTCATCTCAAGATCATTAGTTGGATAATTCTGCTCATGGGTTCTCAATGTCCTCAACCCATAATCCAAAACCCTCTCATCATGATTCAACACATCCCCATGCCAGATACCGTATGCATCATAAGATAAAACATACTTTCTACTTGGATAAGGTATGATCTAGATTAGAATAGTTTTCAATCACTTTTTAATGTCTTGAAAGGAATTTTCACAAGTCTCATTCCCCTCAAACCTAATTCAACTATTGGTCATGCTCAATAGTGGTGCTTCCAAGCGTGAAACATCCTTGATGAATCTCTGCTAATACCTGACCAAACCCAAAAAACTCTGAACATATGAAACACTCTTTGGATTCTCCCAAGACATGAAAACCTGAACATTATTTGTATTGACCAATACACCTTCCTCAAAGATTATGTGACCAAGAAATTGAACATCTCAAATATCGAACTGACACTTTGAAATCTTGGCATATAGAAGATGCTCACTTAGTGTACTCAGAATGATTTCAAGATGTTGGCCATGATCGTTATGAGTTTTCAAGTACTCCAAAATGACATCAACAAAGACATCCACAAACTGATCAAGATGATGATGAAGTATTAAGTTCATCAAATCCATGAACACCATCGGTGCATTTTTTAGGTAAAAACCCATCACCAAAAACTCCAATAACTCGTACCGACTCCTGAAATCTATCAGCGGTACATCAAAAGGCCTCACCCTCCATTGGTGATAACCCGATCATAAATCAATATTAGAAAACAATGATGATCCCTTCATCTAGTCAAACAAGTCATCAATTCAGGTATAAAGGGTACCATTTTTTCATCGTCATCTAATTTAACATTAGATAATCAACACACAACCATAACAACTAGTCATCTTGCATCATAAAAATTATTGGAGATCCCATAAGAGACATACTAGGATGAATGAAAACCTTATTCTACACCTCCACATGCTGAACAATTAACCCCTGGAGTTCTTCCGATTCCATTCAGTATGGCAGAATATAAACTAGCTCTGCTCCCAGTAGCAACTCAATCATGAACTCAACATCCCTCTCGGGTGGCAACCCCATGAAATCATCAGGAAACACATCCTGAAACATATCAACTACTAAAGGGAATTCATACTATTCGCTTATATCATTATCAAGCATATGATAATCTACTTGAGTCGTGAGCCTACCCAACTACTAACAAAATAGTCCTGCATGACCTGCTCAAACATACCACTCTCCACTATAAACAAAAAAGTCACCTATAAATTAACCTAAACAACACCCTAAGACAGTAATAGTCTATGTTCACCCGATACAACACCAACCGGTCCATACCCAAGATCAGGTCAAATAATAGCATCATGAGAATGAAAAAGTCCCACATAAAACAGTACCCACCAACATCTATATCACATCCCTTACATTGTGTGATATCTTTATTTCGTATCCCCATTGGAGTGTCAACATACATAACCCTGCACACACTCTCCACAAGAAAACCCAATGCTACAAAAAACGTGGAAGAAATCAAAGAGTGCATGGAACCAGCATCAAAAAACGCACTAGTATGCATAGAAGCTACTGGGGTCGTACCTATAATAGTCAATGACCCTGCCTCACCGTCATCGGGTGCCAACTGAACTACATGAAGCTGACCTTCCCCTCTACCCTAGGCTCCAACCTATGTGAGCTACACTGCACTGCCCTTCAGATGTCATCAATCCTACTTCGGATTTCTACATCCACTACCCCTGTTATTATGGCCCGTGGAGCTCCAACTGCCTTCAAAATATAGAGCAATTGTTCCCCTTCCTCCACTTTGTATATTCATGTCACCAAAATTCATGCTCACCTAATGAGGTTTCCTTCAGAACCTCTTTATGTTCCCCAATCGTCCACACAATTGGAAATCAATTAGAGGTAATGGAAACTAGAAACGCTTGTGACCCAGCCTTCAACACTAATAGAAGAACGACTTATCACCACCCTGAGATGATTACCATCTCTTCTGACTTCCTTTCTCACTTCCTCCTTACTGAAAACATCAATAATGATTATTTCAACCCTCAAAAGCTACCCCACTTGTTTTCCCAGCAGACATGATAGTACCACTACAAGAATAACCCTTGAAGTTCCCTTTTGAGATCAAATATTTATCCAGTACCTCTATAAACCTCTTCAACTGAATTATATTCACTTAAGATCTGATCTCGTGTCTCAAAATATCATGGAAATGCCTCATAACTACAACATCATCCCTTGCCAATGCTGGAACAAAGCGTCATAGGTTAGGGATGAATCCAACATACTCCCTCACTGACATTGATCCCTGAGTCAGGTTCAGAAGCTCTACAGCCCACTCTTGCCTCAAAGTCTCTGGGAATGAATGCTCCAAAAACTTTTCCTGGAAGTCTTTCCAAAAAAAACCCCTCAACATTTTCAGTTTAATCCATGATGTCCCACCAATGCTTTCTTGGCCATAAATCATATAATATACAAACATGACTCACTTACCAACATGATTCCCCAAGTGATCAACTATTTTCTTGGAAAAATCTATTCATAATGTTGTTGCCTCTAGCCCACCCTCTCCGGTATGGGTCGGAGGGGTGCTGTAGCTGAAACTCTTAGGTCAGCTCAAAAATACTCAGTGCAACTAGCCCTGGGTCTCGATACATCATATTCATAAAATGTACCAAGTTCTATTGGAACTTCTCTTCTCATCTTTCCTGGATCACCACATTCTCTTTCTCCTCTACTGGAGATGTTTTGTTAGCAACATCCTCTTGTTTCCCAACAGGCACTCAGTGACATGGTGTCAATTCTCTACATTTCCAAACATGAGGTTTAGTACACATACCATAAAACTATCACAAATTAATAACAAGAAATATATTCACTGAACACAACAACCCCCCATACATGCACTATCCAGGGAAACCTTAACATTCTAAAAAAAACATCAACCCAACCATCCCTCTAACAGGCCATGGTTCATAAGGGGTAGAAAACTATACACCACCACAAGGTTCACACAACATGTTAAAACAACATTTTCAATTTATTACATACCCTTAATTAAACATATTTCACTAATCATAACTTTTCATTCTTTTCTCTACACCACCTTACATTGTTTCATTTACCACATTTTCTATTTTCAATTATTAATATGCAAGGTAAATCTAATATTTCATACCTCACACACCCATCTCGTGTTTTCATATCATGATGCATGTCAGCTACCTCTTAGGTTCCTACAATGATTCAAAAATGCACAACCTCATGCCATTGAGGCCACAACCAAATATCATAAAATCCTCACATCACGCAACATGTGAATCACCCAATGGTGAAATATCATCAACTGTAACATCCCACAATCAATAACATAAATTCTCACCATTGGTGACATGGGTTTTACCTCGTTTATTGGTCATATATTTCCATTAATGAGCTCATTACCAAGGCCTGACATATCCTAACTCCTTTGTACCATCCGAAATAACAATACTCTAGAGATGGAAATGAAAGACCTCCTATGATTCCACTTTGTAACATCCCCAAACATGATGCCACTAAACAAGTGTTTTGAGGTTGGTGGTTACATGACCTAAAGTGCGCCTCTCCGCAGGCCAAAGGTTTACGAATAGCTGTAGGGGTCTAAAAGGCCAATTAGGGAGACTATACCCTCTTTTTATTAGAGTAAGACACAATAGAAGATAAACAAAATAGTAGAATAATAATCAACAACTCATAATAATTCATAAAAAACCATTCCCTAAAATGGGGAACAACCATGTCCAACAGTGACTATTCCATGTCATGCTATGAGTGAAAAATTGAACAAACCCAAAAATGAAGATAAACTAAAAAATCTCCAAAATAGTCCTGACACCAAGTCTGGGTCCTCTTCCACGTACACCCATGCCAACACACCTCCCTAGAAAGATCCTTGACCCTTCCCCTTACCTTCCAACATGAAGTCTAATAAAGTACCTAATGGCGACCCGAGCAGGGTGTGAGTATAACTCAATAGGCCACCGCCAATGGAGTATAAAAAATATCTAGCATATAAAATTGTGCATGGAAAATGGAAATGAATAATAAATGACAAAGAAATGATTAGGTTCCCTTAACTAGTTTAGGTCCATGACCAAAAATTATTACCATTTCCTTATCTTAACATTTCATCCCATTTACCATTACCAACCATTCCCAACAAATTTATCAGGGCTTCATCAAACACCACAAATTACACGGTCCTAAAGTACAAAATCACATGCATGAAGGAAACACACTGTTATCCTATCTCATTAGGACTAACTTCTTTATGTCAACCATATCCTCACCTCAAAGCCACAGTCTGAGTGGATGCAGCCATTAGGGGAATAGAGCCTCAATCCTCTTCCATAACCCATGCATTAGGGGTGGTGTTTAAAGCCTCAGTTCAACACGACCCGTGGGTATAGAACCTCAAGTCAATACACCACTCTACCAAGACTTGTGCACATGATATATATATTTACACACACACACACACTGATATATATATATATATATATCCATCAACCATTCACACAACATCACAACCATTTTTCAAGGAAAATATAAATCATAACAAAAAAATGAGAGTTAATACCATTCTTTAACCCATTAACACATTTACCACATTTCACATCATTTTTCCATTTATCCCAATTCCCTTTTATTAAACTTATCTCACTAAGAATGCATTAATTGTACCTATATCACTAGGATTCGTTCATTATTCCTAACTCACTAAGATTCACTACCAAGATCATAATCTATCCCATTATGGGTTTTAATCATTTCTACAAATTATCCAATTTAGTCATTTATCATTATCATGTGTCTACCCATTATCACATTCCAAAACTATTCACAATTCATCTGGAATAGCCATTTTCAACCATTATGAACAAATTCCTGTTAACCCAATATCCCTTAGGTTATTATTAAGCCTAGGTGAATCACATATCTTCTCTTCCAACATAATCAAATACATCAACTTGTTTATTATGGGCTCTACATAACTACACAACAATATCAGCTGTTCTTTACAAAAACCTTGGTCCAAGAAAGTAGGCACACCACATCTATGGCCATAGATTAGCATCATCACCATAAATTCATCCCATGGTGATCTTGAGGGTTTACATTTACCATTTTAAAAACTATTTTATCTAAACATTCCAAGGGTGATCAAAATATCCCATGTGACACCCAAGAACAAATCCAAAAATGAAAAAATCCACAAATAAACAATGAGATGTAACTTATAGACCACCTACCTCGATTCCATGGGTGAATGAACTCTTAATTGAGCCCTAAAATTCTACTTCAACCAATATTTGAAGAAACAACCTAAATCTCACCCAAAGAGTAGGGTTTTAGAGATTTAGAAAGAGAGTAGATGAAGATACAAACCCTAATATTAAAAAAGAATAAAGGATGGGATTATCCTTACGGGTAGCTTTGATCTGTAACCATCTGCACACGAAATGCCTTTGAAACAAGGGAGAGCGATCTCTTGGAGATCTTGGGGAATTAGGTTCATTACTTGGTTAAAGAGGGAGTAATGGGGATGAAATCCTGAGTTGGGTAATAAATTATCAGAGTGAAAAAACTGTAATTTCATAAAATTTTCTAGGCCACACGGTTTTCAAGACACTGAGTAAATCTTGAGGAGGCGAATATACAATGTCCCACATCGTGTACGGTTTCCTAGGTTGTCCTTATGGTTAGAACAATCTATGCGAAGACCGTGCACCCTACCCATAAATCCCTTTTTCACCATTTTTCATGTCCCGAACCTTCGGAACCCCCTAGAGCCTCCTTAAGGACTTGTGTAATCACTTAATTAATGAAAAAGGGATTCAAACTAAAACATAAATGAGAACAAACCTTTCAAAGATCAAAGATCATATAAATGAAAAAATGGTTAAATATTATTGTGATATGAACAATGAACATAGTGGGATCTTCACCATCATCACTAGAGAATATTTTCTTCAATAATTATCAATTTATTCTCTAGGTAGGGAACATTATTTTTATTTTTATTTTCTCCGTTATTTTTTGAATTTTAATTTTAATATAATATTCTAAAATCATTTATCATCCTTTTTTGTCTTGTGGGGATTTTTTAATTAATTCATATTAAATTTTTTTTCTAATGACCATTATTTCTCATTTCTCATTCTCTATATACTATTTGATCATAATAAATCCTCACTGGGGATGTATCAAATTTTGTATAATAAATTTAACATGGTGTATATTCTAGCATATAACATTGGTTAATAGGTATGTAGGTGATGAAGAATATAAGATAGAATTTCCCCTCTCTTGTATATCTATCTCATCTCACTTTACTTGATGTTTTCAACTATATTTTATCATTATTGTGGTTGTATGAAGATGGATATGCATATAGGGGTAGTTTTTCTATGGTACCTATATATATGGGACATAATGGAGCTGGGAAATAGGTTTTTGGATGATAAGGGTCGACATTATGAGCTCAAACGGTCTAGTCAATGTCATAGAGAGGTGGACCTACTAGAAAAAGGTGGATCTTCTAAAATTAGAAGGTGATACCAGTGAGAGGAGGTGCTATTGTAGAGAAGAGGTGGTTTCAGTTAGAGGAGGATATGGTTTGGTTAGGGTTAATGCAGAGATGTTTTGATGAAGATAACCTAGAAAGAGGGAATAATAATATAAAAAGAATCTAAAAAAATAAAATAAAATATGAAGCTAGGGGATTAAAAATTAAGGCATGTGAAAGGGGGTCCAGAGTTCCATTTACTTTCTTTTATATATTATACAATAATAATATATTATTATTATTCTTCTTGTTGTTGTTGTTTTTGTTATGGAATCTAGTGTCTGATGTTTCTTCTTCATACAAAATCATATTTATGAACTATAAATGGAATATTATACCCGACATTGAGTTATAAAATTAAATACCAATATTTGGTATTTAATTCAAACTCATGGATTGATCCCACAAAAAATCCTTCATGTGTAACAGGATAAAATTCATTTTCCATTGGTTGTCCATTTGAGGCAAGTAAATTGCCTATCCTGAGTTATTTACCATATAATGTAATAGTATCCTTTATAGTGGCTTATAAGATATGATGTGAGGTGTTTCATGTATGAATCTTATTCTGGAAATGATTGAATAAATAGAGTGTTCTGGAAGTATAATATGATATATTTCAGGGTTGATACTCCTTGGTCACATCAGGGTGTGGTTCCCCTATACTACATATATAGGTAGTTTTGGTACACTACCATACTATATTAGGGAGAAGTTCCAATATATATATATATATATATATGTACTCACCCATATTAGAGCTGCGACTATGTGTGGGTCCTCCATGAGAGATAGTGCTCCCTCAGTTGTAGAGAAGAGTAGCAAGGATTGGGCCCCTCTACATATATTTTTGTGAGGTTTTGTGTGGTAGTAGACATCAAATGATGGACCTTTGGATAATCATGTTGAATCGTTATTTTTATCTAGGATTTGGCGACAGAGATCCTCTTTCACTCATTCTTGGGTTTCATAATTATTATATATGTTGGGTTTTCATTTTACACGTTGTATGGGTTGATCGGATTACTATTATATTTATCTATTGATATTCTTTGATTTTTGGGGTGTCTTACTGGGTATGTATATACTCACCTATGAATGGGATTCACCTACACATGTAGTGTCTTATTCAGAAGACAAATAGATCGATGTTGACCTTGGTGTGCAAGGATTTAGAAGATCATAGGTGTAACTGGCATAGTTGACTGTGTTCAATGGACAACCTTAGAGATCCGATTTGGTCTCTCTTTAGTCTCTCATTACCATATATTTTCATATTTAAACATAATATTTAGTTGGGAATGTATTTTTTCTCTTATACTATTGTATTCTAGTGTTTTACTTTGATTCATTCTTAAATGTTGTTTCATCCATGATTTACACACTACATGTTATAATTTTTTTTATATTTTCACTATGTCATGGAGTTTTTGGGTGTCTATGTATAGGTACCTTGTGTTGAGTACTCCTATTTTAATATTGCCTACATGGTTCTTGTTTGAATCTCCTTGGTTAATAGAGGTGGACTTGGGGTTGTCACACTCCACTTGTTACCGATCAATATTTCCATGGTGGATCAGTTCATTATAAATTTGTATCGAAACCAATTTTCAATGGATTTGGTGTTTGGAGTTTTTCCTAATAGTGATGTATTTTTTCTGGAATCTTAGGGAAATTATGTTAGTGTTTATCAAGTGTGGATTTTAGGAGAAGGAACACAATATTGGTACAGTGGCAACATATCTGTCCACCAGAACCCCGGTGACCTATTTATTGACTCAACATACTATGATATCGATTATAGGGAATGATTTATAAATTCATTATATATGATTGACTATTTTAAAATTCATTTAATTCTTGCATTATCTCCCCATATATGCTCATCTAACCAATGTACGTTTCGATAACTACCAGGATTCTTCTATGAGGACTTCCAACATGGATGTCAATATAGGATTTTTAAAATGGTTATTTGAGAGAAAATCCCTCTATAAAAGGAACTTATCATGTTGTATTCACTCTAATAATTCATATAGTAGTGACACTACCTATCAAGTAGTGGATATTTCTATAAGGTATGGATGATGATGGACATAGTCTTATCATATCACATGAGTTCAAGTGATTTAGACTACTAAGGTTTCATTGTGATCTAGACCCTCTAGTAGTATAGTATTGGAATTAATTGGTGATATAGGTTTTTAGGATTTTTCCTACTTAAGTAAATCATAATGTTTTAGTTTAATGTATTATTATTCTTCAAGTATAAGGGTGCAAGTGGATTATAGTTCTGTAGAATTAGAATGAGGTGATTCTCTCATAGATAGACTTTTATCATCTATATTTCGGTGATTATTACCCTTTGTTATTAGGATTTATTCATATTTATGACTTTATTAATATAAAAAAGGTTATATTATAGGTTTGATTATATTTTGAGGTTTACCGACCTCATGTATTACACCCTCAATATAGTACGAGATAGTTTCTTTTGGGTGTAGATGTTTGAACATGGGATTCACAGAGATATTTGTGTTAGCGTAGACTCATTGTGCATTCTTATATATGTTGGAGTGGTGGACCTGGAACATTTTATAGAGAAATTTGTATAATAGTTATATTGTGATGTTGGATTTGTAAGTTGGCATCATGGGGATGAGTCATCTGCAACATCTAGTGGGTAATAGATATTAGGGTCTCAACACAGGTGGAATACCGTCACCCAGAACTATACATGTGGATATGTAGTGTAGGGATAACATATGGGATTCATCAATATATTATATTTTATATTATATTCATTTGATAGGAGTGGTCACATGGATTGTGACTTCCTTGACCTAGCATATTGATGAGGGTAGGCAACCAGTTGATGAACTGACATTGTAGAGGTAGCATCGTGATCATGGATATCATAGTAATGGTTAGGGTAGGACCTATGTAAGTGAATAGATACATGAGAAGGTGGATATAAGGATTGAGAAGATTTTTTTAGGGAAACATTATGATATACTTCACCCTCCACCACCAGGTGACCCATTCCAAGATCAGAGAGCTAGTGGTTGAAGCTATGAGCTGCTGTAGTCTATGGAGGGAAATGGTTTGTCTATGCATGAGATAATTTGAGGTATGATATGTGACTTTTATACTATTTATAAAGTACATCTATACATGGGTAAATGTCACTCCTTCATCTCTATATCCATTTTTTGAGATCTAAATCACTCATTTGATATGTCATCCCATTAAATATTCCTATAGGGTTCTACTGGGAGTGATTTTTATATATTTTATATCTATTGGTAGTGGGATTCAATGTTTGGTGCATATAGTTTCTAATTGTACCTCATGGTTATCAAAATGAATCCAAGTGACTTAATCTTGATAATTTATTGGTTATACATGGTTCATACCTAGATTTATTATCATCACATGGATGGTAGATGCCTTCAAACATATGGGATAAGATTCGTTATTTTAGTTGAGAGAGATATAATAGTTGAATGAGTTGGACATAAGATATTGAAGCTACAACCCATCACCCATCATTTGGAAATTTTATCCCTTGGGGTAACATGATCTTTAATTATTTATCTTCCAGTGATAGTGGATTATTTTATAGATGTATTTCCTAACTATGTCTGGGGACTACCTCTAAGGAGGGAGATTGACTTCTTCATTGATATGAACCTGGAGAGCACACCAATATCTTTTGTGGCATATCAAATGTACCCTACCAATATCTATGATCTATGGTTATTGTTAGAAAACCATTTGGAGAAAGATTTTATCAGAATCGGTGTATCCCCCTAGGTAGCTCTAGTTCTGTTCGTAAAACAGGTAGAAGAGAGTTTGACGCTATATATTGTATATCATCACCCGAATCAAGTAATGATAAAGAATAAGTACCCTTTTAATATTATTAATGACCACTTATACTAAGGAAAAGTTGTGAATTGGTTCTCAAATTTCAATCTTAGGGCCTACTACCACTAGTTTTGGGTTCAAGAGGATGATATTCCGATGATTAAATTATGATGTCGTAATGGAAACTATGAACTATGAGTGCTTTCTTTTATTGTGATAAATTACCCCACTATGTTCATGTATCTTATGAATTTGATATTAAAACTATACATGGTCCGATTCATATTTTCCTTCATCAGTGACTTACTAATTTACTCTATGTCACTGCAAGAGCATGCATGGCATTGGAGGATAGTCCTAAACTTACTCTAGGAGAATTATCATTACGGTAACCTCTTGAAGTATGAATTTTAAATCCTCTATTTTTACATACTATAGAGTGTCATCTTTGAGGATATTTTATTAATGGACCTAGTGAATATTGATGTTGTTCTTTCTTGGGATCCACCAAAGAGTGTAACAATGGTGTGGTGTTTTTCTTATTTGGGTAGGGTACTATGTGTGGTTCAGGGAAGAATTATCTTGGTTAGCATTTCCTTTGACTATGATGACCTGGAAATGGAATCGACATGCCTAGACCGAGTATTGTGTGGGATCCTTAAAGTATATGATGTAGAGGATGACTAGTTCTCTTGTATTTAGACTATTGGAGGAGAGAATCAATTACATGGTGTTTTTTTATGCCTCTAGATATTTATTTTGATGTGTGTTGATTCAGATGTAGGCAGTGATATATTATGGGTTGAGGTAGTTGAGGCCTCGTGATAATAATTAAGTGACTAATGACATAGAGTTGTTAGTGGTAGTCTTCACTCTAAATACATAGAGACACTATCTATTGAGTTAACCATTTATTGTTTACTCATACCACTAGAGTCTCAAGTAAATCTTCACTCAGTGATATATTATCCTAATACATAGATTTTGGTTGGAGTTCCTACAGAATTATTATAAGGCCACGGCCTTAAACCTTACTTAATATTGAATTAAATGAATAATTCACTTTGAGGATATTTTCAGGTTTAGAGTTTTAGAGAATTAGGACATAACTATTACATCTCAAAAGATTACAAAGTAGAAACTTTTACTAAGTTTCCATAAAATAAAAACTCTTAAAAAGAAACATGTCCAGTTCCATGTTTTAGGTTGCATAACTTTCCCTTGATCCCATCCTTGACCCTATTCCATGTTAATTCCTGTGAAAAAACATTTCAAAAACTTGGGATGAGCATAAACAGCTCAGTAAGGGATACACAAAGAATGAAAACTGTTAGTTTTTCAAAACAACAAGTAAACCATGTATACTTTATCAAAGTAATACTTTTCACCTTCTCAAAGTAGTAAAAACTCTTTACTGAAGAAAAGTTCATTACTTACCCTTCTGTAACAAAAAGATTACCATAAAACTCATATAAAGATCACATAACATATAAGGTAACTTGGGACGTAAACATACTTAAGTGGAATAACCATAAGGTTGACTTCCACACATATCACTTAATGGAATAGCCATTCAGCCAATTTCCATACATACTTAATGGAATAGCCATACGGCAGGCTTCCATACCCAATGCATTGGAGGTTATAATGTAACCACCCATCCTAGTATTCATGGCACCACCCATCCTATGGTTTATCACGTAACAACCCGTAAAATGTCCATGTACCATTATAAAATTATAACACATAAAACCAATATAAAGGAATGATAACATTTCCACATTTCAATCACAATATATCATTTAAATATATTGAAAAAATAGAATTCTTTATCAAACCCATTTTCAATACTAAAATACATAAAAGAGTATATGGTATTTATTTTATTTTAAAAACATTACGGCTTGTTGAGGAAGCCAAAGTTCAAATAATACTCACGGCGGCGGAAAAGGTCATTGTCACCGTGTACGTTAAAAGAAACATTCCTTTTTGTCGTTTTGTAAAACTCTTCGTAGAAAAAGATTACTTTTTTATAAAAGTAAAATTCAAAGGTTTTTATACACCGTATAAAAGAAAGTTGTGTATAAAATGAAATATGCCTCAATGAAAGGAGATTGAGACGAAGTCCATTACAAAGACGGTATCCTTGGTTTATGGATAAATCAATTACATAATTATGTGTGACAAACGAATAAACAAAATAATGTGGATATTAAGTGTAAAAAAATCATAGGTTATTCACACATATTCATATAATGACATATTCAAGGAGTATAATTTTATCCCAAAGAATCAAATTTGGGTTAAGAAGTTCCCTTGCAAAAATTTGACAGCCTAATGGCGTCACTACAAAATTCAGAAAATAAGTTGATGAGAGATAAAAAAAGTATCTCATCACATGGAAATAAAATTTAAATCAATAAGGATATAGAAGAACATATCCCAACATAATAGTATGTGAATTAAAAGACATAACAAAAGAAGTATTTTAAAAAGAGGAGGGTGAAAGGTTCCCTTACTAACATGATTATCTTTCGAAACATACACCCCGTGAAAGAAGGACAATACAAAATTGATATAAATACTCATAAATGAAATTATATTACAAAATGAGTAAAATAATGGTTAGTACATACACCACTCAAAGTAAATTGTGGAAATTGTGGCATAAATCTCACGGTAATAAAAGTGAGATGAAAAATCCCTTACGAAAACACAACATCCTAACGACGCCACACAAAACTTACAAAAATGGATTGATGAGATCAAATAGGGTATCTCATGAAATTAACATAATGTTTATAGAAATAGGAATATAAAAGAACATCCCCCAACATAACAAAGATGAACTAAAAGAAAGTGACATAAAGTAGAGTACTTAAAAATAAAGAGAGAGGTTAGATCTCTTGCGAAAATTCAGCAGCCTAACGGCGCCACTCAAAACTTCCAAAATGGATTGATGAGAGAGAATTAGGTCTCTCATCATATGAACATAAAAATTACATTAATAGTATTATAAAATAACATCCCAATAACAAGAAAGATGATCTTTAAAAGGAATGACATAAAAGAGCGTACTTAAAAAGAAGGAGAGGAGTTGGATCCCTTACCTCGGGTCCGACTTGACTCGATCATTCTTTAATCTCCTGAATAATAAACATGACTTAATTTATACATGCTTAGTAACCCTTTTCAAGTTCATTATTACATTTATATAAATTATTTACATGTTATAAACATTATGTAATCATTTATGTTAATAATGTTTGTTTTGTCGATATTTGGCTCTTAAGTGAAAAGTGGACGTCTTACAATTACATGTTATTCGTGTGGTCAAAGGTTCTTTATATCCAGAATGAAATTCCTGATTTGGATATCATATATATCATATATATCCAGAATATACATTTATTTATAATATTACATAATCATTTAGAGGTAAGAAATGAAATGCACCGTTCATGGAGACGGTAAGCCGTACATACGCATGAACGCTACTTTCATTTTTTGTCATATTAATGGAATTATAACTAAATGAGAGGTATGTATATTTTAATTCCAGAATTATATTCATCATTTAGATGTATCATTCATCATATATATCCATTATATACATGTACTTATAATAGTACATTACATTTGGGGATAAGAAATGAAATGCACCGTTCATGGAGATGGTAAGTCGTATGTACGCAGAATGCTACTTTCATTTCTATCTCATAATTTAATGGAAAGAAATAATAATTATATAGAGGTATATTATCATTCCAGTATAATGTCATATATAATAACTTTAAATCCATCCTTTATACGTCCCACATATGGCATTAACGAATCAAATCACTTTGAGGGGGCGGTAGTCCGCACTTCCTAAAATGAAATTATCGTGTTTACCCACAATGGAAACCATAAAGGTATACCACAAATGAAAAATACAGAAGAATAATGAAAACATAAACATAATATATATCATATATAAATAGAGTGACATATTAATGGCCCCCTTTGAAGGTGTTATATGAGTGTTGAACAATTATCGTTTCGTGAGGCAGAAATTCGCCATCCACAGAAACGGTATGTTCTTTAAACATTATATGAAGGTGTGTTTAAGTGTAGATCAAATAATTATTATAAAAACATCCTAGTATATTGAAGATACTGGAGTAGTTACAAAATAAATGAATAAAAAGTGTTTAGGGGGTTGGAGAAGCAAAATAAAACAAAAGAGCACAAGTGAAGACTTTACCTTAAAATTGGGTAAATCACATTGGTTTGAACCAAAAGGGTTTCTTGAAGAGCTTCCTGACTATGTTAAGGCTTCTAGAATGAGGAGAAGGATTTTAAGAGACAAAATTATCAGAGCTTGGCCGAAACAAAGGTTTGAGAGGTGTGGTTAAGGTGGTAGAGGTGGGGGCCTTTTATAAGAGGAGATGAGGGGCATTCTTGGAAAAGTATAAAATGTTAATTTATTTTCAAATGGTTTTAGGATTTTAATGGTCCCACAATGATGTGTTTCGAAGATAAGGTGATAAGGGTTCTAAATCCACCCATCCAATAGGTTTTTTACTTGTGTAGGTCCTATATTTTTCATTATAGTTCCATTTTATTTAAATCGTTAAATAATGAGGTCATCGCAGCATTATCATGATGTCATAAAGAATTTAATTTATTTAATGTCTAAAAATTATAAAACAAATACTATGATGTAGGAAATATATTTAGGTTTCCAATGACTACTTATAGTCAAAATTCTGAGTTTTATAACCACATGTAATAATTGTTTTAGTAAAACAAATCATGTTTGTGACATTTTTATTTTAACTTTAAATAAAAGGCATAAATGTCATTATCAAACACAAGTGGCTCCATGGTGTACCAAAAAATGACCCATGGGTTTTCTTGGTCATCCATAAATCATCCAATAGGGTTAGGACAAGTGTCAATATATTTTCATTTTATTATAATATCATTTTTACCTTAAATCACACTAATTACCTTTAATCGCGATCAATAAAAAATAAAAGTTACTTTTCATCAAAAATTATTTTCATCACATTGAACCACATTTAACATAACAATTAAAATCATTTAAATTGGATTTTTTTAATTCAAATCACAGAAGTGGTAAAGTCCAATTTAAAAGAAATATCAAATTTTGTAACCACCACTTTGTGGTTTCACGATTCATCAAAAATTGATGTTTTTCAGAAAAATACCACAAATTCACCCTAAGCTATATTTGATATTCCGAATTCAAAAATGATGTCTATTTTAACAAATTCATAACATAGAATTTGCATTATTTAATTTTATAATTAAATCCCGCTGTTAAAACAAATAGCGTGTTTTTATGAAACAATATCTTTCAAAAGAGTGACACTCGTTTATGTCCAATTTTGAAGTGATATTAATTACAATGACCACCATTGGATTAAATGGTAAAAATATATCCTATTTAAACTTTAAAACCTATTAAAAATATAATCTAATAATATAAATAAATTAGATTAAAAAGGGGTTTTGAATTAAAATACAACATTTTTCACTATTCATTAAAAATTGAACTTTTTCAGAAAAATACCAAAAATTTACACAAAGTAAATCTTGATGTCCCGATTATAAATAAGAGTTTTATTTTTTCAAATATAACACATAAAATTGTCAAAAAGTGGATTTAAAAGAGGTTCGCCATCCAAAGGCGGTTAATCGACCTTTTAAGGAATATTAGACGGTCTACGCTTAAAATTTGATTCATTCACATTTTTAATCCTCTAACATTTATTGTAAGGAGTAAAAATATTTGACAAACATATTTAATAATTTTTTAGTTAGTTATATTCATTCCCTCCATTACAACGGATAGGCATTAACTACCATTTAAAATAATATTATATTATTATTAGAGTGCAACATAAGATTCCCAAGAAACTCATTGTTGTGTATTGGGTACGCCATCGAGCATAGCATCCCCTTTAAAGTAATATTAATATTTTATTCACAAATATGGATAAATATAAAAATTTAATATTCTTTATTTACCTGGGGTGTTACAATTATAACATTGAGATAGTCTATCCTCACGGGAAGATAAACATGGTAGGGTATTTCTTGAGCAATAAGTCCTATCATCACCTACTAAGAGAGGCATCTGAGAATTTGGATTTATAATAGTAGACCCTGGTAGAGAAGAGGTGTGTAGTTTTTCTGTATTAAATTGTTTTACTATTCATATTCTTTAGTGTGTGAGAGAGGCTTAGTTAAGAGACATCAAATGCCATGTTCATCATGACCAGATATCCTTAAGATATACACCAGATTAATTTTATAAAGGAGGGAAGTACATCATCCTTTTCTAGGGTTGGATGGTGATTTTGGTAATATCTTAAATGGAGGTGATGATGAAGTTTAATACGTACACATTGGATATAAATCATGATCTAGAAAATATGTAAAGAAAATATCCATGATAGTTTTAGTGGGATAGCATGAGGTGGAGTATCATCAATTTGATCTCTCAGTTTATTACATGATAGCATGTAAAGGATGAGCATTAGGCTTTAGTAAGATTGACACAACCTCTTTAGATCCTAGAGTTCATGTGGTATAGAATATATATGTACTTTTATATAAGTATAATATGGATATTAATAGGCCATAATGATATCTGGGAGATTCTTGAATTATAAATGAATTCAACACACTTTCTTGATACTAGGGAGCAGAGTTCAATTTAGAGTTTGTGGAAAATGTTTGATGGGAGATCATAAAACTTCATGAGGTTTCCATATTGATCTTCTCTGACCATGATGTTCTATTCACATCATAGTTGTAGATAGGCTTTAGGAGTATTTTAGGACCCCATTATGGATGATCATGGTGATTTATCCTTAGATAGATCACTTGACAGAGCAGACTATCTAGTCAATAGAGGATATGTTGAGAATCTATGTTTTTAACTTCATTAGGAGATAGGAGGATCACTTTAAATTGATATAGTTCCCTAATAATAACAACTATCACTTTTATATCAAGATTTAACCTTTAGAGGACATGTATGGGTAACCCAACAGGTCACCCATATGCTAGACCCAGATTAGAGAGACATATCTTGTTGGGATTGAGATGATGAAGGTGATGACATGAAATGTTAAGGTGACCCATGAGATTATATGGCCAACCCATACGAGACATATATCTTACAAAGATGGATGCTATAGTGACTCAATCCTTTTGCAGATAATATTATTTGATATATAACATAATAATCACTTAATTACATCCCAAATATTTTGATGCCTTATGTCATTGGAATACTGGGATCATATTAAATAAAAAAAACAAAAGCATTCATCCAAAATTACGATTTTGATTCAAAGAGTCCTAAGATGGAAATGGGTGAAGTAGAAATCCCAGTAATGGAATCCTTATTTTTCCCACTATACACAGTGATCTCTAAAATCCATTTGACCTCATAAAATGATATGTAATATCCTAGGTAATAAATTGAAGAAATGGTTGAACTAGAAATCCTGGTAGTGACTTAAACATGATAAGGAAACATAATTTGTGAGTCATATATCTAACATGATATCATAAAATGGAAGGTGCTTGCCTAAATACATGGAATCATAAAATAAGGAACATGGTAAAATAAAATCACAGTATCAATGTAAATATGGAATCAACATATATCATTGAACAAACATAAATAAAGTATAACAACTTGGAAAATATCACAAGGATCAAAAGTCACATAGTTTATTAAGCTTACACCCTAATCCCATACATGACTGCTCATGAGACTAAAAACATTACCCAATTCTTTTGATAACTATCTAGGATAACTCATCATAAAATGTTCATGATCTATGTGTTCACCATAAAGGATATCAATCATAAGGAATAACATAATAATTACCCATGGAAATAAAATGTGTTTCATAATCTTTCCTCATATCATAGTCAATAAAATATCATCATGAAGGAATTAATGAAATGATCATAAGGTATGTATTACCACATTAAATTAATGGATAATAAGCTATGTATATATGTAAGGGACATATATATAGAATATTGAATCTATCCTTAACATCAATGGATGTTGTAATTAATGAATAAAAATACCATAAACAAATTATTAAAACAATCATAAGGAAAAAAAATATTTTCAATTTGAAAATAACATTTAAAAACTATAATTTTTTTAAAAAATTAAGAAATCATTTTCATAGAAAAGAACCATGTAGACATGTAAGAAAAGATTCAAAATAATGAGCGGTTATGATAATGTAAATGTTCTGTTCATGTCGAATATATTAAAAATAAATATTTCATTCAAATTTTTAATAAATGTTAAAATTTACTTTTTTATAAAAAAAATAGGAAGATTCCATTAAAATAAATTAAAAAATATAATATGGATAAAAATTAATTTAAAAAATTATAGTAAAATATTTTTGAATTTATTTTTGAAAAAATGGATTTCGAAGAAAAAGGATTCTTTATCGAAGAGAGATTTAAAGTTGTATTTTGTTAAAAATATTTTCTCAATCATTTCATTATCCAAAGAGAGGAAAATGGTACTATTAATTGAAAAAATCATGAATAATCATATTATCTGAAATTTATAGTGGTTTATTATACAATTATAAAATTATTTCTTTTAATGGATATTCGTGCATAAACAACCCTGACTTAAATGAGATTGAATCATAAACCCCTACCCCTTTGGTAACATTTTAATCATAACTACAATTAATAAAGTAAAAAAATTGGAACATGGAATACCAATAATTATAATTTAATCTTTATATAGTATGTAATTGTTCAGTATATTCACTATTTAAATTAAATTATGTGCATGGAAGAACATCTGTCTTAGTGAAGGATGTCTCGAGACAAATCCATTTTATCGAGCTTGAATTTTCATGTGTGCTCCTTATAAACCTGAATAATAAGATAATGGTAATTATTTACTTCCTTAATAACATTTATCATTTTTTATTCCTTTTATTTTATTTTTTACCATGACATATTCAAATACATAACAAATTAAATTCACATCAGATTTTTTGATGGTAATATACTCATATGCCAAAAATCACAATAGTAAGTTGAATAAGGTCAAATATATTATCATTTAATCATCTACAAAATGTTAATCATTATATAATTATCCTTTTACCCATATATTATACCTCTAAAATCAATCATTTAATATGGTTATAAAAAATGGACAATGTTACAATCATGGGGATGGTAGGTCGTATAGACGCATGAGTAACATTTCCATTTTTTAATTATCATGATGGAATAATGGTATGTATTATTTTATATTTAAATAATAAAAATTATATAAAAATTATAATATTATTTCATTAAATATACTTACATATACCATTCATGTGATGTGTAAATAAAAAACTATCACATCTCTTTGTGAGACGGTAGTTTGCTATACATATGAACGACGATATCATTTATTCAATGGATAACAAGGTAAGAAATTTTATGATATAATTACATATAATAATTATTAATATTTAGTTATTATCAAATTATTATATTAAACTATTCTTAATTACCTTCCATGTAAATTGTATGTGAAAAATGAATCACATCACTTCGTGGGGCGGTAGTCCGTCATACACACAAGCTACATCATTATATTCCCTACAGATTGTAATGTAAGAATAATTAAATGATATTATAATTAAATAAGTATAATTAAATAATAAATATAATATTTTTTTTTAAATATGTCATTTTATTCATACTTGAGGAGAAACGATTGAAAATGAATTATATCTTTTCGTGAGGCGGTAGTCTATCATACACAAGATCAATGGTTTCATTACAAATTTGAGGGAGGAGGCGTTGGTTCAAGGTCATTACATTAAAATAAACAAATATTATTTTATTTAATATAAATTTTTTATTATATTATAATTTTTTAATAATATTTCAAGGAGGTGGAATAAGAAATACGGTAAATCTATTGGTTAAGAACATTACCTCTTCTTCAAAAAACTTCTTTATGTTTGCATCAAATAGCCATACAAAGATAATTTTTTTGATTAAAAAAGGATTATAGGATGAGTTTATGTTATTAAAGAATTTATTATAAGAGTTACTAGATACAATAATGGGGTTTTTAAAAATTAATTTGATTGGATAGGGGTTGGCCTTTTATTAGTGGTTGAGATAACAAATTTGGAATATTTTAATAGAATGAATTCCACCAAGGTTTTTATAATTACATAAGAATATAAAATGGATAATTTGAAAACATTATAATATATAAGGTAGAAATATGACTATAAAATATGAATTATACATGTTGTGATGTTATTTTTAACCCATATATGTTTACTTTAATCCCCTGATAAATCTGTTTTTACCTTATCCGCGGTAAATATTTTTTTTGTATTCACTATTTATTGTGGTAAAAAATAAATTTTTAATTATTGGATAATATAAATTATTATATTTAAAAATATGGAATATATTTTTCCATATAAAAATCAAATATGTGGGATAATTTAATTTAAAATAAATCCAAAAAACCTGTGAGAAAAACGGGTTTTCAAGAAATTTATTTTTAAGGAAAATAGTATCTAATATTAAATATATGACATGTAATCATAATTAAAAAAATTAAATTTAAAATTTATAAAGATATAATACATAGATATTTCATTTAAATTATTAGTCATTATGGTTTATTATAATAATTAAAATGGAGAAACATTGTGCACTTGGAAAAAATTCATAACAAATATGTTTTTAAGACTATGAATAGACTTATACAAAAATCTAGTATAATAATGATTTAAATGTAATAAATTTGATATAATATAACCAAATAATAATTATGTTAATTTTAAATAAAATTAATACAATAATGGGACTAAATTTAGTAAAAATAAAATAAATATTTTATAAAAATTAATATTGTCCACTATTCACTAAAAAAAATAATATTTTCTGAAAAATCCCAAAATTTCACCGTATGTTAATAAGAATATTATTATTGTGAAAATTATGTAAATTTAATTAAATAAGTTTTATAAATGTGTGAATAATTAATTATATTATTTTCTCATGTAAACTTATAAAAATAATTTTTTGAATAAAACAAATATTAAATGAATAAAATGAATTTGATTTAAAATGGGTGATTAGTTAATAATAATTTATAATTAAATTTATATTGAGTAGGTACTTTAAAAAATTTTAAAACATTAAAATATATTATTCATACTATAAAATTTAACAAAAATGTTATAACTTCGTTATTTAATAATTTATATTTCATGGTTTATTTAGGATCAATGTTGTGTATTGCATATGCTATCCAATATAATGTACTTATTTTAAAATATTAGGGTGTTAGATGTTAACCAAATTTAAAAAATTCCACCCTCATATTTTAAATATGTGCTCAGTAAAAAAGGGTTTGACATTTGAAAATTGTTTGTATAAAACCCCCATAGTAAGAATGGATAATAAAATATTCTATTAAAAATAGGGAAAGTGAAACAAAAAGGTCATCACATAACTGGGATTACACATAAAAGAATAAAAGAGTAAATTGAAGTTATAAGTATGCAATAAAGTATGAATAATTTTATATATTGATATATTCATTGATCATAAGAAATTAACTGATCAGGAGTTTGTTCTCATACATATATATAATTCTATATTAATATGATACAATGATGATATATAATAAACAAAGATATGTTGATTTTAAAATTTTGGGTATAATCGCAAAAGAGACACATACGCACAAAAGAAAGTATAGGTAAACCTACTAGCCCAAGTACTTTACCCCATGACCACATCCAAAACTCCTCCCCATGTACCAAATAAATATATGTGGATTTTGAATGAGCATAAACGAAGCGTTTCTTCTGTGGTTCAAAGAGACTGTGCATAGTAGATCAGATAAATCAGAAACATTGAGATTCTTATAGTGTGATCCAAGATTTAATTTATTAACATGGCCTTGGCATGACATTAATAGATATATATTTCATATTAATGATCAGGATAATAGAAGTGTGTTTTAGAATAGTATTGTATCAATTTTTGTTGAAGCAATACATTTTTGGAGGTCCAAATATAAAAAACAAATATCTTTGTGAAATTCATATTGCATAGTCATTAATGAAATATCCGTGGTTAATTACATTAAATTCCGAGTTTCAATCTTTAACTAACAGTATATTATTATTAATAATAGTGTCAAACCTGATGAATTGTGTATAACACTAGTTAATCTATATATTTGGGTTGACTATTTTATAATCGAAACACATTCAAAACATATTTTTCATGTTCATTATACACCCAATATACAGTTTTCAATCATTTTACAAAGAGAAAAATAGTATGTTGGAATGAAAAACTTAATAAGATGTTGATTTATGAGATATACTTACCTCTATGGAATGATTAAAAAAAATATTTAAGAAAACATCAAAAAAATTATTTTTCCAAATAGAGAAATCTTATGGATGAGATTTTTGGAAATAAAATCCACTAGTAATTTCATAATATTATATGTAGCACATGTATATTTATTCATTACTTTTTAAAATTTAATAAAATGATAGATGTATTATTTTTATTATTTTTTATTAGAACATATATTATAACTAATAAGATAATCTTTTTGTTCAAATTATTTTAGTTGTGTTTAGTTTACCCTTAATTAACTTATGTTCACCCTAAGGTAACATTAGAATTTGTTGATTTTGTGAAAAAAATAATTAATTTTTACTTATCATGTTAAATATAAATAATGAAATGTATAAAATATTATATTAAAAAATTATTCCTTTTTTTTAAAAATGGTGAAATACGTTGGAGTTTTTTTTTATATTAACTCACCATTTCTTATGTAACTATACCATGAAATGGTGTATTACATTGGATGTTGTTTAAAAATATGAAAATGAGTGGGTTTTTTAGTATTATATTGTTTTTTTTTGTATCATTTTAAAATATTTTCTTAAAAATTTTATCTGACAGTTTCATTTATTTTCATTCATTTATGGTATTTCGTCTCATGTTATTTTTTTAGAATTTACCTAATTACTTTGAAAAAAAATTATTTTTTAGATTAGTTAACTTTTTGATGGATCATTTTTCATTTTTCATTTAATTTTATATGTAATAATTGGATATATATATATATGTACTATTTTTTGTTACATTGATTTGTATGATAATGGGAGATAAAACATCTATTTACCTATCAGATTATGGGGAGAACCGTATACATACTTATTAGGAGGAATATACATGTACATCTACTAAGGATTCTCCTCATCCTTCTACACATGATCCATCTACTTCCATATTAGTAGGAAAGAATTTATGGGTTGGTAAACATGGTGGAAAACGTTTACCAAAATTATCAATTTCTCATAGTTAGGACAAGTGGATTCGAATTGAGTTTGAGGATAATGATATTTATAGGTGACCAAATTTATTAAAAAATAAGAATTTAATTATAGTGAATTATCGAGGAAATGTTTTTATTTTTAATTATAATTGTAAAATTCTTGAAAAAGTAAAAATATCTCAATTATGGGAGACAATTTTAGTAGACTCATTTATTATTATTTTATTTATCCTGACTTTTATTAATAATATAGGTTTTTTCAATTTGTATCAGATGAGATATGTTATACATGATACTGGAAGAGTCAGGAATAATTTTTTGGCATTGGATATTAGAATATAGATGGATTTTAAATCAACTCTTACATCAAATTTCATTTTTTGGGAAATAAATCATCAAAATCCATGTGATATATATCCATTTATATATAATGATATTTGGAGTCCTTTTTTGAAATTAAATAACAAGAAGAGTTTCTAGAAAGTGAAATAAGATATTTTAGATGTATTTAATATAAATGGTCATATTAATGTTTTTATTTATTCTTAATTAACAAAAAATTAGGAGATCTTATTAGAAGATCCATTAAAAAAACATATACCCCTATTCTTTATCTCGTGGAGGGTATATATTATTTGAAAAATGAATAATAGGTAAAATTTTAAAAAATTAAGAGATGTGTCTTCGGGATCTGTGGAGGTAGTCCATCCTTCCCCAATAGATAGTCATAAAAAATAGAATAAGGGTGATAATTATAAAGAAGGGATAATATCTTAAAGGAAGGGTATAGGTTTTTCGATGAGATGACTATAAGAAGTTATTTAATTTATTTATGTTATTTATGTTAAATATAAACTTTATATATTTTGATTCAGTACTAATTTTGTTAAATATTCTAAATAGGAATCCGTTGATGAGAAGAGAACGTATGGAACCTTCATAGATGTGATTTGGAAAGATATTTTAGCTACTATATAGGGAGATCCTGAACACCTAGGTCAAGTACAAGGATACCTTGAAAGTGTATTAGTAAAAAAAATTTGGTCATTCTGATGATTATTCAAAGGAGAATTAATATAAATGAAAAATGGAATATTTAGAATCTTATGTTTTCGATTTGGGTGATACAATGGAGGACATGTCATAGCTTTAGTGCGGTCAATGTTTGAAGTCATACAAAGACAGTTCCATGCTATTGATCTTACTCTGCTACCTCTACCTATATATATAACTCCATTACCTCCTACTACATATCCAACTCCTACTAAAAAATTAATTATCAATAATTTTCATAATGTTTGAAAATAATCCATGATTTTTTTCATTGTTTTAGTGATGTGACATGAACATTAAATTAAATGAAACTTTGGTATTTGAAAACACAAAAATCGAATCATACCGACCACATCTGGTTTCAAATTGACGTGTGGTGAAAAGATGAAATTTTATATGCATTTTTTATTAATTTAATGAATGATAATTCATTTGTTACTTGATAATTCAGTAGTTATGTGTTGATTATTGTAGTGAATATGTATCTGGGACTCCATAGGAAAAGATATCAAAACTATCCAAAAGTGGTAATCACATGTCATGAAATACATTCACAATTATTATTCATCATTGAAATCATGTATAAAGTTGAGAAGAACAAGTGGTATATAAATTAAATGTTATGAAACAATTATACTATGTGAATATTCAATACAAATCTTGTAAATTTGATGGCCACTTCCCACTTATAGTTCAATTTGTGAAGAGAAGCTTGTCGTGAGTTTACATTACATATCATCAAGGATCTAAAATCATCTAATAAAAAATATTTTCGCTAATATTGGTGCTAGATCCAAAATATTCTTAGGAAAACATTGATCCTGATTACATGACATGAAAAGTTTACATGTCATGTAAATTCCCATATATTAATTTCCATGATGCAGACAGCCAAATATAAACTGGCCAATTGAATAGTAAACTAACCAATGGAAGTAAAAGAAAATCTTTAGTGCCTTAAAAAAATATGACATAATTATATCATATTAAAATTAAATAAATGTTCTGGAAATGATAAATTATGTTTTGGTATTTTTGTGAAACATAAATGTTTTTTTACAATATTATAATTAATATAATGATTTAAATTAAAAATTATTTTCATAAAATATATTCCTAAAATGATATTTTGTCCACCTATAATTATAACATTATTTTATGATACCTTAATTAGTTTTTCAAAGTGTTATAAAATCAGTTATAATTTTAAAAATGGTAATTTTTGAGTAAATGATCATTTTATTGAAAAATTAAATTTTTCATATTTGGAAAATTATTTTCGTAAAATGGAATCCATTTCTTTATTCTACATGTCAAAAAATGGTTAGGGTGATGTTTTGGGATTTTTCTAAAATAGTTGATTTTTATTTGTGAATAGTGAAATATGATAATTTACCACATGTGGTAAATAAATGCATTTTTAGTCATGATTAATTCATGGATGATGTAAGTTGAATTTATTTAAAACATATATTAATTATTTAATATATTTAGACACAATTATCCACACTATTCATATTCTTGAGCCCAAATAATAATCTAATGAATAAAACGATGAGAAGACACTCCTCTCCTCCCCTATAAATACCACCCCTTCTCCTCACAAATTTAAAGCATTGAGCCTTGTCCAAATTATATCCAATAAATATAAAAATTAACTCCCCAGTTTCTATAATCCATTGTTCTTAACAATATACCAAACCACTTGCTTAAGAAGGTTCTCAAGGAGAAAAAATTCAAGAGGTAAATCCCTCTTTCATTATTTTTTAATTTCATTTCAATTTCATCTTTTTTCTATACTCTAATCACCTAAACTTATCCATGTGGAATTAAAAATTAATTATATTATATATAATTTAATTTTATACTAATAATTGAATAATTAATCATCATTTCTCTTCCCCTTTTCTTTTGAACTAAAAATGAAAACATCGTCTGTGATGTGTTAATTTAGCACATTCAAGGACGATGAAGTTTTCAATTTCCATTACATCATTCAAGACTGATCATAAAATTATTTTTACGATTATAAAAATATTATAATATATGTATTATAGTGTAATTATTTTTTTGAACAATTTTATTTACATAATATAAATTAATAAAACAAAACTAGTTTGTGATGGTCGAAATACAGCCAAAATAATCTAAACGATTATTACTAACATATTATCTAATGAATCATACTCAGAAAAAATTAAAAAATGACTTATATAACAATTTCATCCTTTTAATTTTAATTAATAACATATAAGTTCAATTCTATACAACCATTATCAATTTACATGATTTTTCACACATGTATACAAGTAAATCGATCACAAAAACAAAGGAATCCAATGCTCTCAAATGATGAAATTGAATCTCACAACCCATCAAAAAGTACATAAATGAAAATAATAAAACTATAAAAAATTAAGTACATGTATAAAAGGTTCATAATTTATTAATTAATGTATCTAATCTGATAATAATGTTCATTAAGATAACGTGAAGAATCATTTCTGATATAAGGTAAGGGATTCTTTCTAGACCTCCACTTTTCCTTCGAGTCACACATTCTCTCCCCTTACCCAATTGTAACTCATATTTATTTTTATATAATTATTATAAATTATATTAATATTTTTTAAAATCATGTATCTATATTATTACATCCTTCATTGATGGTGAAATACATGTTTTAAAAAGGTTCCCTTCTAAAATCTTCTCGATAAGAAAGTCCGATTAAACGGAACATCCTAATTTCTCACTAATTTATAGGTGCACTCCATAATCTATTTTAGTACACAATTATTTTTATAAAATATATCATCTCATCATGAAAAACGATCTTTTTTTTCTATTTTTATGTAAAATATATGTCTTTTCTGTTTTAAATTCTCTTTATTAATTTCCTTAAACCAAACTAAAATATTTCATTTATAATGTCTCTTAAACACTATTTTTATGTGTTTTAACTTCAGTTTGACATCACATATTATGATATATTTTTATTTTCATTATGATTTTCCATTAATTATTTAAACTCATTATTTATTGGATACCATTATGATGTTCCATTTTTATTAATTATGACATTATTATGATACCCAATTATTTCTATGGATAACTCTTATATTTGATTCTTCATGTGGCACACATTTTCATGAAAATGTTATGATGGGTATGACCTGATATTTATTCAACAAATTGGGTAATGTTTAGTCTCATGATACATCATGATGGGATATGGAGTGAACCTGATTCATTTATGGGACTTTTTCTACCATGTGATATAGTCTCTGTAGTTAACCTTGACTCATGTTAATGTAATGTTATATATTGTTTTCACATTTATACATTTCCACGATTATATGTTCCCATTTTATACAGGTTATTATTCATTTTGATTATTTTTGTTCCATTACTTTTATGTCATCATGTTACACCTTCTAACCCATGTGATATGTTTTATTTCTATGTTTTTTCTTTATTAGGATTTTTAACTTGTCCATTTTTTTCATGTATTCCTTGGGTTTTCCTATACAGATGTAAGAGCTCCATGGAAGTTAAGAGCTCATTATAGATATTAAATAAAACAAATTTTTATTTTAGGTTCATGTTTTTAAATTAGTTACCTAATTTTACAATGAAACTAGACATTATGATCCTTAGTTGTATTTGATTATTGATTATTCGTAAAATAATTTACTAATATGAGTAAAAGTCTAGGGTCTATGTTCTTGGTATCAAAGGAAGGTAGAGGTAATTTTGGAGATTAGGATGAGAAAACTTCAGTTAGAACACTAGGGTTAATTCTATCACCATGGATAACCTTGATTGAAAATTAGGGTATCACATGTTAGGATATAATTTTCATTTTTAAGTTTATCCTTCTATGTTTAATGTTGTTATTTTTATATGATTATTATATAATTACTAAAACCCCCTAATTGTAAATTATTTTCCTTTGTTAATGTATTGAAATTTAAAAACACATTCAACCAATAAATTTTATAGTAAATGTAACAATTTCTCAAATGATATGCCAAATATGATGGAAATAAATGCTTAAAACTTCATGATAATACTTTCTCACTAGATCATGTTATGAATAATAACATGACCTATGTGAAACACCCTCCTTCTCCGAAGAAATTGAGATTTCTAGTAGAATATTTCATGAGAAAAATTATTCCTATGTTTAGTGGTTATTATGATCCCCTCTATGAAAAACAGTTGATTAACTCCATTGAAATGATATTCTCTATCCTCTAGTGATCTAAATAAGAGAAAGTAGTGTTGTTAGAATGTCGTTTTGATAGGGAATCTGATCAGTGGTGAACACTGATCAAGAATACAAATTTCCAATAGGAAATTGATTCCATTGTATTGAAATATCTCAAGAAAATATTTCTCAATAAATATTTTCCCCAAACCCTCCATCTTAAGATGGAAAGAGATTTCCTTAAACTGAAAAAAAGGATGATGGTTCTATTGGAGCATACAAGAAAAACTTCCAAAGGTTCCCAAGTTACATCTCTATATTTTTCATGAACACCAAAACAATTTTGAATTGGTTCTTTAATGAATGAAATACAAGTCTATGAAAATAATTGGTGATTGGAGGCTTCTAATATTTTGATGATATTGTTCATTGTTCCCTTAAGTTTGAAATGGAGATCAGATACTCTCATTGGTATCATGGTCTTAGAGAAAAAAAGGGGGAAATGGAATTTAATATGGGTGGGACATAAGGTAAATCTCATGATGGAAACAAGAACCAACACACCATGTGTTGAAAGTGTTGTTAGAATCATCCCAAAAACAGCTTAATGTGAACAAATATATGCTTCAAATGAGTAAGATTGGAGCATATGTCTAATAACTACTCAAGTGATATGAAAAATCTCACTAATGTAGAAGAAGAAAGGAAGTTTTAAGTCAACACTCATCTTGTAGTGAAGTTTTTTAACTACAAGGAACATGGGAATTATTCAATCCACTTCCATAAGTCAAGGGTTGTTGTAGGAAATCAACAACAACAACCTCCACGATGGCAATGAAGGGAATATTTTATCACTACTACTGAGGTGGAGAAAGAAAATGATGTGCTGACTGGAAAAATGGTTGCTTATTCAAGATTAGTGAGTGTACTATTTTATTTTGGTTAGATGCATTCTTTCATATCTTTCAATTTCTGTGGAGTTATTCAAACACCACCTCAAAATATGGAGGTTAAGTTATATATGAGAATAGAAAATGTGGACATTATTGCATCCAATGTATATAACTCCAATACTATTAATTTTTGTGGACAAAACCTCCTAAGAAATCTTCTATTACTTACTTTAGTGGAGTTTGATTCTATATTGAGAATGGATTGGATATATTTATATAATTACAACATCAAATATTGGGAAAGGGAGATCACTCTTTACATACTAAGTTATCCTCCAATTCTTCAAATGTGTAAGGATGAGGATGAATCTCCATCAAAATCATCATTTAAATTGTGGATATTATTTCTTTATGATCAAGAATGTCTTTCTAAAATGATTGATAAAAAATATATAATCATGATTGAATACATACCCATTGTGAGGTACTATACTGTTGTGTTCCATGATAAATTCCCTAGTCTTCCTCCTGACCAAGAATATGATTTCTCTATTGACCATATTCTTGGATCTTTTCCTAGATCAAATACGCCTCAAAGAATGTACACCAGTGAATTGGAATAATTGAAGAAGTTGTTACAGGATAATATGGACAAGGGTTTTATACTCTCAAGTGCTTCACCATGGGGTGAGTCCATACTCATTGCTAGAAAGATGTATGGATAAATGAGCCTATGTATTGATTATCATGATCTGAACAGAGTCATTATAAATAACAGGTCTCCCCTTCCATGGATAGATGACTTGATCGATAAACTATGTGAATAAAATTATTTCTCTAAGGTGGTCCTTTGGTTGGGATATCACTAATTAAAGGTGAGAAAGGAAGATATTCCCTATACAACCTTCTGAGTAAGGTTTGGACAATATGAGAAAATATTGATACCATTTGAACCAACTAATTCTCTATAAATTTTCATGTATTTAATGAATAATGTATTTATAGAATACCTCAAAAAAAAATTTGTAGTCTTTATTGATGATATTATGATATAATCCAAGAGAAAGGAGGAACACAAGGAATATTTGAATAATGTGTTGAATACATTGTGAAGGTAGATACATTATGAATTGTAAATTGAATCTATGTTTTGGATGGAAGAAGTATCATTCTTGGGTAATTTTATCTCTAATAAAATAATATTTGTGGACCATTCCAAGAAAAAGGAAGTCGATGTGTGGATCAATCAAACAACTGTAATGGAGATCAATAGTTTTCTTGGATTAGTTTGGTATTAAAGACAATTTTTGAATAACTTCTCATGATTTGAAAACCTAATAAACATGTTTAATTTAAAGGGAGTGAATTTTATTTGACAATTGAATGTGAAGACAACCTCAAATAGTTGAAAAAAAAGCTTTCCACTGCACTATTTCTCACACTACTGACAAGTGTGGAACTCTTAGTGGTGTAAAATGATGCTTCAAAGAATGGATTTGGATGTGTAATGATGAAAAATTATAACCTAATATATTATGCCTCATGTTGGTTGGAAATGCATGAGAAAAACATTCCCATGCATGATTTAGTGTTTGTGGATATGATCTTCGCATTGAAAATATGGAGGCAATATCTCTATGGGGAGAAGTATGAGATATATATGGATTGTAAGATCCTAACATATATATTCACATAGAAGGATCTTAATAATATCTAGTTAATATGGTTATAGCTTATCAAGGATTATTATTTCTTAATCCACTACCATCTTGGTAAAGCAAATAAGGTGGAAAATTATCTATGTAGAAAGGGTCATGCATCATTATCTATAACAAGAATTTATAAGGATCTGATCTTATTATAAATTTAATGGATGGGCATGGGAATAATTAACAAAGTAGTATCATAAATAATTTATCAAATTATTTCTCAACCATCCCTCGTGCCAAAAATAAAGGATACTGAAAGAAATGATGTGGAAATTCATGAAAATGTAGAATCTATCAAAAAGGGAAATCCATAGATTTAAAAATTGATGAGGAAGGAGTCATGATATTTGGGTCCTGAATATGTTTTCTATCCAATACATAGGTAAATAAATATCATCTTAATGATGTGTATAGATCAGTCTTCTCAATTATCCTAGGGAGTAGAATGATGTATCAAGATCTCCTAGAGAACTATTGGTAAGAAAATATGAAAAATAAGATTGATGAATATACATCGAAGTTCCTGGTATGTTAGTAAGTGAAGGATGAATAGAAAAATTCTAAAGGGATGTTGAAACCATTACTCATACCAATATCGAAGTGGGAAAACAATACCGTGTACATTGCCACCAAAAATCCGAAAACATCCAGAGGAAACAATTCTATATTAGTTGTTGGGGATTGTCTCAAAAGAAAACTCACTTTATCATAATTAGATAGGATTATCACTAGATAAACATTCACAAATATAAATTAGAGAACTAATAAGTCTATATGAAGTACCACTATCGATTGTATTTTATTTTTGTCTGATATTCAAATCAATGTTATGTAAAAGTATCCAACGTGCACTAAACTCTTATCTGAACTTCACTATTGATTATCATCTTCAAAATGATCTCCAATATGAGTATACTATTCAAAAACAAGAATACATGATGAGAGCATGTTATATGAACATAATGGGAGTATGGGGCCAATATCTACTTCTAGTAGTGTTCTCCTATGATAATAGTTTTCACTCTACCAACAAAACTTCTCCATATGAGTCCCTTTAAGGAAAAATATGCAGAACATTAGCATGTTGGGATGAGGTCGGTGAATGTAACCTGCTAAAACCAGAAATGGTTGAAGAAATGTTGGAAAAGGTGAAAACCATTCAGTATCAAATCAAGGAATCTCAAAGTTGACAAAAGCGATATTCTGATAATCCTCGAAGAGACCTTGAGTTTAAGGATGGAGACATGGTATTCCTCTATATATCTTCAATGAAAAAGATCATGAGATTGGGGAAGAATGGAAAGATAAGTCCTGGGTACATTGAACCCTTCGAGATTCATGACTATGTTTGAGCTATGGCCTATCTACTATTACTTCCACCAACTATGACTCAATTACACAATGTATCCCACATATCCCTCTAGATGAAGAACTTATCATATCTATCACAAGTAATAAATTTAGGGGTGGTATTGTTGGAGAATTATCTCTCTTATATGTAGAAATCAGTGAAGATCTTGGATTATAGAGATAAATTTCAATTCAATAAGATTACTCACCTGGTCAAAGTACTCTGGAGGAACAATAAGTAGAAAGAGGAAACATGGGAACCATATGATGTGTTTATGGATAATTATCCTCACTAGTTTTCACTATAGTTTGTAAAATAATAATTTTAGGGTAAAATTTCATAATGGTTGAATAATGTAACAACCCGAAATTCTATCAATGGAAATTACATTCTTATAATTATTCCATATTGTATAAATCACATAAAATCACATATATATTACAATAAAAACATTATAAATGAAGAATGATTGAAATAAGAGGTATTTCTATATGTTTAGGAACCTATATCAATATAATTGTAACTTGATCTTTGGAATAGTAATATGACCCGTCTGAATTGTAAACCGTCCTATTGAATAGTATACTATAAAATTAAATTAAAAAAAATTAGGTTTCTTATAAATGAAAATATAACTTCATTATAGTATAGATATGTAAATAATGTTTTTGGAAATGATAAATTATGTTTATGTATTCTTTTGAAATATAAATTTTTATTTATAATATTGTAATTAATATAATGATTTAAAAGTTAATTTATTTTCATAAAATTTATTCTTAAAATGTTATTTTTTGTTTTATAATTATAAAATAATTTTATGAAATTTAAAATAATTTTTTAATGTGGTATAAAATCTGTTATAATTTTATAATTTATATTTTTGAGTAAATAATGATTTTTCTAAAAATTTGAATTTCTCGTATTTAGAAAATAATTATAATAAAAATTATCCAATTTTTTAACTCCCCATATCAAAAAATATTTATTGTGAATTTTTGATATTTTTCTAAAATAGTTTATTTTTTATGAGAAGTTAAATACGGTAATTTACGATATGAGGTAAATAAATGAATTTTTGAGTCATGTATTATGTAATTACTCTTTGGTTAGAACTCTCATTCATTTGATACTTTATTTAGTCATAATAATCCATATTACTCAAAGTCATTATCCAAAATAATAAACTACTGAATAAAATAATGATAAAACACCCCCTCCTCCCCTATAAATACCACCCCTTCTCCTCACACCTTTCATGATTTGAGCCTAGTCAAAATTATTCCAAATCATTTTCCCAAGTCTCTCCCATAATTCCAAGATCCCTTTTTATCAAAAAAAATACTGAAACCCTTCCATATGAATGCTCTCAAGGAGGATAAATACAAGAGATAAAACCCTCTTCCATTTTCGTTTAATTTCTTTTTAATTTCATTTATTTTCTTATTCTATCATCACATAAACTTATATAATTAAAATAAAAACTCTATTATATTATATATAATAAAATATTATCATGTTAATGGAATAACGCATCATCATTTATATTCTTCTCTCTTTTTTTACTAAAAATGAAAACATTATCCCTGATGTGTTAACTTATCTCATTCAAGGACGATGAAGTTTTTAATTTATGTTACCTCCTTCAAGACTGATCATATGACCATTTTTATGGTTAAAAAATATTATAATATATTTATTACATCCTATTTTTTGTTCTGGAAATGCTTTATATACATAATATAAATAAATAAAACAAAACTGGTTTTTGATGGTCGAAAAACTACAAAAATAATGTGAACGATTATCACTAACATCTTATATAAAAATTCATCCTCACCCAAAATTAAAAAATTAATTATATAATCACTTAATATTATATATGTTCATTAATATCATATAACTTAAATTATTTACAACCAATCTTACTTTACATGATTTTCCATACATGTATACTAGTAAATCGATCACAAAAACCAAGGAAACCAATGCTCTCGAATGATGAAATAGAATCTAACAACCCATCAAAAAGATCATTAATGAACTTAATAAAACTAAAATAAATAAAATAAATTTATAAAAAGTTATGAATTAATTAATTAAGGTATTTACTATGATTATGTAGGACATTAAGCTCAAGTGGATAACCGTTTCAAACATAAGGTAAGAGATTATTTCTAAACCTCCACTTTTCCTTTTTGATACAGTTTCTCTACCATTACCCCAATGTTACTCTTATATATTTTTATATAATTATTATAGATTCTATGTAGGTCTTTATAAATCATGTATCTATATCACTAAATCTTTATTTTATGGGAAATACATTTTTTAAAAAGGTTCCCTTCTTAAATATTCCCAATAAGAAATCCTGAATAAAGGGAACATCTTGATTTCTCTTCCATTTTAAGTGCAGACCATAATATTTTTAATCCAACATTTATTTTACAAAATAACTATATTTAACATGAAAATCTATCATGGTTTATTTCTTGTTTTATGAAAATAATATTCCCTTTCTTATTTAAATTGTCATTAAAAGTTTCCTTAAACCATACTAAAATGTTTCATTTCTAATGTCTCTTAAACACTCTTTTTACACATTTTCACTTGAATTTGACATAACATATCATTATATTTGACTATATTACCTTATTAATGTCCATGTACGATTTAAATCCACTCATTCAAAGACACCATTATGATATTCCCTTTTTTATGCCTTATGACATGATTATGATACCAATTTCCTTCCATGGGTAATGCTTATGCTTGATTATTCATGTGGAACACATATGTAAGAACATGTTATAATGGGTGATTCTAGATATATATCCAATTAATTGGGTAATGTTTAGTCTCATGATACATCATATTGGTACATGGAGTGAACTTGATTCCTTTATGGGGCTTTGTAGACCATGTGATATAGTCTTAGTAGTTAGCATTGACTCGTGATTATGTGATGTTGTATGTTGTTTCCACATTTCTATGCTTTCATGATTATATATTCCCATGTTCTATATGTTATTATTTTTTATTTTTATCCATGTTCCATTCCTTTTATTTCATTATGTTATGCCTTCTAACCCATATGATATGTTTTATTCTTATGCCTTTTCCCTTACTAGGATTTTTAGCTCATCCCTCATGTGCATGAATTCCCTAGGTTATCCTATGTATATATAAGATCTCAATAAAATTTAGGATATCAATATATATATTAAATTAAATAATTTTTTTAGTTTTGTTTCTGTTTTTTAAATTATATACGTAATTTTTCAAATACACATGAATTTATGAACCTTGGTTGTATTTGATAGTTAATGTTTCTTAAAATCAGGTATCGATATGTGTAAAAGGATAGGGTTAATATATAATTTTCTTCCATCACTAATTTAAGTAATTAATTTTACTATATTGATAAAATTCATGTGTATTTGTTGGATCTACATGTGTTATTCATCTTCATCATCTACGTTTATCATTCAATGTTCATTTTTCATTACCGTTTCCACTCAAAGATGGATACACTCCCCATTATTTCTTGTTGAATATTTCAAGTAAGTGTTTGGTTTTTTTATTACTAGTTTTGATTGTGAACTTCTTGAATCATATTCCATATATTAAAAAACTATTTTATTTCAACTATTTCATTATTTTGGAAAACATGTATGTTAGTTTTCTTTTATATCAATTATTACCATCCTAAAAAAATAAACATCTCAGAGTAATGGTAAATAGTAAGGGTTGTTTTGAACTTAATGAATCTTTAACCAATAACATGGTAGCCCAAATTCCAGTAATCAGGTTATGTAAAAACTATTTATCTAATTCATTTATGCATCCCTGACTATGAGAAGTTTAAATGAATGAACCTGAACAGATTGGAGTAGAACATGCTATGATCATTATCCAGTCACACTTTGTTCCATAGAAGACCTGCTTGATGCATATAGGATGTTAGCTATTATTGAACTAAGTAATAGTTACAAATTATTTTAGATCTAGTTAGTTTTACCTTATCCAACTAGTTCTTTATTCTACAATTTATAGCCTAATCCATAGAAATAATCCATATTAGAACCAAGATTATCTTTCTTACATGATCCTTGAAATTGACCATGATCCCTATATTCTTCCTAAATCATAATGCAATTCTTATAACCTGAATTAGATTCCAAATGTAAATAAACTTGTGTGTACTTATATGTAAATGGTTTAGTTTTTCTTGTTTCTTATCTTCTAATTATTTCCTCATGGGTTTCACCCCATACTACAACTCTAATATTCCATTATAGAATGTTTAAATCAGGATAAAAGAAATTCTAATATTACAATAGCCAATGAAAATTGAACAACATGTGCAGGTGTGTATACCTTTTTAACCATTTTTAGGAACAGTGTATTGTGCTTAGGCATATCAACCATTCGCAAGAACATATAATTACCTCACATGTTCCTCTTTTCTCTTTAAAATTTTTATTCCCTATTCTAAAAACAACTGTTTCTTCCACCATCCTCATCATTGTTCCTGTTTCAAGACCCCCTAACTCATTCATGGATCCTCAACACTCAATAATTTCTCACTTTTATTCCCTAGATTAAAATATATCTCTCTGTATGCCTCCATCCAAGAATAAAAGATAGCAGAAATCCTATAATCCCCAACCCACCCAATATGAAATATGTCTCACCAACACCAAATAAAGATTAAACCTTGCAAATGGATTTCACCATCATGGATTATGGATTTCTGTTAATCAATTATGTTGCACACAGAATTGTGTGTACTCTTATCTAGGAACGTACATTTGAAATTAAACCTAGACTCATCAGCATGATCTATAATATCGTTCAGTTCATTAAACATTAGAGCGAAGATCATCATGGCCATATCTCCAACTTCCTGGAAGTTTGTGATACATTTTTCAACCATGGAGTTCCCTTTGATGCTCTCTAATTGTGTTTATTCCCATTATTCGTGAAACATTAAGACAAGGATTGTAAAAATAGACAATCTCCTGAGACGATCAAAACATGGGATTATCTAGTTAAACAATTCTTGGATAAATACTTTCCTCTATGCTGAACCTAGAAACTATGCAATGAAATTCATAATTTCAATAAATCATATAAAGATTCTACTTGGGAGGAATAATAGAACTTTAAAGAACCCACTCTGAAATTCCCACATCATGGACTTGATTTTTGGATTTAGCTAGAAATTTTCTACCAATGTCTCCAACCAGCCTCTCGCATAGTGTTACATGTTTCTGCAGATGATGGATTAATGTTGAAAACACCTAAAGTGGTGTGATCACTTCAAGGTGATGTCTCTCATAGTTTTAGTCTATAGAAGAGCGTTCATGGACCACCTCAACATTGAATTCAATAAGTTGAAGAAAACATTCATCAATATTTACAAGTTGAGGCCCTCAATAAGATGTTGAAATATTTTTAGGTACTTGTAGATCCACTTCTCCCTCTTGATCCTATAATGGAGATTAAATCTTATGAAATTTTAAATGGCCCAATCTTATATCAATACTATAGGGTAGGATTAAATTATTAACAAATCCAATATTGTAATTATGTTAATTATAATCAGTAAATACAACAATTCCAACAATCATAGTAGTATTATCAATAGTGGTCGGCCCAAAATCCGCCATAAAACAATCAACGATACTACTAGTAGAGAATTTGTCAAGAACCCCTAAATAACTATGGATCACCTAGATATCAACCTATGAATCATATTCTTATACCACTGCAATATTACCCCAACAACCTTTTCCTACTAGATCCCACCAATATTTTCAATCGACTCCGCAAAGACCACCACAACATGCCGTACCTATGAAATCAAATCTATAGAATTTTATTACCACATTCATTGAAAAGTAATATTATAGGATGACCACCCAATAAAGTGAAATGAAAAATAAAAGGGCATCCCTCAGAAACTTCAAGAACCAAATGTATCAGATCTCAAAGACCTTGTCCGTTAGATTATTAGGCACACTGCATGGTAATACTGAGACATTACCAATGTAAGAGGAAAATGTGGTGGTACTAATGAGTGGAAAAGTGATTGATTTTAAGAAACCTTAAAAATTATAAGAAAATAAACATGATGAATCAAATAAACATACAATATTCATTGAAAAGGATGATAGGGAAAGACAGAATAGTATCAATCAAGAGAAATATATAGATTAAAAACCTCCTGAAAAATACCCAACACAAGAACAACCATAAGAGGATTTCTATATAAGACCACTAGATTATAAACCACCTTTCACCTTCCAGGAAATAATGAGACAGGAGAAAATTGAAGGGAAATAGATGAAATATTTAGAAATGTTCCAGCAATTTCATATCAACATCCCATTTACTGAAGTTATTTCCAAAATGTCCACCTATGTGAAATTATTAAAGGAAATACTATATAAAAAGTAGAAAATATAAGAAATGGGAGTAATTTCCCTAAATTAATAGTTCTACACTGTTTTTCATAAAAATACTCCACTGAATATGAGATATCTTGAAGGTTTCTCAATTTTATTCACTTAAGGTGAATGAAACATCAAAAGAGCCCTATGTGAATTAGGATCCAACATTAACCTCATTCCAATGAGTGTATTCCTCAATTTGGGACTAGAGGATTTAAATCCAACTGGTGTGGAAATTAAATTATATGATTGATTAGTAAATTATGCTTGATAGGTTATCAAGGATGTTCAAGCCAAAATAAAAAAACTAATATTTCTTTAAGAGTTGTTTATTTTGGATATGGAAGAAGAAGCATACATTACAGTTATCCTAGGCCGACCATTTCTATATATGAGGAAGGTACTGATTGATGTGAATCAAATGATACTTATATTTAGAGTGGGTGACAAAAAGTTGTGTTTGATCTACTGAAAGATGAAAAAAATAGATGATTATTATAACTGCCAAGATATCTTTCTAACTAAAGACATGAATTACTTCATGGAAATCGAGGACGGTATTAATGAGTTTTATCCTCCTAAAATGTAGGAGTATGAATTTGAGGAAGTTAACTATACATAAACTCTTTCAAGGAACATTATGCCACCAATCATACCTCGGTCATCCATCCACCGATGCTAGAGATGAAACCTCTCTCGATCACACTCAAGTAATCATTTCTGAAAACCATAGTTGCACTATCAGTCATCATAAACTCAAAACTAAAAAAATATAGGATAAACAGATGATCAAAGTACTACAATAATTTATGAAGTCAATTTCCTAGGGGTGGTTGACATCAAAGGGATCATCCCCACATTATGCACTCACAATATTTTACTGGAAGAATGTGTGAAAAAAAACCATCCCCAAAGATGAATCACACCACCAATGAGTTAGGTAGTTATGAAATAAGTACTGAAACTTATGGAAACTGGAATACTTTTTTTGATATCTGACAGTGAGTGGGTGAGTTCTATATAGGTCGTTCCAATGAAAGGAAACCTTGTAGTTGTAAAGAATGATGAAGATGAACTCATCTCAAATCACATCATCATTGGATGGAGAGAATGCAGGGAATATGAAAACATAAATATATAACTAAAAAATATAACATCCAATTTCCCTTTATGTATCAAATTCTAGAGAGACTAGCAGGACTTGGGTTCTCCCATTTTTTGGATTGATATTCTGGATACAGTCAGATTGCGGTTGACCCATCTGGCCACTCCAAAAATACATTTACATATCCATTTGGTACATTTTACTACAGAATCATGTAATTAGATATGTGAAATGAACCAATTACATTTCAAAGTTTCATGATGCATATATTCCATGACATGTTAGATTAATTCATGGAAATATTTATGGAATATTTCTCAGTTCATTGAAGATCCTTCGTTGTAAGAAATCATAAATTAGTTCGGTAACATTGTGAAGGGAACTATTTAGTTTTAACATGGGAAAAAATTCATTTTATGGTCCTTTTAAGAATAGTCCTTGGACAAAACAATACATGGATGGCATGGAATTTGATCTCACAAAGGTCAAGGTGATCAAATATTTACCTAAGCACTAAACTATTAAATACATTAGAATATTTTTTGTCCATATGGTGTTCTAACATCACTTGGTAAAATATTTTAAAAATGTTTCACTTCCCTTTACACAACCTTTAGAAAATTATAATCCATTTGAGTTCACTAAAGATTCTTGGTATACATTTAATATTTTAAATAATTGCTTAATGGCAGTTCTCATTATCATTTCAACTTATTGGGAAAAATATTTCAAGGTAATGTGTAATGCATGAATCTTATTTGTAAGAGTTATCTTAGGACAATAGGTCGGACACATTTACTATACAATTAAAAACCTGAATGATGATTAGGTAAATTATACAACTATATAAAAGGAACTGAAGGTATAAATCTTTCCATTCAATGAGTTTTTCTCCAACATTGTTTTGTCTATGGTGATTGTTTACATTGAACATGCTATCCTGAAATATTTTTTAAGAAAAAATAGTGTCAAACCAAGACTGATTTGGTGGATCCTATGGTTTCTAAAATTATATCTCATCATCAAATACATGAAATGGATGTATAATGGTGTGCCTATTCATCTATCCAGACTCCCACTACCCCTCATTAAGGATGATGACAATCTTGACATCAAGGTTAAATTCCCAAATGAAACACATTTCAATATAAACACAAAGCCCCACACATGGTTTTTGACACTATAAACTATCTCTCCATGGGATCCATATACCTATACCTATCTTACAAACAAATGAGTATATCTTTAGTCAGATCTTCACACTACTACTATGATGAGATTCTACTTTTTAAGCATTGTATTGATGGATTCATATGGTGTTGCATCCTAAAGGATGAGATAAAAAGTGTGATTATCATGTGTAAAACATAATAAATTAGATGGAATCATGGACCTTAATGTATAATATCCAAAATCTTGTAAATTGTACTCTTTTTCCGAAACTCTATCAAGGTTCATGATTATTTTCAATGCTCTGATCGGTGCTAACGAACTGGCACAATTGGGGAGAGAAATGAAATACCCCTAAACCTGATCATAGAAGCTGAAATCTTCAATGTCTGGGTAATATATATTATGGAGGAATTCTTAAATTCACAAGGAATGTTTTATATAATTTTATTCATTGACTACATCTAAAAAATGGTACATGTTAAAGTGACCAGTCATGACATGGAAAAAGTGATCATAAATTTCTTAAAGAAAAGTGTTTTTTCATGATTCGGGTTTCCCTGAATGCTCATTCGTGATTGGGGAACACATTTTACCAATAATTTTTTCAATGAAATAGTAGATATTTAAGGAATAAGTTATAACATAGGAACTCCCTACCACCCACAAATAAGTGGGAAAGTTGAATTGTAAAATATGGAAATCAAAAAAACTCATAGAGAAGACCATGAACATAAATTGAAATGACTAGAGAATCAAGTTATATGATGCTCTATTGGTGTTCTGATCTAAATATAAATCACGCATTTGAGACACTCTATTATGATTACTGTAGAGAAATACATTTCATTTCATATTAGAAGTAGAGAATCCTCGTACTAGGAAATTAAAAGATAGAATCTGGATTCTCATAATGCTAGGAAAGTAAGTATGTGAAAAATGAATGAAAAATAGGAAATAAGGAATTATTATGTGAAATTTAAGATTTATAAATAATAAACTAATAATTGGAATGATTAGTGTGTCACATGATGAGTTTTCAGTCAAGGAAATGAGGTCTTGATATTCAATTTCAAATTAAATATATTCCCCAAAAAACTAAAATCTAGATGGTTCAGACACTTCATAGTTGCATAAGAAATCACTTATGCGATCATAGAGATTCCAAAATTAGTAGAAACACTATTAAGTGTTAATGATAAATGATTGAATATGTATTAGGAACCATTCCGTAAGGGATTTTTCATCACTTTTAGAATTATATGAGTGCCACTGAGTCAATATCTCAATGTTAAATGAGTTATAACTAGGAGGAAAACTAGGATAGGTCAAATTAGTCTAGAATAGGATATTACAAAGGTTAGTAAATACAGGGGACTTATAAAATCAAACATAAGTCCTAGGATATAAAAGGGAAAATCTCAAATTACACATTGTATAATCCAATGCATGATGTATACAGTTCACGACCTGGAAAATAAAAAACTCACACATTACACATCATGTAATATTACATGATGTTAATTTTCATGAAAAATATATGTATTGAACCTATGGTTAATGATACACACCCCCCCTCCCACCCACCCACCTACATACCCTTCCTCTCATATCACCCTCTCCAACATGACCACAGCCTCTCGCCACTCCACATAACTCATCGTATATCTCCTACCACATTGATACACCCCCTCTGCCACTACTCCTCTCCATAACATGTAGTCCTTTATGTGCAAAATTTCCTTCACAAAGATGTTGAAAAATCCCCTATTAATCTAGAGCCCAAACATAAGAATCCACCTTTAGTCAAGTGTCAAAGGACTGCTGCAACTCAACAACTTCCCACTTCATCGTCCATAGGCTCTGCAGATACCTCCATAAAACCATTAGACACCATTAAGATTCTTTAGACCTATAGTGGGTCCTAAAATACTGATTTTCCCCATATCCACCCCATCCTACAAATTTTCTCCCCCAATAGTAGTTATCATTAGTTCATTTGTAGGGAAAGATGACATGAACCAACAAAACCTTTAATTTGGCCACCCTGGCCTGACTGTACATCATTTAGGATGTTCTCTACCTCCTTAACCACAATAATATCACCCCCATAATCAAAATATTTGAGGATACCTTTGGTTATTTTTTTCTATACTTATTAACTACTCTTGAATGGACCATAAACAACATCTGATTATGGCTATGTGACAAACCACATTATCTCTCCTTTGTGATGTTTGGAATTGGACTTCGCATATACTCCACTGACATCGTCACCTCCCTATTATTTCCAAATATACATCTTGATCAGAGAAAGTCCTGTATTTACCAACTCCAATGGATGATTTCCTTGGACCATAACATCATCCATGATCCTTGTATTATTAAATCCACTAGATTGTGAGTTCCCATACTCTAGATTTTTCATTAGAAATAGAATCATGCTTGGTTAGCTCTTGAAAAGGCTCATGGATGCATCATCTAGTAGGATATCCATATCCTCACCTCTTCAATGGGTGGCTCTCCCATCCACATAGATTATTTGTTTGAATTATATTTTTGATCACATGTGTTGCAAACTCGAGGTATTCTGATGGGTGAATCATTCCTTACTCATACAAAAAGACATATCGAAATCTTAGATTCTAATATTCCCCACACATATCTCAAACCAATGGATTCAATAGACTTAACTATGCTACAAAATATGAATCTATTGAAGAAGTAAAATGACACCTATCGATGGGAACCATGAATCATTAATGGTGATGCCAAGGCACTCTTTGACCATGCTACTGATCCCGCCCCTACTCCGGCCACTGTCGATCCCACTCCTACTCTTACCACAACCATCTCCACCCATACATCCACCACCACCATTCCCCGACCCATGATTGATACCATTCCACCCTTTTAAACCTCCCATATACCTTCTCCTTCCACAACCACCATTCTCACTCCACCACCCACCCCAACTAACACACCAGATCTCTAGTTTATGCACATTTTCACCCTAGAGAATGTATGCCATATTTCCCACCACCAGGGAATCCCCTTTTTAGTGTTTTCCCTTTTTACTTCCCCTCCACTACTTCCAGCCACCATAGACTCTCATCCACTAACCTTTTTTGTCTCTTCAACTACATCCATTCCTCCCACCACTACCACCCTAGTCAAACTCTCCCTCGGAGATGACTGAAATTTCATCCCAGTAGGTATTTTAGGATGAGAAAACCAAGTGGGGGAAGAGCCCAACCCTTTCTCCTTCCACTAAGGTTTCCTTTTTTGACCCAGTTTCGATATCCAAGACACACTTAGGATTGGTAACTCTCATATTCCTTTAATGGGGATAGCTACCAGGACAAAGACATCTACTTCATTAGCTAATCACCCCACCCCTTACTTTATAGATGATATTGATTGGACGTTCCTATTTTAGGAACACACTATTTGGGAGAGAATTCTAGATGATCGGTTCGATGAGTATTATGATTCTTAATATATCCTAGTCCCCTCCCATTTTTTGTACTATGTCTATATGATAACTTTTTGTACTACTTGTATTCCATTCCACATTATATATCACTATTCTAAATATATATACATGGGATGATGTATTTGATTCACTAATTACTAGATTATATTTTTCATTATTGTATTATGTTATATATTTCTATCTATTATTCCTCTTCTATGGTCATAGATGCACCTATTCCACCACAGTAATACCTTATACTTAGAATGAATCAGTATCTAGATGATGTTGAGCACCGTCTTAAGGACCTACAACTTTAGATCTATGCTCAGTAGAGGTCACCACCATGACGATCATGTATGCTTTTCTTACTACACCAAATTCATTTTCAATACACATCTAATGCTGTCAATTCTCCCAAGAATCCTTGTGAGATCTATGAAACAACCACCAGTTCTTGTAGGAGTCACCAAACTACTAAGAATATGGATTAGACTGATTGATTATTTTTCCCATTCATCTGGTTGATGAGGTATTTATTATCACTTTATGGGAGGCAAACCATATTTCATTTTTTTCATCATTTCCAGTATATTAACTAGTAATGTTTTTCTATTAGTAGTGTTTTTGTTCATATGTCTCTTTGAACATAATTATACGAACATATCGACTTGTATATGAGCTATTTTTTAATGTTATTCATTTTGTTCATCGGCCCATATAATTGATTTCCTAATGATTAAACCTTATGAACTAATCTTTCTTCCAATATAAGATTTTCCTTTCTAAAATATTATATAGGTAACACAAATATTAAATCAGCATCTACCAAGGTCCCCATTTAATGACACTCATATATAGAGATCTCAATTCCCTAAAATCATATTCTAGATTCCATTTTATTTTGTCAATGCTACATCTTTGATAACTCTCACATGAGGTGTTTTAGGAAAGTGGAAACACTATATCATCTATGTGTGGGGGAGTATTTCTTGATCATTCCTATTGATGCAATTGGACTACTACTTTTTTTAATTCACCTAGGAAACATTTATTGAATAAAATCATGCCTTAAACCTGAAAACTCATTGAACGAATTTAAATAAAATACAATGTTTGGTTAGAAATAGTTAAAATCCATGTATTTATTCTATTTATATTTTTATCACTATTATTGAGTTTAGTAATTTAAATCAAGATAAAAAATTTAAAATATATTTTGATTGACTTATTACTTGATTTTATACCATGAGTAATTTCATGTTTTCTTTCAATACTCCCATTCCAGAGAGGATTATGATCCAACAATTTCATATTCTTTTTTAAACCTATTACTTGAGAGACGCCTAGGGCATGTAAACCTATTAGAACTTTCATTGAGATATTATTAAGTCTATAAATGAACAAATAAAATTTTAATATGATTGAGGTCATATTTTTTGAGCCACTTTTTCCTTATACCCCTATACATTTTAACTTTCTTTATCCTATAGTTTCTATGAATGGATGATTTAGGATGAAGCTATTCAAAGATGATTACCCATTCCTACCCTTCTATTGGAATTATGTATGATTATATTCTGAACCAGTGCGGGGAAATTTTTCAAATGATGGAAACAACATTTATTTATTGAGCAGATTCATTGTTGTAATTTTACCATAATGATATGATATGATCCATGGTTTATTTTGAATTTTATTCCTACACTATATCTTTGAAAAATATAAAAATAAAAAGAAAAATATTTTGGGTTGTGTATTAAGAAGGTAAAAAATAACCATTTTGGACTAAAAAATCCTCTGATGGATCATATATGGTTAGGATAGTGATGTGAGAACTAAACTAAACATGACTTTTGAAAAGGAAAAGGAAAATAATGGAATATGGTAATTTTTTAATACATACTTCATATAATCATGGATCTACTTAAGCTATTTGGATCCTGAGAATTATTCGATATTAAAGGATCCACTTAATTGAACTGCTCATGATTTTGATGCATTATACTTCAATGCTAACCCTCTTTTTTTAGATTCATTTTCACTTTCTACCCACCTGCCCTCAACCATTGATTCATTTGAAACATATTTTCTGAAACCCATACGATCGATTTTGTATTTTTCCTTATAATGTGGAAATGATGGGACTAATAAAGGACAATGGTTAGGAACATGTATTTAGGGTATGAAAATAAATCCAGTTACATTTCACCATGATTGACGAGAAAAAATCATTTTGAGGTAATTTAGAAAAAATGTATATACTTTAAGGATCAATTTTATGATTGCAATTAAAAGAATAATAATCAAGATAAAGAATAGAACCATGAGTTATGACTGGTTTTTTCATTAAGATTGAATCTGGAGGACTTTCTTTTTATACTTACACTTAGTTTAATTTTCCTAGTTATAATGAATGTTTCTTATATTAATTTTTTTTCTTTTGGATTCCCTATAGAGATGATTGTTTCCTGAGGAAAATAAATTATTCAAGTGTGGGGTAATTTGATACGATAAATTTGTATATAATATCTGGATTCATTTAATTAATTATTATTTGTGTTTTATTTGATAATGCACATGTTATGTAGTGATTATTTTAGAGAATAGGAATCAATGACTCCAAAGGAAATGCTTTCAAAACAGGTCAAATGTGGGAATTACACATCGTGAAACACATAAACGATGGGTATACATCATTCAAAACGTGTATAAAGTTCTTAATAATTAAAATTTCATGAAATAAGTACATGAAGGGAACCTCTAATACACATCGTGTAAATTTAAATTCCACTTCCCAATTAAATATCAAGTTGTGAGGGGAAGAAATTTTTGAGTTTACATTACACATTGTCAAACATGTCATATCTTAAAATACCAAATATTTCGGGATATATTGGAACAATAAAAAAATATACAATGGAAAACTTCAATCTTGATTACATGACGTGATATGTTTACACGTTTTTTATATTCCCAAATATTTATTTCAAGGATGCAAGAAATTGCATATAACTCTCTAGCCAGCCAATTGTTCTCTTTTGTATCTCTATTTTATTCAATTATTTCCTTTACAACACTACTTTAAGTAATTAATTTTACTAGTTTTTATAAAATCCAAGTGTATTTGTTTGGTCTGAACATTCTCTTATCCTTATTCATAAATATTTACCATTTGACATTTTTCTCCATTGTCGTTTCCAGTCAACAAAAGACTTGCACCCTGTTCTTTCTTGTTTAATCTCTAAAGTAAGTGTTTTGTTGGTTTATTACTGTATTTGATTGTGAAATTCTTGATTCATAATCCCTAAGTGATAAAGTGTCTTATTTCAACTATTTCACTAATATTCCAAGCATGTATTTGATTTGTTTATTATTACTGTCAGGAGTGGATAAACTTATTAGGGTAAGGGTCAAGAGTAGGGGTTGTTCTAAACATAAGGAATCATTAAACTAGAACTTGGTAAACCTAAGTTTATTAAATAGTTTAAATAATAACTGTTTGTCTATTTCTTTTATGAAACCCGGTCCATGAGAAGTTTAACTGAAGAAATATGACTTGATTGGAGTATAAAATGCTATGGTCATTATCCTATGACACTATCTTCCATATAATATGGGATTAATACATCTAGGTTTTTAATTATTTACATTCCAAGAAATAGTTGTATCTTAGATTTATCTAGTTGGTTTTTCCATAACCAATTAGTTCTCTATGCACCACTTTGTATACCAATCCCTAGGATTAATCCAAGTTACGATCGAGATTATCTTTCTTACCTGAACCCTAAAATTGACAGTGATCCCTCCCTTCTTCCCAAATCATAAAACAATATCTATAATATTAATTTAATCCAAAATGTAAATAAACATATGAGGACTCCAAAATAAATGGTTCAATATTTACAGTTCCTTGTCTGGTTGTTCTTTCCCTTGAGGGTTCGAACCCGCACTACCACTCGACCACACCATTGTTGAAATTGTGGTTTAGAATTAAAGAAATTATAATTTTATATTACATCATGTGAATTAAACGAATCATGTAGGTTCATCATTATGTGGATTCCTATTCATTAAAAATGAATTATGAATCTTTTTCCTAATGTTTGAAAACAATATGAGCTCATTTTCTCAGTTTTAGCTAGTGACATGAGTTATAAACAAAAATGACACTCTTATATTGAAAACATATACTTCAAGTCATTCCAACCATACCGTGTGTCAGATTGATGTAAATTCCATCCATACACATAAAAAATGAATTATAGATAGTTTTCATAAATTTTGAAAACAAACCGAGAATCTTTTATTGGTGTAAGTGATGTGGCATTAATTTCGAACTAAAATGGCACTTTTGTAATAAAAACATGAACTCTGAGTCATACCGGCCACATCAGGTGTTAGATTGACTTGTGTTAAATTTTGAGGAATCAAAAAAATTATTGATAACTTTACTTAAATTATGAAAAAAAATCGAGCATGTTTCCCCTATTTTGGTGATGTGACATACATTTTAAACAAAAATAAAACATTTATATTAAAAACAACACTTCAAGCCATACTGATCACAATAAGATTTAGATGGACATGTGATCAATTCCTACAAATCAAAAATAATTTTTCAACCATTTTACTAATGTTTGGAAACTATATAAGATAATTTTATTAGTTTTGATTATTTTATGTGAGTATGAAACTAAAATTATGCTTTATATTGAAAACATGTACTTCAACTCATACTGACCACATCATGTGTCAGATTGGCATGTAGTCAAGTCCTTTATATGAAAAATAAATTATGTATCATTTTTTAAAATTTTCAAAAAAATATAATCTTGGTTTCTTGGTTATGGATATGTGACATGTGTTTTAAACTAAATAAAATATCCTTATTGAAAACATGTACAATGAGTCATATCAATCACATTGTGTGTCAGATTTACTTGTGGTTAGTTCGAACACATCATAAACAAATTATCAATCATTTTACTAAATTTTTATAACAATATGATCTATTGTACTCTGTTTTTTCGATTTGGCATGTGTTTTAAACTAAAATGTCTCTTTTTATTGAAAATTTTCAATTTGAGTTATACTAACTACATAGGGTGTCATATTTATATTTGGTTGATTCCTACATGTAAAAAATGAATTATGGACATTTTTTCTACATTTTTAAAACAATTTTTGTTAATTTTCTATGTTTTTTCTATGTGATGCATTTTAAACTAAAATGACACTTTTATATTAAAAAACATATTTTGAGTCAAATTGAACACATCGTGTGTCAGATTACAATGTGTTCAATTATTATGAATGAAAATTAATTATGGATCATTTTCCAAAAGTTTAAAAACAATACGATCTCTTTTTCCTTGTTTTTCTGACATGACATGTGTTTTAAACTAAATTTGTACTTTTATATTGAGAACATGAACTTCAAGTCATACCAACCACATTGAATGTCAGATTGATGTGTGGTAAATTTCAATATGTCATAAGTGAATTATCAATCATTTTCTTAATTTTTTAAAACAATCCGACCTTGTTTCGTCATTTTTGGCTATGTGATGTGTCTTATAAACTAATAAGGAACTTGAAAATATGCGCTTTGTTTCATAACAACTAAATCAGGTGTCAGATTTACATTTTTTCGATTTCCATATGTTACATATGAATTATGGATCTTTTTCCTAATGTTTGAAAATAATTTGAGATCATTTTCTCATTTTTAGTGATGTTGCATGCATTTTAAACTAAAATGACACTTTTTTATTGAAAGCATTCACATCAAGGAATACCAACCACATTGGGTGTCTTATTGATGTGTAGTCAATTCATACAGTCAAAAATTACTTATATATGATTTTCATAAGTCATAAAAATAATCTAAATTTTTTATTAGTTTTAATCACGTGAATTGTGTTTTGAACTAACGTGTAAATTAAAAAAATAAGTATCAAATAAAAATGATAAAGAAATTAACTAAAAAAATTTATATAATAATGAAAAAATTAACTAAATAATTAGGATGAAGTAACTTGTTCATGATGTCTGTATATATTTTGACAGCATGTATTCTACTTATAAGTTTCTAAAAAAATCTATTTCTTCTATTATAATTCTCCTTGATAAACATATCAAAAATAATACATAATAATTAGGATACTAATGATTCATATCATAAGTATATGTCTATGGTCATATACCATAATATATCATGAACATAGTATGTAATCCCTTAAATTTGATGTTGAAAAACATTCTGAAACCATGTACGCTTCCCACTCATTTATAAATAAATTTACTTCTTTTGAGTATGTATATTTTTTGAAATCCTAGTAGTATTGAGAAAATATAGACAAACAAATTATTAATATTTATTTTTAATGAAATTATAATTACCTTTAAAAAATAATTTTCCAGGGATTCTAGTCTATTGATGGTACATTATATATTTTGTAAATTTTAAAACTTAATATCCACTATCATTGTTGTTATTTTACTTCAGACACTGAAAAACATTGAACAAAATAAGTAAATTAATTTAAATATGTTTTGATAGCTAAATATTTCTATATATACATTAATATATTTAGATTCAAATTAATCTATAGGCTTCTTAATTTTATCCATCGGCCTCATTCCATGATTAAATTATATTTACATATCACCCAATTACAAAAAATTTCTTGATAAATTACAAATTGAAACATATAGCTCAAATTTTATCTATAAAATGTTTATTGTTGTGCATTAAAAATTCAAAATACAAATCAAGTATGGTTTTTTTTATATAAATACATGCATTGGACCCAAAAAATAAATAATTTGGGTGTCCGAATTGATTGCGATCAACATCTAGTACTTCCTAAAAAATTATTAATGAAAAAATAAAAATATATTTTATATGATAAGATTTAAGAGTTTTACCCCAGAATTGATGTCATAAAAAAGAGCTTGTTATCTTTTATTTTCTTCGAAAATGACTCATTTAGATCATATTTTTTTTCTTATCATTTTATTTTAACACCAATGAAATTTCATTCGTAGAAATGATATTAAGATTAGTGAATTAAAATCATGTTTCCGAGGGTTTTCCATTTATTTTGTAGTAATATCAATTCCTATAGAAAATATGAATAGTTATTAACTTTAATGAATATATTAGATCATTGATTGGATAGAGGTTTTATAAAAATGTAACTTAAATATGTATTCATAATTGAGACTCCCATCCATTCAAACAGTAGAATCTAATTTATACTCTTAAGAACAACCGCATCTATAATGACAGTTATAAATATATCTAATTCATATAGAATGTATAAAACATATACATATTTGAATGTGGATACTTCATTCAGATGTAATGATGATATATTTTGTAGTGGAACTAGTTGGGAGAAGGTACACCCAAAATGTCTTTTTGTTTTCTAGATCTAATTACAAGATTTTCATGATCTAACATTCTATTTCCCCATTTGTTATCCATATTTAATACCATACCTCAATTTAATCTTTTTTATAAACTTTTATATGTTTTTCATTTGATAAGTTATTAAGTAAATACCGCATGTATCTCTATATGATTAGACAATTATTCAACCAATGTTTCAATAACATCATTGACTATTGTAATATATGGATCATCAAGTGTAACATGAAACTTAGTGATTGACTCTTAAGATAATTCAATCCCAACTCTAATGTTATATTTTTTGAGTTATTTGTTTTTTATCATGTCTCCCAGAATTTGATACATTGTACCCCTTGTAAAAAGGTGTTATATGGGTGTTGATAGATTGAAATCACATACAACATTACCCTAGAATTTTTTGTAAAGTATAATGATATTGGATATTGATTGATTTATATTTAGGAGAAAATGTAATGAAAACAATTATTACCTTATTTAAGGTCTGAGGATTAGGGGAAGGATTAGACTCAAAACTAGTTGGGTCATTTGGTTGTTCATGTGTTGATCATTATTCCACTACCGGTTTTAATTAATCCTTTCGCATATATAGGTTGGCCAAAATAGACTAGAAATGATATCTTCTACAACATCTATTTACACTGATAATCCTTTCATAATTTCATATGTACCTTCTTGAATTTTCTGTCTTCTCAAAATATGTTTGAGGTGACACTCCAAAACCACCACCTCTAATGAGACCGTAGTTTAGGCCACTTCAAAGCTACTAAAAGCAGTTTTTCATTAGGTAAGATCACTATCAATTTTTGTGTATAAACTATATGAAAAATATATAAACATAAATAGATATTTTTATGTAATAATTTTATAAAGTATAATGGGTTACTATCATGTCATACTTAGAAATGATTCCCATACTTATTTTTTTATATCATCAACTATTGTTTCCTCGTTATTTACACGGTACTCTTTTCCTAGCACATGACTTGGGATAGAAGTGGCTTCAGGTTGTGATTCATCAATCTGTATATAAAATAAGGAACATATTTTTTCATATCACATTAAACTTTTATTATAGATTTAAAATACATACCATTTTATTCTACAGTGAATCATACCTTATCTTTGCATTATGATAGGGGTACAATGGTTTTGATATACATTCATTATTTTATTTACTATTTTTTTATTTCATAAATAAACAATTTTGAATCAAATTGGATAAAATAAAAAAATAAAAATAATACATAATAGACTACAATGCACTTGATTTCATTTCTCATCATAACGAATGATGAAAAACTTCCATGTTTCCTTATTTATAAAGTGTGAATAAGTAACTATATCATGGAGTTTTTCTTTTCCCTTAGAATCCTGAAGGTGAAACTTGGTAAGAAGTGTATGGAAGATTTAATGGTCTTTTCCAGCGACCATTAAGACATTTTTATTATAAAAATAATATAAAATAAACGAACTCTTCATGGGATTGTGAAACGTAATTCAACATTTCATTATATATTTTTTCATAAAAAATGGAGAAAGTAACCTATATCATTACTTTAATATCATCGTAATGTGTTTCCTTTATAATAGGTTATACATGACACCCAGAATCTATATCAATTGGATCATTAATTATTCTTGTTACCCTAAAATAACTAATGAGTAATAACTTATTGTGGTCAATAGGTTAGTCACGTTGATTCCATTCAACCTCAAATTTTATACCCTTTCTTATTTCCTTAATAATTTTATTCAACATATTTATGCTACATCATTATTGTTTTTTTCATCATCATTTTCTTAATTCCCTAACAATTCTATAGTTTCAACTACAACTATCTATTTTCCCTAATATTGGTAATATCATTAGTTTTAGAAGTGTTTTTTTGCATGATTAGTCAATCATTTAATTTACATTATGTTAATATACCATAGAACACAAAATATAAAGAGGAAAATCATAGAATATTATAAAAACCATTGACCCTCTCATTTAAGTCTCTTTTATTTCTTTAAAGTTTGAAGAAATTTTGATCCTTTATTAAGAATCGAAATCCCCTATTTTTGGTCCATGCTAACATATAAGACATTGTGTACATTGATATTACCATTAGATTATTTTGATCTCCCAATGAAAGAGTATTCCTCAATTGATTTTTCATTTGACCATACAGTTATTTTAGTACCCAGTTGTACAATTTACCAATTCTTGTTTAATGGATCTCATACATAAAATACCTAAGAAACATGTGATTCCATTATAATCATTTTCCCCTTACACACTTAAATTCTCCATCATGAAGACCATTTCATAAACTTTTACTGCACTCCTGTTATAAAAACATTTTCAATGGAAAATTGACACATTAAATATGGTATAATCCAACTCATATTTCTACATAATGATGTAGAAATCTAAAATATTCTCATAAATAGGATTTATATTCTTAGATCCCGATTTGTGTATCACCTTCTCTATAAGCGTAACTCCACTAATTTTCATCGTACTATGGTTATCGTGTTATTTTTTATAAAATTTATAACTACTAAATACAAAACCAGTGAAAGATATAACATTTTCATTTGTTACCCTAGATATCCATATAATTCATTCAGAAATTGAATTCATATTTTTAGATAACTCCTTATAAACAATATCTTGGAACAATCGTATAAACTATTTCTTATTTGTATTTTATATTCATTGTTCATACATTAATAGATTCAAATGTCTAATAATTTATTTTTGTGCCTAAACGTATGGATAAACATCTTCACTATGTGATTTCTTCTTCATTGTGATAGTAATAGAAACACAATATCATCCTGAACTATCTTAACCCATAAGGTGTCAGTTGTGATGATACTTTGGGAGACCAATGCTATCAACATCTGAATGGTGATCAGTATAGAATCCAAAAAATTATTCAACAATATATCGTTCTAAAATACAACCTTCTAGACGACATTTATTCTTGATGCAACCTTTTAAAATCATTATATATTGTTCAATGGGGTACATCTATTTGTAATGTAAAGCACCAAATATTTGAACCTCTCTAACCAAGTGAACCATATGGTGGTCCATTATATAAATGAGTAATAGTGGGAATAACATATCTATTCACATAATATGATGGAAACCTTATTATTCATTATTTGAAGCTTCACCGTGCTTATAATATTTCTATATATAGATTTGGAAAATAAGAATATCCTTGTTAATGTACATTGTGCATTTTTAGGATAAATACAATGTAAAGAGTTGGGCATAAAATATTGCATTAAAAAAAGAAAATCAGGTTATTTCAGTCCCTATAACTTCAATTTAGTCATTGCCACATCATTCTTGATATTTCACGACTACCCCTCTATAACATATACACCATTAAAAAAATGAAAAATTACAATTTTTCTTATCTAGATATACTGTAAGCTGTTGGATGAAGAAAATTATTCCCTTTTCCCTTCATTAGTACCAATTATACCCATATCCCCATATCAATCATGTACAACCTATTCATGATTCCTTCTTTTAATTTTTTTTGAGGAACATTTACTAACTTTCCAATAACACTATCAAATAAATGTTTTACATTTATGATATCAAGAAAATTTCTTATGTACAAACAATTATATTATGGTAATTCAAAGAAAATTGATTTGATTTTTCAACTATATTTTTTATGGGTTTTTCAAAAATGGATTAGAAAAAACATTTTTAATATCTTTTACTTTATCAAGGAATTGATCACTTATTAGTGGAGATGGTATTGTAACTTGTTTGACATTATCATCAAATGTTGTTCTCTAAGATTAGTATTTATTTAATCAAAGTAAAACAATTCTTTTCCTAAAAACAAAATCTTTGAGGAATGATTCATCCAAACTATGTTTTTTCAATCTCCAAAAATGGGACTCCCAAACATTCATTTAATGTTATATCCTGAAAATTTTCCATAAGAAGAAAACTCATTTATCATCCCATACAACATGACCCTCAATGTGAATTCTTCACTTCTATGAGAATCATATAGTGTAATACCTGTATCCCACATAAATTTTATATTTTTTACTAATGAATCCAAATATAAATCAATATCATTACTAGTTTTTTGTCCAAATATAAGCAAAGAAAAAATAATATATTTGCAATTCATGAATAAACATGGTAGAAATTTATAATTTACAAACATATTTTGTCATATATTGTGAGTACTACACTTTACACAAAAATTATTTATTCCATTTATAGATAATGAAAGATGGAATTTTATCATCTCATTTCTAAATTTATGATGTTGATAATCAATTTTATTCCACTAACAAGAGTCTATTAGATAACGTAGGTTCCCATATTTAATTCTTTTATCAACGTGCAAAGTCAATTGTCCCATGGTTTCCTGGAATCTATATAGTCTTCTAAACCATATAATGATAAGAAAGTACTATACATATTTCAATATACTTTACATTTCCTTCCTGTATCAATTTTTTCCACACTTAATTAATTTTATAAGTGATTCATGGTCCCTATGAAACAATATGAAATCATTTGGATGGGCATGTATTTTTTCAGAGATTATTCCCATTGAACATGGATTTAATTTAGCATCATATGGTTGACAAGGAAGTTCATTTTATTTTTATATCATATCATTTATAAATCCATGTAGTTATGTAATTCTAGTGTTTCATCATCCACCTCAACTTGTCAAATTATATAAAATCAATATAGCTGAAAATGTGTTGTATTTAGTAGAAACAATATATAATAGACTCTTAGAAAAACCATTTAACTTCTCAAACAACTATGGTAAATCATTAATGTTATATTCAATTGTCATTTTCATTTCTTCCATACGATCTCCATCATAATTTATTTTGGTATTCATATCCAATGATCCATAAACTGCAATTTCATCATAATCGGTGTGAACGTTCAATTTTTTCCCAGGTTTAGTTCAACAATTATAGCTCTAGTCTATTTTCTGACAAACCAAATGTCCATCCAATCCTTTCAGACTATTTTTTCATGAATACAAACAATATAAAAACCAATAAAGGATTTTATAAGGATTGGGTGCATTTTTTTATAGCAAACATAATGGACTCTTCAATGCCATCTTTATACTCTTTTATCATATGATTAACGTGCATCCATTTTTTATTAATATCTATCCTATTAGATTCATAAAATATTCATTTTTTACAAAATAATTAATAAATAAGCATAAAATAATCATAATTAGATAAATTTATAGATAATTATAATATAGGGAACCGAATATTTGAATGAATCAAATAACTTCAGCATGCTTTGAAGGTATTGGGAAATTCAATTTAAGAAAAGAATTACCCCCACTGGGGGTAAGTGTTATCTGCTGAAAACATCTAAAATAATCACTGGTACCTGGTATAGGATGACTACTTATTATATTATTTCAAGCAATATAGGTTCATTTCTATCTGATATTTGGGATTAGAATCAAGAAACAAAATGTTGTAATAACAATTCGGGAGATGAAGTTAGTGATGATGATTGTAACATCATAAGTAATTATAAAATAATAACTTTTAAAATATATTAAAAGTTATCAATTAGATATTAAGTTTAATTAAAAGGTAATTCAATGTATGATAGCATAAATGACAATAAACAACAGGTTTCTCCAAAATCTTATGTTGCACACAAGACATTGTTATATGAAAAAATAATACATTATTAGTATTTTTATTTTAAATGATAGTTATTTCCTAATATATGTATTAGAGGGAATGGAAATAACTTACTATATTATGTTTACACAATTTTCTTAAGTGATTTAACATTAGTCTAAAAAATATTAGATACTTAAAATCAGAATAAATCCATTTTTAAGAATAAAATACTCTAACATTTTTTAAATGTAGTTTTACCACCTTTTGACAGGGAACCCTTTTTATATCTAGTTTTTGTCACTCATATATGTTCTATTATTCAAAATAAACTTTTTATTTATAATTATTATATCAAAATTTACTTTGTTTGAATTTTGTAATCCTAATGGAAAAATTTATTTTTTAATGAATACTAAAGAATATTGCAATTTAATTCAGAAATAACTTTGTTCTGATTTATTTATATAGTTAGGTTATCGTTTTAATTGGTTTTAATGTTCAATTGGAATAATTATATATCATTTAATCCAATATTTTTCATTGGAAGTAATTTTACATTGAAATTTTATATAAACACATGTCAATATTTTGAGTGTTTTACATTTTTTAAAACATGTTTTCTCATTTTGACAACGGGATTAATTTTAAATTTAATTTTGACACTTTTGGAATTTTAATTTCCTTAAAATAAAGTACATTTTTTTAATTAGTATGAGACATGTGTTCTAATAGGATAAAAATTAATTTTTGTGAATAATAATGTTAGTATTTTATTTACCACGGTTAGAGAGTAAATTGGGTAAATGAGGGTGAAAATAATATTATAATAATATAAAACTACCCTAAAACATGTAATAATCTGATTTAATGAGATATGATTGACCCATAAAACAATTTATATCATAATTATTCCTTTATAATCATCTTGGGTTTGAATATGACTTTTATAACTTTTAATTTAAAGTAAGGGAAAAAGTATCATAAACATGAGTCTTCTAACAAAAATAATTATTATATTTGATTATATAAGTGATATATTTGACTATAAATTCTCAATAGAAATATAAACATTTTTCCTACATCATGTTATTTTATTTATAATTTTTAGACATTATATTATTAAATTTAACTACAACATAATAATGATGCAGTGCTTGTCTTATTAATGAAAGAATCAAATAAATTATATAATAAATATTAAAATAAATAATATTTGATATAATTTATGTCATCCAATTATTTATTAGGTGAATATGACATGTTAAAATACAATTAAATGGTATTTTAAGTTACCTTTTTGTTTGGATTTTATTTAAATTCTATAAACTGTATAGTGTAAAAACTAACATAATTGATATTCTATAAAAATAGTAAATTATTAAATTATTTAAAAATAATAAAAATATTATAAAATAAATAATTTTTTATGATAATGTATATATGTTAATTATGTGTCCAATTATGGAAAAATTATCTCATATAATTAAAATTTATAGTCTCTTAATAGAAAAAATGTTATTAACATAATTAAAATTAAAAGAGAATAATTAAGGGTAAATTAAAAAGATAAATTCTAAAATAATAAATACATTTATAAAAATTATTTTATGAGTTAATTTTTACCTATAATAATATTATATTCTATATATTTCAATTTATAATAAATTAGATTAAAAAATTAATATATATTAATTTAATACTTTAAGAATTTCTAAGGGTTCCTCTCCCATCTCCTATAAAAAAGTACCCTATATTTTCTAATACTCACACTTTCAAAGCTTATTGGTTTATCTAATATCTAAAATACCTCTTTCTATAATCCCTTAAAATATTCTAGAGGCCTTAGTTTAGGCATAACACCCTTCTTAGAGGTTTTAAGTTGTTCTTCAAAGGCGATCATCCGAAGAAGATGTATCGGTTTTCTAAGTGTTTCTATTTTATTTCTTATTCCACTTATTTTTAATAAAATTATTATATGATGAAATACTAAATATAATATCCAAAATATAATGATATATTATTATTTTAATATCATCCCCTAAAACAATCTCTACTTCCATCAAATGGGAAAGGATTTAATCATTCGTGCGTATGTGTGAAATATCACCTCCATGAACCGATTTAGTTCTTTTTCCATTATCTTCTATCAATATATATTTTAATTACGTAATTAATAATAATATTTTATATTAATGACATATTTATAAATATAAAAGAATAAAATTTCGATTTTGTTCTTACCTCCCATGCACATAAAAACAATAATGTTGTTCCTGCGTACTTGTGAACTATCACCTCCACAAAGCAATGTGAATCATTTTTATTCACCACATCAATTGTATACTATATATAAGTATATTATACTATTATTATTTTAATAATATTATGATAATTATTTCAATATAAAATAATAATTACTTTATTTCCATAATGATCAATGAAAAATAAAAATGATATTCCTGCGTTTGTATGGACTACTGTCTCCATGAATATAATATTATTTCTTTTTTTAACCATAATTAATGGTTTAATTTAAAAAGTATTATTAATGTATAAAAGTGATTATTATTTCATGAATACTATTCTGTAGATGATGGTCTTATGACCACATGGACAAGTGACATCAAAACCATGTTCATTTTCGACTCAAGTACCGAATATCGACAAAACATATGATACGAACATAAATAATTACATAATTTTTCAAACATGGTAACAAGTGATATAAAATAAATAATAAACTTAAAAAATATTCTTAATCAATTAGAAATCAATTCATGTATATTATTCAAGAATATAAAAATTGTACGTGATGATTCGGACTCACGGTAAGGGACATCATCTCAGTATTCATTCGTTGAGGTATATTTTGATGTTATACATAAAATTATTTTATAAGTTGTAAAATAAACCCCTTTTACTTTTAATTTCAATAACTTTTTTTGAAAATTAATCTTTCTATATGAATCATTTTATAATAAAAATTAAAAAATGAATATTTTTAACCTAGGCTGTGATAATAACTTCTTCTCCATAGTAATCATCATTTGATATTTGGATTCCTCTACAAGATGCAATGTTTTTAAATAAAAATAAATACCATATTCCTTTTTTATGTATTTTGGTATTGAAATTTTTTTTATAAAAGATTTATTATGTCAATATCGTGAAATGATCTATTGTGATTGCAATGTGGAAATGTTATTTTTCCTTTATGTTTGTATTATGTGTTATGATTATGATATGGATCTTGGTAATTGATTATATATATGTGTAGCTCCATGATAAATCAATGGAGGGTGACCATGTGATAGATATTCAATGCATTGGGTAACGAGAAGATTGTAAACATTAAGGTTTCACCAGAGTGATTTAGTAACTATACTGTGATGGGTATTCCAAACGTAACAATGAAGGTCACTCCCTATGTAGCCATGAAAGCTACAATGTAAGATTGATATTAATGTCACAAGTTAACATTATGAAATATGATATATGATTTATTATTGTTATGAATATTTTCAGGAATATTATGATTTCATGAGGTCTGTTAATGATTTTATGTTCTATGGGTGAAAAGCATGATTTTATAAAAAAATTTTTATTAGGTTTAAAATATTCTTAGACTAATTTTTTATTTTATTCTTTTATATCCCTTAGTGAGATTTTTGTGCTTATCAAGGATTTTTGAAATGTTTTCCACACGAAATAAGGAAGGGTATGTGTAATGATGAAATCAATATGAATTTTATAACGATTTTTACCATGAAAAATAAATCATGTTTTATTTTATAGATTATCATTTTTTGAAGAAATAGATAGTGAGTAGAAGTGACTACTTTGTAATTTTTGAGTTGTTATCTAATAGTTAGGGCCTAATTTTCTAAACCTCTCAATAATAAAAGATCCCCAATGTTAATTCTTGATTTAACTCAATATTTTGTAATGTTTAAGTTTGTGACCTTATAGTTGTTATTAGAGGAATGTTTTAGGAAACTTTAGGGATTGTGAATTTTAGATAAATATATTGTAAGTTTATATGTCTATTATTTCAGTCAAATCCTTCTTTTATAAATTTTTAAGATCAAGTAATGTTGGTTAAAATGTAAGGAGGAGGATCTCAAATAAAATTATCATCTCTTCCTATTGAATTTCTTATAATAATTATTTTCAGGTCATGTCCGGATGATTCTAAAACCTTTTTGACATACAAATCACTTGCACAAAGTTGTTTGAGATATAAAACACCTCAACTATACATTAATACCACCATGGATCATGGGTTGTTTTTATTGAAATCCTATTTTATTAATATTCTCATATTTTCATAAAAGTTAAATATTATCAAAGAATTTTCATATATATTACCTTATCAAAAGATTTTGTAGCATATTATGATTTTGAAAAACATGTTGAAGGAGGTGACCCTTGTGCAACCTATTTATACTTTATTTTTAAATATAGTCATTCACACATAGTTATGGTATTTTAAAAGGACCATTGATTGAATCTTTCAACTAAAACTTGGTCTGAAGGTTTTATTATAAAAAATTCACATCAGATGATTTGAAATTATATGTCATACAATATTATTTTCTAAAACTGCTTTTTTGTGAACACTCATTCCACCCATTTTCTATAAGGTGTATTTGGATAATGAAAGAAAGTGATTTCAAAAAATACCTCAATCATTGTTGCAATGCATAGACCTTATATCTACATGAACAGAATGATGATGATACCAGGTGAACACCATTAAAAATGTATGATGTTATTTCTCTTGGGAAAAGTTTTTTAAATCATACTGTGGTGAAAAAAATGTCAATATATATAAGACTTCATGAATTAAGATGTTGATGTAATTTTTAGTTGGGCTGAAAATGATAGGTATAAGAAAACCATTGAGTTCAAAACATGTTATGGTAATTTATGAGTTTTGTAAAAAGGGATAACTCACAATATGGGAGACCACTCTCAAGATGAGTGACAAACTTTTGCGTCCATCAAGGCCGCATTAATCGAACCCACAACCAATGGGAGACAAGGGTGCATCTCCTATGACTAGACTACATGAATTCCCTGGTTCGTATGACTTTTCCATTTAGTTAAATGAATTTATGGAATAAGAATAAGTGGATTTTTGGATCTTTTATTTTATCAAATTAATTTCATTGGGATTTGAAAATGATTTAGTGATAAGTTGATAAATGTTATTTTGGAAGACATTCACTATTTTGGAAACCCTATATAATCAAGGAAAATGGAATACTGTGGGATTTTATTTGAGACGTAAAGGTTGAATTATATTTTGGAAGAATATATTATTTTAATGTGGGATTATGGTGATTTTGGTTATTTAGGGAAGTTGTTATAATATCATGATGATTACTAGGGTATTGAATTTTTGGTATGATACATTATGAGTAATCGATTTTATTTGAGATAGATTTTAAAATTTATGTTGGAAGACTATGTAATAAAATCATTCTAAATTTTTGGATTCAATATTAGTTTGGATTATTTTGATGAATTTTAAGGATAGTTATTTATCAAATGATGTTTGTTGAACTTTTTATATTACTGTTGAGTTTTAAAGATTAAAAGTAGTTTTTCGCCGTCGAATTGTTTATTCTTTTTAGATAATTTTTTATCCTTTCCTATGGATTTTGGTTTTGGTTAATGTTTCAAGATAGTAGAAATAAATAGTTAATTTTTGTAGATTATTTGATTCTGTAGATGTTGAATCTAGTGTTTTATATATAAAATTTTAATTTGAATACTCATTGTTTATAGAAAAGTATGAGTTTTTACTCGAATTTGATTAGTTGAAGAAATTATATTTTTCATGTAAGTGTATTTATTTATGTTCTTATTCTATGTAGTAAAATAATTACACAACTTTAAGAAAAGGATCATAGAACAAAAACATTATCCATTTACTTTTCCTATTATGAAATCAAAGACTGTTTAACCCAACACAAGTTTGATGTTTTTTTATTGTTAACATTCTCTTTGTGATGTTTTTATCACTCTCTATCAGAAAATTATGGTTAGTTTTTCTTCTATATCAATGTTTTCCTATATAAAATTTTATTATGTGTTATCTCGGTTGATCTATTCAATTCACATTATTTATTTTAAAGTGGTAATTTTATTGTCTCTTTTTTCAATGGGGGATTTCAATGATGTCATTTTGAAATGTAAATCCTTTGTGACTAAGACCAAATTTAAAATTTCAGTGATACAATTTCCAAAAGAGGGGAAGGATGTAACATCCCAAGTAATTATAGAATAATATTTTTTCATATCTATTAAATTTTTTTAATTAGATATTAATTTTACATAAAAGGGGATGTTATGTACGATATCATACTCGACAAGAAATAATGAGTTTCTCTGAAATATTATGTTTCAAAAAATATTGGGTTATATCAAAAAATAATACATTATTAGCGTTTATATATTAATTTGTACTCATCGCCTAGATATTTTATTAGAATTTATAAACATAACTAACTATATTATGCTTACACATGTTTATTAAATGTTTTTACTTTCATCTAATAAATGCTAGAGGCATAAATGAGTATAAATCCAGATTTAATCATAAAATACTCTAACTTCTTAAAAGGTAGTTTTACTGCCTTTTGATACAGAACCCTATTAATATCTACTTTTTCCACTTTTATATATTTTATTTTTCAAAATAAACATAATATTTTTAATAGTGACAAAAAAATTACTTTGGTTTAATTTGGTATTTTAATGGAAAAAATCATTTTTAATGGATAGTAAAAAATACTACATTTTAAATCAAAACTACCTTTTCAACTAATTTATTTATGTAGTTAGTTTATCCGTTTAATTAGTTTTAATGTGTAATTGGTCTATGTTTTTATCATTTAGTCCAATTTTTATCATTGGAAGTAATTACACGTAGAATTTTATGTCAATATTTTGATGGTTTTTACTTTTTAAAAACTTGTTTTCACATTTTGACAATCAAATTATTTTTAAATTTATTTTTTCCAATTATATGATTTCAATTTTAAAAAACTAAAATACATGGTTGCGATTACTAGGAAATTTTTTTTCAAATACAAACACAATAATTTTTGGTTAATAATAACTTTAGAAATTTATTTACCACAGTTAAAGGGTAAATCAGGTAAATATGGGTAAAAATAATATTATAATAATATTAAACTACCCTAAAATATGTATTAATATTATTTGATGAGATATGTAAAACCATTAAAGCCCTTTGGACTATAATTATTCCTTTGGAAGCCACTTGGGTGTGATTATGACATTTATAACTCTTAATTTGATATAAAAGAAAAATTATCATAAACATGAATCTTATTAATAAAATAATTTTAATATGGGTTATTATATTTGATCTATTCAGATATAAATTGTTATTAGATATATAAAAATATTTACTAAATCTTGGTATTTTATTTATATTTTTTATACATTAAATTATTATATTTAATTATGACATAATGATGATGCAGTGATTGCCTTATTAATGAAAGAATCAAATAAATGATATTATAAATATTTAATAAATATTATTTGACATAATTAATGTCATCCATGAATTTTTTATGTGAATATGACATGTCATAATAATATTAATGTTTTTTGAATGTATATTTCTATTTCTATTTTATTAAAATTCATTAATGTGAATAGTGTAATAATTAACATGATTGATATTATATAAATATAGTAATTTATTAAATTATTTAAAAATATTAGAGATATTTTAAAATAACAATGTTTCTATTAGAAGGTCTACAAGTTAATCATTTTTTCTATTATGGGAAAATTATCTCATGAATGTAAAATTTATAGCCTCTTGATACATTAAATTTTGTAACAACTATTGAAATTAAAAGAGAATAATTAAGGGTGTACTGAAAAGATAAGGTTTAAAATAAAACCAATAAATGTCTACAAATAATTTTATGAGAGTATTTCAATCTATACCCATCTTTTTTTCTATATATTTAAATTTGGATTTATTTTTATGGAAGAAATAATTTATATTAATTTAATATTTTAAGAATTCTCAGGGGTGTCTCTCCCCTCTCCTCTAAAAAGGTGCCCTCTCTTATCTAATACTCACACATACGAAGCCTTTTGGATTAGAAAATATCTAAAAACACGTCTTATTAGAATATGTACCCACATTTTTAGTCCTTATTTTAGGCATAACACCCTTCTTAGAGGTGTTAAGGTGTTCCTTGAAGGTGATCAACTGAAGAAGAGGTATCATTTTTAAAAGTTTCTATTTTATTTATTATTCTGATTCATTTAAAATTTTTTATTACAATATTAAATAATAAATGCAGTTTTATCAATATACTTATATGTTTTTATGTTAATATAATCCCCTAAATCCATATCTACTTCCATAAAATGGGAATGAAATTAATCGTTCGTGCGTATGTGTGAACTATCACCTCCACAAACCGATATAATTTGACTTCTATTACCGTCTATCAAGATAGATTATAATTATGGGATTAATATTAATATATTATATTCATGACATTCTTATAATTTTGAATGAATAATATTTCAATTATGTTCTTACCATTCATGCACATAGAAACAATAATGTCATCCATGCGTACATACCTGTGACTTGTCACTTCCACGAAGTGATGTGAATCTTTTTAATTCACCACGTCACATTTATGATATATATATGTATATTTTATTATTCTTATGTTCATAATATTGTTATAATTTTAGAAATATAATATAATAATTACCTTATTTCTATAATGTTCAATAGGAAATGAAAACGTTGTTCAGGAGTATGTATGACTTACCGTCTCCATGAAAATAACGTTGTTCATTTTTCATAACCATAATTAATGGATTGATTTAAAAGTTATTATTAATGTATAAAAGTGATTATTATTTCGCGAATACTATTCTAGAGATGATAAAATTATGACTACATGGACTAGTGACTTCAAAACCATATTCATTTTTGACCAAAGTACCGAATATCAACAAAACATCTGATATGATCTTAAATAATTATTTATTTTAAATAACATAGAAATAAGTGATATAAAAGAAATAATAAATTCTAAAAAGGTTCTCAAACAATTATAAATTAATCTAGGTTTATTATTTTGGAATATAAATATTGTATCTGACGAGTCGGACTCACAGTAAGAGACATCGTCTCAATATCCATTCATTGAGACGTATTTGATGTTATACATCACCTTATTTTATAAGGTGTAAAATCATCCCAATTTACTTTTAATATCATAAAAAGGTTTTAAAAGGTAATCTTTCTATACAAAACATTTTACTTAACAAAACAACCAAAGGATTTTTTTAATGTATGAGAAGACAATGTCTTCTCCTTCACCAAAACCATTATTTGATATTTTTATTCCTCTACAAGACACAATATTTTTAAATAAAAAATAAATACCATATTCCATTTTCACGTATTTTTTTATTGAAAATTGTTTTGAGAAAATATTTATTATATAAATATGTGAAATGATATATTTTGATTGTAATGGGGAAATTATATTTTCCCTTTATGCTTGTTTTATGTGTTATGATTATGTTATAAATCATGGGTATTGATCTTTTTATATGGGTGCATCTATCATAAACCAAGGGCGGGTGGGCCCATGATAGCTCAACAATGAATTTCATAACGATATGGATGTAAATTATAAGGTTTCTCCTAAGAGATTTAGGGAACATATTATGATGGGTATTCCAAGCATAGCCATGAAGTATACTCCCTATATAGCTATGAAATCTATAATGTAAGTATGATATGAATGCCACAAGTTACCATTATAATTTATGATTTATGATTATTATTAAATGTTTCATAAATATTGTGATTTCTTGAGGTATGTTAAAGATTTTATGTTCTATTGGTGAAAATTATAAATTTTTGATATTTTTTTCAATGGGTTTAAAATATTCATGGGCTAACATTTTCTTTCCTTATTTATATACCTTAATGAGATTTTTATGATCATATAATGTTTTTAAAATGTTTTCCAAATGATATAAGGATGGGTAAGAGGATGGAATAAATCAATATGAATGTTATGAGGATTTTTATCACGAAAACGAAATCATGTTTTATTTTAAAGTGTTTCATTTTTTAAAAAATGGATAGTGAGTAGAAGTGACTATATTTTAATTTTTGAGTTGTTATATACTTGTTATGGCCAAATTCTCTAAAACTATAATCCTAAAAATATACATAATGTGAACTCTTGATTTAACTCAAGATTATGTAACATTTAAGGTTGGGGAATTATAATGAAATTTGTATCCTTAAATCTATATATTCATGGGCCAAGGAGTTGGTGAAGCACCAGACAACATTTACTAGTTTTCTTCCTATAGCTAAGAAAAGTAACAACAATAGCCTGATCCTGGCAAGGGGCTCCGTGATTTGTATTATCATTATAAGGCTCGGTTGGATATCCTTACACACACTCACACTGAGAAAATTATTGCAGTTTCAATATTTAATGAAAGACTTCAATTACTCAATGAAAGGGAAAAGGCCTTTGGTCTGAGGACCAAATTTCAGATGCACTTTACTTCGTGTGAGTCCAAGGTTGTAGGAGTGGGTCATAATGAATGTGTTTTGGGTTAGATAGAGATAGTGACATTCCCTTTCCATAGTGTTATTATCAATATATATTATGTAACAGGTGAGATTATTTATATCTAGGGGATCTCTAAAAGATAACATGATCATATTATTTTAAGAGATGTTGGTTATGTATGAATCATTTTCAGTGCAATAACAGTTTTATGATAGTGAAATTGATAAATAAATATGGATACTACAAAGTGAAAATGTATTTCACTACATTCCTAGCTAAATATACGTACTTCTGAATATCATTATATGATTATATATATATATATATATTTAAATATATATATATATATAAATACGTGTTCATCAATATATATATTTATAAAATAAATTTATAATTATATAAATATATATATATTAATGTATTAAATATATATTTATAATTATAGTTATAATTTTTGTTTTTATTATTTATAAATTATATTGAATGAAATATTAATATAAACATATTCAAAATTATTTAAATATACATAATTATTTAAAGTCAAAATCATTTAAACACACATAATAAAATTTGTTTTTATAATTTATAAATTAAAAAAATATTAATTTAAGATAGTAAAAAATATTAATTCAAAATTATTTATTCAAAATAATTATTAATTCAAAACTATTAATTCAAAAATTATATATTCAAAATTATTATTAATTAAAAATTATTAATTCAAAATAAAAATTAATTCAAAATAATTTATGAATTTTGTATTTAAATTAGTAAATCAAGATAATCAAAATTATTTACAATAAAAAATATTAATAATTATTTATTATTATTACTTACAAATTATGTTGAAGTAATAAAAATAATTATTTACCAATTACATTTAACAAAATATTTATATACACAAGATAATACTATTTTTTATTATCAACAATCACAATGATGATCATTTATATAAATATTAATTTAAGAAAATATTGAATAAAATATGCACAAGGATAATGTAGGAAATTTGAACAAATAGTATAGGCTCACTAGGTTTCCTTCCAAATCAACATGATTTTGAGGTGATTGAAAATAAGTAGTGTAAGAGAAATTGATTTCACTCCATTTCTTCTTAGATTTGATTTCCTCTCTTCTGGGATCCCAAGATCACATAACCAGTACTGAATTTCAGTGTGCGATGTTTGAGAAATGAATGATAAACAAACGATGAGAAAATATGAACCAATATGAACAATGACAGAAAGTGAGAAATAAAGTGAAGAAAAATATAAATAAGAGTGGAGTAGAAATAATAACATAGTTTATGATTTGAGAGGGTTGATTCCTTCGAGAGAAGGTCGAGGGGGAGTAGTGGGAAAGTTGAACTTCCACAGGAGCTTCAAAGTTGTAAGAGAAATGGGTTTTCTTAGGGTTGTATTAAAATAACAGGAAGGATTTTATCAGTGCTAATAACAAATGAAACAAAATAGGTGTTTTGTTAGTGCTAAAATAAAAATCACTGATAAAACATATCTTTATCAGTGATTTTCTAGTGATGATAAAGATATACCATTATCAGTACTAGAAAAGCATTAATAAAGGATTAACTTTATTATAGATTATATAAAAGCATTGATAAAATGAGTCTTTATCAACACTTCTATATGAGCACTGATAAAGGGTAGCATTTATCAGTGCTTTCTTAGCAATGATAAAGGGTTAATCACATTTTTGCGCCACCCACATCAAATTCTGTGATGAGATTCGCGCTTCTTTATATGTTAACCCCCTACATCATACCAACAATGAAGTCAAACTAGCGTCAGAGGACACCTACCACCGCTAGTGTCACTATGTGCCAATGACTCATTCCTCTCATTGCCATGTGGGCCTGACCACCACAAGCTGGTGTATGTTCTGGTGTTCCAGCTAAGCTCTCCTCCTCTCTCATCGGGTGGCGGGCTCTCCTTGCGGGTTCCCCTGGCCAGGAAGCATACCTAGAAACTTTTATGTGTGGGCTAGCCCAGTGGGTTGAGGTCCAGCCCACTGGCACATACTTTTTAGCCTAAAAAATTAAATACATAAAAAAATTCCACACTTTTCATAGTTTTATTTAAAATATATATAATATACTTTTTATTACTATATATATGTATAATAAATTAATTAATTTTTATAAAAAAAATATTTCATTAATAAAAATTAATAAATATAAATGTATATAATTATAAATATATTTAAATAATTGTAAATATGTATTTTTAAATAAAATTATATATAAATATAAATATACATAATTATAAACAAATAATTTATTATAAAACTATTAATATTTTAAAATAATTGTAAATGTGTATTTATAAATATAGTTATAGGTTTATATTAATAATTTTAATTATATGTACATATATCTATAATTATATCTATAAATATTTATTTATAATTATAAATATATAATTATATATAATTATATAATTATATGCATATATATATATTAAATAAATTCATTATTTAAATATATATTTTTTATTTTTATAATTATTTAAATATATAATTATTTATTTACCCTTATATAAATAGTTATTTTAAACAATATTCTTTTATTTATAATTTTAAATATATAATTTTATAAATATAGTAAATATACATTTACAAATATATTTATTTATAAATATTTGTTTACAAAAATAATTATAACATTATTAATGAGTATATAATATTAAATTCAAGAATGGTAATAATGATTGAAATTGAAAAATTAAAATGGAATTAACATTAAATATATTTAAATAATTGATCAGTTTTATTAATTATAAAAATTATTAAAAAAAATAAAATATAGATATATATTGAAATGAAGATGAATAAATATGTAAAATATTAAAACATAGTAAAATAAATTTTAGAAAAATATTAAATTTTAAAATATAATAATAATCTAAAACTACTAAAAAATTAATAAAATACACTTCCGGAAATAAAATTAAAAATAAATAAATAAAATTTACTCATTAAAAACATAATATATTAAATATATTATATTACTGTATGAAATTATAAAATAAATATTAAATTATGAATAAATTACATAAATATTACTTGTGTGTTTCTATATAAGATTCAATTAATTATGTAAATATTTGTGCGTGTGAAATTTACATATGTGTGCATATATATAAAATTTTGATATATGTTAAATTGAACAATGACATTATATAATATGTAATGTTTATTAATGAAATTAATAATAATAATAATAATTAATAAATTTAAAAAATGAATAACAGTTATTAATTATATAGATAATTTAAAAAAATAAAAATGAATATTTATATATGTTAAAATGAAATTGAATACATGTTAATTAAATAAATAACAACCACATTAAAAAAATAAATTTTAGTGAAAAAACATGTATAAATAAATTTTAGAAAATGGATAAAATTACAATAATATTAAACATGAAAAATGAAAATTAATAATTTACAAAAATATTAAATATATAAATGAATACTTATGTATAAAAAACATTAAAAATGAATAAATTTCCAAAATATTAAATTAATAAATTTATAGAATCTATAAATTATAAAAAAAAGTAAGAAAGCACATAACATTATAAATGAATAAATTATATTGAATGAATGCATGTTGAAAATGAGTGAAATATAATTATTTATATATATAATTAAATAATTAATATAGAATTTATAATTAATAAAAATGTATAAATTTATTAAATACTTAATATACTAATTAAATTATTTATATACTATATATATATATATTAAATTTATTCTTTTTTAATTAATTTTATTCTTTTTTAATATTTATAAAAAGTATATTAATTAATATACATATATATAATTAATATACTATTTATTAATATATATATATATATTAGATTTAAATAATTTAGTTATAAAAAATATTGGGGTTGGCCCGGTCTATCAAATGATATATATTAATTATGTAAATTACAGCTGTATTAAAAATATTAAATGTTTAATGATTTATTAAAAAATCATTAATGAAATGTTTATTGATAAAAATGAATATATTTAACATATATATATATATATTTAATAATTAATATTCTATTTATAATTAAATTTTATAAATTCAATATATATATATATAATAATATTTAGTGTATTAATTATTTAATTAAAAATTAATAAATAAAAAAATTCAAATAATATTATTGATGTAATATTTATTAATAAAAATGAATAAAATGAATATATATATATATAGCAATAAATAGTATACTGATTATTAAATATAAATATATAAATATATATTTACTATATTTATGAAATTATATATTTATATTCAAGAGGATCAAGTGTGGATTGAAGACCCAGTCGAAACCCTCAATTTTGTTAAAAAAGAAAAGTACAAGGGAACAAATGGATGTAATGATTGGAAAAGATGACATAGCCACCAAAACAAACAAGAAATCCACAAGACACATAGATATAATTATCATGTGGACGGATGACGGCCACCGCCCCTACCTTATGGATGAAGGCCTCTTCTCCAAGACTTGGGGTTTTTCCATGATAAGTCATCAGCATCTAGAGGGTTAATACTAACACCAGGATTGGGTACTTTATACCGAAGAACTTTCTCCTCAACCTAACTTGAATCATCCTTCCAATCAGATCCTTTCCTTGCACTCACATTCTTGGTTCCTATTTCATAAATGATGATAAATTCTTGAAATAAGATCTCCTTTATATTTGAGTGATTTAAAATTTCAGCCAAACTGAGTGGTTGTTTATCCTACTATTTGGAAACATAAATTCCAATTTCATGCCTATATGTATACCCTAAAATCCCCATAGGACATAAAGTGTTGATATACCTTCAAATATCAAGATGTTGAGTGAGGCTCGTCTCATTGAGGGGTGCCTAATATTGTTGGTAGCAATCAAATGTTGATCAATAGAAGGTATGACAACCTCTATGGTTCGGTCAAGATTAAGAAGGGTTGTATCATCCACATTATGAAAGGTCCCTCTTATTGACTCAACCTCGGATGAAGAGTCTTTGTGAGCAGACTCCTTCCTCTCATCAATAGCCATTAGACCAGAGGAATTTTAAGATCCTTCCTTACATATGTTGTGAAAAAATGGTTGACCCATCCAAGGTTGTTTCCCCTTTGATGTTACTAGACCTCATAAAGAGATCCTCAATGTGATCAGTTTGATCAACATCTTGTTCATCCATAGATTTTTGATCCATCTGGACCCTATAGTTATAGTCATTACACTGAATACCAACCTCTCCCTGTTTATAATAATCCAGGCCAGCATGACAAACATTAACAGGATGGATTTCAACCACCCAATTCTTCATTTATATATTTATAATTATTAACAAATAGACAATTTTTTATGAAAAGTATTTATATAATATTAAATAAATAATTATATAATTTAATAATTATAAAATTATAATAAATATATTTAAATAATGTATATAGTTACAATATTTATATATATTTATTTTTATATTTATTAAATATACATATAAATATATAAATATATTTATAATTATATACAAACATTTTAAAATATATTTATAGATATATGTATTTATAAATATAATTATAAATATATATCTATAATTATATTAATAAATAAATATTTACAATTATATTAATATATTTATAATTATATAATTAATTATTTGTTTATGATTATGTATATTTATATTTATAATTACATTCATAAATACGTATTTGTAATTTATTAAATATATTTATAATTATGTTTATTTTGTATTTAAAAAAAATATTAATGAAATTTTTATTAATAAAAAGGAATAAATTTTATATACATATATATTGTTGGTGTATGGGGGTACATTTATAGTGAAACATACGCGCACACACACACTTAGGGAATAACTAGTTCTATAGCCCCTCGGGATAGATCAGATTTCACCCTAGTCTTATTTATATATTATATATATTTGGTAATCGCCCCCTTCATCCATCAAGAGCCCCTTCCTGGGCTCCCACTTTCACCGGGACACAGGACGTTCAACCAGTTTATCAATCTTCAAACCATGGGGTGCCCCTATATATACTTCTGTAGTGACAATATTTGCTGCCACTTAGAGTCCCATCCTCAACGATTGGGATGTCGCCATTGTCATTTGTGGGTCTATTGTCGACCTGCACCCATAACATTAATGAAGAAGAGTTTTTGAACCTTCTATGGGCACCACTATGTCATCCCACATAGATCACCATCATACATGAAGCTTTTTGCTCAATAGTCGTAGTGCCCGAGATCAAACCAGTTGACATCCCATACAACTGTCAGTTTCCATCACCTTCACCATTCCTCCACAGTGCCGACAACCTTTTCAATCTTCCAATGTCTCGAATGACATCATTTTTTCATTTTAATCAATGAAAACCCCTTTTTAAAGGGATTAAGGGGGGAAACCTAGACCGACATCATCGAAATAAAACATTTCACAACCCAAAGGTTAGGAGAGATAACCTGAACAAACAACATGAAGCTACCCCTCCCCAAAAAATGATCTCAAAAAAACCTCTAATAGTGCAAGGATGAATGGAAAACAAGTTTCCTATGTCAAAACACGTGCCCGATCCGATGTATATTCTATACCCTCTCAAACATCCAAATCCATAAAGTACTACAACGGTGAACAAAATGATCTGGAACATCATCTAGGGCATGCTCCACAAAGTCGATTTTGGGTGCGACATTGTACCGAAAAGTCTCACAAACCCTTTCACTATTTTAAAAATACAAAACCATTAAACCTCTAACATCCACCATCTTGGTCTAACACCATTGTCATGCTCAAGACACTCCCACCAATGTATCCACAGAAGTCTGGAAGACAGTTCAAAAAGCATGAGATCAAGCCATCGTCACTTTGGACTGGATGGACCAACCCCACGCAAAGGGAACACCACCTATAAGGGAATTTGGGTCATCCTGAAATAGAAACGAAACTCTATGAATAGATCTGCTATGATCAAAACCAAAAAGAACCCTTACCAGGTTCTAGAACAAGCCTTAGTGGCAAGTAGTGAAGAGAAGTACAATTGAGGTTGATCCGGGACTGCCATGAACCAGATCTATCAAAGAAACAAGACCACAGAATCTCTGAAAATAAACTTGTGAAAACTCACAGATCATAAATTGTAAATCCTCCCCCTATGTAGCATATATTTCTTTCCGAGCAGGATGCCTGGAAGCCTACGGAAGTACCACCCAGAAACAGTTACGCCAAACACCACAATGGGAAAAACCAGCCTGACCTTCGAAGCACCGCTATTCGAAGCCCCACTGAGAAACTGAGATGACACCTATGGAATGATGTTGAACCTGTGTCAAGCGGTTCTCCGAAGCACCACTAAGAACCACCACCTCAGTAGAAGTAACAAATACCTACCGAATGGATGACGCCGACCGTAGAATGTTGTCGGTTCTACGCTATGCAGGGTTTCTTTTTTGAGCATCCATCGTGCATAACACAAGCCACCAAACCACTCTTCCAAAGGAAACCCCATGAGTGATGATAAAAATTGGGAGTAAATGAGAGAGGATGGGGATTTAATCCCAAATAACTCCACACTGATGTCGTTGGGGGATAAATTACATCACAAACATATCTGAACCCGGTTTTATTTAATATACACATATATAGTAATAAATATTATATTAATTATATATATATAATTAACTTATTAATACTATGATAATTTTTTAAGAGTTGAATGTATTTTTTAGGTAAAAATATTTGTTTGTGGAATATCCCTTAACCCACTAGAACATCCCACCACATAGTAGGACCAAGGTAGGCCCGCCAGCTAGGGAAACCCATAGGGATATATCCCAACACACGATGAGAGAGGAGGAAAGATTATCTAGCACTCTAGAGCATCATGTCATTGTTTGGTGGTCATGCATGCATAGTGACTGGAGGAAGGAGTCACTAGCATTGGGTGACACCAGTGGCGTTAATTGTCATATGAATCTAGTATGACATTATTGATGTTATTCTTTTGGGTGGGTAACATATAAAAAAGTGTGGGGAAAATATTAGGGATCGATTTTGGATTACAAAAATGAGATCAACCCTTTATCATCAATAATAAAATATTGATAAAGGTTCTCTTTATCAAAGCTTTTTATTTATCACTGATAAAAACCATGCTTTATTAGATATTTTATTTAGTGAAAATAAAAATCCCCCTTTATTAGTGATTTTATTTAGCACTGATAAAGGATGTCACTGATTATTCCTTGTTTTCTATTAGTGAATAATTTTCCTTACAAATCCTTCAATACCTATATTAACCCAATCCTTTTAAACCCTATAAGGTGTTTGGTGCATTTGTACCTCATCTAAATTTTTTTTCTCTTGAAGTACTATTTATCTCATTATAGAAGGTTCTAGTACCCATTTAGTTCCTTTATTAACCATAGGATACAATCATGGATCCATTGGTTGGTGTATCACCTAGAAGAGTGGGTTTTTTCTATTAATTAGTTTTAGTGATCTCCCTTAGGAACACTACTTCAAAGGAAGAAGATAATAGTTGTTTCTCATGTTTTCCATGTAGTTTATTTTATATTATTTACATTTTCATTTCATGAATATATAATTTCATGTCTTTGGGTTGTATTATGCTACTTATGATCAGGATATGTTTATATGAAACACATCTTATACAATAAAGAGACAAGAACAGATACTATGGGTAATAAATGCTGAAACTTTTCAGGGACCTCGAAACCCAAACAACTCCATAAAAACTCCATAAGATAGTAAATTCAGGTCCGGTCTCAAACTAGATACTACAATCCCAAAAATTTAATATATATACATTGGGTGACAATAACATGTATACTTAGTAGGATCCTACCTATATCCTATTTCTATAAAATATAAAGAAACCATACTAAATCCTGGTGAATAAACAAGTGAACCTAACTCATCAACTAATCAGATATGCGAAGTTCTCTACCATCATCATGGATATCTTCCCATGTATCACATAAATTTAATAATATTATATTGAAACATAATATCAAAATAAGGTACCGCACCACTAATTTCTCATAGGTTTCCTTCTCTTCCCCAACAACACACATCATGATCCATCACTCTCCAAAAGTAAAAATTCAGGAAGACACCTGAGAACTATAAAATACGATGAAACCCATACATCACAACATAAACAAATTACATTCCATACACCCCAGGATTCACATCATCTCATGATACCGTCAACATCTCGAAATAGTAACCATGTAATTTTTGAGAGCCACCCCAACCCAAATTTCTTGTATTATATCTGAAGTCATCATATCATATACACAACATACCTATAATAATCTATAGGATAATAAATATGGAGATATATATTTATGAAATAACCAAAAATCATTACATATATATACGTGCATATATTGGGAAAGACAACCACCATTAATTCTAGAACATAATACTACTAGGAGATGATAGTAGGGAATAAGGGTTTAGATGGCCATCTGTTCCTCGCCAACGTGGATATTGGGGAAAACATCCTTCCAAAGTCCACTAGGTTTTAGTCTCCCTTCCATTATCAGTGGGTAGTACACAAAATCATATAATATACAAGATATATATATATATATAGGTCACACCACATTATGGTCATCAACCTATTCTTAGCCTCAACTATGGCTATCATCACTCTGACACCCGACTACTACTATTAAGGACTAAATATCTTATAAGATTGAAAAAATTTCAATAAGACTTTCATTTTATTCATTTTTTAAACGTTCCCTAGTTATATTAATTATTCATTAATTAATGGCATTCAATTTCAAATTTACATTAACTATTAACTGAATTCCATACCTTCTAGGCATAATCCAACCAAAACCATAATTTCTCAAGAATTATCATCATTTAGAATTACATTAAATCACCAACCATATGGGTTAAAACATTTCATATGAATTGTTATTCCATAACATTATGCAGTAGATGAGTCTTACAAAGATACAATAAATATATGAATAGTCCATGCACACCTAGATACTTTGATCACAAGGTATAAAAATACAGGAAATCAAGACACTCAACCACATAACCGCTAATGTATATTCATTTACAAGAATCCATCTTAAATTTAATCACAAAAACAATGGGAAATCTCATATTCGATGAAATAAAATAGTGCGGGTGTTATCCCTAACACCACCATCCATATCATCATGAATCCGACTATATTGGGTGCCTTTTGTTACAAAAAACCTAGGCCTTCCCACCTATTCTCTTCAAACCATGAGCCATCCAAGGCTCATATCACATCTCATCACAATGATCACATCAAAATAAATCACACCAGAAATAAATCAAACAATTTATATTAAAGAGGTCATTTAGTCCCTAAAACAATGGAATTCATCCTTTATAAGAAAATTAGATTACTGGACCAAACAACATTTATATATATCAAACAACTGGTTCATTAACATCTTTAGTTAATTGATTCAATAGATTCAATTTACAACCGCAAGTATCCTATAGCATTAAATATAAGTAGCTAAAAGGTATTTAAACATTACTTTATGTGTGATTTCTAGTTTTATAAAACTATAAGAAGAAAAAATTCAATAAACAATCCTCATATGGATTTTAAACATCATTCATTTTTAGTATCTTTAATATTTACCCAAAAATAATTAGCAGTATTCATTATTTCTCCAATTTTCAACATAACAAACATGTCAAACCATAGCATAAAATACATGTTAACTATAGAATAATAAAATTATTGTACAATATATTGCAAAAAAGGAAAAAATTTAACATGGTTTAAATGAATGTGATCACTACAAGCATAAACCTCCTTTTTTATTATTTCTCATTTAATATTCATTGAGGTTAATTCCACTCTTTCCCAAATATATAAAACAAGATAAAATTGTGATTGAAAATAAAATAATAGGAAAATAAATGAATTTCATTCCTCAATATCAAAGTACAATATTCTATGCATAAGAATGGAGGATCGAGGGCTAACCACCACCAGAAGAAAAAACAGCAAGGTGAAGGAAGAGTAGTCAGAACCTAGAATCTGCAAAAAAACGAAAAAAAATTATATTTCCTCCCCAAGTCAAAGGAAATTACCCAAAACAACATGATGGGAAAAATAAGAATGAAGGATGAAAGATAAGATGAGAAAAAAGGTACATAAACAAAAATCATTCAACTCTTTATAAACCAAGTGTTATAATATCAAGGATATGATCATTTTTTACAAAGGGATATGGAACCAAAACTTACTCGATGATAACATATATCAACGAATCCTCTATGCGAGAAATCTAAAAACCAAGGCATATGTTTTTTGAAATGATTTCAAGTAGATATAATGATTAAAGAAGGGTCTACAAGTCAAATAATAAGTGAAAAAATGAAATGAAAATTCATTTAGAACCCCCATAAAATTCTACGTGTTCCCCATGTCAAACCGGTCAAGATCTGAGGAATAAATTGTTCATTTAGAAAATTTTAATGTATGCATGGCCACCATTATGGATTGCACCATGACTTGGCCATAGCCATGGTGATCTTCTATTCATAATCCCAAAATATGTTATATTTGGGATTTTTACCCACAGTAATGGAATTTTTCCCTCACCTTGAATTCTAAAAGAGCTTGTCATGCTATTTCACCCATCATTGTTTTAAATTAGATGACAACGGAGCTACCACAGCTTGTAGTAGGATATGGTGTAGCTTTTTGTGACTAAAGAATCTTCAAGGGCCTCTAAAATCCTCCAAAATCCTTTATAATCCCCCTCAACACTACCAATACTTATGAAAACACAAAATAATGGCCAAGAAATTCTAAACCATTAAAACAACTTATTGATTATTGGGTTTAATACATAGTTATTATTATTTTGATTAATTATAGTGTTATTTATTTATCAACTTATTTAAAATAAACCTTTGGGGTTATTATTTAATTTTGGAGAATAATTTATTATATATTCATATGAATGACTTTATCATTTTGGGTATTAATTTATCATGATCTAACCAATTTAGTTTTATTAAAAAAAATAATATATTATCATCCATTTATATAACTCATGGTATATCATAATTTGATTATAGTGATTATATAATTAAATATTTGTACTCATTGTTTGGACTAAAATATGAGATAAAATTGGAAATTAATTGAAACAAAAATTCAAAGGATCAAATAATGTGTATGAATTTGATGAAAAACAAGTAAGTATATTTCCTTATATTCTTAGTATATCTTGTAAATTAATTCATCATCTCTAGGAAATGGATATTGAAATAAAAAATTTATCCTATTACCTTTATTTCTGATGAATTGATGGTCTTCTTAATCCCATTCTGATTTATGGTCTTAGAGTCATTTATTTTCTTATGATCACATTCTATATCAAACACCATATTTATTTTGACATTACATTTCTCTTCCATGTCCATATATTCACTTCCCACTAATATTCTCCAATTTGGAAACATTTTTATTTTTTATCCCAAATTTCATCAAATTTCTCATTCCCTCTTTTCAAAAAGATGTTTTATTAACTCTTTCTATGATGTGGGTCTTCAATAATCTTATTTTCATATATTAAACCATTTATTACCAAAAAGAAGATAAAATTTTGGGGGCACAATTTATTAAATGGGGTCAAATTTACCACCATGTGATTTTAAAATAATGCTATGATTCAAAGTGTATACGACACACAACATTGATTTTTAACGAACCAAAAAATAATATTTTGTTAAATATGATAATTAGACCCATATGTTGATTTTTTGGGTAATAATTGGAGAATCCAAATTTTTTAATATATATAAAGTGTTCCTAAAAAATACTAATTTATTGATTAACACCGAGTAAATATGAATATAGTTTTTTGAAACATGATTTTATTCTTTAAAAATATGTTTTTTTAAAATGGTTTTTATTCATTTTTATGAGTGGATGTTTTCAATAAATTATGTCACTTATATTACATGTATTTTATGAAAAGAATATTTTTCTTAATATCACCATATTAAAATTATTTTATAATTTTATTTTGGTGTTTTTCTAAAAAGGTTGATTATCCAATTAATAGAGAAATATACCGATATTATAGAAATATATCTTTTATTTTCATGTATCTAAAAACATAAATTTTTCATTTGACATGGACTTATAATTTAATTAAATTTTTTTTATAAACATATTTAATATAATTTAATTTAAATTGAAATTATGATTATTTTCAATATAAAAACATTTTTATACTTAAAATTTATTTCTTATAAAACCATTTCCCATCGTTTTATATGTGTTTATATTTGAAGTAATTTATGAAAATTTTAGTGGTAGAATTTGATAAAATGGAAATATTATTTTCAATAAAAATTTCAAAATGTTTTTAATATTTTAACTTTATTTTTTGTTATAATTAATAGTAACCTTTTTAAATATTTGTCACATCGGAATGGGTAAATTGAATAATTAATGTCAAAAATAATTTTAAAAGGATTCAAAAATCCATCTAAAACCTACCTTATATCTATTGGGAGAGTTTATTTTGACCACACCAATAACATATTCTAGTAATATGGAATTGTGGTGCCATTTTACTTTGATAAATAGATTTATAGTATTTTCAGTACTGGAAAAGTTCAAAATATAACTCTATTGATTTAATTTTATCTCATATATTCACATGTAGATTAGAAGATGTTTTGAATTTATATAAAATATTATTATTAATTTATTTAATTTATTTTTATTTTGGTAATTTTTTAAAAAATAGTGATGGTATAGAAACCTCAAATGTTTACACAATGTTGAATTGGTTCTTATGAAAGAAGTAGAAGAATAAAATTAAATGATTTTAAAAATACATAAATATTTTTTGAGATGTATTATGTTGTTAAATTAATTATATGGTTATTTATAATTTTTAATTTGTAGTAAAATAATTTATGTATCAATTCCATATCTATCATGATGTCTTTGAGTCAAAATATGTGAATAGTTATTAAAATGGCATTAATGGTTAATTATATTAAATAATATATTATTAAATGATTTAAAATAATAAAAATATTGAAATAGGGAAATGGGGATGGGATATTGTTGAAAATTGTATCCCTTTACATTTTTTATATCAATCGCTACATTATATGTAAATTCACAAACCTTTAATATTGAAAAATTTGTTACCATAATTAACGTTAAAATTCGTTAATAAATGGGTTAAACCCAAAAAATTATTAAAATGGAACATGAACATATAAAAGATATATTTTTTGAAAGTATATAAACCATTCCCTATATATGATTCTATTTCTTGGCCACTATGTTTCACTTTCACATGAAAAATAATTTATTATATTTAAATCATATAATTAATTCGAAGTGTGTCTTTTACTTCAATATAAAAGAAAAAAACATCTCCCCTATTATTTACACCATCATGATCCACATATATTGATAAAAACATATCAAAATATCTTATCTACTTCATTTTAAATGTTTTATAGGTTATAGTCTCTTCAAATGACCATTCATAGGGTCCTTAATGAGTGATCTAAAGATGATTATTCAAAGATGTTGTAATTCTATCAATCAAGAATTTTAATTTTAATTCCACTTACACATCCTTATATTCTATAATAACTAGTCAAATATAATAATATTTATATCTCTAATATAATAAGAAGTTATTATGTTAATTTAATTACCTTATTCTTCTCTTTTTCGATCCCATGAAGAACAAAAACAACAATCCAACGTATGTGTGGACTACCACATCCATGAGGCATTGTGTTTTGTTTTTAATCACCACCTCATAATTCCGATTATAGTGATGGATTTAAATATATATATATAATATTCATGAAATAATTATAACTCTGGATATAAAATATATTCCTTAACTTCTTACCCTTTCACTCATTAAAAAATGATAACGTCGCTCATGATTTGGTGGGAAATACCACCTCCACGAATTGATTTGATTCAATTTTCAAGTATGCCTTTCATGGTTGATTCTAAAATTTAATTTGATGTATAAAAATGAAAAATATGTAAATATTATTATTTTGGATATGATGGAAAAATAAATTCATTGAACTTGGTTATCATACTGATGTTATTTTAAAATTATGAATCGAACATCATCAAAGCACCCGACGTGGACATAACCGATTAAGTAATTATATATTCCATTGAAATAATTGTATTAATGGTAATGTATTAAACCAAGAAAAGGATAGTAAGAAATTAAATAGTTAATATAAGTTCATTAAATACAATTTAAGGAACATACATGAAAAGTCATACTTGAGGCATGGGGTTTTATTCTCAATTCCATTTCTTTGAGACTAAATCCATTTACACTAAATGTTTTATTTTGAGTGGTTTATAAACCACCTTATTTGTGTTTTTTATAATTATTATATAAAAAATAACTTTTTTAAAATGACATTCAAATTTCCCTTCTTCAATTTAATTTGTTTCAAAATTTATCAAGCCATAAGAGATACATTACCTTAAAACCTCATTTTAAATGTTCAAAATTTTTATTTTCCAAAAAATTTCCATCCATGATCATATTATGAAAATTATTTTATGGGTGTATTTATTTGTTCATAAATGAGTTATAAAGTACAGTTTGTGTCATATTATCTTTTCTTTCAAATGTTTTGAAAAAGAAACATAAAAATTATTTTATACAAAATGTTTTGACTGTCTTTATAGAAGGAAAAATAAATGTTCTTTTTTAATTTAAATAGGTAGATAATATATTTCCACTGTCATGAATGTTATTCTAATATAATTTCATCTTCCTGTGTTCATGAATTTTTTTAAATACTATATTTTTAATTATTCATTGAATTTTTATTTAAATAACATTCAATAAAAACAAATTTTTATGCATATTTTTACAAGAATATTGAAATCACTTCTACATATGTGTTGAAAAAAATATTTTTATATGATTTTATATTGGAAATGAAATATTTTATGTGTTTCATATATTTTGTGGTCCTTGGATATTTTTATGATGTTAGATGATCATGATATATCTATTCAATTCATTAGTAATGATTACGTTCTCTAGATAATTATATTAGAATTAACAGAGTAGGTTATTCCATTACTAAGGGTTCAGGTAAGTGTTCTATGAATAATATTAATCAAAGAATATATAATAATTTTCTATGAATACATATTAGTTTTCAAGGAAATATTTTAATTTCATAAGGTAAACTAATTTTCTTTTGTTTAAATAAATGATTATTCATTTTATGTGTGTAATGGTATGTATCTATGAATAAAATTAAATGGGTTTTAATGTTATTTATGAAACCCTTATGATTATTATTTTCCTTGCTGTAATCTTATAATCAATTTTATGAATAAATTTTGGTAGTATAATTGATTTCATGTTCATGTAAATGATTATTTGAGCTCAGATTTTATTATGTTAAAGGTAAACTCTCTTATATGATCTCATGATTTTTGAAAGGGGATAGAAAGTTTCTTTGTTCTATGGATTATATACCTTTTTGCGCTTTGTTTTTCTTATCCCACAATTTTAAAATATTATTCACATTTAATAAGGATGAGTAGAAATGTTAATAATGTAAAATTTACACATATAAAGGTTTCCTTAAATGAAGAATGTGTGTCGTTATAAAGAACTTATTTTTGTGGATAAATAGATACTATATGGAGATTCTTACTTTGAAATATTTTTCGATGACACTATAATACTCTTAACCTTAATGGTCCTTTGGAGATAAGTGATATAATATTTTTGTTTGAGGTTTTTTGTTTTGGATGGCTATAATTTGGTCACATTTATTGTTTTTAAATCTAGAGATGTAATGATTATGTTTTTAGTACTTGTCCTAGGAGTGTCTGTTTAGGGCTATTATATTGTTTGATTAGTTTAGGAGAGTGGTCAACCTATTATCAGGTGATGTGAAGTAACGTTTAAGCATGGGGTGAAAAATCCCTGATATGATTTATATATCCCTGTAAGGGAGTTTGTATCGTCTTAGGTTCAATATGATATAATTTATGTTTCCTAATGGTTATACAATGTGTCACTATGTTTCTAGGTCATTTTACATATGTTTCTAGGTTCGGAGGTGGTGTAACCCCGAGTTTCTTGATTATATGCTATCTGTTTCCAGGATTGGTGTGGGTACTCCCCCATGTTTTGTAATGATATGACATCCGATATGTTTCCAAGTGGGGGGTGATTGTACCCCAAAGTAACCAGATAATGTGACATATTTTTCATGGTAGGGAAATAGTTGTAATGATCATAATATATTCCACTTTTAAAAAAGGAACACTTTTCTTTAATAGTTATTTTAATCTATTTTATAATATAAGGACTATTAATTTTCATAAAAACTTTATGCATAATTAATTTATATTAATTACAATAATAATGAACAATAAAAATATATACATATTGAAATATAGTACATTAACTAAAAAGAACTCCACGGGGTTTAATTCCCCCATAATGATCACCCCTACCATAAATACATTAAAAGGAAAAATCCGTGTTATAAATTCAATAGACATTTCAAAGGTTATGTATGAACATTTGTAAGTGAATTGGTGAATGAAGAATTGATTAGGATGGACTATTTATAAGAAAATATATCCACCCAACATTTTGAACTTTGCCCAATATAGCATATAGAAATTGTGACCATTAAATAATACAATTCTAAATTATTATTGATTGTTGTGAAGATCCAACAATGTTACCATTATGACTATTTTATGATTTTATTTTTGGAAACTATTAAAAAATTTATTTTCCATTAAAATTAGGTTTTATGATAAATTCTATTGTTTTAAATAAGTTTTATTTTCCTAAAACTATCATGAAAAACAATTTTATATGATTATATAAATTAATGATTTCCTAAAAAATTTTTACCACAGCTAGTAATTTTTATATATCACAAAAATAGTTAATTATAAAAAATACATTTTTTATTTATAATTAAATTATTATATTTATAATATTAATTTTATAAATAAATTTATTTTTGGAATCAACACATCAAAATTTTCTTAGGGGTGATTTATGGTAAATTTCAAAAAACATGATTTTTGGTGGACAAAGGGAATAAACTATGTTATTATGAAATACCATAACTCTAATGATATAATCATGATTTGATCATGATTTAAATTTTCTTAATCATTATTCTTAATAAAAATTTATTTATGTAATAAAATAATACATTATTCATTACATTTATAAACACACCAATAACTTTTTTTAAACCATGATTTTATGTTTTCTAAAAAAATTATGAGTTATACGCGTATCATATTAAAATTAATTTTTATCAATTTTATAAATTGATCAAATTATATTGGTTTTAATATTTTTATTTATAATGTTTTTATTTTTTTAAAAGGTAAATTTCATTTTTAGGCACAAAAAAGCTTTCATGGGGAAAATAGAGTTACCATGGTATAGGTAAAAAATGTAAAAATTAAATGGTAAATGGTAAATACATTATACAAGTGAAAGTACAAAACATTAAATGGTTGTTTGATGTATTTCTCTTCCCTAAAAAAATTTCAACATTTATTAATAACCAAAATTGTTGAAATTAATTCTAACCAAAGGTGGGGGGCCATAAATACAAAATAATCATTATTTAGTCCTTTAAAACCACCCCTCATGTTGTTTATATAGCCCAATTACATCCCCACATTCCAAATAAAATACGTTTAGAATGAATCCTTTTTCAATTACCCTCTCAAGAGTCTCTCTAAGGGGGTTATAAGGTTTTAAATTTTCTCTCTCTTACATTAATAATCATCCACCTATGGAAAAAAAATCTGTTCCTCAACATTTTAAACTCATCTACAAATCTCATAAAATGTTGTTTGAATTAATTTTTCTTCAAGTGTTTATCAAAAATATTTTTTTGTAGATATTATTTATTGATAATTAAATTCTATTTTCCCTCACATTAAATTCCTTCCAAGATACCATTTGTACACATGTCATGCTACTGAAAAAAACTCTTGATTATCCAAGATATATTTCCATGTCTTAAGTACCCTAACCTATTTTCATTATAGGGTATTTTTTTACATGTATCATTAAACTATTTATTGGGGAAATCCATTTATGAAACATATAATCTCTTCTTGTGGGTTTTAATTGATTTGAACTTATAATTTTTTATCAATGTGGCACACATAATATTTGACATATAATTGGTGTACCTTGATAGGGATCCAATGAATTGGTTAATTTTGTAATATATAGATATTAAATGTTCATGAGACCTTCTCATTATGACTTGGTAATTGTTTATGGTACATTGGTCAAAATCCATGTTAATATGTTTTATTACACATTAGTGATGATAATTAGGGATATGTTTATGATAACTTAATGTTTGTGGTGTTGCTATTTTTCCTTGTTATACATCATGTTATATGATCATTTACTTTTTTTATGCCTCATGTTCTTATATACATGATATATTTTTATGTTTCATGTTCCACTTATGATGTCATCTTACATTGATTATCTATTTATAGGCTTTCTGATCAACCATTACATTTGGTAAATGTCCCCAATAAATATGATGTAGTGAGATGATATTGAATGGGATAAAAAGAAATCCTTTTAAAGGGATTATAAATTTCTTCATGTTTTAATTTATGTACCATGTATGTCTTATAATATATACATAGATTCCAAGACACTCAATCAAAAATGGTCATTTGGAGTTATTTATGAATTATTATTCTAAGGATTTATAGTTAAAATCATGTAATAAAAATCATGGATGTCATTTTTAGTATTGGATGATGGTTTAGTTATTTTTTGAAATTAATACTATAAAAACCATAGTATAAACCCTATGGATAATTCTAAATATAAGAAAAATTCAAAATAAAAATTGGTGAAGTATAAAGTGACATGTTTCCTAGAAATGAAACATCTCTCCAAATACTACAAGTGGTTATCACTTTGTCATAGTTTTACCTAGGGGTAATAACCCTAAAAATGGCACATTGGGACTTCACTTGATCATCTCCTAGTGCATAACAATGGGTCTTTCTCCACACATGGTTTGATAATCCTATGAGGGTATTATTTGATTATCACAATATTTTTACAAACCAACATGAATAGATGTTTAGAAACTATAGCGTTTTATTTTAAAATAAATATAAGATTAAAATACTTGATCCTCGAAACCCTATTTTAGAAAAAATGTTAGGATTAAAGTCTAATTTGGAATTTATTATGCCTGAATCATGAAATTATCCTTCTTATTATTTACATGTTAATCTTTTGTCAATGGATAGATATATAAAATAATTAATCATATTATATTTTTGTAACAGATAATTAATTTTATGTTCTATCATTTTCATTAAAATAGATCAGAGATCGTTCATAAGATGGAATAAATGAATTATTTTACAACATTGTTATCCCCTCCATATGATTTAATCATCATTATTGTTGAGAAAATATAGTTATAATTATTCCAAACATTTTTTAAATACTCATCCTGGAATAAATTAGTTGATATATCTGACAACATTCTATATCCTAAAAATTTCTGTTGGTCATGGTGTTTTTGAGGTATGATTTCAAAAATCTCAATTCTATCATCTCTTTCGACAAAGGAAAACACGACCAAGGACATGTCCAATTCTATATAGGAGTTTCAGAATTCGTATTGAATGATGAAGGGAATATCAAAAATGTTAAAGAAGACCCAGATTATTTAAATTAAAGGTATGAATTTCAACTTATTGATCAATAAGAGAAAAATGCGAGAATCAAATTTTTAAGGGGGGAAATGTAATGTCTAGTAAATTTTTATATTTTAATAAAAGAACACTTGCCTCTAAAGATTTATTTTATTTCATTTCACAATAGAATGTCTATTGTATCTCATAAGAACATTACTCATCATGTATTTATATGAATTACAAAAAGGAACAATAAAGGGATATACACATAGAATAATATTACATTAACTAAAAGGAACTCCATAGGCATGAATTCACACATAATGATTTCCTATTCCATAAATACTATAAAAATAAAGATAAGTGTAAGTAAAAAATATATATTATCAAAGTTTATGTAAGAACCTTTGTAAGTAAATTAGTGAATGACGAACTGTGCAGGGTGAAGTATTTATAAGAAAATATGGTCATCTGAAATTCTAAACATTGCCTAACACAGTAAATTGAAATTGTGACCATTAAAAATATTGTTGGAAATTATTATAGTTAATAATGATGTTTCAATAAAGTGACCATTGAGATTAATTTATGATTTTATTTTTGGAAAGTGTTAAAATATATAATTTCCATTAAAATTATTTTTATGATAAATTAATATTTTTACGATACATTTATATGTTTTATGATAAATTTATATGTTTTAAATAAATTTTATTTTCATGAAATTTTATTATAACATTTTTATATCATAATATAAATTAAATAAGTGCTAAGTTGTTTTTATATTGGTTAAAAAGTTCTATATTTCATTAAAACTATTAATATTAAATAACTAAAGTTTTTTATTTAAAATCTAATATTTTCATATTTATAATATTATTTTGATAAATTAAATATAATTTTTAAAATCAGAACATAAAAATAACCCTAAGACATTTTTATGGAAATTTTCTAAAAAAGTTGATTTTTTTTATAAAAAAAGAAAATACCGTGATATTACAAAACACCATAAATATGATGATATAATAATTATATGGTAATGATTCAAAATTTATTATTCATTATTATTGATCAAAATTTATTGAAGGAAAAACATAATTCATAATGCATTACATTTAGAAACACATGTTCACCATTTCAAAATAATGATTTTATCTTTTCTAAAAAGGTATTTTTATGAGTTATATGTTTATCATGTAAGAATGGATTTTAATCACTTTTACAAATTAAACCATGTAAAATGGATTGAATATATGTACTTAGAGTGTCCATATTTGAAAATAAGGCCGATTTTATTTTATACCCAGAAAGATTATTGTGGTAAAAAAGAGTAAATGGGATATATGTAAAATAATGTAAAAGGATTAATCCAAAAGATAAATACATATGACAACTAAAATTGACAAAATTAAATGGTTGATTGAGATATTTCTCATCCCTAGCCAAACATTTCAACATTTATTATCAATTAAAATCATTGAAATTAATGTCACCAAAATGTGGTTATCCTTAAATACAAAATAATAATTTTTTAATGCTATAAAATCATCCTTCCTCATGTATAAATACTCCTCATTAACATAGGGTTTGGTATTATTTCTAATATCATGATCTCCAATGACAAGCTATTTTTTATCAATGGAAGGAAAAGATCAGTTGATGGCTTCAATGGGTTGATGGGGTCTATAAAATATAGAGCAGACAACGGAGAAACCATGGGAAAAGCTATGTTTTTATTTATAAATTGTGTTCTCACAATCATGAAAACCGTATATAGGACAAGTTGGGTATAAAAAGAAGGAGATTCCAAATCGAGTTCCTTGGTTCTCATAATTAGGATGACATGGTCAAGAATATTTTCTTCAAAATCATTGTTAATTTAATCACTCGCTACACATGTAACTAGAAAATCAAATTCATATTGATTGAGATGTGATGATCATCTGAGGAGGACCTCTAGTCTCATGAGATATATGATTCCACATGTGGAAATCTTAAAAGATAAGACTTTATGGGTGGTTAGATGCTGTGACATTAGCTTTTGGAAGGAGAACTGGTTAGAAGAAACCCCCTTCTTCCCTTGTAGCCCAGTCTATGACATTTATTACCACATACATGAAACAAAATAGAATAATGCAGTGAGTAATACAAACAAATCAAAAACATTCTTCATAAAATGAAAACACATTAAAAGAGTTATAATAATGGTATGATCTGCATGTAATAACAGAAGAAAAATAGATACTATATAAAAAAAGAACATGAGTAGGATCGAACCACTTCATAAATTAATGTAGTCATCATCTACATGTTATATTTTCAAAAAAATAGAATACGAGAAGCAGTAAATAGATAAGAGGATTTATGTGGTTTGAACAATTCGTTTTTGTGCATGGTACATGGTGAATGATCATCAAAGGGTTCACAATGTAATGTGAAAAGGTGTACAAGAAGCAGTGAGATATATGAACAAAATAGGATCAAATATATACATGGATCACATTATGAAAAAAAGAAGCATTCACTAGACATAAAAAACGACCAGGAAAACATAAAAAAGACTGAGAAACCCTTAACGAGGCTTAACCAAACATTTATCAAAGTAGATGATCCCTGATGGGGTTGAAATCATCATTCTCATTTCCTCTTGGTCTAAAGTCCTTCATATCATCATTTTTGGGGTTCCACACCAAGTTCATCACCCTCTGATTTCAAGAAATAGAACTCCATGACTCTTTGTGACCTATCTACAAACACATCGGAAAAAGTGGAGCTTCCGGATTTTTTCTCCAACTCCAACCATCTAGGGAGCAACGCTGATCCATCCTTCTTATGCAGCCACAAGGATCACGATACCTCTACCTCGGGGAACAAGATTCATGTGATGGATACAGTTCAATTTCACAAAAAAGGTAGAAAATAATTCATATTAAAAATGAATTTAATTGACAAAAATGTGAATATAATGTTTACAATTTCCCTCTTTAGTAATTAAAATTCAGGAATATAAATTTAATTTACAAATATCACATAATCCCCACAGTGAAAATTAAATACCTCCACCAATGATGATTCTGCACCATCTACAACCATCAATTCAGGCACTTCCAAACTAGGAAATAATCAATCCTTGAGAACACAAACATCAAAATCACCATCAAGGGAAGCTTAGTCATTAATGAATGATTCATCATTAATTAAATATTTATCATCACTATCACACCATACATTTTAATCACATAACACTTAATCTTCCACTTCAACATCATTCATCTCATCAACAACTCGTGCGCATTTTGTAACATTGAAATTCGAATAAGACAAAGTTTCTAAGATTGATTTTGATATGAATGTATATTCAATCTCTTCAACCCCAGCGACAACAGCATACACACCCCATGTTAAACCTTCAATACCCTCATCATTAAATACAACGTCATTATCATCATCCTCATCCTCTTCGACCCTCACAATAAGTCATTCATTTCTATCATCAAACTCTTTGAGTGTAATGAGATCATTGACTTCATGGTTTTCAAACTGATGCTTCAATGCACGATTATATTTGATGAAAACCAATTCATTTAGTTTTTCTAAGACAAACTATTACTCGTTTTACTATGAAGCATCAATATAATTCTACTGTTAATGTTATAAAGTTTATAATAATAAAGAAAATGAATTTAGAAAAGAAACATACATGATCAAATATGATCCAATTTATCTCACATCCCGATGAAATACAAGTGAGATTAAGAACCTTCTGAGAAATTTTTCCTAAGTTTGGGATTGGGGATGCAACATAGAACACCATTTAGTAGGAGTCTTCTTATTGTGATGTCTAATTGCTAATTAATTTTCATATAGACCCTAGAACTCCTTCTATATAGTAATTTCACACATGAATATTTCTTAAAACTCAAATCATGGAACTAGCCTTTGAATAGATTTAATTAATCCATCTTTTACTTCCAAATCCAACAAAATTCAGGATTCAAGAAATACCTCACAGCATGAAAAGGCTGATGAAGCTAAATATCCCTCCCGGAATTAATAATTGTAAAAAAAAAATTCATTTTCTTCCTTCATCAAAAAAACCCTCATGATTGCCTCTTTATCCATATCCATGGCTTCATAGATGTATATCATTGGTGTCTTTTTCTATCCATCAACCAATGTAAGCAATTTTTCCAGTGGATTGGTCACTTTATGACAATACAAAATAGTATTCCAAAATTTTGGCATCAATGTTATTTTAGAAATGAGTTTTCTTTGCACCTCTTTAGCCCATATTATTCTTTCCCATCCATCTGATGTGAACATATTCCTCAAATTCTCCTTCTTCTTATGAATACATTCCATTTTGAAGAAAGTAGTAGAAAATCATGTTTTTCTTGAGTTGAAAAAACGATTTCTTCCCTATGAATTCTTTCATCATATTCAACACCTTTGAACAAGTATATATAAATGAGCTCAAATTAATTGACCGTTTCAATTTTATCATTCTAATGTCATGTTTTCCAATATCCAACAATATCAAATCCAAACAATGGGTGTGCATGGAGTCCAATAAAGATTTGGACGCTTTACCACAATTATTTTCCCTAAAAATAGAATTTGAAAATATGAAACAAACTACAATAAAATTATTAATATGCATAATGTATGTATAATCATAAATACTAATAATATTGATAGAAATAGGACCCACTAACAAATTTGATTGGTGATATCAATGACTACTTGAACCACGTTTTCTGGACAAATATATTCTACAAATTATCCAAGAAATTCAAATATTATTCCTCCATTTTTTCAAAATGATGAAGCATCGATTGAATCAAAGAAGATGACCCCTTTGCAAAAATTCACCAAGAAAGTGATCAATGTCATTTTCCTTTTGTTCGTTTAACCATCGGACATAATTGTGCAACCATTTGTTTCCCAATATTGTACATGTTCTTCCGTCATTGCCTTTGTGTGCCACATTTCTTTATTTATCAAGTGAACTCTCACCTCGTGATATATTGGTGGCTTTATTACTGGACAAAATTTTCCAATTGATTCAATAATGCGATGAAATCTATCAAATTTCACGTCATTGAAAGTTATTCCCACATCGTACATCAATCCTAAAACTTGTGTACATGCTATAATGTATTTTTTTTGTGATCTTCGGTTTTGTATGCATCTATGATTTTCATTTGTGTTCATTTCATACCAGGAACAATTTATTTTGGGTCACGTGTAAAATATGTATCCATTGGTACAATATCACATGATGACATAAATGACGACTTTCCCGTAATAATTTTCCAGTCCTTGGATTGATCTTTTCTTTGTCATCATCATCTTCATCCTCATAATAGAAATCAACAATATCTAAAAGTATGTTTCACTGTTTTTTATCTTCTTCCTTTTTGATCATATATTGTTTATATCCATGTTCACATGATCCCAAAATTTCTAATAAGTGGTATAATTTCAATATCATCCAACCAAGTGTTGTTTCAATCGACTAATACCTCCTCTTTTTTGTTTTTAAACAGAAATGCATGTTACTAAATCTTTGTCACCAGGGTTTCCTTGGTAATCATACTTCCAAGGCGCATCTTTCATTACACTACATCGAGTTTCAATAGTTTGTGTTTCAGTATGATTATCACCCATAATTTCACTGTTGGGTGGCTGTTGCAGCTGATGTTGATTGAAATAGAACACCCAAAGTTAGAAAGAAGGAATAAAATTAAAATTGAGACATGAATAAATAAAAATTGAAAACATATGTGGAATAATATGAGATATGAATAGAAATAAACTTTTGGTTTTAGAAGAATCAATCAAAGAATAAATCCAGGGAGGAGAATTATTGTCCCGTGTCACTAAATGCCTACTTCTGCCAAATTCATTTGTTGTTATTCCCTATTTCCACCCAATGCATTTGATTCTATTATTTATTTCCACCCAAAGAATTTGATTCTATTCCAAATGTCATGCAGCGTTCTGTGTATTTTTGGCAAGTGTTCTATATTTACAGTTTGGTTAATTTTATATTAAAATATTAAATGTTATTGTTGGGAAAAAATCCCTCAATTTAACATTGTAGTGTTTTTTGGTTGATTGTGTATTTTGAGAAACCAGGTTTCCAAGGTCAGTCATGGAGTTCCATAAATATTGTTGATGTGACATGTTGACAAAGATCTATGTCCAATGAATGAATTCTCTAGAGGTGGTACAGAAAAGTATGTATACAAGGTGGCACTATTTCCTAGTGTTTTTCATATTTTTTGGGTCTAATGTTTATGGGATGGTTCAATAGTCGCGAAAGTTGGTTATCCATGAATTCTTAACAAAAATATGGAGAAGGAATGAGTTTTTCAATGATTTGAGTTTCGTGAGGATGTCAATCTTCACCAAGGTAGCTTGTTCCATGAAGGTAATAATATTTGTGAATGCTCGAAGGGTTGATAGTAATATTCATGAATACGAGAAGCTTCATCAATGCGAAACTTTTCCTAGTGCATTGTGAAAACAATGAGATTCACGAACATAATTGGTGTGATTTGAAAAAATGCAGTGGTGAGATTCAATGTTTTTAAAATGGGAGGAAACACCTATAAGTAGGCCTCTACCCCCAACATTAGAGTAGATCAAGTGTTATCGAAATTTCAAAGGCTCCAAAGTTTTGATGGTGATTCACCAAGGTTGTTCTTGAGAAAATGTTAGTGAGGAAAGTATGTTGGCGAAGGCTATGTAAAAAACCAAATGTTCTATGTATTTTGAATGTATTTATATTCGTGAAGTCTATCCATGCTTCACGAAATTAATGAGCTTCATGAAGGATATCTAAGCACTACAAAAGTTGTTAGCTTTGTGAAAGTGTTGAGCTTTGCTAATGTTGTGAGCACCAGGAAAGGAAGTGAGCTTCACTAAAGGTAGTGAGCTTCGTGAAAGGAAGTGAGATTCATGAAAGTAAGTGAGATGTGCCAATAGTGTGTGCTTTGAAAAAGTTGTGATCATCGGGAAGGTAAATGATATTCGTGAAGAAACTAATATTAGAAAATGTAGTGAGCATCACGAACCAGAAGGGATAGCCAAGTAATTCTATCGTAAAGGGGTATTCATCATGAAGATGAAAGTGGAACTTAGTGATGCACCAAATGAAATGTAAAACATATTGATTGAAGTGATCAAAAAAGGTTATTCTAAAGGATAAGAGAGCACACTTCAGATGAGAGAGCGGTGAGCTCTGACATTTTGATTGTTTGTAAACCGAGAGGGATAGTGATTCTACTTTGAATTTATCAAGACAATGAGTATCCGCATAGAATTGATCTATCATGAACCTTGTATTAGCAGTTATACTTAGTGGATTTGGAACATCGTTATATTATCGTTGTATGATACTTGTATGTATCCTACGGAGGGTGAACCAAGTAAGAATTTATGTGCCCTTGTGGTTTCTCTTCTACATTACTTTTAATGCACCTTCATAAGATAAATAAGAAAAGATTAAAATCAGCATAAACACTTACAAAAAAATAAAGTGACCCTTATAATAAAGAGGTCAAGATCCATTAGGGTAGGAAGAATTCTGAAAAGAATATTCATACCCTGATTCACCCCCCCCCCTCTCAGGATATATAAGACCCTTTTGAGCATAACAGTTATATTTAACACTTCCCTGATTACCATCTCCGTATAGCCACAATTTCTGATGATTTCCCTCGCCTCATTTCACCCCTGATTTCCATTACCACCCCTGATATCCATCCAGTCACCCCCATTTTTTCTCCTCCTTTTGTACCAACGATTTATAAAGCCTCTATTCCCTTTGATTTCTATAGCCACCGGTATGCCTTATAGTACCTGGAATATTAGTTCTTCCTGGGTTGGTGTGTCAAGCGCACTAGGTGTGCCCCCCCCGCCAAGGCGTGTAGAGGCGTGTGCCTTTGACAAATATTTGGCGAACGGGTTGACATGTACTAGGAGTACACACCTAGATGTCCATGTCACCCCACACAATTATATATGGTATGTACACGGGCATGCCGATGTACACAGGCAGGCTAGAGTACACAGGAAAAGATGTGTACTCAGACATGGCCAAGTACACGGGAACAACCCAATGTACACGAGCAAGGGAAGAATGGCACATCGGGTGACAAGGAGGCATCCACACATCTTGTATTGGGAAAAGTTCATGTCATGTGAGCATGAGATATAGGCAGTGTCAGGATTTGAGAGATGTTGTATACCCCTTTAGGATAGATTGGAGTCCTCTTTCTTCTCAGCTCAGCTTTTTGTAAGCTTGTCTGAGCTTCCGTGGACTACTATCGGTTAAGTGTGTTCCATATATCCATTCCTATGAGGTTTCGGTGTAGCATATAATTCCTATCATTGAGGATGACCCTTCTGTAGCTTTCTGATGATCATTGAAGTGTGGGAGATTTCCCTTATTCTATGTTGTGTTGTCTTAGCTCACTTCCATTTGATCTCTCAACATCTTGGATCATGTATTCCTCCAAGAGGCTAAAAGCGATCCTTATGTACATCATGATTCCCTAGGTAGGGTTTGTAGAATTGGTGTGACCATAACTTAAACAGACGTCAATCCCCTATCTCGGAGGGTAATTTCAGTACGTTCTGGTGTCCCCCCAGTGTGCCTTGGGTGTTGACCCCTAGCTTTGTATCAAGATTTGATATTTCTAATAGAGTATTAGTTCACTGGATTGTGAATCATGGACAAATCCTCTCAGTTTCCCATGTTCTTCTTCATTGTAAGACCTGACATGCATTACCTTTGGAATGAGTGTCATCAGTGGAAGTATAACTCAGGGAGCGGTTCCTCCCGAATGAGTGTGACCTCTGGGATGACAGGGATGTGCCATTGGCTTAGAGATACTAAATGGGTTATATCACATGGTTGAGTGACATCAAGGATGATATGCATCATGGAGTGAGATCTCCTAGACCAGTGTTACCTTGAAACATCATAGCAGATCTATGTCTGGGAGTGGTTGAGACCTTTTGTGACTCCGAATCATTTACGAGTATATCTGGGATATTCGTGGTTATCAGTATGTCTCATATCTTATTTGGCATACCTGTTTTTGATGAAATGAATACTCTTAATGCATTTTGCTTTGTAATTTCAGGGTTTCTTACTTGGTATTGTTATACTAACCCCAATATTGGTTATGACCACACATGTCATGTCTAATGAAGATGAAAACCTTTTTACAGAGTCTTTAGAGGACCAGTAGCATGTGGATCTTAATTTGGACAAGACAGACTGAGTGTTATACCAGTGTTGCAATTGATCACAGTCCCCTCCTTAATAGGATGAACATCACTTTCCAATCATTGTATGGGCTTGTATTTGGCCTCTTTTATGTTATCTAATACATTATATTTCACTCTGATTGTGAGATTATAGACTTATGCATGAATTTTTATTAGTTCTACATTTCATCATTGTTTGGGATTGGAGATGGTGTGTGTGTGCATTTACATTAAGTTAATTCTTCCCATGTGTGTGATATGCCTACTCAGCAGCTGGACTTTAGCCCATAGATTATTGAAGGTGGGCTTGGGGTAATTGCAGCTTGAGTCCTATTAGGTCGGGTCGTGACATAGTGATATCAAAGGAGATACTCAGTCTGAAGTGTTATGACACTACCTTGGTTGAGATGTAGGGTTCACAAGATGTTCCATCTTAGGACTAAAGTCTTTGATATTGGTTTGGATTTAATAGAAATAGTGTTAAGTGTCAGGAGATCAGCTTTCATGCCCTGTATTTTAGTGTTGGTACCGACGCCCGACCTACCGATGCCCAACCAACCGACGCTCGATCTACCGACCTAACGATGCCTGACCTACCGTTTGGAAAACTCTTGAAATGAGTCACCGTGACTCCCCAGAACACCTAAAAAATGTATTTTCACAATGGAATGGACAATAGAGGTATGGTCTATTAAAATAACCAATTATAAATAGTAGGTCGGGGGAGAGGTAGGGAGAAAGGAATATCGTGGGAATCGACCTTCTAGATTGGATAGCTTCGACTTTGGAGGGAGTGAAAGCACCCTAAGTGTTATCCATACCCTTCTTCTTCTAATCTTTTTCCAACACTCCATGAAATTATCTGGTTCATTTCAGTTATACATACTAGTAGTATTATGTTTCTATCAATTGGTCCGACCTGTCTTCGGCTCCTCTTCTCAAACAAAGGGCGTATGTCTCACCGTTCTTCCTCGGTCGCATCATCTCCCTCGAATGGGAGACCTACTAGATCACCAATTGAGGCTCATCTGAGGTGAACTCTAACCATACCATCTACTCCACCTTCATTTGGCGGTGACATTCATAGTGAGCTCACGTGCAGTGGTGGTGCTTTCACTCGGAGGTGTGAAAAACCAACTATCATCCAAGGGGTGAGGTGTACTTCCCACTCGCATTCACTAGAGACACAAATGACCTAAACGAATCAGCTAGAACGTGCACCTCCTGGTTACATCTGTGTGCAGAGGTGCGCAACCAGTTGCGATCATTGGGGTGAAGCACCACATTTGGTATGATCACAGAATTGTGCCCCATTTTTAGTATGCTTGGTCAAGGCACACTAAGGAGACACCCCCATAAAATTGTGGCAGTGCACTCTATTGCCACCCATCCATCGATCCCCTACAATTTCGTCTCTATCATCCACCACTCATGTGTTTGGTTGACCTGTTCACGAATCTTTTCTGGCATTGTATCTAGCACGGCCAACCGCACGTAGCTATTGAAAAAACAGAGGCAAGTCTCCCAACTTGATTTTTTTCTTTTAAGAAAAAAAATCAAAAAAAATCTCACTACATCAGGGAGAAAAAGAATATTTTTCATGGATATGGTGAATCACATGCATGCGAGAGCTCTGGGCATCACTGTCTAGGCTAGACAAATGTCTAGAAAGGCGCTCTCACCAACTAATGCTACTAGAGTTTCTTGCATAAACATTAATAGACAAAGCTGAGGCTCATTTCTCAAGCTAAGAAACTCTGAAAGTGATGAAAATACCCATGATGATACTTTGAATGATGATTATGTATTAAATTTGGTTTTTTATGACCAAATGACCTACAACTATGTTTAATTATGCACAACTCAAAGAATCGCTCTTTGAGTAACTTGGAAACTCTTTCAGGGAAGCCCTTGCAACTATGTCTGAGTTTCAATCATCAGTAACGCAACAATCCTCGTAATAATTAGCAGAGCCTAACGCACATGGGACTCTATGATGGAGAAAGGGGATGGCTGAAATTCATGACGATAGGACCCCCATTTGGTCTATGTTAGAGCTGCCAAACAAGGAGGATCCAGACACTTCCAGGTCTATAGTGCTGGAGCACAAGCTGCAGCTACATGAGTCAGCTAAAACATGGGATCCTATTCTTTTACCGCCAGTTGGACAAGCTAGTATCATGGTGACGAGATCAGTCCCCATGTTTATCAAGTAAACCTTTAGTTTTTACAATAAATAAACAGATTATTTTCATTCTCACTTGTGGCCTAGTTCAATGTAGCCCATAAGGGGAATTCTAAATGGAATAAGGGAAAACAATATGTAACGAGACATTCTCAACATCATCTATCAAAAACCGATTCATGATATAGTTTGGTGTGTTGGGGAGATTTTATGGCGTGCACCTACGAAATGGACACCTTATACAGGACCGCAACAGTTCTGTCCTCAGTCAATGGTGTTGCTTGATTTAGCCCGAAGCGCAAAATTGATGAGCATGCAGAAGATTGTCTTGAATTATTGTCCTTAGTTCTATGGAGCAAAGCATGGGAGATTTATTTACATGCCTGTAAGATCCACTACCCAGACGACAAGGTGAATTTTCAAGAAGGTGACAGAGATAAGGACCCAGGGTTATAGGGGTCTTTTCAGGAAGGATATTGTTAGAGTGGGTAGAATATTGTTAGAGAAGTTGGGATCATGTGGGTAAGGAACCTATTATAAATAGGAAGTAGGGGTGAGTGAAGGGGAGTCATAAATATCATGGGAATCAGTCTTCTTTCTTTGAAATATTTAGCTTCGGTAGGAGTGCTAGCTCCTGAAGTGTTCTCCATCCCCTTCATTCATTCTTCTTCTACTCCATGTAATTATATGGTTCATTTTAGTTTACAAGTGGTACATTATTTATATCATGGACCATTTTCATCATTATAGGAATGATCAGACTTGAGTCCGACATGGATTCCCCAGGTAAGGCCTTGAGCACTCAAAGGATGTTATTCAAATTCCTTGAGCCGGTTGGCAAGGGACATACCCACCTTATAACATGGTCCTTTTCTATTAATTGTTTTTTGGTGTGACTCTATAGGATCACTCTCCTCTTCCGAAAAATTAGAATGTCATGGATGCACTCATTGGATTCAACATGATGTCTTAAGACATTAGACATATGAATTATTCTCCTTGGGATCTAGTCATGCTTAGTTTGGGATTTACATTGGGCTTTATCCATGGACTCGAATGGATATATTTCCAGTGGAATGGTTTGGCTATAACCCATGGATTACACTTAGAACTTATTTCTAGGATGCATGGTTTTGTATCGTGAACTAGTCTGGCCTTCTAAGGTCAAGGATTCCATCTTTCCTCTTGGATCCTTTTTACTATTAATATCATTATTATTCCCATGGTCACTTGTGTTTTCTTATCTAATCCCATTACTAAATAATTAAATGAACATGTGTAGAGACATCCATCATAGGATGTAGTAGGTATGGTTGGATAGGTGTATCATACGGTACCTGAGCTCGACTTGGGTTGTATTTATTTACTGTTATACTTTGATATACATGCACACTATTATAGTTAATATTCACAAACTGGATTTTTATATCCACCGTTGATGGTGACTGACTGAGTTTATCTCACATCCTATCTGGACTGCTGATGGTACTCGAAAAGATTATATGATTGTATTTGTGGAAAGGTGGAAGCATCCAGTTATGGATGTATGACTTCTTGTATTAGGATGGAAGCTACGTAATAGATAACTAAGCTAGTGCTCAAGTTGCATGGATAGTTTTTGGTCTTTTTAATTCATTTGTATCTATTTTTTTCATGTATGATTGTTCTTTTGTATATACATGACATCATTATTTAATATGGTACTCTTTCAGCTCTTGAGTTGATTATTTATGACTCAGATGTTTATGATTGTTCAGGTTTCTCATCTACTATTACTGCATCTATTGTTTCTTTATACCTTTTTTACCATTGTGTTACACTCTGATCATAAGGGTATGGTCTCCCCATGGAACCACCATGGCACCTCGATGCTAGTCAATAATCTCTGGCGTGGAGGGAGTCATGATTGAGGTCATATGGTCAAGCAGGATCAGTTACTCAAGAGTGAATCAGGTCTGGGATGTCACAATGTGGTATCAGAATGGTTTCTTTTCTTGTCTTATTGTTTGGGAAATTTATACCAGATATGAGTAATGTGTTAGAACATGGTCATAATTTTTTCTGGGAAGAGCTAACCCACATTTTGGGTACACACCCAGTTTTATGGAATGGGAAATAATTGTTTTATATTCTACCTATTATGGTTGATATATTTTCACCATTAGGAGATGAACATGATTGTTGTAGATGTTATGTTTTATGGAAAATCTACTTTGACCAGGTATGGCAAGGATCATTGCTACATGCATCATCATAGGCACATAGGGAATCACCTGTCATGCATATGTCATCCCATATAGGTTCATTTTGTTTCTTACATTTCTTATGTTACTGGGATTGTTACATGTTCTTTGGTTGTGATATATTCCTATGCCACTAATATCTCTTTTAGGAAAATGGAAATTGGTTGTTTAAAATGTCAGCCTCAACCAAAATTGTGTTTTCTCGTATAGCTTGATGTTGGCATCTTAAATAACCAATTTTCATCCATATAAGATATGTACCCCTAGTTTCATGAGATGAACTTTGGAAACGGTTAGATGAGTACCAGTTATAATTTATAATGATTATAGGAGTTTATAAATTGAAAAGGGTAATTCATAAAATCAAGTGATCATATTTTACCTGTTACATACTGAGATTGAATGTAAGGGGGGATGGTGGTAATTACATGGGTGTCGATATCAGTTTATAAAATGTATTGGACTTTATTAATAGGGGATGTTAATCAATTTAATTGAACCTTTTATTATGAATATATGCACATACGGACGTAAAATGTGAATTTTGAATTATAATTAAAATGATTTCCAGTAAATATGATGGGAAAGTGAAACTTAATGAGTTTTTTACTCCTCACCATGCAATTGACCCCATATATTGGAAACCCAATTATTGAAAACATAAATACTTACCAATACCCTAGACATAGACCCGGGTAGTTGGGATAGTATGCCTTGGGTAGTGAGCCCTATGGGAAGTGAGCCCTATGTTTATCTTTCTGTAATAAGTGAAATTCAGTTGTTTTTCCTTGATTCATTTATTATTCTGATTGAGATCTTCTTCTGTGCTTTTATCAAATATTGTTTTGAGTAGTTTTTTTGGCATTTGTAAAGCTATGCCACCACATAATCCTTGAGTCGTGCGTTAGGAGGGTGGAAACGATCATGCTCTAGAGATGGTGGACCTTGAACCACCAGTATTACCTCTATGATTGTCACTTGTTGTGCCACATATTGTGTTCTTGAACTGGGAACTAACACTCATATTTAAAAAATTTTCCTACGCTTGATGCAATCTATGCAGGGTGTTCCACAGCCTGTACCTATGATGTATGATCTTACTCATGAGTTTCAACAGTAGAAACCTCTCATCATCTTAAAGGATGAAAGATTCCAGGGTGTTGAGTCATGGATAAATGTCATTTTAGATATCATCGATCATCTAGAGATTCCACTAGAGAAGAGGGTCAAGGTCTATACCTTCATGTTGTGTGATTTTTTCAAATACTGGTGGAATATGATTACCTGGATAGGTCATTATCATGGCATGGCCCGAGATGACTTTTAAACTACATTCTCTGATTACTTATTTCATGAGATGGTGAGAGAAAACTAAGCCCAGAAGTTTATGCACCTAGAGAATGGTGATGGGTCTGTTATGGAATACTAATTTCACTTCATTGGGATTTAACCCTTTTCATCGATTCTTGTTAGTGATGAGCTATCGCGAGAAAGATGCTTCGAGGATGGGCTCAGTTATGTCATACACTCTCATGTGAAAGACTTCCTCCTATCTATTATATCCGATATTGTGATCCAAGCTCTTATCAACGAGCGCAACATGAGAGAAACTAATAGTACTGGGTGCATGGGGTCAGTGTCGAGGTAGGGTAGCAGTTCTTCCAGCGATAGGAAGCGTCTCCTTGAGGATTCTCGTCAGAATAGTGGCAGCCAATGTATTTTCTCGGTTATCTCTATATAATTCCATCAGTGTGAATGGTAGGGCCATGTGAAGCCATGGTGTGATAGAGACCCATTGGAATATCGTGCATGATGTCAGATGGGTCATCAACAAAGGTTTTTTGGACCATTCTATCTTCTTCTATAAGAATAGGACCCACACCATTTCCACCTTCAGAAGAAGGATCAGTTGCTCAGCATTAGGTTGGATGATGGAGTATAACTAGCCGAAAAGGCTGAGGAGGAGGTCATGGCCAATGTAGAAAAACATCTGATTTTCAGCGATAACATACCATACCTTCTTAGGGTAGTATGGTTGTAGTTCAAGGTCATAGATTAGGACAATTTCACAAATTACAGTATATACCAAAGAATAATAGTTCAGGACCGCCTACTTTACATGGTAATATACTAATAGTCCTTATCTCCTTTGTTCGATACAGTTATCTTGCACTCCTTTATCATTGTATCAATCGTGGGATGTATTAGCCTTCATGTTCAATACATATGTGGGGTCATGACCATGGACACACTGTTGGGTGTACGGTCAAAGGGTATACAACAATTCAAGGATTTTCCTCTTGAGATTGGCAGTTAAAATTTCATTATCTCTGGGATGACAAGGTTTGATGTCAAATTTGTGATGTATTGGATAATACCTTATCATTCCCCCATTGACTATTATCGTCATAAGGAGACTTTCATATTTCTTAAGGGTCGTAGATATGTATATAAGGGTGAATGGGATGTTCAGGTCGGTTGATCTGGACTATAGCGTCGTGGTTTGGGACAAGTGACACTCCAAATTTTCAACCTTTTCTTGGATGATCAGACGGTGTGTCTGACAGATTTTCCTCCGAGGGTGGATCATTTTAGGGATGTTTTTCTAAAACACTACTCTAGAATACCTCCTAGAGAGAGATATAGTGTTCAATAGAGCTCATTCAAGGAGTAGCTCTAGTATCTATTCCTACATACAAGATGATACCTACTAAGCTTCAGAAGCTCAAGAGATAGTTGTATAGTGGAATGTAAGGGTTTTATTTTGCTCAGTACTTTTCTTTAGGGTTTTTATATACATTTGGACAAGAATTCAGATGGAACCCTCAGACTTTTCATGGATTACCGATGGTTGAACCCTCTTACAATTAAGAATTGATATATGTTATCCATGAATAAATGATCTTTTTACCATATCTGAGGAGAAAGAGTGTTCTCAAAGATCATCTTGAGATCGTACTATCATTAGGTGTGAGTCAAACCTTCAGACATACCATGAATGGATTTCTGATGTCGATACGGTTTATATGAGTTTTTGTTATTTTGTTCAGTCTTAGAAACACGCTGGTTGTTTTCCTTATCTTTATGAATTCGGTTTTCTAACCATACTTGGACTTCATTGTGATTTTTGTTGGCGATGTCATGGTGTATTCTCTTAATCAAATCAACAATTTCAAATATCTGAAGATCATATTTAATACACTACTATATCATTAGTTATATTCTATGCTTATAAATTTCAACTTATGGGTTGACAAGGTTCACTTATTAAGTCATATTATCTTGGAAACAAGAGAGTTGAACTAGAAAATGTGAGTATTGTTTCCTAGGAGCATCCCAATAATGTTTTTTATATATGAAGTTTCATGGGGCTAGTTGGCTATTACTGATGTTTTATACATGACTTATCTAGAATTGTGGTTCCTATTAAAGATCTCATAAATAAGGTTGTGATGTTCTTGTGGTCTGAAGTGTGCGAGAAGACCTTTCAAAAGCTGAAAGGAAGACTTCAAAACCAATCTTGATTCTTCCAGAGCCTAGCATAGGTTCTTTAGCTTTATGTGATGCATGAGGCATCGAGATGGGTGCAGTAATGATGTAGGAGGATCGAGTCATTGAGTACAGATATCACTATTTGAGACCTCAGGATTGTACTTACCCAACGCACGACCTCAAGCATGTAGTGGTTGTTCATGTCTTGCATTGCTGAATACATTATCTTATAGAATATAGATTTGTAGTTTTTAAAGACCACAAAAGCCTCAAATATATTTTCATACAGCTGAACTTGAACATCAACCAACAGTTATGGGCCGAATACCATAATTTCATCAATGGTGTGTGTATCTCAGATGAGCCCTCTCAGTTTCTTGTGTCCTCCTTTCTGGATAGACTCGACAAGCGTGAACTCTGGGATGAAGATGAGTGTCTTCAGTTTAATTATAGCATGGGGAGCGGTACCAGCCGGACGAGCATGACCTTTAGGATGGCAGAGAGATGCAAATCGGCTTAGCAACACTCGATTGTGTGTGTATCTTGGATAAACCCTCTATCTTGCAGTGGTTGTTCATGTCTTGAGTTTCTAGAGACATTATCTTGTATAAGAGTTATTTGTAGTTTTATATACCACAAAAGCCTCAAATATATTTTCATACAAGATAGATTGAACCTCGGTCAACAGAGATGGTTCAAATACCATCATTCTGTTGATGGAGTGTGTATCTTGGATAAAACCTCTTAGTTTCTTATGTTCTTATTTCTGGATATACCCAAATAGCAAGACCTCTAGGATAAGGATGAGTGTCTTCAGTGGCATTATAGATCAGGGATCGGTACCAACCAGATGTGTGTGACCTTTAGGATGGATGTGATGTGATATCGTCTTAGCTATAGTCGATTAGTGATTTCTCTCTATTATGTGCCATCAGGGATGACAGGCCTCACAGAGTGAGATCTCTTTGACTAGCGTTACCTTGAAACCTCATAGAAAATATATGGATGGAAATGGTTGATACCGTTTACAACTCAGAGACCTTTATGAGAATATCTGGGATATCATTGGTTATTGTTAGGTCTTATATCTTGTTTGAAATACTTTCTTTTGATGAGATGACTACTCTGAATGTTTTATGTTTGGTGATTTTTGGATGTCCTACTAGGTATTTTTATACTCACCTCTACAAGTGCTCTTCCTAAACATGTCGTGTCTTATGCAGATGAAAATCCTTTTTGTGGAGTCCTTGGAGGACCAGGAGTGGGTGGATCTTAGTTTGGACTAGACAGAGCGAGGAGCATACCAATGTTTCATTTTACAACAATCCCCTCCTTCTAAGCAGGCCAGAATTCACTTTCTAGGTTTTGGGTGGGATTTTATATTCCACCTTTTTATGTTCACCAATACTTTATTTCATACTAAGATTGTGGGATTAAAAATGTATGCATGCATTGTTATCATTTGTTTTACATTTCATCATTTTATGGACTTGGAGATCAATGTGTGTGTGTAGGTACATTAGGCTAATGTCTCCCATGTGTGTTATGGCTACTCGGTGCTAGTCACTAGCCCCTAACCTATTAGAGGCAGACTTGGAGTAGTTGCAGCTTGAGTCCCGTTAGATCGAGTAATGAAATAAACAAGATCTAGTCCATGAGAAACACATACATTCCAAGGGAAGAAAGCTACCAACTGAGGAAAAACCCACCCAAATCTAGTCCACTTAGAAAAAAATGTTTTCTAATTCCCATGAAACTAATACCAAGACACTAAAGGGTTTAATCCTTATATAAAAGATGTTTGTCGTTTGGCCAAAGAATAAACAATGACATAACATCCAATATATTCCAATCCCAATCACCACTCACAATGGGAAATGAACAGAAGGAATCATCACTATAGGACATAGGATAGAGAAACAAAATAAGAGATTAAAGTTTGTTCACTACTAATAAAATTTAAAATACATGAGTCAAAACACAGCCAGAAAAGACCTTGACACACACCTCAAACTGCTAACCAAACACTCTCACCCATGCCGATCTCCCACTATCCCCTTCCTACCCATGAACATGAGATGCAATTAAGAAAAAACCTAATATCTCTAATAGGGCACAAGACCGGAAAATAAAAAAGGGAGACCATAAGGGAAAAGAAAAAAACATTTGAAATTTATAGATAAATTTGAGCAGACGACCTAGTTGAATGAACATCGATGCATTCTACAAAGTAAAATACATAAACAAATAATTTCAAGCAAAAAATAAATGATTTTATATTTTGATGACATAAAATCATTCCAAATATGAATATTATACGATTTATTGAGGGATATGTTGATGTGGAAATATTTATTCAACCACTAGGCTCCCATTTGGTATGATTATCAGTTCATAGGGTTAAAATGTGAAATATAAAATCAAATGTTTATCATTCTGGTTTTAAAAAATGATAAATATGGAACATATTTCTATAAAAAGAATTTAAAACTGTTAATTACAAATGAGATGAAAATATTGATCCAATACACATGACAAAGAAAAACTAGAAGCATTAATATTTTCAAAACCATGATAGAAAAATCATTACATGAAGATTCAACTAAAACTAAAATCTAAAATAATAAAAAATATATCCCACATTAATCCTCTATTCATTTCTAAAACTTTTAAATGTTCTTTCTCATAAAAAACCATTTACTTAAAGCAATAAACAAACTAATAACATGTATTGAGAAATACGAACATATCTAAAATTTTCTTGATTTATTAAAATCCCATTCAAATAGTTTATAACAAATTTATGATCCACAAGTAATAAATGATGTAAAACATAAACTATATAAACAAAGTGGTCTCTCCCCCCAATTTATTCTTATCCACTAGATTTTGCTGTGAAGCCCTGCATAATTTCTTTCACAATATATTTTTGCTGCTTTTAAGAAGGTAATATTTATTTTTAAATTTTCAATTATATAATTGGGTTTATTTATATCATTTGTATGATTTATTTTTTTGATTTTTGATATATAGAAATTTTTCTTTGTGTGTATGGTTTATTTAATTAATATGCACTGATGTGTAAATTAGTGTCTTTTTTATGATTTAATTTTTGAATGATGTGTTTGTTGTATGAATTCGTATTGAATGTTTAGGAAAATTAATTATTTAATGTTTAAAATGTTTTATGAATTCATATTGAATATTTAGGAAAATTAAATATGTTAAAAAATGTTTTTTTAATGTAATATTAATTTAAATTATAATATTTTATACACTTGTAATATAATTCATGAAAAATATATTAGTTATATGTATCATATTATAATTTAATAAAAAATATTTAGAAAACTATTTTTTTAATAGTTTAAAAATAGTTTTGTCTATTAATATTATTAAATTCTATTAGTTATAAATAAATTTATAAAATATAAACGAGATATAGATATTTAATATGTATTTCATGTAGTAATAAATAAAATAGGTTTACCCAAAAACATGGTAAGTTCTGTGATGACTTATCTTGAGATGATCAACCGATGCATAATTGAAATTGCATGTCTTATTTTGTGAATGTGGTTATTTAATTTGTAATAATTGCATTTATTTATCTGTATTCATGACATGTGATTCAGGACTAAGTATGTAATGGCCAACATGTCCTCTAAAAAAAATTTATGTATTTGATACACCTAGACCCTCTCATATGCATGTGATTAAATTTGTAATTAAAAGGAAATCAACAAGAGGTGTCCCCGAAGAGGCTTCCTTAGGGAGGTGTCCCCAAAAAGGAATTCTAGAATAAGCATTTGATATAAGGAGTTTTTGTTCGAAAGGATACTGATAGTTGCTCAAATATTTGATAATAGATACTACATGAGTCTACCAATAAGTTTTGGTTAGTTTATCAAATAATGTTAAACAAATCGTAAGTCTCAAGATCCCATCCTGATTATTTATTCATAAGTAATTAAAATATATAACATTATATTAAATTTTCATTAGTAATTATACAATCATCACTATACCTCAATAGTGAAAAATTAATACATAAAAAGTCACCAGATAAAGTCAATTATTCAAAACCAATTTAAATAATTTAATATATTGATGTAGTATATAAGATTTTTAAATTATTTTTTTATATGTAAAATTTCTATGCAAACATATTGCAATGGTGAGACCATTTATATAGAGAAATAATTTAGTTATAGCGTGCCACCTACTAGAGAGGTAAATCTTTATGGTTTTATGACATTGGATGAAGTTCACAATAAGATTCGTAATCGGTTAAAATTGAGGGTTGATAAATCCATTCCATCAACCACATATCGACATCTACAACATCCTACATGTTTCTAGCACACCGAGTACCCTTTGGTCGATGCTGATGATTGGTTGGATGGATCTATCTTATTTCTACAGCAATGTGTTAATGGTTTGATGAATATGTATTTGGTGATTTCTGATATAGATCGGGTGTAACTGACTATAAAAAACCATGTTTGGTGAGCTCTATAGAAGTTGGTCCTTCAACTCAGTCTTTTTCATTGCCTCCTTCACTTATGACTCTAGTAATTGAAGAAATTTATGAATTAGATGATCAATATTTGGAAGAAAATGTAGATGACATCCCTTTATGTTCTGATATAGTGAATGAATGTTTATCTGAAGAAGAAGAAGAAGAATATGTGGAGCCATTGGGAAATTATGTGTGTGAGGGTGATGTGGGAATGAAGCTTCTATGGTTCCTTTGAGATATTTGGGTGAGGGTGATGTGGTAAATGAAACATCTGAGGTTCCTTTGAGAGATATGCATCCATGCCATCCACTGGTTAGTGGTAACTGTCTTTCAGTATTGAGTTCCTTTGATAAAGGACTGTGTCGTGAAAAATAATTTGATTGGGATGTTATTACACCGGCTTCTGAATTCCCTGTAATTATAGGGAATATTTTTGAATCAAATGATAATGCCATCCTTGTCAGGAAGGAGTTTGAAAGTAAACATTCCATGAAAAATGTGATAAAGAAATACCAAATTGAGCGACATTTCACACATGTGGTTGATGAGTCAAATAAAATAAAATATATCATTCTTTATGAAAAATATGGTCAAGAATGTAAATTTCTATTAAAGGAAATATTAAATAAAAAATTTCATCTGGGACGATAACCAAATTAGAAGGTCCCCACACATGTGCGCATCCATGCTTGTCACAAGATGAATCTTCCATTGATTCAGAGTTTATATCAAATGTTACTTGTGATATGAGATGAACATGTAATGATGTTCTCATTTCCCTTGTTCAAGAAATAATTAAACAGTTGTAAACCTATATGATATCATATACCAAATCATGGAATGAAAAAAATAATGCAATTGTAAAAGTATATGGCGATTGGGATGAATCTTATGCTATGTTGCCAAAACGTATGTAATTTTCACCTCTAAATAATTAATTTTTTTATAAGATGTACATTTTTGAGTACGTATCCCCCAATCACTGAGTTGATCAAACAAAGGTGAAGTTCAATAGGCTTTTTTGGGCATTCAGGCCATGCATTACTGCCTTGCCCTATTGTAAACAATTTATTCAGGTTGATGTAACTATCCTGTATAAAAAGTATACATGTGTTTTACTCATTGCTTACACACAAGATGGTAATTGTGCTCCTCTACCAATTGCTTTTGAAATTGTTGAAAATGAGAATTTTTTATGTTGCATCTAGTTTTTGGCATGTGTACATGTTCATGTCACAAAAATCCATGGTGTGTGTATGATATCTTATTTCCATCGAGCGATTATAGAGGTCATAGCTAGTGATGGTGTTTCATGGAACAGCTGAATGCTTATCTTCATTATTGAATTAGACATATTGAAAGTAATGTTCATAAGCATATTAGATATGATTCCATAATGAAGGAGATCATAAAGTTGGGTATTTTTTGTATAAACTATATTTAAAAAAATATATTCTCAATTTTAATACATTATTCTCTTATAGTTTCAGAATATGAGCCCCAAAAAGAAATGTTTGATGATGCATTGAAGAAGTTTTGAAATCCTAATGAAGATGTGCCTGAATATATGATGCATATTTCAAAGACAAAATTGTTATTAACATGTTACGGTGGAAGAAGATATGGTCATACGACCAGAAATATAGTGGAGTGCATTAATGGGGTTATTAAGGGTGTCTGAAAACTCCAGATCACAGGGTTAGTGCCAGAGAAATTTTATTGATGTGTTCACTACTTTGTTGAATGGTCCCAAAAGGTATATCAGAAAATGGAAAGTGGAATGTTTTTTACACATTATTTCGAAAATGATATTGATCAAATACAAATTGAGGCTTCAAGATGGACTATTATATCCTTTGAAAAGAAAAATACAAGATTTTAGGTAAGACTGTGCTACGACCGAGGTACATGCACTAGTGGTCGAGTGTTTGTAGTGTTGTTAGATAATGGATACTAGGATTGTGGAAAATTTTAGGCATTTAGATATCCATGTGCACATGTTATCATAGCTTGTGCTTCAGTAAATATATCATGGGAGCCATATGTTGACCTGGTGTATCACATAAGCACTTTGGGTAACTATTATAGTGCATCTTGGATGCATGTTTGTGATATTTATTCTATCTCATTGTCTGTTAATCAGCCGACCATCGTCACAGATATTTTCAGGTTATATAATTTGTTTCTGATTTAATAATTTATTTTTTTCAATTTCTGTTGTTTGGAAATTATTCGCTTCATACTACTAGGTTACGGCTCTGTGGAAGAAAAAAATCTAGTCGAGTCATAAATGAAATGGATTGAACTCAGCAACGAGGATAGAGTATATGATGCAGTATTTGTCACACAGAAGGACATACTCATAAGAGATGTCCCCAAGTGGCAGGATAGAGCTCCACATACCACATGCACCAATGCATACTACATTGAGATTACATGATAAAATTGGAATATCACTGATACTATACATAGGATTATAATCCATATGAATTCAAGTGTCTTATGGCCCACAAAAAAGAACATGCTCATGGAAAACAACATTTCAGCTGTATTTGAAATTTTAATTAATGAAGACCTCATAAATAATGAATCTAAAAATTAGGTAATATGGTCCTTTATTTATTGAGGGGATTGGTCAAGTAACAAAAAAAATAATCCACACAAAATAAATTAAATATAAATCGAAAATATTAAAAAAATCATTTTTCATTTCATTGTTCTAGATTTTTTTAAATAATAGTTGAATTTTTTATTGAATTCACTATAATAAATTAACGATGATATCATTTGTGAAAATGGAAATATTTCCATTACTCACATCTCAGGCTACTCATGTATCACAACTGATTTTAGATGGACATCTAGTGCCTCTGTTGAGTGTACATAGATCTCACCATTTCTATCACACCTCACCGCTTCTCGCTATCATCCCTCATCTTCGTCGCACTGGATTCTATGGCATAGCGATTTGCGACTTCACCTTTCTTGATAATCAGCTCATTGCTACTCTTATAGAGATATTGATGCCAGAGTCACATACAATCCATTTTAGAGAGGGGGATATGACTATTACCCTATAGGATGTAGCCATTATGTTGGACCTCCCCATCGATGGTGTGTCTCTTGCAGGCAATGTTAGAGTAGATTTTCCAGATCTTGTTTATAGAATACTGGGCATAGAGGTCCCTGATGATGGAAAGACCATCATTGGTGGTAGATTAAGCATATCTTGGTTAGACCAGAACATCACACAGTTAGCATAGGATGCTGATTAGATCATCGTGCTACGTTTTCATGTGCATATATTTTGAGGCTAATCAGTGGAACATTTTTGGTTGATCACTCCACTACTTTTTTAAATTTGATGTATTTATCTTTTTTTGAGCATTTGGATGAGGCAGGTTGGTATAGCTAGAGGTCTTCTTGTCTTCCATATACATGAAGGGTGTTATGCAGCGCGTGTTGCAATGATAAGATGCACATCACGAGATGCATGGTTCTCTTATATATGTGGGTATGTGAGTACATATCTGTTTTATCTCCACCTACTTGTGTTCCATTGCCAGTAAATATTGTAGAAGAGGATCCGCGTGGGCGTTGGTTTGTTATTCCTTCCTTATAATATCTAACATAAATTTATAACATTCTATTATGAAATGCCAATATAACTATATTATCTACTATTGGAGTCAAGAAAATCAACATTTATATTCCCCTATACATGAAATTCATGCCTACATACTTATGTTGGACAACATTCAACCACATTATGTAAGTGATTATTATTTATATTGTTGAATCTTAATTCATTAATGTATGTGTATTCATTTTTAAATTGATTATTTTTTTTCATATTTTATGAATGTCATATACATATGCTTTTATCTAGAGTATTCCACAGTACTGTACAGTGATGCTTGCTATCGGCTCTTGCAGAGATCCATTGATTCATTTTTAAATGGTCGAGTTGTATCCGACCGACAAAGTTATGAGGCAGTTCAGATTCTTTCAGCCTATTCCCGGCCCGCCCAGTCCGTTAGATTCACTACACTCCCTAAAGATGTTAGGGAATAGATATTTTGATTGGAGGAGATACCATGCCCTGTATATTGATTTATTGGGCAGACGACAATAGATCCAATAGCGAGGTGTGTGGATAGTGTGTTTTCATTTGGTGGATCAAACAAATTACGCATCTTGGTTCTACTGGTCCCCAGTCAAATTTATAATATGGCATGGACAAGGCTTTCATGATCTGGTATACATAGTTCCTTCCACTTTTTAGTGGAATTTTTATTCATATTACTTAACAATGGAATTTGTTAATGAAGGATGCTCGTATCTGTCATCTACTTCACATGTCTGATCTAGTAGAGAGCACAATATTTGACCCGACATATATTCATAGTATTGTCACATATTTGCATCCTTCGATGGACAAGATTTATCATTGAATTTTCTTTGATCAACCACATGATGAGGAGGTTGCGGATTCTATTGATCCTTATACAGTTGTACCAAGGTGTGACATCCCTGTTATGGATCTTGATATTCCACAAGAGGAGGAGGATCAGATTGATTAGTCAGATGCTTATGTTCCACAAGAGGAGGGTGTTCAGAATTATCATTCATATGATCATCCACCTTATAAGGCTCAGCCACAGGTAGATATAGACATTGACTGGGTTGAGTTGGATTCTTTTTTACAGACATCTCCAGCACATCATTCATATTCTTTCCATGTTGGGGAGAGTTCCAACCAACCTCTACTATCGTTAGATGTAGGATAGAGTACAGATGGTGATATTGTACATCCACCGCTTGTCACCCAGAAGGATGTTGAGGTGACTACAGAGCATGATGCACAACATACACCAGAGTGCAGACAGAGATGGACACAATGTGGGCATGTCTAGTATACTCCTGGTTGTGGGATAGAGGAGCATCCACACCAGAGGTGTAGATTAGGTTGACTTTTGATTTATGATACATTATTCATGTTCATTAATATTATAATTTATAAAGTTCTAGTTTTTTATAAGTGTATTACTATCATAAAATTATCTTCTAAATTTAATAATTTCTATTTTGTAACACCCCGATCTTCCACGATACGCTTCTCTTTCAATAATGCAATAGCTTGCATTGTACGCAAGTTCGAGATTCTAACACACTGCGACTAATCAAAATAGCCATTATGAATAGTAATTCCCACTTTTTGAAATTATGTATATTTTATATTTCAAAATGGAATTCATTTCTGGATTCATAATGTCGAAATTATCCTATGTTGAATTTTTGTAATTTTCTGAGAACATCTAAATTTTTATGAATAGTGAAAAATACTTAAAACAACTTTTTTAATCAAAATAATTTATAGTGATAAATTATACTATTGAGTGATTTTAAAATATAATTAGAATATATTCTTACCATTTTATCAAATGGTGTTCATTATAATTAATTTCAATTTGAAATTTGACATAAACAATTGTCAATCTTTTGATATATATTGTTTCTTAAAAACACGCTATTTGTTGTGACAGTGGGAATTAATTATAAAATTAATTAATGAAACTTATATGTTTGGAATTTCATAAAATAGACATCAATTTTGAATTCGGAATATCAATTATAGCTTAGGGTGAAATTTTGGCATTGTTCTGAAAAACATCAATTTTTGATGAATAGTGAAACCACTAAGTGGTAGTTAAATAACTAATTTTTCGTTTAAATGAAATATTACCAATTCTGTGATTTTATTTTCAAAAATCCGACATACATGGTTTTCATTAGGAAGTAAAATGTGGTTCAATGGGATTAAAATAATTTTTTGGTGAATAGTATCTTTTAAGTTTAATATATCGTGATTAAAAGTAATTAGTGAAATTTAAGGTAAAATGGTATTATAAAAATATGAAATGACCTTTACACATGTCCTACCCCTATTGGATGTGTCATGGACGACCAAGAAAATTCAGGGGTCAACTTGGGGACCCAATGGAGCCACTTTGGTAGGAAAAGGACATATATAACTTTTTATTTAATGTTAAAATAAAAAGGTCACAAACAAGAGTTGTTTTACTAAAACAATTTTTAAATGGGGTTATACAAGTCATATTTTTGACTATAAAAATTAATTAGAAATCTAAAAGGATTTCCTACATCATGATATTTGTTTTATAATATTTAGACATTAAATAAATTAAATTATTTATGACACCATGATGATGCAGCGATTACCTCATTATTTAACGATTTAAATAAAATGAAAGGACAATGTAAAATCTAAGGTGTACACTTGTCAAAACCCTATTGGATGAGGAGATTTCGAACTCTTATCACCTTAGCCTCGAAATATATCATTGTGGGACCTTTATTATCCGAAAATCATTTCTTAATAAAGTAACATTTCAGGACATTCCAAGAGTGCCCCTCCTCTCCACTTATAAAATGCCCCCACCACTACCACCTTAATCACACTTTCAAAGGCTTTTGGCTCGGAAAAAACCTTCCCCAATACTCTCCCAAATTCCCTCCCTTACTCCTTGAAGCCTCCCTTTGGGCATAATTCTTCCCAAGGAAGCCTTTGGCTCAAATCAAATGAGTTACCCGATTTTAAGGTAACGTCTTCGCTTATGTTATTTTGTTTTATTTTGCTTATCCAACCCCCTAAAAACTTTTTATTAATTTCTTTTGCAACAAAACCAGTGTCCTCAATATACTAGGATGTTGTTATTATAAGTATTCGAGCTACACTTACACACACCTACATCTAATGGTTAATGAACATACTGTTTCTGTGGAGGGTGAATTTCTACCTCACGAAACGATAATTGTTCAACACTCATATAACACCATCAAAGGTGGCCATTAAGATGTCACTATATTTATAAATAATATATAATATTTTTATGTTTTACTTAAGGTTCTGTATTTTTCATTTATGGTATACCTTTATTGTTTCCATTATGGGTAAACGCGATATTTTCATTTTAGGAAGTGCGGACTACCGCCCCCTCAAAGTGATTTGCATCATTAATGCCATATGTGGGATGTATAATGGATGGATTAAATGATATTATATATGATATTATACTGGAATTATAAAATACCTTTATATCATTATGATTTCATTCCATTAAATATGAAATAGAAATGAAATTAGTGTTCATGCGTACGTACGGCTTACCGTCTCCATGAACGGTGCATTTCATTTCTTACCTCTAAATGTTACGTAATATTATGAATGAATGTATATAATGGATATATTTGAGATATATGATATCTATATCATGAATATAATTCTGGATATAATGGATATTTCACAACATGAACAACTTGTAATTATAAGAAGTCTATTTTTGGATCAAGTACCAAAGATCGACAAAACGACCATTATTAACTTAAATAATTACATAATGTTCATAAAATGGTAATAAGTGATATAAAAGGAATAAAAAACATGAAAAAAGGTTATTAAGCAATTATAAATTAACTCTAGTTTATTATTCAGGAGGTTAAAGAACGGTCGAGTCAAGACAGGACGCAAGGTAAGGGATTTTCTTAACCCAATTTCAAATCTCTGGGTTAATCTCCTAATTTCAAATTATGTCATAATATTATTATGTCTTATATTCTATGTATACTTTCTTTATGTGTACATATATTGAATACACATAATAGATCTATTTTAATTTAAAAATGATCTTTGTAAGGACATCGCCTCAATCTCCTTTCATTGAGGCATATTTTGTTTTATACACAAATTTCTTTTATACGGTGTATAAAACCCTTTGACTTTTACATTTATTCAAAATGAATATTTTAATACGAAGTGTTTTACTAAACGACAAAAAGAACTGTTTTTCTTTTCGTACGTATGCGGCGACAACGACTTCTTTGCCTCCAAGGCCATTATTTGGGTTTCGGCTTCCTCTACAAGCCTTACCATTTTTTAAAAATGAAAAATAAATATCAAGTTTTAATTTTCTTTTATTTTGGTATTGAAAATTGTTTTGAAAGTGTTTTTATTATATCAATGTGTTGCATTGATATCTTGTGATTGAAATGTGGAAATGTTATGTTTCCTTTATGCATATTTTATGTGATTATGTTATGGTTTATGATATGTTTAAACCTGTTCATATGAGGAATGAATTGGACTTAATATGTGATGGGTGGAGCCCGCTATAGCTCCTCCATGCATCGGTAGGTCTCATGAGACAAACTAGTGTTTTGGCATGAGGCCTTGACAAAATATTATTTGTAGTCTTGGCACGAGGCCTTGGCAACGTGGTTATGATAGTCTGGTATTATGAATTCCATCATTATGAAAGTGGTTATTGATATTTCATGTGATTATTCGACCAGTAGAATATCCATGTGAGTAAGTAAATGGAATTATTTCATATTACTTTTGACATATTATTCTAAAGTTCAAGTTTAAAAGGCTTTTGTTTTAGTTACACATTGCCTTAAATGTTAATGTCTGTTTATGAAAGCTTCCGCTATATTGTTATCCTTACTGAGCATCTGAGCTCACCCCTTTCAATGTTATAATTTTTCCAGGATGTGAAGAAGTATATTATGAATGATCTACTGGGATAATGTAAGGGGATATGAAGAGAAGATGTTGTATTTTTGTTTTACTTTATGATGTTATGTAAGAATTTTGAATGTATCTAGTGTTTCCAAGGCTACTAAACTAATCGGTATTTCGAGACTTGATCTTTTGTGATCATGCTAATGTTACAAAGTAATGCAATGACTCTGGGTAGCTGCGGTCGGGGAGTTACAGTTGGTATCAGAGGCAGTTTAGTACTAACCTTGGAAGCTAGATTTAGATAAACTCTGATTAGAGCACAAAGCACAAAGATAGACTTTGAGGATTAGTATAGAAGAATTTCCTAGAATTTTGTCGTTGTAGATATTTTTTGAGTTTTCCGAGCAATACATCCCTGTTTGGATACGAGCAGGTAGAGGCGTCTCTGGCACAGACGTACCAAGGGGTAAAACCTGAAAACCCCGCTTTAAGCTAGACTTGAACGGGAACTAGTGCACGACAACGGGCCTTGCTTCACTCTGGGTTACGACACTCCCAGGGGATATGCTTAGGATAATTCTCATTTTCTTTACAAAACACTATGGAGGTTTATGAGTATATACTTCCTCAAATAAAACTTTTTTTATGATTATGGATTATATCCATAAACCATTCAATTTAAATTAAGTATTTTACAAGTTTGGAATTATTCATTGCAATTCATAAACTAACCTAGTTTATGCCATTATTTAGAAATGGCGCCTAGTGGAAGGAATGGAAACCATATCGATGAACGCACTCCGTGTAGGGATTGCCCTCCTGCTCAAGATAATTATTGTGGAGTTGGTGATACAACTAGTGCTGATCAACTTATTACCATAATGGGACAACTCACTCAGGTTATTAATAATAAACTTACTCGTATGGAGCACCCTGATCCGCAACGTGGAGGATCAATGTTAGACCGCTTCATGAGGCAACAATCGCCAAAATTTAATGGGGGTACAAATCCATTAGTATCTGAGCAATGGATAAACTCCTTATAGAAAATATTCCACCCCTTGGGGAGTAGCGAAAGGGAGAAGGTTGTAATGGCAGTCTACCGCCTCACTGGAGATGCCGATCAATGGTGGTCACTAATTCAAAATACAAATGAAGATGAAGAAGTATCAAGTATTGAATGGAGGGAGTTCAAAGAATTTTTCTTAGAAAAATAATTTCCTCGTGACCATCGAGAAGATATGGAAAGGAAATTTCTGAGTCTGAGACAAAAGGAGGATGAGAATGTCACAAAGTATGAGGCCAACATTACAGGGATATCCAGACATGCTGCAGATTATATACATAACCCAAGAAGTAAGATTGATCATTTCTTTGATGGGTTAAAACCATTTCTCTATCGAGCATTAATCTCACAAACCTTCTCGACATACGATGATATTGTCTCGTGTGCTATCAAGACAGAAAAGGAATTCTCTAAATCTTATGACAATAAAGTAAAGAAATAGAAGAATAGAACTGTGGAAGAATAGACAGATAAAGGGGAAAAGGGAAAGAAGGATTTTCCATTATGTGATAATTGTGGGAAGAATCGCCCTGGTACTTGCCTAAAAGGAATGGGAGTTTTTTATAAATGTGGAGAAAAAGGTCACCAGACACGTGATTGCATAGGAAAGAAAGAGGATATCAATGTTTAATGCCACAATTTTAGGGAAATGGGGCATTATGAAAATGAATGTCCTAACCATCAGGGAAACTCACCTCAGAAAAGGCCAAGGGATCAAAGAAAATCTTATGTTGTTACTACAGTTGAAGTAGAATAATTAATGTATTGGTGCTTTTGGACTCATGGATTATATTCTGGTTATTAGAATAATGTGATATATATATATAAGGATTGTACTGCAGTACTTGTTGATTTCATTAAGGTTTTAAAATGATGAAGGTAATCATATTTTTGAATGTGACAATAAGAGAAACTTTACGTTGTTTGAGGAATCTGATGATACAATTGATTTTGGAATTAAGAGACCTTTTAGAGAAAGTTTGGACATAGGTATATTGGATAACTATAAAGGTTGGGATAGATTAATTTGATCTTTGGATAGTATTGTTTATGGTTAAAACATTTATGAAGATTATTTTTGGAATATTATAATACTATAGTTTTAGGAAAAGGATAACCTACAGGGTGGGGCATAACCCATCGCTTCGGACAATGCTGTAGGAATCAAACCCACAACCATATTACGATAGGCCTTTATGACCTACCACTAGCCTACAGGATGTCCCTGGTTATTACAAAATAGTTTTTGTAATCTAAGTGGTATGTGTTAATATTTTTAGCCTTGTACGATTAGGATAAATATAATATTTTTGAGTTCTATTATCTTTTTGAGTGAAAGATGAGTTTGTGGTAGAAATTAGTTGAAGGTTGAAGCTCTACTTGTCAAGCATAAATATATATATACCTATATCTTATTCTATGAATAAATTATCTCTTAAACTTTAGTAAAGGGATATTAAAAGAAAAAATGTGTTATCCTAATACCGTATGTCTTGTTGAACTGATGATATTTTAAATCAACATATATTGAAGGCTTTGAGGCTCTCAATTTGAAACTTGTTTGTGATTGATGATGTAACTCCCCGACCCTAGTTACCCAGAGTCAATGCATTATTACATAACATTGGCATGATCACAAGAAAGATCAAATCTCGAAAGACCGATTGGTTTAGTAGCCTTGGAAACGCTAGATATATTCATAAGTCTTACATTACATCATAAAATGAAAAATTACTACAACAACATATTGTCTCCATAAACCACACTCATATCCCCACATAATATCCCTACAGGTCATTCATAATTTACTTCTTCACATCCTAGGAAAAATAAAACATAGAAAAGGGGTGAGCTCAAATGCCCAGTAAGGATAACAATATACCAGAAACTTTCATAAATAAGAATAAACATTTAAGGCTATGTATAACTAAAACAAAAGCCTTTTAAACTTGAACTTCAACATAGTATGGAAAAAGTAAAATGAAATAATGCCATTACTTGTTCACATGGATATTCTACTAATCGAATAATCACATGCAATATCAATAACAACTTTCATAATGTTGGAATGCATAATGCCAGACTATCATAACCACATAGCCAAGGCCTCATGCCAAGACTACAAATAAGATATTTCCAAGGCCTTGTTCCAAGAAACTAGTTTGTCTCATGAGACCTACCGATGCATCGAGGAGCTATAGCGGGCTCCACCCGTCACATATTAAGTCCAATGCATTTCCATATGAAAAGGTTTAAACATAACATAAACATTCGTATTAAAAATAGCATACAAAATGTCAATAATTTCACCATAAACTATGAATGGTATAAAAATAGCACATCCACAGTCAAACATATCACAAAACATTCAATACAATATAGAAGTTTTGTATCATAATAAATCAACTTCAAATAAGCGTAAAATCCATCAAAGGATGTTGACATAAATGAAATCAAAACCCTTTTTGGAGAAATATCTATTTCTATTTTTGAAATAATTTAAGAGACATATAAAATAAAACATTTTCTTGAAAATATTATTATATGCTTGTAAGGAAAACTTTGAAGATTTTATAACGGTAGAAAATAACCGCACTCGCCGTATAAGTTAAAAAAAACATTCTTACCTTAATTCTGTCGAAAAGGTTAAAAAGGACCTTGTTTTGAAAATGACGAAAAGTTTCCTCTTATAAAAATTCAAACAAGGGTATAAATGACTTTAACCCATATTCTTGTAAATAATAAAAATGTTTTGAAATACATATTGTGGATGATAAAGAGATCCCAGTAGATTATTACATATAAACAACCTCGGATAATGAAGAGATTGTGAAGTAACCCTTACCTTGAACTTTTCCTTGGTTGGGGTAGGTTAACCTCCTGTATAATGGTAAAATAATTGTTATTAAATTATAAAAGAATCATATACATTAATATTATATCATATATTATTTTTTAATATTGATTAGATAATAATATCTTAGTATTATCATTGTTTCGGGTGTTAACTTACTTGTTTTCTTTTATATGTTTTGTTACGTAAGACATGTCTGTAAAGGATAGGTTGTATATTATTCATATACAGAATGATATCAAGTCCTTAAAATTCATTTTTTAAATCATCAAATGATAATTATACTTGAATGGATATGATGGAGAATGAATCTCATCGCGTTCGTGGAGACGGTAGTCCGTACGTACGCACGAGCGACAATATCATTCTTTTGATATTAAAATAATATATAAATGGATGGTATATCATATATACTGAATCATTAACATGTTATATTTATTATTTACATGAGTTAAACATCATTATTATACCCATCCAAATAATATTATATTGAATAACAATTACACCACGACGTGGAGACGGTAAGCTGTACGTATGCATGTATGGTGACATGTTATTCAAAGGGTGGATAGAATACTGAATATGGTTGTACCATATTTATAATAACATCACAGTATATATATGATACTGGATTTATTATTTTAGAATGGTAACAACAAAGGAAGAAGAAGTGGAAGAAGTAATGAACTTGGAAAAAGGGTGGTGAAATCATTACCTCTTCTTCGGGTTCTTATTTTTGATTTGATCAAAAGGGCTGCTTAGGTTGGATTTATGATCAAACTAAGGCCTCTAGGTTGTATTTAGGGAAGTTGGGAGAGTATTTGGTCAGAGTTTTGCCGAACCAAAAGGCTTTTAAGGTGTGAAGAAATGAGAAGGAGGAGTTCCCTTTTATAAGAGGGGTGAGGGGCATATTTGGAAAAGCTAGAAATATTAATTTATAATAAATTCATATTCGGTTTCTAATGGATCCAAAGTTTATGATTTAAATTTTAAGGTGGGGATGGGTAGAAAACAACTCAACCAATATAATTTAGACAGGTTTGGGTAATTATATTAACCTTATCATTAAGTATTAACTCTAAGTTAATTAGTTTAACTTTTACAATGTCTCTTGGTATTTTTATATTATATGGTTAATAAACATACTATATACATCCAAGCGACCCCCAAGTGGTCCCTTAATGATGAAACTATCATGATATAAGTATCTTGGCCGAACATTAGATTTTTAGGAATTTAATATCAATTAATAATATAATATTTGTTTTAAGAACTCTTTTATGTCAATTTTGACACTATTCAATAGTTGATTTTTTTGAAACTCATAACAGATTGATTACTTCGAAAAAAGTAAATTAAATCAATACTAATATATCATATTATCCTAGAAAATTAGTTTAATTCATTAAAAGTTTCATCTTATATTTATTTGGGTATTTATAATATCAATTAATTTAATTTTTCACTATTTTAGTAATTACTGCATCATCATTGTGTCATAAATAAAATAAATTATTTAATGTCTAAAAATTATAAATAAAATATTATTATGTAGGAAATCTTTTTATATTTCTAATGAATATTTATAATCTAAAATCCAACATATATAACGCTGGGTAATAATTGTTTTTCTAAAAGATATATGCTTGTGTCATTTTTGTATTCATTTTAACTTAATTAAAATAAAGTGTCCCTATCACCTACAAGTGGCACCATGGGGTCCCAAAGACGACCCAAAGATGCCTATGGTCGAAAAAGTATCAACCAATAAGTCTAGGACATGTTTTAGGGTAATTTATTATTATTATAATATTATTGTTTAACCCTTATTTACTGGATTTATCCTTAACCATGGTAAATAAAATATTTACCGTAGTAATTATTCAAAATGTCTAAAAATAAAAGTTACCTATTTAAAAAATTTTAACATCCTGATTCCAAATATGGAATCCATTTTTATAAATTCAAAACACGAAAGTGGCAGAAATTAATTTAAAATTAATTCACGCTGTCAAAACAAAAAGCGTGTTTTTAAGAGATAATAACTATCAAAAGATTGACACTTGTTTATGATCGGTTTAATTGGAAAATTATGTACAATGAAAAACATTATATTAAATGGTAAAAATATATTCTAAATATACTTTAAACCACTCAAATTCATAATTTATCACTATAAATTAATTTGATTAAAAAAGTTGTTTTTGATTAAAATTTAGTAATTTTCACTATTCATCAAAATATGAAAGTTATCCGAAAAGTACCAAAATTTCACCTTAGGCTAAATTCGATATTCCGAATCCAGAAATGAAGTACATTTTAAAATATAAAATATATATAATTTCAAAAATTATTTATTACTATTCATAACGGCTAGTTTGATTAGTTATGGTGTGTTAGAACTCGGTGTTGCGTACAACACACGCTATCACATTATTCAAAGAGAAGCGTACCATAGATGCTTGGGGTGTTACAGATGACCTCAATAACTCCCTACAAATATTTACGATTTTCCTCTAATTACATGTCTCTAATGGCCACCAATGTTCTCATAATAGAGATCATAATTGGGTGGTGACTTTTTCATTTCCCTTTCCCTCTTATTAAGGCTAAATTTTATTAACCTTATTTTCGACGTGGGTTTTCCACAAAGGTATTTTCTATTTTCAACATTTTATTTTCAAAGAAAAATTTCAAATTGCAAGGATGCAATTTATTGAAGGAGGGGATAATTTAACACCCCGATCTTCCACAATACGCTTCTCTTTCAATAATGCAATAGCTTGCATTGTACGCAAGTTCGAGATTCTAACACACCGTGACTAATCAAAATAGCCATTATGAATAGTAATACCCACTTTTTGAAATTATATATATTTTATATTGCAAAATGGACTTCATTTTTGGATTTGGAATGTCGAAATTAGCCTCTGTTGAATTGTTTGTAATTTTTTTAGAACTTCCAAATTTTTATGAATAGTGAAAAATACTTAAAACAACTTTTTTAATCAAAATAATTTATAGTGATAAATTATAATATTGAGTGATTTTAAAGTATAATTAGAATATATTTTTACCATTATATCAAATGGTGTTTATTATGATTAATTTCACATTGAAATTGGACATAAACAATTGTCAATCTTTTGATATATGTTGTTTCATAAAAACACGCTATTTGTTGTGACAGCGGGAATTAATTATAAAATTAATTAATGAAACTTATATGTTTGGAGTTTCATAAAATATAAAACATTTTTGAATTCGGAATATCAAATATATCTTAGGGTGAAATTTTTGCATTGTTCTGAAAAACATCAATTTTTTGATGAATAGTGAAACCACTAAGTGGTAGTTAAATAACTGATTTTTTGTTTAAATGAAATATTACCAATTCTGTGATTTGATTTTCAAAAATACGACATATATGGTTGTCATTAGGAAGTAAAATTTTGTTCAATGGGATTAAAATAATTTTTTGGTAAATAGTAACTTTTAATTTTAATTAATCGCGATTAAAGGTAATTAGTGAAATTTAAGGTAAAAATGGTATTATAAAAATATGAAATGACCTTTACACATGTCCTACCCCTATTGGATGTGTCCTGGCCGACCACAAAAATCCATGGGTCCACTTGGGGACCCCATGGAGCCACTTTGGTAGGAAAAGGACATAAATAACTTTTTATTTAATGTTAAAATAAAAAGGTCACAAACAAGGGTTGTTTTACTAAAACAATTTTTAAATGGGGCTATACAAGTAATATTTTTGACTATAAATATTCATTAGAAAGCTAAAACGATTTCCTACATCATGGTATATTTTTTATAATATTTAGACATTAAATAAATTAAATTATTTATGACACCATGATGATGCATCGATTACCTCATTAATTAATGATTTAAATAAAATGAAAGGATAATGTAAAATATAATGCTTAAACTTGTCAAAAACATATTGTATGAGGATATTTCTAACCCTTATCACCATAGCCTCGAAATATTTTATTTTGGGACCTTTAGAATCCCAAAATAATTTCTTAATAAAGTAACATTTCATGACAATCTAAGAGTTCCCCTCATCTCCACTTATAAAAGGCCCCCAACACTACCACCTTACTCACACTTTCAAATCCTTTTGGCTCTGCCAAAACCTGCCCCAATACTCTCCGAACATCCCTCACTTACTCCTAGAAGCCTCACTTTGGGCATAATTCTTCCCAAGGAATCCATTGTCTCAAATCAAAAGAGTTACCTGATTTTAAGGTAATGTCTTCGCTTATGTTATTTTGTTTTATTTTGCTTATCCAACCCCCTAAACACATTTTATTAGTTTCTTTTGTAACAACACCAGTACCCTAAATATACTAGGATATTTTTATAAGAAGTATTCGAGCTACACTTACACACACCTACATGTAATGGTTAAAGAACATACTGTTTCTGTGGATGGAGAATTTCTGCCTCACGAAACGATGACTGTTCAACACTCATATAACACCTTCAAAGGTGGCCATTAATATGTCACTCTATTTATAAATAATACATAATATGTTTATGTTTTACTTAAGGTTCTGTATTTTTCATTTATGGCATACCATTACTGTTTCCATTATGGGTAAACGCGATATTTGCATTTTAGGAAGTGCGGACTACCGCCCCCTCAAAGTGATTTGAATCGTTAATGCCATATGTGGGATGTATAAAGGATGGATTAAATGATATTATATATGTTAGTATACATGAATTATAATATAACTTTATATCATTATGATTCCATTCCATTAAATATGAAATAGAAATGAAACTAGCGTTCATGCGTACGTACGGCTTACCGTCTCCATGAACGGTGCATTTCATTTCTTACCTCTAAATGTTATGTAAAATTATGAATGAATGTATATAATGGATATATATGAGATATATGATATCTATATCATGAATATAATTCTGGATATAATGGATATTTTACCACATGAACAACTTGTAATTATAAGAAGTCTATTTTTGACTCAAGTACCAAAGATCGACAAAACGACCCTTATTAACTTAAATAATTACATAATGTTCATAACATGGTAATAAGTGATATAAAAGGAATAAAAATCTTGAAAAAAGTTTCTTAAGAAATTATAAATTAACTCTAGTTTATTATCCAGGAGGTTAATGAACAGTCGTGTCAAGACAGGACGCAAGGTAAGGGAATTTCTTAACCCAATTTCAAATCTCTGGGTTAATCTCCTACATTCAAATTATGTCATGATATTATTATATCCTATATTGTATTTGTACTTTATTTATGTGTTCATATAGTGAATACACATTGTATATCTATTTTATTTAAAAATGATCTTTGTAAGGACTTCATCTCAATCTCCTTTCATTGAAGCAAATTTTGTTTTATATACAAATTTCTTTTATACGGTGTATAAACCCCTTTGACTTTTACGTTTATTCAAAAGGAATATTTTTATATGAAGTGTTTTACTAAATGAAAAAAATGACTGTTTTTCTTGTTGTACATATGCTGCGACAATGACTTCTCCGCCGCCAAGGCCATTATTTGGGTTTTGGCTTCCTCTACAAGCCTTACCATTTTTTAAAAATGAAAAATAAATATCATGTTTTAATTTTCCTTTATTTTGGTATTGAAAATGGATTTGAATGTGTTTTTATTATATCAATGTGTTGTATTGATATCTTGTGATTGAAATGTGGAAATTTTATGTTTCCCTTATGCCTATTTTATGTGATTATGTTATGGTTTATGATATGTTTAAACCTGTTCATATGAGGAATGCATTGGACTTAATAAGTGATGGGTGGATCCCGCTATAGCTCCTCGATGCATCGATAGGTCTCATGAGAAAAACAAGTGTCTTGGCACGAGGCCTTGACAAAATATTATTTGTTGTCTTGGCATGAGGCCTTGGATATGTGGTTATGAAAGTTTGGCATTATGCATTCCATCATTATGAAAGTGGTTATTGATATTTCATGTGATTATTCGACCAGTATAATATCCATGTGAGTTAGTAAATGGGATTATTTCATTTTACTTTTGAAATATTATGCTAATGTTCAAGTTTAAAAGGCTTTTGTTTTAGTTATACATTGCCTTAAATGTTAATGTCTGTTTATGAAAGCTTCCGCTATATTGTTATCCTTACTGAGAATCTGAGCTCACCCCTTTCAATGTTTTAATTTTTCCAGGATGTGAAGAAGTATATTATGAATGATCTGTAGGGATAATATAAGGGGATATGAAGAGAAGATGTTGTATTTTTGTTTTACTTTATGATGTAATGTATGTCTTATGAATGTATCTAGTGTTTCCAAAGCTACTAAACTAATCGGTCTTTCGAGACTTGATCTTTTGTGATAATGCCAATGTTACGAAGTAATGCACCGACTCTGGGTAGCTGGGGTCAGGGCGTTACATATTTGGTATTTACTAATAACCATTAATACTCTGGATGAAAAGATCCTTGATCATCAAGAATTCTTGAAAAGTATTATTTATCTCAAGGATTTAAATCCAAAAAATATGAAACATGATTCATTGTTTAAAAAAGTTAAATTTCATTAAGAAATATTTCAATGAATAATGGATAATTGTTAAGAGAATAAGACTATGATAGAAGATTAGAAAAACCGTAATATGATATGTATGGAATTAGAAGCTTATTTTTCCAATTTTATGAAAACAAATATTCAAACACTATAAAATGATACATGTTCTACTGGTACAAAATTTTCACTGGAGGATTTTACTGTTAAATACCACCATCATGTGATATAATTAAGGACATTATGGAAATGGTTTATTTTATATTCTTCCAAAATAAGAAACTATATTTAAGAGGGTTAAAAATGTGTTAGCTTATGTATATCAATTAAAGTCAAATCTAATTATTGTAGAAAGGGGTTGTAATTGAATTAATAAAATACATGAGAAAAATTTTCCCCTAAATAATTTATGAATTATTTATTATTTAAGCATTCTTTCGAAAGCAAGAACAATGTTCATGCGTCTGGTATAGAAATCCTAAAGGATGCATGAACCCTGTTAATGCAACTACTGTCACCAAGATGCCTAAACTGGGTTCACACATCCTTTATCTTATTATAAAAGGATGAGTGAACCCCATTCACGCATCTTCGGCATAGAGAGATGTGTGAATGGGGTTCACACATCTTAAGACTAATTTTTAAAAATATTTTCAACCCTATCCCTGTTATATAAAAAATAAATAAATAAACCCATAAATATATAATAAATATATAAGAACCACATACATGACAATCATGATAAAAAACAATCCCCACAAAAAAGAATTATTAAAAATCAGCAAAGAAAACATAAGCAGGACCAAGAAATCCTTACAGGGGGCTTAGTCAAACATTCAGCCAAGAAGAAACATAGTGCAGGTGATGAAATTGTTTTTTTTGTATCCTCTCTATCTGATGTCATCAAGATCATCGAGGGGCATCCAAAAAGAGGGGCATCCAAAACTCATCTTGAGCATCCGACCACCAGGATGAAGCGTTACTTCATATATCTCCCTCTGTTCTATCTAGGTGTACCATATAACATCTTTGCTGCACTCCCTCTCGGTGAAACGTATGAATGGCCATGATTGGTCCATGAGAGAGGGCTGTATAGATCAGAAACTCAAATAAAGGTAGAAAATAATGTATATTAAAATTGAATTTAGTTAACGAAAATGTAAATTTAAAACTCACAGTTTATTACTATGCTCAATCGAATCACCATCATCCATGGATGATCCCAAAGAATGGATTCTCATGAAGACTTGCATACAATATAGAAAACAGATTTGAAAAAAAACTAATAAAATGAATGAAAAAATGCATTAAATACATATAAAAAAATTATATCAAATAATTATTTATATATTAAGAATTATATATATATTTACAATGTATAATGATAGATGTTTTATATATAATAAATATAAAAATAGGGGTAAATATATATTTCATTATTATTATTACGTATATATTAAAACTATATAAATATATATAATATAAATAAAAAACTATAAAAAATAAAAAAAAGTGTTCGTAACAATAAATATATCATTACTATTTCTTAATATATTTGACTATAAAACAAATAAAAAAATGGTAGAGTATTGATTACCTAATTAAAAATTTTGTATTTAAATGAAGTCCCAAAATTATTAGATTCAATAAACTTCAAAAATGTAACAAATATATGAATAAATCCATGGTTTTTTTAAAAATAATATTATACCACATCATATCATGAATTACAAAAAAAACTCGTAATTTAATAAGTAATTTCAAATTAAAGTACTAACAACCAAATAAAACATTTTATTGAAACTACCAAAAAAACTCATAATATCTGTCCCCCGACATTCATTTATTATTTGTCTTTAAACAACAACCCCAAAAATTATTAACAAAGAAAATCACACCCCAACTAGATAAAACTCTTCTTAACTAAAGATTAAATTAATATATAGTTTGGATTATTTTTTTTAGAAAAAAATAATGAAATTTTTTTTAAAGAACCATTGTTTGAATAAATCTAATAAAAATGGATACAAGAAAATTCTTTTTAAAATTTCATAATTAACCAATTAATTGATAATATGATTTATAATCATTTATTTGAGAGATTTACCTCACTTATACTCTATTACATACTACAATTGAACTAAAACACACACACCATACTCTTATTTTATACATTCACTATTTTTATCTATAGTTTTTTTACAAATTTTTTATCAATATTTTCTATTTTATAAAGAAAACCCATTCACAACCTAAATTTACCACCATAAATTTTCACTAAATTCATGCGTTTGTGTCAAGGCACAAATGGGAGGTATATAATGAAATTCTTTCATTCCAAATCATAACTATAATTTTCCAAAACTAAATAATCTGAGAAAAATCACCCCTATGACTTTTTGTTATAATGAATGTAGAAAAGTCATATGGATTATAATCTCCCTTTACATTTATGATTTTATTTTAGTTTTTCATAATTTTATTTTAAATTTTCATATAAAATTTTCTATAGGCACATCGTGACAAAATTTTATTCGGATGTCCCAAATAATATTCACCATACACTCATATTATTCCAAGTATTTATTATATTGAATTTTAATTAAAAAATATATTAATAAAATATTTAATTTCAAAAATCTCATCAGGTCACCCGAGTAATGGTTTCTCAATTAAATTTATCTTGTTAACAACATAATCCACACTTGTAATTTTTTGTTAATTTCATATAATATTTTGTTTAAATCAATGTATTATGTTATTCCTAATTAAACATATATCTTAGGATGAAATGAAGGAAAATATATGTGTATTTCTCTATTATCATTCCCCCATACTAAAACTAAGGACCGGTCATAAGTGATATCTATATTGAAAAAACCAACTAATTATTATCAATAAAATGTATGCAAGGTGAAGTAAAATAACAATGGAAAAGGGAACTCCCTTTACAAAAAATATATCCTCCCTGGGATGTTTGAGTTGGATGTTATCTTCATCTCAGAAATTCCATGGTCAGTCTCTTATAATATAAAGACTCGATAACTATTTTTTTTATAATTAAAAAATAAAATGAAACGGAATAAATGGATTGTAAATATGTTACATAAATAAAAGAACAAAAATAATGTAAAACTCAGTAAAAAAATCGTGTGTTTCCTCTCTAATAGCATTGAATTTATCATATTTATCTCGATATAACCAAGTGAACTATATATAGTCTATTGGATGGTGTGACTTAATCATTTGAAATAAAGGGATATCAACTACTCATCTTATCAATATAAAAATATTTATTGTAGCTCATGAGGCATAGTAACCCCACTAATAATTGTTGTAATGTTATCGAGATAGGAATATAACCATCCATCCCACTCCATTTAACAAATTAACTTATTGATGTCTACTGGATATAGAAATAGTATAAAGGTATCTTCCTTTTGGTTGAGACTCTCCATACATAACACTAATTAGTCAATTTTTATCCTGATTTTATGTCATTTTAACTATGAATTTTGAATATAAAATGATAATTACCCTTAAAAATAATCAAATCATTCTTTTAATAATATTCAGGAGTATCATTTAAATTTTTAACTAAATTGATATTTTTTTGAATTTTTCAGTGTTTTGTTGTTCTCTTTGGATTAAGACATTAAACTACATAGTTGATTATTTTAAGATTGATTTTCTGCATTTTAGAAAGGTAAAAATTATTTCCAATTATATTTGGAAAATGTATCTATGCCATGATTGATTGTGAACCACATTTAATTAACCATGTATAGTAATTAGAAGTGATTTTTTTGTTTATTATTCAAACTACATGGTAGAAAAAACAGAAGCATTGACAATATTTTGAATACCATGAGCCAATAGTGACTCATTAAAGGTTTTATGACTATATAAAATCAACCTATGAGCATGTAACATGTTGAATTTGAAGGAAAATAAAATTTTGTGTCACCCCTTGTGAAGTATATGCGGTCGTCAATCCAAACCACAGATGGGAAATATTTTGATCTAGGGATATATGTCACATTATATTATAATTCTGAGTCCGGAGTTTGTTCATGCACTAGGATATCAATAATATAAATATAAATGTGTAATTTAATTCCATATATATTGATCTGGGAAGATAATATACGTTAAGGAAGCAATGTAATTATTACATCTTGAGGATTTAAATGTTTAATTCATAATCATTGAATGTGTGTTAACATGTGTTTTGACTATGAGTTATGATTATCAGGTATCAAGACAAAAGCCGAGGAGATGGAGGAACCACTATAGCTTATGTGAGGGAGTGCACAACAACTAAAATGTTGCTGGGACCCCCTCCCAAGCTTTTGGTGGGAGTAGTAGTGGACCCAGAATCTCAGTCAACCCATGGGACTCCCGGTGGAACTCCACCAGTAATCATGTTCCCTAATAGATTTCCAGTTGGACCCCCATTTAATTTTAGGTTTGAAACCCCACCCCCAATATGTGAGGAATTTGTTTTGGTAATTTTGGATTTTTTAAACTATCCCTCCTCTTCCTTCATAGAGCCACAAATATTCCCCTCCCCTCCCTTGGAATTCTCTATCATTTTTGACCTAAGTGGCTCCTTGGTAGTTGAATTAATGTGTTACCATGTGTATGAGTATATTATAATTAATACACATACCCACTATGATATAATATCTATTATTCATCTCTCTGAGTTACTACATGATATCTAATCCCAATTTTGATGGTTTTAGTTGGCTTTATTGATTTTGTTCGGTTGGGATCAAATTGGACAATTCCCATTCGATTAGTGAGAACACAGAGGAAAAAGGTTGTTGGTCCTTAACTTTATATACTATTTTTATGTGTGCCTATGAACTCCAGTTTATGCATGGGTTCCCAAGTTTGGGTGAAGATTCTGAAAATTATTTTTTGGAAGCATGTGTATTTCTTATAAAAAAGTAATACTCTAATATGTGAATTGGTTATATTCCACCCTTTTTGGAATCTTTTTTGGTGAAATTATTGTGTGGTGGTTTTGGAAGTCCTCTAAGGATTGGTTGGACACTATGTTTTGTGTTTAAACAAGGGAGTAAAAATTTGGGTTCCTTTGTCACTTTGGCTAGAATTTTGGCCTTATTTAAATATGAGAGTAGTGATGTTGACTGAGAAACAAATTTTTATTATTAAATGATGATTTGAGATGGGAATCAACCAATTTTAATAATTTATTGAAGTTGTGGTGATCATATAGTGATGTTCAAATAAATCAATGTGTTTATACATAGTAATGGACACCACATTGGGTGCCTAGGTGTGGAAATGTTTATTTGAGAATTCAATGAAGTCCTCAGGCTTCAGTTTTGGATTATCTCCCATGTGAAATTGGTGAAGTATAAAAAGTAATAATCTTATGATTGGTATGTTAAGGATGATGTTTTTATATTATTATGTTTTGGGCTCAAGGTATGATGTATGGGAATGTGAATGACTATTGTGGTGCTTGCATTAACCCTAAATTTTGGGTGATATCTTCTATAATGTATATAAAATTTGGATGAGATAAATTGAGAGTTAAGAGTTTTCCTAAAGTAATAATTACTATTATGAGAGGATTTGGGTGATATATTGGATCATACCAACAGTGGATGAATCATGTAAGGTCTCATTGGGATAGGAATTCCATGGGTGGTTGTGATCCATCATTACATGACTCGACCCACCCGGGCCACACTTGAGTTGGTGGTAAAATGATTGTACCATCCTAAGCCTTCTTCCAATAGTCTAGGGGATGAACACTAACACTATGAAGGAAAAAAAATACAAGAGAGGCATTAACCTATATCTATCTATAAAAAACTCATATATATAATGGAAAAAATCCTAGAAAACCTAATGATATATAAATATATAATAAAATGAAATTTATATAGTTCATTCATGAGAAGTCACATGGTAAGAACATTAATTAACATGATAAACACCATATAAATTAAACATGTAACAATGTCCTTATACTCAATGATCCAAGAGACACAGGTATAATCCACCTCACTATAAGGGATCTTGGATTGATTTCAAACTATAATTTTCACTACCACCATCATGAAACATCATGTTCCATTGGGAATTAGATCAAAAACTAATGCACCATCTCCACATCCCCTAATGTCATATTTGAACTATTCATCATCTGTATAGTCACAACAACAATAGGTGTGAATCCTACAGGTGGTTTATTATAAACATACTCAGTATAACACCCCAAAACCACAATGGAGAGATAATACGCATGTTAGCTCAGTCTACAGAATAAAAGAGTAACCAGAATGGTGGAACAAATCAACATATTCTTTATAACTAGATGTCTTAGGGACACATATATGTCTTTACTATCTCATCTCACCTCCACAAAAGACCATATCTCACGAGAAACTAGGGACACATAGATTACCAAAAGTAAGAAAAAATGTGGTTCATGAGGTATCATAGGGAAAGTAATTTCTGCATTATTTATCTTTTACACACCACCACCATATACCATAATGGGTGACCAACTCCTCACTAAATGAGTATCATAACTTATCACTTAAAACTATTATGTCATCACTCTAGGAACATATTGGGTAACCCATACCTTGACTGAGAATATTTTTTATTCATGGGAATATTAGACCCTACATTCCTTAACTACCCAATAATGTGAAAACTGACACACCTCATAAAATATGTTATTGTGGACCTGCACATCACCAATGCATGTTCTTTGGTTAATGGAGAACTAAAAATTGGTTCTGGGCTTGTTTCTCATCATGTAAATCACATTAGATGAGGGATTACCAATCTCTATGGATACATGACCTATACCCAATAAAAGGGGGAGTACCTAAATTTATCAATATTATGTGGGATCTGCACCTTATCGGTGCCAAGTGGATATTGACACTATGTGTGATCCGAAATACCCATTCCCTAAGAATATGAGTGCGTACCAAACTCCAGGAGGAACATGGGGGACTCATGCTCTTTAGTCATCCCATCACCGAGAGAGTACCCGATCTTGTGTCTGATTTAATATTGTCACCCAATCCTAGTCACCACCTTTACCGATCTAAGATCCTAAAACTATTCATCTAGACTCATAAAAGGTCTCCAGCAATTAATAGGATTACATAATCATTCTCTCCATGAAAAAATTCTAAGGATGGACATCTCAAGTACCCAAACCCAATTTCCATGAAAGAATATAGGAAAAATAACCCAAGAAAAAAAATTGTACAACATGTACATTGGGGTACAGGGAATGTAGTCTCATGGAAGTATCCTCTCCTTGTATTGTTTTCCACATGAAATATAGGTGTCTACTTACAAAAGGTGTATAATGTTATACATGATGTATGTGACCATCAAAGGTATTAGAGGTGTAAAACCACACTCGATGTCTTTTAATCTTGATATAAATTTTTTAAACCCTATGTCACATGATATTCCCATCTTGGGGATTACATAGCATGTAATAAGCTTAGTTCATAGTCATATTGTCCAAAACATGGGGTGTACTCAAACTACATGTCGTCCACGCCAAATAGATTGTTTGAGCATGTAATCTGATGCACCCTAGGTAATTCTATCTAGGATTACATTTTTCTGATGCTAATTTTTATTGCAAGTGATATTTATAAATCTTGTAAACCCATGTTTTTCAACACAATGACATACAAGATGTTTAGTCTTGTAACTACACACCATATAGTTTCATTTTCTTCCTAAAATAACATGAAACTTTTGGAAATTTTATTAACCCTCGTGTTCTATTATTTTAGAACTCCATATCACCTATTTTTTCATACAATTCACCCAAAAACCTCCATATAATATATGACAAAATCAATATCAATTTATTGTTCTTTTTTTACCGATTTTACCACCCAAAAATGTAACACCTTATTTTTCATGTCTTGGTTGTGATCTAGTTTGGTGGAAATACTGATATCATCCTTGGGTTTTGTGTGAGATTAATATTTATTTTTTAAATTAAATCCATGTCTAATAAGCCTTACATGGGTGTCCATTGATTTTCTGGGAGTTTTTTGAGAAATGGGTGGTTACTTCAAGATTTGGGATTATTGTGAGCGCATTTCTAGATTTAAAAACAAAATTTTTTTCTTTCCAAACTCCTTAAATTTTCTTCATTATTCAATAATTACACTTCCCAGTTGTCCTAACATTACTTATTTAAACTACCATATCATTTTTACCCCTTATTAATACATAATCTTGGTGGTTTTGGGTTATTTATTCAGGTATGGGGCAACCTCGTGAGCCCATTTCCAGTTTAAAAAAATATATTTTTTCATTTATAACTTATTCAATTTTTAATATATTTCAGTGATTCAACCTCTCACCTAAGACCAAGAACCCTTGGAGAAACCCATGTTATATGTTACCTCTTTAGGGCTCATATTTCCCTCGTATTAGGGAAAAATATCTCATAATTTCTAAAGTCATCCATATTTGAGAATGTGATTTATTTAATTCATATATAATTCATTTATTACTGATTTTATTCCAAATATTCTTTCCATGGTTCTTATATAGATAAGTAGATTTTCCAAGATGTTACAATCCATTAAATTTCTTCTAAGCGTGTAGATCAAAGGGAATATATAATGTTCTCCAGTTTCCAAGGCGAGATTCCTTCTCCTTTCTACTCCCTCTTCCTTATAATTCTACTTTATTTTGGTTTCCTATTCTACCATAGTCATTAATGTACTGGGGTTTTGTTGTAAAATGATTTTTACGGGGTTTTTGGTTCATTTAGGGCTAGTATTCATAGATCTAGAGTGTTTCAAACCACAGCGGGTGGTATCTAGTGTGCATTTTTCTTTCCACCATGGTTTTGAGGTATAATATTCATTGGAAATGTATTTATCATTTTAGTTTCATTATTATATTTCTTTTTCCATGTGACATTAATTTTTATTATTTCTTTTCAGCCATTGGATAATTTTATTGGTGTGCAAAACGGTTGTTTAAGCATTATTTTGTGAAAATTAGTTTTGTTCTGTTATAAATGTGTACACTACTAGCTTACGTAAATGTTATGTTTTCTTACACACTTTATTTAGGGTAATTTGAACATGGATTAATATATTAAATAAATTTATGGCATGAAAATTTAATTTCATCCCTTTTCAAGTCCTTAAAATAAGTTGTTTGTTTGAAAGTTTATGCCAGGTGTTCAGTAAATTTCCTAGTTGGATTTTATGTCATTTATGTGATTTAAAAGGTACTATTTAGATTTATAAATAAATTTTCATAAGTAATAATGTTATTTTGGGGTTCTTTTTATGCCCTTACTATGTAGTTTTTGTTTTATTAACAAATGTGTTTTTGGTGGTAAACATGTTTTGGCCCGAGTTACCAGAAAGTGGCATGTTTGGCATCCTTCTAAAAATGGTCTTGCTTTGGATGTGTATCCTTAATGTTTTAAAGTATTTATGAAAGTATGTATATAATTTAGATTGTGTGTATACACCTATTTAGTATAAGTGAAATTTGTACCTTTGGATAATTTTAGTTTTGAGAAATGTTTAAATGCCTTTTTGACAATTTTCTTCTAAAAAATGATTTCCATAAGTATTTCATGTTGTATCATTTGGGGCCATTTTATGGTCCACAAAATTGATTTATTAAAAAGGTATAGGGCTTAAAAATATTTTTTAAACGGTATTTGTCAGTTTTTTTACTTAAAAGATAATTTTTGAATGGATTTTATGTGGAAGGCCTCATTATACGTCCTGAAATTATTTTATGAAAATTTAAGTGGTCTATTGATCCGTGAAAGAAATGTGAGACATGTGTATGGGATATTTTATGTGTATATGATTTTTAAATGGAATATTCAAGAGAAAAGGTTATTTTATATATGTATAACTACTTTTAGCACAAAATGGAAATACTCAGGTATCTAAGTGGGCGGACGTGTACTACTATGCTAGTGATCCGGAGGGGTTTTGTCCCTATTTCATGTAGCAAGTTTGACGATGAAAAAACTAACTAAAATATGATGATGATTATGTTGGCGACCACTAGGTTATAGATGATTATTCTATTGTTGGATTGTGTTCATGAGAATAGATATTCATTATACTTACTTTCATGGATATACGAGGTTCCTAGGGCTCACAACTAACTAGTTCCTAGGGGTGTTCCCGCGACTTGAGATCATTGGATATTTTGTACTCACCATCTGTATATAGTTTTTTTAGTTGAAAAATTCCATATATAGTTCATTTTATTTAAAATTTTTCATTATTTAAAGCATACCTCTTGAAAACTATTTTCATTGTGAATTTTCACCTCTTTGAAAAGTTGTTACTAGAATTCTTGTTTATAAAATATTCATGTTTTTGTTTAGTAAATTTTATATCATGAAATCTTATTTGGAAAAAATATTTTATATATTATATCTCAAACATGAAATTTATGTCTATTTTATTTAAATTTACGTGCATTGGGAATAGAATATCGGGCTAACATATTGAGTTTTGATACTCTCATCTATATTTTTCTTCTGTTTTTGGCCCATGTGATGATTTTATCTTGAGTTCATTATCATTGGTAGATGAGAATTTTTTGTGTTGGAGAGTGACCATCGGGGTCACATGGTGTTATTTTGGTCATCAGAATTTATCGGTTGATTTCATAGTTTAGTTTTACTTTCAGTTTCTTGTAGAAATAATGGTCAGTTTGATTTTATATAAATGTATTTTGTGTTGTCTGTTTATTTCTGCTACATAGTTCTTGATTATATTTGGGTGAAATTTCTCAATTTTCACTATAATTTATGCCCTCAGTGCCTGTCTCCATCCTAGGAGGATCGGGAATACCTCTCAGGACTTTTCATAGAGTGAACTGGGTGACCGGTTTAGGGTTGACCCAGACTGGTTCATGACAAAATAGTATTAGAGGAGGTCAGATCTTAAAGGACCTATCTTTTTAGAGTGCCCTTTGTTATTTGGATATGTCAAGGTAGATTGAGTAGTATTATTAGGATATTATTATTAGGTTTGGGAAGAGCATACCAAACCCTTTCTTGTTCTGATACTCAGGTGTCTATGGTAAGTTCAGTTCTGTTTGTGTCATTGGTTCTTGTTGATATTTTGGTGTTGGGACATGATAAGGGAGTTGGACTAATGGTCTTCATGATATCACATGTCTTAATAAGCTATGTGGAGCTAGGGCATGGTCTAAATAAGACTCTCTATGTTAGTGGTGTGCTTGTCATATGACCACCCACAATATGGTCAAGTCACCCACGGACCCTAGTTCCATTTTTGTGGGTCTCTTGGACCTTTCTGGAATTTTGATTTTTGTTTTGAAAATCCTCATGGTAGAATTGTGAGAATGATATCCAAAGGAATTTATGGTTGTTGAAAAGTGGAAAACGTCTTTTCAACGTTTTATACGTGACTGGTTTTTGGATTGTTGGGTTTTGTGAAACACATCTTTGGGATAAAGAGGAAATAATTTAGCAGGATTGAATTTTATTTAATCTAAACTTATGATTTGTTTAAATGAAATTTTTGGAAATCATGGACTATTTAAAATGAATTATGAAAAATTATTTTAAATGGGGTGTTTTGGGCTGCTGAAAAGTGTTTCAATCTTATGAATTGGTTTTGAACTTTTGGTTTTTAGCTGCTTGTGTTTTCTGGAAATGGGTTTCAGAATTTGTGGTTGTCAGATTATGAATAGTGACCTTGCTAAAAAAATTTAAAATGGGAAAGGCCTATTTGGAATATAATAGTTGTTTTTATGATCTATTAAATGACATTGATTGGGTTTTTAGTCAACTGGTTCATGATGAAGTGTGGGTTGTTTTGTAAAATTTGAAAATGGTTTTTTCTTTGGTGGTTAATGTTCCTTTGGAAGGTACATGATTCTTTTTGGAGTGATTATTGTATTATTTTTTCCATGGTGTTTTCATGGGTGCTCTCATGTATGGTTTTATGGATATATGGTTGAATGGTGGGTATGGAATGGTGGTTGGGTGCCTACATTGGCACAAAAATGGGTATATGAGTGAGACTTGATAAAACACCATTGATGAATGAAATATCCACCATATTGGTTTGTTTTTTAAATGTTTTATAATCTGAAAAATTGTGGTGATTATTATAAACTGATCATTATATGGATGGTTTCCCCTATATCCTAAAGGTTTTTTTATTTGGTATGCTTCTTTGAGATATGGAAGTCAAACTCTTGGGGTGTCTTGATATGGTATCTCATTGGTGGATCGGTTTTTGAGCAATGTTCAGTGGGTTTATAATGATTTTTTATGTAGTGATATGGCTATGGATGGTTCTCCATTGGAAAGATTTCTATGTGATCAACCTAAGTATTCATTACAATTGTTAAGTCCACATCTTCAAATAAATCCTCAACCCCTTTTTTGGAATTGAGATCTTTTTATAATAGATTAAATCTTCATTTCTATTATGGTGTCCTTATCAGTTGGTGTAGGTTATTGTTTTTCCACGTACCTTGTTCATTATTATCCTCATTCAGGGTGAGAGAAAATAGTTTTTCCTATCTCCAAGTTCTTGTTTGGGTTAAAGTGTCTTGTTTTAGGAACAAAGTTTAATGGTGTTCCTTGATCTATTGTTTCAGCCTTGGAGTGTTATGTGTCACCGTGTGGAACTTAAAGGAAGAGATAAAGTTATGGATTATCGAAGCCTGACTATGAGGTAGGAGATGCTTCATTCATCAGAGCTCTAACCAAAGGACTCAAAGTGAAGCCGATGCGTAGTTAGGAGTCACAGGACTGTGTGTGGTAGTGCTTATCTCGCGCCTCTACCATTACATAGAGGTATTTACTTTGTTTAATTTTTGGGTTTATTGGCCCAATTATTGTGTCTCCTTCCTTCCCTACCCCAAGTGGTAGGGGTTTGGATCCGTACAGAGAGTGTTGGCCTAGTTCATACCACCTCTGTTTGGGAGTGGGTGGTATAAATAATCATGTTGTGTTCCTCTTAACTTGGGTTGTTATGTTTTTGTGGGATTTGTTTAGTGGGACTTTGTGACATAGACCCTTTCCTAGTTCATGTTGAATTATCATTTGGTCATTGATAATTTTTTCTTAATGGTGGGGAAAACCACCATGGGTCTTGTAGAGTTTCCTCCTAACATTTTGTCGAGTGAAAGTTGTTTATTAATGGTGGGGTTACCATTCTAGACTCCCTTGGAATCTTGGGTTTTCTTGAGTGATCATTGGGTTTTGTGGGAGAATACCCAATAATCTGGTTCATGCTTTGGTTAAGGAGGGAGTGACTTGATCTGTCAGATGATTCTTGGGAAGTGGTCAGGAGTTAGTGTTTTGGTTGAGGTAAGATGATTAAGTTCCATTAATGGTGGATAATGTGTCAATGAATTAAGTGGATGGACCATATTTATAAATAATACATAGGTTTTGATCAATAATTTTAAATGTGTGGTGGCTTTCTGGGGGTGGAATGCTTTAATGGTGGGAAGACGTGTCACACTCGGTTTTTCATGTATTGATTGTGATACAGTTCATTCGAAATCCTGATAGTTTTCATGGATTTTGTGTGAGATTAATTTTGAGATTTTAACTTCAATCTTTTTTTAATCATCCTACCATTGGTTCCCAATAGCTTTTTTGGAGTTTTTGGAGAAAATGGTGGTTACATTAAGATTTGGGACAACTGTGATCTCATTTCTAGATTTAAAAACAAAATTCTTTTCATTTCTAAATCCTTCATTTTTTAACATTTTTTACTTATTAAACTTTCCAATTTCCTTAAACTGACCTAATAATACATCCATATCCTTTTTAACCCCTTAGGAATACATAATCATGGTGGATTTGAGTTATTTATTCTAGTATTGGGTCAGCTCATGAGTCCATTTCCATTTTTAGAAAAATAATTTGTTTATTTTATATATTATTGATTTTCTAATATATTCTGGTGATTACACCGCTCACTAGAGTCCAAGAACACTATTCACATCCCCCATGTTCCATATTCCCTCTTTGGAGCTCATACTTGTCACATATTATGGTGAAATTTCTCGATGTTTCCCAAATTTCCCATATTTGAGAATGTAATTTGTTTCTTTAAAATATCATTAATTTGTTACTATTTTTACTCTAAATATTTCTTTTTTGTTCTTACAGACATAATTAGACTCTCCATGATGTTTCAATCCAATCCCTTTCCTCTAAGTGTGCAGATCTAAGGGAAAAATGAAGAGTTGTCTAGTTTCCACGTGAGATTCCTTCTCCTTTGTTCTCCCATTCCTCATCCATCCACATTATTTTGGTCTCCACTAATATAATGGTAATGAAAGACCGATTTTTATGTTATAACATGATTTTATGGGGTTTTGTATCATTTAGTTATGGAATTTATAGATCTAGAGTGTCGGGAACCGCAACAGGTGATATCTTGTGTGTGTTTTTCATTCCACAATAGTTTTGAGGTAGGATATCCCTTGAACATGCCTTTATAATTTAGGTTTCATCATTATATTTATTTTATCACCTGCTATATATGTTTATTATTATTTTTAATCACTTGTATAAATTTATTAGTGTGCAAAACAGTTATTTAAGCCTTGTTTTGTGAAAAGTAGTGTTGTTTTGTTATAAACGTGTACATCGCTTTCTTACATAAATGATCTATTAGTTGACACACCTTATTTCTTGTATTTTGAACATGTTTCAATATATTGATTAAATTTATGTCATGAAAATATTATTTTATCCCTTTTGAAGTGCTTAATATAAGTTGTTTGTTTAAAAGTGATGTCAAGTTTTCAGTAAATTACCCGTTTTACTTTTATAAGCTTTATGTGATTTAAAATTATTTGTTTCGATTTATAAAAACATTTTGAGCATAAAAATGGTATTTTTGGGTCATTTTTTTCCTTTTCTATGTTGTTTTTGTTTTAAAAACAAATGATTTTTTGGTGGTAAACATGTTTTGGCCCGAGTTGCTGGAAAATGGCATGTTTGACATCCTTATAAAAATAGTCATGCATTGGATGTGTAGCATGAATGTTTTAAAGTATTTATGAACGTTTTTTATTATATAAATGGTTTTTATAGACCTCCTTGTTAAAATTGAAATTTTTACCTTTGGAAAATGTTAGTTTTGGGAAATTCTTAAAGGCATGTTTTTCATTTTTCATGTAAAAAATTGTTTCCATGTGTACTTCAAAGTGTATCATGTGGGGCCATTTTATGGTCCCTAAAATTGATTTATTAAATGGTTTTGTGGATTATATATCTGGTTTGATATGGTATTTTTGGGTTATTTGAATTAAAATATCATTTTTAATTCATTTTATGTGCAAGGCCTTGTTATACTTCTTGAAATTGTTTTATGAAAGTTGAGATGGTTTATTGATCTGTGAATGAAATGTGAGCCATGTGTGTATGATGTTTGATGTGTGTATTATTTGAAAATGGAATATTAATTATGAAATTGTATTTTACATATGTTTAACATTTTTGAGCACAGAAAGAGAAAACCCAGGTATCTAGGGGGTAGACGTGTACTAGTATGCTAGTGATTTGGAGGGGCTTTGTCCCTATTTCACATTGCAAGATTGATGATGAAAACATTAAATAAAATATTATAAGGATGATGTTTGAGACTATTTTTTTATGGATAATTCTCCTACTAATGGATCATGTGAATGATAATGAATATTTATTGGGGTTACTTTCACCGAGATATGAGGTACCTAGGGCCGACAACTAACTAGTATATAGGGGTTTTCCCATGACATATGCTCATTGGATATATAGTACTCATCATTGACATATGGTGATTTTTGTTGGTAAAATATATAGTGTGTGTTTTTTATCTAAAATATATCATTCTTTAAAGAATCCCTCTTAAAAACTATTTTGATTTTGAAGTTTCTCCTATTTGAAAAATTGTTACTAGCATTCTTGTTTATAAAACATTCAAGTTTTTTCCTAGTGATTTTTATAACATGGAACCTCATTTATATAACATATTTTAATATATTGTATCTCAAAAATTAAATTTATGTTTCCTTTTTTTTAATTAATGTACATTGTAAATAGAATATTAGGCTAAGCTACTGAGTTTTAATACTCATGCCTATAGTTTTCTTCTATTTTTAGACTGTGTGTAGGTTTCAGCTTGAGTTTGGTCGCATTGGGCATCAAATATTAATTGTGTTAGAGAGTGACCAGTGGGGTGACACGGTGTTAGTTTGGTCATCAGGTATGGTCAGTTGGTTGCATTGTTTAATTTTACATTCAGTTTCTTGTATAAATAATGTTCAGTTCAATTTTATATAAAGTTATGATGGGTTGTCTGTTTTCTTCTTATGCTTAGTTCCTAATTATATTTGGGAAAAATCATTCCTTTTTCACTATAACTGTTGCACTCAGTACTTGTAACTATACTAGGAGGATCTTAATTCCTCTCAGAACATGTCATGGAGTGGCCTGGGTGACCAGTTTTGGGTCGACCCAAATTGGTTCATGACAAAAAATCATCTTGTGCACATATTTTTCCACTTATATACAAATATTGTCAAACCACTAGGTATTAAAAAGGCATATGGAGACCATTACTATTAGAAATAGATGAATGATGGTAAATGTAAAGACCTGACTCTGGTAACTCAATGACAATGCCTTAATTAATTACATTGGTACTATGAATAAGAGATCTAATCCCAAAAGACTGAATAGGTTAGTTAATTTCCAAACCAGATACCAACATAAGTTTTACATTACAACATAAAAGGGAAAACAGCATAGAAACTCCAATGAAAGAATTCATAATTCCTATATTATCCCTACATGTTATTCATAAAAAACATATTTTCATCACGCGGAAAAAATAAAACATAAAAAAGGGGTGACCTCAAATGCTCAATAAGGGTAAACAATACAGCGGAAACAATTAAAAAAAATAAACAATAGGGCAAATTGAATAACTAGAACACAAGCCAATAAAACATAATCTTGAGCTAAATATATCAAGAATAAAAATTGAATAAATAATTCCATACAAATATTCACATGAAACATAACCATGGATATTATACTAGATTAATAATCACATGATTTATAAATTAAAATTGTCATGATGAGGGAATGTATAATTCCTGATATCTAAACCATTCCATCAATTACTCAAACAATAAATCTGAAAATAATTTGTTAAGAATTTTTCAAAATTCATATTTGAAAATAAATGGGCATGGTCTCAACCAATTCTATATCTTATTTGTCTCATTAGACTTACCAATGCATTGAGGGGCTATAGTAGGCTCCACCCCTTACTTAATAAGTCTAATGAATTCATCATATGTCAAGTAAAAAAGATATCTTTAAATAAATTTTTCTTATATAACTTTTTAATATTTTAATCATAAACATAGATGAAATTACTATAATAAAATCACTGATAAATTTTTGAGAGAAATACCATTTTCATTAAAAAAAAGAGTTATTTGTGAAAATCATTTTTATTTTTCATAATTTTCTATATTAAACCAGAAATGAAAAAATATAGTTTTTTATGAAAAAATTAGTTATTTTAGAAAAATAATGGTCTCTTAAAATAGATTATGTATGGTACTTGATAACGTGTAAGAAACAAAGAAGTTCCCATAAAATGGGTTTTCTTATCAGGAAGAATTGATAAGTGAACCTTATAAACATGTATTTTCTCATCAAAGAAAGATAAACTATTCAAGATATATGAGTATGGAACATATACACAAAATATATAACAAATATATAAAAATAATTATCTATTAAATTAGGTCATATAGAGAGATAGTGTAACCCGAATGAAAAAAAAGAGGTTTGGGAAGAAACTCATACCATATATATGGAAGTGTTATACACTTGTTCTTAATGTCATGGATAATGAAATTAGATTAATAAATAATTTAATTTAGAACCTATTTAAAATTTATTTGATTTAGTATAATTTTATGAAGTTTTTTTGTCCTTTTTAATGAGATATAAGATTAACTTTTGTTGTTTGGGAGTGCTCTTTTCCATAGTTTTCATGAGAGGTTTACTTTTATACGCATTTGGAAGATCGTGTAAAATGATAATAGTTGTACATAATTGAAATTATATGTTATTAATGATCCTAATAAATATTAAATTTTTATATAATTCATCTTTTTATTTTTGGTGAGGATTATTCAGTAGATATGTCTTTATTTATAATTGTTTAGATTATTTTGGCGGTTTTTCAATCATCACAGACTAGTTTTGTTTCATTAATTAATACTTTATATACTAGTTACAAAGCATTAGAAACATCATAATACATATATTTTAATATGTTTTAACCATAACAAATGATTTTATGGTCCTCCTTGAAGCTGGAATTAAAAAATAGAAACACGTCGTCCATGAAGGTGGTAAATCGACACCTCACGGATGGTGTTTTCATTTTTAGAGTAAAAGGAGTGGGGAAGAGAGAAGATGATGGGTTCTTCCACTAAAAAAAATTCCAGTATAAAAATGATACTGGTGTTATCATGTAACATAGATAATGTGAGTTGAGGTGATAATAAGAAAAGAAAAGAAATTGAAAAAGAAAATAAAAGAAAAGAAAGAGGATTTTTACCTCTTGAATTTTCCTCCTTGAGAACCTCCATAAAAGGATTGTATTTGGTATTTTTTGAGACCAAATGATATATTAAGTGGGGTAGGGTATTGGGAATAGTATTGGGTAAAAATTATACAAGTCATAAAGATATGAAGGTGTGAGGAGAGAAGGTTGTATTTATAGTGGAGGATACTGGTGTTTTAGGAATATTTCATTCATTTGTTTATTATTTTTGATGAAGACTATGAATAGTTTTATAATTATCAAAAAAAAAATTAAATAATGAACTAGAGTTTGTGATTATGTATATTAAATTAAAAATGACTCAAGTAAAAGTTTATTTATCTTATAATGTATTTATACAGTAAATTACTGTATTTTACTATTCAGTAGATATTCAACTATTTTAAAAAATCTCACAAATTCACCATAACTATTTTTTGACATGTAGAATTTAAAACTGGTCTCAATTTTATTTATATAATTTTCTAAATATAATAAAATTAATTTTTAAATAAAATCTCCTTTTATTTGAAAAATACTTATTTTAAAAATATAACTGATTTTAACACATTAAAAAATTAATTAAGTTCTCATAAAATTTTCTTATAATAATAATAAGTCAAATTATTAATTTATGAAAATAAATATCTTTTAAATAATTATATTAATTAAAAAATTGTAATTAAATATTTATTAATTACAAAAATATAAACACATAATTTATTATTTAAAAAACATATAGTTTCTTATATCAAGATATAAATATATCATATTTTCATTAATAAGACACCATTATTTTATTTATACTTTCATAGGTATATTTACAAATCTTATTGATCATTTTACTATTTCTAATGGTCACATTACTATTCCAAAGGTCATGATACTATTCCATTGGTATATATTTTTTAACTTCTAGAAATGCCTCTTATTTCAGTCATTAATAATTTATAAAGTTTGTATTGTATTTTGTAAGTGATTTTATGTTATTAATATTATATCAAATAAATATAATATGGGAAATTTTTTTGATATAATTCTCGGCTATTATATACTCTCCTCCGACAAAAATTTTATCATCAGAATTTTTTGAATTTCACCTCATAAAAAGATTTGGGTAGTTCTTCATCATAAATTCGTATAGTTCCCATATCACCTCTTCATTATTATTATGTTTTCAAAGAACCATTACCAATCGAGTCATCTGATTATCCATCACATGTTCTCTCATGTCTAGAATCTAGATAGGCTCTTCATAGTAACATAAATCGGGTTCCAATTCCATTTTTTCAGAACTGAGAACATGTGTTAGGTCTGACATGTACATCCTTAGCAAAGATATGTGGAACACATCATGAATGTTATAAATTCTAGGTGAAATTTCCAAATGATAATCCACAACTCCAATTCTCTCTATAATTTCAAAAGTTATGATGTACTTGGGGCATATTTTCTATTTCTTACTGAAACATATGATACCCTTCCTTGGAGATACTTTCAGAAAAAAATGATCTCCCACTTTAAACTCCAAATCTTTCCGTCGGTTATAAATAGAGATATTTTGCCTATGTTTTTTAACATTGATATGTGATTGAATAGTCTTTACCTTTTCTGTGGTTTTCCCTACAAGATCCGGGCCTATCAGCTTCATTTCACCAACTTCATCCCAACAAGTTGGCATGTGACATCTCCTTCCATACAATGCTTCATATAGTTCCATTTTAATAGTTGAATGAAAAATATTATTTTAGTAAAATTATATCAAAGAAAAATATTGATCCCAGATACCTTGAAAATTGAGTTAGGATGATATCAATATGTTTTATAATGTTTGAATGATCCTTTCAAACATCCCATCAGTTTGAGGGTGATAAGAAGCACTAAAATGGATCTTAGTATCCAATATTTTCTAAAGACTTGTCCATAATTTTTATGTAAATCATAGTTCATAATCATTTAAGGAGGTGCTCTATGAAGTCTTAAAAATTCATTAATATAATGTTGTGCCAGGTGATCTAATGGAAAATAATTCTTTATAGTGAGGAAATGTGCAAATTTGGTAAGTTAATCGACAATTACCCATATTACATCTTTATTTCGTAGTGTTTTTGGAAATCCAGTGACAAAATCCATAACAATATCATCCCCATTACAAGTAGGAATAGGCATAGATTTCAAGAATCCTCTAGAATATTGTATTTTATCCTTCACATTTTAACAAACTAAAATTTTTGATGCATAATTAGCAACTTCTCACTTCATATTATCCCACCAGAAATTTTCCTCAAAATATATATACATATTAGTTATACTAGGGTGTATTGAGAAATTTCAGTTATGGGTATCATCCAATAACTCAATTTTTAGGTTGGGCATAGAGGGATGACAAATCCTCTTCCCAAATTTCAAAATTCCATCCTCATAAATGAAGTCTATCAACTTCCCATCATTTACAGCATTAATTTTCCATGGAAAAGTATCATCTTCAGACTAAGAAATTTTAATCCTTTCTAATAAAGATGGTTGGGAATCCAATTGAAAAAGTAATGATGTTTCTTCTTCCTTAATAATTCCCATATCTATCTTCTCTAGATCCATGAACATATGTTCACTTTAAATCCTCATTTTTTTAGAACACCATGATCCTTCATAATCCATGCATCGATTTCCTTATTTTCCTTCCCGGGGTAGTGTATTGAATAATAATAATCATTGAGTAGCTCAATAAATCACCTTTTCCTCATATTGAGTTATTTCTGTGAACATATATGTTTCAAGATCTTGTGATACGTATATATCTCACATCATTCACCGTAAAGATAGCGTCTCTATATATTCATAGAAAAGCTTACAAATTCTAACTCAAGATAATGAGTTGGATAATTATTTTCATGTGTTTTTAATTATCTTTATGCATAGGCAATAACTCTAGCATTCTGCATATGGACATAGAAAAGACCTTTCTTTGATGCATCACTGTAAACAATAAATCCACCATTTTTTGATGGTAGATTTATGATCATAGCATTGAGTAATATCCCCTTCAATTATTCAAAAAATACCTCACATGCTTTTTTCCATACGAACTTAACCCCTTTATGAGTAAGCTTGGATAACAAGTTAGCTAATTTGGTAAAATTCTGAATGTAATGTCGATAGTAACCTGTTATACCAATGAATCTACGTACCTCAATTATGTCCATTAGTGTAGCCCATTCTGGGAAATCCTTTATTTTCATAGGATCAAATAATATTCAACCCTTAGAGATAATATGGAGAGGAAAAATAAATTGTTTGAAGACAAAATTCACACTTGCTAAACTTCCCATATAACTCTTTTCTTCCCAAAGTCTCCCAAACGACTGAAAAGTGGTTATCATTCACCATGTAGCTTTCAAAATATATCAATATATTATCAAAAATAGCCAAAAATATCTGCAGGATATTCCTTTAATACTATGTTCATTAGATCTATAAAAATAGAGCGTGCATTAGTCAGTCCAAATGACATTACTATAAACTCAAAATGTATATACCCAGTTCGAAATATTGTCTTCAGAATATATTCCTTCCTCACACACAATTAATGATATCTATATTGATGTTAAATTATGAAAAATATTGGTCTTCATGATATTGATCAAATAAATCATCAATGCAAGGAAAAATATAATTTTTCATTATTGTAATAGCATTGATTTCTCTGTTGTCAATGCAGAACCCCATGGATCCATCATTATTCTTGATAAAAATAACATGGGATCCCAGTAGAGAAACACCAGGGTGGCTAAATCTCTTATCACTCAATTACTTTAGTTGTTTCTTCAGCTCTACTAGTTCCACAATGTCCATTCTATAAGGAGACTTTGATATTGGAATTTCATTAGGGATTAAATCAACAAAGAACTCAACTTCCTACTTTGGAGGATGTCCATGTAAATACTCTATAAATGCATGAATGTATTTATGAATAATCGATATATATTTGATTTGAATATATATTTACTCATCCATATATGATATTTACTCTTCTTATCCAAGAATTTAATTTATAAGAGCTATTGGAGGTGGATCTAGATATGACTCAGATGATGAAGTATCTCTACTAAAGATGATAAATTTCATACCTTTATCACAAATCATAATTCACTTCTATTTGTGATAAAAAATTTCATTATATTTTGAAATGCATTCCATACCAACGATTATATAAAAATCAACCATAGGTATGATGATCAAATCAACAATTAGAGAATGTTTATGTGTTATAATAGGAACTTATCAACAATTCAATGTTCCAATAAGGTTTCCACTCTGAGTATTTACTGAAAATTCCCTTGTTAATGTGAATTAGAAATATTAATTTAAATGAAAATTGGGAAGATATAAAGGAATGCGATGATCCATAATCAAATAAAGCTTTAGCTAAATTTTAGGAGATGATTAAATTACCTACCTCCACATCATTAGAAACTTAAATATTAGCATTTGTGATCCCATAATCGTGGCCCTAATCCCTTTCCCTTTTCTGTGGAATGTTTTCTCAATACATCAGACACTCATTTGTATAGTGTCCCATCTTTCTATAATTATAGCATTGAACATTGTTAGCTTCTTTCTTTCCCTTAAAATTGTGATCACGATGGCCTTTCTCACCACACTTTTAGCAACCTCTTTATAATTTTAAGTAGGCACCAGGGTGTCTCATTCCACATGTAGCACATGTTGAAAAATTGCATTTTTTATTCTTCCCTATATCCCTTCCTTTCTATTACACCCTATTCTTCTCTTTTTTCCCTTAACGTCATATTAATTTGAGAATACTTCACATATCTTGATAGAACATGAGACTATGACTTCGTATGATGATAAATTTTGGGAGACCAATTCCCTTTGTAGGAAATGTTTTAAACCATTATAGAATTGATCTATCTTTATACTTGGATTACACATGCAGTCCACAACATACCTTGCTAACCTTGTATTGTTGGATTCATACATGGAAATTTTTTCAGCATATTTCTCTCCCATAATCATGAATTTACTCTCTATATATTCATGATGTTTGCAAGGGAAATATTTCTCCAAGAAAATTTCATTAAAATAAACTTCTTCCATATTTGAAACTTATTCTTCCTCCTTTGTGTTTTGAATCAATGTCAACCATTGATAAACATCTCTTAATAGGTGATAAAATATCATTACGAACTTATCTCTTTCAGTAATTCCTAAAGTGAGAAATATCATCTCTAAAAAACTTATCAACTACTCAGGTACAAATGAGTTTTTAGTCCCATTGAATGATGGAGTTTGTTGTCTGATGAAGCGGTATAACATTATTCCTCCACATTGTGGATCATGATGATCTATATAGGTAAGGTTATTGTTCATAACCTGAGTCACCTATCCCTGTAAGTTATAAGTTTCTTAGATCCCGTTGTAACTCCTTCTCCAACATTATAATCTTGCATGGGAGGAAATTCCCTATATAGTATACGAGTATTGATATGATTTTAATTACATTCAATATGTGTTATTTCTAAATAATGACATAAAATAAATTAGGTTATGAATCATAATTCAAAATTTTTAACTAGAAAAAAACATAAAATAATTTGAAAACATTATGCATGGGTAATGTAATAATTGTAAACATGGTTTCTTTGGGGAAATATTTTCTTTTAAATTATTATTAATGGTTCGTAAATAATATTTTAATTATCCTAAGAATATCTCTTGAGAGTGTCAAACTCGGTGCGTAGTAATGCTCATTGTCATGTACCAAGTTATGTCGAGTCAAGACCAACACCCCGTGTCTGGGTTGTTACTCCTAGGCACATTTGTTTCAAAACCATGTCCACTTTTAGTATCCAAACATAGATGTATTTCTAGGAATTCCCACATAATCTATACCTTACCAAAATTACGTGATGTTGTTTTATGCTTATTCTCAAAGTCTATCTTAGGGTTATATTACCTAATATATGTTTTCTAAATCTAAATTCTATGGTTTCTACTAAACTTAATCTAATAAAAAATGTAAATATCCAACCCCAGTAACCCGATGTTGGTGCCTTACATAATTATGTTGGTACTGTGAATAAGATATTCCATTCCAAAGCACCAAATTGTTTATAAGATTTGGAATACTAGACCTAAATATAAGTTTTAAATTATAAATTAAAAGGAGAAATAACATATAAAATTCATTGGAAACATATATAACACATATATTATCATTTCATGTCATTCATAAAATATATCTTTGCATCCTAAGGTAAAAATTAAAATATAATAAAGGGGTGAGCTTAGATGCGTGAAAAGGGTAAACAATATAGTGGAAGCTATCATAAACATAAAAAACAATAAAAGGTGAATAACTGGAAGACAATATAATAAAACATAATCTCAATCATAATATGGTAGGAATAAAATTTGTATAAATAATTCCAAATAAATAATCACATGAATCTTAACCATGGATATTCTACTAAACGAATACCCACACGATTTATCAATTACTAATATCATGATGAGGGAATGCATAATTTCACATATATGAAACATAACACCATGGGATCGACCAATGAATTTGAAAATAAATCCTTAAATCCTCAACCAAATCCATATTTTAAAATAAATGGTCAAGGCCTCAGCCAAGTCTATATCTGTGTTGTCTAATGAGATATACTGATGCATCAAGGGGATATAACGGGCCCCACCTATCATTTACTAAGTCCAATGCATTCATCATGTGTATGGTAAAAACATATATTTTAATAAAAGTTTCACATACCACTTTGAAATATTTGAATCATAATCATAGATGAAAGTCCTCTAATAAAATCATTGAGAATTTTTTTAGAGAAATGCCCTTTTCGTTGAAAATAAGCGTTCTTTTAGAAAATAATTCGTATTTTAATAATTGATTGTATAAAACCAGAAATGAACATATAAGGTTTTTCATGAAAAATTAGTGATTTTAAAGAAATAGTGTCTTAAAACAAATTATGTATATTACTTGAAAATGGGTCAGAATTTGGGAAGTTCCTTTAAAATGAGCCTGCTTATTGGGAATAATTGAGAATGGAACTCATAAAACACATATTCCACCATAAAATAAAGATGAAATGATTTGGATATATGATTTTGGAACATATAAACATAATTCATATGAATTACATAAAAATAATGAATAATTAAATTCGGGTAGAGAGAGAGATAGGGAAACTCGAATGAAAAATGGAGGTTCAAGAAGAAACTCCTACATTATGTCTGAAATTATTCTGCACTTGAACATAATGTTATGGATAATGAAATTATATTAATTTATAATTTAATTGATAAAATATTAAACATTTATTTTATTTATTATAGTTTTCGTCAATTTTTATGTCCTTTTTGATGAGTTATAAGATTAAATTTCTTCATTCAAGACTGTTCTTTTCCTTTGTTTTCATGATCGGTTTAATTTTATACGCATATAGAAGATCATGTAAAATGAAAATAGTTACCCCAAATTGAAATTATGTGTTATTAATGATCTTAATTAATATTAAATGGTGATTTAAGTCATTTTATTATTTTTACTGAGGATGAATGATTAGATAAAATGTTAGTAATAATCATTTAGATTATTTTGATGGTTTTTTAATCACCACAAACTAGTTTTGATTGATTAATTAATATTATGTATATATATTGGTTTCATAACATTAGATATGATGTAATACATTCATTATAATCTTTTTTAACCCTAAAAAATGGTTTTATGTCCATCCTTAAAGGCAGCATTTAAAAAAAACACAACCTCTACAAAGGTGGTAAATTGACACCTCACATACAATGTTTTCATTTTTAGAATGAAAGGAAAGGGAAAGGGAGAAGATGATTGGTTTTTAAAAAAAAATTATAGCATATATATGATACTGGATTTATAATTTAACTTTTATAAGGGAATTTTAGGAGAGAATAAGAACATAAGGGAAATTGAAAAAAAATAAAAGAAATTGGATTTTTACCTCTTGAATTATTCTCCTTAATAACCTCCTTAAGGGGATTGGTTTTGGTATTTTTTTAAGAAAAAAGGCTCCTAGACATGGGCGGGGGGGGGGGGGGGATTGGGAAAATTATTATAAATAAATTGGATAAGTATGAAATATTGTTAGGTTTGAAGAGAGGAGGTGGTATTTATAGTGGAGGAGAGGGGTGTTTTTTGAATATTTTATTCATTTGCTTATTATTTTGGATAAATACGGTGAATATTATTAAAATTATCACAAAATATATTAAAATAATGAAGGATAGTTTGATATTATAGTGATTACATCAACAATTTCTCAAGGAATATTTTATTTAACGTACAATGTATTTATACTGTAAATTACTATATTTTACTATTAAAAAAATTCAACTATTTTAGAATTTTTTTGAAGACTCACCCTAAATACTATTTGATTTATAGAATTAAAAAATTGAGTACATTTTATGAACATATTTTTATAAATATTAGAAATTTAATTTTAAAATAAAATCTTCATTGATTTGAAAAATATCAATTTTAAATTTATAACTGATTTTATAACATTTTGAAAAATTAATTAAGGGATCATAAAATTATCTTATAATAATATGACAAAAAATTATTAATTGATTAATATATTTTTTGAATATATATATTTTTTAAATCACTATTTTAATTATAAAATTATAATTAAATATTTATGACTTAAAAAATGCAAACAATTAATTTATTATTTTTAAAACATTTATTTTTTTATATAAAGATATAAATATATCATATTTTTATTTATAATATTAAAAAAATTTATTTAATCTTTATGAAGTAAATTTTGCTATTCTATTAGTCATATTACATTCTTAATGGTCACATTACTATTCGAAAGGTAAATTAAGTATTCTATTGGTATAAGTTCCTTAATTTCGATAAATGCATCTTATTTCATTCATTATTCATCTATAAAGTTTGTATTGTATTTTCTAAGTGATTTTATGTTATTCATACTATATTAAATAAATATTAGAAAGGAAATTTCATTAATATAATTCAAGGTCCTTATAATAAAAATGACTCACTATTGATTAGATTTCTGAAAATTTAAATATGATTACAATGGCATTCATCATCAAAGTAAAAGGACAAGGGATTTGTTATGATGAATAAAATATTAAATTCAACAGATGAAGATCAAAAATATTTTGGCAATAAGAAAATAATTTCAACCCCAATTCAGAAATTCTATATTTACCGTGATGTGAAGATTCTTTATCTCTGAATTTATCTAGAATAAATTAATGGTTAATGAGGTATACAAATTAATGGTATAATCTATTTTTGTCGAGAATCACCATTGCTTCAAATTTACTTTAAACCAGGATTCCATTCATCTTCACCACATGATCCAATAATTAATTCCAATGTAAATGAATCCTTATTACTTTGATTCAACATCAATTCCATTGGAGTAACACTATATCTTATTAAACCTCTTTGTTTCCATTATTGAAAAATATGGATTATACTGGTTAGGATTATAATGGATATATTTTTTTAAAAAAAATCAGGCCAACTACTCCTCTAATAAAGGCATATAAATTCTCTATCTACAGTATAATTCCTAAATGTGTAATTTATATGTCTCCAAGGTAAAAGGAAATGTTCTTGACCCAACCATAATGTCAGGATTTCCATTCAATATTTTTTTAGGATATATCACCATATAAACTCATAAGATAATTATCTGATTAATAATAAATATTAAAAATCCCTTAAAATTTAACATCCATGAAAATTTACCAAAATTCAGTTTGGGGGTAAACACCTTTTCATGAGATCAACAAAACCATCAAAAAATTTATTAGAAGATATTTTTAAGGATAGTATTACATTTTTTCTCATATAGAGATCTTGAGAATCTAAATTTTATTAATGAAACACGTCTCGACATGAAGATTTTTGGTTCACTGTATCCTCCCCACCATTAATGATTTTTATACCAAAAAATGAAACAAATAGAGTTGTAAAACTTGGTAGCACAATACATAATGTCAGGAAAAAATCCAATTGAACCTCACATGTGCTTCCTTCTCCTTTTAAGGTCCAAATTATAATTGAGCTTAGTACACAACCATCCATGAAATGAATATCCACTTTCATCTCTAGATTTATCACTTATATATCAATTTGAAGAAAAACAATAGTAGAGACAAAAGCATACTCTATGTGATTCTTATCAAGCCTATGAACCCAATACCTTTTTTTTATCCCAGGATATTCCTACTACCTAAGATGAACTGAAATTATTAACTATTGAAATTACTCATGTAAGGGTTCATCTCTATGGATACCACTGATCGGAGTATTATCTCCTAACATTTAAAGAGTGTTCCTGACGTCTTTTACATGGTAATGGTATATTTGTGCTGAATTTTACCACTGATTGCATTATAAATATTCATTATAGACACAGAAATAATTTAAAGGTATCGTGATATTCAAGTTATATATCACCATTTCTATCATATCCTTCTAATAAATAACATGGAATAATATTGCTAACTTGAGATAGAAAGAATAAAAATCCTTCTCAATTAGTATCTCCTCAGGAATCCATGAAAAATTTCCTTCCCCAACATTATTTAACAAAATTACCACTTTCACTATAGAAAAACTATCTAGTTTTTCTATCATCACTCCATTATGAAAGCTATTGATTTCCACACCATGAAATAACACCAACATCTTCAAAATTCCTTGCACCATACCACTGCTCATTACTATCCCAATTAATCATAATCCAAAGAGGATGGACCAGATCATTTAGATAACCCAACTTTTTTTTTCTAAAGACTCTTTGATAATACCTATAAGAACTCAAGCTACCAAAAACCAAAAACATTAGAGAAAACCACATATTCTACTACATAAAAAGTGTTTCAATGTGAATTGGAAAGTCTAATGGACGTAATGTACTTACTACACCAAGTAATATGAACCAATGTGGTGGAACTCACTCAGGATTTCCATAAAATGCATAATATGAATACTAATGTAAAACTACTATAAATTTTCTGGCCACATGAGACTAATATATAGACAACTCCATTATATTCCATTAATAAAAAAGGAAGTGTATGGAGAAAATACCATAAATAAATGATGGGAAAATTTTGAATCTCTCAAAAATACACTACTTTAAAGATAACAATTCAAGATAATTATCTACCCACTGAACACAAGATTCCCTACTAATAGAGTAAGACATCATGCCATTGAATCACCTTACTAATATCATTAAACACCATGACTATAAAATTCATAAAGAACAATATCAACTCCATCCCTTGTAATTATAAAGTTATCATCACTAATGTACACTATGATTCAACACATGGAGATTTTAAACCCATGTGACTATAAAACAAAGAAGGGGACTCTATTCATTTACTCAACAACACCTACACAATATCTATATAATATAAGGCATTGAATACATCAGTCCAATGTCATTGGACAATCATGGGTCACCCTATAGATAATATTTATGAATCCCTTCATATTCATATGTATAAAATCCTCAACTAAACACATATTGAATAAATCTGTTCCCACTACTTTATTGTTAGTTAATTAAAACTACTTGATGGTTGGATCTGTCTTTCATACCCTAGGGGTCCACTCTCTACTGAAGGTTGACAGTACCATATTTTTTCGACCATATATCAGTGATAAATACTAGAAAAAATTAAAAAAACTATACCATGGATTTCACTACTAGGTCTCATCATGACCATTATATAATCACATGAAGGCCCTATTTCTTCCTTTGGGATAATCATACTTCACCCGATGAAATGAGTGAAAGATAGTCTCCATCAATGTAAACTATCTATATATTATTGTTTTGGATAGGGGATCCATTGAAATCTATAACTCTGGAACATATTGTAAACGAAGAATAAATCATGTCCATATTGAATGATATAAGGTTACATAAAGATAAGTCATAATTAATACCTCAAACTACAATATATTTTACCTATGTGTATCCATACATTGAACTTATCATCCATAAATATGATTTTCAAAACATTATTCATTAGAATAACTAATAAAGGGAAGTGATATTATGTGTTAATAAATGATTTTTCTATATCCATCTACTCATATACCACCAGTTACTCAGTATATTTACCAAATCCCTAATATTCAACTATATATACAATCAGAAGGTGTACAGTTTCAATACTATTTTTAACTTGTAGTTTTATCTATGACTTTACCATTTTTATCCTTATGCCAAAAATTTCATCATGTTCCCACAATCAGGGTGGATCCCCACCAAAAAGACTCAACTACTAATTCTTTCTCACTTGTCTTTATCATGGGATGAATTATATAAGAGAAAAAACATATCATAAATTTTCTCTTTAGAGTTTCCACCCAAATATTAAATATCAATTCATTCTGTCTAAAATATGGTATAGGGATACCTCATTAGGCATGGGGGAATCAAAACATACTCATATACCATCACACTACAATCTAGAGGGTTTAGAATTCCCTAAACATAAACAATCCTTAACTTATCTTAATAGAAAAATATACTAAACACTCATTAATACTCTGCCCATGGTAGATCATTCCCATCATGAGTTTGAGAAAAAACATCATCCACTTATTTATTGATGATCTATATTGAGATCTCAACATATGAATCATCATATTGTTTGCGGATTTCCTAACAATGTTAATTATGTGACTCACATTATCCCACCAATATTTTTTCGTATAATAATTAGTGTTCTATCAGAATTTAGGGATTCTATGATTCTAAAATAAATATAGTTCACTAAATCTGAATTAATACAATGCACTCTATAATGAGATATTCAGTAAGAATAAAATTGTTGATAATCATTCAAAAATCATAAGTCAAGGATATCTCTCCATCTAGGTTCTGAATAAATATATCATTACTCAAATGATAGGTGAGAGACGTATAAGCACTAACCTGAGGTCATCACATCCATACATCTAAATAAATATAGTTATCTACATATAGAAACATTTATTCAATAGGATTAACCCATAATGGTTTGATTATATCTATATGAGCTAACATAAAAAGTACATGAAATATCACAACTAACCATGGTATGCTGTATGCACCATCCATAATATATTGTGAAACCAGTTCCTTAGAGTATCGAGTCAATCAACTAATTTTCAGGGTCCTAATGAATGCATGTGGAAGTAGAAAACCATTACTTAGTTCCTTGGAATGATAATGAAACAAAAAATTTATGAGCAATTTTCATTAAATCCACAATCAATTCCTTAAAAGACCACAAGCTCAAAATCTATACCTTGTACTCATACAGTTCTGATACCACTCTGACATGACCAGACCCACTAGATCCCTTCATTGGTCAATGATATTCTACTTGTTCCACCTTGAACCTATATATAATCGGCCATAGTTTGGTGACTATCACCAATAAGGCATAAATATACAAAGGATGATTTAACCTTTATTAACCTGTAACAAACATTTATCCTTAGTGCACAGAATAACCAACAACACCATATATATATATATATAATTTTTTTAATTCAAATCATTAATGATAAGTAATAAGAAAATAACATCACCACATAGGAAAAACACTATAGTAATCGTACATTTATTAAGGACTATAAACCCAAATATCCATGACACACTAGGAGGATCCTCTTCACTACAAGAGAACCTTGATCAATCGCCAATTTCAATGGTCACTTCCAATATTATGAACCACCAAGAACCACTAACCATAATCACTAAACAAGAAACATCATCTCCAGGTCCACATAGTCCATCACTTAATTGAACTACATCTTTATAAACACAACATGTGCAGGCATGAAGATTGTGTAGGGGTGAGTATAAAAATACTCTACATGATACCTCAAAACCACAATTAATGAAAAAAAATAAGTCAACTAAATAATCAAAACATGAGACTAAATATAAATATGGAAGGAATACTTGTATTCTCTACAAATATTAGTATTATGGACATAAATAAGGCTAAATCATTTCAACTCAACTGCATATAGGATCATATCTGACAAGAATCTATGGATATTCACAGTACCAAATTGCCTATAATGTATTTATTTAAAATGAAAATTTTAATTCATAATTCAGACGTAAACAAGGTGTTCCTAATGTTTTATAGGTCCTATAACATCCACACTATTAAACTTATCTATGCTGCAACACCAAATCATAGCAGGGGACCCACTACCCACTAGAGTATGCACATCAGTCAAGGGAGTACTGTACCCGATCACCATTAACAACCATGTCATTACTCAAGGAACATATTGAGAAACCACACCGTGACTATGAATTTTTTTTATCAAGAGAGTATCAAACCCAACATTTTATGTCTACCTAGCTATTTCATAACCCACACACCAAAAAAATTTATATTAGGGGACTCACACCTCACCAAAGTATGTGAATCAGTCAATGGAGAAAGAAACCCATATGAATAATCCAGACATTTTCAAGTAAAAACATCATATGAGGGAGTAATAAATTCCTAATAAATAATAATGACACCCTATATGCATCAGAGTACCTAAAAAATTCTACCTTGCATGGGACCCACACTTTATGTGTTCTAAGGGGGTATTTACTCCATGACTAATCTATAAACCCACATCCCATGAATGCGGGAGAGTAACAAACACTAAGAAGAATATATGATACCCATTTCATGTCATAAACCCATATATAAGGGAGTAAAAAATGATATTTCCACTCTGACCATCTTTTTCAAACCTAGTAATCACATATATAGGGCTAATATCCTTGAAATTCCCATGTCACCCCAATTTTTTTTCATTGACTATGAAAATCATACCATCACTCTCCATGTGATCATATGCTTCATATTGATTACTCCCATGCCTAAAACATTGTCCTAGGAAAGAACATACAAAAAATCACCCAATATATAAATGCACAGGACATGGAATTTTGAGTATGGGTGGATAAAACCCCACCAAACCTAAATCAAACTACAAACCGAACCAAGCCAAATTGAAATAGAATTTTATTATTATTATGGATTTGTTTGTAGTGGATATTGAATAGATCCCATCAATTTTGAGTTCCATTTAGGTGAATAAAAAAACCTCACTTTTTATGCCAAACCATGCCAGTTAAAAAACATAACATTCTAGTTTTACTTTGGGTCCATCCCTTTCATTTATTCACTAAAACAATCCATGATTCATATTTCACTTTCAGTAACTATTTATAGATAAAAGATTTATTTTTTAGCAGGTTTAGTATGATATCATGTTTTCATGTCTATGATTATGTATAAATTACATTAAAATTATCGGTTAATCATTATAAGTACCATGGATCAATATATAGGATATTGGAATAAAAAATAAGTTAATATTTTAGCTAAACTGTACCGAACTGAAAAATCAAGGTATATAAATTTTTTAATCCTAATAAATACATTATTAAATTCTCTTTTATTAATGTATAAAAACAAAATAGAAAATTATAGTTTGGTTTGGTTTTTAGACAAAATCAAACCAAACCAATATGTGTTAACCTTTACTTTAGGGTAGATGATGTGTAGTCTCAATGTAATAACCTAACTTTTTATACTAGTCCACATGTCATGCTGGAGTCTATCTACATGGTGCATAATACTATATATTTCATGTTGGACTGGTAGGGGGTACACATCATGTATCACCACACGTAGAGTCAAGTCATCTTGATATAAAATAGGTGTCATCATATGTAACAAAACATGTTAAACACTAGAAGTATTCAGGGTATACCAAGTCACGTTTTGTGTAATGTAGTCCCAAACATGATTTGTATACCAACTATATGACATGGATGCCTAATGGGATGATTATAAGTGTACTTATATTCACCCTATGTACTGTTATTTATACTTTCATAACAGGTAATACATGTTACACAACCTATGATATTTAAAAAAAAATTAAAACTCTAACATTGTATCCTAGAGACAGACACGACATGTGTTCTTGGAACTACATGCCTTGAAACTGGGGTTTCCTCCCCCAATTGCTCGAAACACAAGAAAATGATGTTAAACGACAAGATCATGCAGTAATTGGATCACATGCACTTTTTTTCATCTAATTACCCCCAACCAACTATTCCAATCTCTGACTAAAATCACATTCAATTTTATGTTGATTTAACTACAATTCTACTTCCATGAAGTCTGCATGTGCACACCTTGCACCACCACCCAAAAATTCCAATGGATTTATAACATATAGATTGATCACCAAATATTATTATCTGATCATAATTTATTCCTGATTCTATACCAAAATAACCAAAATAATGACCATGTAATAGATGATTGGTGATTGTTAACATGATAAATAGAAGATCGATGGTGAAAATTTCTTTGGATTGAATACATTTTTTATCACACAAATATATTTTTAGTTTCATTCATCATTTATGGGAAGTGATAAAATATTTGATAATATGAATAAAATAGTTAATTCAAAAAATGAAAACCATAAATTTTTTTATAATGTGAAATTGATTGCTACCATGAATAAGAATTTATAGATTTAGATCATGGAGATAATTTTGTATCTAAGAATTTAAAAATAGTAAAAGAAAGAGGAATAGAGTATAAAAAAATGGGAGAAACACCACTCTTTCAATGGTTCATTTTAGATTTTAGGTGATATCACTATCCATTTTCCCAAGAAAACTATTTATTTACAAAAAATGTTTATAAAATCTCTTAAAATTCAACATGCTCTGAAATTTACAAAATTTATTATTGGGGATAAACACCATGACCTATGATCAATGAAACCACCACTATATTTATCTATAGTCATTTACAAGGATAAAACATCCATTTTTCCCATATAGAGTCCTTGAGGCTCTAAATCATGAGAATGAGGTATGTATTGACATTGAAAAATTTGGGTCTCCAAACATCGATGTTTTGGATTGGTCGTAATTATGCATTGAGTTATATGCCATGACAATGGATATATGGCCACATAATCTTGTATTATTTTATGTTTTATAAGGGTTTTCTATGATATGGTCAGTTTATTTTTTTGAATCACTTCTTAAGGGATTGATTACATTACAACCATCCCAATATTTGGATGCATGTTCGCATTAATTAAAGTCATGAGGTTTTCCATGTGTGTCAATTCCCTCTATGTATATGGTGCTTTCCTAATAGGTATATTTTTTATTCCCTACTCAAATTAAGATGTGATTCTAAAAGGATAACTTTTTTTATTCCCTTATCACTATTTTGATGCACTTCCCAAAGGATTGGCTATGTTAAACCCTTACCTTGATTCGTATACACATCACTATTCATTTAGAATCTTGGGTAAAATATGACTGTCATTCCTCTATATGTTTATAGTTATTTTTAGAGATTTTTTCAATGTTACAACTTCCAAATTATATGAATTTTCAAAATTATACCTTAGTATAAATTCATGGTATTTTCTAAATTCATTATGACCTCTTCTACCAACGTTAGCCAAAGAAGGTAAGGTCATCGTTCGTGGAAGCGTTGTTATCACACGACGACACTACTAGGGAGTATGTTTGGTAATATATATTATTTATTTATTATATGAACTCACATATTTTTTTAATTTTTGTTAATGGACCTTTGTCAGAATCTTACTGAGTTTTTTCATCATGCCTTATAAATTCACCTCATTAAATGCCTGAACTTCACTATTGATCTATAGTTAATCGGTAAACCATTATAAAAAGAGAATGAGTTAAAAGGTATTGATAGTTATAGGAAGGTATAATATGAATCATTGTTGGAACTTATAGTCTCAATTCGATCATCATATATATTTTCACATTTTAATAATATCATGTATATCAATGATTGCATGTAATGATCATTATTTTGATTGGATATATTAATATATCAAGTGTTATCATTTCTTCATTACATGGTGATGTTATTTTTATGTTGTGAATGTAGTTGTGATTCAATATATTTTTCTATATTGTATTTTTCATTTTTATCACTTTATTTATTTATTGGGAACAACATTGATGGAATAATTACCCCACTATTTAGAATTGTAAAAAACCACTATTATAAAACCAATCACTTATGGGGAGACATGATTGAGGCCCTAAAAAAATTAATCACATCCCCCATAGTGTAGTGTGGATCATTATAAAATGGTATAAAATCTCTGGTTTTCTTATCTTAGGATCTTGGATCTCTATAGGATAGAGATAGGTTGGTTGAGACTTTTGGCGAAAGTAATGTTTATATTTGGATAACACCTATATAATAGACAGACAAGTTTCCAATGATATGGATTTATTTTATTGGGTGTAACAATTATGGTTTCTTATTTTGATATTAATTATGTTTCATAGTATGGATTATTTATTCACACTTAGCCAGATATAGAATGAGTTTATGAGTCCATAAATTATATTGGGTACATAGGCTCATAAGGAATGTGAAAGTTATTATGTAATTAGGAAAAGAGACATTAAAAAATGTGTTTTTAATTAACTATGTTCCATAAACAATTTATTCAATATTTTCTTAAATAAATTATTGGTCATATGATAATGAATCAGATCCAATGGTGATTGTTTTCTCTTTGATTACAATACATTTATTAGTGTCTTTTATATATATTTATGTAATATGATCTAGATCCATGGATAGGGGTTGAGGTGTGATTCCATTGGTGTTTTGAGAATAAATAATTAATTAGAGATTAGTGATAAGGAATAAGATGAATAAGATGTGTGATCAATGGGTTTAGTGTATAGACTATAATGACAATGGGGTGTGAGAAAAAATCTAGTATGGGTGGGGCATGCATGTGATTCCTAGATGATTAAAAACCATCAAGAGGGAGGATAGGTACGTGGGGTGACATGGGTAAATATGGTAACAAAAATAGGTAGTGATTTATGAGATATATTTGGAATATATCATGTCAAATCAATCGAATGTTTACCCTTTGGATTAATGTTTAATTAATTTAAAAATTAATAAAATACAAAAATATTTTTTTTATATTTTCACTATGATGGGAACATTACCCCTTGAGATAAACATGAGGTTATCAATTATGGTATATATCTATGTGTTTATAAAATAATTTGTGACTTGTCTCTACAAAAAGTACACATTACCCAGTCTCCTCATTGGGAAGAATATCAGTGGAATTTTGAAGAAAATTCATGTATCAGACTCCAAGCTTCTACATGACTAAGCTCCCCCACTAATAAGAAAGTTACTATTATTTCTCACTATATTTATTTTCATGGAGAAAACCTCATCTCAAAACTACTTCCAAACTATATCCTACTACACCTCTAGAACCTCATGGTCACCCAGAAATAGGATCCACCACTAACATCCATCCCACCTAAACTGACTAACAAGCAATGGAATCGAATTCTATTTCCTTACATGGATTAGAATGAAAACAATATATTGCTCCTCCAAACAACACCTTATATCATGATTAGATAAAATATTTTTATAAATCAATAATCATTAATGTTAAAACATAGACAATGACTTCCTCTAAGAAATATTTTTCGCAGTCTCAACCCTATGACTTTCAACCATAGCATCTTACTACACCTATCCCACAAAAATACCATGAGGGAATCTTATACCATAGATTTATAGAACTCAATTAAATCTCCTAGTCCTACTACATGGAATTAATTGTAGATAATTTAATTTAAATTCATTTAAACCATCTATTAATCTTCATAATTTAAACATAGGTGTAAACAATAAGATGTATGAAACCCATCTAGGTTTCTACCTCATAGTAAAAATCATCTCACTTAAGTATGTTCAATTGAATTAATGTATTTTTGTTAGACAACAGGGTCCCAAAAACACGTGTGTCATATCTAGTCACCCATTTTCTATTCACAAAATAGGTTGAATTGGGATGGTTTTCCTACCAACCCAATGCCTTCATCATTAGTTCCTAACTAATAACTCTATCCCTACTCTAAATCACAGCTTTTATAACACTTTTTCATGACCCATTCTCAATAGATTCCCTATTAGACTAGTAGTGAAACAATGTGGGAGCCCCAAATCTTTCTTCCAATAAGCTAAGAGTTGAAAATCAACACCTAGGGTATAAAACACACATAATGGGTTGAATTTACCATATAAATCCCATAAACAATAAATAAAACCATAAATCCACACTATATAATATAAAAACCAACCCCATAAGGAATATCATATCATATATATATAAAGGCCTCCACATAAATAACCAAATATTATAATACTACATGAGTGGCTCTACAAATACCACAGAAAATCACAATATGAGATAGTATACCTAGACCAACCACTAAATCCATCCTAAAATTTTATAAATACAAGGTATAGAATATTAGGGTGAGAATATATGTATACTCAATAGGAACCTCCAATAAATATCTCATTAAAAGGTAGAAGAATAATATTAATGACTCAATGAACAAATAATGAACCCATCTCATCACCTTTGTAGGTCAAATACCACCAAAACTCACTAAGGCTCACTCACGAGAACCATATACAATATAGTAACATAATAATAAAAATAGTATAGATAGAAAGGAACACCATACACACTCCCCTATTGAACTAGTCACCCTTATACCCCAATGAATTATTTAAACGTATTCTTATTTCTTCCATACCATGTAATCATAATCATCATAACCACATTGTATCTATAACCACGTAACTGCATACTCATACTACATACCATAACCATATACCACATACCACAACCATATACCACATAACAGAACCATACACCACATCTCTATAATATAATGTATTATCAAAATTCTATTTCCATGTCATCACATCATCACTACATTTTTACATCCCATAACCTCAGGGTAACAAAACTTATACTATTTTAGTAAGAGGTAATAGAGAATAGGGAGTAACCATTCATTTATTTCACCACCTTATTAGACGTTAGGGATGAACTAGAGTCCCAAAATCTCTTATATGCATCGGTAAGACTATCCGACTCAGGTAGTGGTGTGAAAGAAACAATATAAACTATAATTAATATAGAATATCGCACAAACTCATCCTAAGGATCAACACTCTAATGAAAAATATCTATAACCACACCCATAACCTCATAATAGCCACCTCGCAAAAATAAATGTTACCACCTCTAGATAATAACCAAACACATAGAGCCAAACAAATACATCAAATTCCATAGTCTTTTTCAATTACATATTTACATTTAACAAACAAATAACATTCATTGTGCCACATTTATTTGCAGCCACTAAAATATCATATTACTATATATAATTCAATATATATAGTTTTATTTACTATATCATTACTTTTAATTACTTTGTGTATTATTTCCAACCCATTATTCATTATTACTTCTTTTATTTTATCATCATTCCATATTTCTGGAAACAATATCACATTCCACATCGTCCTCTCTACACCATCACAAAAATATCACACAACCACTACATCCTCTTATAAACACGAAAAAACAGCCATAGAAATCTACAACCGCATCCTAAATAATAAATCTGGTGATAAAGAAATACTACAATGGAAATGAAACCAATTCCAAATATACAACCACATTTCCTCATATTACTTCTCTATCGAGCACAAACAACACAACAAGGAAAGAAATTAAAATTCCCAAATTCAATCCCTTACTTTAACTAGAAAATTTAAATTTTGTAACTAGTTAAAAACTATCAAATATATCAGAATTATAAGGAAATCACAACAAAAACATATCACATGCTGACATACAAATATATATAAATACATAAAACATTAATTTCTAAATTTAATATTTCTCTTTAATATATTTTTGTTAAATTCTAGTTGTAAATATGATTCAACAAATTAACAAAAACTAGAATATAAAAAAAATATTCTTTAGAATATTAATAACCCGATTCATAAAAAAATATTTGAATATCATCAATGAAATCCTAAAAACACATTCAATTCCCTTTCCCTTTTTTTGTTTTCTTTGGTCCTGGTTGATTATCTTTGTTAGGTTAATTTGAACTCTTTTTACAATAAAATAAAAATAATGATTATTCGATATTGTCACGACTTGTCTTCTTCAGGATGAGGGTAGGGATAGCCCAATGTCGAGACATTCCTTCCACATGATGAAGGAGAGATAATGACCCCCTGAGTCCGACCTCCAGTAGGCCCCGAGATGATGAATAGTGCTAAGGGTAGGTAAACATCCACAAAAAATGAGAGGCATTGACCCTTTTAATAAAAACAGGATCGGATGATAAGAGATATCAACCTCGAAACAACTCCAAGAATCATATATATAAAGAAACCAAAATCCATCTCATATGCATGTTTAAAGTAAAACTACTAGAAATAAAAAAACACCAAGTACCAAAATAAAACTAAGAAGCGACACAACAACCATCGCCAACGTACGAGCTAGTAAGGTCCATCACGGTTTACGTATTATCCATGGAAACCAGAATATTGTTTTATAAACATAGATTGATTATACAAGTATAATTAGTTGGAAAAAACCAAATTCACTCATGCATAAGTGGGAGAAGCATACTAATTCCCCAATGAGAAAACAAGAGATACTCAAAAGCACCTAATAAGGTGTACTATCCATGCCAACCTCACCATGTCATGCTCAAAAAATAATTCATGTAATGTAAGGTAAATTAAAGTAGAAAGCACAAAAATATTTCGGTATCCCACACCACTGCCTACTGGATAACTACTAATCCATAATAGTTAATGTCCTTACACTACCATGCTCTTCCAAAATCATCACTATCACAACCTGCTCATATACACCTAGGCCAAAACAACCCATATATTTCCTAAAAAAACCTCAGCCACAACCACACACATCCTGCCTATAGACACCTAGGCCACAACCACCAAATGCCTCACCCAAAAACACCTGGGCCTCATTCCAAAGTCACCTAGGAAACAAAAAAACACTCACAAAACCGATAAAATAAATCTTGTAATAAACCTCAAGTCATTATACCCCACTTAAAGAGTCTTGGGCGAGAAATTCCTAGGAGTGGGAGCAGAGAAGAGCCAATAACAAACCATTCATCCTCCCACTAGAATGTTGGGATAGGAAACCCCCCCCCCATAAAAATTGGGGTGTTCGATACATAGTTCACAACATAGGTGGGGTGCATATAGAAAACATAAGGAACTAAATGTTTATACATATATGTAACAAACACCCATCCCATTCTATGGGATTCAAAATGGAAACAAGACCACACAAAACCACCATTGCTAATACCCCTACATGAACACACCACCACAAAATGATGGTCACTTTCATAAGATGGTAAATGAATGATGCCTCACTACAAGACACAACTCAAAACATACCACTTAACTAGTCAAGATAACCAATTATAATTCTGAATTATCAAATAATTAAATTTTTTACTTCCACCCCTACATGGGAAACTACCAAACACAACCCTAGAAAGAGAGAAACAGTCATCCATAACACACCAGGAAGAAGGACAAAGGTAAAACAACCCATTATACACTCCCCTTTTCTATACACCCACTCAACCACTGTTAACTATATTTTCAATGTTATATTGCTAAATCGCATTCTCACAACTAAACCCGGCATCCCCACTACACAACAACAGCACGCCCAACATACCCATAAACATGAAATCATGAAACAACCCTACCATATAGCCCTGCTGCCCAACCACTTCCCAAATTCATCCCCACTACATTACAAGTCCATATATACCAAAATCAATCAATCTCTCAGCTTGAGATATGATCACACTTCCCCATACAGACAATCACACCCCCATCCATAGCACTACACTACCAAAACCGACACAAGGCACAAAACACAAAAAACACAACACAAAACCACACGTATCATACATGGTGTATTCAGATTTGGCCAACACTATTCTTTAAATTTCACTTTGATAAGCAGAGGTGATCACACAAGGGTTTTCATCACAGGGCATCCATTTGTTTAACAAAATATATGTGTTTTATTAGATCAATATATCCAGAAACTATTCACAATTAAACAAAAACATTTATAAATCATCACACATGCGTTGGGAAAGAACACCAATGAACATGATTTTTAGGTGCCACATGACCACAACAGATCACATAATAAACAAAGATATCAAATAAAACAAGTGATCAAAATCAATCTACTCTCAGGCCATTATTAATTCCATATTTAATCATTATAATTTATCATTGTTAAACGTTTTATTTTACAGTTTTTCTTGAAAGAACATTACTATGTCCACCCCATACGGTACACAATTAAATAGTGATACTAGAAATACGTACTTATAACAATAGGTGAACAAAAATCCTCCTTGAGCCGACATAGGGGGGGTCGTGCAAGCAAGAGACTCCATGGAAAACCTAATAGGGGGGGGGGATAAAACATAGGAATATGAATCATATAGGATGAAAGGATCTCCACGCACCAAGAGAAAAGAGAAGAGAGAATCTCAACTTTAGAAAACGTGAGATCCTGTATAAATGGAAGGAAATGTTTCCAAGGCCATTAAAGTCAGATCGTGTCCAAGACCATGCATTTGGACTATATAAAAGTCCCTCAAGCATTAGGATATTAAATATATAATTGATATAGTTTGAAACGTCCTTATAGATTTCTCAAAAAAGGATTTAAACTCGATTTAAGTCAAATACAATGTAAGAGGGGTGAATCTAGATAAAATGGAAAAAATTGGAAATGAATCACTAATGGGTGACTTGCTAACACTATATATGAGTCAACAATGGGTGAGTCACTAAAAAAATCCACCAACACTAATAGTGAGTCACTAATGGGTGAGTCATTGACATAAAGCCACTGAAACTAACAATGAGTCATCAATAGTGAGTCACCGACACTGACCTATCGATACTGATCCATAGACATGACCTACCGATGCCTAACTCACTAATGCACTATCTCACCGAAACCCTAACTCCCAGACACCATCACTCGCTGATTCCTTGACTCACTAATGCCTTGACTCATTGAAACCATGACATATCGTTTCCCTAACTCCGCAATATAAAAACATGAGATTTGGAAAACTCTTGAAATGAGTCATCGATGCCTCAAAAAACACCACAAACATTGGATTTTGAAAAAGTAATGAACCACGGTGGTCTCATACACTACATCATAAAACTCTCAAACTATTCTCACCCTTGAGAATTTCCAATAAAAAGCCAAAAGAAAGAGGGCTCCAAGTAACCACCTTGTAAGATACCTCTAATGGGTAAACTGCCCTGTGTTGTTTGAAAGTTGAATTGAAACCTCAACATCCAAAAATTTCTCCTCCCACATATGTTAACCCAAACATCCACAAGATACTCGACATAATAACCAAATTTCTAGACACATGAACTAGGTAATTCCTTCCTCCATGTCAAGATATTATCAGCTTTAGGTGAAACTGGATCACGAGCATGGGTTTAATCTCATCTACATCAATGTGTCTCAATTAGAAATTGGGTTTATTCTATCCACATGTTAGGAATTTATCACATATTAGAGAAAAATGAAACAACCCATTTCAAAGAAAATAAGGTTCAATAACTACATCACAAATCAAAACACACAAGAAAAACTCAAATAAACTCTGGGTACAGGGCACGCATCTGCGTTTCTGACTCCTAATTACTCTCCTCCAGACCACCATGCCTCCACAACACACGAACCAAGGGAATGGTCCATCCACACAAAACCTTTTCCTAATGATCTTGGATCTCCACTGGTTGCTTCAAAAAGGTTGTGTTGCCCTCGATATCTGACACTCCCCAATCCATGATATGAGAGTCATCATGAAGATACCGACGAAGCTGGAAGACATGAAAGATATCGTGGATCCTTCTCAACTGTGTTGGAAAAACAAAATGGTATGACACATTTTAAACTCATCCAAACACCTAAAAATGTCTTATAATCCTGGGAGAAAGATTACTACGTCTTTCAGACCCCCGCTACCACGAATAGGGGAAGCCTTTAAGAACACGTAGCCCCCATCCTCAAAATCTAAAGGCCTTATCCTATGATCAACATAAATATTCTGACGGTCCTGTGCTTCCATTATCCTCTCATAGGAATGTAGTACTTTCTCTGTTATACTCTTCACCATGTCTGGATCAAGAACAAATACATCCCCAAATTCCATCTAGCACAATGGTGAATGACATGGTCTTCTATATAAATCCTCAAACAGATCCATGCTGATGAATGAGAGATAGATATTATTGTAATAAATATATACCAAGGACAAATGCTACACCCATGAACCTCTAAATTCTATAATACATTCTTGGAACATGTCCTCTAATGTCTGGATGGTCCTCTCAATTTTTACATCTATTTGAGGGTGGAAAGTAGTGTTGAGGCATAACTGAGTGCCAAAACCATGTTGTAATTCCATCCAAACTCATGACATAAATTGTGTATTCAGATTTGACATGATAGATATTGGAACTCTATGAATCCGCATGACCTCATCCACATACCTCCATGCTAAGGCATACATTGTGTTCAACACCTTGATCACTAAAAAGTGAGCTGATTTTGTCAATCGATCCACTACCACATAAATAGAATCGCATCCTCCCTGATCCCTGGGTAATGATTTGATGAAATCTATCTAGATGTCTTCCCACTTACTCTTATGGAAATATAAGGGCTATAAAAAAACACTGGGAAAATGACACTCAGACATCACTTCATGTAACACTATGCACTTTTCCACAAACTCCTCCACTGCCTGCTTCATCTTGGGACACTAGAACTATTCCCTCAATCCTCGGTACATTTTGGAAGCTCCAAGGTGTACCACTTTGGGTGATCTATGAGACTCATAGAAATCATCCTTGTGAACTACCACTAGAAAATACAGCTTTCCACGGAACAACATCTGGTTCTGACCATCCTCTAGTCATCCCTCCGTAGAATCACCCTGGTCAATGCGATGACGCATCACCTCCACCTATATGTATTCCCACTGAGACTCTTCCACCTTCCACATTATAGAAGAAATCATTTTCATTTGAAATAGGAATTATTTTCCACCATCCCTTCTTGCATCTAGTGCAAGGAAGCCCACTCCTCCATCACCTCCCCAGCGTCTACAGATTCCCAAACGACCTTCTTTTGTGACTACCTGCTCAATGTATCAGCCACAATATTTCCCTTCCTATAGATGTAATATATCTCAAAATTGTATTCCTGGATTAACTTCATAAACCTTCAATGTCGTAAGTTAATGTATCACTAGAAAAAATGTACCCAAGCACTTATTATCCATAAAGACCACAAAGTGCTCCCCAATGAGGTAATTTCATTAAAACTTTAGCGAAAACACGATCACTAATATCTCTAGATCATTGGTGAAATAGTTACATTAATGAGGACACAATTTTCTATACCCATAAGAGATCACTCCCCACTGCTACATCAGCACACAACCCTAGCCCAGACGAGAAGCATCGCAAAACAACCAAAACTCACCCCTTCCTCTATAAACCTGAGCACTGGAGAACTGACCAAATTCCACTTCAGAAAGCTTAAATCTGTGTGATACTTCTCACTCCACAAAAGGCTCAGACTTTTCTGCTCAGATCCATCAACGGAGTTACTACCCGAGAGAAATTAGGTACGAATCTCTGGTTGCAGCCTTATAGATCGAGAAAACTGCAATCCTCTACCATATTGTTGGGTTCTTCCCAAGAAACAACTGCCTCAAACATAGAAGTGTCCACTACTACACCCTGATGAGAAACGTCATGTCCATCTAAGTAGGCCTCTTGTGTCCAAAACATGTAATTTGATAGCTTTTCATAGAGCTGGTGGTGCCGAAGGACCTCTAGGATAGTCTTGAGATGGTTGGTATGGTACTCCTCCAACTTTGAGTAGATTAGGATTTCATCAATGAATATTAATAAGAAACATTCCAGGAAATCCTAAAATATAGAATTCATGATATCCATGAACACTTCTAGTGTGTTCATAACATCAAATGAAAAAACTACAAACTAAAAGTCCCCATACCTATACCAAAAAAATTCTTCCGGATGTCTCCCTCCTTTACACACAACTGGGGATATCCAGACCATATATTGATCTTCGAAAACCAATTCTCTCCCCTTAGCTATTCAAAAAGATCATATTTTCTTGGGAGAGGGTAATGGTTCTTGACTGTTACCTAATTTAGTCTTCGGTAGTCTATGTACAACTCAGACCACCATCTACCTTCTTCTCAAAAAAAAAACGGAGCACCCCATAGTGACACACTAGGTCAGAAAAAACCCTTATTCATCATATCGTCAATCTAAATCCATAACACCCATAACTCAGAAGGCACCATTAGATATGGATCCATCAAAATATGACTAGCACTGAGATGTAAGTCTATCTCGAACTGAATTTCACATCAAGGGGTTAAATTCAGAATATCTTTTCGGAAAATATATATAAAATCTCTAAAAACTCCCCAAAACCCCACCATCTCAGCATCCATTATTCCCATTAACATCTCAACTAACAAAGAGATTAGAGGCTCCATACACCAGCTGCCCATATGAAATCTCCTCCCGCTAACGAAAACTATATGTTTTCCTTCCACATTTGAAAGCAAGACTCTCCTCTGAAAGAAATTGATAAAAGCCTGAACTAAAAAAACTAATCGATGCTAAGGATGACATTGTATGGCTACATCTGTAGCAGAAAGAGATCCCTAATAGACCGATGTGGAACCAACATCAGTCTAAATCTCTGAAAAATATCAATCATGTTAGACTAACCTCTGACTGGTGTACTCAACACTAGGAAAATGAAAATTATATCTATTCCAAATCCCAAAGAGTGGGATATACCTGTAAAAAATTTAGTGAAAATAACCCAAATCAAATAAGACACAAGAAATCATTCTAAACAAATAGATCATACATCGAACGATCTCCATCCCTATTGGAACTTCTACCTCTACAGCGTGAAACTGCCCACGCCCATCCTTTCTACCCCTCGGCTGTCGGCTACCTCCTTAACCATGCCCTAGTTGAGTTTTCTTAAGAGCACCCTGAGTTCAGCCACCTATTACATCGTCTGCCCTTGGTGGAGCAATATCATATTGTCCCTACTACTGGAAAGGGTTGGCTTGTAAATGCTTCTAAGGCGGGTGCTGAATCTTCCCGCCTCCACCATACTGAGCTCGATCCGGGCACTGTCCCTAGAGGTACCCATGAAATCAACAAGAGAACAACTCAACCCCATGCCCATGGGAAAAGGGCGATGAACAAAGTGTCAGAACAATAATTACTGGGGTTGGCTCCCTTCTAGGAAAAACCTGGAAGGACATGATGCTGAAGACTTACTAGTAATGTTTTTACCATTTGAAGAACTCAATCGACTCCCCTCCCATGGTAGAACTCCTTGTGAGTGAATCAGTTCACTACCTCAGCATTATTCTAAACCTTTATGTATGTCAGTAGGGTGATGAGAGTAGCCGCATACTGAAGAGAAGGTCAGAGTGGCTCCTCTAAGCACCTCACCCGAGACTCACCATCCAGAAAGAGGTCTGGAGGAAAACATTGTAGATCCATGAACATGATCCCCAAATCCCTCACTAACATACTCCCATGGTGGTGGGAGAGTATCTCTTACCTCTTATTAGCATTCCTCATGGGTGAATGGAATTACACCTGTAACTCCTCAAATTTACCACATGAAACACCAGTCTCCTTCCTCCCCCGAAGGTAAAGCCTCCACCACTGACATGATACCCCCCTCATCTGGATCACAACCAAAGAAACATCAGTACCCTATCGAAGGCCAGATTAAGTTGAAAGTGATCACCACGTTCTCAACCCAACTCTCCATTTCTATATTTGAGACACTAGCCTCATAATTTCCCAGAGTCTATCTCTAGAAAGAACAAAGTGTCTTCTATGATTGATTGTCCCCCTCCTTTGGGTCAACCCTCCCCTGATCGATCAGATTGGCCTGCTGAACCTCCACTACTAGCACCACACATAGATGACGACCAAGTAACATAGTTAAAAGAAAAAAAAAGTAACTATTTTTCCCAAGTAGTATGGAATATATTTAGGATTCATTTTATCTCAGTGTTTAATTATTTTTTTGAAAAATCCTAATAAAACAATATCACCTGTAATTATGATGCATGTACCATTTCTAGGGTCTCTACCCCACAAATGGAGTAGCCTCACATGGTCCTTCACTAAGCTCAAAGTACTTGCATCAGATTGTGAGGGGGGTTTAATTCACATGTCCTAGCTGGTCATCCCTAGCCCATGTCACACATCAAGATCATATTAAACTATTTCCTTATCAACCCATGCAATCCGCACAGTGCCTAGATCCAAACTCTATCCTTTCTCTCAATAATCATCCTCAAATATCATTTTTTCACAACCCAACTTCTTCAAGATTGGGGAAGAGATAGCCAGATGCTAAGACCTTCCTTCCTCAAGATGAAGGAGAGATAATGACCCCCGAGTCCCACCTCTAATAGGTCATGTGGTGGAAACTGACACCAAAGGTAGTTAAACATCCAAAACATGGGAGGCATTACCCTTTTTAATGAAAACAGTATCAGGAGATATGATGTATCAACCTCAAGAAACATGAATACACATATATATAATGAAACTAAAATCCATACCATATTCATGTTTAATGTAAAACTACTAGAAATACTATGAAAACTCCAATTATGTACCAAAATAAAACTAAGAATCAACACAACAACTGTCCCCAATGTCCGAGCTAGTAAGGCCCAGCATGGACTGCGTAATCTCCCTAGAAACCTGAGAATAGTTTTATATATGTAGGGTGAGCATACAAGTATACTCAGTAAGAAAACCCAAAGTAAACCGTGCTCAAGTCGGAGAACCATACTAATTCTGTTGTGAGAAAATTGAAAAAACTCAAAAGCACATAAAAAAATATAATATCTACCCCACCCTCACCATGGAACGCTCACCAAATAAAAGAATTAATGTAAAGTAATGTAATGTAGTATGCACATAGATATATGGGTACACCGCACCACATCCCACTGGTTAACTACTCATCCCTAAAAACGAACATCCTGAAACTACCATGATCTTACACAAGGCTCATTATCACAAACTTCACGCACACACCTATAAAAAACCACACATAACCCACCCACAAACACCTACTCCACAACCATAAACATCCTATCTATAGACACTTGAGCCACAACCAACACACATCTCACCTTAAGATACCTGGCCCTCATCCCAAAGACACCTGGGAAACAAACCACCTCTAACACAAATGATACCACACATCTAGTAATAAACCTCAAGTGATTACAAACTTCCCGAAGAGTCTTGGGTGAGAAATTCCTTGAAGAGAGAGTATAGAAGATCCGATAACTATTTATCCATCCTCCCTCTAGGATGTTGGGAAAGAACACCCTCCCCCATAAAAATGGGGGTGTTTGGTACACAATGCTCAACATGGATGGGGTGTTCATAGAAAACATAATGAACTATAAGTTTATACATATATGTAACAAACAATCATCCCATCCTTTGTGATTTCAAATGGACAACCATACCACACAAACCCACCTTTTCTGCTACACTTATATGTACATACCACCAGAAACGATGGTCACATACATTAGCTGATAAATATATGCAACCTCACTACAAGACACAACATAAAAAAACCCCATCTAGATCACTTAACTAATGATCATTCTGCATTATAAAATAATTCATTTATTTATTTTCATAGCGACCAATGAACCTACTAGACACAACATAAGAAAAAACTACATAGTCATCCATAACACACCAGGAAGAAGGAGCAAGTTAAGACAACCTGTTGCACAATCCTCTTTCCTAGACACCCATTCAACCACTAACAACTATAATTATTCAAAGTTATCCCGCTCAATAATCCTCTCACAACTGAACCCATAAGCACCACTACACAACAATACCACACCCAACACACCCATAGACATTAAATCACAACACAAACTTGTTATACATGCCTTCTTCCCAACCACTACCCACATGCAGTCCCACTCCATAACAAGTCCAGACATTCCACAATCGATCAATCTCTCATACTGAGATACCGTCACACCTCCCCATAAACACAATCACACCCCCTACCATAGAAAAACACTACAAAAACTGACACAAGGCACAAAACAAAAATAACATAGCATACAACCACACCTCTCAAACATGGTGTATTCATATTTGGCCAATATTTTTCTTTAAATTCCACTTTGATAAGCAGCGGTGATCACACACTGGTTTTCATCCTAGGTCATCTATTTGAATAACCAACTGTATCTGATTTATTTGATTGATATTTATAGAAATTATTCACAAGGAAACAATAACAGTTATTAATCATCATCTATGAAAATAAAAATACCACCAATGACCCTGATTTTTAGAAGCCGCGTGACCAAAATAGATCAAATGATAAACAATTATAACAAATAAAACAAGTGATAAACCTCAATCTAATCCCATCCCATAATCAACACTGTATTTTAACATTGAAGTTATCATTGTTAAATGTTGGATTCGACAATTTTAATGAAGGATCCTTACTATGTCCACCCGTATGATACAAAATTAAAGAGAGATAGTATAAATCACTACATGGAACAACATGCATCCCAAACTCCCCCTTAAGCTAAAACATGTGTGGGTAGTGTAATAAGGAGACTCCAAGGAAATCCTAATAGGGGGTGGGCTACAGTAAAGGCATATGAATCGTTTGGGAGGAAATTTTATCCATTCACCAAGAGAAAAGAGAATATAGGACCTCGCCTTTAGATAAGGTCAGATCCTATATCAATGGAAAGAAACAGTTCTAAGGCCATTAAAGTCAAATCATGTCCAAGACCCCATGGTTTTATAATCTCAATGTCCCTTGAGCATTAAGAATTTAATGATATAATAAATAATCATTGGATCTCTATTTGAAACACCAAAACAAGTCTATAAACATTATTTACATAAAATAAAACATAAAAGGGGAGAAATTGGAAAAACTATAAATGATTAACTAATGGGTGAGTCACTCACACAGACAAAGAGTCACCGATGGGTGAGTCACCGATAGGAATCCATCAACACCGAAAACGAGTCTCTAATGGTTGATTCACTGATAGAAAGACATCGACACCGACATCGTGTCACTTATAGCGAATGACTGATACTGAGCCACCGACGGTGACCCACCGATGCGACCTACCAACACTTGACTCACCGACACCTTAATACACCACCACCCTGACTCACCTATGACCGGAATCACCAAAAACCTGACTCACTGACACCCTGACTCACCGACACCCTAATTCAATGACATCCAAACTCACTAATAAAAAAACTAGAAATTTATAAAACTCTTGAAATGAGCCACCGATGGCTCAAAAAACACACCAAACTATGGATTTTGACAATGTAGTAAACAATGGAGGTATGAGCCATTAAATATATTTAAACTAATAATAATGGATATATTTTTAATCCCATACCATAATTGAAGCTCCAATAATTATAGTATAATAATGTAGATAAAAACATGACTAAATGACACCAATATCACAAAGATTCCATTGAAAACCGATAAACATAGATCCACTATTAATAATTCATCCAAAATACTCAAAAACCAAACAATCCCCATTACTATAAACTCCAAAAATAAATGATATTCAAATGAATGCATGAAAATGGAAGAAAGAGAACCTTATATCAATGAATATTGATAACATACAAAAACTCCAATGAATTGACCACTGATGCCTAATATCACTAAGAAGTGAACCCATGGTCACTTATGGTTTGATCAAGACCAAATGAATGAAACACGAGAATATAGATGACCACATTTGTAATAAGAATTTAAGGTATACCACCATGATGTGGTATTGGATTCACCATGATAGCGAGAGGCTTGGCCAAAGAAAATTTGGAATCTACACCTTTAATATTGTATATATTTCCACTTTCCACTTGATATTTCACTATATATAAATTGGTTTGACTATCTAAAAGAAAGGTGTCCTTGTACATGGTATTTTCAGTCATGATGCATTGATTTGATCCTTAAACACCCATTATATAGTTCTTTGGGATTTAGTTGTTTCCAATCTACCTACATGACTCCACCATAATGATTAGTTCCCACAAACATTTCATAAAGTTCCATTTCCTATGAAATAATAATTCCATCCTCCCTCGTGTCTCACATGAATTTCTACAATACCATACCTTCATAAATAGTGACCCCTATGATAGAAACTACAACAAAAAATAACCCTTCACCAAAATGATTATATATCACATGAAGTATCCAAACAAAGTAAAATGTGTTACCCACCATACATATAGTTAGACAACGACATACCACACGTCTCCCCACTATATAATAGAATTACACCATTATTGTTTTTCTATTGATGAATCAAAAAGAAACATCATTTCTCCTCTGAACTTCTATAAACACTTTCCCACCTCATAAAACACCTAAAAACAAAAATTAGTGCAAAATATTATTAGAGACTATATAGAAACAATATCGAAATTCAATGTGTTTGGTGTGATAATGTTGTATTGAATTGTTATTAATATCAATTAAATTTTTTATATAAAATCACAACGTGAAGCTAGTATTTTTCACTAATCTCCTCCAACAATCATTACATCCAAATCATTAGGGTATGAGCCTTTATTGTCATCATATCGCTTTGGAAATTTTAATGTAATTTCTCACTTTAGTTATCAGAATTAATCCAAAAAAATTATCAATAATATAAATTTTTTCAATATATTTAGGTTTTTTATATACAATATCTCAACCATAAACTACATTTCTAAATTCCAACATGTTTTTCTTTTTCACTACAACTTACAATAACCCAAAATCAAGAGTATATTTAGCACACCTCATTACCATCTTCCCTACCTTAATGTGTTAATCCTTTGTATAGATCTAGAAATATGTATCCAAAAAAATTTCATAAACTATTTCTTGTCTTGTCACCATTAAATAAAAAATTTATCATTCATTAAAATTTAATTTCTACTAATATTTATGATTCATTGTTTTATTCCAAGATACATTCCAATAGCAACAAGAGTTGCAATTCATTTACAATATCTTATTCAAAATTTATTTATAAATTTATTTTATTATTTTAGTTGATATATTAATTTAGACTTACTTATTTGATTATCTCTTAGTCCTAAGAAGCATAAAATTTACCTAAGAATGGAAATTTCAAATTTACATCTCATCCTTTTGAAAAATTACCCACACATTTATAATATTCTCCATCCAAAAATGATATCATCAATATAGATGAGTATAATGGATTTTTCTTTCCATTGTAATTTTCATATACAACTTATTCTCAACATTACCTCTTTCGAACACCAATTTTATCCATAATGTGTCTAAGAAATCATATCAAGTATGTTAGCCGCAGTCCCATCATCAAGGCATGTAAGTTTAAACGTCCCAGACATAATAAGGTACTGACTGTTTTTAATTTTTGCAGTCTAATTAGTTTAGAGACCATGGGTGCATGCCTGCATACATCATTGTGGGTCCTAGGATGCTTTTAAATTAATTTTAATAACTAGATACATTTTATGAAAAATGTTATGTCACACGTTAGTGTGATGTTAGAGATATAAAATAATTAATTAAAGGGTGAAAAATAATAATAATATATTTAAAGATGATTTAAAAGAAAGAAAGAAAATACAACAAGAAATTATGAAATGATATAAAAATCGGTTATATGAAAAATAAAAAAAATTAAAATGGGACATTTACATTTTTAATTATTTTTATCATTTTTCCTTTCAATCCATTTATTTTATTTAATTTTTTATTTTATTTTCTATGTTTCCTTTTCTTTTATTTTTTCTCTTATTTTTCATTTCTTTCCTTTTTCTATCTTTCCTTTATTTCCTTTCCTTTTTCTTTCTTTTCTTTTCATTTTTTTCATCTCTTATCTTCTTCTCACATTCTTTACATTGCACCCCTCTTCCCCCTAGGTGTCATACCCCTCTTCTCCTCCTTCATATGACAATAGCGCATTCATCCGTCATCTGATTTATTTTCTATCTATTTCTTAGTAAACCTTACTTTAAGGATAATCATTATCAGGTGGAATCGTATGTTTTTGTTGAGTATTCTGTGTGTAGTTTGTCACGAAATCTTTTTACCATATTTTGGTGTTTTTCTAAAATCCTTAGTATTCATCAATTTTAGGTAATATCAAAGCCTAATACCGATATTAGAGTCATCTACGACTACAAGGTAGGGTTCCTACTCACATTCCCTCTATTTTGTTGTGGTTTATAAGAATGCACCATTGTGCGGTAAGTCGGTGCCAATCGACTTCATGAAATTCTACCAAATTTAATTACTTTAATTATTTCGCCTAATTGTTATAGCCTTAATTATCTTAAATTAATGTATTTTAATTGTTGGAATAAGTTTGGACACCCCTTTGGGCATGCCGACATGGTTGGTGAATTTATCCATTATCCAGGTTTATAATTTAATTAACTGCAGGTATTTTTCATCCCCTTTATATTGTTTTTAGATTATATAAATTATTGTTTGAATTATTGCGACAAGTTCAGATAGCCCTTTGTGCATGCTGACGTGGTCAGTGTATTTTTCTGTTAGTTGGTTTTATAGTTTAATTAATTTCATGTGTTGCACAACCCATTTTTATGGATATTAAATTAAATAAATAGTTTGTTTTGGACATGAACATGAATTGTTTGATCATTGGTACTTGTTTTTCTGAACTGTTTATTTATTTGAAAAGTTAATTAACCGCTGATGTTTATACGGTATATTTACATGTTAAGATGTTATGTCTTAATGTTTAATTTATACCTTGTGATGCACGAGTGTATCTTGTTAGTATTCAAGAAATGAGTTATATGATGCTTATGTCATATCTGTTATTTTGAAAAAATTAATTAAATTTAGGGCAGGGAATGGATGTGGGTCATGTATTAAGGCACACACTTAAACAATTTATTCCTGACTGTTACCATTAAGCATCAGGGGGTGGTGACTATGGATTTGTCAGAATGAGACTTCCCTGGGCGATCCAATACATATGAATGACACCAATTCCAAAAGGTCCCATTGAGATGGATTCATTGGCAATGTGGCTAATCCAACATTGGATGACACTAGACCCCTTTTTGCGAGATCCTGAGAGACTCAGCATAAATCCAACCCTCAAGCGATACTTGGTCTTTAGAAATATTTCCTTGGATCGATTCGGTGGTATTGGATAAATTGACGGATGTTTTGTAGTGATATCTGCGAGACGGTCTTGGACTCCAAGTCTCATCATTAACCGTAATAATGATTGACATAAGGTTAACATTATTTCCTTTTGAGTCACTTGATAATTGAAATTTTCTCCTGATATGTTGAAGGGCGCCTGTCTGACACTTGACATAGACCCCACGTTATTGCACAAGCTTAGTCTATACCTATTCCTTGTTTACCATACTTTTCTGGGTTTTATATATGTGTGTATACGTGCATTTTGCTGACATGTACCCTTTCAGACTACAGAAAAAGGCTGAAGGAGGTTAGTAGGCATGAGTGTTGTTTGGAACCCGGGCCAACTTATTTTTTTCATTGTGCTTGAATTTATTATTTGAACCTGTTATATAATGGAACACTAAATTTTAACACTTCATGAAATGGAATGATTTAGACACTGTGGGTGTTGGCCTACTAAGATTTTATCTCACACCCTACTCGGGCATCGTTGACACTTGAGTAGATTACATGATCATAGGTGTTGACAAGGGGAAGTGTTCTGATTCTGATGCTTGATGTTTCATTACTTCTTATGATGGATACCGGGGCAGAGGACCGAGCCTTTCTCATGATACTGCTACTACTTTGGGCCTTTTCTTTCAGTTGACTATGTGTTTGAGTTATATTTTCTGTATTTTCAGTTCAGACATACATCATGGCATGACATCTTTTTTTGAGCTTCCACAATTTTTTATTATTATTTAGTTGGATTATTTCTACTTCTTCTACTGTAGTTTCTTCATTGACATACTTCTGTTATTTATTAATTGATATTTTTTACTTTTTTGATATTATCTATTACCTTTGAGGTCATATTCTCCCCCATGAACACAAAGGGACCTTGCTGCTAGTCTTCATCCTCTGGCATTGAGGGAGATGCACTGGAGGTCATGTGACCCACCGGTCCGACCACCGTCTTAGAGGTGAGCTGGGTCGGGACACTACAAAGTGGTATTATAGGTGGGTTTTCCATCTTTCATTCTATTTGTGTTAGATAGGAGACACATATATAGGGATTTGGAATGTACCTTGTGCTTGGATATAGTAGCCCATGTACAGGGGAAATGAAAATTCATGGGTTGGGATTGAAGTTATTAATTATACCATTTACTATTGATATGATTTCACCGTTGGGTTACTCACTTGTATTTCATTGATTTTGTGTTAGTATTGTTTAAATAATTGGTTTACCTTTTCAACCCAATGATATGAGGGGAATACATTCCATGAATAATAATAGGCACTATAAAATTTAAATTCCATGCTTATTTTCATGCATATATACTTTAAGTGTGGATTTTACTGTTTGCATATGAGTGCTATTGTGCCTAGTGGTAAAATTTTGAAATTCTGTTTTGATGAATATAAATATGAGATAGTCTGTTAGATTTTAGTCGGACATAACTTGGGAATGGACTATAAACAAGTTTAGTAATCCTTTTTATTTTTCACTTCTATATCGAAACCCATCTCTGGAAGCGGGTTGTATATTGTTTAGTGCTCATAGGATGGCTATGTACCTAACCTCTTTTTATACCTTACTTGTTTTTATAACCCTCTTTACTCCTTGTCTAAAGGTGTGTGTTTTGCAGTTGTACACAAATTCTACCATGACATATTCATGCTATGCCATAGGATAGTGGAAAAGAGCACATTCCAAAGATGGTGGGTCCTGAACCACCAGTTGAACCTCTCATAGAGTCTCTTGTGGCACTACCTCTTGTTGATCTTCCAAGGGACCTTGAAACTCATTTTAGGGATAGTCTACTCAGGTTTATGTAGTCAGTTCAGAATATCCCAAGACCTACCTCATCTATGGTAGACCACTCAAGGGACTTTCTATAGCAACACCCCCCCACCTTCTCAGGGAGTGGAGGTCCTCATGTTGTAGAGTCATGGATAGAAGCTTCAAATTCTATATCCGACCAACTCGAGATGATTCCTGAGCGAAGGGTCAAGCTTACAGTCTACATGCTCCATGACTCTACCAAGCACCGGTGGGACGTTGTTTCTCAGTCTAAGTAGACCAGTGACATGGGTTGGGCTGACTTCCAAGAAGCCTTCTACGATCACTTTTTCCCATAGACTCTGAGAGATGATCGTGTGTGGGAGTTAAAACATCTTCAGTAGGGATCTATTACCGTGTTAGAGTATTCTACTTGTTTCATAGAAATTTCACATTCAGCCCCATCTCTGATGGGAGACACAGACTACTGTGAGGCATTTTGAGAATGTAATTGAGCATACTATCAACTCGCAGGTGAACGTATTCTATTTGACCATTGTTACAGAGATTTTAAAATAGGCTCTTATATCATAGTGAAATGCCAGGGAAGCTAAACCAGTGAGCCAGGGCAATTTTGTTCTGAGACTGGGTGATGGATCTTCTATAAGAAGGAAAATCCATTTTTAATGTTCATGTAGAGGAAATCCTAGACAAACAACACATCTTGATAGATCTATCACATGTTATTAGTGCGACAGAGATGGTCACAAGAAGCCACAGTGCACGAGAGATCCAAAGGCGTGCTGAGCTTGTGGCATGATGGGTCACCTTAAGCGTTTCATTCGTTCCTTATCTTCAGCATCCAGTGGTAGAGGATCCGTACCTGCTCCTCTGTCAGGTATGAGATCTATGACTCCACAACAGGTTGGAAGTTCTTTTCCACCGGTTGATTGGTCCAAGGTAATGGTGGAGGTCGTGGTTAAGGAAATCAAGATCTAGATTATTAGGATCAGTAGAGTGGACATTATCAGGCGAACCAAGCAGCATAACAGGGTTGTGGCTTAGGTCTCATGTACTCAGTGCAATTAGCACCAGAAGGGAAGAGTGTAGGACCATCTAAAGTGAGAGGTATTATTCTAGTAGCCTCTACCTTAGTTTCTACACTTTTTGATACCGGTGCACCACACACCTTTATATATACTACTTTTGTTGAAAGACTTGGTTTTACAATTGAGTACCATTGTGGCATCATGACTCTCAACCCTCCTCTTGGGGTCATGGAAGAGGGAATATGCTAGTGCTAAGAGTTCCTCCTTAGACAGGTGGGTACCATTTTGTTTGGAATTTTCATATCCATGACATGTCTCGCATCGAAGTCATTATTTGAATGAACTGGCTTGCTTCTTATCGCACTGAAGTAGATTTATATCACCGTCAGGTGTCCTTTACATCCCTTGAGGGAGACATATATCTTCCAAAAGGAGAATGCGATATGCAGGAAGACTAATCTTTGCCAAATATGTAGGGTTGGGAAGAGTGATATATAATTTGGCAATTCTCTTAATGAGTGACTTGGGAATTCAGCTAGTTGAATTCCCTCCAGTGGTGGTCCTTTTTAAAGAAATATTCCATGGAAATCTCTCCATATTACCTCCAATGAGAGTCGTGTAGTTCACTTTCGAGCTCGTGACAGGTGCGGCACCTGTGTCTTTTCCTCATTATTGGATGGCACAAAAAGAGCTACAGGAAAACAAAAATCATCTTGAAGAACTTGAGGCTAAGGGTTTCATTAGACCTAGCACAACACCATGGGGTTCACCTGTCCTTTTTTGCATGAAGGCAGATAGTACCCTCCGATTATGCCTGGATTATCTTCGACTCAACCAGATCATGGTAACGAATCAATACCCATTGCCATGTATAGATGATCTCTTTGACCAGATCTAGGGTGAAACGTTTTCCCCCAAGATTTATCTGATGTCAAGATATCACCAGCTACATGTGTGGCCTTCTAACATACCATGTACATAATTCAGAAGTAGGTATTTCTTGTACGATTATCTGGTTATGACATTTTTCCTCACGAATGTGCCGACAGTCCTCATGGCTCTTATGAACTGGATTTTTAATCTGAATATTTATTCCTTTGTGGCAGTCTTCATAGATGAAATATTATTGTATTCTCATTCTAGACCTGCGCATGAAACCCATGTTGAGATCGTGCGTTGTACACTTAGAGAGCACCAATTATATGCTAAGATCATTAAATGCCACTTCTAGATTTATAAGGTACAATTCTTGGGTCATATTATATCTGAATCAGGGGTATCAATTGACCTAGAGAAGGAGAGTGTCATGGTTTCATGGGAGCATCCGAAGAGTGTCTTCGACATCCATAGTTTCTTAGGACTTGCTGGCTATTACAGGCAATTCATCCAGGATATCTCCCACTTAGAATCACCTCTTACGACCCTGACTAAGAAAGGCGTACATTTAATCTGGTTAGAATCTTGTGAAATATCTTTTCAGAATTGAAAGGAAGACTGACCTCAGCCCTGATCCTAATTTTTATTCAACCAGGTAAGAGAAATACATATTATTTTGATGCATCAGGAATCAGACAGGGTTCTGATTTGATGCATGGTGATAGGGTTGTGGCTTATGGATCCCGCCAGCTGAGACTTCAAGAGTAGAACATTCCAACCCATGACCTTGATTTGGAAGCTATGGTTCATTTTCTATGCTGTTGGAGATACTATTTGTTGGGTGAGTGATTCATTATTTACACGGATCATAAAAGCATAAAATATATCTCCACTCAATGAGAATAGAAGTTGGGAAATACAGGTGGATCAAATACGTTCTGTTATTCGATTTTGAGCTTACATATACCCCTAGTAAGGTTAATGTTGTGGAAGACACATTAAGACACATGACACAGTCACAGGCTATGTAGATAGCCAATAGTGAGTGGCAGATGATGGCCTTGTTTTTAGAGATGGATCTTGAGGTTCATAAGAAGAGTGGAAAACTAGTTCTAGTAGCTCTTACAGTTACATCCTCTCTTCTAGATAAGGACATCAGGAAATAGATTACTGATATTGACAGACATATTTTGAGGGAAAGTGTTATAGGAGTGAACCCACCTTCTGGTTGAGTTGTTTACAGAAGTGAAAATCTCTTTTTTCGGGGCGGTGTATGGGTACCTTCAGGTATATGGGGAGAGATAATGAAGGAATCTCACACATCCATTTGGGAAGTTCATCCTGGGATGACCAAGATGTACAGAGATATGTGTCGATACTATTGGTGGCCTGATATAAAAATGAAGAAAATAGGTTTCATCACTCGGTGCTCCACCTGCCAACAGGTGAAGGCAAAGAACTAGTGACCTGCTGGAATCCTAGAACCTCTATCCATTCCTAAATGTAATTGGAATAAAATCACCATGGATTTTATTACAAGCATTCCAAGATCTCCTCATGGATGCGATGTAGTATGGGTGGTTGTCGATTGGTTGACCAAAGTTGTGCATTTCTTGCCTATCCGAGAGACCTTTATGATTGATGAGTTGGAAAGGCTGTATATCCAAGAGATTTTTGGACTTAATGGCGTATCTCATTCTGTTTTCTCAGACAGGGATGCCCGCATTAAGTCACGGTTCTGGGAAGGGTTGCAAAAGGCACTGGGGTCATACGTACTTTTGAGTACGGCATATCACCCTCAGACTGATGGACAGTCCGAGAGAACTATATGAGTGTTAGAGGCTATGTAACGGGCCTATATCCATGACTTTGGAGGTTCTTGGGAGAAGCATATACCACTTTTTGTGTTTTCATATAATAACATCTTCCGGTCGACAATTCAAATGGCTTCCTAAGAGGCTCTCTATGGTAGACCATGTCGTTCACCTTCATGCTGGCTTGAAGTAGGAGAGACATCACTGTTGGGTCCTCGTCTCATTTAGTAGACTTCTGATCATGTTCAGCTAATTCAGAAGTGTATGAATACAGCTCAGTCTATAAAAACATTTTATACCAATCGTCGCCGCAGACCACTAGAGTTCGAGGTTGGATATCAATTCCTTTGTTTGTGTTTCTCTTAGGTTGTGTCACAGGAGGATCGGGAGAAAGGGGATGTTATTACTGAGATACGTCTGGCCGTTCGAGATAGTGGAGAGAGTTGGGCCAGTAGCCTATCAATTACTGCTACTTCATAGGAATCATTCCTTGCATGAAATTTTCCATGTATCTCAACTTCAAAAATATCATTCAGAACCATTTCATTATTTTGACCTTAATGACATCAAGAATGATGTTGATGCATCGTTTGGGAGAATTTGTTCTGAATCATTAACATTAGCATGGATCTCCTCAAAGGAAAGTCAGTCCCTTTGGTTTGGGTGTAGTGGAAACACAGACGCAATCATTACAAGACCTGGGAGTGAGAGACAAATGTATGTGCGTAGTGGCCAGAAATTTTCTCTAGAAACGTTACACAACCCTCAGAAGGGAAACTCGAGGATGATTTCTCTTAAGGAGGGAGGTTTTAATGTCCCAAACATAATCAGATACAAACCGGTTTTAATCTATGTAGTCTAATTACTTATGTGACCTAAGGTGTATGCATGTGCACCTCACTGCGGGTCCCTAGTAGCTTTTTAATTAACTTAAATAACATCAGACTTTTTATGAAAAATTTTATGTCACACATTATCAAGGTGTTCAGGATTTAAAATAATTACTTTTATATTGAAAAAGAATAATAATAGATTTAAGGACTATTTAACAATAATCAAGAAAACATAAATTTTTTTTGAAATGAAATAAAAAGGGGGTTAGGAGTAAAATAAATGTAATTAAAATGGATGATTTCAATTTTTAATTATTTTTATCAGTTTTCCTTTACATCCTTTTATTTTATTATATTTTTTATTTTATTTTACCTTTTTTATTTTCATTTATTTATTCTCTTATTTTTCTTTTCTTTTTTTTTATCTTTCTTTTCTTTCTTTTCTTTTTTTCTTCTCCTTACAACCTCTCCCGTTCTTCACGTTACACCCCTCTTCCCCCAAGGTGGCGCACCCCTCTCCTCTTGCTTTGGAAGAATATAGATCCTCATTCCATTCAATGATTTATTCTCTATCATGTGTGCAGTAAACCATAGGGTAATGTTAACCTTGTGAAAGTCAAATCATACGTTTTTTTGAGTATTCTGCTCGCAGTTCGTCATAGATGATTTTTACCCTTTTTTGGAGTTTTTATAAAATCATTCATTTTCTTCTGTTTTAGGTGAAATCAAAGCCTACCACAGATCTTATATTAATCCACAACTACAAAGTAGGGTTCCTACTCACTTTACCTCAATTTCATTGCGGTTTATTAAAATGCACCACTATGTTGTTTGTCAGTGCCTACCAGATTTGTGCAATTTTACCCAATTTAATTAAATTAATTCTTTTACATAATTATTACAGCCTTAATTATATTAAATTATTTTTTTTGAATTTTTGAAATAAGTTCACACACCCATTTGGGCATGCTGACCTGGTCAATGAATTTTTCAATTATCCGAGTTTATAATTTAATTTACTGTTGGTATTGCACATCCCCATTATATTGGTTTTAAATTAATTAAATAGTTGTTTGAATTGTTGAAAAAAGGTCAGACACACCTTTGGGTGTGATGACATGGTCAGTGTATTTTTTCCATTTGTCAGGATTATAGTTTAATAAATTTCAGGTGTGGCACAACCCCTTTTTATTGATATTAAATTAATTAAATAGTTTGTTTCGAACACAAAATTGAATTGTTAGATCATTGGTACTTGTTTTTCTGAATAGTTTATTTATTTTAAAAGACTATTAACCACTGATGTTGATGCGGTATATTTCCTTGTTATGTTTTCTTGATTTAATGTTTAATTTATACGTTGTGATGCAAGGGTGTGTCTTGTTAGTTTTCAAGCTGTGAGTTTATATGCGGATTATGTCATATATACTACTATGAAATCATTAATTAAATTTAGGGTGGGGAAAGGAGGTGGGACCCGTATTAAGTGCCACACATAGACCCACCTTTGTAAAATTTACCATTTCATACCAGGGGGTAGGGCGGTGTCGTTGGATTTTCCCGACCAAGTCTTCCCCAAGCATTCCAATACTTATGAGTGACACCAGTTCCAAAAGGGCCCATTAAGACAGATCTACTGGAAATGTGGGTTTGCTAGCCCCAGATGACACTCGACCCCATTTTGGGTGATCGTGAAAAACTCAAGGTATAGCCATGCCTCAAGGGATGCATGGTCTTTCCAAAGATTTCCTTTCATGTGCTTGGTGGTACTGGATAGATTGAATGATGTTCCATAGCGATACCTTCATGATGGGCTCAGAGTGCATTCAACTTGAACACTTTTTTTCTTATAGAATGGGGCCAAATCATTAATTTATTATATAAATAAAAGGCCTATTTAATTTGTGTATAGGCAGACACATTACATAGCTCAAAGGTCCAGGGCCAAGTGGCCTGAATACAAGGCTTGAAATTCAATTTTTTTGCCCAAAGGACCCCTCGGTGAGCAGTACTACTACAGTACCCACACTACTACAGTACCGCTACCGTTACAGTATCTTCTATAGTGCCTCCACCACTATAGTCTGCCCCCACTATAGTACTGCCGCTACTGTAGTACTGCTATAATAAATGAATTTTGCCCTTGCCCAGATTTGATCCAATGTCTTTTGGATGCCAAGAAAGAGCACGTAAAACTTGGGTACAAGCTCGTTGGAACTCTCAAAATGAACCTTAATATTGAGGCACTTATGTTTTAAATTATTTCCATTTGAGTCTCCTGAAAATAGAAATGTTCTCCTAAAATGATGAAGCGCACCGGGTTCACACTTGACATAGACCCCAAGTTAAATCACAAGCTTGGGGTATACCTCTTCCTTTTATACCATTCTTTTCAGTGTTTTATATATATATGTGTACAAGAATTCTATGGACAGGTACCCTTTCAGACTACCGGCATAGGCTGAAGCATGAGATTAGGCACGAGTGTCATTTGGATCCCAGGTCAACTTATTTATTTCATTCCACATAAATTTATTATCTTAAATTGTTATATAATGGAACACTACATTTTTATCATTACATGAAATGGAAATGTTTAGACACTGTGGGTTCCAGCCTAGTGAGGGTTTATCTCACACCCTACTCGGGTATCGTTGACACCTAAGTAGATTACATGATTTCAGGTATTGCAGGTATTGCAAGGGGAAGTGTGATGTTTCCGATGCTTGATTTTTCTTTACTACCTAGGATGGAGACTCGGGTAGAGGATCAGGCCTTTCTCGTGATGTAGTTTCTTCTTTTTTTCCTTTTCATTTAGTTGACTATGTGTTTGAGTTCTGTTTTCCATACTTTTAGTTTAGACATACATCAGGTCATAACATATTTTTGTGAGCTTCCATACTTTTTTATTATTATTCAGTTGGATTATTTATATTGCTTCTGATGTAGTTTATTCATTCACATGCTTCCACTATTTATTAATTGTTTTTGTTTACTTTTGTTGTCATATTTTCTATTACCTATGAGGGTATAGTCTCCCCCTCATACACATAGGGCCCTTGCTGCTAGTCAGCATCCTCTGGCATTCGAGGAGATGTGCTTGAGGTCATATGACCCACTAGTCTGACCACCATCTTAAATGTGAGCTGATTCGGGACGTTACATAAATATTCATTTATAAACCAACACGTGTACATTAAGAAACATGACAATTAAGTATTTAAAATCAAATAAAGTGATTTAGGATATAATGGTAATACATTTGATTTCATAGGAATGAAGGAAAAAAGATAAGTGTATAATGGTGAGTCACAACAGAATAGATGGGAAAATAGTTGATCAATAATGTACTAAACTAAATAACATCAATAACCAAGGTTATAGAATATAATAGAGTGGCTCTTTGTTATAGGTTAAATATGAATTCATCCAACTAATATAACTTATTAAATAATTATGAATCATTTCCTATATTGTTTACCACACACTTAATCAAGTTAAGCAGTGATTTTTTCCATAGTGTTTTTATCACCTCATCTCTATTTATATCTATTTTTAAAATTATAATACGTTGTTTGAGTTTCACATTCATTATTATACAAATTACCTATAAAATTATTCTTGGTGATTAAAAAAATAGAGAACTAATTCTAATGATAGGTTTGGGTTTCCACTATTTCAACTTCACCCATCCCAAATGGGTACCTATCCATGATTCATCAAGTAGATCATTAAGTATAAGAATATGAATGAACAGTATTACAGTAAAAATAAAAATGGATAGATCAATTAGAAAAAAAATCGTATATTTATTTATTTATAATAAGTTTAAATAGTTGAAATATAAAATAAATAAATATCATAGGGGAATAAAAATTCTTAATAATTAATATACACATTCACTACAAGTAATTTCACCTGATCATGGAAGAGTTACTCTACATTTCCCCCCTTGGAGTAAATTATTTAGTTAGACCTTTGATGATATTATTTTATCTACATACTATATCTTATTTGAGATTCTCTATAGTGTCCTAATTGATTCTATATTTTATTTTTATCAATTTTTAAAATCTAGTTTGAATGAAATCAATTAATTTTAAAATATATTATATTAAAATTTATGTGGTATTTTGGTCCCTACATGCTGTTATAACGACTCAAACTTTTGAATATTATGTTTATTCATGAAAAAAAATGTTTTAATAAGTCATAATCAGTATAAATATATAAGTATAAATGAAATGTGAACATTGGGGTTTGACTATTGGTTAATATGACCATTGGAAGTAATAATAATTTTTTACATTATAATTATTATTTATAAATAGAAATGAAAATTGATAATTAATATAGAAATATGATTCGATGACCTAATTTAGTAGACTAGGGCTATAACAAGCCCATTTTTTGGAACATGGGAAGGAGGTAACATCAATGGGCTTTTCTCTAGACTAAGGCCAATCTGAGGTTCAATATGTTATTTATGAACGAAATCACATACGAGAGAAGTACAAGTTGATAGAAATCACCCCTCAAGAATTGTTTTCTGAGTCACCCAAAGATTTTATCATCGTTGCACACATTACTCTTAGATCCTATATGGGTGTTATAAGGTGTTATGTAATAATTCGTTAGATACATTGTGTAATCCATTTGTATAGATAAATTTTTTATTATGGTAAAATAAACATCATTTTTGAATGTCAAATGTTAAAACTAATATAAGATGAATTTTTAGTATTTTTCTAAGAATTTTCACATTATTGATGGATATTGAAAAATATAGTATTTCAAAATATTTTTTATCCTTTAAATAATTGAAAACGTGAAATGATTTTCCCAAAATGGACATACACAGTTGTGATAATTAAAATGTTTATAGTCTGATAAGATCAACATAATTTTGGATAAATAGTAACTTATGAATAGTAATATTACCTTTATGAATAGTAAAATGACCAATGAAATATTAGCCCCACTTAATGAAGTATAAATATAATTTAGGAATCTTGAATAGTAATGTGATATAATAGTATAAGTAAATATCTGTTTGAGAAATTATTTGTTAAGTATTAGTATTTTTTGAGTAAATAGATATTTTACATAAAAATTAAATTTATCATATTTAAAATATTATTTCCAAAAAATGGAGTTCATTTTTGAATTCAAAACATAGATATTAGGATAGGATGAATTTGTGAGATTTTTATAAAATGTTTTGTTTTTTGATGAATAGTAAAAATAAGGTTTTGGAGTTTTCTGTGTGTTTTATGTCATCATAATGATGTAATATGTAATTTATAAGTCTAGTCAACACATGTGGATTAAAATATGATATTAGGTGCCCCATGTGGACAATACTATGGGATAATACTTTGGTAATGCCCATGGTTTTGTAAATACCACCGATTAGGGATCCTCAAAAATTAATAAAACACTAACTCTCTTACTAAAAATACCAAGCCATTCATTCATTTAATTTCATTACAACATATTTACACTCAATGATATGACTGTATAACCTAACAAGTATCCCTACAAAGGTGTCCTCAAGCCTTCAAGGTCCTGATCACAGAGTTTTAGAAGATATTCTTCAAGGTAAGGGAATTCTCAACTTCTCTTTTCCTTTTATGTTCTCTTTTAAGTGGTATGTATTTCAAATATACATACCATGTTATTATTTCAATATTATTCTATTCCCATAATGTATTATGAGTCTTTTATTAATGATTTAACCTTGCCCCCTCTCTTTTTAATGTTTTATAAAACCATTTTTCATACCCATTATGCTGTGGAATTTTCCACTCAAAATCTCTCTCTTTTTCTCAATAAATTATTATTTTTTCTTAATGTGAATAACAAAACCTATTTAATTTCTATGGGAATTCATAAATACATAAAAATTATTTCCTTTATTCTATAATTGACAATCATAAAACCCTAATTCCATTTTTGTGGTTTATAAAGGACATAATGATTATGTTTTCAAGCACGTTTATTAAAACATCAAGATTTTGACATGAAACCAATTTCTTTTATTCTCTATGGGTTATTTATGAAATTTTTTATTAAAATATATGTGGATCACATGAAAATGAATTAATATTAATGTTTCTCTCTAATCTCACTCCAATGCATTGGGCAACGAAATTAATCTGTAGAGATGACATGTTTTACGATACCTTGGTGAATAACGTTTGTAATTTTTAAGAAACCTCAAGGATGGACCTTAGTGATTTGATTATGAATGTATAAATTAAATGTTTTAGACAAATATTCATGTTATGGTTCATGTTATTATTTTTATCATATTCCTCTTCCTCCAGCCATTATGAAATCCCTCAAGTTCTTATTTATATTGCTCAAGTTCACATGTAAACTATTTCACTTGTCTTCCATTATTGGGCCTTCTTCCCAACCATTCATTTGATGTATGTCCCTAGGTTATGAGGAGCAGTAATTGTACTTAGGTTGAAAATTTCAAGAATCATTTCAATTGGATTAAAATAATGTGATATGTTTTTATTAATTTTTTACATTATTTTCAAGACACTAGGATTTAAAGATCCTATGTTTGTAAAATGTAATGAAATGTTTTTTAATAAAAAAGAAGGATGGAATAGTTGATATTAAATGAGAGTTTAGCTATTTTTAGAAATTAAGATATGAAAATTTTAGGAATAATCCTCTAAAAAAGTTATAATTTATGAAAACATCCTGGTATTTGTTAAAAAATTATTTAAATGGTTTCTGAACAAAGAAATCCTTGTATGGATACGAACAAGTGGATGTAGATTTGAAACATAAGTATCAAGGGGTAAAACCCAAAAACACTTCTTTGAGATAGACTCAAATGGGAACTAGTTCATGAAAAAGGGCCTCTATGCACTTCTTCATTTATACTCATGGGGGATATGTTGGGTTAATCACAAGTTTTTGATAAATCATTATGAATTATTTATAAAAAACATATTTTTTGATAAAAAAAACATATTTAAGAATGATGGTTTAATACATAAAATTAATTTAGATTTATAATATTATTAAATGAAATATGTTTCTCATTAAGGTTTTATTCTTTTAGAAAATGAAGTTAAATTAGAGGAACTATGAAAATGGTTATTGTAATGGACCATGCACTGACACCCCTCTAATGGAATCCAGAATAGAAACACTCATGAGAATGAAAAATCAACTGACTCAAGTTATGGGGAACAACATGAATAAATCTAATATAATAATTTCACTATGAAGGGAACACCATTATGTTGAGTTCTATATGCGTCAAAAACCACCAACGTCCATTGGATCTACCAACCCATCGATTGCAGAACAGTGGATACGCTCTATTGAAAATATCTTTTCTATACTCTATTGTTTAGAACAAGAGAATGCAAAGCTAGCTATTTACTGATTAGAGGGAGAAGATGATCAGGGGTAGGAAATGATTAAAAACATCAGTCCATGATGTGATATTGAAGCTTTGGAGTGGGAAGAGTTCAGGGGAATATTATTTAATAAGTATTGACCTTGTTGGATGAGAACAAAAAAGGAGAAGGAATTTCTCAAAATGAAGCATACGGAGAATGAATCTGTGGGAAGATATGAGATGAACTTTGAAAGACTTCCCTCTGAAACCTCAATATTTTTCATGGATCCTAATGAAAAAGTTGATAGATTTTTTAGTGAACTAAGACATTATCTGTGGTAGAATATAGAAAACCAAAACTATGATAGCTATGAGCAGATAGTGCAGAGTGCTATTATAGTCAAACTATAATTTGGTGAGACAAAATTGCCCCATAAATCCAATTAAAATAATAGATAAATGGATCCAATATTATGAAGAAACATTGATCAGGGAATAGTTGGAAATAAATTCCAACTTACCACGTGTAATAAATGTGGGATGAAGCATTCAAGGAACTAACTTCTTGGTAGTGAGAAGTGCTACAAGTGTAGAAGAGGTGACCATATCACTGGGAATTGATGTAGTTAGGAGAAGCCTTAACTTCCCAACACTAACGATAAGAAGAAGATAGTGTATGCCCTACCTAATGCCAAATTATTCAATTGTGCAAAACTCAGACAGCTTTCCAATCACTATCCAAATCTGAGGGCAGTGGAGGGGAATCACCATCAGCCTCAGTAGAAGCCAAGGGATAATGGTTATGATTTTTCTATCAAGATGGATAAAGTGGAATCTCTAAACAAAGTGGTGGCAGGTAATCTTTTTGTTCTCTCAAATCAAGAAAAAACCTTGTTTGATTATGGTTCTACTTATTTCTTTATTTCCTCCAATCTTGTAATTAATTTAGAATCAACCCCTGAATTGATAAATATAAAGTCATCAGTCAAGACTCCTGGTGGGATTATCCAATATTCATCCATGTTTAGAAATTCTAGTATTTAATTTAGTGAGCACAATCTTATCACAAATTTATTATTCCTTACCATGATGGAATTCAACATTATACTTGGTATGGACTGGCTTTAATGTATAATGCTAATATCAAATGTAGAAGCAAGGAAATATTATTAGTCTTTAATGGAAAACATATATCTATCTTTAAAGGTGAGATATCTTGACATGAGTTTTTTCTAGAAGCACCACCCATAGCCTTATTTTTGGAGTTTATTAGTGAAGATAAAGATGAAAATAACAATGTACAAATAAGGAATGTCTCAATCATTTTGGAATACATTGACGTATTTCTTGAGGAGTTTCCTAGACCTCTCCCAGAAATAGAGTTAGAGTACTCCATTGAACTTGTACCTGAATCTCATTCGATATCAAAATACCCATATATAATGTTGAATTGGAGCTGGAGGAATTAAAGAAACAACTCCAAGATATTTTGGAGAAGGGGTTTATCCAGCGAAGTGTGTCTACTTGGGGAGAAACTATTTTTTGTGTGAATAATATTGATGAATCAATGCGATTATGCATTGATTAGAGAGAACTAAAAAGTATCACAATAATGAACAAGTGCCCTCTGATAATAATTGATGTGATTTTTGACTAGCTTCATGGGGATCAATCCTTCCCCAAGATTTATCTTTAATTTGGTTATCATAAATTGAGGGGTAGAATGAATATATCCCAGAAACTACCATTCGATCAAGATATGGGCATTATGAGATTGTTGTTATGCCCTTAGGCTTTACTAATGCACCATCTATTCTTATGGATTTGATGAATTGATACTTGAGGTACTACCATGATATTTTATTGGTTGTTTTTATTGAAAATATTATATTATAATCAAAAAGATTTGAGGGTCATGAGGATCATATAAGGGTTATTTTGAAAACTCTATAGAAGTAGTGGATTTTTTGAATTTTCAACAAATGTGAATTTTGGTGACAAAAAGTTAATTTCTTGCAGAACATTGTAACCAAGGAAGGATTCATAGTTGACATTGTAGAGACAAAAGTTATAGAACAGTGGCCTTATCCTATACCAATAACTTAGATTCGTAGTTTCCCTGGTCTAGTAGGATACTATAGGAGGTTTGTGAAAAACATTTCATGAATTTAAAATCCACTAAACAAGTTAGCTCGAAAAATGTTCATGTTCTTCTGGATAAAATATTGTGAGGAAAGTTTCAAAGATCAAGAGATGATATTGGTTATTGCACCCATGTAAAATTTGTCCTCAATTAGAGAAGGATTCGTTTTTAGCCATTATTCTCTAAAATGGATTGGGATAATCCTCATGAAAAATGAAAAGGTAATCTCATATTAATCTTGAGAGTTAAATCCTTATAGGAATAAATATCCTATACATGATATTGAACTGGTTGCGGTTGTTTTTCCTCTAAAGATATAGAAGCACTATGTTTATGGGGAGAAGTGTGATACATACACAGACCATCAATGTTTGAAGTATATTTTCATGTAAAACTAATTGAACACGAGACAAAGGAGGTGGTTGGAACTTCTTAAAGTCTGTGACATTTCAATTCATTATCACCCTATTAGAGAAAAAATTCACCGATGAATTAAGTATGAAAGACCTTGTTGTTCTGGAAATTAAGAGGATGCAAGGAGATCCCATGATCAATGTCCTTGTAAAACTGGAAAGGATGATTGTAAGGGAATGGAAATCATCAAACTTATCCCAAATTATTTCCCAACCATAATTACAAGAGAAGATCAAGAAATCTCAGAAAAAGATCCTTTTTATAGATAAATTTTGATGTTATGAAGGATGGGATGTTTCTTGAGTTCAATATATATCAAGAAGGTTTACTGAAATTTTGTACAAGGATATGTGTTCAATGTATTCCATAAATAAAGAATCACCTGATGGATGAAGCTCATAACTAAAATTATATATATCATAGAATCATGAAATTGTATAGGGACCATCATTATCATTATTAGTGGTATAAAATGAAAAAGGTAGATTGCAGACTACACTAAAAGGTGCTTGGTGCGTCAACAAGTGAAATAATAGAGAAAAATTCCTATATGGGTATTACAAACACCTCCCATACTAGCATGGAAGTGGAAAAATAACACAATGTAAATTATCACTGGTCTCCCAAAAACATCCAAAGGAAACAATGTGATATGGCTTATAGTGAAACATCTCACCAATTCTACCCATTTTATCTTATTCGGGAAGATTTCTTTCTTGATCAACTTGCTAGGATTTACATGAGAGAAGTGGTAATTATGCATGGGGTACCACTCTCCATCATATATGATCATGACCCATGGTTCACATAAAAAATTTGTATAATTATTCAACATGCTCTAGGTACTGAATTTATTTTTAATACGACCTATCATCCCCAAACTAGTGGCCAATATAAAAGGACTATTCATAAACTCGAGGTCATGGTAAGAACATTATCAATGGAATTTATAGGTGGATGTGATAAAAATATCCCATTAGTTGTGTTCTATTACAAAAAAATATTCAATTTGAGCATTCAAATTGGACACTATGAATTTCTGTATGAAAAGTGATTTAGAAATACTACTTGTTGGGATAAATCTAGTGAGTGAAAACATCATGGGCCTGATCAAGTGAAAGGGATGACAAAAAATATTCATTACAAATGATAACACATAATGGATTCTATGAGTTGGCATAATATTTATGTTGAAAACCATCAAAGGGACTTGGAGTTTGATTTTGGGGACATGGTATTTCTTCAAATTTCACCTTTGTAAAGAGTCATGAGGTTTGGGAAGAAAGGAAAGCTCAACCTGAGGTACATTGGACCTTATGAAATATTTGATCACGTAGAAGTAATGGTATATTAGCTTGAACATCCTCCAATTATCGATCAAGTTCATTATGGATTCCACATATACCACTTGATGAAGTACATACATGGTCTTTCACATGTACTGTATCCAGAGGTGGTACAATCGGAACATGACCTCTCTTATGAGGATCATCCGATAGAGATCTTTGATCATTGAGATAAGGTTCTACGCAACAAGACTACCCACATTGTTAATGTTTTTTGAAGGAACCAAAAATATGAAGAATCTATGTGGGAACCAGAGGAGACTATGAGATAGAAGTACGACACCTTTTACCTTCTAATGGTACCAGTTGAAATTTTGGGGACAAAATATATTATGTGGGGAATTATTTAATGACCCAAATTTTGAATAATATGTTTTTTCTTAAAAATGTATGTTTTAATATGTCATAATAAATAAAAAATATATAAGTATAAATGAAATGTGACCTTTGGGTTTAGACCGTTGTTTAATAACCCATTGGAAACAATAATAATTTTTAACATTAAAATTATTGTTTATAAATATAAATGGTAATGGATAATTAATGCAGAAAGAAGAGTCGATGGACTCATTTAGAAGACTCAGGCCATACGAAGCCCATTTTTCGGAGCGTGGGAAGGAGGTAGCATCACTGGGCTTTGATCTGGAGAAAACCCAAGCTTAGATTCAATATGTTAGGCATGAACGAAATCACCTACGAGAGAATTTCAAGTTGATAGAAACCACCACTCGTGCAATATTGTCTATGCCACCCTATGATTTTATCACCATTACACACTATACTCTTAGGTTATATAATGATGATATAAGGGGTTATGTAGCAAGCCCTTATTTACATTGTGTGATCCATTTTTATAAATAAACTTGTTATTATGGTAAAATAAACACCATTTTTGAATTTCAAATCTAAAAATTAATCTAGGATGAATTTTTAGTATTTTTATAAGAAGTTTTATATTATTTATGAATATTGAAAAAAATATCATTTTAAAATATTTTCTATACTTTAAATAATTGATAATGTGAAATGATTTTCGAAAAATGGACATACAAATTTGTGATCAGTATGAAATTTAGAGTATGATAAGCTCAACATGATTTTCAGTGAATAATAACTTATGAATAGTAATATTACCCTTATGAATACTAATATGACTAATGGAATAGTAAAATAACTTAAAAAAGTATAAATATAATTTAGGAATCTTGAATGGTAATGTGATATAACAGTTTAAGTGAATAAATATTTTATAAATTATTAGTTAAGTACTAGTAATTTTGAGTAAAACGTGATTTTGATTAAAATTTAAATTTCTCATATTTATAAAATTATTTTCATAAAATGGGGATTATTTTGGAATTCAAAACATCAATATTATGTTTGGGTAAATTTTTTAGTTTTTTATGAAATGTTTTGTTTTTCTGTGAATAGTAAAAATAATGTTTTTGGGTTTTCGTTTTTTTAATGACATCATAATGATGTAATGTGTAATTTAAAATTCTGGAAAACTCATGTTGATTGAAATATTTTATTATTTATCCCAAGTGGATGAAAACATTGGAAAATACTATTGTAATTCCCATGGTTTAACAAATACCACCAGTGAGGTATCCTCAGAAATTAATAAAAAACTCCCACTCTTTTACTATAAATACCAATCCATTAACTAATTTTCTATTAATTACAAAATATTTCCCCTAAAATCTCATATATTATTACCTTCAAAGGATTCCTCAATCCCTCATGTTCTCAATCTTAGAGTTTTAGAAGATACATTTCAAGGTAAGAGAATTCTCAACATCTCTTTTCCTTTAATGTCCCATTTTACATGGAATGCCATTAAAATTTATATACCATGTTATTGTTTTTATTTTATTATGTCTTTATACATTATTATGAGTCTTTTATTAATGGGTGACCATTTTACACTTTCTCTTTAATGTTTTATAAATACATTTTTCATACCCATTATGAGGTAGAAATTTCTTCTCAATATATCTCCCTTTTCACAAAAAATTCTTTTATATTCTTTTTTTGAATACCCAAAATAGTTTAACTTATAGGGTTATATATAGATAAAAAAAATTATTTATTTTATTTCCTAATTGGGAAACACAAAACCCTAATTCCATTTTCTTGGGATATAAATGACATAATGATCATATTTTTATGCAGTTTTTTAAAAAACCCAGAATTTAGATATAAAACCCATTTCTCTTATTTTCAATAGGTTATTTATGAAATGTTTTATTATGATATATGTGGATAAAATTAAAATAAATACATATTATGGGTTCACCCGGATAGCACTCCAATGTATTGGGGTACGAAATTAATCTCTAGAGATGTTAAGTTTTAGGATAACTTAGTGAATAACCTTGATATATTTTATGACAGCTTGGGGATGGACCATAGGGATGGACCTTGGTGATATGATTATTAATGTATATATTAAATGCTTTATCCACATTTTCACGTTATTATTCATGTTATTATTGTAATATTATCCCTCTCTCTCATGCAATTATGAGATCCCCCATGTTCTTAATGATGTTTCTCAACTTCACATGTACGAAATTTCACTTGTTTTCACTTACTGGGACATCTGCTGACCCCTTCCTTTGGTTTATGTCCACATGTTATGAGATTAAGAAATTTTACTTAATATAAAATTTCAATAATAATTTAAAGTTTATTAAAATAATGTTATATGTTTTCATGTATTATGTACATTATTTCCAACACACTATACTTTAAAGATCCTCTTTTCAATATGTATTGAATGGTTTTGAAAAAAAAGTTATGCTACCATATATATATTTACCAATTAACATCATTATGAATGGAGATAATGTTATTATACCATTATAACTATTAAGATTTTGTTTTATATAACATTGTTTTCTTCTATTATTAATACATTCTAATCCATGCAACAAGGCTATTCCATAACTACCATGATAATAAAAATATTTAACTATTATTTATTATTTAATAGTAAATCACCACATATCCCATGATATATAATATTCAAATCAATAACCATGCTATGACTTGTGTTTTCCAATAGTTATTTGTTTAACCTTTCATTGAAGTGAATCCTTTGAAATTTATTTCCATTTTAGAATTTAATAATATATTATCATGGTGTGTCTATATGGTCTATATTAATTATACACCATACAACCTAAAGTCATTATTATCCCATCAGTATGTATTTTTTAACCCTTATAAAATATTATTCTTCATAAGTAGTGGTTGAATGTTGCATTTATATTTGACTAATGAGTGAACACTCTTCCGAAATACCCACTTTTTCAATAATAAAAAGGGTTTTCTCATTTATTTTTTTATCATTGATAAATACGACACTAATAAAGGGGATGTATTTCATACAACTAAGGAATCCCTGAAAACGACCATTTTTTTAAATGTTTTTTACTAACAAAGGTTAATATTATTACTGCTTACTTACCATATAGAAAGATTGTAGGGATACTAAAATAATCATAGGACCATGAACCATATAGAAAAGGCTATGCTATAAAGCTGAAATATCTAATTATATTCAAATGTGGTATAGAACACTCTAGCTAGAGGGATTGGGAACTTATAATGGTTGAATGTGAAGGTATTTCGTAAATGAATAGAGCGAATCATGGTGGATTAGAAGAATATTTTCTAATAATTATCGATTATAGTGTTAGATAGATTATTCCAATAAATTATGGGTGTAAACCCCATTGTATGTTAAAGAAAATAATTTATCTTAGAAATAAAAAAGCATTGAGAAAGGCTCATTTCCGTAGTGATTTTGTAGCACTGAGAAATTGCATTATGTTTCAGTTATTTATAGAACTGAACAAATCCACAATTTCTCAACATTAATGAAGTGTTATAAAGGGTAATGAATAATGAGAAAGATATCATTTCGTATCGATAAACTTGCATCGAGAAAATATTACTTTCAAAGCATGTTTTTAAATGTGTTGTGAAAGGGAGAACTTTCTCAGTGAATTCTTTATGTGATGAATAATCCATTTTTTTGGTACTCACAATTTTTTCTTGCTTATAAGGTTCGATTCTAACATGATATCAATACATTACTTAAATTAAAACAATGACACTTGAGTTGTGATATATTATTTTTGTTCCCATGTTATTTCTCAGTAACCTCACTGGCTATGTGGAATGGTTTTATCGTCTATTTAATAAGAGTTCCAGCATAATAACTGATATTCCCTAGACCTAAAATTATAGATTTGGTGCTAAACATAGATAATTTTTAATATATCACATGAAATAAAAAAATATTTGATCAAAAGTTTGATGTATTTAAGAACTAAATATAATTACATCTAAAATAATGGTACAATACAAATTTGTTTTACAAAGATTCTCCAAACATGTAATTTCTTTATACGCACCCCGTTCATTGAAATTCCTAGGGAAAAAGGAAAACATTAGAAAATGGTGAGCTATATGACCTAGTTAAGAATAAACAATGAAAACATAGCATAAATAAACCCCATGGGATAAACATGAGGATTTATTTAAGAACATGAACATAAGGAAAAAAGGCATTACATGATTGTAAGTACAAGAGGGATAACATGATCATAAGTACATGAGGCATAAAATGATCATAGGTAAATGAGGAATAACATGATTATTAGTACACAAGGCATAACGTTATCATATATACACAAGTAATACCTTGGAAATGTGGCTACAATATAACTATGAGAAATTAATAAGTTAATCACCGAAGTTAATCACCAAGGTGTCATAAAACATTACTAATGAATAATGCCAAGGAAAAAGGAATATGTTATCCCTAGAGAATAATCCTTGGCCTAATTTATTGATGCATTATCAGGGAGAAAAAATTATAAGCCTTAATTCATATGTTCCACATATAATAAACATTCATAAGTCAATCAATAATCATAGCATGAACTCATGTAAAATAAATGGGTATCCAATTAAAGTAAGAAATATCACTACATAAATGTCCTTAAATCATGATAATGAATTATTGATTATTCATCTAGAATAAATGGTATATGTTTTATTAATAATTTTCCCGGTTAATCGATGGATGAATTTCTAAGTGAACACCATTTAATCAGAATAATCATACAAGGGTATTCACTAGATAATTTCATTGTATGAAAGGTTTTTCATAGATGATGGTAAGGCAAGAAAAATATAGTGATGGGTCGTTCTCAATAGATATCGCATTTCTACCAAACAATGTGTTCATATCAACATTGACATGGAGGATAAAGTTAAAATCCATGAGAAATATAGATATTGATGGAGAAAATGATCATTGGATAAAAATTATGTAGAAAATAAGTCATTTTAAAGGATTAATTAGGCTATAAGTGTGAATACCCTATAATCAAGTAGAGAAACTATAAGACATTCATAATATAAATGATAGTACCTTAATTGAAGGGATCACAAAAAAGGGATGTGTTGTATATTTTTAGATTAAGGATATAAACTATATGTTTATATAAATTCATATATTCCAATTCTTCAAATGGTTCATAAAGTACATGTGAATTTTCCAAATCAAATCCCCCATCAGTGTCAAACAAGGTGTGAAACTAGGCCAATTGTCGTGTACCAGTTGATTATCGGGTCAAAGGTAAATGAAACATTTTTGAGGTTATTACACCTAGGTACAACTATGATAGATCCATATCCACTTTATTATCCATACATAGATGTTATTTCTAGGTAAAACCACAAACTTTTCTATACAAAATTTAGGATGGTTTTATGGTTATGAGATTATAACAGCTTAGAACAATGTTATAAAGAGAGGGAATAAATAAAACCTCATTTAAAAAATATGAAATAGAATATACTTCTATGTAATAATAAGAAAATAAAAATATAAAAATGAAATTTAGGAAGACATTATAACAAAGTAATATACTTTAAAAAGGAAAGGGAAAGATTGAGGAAACCCTTACATTGAGAGGTTGCTTCTATAAGTTAAGGAGAGACTCATTAAAACCTTGGAACCAAATTTAAGAGACTATTGAGAGATATTTTTAGATATATATTGAGAGATAAATCATGATCAAATAATCTAGTGTGGCATGTGTGGTGGGAATGGGGGGGTATTTATACTTGGGGAGGGATGATTTTAAGAGATAAAATATTGGTTATTTTATTCTATAAGCCAACAAATCATGGGTGAAATGAATTATAATGAATTCTATAGAATATTAATGAGGTAGAAAGTGTGGTAGGAATTTTAATGCCTTAAAAAAATTATAAATTACCTTCTAATCAACCCATTTAAGGCACACAGACCAAAATTTTTATTATCTCAAATATTCCAAATTTTGGTTCTAACATGTAATGTGTAAATGTATAAATTAAAATTAAAATTTCTAAATTTATTTTCAGAATTATTAAATTTAATTTTGATTGAATAATTTTTTTCATAATTTTTTCATTCATGTTCACATAATAATGATGTCATAAATTCATCGTGCTTGTAAAATAGTAATTTTCAACTTTTCACCAATAAATCAATTTTCTCATAAAATTGCCAAAAATCCACCCAAAGATAATTATAAAGTGATGAGTCGAAAAATAAAACTTATTTTATCAAAAAATTTGATAATTTTAATAATTATTAATTTTAAATAAAAAAACTTATTTATTTTTATTTGGTAATTTTATAGAAAAATAAACATTTTGTTCGTTATAAAAATTATATAGGGAATCGTTAAAATAAGTTATCATTTAATTTTTTTTTATAAAATTATTTCATAAAATAAGTTTTATATATAACTTAAAAATTTATCATAAAACATATTTTAAATGAAATATATTTATTTTCTCAAAAAAAAATACAAATTTGTTTGTGTCATAAAATAATATTGACGATCACTTTATTTCTTATACACAATGAATAATAATAATAGCAAGTTTTCTTATTAAATAATGGTCATAATTTTGATAAAATATATTGTTCAAAAATCCAAATGTAAAATTATCATATTTCAATATAAATACTCCTTTATTCTCACTTCATTACTCAATATATCATTTACGAAGGTTATTAGACATCCTTATATAATATCAATTGTTTTCCAAATAGATATCTTTATTTTTTATAATAATTATAGAATCGACGATATTATTAGTGTATTAAAAACCTATAGAGTTTATTTTAGTTAATGTATTATACTTCCATATGTATATACTTTTACTATTCCTAGTTTCATTTGTCCATATTTATGCATGATGTGTAAATAAATATAGAAGTCATTCGATGTGCTTCTATTATAAACCAATCATTATAAAATAAGAAGTAATTATATTTAGAACATAAATTAATGTTTAGGTTATTAAATTATTCCACCTTAATTTAGCTGCATCCATGAAATTTTACTCATTGAATTCCACTTACTAAATCCAAATCTTCTCATAAATGTTATATTTAGGAAGGAAAAATTATGAATAACTTAGAGATGTTAAACTTATGAGGAAATACTAATTATAAATAACATATTACACAAGATAAAATTTTTATCTATCAATGTATCTGTATCCAAATATTCCAAATCCTAATTTCCAAAAATAATCAAACTCTGATCTCATGCCAAATGAGGCACCCTAGAACCGAAAATTCCGATCTAGTGCTAAACATCTATCCTTTTTAAAACTTCACATGAATTAAAAAAAATCACAAGATCAAAAGTCAAGTGTATTTGGGAACTAGGTAAATATACAACTAAACACATAGTACAATACACATTTCTTACACAATGATTCTCCACACATGTGATTTTCATATACATATACCATTCATTGTAATTATTGGGGAAAAGGGAAAGCATAACAAAATGGTGATCTATAAGGCCCAGAAAGGAACAAAAATTGAAAACAGATCATAAATAAACATTATGGGTAAAACATGAGTCATGAAATAATAACACGAACATGAGTACATGACACATAACATGATCATAAGTGTAAGATTAGTAACATGATCGTAAGTCTACAAGGCATACAATGATCATATGTACATGGTTCATAACATGGTCATATGTACATGAAGCATAACATGATCATAAGTACATAAGGAGTAACTTTAAAAAGTAGATAAAACATAAAAATTATTCTTTCATAAGAATATCACCAAGTCTCATCACTATGGTTTCAAAAAACATTACCATGTCATACAACCAAGGTATCAGGAATATGTCATCTCTAAAGATTAATTATTTACCCAATGCATTAGAGCACTATCAGGGAGCACCCTTCATAAGAATTAGTTAATATGTTCCAAATAAGGGGAAAAAATAAAAATACATAGATAATCTTACCATGAACCTGTAGAAAATTAACATGTATCTAATCGTAATAAGAAATATCTTTACCTAAATACCCATAAATAAATATAATGAATTATGGGGTATTTACACCATATAGAATAAATGGTATATGATTTAGTAAATAATTTTATCGAATCAATCTATGGATGAGTTTCATGGTAAACACCATTCAATTATAATAAGAATAAATTGGTATCCACAAGGGAAATACATTGGAAGAAAATTTATAAATATATAAATAAAATGAAAGACAAAGACAGTGATTGTTTATTCTCAGTAGAGATAACATTTTCACTATAAAATTTGTTCACATAGACATTTTCATGGATAATGATGTAAAAATACATAATAAATATTAATAATAATGGATAAAATGACCATTTTATACAAATTATGTGGGAAATAATCCCCTCTAATGGACTAATGAGTTTATCTGGGCGAATAAACAATAATCATGTTTAAAAACTATATGATATTTAAATGTAAAGGATAGTACTCCAATTAAAAAAATCACAAAAATAATTTCTTGAGGGTAAATTATTTGTATATTGATAATAATTTTATATAATTCTAAATCCATATATACATATCCATTAATATGGATCATAACGTTCTTGTGAATTTTCCAAAGAAAATCACCCGGGAGTATCAAACAGGTGTGGAGCAAGACTCGTTGTCATGCACCTGTTGGAAATTGATTCAAAGATAAATGAACTCTTTTCAGGGTTATTATCCGTAGTTATAACTATTATAGAGCCACATCCACTTTTATTTTCTAGAAAGGGATGTCTTTTCTAAGAAAACCCACACACTTATCCTTTTTAAATTTATGATAGTTTTATGACTTCGAGAATATAACATCATAGAAAAATTATATAAGGATATGGAATTCAATAAACCTCATTCAAAACATAAAAAATGGAAGATAATAACTTATAATATTAACCATGTCAGTATATGAAAAATTAATTTATGAGGAAAATATAAAAAAGAAATGTTCTTAAAAATGTAAAGAGAATGATTTCTGAAACCCTTACATTGGGATGATGCATTTTAAAGCTATGGAGGGACTCCATATAACCATAAAACCACCTTGTAGCGACTATTGAGAGGAATATTTAGAGGTAAATAATTCTCCAAGTGTTTAGTGTTGAAAGTAAGTATGGAATGTGGGTATTTATACTTGTGGAGGGATGATTTTAAGGGATTAAATATTGGTTATTTTATTATATAAGCACTGCACTTGTGGGTGAAATTAATTATAACCAATTTTATAAACTATTAATGAGTGTGAGAGTGTGGTTGGATATTCAAATCCTACCAAAATGAAAAATTTCATTTAATTCATGCATGAAAAAAATAAATTTAATCTAAAAAATCTAGTTTTTCATTGTAGCAACCGTTATTGCTTGTAACTTTTCCATCCTTTCCAGCTTCTTCCTTAACATACCTATACCGATGATTCTTATGGAATTAATATAAATCATGTCTCTATGTAATTTTATCTTATCTCAGTTTCTCAACTCTGTGATGGTGCTGTCTTCAGTGGTTTTAGTGTGAGTTGTCTCTCCCATGTTAGATCAGCTTCAGATCTAGGATCCTCCATTATTTTAGTGGTCGTGGAGTGGTCATCTTATTCATGGTTTTAGGAAATCATATATTAGAGGTCTAGAATTTAATGACTTGTCATACTTAATTCACATGGAGGATGTTGTTCTATTTTTCATGGTGGTAATGATTTTAGGTCACAAAATGGCTTAGGGATCCTATTGTTGGTGACTGTGGTTCATACAGTGTTGGTGTAGTGATTCATGGTAAGATAACATTGACCTTCAGGTATGATGATGGTGTTCCTTGTAGGATGATGATGGGGCTTGGTAATGTTACAAGTTTTTGGGATTCTAGTTTGAAAAGAATTTTTTCCTTTCTGCTGATCTGATGTTTCAGGAATTGGTGATGTTAGAAGTTTATTCTTTTATGGGAATCGATAGTGGATTGTTCATTTGTAAAATATTTTCTTCGGGTATTTTGGTCAAAGGATGGTTTTGGTGGAAGTGTTTTTCAGTTGGAATGTACACTATTTTTTGGAAATGCTTGATTTTTGGGTAGATGATGCCTTTGCATGAATTGGTTTATTTTTTTTCACTTGGTTGAAGGTTTAGAATATCTAATATTCTACTAGGTGGGTGACCTCTAAATTGGGTTTGCGGTGATGACACTCAACATCAACTATCTATCCTATTTTATTTTTGGACATATGGGTAACCTATCATTGACATGCATGGTGTTTTTAGTATGATTTTTTGTTTCATTAGGTTGAAAGGTGGTGAGTTCCATGATGATTTTTTAGGTGGGTAGATCAAAAAGGAGATAGGTGTGATAAAACCCGTCATCTGGTCCTTTAACCACTCATTAGTGTGGGATGGAGTGGTGCTCTTCTACATTGTATTGACCAACACAGAATAACTTATTGGTAAGAGGTAATGCTTTATTATCGACAGATTTCTTTATTATAGTGTCTATCGAGGTAGGAGAATAAGACGTTTTCGGATTCTTGATTGGATGTTTGTACCCTTTAATATTTCGGGACCATGCTTGGACCTTCAAGTCATATTTTTCAAGAAATATCTGCCTTTTTGTCTTTATGGGTTCCCACTTCACCAAGTTCTCTAAAGTGTTTATTTTCTATCTACAATAAAGGGGTATTTAACATCAATATATTACAAAAATGTTCACATAATAATGATGAAATAAATGCACAGTGCTTATAAAATGGTAATTTTCGCTTTTTCATCAAAAAATCTATTTCTTTGGAAAATTCCGAAAATATCACCCTAGGATAATTTTGATACATTGAGTAGAAAAATACTTCTTTTTAATAAATTTTTTTCCCTAATTATGAAAATTTTATCTTTTCAATAAAAATCCTTATTTATTAAAATTTATAAAATTTTTATAAAAATAAATATTTTGACCGTTCAAAAAATATAATACTTTATTAAAAAATTCTATCATTTAAAATGTTTTTTATAAGATTATGTTAGGAAAAAAAATTTATTTATAACTTCTAGATTTATCGTAAAAGTTAATTTAAAATAAATATATTTATTATCTCTAAAAATAATATAATTTTGGATATATCATATAATAATCCTGATGGTAACAAAATTGTGTCTACTTAACCAAAAATTACAATGACCAACAATATTATTAACTAGTGTTCATAATTATTATCAACCATATTAGATCATAATTATAATTTTAAACTATTATATTTTTCAATAAATAATCCTTCATTCTCACTTTTTCTCTCACTATATCATGTAAAAAGGATCTTATACATCCGTGGATAATGTCAATTATTTTCTTAATGCTTCTTTTTATTTTTACGATCATTATGGATGGGGAGATATTATTGGGGTATTTCAAAACTATTGAGTTTCTTTTTGTGAATTTACTATTCTTCCATGTGTATATCCCTTTACTGATTCTACATATACGAGCCCATATACAAGAATGATGTGTAAAGAATCATAGAATAATTTATATGTAATTTTATTGTAAAAAAGTAATTATAAATTAATAAGTGATTCTATTAATAAAATAAAGATATTTTTTGGTCATTATAATAACATTACTATGATATATATATATATATTATCTTCCTCAAATCAGCCTATATCCTAGACACTATGTCACAAAAGTCCTGCCATCCTACACTATGATGTAAAAATTCATACTACACAGCCTAAAAACATCATTCATGTTGACACTAGGTAAGGAAATTTCCAACACTAATCAATAAGATAACCTACTTTCCCACGATGAAGAAATCCTAGGCATTTTTTTTGATATCCTAGATGCACATGTTCTTTTTCCATCATTAATGTAAAAAATATCCCATGTCACCCCACTGTATAGTGTAATTCCACTACCACAATTTTCCCTTTATGAATAAAAAAATCCTCCTCTATTATCATGACTTATTTGAACATTCTCATAACTCACAAAACCCTCAAAACACAAAAATTTTCAGTATGAAAACCATGCTTGCTATTAAAATGGTATCAAAATTCATGGTATTGGTGTAATAATGTTGTACTGAATTTTTATTAAGATTGATTTAACTCTTTCTATCACATAATATAACTATGGAAACCTAAAATACTTTCCCAATCTCCCCAAACTATTATTTCACCCAAATTAGTATTTTACAAGATTTTTTCATCATATCTCTTTGGTGATTCTATGATAATTACTTTATTTTTTATAATCCATCCATCAATTTTATCAACAAATATAAAATTATTCTTTACTTATGGGTTTTCTATATGTAATATATCCACCATAATTTTTTTATAAATATTAAAAACTTTTTATTATTCCCTACTATACACAATAACAAAAAATATAGAGAACCTTTCACATAACACATTATCTTATTCACTACCTTGACTTGTAATTCATTAGAATTAATCTAGAAATTTGTATCCAATGATGTTTCGTAAACTATATCTAGTATTTTTACCATCACATAAAAAAATATTTTTTTTTCTAAAAATATTTATTTTCTACTAATTTAAAAATTCATTATTTTATTTCAATGATTCATTCCAAGAGTAATGAGAGTTGAAATGGGTTTACAATATCATATTGTAAATTTATTTAGCAATTTATTTTAATATTTCACATGATAAATTTATGTATACTTACTTAATTGATTATCTTGAATTATAAGAAATCAAGTATGTTTTAAAATAATAGAAATTTCAAATTCATATATCTTAAAATTGACACACTACCCCCATGTTTATATCTTTCTTCTTCGAAAAACTATATCATCAACATAGACAAGTATAATGAATTTATCTTACATTATGATTTTTACAGATAAATTATAGCCAAAACTACCCCTTTTGAGAACCAATTTCATCATCTATGATTCCAACCAATCATACCATGTATATTTATCACATTACCATCATAAAGGGATTTTATGATTTTATTCATAAACCAACAATTATACATTATGAAATATAATGCTGAAGTGTCAATCCTAAAATACATGGAATGTGCTTATAATTGTAATATTTTTTAATTCATAAGAAAATAATCGATTTCCACTAGTACCCTAATAATATGTTGCTGGATACAAAACCCCAACATTAAATGTGACTATTTTAGAAATTTTTCAATAATTTTTTTTATTTAAAACCATATCATATTGTCCTCAATAATCTCATAAAAATTCTCATCCATTGGAATTCCTCATCAATTTGTTTCCTATAGTTTCATTGAGGATCAATTTGAGTAATTCCATGTTTTCACGACTCTTATCAATAATATTAATCACCAATAAGCTTCAACCCATGAAATTTATCAATATAACATACATCTTCATCTCTAATCAAAATTTTGTGTGTTTTAGTTTGGTTCTTGAATTTTAGTTTATTGGGATAAAATTGGATAGTTCTATTTTAATGATTGAGAACCCCTAAGAAAACGTTATGTGGTTCTAAATATTATAAACTATTTATGTGTGTTTCTAGGAATTACCATGTATGTGTGGGTTTCCATGTATGAACGATGAGTTTGACAATTATTGTTTTGGAGGCTTATGTGTTTTTTATAAACAAGCAGCATCATCTAAGAGTTTAATTGGTTATGTTCCACCCCCTTTTGGAATTTATAATGTTAAAATAATATCATTTTGGTATGATTGGTACACTAAAGATAGGTTGGACACAATGTTAGGTGTTTGATACATGATTAACCCTTGTGATGCATAATTCATCATTTTGGATTGAGTTATGGACTCATTTAAATATGAGATCAGTGATGTTTAGAGGGGAAAGAATTTTTATTTTAAAATTAATATGTTACATGAGCATAAAAATATATATTTATCTATGAGGGTGTAGTTATATTATAGTGATGTTCCAGTATAGCTTTTTATTAATACATTGTAATGAACACCACTTTGAGTGTATAGGTGTTGGGATGTTCTTTTATGAATTTAATGGCATTCGAAGGCTTCAGTTTTGATATCTATCCCATGTGAAGGTGGTGATAACTAAAACATAAATTAATGACTAATATATAATTCAATAATGATACATCACATGATAAGCCCATTTCCTTATATTCAAAGAACTATATGATCTATACATCTAATAAGGACAATAAACATGATTAACCAAAAAATAATGGGTTGATCCTCCTCAATGAATGTGATCCAATATAAATATATAACTATAATGATCACTACCACCATTATAAACATCCAAGAATCAATTAGCGTCATATTAAAACAAGGAACATAATCTCCCTATACACCAAGATAATCTTTGAACTTTGTTTCATCGAAAAAAAAAACATTTGTAGGAATAATAACCATGTAGGGATGAGTATAAACATACTCAATAGGGAACTAGAAAATAATAAAAAAAAGTTAACTGAAATTCATCTCAGACACAAGTATAAGAGAGTAACCGGAAAGGAGACATGAATGTATATATACTTTATAAATAAAGTCTCCTTGATATAGGTATGTTTCTATTGTCTTAGATCATCTCAAAGAATTATCACATATCATGAGAAACTAGGGTCTCTAAAAGTACCAAAATCCACAAAAGAAGCATATTTGATAGCATAACTCTAAGACATAATGAGAAGGGAAACAAGAAGTGAGTGAGTTGTTTTAGATTAAAGAAAACATACACTATTTATATTTTCCATGTCACCAATGTAAACCATATTGGGATACCTTATCCATGATTAAGAATGTGTTTCATTCAAGGTAGAAATACACACTTTTACCAAAAACAACTATGTTACATCTGAATGAACATATCATGGAACCGTTACTTTTACCAAGAATAATTTCTAATCAATGGAGTACCAAAACATACTTTAATTAACTAAATAAAAATTTTAAAATCCATGAACCTCACAGATTATGTATTTAGGGACCCAAACTCACCATTTTATATGCATCATTCTGGGGAGTATTGGACCTTGACTATGGGCCCAATCCATATTGATTTAATCATATCATATAGAGTGTACCAAAATCTATATATATAGGAATTACACCCAATATGTGAGGGAGTACCTGAATCTATCTATCATTAGGAGCACATGCCTTGTTGGTTCTAAAGGGTTACTGACCACATTGATGATATGGAGGACTAGTGCCCCAATCATATGGGGGGAGTACTGAACTCCTAGAAGAATACATGGGATATGTGCTTTGTTATCTTCCTCTCTCCAAGGGATTAGCTGACCCCATGTCTACTCCAACCTTCTCAACAGAATATTGTGATCACATCTAAAGATCCATTATCCAAAAACTTTCCAAGACAACTAACCAATGTCCTATAACAACTTATAGGATTGTAGAATTTTATCTTTATAAAAAAAATTAGGATAAATTTATCACATGCTCATATCCAATTCCATGGAATGAATATACAAAACATTAGTGACGCTAGAAAAGTAAATGATATATACTTCATGGTACATGGAATATAGTCACATTGTAGAAGCATAATTATATAATGTTTTCCAAATATCATGTATGGGTCCATCTACAAGACATGCATACTATTATACGTGATGCGTGGGTCTTGTATGGGTACTATTAATGTATCATCACACTCAAATTAATGTCATCTCAATATACAAAGTGTGTCATCCTATGTCACATGACATGTTTAATCAAGGTATTACTCACCATGTGCTGACCTGAGTTCCAATTTGTATAGTCTTGAATATGGTGTGTACTCTAACTACGTGCCATGTATGAAAAATAGGGTTGTTATTTATGTACTTTATATCACCTTGGGTCATGTGATATTTACAAACATGGTGTGTGATGCCAAGTTACATGTCATGTAATATTTATAAATCTGTAGGAATCAAACTTCATATCCCATCGATATGTAAGAAGTGTGTTACTAGAACTAAATTCCATGTAGCCATGTTTTAATTTAGAAATCACATGAATCATAAGAATAAGTCACTAACATTTTTGATATCATATTTCTAGACACACTGTCAATTTTTTTTCTATCCAATCCACCCAAAAACCTCTATCTTACCTCTAATGAGCATCACTATCAATTATAGTCGTTTTTATATTGATTATACCACTTATAAGTCTTCTTACACACACCATTTTACACCATGATACACTACCAATTAAATTCACCCATCTACAAAAATTGCATAGTATCACTTCCCCATCATCATTTATCCAAGACCCTAAAGAAATATAGTTGATCTAGTAGCCTTGAATAAGTCAAATGGAATTTTTTACCATGGGAAATATAAGAATGAGGGTAAAAAATACTTGTAATAAATTAAATTTGTGATCCTATAAATATGATTTCAATTGAATTCATCACATAAGGTAATGGATAATTGATTTGATACGATGTAAAAAATATTTAATTCTGTAAAAAAATTTCATGAATTTCCTGGATATAAGAAACTAATTTCTTTCCTAATTTAGGATTTATAGATTAAGGATGATTAGACAATTTTGTAATCATGAATTTCTCAAAATTAAAATAATGAGGAATGTGGTATAATAATCTATATAAGAGGCTATACCATGTGTCTAATAATCATCACTTAAAAGTCTCATCAAATCATGTTTCCATTCATCGTCATTATGTGGTATAGTAATAAAATTTTTGTGGGGAAATTTTTCCCAATTCATTTTATTCCACAATGATTCCATTCTAATATCACTATTCCCTTCCTATCTATTAGATTTCAATTTTTTTACAACATTAAATACCCTAGGGTGGAATATAATGTAAAATAATAAAATAAAAAATTTGGTCAACCAGTATTTTAATAACAGAGTTAAAAATACTTAGTTTATAGCCCGATTCATATACATGTAAATTGTACCTCTCCTAGGTAAAATTCAATGTTCTAGACACAAACATGATGTCTGTATATCCATTTCATCTTATGTTTAAGATATATCACTATCCATATTCATGAAATTATTATATGTTTAAATAATAAATATTAAAAATACATATAAATTTAATGCACTATGAAATTCACTAAGATTCATTATAGAGATAAAAATTGTGTTAAAAGATAAAATGTATCATAAAAATGTTATTTGAGTCAACTTATAGGTGTGAAATAAAAGTTTTACTTCTATAGAGTCCTTAAGTCACTGAATCTCTATAATGAACTATGTATTTGCCTATGAGAATTTAGGTCACTGTTTCTTCCCCACCATTAGACCTTTTTATACCAAAAAATAAAAAACTAGAGATATAAAACAGGGAATAACATAAAACAATCTCATGAAAAAGTACAATTCCTCTGCACACATGATTCCATATCCTTTAGAGGTATAAATTATATGAGAAATAAGTACACAATCATCCAATAAGGGAATATACAATTTCATCTCTAGATGATTCTTATGGAAAACATTAGTTGAGTCATAAACCCTCTCTATGAGAGTCCTATAAACCCTCTATGCTTGAAACCTTCTATCATACCACGATTTTCTAACTATATGAGATAATGTGAAACCATAAACCCCTATCATTCTTCATTGAATATTTTTCCACTAAGGATATCACCCATGGTATCATTATTCTCTTTACCTTTAATGAGTGTTCCAGAATACATTCCCATGAGAATAGTCCATCTATATTGAACTCCGACACTAATCACATCGCAATGGTTCTGTAATGAATTTAGAGGAGCTATAAGTTATCATGATTTTTTGGATAAATATTATATTTTCAATTATCTCTTACTAATAAGGAATGAAATTCCATGTTTCTAGCTTGAATCACATATAAAACAGATGAATTCTTACTTATAATTTCACGAAGAATCCACAGAAAATATATAGTTAGATTAATATACAAAAATTTTACATCCAATACTAAAAATAATCTATTTTTGTCTTCATCACTCCTTTATGAAAATTATTGATGAGAAAACTATGAAATAGAATCAACATCCTTGAACATCCTGACAATATACCACTGCTCATTAGTGGTACAATCTATCAAAAATTAAAGATGAAAGTTTTTAACTTTCATATATCCTTGATCCATGGGATTCCGACTGTTGGATAGAACATATAAAATATTAAGGTCCTAAATCCATAGAAATTTTTGAAAACGTACCACTACACCACATAGAAGGTGTTTTCATGTGATGGGAATTACTAAACGATAACATAAACATACCAAACTATGTATTACGCTATACCCAGGAAAATATTACCCCAGATTTCTATTATGATACTTAATAAAAACTCTATGGGAAAACCACCCTCTATACAGGAATATAGACAGTGTCCTCTCTAAATCTAGGAAAAACCGTCAAGTTATTCAACTTGAAGTCATCTGGTCATGTGAGACCACTTGTAACACCCCAAGATTTCATAGTGTGTTATTTCTTCAAAATAATTAAATAACTTGCACTACACGCAACACTGAGTTCAATCACACCATTACTTACAAAAAAAAAGCCATTCAAAAGAGGTTATGAATAGTATTATCTAAATTTTAAACTTTATATAATCCTTATAATTTTAGAATCCATATTATGAGTTTCTTAGATATAATGCAAGAACAAATTCATTTTCAGTATTGCACTTTTATCAACTTTTAATAGTGAACCCTTTTTAAATACAATATTTTAAACTTTTTGACTAAATGGGGACATCAAAAATTTAAAATGAAACATCCCAAGCTTCCACGGTACACTTTCTTTGAATAATACAGTAGCGTGTGTTGTACGCAACCTTGAGTTTTAACACACACCACAACCAATCAAACTAGCCGTTATGAATAGTAATACCTACTTTTTAAAATTATATATATTTTATATTTTAAAATGGACTTCATCTTTGGATTCGGAATATCGAATTTAGCCTAAGGTGAAATTTTGGTACATTTCGGATAACTTTCATATTTTGATGAATAGTGAAAATTACTAAATTTTAATTAAAAACAACTTTTTTAATCAAAATATTTAATAGTGATAAATTATGAATTTTAGTGGTTTTAAAGTATATTTAGAATATATTATTACCATTTAATATAATGTTGTTCATTGGACATAATTTTACAATTAAACCGAACATAAACAAGTGTCAATCTTTTGATAGTTATTATTTCTTAAAAACACGCTTTTTGTTTTGACAGCGGAAATTAATTTTAAATTAATTTCTGCCACTTATGTGTTTAGAATTTAGGAAAATGGATTCCATATTTGGAATCAGGATGTTCAAATTGTGTAAATAGGTAACTTTTATTTTTAGACATTTTGAATAATTACTGCGGTAAATATTTTATTTACCATGGTTAAGGGTAAATCCGGTAAATAAGGGTTAAAAAATAATATTATAATAATACTAAATTACCCTAAAACGTTTATTAACCCTATTGGTTGATAAATGGTCGACCATGGGAATCTTTGGGTCTATTTTGGGACCCCATGGATCCACTTGTAAGTGATAATGACACTTTATTTTAATTAAGTCAAAATGAATACAAAAATGACACAAGCATATATCTTTTAGCAAAACAATTGTTACATAGGGTTATATAAGTTGGATTTTAGATTATAAATATTCATTAGAAAGATAAAAATATTTCTTACATAATGATATTTTATTTATAATTTTTAGACATTAAATAATTTATTTTATTTATGACACAATGATGATGCAGTAATTACTATAATAGTGAAAAATTAAAATAATTGATATTATAAATACCCAAAAAAATATAATATCAAACTTTTAATGAATTAAACTAATTTTCTAGGATAATATGATATATTAGGATTGATTTAATTGACTTTGTTTGAAGTAATCAATCTGTTATGAGTTTCACAAAAATCAACTACTGAATAGTGTCAAAATTGACATAAAAGAGTTCTTAAAACAAATATTATATTATTAATTGATATTAAATTCCTAAAAATCTAAGGTTCGGCCAAGAGACTTATATCATGATAGGTTCATCATTAATGGACCACTTGGGGGTCTCTTGGATGTATATAGTATGTTTATTAACCATATTATATAAAAATACAAAGAGACATTGTAAAAGTGAAACTAATTAACTTAGAGTTAATACTTAAAGATAAGGTTAATATAAGTACCCAAACCTGTCTAAATTCTATTGGTTGAGTGGTTTTAGACCTATCCCCACCTTATCCTTTGAATAGTCAACTTTTGAGCCATTGGAAACCGAATATTAATTTATTATAAATTAATATTTCTAGCTTTTCCAAAGGTACCCCTCACCCCTCTTATAAAAGGGCACTCCTCCTTCCCATTTATTCACACATTCCAAGCCTTTTGGTTCGTCCAAACTCTGCCCAAATACTCTCCCAACATCCCTCACTACAACCTAGAGGCCTTAGTTTGATCAGAAAGCCAACCTAAGGAGCCCTTTTGATCAAATCAAAAGGAAGAACCCGAAGAAGAGGTAATGATTTCACCACCCTTTTCCAAGTTTCTTTCTTCTTCCACTTCCTCTTTCTTTGTTCTTACCATTCTAAAATAATAACTCCAGTATCTTACATATACTTTGATGTTATTATAAATATGGTACAACCATATTCAGTATTCTATCCACCCTTTGAATAACATGTCACCATACGTGCGTACGTATGGACTACCGTCTCCACGTCGTGGTGTAATTGTTATTCAATATAATATTATTTGGATGGGTATAATAATGATGTGTAACTATTGTAAATAATAAATATAACATGTTAATGATTCTGTATATATGATATACCATCCATTTATATATTATTCTAATATCGAAAGAATGATATTGTCGCTCATGCGTACGTACGGACTACCGTCTCCACGAACGCGATGAGATTCATTCTCCATCGTATCCATTCAAGTATAATTATCATTTGATGATTTAAAAATGATGTTTAAGGACTAGATATCATTCTGTATATGAATAAGATACAAAAACCATGGCTTATGTAACAAAACATATAAAAGAAAATGAGTAAGTTAACTCCCAAAACAACGATAATTCTAAGATATTATTAACAAATCAATGTTAAAAGATCATATATGATATCATATTATTATATATGATTCTTGTATAATTTAATAACAACTATTTCACCATTATACAGGAGGTTAACCTACCCCAACCAAGGAAAAGTACAAGGTAAGGGTTTACTTTACAATCTCTTCATTATCCGAGGTTGTTTATACGTAATAATCTACTGGGATCTCTTTATCATCCACATCCATGTTTCTTAAAAACGTATTTCAAAACATTTTTACTATTTACTAGAATATGAGTTAAATTCATTTATACCCTTTTTGACTTTTATAAGTGGTTTATAAAGGAATCTTTTGATCGTTTTCAAAACAAGGTCCTTTTTAACCTTTTCGACAGAATTAAGGTAAGAATGTTTTTTTTAACTTATACGGCGGGTGCAGCTATTTTCCGCCGTTATAAAATCTTCAAAGCATCCCTTACAAGCTTATAAGAATATTTTCAAAGAAAATGTTTTATTTTATATGGATCTTAAATTATTTCAAAATAAAAGGAGATATTTCTTTTAAAATAATTTTGATTTCATCTATGTCAACATCCTTTGATGGATTTTAAGATTATTTGAAGTTGATTTATTATGATACAAAACTTCTATATTGTATTGAAGGTTTTGTGATATGTTTGACTGTGGATGTGCTATTTTTATACCATTTATAGTTTATAGTGAAAGTATTGACATTTTGTATGCTAGTTTTAATACGAATGTTTATGTTATGTTTAAACCTTTTCATATGGGAATGCATTGGACTTAATATGTGACGGGTGGAGCCCGCTATAGCTCCTCGATGCATCAGTAGGTCTCATGAGACAAACTAGTGTCTTAGCACAAGGCCTTGACAAAATCTTATTTGTAGTCTTGGCACGAGGCCTTGGCTATGTGTTTATGATAGTCTGGCATTATGCATTCCAACATTATGAAAGTGGTTATTGATTTTTTCATGTGATTATTCGATTAGTAGAATATCCATGTGAGTAAGTAAATGGCATTATTTCATTTTATTTATGCCATACCATGTTGAAAGTTCATGTTTGAAAGGCTTTTGTTTTAGTTATACATTGCCTTAAAAGTTTATTCTTATTTATGAAAGTTTCCACTATATTGTTATCCTTACTGGGCATTTGAGCTCACCCCTTTTCTATGTATTATTTTTCCCAAGAAGTGAAGAAGTAAGTTATGAATGACCTGCAGGGATATTATGTGGGGATATGAGTGTGGATTATGGAGACAATATGTTGTTGTAGTAGTTTTTCGTTTAATGATGTAATGTAAAACTTATGAATATATCTAGTGTTTCCAAGGCTACTAAACCAATCGGTCTTTCGAGATTTGATCTTTCTTTTGATCATGCCAATGTTACGAAGTAATGCACCGACTCTGGGTAGCTGGGGTCGGGGCGTTACAGTTGGTATCAGAGCAAGTTTAGTACAAACCTTGGAAGCTAGATTTAGAAAAACTCTGATTAGAGCACGTAGACCTAAGATGAACTTTTAGGATTAGTATAGAAGAACTTCCTAGAATTTTGGTATTGTAGAGATTTTGTTAGTTTTCCGAGCAATACATCCCTGTCTGGATACGAGCAGGTAGAGGCAGCTTTGGCACATATTTACCTAGGGGTAAAACCTGAAAACACCGCTTTGAGCTAGACTCGAACGGGAACCGGTGCACGACAACGGGCCTTGCTGCACTCTTGGTTACGACACTCCCGGGGGATATGCTTAGGATAACTCTCATTTTCTTTACAAATCATTTTGAAGGGATTATGAGTATATACTTCCTCAAAGAAAACATTCTTATGATTATGGATTATATCCATAAATAGTTCAATTTATGTTAAGTGTTTTATAAGTATGGGATTATGTATTTTGATTCATAAACTGATCTAGTGTATTCCATTGTTTAGAAATGGCGCCCAGTAGAAGGAATGAGAACTCCGGAAATGAACATGATCCAAAGAGAAGGAAGGATCATATCTTTCATGGTCTTAAGCTAGAATTTATAAGAGAAATAGTCTCCCATGTATTATCATCATATGAAGAAATAATATCATGTGTTGATAAGATAAGTAAAGAGTTTACTGAGTCCTATGGCTTTGAAGGGAAGCAAGAGAAGAAAAGGATGGAAGAGAGAAAGATGGATAAAGGGAAGAGGGAAAAGAATAATTTTCCCATATGTGGTAATTGTGGAAAGAAACACCCTGGAACTTTCCTGAAAGGAATGAGAGTTTGTTATAAGTGTGGAGGAAAAGGGCATAAAGTACGTGAATGCAAGGGTAAGAAAATGGTTTCAAATGTACAATGATTCATTTGCAAGGAGTTTGGACCCTACGCGAACCTATGTCCCAGTCATCAGACTATGCCGCAAATGATGTTATTGGATAATAATCAAGTTATGATACTACCACAGATGAAGAGGAGTGATTAGAGTTCTTGTGTTGATTATGTTAATTGAGTGTTGTATCAACAATGTACTTGTTATAATAATTATGGAGTATATAAGGATTGCACTGCAGTACTATTTCATTAAGGACTTGAGATTTTGTGGAACAAAGAAAAGTGACTCAATAGCAGGATAAATTTTTGGAAAATATATGGTTGAGAGAATGATAAATCATAATATAGTTCTGATACTGAGGTAGTGATTTTGGAATAATATGTGATTGTTTTGGATAAATTATATTGGATATTCTTGACTACCTTGGAACTAATTAATGATTTGTATATTCCATCATTGTTGGGGTTTAAAACATTTTTGGATTAATGAAGTATATCCAGCATTCTATATGGAATAGGGGAGCATGAATGTAATCAATAAGGAATATGGTAATTCAAGATGTTTCAGTTTATTAAAATAATACAAGATGAAGGTATTCATATGCTATTACGGGGTAAAAAGGATCTACATTATGCTTACCTTCCTTATAAATGTTGGACTGTGAGTTTGGACAGAAGTATTTTGGATAGTTCTAGTTTGGATTATTTTGTATTACCATAAAAGGAAAACCCGGAGGTTGGGCGGCAACCCGTCGTGTCCGGCAAGGCTGCGAGACTTGAACCCGCAACTGAAGGGCGACAAGGGTGTATCACTTACCACTGGCCCACGAGATGTCCTGGATTAAATAATGTAGTTTTTTTAAAAGATCTGGTAGATGAATTATAATATCATTTATTTTGGAACCCTGTACGAATAGTATAAATAGAAAATTTTTTTACGTTCTATTATCTTTTAGAGTGAAAGATGAGTTTGTGGTAGAAATTTATTATTGGATAAAACTCTGATTATAATGTAAGTATAACTTTTTATGATCTTATCCAATCTCATAAATTAATTCCTCAACCTTAATAAAAGGAACTTAGAACAAAAATGTTTCCCTAGATGGTACCTTAAATCATCACTAATTTATGGCTTTGGGATTGTTGGCCTTTTCATAGCCATGTTCTCTACCACTCTCCATCAGATAATTGATGGTGAGATTTCTCCTCCATATCCATATTTTCCTACATGGAACCCTAGTATGTGTTATTTTCGGTAATCTTCATACTTTCCACTCTTTATTTTAAATAGAGGCCTCATTAATTCATTTTTCGATGTGGGATTTCAACTAAGATATTTTGAAACGTCAAAAATGTGTTATCCCAATACCCTATATTTTGTTGAACCGATGGTACTTCAAATCATCATAGATTGATGAGTTTAAGGACATCAATTTTATACTTTTTGTGATTGATGACCTCAATCACTACCTATAAATATTTACGTTTTTCCTCCAATTATATGTCTCTAATTTCCACCAATGTTCTCCTAATCAAGATCATAATTTGGTGGTGACCCTTTCATTTCTCTTTTCCTCATATTAAGACTAAATTTTAGTAACCCAATTTCTGATGTGGGTTTTCCCACAAATATATTTTCTATTTTCAACCTTTTATTTTCTAAGAACAATTTCAAATTGCGAGGACGCAATTTTTTGAAGGAGGGGAGAATGTAACACCCCAAGATTTCATAGTGTGTTATTTCTTCAAAATAATTCAATAACATGCACTACACGCAACACTGAGTTCAATCACACCATGACTTACAAAAAAAATCCATTCAAAAGAGGTTATGAATAGTATTATCTAAATTTTAAACTTTATATAATCCTTATAATTTTAGAATCCATATTATGAGTTTCTTAGATATAATGCAAGAACAAATTCATTTTCAGTATTGCACTTTTATCAACTTTTAATAGTGAACCCTTTTTAAATACAATATTTTAAACTTTTTGACTAAATGGGGACATCAAAAATTTAAAATGAAACATCCCAAGCTTCCACGGTACACTTTCTTTGAATAATACAGTAGCGTGTGTTGTACGCAATCTTGAGTTTTAACACACACCACAACCAATCAAACTAGCCGTTATGAATAGTAATACCTACTTTTTAAAATTATATATATTTTATATTTTAAAATGGACTTCATCTTTGGATTCGGAATATCGAATTTAGCCTAAGGTGAAATTTTGGTACATTTCGGATAACTTTCATATTTTGATGAATAGTGAAAATTACTAAATTTTAATTAAAAACAACTTTTTTAATCAAAATATTTAATAGTGATAAATTATGAATTTTAGTGGTTTTAAAGTATATTTAGAATATATTATTACCATTTAATATAATGTTGTTCATTGGACATAATTTTACAATTAAACCGAACATAAACAAGTGTCAATCTTTTGATAGTTATTATTTCTTAAAAACACGCTTTTTGTTTTGACAGCGGAAATTAATTTTAAATTAATTTCTGCCACTTATGTGTTTAGAATTTAGGAAAATGGATTCCATATTTGGAATCAGGATGTTCAAATTGTGTAAATAGGTAACTTTTATTTTTAGACATTTTGAATAATTACTGCGGTAAATATTTTATTTACCATGGTTAAGGGTAAATCCGGTAAATAAGGGTTAAAAAATAATATTATAATAATACTAAATTACCCTAAAACGTTTATTAACCCTATTGGTTGATAAATGGTCGACCATGGGAATCTTTGGGTCTATTTTGGGACCCCATGGATCCACTTGTAAGTGATAATGACACTTTATTTTAATTAAGTCAAAATGAATACAAAAATGACACAAGCATATATCTTTTAGCAAAACAATTGTTACATAGGGTTATATAAGTTGGATTTTAGATTATAAATATTCATTAGAAAGATAAAAATATTTCTTACATAATGATATTTTATTTATAATTTTTAGACATTAAATAATTTATTTTATTTATGACACAATGATGATGCAGTAATTACTATAATAGTGAAAAATTAAAATAATTGATATTATAAATACCCAAAAAAATATAATATCAAACTTTTAATGAATTAAACTAATTTTCTAGGATAATATGATATATTAGGATTGATTTAATTGACTTTGTTTGAAGTAATCAATCTGTTATGAGTTTCACAAAAATCAACTACTGAATAGTGTCAAAATTGACATAAAAGAGTTCTTAAAACAAATATTATATTATTAATTGATATTAAATTCCTAAAAATCTAAGGTTCGGCCAAGAGACTTATATCATGATAGGTTCATCATTAATGGACCACTTGGGGGTCTCTTGGATGTATATAGTATGTTTATTAACCATATTATATAAAAATACAAAGAGACATTGTAAAAGTGAAACTAATTAACTTAGAGTTAATACTTAAAGATAAGGTTAATATAAGTACCCAAACCTGTCTAAATTCTATTGGTTGAGTGGTTTTAGACCTATCCCCACCTTAGCCTTTGAATAGTCAACTTTTGAGCCATTGGAAACCGAATATTAATTTATTATAAATTAATATTTCTAGCTTTTCCAAAGGTACCCCTCACCCCTCTTATAAAAGGGCACTCCTCCTTCCCATTTATTCACACATTCCAAGCCTTTTGGTTCGTCCAAACTCTGCCCAAATACTCTCCCAACATCCCTCACTACAACCTAGAGGCCTTAGTTTGATCAGAAAGCCAACCTAAGGAGCCCTTTTGATCAAATCAAAAGGAAGAACCCGAAGAAGAGGTAATGATTTCACCACCCTTTTCCAAGTTTCTTTCTTCTTCCACTTCCTCTTTCTTTGTTCTTACCATTCTAAAATAATAACTCCAGTATCTTACATATACTTTGATGTTATTATAAATATGGTACAACCATATTCAGTATTCTATCCACCCTTTGAATAACATGTCACCATACGTGCGTACGTATGGACTACCGTCTCCACGTCGTGGTGTAATTGTTATTCAATATAATATTATTTGGATGGGTATAATAATGATGTGTAACTATTGTAAATAATAAATATAACATGTTAATGATTCTGTATATATGATATACCATCCATTTATATATTATTCTAATATCGAAAGAATGATATTGTCGCTCATGCGTACGTACGGACTACCGTCTCCACGAACGCGATGAGATTCATTCTCCATCGTATCCATTCAAGTATAATTATCATTTGATGATTTAAAAATGATGTTTAAGGACTAGATATCATTCTGTATATGAATAAGATACAAAAACCATGGCTTATGTAACAAAACATATAAAAGAAAATGAGTAAGTTAACTCCCAAAACAACGATAATTCTAAGATATTATTAACAAATCAATGTTAAAAGATCATATATGATATCATATTATTATATATGATTCTTGTATAATTTAATAACAACTATTTCACCATTATACAGGAGGTTAACCTACCCCAACCAAGGAAAAGTACAAGGTAAGGGTTTACTTTACAATCTCTTCATTATCCGAGGTTGTTTATACGTAATAATCTACTGGGATCTCTTTATCATCCACATCCATGTTTCTTAAAAACGTATTTCAAAACATTTTTACTATTTACTAGAATATGAGTTAAATTCATTTATACCCTTTTTGACTTTTATAAGTGGTTTATAAAGGAATCTTTTGATCGTTTTCAAAACAAGGTCCTTTTTAACCTTTTCGACAGAATTAAGGTAAGAATGTTTTTTTAACTTATACGGCGGGTGCAGCTATTTTCCGCCGTTATAAAATCTTCAAAGCTTCCCTTACAAGCTTACAAGAAAATTTTCAAAGAAAATGTTTTATTTTATATGGATCTTAAATGATTTCAAAATAAAAGGAGATATTTCTTTTAAAAGAATTTTGATTTCATCTATGTCAACATCCTTTGATGGATTTTAAGATTATTTGAAGTTGATTTATTATGATACAAAACTTCTATATTGTATTGAAGGTTTTGTGATATGTTTGACTGTGGATGTGCTATTTTTATACCATTCATAGTTTATGGTGAAAGTATTGACATTTTGTATGCTAGTTTTAATACGAATGTTTATGTTATGTTTAAACCTTTTCATATGGGAATGCATTGGACTTAATATGTGACGGGTGGAGCCCGCTATAGCTCCTCGATGCATCGGTAGGTCTCATGAGACAAACTAGTGTCTTGGCACAAGGCCTTGACAAAATCTTATTTGTAGTCTTGGCACGAGGCCTTGGCTATGTGTTTATGATAGTCTGGCATTATGCATTCCAACATTATGAAAGTGGTTATTGATTTTTTCATGTGATTATTCGATTAGTAGAATATCCATGTGAGTAAGTAAATGGGATTATTTCATTTTATTTATTCCATACCATGTTGAAAGTTCATGTTTGAAAGGCTTTTGTTTTAGTTATACATTTCCTTAAAAGTTTATTCTTATTTATGAAAGTTTCCGCTATATTGTTATCCTTACTGGGCATTTGAGCTCACCCCTTTTCTATGTTTTATTTTTCCCAGGAAGTGAAGAAGTAAGTTATGAATGACCTGCAGGGATATTATGTGGGGATATGAGTGTGGATTATGGAGACAATATGTTGTTGTAGTAGTTTTTCGTTTAATGATGTAATGTAAAACTTATGAATATATCTAGTGTTTCCAAGGCTACTAAACCAATCGGTCTTTCGAGATTTGATCTTTCTTGTGATCATGCCAATGTTACGAAGTAATGCACCGACTCTGGGTAGCTGGGGTCGGGGCGTTACACCACTAGATCAAAATAAAAATTTTAGGCCTCCTTACAAATAGGAGGGGTGTGGGGACATCATCATCAACTGAAGGTATGAAATGTATTATTATATCATAAATAATCTATATTTTTGGTGATATAAATTCAAGAACCTCTTATATCATCTAATTACAAACATATTTTCTAAGGGAGTTAGGCACCACACCATTATAGCACCTATATGATCAAATTAGTTTCCATAATAATATAAATCATGAAATGAAATTGTTACATAATATATTGTGGGTATTGAGTTATCATGAATGTAGTCCACCATGAACTTTTATAAAGAGAGGTTTGATCCATGTGTCTCAAAAACACAACAACGATATCATTTTTTTTTACTTTGTAGAAGCGAAAAATCATCTATAGAATATAATAAGATAAATAAATTTTCCCCATATTTAGAGTCTCTCACTCACATCCCTCTTGATAATAAATTATTTACCTTACATATTCATAGGAATAAAATTGTAAAAACACTCATAACACATAAATCCATGATTTCCACATAATGTGTAGTTAATTAACACTTCACAAGGGTTCGATCTACCTACTATACCTAGGTGTTCCTCTCACTATTTATGGTGGACCTTACCTCATGACATCAACTATAAATCACTGTGAAATATTAGTAATGTGTAAATAATCAATAAAAAAATGTCAGCACTGGGTCTTATCCATACCACTATGGAATCTCATGAAGGTCCAAATTCTCCACTAATGTTAAACAAACATCATAGAGGGTATTAGAGGAAAATATATTCATCTATGTAAACTCTATAGATTAAAACGATTAGTATAGGGGCTCTACTAGTATATTCAAATCCTAAAAATATGGTGTATGAAGAATAACCAATTCCAACATTGACTGATATTAGGGTCCATGAAGGGAGAACATGATTCATTTCTACCACTGTACTTATGGAAACCTATGAATGACCCTCTATTTCATGTGTCATTTACAATTATAATTTTCACCAATTTTTCTTTTATAGGAACTAACTAATGGAAGTTATGATGGGAGTGGATCGAAGAACCTTTTATCTCTGACTTCTAATACACCATGATTTTCATAATATATAAAAAATATCATCGATAAGAAAATTTCCCTATAATAATATTTTTCCTGATATCAACACCATCTTCCACATATAGGTCTTCCTATAATGGAACTATGTATATCTTTAGGAAAAAAATTTCATTGTGATCTCACAATTTTTGTATTTCTTAGCAAAAAACATTTAACTATTAATGATCAATTTGTGCCTTTGGTGTGGGAGAAGATCAATAAGAGAACTAACCAAACTTAAATTTTCTATCCATTAGATCCATCTAAATTTTCATGATCAATAAATTTTTAATGCATATTTTCTAGGGATACCTCATGAGGTATGGGGGCCTAAATACTCTCTCAAATATGGTTGCAAGGCTCAATGGGAGGTATGATATTCTATAAATATAGATAATAATAAAAAACTATAGATATAATATCATCATAGATGATATTTTAAACTCAATCCAGGGTAGATTAGTCCCATAATAAGTTCAGGAAGACCATCATCTACTATTAGTTTGAAGAACTATGTAAAAATCTCAACACATGAATCATCATCTAGTTGGTGAATGTCCTAACATGATGAATAACCTGAATAGCTAGTTCTATCATATTATTTATCGTGTGATTAGAAATTTTACATCTAAAAATATAAATCTTATGGTATTGAAAATCATACAATAAAATCAGTCTAATGGTGTCATATTCTAACTTAGTGGGAACCACTATAAGTGTTAAAATTGTGTCCTCACAATGAAAATATTGGAGGGAATCTATCTTAGATTATAGGGTAGGTATGTATCTCAATCAAGTCTCTGAGTTCACATTTCATTGATCAAATAACTAGTAGTGATAAGAACAACCAATTAAAAGAGATCATCCCAACCGTGCCTCTAAATAAAGGTTAGTTTTCTTTAGATAAAACCCTTTAATAAATAGAGAGTACTGAAAATGATTAGAGTATATCTGGATGATATTATATAGGATGTACATGAAAATTCACAACATACCATTGTATGATTCATGTACCATTCTAATTATACCCCACAACTAGTTCTTAAATGTTTTATGTTAATCAAAAAATAATCAAGGTCATAGGGAATTGATACATTTTCCTCAACAATATCATTGGGTTCCCTAGTATAACAATAAAACTAATAAATCTTTAACAAAATTTCATTACATCACAAATTCAATCTTTATAAGACTATTAAATCAATATCCACAGCCAATATTCAATCTTATACCACTATGAAATGATGAAATCTAGCATGGTCTCTCACGGGTCAGTGGTAAGATATGTGTTCTATATCAAGACTTTATCTATAAGGCCAAGGGTTAGTGGATAAAACTAAGAAGGCATAAAACTACATTAGATACCTTAACCTATATCAAACAAAAATAGACCCATATATTCAATGCATAAAATAAATAACAACACCAACAATATATATATATATATATAATTTAATTTTATACAATTCAAATAAGAGTAATCAAATTATAAGTGAATAACCAAATAGGTAAATCACTGTAGAACCTATACATCTTATAAAAACATCTAACTTGATGAGGTGAGAGAGAGTAAGTAGATCCACCTCACTATAAGGGTTCCTAGATTAATCTATAATTGTAGTGGTCACTATTACCATTATGAACCACTTAGTGACATTGTGAATTATCTCCAAAAAATATATGCACATGCTCTATTTCCATCGAGACCATCATTCAATTTTACACTATATGTATAGACACCACAAATGTGTGAAAAAATTTCATGTTGATTTTGGTACAATAATATTAATATAAATACCAAAAGCATAATGAATAGAATGAGAATAAGTCATCTCAAAGTGTTGAACCATAGGTTACCAACATGAAGGAAAGAATCTAGAAGTTCTCTATAACTAAATTTCTTATGGACATAGAGAAGGCCGAATCATCTCAACTTAGATACCAAAAGGATTATATCAAATGATAAATTAAGTATTCTTATAGTTATAAAAGGCTTAACATATCTATATTCAGAATCCCAGTAAATATTTATAACTCTTATATAAATAGGGGTTACTAAAGTGTTCTTGGGACAATAACATCCACACTATTCAATATTTAAATGTTCCTACTACAAACCATGGTATTTGAGTCACTCCTTACTAAAGTAATAACATTAGTTGAGAGAGTACAACATCCTCTCAAAACTAACTACCATGTCACCTCTCTAGGATAATATTGTGGAACCAACACCATATCCAAGAATAGTTAATATTCAAGGGAGTACAGTCCCTGACATTCTATAACTAAAAATCCATGTGAAAATCTATAAAACATGTAGTATATTTAATAGAGGACCTGCACGTAACATCTCAAACCCATCCATTGTTTTGTAAAGATCCATGTTTCCACTAAAATTATGTGATACCCCTAAGACACCAAAGGTTGGAAATAACTTCCATGGTCTTATCAAAATGTTGGGGGAAGATTTTAACTTTTAGTAACCAAAAATTTTCTATTAAAATTAAAAAACACCAAATCAAACTATATGATATAATAATTATATACAATTTAACTCAATTGAAATATCAATAAAATATTAATATTAGAGTAATAAAAAAACAATCTATAAAAATAATACACTAAAATAATTCATGATGCAAGCATTAAGGAAGAACCAGTCTAGACTCCAAGGACATGGCAAACTACAAATCTCCCACTCCAGATATCTATATCAAGAGGAAATACTAAGAAATAAAAAATATTACCATTTTTTATGATACTTAAAAAAATTTAGCATCCATACCAAAGTGAATATTAAGTGGGTGAGTAAACATATCTAGTATGGAATCCACCAAAATCTTCCCACACACACCATTTCGATAAGAACAATTAATCTCACAATTAAAAATATATTTTATTAAAAAAATTAAGTAAATGTAAAGAATATTACTAATTTAAAATAATTAAAATTAAATTCATAAATATTTTATACTTTAATTTCACTTATCATACCCAAAACCCATATTATTTATCTTTCACACACACATTGTAGGGGAAAATAACATGCTCATGGGTGGTTACTCATCGATCGACCAAATCTTCACTAGGTGAACATTTTTTGGGTGGATCCTATCTTGAACCTGGCTCCAAGTCTGTAATGGATGTTCTATGTCGAACATAATGATGAAAAGACAAAATAAATTTCTTCCATGTTCTCACATAATTGAATTCTCTATTTTAAAAATGTAACAAACATTTTTCTTTCATTAAATAAAAACCGTAATTTAAAACCATAATTCAAAGGAGTTTTCCAAAAAACATTCAAATTTCAATATTTATAAATTATAAAATCATAAGATGTTTTCAATAAAAAATCAACAGGATTTTCTAGGATATTTAATGAAATTAATTTAAATATTCAACCCTTCATGTTCTATAAAAACAGGATAAGAGAGATAATCCACCTATATCATTCTATCTATTTAACCAATCAAAAATGAGAGAGTGTTCTCCTACAACCCCTTGAAAACAAATCCTTAGGAAAAGTAAAAACATTTAAAATAGAACCCTATATTTTTCTGGTTTGAAAACCATAAAGAGGATATGGAGAGAATATGATATAATAGAGGATTTTTAGCCACAAATAACATTAAAAATCTTCTAATATGATTTTACATGAATCCATAAATTCTCCCTAAATAATGGGACTCGAATCAGTATAAAAAATAATGGGTTTGATAGAAACCATGGACCGGTGGTGTCTTATGCATCCATGGTACCTTTGATTATAATAAGTCCAAGAACACTCCAAAAAAGTCACAATGGTTTGTTGAAAACACCCAAGCCATTTTTAATTCATCATGCACTATACCTTGTCTTGGTTAGGTATCCTTTGGATTTCTATCTTAGGTAGACCCACACTACACCACACCCAAGGAAATCTATTGACTAAACCCCTTTGGGTATTTTTGTGTGCCTGTGTTGCACAGGTGCACCCTAATATCACTAAGACCTCCACCATTATATGTTGCTTCTCGTGGTGCACCAAGAAATTCCAAAACCCTCCTAAGATCTTTGTGAACCCTAAAAGTAGTAACAAAACCCAAAAAAACTATAAAAATTATTTAAAAATTAAGTGATCATGGAACATACCTCCAATTTGTATCATTACACTCTCCCCACTATTGGAAATTCCTTCCCTGGGATGCTAAAGGTTGATAGTGTCTTCGAATAGTTATTTAAACTACATGATCATATCATTATCAAAATATAAATTCTATTCTTGAATTTTACCACATTTATATAACACATAAACTAGGGAAATGGATCTCCCATGTAAAGTATTTTCCTATCTATCCATAATGAAAATTGGTTCATGGATAAATGACGCATTAGGTTCAAGAGTAACAAAACCCCTACTAAATATACTACTAAGATATAGATGGTATATATTTATTTGAGATACAAGGAAATTTTTTGAACAATAGTAAATACTGATGGTAAATCTAATCGATATACAACTTTACCAATATGTTCAAGTATCTCAAACAATCCCACATACCGATGAGCTGGTTTTCTTTAATTTACCAAATTATGATGATCCAATCGTTACGAAACATTTAGAAATATATGGTCACCAATATCAAAAGATAATTGGTTATGACTATGAGTTACATAATAATTTTTTTGGATCTATGTCATAGTCATGAATTTCCTAATAATCTAAATCTTCTCAGTCATTTCATAAACAAGGTTTGGTCACAATAGTGACGTTTCTTTGGTCTTTTGTAAACAAAGTGGAGAGAAACAAGGGATACCATATAATTCCTCACACAAATATATTCGTATTATGTCCTAATAAATATTGTTAAAAAATATATACTAAAAAACTGATACTCCCATGAGCAATAGAAATCTATAAAACATGATTAGAGAATGTCCTTTAATGTTAAAATCGTTTGTTCTGACTGACCATTAGTTTGAGGATGATACACCTTCATAATGATTAATTGGGTACCCAAATATTTTTTAAAGAGGTCAAAAAATATGATAGGTTAAATGAGGATCTCTATTAAAGATGATAGAAAATAATATTAGATATATTTTTACCACTTCCAGAATACAGATCATTTACAAGTCATATACCACATTAGGTGCATGAATATTAACATAGTGGGATGACTTTGTGTGTTAGTATATAATCACATAGACTAAATCATACTTACAAATAGTTCTCAGTAAGACCATGAAAATGACTATAGTGATATGCACTAACTTTTATTTGGGTAATTGCAACATTATAATGAGTCATTTATTCTTATCCTTGTGTTGTTGTTAGGAAATTAATTTTCTAACATTATCAACCACATTTTTTTTCATACCTAACCTCCAAAAATGGGTACATAGAGGTTTGTACATTTTTTAGATGCCAATATGGATTTAAAACTTAAAATAGTGATATATAAAAATAATTACTTCTATAAAAGAGGAAAAATTACTATTAGGTATCGAAAAAGAAATATAAATTTACCATGTTGTTTCTATCCATCAATGGTATCCTCACCATTAAGTTTTGAAAAAATATTAATGAAATTAGAATACCATAATTTATAATCCCTACCCATATCAACTAAATCAAGTATACGACTCACCAAATTGAATTCAATGACTTAATTTTATTTAGTTTAATCCTAATGTATATCAACAATCATACTCGTCAGTTTCCACTGATCCCAAGAATCTATAACTTTTTGATTATGAAACTTTTATATCAAATCATCAAGCACAAAATTTTCTTTTTCGTAGTGTATATAAAAAGTCATCCATTTTTTTTCTCATGTTTTAATATATTTGAGAAAATATGTTTTAATGGTTTTATGGTTTGTGAATAAAATAAATTTCTCACAAAAAAAATAACAGCTCCATGTTTTTAAAGATGAAATGACCAAAAAATTCCATGTCATGGGTCTGATAATTCTTTTCATAAATTCAAAATTATTGTGGTCCATAATCAACTAGAAAATCCCCTTGCATGAGAACAAAACAAATTCCAGATATAGATACATCACTATAAACCAAATAATCCCTCCAAGGTTTTAAAAATACAAGAAATAATTCCAAAGTGAGCCTATGCATATGTTCGGAAAAGGATTTTTTATAATCACTGATCTAATGGAATGGAGTTTCCTTTCTATTGAGTGTTATAAATAGAGATAAAAGATGTTATAATTCAAGAGAAATTAGATTATAGTAACCTAATAATCCTATAACAATACATATCTCAAATATGTTCTTTGAAGGTTTCCAAGAGATAGAGGATTCCATCATTTCGGGATTTACTGATACACTTTAATCATAAATCACATGGATAAAAAAAATATTATATAATATATATATAATATTACATATAACTAGTGATCTCTTAAAATTCTCATATGATCTATAAATGGTCTTCATGGAATTTTATATTTTTAGAATACACCATAATTTCATCCACAAATACCACAATAAAAGAGACTAGTTGCCACTGAAAGACACAATTTATAAAATCCATGAAAACCTCTAGATCATTTGTGTGAACAATGTGCATTACTAGATATTCATAATTTGGTAACAGCTCATGAATGTTGTATTTTGAATACAGTCATTCGTAACTCTAAGTTGGTGATATAGAAAACATATATCAAATTTAATGAATCATTTGGATTCTTTAAATTAATCAAAAAATTAATCAATTTGAGTAAGAGTACATTAATTCATTATCACAACCTGATTTATTTTATGATAATCAACATAGAATCATAATGAATGATCTATCTACTTTATAAAAAAAAAATCTAAAGTATCCTATGGAAATGTACATAGCCTTCGAGTAGTTTACATTACAATTCCTTTAATTGGACCTGCAATCCCATAAATTCTGTTAGTTCCTTTCTATATGAGGGAATTAAAATATGATTTATCCCTGAAAGAACATCAAAATAAAATTAAATGTACATTTTAGCTGGAAATAAACTGACAATTTGAGGAAAATGATTTCGATACTAATCCACAATGGAAGGAATTTTTTTAGTTTAAATTACACCATTACTCCCAATATTGATGCTAATAGTTGATAAGAAATAGTTTCAATAATTGATGATACATGTCCTAATTTTCCTTCACTCACATCCCATTTTCCATTAGAGATATGTAATGATCCATCGAAATATTTAAACTTGTTCTAATCATATATATAAATCTATATGAGTCTTGATATAAACTAACCAATCTTTTCCCAGGATAATGTCAAAGATACATATGTACACAAAAAATTCCAAAAAAAACTAAAATCTATTCATGGTTATAGATTAAGATAAACATTTTAATTCTCGAAATCATCACTTACTAAGAGGTGTATGGTTAATCATGACATCTACAATCAACACGATATACAATCCCATTTGATTAACAACACATGAATTAATAAAAAGTGAGATGCACTAATATCAACCAAAACATTCATAAAATAAGATTTAAGAAGAAGGGTTCCTCATAGTGTCAAATTAAATGATTTATCCGTTGTGATCATCTACTCATAACCATATAACTTCTTAATATCCCCCCTTGTTACATGCTTCCCTACTATGGTTGCAATTCCCGAGGGATGGAGGTGTTCTTAAAATTACCCTACCAAATTTAGCTCTGAGAATAAGAATTGTGTTGATGTGATTTTCTAGTCAAATTATAAGAATTCCAATACACATTATACTTAATTACGGAAACTATTTATATAGAATTAGGTAAAGAACACTGAAGGTGTCTAATCTGATTAATGTTGTGACATGCTTTGGATGGTTTCGTATAATCTCACTTACTATTCCCTAAAAACTACATTGAAAACATCTAGTCTTGTAATAGGGGAATGAAGAAATGTTAACTAATCCATTGATTCTATGATGTTATACCTCATTTTAAATAGGTTTTCCACTTTATCTTGTTCCCACCATTAGGGTTCCCACCTATTCCTATATAGATAATCATAATTCTTCCAGTAGGATTTCTAGTAATATCCCTTTCTTTAACTATCTTTCTATTGACTATATCCACATAATAAATAATACATAGCTCATATATCATTAAATGAAATTCTATTTTTATTCCAAAATTGATTATATTTTCCACAAGGGACATGAGAATAGGAACTTCATGAGAAAAAATGAACCATGGTTATAGATATAGCTATATATTCTACCACTGAAAAATCAACTTCCTTAAGACTAAATAAATATATCATTATAGAAATCGTAAAAGGGTTTGGGTGGAAATTTTTGTTAAAAAATTATTATAATACATTCCCACTATGTTCTTGTTCAAATTTATCTTAGAAAAATAACTCCTACCACCAATGTTCAAGATCATCCAATATATAGATTTCTCACTTCACCTTCATGTCTGTCGGGGTTCTAAAGAAATCAAAGATATAATTATATTTTTTATCCATGATTATTCCTTTGATAGTTCCAAATAATCCAAAATTATTGGTTTATTATGTTTTTAAAATTTCACATTGTGATCTTCCTGTCATGGTTCTTCATTTGGTACACCTTTTCAACCTCTTGAAAAGATAAAACAATATGCTTTGAATAAGCAGTTGGTTCACATGTGGTTTAGGTAAAATCATATTCTATATAGCCTCCTCTAGTGGGTTTCTAGGCCATATAAAATTTCTAATTTCTCTATATATAGTAAAACAAATCATTTAGTCACCACTAATTAAAAAAATAAATGCATTAATATTCCAAATCCTCAATTTGAATAATCATTATAACCTATTTTTATAAATAATAGAACATTATAATAATAGTATAGTCTTAGGAGAAGTCTCATTACTAATGGATTATATTTTACATTAATTGGATAAAATAATGAATTTGATATGAAAAGCTCCTATAGGTGTCTCAAAAACACCTTTTGTACTTAGACTTCCATGGTAACATTATTTTCCTCATATAAAGAATAGATATGTCTTTTTTATGCTATGAATTTAATGATCCAAAATTTCTTATATCCTTGCTACAATCCATATATGGTGGACCAACCAAAATTGATACTATTTATAGAATCTAAACCCTAACTATTGTTATGGAAAGACAAAATGTGCCAATAACCTTAGGTGATGTGTCTAAGACACCAAATGTTGTAGATAATTTACCAGGGATTACTAAAGTATTGGGGGATGATATTACCTTTTAGTAACCACAACCTATCATGAAAATATAAAAACAACCAACTAAAATATATGATTCATAAATTATAAAAAATATAACTCAAATAATATACCAATAAAACAATTATATCAAAGTACCAATAGAAATAATAAACCATAACAACAAGATACTAAAATAAATCATGACTACGGAACCAAGGTGGAACTACTCCAAAATCCATGGACATGAACTACTCTAATGATCCAACATAAGATATCTATTTCTAGATAATAATTTGTCATGACCCATCCCCCAGGGCCCGCATCATGACTACCCCAAACCCGCCTTCTGTAGGCCAGAGGATGGAGACTATCACCAAAGGCGTAATCCCCTAAAACTGGGAAGACATTGCTTTCATAAAACGTAAACTCACACAACCAGAGTACAAGTGGAAGGAAACACTAGGTAAAAGAAACTGTATAACATGTTTACTGAAATTAAAGGGGGATCCAATAAAAGACTAGTAGGAAAGTACACCTAAAAGACAAGTAAAACTGAAAAGAAAGGGGAATACAGCTGAAATGTAGAAGCAGCTCCCAGATCATCATCCGGGATTCCTACCTGAAGGACATCTACAGATGTCCACCTCAGCACTCCATGTCTACCGGTCCACTCCTTGTACCATCTCGCCGAGTAGTCCAGCTTTGGGTACCATCTAGTCCTGGATCAATCTCGGCCTCTGTCAATGCTATCTATCGTTTGTATCTAACACAACATGGTGCAGGCAATGCCCGTGTAGGGGTGAGTATAACGATACTCAGTAGGGACACCACGAACCTCATGGTCTCAAAAAATCCAACAATAATAAACCACAAAGAATAAAATCAATAGATAACCATTACATAGGTATATTCAGAAACAAATACCTAAGTTATCAAGTAACCCATCTCAATCACGAGGAAAAACACAATGTTCATTGACTCATCTCTTACATGGATTTTTATTCATGAAACCATGGCTGCTGGAGAACTCCTCCTCTGTTGAGAATATTGGTCCTATCGCGACCTCGAGGTGCTACTCAATATCCTTGGACTACTGAGGTACTCCTCCTGTCGAGTACTGTGGGTTTGCCGCCTCACACAGTAGCGCTACCCACCATGGGTCTGCCGCCTCACACAATAGAGCTCCCCCTAATATCCTACAGAGGTACTCCACCTGTCAAGTACCAACGGTTTTCCACCTCACACAGTAGCGCTCATCTGCCATGGGTCTGGTTCCTCACACAGTATCACTCCCCATTGGGCTAGTCAAGTCACTCTGAACGAATCGGAAAAGCAGTCATCAGGTCTCAGCCAGTTTCTAGGTCTCTGTAGTCTACTCCTTCGTCTCCGGGAGGGTCCACTCCATGAGCTACAACCCGATAATCCAAGTGTCATGAAGTCCCACGAAGAAGTATCTGTATGGGTCAACCACATCATATTAGTCTCAATGCAACATACGGTGTGTGAATCGGACACCCGATCTGTGATTAATCAGCCTTTTTGTCCTGGGGCCCGGTTGGTTTTGTGTATGAACCAACCTGACCGTATTTGTGAATTCCAATGGGATATTTTTGAAGGTTCTTTATCTCAATGAGATTACCAACACCACTGACGGTTTGTCAAATGAACATCTGTTCTTGGTGTTATTGTATTTTTATTAAAGAAAATAATAATAAAATAAAGTACAACACTTTATTTTATTTTTATAAGTTTCCATGTGTTGTAAGTTAGAACCTCCCTTTGCGGGTTGGTGGTGGGACCAACACACACTAACCTCCCATAGGAGGATGATTGGGGTGGGGACCACCCAAGCAGCATAACCTCCTTCGAGAGGTTATGATGTGGGGTCCACATGGGGCTTAACCCCCCATTTAATGGGGAGGGAGAGGAAACTCCAAAACCCTCTCAATTAATTCTTTTAACTCACAAATGGTAGCTCAGATTAAAAATAGGAGACCACCTCTGAACTCGTGAGGGCATCTTTGTTTAAAAATATACTAACATTGGCTGGTGCGGGCCATCAGAAAAAATTAGTTTTTGGCCGTATATAAAATATTTAAGTGACAATTATTTTATTGTAAAATGCATAACATCAAAACCGTGAGTCGGATTAGAAATTCGAGAGTACCGTTGGGTTTAAAGGGGTGTGTTTAATGTTGTTTAATGCTTGATCTTCTGTTGTTAAATCAACTTCGTGAGCCGCATGATATCATTCTAACTTGGAGGATTATGCTTCCTCTGACGAAGAACGTGAAAACACCGGTGGTGAAAAATTCTTCCTCAACTTCTTCCTCGGAACCCCCCATCCGACATGGGATCTATTAGACGACCCTTCTTCCTTCATCTTTACCATCAATGGACCAACACACGAGCTCAGCAGTGGAAGCGTATGGAGAACGGCGACAAAATATTCTTCCCCTGCGACGAACCAATTCCCATCGATTAAAATGGTAGGGGAATTGTTTTGAATTTCTCCTTATCTTTTGTGGAAAGAACGACGAGCGCGGACCAACATCTACCAGGTTGATCCGTGGATCACTCGTACATGCAGGTTGGATGTGGGGTTATTGTTCGGGTTTGGATTTGAGTTTGAATTCTTAAATCCTGATTGAAAACTTCTAATGCAGAGGGCTCGGGAATAAGAACAAGCTCGACCCTCCGCAGATTTGTTTGTTTGTGCGCGTATTGACGGGAAACGATGAAACGTGACCACAACGGCGTATGGAAGCAGTCGCAGTGAAGAACGAGTCCTAGGAGAGCCGCAGGCACAGACATCGGGCAAATCAGACCACCAGAGCGCGTCTGGTGGGAAATATAATCTAGTACGCACCAACATGCATATGTAGGGGGCGTAATCATACATATAATGAAATCTAACAAATCATTCCACAAACACCACTAGGAAAAAAAATTCATCTCAAAGTTCAAAATTTATTTTAAAATAAATTATACGAACATAAAATTATTTTTCTAATTCAAAGCAGTTAAAATTAAAATTCGAAAAAATGTATCCACTAATTCCACATGTCATACCTAGACAATATCCCCTTAATCAGAAACACATTCATTCAAGGTTATAGTCCCATACTCATGAGAAGTTACTCAATGATCAACCCAATTTTTACTAGGTGACCATTTTCTAGGGAACTCCATTGTATAACCACATTCCATGTATAAAACTTCAAGGAAATATCTAATGAAATTTTGAACACACACCACCCATGTATGACATGATCTCGCACCAATTCATTTCACATAAATAAATTATTACCTTTTAATCATTTAATAAAACATATTTATTATGTTAAAACAAATTCATAATTTAAAATAACAAATCTAAGAGGTTTTATAATGACATTAAAATTTGAATATTTATAAATAATCAAACAAGAAGGTGTTTCTAACAATAAATTGACACAACTTTAATTTTAATATTCAGAGTAATGAATTTAAGTATTCAAGACATAATGTTCACAAACAAGTGGAAAATAGAGATATTTATCCTACATCTCACGATCGAATTCACAAATCAAAAGAGTGAGAGAGGGTTCACCTATATCCTTAAGAAAAAATATCATTATAATGAGTTAAATATATTGGAAACGAACTCTATTTTTTTTTTGAAAAAATTAAATAGGAGAGGGTGATTAGTTGTTTTGAGAAGTGATTTATAGTAAAATACTACATATAACATATCCCTGAAATATTACACATGAATTCATAAATCCTCCATCAAAATCATAACATGAATAACCATTAAAAACGGTTTTGACTAACACTGTATCTTTATGGTGTCCTCCAGGTCTATGGTGCCATCAATCGCACCAAGTATACAAACCCACAATAGTTATTAACTATGGAGTGTTTCAAAAAACCATGTCTTTTTTAATTCACCATGATTAGGACCATGACATGGGGAGGTATCCTCTTATATGTCTTACAGATATACCCCCAATGCACAATTTTAAAGTCCACCTAGTGACCAAGACCTCCCTTGTGCATTTTTGTATACTTCTTTTTTCACTTTCACACCCTTAGTGCACCATTCCCTCTACCACATTGCATTTCTAATCATGGTGAATCATGAAATTACCAAACACTTCTGGAATCTCCACATACCCTACCAATAATCTCTAAACCTAAGAAATAACATGAAAAGGATTTAAAACATAAGAGAGTAAAAAAGGAACCAAAAACTAGGAGTGTTACATTATCCCGACCACAGTGTATTACATCATTTGGGACATGTAGGTTGGAAGTGTCTTTGAATAGTTTCATCCATTACTTTAGCATATCGTTCATTTACTCCCAATTCTCTGTCTGAATTTTTCATTGATTCAATAAAACAAAAACCATTGAAATATATCACACCACAATATATTTTCTTATTCAAAAATAAAATGAATTGATTCATGGATAAACATAACTTTCATTTCAAGAGTAACATGATGCAAGATAATCATATGAATAAAATCCAACTTGTACTTCTTCAATTGAGTGACAAGTAATTTTTTAAAAAAATCTTTATAATATCTTATGTATATATAATCAATAGGAAATGTTACCAATACGTTTGATTCTCTCAAAATCTCTCACATATAGAGGATCTAGTTTTCCATACATTCACAAATAGTGATTACTCCATCGTTGTGAAACATTCTGAAAAATTTTGTCACTTCAAAATATAATGGGTGATGATTATGATGATATTCATAAGATTTATGTTGGATCTATGCCATATCCAACCTATTACGCGTCATTTGAATATTCCATGTCATTTCAAAAAAATACTAGGTTGTAATAATGATGTTTATTTGGTCTATAACAAAAAAAGATGAGAGTGAGAAGTACTGTTGTATAATGACTTGAACAGAGCCATCTATATCATGACTTGATAACTATTGTTATATGAAAAATTTAATAAAGGAAAATTATTTTCCCTTAGACCAAAATAATATATAACACAACCCCTGTGCATGTATTCTAGTTTATAAATCATTAATTCTAACGTCTTATTATATTGAAGATGATATTTCATGATCATGGTTAATTGGGTGTCCAAATTATTTTGAAGAGATCCCCAAATATCTGAGGTTAAAATAGGATCTCTTTCAAATATGATCAGAATTATTATTCCATGAATTTTTAAAACTTCAAAAATATAAATAATTTATATGATTTTTACTATATTGAATTAATGAATTAGAAAAAAGTGGAATGATTTTAGTATTCAGTCTATAATCAACCTTATTAAATCATACTTCTTTATATTTCGTGTTATGCCTAAGACAATATCCATTACAATACTCCCCCATTTTCATACATTTATATGTAATTATTACAACATTCCACCTATTAATTGATGTTATTCTTTTACATAATGATAGGCTATACATTTGATAAAATAATAAACCACATTTTGATTTTATACCTGACCACCAAAAAAGGGTCTTTAGATCCTTATAGATATTTTGGGTTACTGGATGAATTAATCACTTAAAATAGTGAAAATGATAATTGAGTTTATCTAGATAAGGGGGAAAATCAATATTTTATATTCAAATGGAAATAAAGATTTCCTATCATGCTCCCATCCATCAATAGTCTCCCCACCATTAAATTTTAACGTAGTGATGTGAAAATATGGATCTGGTCACTGAGAATCCATGACTATATCAACCAAACTAGGAACAATAGACATTAGAAAGAAGTTTGTGACTTAATTTTTTTTATTGTAATATTAATTAATATCTGAAATCATATTTATCAATTTCCAATGATCATGAACATCTTGGTAAAATTTATTATACAAATTTTAACATAAATCATCAACTACAAAATTTCATTTTCCTAGTGTACAAACCAAGACAAAGTTAAATGTATAGAGATATACCATCCATCATATTTTTCTCATGATTAATTATATTTTTGAAAAGACATGTTTAAATATTTTATGTTCTAATAACATATATAATTTCTCACCAATGAGAAAAATAACACCATGTTTTCAAATCATTAATGAATGAAACTAATTCTATTTCATGGGATGGATAATTATTTTCATGAATTAAAAACACTTATGATCCCTAAAAAACAACTTTATCTCTTTACATGAGAACACCAATGGTCCATGATCCAGATGTATCACAATAAACTACAAAATCATTCCCATGATATAAGAATATAAGAATTGGTTCCAAAGTGAGAATAGTTTTATGTTTCTAAAATTATTACTGACAATAATCACTCCAATGGAATTGAGTTCCCTTTCTTGTGATAACATTCATAGGATATATGAGATATGAGATGTCTCGCACAAAGCGATGGTAGAACCTAACATGTCTGGAAAGTTTTGTATCTCAATAACTTTATTTGGATGTTTCCTAGATACAAAAACTTCTATCAGTTTAGGATCTATTAATAAAACTTTCTCAGAAATGAAATTTCCAAGGAAACAAACTTATTGTATCAAGAAATCAAATTCAGTGAATTTTTCATATAATAATTTGTCTCAAAAAATGCATAATATGATCTACAAATATTCTTCTTGGCCTATTCAAGTTTGAGAATGTAGTATAATTTCATTATTAATTATCATAATGAAATATTATATGTTCTCTTAAAATGAAAGATTCATCAATTCTAGGAAAATATATAGTGAATTTTTAAGACCAAAGGGTATTAAATGATATTCTAATGCCAATAATGACATATAAAACCTATATATGAAATATTGTATTTCTTAACCTCATGACGATGACAACCATAATGTAGATCAGTTTTATAGAAAAATTGGAATCATTTTGATTGATTAAAATTACCATTAATTTGAGTAAATGGATATGTAATATTTATCATAAATTGATCTATTAACAATAATCAATATAGAGTTATAATTAACCATATAAATACATTATGAAAAAAATAGAGTATCCCAAGGTGACATACTTGGTCATATGAAACCTTTAATTTCTAGTTAATCAAATTGGACCTCATTTACCTTAATTCCTTTGGTTTCATTATATATGATAGAAGTGAAATAGGATTTGTCCTAGTAAGAATATCAATTGAAACTTAAATTCCATTTATGGTGAAAAAATGTGTAATTCATTGGAAAAACATTTTTATTCTGATCCATAATTGTAGGAAAATATCAGGTTTCAATTATTTCATCACTCCCAAATTAACCACAACTAATTTATACGATATAATTCCAACTATCTGTATTGTAGGTACTTATTTTTCAATATTCATGTCACAATTTCCTTAAAATAATTGAACTGATCCAATAAAATGTGTAAACATTACTCATCACTTATAACAATTGATATGATCCAAGAATTTAACTAACCATTTCATTCATAAGATGAAGTAAAAGATATATATGAACAAAATAGAAAAGAAACGAACAAACTAAAATCCATCAACGGTTATATAAGAAGATTAAAATTTAAATACTCTACACTTTTTATTCCTTATAGGTGTCTAGATATTCATCATGCATGCCATAATATCCATATGTAATATAATTTTATCAATAACACATGAATTAATAAAATTTTAGGATGCAACAATATCAAATAAAACATGCATAAAATTTTAGTCAGGATGAATGGCACCTCATATATTTTAAGGATGTAATTGATCCTCTATGATCATCTACTTAGAACCATATAACTATTTTCTCACTCCTCATTGTTCCTTTCTTCCCTGTTGTGGTTTTATTTCCTATAGAGTTTTGGTGTGCCCAGATTCACCCAGGTTTTCTCAGTTCTGAGGTTTCTTACTATTCTAACATAATTTTCCACTCAATTAATAAGGTGTTTAACACATAAGAGTTGTATTTATACTAACAAAAAAATTTTCTTTAGGAAAATAACACCAAATGTGTCTCATATTATTATAGTCATGACAAGATTTGGATGGTGCTAATTAATCTATCTTTTTATGATATAATGAACTACATTAAAAACATTCTAGAATGTTGTCACAGTGTGAAGTAAATTTAAGGGGTCTCGTGGTATTATTCTATGATATTATGCCTCATTGGATGCAAGTGTCACTCTTACACATATTTCACAAATTTGAGTTTCTACCTTTCCACATATAGTCCAACAGAATTCTCCTAGTATGATTCCTAGTAATATCAATTTACTTTACCAAATCTATATAAACTATGTCCATGTTATCATTAATATGGTGCACAATATTCTTTGAATGATTTTTTTTTCATATTACAAACACATATATACGAGAATTTAGGGATGTGCTAATAGACACCTCTAGAGAAAAATGTACCACGTTTATAAAAATAACTTTATATTCAATCACTCTTTATTTTTCATAATACCTAAGAAATATATAGATCTTTATATCCTTATGGTATGTGGGTTGAACTATTTGTTAAAAAAATCATTGAAACCATATTATGTAAGGCAATTGTCAAATTTTTATTTGATAGTTATGTCCCACTGTTGGCATTCAAAATCCTATATAATGTTGGCTGATAACTTCACATTTATATTTGGCAAGGTTCCATGGAAATAAAAGACCCAAATCTTTTTATTAATACATTCTTCCTCTATTTTAGGTTTCAAAATCCCTTGGAATACTCTTGGATTCTATTTATGAAATTTTATAGAATGATCCAATTTTCATCATTTTTCATTTTGATCTACGGTATAAATATCTTAGAAAATGTTGAAAATTCATAGAACAAGTTTTCATGTCACCTATGGTTCAGGTATAACCCCAATCTATGGTCTCATTTGGTGGGAATCTAAGGAATCTAAATGGAACTATTTCTCTAAATACATAACAGAACAACATTTAGTTATCATATACTAAAAAATTGAAGTCATAGAATATTCTAAATCATCAATAACAACAATTATCATAGAAAATTTCAAAAAATAGTCAAACCTAATATAAAAAGTTTAATCATAGTGGGAAGTATAATTTATAATGCATGATATGCTAAAATAATCAACTAAACCCATGATGTTGAGATACAAACACTCCAATAGGTGTCTCAAAAACACCTTTTTTACCTGAACCTCCCTAATAACTTGAAGATAATAATATTAATGTTTAAAATTAAATTTTTTGTGCTATATATTTCACGCTCTTAAATTTATTATATCTTTTCCACCATATCAATATGAAAAATTGACCAAATCGTATATTATTTTTAACATCCCATCCTTAACCATTAGCTTGTAAATAATCTAGGTGAAACTAAACATTAGTGACATATCCAAGACACCAAAAACTGACAATAAATGTGAAAGGATTACTAAAACATTGGGGGTTTATTTTCCATATTAGTAACCACAACTTGTCAATACAGAATAAAAATAACCAAACTAAACTATATGATGCCTGATGTATAAACAATACAACTCAACTGAAATACCAATAAAAAAATTTCATAGTAACAATGGAAATAATAAACCCAAATAAAAAAACACAAAAATAAATCATCACTTTGGCACTATGGTGGAACTGATCTAGACTCTATGGATATGACCAATTCCAATGCTCTGACTCAAGATTTCTACATTAAGAGGAACCACTAAATAAATAAAAAATATTATACATTCCTATATTTGGAAAAAAATAATTCATATTTGAACTGAAGTTCATATATAGGAATGAGTAATCAGACTAAGTATGAAATCTGCCAAAATATTCACATGCACACCACTAGGACAAAAACATGTTAGCTCACTGTTCAAAATATACTATAAAACAAATGATATAAACATCAAATTAGTTTAAAAATTTAGAATAAAATAAATTAAAAATTTAAATACTTTATTCATTAATTCCACATGGTATACCCAGGACACAACAACTTTATCATGAACACATGCATTCCAGGTGACAGTCTCTTACTCATGAGTGGCTACTCATCAATCCACTACGTTTTCACTAGGAGAAAATTCTCCAAGTTTCTCTATTATGGATCCTTAAATAAAGTTCATAATGTAATGGCCATATATAATGTAATAATGAAAAAACACAACCCATGTATACCAATTTCTCACATCAATTCCACTCATATAAATAAAATCTTCCCTTTAAAACATTTAATCAAACATCATTCATGGGTTAAACAAAAATAATAATTTAAAACCATATATTAAAAGGGTATTCTAAAAGAAATCAAAATTCAAAGATTTCCAAATTATCAAAAATGGGGGTTTTAATAAGATATAAGTACAATATTATTTTTATATTTAAATAATCAATTTAAATATTCAATAATTAATGTTATAGAACAAGTGGGGAAGAGAGTGAAGTAACCTATATCTTATGATCATTTTTTAAACTCAAAAATTTTATATGGTGTTCAAATGCATCCATAAAAAAATAAAATCCTCATTCTATGTCAAATCATTGGAAATAGAACCTGGAATTCATCTAGTTTGAGATATATAATTAGTAGAGTGTGAGTAGTGGTTATAAGAGGCTATTGCGATTGACAAATTGAATTAAAAATCTATCAATAAGATATCACGTGGATATATAAGTCTTACAAAATTATAATAACTTGAATTGGATATTAAGAAATTTGGTTTTGACTAACAGCACATCTTAGTGTTTCCGTCCATGGCTGGGTTCCTTAAATCAAACTAAGTCCAAGAACATCCCATGGTCAGTAACTATGATGTACTGAAAAACCTAATACATTTTAAATTCAAAACTCTTTATTCCAAGAAATAGCAAGGTTTCCACTTGTTCTGTCTCATTTATAGTCCCCCAAAACACTATCACTATGACCAAATAGTGACCGAAACCCCTCTTGATAATTTTGGTACTCCCGTGTTAAACAGGAGCACCCTTAGTTCACCACACCCTCCACTATTGTGTGTTTTAGCCCATGGTGTACCAATAAATTACAAAAAAACTCACAACCAATCAAAACACTCTAAGAATGCTTCCTCAACCCAAAAAAATCCATGAAAAGACATAAAAAATAATAAATCATGGAAGGTACCTCAAACTGGGTGTGTTACACCACACCTCACTAATATGTGAAAATCATTAAAGTTAGTAATGAACCCTAATAGAGGACCCATTACTCTTAGTTTGAAATTGATCCTATGAAGGAGTTTTAAAATCCATGGATAGAGGACCCATAACCCATAAGTGGGGGAGTACTTAACTGCATCTATTGTGTGGAAGAGATGAACCATGTTGTTTTTAAGAGGGTACCTACCCCAGGTCCTAACTAGAAGACCCGTGCTCCCATGAATTTAGTGGAGTATCGAACCCCAAGAAGAATATGGGGTCCCATTTCATGTTATCAGTCCATATCCAGGAGGGTACCCATACATATGTTGTCTTTTATCATTTCACTTGAATCCTATCATCACCTCTACAGAGTTAGGATCCTAAAAGTACAAAATTCACCTTAAAAATATCCATTATTGACTAAGGAGATCATTATATATTGATACATATTGAAAAAAACATTGGATAGACTACTTGAATGCCCAAATTAAAGTAAATGGACTTAAGATAAAAATATAACCCATACTGGAAAATTAAAAGACATGAAATCTAGGGAATCAGATGTGTAGTCTCGTGGTAATATTCTGGTCATGTATTGTCATCACCCTTTCCTGTATGGGTCTACAGAAAATGGTGTATACTATTATAAAAGATATATAAGACCAAAGAGGGTAGTCATAATGCACCACCAAACTCATATTAATATTATGTTGACATAGAATACATGTCATTATATGACACATAACGTGTTCAACTCAGGGATTATTTGGTGTTTATTGAAAATTTTTTTACTTGTGTAGCCTCAAACATGGTATATAATCCAAATAAATGTCATGTATTACAAATTGGGTGGTTATGTGTGTACTTTACTAAAGCCTATGTTATGTAAGCGAGACCAACATTTAATTTCACAACAAGGTAAACATCGTTTGAAATTTTTAAATCTATGAAACCTTTATATCCAAACCTAGTGACATACACAATATGTGTTCATAGAACTATATATTGTGTATTTTGGGTTTTCTTATGAAAGAACCAACAAATTTTGAACACACTATTTACCTATTTGATCTTGCACCACTAGAGTCACCTACACCTATTTTACTTCCCACTAGTCCCAAACACCACCGTATAATATCTAAAGAGATTCACCGTCAATTTTAAAATGATTTCACACTGATTCATCCACTTGTAATTCTTCCCACCCACACATTGTTCCATCGTGCCACATTGGCATGGTGCTTTACCTATCTATCTTTATTTCCTTGTGTTATCTCCCCGTATTCATATATTCATGATCATATACCAAAATATTCAATATTTTGATCATATAATAGTCTATTGATATTTGTTAATGAATGAAATATAATAATAAGACAGATAATGACTTGGGATTGGCTAATTTTTTTATAAAATTAAAATGTACATAACTGTGTTCATCATTGAATGAAGATGATAAGTTGTTTGATATAGTGAATAAATTAATTAATTCAATTGATGGACATTATGAATTTCCTTAAAATGAATAAAATATTACTTATCCAATTATGAATTTATAGATATATCTAGGAGTGAAAATTTTGTATCCAAGAATTTATTAATAACATAAGAATGAGGAATGTGAAAAAATATAAGGATAAATACCTACAGTACGACGACTCATTACCCCCAGAAAGTTTCACTGATGTAAAAAAATTGTCCTCACCAAGAAATATGGTCAATGTTTCCATCATGAAATAGAACCAGTTTAGTTTATATTAAATTTATTCCATTCAAAAAACACTATCAACTTATCATAATTCAATTTTCCTTTATTGTAAAATAAACATAACCCTTGATAGAATTATAATGAGTATATTAATAACATAAAATTTTTATTAACTAGTCTTTTAGTAAAAATCCAAAAAATACTCAGTTAATGCCACCATGTCCATACATATAATTTATACCACTCTATGGTAAAACTCACCATTCCAGACACAAATGATGTGTTGGAATTTCCATATGTGGTCCCTTTTAGGATATATCACTATCCAATATTATATAATAATTATTTATTTAAATAATAAATATTAAAAATTCATTTAAATTTATTATGCATGAATATTCACTAGAATTCATCCCATGGTCAAACACCATGCCTTGAGATTAATGAAACAATCATAAAAGTTATCAAAGGAATGTTTATAGGGTAAGAAAGCCATTTTACTTTAATTGAGGCCGTAGGGATCCAAATATCAAGAATAAGCTATGTCCATACCTTGGAAAACATGGTTGCTGCATATCATCATTTTGGCAAGGCCACAGTAAAGCTTTGAGTTCCATACCATGATAACATAGGTGTAGTGTCATTGTCTTATATACTTATATGTTTCCATGTGATTAGATATGTTATGGATATATTATTATTTAGATTCACTTATAAAAATAGTTATTTACATTATACCATTTTCGTATATTCAAATGAACATTACCATTCATTCAGATTATATGGGTTGACATAAGTTTCATTTGTCCCTATGTATATAGTACTATCCTAAGAGATTGATATAATTAGGCCCACCTAAAATTTGGATTCACATCTAAAAGGATTACCTTTTTTATTTCCTTCCCATTATTTGGATGCACCTTCCAACTAATTGTCTATGTTATTCCATTCCAATAAATCATATATAGTTACCATTCATTTGGAAGATTTAGTTTAATTTTAGTGTCATTTTCCTTGAGTTATATAGTTATTTTTAGAGATTTTGGATATTCTACACCGTCATTATTATTTGAATGCTCACTTTAAGATTTTTTATAAGCTTTTAAGTTATATTTTATCATGGTAAATATTTAGGGAATTTCTTAAGTACATGATGATTGATTCTATCAATATTGGATGAGTCAAGTAAATTCAATGTTCATGGAAATCAGGTGAGCACATAATGATCTAACATGAGAGTATGTTTGAAATGTTTAATTAACTATTTAATATAAGCACTCATATATAAAAATAGATTTTTTTAATGGCCCATTTTGGGTGTCTTTTTGAGTTATGTACTCACCTATTTCACATTAAACCTAATGGATACACAAATTTCATATTTTGGATATTGGTATGGGGAATACATTCCTTACTTATGGTTGATTTGAGAGGGTTGATAACGAGATAAGGAAATTTCATCACTTATTCTAGGACCCAATAGTAGTTATGCCTCTATTATATTAATTTTTTCCATTTTTTAATCACGTATATGAATGATTTCCATTAGTGATAATTCATTTGATATTTTATGTTTTACTATAATGTGTTATAATTTATTTATTACATGGTGATATTATTTTTATGGTTTACATGTACCTATGATTCCATACTATGTTGTATTTTTTTTTATAACAATTATATGTTTATTCATTTCTTGGGTATAATATTGAGGTAATAGTCTTCCCACAATATATACATGGCCCTATCACAAGAATAGAACCTTTCATATATAAATACATGTATATGAGGCTATATTGTGCATTATATTGGACCCCACAACTCAGTACATGGAAATAGAAAATGTATGAAACCCCCTTTATTACTATCTTAGGATTTTGGAGCTATACAGAATGGAGATAGGTTGGTTGATACTTTTGCTAAAAGGTGGGTTTCTAGAACTTTTATAGAATACACACAAGTGACCATGGATATGAGATTTCATTCATTTCGTGTAATTATTTTCATTTATTTTTTTATATGAATTGTGTTTCTTAGTGTGTATTATTTATGAAGAGTTACACTGATGTGATGTGGTAGGAGGTCTTCATGTATCATATTCAGTATGTAGGCCCATTTTAAATGTTCAAGATCATATTAATTTAATAAATAATATATTAGGAATATATTTTTTTAATCAACCAAGTTCTATCGATAGTATATCTATTGTTTTTCAAATAAATTCTTTGTGAAATTATAATAAATTAGAGGTAATGCTTATGGATTTACCTATGTTTAATTTTTTTTAAATTATGTTGCATTTATATCGATGAAATATGATATATAAACTTACATAGGGGTTAGGGTGTAACTATATGGTGAATTGAGAACAAATTATTAATGACTGTATTATGAGAAGGATTGGAATGCATAAGATGTGTGATTAATGATTTGGGTATATATATTATAGTGATTATAAAGTGTGAGTAAAACTCTAGTATTGGTGGGGGAATGAATGTGATTACTTGAAGAATAAAAATCCTTGAGGAGGATGGGAGAGGCATGTGTGGTGCCTCAGGTATGTGGGTAAGGTAAATAGCTAGTTCTATATAAGATGTGTATGGGGTGTATCAGGTAGGATTAGTGGAATGTATAACTTGATGGATTAATATAGAATGATTAGGAATGTTTGTATGTGATTTGTGTGAGAACGATGTTGGTAAGGTACTAGGGAAGTACAATAATGTGTAATACAATGAATAAGAGTGTATAAAACATAGGATGGGTGACAGATTATTGGTCATCTCTCTCTATATATTGTTAAGAGAGGGTGATTTTGTGAAACATAAAGCATAACATTGAGTATTTTGATAGTGTACAAGATATAAGGATGGGTATCAATTTTTTATAAGGAATAGATTTTTCAATTGCCTATTTTCATGGAAGAAAGTGAGTGTGTTTCTAATTTCTATGTATGGTATAAAAAATAGCGTAATGTATGCATGATTAGATAATGTAGGGATTATTAAAGTCTTTTAATATGAATTTTCATAATGTCAGTATGTTTTGTATGTAGAAAAATTTGTGAAACCATCATTTCTATATCAAACATGTAAATAAATGTGAAATAAGTATATAATAATGTGTAATCAAAGAGATTATGGGGAAATATACTCATGTTATCCTATGGTTTAGGTCTTAAAAAATCCTCAAGAGTGATATTTGGATGAAAATGTAATAGACATAATTCAAGGAAATATTGGATTCTTTACCTTAGAGGGTCAAAAAGAGAAAATGATGTCTTTTTTAGGTATGTGTTGTACATGAATCATGAAAAATGGGGACTAATAAGTAACATGAGGAAATATAATTAGTGATTAGTTGAGAAATATGGAATGAGTAAGTAGTATTTTGTTGAAGAATGATGTCATTGTGGGAGTGTATTGTAAAGGGGGTGATATAAGGTCACTAAATAGATGTTCCATGTAAATACTAACCTCTAAAATAAGGATATTAAAGATATTTGGGACTTAGGATTAGGAATTTTAAAGGGTTTAATGCCAGTGAGAAAGGTTAATTTTAAATCTAAAATATTACAGGAAATATATTATTGGATAAAAACAGTCAATCAAAGATTTGGTTTAACAATTTTGTTTTAGAAAGGGGAAGTTTTGATTAATCCAAGTATGAGGGAACTGAGTTTTTTGTATGATGAATGAAAATCAACCATCAATGTGAATATAAATTAATTTATTAACCATCATGAGATAGAAAATTAGTTATGATTTTCAAGACCTTATGAATATGGGTATTGAATTGAAATATGATTCATGTAGTTATTGGGAGAAAATTATAGGAGGTCACATAATTTAGAACCATTCTTGACATCTGTATTTATAAGTTCATTTATAAAGGTAATAAGGAAGGTGGTTCTGGATTAAAGTATCCAAACTATTTGAGATAGGTTCACAAGGACTGGTGTCTAGTGTGTAAGATAGTGGTTTCATGGAGAACCATGATGTTTTTGGTTTTGGTAATAATAATATTGGGTTGGAATAATATTTTTAGGATGATATATTCTTCTAATGAATAATCCTTATTGGGACTGTGATTTAGTTATAGAAGAAATTATGATATTGGAAATCCCATTGTAGGGAGAACCCTATCTTTTTTTGGTCAGTATGATCATTAGGTTTATAGCTTTATAACGAATGTAGAAGGTTAATATCATGGTATCCATGGTGGTGGAATATTTTTGTATATATCAGGGTACCAACTAGTGAGTAGGTAAATTCAATCTAGTCTATAAGAAAATTATAGTTTTTAAATTCATTTATCGAATTAGCAGAGCGTTAGTGAATGAGGAACTAAAAAGTCTTATATTCTATTAATGGACCAAGTGTGAATCAAGTAATTGGGATGTTTTTTCTCCAGATTAAATTAATAGTTAATGGCCTTGTCCCAAGTTATTTAGTGTAATCCAATATTTTGGATTGGGAGGTTCTTAGGGAAACACTAAGTATGAATTAATTTAGTGAGTAATAGTCACATCTACAAATAAAATATGTTATTGGAAATTTTTAGGTATATGAATATATAATGGGTATGGAAATTATCATGAGGTCAAGGAAAATTGGTGTTTTTTAGTATGATTGGCGTTAGATTTATAGAAGTAGTTGGTGTAGTGTGTTGTCAAAAAGGAACATTTTTAGGGTGATAAATTATAGTTATTCAATGTTAAATGTTGGAAATATAATTTAAGGATCCAGTTTTTCATGTATTGGATTGAAATGAGTGTATTATAAGGGATATAATTCTACTAGATTGGTGTGAAATGGAATGAATTTATCAGGTGGAGTATTTTATGCATATTCTAAACACCAAAGTATTAAAATATTACTAGTGTTTTCTTAAGTAACAACATGGGAGTGGAATAAGATTATTATATAATTTTTGATATACATTAGTGGTTGTATTGGTGTTAGGATGTTGTGGAATGATTTTTTAGATAGAGTACACTCTATGGGTGAGAATCCAATATAGATTGTAAAATAGAGAATGATGAGGCTTCATAAATGATGGTTCCCCTAATTCATATTTAGTGGTATTATAGGGGTTCCTAGGAAGAGTCACATGATTTAGGGTTAGAATGAGATATTAGTGGTTAGTGTTTTTAGAATGGAAGCTCAATGAGGCTTCTCAATGTTGAGAATCCAATAGTGGGGAGTTTGTAATTTATAATAGAATCTTATGGAATTTTTTTTAAATAGTACTAATTTAAATAAAATTGAACATGTTATGACTAGTATGAAGTATAGTGGTTTTTAGGATTAAAAACATAAGATGTAGAGAGCCCACAAGGGAGAGTAGGTGGGATAAATATCTCACCAGAAGTCTAGTGGGATCCTTTTGGAATTATAGTTAGAGAGGTAGTGTAGGTGGAAGGTCAAGACCTTTACTAAAATTCTTGTGGGAAACCCTACCCATAAAATTTGTGGGGTCAAATTTGGTAAATTAGGATTATATATTTTATTTTAAACCATGATTTCTCCTCCTCCATAGCTTCAAGAAGTGGGCCCTCAATTCGATTGGAATTATCAATCATTTTTGCTACGAGAGGATTATATGATGTTGAATTCAAGTTTCATTGAGTGAGACAGTCTCAAATTAGTATGAATAATCATGTAAATTATTTAATCCTTTTTTATTATTTACACAAATATATGAATTCATCCCAAAGTTGAATTTTGTTTTGGTGGTGGTGGGTGGGTTGGTTCAAGTTCATGTAGTGTGTTTAATAAGGATGATATTGGGTGATATTTATTAATGGGTGAGAATATAGAGTCTAAAGGTAGGTGGTATTATATTTTTATTATTATCTATTAGTGTGTCTTACATGACTAGTATGAGGGTTTTTCAGATGCGGTTAACGATTATAAATATTGTTTTTGGAGGTTTGTGTGATTCCCATGACTTAAGGCAATACTCTAGTAATTGAATCGGTTATGATTCAGTGTTTTATAGAATCACTAATGGGGAAATTTTAGAATAAGGGTTTATCATATCTCACAGGTATTTTTGGTCACCATGTAAGGTGTTTAAATATTAGTATAACCATATGTGTGTCTAATTTTTCTATAGTCTTGTGTTATGATTTTTCTTAAATATAAGGCTAGTGGTATTAAAAGGGTAACCCGTTTTTTGTATCATAAAAATATATGAGATTAGTATAAACATGTATTCATGATCACATAAGGGAGTGATTGTATTATAGATATGTTATAGTAAATCATTGCGTTTATATGTAAGAATAGTCCCCATTTTTGGTGTCTAGGTATAGAAATTGTTGGTTGGGAACTAAATGAGGCCATCATTCCTTAGTTTTGGTTTCTCTTCTACATGAGGTTAATGATGTTTAAAAATAAAACATGTTGGTATTGGGATGTAATGTATGTGGTATGTATAGTATTAAGGATTAGGAACCCATATAGATTATATGATAATTTGAATTATTATATTAGTACATTCATTAATACTCATGTTTGGGTGATGAATTACATTATGTGTGAGAAAGGATAATCATAAAATACATATAGGTTTTATTGGGTTGAGATGGATTGTGATGTAAGAGTTATAATAAGGGAATACAAACTCATATAAATGGATTATGGTTATATTAAAATTCATTATTAAGGTGACTAAACATAATGTATGCATGTTGGTCTATTAATTCCTTGGGTTATTATGATTCATTGATTATAAAAATTAGTAACAGTTGGGCATTGAGTTCCCTATGTTAATTAAGGTTATATATTGTTTTCTTATGATATTATATATTCTTGAAGGATTATTTATGTGAGACCATTATGATTATTTAAATTCAATTCTTATTGCACTATTTATGTTACCCCCTTAATATGATTCAATTGAATATTTATATCTTGTTACATTCTAGGGATTGACATTTAATTCATTCCCAATGATGTATATAGTCTTTTTATAAGAGGTTAGATATGTCACACCCTCCTCAGATTAAAGTACAATTACTAAGGATTTGGTTATGTTTTTACCTTCCCATTATTCATATGAACTTTGAGATATATTGAATATGTTATTCTCTTACCTTTAATTGGACACATGTTCTTATTTATTTAGACACTAGGGTTTGGTGAGAGTGCCATTTTTTATTTTCTGTTTAATCCATTATAAAGAGGTTATATATTTTATATTGGTCCAAAAAAGGATGGAAATATAGGGAGACATCCTATAAAAAAATTAAAAAATTAATCTTAAAAAGAGTGTAAAAAAAGAGATAAATAATGTAGAGGGAATTAAATAATTTAACACAATTACAATTTGAAAAACGGGTTCACTTTAGAAACCAATTCAACCTCACATTTCCCATAACCCTTTTGTGTTCTAAATTACTATAATGAATTTATAGTTAGTCATACAATTTGTCACTATATTTTGGTTGTTTAGTATGAACTGAATTAAAATATAAATCCCCTTTCTTTTTAGTGGTGTATGTAAGAAAATCGTCCCATCAGTTTAATGGTAGTGATCACCCATGAAATGAAGAAAAATGAATGTTTTTAAATTTCAAATGAAATACCATTGAATAAAAATCTTCAATATCACTCAATTATAAAAATTTTAGTAAGAGGGGAAAATATAATTAATAAATAAGGGTGAATAATATCAATAAGGAATAAAATTAATCAATGTAGGGAAACAAAAGAATTTAATAATGTTAAAAATGTTTTAGAAACATTCAACACATTTACAACCTTAATTTTGGTTTATTTTTAGCATAATGAGGCCATATTAATGTCTTAAAGGTATTAGATGTGGATTCAAAATATTTGGAGATTAAAATATTCATTTGGAAAATAAATAGTGGCTAAGTTGGATTTATTGGACAATCTACTCAGTAGAATGTGGGACGATACCGGGTAGTTAGTGTGATGAATAGAAGCACCAAATTCCTCCAAATTTTTAGTGGATTTCCAATATGATGAAAACGAGTGAATAGTGTTTTATGGGACCAAAATCATTCCAAATTATCTTTATAACCTCTATTTAACCCTATAATTTATTTATTAATATCTTATTACAATATCTATAAATAAAACAAAAATTATCATACTAGACTTTTCACAAGTTCTTTCAGTTTTATAAAATTTTATATGATTTTAAAATCTTCAATGATCACCGAAATAAAATTTCCATAGATCATTTTATACAAAAAATATTATATGTGTAATAATAAGAAATATTCACTTTATAAATGATGAACTATAGTCACTTAATGTATGCTTTGGATGAACCAAATGACTGATTCCATTTTTCCCTCGATTAAAATTTATAAGAGAATCAATTTAAATTTATATATCCCAATAAATAATTTAATGTAGACATTTAAAACTCCAAATATTGGTAAAACTAAATTCTATATAAAAATAGAATTCTATAGAATATAATATAAAATCATTGAAAATTTAACGCATTTTACTAAGAAATTTGGGTCCAACACTTCATCTATTTATATAACATTTAATTCATGATATATGTGTTATATAAAATATAAAATAATGAGTAATATAATAATTTCATTAGTAATCCCACATACAACATAACAAAAAACATGAGTATAACATATTCTAAAATCACAAAATATAAACCAAATAACACATATGAGAACTGAAATTGTTTTTTAATTAAAAAAACATTCCAATGGAAAAGGATAAAATAATAACATTTTTTTGGTAATTAAAACTATCCCGCTTTTTACATTAATAAAAAATGTAAACCAATTAAGTATAATATAAGATATATAATGGATTAAATTTATGGAATTTTTTAATTATGATGAGCCACAAATATTTGTAATTGATATTAAATAAATTGGAAATAATATATCTTTAATAAATAAATCAATGATAAAAGAAAATAAATTCCATATTTAATATAATTTTCATAAATAAATTAATTTTATAAAATTCAATCATGTAATTTTCAATTAGGGATCACAATAAAACCATTCCAAACAACATTAATAATCATATTTAATGGAAACAACTAAGGATGGGAAAAACATAAATCCAACAACATTTACAACAAAACCCACCATTATGATCAATAAAGAAAATTTAATACTAGAGTGGTTAGAATAAAAAATTATTTGAAATTTATAACCACAAAAAATGCATGTAGGATAAAACAAATAAAAAAATTCCAATTCAAATATAAATTTTAAAACCCAACTATACTTTAATAAAATGGATTAATTATAACAGAAGCGGAGTTTTTAAGTATAATAAATAACATTTTGTAATCTAAATGAACATAGGTCTATTTAATAGTATCTAAAATAGATTTTGAGACCCATAATTTCTAAATATGATATTTTCTCATGGAAAAACTGCTACTGGAGGGAAACGTTTTTGGTCCTTCGTAATGAGTTTTTTTTTGAATTGAATGCATAGATTATATTATTTATTTTGTGAAAATAATTAGAATATTTGTTGTGAAAAAGACCATCATGATTGGATTTTGGTATTTTTGGGTTGTTGAGTTTGTTGAGAATTTGAACAAAGTGGGTATGAAAGAGTTTGGTGGTGCTCCAAATTATTGTGTTAAAGGTGGAACCATTTTCTAGTGTGTAAATGGGCCATAAAAAGGAGAGTATTCTAACCATGAATTCGGTTTATACAAAACCAAGTGAATTTCAAGGAATTAATTAAAATGATGATGTATATAATTTTAATTAAACCACTTAATAGTAATTGTGATTATTAAATTTATAAAAGGTATTTTACTATAAATAGGACCCCTAATCACTTCATTTATACAAAGAATGAAGTGAATTAGTATAAAAACACTATGAGAATTTGAAAATATTACAAATTAGTCCCATGCTGAATGTAATACAGTGGAATTCATGGAAATTAGTTTAGAAAGTGAAAGGTTATAGAAGGGAGTTCACAAATGTAGTCAAGTGAAAGTATATATAAGTTAGTTTGTGAGGAAGGATTCAATGTTAATGTTTATAGAGGAAAAGTTAGAGTTCATGAGTTTTCCCAAAAAGATATGATTAATAAGTTCACAAAGATGTATTATTAAAGGAGATCATGTAGGCCCATCCATGAGGTAGAGTTCATAGTGAATTGTGATTCACATGGTTGAGTTCGCGGAAGGCTGGGGGAGTTCGTGGTGAATAGTGTTCCTTGAAGACAAGTACTTGGAATAGTGGATTTTATATCAAGGATGAACATAAGGATTTATCGAACAATACAGTATGTGTAAACCAAATCTAAACTGATTTGGATTAATTAAAGAATCTATTGGAGGATTAGTGTGCACACATAAGTTGTGAGAGCAGTGACAGTTTGATGTGTTATTGGTAGTAAGAAATAAGGGATATGGAATCTAATTTGAACATTGTAAAAACAATAAACTATAGTATAATGATAACATAGACACATTTTCTTTGAATTATCCTTGCACTAACCAAATGAATGGGGAACCAAGTAAACTTTTATGAGTTTTGAATAATTATATTGTAGAATTCAAATATTATTATGAGAAAAATATAGAAGTGGATTTTGTTTAATAAAAAAATAAGGTCAATGAGGTATTTTCAATACTTCATACCATAATTCACCACACCTCTTAGGGAATTTAAATTAGTGAGTCTAACAATTGATATAAGAGTTAAATGGTAAATTGTTTGAATCAATTTCAGTGGATACAATAAAATCATTTAACCATAATGGAATAACGATATTTGATGGAAAAAAAATTTAACTGTGGAATAATTGGATGTACCACTATTTCTAATCCTTAGGAATTGATGGATATCTAGGTTCAATGATTTGTATCTCAGTAATTATGGATATCAATGCCTTATCATATAATTGATGAAGATAACAAGTTATAGATTCTAGAGGAATCATTATTTTAGGTGAATACTTATCCAACACAATATACACAATGGAAATGTTGTGCATATCCTCACATTCCATGCAGGATAAAACAATCATTATCTATAAAGGAAATTTATAAGTTCGTGAATCCAAATTGAATGTTCTATGGAACATGTAGAAGGACATGAGGATATACTCAAATGAAACTATTCATACATTACATGATCGGGTGAATCATGTTATGGAGGAAATGTATGGTCTAAGAGAAACCCTTGAAAATTTGATGACCATTAAGAAATTACTAGGATGGTTTCTACACCAGTTCAATATGAAATTATCTATTCCTAAATATAATTATATAAATGAGTTTGAGTTGGATATTTTTCATAGTATTATTATAACTTAAAAATTGACAAATGATGATAATGAAGTTGTGGAAAAAGGGAAGACCAAGGGGGTGGAATTCAAGTCCATTAAAAATATCACCATGGTGGATGAATAAAAATAAGGGTAATTGGATAAATTCATCTCATTATTTTCCTCAGAATTAGGAAATGAAAAAAGTAATGTTTAAAGGTAATCTTCTACTCTCATGCTTTTGATGTGGAATGGTTGGGAATGTTGTGGAAAAGTGTCCCAAGAAGTCTGAAGATGATAAAGAGGATAATGCCAAAATTACTATAAATAATTATTCATCAAATAAGAAAGGTAGAAAAACATTTATGAAAAAATTAATCAAAAATAATAACCATGTTTCATAAGAAAATGATAGATTAGAATAATTAGAGGTAGAATAAATAAAATATTTCTAAAACAAAACAGAAATTTTTATAGTGTAATTCAAATGAAATTCATAAAATATTAAAGAGAGAAACTTTAACATAGTATAATAGGAATGAATATATGATCTCCAAGTCATTAATATGGTCTCTCATTAATAGATAGATATTTTTTTAGCTAAACCTAGAAATAAAATATAGTGTCCATGATGTAAAACTCTATAAGTATTGAATGAAAGGAAAGAGGTATGAGATGAATGTAAACATTGAAAATATAAAATAATAAAAGCCATAAAACTCCAATAAGTTTATTGAGTATAATATTAAAGTTGAATAACTAATCACGAGTAGTGATGGATTGAGTAATATGTTGAAATATCACATTAAACTTGTTGAATAGGTTGAAGTGGAAGTTATCAGAATGTGATGAAAATCCAAAGATTAGTATAGTTTTTTTATTCCCCATATGAAATTATGAAGGAATATTACTAAAGAGATTAAAATGGGAATGTGAATAATGGTTTTCCATCAACATAGATTAAAGAGTCATATCCAAATGATAAATCATGAATGAGGGCTGATCATAAATAGAATGAAGTTGTGGTTTTATGTTAGAACAAAATCACCCAATCTGAAATTGAAGGTTTAATTGGGAACAACAAAAAATTAAAAATCCTAGGGAATAATTTTTCCATCAGTAAAGATAAAAATTATGAAACATTATATAATATTTCATTGTTGTCAAAATATCATACATGTACAAAAATTTTATTCTATATACATGAGGTACTAGAGGGTATATGAGAAACAAATGAAATCAAGTACATCTTTTTATTCCAGGGATAATTTTGATTCTCACTATTTTTGGTGGTGAGGAATCTATCAAATGGCCATATATTTCTCATAAAAAAAAGATTAATGTTCCAAATAAGGTCCAAGTTGGATGCATGAAGTAGTTCAAGGAATCATCTAGCGAGCTGCGAATGAAAAATCAATTTACATATTTATATGATGGAGTCAGTATATTATTATATAAAGAATAATAGACATGTAAATTAAAAATGGTTGAAAACCCAAAGACATGGATAAAAAAGGTAAGAGTTGAGCTGGAAGTGGTTACAGAGATTAGCATTAAAGCATCAGATTATTCCATCGCATCAATCATTGATTGTAGATGCACCTTCTACATGATATGAAATAAATATATTATCAGACGAATCAATAAAAAAAACAAGGTTTCCTCAAATTGAGAAATGTTTAAACTAAATGTATTATTTGATTTTGGAAAGCTATATTTGGGAAAAAAATATATGATATACATAAATATATTGGTTTTTCAAGGTCATAGATACAACATTCTCTGTTTTAGTCAGTTGTGTGACATTGGGAATGCAATAAACATTAACAAGAAGATGTTTATTTTCATGGAAAATGATAGTATAGTGTTGGTGTAAGGGAAGTACATGATGGATAATGTATAAATTTTTATTGGAGAAGAATATATGTACCTTATATCCATGGAAGATGAGAAAAGTTGTGTCATAAGTGTCTTGGTGATTGAGTCAACTGGTTTAGGAAGATCTGGTAAAATTTGGAAAAGCATGACATCTAACAAAGGTATCACATGATCTTACAAACACATGCAATGATTTACATTAATGGAATATTTATTGAAATACTTCCACGAAAAAAGAATGAATATTGACAAGATTTTTGGAATTGGTGTATATTGATGTGTGTGGACCTTTCATTCCAAGATCATTTAATGAGGGAAGAGATAATATATACTATTCATTAATGATTATAGTATAATGTAATAGATGTTATTTAGCACACACAAGTTTGATGTGTTCAGTAGCATAAAATAATTTCCAAGGGATCCTAGATGGAATCATGGATAGAAAATTGAAAATTTATAAAGTAAAATGGGAAATAGTTCACCAATATCCAAGTTTAAGATCATCTCAAGAATAACATGATAGGGAACAACGTCTTAGTGGTGAGAAATCATCAATAAAATTGGAATATTGAGAGAAGAAACAGGTTCACCAATAATAAAGGAAAAACTATACATATTGAGGAATATCATCTTGATAAGTATTGGATGGAAGAAATTTTGAAACCGATTTACATACCAAGTATATATTTGTTTTGTATAAGGAAATGTAAGACTCCATACAAGATACAATATTGAAATAAGGTAACATTAAAGTAATTTAAATTATTTGAAAGTAATTATTCTATTCATAATAAAGAGAAACATGGGGTGTTTAAATATCATGTAGATATATGGACACTTCTTGGCTACTAGGGAAAAAGTAAATAATATAAATTCTTCAATAGTAATATAAGAAATGTTGTGGAATTCAATGATGTTGTAGAATAATATATCATAATATTCAACAAATAAAAAAATAGTATCATGAGGATTGTGGTGAAGAGTTTATCAGATCATGGTAAGTTTAAGTGCATGAAATAGATTCAGAAGAAGAATTAGATAATGAGAAGGATAGATTTATACATATATCTGAATAGAAGAAAAATATCTAAACTAAAATTGATTGTCATAACATAATTGGAGATCACACAACACAAATAAAGGTGAGGATAATAAATTCCCTAAAAATATGATCTATCATTGGTAGAGTTAGAATGCTTTGATGAAGCTATAGGAGTTGAGAACTTGGTTTCAGTGATTATTGAAATTCTTGAAAAATTGAAAAGAATCTAATATAGGCAATTTATTTTATAACAATAGACAAGAATGCCATAGAAACCAAATGGGTCCTTCATAATAAGTTAAATTAAAATGGCATGGTGATTTGAAATAAATCATAACTCATGTACATTGTATAGTCTTAGATAAATGGAATTGATACTGATGAGACATTTCAATCTATTTCAAGGATAGAAACAATTTAAATTTTTATCTATAGTACTGAAATGAAAATTCAAGGTTTTCAAGATGAATCTCAAGTTAGTGTTTCTTAATGGAGTTCTATAATAATAAGTGTACATAAAATATATAAATGGTTTTCTCATCCATGAAGATGAGAATAATGTTTATTAGTTAAATAATGCATTGTATAGATTAATGATGGCACCAAGAACATGGTAATTATAAATTTATTATAATTTAAAGAAGGATGGTTTCCATCGTGGTGGAGTTAATTACAATATCTATGTCAACAATGAGAGTAAAAAAGGATTATAGTTCTGGTAAAAAAAATTAAGGCACGACACATTTGTTTCTCAGTCAAAATTTTAAAATTAGGTTTTAAGATGATTCAGAATGGAGAATTTCAAGGAGATGAAATCCCTGGTTACTACCCAGATAAAAATTTCAAGGTATAATAAAGGAAATATGGACAGTGTCAAATAGTATATAAAGATAATTGGAATCCTATTGTACATAATGATAAAGCATATTTGTATTGTTTTTCCCCATTCCATGTGAAGAAATTACCAATATAATCCCATGTAAATCCACTTACTTGTTGTAAAGAGAATACTATAGTTTATCAAAGATGCAGTGGGATTTATGTTAATTTATAACACAACAAAATGAAAATAATTTTTGGGATATCAATATGCATATTGGGAAATTTTAGCAGATGAATAAAGTCAAAATATGTGGTGTATTCTATCTCAATGGAATATATTTCTTGGTAAGTAATAAAGAAGATTCAATTTCATTAAGAACCATTGAAACTAAATATATTATGGAAACTGAATATTATATACCATTACTATGGATGATTTAGTAGCTTAAATATATGGGAGTTAATGTTAAGTGTCTGATCAGAATTCATTGTTATAATTCATTTGCTATAAATCTTATCAAAAATCTAGTTTATCAACTAGGGAGAAATCACATTGAAATAAAATATTATATTATTAAGGTTAAATTAAACCATAGGCTAGTGAAATTTGAGTATATTCTAATATAACTATAGATTTTATACTTCATAACCAAGGATAAACCCAAAAAATAATTTCAATAGAATCTTCTTGAACATATAGCCTAGTCAAGTTCCCACCCTTAAAAAGCGTGGATGTGGGACCCCCACACCCTGAGTTATGTTATGAATTTCCCCATGTAAGTATTTTTATTCATTTTAATATTTTATTATGTAAAGATGTTATATTTAGGTGCATTGATAACGTGGGTAAATCTTATTTATGAAAGAAGAAAAATTATTGATAATGATTCCATTTAGAGGGTGAATTGGGGGAGTTAAAAATTTAAAGTTAATAAAGATGTTATTTTAATGAACACATATCATGAGAAGAAGTATTATTGTTTCATGATTAATGTTCTTATGATGTGTGGTATAAATAATAGACTTCTAAAGATCCACACTATGTACATTTTTTTCAAAATTTAGACTCAATTATTATTTGATATCAATAAAGAATAGGTGGTGTTGAAGAACGATCCAATTTATTAATGGTATTTTTATGATATTCCTATTTCTCATACCGATCACAAATCATGTGATATTATAGTTTATTTCGAGTGAGTCTTAGTTAAATATTTAAATGTATAGTGTGGGAATATTGTTTTAAGTAGAAGGTACATGAGTTTTTATCAATTAATGTTTCGAAGTTGTCTTGACGTGTTATCAAAAATACCATAATGGGTGATTATTGGGAAAAATACCATATAATGACTTTTTTGGGTTTTAATTTTTTTTGTTGAAAATGTGGTTCTAAAATAATTTGTATGCTCTCGGAATTGGGATGTTGAATGTGGTGTAATTTCCTCATGATTTCCCAATTTATGGGGTTAAAAATTATGATCTTAAAAGTTAGTTTTTAGTAAATTAATATTATTTGTGAATTATATTACATATACCATGAGTTATAATATATATGAAATAAATTTATAATTTTAATGAATAGTGAATGAGGTTCATATGTGGTAGATTGTGAGGTTAAACAATTAGACCATGAGTTCGTGTAAGCGAGTATGTATTTACAAGAAAAAAGGGATTAAACAATCATAAAGAAGAATTAAGATTTTATATATAAAGAATTATTATGTATGCGGTAATTTTATGGTGCACTTGGTCCATTAAGAAGGAGATTATATTCATTGAAAAGTTGGTCCATTCCCCCAAGAGGTGAATTTTGTAGAATGAGTTATTGTGATGAGGCAGATGAGTTTAACTAAGGGGATGAATAGTAATAGTGAATAATAGATTTATTGGAGGTATTTTCCTATCAATAATATCCCTAATAACATATTTTATTGATAGATAAAAGTTTCTTATAATATTTTCATTCTGAGAATTTTGTTAAGGTCAAATGTTTTCTATTAGGTGAAATCTAAAGAAAAGAGTTTACAGAAGTGAGTCAGTAAATTGAAATATTGAATAAGGGAGTTAATAGATGTAGTCCATGAATTGGAACTACTTGGATGGATATTTTTGGGTATTCCACAATGTTAATGTTCAAAAAGTTGAAAGTTCAGTTCTAGAGGCATCTTATTAATTTTGATGTACTGAAATTATATATATGTATTGGATATATTCATTTAAGTATTATTCATGATTTATTTGACAAATCACTAGGTATTGGTTTGTTTTTAATAATAAATAGGAATTATGGAATTAATGGAATAAATTCGGAAAATGTTCCATAAGAAGTATTTATATAACGTGTATCACATACATGACATATAAACCACATTCAAAGCATACATGTAGAGCCAAAGACTAGCTCATGAAGCTTCTACATAACATAAAGACAATACAAATAATGTGAATCCATTACACAATGTACAACTTTCAAATATCATAATCCCTCCAAAATTAATATTCATACATGACATGCATGGATCCATGATGTGCATGTTTTAAAGGCTCACCTAGTCAATGATAGAAACTGATTCTTCAGTGGGAAATGTGGATCTCAAATACAATGTGTGCAAAAAATTTACATGATGTGTAGATGTCGAGATAGAATTCAATTAAGATAGTACATGACATGCATTGCTTTAACATCATGTACCTCTTGATCCTATTAATATTTCCAGCACCCTCTATGTATAGGACATCCATCACAATTTTATTTTCTCACATTTTCTTTCACCATTTTGTATCATTTTTATCCGTTTTATTCTAAAATATATTTTAATCATTTATTTTATTTTTATTGAATAATTTTTGTGTTTTTTGTCATTATTATCCAATTATTAACCTATTTCAATTCCCTTTCCATTCTTAATGTCTATTCCAACACCGCTCACCCTTCTTCATCAATGATAGTGTTGTTCTTCAACATTTCTTTATTCATAGTTAGTTTTTGATTATTTATAACTATATTTGATTCGAAATTTCTCTTTATTCATTTTTTCATCATGTGATGGAAATTTCTAGATAAATTTACATTCCTTGTAATTTTTTAATAGTTGTTATTTCTTGTTTTAATCCCAAATTGTTTCTCTCTAAAATGTTTACCAATTATCAAATAATGCTTAATATCTCCTTTATTTTGAGAATCACCACCATCTGCTTCTAATCCACCAAGGGGTAGGGGTCAAGGGTAAGAGTTTTTATAAACATAATTAATTTCTATGTTTTATCATGGTAACCCTATGGATATTAATTAAGTTAATATTAATTTTTCATCAAATTGTTTTACACAAACATGACAATGGGATGTCCAAGTGAATGAACCTAACCTAATTGGAGTTGACCATGACTGTAACTATTAGCCTATGACGTTTTCTGTATAGAATAAAATTTTAATACACCTATGTTGTAAATTATTACTTGAATATGGTATAATTTAATCATAGATATATCTAATTGTTTTGAGAAAAAATAATTGGTTACCTTAACACCGCTTCACATCTTAAGACACTGGACTATCCCAATCTAAACATAAGATCATATTCTATAAAGAGACCTTATATTGACACTAACCACGTCCTTTATTTTCGGAATTAAATCAAAAATGCCTACATTTAGTTAAAACCAAATATGATGAGTGAACGTGACAAATTCTTCCCATGTTTTTTGTTTGATTGGTTTTTGACCTTATAGTTGTCCTCATGGGATCAAACACTCACTGCCACTTTACTACACCCTTATAATAAGTGTAGTTTAGGACAATAAATTTATAATCTATCTTTATCCCACATAAATTCAATGACATGTGTTTTTGAGTCAAATTTTGACACCATTTTGAGGATTAATATTATTTAGGGATAGTGACATTCAGATCGATCCTCGAATTACCTCACCATCTTCATTTATTCTTTTTCTTTTTACTTTTATCACCTTCGACTGTATCTAAATCCCCTCTCTCTCTCAATACTTCTTTCTAGTTCTTGTTATATGGAACCTTAACATGTTTTATTAATCATAGTTGCACAATAAAAAATTATCATAAATCTTGATATCAATATAACAATCACCACACTTTTCCACATCACAATGGTTGAGTGTGACAATCTTACGCCACTACAACATTAAGACCCCCATTATGCATCATCTTTTAATCAGGGTGAGAGACCAGTACAACAAGAGTCCAGCATTATGGAATAAGATTTACTTTCCATTAATGATACTGTTCCCATTACTGTGTCCTTTCCTATTCAGGTACACACTTCCAAAATTAAACCTAGACTCATCCATATGTTCTAGAACATGTGGAAGTTCAGTGGGCTTCAAAGGGAAGACCCCCACAAGCACATTTCAAAATTTATTATCTTTTGTTATACCCTTTGAAGACAATATATTTTATTACAACCCATTTTATTAAGAGTATTACCATTATATTTATGTGTTCATGTTAAGGATTGGATAAAAATTAAAGCATTTGAGTCAATCACACCTTTGGATGAATTAGCAAAGAAACATCTGGATAAATATTTTCCACCAATCTAGACATGGAAATATCAATAATGAAATTAATAACTTTTCATAGCTGTATGAAGAATAAGAATGGGAATCATGGTATAGATTTTAGGAGCTAACATGCAAATTACCACATCACATACTATATGTGTGGTTAAAACCTTATAATTTCTACCAGGGACTCAAACCTGCTACCCGTACTATAGTAGATGTCCTTGCTGATGACAGATTAATTCTCAAGATTATAGAAGTCAGAAAAGTAAATCTAGTTGATATTTTATAGAATGATAGTCTATTTAAGAGTGATAGAGGTCCACCCCGACACAGAATTCATCAGGTTGAAGAGACCACCTGCCTCGCATCACAAGTGTAGGCTCTGAAAAAGAAGCTAGATTCATTTTAGTTACCTATTGGACCACCCCCCCTACTCCTATAATGGAAATATATTCATATGAGAGGTGTGTAGTCCCACATTCATACAAATAGTACATGGTTTGTATAGTGGAATCTCAATTCCAATATTGTAATTATGTCAATTATATACAACAATTCCAATATTACCAGCAACCCCAATAATTTCAACAGTAAAAAACAACCAATGGAAGTTAGAAAATAAACTGTATTAAAAACAAGATCATTTTCAGTAGAGTAGTGGAATTGAACAACAATGAAATAATGGAACACCAAAGTACCCACCATAATGTCTAGATCCTTGACAACATTAATAATTCCTACAACCATTTTCTAGTTCTCATCAATTCATACCAGCACAACAAAAACATTATAAAAAATCTCTTCCAAGACCACCTTAACAACCCCAAACATTATAAACCAGTATTTAAAACATTCTCAATACATTTATATAGAAATCATACCAAAGGATGAAAACCCTATAAATGGAGATGAAAAACCACAAGGCTGCATTACAAAAACTGAAGCATCAAATGGGGAAGACACATAATACTTTATCTGAAAGATACCAGATACTTTAAAAAGTAAAAACGAAGCTCATCCGATGGAATAAGATAAATATATAATTGTTAGAAGTAAAAATGTACTGGATTCCTAGAAACTATGTTTAGTTAAGAAAAATAATTTGAAAGAATCTAATGAAGCTGAATTGGGAAAAAACTAAGTGATTAGACCATATTGGAAAGTTCATGTTGGGGAACAACATTAAATGGGTTATAAATATGTGGTACCACAACTATACAAGCCACCTATCCTATTTCTGGAATGGATTCAATAATGAAAAGATGAATTTTAGTATAAAAATATCCTTGAATTTTTTAAAATATTCTTTATGAATATACCCTTTATAGAGAAAATTTTACAAGTACCTGATAATGCACAGTTATGTAAGGGCATGCTCTCAAGTAAAAGAATTTAGGATTTAGGAATAATCAACCTAAACAAAGATTTCTCTACAATTTTTCAAAGGAAGATGCCTTAAGACACGTTAGATTACAAGTTTTTTTTCAATACCTTACATGATATGGAAACATAATTTTGAAAAATCCTTGTGTTATCTTGAAACTAGTATTAATCTATTGACCATGAGTATTTATAAGAAGAAGGGGATTGGTGAACTGAAACCAATAAGGGTGTAACTCCAACTCGCTGGCCTTTCTTTCTAGTATCCTCACAGATTTCATGATGACATCTTAGTAAAAGCTAAAAAATTGATTTTCCCCACTGATTTCATTATCTTGGATATGGAATGGAAAGGTGACATTCCCCTCATTATTGGAATATGATTTCTTCCCACTGAAAAAAATAATTATTGTTGTTAACTAGGGGATATTGATTTTAGAGTTTGGGAAGAAAAGGATTTATTCAATGTAGAGAATGACACTAATAAAAAACGAAGAGTGATTAAATTGAAAAAACATATCTTTTATTGATATGATAGATGATCGTATGACCAGTGAAGATAATAAAAAAGAAATTACCACCCATTGATATGGGATCCAGTGTTCATAAGAATTTAAATTTCATTTCACCTCAAACAAGGAAGTGCATCTCACCTTTCATTCCATATTTTTTCAAGAATTGATTTGTAAGGGTATCAACTCAAAGATAGTGTCTTCTACTTCTAAAAAATTATTGCACTAGACAATAAATAAATCTATAACTAGCTGGGAACCCATGGAAGGTTTAATAGGCTATTATATGTTAGTTTGGTCTTTAAGGAAGTTTAGAGTGTGTTGAAATATTGTTTGGAGGACCATTCCCAAATGAGGCACAATATTCAAAATTAAAGCCATGTAAGAAATAAATGGCTTGTAAATTTTGAGTGATAAAAAATAAAAAAAATCCATCATTTTCATTCCATGTATAAAATAAATAACCTATGAATGTTAGAGATGATTTTAAAAACTATAAACCCAAGGTTCACAACCTACCCTTCTCCATGTTTCTTTTCGTACATGAACCCTCCCCTTCCTTATGCTCCCTCAAAGTGAAGCAACAACCCCTCTCTTGTTCTCATCCATTATCTCACCCTCTCCTCTCCTCCTCTCCATTGTCTCCATCACCTTGCATATTCCTACCATCTATAACATAAATAATGAATACTATTCACACCCCTCCTACTGACCACACACCAGAGCTTTGGACACACATACACCACCAAAACGAATGAGGGATGTACCTACCCCACCACATGTAGATCCATATTACTCAACATTAACATCTACCTCTATATCCACATCCACTTTTAATGACTCACAATCATCCTATGGTGTATCATAGGGACCTTCCCATCCTCACCTTCCTCCATTCCTTTATTTTTATGAACCTACACACCATATTCCACTAGTCTATCTCTAGGACAAGCCGATGAAGAGTAATATAGCCTTGGATATCAGAGTCCTTGACCACATCCACATCCACCAGGAATTCCTTTACCTCACAGATCATCTGCATCTGACTCTGATCACCCATGTGCATGAGGAGACATATAGAGAGATATTTCATGAGTTCATGTCCACATTTGAGATGGACATTGATTGTTTTTGCTTCCAACTAGGGGTTTAGCCATGGGAGCTCCACATGGGTGATTTTTTTATCCTCAAAATCAACACAATCGAGTTTTTTGACTCCCCTATAATCCCAAAATTTCATCTTGATCATAAAAAGGATGGGTTTTGATTAATTTTGTACATGATCACTAGAGACTGACTGAGTGTTTATGATCCTCAACCCATAAAGATCACTATGATCTATGGTGATTCGCTTCGGATCCTACAAAGGTCCCACTATCACACTTGGATAGCCCTTGGTGATGCCCATGGGGGGGGTCATCCCGATGAAGGTCATCATTCTCATAATATCCATGGGTGGCCCAGACATTAACAATCCAAGGAATATTGGCACGAACTATAGGATGTTGGTGAAGAGGACTTGTGGTATATTGATGGGTGGTTATTTCATTACACAGTTAGCCAAGAATATTGCTTCCTTTAAGGATGACCAGCACCACACCTCCCTTTTCCATATAGAAGGAATCATACTGAAACTGATCCAAAGATTGGGATGCCCACAAAGGACGTCACCATATAAGAATGGGTGCTAGAATATATGGAGGATGCTGATGAGGCCCATACTTCATATGAATCTAACCTAGATGCACCATCCTTCCCTTTACATGACCCTGCTACCACCAACTCCACCTCATCAACTATTCATACTACCTTAATATCACATAATCCCTCCACCACCCTTACCCAATAGATTACTGTGACCATGACCACCCATAACACTACCCATATTCCTTCTCAATACACCACTATATTTCCCACACCATCACCCACCCCATCCTTCCTTTTAAATCTCCAGATCTCACACCAATTTATTTTTATGAATCCATGTTAGAGTTGTAACCATCTAGACATTTCATTCATTACACCACCATTATTTACCATCCATACCTCACCAAAAAGTCCATGCATATGCTCACCCCCCCCCCCCCACCACAAGAAGTCCCTTAATCCTCCATCATTACTATACCATCCCCTAACCAAACTGATCCTCTCCCTAAGATGATATACCTTACTACCCAGCAAGAGTATTTAGCAGAGAAATAATTGTGGGGAAAGGGTTCATACCTTATACTATAAAATAAGGTCTCATTCATTGACCCTGCTACTAGACATGCAACCACGATCAGGGTTGGTAACTCTACTCCAACTTCCACCATGATAGATTCTAGCACTGAGTCACCTTCATAGGTTTCTGATGATATTATTTCCATGTTCATAGAGGACATAGATATGGAACTCTATATTGATGGACACACTATTTGGGATGGTACTTCAGATGCAGTAGAGAGTGAGAGTGACCTTATGTATTGTTTCCCTTATAGTCCATCCCTTTTTGTTATGGGTGGGTTATAAATTTTTTCCAAATAGTATTCCATTTTACACTGAGGTATAATATTTTTATATTCACATGTGATACATATTTTTTATTTATTACTGGTTGGATTAATTTCAATTTATTATATTTTACATTATCCATGTAATCCTCTTCTTCCTCATCCATGGTCACTGATACACATGTTCCGCCATTATCTACCCTCATACATTGGCTGACATAGAATTTGGATGACGTTGAGTGTCATCTTGAAGATCTATCATTGGATATCCATTCTTAATAGATATCCCCACAATGATAGGAAAAAAATTATATTCTATCCAAATGATTCTCATGCTCAGTACACTCTTGAGGTGGTTAATCGCTACAAGTATCCCTATGAGCTCGATGACATATCCACTATTTGTTCTAAAAGGTAGCAGATTTCAGAGGGGGTGGATTACACTACTTGATCCTTTTGTCCATATATCTAGATGATGGCATCATTTTCAGTGCTTTACGGGAGGAAACATATATTATATTTGTTTAATTCATTTTTAGTATATCTCTTATGATCTTTATTTTCCATTTAGTATCATTATTGTTAATAGGTCGTCCTAATACGTAATTGTACTCACATATCTACATTTTTATCAGATGAATTTCTTTACTATTAATTATTTTCACTTATCCATTTCATTACTGTAATCATATTTAAATTCTATGGACTAATTTTTTTTCCATTGTAGGTATTTTCATTCTAAAAAATTATATAGGTATCCAAATTTGAAATCATCAACAACCAAGCTTCCCCAGGTCATGAAACTCGTAACAATGATCTCTTGGTTTTCTTAAATTCAATTTCATGATTCCATTTAATTTTGTCTTTGTTAACTATGTGATATATCTCCCATGATTCTGTCCAAGACAGTTCCAACACTATCTCATATTAAGTGTTGGGGGGGGTCTTCCTTGAGATTTATTATTAATTCACTTAGATTATTTCTCTTTATAATTTATTTAGGAGATACTTTTTTCTTTAAATAATTATTTAAAACAAAAAAAAAATTTCACCCTTTTAAATAAATAAAAAATTTAGGTTGGTCATTATTTTAATCTACATTTTACTCATGTTTATATTTTTAGCATTATTTTTTAGTTTAGTAAATTATTTTAAATTGAACAATTTTTAAATTTCTCTTGATTGACTCATTAATTGATTTTATAAACTGCATGATTTCAAATTATTTTTGTATACTCCTATTCTTATGAGGACTATAGACCCATGATTTTATATTATTTTCTGATAATATTTATTGAGAGACACCTGGGTTATGTAAACCTACCAAAATTAGCATTGAGATCTTATTGAGGCTGTTAATGAAAAAATAAATATTTAATATAATTGAATAAATATGTTTTGTGCCAATATTTCTGAGAACCTCCTTATATTTTTAATTATTTATCCCATCATTTCCATGAATTGATATTTTTAGGATGGATTCGTTTAAAGATGATTATCCCTTCCTACCCTGGTCTTGGTATTATGTGTGATTATCCTTTGAATAAGTGTGGGGTAATTTCTATGATGGACACGAGATGTTGTTACTAAGAATATGTACTATAGAACTATGTCTAAAATGATATGATGTAGTCCATGATTTTATTTATAATTTCCTATGTTGACCCTATTCCTTTGAAAAATATATAGAAAGAAAAATTAAAAGATTTTTGGTTGTGTGTTAGGAAGATCAAAAATCGCCATTTTGAAACCAATGAACCTGATGATAAATAATATGTTGCTCGGGGGTGGATGTGAGATCTGTTTTGAACATGAATTTTAAAAGATAATTAAAAATAAAATGAAAATAAAAGAACCTGGTACATTTTTTATACAAAATTGATAAACCCATGGATATACTTGAGCTTTTTAGAGCATTGATACGTTTTGATCTTGGAGGAGTTACTTAATTTCATTTTTCAAAATCTTTATGAAATCTACTTTAGTTATTACCCAGATTTTAAACATGACTTTTTACTTTTAACCCATCAAGCCATAGCCTCATGGTCATTTTAATCCCTTTTACTGAATCCCTCAAGATTGATTTTGTAATTGTATTTATGAAGTAGAGATGATTGATCAAACGAAAACATATGGTTAGGAACACGTATTCAGGGTATGAGAATAACTCTAGTGACATTTTACCTTCAGTGATGAGAAATTTATTTTGAGGTAAATTGAAATACATGTATTGAATTTACGGAAAAATTTTGAAATTGTAATTAGATGAATGATGACTATTGATAAATAACTGAACTATGAGGCATGGATGATTTTTTATGAAATATTTATTCTGGTGGAGTCAATTTTCCTACTTATAAATTATTCTGTTTTACTATTTGTAATAAATAGTTCCTACTTTAAAAACTGTTTCTTTTGAAATACTTGTTTAGATGATTTTTGATTGAGGAGAATAAATTGTTCAATTGTGTGGGAATATGTTAGGTTAAAATTATATATACATATTGGATATATTTATTTAAGGATTATTCATGATTTATTTGATAATGAATGAGGTTTTGGTTTATTTTTGTAGGAATTAAGAATTATGGACATAATGTAATAAATGATGATAATTACTAAAAATAGGATTTACACACCATGTATCACATTCAAAACATGTATACCTCATTAATAGAATACCTGTAGAGCCACAAACTAACTCATGAAGCTTTTTTATGATGTGTATACAATACACAAGATGCGAATCCATTACATGGTGTCCACCCTTCAAAGAACAGAATCCTACCAAAAGTGAAATTCATTAATGATGTGTAAAAATTTCAGGACATGCAAGTTTTGATGGCTCTCCCAGTCAAAGATATAAACAAATTCTTCAGTGGGAAATGTGGATTTCAAATACAAAGCATGAAAAAAACATACATGATCTTTAGATTTTGGGACAAAAGTCGCTTAATCTAGTACATTACGTGCAAGAATTAAACATCATGTATTTTTCAAGCCTATTAATATTACCAGTTCCCTCCATCTAATTAATGTTTTGAATAAAAATATTTTCTCCTGTTTTCTTCAACCTTTTTCTCTTGTTTTCATCGATTTTAATTCTAAACTAGATTTCATTCATTCCTTTCATTGTTTTATTGAATCCTTTTGATTTTTTAATCATTCTACTCTCATTATTCATTTATTTCAATTCTATTTCCATTATCTATGTCCATTTGAACATTTCACACCATTCTTTATCAATACATGCATTGTTCTTCCATATTTATTCACTAACAGTGATTTTTTATTGATTCTTACTTGATTTGATTTTAGATTACTCGTTATTAATTGTTTCATTGTGTGATGATAGTTTCAGGTAATATTTACATTGATTTCAATTTTTTAACATTTAATATTACTTTATTTAATCCTTTATTATTTATTTCTCAAATGTTTCTCGATTATCAATATTATGAGTCATATTTCCTTTATTTTGATCATCAGCACCAATGATGTATAATTAACCTAGGGTTAGGGGTTGAGAGTAGGTGTGATTCCGAGCCTAATGAATATCTATAATAATCCTTGGTAATCCTATGGATAATAATTAGTTTAATAATAATTTTTCATCATATTTTTTTTCAAAAACTCGAACATGGTATGTGCAATTGAATGAACCTAGAATAATGGGAGTTGATCCGAACTATAACCATTAGACTATGTTGCTTTATACATAAAATCCAAGTGTAATGTACCCAATTTTTTTGTTATACCTTGATCATGGTATAATTTTATCATAGTTAGATCTAATCTGTTTTACCAAAACCAATTTGTGACCATTTCACCACTTTATAGCCTAATCCATAGGATTAACCCAAGATATACCCAGGATTTTATTTTGTCATGATCCATGAGATCGATTATGATCCCTTCCATTATTTTTAGAATTAAATGTAAACTACCTTTGTTTAATTAAAACCAAACCTGATGAGTGAACCTGAGGAGTAATTTCTATGGGTTTTGTTCGATTGGTTTCTGACGTTCCAGTAATCCTTTTGTGTTCAACCCTAAACCACCACTTTACTATGCCATTATAGTAAGTATAGTTTGGGACTATAACCTTCTAATCTAACTAAAACCCACATTAATGAAATTATGCATCTGATATAGTTATCTATCATGAATGTGGAGTTTATAAAGAAATAGTGTGTGATGGTAATTCTTGTAGGGATGTTTGCGAATTTGAGTTCACAGTTAATAATGTTCCATGGGGTCAATTTCATCAAATGATATGGGATTTCATGATGAAGAGTGTTCTATGAAGTCAAGTTAATAGAAGAGTAGATTCAATCTCTCGCTTAAATATAGAGCATTAAGAAACACTCCCATATGTGTGAACAAAATTTAAACTAATTTGGAACAATGATAGAATATTTAGGTTGAGTAGTGCATGAGAGAACAACGAGCTTCCAATGTGTGACTAGTTGTGAAAAAGGAGGAAAATAGATTCCTCTACAAACATTATAACAAAAACATGATATTTTGTATTTGATACATCAGAATAATTCTTTTTTATGCACCTTGGACTATCCTAATTAAGTGGAAACAATGTAAAATTTCTATTTTTTGTGCATGATTTAATTTTTTATTAACATATTATTATGTTAAAAAGAGAGAATTGAGTTTTTCTAGTGAAATTAAAAGACCAATAGAGAAGTTATTTCAATCTTTCATACCAAGATTCAAACTACCATATTATGGGTTATAACCTAGTGGGGAAAACAAGAATTAAAATGAGATATCTATCCTAAAAAGTTATCTAATTTTTTGGAATTATTATGACTTGTACAACTAAAATGTAAAAAATTGTCCCCAAGAATTTGTGAGCCTATAATTTAAACTAATTTTTCTTTACTAAGAGGTAATTATTAATAGATCATCTCAAAGATCCTTAATATGGAAATTTAAATGATCCACATTATATTTATCTTTTAGTTTAAAATTAAATACATTTTTTATTTAAAGATTTGATTCTTTTCATTAATTACATGATTATTTTTTTCTATTTGAACAACATGGTATATTCAAAAATACATATTTTAATTGATCTCTAGAATTTTATAAATCTTCACATGAAAGATAACTTATAAAATAATATTAAGAGGAATAATTTAACTCTTTAATTACCTATTTTAGTACTATTAGTAATTTTTTAATATTTCTTGGTCAGATCATATTGATTAGCATAGCGAGTAGTCACTTTCAATCCACATAAAGTATTTATGTACATTTCTATTTTTTATTCTCTATTTCAACTACTTCTTTAGGAGATGGAAATCTGATATAATATTACGTTTCTTTTTATACATATAAAATTATAGCTTTGGATCGTTAGCTTGATCCTTATTCTTGAATATCTAGTATGATTTCTTTTTTTATTCTCATAATTTTGCATAATTTTATAACAAGATGAATAATATTAACATAAATTTTAGAAGAAAATAAAGAATTTTTTAGATCATGTGCCTTGAATGAAATTAAAATCTTTTTTTATTCATCATCCTCCATTTATTCTTTTTGATCTTAACCCTTCAAATTAATCTCATGTTTGATGAGGGATCTAATATTATCCTCAACTAGAATATTTATTATATCATTTTTCATTATATCTAATGATCTTTGTTGGTCCCATAATATTTTATTAACAATAATCATAGTGGTATAATCATCCCCAATATATTTTCATACATTCATTATGCATGTAACGTGAGTAAACAAATCCGTAATAAATTCATGTGAAAATTTAATAAAAAATTTGATGTCTTACCTATATATATAAGTTCTAGTTTCATTAATATTAATAATCTATTCAAGTGTAAGATTATGTAATTTATATATTTCATGTTTAGTTTTTCATTTAAATATACTATTAAATTACTTATGATTTAGAGCATAATGTAAAGAATTCATTGATTTCCAATCGAGTTCAATGTTGTTGTTAGACCTAAACCTATGCTTGGTGGTGGATTTATTTTTAATCAAAGTTTCATACTGTATTAAAAGGGTATTGAAATGGTAATAAGAATTTATATAACATGGATGATTTTTAATACATGTAGATACTTAAATTCAATTAGAATAATGGGAAGAGAAATTCTAGGAATATTTCTATTTCATATATGAAAGTTATGATTAGGATTTGTTCTTAAACAAAAAGATTGATATAGATGAATATTTTAACAGGTTTTTTTATAAAAGGATTTGAGGGAATTTGGTTGTGAAATTAATCACTCAATACACAATTATTGATCATTTTCATACTTTGTGAATATAGGCATAATAGTAATGTGACATCTAAATGATGAAGGATAAATACAATAAAAATGATTCTAGTGGGGAATTATTATCACACTGATAATTTTTATCTTGATATTTTATATTGTAAAAGATATATAATTAAACCTAATATATACGAATTACTCCTTTATAGATTTGTGGAAAAAAGAAGAATACATCCTAGTAGAAAAGCAAAGAGCTTAACGTTGCATCATTTCCCAGTGCTTACCCAAATTTGGATGAAATTTTCTGGAATGAGATAAATGTTTTCAAAAAGTAATGGTATATAATATAAAGAATTATTTTGTAATAATCGTATCAGTTTCATGAAATTTAGATGATTTTTTAATGTTTCTCAAAATTTATGAAGTTTTCTAAAAGAATGTTGTACGAATATGATAGATGAAAATTTAGAAAAGTTTACTGTCTCATGAAAGATAGAGTTTCATGAATAGGTATACATTGGAAGTCAAATTATACTTATTTTTTAGATAAGTAGAGTTCTTTTAATGTATTATAATTTTTGAATCGAAGGTTATATTCAGTAAAAATGTTTTTTGAGGAAATGTTTCAAGAATGAAGAATAAAGAGGAATTTTTACCAAATTCAAGTTACCAAATGAAAAAGATTCATAGTTACATGCAGTGTTGTTATTTTCCTATAAATATCTAACCCATAATGTATTATTTTGTTATAAGTGATATAGGCTTGGTTGGGGAAGATTATTGAGTTAAAAACTTTTCAAATTATCCACAGTCTGATGTTATATGAATGAGTTTTGTAATCTATATAGTTCCATGAGTGAACATATATGAATAAATGAGTTACAAGAACACATTATTTGGGTGTACCTTAGTTTAGTGATAATGTTTATCATTCATTAAATATATTTCTTCAGAAAAGATCATGCATTAGAACCTATAAGAGAATAGTTTTGGGATGTTCGGGTTTCACAAATGTGAAAGAATGTGTTTCTTGAAAGGAGAATTTTCACACAAAAAAATATGGAATATACATTTGAACCAAAAAAATGATATTAAAGAGAATAAATTCTATAGAATGATGAAATTAGAGTCTCATAATAATTATTTACGAAGCGTTATGACTCTAATCTACTGAATAAGACCAACATGTCTATAATGTTTGGAAGTACCTTCATCAACGTAGTTCACATAGGTGAGGAAGAGTCAATGTGCCTTGGGTGAGGAGTGTAAAAACCATAATTATTGTAATGGTGGGGTTATTTTTAGGGATTTATCATTATTTATTCATTTTATCCACCATACTACTGAAAAATAGTGGATTTTTGTAAAACTAAAAAATTATTGGTGTATTCCCCATGGACTATCCATTTGTAGTAACCCATGTAAAAATACCTAATTCCCATGGATGTTTTAATTTCTCACATATTTAATTTTCACAATGTGAGTTTTATTATAGGTAATCAATTGATATATTGAATAATGTTTCTACCAGTATGGGAATAGAATACAAAAAATTTTAACCAAAATATAGATAAAAGTTTAAATTTATCTATCACCATGACCCCACCCCCACTAGGTGTATCTAGTTCATATGTGTGATATAAAATAGTAGAGGTTCAGAATCAATTTTTTAACTTTAAAGTGATGTTCATATTTGTAAAAATGGATTATATGATGAATCCTATATTTTCTATGGACCATGATTTGATAAATTGTAGAAAGACATTCCTATATTTTTATAAGATTGTGGTGCAGTGGTCATGGAATTTATCTAGAGAGATATTAACTTGGGAATTCATAATTAAAAAGTGGGAATTAGGGATTGGAGAAGATTCAAAATAGACCCATTTCTAATTATGTTTATAAGAAAAATAATCATTGTCCTACTGCTAATGAAATATGGAATACTCTAGAATCTATTTATAGAAACAATATAGAGACAAATCATGTTTAGATGTAAACCTAAATAGATGGTTTCAATACATTAAATGATTAAAAACTAATAAACAAGGTTTTTGAAGTGTGTATTATGAAAACATTAATGTATAAGAAAAATAACAAGATGAAAATAGCCCAAAGAACACATACTAAAATCAAGGTGAATGACTCTAAATCAAAGATTCCATCTGAATCTTATTATGTTGTGGAAGATTATTGTAAATTTGGAAATTCAAATTTCTTCCTAAATAATATTGAAATATAATGTGTCGTTCATCTTGAAGTAGAGCATGAAACTACTCTTGAACAATTAGATATTCAAAGTGTGATAAATCATATAATCAGTGGTTTGATAAAATAATCAACGTAACATGAGGGTGATCTAGATATAGAGATTGAGCGAATAGAGAAATAACTAATAGATCCATCATGTAGTTTGGTGAACTAAAAAATCAATAAATATCATATACAAAACTTAATATCTCACTAAAAAGATTAATATTTTGAAGTGTTATATTGAAGAATGAAATAAAAAAGATGGGTCTCTTGAAGATGAAATTCATAAATGTAAAACCATAAAGATATATTTAATGATGACGAAATTGGGAATATAATATTTTTGGTAATTAGTGGTAATGATTAAATACTCACATATGATGTGAATTATGACAAGGAAGAATAGTCTATGATGTATGGTCATTAATTCAGACTATTTTTGTACCATGATTAATAAGAGATGTATTCATTATAAGAGAATGTGGATAAGTTGTAGATCATTAAAAAAGTGGAATATGCTATCATCAAATATTTGTGTATAGAGAACAAGAATCTAAAAAACATAATAGCATCCCTAAATATTTATATACATTATATGTGAGCTAATATAAAAAAGAAGTGAAATTCTTGAAAAAAAATCTAAAAATATCAGAAAAACGATGAACAAGGAGAATGATATGGAAGAAAACATACACCCCGTCAAGAAACAATTCTTGGAAATAAGAAAATATGAGAATGATGATATCTCTAGATAAAATAATATTTATTCTCTACTAAAGGATAAAGATAACAAGTTTAGTCAGATTGAGGAAAATATACAAATGTCTAAGGTAATGTTGAAGTTAAAGTTTCCCTCTAAATATTCATCTATGAGTGTATTATGCAATGCTCCAAAAATAAAATTCAAAAATAAAAGGAATAATATACCTGAATCCCAGTAGAAGGTTGTTATGAGATGATATTACAATAGAATAATTGGACACACTTGGATTGTGTGTCGAGAATCCCAAAGGCTCGATGATGGAAAAAGAATGGCATCATAAATATCTAAATAGATACATGAGGAGAAAAGGTATGTCATCAACGTAATATGTTTTATTTGTTCTCACCCTAGTCATATATAATAGAAATATAACTCAAATAATTCATGGAAGAAAAAAAATACACTATAAGAAGGTCTTATACTCTGGTGGCTTATAACAAAAGATCCAATAATGGAAATTGACCTGTTAAGTCGGAAAATAAGTACATTATACTGGAGATAAAACATTAAGTTCAATGATTAGTGTAAAAAGAACATATCATGATGAAATTATAATATAAATCTTCTCTATAAAGGGAAAAAGTGTAGTAAAATAAGGTAGATTCTATTCTAGTTCTGAGTAAGAAGGTTGTTCACATAAATAAAAACTCACCTAAATAAAAGAGGGTGTGGTGTCATACATGTATGTTGAAGAGAAAAAAAATGGAACAATGGTGAACATTGAAGTGAATTATCAAGTATTGAAACTAAGGATGCTATAAAATATATATAATAGAGGAAGAAGAAAGATCTGAATACCAATGGTATGATTCTTTATCCAAGGAAGAATCATGTAAAATGGTTCATGAGTGGGATGCCAAAGAAATAAATCTATATAAATAGTTTTTAATCAACATCTGTGAAAGTTTTCAAGACTTTAATACCTACATAAAAAAATAATACTATGCATATGGGTACATGATGTCTAATTTTATGTCCATATCAACTATAATTGTCTAGGAATTTGGAAAAATCATAAAATTAGTAAAAACATTGTAATAAAATATCAAAGGGTTAGTCTATTGAGATCAATGAAATTCATATTTTTGATGATTCCAAAGGTACCCCTCTCCATATGCATTAATTTATTTCTAATATATTTCATAATGATATAGGCTTAAGGGGTAGATACAATCCTATTGAAACTTGTTAAATGCGCATCTAAAAATTTATAGCAGATTAAATACATAATGTATGGATATTATTTTTCCTACAAAGAAAAGGAAAAGAAGGTGCCCAAAATAACATGAACCATGTAAACATACAAAGGACAAGTGATCACATGATATTTGTATGGTTATGTGAATTATTAATCTGCATCACTTAATCTTTCGGAAATCATGAAAAGCCCATTCGATAAGCCTCCTTTTTCTAGTTAAAGAATCCAAGACACTCGCTGATCAAGAAAAGGATTCCAAAAAAGTTCCTCCACTCCATGAAATGTGAAGTCCAGCATGTGCCTAACAATATTAAAAAATACATGTAAAATAAAGGATAAAAATATATAAAATATGGAGACCTTATTCAGTCATTGATTTTCACGCCACATGCTCATGCGATTAGAAATACCTCACAGATCCCTGACGACATGTCCAATTTATAGTGCATGAACTTGTTGACATGTCATCCCCATAATGGAAATGGATTCAGACATGTCCATTCAATTTTGCGTAGCCCCTTTAGCTTCATAGAAAATCATAAGGGTTTTTATGTTAAAATACTCATACATCATCAAGATACCCATTATGGGACCCACAGTGAATATCAGGAAAGGAGAGTGATTGTATTTGACAACACTCACATATCTTTTGAGATCCCCATCCCCTATAAATTAAAGAAGGAAACAAAAGGGGAAAATATGAAATCTTATTAAGGAGAGAAGATATGCGGAACATCACATGAAAGGTGTCATATGCCCTGGGTGATCACCATTTCTCACACAAGGCCACCCTTATCAAGATAACATGATCTCATAAATTACAATAGACATGTTATCTTGATCCCATAGAGGCCCCATTGAAAAGCTATAATTTTTTCATGAAGGACCCCTAATGATTCACCTTTGATCACACAAAATCCTTCCCATAGGCAACCTAATCCCAAAAAGACTCTTAAACATTTCAAACTAACCTAGTGAAGGTTCCTTGACATGTCTTCATGGTTAGAGAAAATCAAATTTATATGATAAGGAACAATAGACACAATGAAGATGGGTTGGTCTTATAAACATTGCAAATCATGCGACACCCCCTGGATTACCCACCACATGATCATACGAAGTGCATGACACCAAAATCCACAACTAACTCTTGTCCAAATCTGCGAGATACATGCCTCTCATGTAAGATTATTATAGGGGTGGAAATGCCTATAAATCCTTCCCCATCTGCATAAAAAATGGATCCCTCATACACGATCTATCTCACATGGATGTTTACGGGTATACATCTCAGAACGCCTAGCCACAAAATTTTAAATGTATTCCACTATGTAATATCTATGGAACGACCGAAGAGATCATGTATTATGCAAATGTTCTTCATGTGATCAATTTATAGATCATGTTATAGAATTTTGGTTTGCCTAGAGAATTATGTGAAGGATATTCTTCATGTCATATGGGCCATGTTGAACCATAAAATATGCTAACAATGGACAAAAATGAGGAACATGTAAAATGAAGTCTATAAAAAAGAATTAAAAAAGATGGGATACTTACCTAGAGACATATTCACTAATCCTCATGTGTATCAAATGACCAAATCAGATCATGAGACAACATTCAGACATGTTTCATGAATCATATGACACTCCCTCGACAAGTTATACAGATTAGGCAATGTCCCTTTCACATTCCAAGAAAGTTTCACAGTTCTCTCCTAGAATTCCACCCAAGTCTTGTGAAGTCCTTCTGGATTTCCATCCAAATATTGATATAGCCTCTATACATGTCATCCCAAATCATGAGGTGACACCATGAAATATTATCCGGGTCTCGCGATGACACTGCAACATGTCAGTCAACTCTCGAGATGTCCTTCGAACAATTCAGCTAGGTCATGTGGCACCCACCAGATATGCCAAAATTGATCATGATATATCCTCCAAAAAAGTCAAGAAGATCATGTAATGTTCATTGGACATGCTATATTTAATAATGTGGATACTTCAAGACATTCCATCCATGATCATGTGATTAGCTTTGGACAGTCAACCATGTCATACGACATCCTCCAGACATTCCATCCTTGATCATAAAATTCCATTCAATCATGTAATTTAGGTTACACGATGACTTATTGACAAGAAAATTAAATCATGAGATTATCTTTAGGAATATCCTCTCAAAAAACATTTCATGTATAGACATCCTCATATTTATTAAGAAGACAATCAGATATGTTAGGCATAAAATTAGGATGTGTCAAGTAGATGTCTCGGGACATGATAACCTTATCTAGAATATTTATAAGAGAAACATCTGTGTGTATTTCCTGATCAAATTGAACAATGAGAACTATGATTCATGTTATAAATATAATACAAAGAACACCTTACTAAATCCCAAACTCAAATAGGCATACACCTAGGTGTAAGTTCCTCCATTTATCTAATATTTCAACCATGGGGACCTAAACTCCCATATGGGATGATCATTTTTCCTTATCCACTACTGGATTGGGAAGAAAACTAAACTATGATAACTCTGATTCCTTCCATGACCTGGATACATAGGATTACTTCTTAAGGATTGAGAACTATATTAAAAATCTAAAGGTCTATCCTAGCACAGAATTCCAACATCATTATGCAGTGAGACCAATTACTTTCTATCCCTTGTTTCTCAGACAGATCACAAATCACATGGGCTTAGGGATTTTCAATAGTCACATCATTCAAATAATGAATGTCCTATGGCTAGGGAAACAATAATGTGAAATAAATAATCATTGAAATGGTTTATCTTCTACTATATATAGTAAACTACCTTGTGGTAACTCCCAAGGGCATGATCTAACTATGATGAATCTAATTCTTACCATAACTAGGGTACGTAGGACACCTCCCTGAGGTTTGAGATCAATACCTAGGCCATATGTTACCTCATATATTTACTTTACGGATGACTCTAAACTTCAAGGTTTAATGTATTACGTGGATTTTTATTCCCATAACAAACAAGATACATTGTACACCTTATAACTGATCAATCCCTTCCTTGAAATATTAATCATCTCCTTAGATGAAAACTCATTCCAATGTTCCATGTTATATGGATTAATCATATAAGAATCTACCCATTAATGGGAAATGGATGAAGAACCTCTAATACACACATATGGACTGTTTAATAGACATACGTTACACATAGAAGACTGCACACGATGATTTTTTAAGGGTAACCAACCCTATGTCAGGATTAAGAAGTGGTTATTTAACATATCTTATATAGTGACCCTAAACTTTTACACATATTATTACATGATATTAAGTATAATTAAATATCAAATAAAACCCAGGGATTTTAAATTCAATGGTATTTGTAATATTAGATATAAAAATAAATATCATGAAACTAAAATAAAATCCTCTTTTATTAAATCTTCTTAATGAGATCCTAACTTCGTTTAAGCCCGTACATCTGTATAACATAACATGGGGAATAAATTTTCAAAGCGATTAGCTAAAAATTCTGGTAAGGGAATAAATAGAAGAATGAAGAACAAAACACAGGTTATAAGTCATAATATGACAGAATAATAATGCATGGAATATGAATAATCTTATAGAATCATAACATATAGAACATGGAATCATTTAATCGTGGAGTCATTGAAACTTGGGAAAAACATATAACATGACATAAAAATGAGTCAAGGATAACCACCAAGGCCATTTCACATGAAATATCATGAGACTAAACATTAAACAAATTTATTGGAGCTTTATAAGAGTATAACCATCATAACACGTTGATTAATATGTGTTCTACCTGAAAAATCAAACATAAACATAAGGGTTATTGATTGAAATAAATGGGTATCATAATCATTTCATAAGGAAAAATTGGAATATCATAAAGGGGTTAATGAACAAATGGATTCAAATCATACATGGATATTAATAATGTCAAATTGGACTAAATCACAGCAGGTGATGACAAACTGAAGTAAAAGTAACTAAAAAGAGTGTTTAAGAAACATTATAAATGATCCACTTTGGGGCAGTTTAAGGGCCATTTTTATTGATTAATTAAAAAAATTATGTATAAAAAAATCATCAAAGATATATTTTAATGATAAAATGAGTGATTTTAGAATAATTATGGTGGCTTAAAATAGTTTATGGACAACCCTTGAAAATGGGTATGAAATAAGGTAGTTCCCTTTATTTGCGCTTGCTTATGGGGAAGATTGGAGAAGGAATTTTTTTAAACATGTCTTTAACCATTAAATAAGTATTAAATAATATTTATACATAATTTTGGAACATATAAAAATAATTTAGAAGATGTATATACAAATAAATAAGAATTAAATTGGGGTAAAGGTAGAGAAAGCGTAACCTGAAGGAGAAATTGAGGTTTATAAAGAATCCCTTACCTTATGTCTGAAAGTGTTATAAACTAAACGTAATTTCATGGATAATAAAATAAAATACTTAATTAATATATTTATAACATTTTATTTATGTATTTAATTTAGTATAATTTTATGACATTTATTCATGGCCTTTTTAATGAGTTATAAGACATAATTTTATCATTGGGAGTGTATATTTACAATGTTTTCATGATTAGTTCTCTTATATACGTGCATGGAGGGTCATGTAAAATGAGAATAATTATCCATAATTGAAGTTATATGTTATTAATGAACATATATAATATTAAATGGCTCATATATAATATTTTTCATATGTAAGGATGATTCATTAGACAAAACGTTAATGATATATGTGTAGATTATTTTGGAATTTTTTTGATCTTCATGAACTAGTTTTATTTTATTAATTAATATTATGTTTATAAACAAGTTACAAAGAATTAAATAAACCATAATACATATATTATAATTTTTTAACCATAAAAATGGATTTATGACCATCATTGAGGGTTGTAAAAGAAATTGAAATTCTTTCTTCTTCAAGGTGATAAATCAACACATCGAGGATGATGTTTTCATATTTAATAAAATTGTAGGGAAAAATAAATGATGTTGGGTTATTCCATAAAAATAATAAATTTATAGTATATAAAATATATTGGAGCTATCATGACACATTTAAATAGGGAGGTGAGGATAAGATAATATAATAAAATAAATTAAAAAGAGATTAAAGGAAAACGAAAGAGGATTTTAACTTTTGATATTGTTCTCCTTGAGAACCTCTTTAGGTAAAAGATTTTAGAATTGTGTTGAGTTAAAATGGTCATGGAAATTTGGGAGAGGCTTGGGAAGAGTATTGGGCATAAATTGGATAAGCTTCAAGGATTTTGAGATTTTAGTAGAAAAGGTGGTGTTGTGTGGTAATTATAGTGGGCAGAGGGATGATTTTTTATTATTCTATTAATTATTTTATTATTTTTTCTCTAGAAAATTATAGTGTTTTTATTGTAATTATATATAGTAGGTAGAGCATTATATTTAGATATAATGGTTCTTACATCATTTACACATTTAAAATTACTAAAAAATTAATGTATTTAACTTATACTTTCAATTATAGTATCTCGCTATTCACAAAAAAATCAACTATTTTAGGAAAATAAAAAAAACCACCATACCCATTTTTAGACATATAGAATTAAAAAATTTACTCAATCTTAGTAAAAATGTTTATAAACATGATAAATTTAATTTTTAATTGAAATCGTCGCTTCTTCAAAAAATATTATTTTTAAAATTATAACTGATTTTATAACACTTTGAAAATTTAATTAAGGTCTGATAAAATTTTAATATAATCATAAGAAAACAATACATAAATTAATGAATCTGTTTTATGAAAATTATTTTATTTTAAATCAGTATATTAATTATAAAATTTTAAAAAACATTTATGTTTTATAAAAATTCCAACACTTAATTTATCATTTTAAAAAAATTTAATTTCATATATTATGATTAAAATATATCATATTTTCATTAATAAAATACCCATATTTTATTTATACTTCCATACGTGAGGTTACAATCATGTTGGTCGGTTTACTAATCCTAAAGGTCAAATTACTATTCCAAATGTCATGTTACTATTTCATCGGTATAGGATCCTTAATTTCATAAAATGCAACTTATTTCAATCATTCTTATTTTATAATGTTTTTATTGTGTTATATATGTGATGTTTATGTGATCAAATTATATGAAGTAAATTTCCATGATAAAATTTTGTGTCCTTACATCTTAAATCTATAACAGAGTCCCGGAGTAGGAAACAATTTCCCCCAAAAATGGTGTGATGGGCCCAACCTTCCATCCTATAGGCCAATGTGAGTTCTTAAGTGCTATTGGGCCGGAAACCCCAATTGACTGCATATATTTGGAAAGAATGACTTTATTGATCTATGGATGTGGGAACTGTTGGATTTTTCTGTGGAAGAAAAACATGAATGGATGTACAAAAATCAAACCTGTCACATCCTAGTTTTTGATGTCTTATTTTATTTTGATTGATTTTTTTAAATTCAGATTTTCCTTTTGTTTCAATGTTTTTACAATAAAATTAAATGGTTTGGGAATATTCTTTTCTATTTCACGGTTTGTGAGAATATTTAAGGAGAAAACGGTGTGGCCTCCTAATACATATCCTCTCTTTAGTTCAATTTCATCATGCATAGTTTGAGTTTCATGGGTAGTTCATGGTTAGATTCAAACTGTGCATCTCCTAGGGGTAACTGTGGGGATCTTTGGGTGTCTCTATGTGAGGGCTCTTGACATGAACACGATTACCCCAAATCGTGTGAAAAGCATGCACATGGTTCTGCATCTTTTTGAAGAACGAACCCACATAGTTGGTGAATGGTTTACTTAACGGTGCTTCCAATCCATGGGCGTGTCATGTGAGTCTAGTATGGGATGCACCATTGGAGCATAGTTTCCCAAACAGTGCGTCCAAACCGTATACATTTCTCATTTTTATTAAAAATATCACATTACCTTTCGATCCTCTCGTATTTTAACCTAAAATGACCATTTCTCCCCCCTCATTTGGATCATTCTACCCTTAAGGGATCCTCCCATATTCCTAACACTTCCCACCTCTTTCCTAGGGGATTCTTGGGGATTTTATCAAGGTCTTAGGGTGATTTCTCAAGGTAATATCATTTTCTCTTCCCCATCTTCTTTCTTCTCTAATTTTATTCTTGGTTATTTTTCTTTATTCATTCTATTGGTCTAGGATTATTATCCCCTTGTTTTTAAATTAGGTGTTTTATCATGTAAAGGGTATCCTGGGGTTTTATTACTTCTTTGGACCTTCGTGGAGTTGTTTTGGGTTGTTGTTTTCAAGGAACAATGAGTTTGACGTAGGCTCCCTTATGCAGTGGCAATAGAATTTATATAATCATTGATTTATTAACTTTAACACCATGTTTTTTCACTAATTAGTTATGTATAATTCTTAGAAAAATTATTGTACATGAAATGAAGTAAATTTTCCCTATTATTTAATTGTATTTAATTGTTTTATTAATACTCACATGCAAAGTGTTTGAAAAAAATTCATGGTTGGCCTTTATAAGTGATTTTTGGTTTAAAAGTATGGTTATTACTTCATAAGTGTGTTTTGGTTCTTAAATGGTGATCCAAATTTCTCAAATTGGTTTTAAATGGATTTTTGGTTTCATAAGTGGTGTGTCAAGTAATTTTGGAAATATTGTTTCATTTAAAGATTGCATGAGGTCTGGTTGGCACTTTTGGAAAATGGTTCTCTTTGGAGAACCCCCTTGTGGTGAAACTCTTTCTTTGATGATTGATAAAGGTAATGATAGGTCCTTATAATAGGGATTGTCTTTTGAATTATTGATCGGGAGGTAAGGGGATCATCATTTGGGATGATTTGAGCGTGACACTTGGCTGTGTGGGTTGTGAGATGACTTTTTTTATTATATATACATTGTTGTTTGTTTGGAATTGCTTATCCCCCCCCCCACATTAGACATGACATGGGAACCTATCATAAACAGTGGATAATCCAAGAACAATATCTTCACTAGTTTAGGATCACACTATGGATAGCGGCCAATAGTACATATTTTTTATACTTTGGGATTACTCCCCTTAGTTAAGATAGGTAGGGTAGAAACGATCTTGAGGGTTGTTCAATAAGATCAGGTGTGATGAAAACATGAATAAGTGATAGTGTGTTCTAGATTATCACCTGATCTCTTACATATTACCATGCTTCCATGTAACTTATTTATCTGTGGTGGAGAGTTTAGGTGCTTAATCTTATTTGGTTACACATGTGTTGTCTCCCATTTCCCTCATTGTGTAGTTATTAGTCCTTCATCCTTTTAGGGTGTATCTCTTTTGTAAAAGTGAATAACGAGTTTTTAAATGATTCATAGAAAACGTATTTATAATGTTTTACACTCATTTTGACATTTTAAATAAAAAATAACTCATCTTACCCCTTCTATTTTTCTAAAATTCCAAAACATCATTCTTTTTGGAAATAAACTTGTTATAAATAAATTGGTAAATATTCCTTTAATTGTTTTTAAAAAGAAATGTACAAAAATTTATATTTATAGATTTTAATTCAAACTACTGGTAAATAAATGTTTTATTCAAAGGAAATTATTTGGGAATTTTTTATTTCAGAACACCTACTATGTTTTAATACTCACATATATGCTTTTATCTCTGTTTTTAACATCAGGTGAAGGTTTCACCTTTGTTTCAATCACCGTGGATTGATGTTGTGATTTAGGTTCGGTGAGTGAACCTCCATGTAACATGTTAATAATTTAAATTATTTTTCTTTTTCAATAAATTTAAATTATTTTATATCCATTAATTCACACAACACTGAGATTTCATGTGTTACACAAAAGAGAAGATTTCCTTGATAGCTTGCATTATACATATGACAGAGTTATACCAAACAAGAATATATTATTAAAATATTATTATTTAATATAAAAATACACAACCTATACATTAAATAACATTTATGAATAGTATTATCTATCTTATAAAAATATATTTTTTATAAAAATATAACATGAATTCAGTGGTTACTGATTATTTAGAAATAAAAATATAATCCAATTGAATATAATGAAAATATTTTTATTTTTCAATAAATTTAAAATATTATATATCCATTAATTCACACAACATTGAGTTTTCATGTGTTACACAAAAGAGAAGATTTCATTGATAGCTTGCATTATACATATGACCGAGTTATACCAAACAACAGTATATTATTAAAATATTATTATTTAATATAAAAATACACAACCTATAGATTAAATAACATTTATGAATAGTATTATCTAACTTATGAAAATATATTTTTTATAAATATATAACATGAATTCATTGGTTACTGATTATTTAGAAATGAAAATATAAACCAATTAAATATAAAGAAAATATTTTTATTTTTATGCTCCCAAAAGAGTTTTTTCTTAAAAAATTAAATTAATAAATATAATTAAATAATATTAATGAAATATATATGTTATATATTCAATAAAATATTTTTTATTTTCTTGCAATAGATTCTATTCCCCTAAGATAAAAATAAACCCAATCTTAATCATAAAAACAAATATTTTTTTAATGTTAGATTTATTTATTTTTGATAAAGAACCTATTTTAAATCAAATTTTTTATAATTTAATAATTTATATTTGAAAAAATTAAACTTTTTATTTTATATTGGAATATAAAAATTTACTTTTATTTATTTTTTGGTACTTTTCTTATCAGTTTCACGTTTTGATTACTAGTGAAATATAAAATTTTTTTATTGAAAACAACATTCCCTCATCGAGATATATTATAGTGTTTAATTATAATTTTCGTTGGTTTTAAAGTATAATTATATTTTTTTTATAATTTAATTCAATTTATGTCATTGGAATCAATTTTAAACTAAATTTAGATATAAAAACATTTCAATCTTTTACAAGTTTGATCCTTAGAAACCCGTTTTATCACCATGTCAATTAGATTAATTTTAAATTAATTACTGAAAATTAAGTGTTTTGAATTTTGAAAAATGGATTCCATATTTTCAATCATTTGTTATATATTATTTAAATAGGTTTATTATATTTTTTGTTCAGATTAATAGTATCTTTAAAAAAAATTATTACAATGGTTAAGGGTAAATATAGTAATTAAAGGTAAAAAATATATTATAAATATTATAGAATTACCCTAAAACAATCCATAATTTCGTTGCATGGATGAGATTCAACCAAAATCACCCATGATCTAAAATAATAAACTTTTTAAAGCCACTTGTGTGAGAGTATGACTTTTACTATATTTTATTTATAGAAGAGTTAAAGATTTCATACTCATATTTTAATATAATATATCATTTTTAATATAGGGTTATATAGAAGATAAATAAGACAATAAATATTTATTTGAAATATAATTTTTTTTTATTATGTTAATTTATCCTTAATTTTTAGGAAATAAATAATTATTTTAAGGTATTATACAATGATGATGCAATAATTTTTTGATTAATAAAAATATAAAATAAAATGTATTAAAAATGTTAAAATAAATATAATTTGAGACAATTAATTTTATCCAAAAACATTATATATGAACTATAAATATTATAGATACATTAAAGAATTATTTTTAATGTTATCTTGTGTATTGATATTTTAAAAAATTCAAGACATGAACAGTATCAAAATTTACATTTATGAATCTTTAAAATAAATAATATTTTATTAAAAGATATAAAATTTGTTAAAATCTAAATTTTTCCAAATTATTTTTTAAGGTTAAATATTTCATCAATGAACCATTTAGGGTTATTTTGGTATTTTATTGTAACTATCTTAACACATATAGAGTAAAAGGACAAGTTGTCGCATTAAGAGTTAAATGGTTCAACATAGTGTTAAAGACAAAAGGTAAGGCTAATAATGTAGCCTAAACTTTCCTAACAATTATTTTTTTTAGAGTATTTGGACTAATAATCATATTATATTAGAAATAAATATCATTTTATCCTTTTTAAATTTCATTATAATTTATATTAATTTAATATTTTGAGACATCCAAAAAGTTCCCCACACCTATATTTTAAAAGGGAACCTCCTCCATCACATAATCACACCACTTTTACCATTCTATCATGAAAAAAACTTAAAAATTACTCCTAATAAAATCCATATAAAAGTTCTGGAGGTCATAGAATTCCAAAAATACCAGCCCTATATCCCTTAGGAGGAGATTTAAAGGATGTCCATCGAAGAAGATATATTCATTTTTACTAACTCATTAAAGTTCATTTCTTCTTGTACTTCCTATTTCTGTGTTTTAGCATTATAAAGTAATAAATAAAATATCATAAATATAATTATATTTTATTATGATTATGTTAGAACCATTTTATACCTTTTATTTATCTTATGAAAAATTAAATCACCGTGTGTGTGTGTGTATGACCTACCGTCTCCACGCTTTGGTGTAAACAGTTTCTCATCACTAATTAATTTATATTGATATAATGATAGATATAATGGATATAAATAATTAATATGATACTATATTTATAATTTATAATTAATATAATATACTATTCCTTACCCTTTAACCATTAAGGGAATGATATCATCGCTCATGCATACGTACGCCTTACTAGCTCCACGACGTGATGAGATTCATTTTCCAGGTTAACAATTTAAGAATGATTATAATAATGTATATAATGATTAAATATAATATATATAAACTTCATATCATTATTTAGAAAAAATATATCCATCCTTTTTATAATAAACGAGACTTACATTATAAAACATTCATAGGAAAATGAAGTAGTTAACAACCAAAATAAGGGTATTAACCAAATATTATTAACAAAACGATATAAGAGGATTGTATATGATATCATAAATATTAATATGGTTTGTGAATATATTAATAACATTATTTAAACCATTATATGGGTGTTAAATCACATTCAACTAACTAAAATTCCAAGGTAAGGGTTAATTTCATGGTATCATTATTATTCAAGATTTTTTATATGTAAGTATCTACTGTTGAATATTTTTCTTCCAATTCCATGTTTCATTAAAATATTTTAAAAAATATTTTTACTATTATCCTACATATTTTTTAATTCTTTTAACCATGCTAGTCTTTTAATAAAATGGTTTTAAATGAATATTTTTTCGTTTTCGAAATGCGGTACATTATGACTTTTTTGAAAAAAAATACGGAAAGTGTGTTTTTTTAACTTATATGGAATTAGATGATTATAACATCATCATAGAAGCCTGATGTTTGGATGTTTACATTAAAATTTTACTAAGTTATTTTTAAATAAAATGTCTTCTTTTATAAATTTCATTATTTTAGATAAATGATTTTAAAGGAAAAAGTTATTTTTTCCAAGACATTTCAAACAATTTAATTTGAGTACATTCATATATGTCAACATTATCTATTTAATATTATTTTTGAATGAGATTTATCTTTTATGATACAATATATATTATTGTATAAAAGGGTTTATGATTAGTTTGACTGTAAATTTTCTCTTTTGAAACCATTCATAGTTTATGGTTAAAGTATAAATATTTAATATGATAGTTTTCAATACGAATATTTTTGTTGTTTATGTTTTCATATAAGAAATTTATTATACTTAGGACCTGAAGAACATGACCCACTATAGCCCCTATATGTATTGGTAGGTCTCATGATACAAACTAGTTTGAGTATTGTCTTATATGTAACCTGTTTATGTATGATGTCTTGGCTGAAACCTTAGAGATATGATTATGATGTCCGATATTGTGTATTCTCCCATTATGAGATTAGTAATTAACATTTCATGTGATATTTCTTCTAATATAATATTCATGTTTAAATTTAATTCTCACATGATTAATTATATGGAATTTTTTTATCATTATTCATTCTTTCTATATTATGCTTAGGTTATTGATTAACTAACCTGTGTATCAGTTCATCACTTACCCATAATCATTTATACTTGTTTATGATAGCTTATGATGTATATATACCTTTACTAATAATCTTACCTCCCCCTTTATAATGTTCTATTTCTCTATGTTATGAATAGGAATCCTTTGAATGAGTTTCCGGGAAGTTGAATTTTTTTCTTATGTTGTGTATTATTTTATTTTTACATTGTATTATGGGTATCATGTATGCTATCTAGCTTTAAAAACTACTAAACTGGTCATTCCTTTGGGATTTTATTCTTGGAAATCTTGAAAATGTAATATAATAATGCACCGTCTATATGATTCTTGTGTCGGGGAATTAAAATTAGTATCAAAGAAAGTTTAACAGCCACTTTGGAAACTTGATTTAGAAATCAATGATCAGGGACATAAACCTAAGATATACGTTGAGGATAATCATAGAAGGACATATTAGAATTTTGTTAAGGTAGATATTAAGTGGGTATTCCTAGTAATTTGTCCTTTACTTAATGCTACACGTGGATGTGGTTCTGGAATAGATGTACCTAGGGGTAGCAACTCTGACACGGTGCGTCAGGCCCAACTCAGAGTAACCTGGTATTTGAATACAGGCCTTACTATGCACCTGGTTTAACTCTACTAAGGTATATTTTTAGGATAATTCACATTTTCTTTTTAAACCATTATGCAGTATTTTAATGTAAATATGTCCCTAAAGAAACCTTTTTTACGGTTATGATAGTAGATACACAAAATTATTTCAATTTATGTTAAATATTTTATTAGTTTTTGGATTACAAATTAGGATATAACCCATCATAGTGTATATTTTAATTTTGATATGGAAACTAGTATAAGTAATGTGAACCTCACTAATTCATGTGATCCAAAGAGTAAGACGGCTCATATTTTTCGTGGTTATAATCGAATATTTCTATGGGAAATAGTCTCCCAAGAATTCTCATCATATGAGGACATAGTATCATTTGATAACATAATAGGTAAAGAGTTATATAATTATTATGGATTTGCAGGGAATCATGAGAATAAGAGGGAAAATATAGATAAAAGTAATTAGATAAATAAGTATTTTCCCACTTGTAATAATTATGGAAATAATCACCCAGGTACTTTTTTAATAGGAATTGATGTTTGATACAAGTGTGGAGAGAAATGCCACCATGTTTTGGATTTAATGTATATTAAAAAGGTTTCTAATGTACAATGATTCAACTAAAAGTATATGATACGCTATTAAAATTAATTTCTCATGTGTCAATGGAGTGTACGCCAGAAGAGGATAATGGATCATGGTCAAGATTATGCTACTCCCACAGATGAAGTGGAACAATTAATGTACTTATGTTGGTATTAAATAATTATTTCATTTTTCTATTTCATCAATTATGTACTGGTTATATGAATTATAGAATATATAAGGATTTTATTATAGTTCTATTTCATTAAGGATTTTATATCTAATGTTGAATAGTATCAATGAGAAAGAAAAGTGACTTAATAGAATGTTTTTGAAAAGCATATGTTTGAGGGAAAGATATCCCTTGATATGTTCCTAATACTGAGATAAAAATTTTATAATAAAGATATTATTGATTAGAATAAGGTAAATTTGATAGTACCGAATACCTTGGAATTGATTAATGGTTTTTTAAAAAAGTCATTTATTCCATCATTGATGGAGTTTACAACATTTTTAAATTTAAGGAATATATCCAATAATATATGTTATTTTTATTATAAATGGAATCATGAATGTTTTGAATAAATTTTTATTATAATTAATGTTTTTACCAAGTATCACGGGAATACATGATGAATTTAGTCACATGTTTGGAATGTGAAAAATTAAATCATCTTCAGGTTGTGGAAAGATTAATGATAATTTAAATTTTGAAAATTTTAACCATTTTTGAAATGGTTTAAGTTGATATTTTGAAAATGTTTTAGTTGTTAATTTATTACTTCACCCATGATTCAACTTTTAAGATATAATTATGTATAATTAGTTCAATTCACAACTAAATGACAAGATTTTGTTTATAGAAACGTAACTGAAAATTATATTTCGTTACATTCATTTAGAGTTAAATAATTCCTCAACTCTAGTTAAATGATCTAACAAAAGGTAATTTTTTTTTGCATTGATGGTATTTTAAATCATCATATATTTATGGATTTGAGGCCCTCAATTTTCTATTGATCATTCACTTGTTTGTGATTAATGACCACAATAACTCCCAACAGATATTCACATTTTCCCTCCATGTATATATCTCAAATTTTCACAAATATTCTAATATTAAAAAGCCATGTTTTCTGGTGACCTTCAAATTTACATTTCCTACTTATTATTAATATGTGTTGTTAACCATATTTTTGAAGTGTTTTCTTCAAAAATAGGATTTTCAAATATGAATCTCTTGATTACTGAGATCGAGTTTAAATGGTGAGGACACAATTTAATTAAGGTGTGGAGAATGAAACACAACACGAATTTGAAATATTTTTATTTCAACCAAAATATATTATATTCTATAACTTTAAGTGCACAAAACACTGAGTTATATTATGTTACATATAGAATCTACTTTCTTTGATAACTTGCGTTATATGCATGAATGAGTTTTACCAAACAATAATATGTTATTAAAATATTATTATTTAATATAATAAGATATAACCTAGCCATTAAATAATATTTATGAATTGATAAAACTAAATTATGAAAATATATTTTTTATAAAAATATAAGATTAATTCATTTGTTACTAATTAATTAGAAATGAAAGTTTAATTCAATTGAATATAATGAAAACATTTTCTTATTCTCTCCTAGGAATTTTTTCTTAATAAAATAAATTAATTACAATTAAAAAAGTATATTAATGAAATATATATGTTATATATTCAATAAAATATTTTTTATATTCATACAATATATTTTATTGGCATAAGATAAGAACAAACCCAATTTTATACATAAAACCCATTATTTATTTAAAGGCAATTTTACCTTATTTTATTTGAGAACCTATTTTAAATCGAATTTTTGATAGTTTTATATATTATATTTTAAAAAAATTAAAATTATTATTTTAATAATTAATATAAAACTTTAATTTTATTGTATTGTTTATATTTTTCTATTAAGTTTCATGTTTTGATGAATAGTGAAATGTACTAATTTTTTAATTGAAAACAATTTTTTTTCATCAAAGTAATTTATGCTGTTTAATTATAATATTGATTTGTTTTAAAGTATAATTATAATTTTTTTTATCCTTTAATCTAATTTATGTCATTTTAATCAATTTCACACTTAATTTAGATATAAAAACATTTCAATCATTTGAGAGTTCCCAAAAGTTCCCCTCATCTCAATTATAAAAGGGAACCTCCTCCCTCACATAATCACACAACATTGAGCATTATATCTAGAAAAAAAACCATACCATTTATCATAATAATATCCTTATAAAATTTACATAGGTTCATTCCTTCCATAAATATAATCCCTAGATCCCTTAAAAAGATATCTACAGGGTGTCTGCGAAGAAGAGGCAATCTTTTTCAAAAAAAAATTCATGTTCATTTCTTCTTGTAATTCCTATTAATGTGTTGTTACAATTATAAAGTAATAAATCCATTATCATATATATAATTATATGTTATTATGATTATGGTACTACCATTTCCACCTTTTATTCATCCTACAAAAAATGAAATCACCATGCGTGCATACGTACGACCTACCTTCTCTACCCCGTGGTGTCATCTTGTATTCATCGCTACATTATTTAGATGGGTATAATGATAGATATGAATGATGTGAATAATAAATATTACATGAAATTTATTCTTTATAATTAATATACTATCCAATTTTTTACCCTTTAACCATTAAGAGAGTTATATTGTTTCTTGTGCATATGTGCGACCCACCGTCTCCTCGATATGATGAGACTCATTTTCAATTTTAACCATTTAAGAATGATTATAATAATATATATATATAAAATGGGTAGATATAATATCAATGAACATAATATCATTATTTAAAAAAACATATATATCCTATGCATATTAAACAAGACTTACACGACAAAATATGCATAGGAAAATGAAGCACTTAACACCTGAAACAAGGGTAATAAAAGAATATTATTTAAAGAACAACATAAGAGGATCATATATGATATCATAAATATTAATATGGTTCTAGTATAAAGTAAAAACATGATTTAAACCATTATACATGGGGTTAAATCATGTTTAACTAAATTAAAGTGCAAGGTAAGAGTTAATTTCACAGTCTCATTATTATTCAGGATTGTTTATTCATAAGCATCTTTGGGGGAATATTTATCATCCATTTCCAAGATTCTTAAAAATATTTTCCAAAATATTTTTACCATTATCCTACCAATGTTTTAATGCTTATATTCAAGCTCTAATTTTTATAAAAATATTTTTAAGGAATATATTTTTTCAAATGTGGTAGTTTATGACTTTTTCGATTAAAATACAGAAAGAATGTTTATTTTTAACTTGTAAAGAATTATAATATTTTACCTCAGCCATGATACATCGATGTTTTGAATTTTCCTTCATTTTCATAAATGTTCCCTTTAAATATTATTTTTGATTTTATAAATTTGTGCCTTTTAAATAAATCATTTTAAAGGAAAATGGTTTTTTATCAAGACATTTGAAATGATTTTATTAGACTATTTTCATATATGTCTACAATCTTTGTTGAATCTTATTTTTAATTGAGGTTGATATTTTATGATTCAATCTACCTTATTTTATTGAATGTTTTATGATTAGTTTAACTATGGATGTGCTATTTTGATACCATTCATGTTTTATGGATAAATTTTTCACATTTCATATGATCGTTTTCAATAAAAAGGCTTATGTTGTTTATGTTTTCAGATGAGAACAGAATTTGACATAGTAAGTGACTAGTAGGGACCACTAAATCCCCTTGGTGAATTAGTAGGTCTCGTGAGACAAACTAGTTTGGGTATTGCATTATGTTTACCTATTTATTTATAATGTCGTCTCAAATCTTTGAAGGTATGTTTTTTATGTATGTCATTATGAATTCCAACATTATGAGATTAAATGGTGTATATTCAGTTTCATTATTCGAATAGTAGAATATCTATGGTTATCTTTCATTCTTATGTGATTAGTTATATTAAATTATTTGATCATTATTCATTCATATCATATTATTCTTAGTTTATTGATTAAATGTAATGGGTATTGTTTTATCACCTTTCCATAATCATTTATGATTGTTTACGATAGATTCTACTATATATATATACCTTTTCTGAGCATCTGAGGTCACCCATTTCTTAAATTTTCCTTCCCCAGGTTATAAAGAGGAATCCTTTGAATGTGTTTCTAGGATGCTGAGTTTTTACTTTTTTTATTCTTTATTTTATTTTCCCAATGTATTATGGGTATCATATATGTAATGTATCATTCCAAATCTGATAAACTGATCAGTTCTTTAAGATTTGATTCATAGAAATCATGCCAATGTAATATAATGATGCACTGGCTCATGGATTCTAGTGTTTTGGTGTTACACTTTGGGTCACACATAGATTCTTTGGTTGTTCGGTTTAGTTTTGTTTTATTTTCAATTTGTGATTAGTTTCGTGACTGGTTTACATATTTGTTGGATTTGGTGTCCTAAGACCAACTTTTTTTACTCTAATTACATGAATATTTGATGTATTGAATACTAATAAAGATGATTATAAAATATTGTTTTTATTTATTAATGAATCTAATGTAATAATTCCCTAGAGTATATGTCATATTGAAAAGGTCATAAAAGTTCCCTGTTATGATGAGAACCTTGATGTGATATGACTATATTCTCAATTAATGTTCTGTAGTTGGATAACATGCTATGATGGAGCATATAGTACAAAAACTATCAGGTGAAAGTACTCATAAGTAGGTTAATATTATTCTCATTAAGTTTACACTTATTAATCTCCAAGATGAGAGATTATGGGAACAGAACCACCAGTAGGAATTATACATTATTTTGTTTCATAGGATATTCTTATCTACGTGCATGTGTGATGGTTTTTAGACTTTAAGATTATTATTAATGAATATTAGAGCTCATGTAATTAGATTTATTTCATTAACCATGACAATAATATTTCATGGTGAAGTTAGGTATGTTGGGTGTATCATGAGTGACATGTCATTAATGAATAAGTCAAGAAAGGATTTTTCCTTTATATCTTTATAGAAGTTTACATGTCATACCACTGATTGGAATAAAACTGTCACCTTAAATTCCTAGGCCATGGTGTAATGATGATTTTATATTAGATAGTTAAAGAAAGTCATATCGATCATATTGGTTGGTGACATGGATGTGAAATATTCTCAATAAGCAATTGTGACAAAGGGATTATATTACACAGTGGGAATTCATATGTGGTTATTGATATTGCAAGATTATGTTCTTTCTCTTATGTTCCTTGAACTGTTACTTGACATTAATCTTGGAATTTAAGAAATCCACCCTAATACCAAAGATAAATAATCCTAGAGGGTCACACACTAAAAATTTCCACTAATCTATACTAAATTATATTTCAGTTTAATTAATGGAATAAATATTATTCTCATGTTTGAGGGAGAATTTTATTCATGTTATGTTGATTTTATAAAAAAATAAATATTTATTCGTCGTCTGGTGAATAAAATATTTATTTTATTTATTGAATATTTTAATAAATATTTATTCACAATACTACGAATAAAATATTTATTTATGAATAAAATATTTATTTTATTGTTAAATAAATGCTATTGGAGTTTGAATGGACCAAGACTGAGTCTGATGACAAATATTAATTAACCAGACTATTACATAATATTTGTTATAGCACCAGTTCTCACACACCATAAAATAATAATTATATAATTATTATTATTCTTCAAGGCATTTATTAAAGGAAATAAATGTTATTTAGTAGCTAGTATAAAATTAAATAATATTTTAACATAAATCTTAACTCTAGAATGATGCAGTTATTTCTATTATGTAGAGTATCTAAAATTGATAATAGAGAATTTTTGTGCACAACATATATTCTCCCAACTCCTCCTCTCTCCATCTCAAGGACGAGAAGTGAAAGAGAGATTTCTTCAAGACTGAAGAATGAGAAATCAATAACGAACAATGTAATACATTCGAATCGCTATGATAACACCTAATAATCGAGTGGTGTTTCTTGGAGATTATAATAGAATGTGTGGATCACCAATAGAGGGATTTTATCCTTGGATACTCATATAACAATAAATGTAATCCAAAAGGGTTTTTTCAGATGGTCATCATTCACCAAAAATCAAAGTTCCTATGGCTAGATAATTATTTCTCCATATAGTAAATTAATTAATTATAAATTGGATGTGAAATATACTCACTCTTGGTTTCAGGAAACTATTTTTAAAATAAATTTTAATATATATCCCAACACCACATTTTTCCACTATATCCCAAACCAACAAGCGTAATTATAGTGGTCACATATAAATTTATAATTATTTTTTTTATTGTTGAAATGTGAACAATTATGGTTTGATTTTTATTTCATGTTATTCATTTTTTAATAAACTATTAATTAACATGTTATAAAAAAATTTATATTGTTCTTTCAGTGTTTCATTTTCTTAAATGTTTAAGATCAAATAAATAATGGTAAAAGATGCCATCTGGAAGTACCAAATCATGGATCGGTAAAATTGGGTTACACGGTGTGTAGATGGAGCACAAGTCATATACCCCTGGACATTGTGTCTATATGCGCCAAGAAATTAATTACATGCAGTTATTTTATTGAAAGGTATGTGTTGACCAAGCCAACATGGCACTCGAAAATTAGATACATGGAGTGTTACTAGTACATACACACCATATAGTTTTTCTGATTCAACACACTGAATCCCCATGCACATGACTTTGATATATGAAAAATGAGGTACTTTGTGTGTAGCTTCATGTACACACCGTGTAGTCACCCATTAATGGAAAAAAATACATTAAATTTAAAATTTAGAATTAAATCCTTATTTTGTTGGTTGTCACACCAATGTGTGTTGGATATTTTAATAATCGTTTAAAATAAATTTAAATGGAAAATTAATTTATTGTAATTAATATGTCGTTATTTTTTCTGCCATTTATTTTCCATGAATTCCATTAATGAGAAGTATCTCCAAATAAGATCATATTATCATTAAGATGAAAGGTAATTACTTAATTAATAAAATCACATTTATCTTAAATAATTAAATAATTAATAAAGAAATGAATTCTAGATGTTTAATTTTGTGTATTTGTTGTATGTATGACTGTTCATGATATTGACCAATACCTTTGAATATGTTGGATTTTATAATTTAATTTATTGGATGAGTCTTTAATTATTTAATATTAAATAAAATGATATCCTATGAGTTATCCCTCCCTCCATTATTATATAGGACCTACGTGTTTAAGGATATTTATATAATACCCTTTAAAAATCTTTTAGTTCCCCTCACCTGCATGTTAGTAATAAATATTGGTAATTAATGGAGAATAATAAGGTCTGTGGAGGTGTTTAAATATAGAACTATAATTATTTTAACCTGGGTGATACACTGGTGGATAGGTGGAATGTTGTAACACATGCCAAGACCAACAATAAGAGTTATTTCCCAAATACCAAATGATGATTTAATGTCTACTCATTAAATCAACAGTTAGATAAATATCATGAATGAATCATTTATTTATTTATTTATTTACATCTATAAAAATATTTATTTTATGGATGCAAGGACGCCATCACATAAATAAACTAATTAATGTGTAACGATGGAAATTAAATAAATTAATTATTGGTAAATGTTTTATCTATCATGGTTAATTAATTAAGTAACATTCAATTAATATTAAAAATATTTTTAAAGGATAAAACAAGATAAAATGTATGCATAATAAATTAAAATCACTCTATTAAATATTAATTCAGACAAATCTATCCATTACATGATTGGGATTGGTACCATATAACTACGTGTAGAAAATATCAAAACACTGTACACTTACATTTATCGTGGAGTTCTCATGAGAGTTATGGATTGAATTTACTAAACTTTTATTGATTTCAATGGCCAAAGACTTTTCATTACAAATATGGAGGTATATGTTGAGGAAATACAAGAATGTAATTCATGATAGGGTAATACACTCAATATATCAAGGAGTTTTGTGTCCTCAGTTGCAATACCACCTACCTAGTTACTTTATTATGGTTTTTATGGGCAAAGTATGGATCATTAACAAAAGTAACAGGGATCATTTCCACTAAAATATTAATGAAACTAGAAATTTTAAGTGCAATGGTGAGGGTTTTTGTGACATTATAAAATAGTGGGATATTTAACATAGACATAAATAAAACATTTAATTTTTTATATCTCACTTATTTTGTAATCAAGAAAAGTAATAATAATATTCTCTTTCTAATTGTAAAACAAAATGACAAGATCATCATCCAAACAATCCCTATGATCAATATTGGAGAATTATAACATTCTATATGGAAGTAACATCTATTAGGACTAATATGACAATGATGATTATCATATTCATGTATTTTCTATTATTTCCATGTTTGTTTAGATGAAAATAACTCACCTCACTTTTTATTTGGTGAAAATCGGACTAACCATTGTATTCATGAAAATTAGACTCATAATGGTTAAAAAATTCCATTGTATTAGAAATATGATTTATTCTTGAAATTTTCCATCATCTTGAGGATAATATTGCTTGAAAAAATGGATCATCATAATCACCTTGATTCTAAAATGAAAGGTTTAATCTTAGTGGGGAAGAATCAGATTCTGCATTACAATGATATAAATATGATGATGCTTTGCTGCTCTTCGAGTTCTCATAAATCATAATTAAGTAGTAAAATTATGACACGTTCTTTATTAAATAAACTGGGATAAAAATATTCTTCCAATTATACTCAAGTGAGAAGGAAATAAATATGTTTATTGGGATGTTGCGGTAATTTACTTGGTAAGTTCAGACAATGTTGGAGCTGATCTTCAATATAATAAAACTCATGAAGTGAGTAATGATACATAATGATGTTTGGGAAAGAATAAATTTGGTAAATCCAAATATTTACAATCTCAAGATCATGGTAATTAGTTTTTTGGATGCAAATTTGTTAAAGGACAATGATCTTGATCATAATGGAGAAAGAAAAAAACTCAATTTTTTTGTCAACTTCTTTCATCTTTTGGGTCAAAAGACATCATATCAATGTTTTTATTTATTCATCCTAATGATGAACAGAAGAATTAAATGTAATTTAATTACATTGTTCAAATGGGTCAAGAGAAGATAAGAAGAAGAATATATTGTATTACATTTTTATTCATTGTAACGAGGAAGATCATAATAAAAAATAAAATTGGAACCAGACTGAGGTTTTTAATGAAATATTAAACAAGTACTGTAGATTTTAGAAGATTCAGGATGTTTTTTAGAAAATGAGAAGAATTGAGAAGTGTTGATTAAATCATAAATATATCTTAAATTTAAGGAAACATGAAAATTCAAATATTTTGGATAAGTGGGATACAATTTCTAAATCCCTCCCAAACCATATTTGGGTCACCTATAAAAGGATAAAGTACTTTTTAGTTTCTGATGGATGTACTATTCATGAGAAGAAGAGACAAGAAAACTAATTTTCTAGGTATAATATGATTTTGGATTGTATTTCCTGAAGAATTATTTCCTGAAATAAGTGAAAGGATAAGAGAAAAGTTTAAAATGTATCAAGATGATTGTTGTATTCAACTGATTATTATATTCACACTGTCATCGTATTCAAATTGCCATCAAATCGGGCTAGATAATCATAATGGGAATATCATATCGGGTTTTCCAGACTGAGGAATAATGATTTCAAAATTGTCTCAACCATATATTTATAAAGTTATACTTTCTATATTGAGCTATTAGACTAAGAAAATCATACTGGGAAATTAGACTGAGTTTTATATCCAATGTTAGGAAGTTTTTACTGGTTAAGAAATTTAATAATTTTTTTAAAATAATACATTTGGGAAAGATGATAAATAATCACAGTAACATGTTTGTTATAAAAATTGGGTATTACATCATTTGTACTAGAAAGAGAACACGCACTATTGAATTGTTTACATAGTGATACATGAGTGAAAGGGCATATAATACTCACTGTATTCCACACAAAAGGATTATTTTCTAGTGGATTGTTTAGTATTAGATTATTTATAAACCATAATATAGACTTATATATTCTTGTTTAAAAGTGAACCTTATATATAATTTTGTTCCATTGGATGTATGATTGATTTGTTTTCAGCAGGGAAAAAATATTTAATTTGATGAAAAATTAGTTTCATAAGAAAGAAACATAAGAATAAAAATATATCACTAATTCACACATCCCAATCTCAGTGACACAATTATCTTAATTTGATGTTAATATTAATATCAGAGAAAAATATTCTATTCTCTTATTCATTACTTATTTTTTGAAGAGAATATGATACAAAACAAGAATTTTGTAAATAGTATATTTGTCCTTGTTTTTAATGGAACACACTATCATATATGGAAATATATAATATTATCTTATGTTAGTTTTAATAGGTAATATTTTCTTAAAGCTACAATAAATGGTTTTCCTCCAACTGATTAAAACATTCCTCTTACATCTCTTCATAAGAAGAATATTTAGAATAATGGAAGGGCCATGAATTATTTACTATCATCACATTCTAAAAATGAAAATTTAAGGTTAAACTATATTTCCATTACCAAAAGTATAATGGACGGGTAAAAAAACATATACAAAGACAATAAAAAGTGAAGAAGGAAAAATTAAAAATCTAGAGGTTGAATTATAAATATATGAAAATGGGTGGGTATGAATCTGATGAAGACCTCTTAACTCAAATAAATGACATTTTCATTAATAAAAATTGTATTTATGAGAAGATATAATATTATATATTAGTTGATAAGATCCAAAGAATTGATCCAGATACATTTGATGCTTAATTTTATTCATTACAAGATAGAGATCATAAAACATTATCTCTAGATGATTATTATTATACTCTCATCACTTATGAAATGACAAGGGAGAATGCTATGAAATGAAAAACAATTCTTGATAATGAAATTTCTTTCAAGGATTCCACAAAAAAATTCAAATAATGTTATTATTTATGAATAAGATAGTGATTATGATTTAAAAATTGAGGTATATAAAAATATTTATGATATCTTGTCCTTATTTTCTAAAAATGTAATAATATTTATAGGTAAATACAAAGGGAAACTTCCCTTGAAATTCATTGAATGTTTACTTTTTGGGCACTTCACAGATACTTTTTCTTTAACGAATGAAAGAATAGGATAGTGATGAAGAAGAAATAATTCCTTGTATATCATGGGAGAAATAGGGTGATAAGGACATATCCTTTTACATAGGGAAATATAAAATGTTCTTCAAATCTAAAAGAAGTAGTTTTTTATCCAAAGACGAAGAAGAAGAAGAATACGATGATGGTGAATCCAAAAAATCTATTGACTATGGTGGTTATAATACTTTTATTACAATAGCGAATAATGATGAATTAGAAACCATTAGTTCTAATGAATAAAAAAATTGACTAGAATATAATCTAAAATAAGAAGTGAAATAATATTTGAGAAATATTAAAAGGAAAGATTAAAAATAAGAGAGTTAAAAGGAAAGATAAAAAATTAGAAAGTTAAAAAATGAAAGTTATTCAACAAACAATCTATAATTTTTTCCTGATGGAAAAGTAAATTTGGTGAAATAAATTGATGATTTAATGAAATATCTAGATGAAGAAAAAATTCATAATGAACATATAGAAGTGAAGTTGAAGGAAAAAATAATAAGAGTTGGTACTTGGCCAACAAAAACATTATAAAAATGAATATAAAAATACAAGTTTCAAAAACTCTATCTCTGATGGTTGTGAACATTCTTCTAATAAGGAACCTGATAAGGATCAAGAAAATTTACCTTCAAAAGTTAAGAAGAAAGATGGAATTTTTTCAGAAAATAATAATGATTGGAATGTTATTTATGTGGCCAAAATTAACAACATAGAGGATTTAGACATTTCTAAAGACCCTGAATTTGAAAATATATCTAAAGATGTTAAATAAATAAATGTTTCTAATACCAATCATTATGATAAATCTAAAATGAAAAATGATCTTAAAAATAATATTATAATTGATAATAAAATTTTTGGTGATTCAGATAGGTAATATAATAACATTGCTGAGTAATATGTTCACAAATCTGGTTCGTATGGATGTTTCAGAGGCGAAAATTCCGTCTATGGCTACTGCTGATATTGTGGTAGATTTAGACATATGAAAAATATGTTTTGGTTCAACCAACAACATTACTATTATTCACTAGTTTATGAAAAAAAAAGTTAAAGGGGGACTCAATCTCCTCAAAGAAAGAACTCTGAGAAGGTTGTTTGGAAGAAACCTAAGAAGGCTGGAGTAAAAATTGAAAATAGGTTCCAACCATTGGAATTTTTTTTGAATGGTGTTAACAACCTAGAATCATTTCTAAAGGATGTCGTTTTTTTACCATCACAATAAAAGTTTCTTAACAATTCTCAAAAACTATAGGTGAAGAAAGAAAAGGGAGAATAAAATTCTCTTGTTGTTGAAACCGCTTAAAAAACAACAAATGGAGAATGAACATGCATTATTGATAGTGGGTGTTCTTCTCATATGAAGGTATATTTAATGTTTTTTAATAATGTTAAAGACTTTAAACAAGGAACAATGACATTGGGTAATGATTAGTCCCTAAGAATCAAAGGCGTTGAATTAGACATTATTGGGAAATAAAAGTTAAAATCCAAGAAATCTATATATGTCGATAGAATGAAATAAATCATTCTAAGTGTTTAAAAACATTATTATGAGTGAAAACAAGTTATTTTTAGAAATGATTATTTTCTCAAAAAGTTAAGAAGATTCAGAAATTGTTACAAGAGGCCAATGAACAAAAGGAAACTTGTTTCAATTTGGTGAAAAATGAGACTCTTATTATTTGATTATGGTGGAAGTGAATAGTTGTGGCATAAATGGTTTGGACACTTGTGTCAAAGTAACATTAGAAAGTTATAAATTCAAGATAGTTTCCATGATAATCCTAATTTTCTAATAAGAAGTGATCAGTGTTGCACTATTTTTCAGAAAGGAAAAATTGCAAACTCAGTGCAAAATAAAGTTGGGATTTGTCCAAAAAATCCCGATAACTTATTCATTATGATATCTATGGGACAATTATCAAACAATAAATAAATATAGATAAGTACATCATCACATTAATTGATGAATTTACTCAGATTATTTGTTTTATGTATATTAAACACAAGGTAGGTGTTATGAAATTTTTTTAAATGTTTTACAAGGAAAGATGAGAATGAATGTGAGTATTCAATAAAGAATTTGAGAACTGATAATGGTTGTGAGTATAAAAATGAATAATTTTAAAGTTATATTGTGACACATGGAATTATATGGGAGTATTGTTCCCCATACATTCTCAAAAAAAATGGGGTATCTAAAAGAAAGAATAGAAGTTTGGTGCAAATGGGGAGAACCATATTACTTTAACATAGTTTTTCTCATTTCTAATGGTCGAAACCCATGAGTATTGATGTGTATATTCAAATCCAAATTTTCTATAGTCCTTGTTTGGATATGATTCCATATAAAAAATTTATTTAAAAACTCAATGTCTGAAAAATATAACTCCTTTTGGGAGTCCATGTATTATAATGAAGAAAGGTCAAAATGTTGGAATGATTGAGAAGAAAGGTGAAGATAGAATCTTTTTTGGATATGATCCTGAAGTAATAGGATATAAGTGTTTTAACAAATAAATAATAATAATTTTTGATTCTATTGATGTTAAGTTTTTTGAAATTTTAGAGGAAGATAAACATACTTATGGAGATAAGAAAATTGAGCATGATAAAGAAGTTTTTGTTAACATTTATAATAAGGATATAGACAATTGTAATCCTACTCAAGAAGATGAGTCTGACTTAGCTATTTCTAGTGATGAGGTAGAATCTTAAAAATCTCATCCCAAGCTAAGGAAGCAAGTGGAAACACAAAATATTATTTGTGATCAATATAAAAACATTCAAACACAAAGAATAAAAAATGATTTTACAGATAATTCATTGTATTCAAAAGATAATCCAAATGATGTGAAAGAAGATTATAAGTAAACAGAATCGGTTCAGGCCATGAATGAAGAGATGGATGAGATATAAAATAATGATACATGTGAAATCATACCTAAGATAGATGAAAAAATTATATTAGTACAAAGTTGGTTTTTTCAGATTAAGATAAATGAAAAAGATGAAGTGATAAAGAACAAGGAAAGATTAGTGTGAAAATATTACTCACCAATTGATGTTGTTTATTTTTATTAAAATTATTTTTCTAATGGAAAGGTTAGAAACAATCATAATTTTTCATATTATTAATGCAAAACAGAGTTACAAATTTTTTCAAATGGATGTGAAGTCCGCATTTCTAAATGGGGATCTTGATGAGGAATTTAATATTTATCAAAGTAGTGTATTTATTGTTGGGAATGATGAAAGTTATATATGTAGATTGAAGAAAGACTTGTATGGGATATAACAAGCTCAACGATAATGAAATTCCAATTTAAATACTTGCTTAAAAATATTAGTGTTAATAAAGGGAGAGTTAATACAATGATTTTTATCAGAGAAAGTCAAGAGTTTTCCATCATCATAACTGTTTATGTTGATGAAATTATATTTACTTATAATGATGAACGATCTTGGGGAATATTTTCTAAAAAATTAATTTTATTTAGATGTACATGATAGTGGAAATTAAATACTTTCTTGGGTTAAAAATTTTACAAAAAAAACACATTTTTCATTCTCAATAAAATTTATGCTGAGGAAGTTTTTAAGAAGTCAACATGAAAATCTCAAAACCTATTTCTACACCAATTTCAGTGGGAAAAAGTTTTCTAAATATAAAGAAGGTAAGGATGATGAATAGGAATAATTTTAGAATCTGATTTGAATTTTGTTATATTTTATTACCTCAATACCCAACATTGTTTATGTATTTAACATATGTGAATGATTTTAGAGTGATATTAAATAGTCACATTTACTTTTTGGAAAATGAATTATCAAATTCATCAAAGGAACGTCAATTTTTGGAATCGAGCATGATAGATAAAAAATTATTTATTTGTTTGAGTATTAAGATTTAGATTGGGAAATAAATGTTTATGATTTAATATCCACATATAATAGAGTATTTTTTTCTAGGGAAATGTTGTGTTAGTTGGAATAAATAGAAAAATATGTCAGTAAATTCTACTATGGATCAAGATGAGTATGTTTCTTCTACTGAAGCTGCTACCCAAATTATCTAGATGACGAATTAGTTATAAGATTTACTTATTGAATTGGAGATACCCTTTCTCTTGGGTTGTGATAATCAAAGTGAAATCAACCATACCAGAATTATGGAACAAAATTATTGATAAAAAAAATATTGATATAAAATATATTTTCCTCATATATTATGTCGATAATAATAATTTGAAGCTACAATATGTTCCAATATCAGAACTAGTTGATGACATTTTCTAGAAACCTATATTGAAGGATGCATTCTCTTAATTGGGGAAGAACATTAGTGTCTAACCTCTTTCTAATAAATGTTAAGGTATGTGTTTTTTTCCTCTCTCTCATTATACCTTTCGATAGTGTTGTAAAGGGGGGAAAATTTTTTTATTAAATCTATCCTTAAAGAAAGCATGTTTAATGGGGGATTTGTGGGTTAGCTATGAATCTACCATTTCATGTGTGTGAACTATTCAAAATTTTTTTCTGGAGTGGTTGTAGGAAACATTTTTTTATTCTAGGAATGTTAAAAAGATTAAAAAGAGAGAAAAGTTGTGAAGAATAGTGGAAGAGGATTTCATGATAATTAATTTGGGATAAAATGGTATTGCTGTCAGTAATTATTGTTTTCATAAATGAGTTATCCCATGTAGGCTTACAATTTTTGATAAGTAATATATAGCTTGAGTTTAAAAAGTTTTTATATTTATGAATGTTGGGTGCAACAAAATATAAAGGGGAAGATTTCTAGGACCAAGATGAAAAGGATGATGATATTATTTAGCTATTGTCTTTTGTTTTAAAGGAAGTTTTGAAGAAAATTAATCACCTCACTCTATATTTTCTAAAAATTGGGATAACCAACATATTTAAGAAAACCACAATCACAATGGTTAAGAAATTCCATCAAATTAGGAATATTTTTTATTCTTGAAAAGTTCTATCGTCTAGAGGATATTCTTCCTGGAAGAAAAGGATCATCAAAATTACATTGAGTACGGAATGAAATGTTTGATCATAATGGGGACGAATCAAATTATACATTACTATGATATAAATCTAATAGTGATTTTATGATCCTATATTTCTCATAAATCACTAGTAATTTATAAAATATTTGATGCAATGTTGATGAATTAAAGGGGTGGTGGAGATTCTTCCAATCATATTTAGGCTCAGAAGGAAATAAATATGTTGACAGGGAAGTTACAATATATTCCATGGTATGTTAGATTATTTTTAAGCTAATTTTCAATATAATAAAATTCAAGTAACAATAATAAGTTTATGAAATAAAATGTTAGTAAATACAAATATTTATAGTCTCAAGATTAGCATATTGTGTTTACGGATGCAGATTTCGTAAAGGTTGAGGATATTGACCATAATAAAGGAAAATAAATAAAGAACAACTCTAATTTGTTTTCAAGTTATTTCATTATTTGGGTCAATATATATTGTATTATATTTGGTACCAATTCATATTTATGATGAAAAAAATAAGTTGAATTGATGGAATTACATTTCTAAAACAATTCAAGAGAATATTTTAAGACGAATCTATTGTGTTAATATTTTCTTAATCACAATTTGTATGGTCATAATAACAATCATAATTGGAATTAAATTGAGTTTTGTGAAGAATTCATGAATAATAGATGAATTTGTTATAAGATTTAAAAAGTTTGGAGAATAAACAAGAAGAATTGAGATGTATTGACTAATTCAAAAATGTGTATGAAATTCCTAGAAACAAGAAAATTCAAAAAAAAAATTGGTAAGAAGGAAACAATTTCCAAATCCCACCCAAACCATATTTGGGACACCTATAGAAGGAAAAAGTACATTGTACATTATGAGCTATGTACTGTTCACAAAAGGAAGAGAGATAATCTACAGAATTCTTGGGAGAAGATGTTTTAGTTTATATTTCTAAAAGAAGATATGCTGGATAAAAGTGAATGGAGAAGACAAAATATTGAAACATATTCATATGATCATCATATTCATATTATTATCATATTCAACTTATCATCGTATTCGTATGGTTATTGTATCAGGCTGGATAATCGGAATGAGAATATCATATTGGGTTTTCCAGACTAAGGAAGAAACTGTTCAGAATTTTCCCAACCTTATTCTAACAATGTTATATTTTTTGTATTGAAAAATCATACTATAAAATCAAACTGGTTAGATTGAGTTTTATATCAATGTTCAAAATTTTCTTACTAGATTGTGGATAAGAAAGTGAAGAATTGTTTTAATAAAATCATTTGTGAATGTTGAAAAATAAGCAGAGTAACATGTTTGTTAAAAAACATTCTATTACATCAATTGTTCTAGGAATTGAACATGAACTATTGAATTATTTATATAGAGCTACACAGGTGAAAGGTAATATCTTAATCGTTGTACTCTACACAAAAGTCTTTTTTTCTACTGAATTGTGTGGTATTGGATCATTTCAAAACCATGCCATTGATGTACCTATTCATTTTTAAAAATGAGATTTATAAATACTTGTGTTCTTATGGATGTGTTTTTGAATTATTTTCAATAGAGAAATAAATATTTAATCGAAGGTGATGTTTTTTTCCTAAGAAAGGAAGCATAAAATTAAAAAACATCACTAATTCAATCTCCCCCTCTCAGTGAAATAATTATCAGGACGAGGAAATAACACTACCAAGAGTGTTCTAGATGCCTTAAAGTTATGATAATCCATGAATGGAAATCCTACATTCTAGAATTTTTTATGCCTGACTGGCTTGCTAAATAGGCGAGTGATGAAGAGTTACTTGTCCATGAATAAAATAGGAGTAACAGATTCAACATTCATTGTTTGATGCTTTCATCGATGTATAGTGAAAAAATGAAGTCTTATGAAAACATAGATGCATATAGAAAGCTAGAGTACCACCATAATATTTACTAATAGATATCTAGATAGAAACCATTTGATATTTCTAAGGCACTCATTAAGATCAATATTAGAGCTGGTACCCCGGCTGGGCCTCAAGTATTCAATCTCATTGGCTACATTAATAACTTAGAGGTTATAGGGTTTTAACTCCCCGAAGAACTGGGAAATAAACTCATTCTTGAAGAAGTACCTCATATATTATTTATATTTATTGAGAATTGAATATGAACAACATTGAGAAGTATCTTATTGATCTTCTTACTCTTTTTCACCTAGTAGATAAGGATATGAATCATGGGAAAACATTTGTTCTTACAGTGAACAAACAGTAGGGGAAATCAAAGATATTTAAGGCCATATATTATTCATGCCCTTCCAAGAAGAGGACGATCATGGGGAAAACAAGAGAATAAGATTTTGTCTATTTTTCATGTGGAAAGAAGGACTAATAGAAGAAAAACTACACCCAACCAAATAAACAAGGGGAATTATATGGTGTGTTTGTTATCGGGTTTAATTTATATATTTCTATAAATTAGTTATTAGATACAAATTTTTGTGCTCACATATGTATTCAATTACATAAACCAAGTAGATTACTAAATATTGATCGGGGAGAGGTAGATCTTCAAGGATCCAACAGATTTAAACATGTTGTTATTGCTATCGGGGACTACCACCTCACATTTTCAACCATAATGATCTTAGTTTTGAATAGTTTTTATTATGTTTCTTCAGTTACCAAAAAAATTATTTCTATATATTGACATGATACAGATGGATTTATTTTTGAATTTGGAATAAATTTCACTTATTTTATAAATATATAATATTTTATGGAAATACAAACTTAAATAATGTCTTTATGTGTTATAATACATTAAAAAACATAAATCAATAACGAAGTTACCTTAATTGACTCACACAACACCCAACTTTGGAATCATCGACTAGGTCATATAAACGAAAATTTCTTAACTAAATCATTGTATGATATATATTTATAAAACATTGAAACCACTTGTTGAATTTCACACATGTTTACAAGGAAAAATGGAAAAATACCTATTGCATGGGTAAAGTGAAATGGTTAATAGATTTTTGAATTAGCTTATTCCAATCTGTGGGGACCATTTACAGTTGAAGTATGGGGTGGTTACTCACACTTCATAACATTTAATAATGATTTTAAAAGATATGGATATGTCTATATAACTAAGTATAATTCAAATTATTTTGAATAATTCAACGAATACAAGAATGATGTTGAGAACCAACTTGGTGGGAAGATTAAGAAACTTTGCTCAGACCGTGGTGGAGAATATCATAATCAATAATTAATTTATCATCTACAAGAGTTTGGGATTTTATTATTAGTCACTACTCCTTATAATCCTCAATGGAATGGTGTAATTAAAACAAGGAACAACACCTTGTTGGACATGGTGAGATCAATGATGATTCTTGCACGTCTTCAATTACCTTTTTGGGGATACGCATAGCAAACAATAGCATATGTACTAAACCATGTACCAACTAACGAAATAAATGGAATACCATACCAATTTTGAAATTAAATGAAAGTCAGGGTGTCTTACTTACTTGTGTGGGGTTGCAAAGCATTTATTAAGTCCTCTTCAGGTAACAATCTTTTAGTCTAAGGAATAATGTATATCTTTATAGGATATTCCAAATAAATAAAGGGATAATACTTATAAATCCATCATAAAAAATGGTTTTGGTTGAAATATGTCCCCCATGTCTTTAAAAGGGTCTTATCTATAAAAGAGATAGTGGGATAAATATATATTTCGATGAAGTCCATGCTCAATATACACAAGAGATGTCACAAGAAAAAATCCCACAAAGCCCTTTGGAAGAAGAAATTGTTCCAGTGAACCAATTACTATATAGGATTACTAGATAATTTAGAGAACTAGAATGATATGGTTTTATAGTAGCAAAGGATGGTGACTAATTATTAGTTGATAATAATGATCCTATAAATTACAAGTATGTATTGAATGGCACAGATGTTGCCAAATAGAAAAAATCCATGAATTCTGAAATGGAATCCATGTACCAAAACTAAGTCTAGATTTTGGTAGACCCAATAGTAAATGTAAAGCATGTTGGTTTTAAATTCATATTCATAATAAAACTAAAAATGGAAGTACAAGTCAGTACCTATAAAGCATGACTGTTTGAAAAATGGTTTAAACAACATCATGTAATTGACTATGACAAAAACTTTTCATGAGTTACAATATAGAAATAAATAGAAATTATACATTCCATTTCATCTTTACATTATTTTAAAATTTGGAAAATGGATGTAAAAAACCCTTCCTTAATGGAAACCTCCATAAAGATGTCTATATGACACAACCTGAAGGGTTTGTGACTCTAACAAATTCCAAAAAGGTATGCAAGTTAAGAAGATCCATTTATGTTTTTAAGTAAGTATCCAAGTCAAGAAGTATTCTTTTTCATGATTCCATATTAGAATTTGGTTTCATAAATAATGTATGAATTTCATGTGTCTATAAACAGTTTACTAGGTGTGATATCATTTTCTTAATAGTATATGTTGACCACATATTACTCATTGGAAATAAAATACTAGTCTTACATTATATTAAGGTGTGGTTAAATACATTTTCTCTAGTAAGGAATTTTGGGAGGAAACATATATTTCTGGGATCAAAATATATTGTGATAGATCCAAGAGATTTTGCAGCCTAAGTCAAAGTACTTAAATTTACGCGATACTATGGAGAGTCAATATAGAACAATCCAAATGTGGATTGTTGCCAGCATCACCTGGCATTCATCATTCAATGAAAATGTTTACAAATACACATGAGGAAAGAAATATAATTACTTGGATTCAATATGCATAAAATATTAGTTTAGTAATGTATGTTATGATATTTACTAGGATAGATGTTTCTTACACATTAAATGCGATAGGAAGATATCAAGATGATCTTGGTGAACACTATTATATGGTAGTCAATACTATCCTTAAGTATATATGGTGTACCAAGGATATGTTCCTGGTTTGTTGAAGATATGGGGAACTAACCATTAGTGGATATGAAAATTATAGTTTCCAAACTGATCAGGATGGCATGAAGTCACAAATTGGTTACATATTCACTTTTAATGGAGATGATGTGAGATGGAAGAGCTCAAAAAACACCATAGTTGTAGATTATATAGTAGAGTCTCTATATATTTTATCTTTTGAAGAAGCAAATGATGTAGTATGGATGATAAATTTCATCCAAGAGATTTATGTGGTACCTATCAGTAAAGATTCTATTACACTCTATTGTGATAATATTATAGTTCTGGCTCTTGCAAAAGAGACAAGGGTACATCAACATACAAAGCACATACATTGGAAGTACCATATCTTGGGGTATTTACTCAGAGAGGTGAAGTTGAATTGAACAGTATCTCCATGGATGATAACATAGATAACACCTTGACTAAAGCCTTGACTCATAAGAAACAAGACTATTATGTGAGGTCTAGCAGACTGAAGGTCGTAGATAGTTGAATCTAGTACAAGTGAGAGTTTCTTAGAGTTTGTCTCATATGACCAACTATTTTTACTCCAATTTAATTAATATTGGATTTATTGAATATTAATAAATTTCTTATTACTAACTATTTATTGTTCTGTATGAATATGATTTTATAATTTCCTAGAGTATACATTGCATTGATAAGTTCATAGCAGTTCCACTTTTTGATTAGAAACATGATGAGCTATGATGATATTATCAAAAAATGTTATACAGTTGGATAATATGCTATGATGGGACACGTAGTACATTGAATTTCAGGTTAGAGTACTCATAAGCATATGAGGCTTCTTCTCATTAATATCACACTTGGTAAACTCATAGACAATAGATTATGAGAAAAGACCTACCAGTAGAAATTCCACATGATTTTTCCTTATCAGATATTCCTATCTATGAGTGTGTGTGATAGCCCTTAGACATTAATATTTTTATTAATGTATGGTAAAAATTTCATACATAGATGTATTTCATAAACCATGATGATTACAATTCAAGTATAAGGTGGATATGTTGGGTGAGTCATGAGTGACATGTCATTTATGAATAATTCATGGAAGTATTTTCCCCTTCTATCTTTATGCAAGATGATATCTCAACCATTTGATTGGAATATAACTGTCATATTAAATTCCATGGACATGCTGTAACAACGTTTTTATTTCAGATAATCAAATAAAGTCTTATCAATCATATAGGTTGGGGACATGGATATGCAACCTAATTGATGAGATATTGAGATAAAGGGATTATATTACACAATGAGTGTTAATATGGGGTTTTCAACATTTCAACATTTATTTATTTCTTTTGATTTCCATGAATCATTACTAGACAGTAATACTGGACTTTAAGGAAGCCCACCTATTGACAACAATAATGAATCCTAGAAGATCATACACTAAGTGTTTCTGTTGATCTTAATTAAATTCAATTTGAGTTTAATTAATGTAGTAAATATTAGTCTCAAGTTTTATGAATAATTTTATTCATGTTATATTGATCATATAAATTAAATAAATATGTATTTTCTCACATGTGAATAAAATATTTATTTTATTTATTAAATATTTTAATAAATATTTATTCGCTAGATTGTGAATAAATTATTTATTTATTAATAAATTATTAATTTAGTTATTTAGTAAATTCTATAGGAGTTTTAATGGACCAAGAGAATGTCTTGTGATAAATATTAACTAACAATACTATTACATAATATTTTTTTGTGAAAGTTAGCACGCACCAAAAAAATAATAATCATATAATTATTAATTTGTGACGTGAGATTTTTTAAAGATAGTAAATGTTATTTAATGGATTGTAAGAAATTAAATAATGTTTTAACTGAAATCCAAACTCTATAAATAGGTAATTGTTTCTATTGGGTAGACCACATGGTCTTGTACTAACCATGAAATGTGGATCTATCTAAAAAAGCACCATCCCCACTGTTTCCCAAACCGTGTGGAAATCCCACACGGTTTACTCTAAACTGTGAATATTGTTTTTTCCGCAAAAAGATGGGTTCTGGGCTCCGAAAACCCCCTACACAACCATTTAACCTTTACTAACTCATTAGGCATCCACATTATGTCCAAAGTAATTATTTCAACCAAAAATTAATGGTTCTATACCTGAGTGAAAACCCAGGTTCTTACAAGCAATCCTGGGGGAGATGGATATCACTACCCCCATGTATGAAGTCATTCAACATATTCAAGTTCCAAAAATGATAATATAAGTGGGATCATATCATCACATTAATTAAATATATCTACCATTATATATTGGAAATGGAAAATGAGTAGTCTTACATTCTCATGAACACTTTTCTATAGTGTCACTACATCTTAGAAATTGAAAAATAAATATACTAGAATATTCTAGAACTGGTACATATGTAGGGACATACACATTCTCTTATCTCTACATCCAAGCCATCACGACACTCTGATTGGAATTAACAAGTGATTTCTCTAGAGAAATTTCACATTCTTGATCCCATCAAGGAGGATTATTGGTATATTCTCGTAAAGAACAATGCACTAGACTGATTTTATATTCCCACGTTAACCTGGGATCAAAAATTGATAAGGGCACATTACTCTTGAAGGTGTCACATTCCTATCGAAAAGACCAATTACATACTTCCAAGGCTTAAGATTAGTCTCATATCCCAATTATAACTGCGGCTCACCAATTGAGAGAGGAACATGCCTCGAGATAGGATCATATTCCTGAAAAAAAGGGATGGTGATATACCCTAATGGCCTAGAATTTGAATCATATTCCAATTATAACTGAGTAACACCATGTGATATCATCACACACCTCGGGGATGACTCATATTACTACCAGTGAAGCTATGTGGCATATTTTTGTAGTTCATATATTCCATTCTCTTATCCTTAATTATGTTGATGGATGACTACACAAGAATCATTTTGATGTTATATAGATGGAGTATCATATACCTTATCCAATTACATAAGTCCATCAACATATTCCAATCAATGTTTAATATTTTAATTAGGCTCATATCCAAACTTCAGCCAGGTTTGACTATCATATTTCAACAACTACCCCAGAAAGGCTTATATTCTTATTAGTAATAAATAATCTCATTGGAATGTTCTAGAAGCTTCTCAACACTGGGATCATACTACTATAACACCACATGGTTATCAATATTTCAATATCCATCATACAATAAACTCATATCCTTGTATAATCCTAAAAGGTAGGTTGACATATTCTATCCACGGCATAAAATGAGGATCATATTCCAAATTTTCTCTAAGCAAGTGTCCTTGAGTATGCAAGAGACAAATTCTCAACACCTAAAGGGTCTTCTAAATATTCAACAAAAGAAGAAGGTGATCATTACCGTAGTATTCCTTCTCATGGAAGTGTGGATATAGATCACATAAACTCTTCATTGGACATCTTCCTTGGTCAACATTTATATGGTGATATCTCACATGAACAAGGAAATACTATGTTTTACTGAATATATATATATATATGTGTGTGATAAAAACATAGATGCATTCATATATAGTGGTTCTAAAAACATCAGCATCAATCATATATATTTCCCCATAAAGTTATAGAAACACTCCAATCATGTCTATAAATACCCACGAGAATCACCTTATGTGCTTTGATCTGATGGAGGCATGTAAGTATAATGAGGATGATGAAAACATTAATATATGGATAGATTTATCATGAAAAATCCTCCCCACCATGTTCTATCCCTTTTAAACATTCTATTATGACATACCAAGTGAGATGTAGGAGTTCATGCCTTATCTATGCCAAAATATGTACTAAAATCTACAGCTATTGAAGGCTAGAGAATTCTCTTTTCCATGATACGAGGGTTACCTTCATAACATCAATATACATTGTTATCAACTAGACCTGGATGCTATCTCCATGTCCTAGGATCTGTTAATGGAAAAGAAAAATGCAAATCTATAACATAATTTCTTCCATATTATCACAAATCTTCAGCTGTTGATCACCGAAGCCTCATCATGTATCTTTATTTGAGGATGGGTAAAGTATCAATAATTTCACTTTACCGCACCCCTAGAAATGAAAAACTCCCCAAACATGGCAGATTATAATGTCATATCCTCCGGTGAAATCATGGAACTAGGTAATGAACATGCTGATTAGTCACTACAATTGAATTACCCCAATTCAATGGTAATGAGACATCAAAAATGGAAGGATAGGATAGCCAACTCGACTTTGAACTAGGCCCCTAACAGCAACAACAATGTGTTTCAGACACAAGAGATGATGTTGTGATCAACCTATCAAATTTTCATAGAAATTGGATTCCTTCATGAGATTCCATTGCACCTAGATCATACATGATCACAACTTCACCATATAAAATTGGCCACAATTGTAGCTACTATAGAATCCATCCTAAAGTGATCCCAATCCACTAAATTGGGGAAATATCCACACTACCTCCACCCCTTGGATCATAAATTCCTGAGAGTATTTAGAATATATCATTAGATGCTTCAAATAAACCCCAACCCACTAGGATGGGGGAATTTATATCTCAATCAACATCATCGGGTTCGTCATCCCCTGGGAGGATCATGGGGAAATCAAAGATGGTTCAAGATCAACCCCAGATCATTGGATTAGGGGAATTTATATCTCAATATCCATCCCAGTAATAATAGAATTCTCAACTAGAATCATTGAATCCTAAAAAATAGGATAGACTAATACTGATTGTTACCCTGTATATTCCCCAACTCCTAAGGATGGGGGAATTTTATCATCATCATAACTATAGAGGGAATTTGTCTTCTTTAGGTTGGGGGGAAAATATTGATGGTCGACATCCCATCCTTACCTCCAGCCGCAAGATGACCCTCTTCTATTCGGGGCTTATTCAATAATCATGACTATAAACTCACTTAAGTTAACTTCTCATAGGCTGGTATGGGAGGATCCTAAGATCAATGAAATCAAACCCAACTAGGGTCATAATAAAAAAACATCCAACATGGAAAATGGTTTGAGAAATTACTCTAATATAGGTAGTTTATAATACTCATATTACATTGAGAGTAATGGGATAACTAACATTTCACAATATACCTATGTTAATCTCATCATAATCAACACAATAGATAATGTGGATCAAGACACTTATGTAAAGGGATAAAATATAGAGAATATACTCAGAATGGAGGATACCAATTCACCCACTAAAGCCTCACATACATAAAAACAGAGGATAATCCAATACCTAGAACCTCTGAATATTGAGTTTCCAAATCTACAGTGGAACACTGCCAATGATAAAGGGAAATGTGTTGCTACATCCAAATCACCACCCTAAAGAGATGAAATTTATTCCATGGAGGAATAATTTACATGATATAATAGTGAGATATAAAATCTAAGAAAAATATATGAGGAGATACATAAGAAAAAATCCCCACAAGGTATTATCTTTAGGATGAGATGAATATTACTCCCCACAAATATAAAGAAATATTCCTTTCACTTGCAAGAGTGGAATATGAGAATCAAATCGACATTTGAAGACACCATTCAGTGGACCTGGGCTATGTCTTGAATCACAACCACAACACTGGGTAAAAGGATCGACAAGGAATAAACTGCCACTATTACCCTCAAGCTAGTCACATCACCTTTTCAAGTACCTAGGTAGGTCTGAACTGTCCACCACCTATTATCAAGTATCAACAACAAAAAAATCCCTCTTGCCTAGAAGAAAATATAGATAAGGGTTTCTTGAAATTTGAGTAAGGTATGAATAAATCATACTCCTTTAAAAATAAAATTTCCCTCATTAATTCCGTGTATCTATGCATAATAACTTTCTCAAGCTACCACAACAATGGAAACCTAGTGAGGTCAACCTCATTGATTTTTGTGACTACTTCCCTTTGCATAGAAGTTTGGTTCACAACATCTATGATTGCTTCATCTTAAAATACATCCTCTAAATCATGGTCAATTCTAGATAGGTGATGTTTGAAAACTCCATAGAATAGGTGACATACCTAACCATAACCAAGATATAAGAAGATAGTGATTGGTAAATAGTTCCAACCCGTCATGGATAGAAGTTCAACAACTAGATGATTCAAAAAATAGTTCACTAAGATCATGGAACACTGAGAGTATAGATTGAAAAACCCATAATAGTTATGTTTCCTAGGTAGGTTACATTATATATTCTTCTTGAATGTGAAAAAAACCAACATACACAAGAATAAATAGAAGAGGAAGATTCATATTCATCTCCAATGAAAGCTATGACTCTTGCATATTTCATTCTTGGAACATACAAAGCATGATCACTGCCCCACAAAATGGACCATCTTCGGAAGAATTGATCATATTTTGTTCTTTTTATCTTGATACACTTCTAATACCCCTTCTATGATGATGAATATGCCTCTATGTATGAATTTCATGTACCAGACAGGGGAGCCGGAGTCCGAAGGCACAAGAGGTGAGGGTACATAGGATATAACGGGCGTGGATAAACCCAATATTTTGGTCACATCCCTAGAGAGGACACATATTTAGATGAGAAACATGGAGACTAACTTTAAAAGGCACAATAGAGACATGGTGGTATCCCAGAAACCTCAAAAGATCATTCATTTCCAATTGTATTACACAACTCCCTGGGGGTGTAATTATCTGATCATCCTAGATAAGAGGGAATGTCGGATCGACCTACACCATTGAAAGAAAATGCTCCCAAGGCCTCTACACAAGTACTAGGATTGGCATACCAAAATTATTTCATATTTTTAATTACATAAAATGGATCATCCCCACCTTGGTAAGTTACTATCTCTGGCACAAAAGTATTACATCATTAAAAACCTGTGGTTGTCCCATAAAATCTATCAATCCTAGATGCTCCCCATCTATCAAAATAAATTATATAGGCACTCCTAAAATAACTCTAGATCCTACATGAGTATGAGATAATATTCACTATATCTGAGGTTTATCAAGTGGATACTACTTCATCCAAATTCCATTTCCTCATCTCATTCACAGAGCGTGATTTGGAAGAGATCATCCAATGAAACATTAAACCTCTATATGTTTCATGTAGACTCAATAATGTCAATATTCAAGGGGATATAATTGATAATGGTTCTTGGATTAACCTTCTCTCAATTAGAACCCTCAAACCATTAGGATATAGATAAGGGGACTTATCTCCCACAAAGATAACCATTCGGGTGTATGATAAGCTTGATCAAGGATATTTCAAAAATATCATGATCAAAGATTAGTTTGGGGATCTCATATCCAATTATATGTTCATGTTTATATAATAAGATAATAAATAAAATTTTCTACTCACAAGGGCCTAACTCTATATCCATGTGGAAATACCTTCAACATTCTTTCAGTGTTTCAAATACCACATTGATGGAAAGGTCAACATACAGTTTGGTGACAATGCTCCCTTTAATTCTTGAAAATCCACATTTACTGAGGTATGTTTCTATAAAATGGAATGAAAATATCTTATGATAGATGAAAATATATAGGTTCTATCCCCTAATAGCTTGAGGACCACCCCTAAAAATCCTTGGAGTATTCTCAATAATGATTTTGTGATACCCATAAATATAGTTAAGGTAATAGACATAATACTAGATGTCCATGCCCCTTCTATCACCAATGACATTGTAATAGTAAATTATCTCTAGAATATCTATATAATGATTGTGGTAGTAGGGGATGGAAATTTCTCTTCACATGGACTATTTTATCCTAAATGTGATAGACATGCCCTAGATTTCCTACCTCATTTGAAAATGCCCCCACATACTCATATATGGAAGAAGAAGAGGTTAACCTTATAAACACCCCTCTTGAAGAAGACAATAATGTAGTTAAGAAAATATGAAGAGGATTTAGTGATCAATAATTTTTGAACAAATTCTTTTGTTATCAATAAATATTGTTTCCTATAATGAGTTATCCTATGTAGTCTTAGTAATATTGATAAGCAGCACAGAGCTTGTGGTTAAAAAGTTCAGTGATTTACGAATCATGGTTGACAAAAAAATCAAAAGGGGGAGATTTATTGTACCAATATGACAAGGATTATGATCATATACATGTATTATATATTGATTTCAAGGAAATTTAGAAGAAAATAAATCAACCCAATTTTTATTGGTTGAAAATTGGGCAATCCATCATATTCAAGAAAATAAGACTCCTAATGGTTAATATAGTGCATCATATTGGGAATATGTTTACGCTTTAAAAGGCCGATATACAAGATGATAAGCTTGCTGAATTAAAATGATAATTAGAATCACCTTGAGGCGAGAATGAATGTTTTGATCATAATGGGGAAGAATTTGTGTTTACATTACTATAATATAAATCTGACAATGATTTTATTATCATGGAGTTCTCATAAATCACAAGTATGTTCTAAAACATGTGATGCAAAATTGAGGACATAATGGCTGGGAGATTCCACAAATTGTATTCAGGATAAGAAGAATAGAAATATGTTAATAGGAAAGTTACAATAATTTTATTAGTATGTCAGATGATGATGATGTTGATCTTTAATAGAATCAATGACGTGAAGGAATTCATGATACAAGAAGATGTTTTTTTAAAAATAAAGTTGAAATGGAAAAAACATATAGTGTTAGGATCATCATATTGAGGTTTATGTATGCATATTTGGTTAAGGTTGAGGAGATTGACCATGAAAAATAAAATTAAATAAAGAATTACTCTAAATTTTTGTCATTTTATTTCATTAATGGGGTAAAGATCTATCGTATCAATGTTGGTGCTAATTAATATTTATGAAGAAAAGTGGAAGTAGATGTGATTAACTTACTTTGTTCAAATGGGTTAATATAAGAGTTGAAGAATAATATATTTCATTACATTTTTATTCAACATAATGAGTCAGATCATAATTGGAATCGGATCATGGTTTGTGATGAAATTATGGAGAAGAGATGAAGTATATAGAATATTTAGAAAGGATTGAGAAGAAACAATAAGAATTGAGAAGCATTGAAAAAGTCATAAATATATATTAAATTTAACGAATCATGAAAATTTGGAAAATTTTGTTAAGTAAAAAAGAAAATCCCATCCAAACCATATTTGGGTCACCTTTAAAAGAAAAAAAATTCTATAGACATTCTGATGGTTGTACTATTCATGAATGGAAGAGAGAGAATATATGAATTTCTATGGTGAAGAATTTTTTGAAATATATTTCATGAATAATTCATGATGGAAATAATTTATAGGAGAAGAGATAAGATAGAAAAGAATTCAGATGAACATCATATTTAGTTTATTATCATATTCATCTTTTCATCGTATTCTATTGGTCTTTATATCAGGCTAGATTATAAGAGAAATAATATCATATTGGATTTTCCTGACCAAGGAAGAAAGTGTTAAGAATTTCCTCAACTTTATATGATAAAGTTATATATTCCGTATTGAGAAATCAAACTGCGAAAATAAGACTTGGAAATTGGACTGAGTTTTATATCACAGTCCATGAATTTCATACTAAATTTTGGGTAATAAAGTGAAAAAATATTTTAGAATAATACATTTCTGATAGTTGATAAAGAGCAACAGTAAAATACTTCTTACAAAAACATTGTATTACATCATTTGTGCTAGAAATATCACACACACTATAGAATTTTTTATATACTAATACATGAGTTCAAGAGAATATCAAACACATTGTATTACACACAAAAGGATTGTTTTTAAGGGAATCTTTGGTTTTAAATCATTTCTAAACCATAAAAAGTGCGTAGCTATTATGATTTAATAATGAACCTTGTAAATACTTACATTCCCGAGGATGTGTGTTTGACTTGTTTTACATTGGGAAATTAATATTTAATACGAGGAAAATGTTATTTCATAAGTGAGGAATCATAAATGGAAATGATATCACTAATTCACCCCCTCCATCTCTCAGTGAAACAATTATCCTAACTAAGAAATTACACTTCTAGGATTGGTTTATATAACTTTGGGTTGTGCAACTAAATTAATGAAAATATTATGTACTAGAATTAATAATGGATAATATTCCCTCTAAAGAGTCAAGTGATGAAGTGTTACTTGTCTCTGGAAAACATTTGAGAAACATAGTGGACGGTCAATGGTCGAAGATTTCATCGATGTCTAGTAAACTAATGAATTCTTATAACATTATAGATGTGTATAGAATTCTTGAGAACCTCCATGGAATTTACTGGGGGATAGATGGACAGAAACAATTTGTGATTTCTAAGGCACTCATTCAGATCAATCTTGTAGAGGGTGCCCTAGGGAGGCCTCATGTAGTAAAGCTAATTTTCTACATTGTGCACATAGAGGTTCTAGGGTTTAAACTCTATGATGAATTGGGAACTGACCTCATTTTGGAAACACTCCCTCAGTGATTCCTATATTTTTTATGAATTTTAATATGAACAACATCAAAAAGTCTCCACCAGAGCTTCTTTCTCTTCTTCTCCAAGTAGATAAGGATATGAAGCATGAAAAACATTCCATCATTTGGGTGAACAAATGGAAAAGGAATGTGAAGAGATTAAAGCCCAAATATTCTTCATGACCTACGACGAAGAGGAAGATCATAGGGAAATAATGGGAACAAGATGCTATCTATTTCACATGGGGTAAGAAGAGCCACTGGAATAAAAACTCCACCCAACCAAAGAAATAAAGGGTGGCTTCAGGTATGTTTTTTATCAAGTTCAATTTATCTATTTCATTAAATTGGGTATTAGATAAATCTTTTCATGTTCACATATGTATTCAAATTCATGAATTAAGTAGATTCAAAATTATTGACTAAGGAGAGTTAGATCTTCAAGCAGCTAAAGGACCTATGCTTACTGTTGTAGCTATCAGGGACTACCACCTCATGTTTCCAACTGGAATGATCTTAGTTTTAAAGGGTTTTTATTATGTTCCTTTAGTTACAAAAACATTATTTCTATATCCTAACATGATACATATTGATTTTTTTAATAATTTGTTATAAATGTAACTTATTTTATAAATATATCATTTATTTTAGTAAGACACTTTTAAATAATTAATATTATGTGTTTTTTACAAGAACCAAATAATGGATATCGATAACAATGTTACCTCACATGGATCATATAACACCCAAATTTTGCATCACTGGTGAGGTCTTTTAAATAAAAAGTGGTTGACTAAATTAAATCAGGATGGATATTTAGACTTCTTTAAAATACAACCAGTGGGTGTATGTCAAACATGTTTACAAGAAAAAATGACCAAACCCCTATTTAGTGGGAAAATTTAAAGGGTGAAATATATTCTTGAATTAGTTCATATTGATGTGTGTGGGACATTTCAAATTGAATAAAGGGATGGGTACTCATACTTCATAACTTTTTCTAATGATTTTAGTGTATATGGATATGTCAATATCATGAGGTATAAGTTAGATTCTATTTAAATTTCAAGGAAAAAAAGAATAATTTTGAGAAACAACTTGGTAAGAAGAATAGGAAACTTTTCATAGAACATGGTGGATAATATCATAATCAAGAACTCATAGATGATATTTGGGATTTTGGGATTTTATCTCAACTGAATCGTCCTTATATGACTTAGAAAAATATTGTAAGTGAACGAGGGAACCAATCCTTGTTTGAAATGGTAATATCAATAATGTGTCATGCGAGTCATACATTATTAATTTAGGGATACGCATTACATATAACAATATATAAACCAAACTGAGTACCATGTAAAGAAACAGATGGTATACCATACAAATTATGGAATGGGAAGAAACCTGTGTTGTCTTAATTTAATGTGTGGGGTTGCGAAGCATTTTTTAAGACCTATTATGGTAACAATATTTCACCTTGAGGACTAAAGTGTATCAATATAGGATATCCAAAAGAAAAAATGGATACTACCTCTTCAATAATTTAAAAAAATGGTTGGGGTTGATATAAATCCCACATGTCTTGAAAATGATATTGTCTTTAAAATAGATAATAGGAGAGAGATAGATTTTGATGATGTCCACTCTCAATATATATAATAGATGGCACAGGAAAAAAATTCACTAAGCCATGTTGAAGAAGAAATTATTCTAGAGACACAATTAATCATTAGGAGTACCAGATAGGTTAGAGAACTATAATGCTATAGTTTTCTTGTCACCAAGGATGGTGACACATTATTAGTTGATAATAATGATCCTCTAACCAATAAGGAAGAATTAAATGGAATATATGTTTCCAAGTGGAAAGAATCCCTGAAGTCTGAAATGAATTCCATGTAACAAAACCATGTTTGGACTTTTGTAGAACCTCAAGTTGATGTAAATCCTATTGGTTTTAAATTGGTAGTCAAAAAGAAACTTGACATGTAAGTAAATTTCTATACCAATAAAGTGTTACTGGTTGCAAAGGGTTTAAACTGCGTCAACGTATTGACTACAAAAAAACATTTTCACCACATTAAATGTAAAAATCCATCAGAGATCAACATTCCATTACACATTTCCATGATTATGATATATTGAAAATTGATTTCAAAAAACCTTCTTTAACAGGAACCTTTTGAATGATGTCTATATGAAACAACTCAATTTATTTGTTAGTCCAAAGGATTCCAAGAAGGTATGCATGTTTCATATAACCATTTATGGAATAAAGTAAGAATACAGGTCATGGAACATTCTTTTTTATGAGGTCAGAATAGAATTTAGTTTCGTAAAGAAATAATGCAAGACATGTGTCTATAAATGGTTTAGTGGGAGGGCAATGATTATATAAATATTATATGTTGATGAAAAAGTACTCAATGGAAATGAAATACAAGTCTTACAGTCTATTAATTTGTGGTTGCATAAATTCTTCTATATGAAGGATTTTGTCGAGGAAACATATATTATCGGGATCATGATCTATCATTATATATCCAAAATATTTATCAACCTCTGTAAAAGTACATACATTGAAAAGATACTAAAGATATTCAATACTAAATAATAAAAAAAGGTTATGTTTCCAGTGTCACATGACATTCATATTTCATAGAAAATGTTTCTATAAACACATGAGGAAAACAATATATTTACAAGGATTCCGTAGGCATCAAAAATTAGGTTATTAATCTATGTTATGATATGTACAAGTCTAGATATCACCTACACATTAAGAATAGTAGGAAGATATCAATCTAATCCAAGTGAATGCTATTGGATAGCAGTGAAGACAATCCTTGAGAATCTAATATGTACCAAGAATATGTTCCTAGTTTATAAAGGAGATGAAGAATTAGTCAGGATAAGATATACATATTATAGTTTCCAAAATTATCATGATGGAATGAAGTCACAAATGGGATACTTTATCACCTTGAAATGGAGGTATTTCGAGATGGAAGATCTCAAAGATGGCCATGGATGCAGATTCTATGTTAAAGTTTGAGCATATTTAGGCTTCTTAAGATGCTAAAGAAGAAATTTGGATGATAAACATAATTAAATATATTGATGTGGTACCTATTAGTAAATATCCTATCACACTCTATTGTGATAATACTACAGTGGTGGATCATTCAAAAGAGACAAGGTCACATAAACAGACCAGGCACATACTTTATAAGTATCATCTCCTGGGGGATTTTTATGAAAAAGGTTAAGTTTAATTGATTAGTATTTCTATAGAAAAAAACATGGAGAGCACCTGGAATAACTTCTTGACTCAATAGAAACATGACTTTCATGTGAGTTCCAACGTACTAAGTTTTGTAGATAGTTGGATGAAGACCAAGTTAAATTTTTTTTAAGTTGGTGTCCTAGGGCCAACTATTTGTACTCCCATTACACGAATATTTTATTTATTGAATATTAATAAAAATCATTATTACATATTGTTTTTTTGTTATGAATGAATCTAATGTAACAATGCCATGGTGTATACATCACATTAATAATGTCATAGAAGTTTCCCACTATAATGAGGACGTTAATGTGCTGTGATGATATTATAAAAAACCTCTATAGTTGGATAAAATGCTATGATGTGACACACTGTACATAGACTGTTATGTTTGAGTACTTGTAACTAGATAAGGTTTCTTCTCATTAATTTCACACTTATTAATCTCCAAGATGGGATATTATGAGAATAGACCCTCCAGAAGGAATTCCACTTGTTTTTTATAATCTGGTATACCTATATATGATCTTGTGTGATGTACCTTATAATTTAATATTATTATCAATTAATTTTATAAATCACATACATAGATGTATTTCGTAAACCATGGTGATAAAAATTTATGGACAATTTGGCTACATTGGGTGCATCATGAGGGACATTTCATTCATGAATAAGTTATGGAAGGATTTTCCCCATCAATATTTATGCAAGACGATATCTTGTCCCTTTGATAGGAATAGAATCATCACCTAAAATTCCATGTCCATGGTGTATTGTGGTGTTTATTTTATATAGTAAAAGAAAGTCATATTGACAATATAGGTTGGTGACATGAATGTGCAATCTAATTTATGACATATTATGACAAAGGTATTATGATACACACTAAGTATTAATATATAGCTTTCAATGTTGAAACACTATGTTTTTCTCTTGAGTACCTTGACTCATTTCTAGATAGTAATCATGGACATTAGGAAAGCCCGCATAATTCAAAAAAGAAATAATCCTAGAGATTCATACACTATTTTTTTCTGTTAACCTCAATTAAATTATATTTGACTTTAATTAATAGAATAAATATTATTCTCAAGTTCAAGGAATAATTTTATTCAGGATATATTGATCGCATAAATTATATAAATATTTATTAACTGGCTTGTGAATAAAACATATATTTTATTTATTAAATATTTTAATAAATATTTATTTTATAGACTTGGAATAAAATATTTGTTTATGAATAAAATATTTATTTATGAATAAAATATTTCTTTTGTTATTAAACAAATGCTAGAGGAGTTGAAATGGACCAAGATCGAGTCTGGTGACAAATAGCAATTAACAAGAGAGTTAAATAATATTTGTTATTGTGCAAGTTGGTGCACACCACAAAAATTATAATCATATAAGTATTATTATGAAACACAAGACTTATTAAAGGTAATAAATGTTATTTAATGTCCAGTGTTAAATTAAATAAAATTTTATCTTAAATACCATATTTATAAATAGGTGGATATGCCAATTGTGTAGAGTATCCAAAATTGAGAGTAGATAAGTATTTCATATAATGAATTATCTCTAAACTCCTCCTCCTCTACACCTCTCAAGAATGATAAATACAAGATAGAATTCTTCAAGGCTGAAGAATGAGTGATCAAGAATGAACAACACTAGACATTCAACTCTCTGTGTTAGCACACAGAGATCAAGTAGCATTTCTTAGATATCATAGAGAATGAGTGGATCACTGCTAGAGGTATTATATCCTCGAATCCTCACAACATAATGATGGTAATAAGAAAGGTTCTTTTTAGATGATCAATATTCACCAATGATGAAATTTTCTAATCACACATATTTATTTATTCATATATTAGATATATTAAATATAAATTTGATATGGAGTGTCCCCTCTCTTGGTTTTGGAAAAGGATTATTAAAATAAATTATAATATATCACCCACCACCACATGCTTCTACTATGCCTGAAACTAATAGAATTTCATTGGGTTGCTCTATTTATTTCTGCTTCTCTTATTTATTTATATTGGGTGAAATTGTACCCTCGATATCATGTTGATGCCCATGGAACTTTTCACCACCCTAGGGTGATTGGGAACACGCCTCAGGGATGTCACAGGCCGACTTAGGTGACCGTTTCAGGGTTGACCATGGATGGTTTGTGAGAAAGTGGTATAAGATTCTAGGTTCTTTAATGTACATTCCTTTTAGAGAACCCTTTGTTTTTTGGGTTGTCAAAGTAAAATTTTTATGACCCTCTGAACATGGGGTGTAGGTGTGCGAAGGTGTCTAGCCATCAATTCCAGTGAAAAACCTTGGGTTTCTATGGGATGTGGGTTTTGAGTCAATATTTTTTTTTTATTTTCTATTAAATCCATGGATTTTATTGAGTTGGGTTAATGAAGTTTGGTTTAATTAGTTTTTTTGGATTGGTTATTAGTTTTTTTACATAGGTAATGAAATGGGATTGGGTACAATGGTCTTATTGAAATCATTGGGCCTATAAAGATATGTAGATCTAGGGACCTGGTTATAAGAGACTCTTATTGGATATAGTGTGATTGGTATATGGACTTCAACCATATGGCCAAGTCACCCATCGATAATAGTTACCCACTCATGAATTCATTTTGGATCCTTATTAATTTTAAAACTTTTTTAAAACATTTTTTTAATGTTTTGAAAACATGATTTTATGTGTCAATGTTGTGTTTTTTTGAAAATGATGAATGAGTTTCCATGTTTATTTAGAGAAACCCTTAGTTTTTAATTAAATGGACCTTTGATAAAATAGATTTTTGATTAAATTATATTTGATAAAATGTGTATTTTTTATAAATGGGAGGGTTTTGAGAAGTTCTTTGGGTTTTTGAAAGGTTTTTTGAAATGTTTGATGGAAATATAGTATAATTGATATTTGGGATCAATGTTCTATTATATGTAAATGTTTTTTTTGGCCGTTGGTACTCTCATGAATGCTCACATATATAAATGTGTATGTGAATGTGGATGTTTGGAAGTATTTTTGGATGGTTACCAAGAATTTAAGGGGAACATATATGTGTGAGGATTTATCAAATACCATTGTTACGTTATCCCCTTATCAAACATTATTTTTGTTTTTTTCAATGGTGGTTTCAAAAGAAAAACTGGGATGTTTTTATGAGTGAGTGTTTCACGATATAGTATTTTGTAACATGGGGTTTTCATTTGGATATTTTTTGTTTTGATAATATTGATAATTTTTAATGTGTATTGTTTATTTTGGGTTCTTGATTTATGGTTGATATGTGGAATTGTTTTAGTCAGTTTATTTTCATGTTTGGAGTTTCATTATGACAATCGTTTCATGGAAAGTTGGTTACGGTTGAGTTTTTGTTTCGTTATTATTTAGAGTACACCCTCAAAAAATATTGAATGAACATTTGAGGGGTAGCTATAGTTGGATAGTCATTATAGGACCCTCTAATTGATAAACCTAAAGACATTCAGAAGTTAAACTCTCCTCTCTTTTATGGTTAATAAAATCCTTTTGTAAAACAAAATTGGATGAAAAAAATTGAAAGGATATTTGGTTACCTTGAGTTTCTTGTGTCACTAAAGGTTACATTTTCTACCTTTATAATTAATTTGCATAGTTCTATGTGGTGGAAGTAGGTTATTAGGACAAACTTTTATAAGACATCTCCAAATAATTATTCATGTTTTTTTTCACCCGACTATATTTCTCTAAGGCCACGAAGGTTGAAAAGGCATTGTATATGTGTTGTCTTCGGTAAGGTGATCAGTTTGGGTTGGATTTTTTCATCTATTTGTGGATATCATTCTATATTTCCTGAATTCGGTTGATAATTATATCATCAATGCTCAAAATCATGAAATTGGGCTTTATCGTGACTTATATAAGAAGGCTTCCGAGTTCAAAATAACCTGATTTTCCAATGTGGTGAGTTAAACAATGGGGGTTGAATCCATTCTAGCGGGAGTTCTTGAGGTATCCCATATTCATATAATCAATAGAAATAGTTAAAATAATTCCATTAAAGTTATGGTAAAATGAACTGAATTTGATAATTTTGGTGGTGAATTCAAGAGTCCTTCTGATATTTCATCTCCTTTTTCTGGGCATGTGACCCTAGGGTGTCATTTTCACGAACCTAATTGGGTAGCCACCGAACTCGGCCACAAACACGGCACGTGACAAGGCCCGAAGGGCGTTCCCGATCCCCATGGGATGGAACAAGTGCCCTGGTATCATATAATGAGAATTTGGAACTATTTACCTGATTTTATAAACATTAAACAACAAACAAACTCAATAAATCAAATCTGTATTTTTCAACTAAATCCGTCTTTTACAAATATTCAGAACTGATTTATATAAGTTAAAACTATGTTAAATGACCATTAAAAAGGTACAAAACGAATTATGTATAGACCATGAAGCTCGAAAAGTCAAGAAGTACCTCCCTCAAGCCATCCCCACAAGACATCGCCATCAAGGACCTGCTAGAAACCCAAACCAGTGGCACTAAAAACTATACCCAACCTGCGACAAAAAAAATGAACAAGTCTACATACACCCAAGGGTGTAAGTAGGTTGTGATCCAATGTACATTAGGATACCACCCCAATGATATTCCATGTGATAAACCTTCAAAGATGAAAATCTTGAATGTTTTCATAAACAGGAAATGCTAGTTACAATTCCTAAAAGATGCATCTTAATAATTAAAACAGTTTTCAAGTGGGTATCATTAAGAATGAACACTTTTAAAAATAATTTTAAGAATACATATTTTTCCATCCAACCATACGATATGCCGAAGGTATGAACAAAGTAACAGATGAGCATAAACAATAGGTAATAACCCCTAGCCACTAGCTCATTTTGGGTCCCAAGTACCTCGTATCTCGGTGAGAGTAACTGTCACAAATATCCATTCTCATGCACGAGTCACTAGTAGGGAACATACCCATAACATATTGGTCCCCAATAATCATCATCATAGTTTATTTAGAGTTTTAATACCCAATCATGCTAAGTGAAACTGATGCCAAACCCCACGGATTCAGTAGCATACTAGTACACGTCCAAACACCTAGATACCCGGGTTTTCCCTTTGTGCTAAAAAAAGATCAACAAGTCAAGAAATTTACTTTTCACAAGAAAATATATTTTACAAAAATGGAAACATCCCACATGTATACAAAAAAATCCAAAAAATTCCACTTTTCATTCAAATTGATTTTGAAATCCAACTCACACCAAAATAGCCCACAACACATTCACATTTCATTAATAATTCCAAAAATCCATTAAATAATTTTGTAAAACATTTTCAAGGTCATAAACATAACATAACAACCCACACACCCATGCCACATAATAACCTTTTACCTTCAAAATCTTGTTATCACCAAACATACACAAGACAACCCACAAACACGTTTTTCCCCAACATCAAAATTTAATAAATCAATTCAGAAATTTACAAAACATTATGAAAATGTTTGACATTATAAACATCACTTCACCTTTAAAAAACCCATATTAGGTGAACACAAACACTGAATAGTATATATGCGCCCTTTTCTCACTTTGATTAACCAACTAAAAAATTTACAATTTTCATAAAAAGAACCCAAGTGGGGTAACTATGTCTTGCACACAAAACCCATTTCAAACCCCTATTTTAAGACCATAACCTTGCCAATTCCTATCCAAATAGATTTGGTATCCCTAGGGAAATTTATAAAAAAAACTTTCATGTTTTATAATATCACCTTGAATAATACATCAAAAGATACAAATGAAAACACACATTTTCATAAAATTATCTCATGAAGTATAAAAATGTTTTACACATAAAACCTATTCAAAACCCCTCTTTTTAGGCCCACATAACAGTAACACATTACCAAACCATAATTTTCAGGCCAAACAAGATTTATTAAACTAATTACATATGTTATAAAATACACCCAAATAATACCCCATGAATTACAAATGAAATCACCCAATTTCAAGTTAAATAGAAACTATAAAATTAAACAATTAACCAAATAAATCATAAAAAAATTTCGCATCACACCCAACATATGAGTAATAAAAAAATGAAAAATACAGAAATATTACTCATCGATAATTGTTTACACATTGAACCACCTACCAAAAGTGTTGAATCCCTCAAAACATGATGTGAATCATCAAACGCACCATCGTCACACCACAAGGAAGATAAATCCAGCCCTAGACCACAATATTTAATCCAAAAGACAACAATGAAAACCCTATGATCGAACCCTAACTTCTGGATACTCTATAAATTCATGACAGAGGGATGAAACCCTATGGAAAAGGAAGGAATTGAATAGAAAAACACATACCCAATCCAATCTTGATGAAAACGACCAAAAAACCATTAGTATCTGAATTTTAAAATAGAAAAACATTTGAGGGAGGTTAGAGAAAGGATGAGAAGATCATTTTGGAACTAGAATGGGATAAAAAGAGTAAAAATAGAGGGAGTTATGAAAGGATCAATTTACCTCTTCAAATCTGGGTGATTTGTGAAATCCAGAGATGTTTCGCCCAATTTTTCAATTCTGTTGAGCTCCAAATTGGGGGATGAGAAAATTGGGGCGCGGCTTAGGTTAGTGGACTCGTTGGAGAGTTTGAATCACCGAAAAAAATAAAACATGAATGAGTTAAAAAATAATTAAAAAAATAATTTTAATGCAGGATATGGGATTTCTGGTAGGCCCAATCACTTAACTAAAAGCTCAAATACACCATGATTATAGATTTATAAATTGTCCAAATTAATTTGGTGGTGCTCAAAAGTCCAATTATGGAAATTATGAATTGTAATGGATAAAAAATGTATGAAAATGAAGTATTGATAAAGGAATCAAAATTTATTTTTAATTCTAGAATTGGGCTCACAGTTTGGCCCAATTCATGAAAACTCACTCATTCCTCCATAAGAGCTTGGGAAAACACCAAAACAAAGTATGAATGGAAATTAAATGAAATTTACCTTTAAGATAATTCATTATGTTAAAATTCTCCCCACTCTGGAAACATTCCATCCCCGAAAAGCCACAGTAAGTCCAAGTAAAAAAACCAAACCCAACCGATAAACCAAGATGTACTTCTGTGCCAAGCTTCACCCCCAAAGTCTGAAACACCTCCAGTGATCAATTAAGGATTACTATCACAACAAAAATTTACACCACTTTCTGAGAATGATAAATCACATTCATACTTTATCACAAAAGAACCCTCTTCAAACACTTATCCGATCAAGATTCAAGAAATTCACCTAAATGAAAAACAACTTCAAACAAAGTTACACTTACCTTAATTTCACTAAACCATTGGGTGATCTCCAATACCAATGTTTACTGAAGGATGATCTTGGAAGATAGATTGTTTCGAAAGAGACTACCTACCACCAATCCAATACCATGGATAAATGTGAGTTGTTGGTAAGGGGGGACACAAATAGGCTCCCCAACAGAAGGGACAACCAATAATTTTCCAAGACAAAATTAGGAAACTAATAGGGGAGGCCTAAACGGACTCCCTAGTACAAATGGTAGAATTCCATTAAAAATTTACGAAGGAACATACATGATAATCATAGTGGGTCTCCCCACCATAAGAAACAACCATCTTAACTGACCAGTAAGGGCCGACATAGAAAGACCCAAAAAATATTAATGATTTGGGAAGGGCACATGGTTAGTAAACATGGTTTGGGAAACCGTGCACTAACTATGAATATCATTATTTTCGAATGGCTTCCTGGCACACTATCACTACTAATCGTTCACACAATGTGTTCTTAAACTATCTAGCCAAATTTCCTAAAATCCTCTAAAGACTCAATGGAATCCGAAGGGGGATAGAATGACATTAGTCTATGACATGGGTACAAGGCCCTCCACCTATTTCCACCGAAAGAGAACAATAAAAGAATGATTATGTCACCATAGGTTTAAACTCTTCCTATATTTCACACTGAGGATATGACATTGTACAATGTTTTAAACGACACAGGGATTTCACTAAACTATGAACCAGCTTCTCTCCAAACCTATGGCTGGAACTCAAATTATCGAAGCATCTTCGGCCTTGTAGTTAGTCCTAGGAAACACCCATGAATGAGAATTATTCCTTTGGTGGCACCTAAAACTATAATTAAATCCTCGATAAGATTTCCAATAGTAACACATTCCAAAATCACATTACCCTAACACAATATTTCACTGAAACAAGGGCTTAGAAGAATCTCACAAATAACACCTTGTTTCATTGGGTGAGAAACAATTGAAGTAAATAATACCTATACCCACCTTCCTCAAAAAATCGAATACTTTCATGTTTTTCCAAGGGATAAATTCTCCCAACATAACATAGACTCTATGAGTATTGCATTAATTTTACCTTTACGGTCAATCACGGACATGACATCACAAGGAGTCACTAAACATGACCATTATGACTAATATAAACAATGCATGGAGAGGGACCTTATACAACACCCCCAAAAAACACACAATTCTAGAAAGTGGCCACAATATCCTCTCGTGACCACATTTCCCACACTAGTAGTTTATTGTGAACTCCTTCTTCAAAGAGGCTACAAAGGACCGAGAGGACCTCTTAGACACAATCCAGATACTCATCAATGCTAATAACATCAGACCACTTCCACCTTAGGAAAATCTAAAATCTTAAGAAGCTAAGGTCTCTTTAAACCTTCTATGATCACTCTCCCACTACAAGAGGATAAACAATACCATGAAAGTAAAGTGTGTAGACTCAATCTAGAAATCTCAAGAAAATGATTCTTTATATTGATCAATTGGAGGGTCTTCAAACGGCGAAACAATCATGGTAGAACTTCAGTTGTGCACTAACACTTAATGGGGCGTACCTTATACAATGATTAAACCCAAGGACCCAACCAAGATGGTCCATTGGTCAAGATATAAAACAAACAAGATCCAAACACATGAAGGTAACAACCGTAAAGGCAACCCAAAACATTTTTTAGAAGAGACCACTAACCTTCCCTACAACACAGCTTACCGACCAAACATAAACCGAAAATACATTTCAAACAAGAGGGGTTCTTGGACTCAAAACATCCCACAAAATCAAAATTTTCAAAAACACATAATACCCACCATCCCAAACTATTAATCAAGACATAATGTTTTTCTTTAAAACCGTTAAATTGAAAACAAATGGTTCAGGGGTAAGTGTATCCATCAATGGTACCCCATGGGCCTCACACATCCATGTTCTTGTGTCACACCGGGAACCCTCCTCATATCTGTCCTGGCACTCATCCAGTCATTCCATCAACCATCCATCATCCCATATAACCCCATTCATATGGTTTCTCAAAGAAATACCAAAGTTTAAAACAAAAAATTATTCCCAATTTTCAAAACCAAAACGGTCGAATAACACATCCTTTTTCTCAAAACTACTGACCACAAAATCAAAACCCTAATTTACATCTTAGAAAACATTTTAGAGAGACACAACCATTAATAAAATAACTCACTTTCAAGATATTTACATCAATATCAAAACATCGCATCCCATTAATACACCCATTGAATGTTTAGAATACTCTATTGGAAAAACTTTTCAAAACCAACATCAATATTGTTCATACTTTCAAAAGAGGTGTAAGAACAAAATTTTCCATTTCAAAACAACATTGAAAATTAAGTTCCACCATTTAATAAATCAAACCATTCCCTCTTAATTTGAAAATTATTTCACAAAAACATTAATCTTCTTATAACCAAAGTTCCAGGTTTTCAAAACTAAAGCACAAAACAACGCGAGAGGAAACTTGTTTCAACGAGTGACTTGGACATATGTTTTTAGGCCATTTTACAATCACTTAACTTCCATATAGAGTTTTATAGGGAATATCCTTGGATATAAATGTATTTATAGGCCCTGCGATCTCACTAAGACCAATAACCCAACTCTCATTTAATTTCCCCTAATAATCATTGATCCACGAAAACCAAAGGACATAGATAAATCCTGACTTTTCATAGAAAGATGAATCCCATTATGAGGTGTGGTGATCAGGCACACTACCCATAACTATAATTCCATGTCCCAACAATCCTAACTCCAGACTATCCTGACTCTTCCCTAAATAACATGACCCAAAGAGTTAACCTGATCCTCCTCTTATACCATTTTGTCACGAAACAAATCTGGTAGCCACCGAACTCGTCTCCAAACCCATCACGTGACAAGTATTAAATTGTGTTTCTGATATACATGGGTTAGAACAAGTGCACTTGTCTCATATAATTATAATTGGTAATGATTTACCCAATTTTATTAACATTAAACAACAAACAAACTCAGTAAAACAAATCTGGATTTTTCAACTAAAATCGTCTTCTAAAAGATTTCAGATCTGAATTAAATAAGTTAAAACTATGAATAAAGACTGTTAAAAAGCTAAAAAACCAAATAAGGACAGCCCATGAACATCCACATGGAAATAGGTACATCCCTCAAGCCAACACCGCAAGACTTCACCACCAAGGACCTTCTAGAAACCCGAACCACTGGTACTAAAAACTGAACCCAACCTACGACATCAAAAATAACCAAGTCTACATACACCCAAGGGTGTAAGTATGGTGTGATCCGATTCCTAGTATTATACAACCACAAAGAGATTCCATGTGATATACACTCAAAGAATAAAAGCTTGCAAGTTTTCATAAACCGGAAATGGTAGTTACAATTTCTAAAAGATGCATCTTAAATATTAAAATAGTTTTCAAGTGGGAGATCATTAATAATAAACATATTTAAAAATAATTTAAGCACTAATTAATTTTTCATCCAACCATACCATATTCTTAAGGTATTTACAAAGTTACTAATGAGAACAAACAATAGGAAATAACCCCTAGGCACTAGCTCGTTGTGGGTCTCAAGTACCTCGTATCTCGGTGAGAGTAACCGTCACAAATATTCTTTCTCATCCATGAGGAACTAGTATGGAACATACCCATAACCTATTGGTCCCAAATCATCATAATCATAGTTTAATTAGTGTTTTAAGAATCAATCTTTCTATGTGAAACTGGTGGAAAACCCCACAGATTCACTACCAAACTAGTACACGTCCACCATCCTAGATTCCTGGGTTTTTCCTTTGTGCTCAAACATATTCATGAAGTCATGAAATATAATTTTCACATGAAAATATAATTTACAAAAAAGGTAACAACCCACATGTATTCCACAGAAGTCACAAAATTCCATTTTCATTCAAATTGACTTTGAAATCCAACTCATGCCTAAATATCCCACAACACTTTCACATTTCATTAACACTTCCACAAATGCATTAAATAATTTTGTAAAACATTTACATGGTCATACACATCACATAACATCCCAAACACACATTCCACATAATACCCTTTTACCTTCAAAATTATTTTATCACCAAACATACACGGAACAGCCCACAAACAAGTTTTGCATCAACATCACAATTTAATAAAACATTTCTGATATTTACAAAACATTATAAAAATTTTTGACATCGTAAAACATCACTTCACATTTAAAAAAACCATATTAGGAGAACAAACACACCAAAAAGTACATATTCCCCTTTTTCCCACATTGTTTAACCAACTAAAACATTTACAATTTTCATAAAAAGAACCCAGGTGGTGTAACTATGTCTTGCACACAAAACCCATTTCAAAACCCTCTTTTAAGACCAAAACCATTCCAATTATTATCCAAATCATAATTGGAATCCCTAGGGACATTTATAAAACCACTTTCATGTTTTATAAATTCACCTTGAATAATACCACAAAAGATACAAATCAAAACACACGTTTTCATAAAATTCTATCATGAAGTATAAAAATGTTTTACACATCAAACCTATACAAAACCCCTATTTTCAGGCCCACATGACACTAATACATTATCAAACCATAATTTTCAGGATAAAAAAGGTTTATTATACGGGTTATATAAGTTATAAAATACACCCAAAAAATACCCCATGAGTTACAAATGAAAACACCAAATTTCAAGTTAAAAAGAAACTATAAAAATAAAAAATTTACCAATACAAATCATAAACAGTTTTCGCACCACAACCAACATATGAGGAATAAAAAAATGAATAAATACATAAATATAACTCATCAATAATTATTTACACATGGAACCACCTACCGAAAGTGTAGAGTCCCTCAAAACGTGGTGTGAAACATCAACAGCACCACATCCACACCATCAGGAAGATAAATCCATCACTAGACCACAATATTAGATCAAAAGGACTCTAAATCAAACACTAGGTTCAATCCCTAACTTCTGGACATTCAATAAAGTCATGAATGAGGGAGGAATCCCTAAGGAGAAGGAAGGAATTGAAGAGAGAAACACTTACCAAAAACAATCTTGAGGAAAACGACCCAAAATACACAAGTATCTAAATTTTAAAACAACTTAACCTTTAAGGGAGGATCAAAAAGGATGCGAAGATCATTTAGGAACTGCAATGTGGGAAAAAGAGTAAAAATATAGGGAGTTATGAAAGGATCAATTTACCTTGTCAAATATGGGTGATATGTAAAATCCATAGACTTTTCGACCAATTTTACGATTCTATTGAGCTCCAAATTGGAGGGATGGGAATGGGGGCTTGCCTTAGGTCCGTGGGTTCAGGGGAGAGTTCGAATCACTGAAAGAACATAAAACTTGAATGTGTTATAAAAAAATAAAAATTTATTTTTGATGCAGGAAATGGGCTTTTCACAGGCACAATACCTTAACTAAAACTCAAATAGTCTATGATTATAGATTTATAAATGGTCCAAATTAATTTTTTGGTGTTCATAGGTCTGATGATTCCATATAGGAATTAGAATGGATGAAAAATTTTGAAAAATGAAGGAGTTATAACGGAATAAATTATTATTTTTATATATGGAATTGGGCTCACAGTTTGGCCCAATTCATAAAAACTCACTCATTCCTCCATAAGAGCTTCGGAAACCCCCAAATCAAAGCATGAAAGGAAATTAAAAGAAATTTACCATTAAAATAAGTCATGTATGTGACATTATCAACCAGGATGACTGGGTCATAAGAGGGATTTGTGTCCAAGTGTTCCAAAATTTTATATTTTTATGGTAATTTAGTCAATCTATAGAAATTTTACATGGTAATAACTCGAAATTAGATTGTATATATATCCATTATATCAAATAACCACATAGAAAAAAATATATTAAGGTGGTGTGGGAGTGAGTTCTGTTTAAGGTTTTTTATATAAGAGTTTTATTCATTGTAATGGTTTTATCATGAAGTGTTGTAATTTTTTAAATGTAAAATGATGTGGGGGATATTTCTAAAATCACTATATTAATGGGAATTAAATAATAGAAATTTTAATTTTTGTATTCATAAATTTAAAGCAAGTTTCATTGTGTATCATGTTCAGTTTGTTCCTTTTGAGGATGGTGTGTGGTTGATCTGATTTGTAAGGTCAGTATTTTGTTAGTGGTGTTGGATGGGTATACCAATATAATTATAAAATTATGGGGACTCCACCTTTTCCTCCTATTTGTATTAAATTAGTTCCCATAATAATGTATTTTTCCCATCCCAATTTTCCTTTAATGAGTATTTAGTTGGTTGGGTTGTCGTCTAGATTCGTGACAAGCCCAATGGTTGTGGTTATGGTATGGTGTCTAGTTTTTTGTAAAAGGTTTTTATTTTCATTTGGGAAATAGGTTGAGTATTTAGGATTGTTTCAGTTAGGTGTGTAAGATAGGTAAATTTGGTGATGTAGTTGTTCTTCAGTTTGAAGAGATGAATCATGTGAGAGTGTGGGACTTTATCATTCAACCCAATCAACCAGAAGTGTTGTTTCTTTCTGGGGGGAAGAAATCATAATGGTGGTGAAAATTTTCACAGATTATGTTTTGTTTTCTTCTTTTTTTTACCTTTGGATTTTCTCTTTAGTTTTTAAGGTCTCAGATAGAAATTTGGATTTTTGATTAGTTTCTCTTCTGTTGCATGGTTTGTGAGAATGGTTAATGAGAAACCATGTGAACTCCTAACACCAACCCCATTTTTAGTTTAGCTTCAAATTTCACGATTTGAGTTGCATGGGTAGTTCACAGTAAAATTTAAATATGCCATATGCTTGGGGTAACCATGTGGGTCTTGGGATTTCCTTGAATGAGGGCACATGGCTTCATCACGGTTAGTCCAAACCGTGAAAGAATCATGCACATGGTTCATTAATTTTTTACCAAACTAAACCACATGGTTAGTGCATGGTTTCTGAAACTGTGTATCCAAACCATGTGGGTGTCCTATGCATCCACTAATAGATGCATAGTTAGTGAAAAAATTCATAATCCTTGCAACAAAACCACGCACAGTTCCCAAATTCATTTAAAATTTCAAATTACCATTCTTCCCCCACCATATTTTAACCCCAAATCACCCTTTATAACACTAATTTGGCTTTTGGGACCCTTGGGGTTCCCCCTATTCCTCATTCTTACCATATCCTTCCCAGGGTGATTCCAAAGAGATTTTTTATGGTTTTGGGTGATTTATCTAGGTAACCACCTTTTATCTTCCTCGTCTTCCTTATTCTTTCATTATCTTATTTGTTCATCTTATTTCACAGTACTATTGGTCTAGGGTTCTTGACCCTGTGTTTTAAATTAAGAGTCTTATCTTAATAAGTTTCTCCTTTGGTGTTCATGATTCTTTGAACCTTTATAGAGTTGTTTTATGTTTCCATTGTTCAGGTGTCATGAGTTTGACATATTTTAACTTATATATTGGACTTTGTATTTAAATAAAATTTTATTTCATGCATTTCAAACCATGTTTTCAAACTAATCAGTGATTTATAATTCTTAGAAAAATTATTGGATATGAAATCAAGTTAATTTCCACTTTTATTGAATTATATACAGTTGTTTTATTAATCCTCGCATTCCAAGTGATTGAAAAAATACATTCTTGGCCTTTATAAGATATTTTTTCTTTCAAAATATTGGTCTTGTCTTTTTAAATGTGTTTTGGTTCTTAAATGGTGTTCTTGATTTCTGAAATTAAAATTTAAATGGTTTTTTGGTTTCTTGAGATGTGTATCATGTTCTTTTGGAATTTTTTTTCATTTAATGAATGCACGAGGCCTGGTTGGAACTTTTAGAAAATAGTTCTTTTGGAATACTCTCCTTGTTGTGAAACTCTTGACTTGAAAATTTTAAAATGTAATATGAGGTCCTTGTAATGGGGATTACCTAACAAATTTATGGTTGAGAGGCAATGAGATCATCCCTTGGGGTGTTTCGGTTGGAGATTCATGGTTGTGGGGGTTGTGAGATGGATTGTGTTTATTAAATATACGTGGTTGGTTTTTTTGGAATTGATTCTATCTACACAACTTTATAAATGACAGGGGAACCTAGAATAACTAGTGGCTTATTCGAGAACACTAGCAGCACTAGTTTTGGATTATGCTCTGGCTAGTGACCCATAGTATAGATTTTCTCTGTTCTAGATTGTGCCCCTTTTTTAGGCTAGGAAGGGTATGAATGAGCATGAGGGTTGTTTGATTGTATTAGGTGCACAAATATAATGGACCAAAGATAGTATATTCTATATTTTCCCCCGATCTCTTTGGTAATCACATGATTTCTTAGAACGTACTAATCTACAGTGGATAGTTTAGCTGAATCATATAATTTTTGGACACACATGTAATATCCCATTTCCCTTGTATTGTGATTACTGAACCTGTTTCCTTTTTTAAGGTGGGTCCGGGACAGAATACCAAGTAATAGTTATTATAAAGAAAAATGCTACATGAGTCGAAAAGATGGAAACATATAACAATATTTGTGATGAAAGGGGATTAGATCAGCAGATAGATCATCAAGACAAGTAATATCTCGATTAATCCCCTTATTTGCAAGGCCATCATCAACCATGTTTGCATCTCGATAAATAAGAGTGGTGATGTAGTTGATGTCAAGAAGAGTATGAATACAGCTCATCTAGTGAGTGGTGATCGACCACGCATGATGAATCAAACCATTCCTAATAGCTTGAAAAATGGTGGTTGATTCACTCTAAATCCCAAGGTTAGTTCAAACAAGTTGTTTGGAAATGGAAACAACATGAATCATGATCATCATTTCAGCTTCCATGGAAGAGGCAGTACCAAAGCTACCATAGAAGCATCTAATGATCTGACCAGCATGATTCCTAAAAATTCCACCACAACCTTCTTGGCCTGGATTTCCTTTGAAATCACCATACATGTTAACTAAAATCCATCTAGAAATAGGGGCATGACAAAAGACTTCGAAAGTGGGACTAGGTTGGCAGTAATTTCTATCAATACGGAGTCATCACAGTATGCCAAAGTCGTGAACCGTGTAGTTGTAGTGTCCCTTTTGGAACTAAGTAGCTTCAAGTATGGAAATAGGTAACCGCACATGCCTTGCATCATGCCATAATGATCATTTCTAAGTTATAAGATAATTTCTATCAATCCTGATAACATGGTGGAGCTCTGCGACAAAATCAAGGAAGATATTTTTAAACTGTTGATAATTATCCATCTCTGCACATCTCTTTAATTGAGATTTGATATAGTAATGTATCAACAACCTACAGTTAAAAATGCCAAAAATATAATTCCAATGAGAAGAAGAAGTGGAACATGAATGAAATAGATGATTGGCATATTCTTTGAGATGGTTATAGAGATATCATTTAGAATAGAGTTGAATACCATGAAATTGAAGACGATCATCAGTTGGGATCCTATTGTCAGCAAGCCTCCATATAAGGGTAAATCATGAAGGTTTTATTCTAGGTTTGTCAAATTGCGTAATCCACCCAAAATAACTTTTAGAGATTCAAAAAAGGTTTTTGTAATAGTTTTCTGTGTTTAGAATTCCATTGTTTGTAGGTTCCTAGACTAGGAAATCATCATTGATAGAGAAAGTATAAGTATCAATGAAATTCATGACGTTTTCAGGAAGATGATCATTTTGGGAATAGAGGACCACACAGATGGAGAGGTTGGTGTTCTCATGAATTTGGCCAAGATCAGTTATAGAAATTAAAGGAGTTACAGTCCAATTATCCAACCAAAAATTCAAGGTGGTATCTCTAGAGACCATCTACCATGAGTTATTAACAATAGAGGAAAATGACTATTTTATAGAAGGCCAGATAGAGGAAGAAAGGTAAGTTGAGTTACATTTTTTACGATTTTTAAGAAATATATTTTTAGGAAAGCTAGTTGAATTAGAATTACTTCTTAGTAGATCCCAAGTGAGCCCGGTTTGAAGTGCCTCATTGTAGTGTTTGAGATTTTTAATGGAAATGACTCCTCAATCAATGGGTTTACAACAAGTTATCCAAGGTAGGGTGATAAGTTTTATTTTCCAACGTGCTACCTGTCCGTACAAAATTTTTAATAGAGGTGTTTATTTTTTTATAAGAACAATAAGACACTTGTAGTCCATCATAGAGTAGAGAATTTTGAGATAATAGTGTATTTAACAAGACATATTCTACCTGCCATAGAAAGATATTTTCCCTTCCAATATGAAAGTTGATTTATAAACTGGTTGGCAATTTCAGAGAAATGTGGAGATTTAGGTCTTCCCCAGAATATGTGGATACCTAGGTAATTAAAGGGGAGAAGATCCTTCCTTTATACCGAATTCACTTATAATGCTACATTTTCTATTAGGAGGAAAGTTTTTCCCAATGAAGATAGAAGATTTGTTCCAACTAATCACTTGTCCAAAGATCTCTTCATAATGAGCAAGTGCTTTTTTTAGGGTTCATATATTTCTTTTATCACATTGATGAAAAATAATTATATCATCAGCATATAACTAGTGAGTGGGAGCATTCAAATTGCACGACACACAAATGGGATTGAGTTTATTCTGATAAAAAAGACAAGTTAATAAACGACTAAGACAATCCTCCACAATAGAGAGAAGGATAACAGAGAGGGGTTCCCCCTATCTTACACCTTTAGTGAATTTGAAGAATCCTTTAGGGGAGCCGTTGATCATAATGGAAATGGAATCCAAATTGAATAAGGTTCTAAGAGTAGTGATAAAATAATTACTAAAACCAAAATATTGAAGAACCTTAATGAGAAAACTCCAGTCCATTATATCAAAAGCTTTTTTAATGCCAAGATTAATGGAAATATTGCATCCTCTGTTGACTTTGTATAAAGTATTAAAACATTCCAAATCAAGCCAAATGCAATTTCTTATTGATCTAACTTTGAAAAACCCAAATTTATTCCAAGATACTATTTTATCTGTGATGAACAAGAGCTTATTGGGAATTATTTTTGTAATAATTTTGTAAACAGTGTTGATGAGAGTGATGGACCTAAACAAATGGATCTCAGAAGCATCGTCGACATTGGGGATCAGAGAAATGAATTGCAAATTTAGACCATGAGGAAGAAAACCATTGGTGAAAAAGTTTTGACATGTTTTCAAACATTAGATTGAATAATATTCCAGTAGTATTGGAAGAGACCATTATTAATTCCATCAGGTCCAGGGACACTATCATGATTCAAACTAAAGACAAAATCTTTAATTTCATGATCTAGATGAGTCTTAATAAGAAAGGTGTTATATTCATCATTGACCACCATCAGAATGATTTCCAGTAAGATATCCTTGTTGTTATCAGGGCCATTGAAAATAGTTTTAAATCTTGTGAAAATATGGTTAGCAATGTAATCTTAATTGTATAAAATGTTGTATCCATCATGAAGAGTGGCAGGAGGCTAATAGGCTCTATGAGATCTTTGAAGAGAGTTATAGAACTTATTATTTCAATCATAGTTAGCAAGACATTTATCATTAAAGGCTTTCTTCCTTGTGTTCTCCTTAAATGTGAGCAGGGAATTGACCTTTATTGAGGTGTTAATTTCTAGATTTGGATCAATGTTAAAATCAGAGATAGTGTTGTGGGTTTTGATTTGGTTGAGCTCATTATCATGGAGAATGATATCTTTTTTGATCTGTTTAGCATGCAGGCTACACCAACCATTAAGCAAATTTTTAAGAGATTTTAGTTTGTAAGAGCAAACAAAAGAATCAGTGTAATGTGTCATAGAGAGCCAATAGGTTTTGATGATGTTAATTCATTCAATGTTATTGAACCAAGAATTATTGATTATAAAATGGAGAGGTCATCTAACTATTTCGGCTGAAATAATGACCAAAATAGGATGGTGGTCAGAGTGGAGCTTTTGAATTGTTGTGCTAGGGATGGAGTTCCAAAAATCTAAAGCAGGAACATTCGTGAAGGCTCTATTCAATTTAGAGGCACAGTCATGTTGTAATGCTTCCAATAATAAGTGTATTTGGCACCCGTAAGATTTATTTCAATGAGATTGTTTTCTTCAATTGGGTATTTGAATTCCCTCATGGATATCATAGCATTTGAAGGAACAATTTTTTCATTTGAGTTAAGGATAACATTAAAATATCCAACAACTAACCAAGGAGTGTTGATGTTTTCACCTACAGAAGTAAGACTATCCTAGAGGGGCCTTCATTCTTTATATATATACTTGGCACAAGGTAGAAAAAAATTGAAGTGCCTTTGAAGAAAAAATAACATGTGAAGGATTTCTCTGAGATGTTAAAAATATTAATATTTCGAATATATCACTGCAAAATGATCCATAGAGTATCAACCAAGGAGGAGTTTTTTGTTCCACCAATAAAGGAATAACCATGAGGAAATAAGTGATGAAACATAGAAGAGAAATTGAGTTTGGGTTTAGCAGTAAAAATTAACATAGGTCATTTAGCAATAGAATGTGAATATTAACCATACTTTTAAAAAAGAAAGTGTGTCAGAGTTAGCAATTCCCTAAAAATTCAACAAAATAATATTTATTTGATCCAATGTTTGGAGTTAGAACTCCCATTTTAATTATTTCTCAAACCTTTGTTCCAAGTAGATATTCTATTATGTTTGGTAGGATTTGAGTTATTGTTTTTTCCTAACAACTATTACAGTCATTATAAGGGATTCTTGATATAACAGTGTTATTAAAACCATTCATAGGTGAATTCATGATGTTTTTTATTTCATTTTTTCATTATCAGTTTGACTATTAAGTTTCCCATGATTCACAGGCAAGGTAGTAGGATCCATTGAATGAAAATGATCTATTGGATGACTATCAAAGTGTAAAGGGGGTATACATGAAGCAGTTGCAGCCAAAAATCATTGCATAGAGGTACCTTAGTAATTATCAGGACTCTGTTCAGAGCTTAAAGGTAGTGCAGAAATGATTTCCAGGTCTCTGTGCTTCTGTTGAAATAACAGTGAAGAAACCATTCTATCCAGTAGACTAGAGCCATCCACACTTAGGAGATCCACCAGGGGAAGATCCAGATTTGAATCTTCCATTGGTTCAAGCATCTTGAATGTTTCAGGAAAAATGTTTGTTCTAGACAGCCCGCTAACTAGCTACTGTCCATTTCTACACCCAATTTAGATTTTCATTGAGTCTTCCCAGGATCAATCATATATTTTTTCTTGGCCACATTCATGAGGATTTATGGATTTCCTCCGGGGACTTTTCCAGATTTTTATGGAGAGGTTATTGGCTCCTCACCCAAACCCATGGTAGGGAGAAAGTGGTTGCAAGATGGGGTCTCTTGTGGTTGTTTTTTTCCAGCATTAGTCAATTCACTAATAATATTCCCAGAAACATTTTTATTTTTCTTACCTTGAGAGAAGACATCAGTTGTTTTCAATTGAGTTTCACCTAAGGATGAAGGCCTAGATGTTACAGAGACAGTGTGGTGTGAGGACACCTCTCTTATTTCTCTTTTTCTATAATCAGTTTCTAGTTGTTTTTTGCATTCCTCCATCACCATGGATTCTAGTTAATTAAGGAGATGTTGATCATTGTTTTTTCTTCTTCTTCTATAAGTTCATCCCATGAATCATTTGATATATTCATTCTATTTGTTGTTTTAGTGGTCTTTTTTACCCATACCTCAGTCCCCTTTTATGAAGTTGCTAGAATATCCAATATGGGTGGGTTACCTTTTTTATTATTTATCATTTCCTTCCATTCATTTTCTTGTGGTTGGACCCCTTGTTTCCTAATCAACCTACAGTTTTCAATGGTATGGCCAATGAGTTAGTAAATTTCCCAGAAATTTGTCTTTTTTTATATCCTAATTTACACTTTATAATATTTGGAATTGAATATTATTGAATTATGAAAATAGGTATCAAGGTTTACCTCTACCATTACCCTCGTGAATATTCCCAAATTAGCATGTAGAGTTCTTTGGTCAATTTTTAGGGGTAGTCCAATACAAAAGAAAATATCATTTAGTATATTGGGGTGCCAAAAATACCAGTTTAGTCCATGAATTTTAACCCACATATGTTCCATTGTATTCCTCTGGGTGTGTGATTAAAGGAAAAATCCCTTTCAAAAATCCTAAGCAAGACAAGATTAAGTTGGATATTGACTAAATTCCATACTCTGTCGAGATCAGATTGAGAGTTGAATATGATGTGAAAGTACTCATGGCCTATGGGAACTAGTTTCCAATTGGAAAATCCACAACATCTATCAATTCTTGGTTTTAAATCAGTTAGAGTCCAGGGGATATCACCTTTCAAGTATGAGACACGACCCATGATGGTGAATTTTCAAAGCATTGCATGTTGATGAAGCACCTTGGGGCCTGCTTCAAGCAAGTAACCACCATCGTCCAGCTTCATGAATAAGTGTAACATTATTGATATAATTTCATTCTTCAGATCACTTCTTTTGAGTGTATCTAATAACAATATACCTTTTACTCTACTTTTCGTCGAGTGATTATCATATTCATCGTTTAGTTTTCCTTCATTGTTCATAATTGTGAATCCTCGCCACTCATGGTCATGACTCATAAAAAGGTGGGAGTTGAATCTCCCAAGTGCAAGAAACACATAATCCATGAAGTATATGAAGCATGGGAATTGTGAACCATAGCATCTTATGATCCTTATAGAGAGATGGTCTCCCATCTCTCTATATTTTTATCCCTTTAGTCACGTCTTCCCTATTATTTACTCTGATCATGTTTCGTGTTTATGGTGTATATATTTGGTAAAAGTGAATAATGTGTTTTTAAATATTTCATGGAAAATAACTTGAGAATTTTTTACAACTATTTTTCCTTTTTACTTAAAAAAATAACTCTTATTACTCCTGCTCTCCTTCTATAAAATGTTATACCCCCCTCTTTTGGAAAAATAATATATTTTAAATAAACAAGGCAATGAACTGTTATTTTTTAAAAAAAATAATGTGTGAAAACATATATGTATACATTATAATTCAAACTACTGGTAAATGAATCTTGTCATTAAAGGAAATACTTTGACAATAGAATATATGGACATTCCTATTGAGTTTTTATACTTACACCTATACATTTATCTCTGTTTCTGACTCGGTTGATGGTTTTTATTTGGTTTCAATCACTATAGAGTGATGTTGAATTTTAATTTTTTTGAGTGACCATTGGGGTTACATGTTGATTTTTTGGTTCTTAGGTTCACCCTAGTTTTATTTTCGATTTTTGTTTAGTTTTTTGACTAATTATTTGTGTATTTTCATTATGTTTATCTATTTATTTCAAATTATATTGTTTTTTTATGTTTGGTAAAATAATTCCCTCACTCTCTTATTGATTCCCTTGGTTCTTTTTACCACCCTAAAGATATCAGGAAAGTTCCTTGGGGATGTTGTGGTCTGGTATAGGTGACTGGTATAGGGTTGACCTGGAAAGTTTTGTGAAAAAACCCCACAATCAAACCATCATTCCCTTTTCCCCACCATATGGTTTATCCACCAATATATTTATAGGAAAAAAATGGTGAACCCGATATAAATATCTAAAATAGAAAAATGATCATTTTTTCAGACGTTAGGCCATTTTGTTCACATATCCTACACAAATAAATGTTGGGAACTTCATATGAATATTTAAAATGATAAATTATTGGATGATCCTATATAGTCAGGGTTCTCCAGAAATAAGTCCATCCTCACTATGACAATCCCACATGAGAATAATGGCCATACGGAAAATAAAAAAGAACAATTGTGTTTCCCATGCATATCAGATTGGGAAATTATCATGTGTATGATGATGCACTTCTTAGTGAATTTTTTCTTGTTTTTATCATGACTATAAGTACTAGTCACAAAAATAACACTCGACCTAAGATCAAGTGTTCATACAGTGACTGTTTTGGAAAATTAGCTACACGTACAACCCCCATTGGATGTAGAATGACCTTACCCTCCCTAAAACTTCAGTGTTTGTTGGATAATGTTATGGTGTAGGAATACCATCAAAATGATACAATCCCAACCCTAAAGGATTCCTGTGAGGGTCTACAAATGCTGAAAATGGTGAGCCCGAATTATCTGAAGAAAGTTGTTTTAAATCTAGTGACACTCTACACAATGACCAAACACTTCATAATCTTATCACCGGAGTGAAAAAATCACCACATTTAGTAGTTCATGAAGAAGTATCAAGGAGTAAACATAGGATCCATTTTGGTTCATGAGTAGCTGAGGGGGGATCCTATCAACCATCTTCACTAGCGTCATCCCATTGGTTCCCCTCAATCTCTTGTTGAGGTCACCACCCAATACAATGACACCTCTAACACCCATGAATGAGAAACAAGGAAGAAAAATCATGCACGAAAAGTTTTGTCTAATTGGTATTGGGATCATAATATCACTAACTGTCCTTACACCCTTGCTGATAGTCAGTGGGTAGACTATACCCTCTTAACAGATTTGTATAGTGGTATATAAGAGTAAAAAACAATCAATATCAGAAGTTGTAATACATAATTTAAAAAGAAGTGGAATATAAACAATAATAATTTTATAAAAGTGGTAAATTCCAATTATACATTATATGAATGTATTACATGCTATGGATACATAAATGAAAAAAATCATACAACATGATCTACACATCAAGTACAATAAAAATAAAAGACAGCCAAGCCCTATGTCTTACAACCCGAGCATCCCAAGCTCCTTCTTGGTCTTATGCTTCTATCTCCATAGTATAAGTATAAAACTCAACCCTTCAACCAAATAAAATCTACTCGGGTACCGCAGGGCAATGGTATCCACGGTAGGGTGTGAGATATAAGTCACATTAGGTTGGGACCACTATTGTCTAGCCCAATACCCGGCATTAAATAAATAATTTAAACAATGAGAATACATGCACAAATATGGAAAGGAGAGCAATGTAACTATATACCCAAGTACCTGCTTCATCCCGAAGAAGTTGTTTGAACCTACATTATACATTTTTCATGAATTCACAATATTCATCACACATTAATTTCTATTTATCAATTATTCAAACCTCGTTAAATAATATAAGTATCGAGATCCGACCTAAGCCTAACAACCCCCATATAAGTCACTCACAACAGATGTCTCTAAAGACCATCTAAGCAACCAATGTAAATACAATATTCCAAGATTTTTCTTTGGCTTGGATGATGCGTTATAAGATATTCAATTCAATATTTCAAGTACTATGTTTGAGCCTGTCCACAAAAAATAGTGTTTCTCTCCTGGGTCTACCCACTAAATAGTAATTCTCCCAATTCATTTACAAATCTGAACCCTGTATCATATTCAATTCAGAAATCATCACATTGTCATTAATTAACCATTTAATTCAATCATGTACAACCTATTGGACCCACAGTCCAATGTTAATTAATGGGTGTAGAATGTTATGTCTACAACCCTTGTGAGTATTTGAAGCATCACTCTTTATCTCAAAACCCATGGTTATTTGGAGCATCAATCCATGTACAATAAAATAATATTTTCATGCAAGTTGGGTGTAGAACTCCATGTCATACACAGCATGAGTATTTGAAGCATCAGTCCCTGTCTCGCAAACCATTTATCAATCATATGTAAATATTTATCATTGGTGTAGATCTCCATGTCTAACACCCCAAAACCATCCATCCATTAATTAATAAATTAATTAATCAAAGTTATTAATTAATTTCTCAACTAATTAAAAACATAAAACTCTAGTCAAATAATTCTAATATTAATTAACCAATAAAAACCCCAATAGTTAAGAATTAATTAACAACCAATTATTCTTAACCATAAGGAATTCATCTCAACAAATCAATTGACATTTAATTATCCCAATTACTTAAGAAAAAACATGATAAATAATTGTCCAAAATAGTACTGAAAAAGCACTCAAATTAATCCATCATTAAAATGTATCTATTTAGCCAAAACAACATATCGATATTAATATCTGGATCAATTATCTCATTCTAATTCCAACATTTCTTAATCAAAACCACCATTAAAAATCTTAAATAAAAATCATGGTACATAACATTGAGCATTAACAATTCATCATTTAAATCAATTCATGCCAATAAATTAATTCAACAATTAATTAATTTATTCATACCCTTTAATCAATTTAATAATTGAATAACTTTTCACATCATTAACAGGTAGTAATTAACCCATCATTAATTATCTTGATTTACCCAAAATTTCATATCACAATTAATCCCTAAATAAATTATCTCACTAAGCTAAATCAAAATTTTACAATTGATAATTTTATTATTTTTTATATATAGTATCAAAGAACATAATTAATATACAAAATTAATTATCTTATCTAAGATAAAATAAAACATAATTTAATTATTTAATCTTGTCACTTTAACAAATTAATCAATACATGTTTAAAACCAACAAATAGTCTTGTACTCATTTATCCCACATGGGTAGCATCATTTAATAAAATCCAAATTCGTGCATCAACACATCACATATTACATTTAGTAATTTAATCAAACTTATTAAATTAAAATTTAAATATCATTAAATATAAATACTTTACTACAGAGTTTAAATAACAAAAAAAATTGCATCAATCATTTTATTATTTCATTTATTAATGTTTTGGACTTGAAATGGGACCCTACCTTAGGGTGGAACCAGTTCATATTCAGCGACTTGACCTTCGATGGAAACCAATCCACAACTGGTCCGCAACTACATGCACATGTCTTTATACACATGCACACACACATAAATATTCACACGCGTGGAATCTACATTGATCAAAACTCACCACAACATAACATAGAATCCAAAAAACGCAATGAAAAGACTCAAAAAACATCAAATAAAGTACCAGTGAATCGTATAAATTTTCAGACTCAAAAATAGATGGTGAAAAAAAATTACAGAAATGTATATCCTTACCCAAATCTACAGAGAAAAGGATAATCGGGTCCATCCACCTCACCCTTGGCAGAGGATGTTGGATTATGGACCAATGGGTCTTGATTCAACCTTTGTATAACCTAAAAACAGAGGAACACAACAACTAGATTAAACCTGAACCTTAGGGTTTTGGCCAAGAAAACTAGGTGAGGGAGAGGAGTCAAATGGCTGATGTGAATCACAAATTATACGTAGACGGACTCACCTTTATGAGGCAGAAAATATTCGTGAAGAGTTTGGAAGGAATCGTGGTGTGCAAAGTGGTGTCCAGGGGAGGGGGTGGTGCACCAAAGAGTGGGGTCGTGTCGCTACAGGGGTGATGCCCAGGTGTCATGTGCTATAGTAGGGGGTCCGACTGGGAGTAGGTCATGCTGTAGGTGGTGCACCACAAAGAGTATCAACCATGGAGGGGTGTTGTTGGTGGTCTAGCGGAGGGGGTTGCACCATGGAGGAAGCATTTACCTCTTGTGCATCATGCCAATAGGGGGGGTGGTGAAAGTTTTAGCATGTGGGAAAGGGAGAGGGGTCGTCCATTTAATTTATTTTCTAACCAACAACAGAAAACATTAATAAAACCCATAAATTAGTTTCAATAATTAATAATGATGATTATTATTATTATTATTATAATAGTCACCCCATTATTATTATTGTCACAAAAAAATTCCCTCATTGAATCTAAAACTCCCCATTTAGTTAAAAATACATGACTTCAAATAATCAAAAAAAATTAATTCCCACAATTAATTAATTCCTCCTTTTCTTTGAATTTAACTAATTAAATCAATATTAATAATTAGATGCTCATTATTATTATTATTAAAAAATAATTTTTTATTTTCTATCCAAAACTCCAAAATCAATTATTATTATTATTTATAAAATAATAACAACCATAATTAATAATAATTATAACACTCATTAACCCATAATAATAATAATCTTGTTATTATTACTCAAAACTTTGATATAACCCAAAACCTCCATTTAATAATAACTATTCTTCAATAATTATAAAACTCTTTATTTAATTAAACATTTAATTGAGACACCCAAAAGCCTCATTAATTTCACACACGTGTCACACCTCTTTAATCATGCAATTAAAATATTTTATCATAAATGTTACCCCCCATTAATCATGAAAATAAATCTCTTGTCATCCTAATAATTTAAGACTCCAAAATAATCATAATAATTAAAAAATTATTATTATCAACACATTATTTTATTTAAATAATATTTTACCATTTAATATTATTTAATCAAAGTAAATAAAATGTTAAATTGGGTAAGCTGCACGGGTTGGACCGCAACAATGTGCAGCCCGTGAAAATCCATTAAAGCGAACTTTTCTGAATTCAGTGCTCTCAAGACTCATCGGGACACCCACCAAAATTATCAGGTAATTACACTAGTCAAAAAATTGCACCTTTAGGTGTTCCAACACTCAAAATAATGTTATGGATCTCGTTTTAAAAATAGATCTGCCAATAAATGGAAAACAATTGAAAACCTCCATAATTTAAACCCAGTTCAAAAATAAAAGTCTTTACGATCTACCCACGTTAATTACTTCTCATCCCTAAGAAGTCATTGGGAAATATTAAAACAACATCTAACCTACCATGGTCCAAATGTTTTGTTTGAAGGTCACATGATGTTTTCATACGATAAATGAGATTTTAACCAAAACACAAGTCCAACCACTTAATTCTACAAAACCTGAGCCAATGATCACCACATAGAGCTTACGTGTGAGGCCATTATAAATAAATCATTATGAAAATGGTCAAATCTTGATAGAGTAATTGAAACTGGTTGCACATGATTTCCGGGAAAGACATTGTGCTCCAAAAAAACCACCCACACTTAAACTGGTGATGTGCCTTTTAAAATTATTACATCACCAACCGCATGTACACGAAATTCCTTACCCAACCTCTCGTGATATTAATAAGTTAAACCTTCACATGGCTGTCTAAAAACTACCATTCCACAACATGAAAGAAGGCTTAGCCAAAATAATCCACACATAGGATGTACAACCCATATAATAACCACTCATCAATCCCAACAACATTTAGAACATTATCAAAGTGTTTGACCACTGATATCTTAGTGTCCCCATGATGAGGTCAAGATAGGGGACATTGTCATCGTATTCAAAAGAGCATACTAAGAGAAAACCAAGGTCACTAAAAAATATTCAAACTAATACCGGATGACTATGTCCAAAAAGCTAGGCATCACCTACTGACACATTTACTGAAATCGATGCGACACTACCATCCTTTGGATTGTCCATGATGTTGAAAAAAAATTATCCTCTTACTAATGTGCTATTTTTCAAACACATTAAACTCACTTATTCCATTCCTCGAACCACAATCACTATGTCAAAAATTATAGCATGAAATTATAAATTTTAAACCAACCGGCTTGTAAAAGAACCTATGTCCCACATCCTAGTCTCTTACTAAATATAAACATCGACCCTCTCTCTCGGTCACACAAAACTGATATCACTATTCTGAAATCCCTTTTTAGCCATTTAAGTAATTCATTTCATCTTTTAAAAAATTGAATGAATTTTAATAAACCCACAAGTACTTTTTCATAACAAGTGTCTTGGTTTTGAAATAAACACCCTATGTAAAAACAATCAAGCCATAAAAAATACTCTTTAAAGATTTAACATTCTTTGTCATTTTTTTTATCAAGAAATTTATCATCTAAATTCCTTTTACAAAAAAGGTGACCTCCAAGGGTCCCATTTATTCAATCCAGGTTCTTCAATAATTAACCCATCAATAGTTTGTTATAATTAAAACTCAGTAGTTTTATATTCATAATCATTTTTGAATATATTATGGTTATATGTTTTAGTCACATGGATGTCCATGTACTGGTCTATAAGGATTCCATACACATTATCCCTAGAATTTGGATCCTATTTATGATATTTTCTTTCATTTAACTTTTTAACTTTATAATCCCATTTTAATTGGTTGAAAATATGGGAAATCCTTTTTTGCAGTAAAAAGTTTCCCATACATCTTACGCCTGAAAACCTATTTTGTTTTAATTATAACCAAATAAATGTTTCAAAAGAAAACAATCATTTATCAGCAAGAAAACATGTCACTTCAAGTAGCTGACATAGATCAACAAGCTAAAATCACTAAAACATGATATAACACATATGCATAACACACAATAATTGCTTATTATTACTCAAGAATGTTAATTATATCACTATTTCCAACACTTTTGCTGGGGCGCGCACATCTGTCTATGGAGGAAGAGCAGCCATTGCCCCGTATTCCCATTTTCCTAAGGTGGGTGGCATCCACTCCTTAATCAGGGATGTCTGATCCTTAATTGAAACAGGATGATGGGCTATCAGTTATTCCTTCCTTGGATTCAACTCAGAACTCATTACCTAGTATGAGTCTCCCTTAGAGATATAGTATGTTGTTCATGAAACGATTACTAGTGTCATATCATCATGGACACCAGTTAATTACACTTCTTTTGTTGGGACAATCCAAGGGGTCCAGTCAGGAAAGCCACCATCAGTCAGGGGAGTAGTCACGTTGGGCATCACTGGAATGTTTAGATGCTGGGACACTGGCGTGTCTGACTTCTATCCCTTATTATAGGGCTTCTCGAGGGAGCAGAAGCCCGAGGATTCCAACATCGAATGAAGGGAATATAATTCCATGGGAATGTATCTGAGTCTTTCCTCATATTCCCGTGTTTAAAACAGGGTATGTTGCATGTTTAATGTCCAGCAAAGACAGATCGGACTGATCAAAACACTGATTAGAGTGGATCATATGAGTGTGACCCCCAGATGAAACACTGGTGTTGGGGCCAATGTAGGGTTGACCTCCAAATTACTGTCGAGGGGAATGGGGTATAATGTAGCATGATCCCACTGTGATGTGGTAGCCTAGGTATGAATCAGGATGGATGATGGAGTAGTTGAATGAAGTGGATGGTGAATTGGGTGGAACCTCCATGAGGATGACGGTAGTTTTTGGTTGGAGACTTAAAGAGGCTTCCTACGTATCCCCGTGGTAGGGAATCAAAGTCTATGTAGTTCATATGACAACAAATTACCACTAATTGGTGTTATAATGGCTTACCGCTGAATAGATTTACAGTAGCATACCACTGAATGGAGTGACAACAGCTTACCACTAAATGGAGGGGCAACGACTTACCACTAAAAGAGGCTGACAAAGTCTTATCACTGAATGAGGCACAGAAAGGGGAATATAGATTAACATCATGCAGGATCAGGGTGGACCAATGTGAAGAAGTCCGAACCATTGGTTGTTTAGCTTGAACCTCTGGGAGGATTCCTATATAATATGCATTGGAAATGATCAAAGTTCATGTAGTTTGGGTATAGGACAGGAGTCAGTGAATCGACGTGAATAAGGACGTGGGGTTCAGGTGGATGGTTGGATTAAACCTTTTGGAGTCTTCCTACGTACCATTCCTTGGTAAGGATCAAAGACCACATAGTTTAGGAAGGATTTTGTGTGAAATGGCTTACCAATTATTGGAAGAAACAACGTCTTAATGTTGATTGGGATCCACATTTTAACGCCATGCAGGACAGAGGTGAACCTGACGTGAAGGGGGTCAGCGTTACTAAATGTGGGGCTTGAACCTCAGAGAGGCTTCCTATGTTCCCTACCATGGAATGAATGAAAGACCACATAGTTCATAGGGGGGCACCGGTGAACCGACGTGAAGGAGGACCTGGGGTCCAATGAGTGGTGGGCTTTGACCTTGTGGTGGCTTCCTACGAACCCTACCTTAATAATGATAAAAGACCACATAGTTTAGGATATGGGGGCTCGGTGCACTGACATGAAGATGGTCAGGACCGATGGAAGGTGGTGGGCCTAAACCTTAAAGAGGATGCATACTTACCCTACCTTGTAAAAGTTCCATGTCCTTGTAGTTCGGGATGGTGGATACATTTTAACGTCATGAGGGACGAAGGTGAACCAACGTGAAGGGGTCGGGACAAGTAGGTGTGGGGATTGAACCTCAGAGATTCTTCCTATGTACCTTGCATTGGAAAGGATCAAAGACCACGTAGTTCAGTAGGTATTTTTGGGGATTACACTCTATGTTGCGCAGATAGGTTGTCATGGTCAATGATTACTCTAACCCCATGTGAGTCATGTTTGGTGTGAGAAACAAGAGGCAGCAGTGACCTGCCAATCACATCAAGAAAGGTGCGTATGTGAGATGTGGAGTGGGGATTACATGTAGTTATCCACCCTAATAAGAAATAGAGGCTTACGCATGGTCCATAGCCCAAAGTGGTTGGGACTTACTCCAGGATGGAGGCCCGAAGAGGTTTGGACATCCTCCAGGATGGAGGCCCGAAGAGGTTGGGACTTACTGCATGATAGAGGGCCGGTGAGGTTGGGACTTACTCCAGGATAGAGGAATGGTGGGAAAATAGCCCAGCGGGAGATGGATTTGTCACCAAAGACAGGTAGGGTCCGGTATCCATTTCCCCCTCCCCATGGTTATTTGGACTGAAGAAGAAAGAAGGAGCAAGGATTCTTCCCCTGGTAAGAAAAGCTAAGGGCTTACACCAGGATAGTTTCCATTTTCCCCACAAACAAACGCCACTCCAATAATGAGGATACCATCCCCTATGAGAGAATATCTCATCCTCATGGAGACCAGTGGGCACAGAGAAAGTCCAAGGTGGGGGCACCCCATGTGTGAGGCATGGGGTGAGGTCACAGTTTAACGTCGTGTGTTGAGGACGATGGTGCTTAGCAGTTTAACATCATGCATCTCGGACGAGGTGGGTTTGTTCTTCATCCCTAGTACATACATAACCGTTACCCTTTGATCCTTGGTGAAGAGAGGGGAATTTCAATTCTGTCTATAGGGGTTATTATATAGAAAATCATAGGTCAGTCCACGTTAGTGTGGCTATGAGAAGAAGCAATAGTCATTATCATGCCTATGTAAAGAATCATGAGCGAAGCAATGTAATGGGAGGTATCATCTAGGGTACATTGAAGTTACTTCGTGTGAACCTATAATGTTGAACGGGAAATGACTATATGGAGAAGGTGCATTGGGCGTGGGAGGTTCCTGAAAATGATACCTTGAAGAGGGACATCACGGGCACACAAGGTTGGAGGCTTGTGGGAAAAAGTGTTGTTGCAAGAAAAAGGGGTCGAGCCTGCGCACAATGGAGGCGCACACGAAAAAGGTTCGGGATGGCTCGTAAATGGAATTCTTCACGCGAAACGCCCGGGGGCGCACAAAAGGAATTATGCGATGAAGACATGATCACACACAATTGGAATGAATTGCGCGCTAGGGAAGGGACTCGATGGGATTTGAAGAAGGATCAAGACCGAGTGGTCGCACACAATGGTGCACCCCTGGGAAATCTGGTGTGAAAAATTCAGTATGAGAGAGCTATCTTTTTGCGCGCATGGGAGTGGAATTTCATACAGGGGAGATGGATTAGATTTTTTGACCCAGAAAATGAAGGGGTGTCCTTATATTTAAAGGTGCTCGGGATCACTAGTCTGTGCGAACAACAAGACGACACGAAAAATAGTGCGCTGGGAGTCAGCAGTGTGTAGATCAACCGTGCACGGCCTTGGTGCAAAAACGTTCCACACCCGCATGGAAAACTCTCATGAATCCCAGATTTTTTTGCGCAGGACATATTTGTTTTGCGCAGAATATAATGTTTTTCATGACGCCCCTCCGCCCCCCCCCCCCAGAATGGATCACTGGTTCCAAATATGGCTTTGCTTTGTTGCACCTGAACCTTCCTCATCCTTTGAGCATCTTTCGGCATCTAAAAATGCCTCCACTCTGAGTCAGGTCGTCGAGGGGTTGTAAAGGTCGGATTCCCTGGGAAAAACTGAGATACAGGACTCCCTGATGCCGGCGAGTTCTTAAAACTGGAGTGGCCCAAAAAATCAAGATTAAAGTGGAGGAAGAAGGAGAAGGTGAAGGATGGGGTTAAAGAGAAGAAGAGCCTGAAGGTGGAAGGTCTCAGGGGGCGTCCCACCAAGGGAGTCTCTAAGAGAGTGACGAGATCTTCGGATCTTATGTGGATATTATTAAACTGCTGGAGGTACATCTCAGCCCTTATCTATCCATTCCCCTCATCATTTCTTATATCCCTGAATTATATCTATTTTCCTTGTTCAGAATCATATGGGTGCTGACCAAGGGTTTCGATTCTAAGGGGAGTAGGTCCCAATAGAACAAGGTGGGGAGTCGATGCCCCTTATTGAGCTGATGAGTGCGGGGGGATACCCTATAATAAAATTTCATGTAGCTGCTAGAACACTGAAGGATGATGCTTTGGGCACCTGTATGTTCATTACATCAATGCCGGTATTCACCGTCGAAGAGCTCAGTTGATCATGGTGTTCATTTTTTATGCAGTAATCACAGCCTTGGAAGCTCCTCTGGCTGTCGAACCTGGGTCATCTGCAATCGATTCAACTATAAATGTGTTTTCCCACACTTCTCAAAACAAGCCGAATCCGACGCTCGGTGAGCAATGGGTTGTGGACATCTCCAGTACTAATGTCGGGGCAGGGTCTAAAGTCTATGAAGAAGCTACTGAGACTGAGGCAAGAGAGGAATATCACCCAGGCGTTACAGAGCCTAACACCTTAGAAAAAACACTTGAAGACGACCCTGCTTCTTGTCTCTTCGCTACCTTCCCAGACTATCGGCCTTTAGACCTTGACGAGATAGATGATTCTAACTCTAAGGTGGCCTAGGAGAGCTGAATGACGTGGTGAAAAGGGTGGAAGAGCAACAAGTGCATTCTCTATCATCCCCAGATAGAATGGCTGAAACGGATGGGATCACTCCAACCTGGATGCGCTTCCTCTTTGCTGTAGGCATGGATGCTCAACACCTACATTCGACATTCTGTGACTACATGGCCGAGAAGCTGCGTGAGAGCATCCGGCGCTCTGACATTGCCTAGTGTCGGGAGGAGTCAGGGAGTACCCAAGCGTTCGCTAAGGCAGAACAAGAGGTATGATGCCTTGAAAAACATGTAAATGAAAAGGAAATATTCATTGAAAAATTTTCTAACCATGAGGAGCAGTTGAGGTCATAGCTGGCATATGACCAACAGAAACTAGTGGAAGCAGGTCACCAAAAAACCGGACATCAAACTGAAATGGCTCGAACACGAGCTAGGGTTAGTGGACTACGCTCTATGGCTGTTGATGAAGGGAGAGTCCTCATGGGGCGGGAAGAAATCATGGAAGCCACTAGCCAAAAGGTAGAGGCAATAGAATGATCCATCCATGAAGCTGACACTTAAGGGCACTGTTTTGGCTGAACACATAAACTCACTTCTCCTTACTGCTTCTTACACTGAACTGCATGTATAGAAAAATTTATTTACTTGTCCGTTTGTTTTAACGCATTCATCCACAATACTGGAATATGTAACAATCCATTATTAAGCTCACACGGGTCACACCCAATGTGAGAAATAAGGAATGTTCATACTATTAATTCTCTTGATCGTTGGAGCATCAATCAAGATCCAGGGTTTCGAGATTCGAACAACCAATCCGGATTCTCGAGAAGAGAAGAGGGAGGTCCGAATAAGGAAGAAGGCCTCAAAACAATCGACAAATCGCCTTCCCAGAGTTCTCTAGTGCATGAGAGGGGTAACGATAGGGGCATTAGAATCAATACGAACATAGGGGAATGGAAAATGTAAATCACGATACCCTAGATTCAGAACACTGTAGAGGTGGCGTGACAATAATGGATAACTACTGATCATGTTCAAAACATAGTATCCATATTGTATTAGCCTCAAATGGGGATGACAAATGAGGGCCAACCGCTTACCGTGTTCGAAAAACGGGGCCTGACTCAGAATGTCATCCATTAGTCTTCCGAAACATTGGCCCAGGACAGTAGGCGTGCCTTAGGCCGAGTATCGATACTGTTTGGGGGTTCCTTTATACGTGAAAAAGGATGAGTTCCAAGTAAGGGGAACACATAGCGGGGAATGTTGAGTGATGGTTTGCTCGAAAAGAATCCAACACTCTTGAAATTATGACTCTGTGGTGGAACAACATTATATGGGTTAATCAATCTGATCACAGATCATTCCTTCTTTTAGATAGGACCTCTATAGCGAGGGAGCTGTCATTTCCCAATTTCATCGTGGGGCATCCTAACCTTGTTTAGGGAAAAGCTTCTATTACATGGTTCCCCACAAGGGGCCAGGAGAGTGGGTCGGAAATGAGGAGGAACATGATTGATGATCCCTAGGGCTGGACACAATGAAAAATTCTTGGGTGTCTTTACGTATCTTATAAGGATGGGAATCAATCCATACGTATTTCTAAGAGGCGGAATGGTAAGGTATCAATGCCAGGGTTAAAAAGGGCGTGTGGGTGTGGCCCTCTCTCCAAAAGAAGTGGAATTTGATTGGTCTTGTTTTTATTATAAGGTGAATGGTTTTTTTAAGTGACAGGCCTAGGATAGAATGTCCTGACATCGCCACAAGAATCAAGTTGTATGCCAGCATTAAAAAATGGAATGATGTGTAATTGATTCCAAACATGGTTTACCCTTGAGTGAGGATATCACTATGTAGTTCCATTTTTCGTTGTGTGGCCAGGATGATAATGTTACAGTTCTGGGTCATGTGATGGGACCGAGTGTGCATGTTAAAGTTATGTGTTAGAGACGTAGTAAAGATGAGGCTGGAAGGGGAATGTGCAGGGTGCAATAAATCATACCCGTCGTAAATGAGGACATACTCCCATACCACATCGTAAGCGATTCCGAGAAATAAACCCCAGTCCATGGGGCCAAAATAAAGGTAAGATGTTAAGGGGAAGGAGAAACTAGCTCCAAAATGAGCTGGACTCGAAAATGAGATGTCTAGGTGTTCTTATGTATTCCATGAGGATGGGAATCAAGCCACACATAGTTCTAAAATAGATCTTAGTTTATGGTCTTAGTGCTCGGACCATGGAGAAGGGAAGTTGGCATGGAGCCTCGAGTGATGCCTTTACCACATATTTATCCTCCTAAAGTGAAAATCATAATTGAGGGATAGTGTTAGGAGTGTCAAAATTAGACTTGGAAATGATGGGGTGGGCATTGATGTGAATCATATAACCAACATTCAAGACTCATAGGGGTTGGCGTGACCATTGAGGATGACTGTTGACCGTATTCGAAACACAACAACGATATCACATTAGCCTGTAATGGGGACAAAAAATTGATCATTAGCTGCTGACCATATTGGAAATGTAGGACTTGTATCGATTTTTTGACTGAAACCCTCGAGGACGTTGGCCAGTGACGGTAGGAAAGCCCATAGGCCTAGAATCCACACCATTTGGGGGTCCCTTCAGGTGTGGAAGATTATGGAAGCCCAAACGACGGGGAACATGATGCCTGAAAAATGGGTGAAAGCATGACCACGTAAAATCTGACACTCCAAATGCTGAACCAAAGTACTCTTAGGAGGATTGGTGCATCACCGACGAGGTACGGGGAGGGTGGTAAACTATAAAGTAACATATTTGAAGGGATGAGTATAAAATACAAGGATCGAGAACTCCCAAGAGGGACAGGTACATGGCATGATCATTACAACCCAACATGAATCAAGACATAATCCCAGACCACACCATATACTCCCCTAACTGTGAAAGGGTAGGACAAGGGGCTAGGGTGAATGGGAGATTTCTGGGAAATTCGGCTGGACCTGATGTCTAGACGTTTGGGCAGACCTACGTATCCCATAAGGATGAGAATCAAGACACACATAGTTCTTGATGGGAGTAATGTGTAGTTTATCGTTATATTGTATGGGCACAAATGGTTATGATACCCCACATATATAAGGCATAGAGCACGGTGAATAACCTGACATGAATGAGGACATAATCCTAGACCACACCATACACTCCAGATAAGAATGTGGGTTGGAGCCCGAGAAGGCCAAATGGCTGGAAAAGATAGGGGGCCTCGATTTGGGCGTCAATTGGAAAGTCCCAACCAGTTTGGAGTTTAATATCGTGTAGTGAGGAATAGTATGGATAATTTATCTCATCAGGGGATGTGTACGACACGATGAGTAACCCGACATTAATGAGGACATAATCCCATACCACACCGTATAATCCCGTAAGAGGGGACCCTGGCTGGGGCCCGAGACTGGGAACATGAAGCACGATATGGCATGTTTTCACAGTATGGATGATAAATTAAGGGAAGGATTCCTTAAGGGGATATGTGTGGCATTAAGAAATAGTCTGATGAGAATGAGGCCATAATCCCGCTCCACACCACACAACCCTAAATGAGAACATAGGCCAAGGGCCAGAAATGGACTAGGGGCCTCAGGCCGGGAATATCTGCTAACAGTAGCCATAAAAACTCTTCTGCGATTCCCTCCACATCACAGCTCCTAAGCCCACGTGAGCAGTGCTCAGTGTGGGAAACAAGGAGCCAGATTTGGCTCTCCCTACCATACACAGGTCTAGTAGCTGGAATCGCCCGAGGGGAGTTCTTCCCCTTGATATACAATGGGGTAGAATGATCCATTTCACTCGATGTTTGGGATATCATGGGGTGGACAATGATGACAAAGGGTATTTGTTGTCCATGTTCGAAACGCAACGTCCTTATAGTGACCTAGAATGGTAACAACAAATGATCATCAACTGCTGACCATATTTGAAATGTGGGACTTGTATCTATTTTTTTCTCAACACCCTCGAGGGCCTCGGCCCGAAGTGGTAATAGATCCCTTGGGCCTAGCATTCCTGCCATTCGGGGGACCTTTCAGATGGGAAGGATGATGGAAACCCAATCAATGGAGTGGGTGAAGCATAGTTGTACCCATACATTTTAAAGTCAAGAAGGGCGGTGAAAGAGGCAAACATCTCTAGGTAGTGGGACGTACGGTGGAATTTAGATGATCTCGATGTGTATTGAGGAAAAAGCTTGCACCACAACCTATGTCTTGACCCGTGGGGAGATTCTGGAATTTGTGTTGGGACAATAGACTAAATGTCCTGGCATTTCTACATATCCCATTATGATGGGAATCAAGCCATACATAGTTCTTCAATGCCATGACGTTTAACGTCATGTGGTGAGGATGTGGGAGGATGGAAGAACGGGCATCAAGCACATGGTGAGACCGTTAAAATCCTGGAATGAGTGGGGATAAGGAAGCTTAAACCATATCATGCAAGGATCCTCTATGAGAACTATACCCATGGGAAATAGTCAAAGAGAAGAGTTTGGGGGCTAGGCTCAACACGAAATGCTTGAGCATTCCTACATATCCCATAATGATGGGAATCAAGATATAAGTAGTTATAAGGGCACAGTTTTACATCTTGTAGGATGACATACTATTTTACATCTTGCGGGACGAAGTTGTTTAGGGTTAAGTGGGACCAAACAATTTCTGGTCATGCAGGACCAAGCCGTTTAGGTTCATGCCAGACCATCTGGCTCAAGAAATGTATTGCTTGAGAAACATGGAATTGGTTGGAGGAGTTATACACTCACAATCCATGGTCACCAGAGAGTATGATCCATTAGGGTAAACCCTATGAATTATTTAAGGTACTTCCCATTTGGGCTCCAACATGGGAGGATTCTGGCCATGGATCATTGGTGCCCGAACTGGAAATACCAAGTTGCCTTGCAGAAAATAGAGGAGGCGAACCTTTTGTTGAATGGTCTAGCAATCTTATTCTGATGCCTTTCCATATTGTGTTGGGCATGCTGCCTGCTCTCATCGAGTGCTTCAAGATCGGCTAGATGTATTACGACTACTTTATTTGGCATTTTCTGGTCATAGACTACTGTTCATAATAAAGGTAGCTGGTTCCCAATGGGTTGGGCAGCCTTAGATCTGTACACCAGGGAGTATGGGGTTACCTGGGTGGAAATACGAGTCATCGTCCGATAATCCCAGAGGGTGTGGGGGAGCTTGTCTGGACAACTCTTCTTATTCTGACCAACCATTTTCTGAAAAATGTTAGAGAAGGTTTTGTTGAATGCCTCGAACTTCCCATTTTCCTGCACGTGATAGAGGGAGGTATGGATCGAATAGATGTTGTACATTGAGTATTATTTCATCATCTCGACTGATCGGAAGTTGGTGTTTTTATCGGTGAGGAAAGCGTTAGAGACATCAAATCTGTAGATGATGTTGGAGCTCACAAAGTCAACGATAGAACAATCCTTGACCTCCTTGAGTGGAAATTCTTCTTCCCACTTAGAAAAGAAACATGTGGCGGTCAAGATGAACATGCACAGGTGAGATATCGCTGGTGGGTATGATCCTACGACGTCGATTCCCCACACCGTAAATAGCCAAGAGTACATGGTAGAGTGGAGAGGTTCTGGCGGCCGATGCAAAAAGATAGCATGAATTTGGCACGTGTGAAATCTCTTGGAGAACTCAATGGAATCATGGATCATGGTGGGCCAGATGAACCCCAGTCTCCGGATCTGATGGGATAGCTTCGGCCTAGTTGGGTGAGCCCCACTAGAAACGACGTGAACCTGCTACATGACCTGAGAAATATCGGCTCTTTGGATGCAACAGAGGAGAACACCATCGAACACACACTTTTATAGGAACTTATCACGACTGGGACCACATTGGAGGGTATACTGCAGTGTGTGTCATCATATTATCCCACGCTCGGCCCGATTAGCTGGGAGGCAACCATTTTGGAGATACTCAACAAAGGGGAATCCTCAGTCAGATGTCGCTTCAACCACTTCATCATAGAAACATGAGGGTCGTGGTGTGGAGGCTCCATCGGTATGATGGCTTACTCGTAGGTCTTCGTCGTCATTTGGGGTGACAAGAGAAATGACTCTCCAATGTGAAACGTGTATAATCAGATTATCCTGCTTGGGGTTCTGCAAGTGATAGAGCCAGGCCAGCCAGGGCATAGGCTCGACCGTTCTGAGATCGAGGGACATGGGTAACTTCCGGCTAAGATGGAAACCACACCATTAGCTAGAGGGTTGGCTCCAACTATGGTACGAGATCTGGATTTCTGAGGATGTAGTCACCATTGATTTCCTTGATGAGTAGTTTGGAATCCCCATTCACATGCCAATGGGGCACATCGATCTCAAGGGCCAGCTCAAGGACAGTGATTAGATCCTAATACTCTACCTCGTTGTTGGTGAAGCCTTTTAGCAATAGGAATGAGTAAGGCAGAATGGCTTGCACCGAGGTAATGAAGATAATACCTTGGCCCACACTCTTGAGTCTGGGATCATTTGGTCTTCTGCCGGTGGGACCTCGGGAGGCACCATCAAAGTGCATATGCCAACATGGGATTACATGATCAACTGAGAGGATTTCCTCATTGGGATAATACAGGTATATGGACTAGTCTTTGATGGTTGGATGGGAAGCAAGGAAGTCTACCAATTCATATCCCTTTATAGCTTTCTGAGGGACAAACATGATGTCGAACTGCTGGAGGATTACCGCCCACCATGCTAGACGGAAGGTAAACATGGGGCGGTTCAGAATGTACATCAATGGGTCTACCTTCAAAACCAACTGTACCTCGTGGTGCTGCAGGTAATGTCATTACTTATTTATTTTGAATACTAGCACAAGGAAGCTTTTTTGATGGGGGGGGTATCTGGTCTCCGTATCGAGGTGCATGCAGCTAAGGTAGTAGAGTCTTTTTTCTGTCCACTCATTGTTTTTCTAGGCGAGAAGGGCGCCAAGAGATCATTTTTGGTCCGTCACGTATAGGATCAGCAGTTTTCCAGAGACAAGTGGCATCATGAATGGAGGATAGAAAAGATACTGCTTGATTTCATCAAACGCATTCTGGCACTCTTTGTCCCATTCGTGGGTGGATCCATTTTTCATGATCTGAGAAAAGGGCTTATACTTTCTGTCTAGATTCACAATGAATCGGCGTATGTAGGCTAAGTGGCATTGGAAACCTCAATTCTCAAAAAAAATTGCTTGAGGGAGGCATCTGACTGATGGAATTGATCATATCTGGGTCGATCTCAATGCCCCAGTACTTGACAACAACGCTGAGAAACTTTCTATAGGTGACCCTGAAGGGACACTTCAACTGGTTCATATTCAAGTGGTGGAAATGGAAGAATCCGAATACTTTCTCAAGGTCCTTGAGATGGTCCTGGCACTTGAGATATTTGACCACCAGATCATCCACATAGCATTCCACCAATGTCTCGAGGATTGGATTGAATATGCTCTGCATGGACCATTGATAGGTGGAACCTGCATTCTGTAGGCCTAAGGGAATAACATAGTAACAGAAAGTACCTTGGGGTTCCTTGAAAGATGTGGACTCTCTATCCTTGGGGGTCGTCTGGATCCTTTTATATATAGGGTAACCATCCATGAAGGAGTGGTCTTGGAACCCAGCCGTAGTTTCGATCAAAAATTCTATCATCGGAAGGGGAAATTCATCCTTCGGAAAGTGACCATTGAGATCTTGGAATTCAATGCAGACATTGATCTGTCTTTTCTTCTTCCTGACTGGAAATAATTTGGCTGGCCACATGGGGTATTGGACCTCCTTGACGAAGTTGGCTCGGATGAGCATGCCCACTTCGGCCTTGACCGTGGCACCATTAGAAGGGTGCATCTTCCTTGGAGGCTGCTTGAACCCGCGATGATTTACAGGGAGACTGAGGTGGTGGACGACTACCTAAGGATTTAGTCTTGGAATCTGGTCGTAACTCTAGAAAAACACATCACAATGCTGCTTCAAGAAATCTATGTATCACTACTGCTCCTCGAGGGACATGGAGGCACAGATCAATGTGGGTATCGGATCTGCCTCATTATCGAGCTTCACCTGTACCATTTCATCGACCGTGGCAGAGAAGCCTTCTTCAAATTCGGGGATAGCATCCTACAGATCCTCTTCATCGCTTAGGGAGGATGGATTCCCAGTGGGAGAATCTTCCTTTTGGTTGGAAGATCCTGACGGGAGGCTGGTACCGGCCTGGACAGCGGTGGACAACATATCAAGAGATTCACATGCTGCTTAAACCACAAAAATGAAGGTAGTTGATCCGATCCCATCTGGTCTTCCGTCCAAGGGTCCGCTCTTGATGATATCAAAGCAGTAGTGGCGCATCTTCTTGAGCTGGTAAATTACAGTCGGGAAAAATAGGCATGCATGATATATTTCCATTTTCATGGGGTGGAAATTCCGATACTATACGTGGGTAAGAGGCTTTGGGATTTCCTGAGCCTGGTTCATGGAAGAGTACGAGGTGATTTCTCGCCGTCACTTGGACTTGGGAATATTCTTCCATATTGTACCAAAAAAAATAAAACATTGACCCATTTTGGGGGTTTTGGCCTCCAATTGATCGATTGGAATGACATAGGCATCATCAAGACCTGCCCAGGGGTCAGTTGCGACCATGGCAGGATCAACCTCACATGCCTGAATCTGTTTGTTCTTGCTCTTGTAACGGTCGGCGTCTAGGTAGCAGGCTTCACAAGAGGAAAAAGGAGACACATCACCTTAGAGTATGACTACTCTACCATTAAGAGAGTAACTTAGGCACTGGTGATACGGTGAGGGGACCGCCTTGTGTAGGTGGAGACATGGTATTCCCATCAATGCATTATATGTGGTGTCCTAAGAGACAACCATGAACAGGGTGATGGAAACTAGGCCACTGATCTGGGTCTTCAAATGGATCTTACCTACTAGGGTCTTCTCTGTACTATCATATCCCTGGATCTTTATGTCGGAGGGAGTTAGGTCATCTTCAGAAAACCCCATCTTCAGCAGTGTCCGCGTCGGGATGAGGTTAATCCTGGAACTGGTGTCAAAAAGACAGCGGTGAACCTCCAAGTCGTTTAATTGTCTGGTGATTTATAGTGGGTGGATGTTCCCCTATGTGGGAGTGCCTTAATCTTCTCCAGAGAATGAAATGATGGCTGGATATTCTTCATTCTTGACCGCTTCATCCTGAAATGTTTCTACAGCTCCTACCTCCGTCTCAAACTGGAGGTGGATTCTTAAAGCCTCAGCGAGGGCCTCACACATATCTGATGGCAGGAGAATGGCATTGAGGATGGAAAGACTCACTTGGATGCTGGAAAAGTTCTTTAGAACATAATATTTTTGCTCGAGATGAGAACTTATTCTTGCAGACAGCTGCTCTGTGAAAGGAGACATGACGGCCCCTGTTGGCAGGGCTGGCGACTGACTGGTCCTGGGCATATCCCACTGCTCCCTAGTTGAATCCTGAAGAGTAGCTCCCAGCTGCGAACCGAATGACTAACATCATCTTGTAGAGGGGAAAGTCTGGTCGCGACCTGGTCGAGGTAGCTCTGCTTGAACCAGTAGCACAAACGGAGGGGAATGCAGGCCCGACAACACCGGATGAAAATGTTGCGCGTGCTGAGCTCTGCGCTGGGCCTGTTTTCTGGTCTCAGTGGCATGAACGACCTAGATGGTAGTGCAGAATGATTTGGCCCAATGATCCATATGGTTGCGGCTCTGCCGACATTGATGTCGGCTAGGGATGTTGGGGAGGTTCGTCGGGCACTCCCCGTCATCAGGAGTCATATAAGGAATTACCAACTCCACAGTATTAACCAAAGCATACCTTTGAATATCACTTGAAGAGTCACCTATTACTGGACGGATTATGGGGTGAATCCCCATCTTAGGTGGAATTAAGTCGCTGAGAGTGTGGCACAATGACAGCATTGGTGGGGCGCATTTCTTTCCCTTGTTCCGCCAATGCTTTCTCTTCTAGGAAGAGGTCGGTTGAGATGATGATGCAGAAGTGGTGGTCGCAACTTCTAAAGGTTCTGACTGATTTAGGTGTGCTCGGATGATACCATGGGAATGAGAAACCATTTTGCGAGCCATCCAGTCATCCTACTTCTGGGACACATGGTTAGAAACCTACTGCCACTCACCTTCTCATTCACTACTGTTGTCTGGCCTTACAGATACACCTGCCACTTGTGTCGGGGCCGGACCCATCATGACTATGTTTTTATCAACATGGTCTTGAATCTAGTCTTTAAACACATATCACTTCTTGTGGGTGTTCCCCAGTATCCAATGATAGGGGTAGTTGTTGGGGCGATCAGTGAGGTTCGCCTCTTCTAGACTTCTGCACTCAGAAAAACACACGATCCCTTCTTCCAAGCCACTTCTCAAATAGTCGGGGACATAATTCGCTTTGAACGAGTAGTTATGGATTATTTTGTTTGAAAAGGGGGCCCTTGGAGCTTGTCCTTGAAGAGGAGCTGGAGGATCCTATTGAAGACGCAACTCTTGGTTGTCCCGCCTGGGTGGTGGCGGTGCATTTTGTGGGGGCACCTTCCAATTCTGAGGCGGGCGCTGCTGAACCGTAGGCTGTGAATGAGGTGGAGGGCCTCTACAAGACTGTGTGTCCAGTGCCACTGGTAGAAATTCTAGTTTCCTGGGGGATTCTATTGGGGCCACCGCGGCAGGCTTGGCTCTGGCATCCCTTCTTGCTGGAATTACAGGGGGAAACAGACGTGCTTGGCAGGCCTGTGTCCATGCTTCTTCTATGAATTAGGCCTTATCAGAGATGTCTTGAAATCCCTCAGGGTAGTTATGGGTGATTAGAGAAAGAACCAGTTCATTCTTGATGATTCCTATGCTCATTGTTAGTATTTTCTCCTGAGTCAGTGGTATGTCAAGGGAGTATGTGAGCCCCTTCCACCAGGAGATAAAGTTCGCGAGTCACTCATAATTCCTTTTTTGCACTTGAAGAGGTCTTTGATGCTCGTTTTATAGGTGGTAGAGTGGAACTAGTAGAGGAATTTTTTGCGAAGGTCCTCCCAGCTGGTTATGGATCCAATGGGGAGCTGGATGTACCAGAAAAATGTCGGCCCCTCCAATGTTTGAACAAAACAGTGGAGCATGGCAGCCTCCTACTGTGCTAGAGTCCCTAACATGGTCCCACACCTTGAGTTGATGTGGTCCAGGTTCTGCGGTGGGTCCTCTATCCCATTAGCAGGGAAGAATGTGGGATTCCCAAAACACTGAGGCACCAACATATCATCCACCCATGCTGGGTATGGCTTACCATCTGGTAAGATTACCAGCAGTTGTGTTTCTAATGACTCCTGGTGGGATATGAGTGCTGCCATAGGATCATCTGGGTGGGTGTCCCTATCTTAACGGGGATCCCTAAACACAAGTGTGTTTCTGTGTTCTTCAACATGGTAAAGAGGCCCAGCTGCCCGGGGAGCGGCTGGGGGCAGAACCCTCGGGGCGGCTAGAGGATCCCGAGCTGGGTCCTTTGGATTGTTGCACAGTTTCAGAGGGTTTAGTGAGACATATAGTGCCCTCTTACTATATGTTCGGCCCTCAACCTTGTCGGCTGGGGCAGGATGGTTGTCGTCTCTTCGAGGCAGCTCAACGAGGAGAAGTTGTTCCTACCCCTACTGCACTTTCCTAGTATCCCCACACTCCATTCGTCGCTCTGCAATGTGTTCTTCCAAGAGTTGATCGAACAACTTTTTCTGCACAACGATTCATTTTTGTAATGTGGCCTTCTCAAGGTCTTCCTCCATCTTCTGCACTAAGGCAGATAGGTCATAGTGCCTGGCAGCTCCGATCTGATCTTTACCCTTACCAGAATTTCTACTGAGTACCAATGCCTCGGTGGGCGTAGGGGGACCAAGTAGGCTCCATTTCTGAGGAGAAATCCTCCTGGATGGGTCCAATAGAGGTGGCACGCCCTCGAGGGGTAAGTCTCCATCGAGAAGCTTTAGCTCGTCCTCCTCGTCCACTAAGTCAGCCATGTTGACCGCGACCCTTCCTGGTGGAATTTCCTCGATATCACCTAGCAGGTCAGGCTACCGTTGGATAGAAATAAAGAGGAGGGAAACATACTACCCCCAGCCATGGACATTCACATGGGGGGAAGCCACATTGATGATCTTGCGAAGTGCATTGAAACACTGAATGCATTTCTCTTGGAGGGCCTTACACCGTCCTGCTGACTCGGGGCGCTCGACCGCTGGGAGTGTAGCCAGATTGAGCAGACTAAATTTCTTGCCAATGTCTTAAAAATGTTCTTGGATGTTAGGATAAACCACTCGCTGATGAATAATGAAAAATTGGGTTTCCCAGAAGGTCTGGTGGAAACATTCAACCTCCTCTGGTGTGAGGGGTTCCAATGCACAAAAATTTGGCACTGCCAAGGGCCATAACTTATCAGGGATGTAGTCTGATGTAAGGATGTTCCATAACCTCCTCTACTCAAATTCATGGTCTGGCCAATTATTTCCCCACTCATCAATTGGGGGAGGATCAGGAACTGGTAGCGGTACTAAGGCAGACCGCTGGAACGGCAGGCTGGATGGTGGAATGTACGGCGAGCGAGCTGACTGGCCGCCGAATCTCAGGTTGTCCTCCAAAGAGTGTACCGACCGGGTCGCTATGTCAAGATAAGATGGGATGACAGACACAGTTCCTGATTTGGTGGATAGGGCTACTGGTGATATTTTACGCTGCTTTTCACCCGCCATTGTTCCACAAAATAGCTCGTTTTGATCTCTTTTGGAGGTAAAGGGCGCTTCTGGTGACAACGGTGGCGACTGCATGACTGTATCCTGCAGGGTTTCCAAATTTTAATCTTCATGGATATACCTTCGAAGGGAGGCAGGAATCATATGAACATCACATTTTGGGAGTATTAGGCTGAAGCTCCTTGTCCCCGCCCCAACCCCTGACTTGGCTGAGCGAGAAGAGGGTTCTCGTGCTGAGTCGTATTCCTCATCAGAGTCTGAGAATCAGACCGGTTTGATCTTCATCTGGGCCTTCCTAGAATTCCACTTATGGTGGAAAAGGACTGACTTCCTGCCCATGGGTGGCTCCTTGGGACATGGCATATTTCTGACACAGGGTCCTTCAACCGTACTGGTGCTGGGGCGGAGAGGGTTTCCACCCAAGAAAGTCATGGTGCAAGGATCACCAGGAAAAATGTAAAAGGGGACATATGGAGGACATCCATGGATAGAAATGGAGTAGTAAAGACCTCTACTGGAACTGTAGAAACCATGGGGAAGGCCTCCATACTTGTTTTCCCTGGCGACCTCCGCATGAGGAGGGTCCTGGTACTGGGCTAGCTAAACATAGGCAGAACCACCATTCATTGTGCAGGTGAAGCGAGGTTGACCTTCATCCCTCTGGTTGATGAGGCGAGAGGGACATTCACCAGCTTTTGAGAGATCATGGAGAGGATCCCCAATTTGAAGAGAGACTGAACGGGAAATGTCCCTACACCGGCGGTCGGGGGCAGGAGGAACGACATCATACCCAGCATAATGGGCACATGAGAGGATTTCATGCTGAGTATCACTGATGTGGGGAAAACCTTCATTCAGATAGGGGGTGGCCCGGGGCATACCTCCATGCTAAGATAGGAAGTGGGGAAGGCCCACATATTCCATGGTAGTGGTACGGGGAGGGCCTCTTTAAAGAGTGGCATCACTGTGGATTAGATCGCGACATCCACTGCTAAGGCCGACGACCAAGAGAGTTGACCAAGCCTACCCATGGGGCGGTTGGGGCCTCGATCCTTGCCGGGCATATAAGTGACCATGCTCTGTGTATGCCGGGATATGAGGATATGTGTCAGTGGTGGCTCGGGACACATTAGCTGCCGACGTTGACGCCCCTTAGTAGGCGTCGTTCTCAGCTTGTGCCTGACCATGGCATCGGGTTAGACGATCCGATGCTGGTGGTGCAAGTACGTATCTTACTTTCTCCTATTCCAGAATAATTGGGTGGCAAAACTGACGCGGCTGGGTGGGAGTCCTCATTGGGAGCCCCTGGAATGGGACTCTGACCAGGCTCGGTCGGATGTCACCTACCTCATCTACAAAATGCAGGGAATCGTCATAGCACTCTAGGGATAGGCTCCTCAAACGGTTGTATGTCGGGGTGGGGAGAAATGGCTCCCAGTGCGGGCCTTGGGGGTGGCATTGGTGATGTGGTGAAGACGCCTCTAGATCTATTCCGGCAATATCCAAATTCAGGTTTATTACATACTCCTCGTAACGTCACCTGAGGTCATTGATCTCCCTTCCTGGAATGATCTCGGATGAGGATAGGGGGAATGGGTGCCCCATGGTCATAGATGTAGAGGACATCATGGAAGCAGTGAAGCCATGTGGAATGACCATGTTGGCACTTCCCCGGCCCCTATGTCGATGGGAAGGTAATGATCACGTCCCTGGAGTAGCAACTTGATACCTAAGAAGCAGAGAGATTAACCCATTAGTGCTGAAAGAAAAAGGAATCGACAGCCAATGCTTCAGTGCCATCCCATCTTCCATGGCCTGTACGAGTGATCCATGCTAACAATGTCACTGAATAGGTTGTCCAATGTTCTAATGACCCAACATCTGGTGAGTTTCACGTGAGGCCCGCTATTTGATTAACGGGACCTAGTGCTAGATAACTGGATCTGGTGACACATCAATCCATTGATGCCACGAACTCAACTGGTATCCACGTTGAGGAGAAGATCTCCACGTCAGGTTCACCAATTCTGTTTCCGATAGTTTCGCTAAGGCATGTTCATCCGTCTGTGGAGGACGTGCAGCCGTTACCCAGCATTCATACATTCCAAAGGCGTGATTCATCTGCTCCTTATTTCGGGAAATCTTCTCCATGATCGAAACAAGATGATGTGATGTCGGTTCATCCTTCCGTGGATTCCTCCTCGAATTTTTTTTTCTAATTCCGGGTCTCCCTTATAGATTTAATACGGTGTTCGTGAAACTCTTCATAGCCCCATATCTTCATGGACACAAGTTAATTACATTGCTTTTTTCGGGACATTCCAAGGGGTCTGTTCAGTGCAGCAACCTTTGGTCAGGGGTGTAGTCACGTTGGGAATCACTAGAATGTCTGAACGCTGGGACACTAGAACATTTGTCTTCTGTCATTAATTATAGTGCTTCTCGAGGGCGCAGACACCCATGTCATCCCATATCGAACATGGGGAATCATATGCCATGGGAATTTATTTGTGGTTTTCCTTAGATTCATGTGTTTAACACAGGGTATGTCACATATTTAAAGACCAGTGGAGATAGATAGGATAATCAGAACCCTGATTAGAGTGGATCAGATGAGTGCGACCCCCAGAGGGAACACTGATGTTGGGGCCAAAGTTGCGTTGAACTCCTAGTTACTATCGAGGGGAATGGAGTATGAGGCAGCATGATCCCACTGGGATGTGGTGGCCTGGGTAAGAATCAGGATGGATGATGGAGAGGATGAATAAAGTGGATGGTGAATGGGGTGGAGCCTCCATGAGGATAACGATAGTTTTGGGATTGAGCCTCAAAGATGATCCCTAAATATCCTCGTGGTAGGGAATTAAAGTCTACATAGTTCATCTGACGATGGCTAACAGCCGATTGGGTTTCCAATTGATACCACTGAATGGAGTGACAATGGCTTACCACTGTATGGAGTGAAAACAGCTTACCACTGAATGGAGTGACAACGGCTTACCAGTAAAATAGGCTGACAATGGCTTAATGCCAATAGAGAAAAAAAGGGAAATATAGTTTAACATCATGCAGGACAGGGGTGGATAGACATGAATGGGTTGGGACCATTGGTGGTTGGGCTTGAACCTTAGGGAGGCTCCCTACGTACCCTGCGTTGGCAAGGATCAAAGTCCACATAGTTCGGCTATGGTGCAGAAGTTGGTGAACCACGTGAATAAGGACCTGGGGTTTAGGTGGATGGTGGGCATGAACCTTAGGGAGACTTCCTATATACCTTTCCTTGTTATGGATCAAATACCACGTAGTTTAGGGAAAATTTTGTGTTCAATGGATTACAACTGACTGGAGGAAACAATGACATACGGCTGATTAGGATCCGCATTTTAACGTCATGCAGGATGGGGGCGAACCGATGTGAAGGGGGGTCAGAGTGACCGAATTCTAGTCTTGAACCTTAGGGAGGATTCCTATGCACCCTACACTGGAAAATATAAAAGACCTCATTGTTTATGGGGGGAGTTGGTGAACCGACATGAAGGAGGACTTGGGGTCCATTGGGTGGTGGGAACAGACCTCGTGAAGGCTTCCTACATACATTGACATAAAAAGGATCAAAGACCATGTAGTCCAGGATATGGGGGCATGGTGCGCTGACGCGAAGATGGTTGGGACCAATGAAAGGTGGTGGGCCTAAACCATAGGGAGGATTCCAAAGTACCCTACATTGGCAAAGATCAAATTCCTCATAATTCGGGATGGTGGATACAGTTTAACAACATGTGGGAAGAAGATGAACCAACGTGAAGGGGTTGGGACAAGTAGGTGTTGGTTATGAACCTCAGGGTGGATTCCTACATACCATACGTTGCCATGGATCAAAGAGCACATAGTTTAGGAGGGATTTATGAGGGTTACACTCTAGGATGCCCAAATAATATTTCATGGTCGATGCTTACTATAAGCCCACATGAGTAATGCTCGATGTGAGAAACAAGAGGCAGAAAAGACCTGATGATCACATCGCGAAAGTTGTGTCCGTGGATAGTGGAGTGGGTATTACATGTAGTTAGCTGCCCAAAGAGGAAACAAGGGCTTACACAAGCTTGGAAATACAAAGATGTTGGGACTTACTCTAGGATGGAGGCCCAAAGAGGTTGGGACTTACTCTAGGATGGAGGCCCCAAGAGGTTGGGACTTACACCACAATGGAGGCCCGAAGATGTTAGGACTTACTCTATGATGGTGGCCCGAAAAGGTTGGGACATACTTCAGGATGGAGGCCCGAAGAGGTTGGGACTTACTCTAGGATGGAGTCCCGGTGGCGTCAAAGCCCATCCAGAGAGGGATTTGGTACCGAATAAAGGAGGAGTTCGGTGTCCATTTCTCCCTCCCCCTGGTCCTTCGGACTAAAAAATAAAGGATGAGAAGGGATGCTGCCCCCAACAAGAATAGCTTGGGGATTTCACCAAGATGGTTTCCCTTTTCCCTGCGGACAAATGCCACACTGATAAGGTGGATATAGTCCCTTTTGAGGGAAGATCTCATTCTCGTGGAGACCAGGGGGTGCGAATATTTTCCAATGTGGGGGAACCCCACGTGTGATGCATGGGGAGAGGTTATAGTTTAACGTCATGTGATGAGGACGATAGTTCGTGGCAGTTTAACTTCCTGCTGCTCGAACTAGGTGGGGTTGCTTCGCACCCCTAGGACATACATAACCGGTAACCTCTACAACTTGGTGAAGATAGGGGATAAACAATTCCATCTATAGGGGTTGTTATAGAGAAAACCATTGGGGTTCCACTTTAGTGTTACTATAAGAAGAAAAAATAGTCATTAGCGTACCTATGTGAAGAAGCATGAGGCGAAGCAACGCAACGAGCGGTTTAGTTTAAGGGATGTTGAAGTTACTTCGTGGGAACCTAGGAAGTTGCACGATAAATGAGTATATGGCGATGGTGCTTTGGGAGAGGGAGGCTCCTGAAAATGATGCATGGAAGAGGGACATCACGGGTGCCCAAGGTGGGAGTTTTGCACGCAAAAGGGACTGTTTCAAGAAAAAGGGGTCGAGCCTGTGCGCAATGGAGGCGCGCATGAAAAAGGGCCGGGGCGGTGTGAAAAAGGAATTCTGCATGGAGAACGACTGGGGGAGCGCATAAGGAATTACGTAATGAAGACCTGATCATGTGAAATTTGAATGAATTATGTTCGAGGGAAGGGACTTGATGGGATTTGGACAAGGAACATGCCCGAGTGGTCGCAAGCAAAGGCGGTCACCCGGGGGATCTGGAGTGAAAAATTCAGTACCTGAGAGAAATATTTTTTCATGCACGGGAGAGGAATTTTGCATAGGGGAGATAGTTCAGATTCTTCAGCCCAGAAGTCGATGTGGTGTCTTTTGATTTATAGGTGCTCGATATCGCGGTTCTGTGGGAAAAACAAGCCAGCGCGAAAAATTGGGCATCGGGCATCAGAAGTGCGTAGATCAACTGTGTGGGTTCGTGGAGAAAAATAGTTCCTCACTCGTGTGGAAACTCTCGCGATTCCTGGAGTCTTTTGTGCAGGGCATATTTTTTTCATGTGGCATAGAATTGTTTTCGCGCCACCCCTCCGGGCCCCCCTAGAATGGATCACCAGTTCCAAATATGGATTCTCTTTCCTGCACCCGAACGTTCCTTAGCCTTTGAGCATTTTTTGGCATCTACAATCATTGAAACATGCTATCTAAAAGGGAATGCTAAATAATTATAAGACATGGAATATATTCAATGCACACAACCTATATTATCAGGCATCCTTATAATGAAACTACATGACATGGAATATATGCATGGAATTTTAATATCTAAGTGCCCAATATGATGCATGTAATGAAACTTCCTTGCCATATCAGGGAAATGTATTATTTTTAAAAAAACATAATCAATAAGAAGTTGAAAATAAACCAGTCACTAAAGGTGAAATCATATCAACTGTAACCTAAAATACTACAAACATCAATTCCCATCCCTAATGAATTTTTCATTTCACTTATAAGGGGTGATCAGTCCCAATCATGACTATCTACCCAAGTGCTGACACATTCATAGAATCCAATCTACTAATCCCAAAATAGTAAGACAAAGGAAAAGAATGAGAACATGAACGTCTGATACCTCTTTCTAATGTTCTGACCCATCTCACCCCTGAACTGGTGGCTAGACCGGTCACCACATGACCTCTTTATCCCCATACGCTAGAGGATTCCGACTTGCAGTGAGGGTCTAAGGATACTCAGTGGAGGGACTATACCCTCTTAACATAGTTGAACAATGGTCTATCAAAGTAAATAAAAATACATAGCGGAAGCATTAAAACATAATTGAAAAAGCAGTGGATGAAAATTTGTATAAATTTTATAAAAGTGGACAATTCCAATTATACATCATATCAATGCATGACATATTATGGATACATAATAGAAAAAAACAAAACAACATGATCTACACATTAGGTACAATACAAATAAAAAACAACCAAGCGTTATGGATTTCAACTTGAGCATCCTGAGCTCCCACTTAGTCCTATACTCCTATCTCCCAAGTATATGTAAAAAACCCAACCCTACATCCAAATAAAATCTACATGGGTACCCTAGTGAAAAGGAGGCCAAAGTAGGGTGTGAGATAGAAATTTCATTAGGAACGGACCACCGGTGTCAACCCCAATACCATACATTAAATAAATTATATAAATAGTATAAGAAATGCATAAATAAAGTAATCAGTACAACGTAACTATATACCCAAGTGCCTGATTCATCTCTAGGTTTGTGTCTGAGCCTAGAGTATACATTTTTCATGCATACACAATAGTCATCACACATTCATTTAAATTTATCAATAAGTCAAATCTCATTAAATTATATAAGTCTTGTTATCGTGACAAATCCTGACATCCCCCATATAAGCCAATCACAACAGATGTCTCTAAAGACCATCTAAGAAATCAATGTAAAGACCAAATTCCATGCTTGTTCTATGGCTTGGATAACACTTCATAAGATATTAAATTTAATATTTCAAGTACTACGTTTGAGCCTGTCCACAAAAAAATAGCGATTCACTCCTAGATCTATCCACTAAACATTGATTTTCCCAATTCATTTACAAATCTGGTCCCTTTATCATATTAAATTCACAGATCATCACATCATCTTTCATGAACAATTTAATTCAATCATGTACGACCAATTCGTCCCACAGTCCAATGTCAATTAATGGGTGTAGAAAGTCAGGTCTAGAACCCTCGTGAGTATTTGAAGCATCTTGTATTGTCACACTACCCAGGGGTATTTGTAACATCAGTTCATGTCCCATAAATGAATATTTTCATTCAATCTGGGTGTAAAACGCCATGTAATGCACCCCGTAAGTATTTGGAACTCAGTCCCTATCTCACAACCTATTTATCAATCATACATAAATATTTATCATTGTTATAGAATTCCATGTCTAACACCCCGAAACCATCCACTAATTAATTAATAAACTAATCAAATCCATTAATTAATTCACAACTAATTTAAAACATAAAACTCCCATCAAATAATTCTACCATTAATTAACCATTCAAAAAATTCATATTTAATAATAAATTAACAATTAATTATCCTTAACCACAAGCAGATCATCTAAATAAATCACTTGAAATTTTATTATCCCAATTCCTTAATTGAAAACATGATAATTAATTCTCCAAAATATCATTGAAAAAGCACATCATTTAATCCAGTATTAAAATATATCTATTTATCCTAAAAAAAATATCACAATTAATTTCCAGATCAATTATCTCTTTCAGATTCCAACATTTCTTAATCATATGCATCATTAAAATTTTTAAATTAATATCATGGTACATTACATTGACCATTAAAAATTAATCATTTAAATTAATGCATTCCAAATAATTAATTCAAAAATTAATTAATTTATTCATACCTGTTAATAAATTCAATAATTGAATAACCTTTCACGTCATTAACAGGTAGTAATTAATCAATCATTAATTATCTTCATTTTTCCAAAAAAAAAACAAATCATAATTAATCCTTTGATAAATTAACTCACTCGGCTAAATAAATATATTATAATTAATCCTGTGATTATTTTTTTATAGTCTTAAAGAACATAATTAATATACAAAATTAAATATCTTATAATAACCAAAATAAAACATAATTTAATTATTTAATCATGTCACTTTAAAAAATTTATAAATACATGATTAAAACCAACAAATTGTCATATACTCATTTATCTTACGCAGGAAACATCATTTAATAACATCCAAAGCTATGCATCAACAAATCACATGTCTCATTTATCAATTTATTAAAACTTACTAAATTCACATTTGAAAATAATTCAATATAAATACATCACAACATAATTTAAATACCAAAAATTGAAACAAGCATATTATTATTTCATTTATTAAAGCTAAAGACTTTAAAGGGGACCCTACCTCGTGGTGGAACCATTTCAATATTCAGCGATTTGTTATATGATGAAAACCAATCCACAAATGGTCAACAATTACACGCACACACATTTATGTATGTATATATATATATATACTTTTGAGAGTCTTCTACATTGATCAAAAACCACCACAACATAACATAGAATCACACAAACATGACAATAATACTCAACACACCTAAAATAAAGTCCTAGCGAGTCTTATAATTGGTCAGAATCTAAATTAGATGGCGAAAAACAAATAGTAGAAATGTTCATCCTTACCAAAAGAAATGAACACAAGGAAAATTGAGTCCATCTGCCTCACCCTTTGTTGAAGATGCCTAATTCTGGACTAATGGTTCGCAAGTCAACATTCACATACCCTAAACATATAGGAACGAACTGATCAGATTAAACCTAAACCATAGGGTTTCGACCAAGCAAGAAAGAAGAGAGAGAGGTGTCAAATGGCCTATGGAAATCATGAATTATATACAGACAGACTCACCATGATGAGGCAGATAATATTTGTAATGAGTCTGAATGGAATCTTCGTGCACAAGGTGGAGTTTGGTAGAGGTGTTGGCATGCCAATGACGGGGGGGTGGGTCGGGCTACGACAAAGGTGTTTCCCGGGTGTCGTGCACTACACCTGGTGGTTCGGCTGGGTGTAGGTTGCACAACAGGTGGTGTGCCACCAGGATTATCGACCATGTAGGGTCACGGTAGGTGGTCTAGAGGAAGAGGGCTGTGCCATGGAGGAAGCCTGCACCTCATGTGCATCGAGCCTCGAAGGGGGGTTGCACGCATCAACATGGGGGGATGGGAGAAGGGTCCTCCCTTTAATTTATTCTCCATCTAATAACATATAACTTTAACAAAACCCATAAATTAATTTGAATAATTTATAATGATAATAATAATAATAATATTCATACCATTATTATTATTTTCACAATTACAAGTTTTTCTTATTAAATCTAAAACTCCCCATTTAATTAAAATCACATTACTTTAAATAAATAAAAAAAAATTACTTCCCACAATTAAATAAGTTCACTTTTTCCTTGAATTTAATTAATTAACGTAATAATAGTAATAATAATATCCTCATTAGTATTTTTATTTTTATTTTTTCAATTCTAAACAAAACCCCCAATCAATTACTATTATTATTTATAAAATAATGACAACCATAATTAATAATAATTATAACACTCATTAAACCGTAACAATAATAATCTTGTTACTATTACTCAAACCAATAATATCATCCAATACCTCTATTTAATAATAATACATCATTAATAATTCTAAAACATCTTATTAAATAAAATGGTTCTTTGAGATACCCTAAAGCCATATTAATTTCACATAATTGTTACACCCCATTAGTCATGGAATTAAAATATTTTACCATAAATTTTACATCCCATTAATCATCCAATTAAATCATTTAATATCAAAATAATTTAAGACACCAAACTAATAATAATAATAACATTATTATTAATAACAAATTATTCATTTTAATCCAAAAACCACCCATTTAATATTATTTAATTAAATTAAATAAAATATTAAACTGGGTATGATACAAGGGTTAGACCACAACTGTGGGAAACTTGTGTTAATCCATTAAAGTGTATTTTCTAAATTCAGTGCTCCAAACACTCATTAGGACACTCACAAAAATTATCTGGTAATTACACAAGTTAAAAATTGACACCTTTAGGTGTTCCGACACTCGGAATAAATTTGAGAATCTCGGTTTAAAAATATTCCTATCTATAAATGGGGAAAAATTCAAAAACTATCCTAAGTTAAACCCAATTAAAAAACATGGGACATTACAAAAATCCACATTCTGACTAAGGAACACTAAGTGAGAGTGGCACACACCTCAGGTTAGACTCATATTCTTGTTAGAGATGCCACATGGAATATTCTAGCAGTTCAAAGAATCCATAATCATATCCATAATTATGTAAATGGATGATTGCACCAGAATACTTCTAGGGAAATATAGGAGTCTCGTATATGTTGTTCTATTTCATAAGTTGACTAGAATAATCCAATTGGGAATGTATATTTGAATCTGACTCATATCCCACCTTTATCTATGGTAGATTGTCATATTTCAACAACCATCCCTAGAAGGCTCATATTCCTACCAATAATGAATATGCTCATCAGAATATTCCACCATATTCTTAGTAGTGGGAACATACATCCATAAAACAATATTTTTATCAATATTTAGATAGCTATCATACAACAAACTCATATCCTTGTAAAATCCTAAAAGGTAGATCGACATATTTTGGCCATGACACAGAACGAGGATCATATTCAATATTTTCTCAATGCTAGTTTCCTTGAGGATAATAGAGACACATTCTCAATACCCAAAGGGGCCTTTGAATATTCAACCAATGAATAAGTCAATCATTACCATGGTAGTCCTTCACATGCTACTGTGTATAAGAATCATAGAGACTCTACTCCTGACATCTTCTGTGGTCAACCTCCCCATGGTAATATCTCCCATGGACAATGAAATCACCCCATTCCCTAGAAATATCCATATAGATAAATGATAAAAACCCAAATTACATTATAAATAGAGGTTCTCAAAACATCAATGTCATCCATATATATTCCCCCATCAACTTACAGAAACAATCCAATCCGGTCAGAAGACAACCCTAAGAATCACCTTATGTGGTCTAACTAGATGGAGGCATGTAAGTATGATGAGGAGTATTCCAACATTGATATATGGAGAGATTTTGATAGAAATATTCTACCCAACATGTTCGATCATTTTTTCAATAATGATTATGAGATACTATATGAGATATAGATGGATTGCATGTCTTATCTATGACAAAATATGTGGGAAAATATTCATCAATTGAAAGTTAGAAAATTATTTTATCCATGATATGAGTTTCACCTTCAGAACATCAATATAATTTTTTATTAGCTAGACAGTGCTACAATCTCCTAGAATTGGGATCTAAAACCATAATATAATAGTGCGAATCTATTACATTCTTTCTTCCATTGTATCACAACTCATCAACAACTGATTTTCAAAGCCTCATCATGTATCCTTATTCAAGGATGAGTAAAGTATGAAGCATTGCACTTTACAGCACCAATGGAATATATAAAATCCCCATAAATGGAATCCTATAATGTAATATCATCCGATGAAAACACATGACTATGTAATTCACAAGTCGGATAATAACTACATTGGAATTAACTCACTTAAACGGTGTTGAGATATCACAAACGGAGGGAGAGGATAACCAACTTGTCTATAAACTAGGCCCCTCGAAGAAAAAATGAATACATTTCAGACGTGGAAGTTGAAGTAGTGATAAAACCAATAACTTACCATAGAAACTGACTTCATTCCTAGGATTCCATTTCACCCAAATCATACATGACCATAGATGATCTATATCAAACATGTCGAAGTTGGAGCTGCAATAACAGCCTCCCAGAAACGAACCATGCCCACTGCACTGGGGGGATATCTACCACTGCCTCCCCCCTTGGATCAATAATTACTAAGAGGATACAAGAAGTATCATTAGAATATTTAAATAATCACTAAACCAATAGGATGGGGAAATTTACATATCAATCCACATCATCAGGTTCATGATCCCCTAAGAGGGTCCTGGGGAAATCAAATATCATTCAAAATCAACCCTAGACTACTGGATTGAGGAAGTTAATAACTCAATATCCATCCCTAGAATCATCAAATCCTTGAACGAAATCATTTAGTCTTCAACAACATGATCAAACAATTCCAATTGTGGCCCTCTATAGTCCCTATGTTCTAGGTATTGGGATATTTTCATCATCATCTTCACTATAGAAGGAATCAATATTCTATAGGATTGATGATAAATATATATGGTCGACATCCCAACCTTTCCTTGAGATACAAGATGAATCTATTATATTTCGGGACCATTCAACAATCTTGACTAGAAACTCCCTTAAGTTAACTACACATAGGGCGATATGGGAGGAGTATAAGATGAAGGTAATAAAACCCCGCTGGGGTCATAACCCAAAGGTCTATCATAAACAAGGGTTTGATAAATGAACCTAAATTAGTTGGTGTAGAATAATCCTATAACATTGAGAGTAATGAGATAACTACCACTCCAAAATAAACCTATATTAATTTCATCATACTCAACACAATAGATAACGTGGATCAAGAAACCGATGTAATGGGATGAAATATGGAAAGTATACCCTAAGAGGATGACCTGGATTCATCTTATAAGGACTTACATCATTATAACTAGAGGATAATACAAAATGTGTATCCTATGAATATATAGTTTCCATATATATAGAGTAACACTACCAATAATAAATTGAAATGTGTTGCTACATCCAAATCACTGCCCAACAAAGATTAAATTCCTTCCATAGAGGAATAATTGACATTATATGAGAGTGAGAAAAAAAGATTAGAAAAATAAATGAGTAGATACCCAATAAATCATTCCCATTAGGTATAATCTTATGGAGGAGAAGTATATTCCTCCCCACACATATAAATAATGAGTCCTTCCACCTAAAAGAGTTTCATCTGAGCATCATACCAACTATTGATCAAAGTAGTTGGTCTATATAAATGAGGATGTAAAAATAATTATGACTTCCCTCCACTGTAGAGATAAAATACCCCTCACCCAGGAGATAATTCAATCTTATAATAGATCAATAATCAATGGTAATTGAAAATAGGGCCACCTCATCAAACCCCTCCCACTTCTTGCAAATGGGAGGTGACTCCAATAGTGGTACATTTAGATATGCATGATTCCATCAAGTCCCTAACTGCTCGAATGGAAAAATGGAATAGAGACACTCCCTTATAAAACCTGAGAGAAATAAATTTCTCAAATGGGTGGATGAAAATTTTCACCAACCCAATTTTGGAAAGCCTACCATCCCCATCTTCGACGACGCGGGAGATCCAGAACAACATCTCTTAAACTTCCTTTATTGATGTGGTCCGATGATATGACCTCAATATTAGTAATATGCGATCAAGAAGAGTTTTTTTGTACAAAAGTTTCTAGATATATTCTTTTTTGGTATAGAATTCTTCCAACTATATTAGTTATAGGATGAGAATATATTCATTTCAAATTGATTTACCAGTTCATCTCTATACGGTGGAAATAATAATTATTGACCTGAAAAACTACAAGAAATTCAAAAATTGATTGGGTGTATGAATTAATAGCCATATGAAAAGGTTTAACCCTTTCCATCAGAATCCCTCTCTCATAGTAGAAATTTTTAAGAGTTATGTGTTGAAAATATCTTGGATTAACAGAAGATACCTCTGATCTCAATGAAATATCTTGGAGGATTTGGTTAGTTTTTAGAAACAACACAATGTTTTGGAGACACCATTCATTGAAACTGAGATAAGTCTTTACTCAAACCCTCAACACTTGGGAAAAGGATAAACAAGGAATAAACTACCACTGTTACCCTCAAGCTGGTAGCAACACCTGTTCAAGTACCTAGGTAGGTCCTGAACTGTCCAACACCTCCTATCGAGTAGCAACAACAAAAAAATCATCCTTGACCAGAAGAAAAGAGAGATCAAGGTTTCTAGAGATTCGAGGAATGGATGGGTAAATCATAGACTTTCTAAATTTAAAATTTTCCTCATTATTTCCTTGCATCTATGGATAATAGCTTTCTCAGGCTTCCATAATAAAGGAAACCCAGTGAGGTCAACCTCACTGATTATCCTAACTATATCCCTTTCCAAAAAAGTATGGGTCACAACATTTATGTTTCCTTCATATTTAAATAAATCCTATAAATCATGATCAATTATATATATGTGATGTTGAATAACTCCCTAGAACAAGTGACATACATAACCATAAACTAATCGGAAGAAGAGAGTGATTGGTAAAAAGTTCTGGCACAGTGTGGATTGAAGTTCAGCAACTAGATGACTTCAAAAATAATTGATCATGCTCATGGAACCCTAATAGCAAAATTGCACAAAACCATAATTATTATGTCAACTAGGGATGTGACATAAAATATTCCTCCTAAAGGTGGAAAGAACCATCAAAAAAGGATTAGATTGAAGGGGGATATTCATATTTTGTTCTGATGCAAGCTCTGAATCTTGTATATTATATCCTAAACCATCCAAAGCACAAGAATCGGACTGCCAAAAAGTACCTCATCCAAAGAATAGATAATATTTGGTAATGTTAACATTATACACTTGGAATAACCATTATCTGATGATGAGTATTCCTTTAATTATGAATTTACCTTACCCAACCAGGGAGCCAGAGGAAAAAGGTGCAGGAGCCGAGGGTACATAAGATAGCGCAAGCATAGATGAAACCAATATTTTGTTCCTTTGCCCACAGAGGACACATATATTGATGAGAACCATGGGAAATAACTTCAATTTTCCCAACAAATACATGAAGGTGTCCCATAACCCTCCAACGTTCGTACACGCCCATTCTTATTACATGACCTCCTGATGGGGGTGTGATTATTTGACCCTCATAGACAACAGGGAAGGACAGATAGACCTATTCCACTAGATGAATATTCCCCCTAGACCTCTACACAATAAAAACGCTCATCAACCTCAAATTAATCATATTTTTAACAACATAATAAGGAGAATACCCACCTTAATATGTGACTACCTCTGACACAAAAGTAATACATTCTGAAGAACCCAAAGGTTGTTCCATTCATCTCTCAATTATAGATACATTAAATCTGTCAAAATAAATTATAGAAGAAATTATCAAATTGATATTGAACCTTTAAGAGTTAGATATGTAAGTCACCATATCTATGGTTTATCATGTGGAGATTATTCCATAATAATTCAATGTTTCCATCTCATGAATATAGCATGATTAGGAAGATTTCATCTAAGAACACATAAAACATCTATATGTTTCAGGTATACATGATAATGTCAACATGTGAAGGGATATGACTGACAATGGTTCTGTGATTAACCTCATATAGATTCGAACCCTCCATCTTTTTGGATATAAAGAAGGGAAATTTTCTCCCATAAAGATAACCATTTAACGGTATGATAATCATGAACAAAGACCTTTCATGAAGATAAAGATCAAAGATTTGTTTCTGGATCACATATCTAATACTGAGTTCATGTTTATATAGTATGAAACCACATAAAATTTCCTACATGGAAGACCCTGGATCTATATCCATGTTGTGGTATTTTTGATATTACATCAATGCTTGAAATACCACATTGATGGGAAGATTAGCATACTACATAGTAAGAGTTCTCCCTTTGATTCATGAAAATCCACATATGTTGAGGCATGTTTTTATAAAATGGAATGAAAATACATGATAGTGGATTAAAATATATTGGTTTTATCCCCCAACAGCTTGGGGACCATCCCTAAAAATCTTTATTTGAGGCTCGATAATGATTATGCGCTACCCATAAATATGGTTAAGGTAAAAGATCTTATCCCAGATTTCCAAGACCCTTTTATCCCTAGCAATAGTGAAAAAGAAAATTATCTCAAGAATATCTCTACAATGAATCGAGTAGTAGGGGATGACAATGTCTCTTCACATGGCCTCTCTCATCATGATCGTGATCGAGATTGACTCGATTTCAAACCTCATCTGAAAATTCCCCAAAGTCTTAGAGATGGAAGAAGAAGAGGTTAACCTTATTAATTCTCCTCTTTCATTTGAGGAATCTGTATCCACCACCATTGATGAGCTTAGAGAGGTAAATCTAGGAACAAAAGAAGACTTACTTCCCAAAATGATTATTTATTCCATGCCTATAGAGGAGAAAAATATGTACATTTCATTTATAAGAAAATAAATATATCTTTTCACTTGAAATTATACAGAAATTCATGGATTGAATCCATATGTGTCTATGCACAATCTCAGCTTATCTGATGACCATCAAAGATTCCAGTAGGCATCCAAAAGGATGAACCCATCTGATGCTACTAATGATAAAGCATATGTTAAAAAATTGATCAAATCTATTTTTTTATGAGAAGTGGAATACCCAAGATGGATAACCAAAATCATCCCTATCAAGAAAAAGGATGGTAATATTAGCATCTACATCGATTTTAGAGACCTTAAACAACACTTCCCAAAGTAATACTTCCCATATCTATTCATAGAACTCTTTATCGATGCAATCACTGGATTCTAATCCCTTTCCATTATGGATGGGTTTTTAGGGTACAATCTCATAAATATTTACCCTAAATATGGTGATTCCACTACCTTCATATCACCATAGTGGATCTTTTTTTATCAGGTAATTCCCTTTAGCTTAAATAATGCTTGATATACTTATCAACGCACCACACATAATATCTTTAAACCCTTATTGGGATGAATAACTGATTGTTATGTTGATGACTTGGTGGTAAAATATCGATAGAGAGGTGATCACTTCATAGATATTCAAATAGTATAATACAAGTTGAGGCAACATAGTTTGAAAATGAATCTATAAAAATGGTCTTTCAGGGTTACATCAGAGAAGTTCCTTGGCATGGTGGTACAACACGGGGGCATTGAGTTTAACCCTGTGAATAATTGTGCAATCCTAAAAATGTCACCCCCTAAAATATTAATGAACTAGGGGGATCAAAGAAAACCGTTACTACATTTGATGTTCATATAAAACATTTCTAGAAAATATCTCCCCTTCACCAATATGTTGAATAAGGTAATTCCCTATCAATAAGATGGGGACTTCTATGAAGACATCAAGAGTCTTAAGAAGTACATGATTCACCCACCAGTCCTAATGCCACTGGTGGAAGGAAAGACAATCATCTTATATGTGAATACCATGGAAATGTCACTTGGACCTCTCCTCATGTATAAAAATGGTGTCGAAAATGGAAATACCCTCTACTACCTCATCTGAATGAAGCTTGGAACTGAGACTCGATATTCTGATATCGAGATGAACTTCCTCACAATCATCTTTACAGTTAAAAATATGGGGCATTAATTGAAGCACAATGATTTCCACATGGTATCTCCTATCGATCCTTTCATGTACATCTTTATCTATCCCATGATGATCATAAATTTGTACCTATAGTTAGTCAATATGAAACAATACTAAATTCAGTTTGTGTCACAAAAATCATTTAAAGGGAATTCCCTGACCGATTTCTTCACTGAATATATAACCCCACATATTACACTAGTGGAAACCAAAAATATGGAATTGAAGGTTTTATATTCCCATGATACTCATAAGACATTGGATATGTATTTTGGTACTGCCTCCCAAATTCATATCGGTAAGAGACATGAAAATATGAAACTTAATCATGTTTTCTTAGGGATTACATTTGTTTCTCCAGAAAATGAAAATTTTCCTTAATATGTTTCACTATCTAAAGGCCTCTAAAATACTGTGGATGAATACAAATCCGTCATCAATGTATTGGATCTATCCAAATATATGAAAATAGCCTACCCAAAAATAAAAGGATATTCAAAACTATTGATAATGTAGACCAATGAATAATATGACATCAAAAAGAAATAATTGAACCCTCTCACTAGATACATAAGTGGAATAATGGAATAGTTAAATTTTCAACCCACATTGAATCATGTTCCCTGACCCTAAAATGATCATCCTGAAACATTGTATAATGCATCCACAATTTTATCCAACCCTGGTCATGAGTAAGTTATCTTCCATATAACACGATGATGATTGGTATCATCGATCATCGTCTATGATATAGAAGAAATAAATATGGACCAAAATTCCCCAGAGCACGATGAACCAATTTTCACCCCTGGATAGATGGAGCCCATAATTGATTATATCTAAAATGTGATTCTCCTTGCAGAAAAAGTTGGAAGGGAACATATATAGCACCGAGCAACGAAATTTACCCTGCGGGGTGTTCCAAATGATAAAAAATAAATATAAAAAGTGAATTTTAAATAATCATCCTTATATTCATATAATATATATAGATTAAATCCATCATGGAAGAAGTCCATGAAGTCTCTTATAACACTCTTCAGTTTGGTACTAGGTTCTCCCACAAAACTAGGATCCTGAGTTACTACCGAAAAACCATATTATAAGACTACATATAATTCACGAGTAAATGTCATGCATTCCAGATTCATGAAAACATCATCCATATACAACTATAATTTCTAAATACAACTAAATATTAATAGTTGTTCACTATATGGGTAATGGATGTTGTGGGTCCATATCCCCCTACCCCAACTAAGTTGTTTATGAATATCCTTACTACTACCTAATTATTTTCTAAATGAGATGATGGAATACCCTTCAAGGAATTCTGGACAAAGAGTATCATATTTTTTTTTGAAATTCCCATATCATCATTAAGACCAGATTCCCTCACATGATATTGATGGAATATGGAACCAACTTTTATTCTACAGTGTTGAGGAAATTGTACTAGGAGTACAACATCGACTCCAATAACTCATCCCACTATCTCGCAATAGAAAATGGACATATAGAGGCATTCGACAATATTGTTTCATTTATAATCTATAATATAGTGAACAAGTATAATAATTCCTATGTGAAAAAGATTATCCATGCTTTATGGTCATACTGTACCACTATGAGTAGTGCTGCACAATAAACCTGGTATTCATTGGTGTATAGAACCAATGAGGTGTTTCTTATATAAGTCCAATTTCCCCCACATAAAATATATATATTTATATAAATCATAGATGATGTGAAATAACAAAATAAGTTGAATGATTTAGAGAATCCTGGTGAAAATTGGTTATGTATATTGCACAACTTCAAAGTCCATCTTTATTCTATCACATGAGCATTTAATTAAAAACTATACCTCCACTCGATCCTCCTAAAAGAATTAGTATTAATTGTTACAAACCTAATGATACTGGGAATAAATTTATAAAACCTGGAGGCCAAATTGGATGTACCTTATATCAGACATAATGTATATCATAACCAAGCTTACCCACGGACCAATATGGATGGGGAAAAAGTCACACCCCCCACCAATGAAAGGTTTTCAAGAAATAATTTTTGTAGCTATCATCAATATTTATTCAAATCCGGAACACATGAAGCTATACTATATGAAGGATGTCTTTACTACATTATATAAAACCACAAATTAAGCATTATTTCACCAATGATTCATCGAACTCTAGGTAGATCATTAAAAAGAGAAACGAAGTTCCACTGTCCCATTGTGTGAGTCAGATACACATAAGGAATTATTCATCCATGAAATATATATGGCTTGAATCCTCAAATCAAATGATATATGGTAATGCATATATCTCTAATACTAGTCCCAACATCAATATATCCACCTGGTTCATAAGACATCAGACCACACGATAACAATAAAGCCTTCTTTTTCACATCCAGTGACCCTCTTCCTTACTGAAAGATGTTAATCTACACCACTGATGCCCTTTCTGCATGAAACTAAACTGCATGGTTTCCAAGGATTATTTACAGATTGATTACTGATATCATAGTATTCATAATGATTCCCGGATATCAAATATTATGCCCAATGATAATATATCATTGGCAATCCTAAGACACCAATCTATAGAACAATGGTTATGACTTATTTTATCCATTGGGTGACCATCATCCTTACCACAAGACGTTAAATTGCATGAATGATGTCTTCACCTCCTAAAACTAAAATGAATAGTTTCCCAAAATTACATGTGGTTTGATTCCTATCATCAAAAGATATATATTTACACCCAAACCTTCATTCTCGGAATCAGCTATAATATTCCTCTTCTTTCATGTCAAGTCACCTATGTCCTTACTTCATGATGTTAAACTACACATATAATTTTTCACCCATGACACCAAACTACACAAGATTCCATAACTACTTACATGCTTGATTCTCATCCAAATGATATATTTATAGACACCTATATAATATATCTTATCCTAGCCACCACATGATACAAAATTCCTCTATCATTTCACTAATTACCTCCATATCGTGAGGGCAACCTTTTCCATTCCTTGTTTCTCACACCGAGCATAGCCCATGTGTCCTTAGGAATTTAATAGGGGATATCTGCATAATTGGGATATATTTTCTCATGATAGGGTTAGTATGGTATTGAATGAATGAATTCCAAAGGAATACCATGACTTCTTTCCAAATGATGTTAAATTGCATAATTGATGTATCTTTCATGATACAAAACTGTGCATTTACATAGACCTCACTCAAGAGGACTAGTATTATTTATCTTCATCTCACATAACACTTCCATTCAAGAACTACGTGTGGATTTATTACTATTATCATTGGATACATAGTGATACCCTAATCTCCAATATCGTTCTTAGTTATAACAGTCAATGTTAATAGTTACCCTAATGCGTACAAGTCCGAACTGTATAGAGAGTTTTCTATTTGAGAACTACATTTGGATAGATTCTTGTCATCATAGGATATATAGTGATTCCTATATCTCCAATCATGGTCCCAAATATAATAATCAATAATAATAATTCACCCTTCAACATATGAGTCTGATATTTGTTGAGAGTTTCATATTTAATAGTTATGAGTGGCTTTATTCTCATAATCACATGATACGTAGTGATTCCCAATTCTCCAACACTTTGAAAAACTATAACAATCAATATGAACAATGCCCCCACTTCATATGGGTTAGACCAACATAGAGAGATTCCTATTCATGAACTACGTGTTGATTGATTCCTATCATTACGGAATACGTATTGAACCCCATATCTCCAATCCTGGGACCATTCGTAATATTCCCTTTTCATGTCAGGGAGCCCACATCCATTCCACATGACATTGAACAATATGGTCTCTAAATAACTACATGTGGCATGATTCCAATCCTAAAAGGTTACGAAGTGATACTTGGATCTCCAATTTTTGGGTCTATCTATGATAAAACAATAATTCCCCCCATCACTACATATGGGTCAGTCCTAAATAGGTAACTTTCATTCAAGAACTATGTGTGGATATATTCCTGACATAAATGATATGTAGAAATTTTAATATCTCCAATATTGTGTTCAACCACAACATATAAATGAAAAAACATCACCTCCTAACTACAAATGGGATAGACCTATGCAACAAATATCCTTACCAAATGATGTTAAACTGTATGGAACAAGACTTTATCACATGACATTAAAACTCCATCACAAATACATCCCTACTAAATGAAATTAAAATATATAATACATCACCAATCACCATTCTATATCAAAGGACCAAAAAATCAAATCCTCAATAAACCAGAGTATGAGGTGATTCTATCATATTTTAAGCCCCTCACCCAATAAATCACACTTCATGTCATGGGTGCCTTGGGTTTCCACAAACCATTCATGTCCCGTGTAAAGTAAAATAGGTCTATATTTTTTTACAATTTTATTGATGCATAATGGATTATATCTACCAAATAGAGACATATTGGCCATGCACCAAGGGATTTCTGATCCTTATGAGTCTGACATCACTGTGGTGGAATGTAGCACCTTAGAGTTTTTTAGGTCAGACCTGGTACAATTGTCCCATATCATTACTCATGACTTGTGAACCTTGATCTATGATTTACATCATTTTCATCTTCTACTCAGAAATGTGTTGGATTACTCTTGACCCTAGGAATCTTAATTGGGCTCTTGTGTAACATTACCCTCATATCAGCCCTATGTGCAACATAACCTTGAACTTATTTTACTTTGGTAAAAAATTCATGACCATAAACATTATCCATTGATGGTTGAAATTGAAATACCATAAACTACTAGTATATGTGACAAAAACATATTAGGTTGAAAACATGAAAATGGTTTCCTGATTAAAATTCTAGTCCCTACTCACTAAACACATTATATCTATATTTAAGGAAAAAAATTATGGTTTAAATAAATGACGCATAAATATCATAGAGCCAACTTTTTGTCTCTATTCAAAGCTGAACCATGCTCGATGTACCCCCTAGGTCTAGAAAAAAGTTCGAGTAAGGGTTTGTCACATCTCCTCACCATGATAACATGGTTACTAACTATTGAAATAAATTTTAGGGTACTCAATTCCTTTTTGAATATTATATTTTCCACAAATAAAACATCATGATTTGAGTGCCTCATATCGCTGAAAACCTTCCATGGCCCTTGGAAAAGTATATCCAACTTCAGAAAACCCTTTGGATGACAATGAATTCATGCATATGGATCTTGTATATGTAATAATGGTTGTTAAATAAATCTATCATACCTTGAAAATTGGATTTCTGATCATTGTGAGCCCTTACTTCACCACAGTGGAACAAAACACCTTAGGGTGTTTTGGGTCATCTCCAACACCATTACCCCATAACATCCTCATGACCTGAGCACTTATTATGATTTTTAATCCCCAAACCAGAATATTCAAGTGGATTAAACATCCTCAACATTAATTCACCACATTTTGTTCCATTTCTCAAAGAACTAATGTGACACTCCATTCTTGATCCTTTTTATGGACCTTATCCCATGAATAAAACCCATAGGGCATAGGGCCTGAGCTTTACAATTAATCGATAAATAGACCTTGGGTTATAGAACCATTCCCATATAGCTTTTGATATATATCCAACTACATTATCCAGATTTTTTAGTCTTCACATGCCTTTTATAGCCCTCAACAAAGTGCAGGGACACCTCTGTTTGACCATGAGATTGACGTATAAGATATTTGACCTACCAAATAGATGTGTCCCCTACCTCTAAGAAAAGAACTCTGATCCTTTTAATCCCCGGTAAGACCATGAAAAAACTGACTCCAAGGAGTGTTATGGGTCATCCCTGGTATGTCTACCCCATTCCATATTAATTAACTCAAACTTCTTTGTTCTGACTTAATCAGTACATATTTCAACTATCTAGGTGGATTTAACATCACTAATATTTTTCCCATAGCCAATGATACTCCTATAAATCTTCTAAGGACATTCAAAAGGACCGGGGACACCTATTTTTGACCAAGCTATCAATACATAAGGATTTTTATATACCAACTAGAGGTATCTCCTCCTTCATGGAAAAGATATCTAATCCTTGTAAGCCCTGATAACTTCAAGGTAGAACTCATCACCCCCGAGTGTTTTAGGTCATCCCTAGAATGTGTTCCCTATATTCAATATTCACTGATAATGTCCTGAAAAAAGACTATAAAATACATAGTATTATATTTCCAAGCATCAATAATTTATAATGAAAGTCTTATATATGTCCTTCGCACATGATGTTAATTTTCATGGTAGACGTCCTTGCCTCATGACATTAAACTACATAGAGGACACTACTTCACAAACAGTGTATTACCCGCGATACAAGATCCATGTAAAAGTCCCTAAAACACAACCATAAAAGGTACAAGATAAAATTACCTAAACTAACAAAAATAAAAGGTCCATGCTAGAAGAACATAAAATATATCACAAAAAAAACATAGTTTTCAAGACCATAAAATAGAACAAAACTTGTCAGGCCGAAAACGTGTAAGAGGGTGGTTGAATAAAAATACACGTCCAAGAATACTAATTCTTCTACTATACTAATATTATATAAAATTATGGTAATATGAATGAGAATTTATAAATATTATAGTTTTGACCATAAATCCTTAGAAAAAATCAACATATGATTGCTAAGTCCACTGACTTTAGAAAAGATATATCATTCCCCCTCTAGGGAATATTTTATACCCAGATTTTTTCATTGTGAATTAGGTAATAGAAACATAACTTGTGAATATACATTAATGAGGAATCTTATATTGAAAAAAAAAATAGGATAATTTATTGGTAAATATCAATTATGGTTTAATATTCAAATCTAAACATTCATATTTACTTGATATTATAAAAATTATGACCACCAATGATTATCTATGCAACATGAAATCAATGAAATGTCATGAACATCATGAATAAAATACAATTGAATAATGAAATATAATGTTTAGAAGATCTATTCATTAATATCATACCATATTAGGGATTTCCAAATCTTATATCCTTTTTAATGATTCAATAAATACAATAAAAACACACATCGATGATCAAAGTAAAATAAGATTTTATCAGTTGAGATTGCTAAATCAGAAAGGGTTTAACGACAAGAATCGATGGAGTGACAATGTACCACTCTCCTGCCTTATTTTAATAAACCCTGAGGGAAAAAAGTATTTATAAGAGTATAATATGGTTTAAATCTTTTCTATGTTGTTTATAATGAGGATAATGATGCTGAAAGGTCAGACATTGAGTAATCTATGATTTCCTCATGCCTCTCTATATGTGTGGTCAAGAAATCAATTTAGGCATGCAACTCAAATATGATCTGATGGCTATATTCCAATTCCTCTGAAAGCATCCTTCATTAGTTTATCATGGGGAGTCCCATATAAATCATTCAAACCCCTATCGCTACTGGAAAAATCATTCCACATCATGATGATTTTTCACATGATTTCATATAAAGGATAGTGGTCAAATTTGCCGGCCACAACATCATGAAACAGTCATAGGAGACATTATTCTTGTTCATGACATGTTTCCAGGGGTGTATTTGTGATAAAAAAGTGACAATGATTTTAGATTATTATATTTCATGTCTATTCCATAGAAAATTATGGTGTAGGTATGTCAAAAGGGTGAACAACTGATAGGGTGGAATAATAAGGAAGAGTAAAAACCCCATATACCCTTAGCTCGAAATATTCATCATCTATTTCTCATTTTGAAGGACTATATTCCTATAAATATTATAACAAAACTATTGGATATTCTCCAATAGGATGGGGAAGATTCCTCTAAGACTCACTTGGATATGAAATCAGTTGCATTTTTGCTATGAAAAACAGAGTCAGTAAGGAACATGATCTATCCATCTGATGGACTAGTCTTTTCAAAACACCACCCAGATAGGATTCCACCCATGATTGGGAATAATAATACTTTTGGAAGAAAGGGGGTCTAATAGGAAGAAGTAAAATATCATTATTGGTATCCTCGCTTTCCAATAACAACAAAAACTAGCAGATAATCCGAGGATATCATTCTATATACTAACGAGCTAAGTGGTGGAGAGAAACCCATCGTATGCAGCCAAATTAATGATAAAAATGATACGGGGTATACAACTAAAAATTCATCAACTCATCAATCTTGGTTGTGAGAATCCAATCCTGATGGGGGATCTTGTATAACTATTCTGTGAAGACCTGTCACAGTGGGACTTGTACCATGACTCCCCAAGCTGACCTCTAATAGGCCAGGGGTTGGTGACTAGCACCGGGTGGGCATATCAATAAAATGGATGGAATTTCCTATTTAATTGTACACACACACACACATATAAAAGCCCACAAAGTTCATAAATATAAAAACCTCTATATAAATAATTAATTCATACCACTATATCCCACAACCAGAGTACGACCAAAAGTAATGTAAACAAAACAATACTAGAATACAAGACGACCAAAAGGAGTCTTTAATTACATATCCAACCAGTACAAAAAATGTAATTGTACTATTGTTTCAATCCGAAATAACACACCTCGGTCTTTTCAGTATCACAAAGCATTGTCTGGTCCAATTATATATATGACTCTATCCATGGGTCGATCTTCTACACAAGACATGACACATCCATGAAAATCCTGTATAAGGGTGAGTATAACAATACTCAGTAGGACACCCCAAAAATAAAAATCATTTCAAAAACGAATGTAAAATTAGATATACATTGGAATATGTATACAAAAAATATAAAAATAATATCTAGATATACTCAACAAAGACACATAGTCTAGAGGTAAGTCACACCCGCTGCATTCAAAACCTATGAATTCAACTTGAACATTCCACAAAGCACTCATATGAGAGAACACACTCCTAGTTTGATAGAAATGATGAAATCTGTCCGAGAGTTACTGCTTGTTAGGAACATTCATGAGGGATATACGCTAAATGAACAGAAGAGAGATATATGATACAATAGATGAGGATCAGAGCTGAGTCCATGTGGTGATACCAACAACTCTATCCGGATTAATTCATTAAGTATTGGACCGACATCCAATAGGTTAGTCACACTGATACCAAGGACTCTACCTAGACTATGAAGAATGAATAGAAGATCCTAATCTAGGCCACTTGGGGGAATCCTACAACATTATCCAATAAATCATACGGAAGGTCTCAAAGTCTTATTAAAAGGAAAATATTTTCACCTACCTTCAAATAAACAAGAAAGGGAACAAAATCTAATGAATCTTGTCTATGATATAGAGGAAAATTGGCTGATGTCTTGTAGGAAGGGGTAGAAAATGTGTATTAGGGTCAAACATTATGTCACATGACCCTGTGTACTGCTTCTGTAGAACAAACTGTGTCTTTTAAACTTTCCATGTAGAAGAGGGTGGTACACGACTTGTAGAGGGAGTCACATGTCATGACCTTCCATTTGGGGTCCACCCATGTACTCTAGATATGTTCTAGTACATGATGACAACCCGTGTATGCCTTCCCATGTACCAGTATATAGGGTAGTCTATGTACTTAGTCCAAGCCATGCCGTGTGGGGGAGTTCACTCGTTGTAGGAAACCCGTGTGCTCCACCCCATGTCTGTGTACTTCCCATGCACACACCAATTTTTTCACTGATGAACACATACCATGTAGCTGGGAATACATTACATGTGTTTTAGGTTTTCCAAAAACCCATGTCCTTCCTCCACTCGTTCTTATCCATCTCCAAAATCTCACTTTGGTGCTTGGTTCGACACAAAACTCTAGATCAAAGGTCATTTTGTCACTCTAACACCGAATCGATTGGTTTCAGTCCATCAAAAATCATGGGAAATGTGATTGCAGGCATTCTTCATCATTACTGAAAAATGTGGAATTGACCCCCACCACCATTCGATCCACCACTGAGCCAACTGTCGCACCTCTACTGAGTTGCGTCGATATCAAATCTCTAGTTTCAGATCATTGTTCCAAGAATTGAAGGAATAATGATCGATTGTTCAATTTTGAGGGAAGAATGAATAATGAGTACTAAGAACACATGAAATAAAGGGAGAGAAGCACAAAAATCAATAGATATAATTGTAGATCTATGTTTGTGTCGATATCTTTTCATCACCCTTATAATTGTAAATGAATCAAAAAAAATATATAATAAAATATTGAGAAATCGTGCATATAACCCATCCCAAAATTCCAATTGATCTACAAGATAATCTATTCATATATTAGTCTTTATTCTTCATAGGATTTTCGGAATGAGAATGAAGAATATAAATTACTAATCCTACCTAGATTTGGGTTGTTCAGTGATGAAGATCAGTCACTGCGTTCGTCACTATTGGTGAGATCTTCTAAGATTGGAGTTCATTGATCATTGATATGAGGTTTCATCATCACATGCTCAAGAGGAGTATCCATAGGTTTCCTCCCATCATCTCTAGATATTTCAAGGGTTATTAGGCTCACCTATGATTTCTAACAAAAAGGGATTATTTAAATTTTAACCGATCGATGTGTCAACATTTAAATTAAAATAAATTTAATAAATTTAATTTTCTCACATTTTAACCTGCGATAACTATTTTACAAGAGACCCGAATAAACCAATATTTGGTCAATACTAGGGTAAAACCACTATTATAATGTCAAAGGTGACATCATATTTCAGATTCAGGAACCCATGTAGAATTATTCCACTTTTTTAGAACAATTATGCATGCATGGTATTAAATATTTCAATTTATTTCAAACATTTATTCCAGGAAGAATGGGCCTCAGAATATCATGTCATCTCAGTACCTAGTCTCAAAATCAATCCATATAATATTTAAATATAATACATAGAAAGTACGAATCATTAAATTCTCATCACCGTGGGTATTTACATCCCTATAAATCAAAAACAAAGACTACTAAAAAAGATGAGGGTATTGAGCATTAATTTGAGAATCCCACTCCCATGTCCTCTCCTAGAGGTTTTAATACTTCCATAAAACACAAACTAAATGAATTGATCTCCCACAAAGGTTACTCTCCTACCGATCCTTGATCTCGATGGGGTACTAAGAACAGTAGATCCATCCTTGATGTCTAGCTCACCCCAACCGATAAAGTATGATGGGTCATGCACATACCTCCTAATCTATGGCATGTTGAAGAAGTCATGTACTTTATCTAATTGCAATGGTTGAGCTAAGTGGTACACCACCTCACCAACTCTACAAAGTATATAAAAAGGGCCGATGAACATGCTTAGAGATAGCTTGATGCCACAACCAAGCCTCCATAATCCATGTCACGGTGAAATTCATAGGAACACATGGTTTCCTTCCTTGAACACATAATTCCTCCACCAACTATCATCATAATACTTTTTAAGGCTCTGTGCAATCTGTATCCACTCCTGGATGATCTGCTTCTTCTCAGTAGTAGCTCGCACCAACTATGGGCCCATAAGTGTGTACTCTCATGAGATAGTCTATCAAAGTTTTGACCTGAAATGTTGACCGTAAAAATAATGAAATGGAGCCATACCAATGATATAATGATAGTTTTTATTGTATGATAACTCAACTAGTGGAAGGCGATCCTCCAAACCATGACAGAAGTCTAACATGCAAGCCTACATCATTTCCTCCAAAACCTGAATGGTCTGTAATGTTTGGCCAAATGTTTGTGGGTGAAACCCTATGATAAAGTACAATTGGGTCCCATGAACCTCTTTTAATCCCTTCCACAAACGGGATATAAATTTATCATCATGATATTAAATAAAATTCTACAAAACTCCATGGTGTAGAACTATCTCTTGCATCTAGAGGCATCCCATGCTCTTTACTGAACTCTATACTTAGATAGATAGAAATGAGCCAACTTGGTGAGTTGATCAAAAATAGACTAGATGGAATCATTTCTCCTAGATTTATGTGTTAAAACCATAATTAAGTTCATCAATATCACCTCCCACTTTCATTTTGGAATCTCAAGGGGTTGAGCTAAACCTGTAGGAACCTGGTGGCCAACCTTCACTTATAGTCAAGTAAGGCATTGAGAAATGAACTCTTCCACTCACTTCTTCATCCCTACCCACCAAAACTAATGGTTAAGGTCATGGTACATTTTCAACATGCTTGGATGTACCACCAAAGGGGATGTATAAAACTCCAACAAAACCTCCTCCTATAATGCCATTGGTACTACTGTGCATCTTATAAAAAGAATGGCATGCTCCCCACATTTTTGAATATACATTATGATCATGCCATGTGGATAATTGATCATATAGGGTCTCACATTAGTTATCCCCAAGCTATGGCTCCTTGACTCACTGTAAGTGTTAAGGGGTAACAATCAACAATTGAAGGTAAGATGATTCATCTTAATCAACAAAGGATAACTAAAATGGGGAAAAATACTCTGACACCTCATTAAAAAATTATGAACTATATATCATATTGAGATAATATACTACCACATTACCCTTATAAAGAGTTTATATGTTCTCAAATTCATTTTCATGTAGTAACTATAAACATAACATCATTCTCAAGTTTAGATCATTTAGAGAGATGATATACTTGATACTTTTGTGATCGGATTAGATGACAAATGACTCATCCATCATGAAGTGTCACCACATTTTCAATGTGATGACTAACAATGATAACTCAATATCATGGGTTGAATAGTTCTTCTCATGTGGTCTCAACTGGTATGAACCATTGGCACTCACCACTTTTTTATGCATCAGGACACAACCCTGCCCAATTCATGAAGCATCACAGAACACCGCGTACTCGACACCCTCCTGCAGAAATCTCAAGATCAGAGCACTCATGAAACCCTACCATAACTACTGAGAATCCTGCTGGCACTTCTCTGTACACACGAAAGGATTCCCCTTTCAATTTAATGCTGTTATAGGTGATGATATCATTAAAAAATCTGGTATGAATATATGATAATAGCCTACTAGCCCGAGGAAGCTTCACATCTCCATCACATTCATAGGTTTCTCTCATGACAACACTACCCAGACCATGGATGGGTCTACTGAAACCATGTCTACTACAATAACATTTACTTTAAATTAGTCCTCCTAAATATAAAGATTTCAATTCAAGGGTTTCCCGTAAAGTTGGTGCTCTCAGAGTACGTCCAGAACCATCCTTATGTCTCTCTAATGAATCTCCTTAGACGATGACTACACAAGGATATAGTCAATGAATACTACCAAAAATAAGTCTATGTAAGGCTGAATGATCCAGTTCATAAGTCCCATGACTAGTACTATGAAATTCTTCATGATAAAGGGAATCACCAAGTACTCATAGTTATCATAACAAAATCTGAATGTCGTCTCCAGTATATCCTAATCCTATAATCACAAATAGTGATAGTATTCTCTATGTTAAACCTTAAAGAACCATCATTCCCATTTTAATTGATCACACAGGTCGTTTATCTGTTGCAGTAGATAATTTTTCTTAACGGTCACCTAGTTCAAGAATCGGTAGCACACACACAACCTCATACTCATGTTTTCCTTTTTGGAAAACAAAACTAGGGCTACCCATGGTGAAATAATGGGTATCACAGACCCCTACCTCTTCAAGTACTCTAAGTACACACTCCACTCATGAAGCTCTCCGGGTTCTATTCAATATTATGGTCTAGATATTAGTGTTTCCCCTGGGTGTAAATCCGTGCGGAAGTCATTCTCTCGGTGGGGTGGTAAACTTGAAACATCTTTAGTGAATACTTCCTTGTACTCTAACACCATTTCTAGAAACTGTAAGCTAATTAATTCTACCATAGTGAGGGTTAGGATATCCAAAATATGAGTATTGGAATATACCCTCTTATGAATGAGTCCATCCTATTCATCATGGGTTCCCTTTTCACTGAAAAAGGTAAACCTCATTCTTTCACTGTGAACACCTCGCACCATTCACCTAAAACAATAATTCTAGGCATAGAACATAGATAACCAATCCACAGATAGAATGAAATCATAAGGCCTTGACACAGCCACCAAGAGCTTATAACCGAAAATATCACATCTTACTATCATGTCACACTACCGACATATGTTTTTGACCACTGATTCTCCCCTGGTAGGTGTCTCCAAGCATAAGGATCATGTTAACGGTTAAATAAGAATTTATAACAATCGTACATGGTATGTGGTGAGAATGTAATGACTTGAACCTATATCTATTAGTTTGTAATATAAGGTAGAAAAGAGAAACACAATACCTTGAATCTTTCCTGGATCCCCTGGGTCATATGCCTCGATCGCATACTGCTGTCTCCACCCCTATCCTCCAGCTCCCTAAGACTGGCGTGCACCACCTGGGGGTGGAAGTGGTAGTAAGTAAAATCATCAACCACCTCCTACTACTCTCAAAACTCCTCTACCATGTCCACTACCTTGCAGATCTAAATTATATTTCTACCTCAATGGTTAATTCATAGTCCCACAGTCAATAATACGAAAGGTCGAACAATCTCGAGTGAGATATCCCCTATATTCACATGAATAACATCTCCTCTCTCTAGAATGAATAGACCCACCCTATGAGACATAAAATACAGATCATACATCCTGGTACCCCCTATTAAAATATCTTCCATGTACAGGTCCCTAGGACTGATGATGGCTCCCTGTATCTGAGGTCTCTACTCCGGCCTGGACACTAGTGACTTTCACCAGCTACATCTTCTCAGTCAAGAAGCATTAAACCACTATATACCATTAAAGCACATAAAATATGTTAGAATTAACATAGGGAAAACTCTATATAAAATGTATCTACATATACCCTACTTGAAAGTCTGATCCCTGGTGTACTAAATTTTAACCATATCCATCAAGTACCCAGTCATGTTGGTGAACCACGATGAATAATTAGCTACTGTCATGCTGCCCCAGTGAAGCTAAATATGCTCCTGGATATGCACAACCATCCATATAATTGGTGATAACTCCTCTCTAAAGATGATCTCATACTCGGTCCATGAAATATCCACCTCAAAGTGAGTCTGGATAGCCCAAATACATAATTGTCCCACTATGCCATGTAGAAGTCTCATCGCTAGGACCACCATATGATCCATGGGTGTCTTGACTAGATATAAAAGTTGGGTCACCGCTTTAAGACGATCCTAAGCCGCCTATGGGTGAATCTCACCTTAGAACATGAGGGGTCTCTGTCACTGAAACTCATGAAGCATGCTAATCCTGTAATCCTCAACTACTGGTACAACGAGCACCACGTGCTGCTTCATAGGTAGCGGTATGGATGGCGCACCACCTGGAGGAAACATTGGGATAAATGATCCCTATATCGAAGCCTCATCATTGAGGGGTCCATCCTCATGGTCAGACTACTGAATCATAGCTAGTATGCATCACAAAGGCATTCTATAACAAAACAAAACAAACCACTATTAATGAGTATATATGAAGAGCTGACTAATGAAGGAAATGGAAACCACAAACCATTCCTATATGATGCAGGTACCATTATTTACCCTGCAACTAGTGTTTTCAGGTACGAAGTTTAAATGTAGGTTATCATAGTCATGTTTTATGGATATGGCGGCTGCCACACCAACACTGGAGACCCTATCTTGAAATCCAAATTTGAAACACTTACAACTAATTCCCCAAACCAATATCATAGACTGCAAGTCCTAATGTAGTACCGACCACCTCTAATACCACTCTGTCACGGCCCATCCCAGTGGGGCCCATTTTGTAAATCCCAAATCCCTCCTTTAGTAGGACAAGGGCTAGTGAATAACACCAAGTAGGCATATCACAAAATTAGAGGCATTTCCTATGTATCTATATGTATTCACACATCTCCAAGTCCACAAAATGTTGAATTGTAAAATACACTAAGAAAGAAATTCATGCATACCACTATATCCCACAACCAGAGTATGACTGAAATTGAATTAAAGTAAATTTGTCCCAAATATAAGATCACCAATAGAGTCTATAAGTACAAGTATAACCTTTAAGGAAAAGCTATTGGGACTACTGTGTGAAGCCACACGAACACAAATTGGTTTGTCCTCTCTCACAAAGCACTGTCTGGTCTTGGTCTGCCTAAGATTCCATCAAAGGGTCAATCTACTTCCCAAAACCTGACACATGAAAGAAAATCATGTGCAGGGGTGAGTATACCAATAATCAATAAGACACCGTAAAACCACAAATAAATGCAACAAAAAATATATAGCCATTTCTACATAGGTATGTTTCTATTTCACATATAACAAGAATATCCAGATATACTCAACTAAGACACAAAATCTCAAGGTAAGTCACAACAACTTCATACCAGCACTAGGAATATAGCCTGAATATTCCACAAAGCACTCATCCGGAAGAACATATTGCTGAGTTTGATAGCACTGATGACATCTGTTCGAGAGGTAATGCTCGTTTGGTATTGTCATGAGATAGATAAGCTAATAGATTTAAAGGTGGAGATATGATACAATATATGAGGATCAAATCTAGATCCATGGAGTGATACCAACAACTCAGTGTATATTAACATGTTAAGTAGAGGATCGATATCTGGTAGGGTTGGTCATGATGATACTATGGAATCTACCTAGGGAATGATGAATGAATAAAGGATCCTACTCCAAGACTCATGAAGAATTCCTACCACTCTATCCAAGAATCTCTACTGTAGGGATCACCGACCTATGAGTGGAATATGATTTACACCTACCTTTAAGGAAAAGATAAAGGGATCAAATCCTAACAAAACATGTCCAAGATATAGAAAATAAAAGGATCAAGCCATATGGGAAGGGGTACAAAACGTGTTTTAGGGTCACAAACAATATACCTAGACCTCGAGTATTGCTCGTGTACAATGACCCATGTATTTAAAACATGACATGTAGAAGGGGGGGTACACGGTGTGTTGAGGGATTCACATACCGTGCCCTTCCATCCAGGGTCCACCCGTGCACTTTGGCCATGTGCCAATACACGACATCAACCATTGTATTCCTGCACGTGTACCAATACATGGGGTAGCCCATGTACTCAATATGGGCCATGCTGTGTGGGGAACTACATTCAGTGTAGGCAACACGTATACTTAACCCCTTGTCTGTGTACTTCCCATGTACACATCATGTCATCCACTAATGAAAATAATCCTTGTTGCAAAGAATAAACATTATGGGTATCAGGTTTTCCAGAAACTCATGTTCTTCCTCCACTCATGTCGATCCTTTTCCCAGATCTCTCTCCAGTGATCTGTTCACCTCAAAAAACTAGATCAAAGGTCATCCAGTTACTCTAACATCGAATTGGCGAAATTCAAGCCTTCAAAAGGCTCTAAAAACTTTTTTATATGTTTTCTTCATAATTTTCATAGAGTAAATATTAATCACCCACTATTGTTTGATTTGATGTTGTTCCCATTGGAACACATTTTCCGAGTTGTAATGATATCAGATCTCTAGTTTCGGATTGTTGTGAAAACAATCGAAGGTGAAACAATCGATTGTTAAATTTCATTGGAATAATGAATAATTCAAACCCAGAAAAAAAGAAATTAGGATAGATAAGAACAAAAATCGAGAGTTACAAACCTTGATCGATGTTTGTATCAATCTTGGTTCATCACCATTAGAATGGTAAATTAATTAAAACAATTATCTATAATCAAATATTGATAAATCCCACAAATAATACATCCTGTAATTATAATCAATCTTTGTGATAATATGTTTGTGGATTAGTCTCTGTTCTTTGTAAGATTTCAAGGATAGAAAATAATAATTAAAATAACAAATCCAAACTAGATTTTTAATATTCAAGGATGAAGATCATTCACCGCATCGTCAGCATTAGAGAGACCTTTCAAGATTAGTGTTCGTCAATATTTAATGCCAGGTTCTCTCACTGCATGGTTGAGTGGATTCTATAAAGGTTTCCTCCTAATGTCTCCATTAAATTCTAGGGTTATGAGGAAAAACCAATATTTTTTTCAAAAGGGATTATTTAATGATTAACTGGTCGATGATTTAACATTTGAAATAAAATAAAGTTTTTTAATTTTTTTATTCACTTTTATGCCCATTATTTCTTTCATAAGAGACCCGGGCCAACCATTGTTTGGTCACGCCTAATGTAATGATTATAATCTGAACCCAATTTTTCCCTCAAATTTTTGATCCATGAAACCATTTATAAGTTATTCCATTTTTTCCAAAAAACGGTGCATTCACGTTATTTAATGTTTTAATTTATTCCAAACATTTTTTTCTAGAAACAACGGGCCTTATAATCGAATGTCATCTCAATGCCAGGTCTAAAAACCAATACACATAATATTTAAACATAATAGATAGAAAATTTTTGTCATTAAATATTCATAAAGAGAGTCTCCACCATTATGAATAATTGGTTCGGTTGGTTCCAAATAAGGCATGAAATTGATGTGATCAGGCCAGAACAACATGTCAGTGAACTCATCAGGACCTAATAGAATTTAATGAACCACAAAGATTTCTATAACCATGGGATGAAATAAGGTACCCAAGATCCTAGTAGTGTTGTGGTATCGATAGCAGTGGAAATGATCCCTTACCCATCTAGATAAAAACCTAAAAGTTCAACCAATTCTACAGGGAATGTTTCACTATTGAATATGTACCAAAATATGGTAAAGATATGAACGATTTGGTACAACCATATTGAGAGGTCATCCATCTACTAACTGTGTTTCCATTACCATCGTGCCAACTCGGATTCCCGAAAACGCATATCCAAATTGGAAAAGCCACATATTCAAGAATATGGACATGAAATCCTCCAGCCTAAGGCATATAGATATATATGGAATCACTCGTTAACCCCATGAGGTATATTATATGGCTTCTAGGATTTCCCAATATAATATAGCTTTGTCACTGACCTACTATGAAGAGAACTGGTGGGAGTGTATAGTAGTCATAAGAACTATACTATGATGGAGAAAAATGAGGATCTTGTCTTTAATGGAGACGATTGAGTGCATATTAAACCAATTCCTTATATTTTCTTTCAAAATTCTGAGCATGTACTTTGAGAAAACTGGAGTCTATATGATTTTATCCCATATTTCCATAGTGGGAAGGAACTCGTCATACATTTCACCAAGGGGAGTATCCCGCCCAGTCAGTAGATATCCCCATGAATGATTATTTCTTCACCATGACATAGATTTAATTAATTGGTACTGGGGAAAATGGATAATCAATTATATGAGAAGGTCCCACTAATGGTATATGATGAACTAAGAAACCCATACGACCTCAAGAAAATGGATAGCATACAACTGGTTAGAAAATTATGAACAGGTCTATCTAACACCAAATGGCCATGCCCGTTCTTCAAAAAAAACTCCACCATGACAGATGTAAAATTTACAAATCCATCCACTTCTCGAATTGTTCAAGGTAGAGAGAAATATGCTGGAATATATTTTGGAAATGGGATGGTGGGTAAAATCGCAGCCATCTGGACCCAGAGGGGAGTTTTCCAGTATAGTTGAAAACGCATGAGATTATGCTACAACCAAGATTCCATCCTAAAAACACACCATCAAAATAAGATCAAGGGAAGTAGACACCCAAAAATATTGAAGGTTGTATTCAGGATAAGTAATTAAAATGTCATCCAGCAGGATGAATCCATATAGAAGAAACTGGTGTGATAAAGGATAGCTTTGATGTTTAGATGAAAGAATCCTTTTTAAAACCTTGTTGTTAGAATGAACAAGATATCAATGATTGTTGTTGCAATCCCCTTAAATCATGACCCTCTATATAGACTTAAATAAATATGAATGGAATCTGAAAGTCATATGAATAAAAGTAAGTTACATATGTCAAAAAAAACATTCAATCTCCTAAAAAAGATGCATAACTATAGCAGCATCATGACCATCACCTAATCCATGAAAGGATTTTCGATATCATGAAAAAATATAGGCCTCATGAACCACATGGCCCATTGAGATCTCACATACCAATTGACCCATAAGAAATCACATGACCGTGCGACCAACCATAAGACTCACGGTCACATGACCTTGACATAGTCACGCAAACATAATGGTCCAAAGATCATGTGGCCGAACTAGAAGATCCTATGAAACCTGAAAATATGTCGATATAGACAAGGTATGAGGAAACATTTATAGTGATTACCAAAGATAGATTCATGGTTGATTAAAAAACGTTTTGGGAAAAAGAAGATCTCACGAAATGGTTCTCATGAAGTCGTCTTGCAATATAAGACATTTGATCAGCTCTCCTGGAGAGTGTTGGGAATAAGATCATAAGATGAGTTTTTGATAATTAGTCATAAGAATAGGAGGAAAAATATATATAGAGAGGTATGAAGTCATCATTGAATGATATCCCTCTAATCCCCTATTTATTGGGCACTTTGTGTAATACAAACGGTCACCGAAAGACTAAACATCACCGAAAATAGTGATAAGAAGCAACCCCAAAGACTTAGGTGATCCTTTAAATTCCTTATAAGTGAGACATTTTTCATGTGGATGTGACTCTTGAGGGGATGAATTTGTTCACGTCAACCAGATGAGCATTGAAAAATCAATAAGTGACGAAATACCTGAAGTATGTGCATTATTTTCCCCATAATGGAAAGGAAAATAAGTTCTGAAAAATCACATGAATCTCGTAAACTACCAAAGGAAACAAAATATCATGACTGTTATAATGTCATGAGAGTGGGTTGTGAACAAAACATGATCTATCCAAGATCACATAGGGTCCCTTTGACATGCCTCATTGTTCTTGCGAAGGTGTCCAAGACAGTTGTTGTTCATACAATAGTTGTTATACATGTTCCCTTATGCCATGTGACTTGTTAACTAGCAGGAAACTTAAAATCATAAAAAATAATTTTAGAATAAATTATGTAAACATGTAAAAGTTAAAAACCTTATGTGGTTGTTGATGTACATGGGACACACTCATGATATTCTCAATACCTTTCAGTGCACTGAAAACATGTCCAACTTGTTGCATGAGAACCTATTGACATGTCATCCTTATCATGAGAAGGGTTTCAAACATGTACAGTTGATTATGCACTACCCCATCATCTCTATAGACAAAAATAAAAGGGATTTCCATGAAAATACTCCTGAATCATTGCAAAAACCAGTATTGGTCACACGAGACATCATAGATAGGGACAGTGATTATCTTCAACAACACTTTCACAACTTCACGAGATTCGTAGACCTTATAAAAAATATGTAAATAAATGGGGAAAAGGTGGAAGCATATACAGAGTGAGGATATGATGGCCCTCACAGAAAAGGTGTCATACAACCTGGGTGATAACCATTGATCACAGGAGCCCCATGAGAATCTAGTATGATATTAGAAATAACCTTATACATATCGACATAATCTAACGGATCCCCCCTTGACAAGATGCCACTATCTTAGGACATACAATAGACGATTCATCTTATATCATGATAAATCCATCCCACAAGCATCCTGATCATGTGAAGACTCTTAGACATGTATACCTTACCTTATAAAGGCTTTTTGACATGTCAGTATAGTTAAACATAATCTATTTGATAGGCCTAGGACAAATAGATACAATGATGAACCGATGGTCTTTCGATTACTAAAAATCATGATATGCCCCCTAGATGACCCAAAAAAGATCACATGAAGTGAATAACCCCAAAATCCTCCATTGAATCTAGCATAAATCCGTGAGATATATTCCATTCTAGGAAGAGTAAACATATGGTGATGAGGCCTATAAACCCCCTACATTAAAAAGGATATATAATACATGATCAGTCACATATGAGAACTCATGAGTGGAATTATCACAGGAAAAAGTAACATGACCACAATGGTCTTCCACAAGGTAAAATATGAGGAATTACCAAAGGGATCAAGAAACATACTTAAATTCTACACGTGATATTTTTATAGATCACATGAAGGAATTCTAGCATGTCATCAGGATTACTAGAAAGAGAAACCACATATCAGCTGGGTCACAAGAAACCTAAAAATAATATTAAAATAAAAATACTTGACGAAGATATGTAATAATGGTAGGAATAAAATACAATGAAATATGGATGATTTATGACAAGATAGATAAATGATCCTCATGTTCTTTGCATGACAAGCCTAGATCATGAGACAACACTATGAAATTTTGCATGATTCATTCTATAATCCCTTGAAATGATATAAATATCTTACGATGTCCCTTTGATATGTCAAGAAAGTATCACAATGCCCTCTGCGAATTCCACACAAGTCCCACAGAGTCCTCTGAGCTTGCCAACCAAACCTTTTGATGGACTCCACCCTGAATCATATAGAAACACAAGGAAATGTCAGCTAGGTATCATGATAAAACTAGGATATTTCATCTGGCTCTCATGATGTCATTTGGAAAAGTCATATAGGTCATGCGGAAGCCTCCAAACATGCTATCCTTGATCATTTGATGTCCTCCAGACAAGTCATTTATATAATTTAATGTCCTCTAGGTATGCCATCCCTAATCATGAAGAACCTTCTAAACATATTATCCCTGATCATGATATGCCTTCCAGACAAGTCATCCAGATCATATGACACCCTCCAAACCTATCGGCCTTAATAATACGATGCAATTATGAAATTTCATTCATGTTATGTGATGTACATTGAGAAAGTCAACTGGACCATGCGACTGTCTTCAAGCATGTTCTCTAAGAAACCAAGGCTTGTCAATAAATCCAAGACTTGTCAGGTAGACAATCAGGCTGTGTCATACAGACATACCAATACATGATCACCTTATCTATAAGATCTATAAGTTAAACCTTATTGTTTAAGACATGATCTAATTGAGCTAAGAGAACACTGATTCATTCTATAACCAGGATATATAGGATTCCTTTCTATGGAATTATCTCAAATAGGCATCCACCACAGTGCAATTACCACCATTCCTTTGACATTCAAATCATAGAGATGTAATATATTCAATGGGATGATCATTCTATCTCGTCCACATATAGATCAAGAAGGTAAGGAAAGTATGATGTGTAACGACCAAAAGTTTTTCAATATAAATTGCCTTCTTATATTTTTATCATAAAACAACATGAAATCACAAAATAATGATCTACTAAGTGATAAGTTACCTTTAAACATAATTTCGTCACCTCTGTGTTTTGAATTTCGAAAATCAGACATACACGGTTGTGTTCAAAATGATTGTTGGAGTCTAATGAAACAAAAATAAATTTTGGTGAATAGTGACCTACTCTTTTGAATAGTAATATGACCCTTATGAATAGTAAATCATCCAACATAAGTGTAACATTACCTATGAATAATTAAATAAAATTTAGACATCTTAGAAAGTGATAATTTGACCTTAGTAAACATTTTGGTATTTTGTAAGTCAAAAATAATTAATTATAAATAATTAATTAATTTAAAAGAATATTTATTTCCCTAAAATGTATTCATAAATTATTGAATCAATGTCTTATAGTTTTTAGATAATTTTATAAGACCCTACATAATTTTTGAAAGCACTATAAAATCAGTTTTAATCTTAAAAACTGTTTTTTTAAGAAAATTATGATTTTAATTAAATATAAAATTAATAATATTTTGAATATTATTTTTGAAAAATGGACTTCTTTTTTTAATTTTACATGTTTAAAAATGTTTGGGGTAAATATTTGGAATTCTTCTGAGGTAGTTGAATTTTTGATGAATAATAGAATCTGATAATTTACAATAAATGCTAAATAATGGATTAATTGAGTAATAGATGATGCTCTGCTGATGTAAGCCCACTTGGTTTGGGGTCACATGATAAAATTAATATTATTGGTCATTCAAAACTCACTATTACTTGTCTTAGGAGAAGTTAATAACCTAATGAATTTTATATTAAGGAAGCCCCTCTCCCCTCAACTATAAAAGTCACCCTTCACACCCTCATTTACTCACACCTCTCAAGCTCCATTACTTCTATAAAATCTACTCAAAAACCTTCCCTATCCCCTCCACCACGTCCAAGAGCTTATGTTATCATCAAAAGACCATGGTTATTCCCTTAAGGAGGTTCTCAAGAGGAGGATTCTCGGCGTATTTTTCCTCCCTATTCTCCTTTAACTTCTTTTCAAGTTCAAGTTCATTTCTTGATCTCTCCCCACCTATCTTCATCCAAATTGTATTGAAACACTAGTATTATAAATATAATATAATTTTATAATTATAATGGTATATTATATCATCCAACCCCCTTTCCCTCTTCCTTTTGTTTTATTAACAAAAATGTAGTTCGTGAGGTGTTAATTTTTCACCATTAGGAACGACATGCTTTCTTCATCCATTTTTACCTTCAGATATGGTCATTAAACCATTTTTATAGCCGAAACAGAATATTGAATATGTATTATTTCCTATTAAATGTTATGGAACTTACTTATGACCATATTACTAAGTGATAAGTTAAAACAAGTTCGTTATGATCAAAAAACCGCCCAAATTAACCTAAATAATCATCATTTAATTCTTATCAAATGATTTTTCCACATAGATCTAATATAATTCATTATAATATCATTAAAACTCCTATAATATGATTAATAAAATGTAATAAAAGTTTTGGATGTTTACCCATGTTCTACCCAAACTTCAATTTAAGAATACAAGTGAACCACTCAAGAAAACCATAAAAACAAAATTTCCCGAACAGTGTTTTTAAACTCTATAACTCATCCAAAGGCACATAAAATCACTTAATGGAACCATAATGAACCATATTAATGTACAAATGGTTTTTTATTTCTAATTAATAAATATAATTTCATTATACTGGACATTAAAGAGAAGGAAGCATCCGGGTACAAGGTAAGGGGAAATTCTCGAACCCAACATTCATCCTTCAGGTTCTCCCACTTTCAATTATTTTTGATGTGGTTACACCTTAAAAATATTTTTTTCATCATTATATTTACTTTTCTGGTATATACTTGTTTTTAATTGGTATCTATGAAATACCAAATGTTTTCTAAAAGAACATTTTTTAAAGAACAGACCTTTTACCTCTTTCAAGATTGATAGTTCTTGTAACATGTTTGTTATTCCTTCATTATTTTGGGAAAACAATGTTTATGAATGTGTTATTATGAGATGAAACCCATTACTTTTCATGGGTTCATTTTTTCCATTTATATTATATGTTCATTATGGCATGCATGATAAATGACAATGTTATGATGTGATGGGTGCGCCAGAAAATATATGGAGCAATGTGAATATTTAAATGTGATGGGTGGGTCCGGAATTATACAGCACTTCAATGTATTGGGTAAAGTGATGAATCTCATGAGTAAATGTGAAATGATGTGTGTACAATATTATAGCTTGGTTCACAAGTATTTTTGGTAGTTAACCACTAATACATGATGTTTCATTTTAATGCATTTCCACATTTCATGTCTTTTATTTATGTTCCTCTCATGTTCCTGATCTTTTGCCTATGTTATGATTATTCTCACACCATGCTATATTGTTCTTATATATCCTATTACTGGGATTCTATCTCACCACTTTTGATGTATATCCTCAGATGGCTACATGTACTAAGGCGATGACAAATTCCAATAAGAAGCTAGAGAAGAAGAAATTAAATAAATTTTTTTTCTTGATGTTGTAATTTCTATGTTTGGTCTTAGTTTTCCCGAGAAATTAAACCATTGGATCCTCTAGGTGTAATACTATTATGTTGTTTACCGTTAAAATGATGTAATAGTAATGTAATAAAATGTTGGGTCTCTATAGTTGGTATCAGAGGGAGGTTTAGTTAATTTGTGAATTAGGATTAGTGAACCCTAGAGAAAACCTCTAGCATGAGACTAAGTACAAGTAGGAACATAAGAAAATATACATAGCGATCCCATATGTTTTGTTTTTTGTATTAATTGTTTAAATGAATATGTTATTCATGACTTTTTTACTTTTGTTTTGGTCTAACCATTTATATTTTAGAAAATGGTGGGGACCAGGAGAAATCGGGCCAAGAACTCGTGCGAGGGCCAATGCAATGATTACCCGAATGACATCCCCAATGTTTTGAGAGGGGGAGTTCAAAACATCATGGCGTTGCTTACCCAATTATCTCAGGTTGTGAACAATGACCATAATAATGGGGAACATCCTATTTCACCAATAAGGGAGAAACTAGCTATCGAATGTTTTCTGCAGAAACGACCGTCAACATTTTGTGGATCTTCTAATCAACTAGTTGCAGAATAATGGGCCAACTCTATGGAGAAGATATTTTCTATGCTTCAATGTTCTGAGACAGAGAAGGTGACCCTATCCATTTATTGTCCAGATAGAGAAGCTGATCAATGGTGGGTTTTCATTAAGAACATCAAGCCATGGGATGAAATTGAAGAGATGGAATGGGAAGACTTTAAGATAATTTTTCTTAATAAGTATTTCCCATGAACTCTTCACAAAAATATGGAGAGAGAATTCATAAAGCTCAATAAAAAGAAGGAGAATCTATCACAACCTATGAAGTGAATATCACAAGGCTCTCAAGGTATGCTTCGGGTTTTGTTATAAACAATGATAACAAAATTGTTAGATTATATAGTGGATTAAAACCACACCTTCGAAAGGCTCTTGCAATTAGAGACTTTGGGAGTTATGAAGATGTTTTTCGGGGTCCTCTCAAAGTGGATATAGAGTTTGGAGAATGGTCCCATGGCTATGGATATAAGAAGATAAGGATGGAGTTTCATGTTGGTGGATCTAATGATAAAGGTGGGAAAAAATCAACAACCCTCATGCCAATAATGTGGGAAGTTTCACAATGGGAACTGCCTCAATGGGACGGGGAAGTGCATCAACAGTGGGAAAGAAGGACACCATGATCAAGAGTGTCTAAAAGTCACGAAAAGGAAGGAGAATGTAGCCGATGAAAGGAGAGAACCACTCATGGTCCAATGCTACAACTGTAAAGAGATAGGTCACTATACAAACCAGTGCACTAAACCTCGAGTTCTCGAGGGTATTTAGTGTCAGAAGCCACCAACCGAAAGGAATAAGGGAAGGCTTATGCCATCACTACTGCGGAGGTGGAGCAAGATAATTAAGTCATATAAGGTACACTTCCTGTTCACTCAAGAATGGAAAAATTATTATTTGATTATGGTTCTATGCATTCCTTTATATCTTGAGTGTTAGCTAGAATAATAGAATCAAAGCCCCAAACCCTTGAAGTAGAGATATCTGTAAAAACCCCATGTCGTGCAATCATTGCAACCCAAATGTTTGACTCTTCACCTGCTGGTGTATGTGGGAATATTCTTCTGGAAAATCTCATAATACCTCCATTGGTGGAATTTGACGTTAAAATGGGAATGGATTGGCTCTCGTTATATATAGCACATATCAACTGTCGGGAAAAGGAAATATCTTTTCATATTCTGAACCATCCCAGGATATTCTTAAAATGCAAGGAAGATCCTGAATCTCCTTTTAAAAATCATTCAATGTTGTGGGTGTTGATTCTCTATAAAGAAGCATGCCTCACCCAAATGTTTGAGTCGTTGGAAAGTGCCAGCCTTGAGTAAATGCCCGTCATGAGGCAATACAATGATGTATTTCCCGAGGAGTTACCCTGAATTCCCCCAGATCGTGAGGTAGAGTTTTGAATTGAACTCATACCTAGAGCTAATCCTATCTTGAAGTGTCCTTATAGGATGGATCCTATTGAACTGGAGGAGTTAAAGAAGCAGTTTCAAGAGCATCTCGACAAAGGGTTCATACGCTCTAGAGAATCACCATAGAGTGCGCCAGTGCTCTTTGTGAAGAATAAGGATGTGAACAATGTGGCTATGTATCGATTATCAGGAACTCCAAAAGATCAGAATAAAGAACAGGTATCCTCTTTGAAGGATTGATGACATTTTCAACCAGTTAAGAGGATCTCAATACTTCTCAAAGGTGGATAATCATTCTAGATATCACCATTTAAAGGTAAAGAAGGAAGATATTCAGAAGACTGCCTTCCATACAAGGTACGAGCACTATGAGCTTTTGGTGATGCCCTTCGGACATACTAATTCCCATGCAATCTTCATGTATTTTATGTATAGAATCTTCAGAAATAACCTCGAAAAATTTGTGGTAGTGTTTATCGATGATACTCTCATCTACTATAAGAGCAAGGAAGAACATGAATAACATCTAAGACTTGTGTTGGCGACATTGAGAAAGGAGAAGTTGTACGTGAAGTTCATCAAGTGTGATTTTTAGATGAAGCATGCCATGTTCCTGGGACATGTGATCACATGTGAAGGAATTTATATGGATCCTTCAAAGACAAAAGTGATTTAGCAATGTCCCATTCCCTCTAGTCTCACATAAATACGTCGTTTTCTTGGATTAGGTGGGTACTACCGACGTTTTGTGAGAAACTTCTCACGATTGTCAAGCCTGCTAACTAAGTTAACAAGGAAAGGGGTAAAGTATGTCTGGATGGAAAAATTTGAGGGAAGCTTCATGGTGCCAAAGAGAAGGCTGATCACTACACCTGTACTCACACTACTAAAAAGTGGAGAATGTTTTGTGATATATAGTGATTCTTCAAAGAAAGTCTTGGGTTGTGTACTCATGGAAAATGAAAAAGTGATAGCCTATGCCTCACAGCAGTTGAAGATACATGAGTAGAACTACTCGACGCATGATCTAGAGCTGACGGTCGTGATTTTTTCCTTGAAAATTTAGCAGCATTACCTTTATGGTGAGAAGTGTGAGATATACACCAACCACAAGAGCCTAATGAATATATTCACACAAAAGGATCTCAACATGCGTCAAAGGGGATGGTTAGAGATAATTAAGGATTACGATTGCTCTATTCACTATCATCCTAGAAAGGCGAACATGGTAGCTGATGCTCTAAGAAGAAAAGAACCAGCTATGTTATCCATGTTGTAGATTGAGAAAGACCCTTTCTTCTTGGATATACAAAGAATGGATTTGTAAATCGTAAGGGCATGGGATACATCATCCCTTTCCCAAATGATAGTGAAACCATCCATCCAAGAGGTGATTAAGGAAGAACAAAGGGATGATGTGGCGATACAAAAGAGGGTGAATGCAGTAAAGGAAGGGAAGCTGTAAGAGTTCCATATCGACGATGATGGAGTGATTTGGTTTGGAACGCGGATTTGTGTGCCTTTATCATCGGGGATAAATAAGGAGATATTGGACAATTCACATAGCTCAATTTTCTGTATCCATCATGGGAGTACCAAGATGCACCGTGATCTCCGAGAACACTTCTGGTGGGATAAAATGAAGAAGGTTATTGAGGAATATATATCAAGGTGCATGGTATAACAGCAAGTTAAAGCTAAGAAAAAAAGTCCAATGGAATGATGCAGCCATTGCCAATACCCATGTGTAAATGTGAAAATGTAACTATTGACATTGTCATGGGTCTCCCGAAGACGTCAAATGGAAATAAAGCGATATGGGTTGTGGTTGACCAACTAACCAAGACTGTCGATTTTATCGCTATTCAGGAAGATCTCTTTCTTTAACAAATTTCAATGATATATGTGAAGGAAGTGGCGAGATTGCATGGGCTTCCGCTCTCAATTATCTCGGACCATGATCCAAGGTTCACGTCTATGTTTTGGAGGAGCCTTAAACATGCTTTGGGTATAGAATTAAATTTCACCATGGCCTATCACCCCCAAACTGATGGCCAGTCTCAAAGGATTATTTATATGCTTGAATATATTCTTAGAGCCTGATCTCTAGAACAAAAAGGTGGATGGGATTAGTATCTCTCATTCGTTGAGTTATCATAAAAAAATAGCTTCCACTCAAGTATTCAGATTGCTCTATATGAATCCCTTTATGGGAAGCGATGTTGAACTCCATCCTGTTGGGATGAAGTTGGATAAATAAAGCTACTAAGACCCAATTTTGTTCAAGAGATGACAGAGAAGGTTGAAGTCATCTAGAAACACAACAAATCTGCTCAATGCCAGAGAAAGAGCTATGATAACAACCGTCAAAGGGATTTGGAGTTCAACGTTGGAGATAAAGTCTTCCTTTGAATATCTCCCTAGAAGAGAGTCATGTGATTCAGGAAGAATGGGAAGCTAAGACAAAGGTATATTGGCCCCTTTGAGATCCTTGACCGCATAGGAGCCATGGCCTATCATCTTTCACTTCCACCGAATTTGGATCAAGTTCATGATTTGTTTCATTTATCACTACTGAGTAAGTACATACCTGACCCCTCACATGTACTAAACTCAGAGGTGGTGCAGCTGGAAGATGATCTCTCATATGAGGAGCAGCCAGTAATGATTCTAGATCAGAGAGATAAGGTTTTACACAACAAGACAACCAATCCCATTAATGTGTTGTGGAGGAACCATAATTTTGAGGAAGAAACATGGAAACCAGAAGAGGCAATGAATGAGAAACTCCCTCACCTGTTTGTGTAAAGTGAAATTTTGGGGGTGAAATTTCTTAAGGGGAGAAAATGTAACGACCCAATGTTTTTCAATTGAAATTCCCTTATTATATTTATGTCATAAAATAACATGAAATCAAAATATAATGAACTACTAAGTGATAAGTGACCTTTAATCGTAAGTTTGTCACTACTGTGTATTGAATTTTGAAAATCCGACATACACAGTTGTGTTCAAAATGATATTTGGAGTCTATTGAAAATAATAATAATTTTTGGTGTATAGGGACCTACCCTTAATAATAGTAACATACCCTTATGAATAGTATTATGACCCTTATGAATAGTAAATCACCCAACATATGAGTATAATTACCTATGAATAATTAAATCACATTTAGACATCTTTGAAAGTTACAATTTGACCTTAGTATACATTTTGGTATTTTGTAAGTCCTAAATAATTAATTACAATTAATTAATTAATTTAAAATAATATTTATTTCTCTAAAATGTATTCATAAATAATTGAATCAATGTATTATAGTTTCTAAATAATTTTATAAGACCCTGCATATTTTTTGAAATCACTATAAAATCAGTTTTAATCTTAAAAACTGTTTTTTTAGAAAATTATGACTTTAATTAAATATTAAATTAATAATATTTAGAAAATTATTTTTGAAAAATGTAATTCTTTTTTTGATTCTACACGTAGAAAAATGGTAGGGGTAAATTTTTGGGATTTTTCTGAGATGTTAGAATATTTTATGAATAATAGAATCAGATAATTTACAATAAATGCTAAATATTAGATTAATTAGGTCATTGATGATGCTCTGCTGATGTAATACCACTTGTTTCAGGATCACATGATAAAATTACTATTATTGGTCATTCAATACTCACTATTCCTTTTCTTAGGGGAAATTAATAAACTAATGAATTTTATATTAAGGAAACCCCTCTCCCCTCCACTATAAAAGCCACCCTTCACACCCTCATTTCCTCACACCCCTCAAGCTCCAAGACTTCTCTAAAATCTGCCCAAACACCTTCCCTAGCCCCTACCCCACGTCCAAGAGCTGCGTTTCACATCAAAACACCATGCATATTCCCTTAAGGATGTTCTCAAGAGGAGGATTCTAGGGGTAATTTCTCTCCCTCTTCTCCTTTAACTTATTTTCAATTTCAAGTTCATGTATTGATCTCTCCCAACCTATCTTCATACAAAGTGTATTCTAACTCTATTATTATACATATAGTATAATTTTATGATTCTAATGGGATATTTATCATCCAACTCCTTTTCCTTCTTCGTTTTGTTTTATTAAAGAGAACGCTGTCCGTGAGGTGTTAATTTATCACCTTCAAGAACGACATGATTTCTTCTTCCATTTCTACCTTAAAATCTGGTCATGAAACCTCTTTTATGGTTGAACCATAATAATATATATTTATTATTTCCTATTTTATGTTCTATAACTTACTTATGACCACATTACTAAGTGATAAGTTAAAACAAGTTTGTTATGATCGAAAACCCGCCAAAATTAACCCAAATAATCATCATTTAATTATTATCTAATGATTTATCCACATGGATATAATATAATTCATTATAAGTTAATTAAAACTCCTGTAATATTATTAATTACATGTAATATCAGTTCTGTATGTTTACCCATGTTCCACCCAAACATCAATTTAAGAATACAAGTGAACCACTCAAGAAAACCATAAAAACAAACATTCCCAAAAAAATGTTTTTAAACTCTATAACTCATCAAAAGGCACATAGAATAACATAATGGAACCATAATAAACCATATAAGTGTAAACATGGTTCAATATTTCTATTTAATGAATATAAAGTCATTATACATGACATTAAAAAGACAGAAGCATTCGTGTACAAGGTAAGGAGAAATTCTCGAACCCAACTTTCATCCTTCGAGTTCTCCATCTTTTTCTCCTTTTTGATATAGTTACTCCTTAAAAATATTTTTTCATCATTATATTTAATTTTTTGGTATATTCCTGTTTTTCACTAATATCTATGAAGAACCAAATGTTTTCCAAAAGAACTTTTTTTAAGAACACAACTTTTACCTCTTTCTTGATTGACGGTTCTTGTAACATGTTTGTTATTCCCTCATTATTTTGGGAACCCAATGTTTATGAATGTGTTCATATGATTTGAAACCCATTCCTTTTCATGGGTTAATTATGTTAATTTATGTTATATGTTCATTTTTTTCATTCATGATAAATGACAATGTTATGATGTGACGGGTGCACCCGGAATTATATAGTGCTCCAATTCATTGAGTAAAGTGATGATTCTCACGAGTAAATGTGAAATAACAAGTGAACAGGATTCTAACTTGGTTCACAGGTATGTGTGGTAGTTATCCACTAAGACATGATGTTTCATTTTTATGCATTTCCACATTTCATGACTTTTATTTATGTTTCTCTCATGTTCATGATCTTTTTCCTATGATATGATTACGCTCACCCCATGCTATGTTGTTCTTATATATCCTCTTACTGGGATTCTAGATCACCCCTTTTTATGAATATCCTTAGGTGGATACATGTAAAAAGGAGAGGAAAAGTGCCAATAAGAAGCTATAGAAGAGGAAATTAAACAAAAATTTTTGCTTGATGTTGTAATTTATATGTTTGGCCCAATAATGCCCAAGACACTAAACCGTTGTATCATATATGTGTAATAATATTATGTTTTTACATTTAAAATTATGTAATAGTAATGTAATAAATGTTAGGGTCGCTATAGTTGGTATCAGAGGGAGGTTTAGTTAATTTGGTAAATAGGATTCGTGAACCCTAGAGAAAACCTCTAGCATGAGACTAAGTACAAGTAAGCACACAAGAAAATCTATATAGGGATCTCATATGTTATTTTTTTGTATGAAGTGTTTAAATGAATAATTTATTCATGACTTTTTTACTTATGTTTTGTTCTAACCTTTTCTGTTTTAGAAAATGGTGGGGACCAGGAGAAATCAGGCCTACAACTCGTGCAAGGGCCAATGGAATGATTTCCCGAATGACATCCCAAATGACTTGGGAGGTGGAGTTAAAAACTTCATGGTTATGCTTACCCAATTATCTCATGCTATGAACAATTACCATAATAATGGGAAACATTCTCCTTTACCAAAGAGGGAGAAACTGGCTATCGAATGTTTTATGCGGCAGCGACCACCAACGTTTTGTGGATCTTCCAATCCACTAATTGTGGAATAGTGGGTCAAATCCATAGAGAATATATTTTTTTGTATTTCACATTTCTAAGAAGGTGACGATGACGCTAGCCATTTATCGTCTAGATGGAGAAGCGGATCAATGGTGGTCTTTGATTAAGAACACCATGCCAAGGGAGGAAATTGAATAGATGGAATGGGAAGACTTTAAGATAATGTTTCTTAATAAGTATTTTCCATGAACTCTTCATAGGATGATGGAGGGAGAATTCATAAAGCACAAGAAAAAATAAGGAGAATCTTCCATAACCTATGAAGTGAATTTCACAAGCCTCGCAAGGTATAATTTGGGTTTTGTTATCAACAATGATAGAAAAATTGATTGATTCTTGAGTGGATTAAAAACACACCTTGAAAAAGTTCTTCTAAATAGAGACTTTGGGAGTTATGAAGAAGTTGTTTGGTTTTCTCACAAATTGGATATGGAGTTTAGATAATAGTCCCATGGCTATGGTGATAAGAAGAGAAAGATAGAGTTTCAAGCAGGTGGATCTAATGATAAATGTTGGAAGAAAAATCAACGACCCACATTCCAAAAATATGGGATGTTGCACAATGGGAACTACCTCAAAGGGACGGGGAAGTTCTTCCAGTGTGGGAAAGAAGGACACCACACTCAAGAGTGTCAAAAAGACACGAAAAGGAAGGAGAATGTAGCTGATGAAAGGAGAGATCCACTCATGGTCCAATGCTACAACTGTAAGGAGCTAGGGAACTATTCAAACCAGTTCACTATACCTTGAGTTCTCAAGGGTAATCAGCATCAACATCCACCAAAGCCAAAGGAATAAGGGAAGGCTTATTCTATCACTACTGCGGAGGTGGAGAATGATAATGAAGTCGTACAAGGTACACTTCCTATTCACTCAATAATGGAAAAATTCTTATTTGATTATGGTTTTATGCATTCCTTTATATGTTCCATGTTTCCTTGAACTATAGAATCAATTCCTTGAAACCTAGAAGTAGAGATATCTGTAAAAACACCAAGTGGTGCAATCATTGAAAATCAAATGTTTGACTCTTCTCATGTTGGAGTATGTGGGAAGATTCTTCCGGAAAGTCTCTTAATACATCCATTTGTGGAATTTGATGCTATAATTGGAATGGATTGGCTCTGATTATATAAAACACATATCAACTGTCAAGAATAGGAAATATCTTTTCATATTCTGAACAATCCTAGTCTCTTCTATAAATGAAAGGAAGATCATGAATCTCCTTTGAATAATACTTCAATGGTGTGGGTGTTGATTCCCTATGAAAAAGCATACCTCTACCAAATGGTTGAGTCGAAGGAAAGTGCCAACATTGAAAAAATTCCCATCGTGAGGTAATACATTGATGTATTTCCCAAAGAGTTACCCAGAATTCCCCCGGATCATGAGGTAGAGTTCTCATTTGAACTCATACCTGGAGATAATCCTATCTCAAAGTGTCCTTATAGGATGGCTCCTATCGAACTGGAGGAGTCTGAGAAGCAACTTCAAGAGCATCTGGACAAAGGATTCATATGCCCTAGTGCATCACCTTTGGGTGCGCCATTTCTCTTTGTGAAGAAGAAGGATGGAACAATGCGGACGTGTATTGATTATTGGGAACTCAACAAGATCAGCATAAATAAAAATAATCCTCTCCCAAGGATTTATGACTTGTTATACCAGTTAAGAGGATCTCAATACTCTTCAATGGTGGATCATCATTATTGATATCATCAGGTAAAGGTGAAGTAGGAAGATATTCAAAAGACTGCCTTCTGTACAAGGTATGTGCACTATGAGTTTTTGGTGATGCCCTTCAGACTTAATAATTCCTCTAAAATCTTCATGGACATGATGAATAGAGTATTTATAAATTACCTCGAAAATGTTGTGGTACTATTTGTCGATTATATTTTCATATACTCTATGAGAAAGGAGGAAAATGAAGAACATCTAAGACTTGTGTTGGTGACATTGAGAAAGTAGAAGTTGTATGCCAAGTTCAGCAAGTGTGACTTTTTGATGAATCAATTCATGTTCATGGGACATGTGATCACAAGTGAAGGAATTTATATGGATCCTTCAAAGAAAAAGGAGATTGAGGAATGGCCCAGCCCCTCTAGTGTCACAGAAATCCATAGTTTTCTTGGTTTATATGGATACTACCTACGTTTTGTGAGAAACTTCCCGCGATTGTCAAGTACACTAACTAAGTTAACAAGGAAAGGGGTAATGTATTTCTGGACGGATGAATGTGGGGGAAGCATCAAGGAGCTAATGAGAAGGCTGATCACTGCACCTGTACTCACACTACCGAAAAGTGGAGAAAGTTTTGTGATATACAATGACGCTTCAAAAAAATGCTTAGGTTGTGAACTCATGAAAAATGACATGGTTATAGACTACGCCTCACGGTAGTTGAAGATCCATGATCAGAACTACCCAACACATGATCTAGAGCTGGTAGTCGTGATTTTTTCCATGAAAATCTGGCGGCATTACCTTTATGGTGAGAAGTGTGACATATAAACCGAACACAAGATCCTAAAGTATATATTCACACAAAAGGAGCACAACATGCGTCAACGGAGATGGTTAGAGCTAATTAACGATTACGATTTCTCTATTCACTATCATCCTGGAAAGGCGAACAAGGTAGCGGATGCTCTATGAAGAAAAGAACCTACTACTTTATCTATGTTGCGGATTGAAAAAGACTATATCTTCTTGGATATGAAAAGAATGGATTTGGAAATCATAAGGGTAGGGCATAGATCCTACCTTTCCCAAATGATTGCGGAACCATCCATCCAAGAGAAGATTAAGGAAGAACAAAGGGATTATGTGGAGATAAAAAAGAAGGTGAATGCAGTAAAGGAAGGGAAGCTGCAGGAGTTCCATATCAACAATGATGGTGTGATTCTGTTTGGAATGTGGCTTTGTGCACCTTAATCACCCGAGATAAAGGAGCTATTGGATAATGCACATAGCTCAACATTCTCTATCCATCCTGGGAGTACCAAGATGTACCGTGATCTCGGAGAACACTTCTGGTGGGATAACATGAAGAAGGAGATTGCAGTATATATATCAAGGTGCTTGGTATGTCTGCAAGTTAAATCTGAGTGACAAAAGTCCAAAGGTATGATACAACAATTGCCTATACCCATGTGGAAATGGGAAAATGTTACTATAGACTTTGGCATGGGTCTCCTGAAGATGTCCAAGGTATATAATGCGATATGGTTTGTGGTTGACCGAATCACCAATACTTCCCATTTTATCACACTTTAGGAAGATATCTCACTTAATAAACTTGAAAAGATATATGTGAAGGAATATTTGAAATTGCACGGGGTTCCACTCTAAATTGTATCTGACTGGGATCCAGGGTTCACATCTATGTTATGGAGGAGCCTTCAAAATGCTTGGAGTACTGAATTAAATTTCAGCACGGCCTATCACCACCAAACTGATGGCCAGTTTGAACGAACTATTCAGACGCTTGAAGTTATGATTAGAGACTAATCTCTAGAATTAAAACGTGGATGAGATCAGCATCTCCAATTGGTTGAGTTCCCATACAACATAGCTTCCACTCGAGTATTCATATGGCTACGTATGAAGCTCTTTATGGGAAGCGATGTAAAACTCCAACCTGTTGGGATGAAGTTGGAGATAGAAAGCTACTTGGCCCTGATCTTGTTCAAGATATGACATATAAGGTTCAAGTCATCCAGAAACACATCAAAGCTGCTCATGGTCAGAAAAAGAGCTATGCTGACAAATGTTGAAGGGACTTGGACTTCGACATTGTAGATAATGACTTCCTTCGAATATCTCCATGGAAGAGAGTCATGCTATTCGGGAAGAAAGCGAAGCAAAGCCCAAGGTATATTGGCCCCATTGAGATCCTGGACCGCATAGGAGCAGTGGCCTATCGTCTTTCACACCCACCGAATATGGCCCAAGTTCATGATGTTTTTCATGTATCACTACCGAGGAAGTACATACCAGACCCCTCACATGTACTAAACTCAAAGGTGGTGCAGTTGGAAGATGATATCTCCTATGATGAGCAGCTAGTAAAGATTCCGGATCAGAGAGATAAGGTTCTACACAACAAGACAACCCATATTGTTAAAGTGTTGTGGAGGAACCATATGTTTGAGGAAGAATCTTGGAAACTATAAGAGGCAATGAAAGAGAAGCACCCTCACCTTTTGGTGTAAAGTGAAATTTATGGGGCGAAGTTTCTTATGGGGTGAAGAATGTAACGACCCAAAGTTTTTCAATAGGAATTAACTTCTTATATTTATGTCATAAAATAACATGATATCACAAAATAATGAACTATTATGTGATAAGCGACCTTTAAACATAAGTTTGTCACTTCTGTGTTTTCAATTTCGAAAATCAGACATACACGGTTGTGTTTAAAATGATTTTTGGAGTCTAATGAAACAAAAATAAATTTTGGTGAATAGTGACCTACCCTTATGAATAGTAACATACCCTTATGAATAATAATATTAACCTTATGAATAGTAAATCATCCAACATAAGAGTAGCATTACCTATGAATAATTAAATAAAATTTAGACATCTTAGAAAGTGACAATTTGACCTTAGTAAACATTTTGGTATTTTGTATGTCATAAATAATTAATTATAATTAATTAATTAATTTAAAACAATATTTATTTCCCTAAAATGTATTCATAAATTATTGAATCAATGTCTTATAATTTTTAGATAATATTATAAGACCCAACGTAATTTTTGAAAGCACTATAAAATCAGTTATAATCTTAAAAACTGTTTTTAAGTAAATTATGATTTTAATTAAATATTAAATTAATAATATTTAGAAAATTATTTTTGTAAAATGGAATTCTTTTTTTTATTCTGCACATCGATAAATGGTTGGGGTAAATTTTTGCAATTTTTCTGAGATACATGAATTTTTTATGAATAGTAGAATCTGATAATTTATAATAAATGCTAAATAATGGATTAATTGAGTCATCGATGATGCTCTACTGATGTAAGGCCACATGGTTTGGGATCAAATGATAAAATTACTATTCTTTCTCCTTAATGAATCACTATTATTTCTCTTAGGGGAAATTAATAAACAAATGAATTTTATATTAAGGAAACCCCTCTCCCCTCCACTATAAAAGTCACCGTTCACAGCCTCATTTCATCACACCTCTCAAGATCCAAGTATTCTCTAAACTCTACCCATATACATTCCCTATCCCCTCCCACACTTCCTAGAGTATCTGGTATCATCAAAAGACCATTCTTAGGCCCTTAAGGAGGTTCTCAAGAGGGGGATTCTAGAGGTAATTTCCCTCCCTCTTCTCCTTTAACTTGCTTTCAAGTTCAAGTTCATTTCTTGATCTCTCCCAACCTAACTTCATCCAAATTGTATTATAAATCTAGTATTACAAATATAATGTAATTTTATGATTCTAATTGGATATTATATCATCCAAACACTTTTCCCTCTTTTTTTATTAATGAGAACATTGTTCGTGAGGTGTTAACTTATCACCTTCAAGAACGACATGATTTCTTCTTCCATTTATACCTTTCAATCAGGTCATGAAACCATTTTTATGGTTGAAACATAATATTTTATATGTATTATGTACTATTTAAAGTTCTGGGACTTACTTATGACCATATTAATAAGTGATACGTTAAAACAAGTTCGTTATGATCGAAAACCTGCCCAAATTAACCCAAATAATCATCATTTAATTATTATCTATTGATTCATCCACACTGATCTAATATAATTCATTTTAAGATCATTAAAGCTCATGTAATATAATAAATAGCATGTAATATATTTTATGTATGTTTACCCATGTTCTACCCAATCTTCAATTTAAAAATACAAGTGAACCACTCAAAAAACCATAAAAACAAACATTCCTGAACAATGTTTTTAAACTCTATAACTCATCCAATGACACAGAAAATCACTTAATGAAACCATAATGAACCATATTAATGAAAAAATGGTTCTGGATTTATAATTAATGAATATAATGTCATTATATAGAACATTAAATAGAAGGAAGCATTCAGGTACAAGGTAAGGGGAAATTCTCGAACCCAACTTTCATCCTTCGGGTTATCACTCTTTCACTACTTTTTTATATGGATACTCAATAAAAATCATTCATTCATCATTATATTTAACTTTCTAGGATATACCTGATTTTCAATGGTATCTATGAAAAAACTAATGTTTTCCAAAAGAACTTTTTTTTAAGAACACACCTTTTACCTCTTTCAAGATTGATGGTTCTTATAACATGTTTTGTTATTCCCTCATTCTTTTGGGAACCCAATGTTTATGAATGTGTTCTTATGAGATGAAACCCATTAATTTTTATGGGTTCATTATGTTCATTTGTGTTAAATGTTCATTTTGGAATGCATGATAAATGACAATGTTATGATGTGACGGGTCCACCCAGAATTATATAGCACAATATGAATGATTAAATGTGACGGGTGTGCCCAGAATTATACATCGCTCCAATGCATTGGGTAAAGTGATGTATCTCATGAGTATATGTGAAATTATGTGTGAACAAGATTCTATCATGGTTTAAAATTATGTGTGGTAGTTAACCACTAAGACATGATGTTTTATTTTTACGCATTGCCACATTTCAAGTCTTTTATTTATGTTCCTCTCATTTTCATGATCTTTTGCACATGTTATGACTATGCTCACCCCATGCTATATTGTTCTTAATATCCTCTTACTGGGCTTCTAGCTCACCCCTTTTGATGTATATCCTCTGGTGGCAACATGTACTAAGTAGCGGAAAATTGCCAATAAGAATCTAGAGAAGAAGAAATTAAATACATTTTTATGCTTGATGTTGTAATTGCTATGTTTGGTCCTAGTTTTACAAAGGCACTAAACTGTTGGATCATCCATCTGTAATACTATTATGTTTTTTACCTTTAAAATGATGTAATTTTAATGTAATAAAATATAGGGTCACTATATGATGACTATGATATCATAGGATTGTTAGGTATAGTTATTTGAGGAATGTATTCATATCAAATTACATGCATAATTTAATATTTATAGGGGTTTCCATTTTTAATGGTTTTGGTTTGGTGGATAAATTTTATGATCTTTGGGATTATGAAGGTAAGGTATCCCATATTTATGTTTTATTCACTCTGTGTTAGGCTCTAGCCCAAGTCATATAGGAGGAATTCCTCAATGGTCACCCTTGTCATAAATGCTATCCTTGGATAGGTTTCCAGTGGGAGTAGTTCATGAAAAATATTAACCATATCAGAGGCTTAGATGTAATATGGAGACTAGAGATAGTCATTGATTATGATTTAAAGGGTTTGGTAGGGAAATTGTGGTTTGGGATCTAGTGTGTTTTGTAAGAAAGGGATACTATACAATACATCAGATTTTAGGTTACCCTATAATCCAACCCAAGGCCCTTAGTCTTACTAGAAAATCTAGGTGATGTGGTGCTACTTTCAGGGTAAAGAACTAGTAAATTTTCATGCATCATACTATTTTCACGTGTTATTGAGTGTGTTGAGTTAAATAATTTAAATGAATTTAATTAAATGTACTAAATATTCTATCATAACTATCTTAGAAAATAATTGTTTCAAACTTTTTATGGAACCTATCCTTCATTTGTGTATAGTTCAAGATGGTAAGGATCATTAGGAAGACTCGGTTAGTGGAAGCTGGGTTGATCCAGCTAAGAAAAATGATCATTTGTAGAGGGAATTGTGTTCCATTTAGGGAAAATATATATAGAAATTTGAGGGAAACATATCTAATATGGAGATAATGAACTGGTAAGAGGAGCTCAATATCAACTTTAGATTGAGTTGGTCCCAAGAGGAGTGACGTGTTCCAATAATATTCTATCATATGAGGGGTATTTGGGGTTAGATATTTCCATTTATCTTGAGGAGTAGAAATAGGTATAAATTTCATGGGTAGTTTCCAGATAGAGTTCTAGAAAAAATTCTTATCATCAATGATGAAGTAAAAAAAGTAGAACAATAATATTTTTCATCAATTAGGGATCAAGATTTTATAAGATCATGGAATTATGTTTAAATACCAGTTTAATTTTTCCATTATCATTTTTCTTATGATAATTATCATGTGTGACTTCATTTGAATTATCCCCATCCATCTATTAAGTATGTGGTTACTCTATTTATGTTTCCAACGTATTTGGATTTTTGGAAAAGGGTGGAGGTGATCAAGCATATGAACTCTCGCAGATAGATATAATATAATGGAGTCCATCATGAGTAGATTTGTTAATAACATATCTTATATTCTAGAGACTTTTTGGTTTCAATCATTAGAGAGTTTTCCTCAATATTTTCCCTTTTGGTATTGTAGGGCCAATATCTCCCATGTATTTCTTGGGGGATCTAAAACATTATGATATATTTTTGGGTGTTTTGGTCATAACAAATATTGGTTCATAGTGGTTCTTAGAGCTCAATATGGTGGTGGTGTTCAGGTTCATCATTATCCTTAACAATAATATCTGGTGAGGCCATACCAACATCAAAGGTAGAAAGCCTATAATCTCTCGATAGAGGATGAGCCTGGAAGGGGATATCCTTAGGATGTTCCCCGTCATCAAGGACCCTAAAATGAGCATGGATATGATGTTGTGTGATAGGGGTGGGGTAGTGGAGCAGGGAAAGAGTATTTCCATGCTATAGATATTCTAGTACTTAAGGGGCCCATGATCATCAGAGGTACAATTATCTTATCATCCACCCTTGTTATTGTATTTTTTTTATTGTGGAGACCCAAACTACATTTTTACAACTACATTATTTCATACATTATGAATGGATGTGGAGAGGCTTCCAGTACAAATGGTTTTGACAATGCCATTCGAAGGTTAGAACTTCTTTTTTAATTTGTGTTCGCAGTGTAGGCTAATGGTGGGTCAACATTAGCCACAATGATAATTTATTATTTATATAGATAGATCTAGAAAATTTCATCCTCAACATGAACTAGATTTATTCAATATGTGTGATTATCATTTCTCTTATGGGAGATTTATGTTCTCTAATTTGTATGTACAACATGCAATTTTCATCAGTGAACAATCATAGAAGATTGGTAATAGGCATTTTGAGGCCCTTCTTTCATTGATGTAATATGTTTTAGTGAAGTTAGTGGGTGATGAGACATTGGAGGCTCCCAAAGTTGTTTATTAATTCATGTATTCTTTTAATAATGAGTTTCTGACAATACCCCCTTTATGTGATGTCGAGTTTGGGTTAGAATTATTACCTGGAATCTCTTATATTTTTATAGATCTTTATTGGATGAAAAATTAGGAGTTCTAGATGGTAGTTTTAGGATGTATAAAATCCACTAATGGTTAAATATGGTCATGTTCTGGAATAATTTTCCTCTTTTTTGGATAGATGATATTTTTGGAAATTTGAGAGGAGCTAGCTGGCATTCTAAGATAAATCTACAGTATTGAAATCATCAATTGGTAGTAAATGAAGAATATATTTAAAATACTACATTCCACTGAAGGGATATACATTTTGAGTGTTTATTTATATTTTCCAGAGTCATGAAACCTCCTTCACTATTCAAAAGCTTCATTAAATCCATATTTTTTAGTTCTTGGACCTATGTTTACTCATGTTCATCAATGAAATTGTTATTTGATTAAGGTATTAGGGGGATTATGTCAAACATCTGAGGATATCTTTTACAAACTATCTAACACTAAAAAAATCTATTGTTAGTTATATATGCATATGTATTAGATGTGGGAGGAAATTTTCCTTATACGTGTGGCTTCTTATTAGGGATTAGTAGTGGATCTACCAATGGATGATATGGTTGTTCCATAGGTGGTACCCAAGAATGTAGTAGAGGTTATCAACTTTTATAGTATCACAGACAATTATTAGAGGAATTTTTTTGAGTTTTTATAGATTATGTACTTATTGATAGATCTTACTAGGAATGAAAAAACACTTATTTAGACAAATCCATGTTAGGTAGAATCCATCTACATAAAATGTTAGTGGGTCAGTAAAAATTTTCTCTAGTTTTCTATGGATGGGGTGTTGTTTGAGGTGTTCTATGACACTTTCTGTTTGGGTCTGGGATGTGTCTTGATTTTCAAGTTGGTGTTGATCTTATATGAGTTAATAATTTATGCCCCCATGAGTTTAACTATTCCACACATATCTAGAATTGGTGGTAGTGACGTTTTCTCTAAATCTATAGGGACATTTCCTCATCGAAGAAATCATCATGGTCATCATAGATCCCAAGAGTTTGAGTTACATTTTATCATAATGATAGATAAATCTATGACCATAGAGGTGGGTGGAGTTTCCCTAAGACTATGAATTTGAGATCTCATATACCATGGGGAAAGGGAATTTAATGGCTAATTCACACATTATAAATTTATAAAATAATATTCTATAGTATTCTAGGGATGCTTGGAGGGTGTTGGGGGAGTTGGAAACCATGTACCAAAATATACGTTTGGTTAATAATGGATGTTACTTATTTTGGATGAAAATGTTGAATTTTTTTATACATAAAGTAGAGGAATCTCTAGGGGATACCGATTGGTGGATATGATGATGGATCATGATGTTCAATGTGATTCCCTTAAAGGATGGTCAACTGAAATCCAATATCGGTTGATGTTTCAAAGGACGTTCCTATTCTAAATGAATATGTGTGAGGGGACCCTCATTATCTAAAAACATACCTTTATAATTTCACCGAGTATATACGATGTACCATAATTTTTTGATGTATTTATAGCAGCTCGGGCTGAAACATGTTATGAAAGAGTTTGTGGCACAGTGTCTTGTTTTCCAACAGGTGAAGGATGAACATCGTTTTCATGGTGTTCTATTATAAAATTTGATTTTCTTATATTGTAATTGGAATAAAATATTAATATATTTCAATATATTTTTACTCGAGGATCAATAGGTATGCAACAATATATGGTTAATCATGGATTTACTTCCAATGTAACATAACTTCATATAAGTTAGGGAGTCGAGCAAAATGGATGTTTTAACATGGAGGAATGTGGTAGAGGCTATGTGGAAACCTAAATTTCCATGATCCATAATCTCGGAATATGATACTCAATTTAACATATAAGTCAATTATACATTTATAATACATTCCACACTAAGATAGATAGTCAAACAAATTAAACTATGCATACATTGGAGGATATGTTGTGGGCATGTGTCTTGGATTTCAATGGATCATGGGTAAATTAATTATCATTGAATGTGTTCTCTTATAATAATAACCACTACTCACCCATTGGTATAAATTAATTTGAGGAATTGTATATAAGTTCACTTTGATCCCTAATGTGTTAGAACAATGTTGGAGATTCACCTATTCTAGATCTTGATGTGGCATAGTGTACGACTAATATTGTCTATATGGTTCATCAGGAGGTAAAGGTGGGGAAATATAGAAAAAAAATCATATTCTTATCATATGAGGAGGCACATAGAGTTTTCGGTTGGGGAATATATATTCTGGAAGGATTATAGTCATCATGGGTAGTGAAGGTTTGGTTGTTGAAGAAAGTTTTCACCCTTGTTTTTTAGAACTTTTGAGGTGGTAGATCACGTTGGTGAGATGGTTTATCTATTGGTGTTACATCCCTTGATAGACATGATACACACATTCTTCTATGTGTACATGCTTCATCAATACCTACATGTTGAGTCCCGTGTCATTGAGTTTGGAAAATTGGATATCGAGGATGATGCAACATTCATTGAGTGGTAGGTTTATATTTTGGACTGACCATATAATGTGATGTCTGTGAATTTCATCCCTTCAGATTAGTTTTTATGGAGGCATAGTTTCTAAAAATATATAATTAAGGAATTAGAGTTTTAAATTCATACTCAATATCCCATGTTTTTCAAATCTTTTTATTTATTTTATGATGTTGAATTAACGATATTTTTTTGAGGGTTTCAGGGTTTATTTTCCTAGTGGTGTTTTGGGTAGTGGTTTTTTTCTATTTGAGAGGTATCTTTGAGTAGAATGAGGATTGTTTAATTCATTCATTGTCGGCCGATATATTTTAGACTAAAAAGGAAGATAATAATTTTAGAGGTATCTGATGTAGTGGTTCGAACCTTCTGTGACTATTACATCAGGTGTTTTAAGAGTTGGTGGTTCCAAGAGATGGACTGGAAGAAGAGGTAGGATACATAGGCTAAAATTTTATCCATATAGATGAATTGTTTAATAAAGTATTATGTTTATCCATTGAATTATTGGTTTCATTGTAGAAAATAGTCTTGTATTGTAAAACTCTATTGGAAGTTGGAATGGATGTGTAGTGTCGTCCTTTGTGGTGTGGTGTCATGGGAAGTGGACTTATAACAGTTTTAACAATATAATCATTGTTGCATCATGTTTACATGGATTCCATGAAGAATCATGGATATGTCTGTATTGGTAGTCCTACAGAAATTTGGGTAGTTTCATAATGGAGCTAAATTGTGTCATGGTCCCTTACGTTGGTCTGATTAGTGGTGGTGTGGAGCTTCCCATTCACATTTTTCGTTATCCTATATTTTAGGTTCTATGTTATAGACTGTTTTGTGTTCCTTGTGTGTGGTTTTGACCAACCCCATTATGGCCCAATCCCTTCCTTTTTCAATGGATTTGTCTTATATCATCACCTATATTCCATGTTATGGGGTTTTATGACATGGTCTTTAAAATTGTCAATTTTTTATAAATTCATGAACCCTCTCAAACACTATTAATATTTCACATTTTCGATTAGTTCTTACGTGATCCAAGTGCATCCTTATGAGGTTACTCAACCCCCTTTAATTGGATTTCATCCCTGGACTTTGGAGATTAATCCATGGTGATTCGAGGTTCTTTAATCATCATTCTCTCCTAGTTATTCACTTAGATAGGGATTCAATCTTGGGAATATATTGTTTTAGTGATTCCATGTTAATAGAATAATGTGGGATTATTTTTTAGGCTATTAATTCCCCCTATGTGGGATTCCCATCTCATGGGAGTCTCTTCCTCAATTTTTACTTTTTTCATCATGTTGGAATTCAATGATCAAGGTAAAAAATTCATCTTCTTTATTTATTTATTAAATATATGATATTATAATTATTTTTTTCATTTTGGGTGGATAGTAAAAATTTCTCTAAGGAAGATAATTAACCCGAAAAAAATTAATTTTAAGGGATAGGGGATATGACATGCACTTTCCTAGATTTCAGGATGTTTCTTTTCTATGATTTCATGTCAGATATTATCGAATATTAAATGTAATTTACATTATGAATTTGTTTGTTTACAGAAATATATTTTAAAAAATCACCTCACATGAAATTCATAAATCAACTAAATATAGAAATTTTACTCGCTCTGTAAAAATGATAAATTTTTCTGTTTCCCCCTTTCGTTTTCAACTTGTTAAAATGTGATGGTTTATATAATGTATAAAATTAAAGGTGTGGTTATATGTTAATTTGGACTAGTGGGGTTGTAGTGATGAATTGAAATATAGAAAGTGTTGGGTCGATGCATGTCTTGTTGAATGTATTGTACACTTCCTTGATAGTTTCTTTATAGTTATGTAATACTTAAAAAAGGAAATTATAGAAAAAAACGGGTTTGAATAAATAGTTTGTGGTTGGAAATGAATGAATTATGGGTGGTAAATGGGACAATAATTCATAAATTTAATGGTAATAGATGCTAATAAATAGATGAATTGGATAGGGAATGGGTTGTCACTAGATATATTTATAAATAAGGTAAATGGATATGTACGTTGTTATTAATCGATATAGATAAGTGGAAAATAAGAAATTTATGTGTGGTTTTGTGAAAGGAAAGTGGGAGTATATGGGTGGTTTGTATTATGGTAGTATAATTGTTGTGAGATAGTAGTGATATATAGGTTTTGGTAATTAACTGAATTTTTTTTGTGAACCCATAGGATGGTCTTATTTGTAATTAGTATACATTTTATTTTTCATGATATTTATATAGAAAACCCTCCAAAGTCATGTGATTACACAAACACCCAAATATTTTTGATTTTTTTTGTCTTCTCTATACATAGAGGTCTGTGAGGGTAGATGAATAACTACCACTTCTCTACTCTCTCTTCTATGAGAGGTTGTTATGAATGGGATACGACGAATTTTAGATATAGTGAATAATATATGATGGTATGAGAATATGAGGTGATCATAGTGGGAGTCATTCATGGTAGTGGGTGGTATTAGTTTGATTCCAATAATGTTCAGGATACCCTACAATTCTAGTTATATAGAAGTGGTTATGAGATGATAAGGATTTGATGGTTGTAGTCCAATTAAAAACTGAGGATTTCCCATTATGATGAGGATTATGATGGTAGGAGTTTGATGGAATTGAAAGGAATGACTGTTCCATGCCTATTAAAAATATATCCTGAGAGAAAAAAACCATCAAATAAGTTGTTTGAGGTACCCTTTCTTGATATGATTATTTTTATATTATTTTACTTCCATGTGTTATTTAAAGAGATAGCCTTAGTGATGCAAGGAACTAGTTGATGTGATATATTCTTATTGATTCTACTTTTTTTCATAATGGAATTATAATACACTTATCACGCTTTCACAAAATTCCATGGGTATGATATTAATTATTATACTTGTTATAGTAACTATGATATATATATATATATATATTAGGTTACCTGGAGGGAGTGAGAGACCTATCTGAACCTTTTTATTTTGAATCTTTGGTATTTTATGTTGCTTCCTTGAGAATCTTATGTCTAGTTATTTTTTTATTTTATTCATACATAATTGCATGATTTCTGGGATGTTTGTGTTTTTTGAACATTTTTTTTGTTATGGTGATGGTTTGGAGGTTATCTTTTATGATCCTTGGGACTATAAGGGTAATTCCATCTATATTTGTGTTATATACACTCAGATCTCATCTATAACTTAGAGCCTATTGGAGGAGGGACTCGGGGGGTCTCCCTCATCTTTAATTCCATCCAAAGAGGGGTTTCTAGTAGTGGTGGATCATGAAAACAAACAGGTATTTTGATAAAATAATTTCATTATTTTCAAATGGCTTGTTATTAGTTTGGGGAAAATATAATGTTAATTTTTCTTTTAAGTGTCTTAATTATAGAAATAACAGACTTTTTAATTTATTTATCCTGATAAGGAACAAGAGGAAGTTGAAGAAAATAAAAATAGTAAATAATTATGTAGAAACAAGGTTATAAGTGGTCACAATATAGGAAGTTCCTTAAAAGGAAATGAAAAGCCCAACACATTATGAAAGAAGTACATTCTCTAAAAAAATGTTGTATCATATGATGAGGAAAAAAATGCATAATAGTATACAGAGGATGGTAAAATGTAATTCATAGTTATGAAAAAGCATCCTAAATATACATCAAGTGATGACAAATAAGGGATAAGTAAATTGGAAGAAATAAGTGATAAGGAAACATCAATGGAGTTCCAATTAGTGATAGAGAATTACTTGTTCTTAAAGTAAAAATAAATTCCTAAGGGAGAAAATAAATTATTAAAATATTACAATGGTATAATTTTTTAATCCTTTAAAAATCATAATCTATGAAAATTAAAGATATAAAATAAAATTTCACATCATATTTTGGGGATATCAATGAAATTCATCAAGCTAAAAATAAGATTCTTGATATTAGTACTAACAATATAGTACCCAATAATGAGGAGATAAATATAGTGAACCATTATTTAATCAAAAATTAATTATGAGTTTAATATAAAATATTGAATTTTATATCATTACCATGATAATTTAGGTTATATTTTAGGATAAGTAAGAAAAAATATTACATAATATATATAGAGGCCCGACCAGGTTTGCTACTCAAACTGTGCTCCCATCTGGTAGGCCACTGGGACTTATGTATAATGACTTAATATTTATGTACATAGAAATTACATCATTTTTTTTAAATAATTCATAAATTACACAAACACATGCCCAAATATTGTATTAGTATAGCACTTTTGTAAATGTGAAACACAATTTTTTAGTGTCGTGAAAGATCATCAATATTTACCACAAAAATATTCCCCTTAAGTATTCATACCTAAAACATTTATTTATAACCTGGAGAAATGAAAAATATTAAAAGGATGATCTTATATTCTCAGTAAGAGTAAACAAGGGAGAAATCAATCATTACATAATAAAAATTCATTAGTATATAAACATAACATTTGAAAATTATATCCTATATATCAAACATCATAATATCATGCCTGGAATAAATCATAGAAGTTCATAAATAACCAAATAACATATTACATGATATCATAACATAAGACATGAAATTTTGGTATATAAATAACCATAGAAATTAATTTCCATATCATTATTGGCTAACTTCCAAGACCTTTATAGCATCAAAAGTCTTTTACTGAACTGAGTTCACTCCTCATTCCAGCCCCGTATTACTGATCCAAGATTATTCCCGTTATAGTCTTACTTTACAAAAATGAGATTTCACCCATTATATTATTTCCTATAACATGAGATAAATAATTTTACCCAATTAATTGGAGGGATATATATGTCCCACAAATCCTCTAATGGAAACCATTCCTATGTGCACTATAAGAATATAAATCATACCAGAACCCATAAAAAGAAATATGATTCTTAAACATTTCCTCATAAGAGAACTCAGGGAAAATAAAAAAACCATAAGTACCAATCCATCATAAAAATAAACCTATAAAATAAAAAAAATAATGATATCATTAGATCATATTTCCAATTAAACATAAGTAACATCAAATAATGTTGTCTCGGAAGGAAATATGATTTTAAAATATCACTCGAAATAATACTTAAGGAAAATATCCTTGATATTTTGAAAAACTCTTTTTAAATCATAAAAAATTTAGTGAAATTTTTCATTGAAATTATCCTTTAAAACTTATTAATAATCTTTAAAAACTATTTTAAATATATTTGAAATCCCTTTTTATTAAAATTCATAGAAGATCATTTAAAAAATTTTAAAATTTTCTAGAAAAAATGTGTTGAAAGAACACAAAATACAGACCTAAGTGAAAATAAAATTACATAAAACATATAATATTATAAATATTATTTATATTAATTATATAATGTATCAAATGAAATTATATGCACCACATAAAATAATTTAGGTGCATACATAACCTATGTCTCAAAGAGAGAAAATTGAGACAAAATCCCCTTATCGATTTGAAAACTTTTTAACTATAAATCCCATGAAGGAGAGTCCATATTATTGATATGTAAATAAATATAAATTTATTTATAATGGTGATATATTATATTCATGATAATTATATACACCACACAAAATAATCAAGTGAAAAATATGGAATAAGTCTCACAGGAAAAAAAAGTGAGTCAAGAAATCCCCTAACCTAAGGATTCATTTCCTTTGTACGTATAAGAACCAAATGTATAATGGTTTAAATAAAGTTATTATTTATTCGAGAAACATATTTTTATTTATGATACCATAAATTATCCGCTTAGATCATCTTATTTCCCATTAGTTAATAATATTTCATTTTTACACTTCTTTCGGGTTTTAACTACTCCATTTTCTTATACATGTTTATTCATATAAGTAAAGGTTCTTATGCATAATGTATAGTTACATCATATCGATAATGATATAAAATTTATTCATTAAATAAATTTATTTAATCATTTTTAAAAGGTGATCATGGAAAATGAATTTCATCACATCGTGGAGATGGAAGACCGTACGTACGCAGTCACGACTATATGATTCCCTTAATGGTTAAATGAAAGGAAGAGGATAGTATTTTTTTCCAAAATCAGTATATATAATTATTATATATATATATATATATGTTATTTCCATCACTATACCCAACCAAAAAAAGTGGTGATGAAAAATTTATTACACCACAGTGTGAAGACATTCAGTCGTACGTACACACAAGTGATTCATCTGTTTTTCATATGAATGATAAAAAGAAGAATATGGTTATTAAATAATCATAATAACATAAAATAATATATTTGTTACTGGATTTGTTTCTTTATAATGGAAAAACAAATTAATTTGTAGTATAATATGAAATAATTTTGAAAGAATTAGTAAAGTCTATTACCTTTTATTCGGTGACATTCCTTTAGATCTCCCCTTAGGGACACTAGGATTGGTCTTTTGAAAAGACCAAAACCTATATAATGTGGATAGTGATGTTTATAAGAAAATTATTTAAGGAATGGTTGATATATAAGGCTCAAATTGATGTGAACATGTGAGTGTGGGATTCCCATTTGTAATTGATGTGAGGGGAGCTTTTGGAATTTCTCATAATATTAATTCAAAAAAATTAAATTTCAATCCAAAAACCTCAAAAATCCCATTTATTCTACTATAAGATTATATAGGGCTTTAATATCCTAAAAATATATATTTTAGATAGTTATTTGTATTATTTTCAACCATATCAATATACTTAGCCATTAGTTACCCTATTTATATTTTAACTATGATAACACATTTTTTCAATATTTAAAGGTTGTAATTTGTAGTTATGTGACATCAATTGGACCTTAAATGAAAATTTTATAATATTTTAGACCATATAATAATTAATTTTTATCTTTAAATATGGTTTATTATTTCTAAATATTTCATGAAATATTATTTTGATAAAATATAATTAGTGTCAATTTTGACACTATTAATTAATTGGACTTATAAAATTATCAAGATAACAAGTTAAAATCAAAATAAATATTTTATTACATATAAAAAAATAAAGGTAATCTATAAAATTCATTTTTCACTTTAATTATATCAATTTATATTTATTTTAATACTTTTATAAACATTTATTTGATATTTCTATTAATAAAAAATTACAACATAAAAATTGTTTAATTATTTAATATACTTATTTATTTACTAAAAATTTAAAATAAAATAACATGTTGAATATAAATATTTAATATTTAATAATATTATTTATAGTTTAATATATATTTTGGGAAACCCCGTATTAAAATTGATATAGTATATAAAACATGAATATGATATCTTTAAATTTTTATTAGATAAAATATTATATGAATCAAAATCAAATTAAGGTGTCCCCAAAAGTCAAAAATAAATTTATATCATGAAAAAATGTGTATTAATTATATTATTTACTTTTATATTCTTTCATATCTTATCTTTTTTCCCATGAGGACACGTAAGAGATATTTAAGGCAAATAAATGACATTTGGTGAATTTCTCCAATTTAAATAATATATAAGTAATTTTCAAGGAAAAGCTTCCATTAAAAACATAATTTAAATACTTAGGTGTTTATGGTATAATTATTCTCATTAAATAATGTTTTTAAATGTGTTTGGGACCTTTTGTATTCCCTATCATTTTATTTTTAACCAATATTTCCCAATTTACCATTTTCTATCGAATCAAAATATAGCAATGTTACTATTCTTACTAGCCACAAATAAAAGGTAACTATTCAATAAATTTTTATATTATGAATAAAAACATTGAATCTAATTTTTAAGACTAAAAATATTGAATTTTAAGAATTTATTTAAAATAAAACTGGTAAAACATCATGAAAAAACAATTTTCAGAAAAATGAACATTTTAAACATAAAAGGTTTTTTTATAATCAATTCATGTATAAAATTATTTTCAAAAACCATAATTATATTATTTTATATTAAAATTAACTAATTAATATTTACAAATAATTCAACACATAAATTTACCTTATATAAATTAAAAGAAAAAATAGTTTTTATTAGAAACTAGTATTTTCTCATTTCATCAATTGATGAAACATTTAAAAAAATAACACAAAATGATGTTTTGTATAATCCCCCCCTAAAACAAGAAGTACTCATAATTTTCTCACTCCAAACATGAAAATAAAATTATCATGTATTCTCTTGAAACATGGTAATGACCTAAATTACCAAAAAACATTGGTGAAAACATGCATGTTTTCAAAAATCAACTCTTTCCTCATACCATAATCCAAAAATTCTATAATTTCATCCATGATATCATAACACACATTGTTATCATATTTATAATAAATTTTACGGTCATCAATACTTTCTCATTTTTTTTCACAATCTAACATATCCTTTTTCTTATTTTTCCAATATCATGCACAAATTAAGGGTTTTGGTTCCTTTATAATATTACCTTACTACCTGAATCGCTTTTCATGGTTACAAGTTCCATTAAATATACTCTTTCGAATCCATACGGAAAAAATATTGTGAAATAATATTCCACAATACCATAAAAGTAATTCTATAACATTATTCATGAGTTATATTACAAACACCCAATCATTCCACCACTTCATTTTTATACTACATATCTCGAATAATGATCACATGTGATTTCTATTTGTCTTAGTACTTATGATTTTATTGACTCCGATAACCATAGTTAGCCCTTGGAATTGGGAATTGATTAGAATAATTCACATTTTCCTTGAACTTGAGGAATTGATGTGTATGATGTGAATTCTATATATCTTTTTATTTATTCCCATCATTAACTATCTTTTCACCATCACTTAAGTAGTCAACTTCCCGACAATCTTCATTCTCACATGTAAAACATTTACTTCCCCATTAAGATAGTTTCCTCCATGTTTCTTTTCAAATTTTGAGCATGTTGAAATGATCATTTTGTTTTTACTATGGTTTTTATGATTTACTTTAAAATGCATTTTCCTTTTATTATCAAAATCATGATATTAAAACATAATTATAACCTCTATTTCCACCTTGATTACACATCATAATATTTCTTCATAGCTACTAAATTCCCTTATGGATAACACCATTTGGGGACTTGGTTTTAAGGAACTGAAGAATCAATCAACCTTACATTTAGGTTGGATGATAATGATAGAAGCGTACCTCATATTTCTTGTAAAATTTTATTCATAGGTACCAGAAGATTCACCATCCCTTTTTTAAGCTCAAGAAACTTATTCTATATATTCATGTAGATAATATAGGAAAATGAATTAAAAAAAAATATGTTATTGAACTTTTCCCATTCCTTGGATTCAATTCTGCCTAGTTGTGTATTTTTGATGAAATCCCACCATTTATTTTCTTAACCTACCACATGATATACTACTAAAATGACTTTATCATGTTATGACCATTGGATAACTGAAAATATCGTTTCAGTAGTACTGATCTTTTGTTCGGCCACTAGTGGATTAAAATTCCTATTAAATAAGGGTAGAAGTTAAATCATGAAGGGCTCAACGGAGTGTTGTTAAATCCTTTGTTAATTTTGAATTCCATCATGATTTATTGTTTGATAACGTTTTATGATCATATAAAAATGATTTTTTATTCAGGATCCCATAAAATATATTTTATCAGGAGGACAATCGTTGCATTTCCCATCTAATTCAGCATTAACATGGTTCAATCAGGTTCCTTATATTAACTAAAACAAAAATTATATTATGAGTAACACTAATCATATTGGTAAAAAACATAATCAAGGGAAATTAATTTCAATCTATAGCATGTTAAGTTTAATCATAGGTTATCCATGATCAATACCAAAATTACGGGTTTGTGAGATATACTTAGACTTATCCTTGGGGATCTTACTAATGTTTTCTCTTACTATTTTCCAAAAATATAACTAAATATTTTCTATAATACCAACTGTAAAGTTATAGAATTAATGTACATAGAAATTATATCATTTTTTTGAATATTTCATACATTAAACAAACATATGCCCAAATCCCATATTATTTTAGTGCCTTTAGAAACTGGGAACAAAAAATTCCAGTCTGAAGAAAGATCTTCAATGTTTCCTACAATGATCTCCCCATTTAGCATTCCTACCTAAAATATGATGATATGGTGTCATGGAATAAATCATATATTTTCATAATGAATCAAAAAAAAATATTACATGAGATAATAACACAGGACATAAAATTGTTGCATACAAAAAATCATAGAATTGTTTTTCAATATCACTCAATGCTCATTTCCAAGATCATCAAAGAGAACAAAGTCCTTTATTGTACCATTTTCAATTTTTATTCCAACCCTATTTTATTGAAAAGATATTATTTTTATTCTAGTTTTGTATTACAAAACTGATATTTCTCTCATTCCATTCCTATCTATCTCATTATATATAAATCATTACCCAATTAAATATGGTAGATATAGGTCCCAACTATCACATAATTAAGCCCATACATATGTGTTCCATAATAACATAAATCATAGAAGAACCCAGAAAAAGTAATGAGTATCTTAAACATTTCATCATAAGATAACTCATGGAAAAGAAACAAAATTCATAAGTACCAATTCATCATACTCATAAACCATCAATATAAAGACTAATAATGGTATCATTGGATCATATTCCTATAAAAACATAAGTATCATAAAATAATGGTGTCTTATATGAAAATATGATTTTGAGAGATTACTTGAAATAATTCTTGATGAACATTTCCTTTCTATTTTAGAAAACCCTTTTTAAATAATAAATCATTTATCAACATTTTTCATGTAAAATATCCCCTAAAACATATAATGGAATATTTTAAAAATGATTTAAACATATTTGAAATCTTTTTTCCATAATAATTATTAAATATCATTTACAATCCTTTTTAAACATATTAGGAAAACATTAATTTAAAATAAAACATATTTCATATAAAAGAGAGAATAAAATTACATGAAACAAATTGAATCCTGAAAATTATGAGATACATGATTAAAACATTAAATTGGTAGAATAAAGACCTTGAAAATTAATTTAGGTGCATAACATAACATGTGTCTCAAAGTAGAAAAATCTAGACTAAATTTCCTTATATATTTGGTAACATTTGAACTATAAAACCTCATTAAAGATAGATCATCAAATGGATATGTAAATACCCATAAATTCATGGGTAAAGATCATATATTCCATTAATTGGAATTATATACAAAAAAAGAAACATTGGTGAATATATATATGTCTCACAAAAATAAAAGTGAGACTAGAAATCCCTTACATTAGGTCTGATTTTTTTCAGATGCATCTGAACCTCCTATATAATTTTTTAATGAATGTTATTAATTTATTCTAGAACCATATTTATATTTATAATATCATATATTATCCTCTTATATCATCTCAATACTCAATTTGTTAATAATATATCATTATTACTCTTCTTTTGAGTTTTAACTACTTCACATTTTTATGAATGTTTTTTCGTATAAGTCCTAATTATTCTGCATAGGATATAGTTAACTCATATCTATAATGATATCATATATATTAATTATATAAATTTATATAATCTTTCTTTAATGTTGATCATCTAAAATGAATCTCATTTCATCGTGGAGATGGTTGGCCGTACGTACGCACGAGCGATGGTATCATTCCCTTAATGGTGAAATGGTAAGGTACATAATGGTATTTTTTCAAAATCCATATAATGTGATAGTTATTAAATATATATTATTCTTATCATTATACCAACCAAAGAAATTTGTGATGATAAATAGATTACATGATAGTGTGGACACACTGAGTCGTACGTACGCACGCGTGGTGCTTTTGTTTTTAGTATGATGGATAAAAGGCGGAATATGATTTCTCCAAAATCATAATAAAATATAAGAACCTTGGTGATATTTTATTAATTACTCTAGAATGGAAAAAACACATCAAGAGTAAGAATAAAAATAAATAATATTGAAAGAGTCGATAAAGACGATCACCTCTTCTTCAGAGAGCATTATTTAGATATCCACTTAGAGACACTAGGGTTGGTATCTTAATAATACCAAAGCCACTAGAATATGGATAGTAAATTTGAGAAGATATATTTTAAGGTTATGGTAGATATTGAAGGCTCAAATTTATCTGAATGAGCGAGGGAGATGTTCTCTTCTATAATTGAGGCGAGGTGAACCTTTTGAATTTCTCAAAATATTAATTTATATAAAAGTTCTATCTCAATCCAAATACCTCAAAAATTACATTTATTAGAAGATAAGATGGGATAAAGATATAATAAAATTAACCAATATATTTTATACATGTTTTGGAATTATTTTAAACCTTTTCCTTTTAATTAACCCTTATCTAAACTGTTTTAATTTAAACCTTGATAAGAAAATTATCAATATTTAAAGGTTATAATTTTTTCTTATGTGATTTAAATTGGATCATAAATGAAAAATTTATAAAATTTTCTACCATATTATAATTAATTTTTAATTTTATAGATGTTTCATGATTTTTAAATATTTTAATAAAAATATATGTTGATAAAATATCATTGGTCTCAATTTTAACACTATTCATTAATGGGAATTTTAAAAATATAAAGACAACAAGCTAACTTAGAATAAAATATTTTATTATATCCAGAATAGATCAAGGTTATTTATAATTTTTTTATCAGATTATTTATCTTAAATTCTATTAATTTTAACATTTTTATTAAAATTTATTTGATAATTCAATTAACAAAATAATTATTGCATCGACGTTGTGTAATTATTTAATATACATATTCATTTACAAAAAATTTAAAATAAAATACCATGATGAAGATAAATCATCTAATATTTATAATTATATTTATAAATGAATATATAATTTGGGTAAACATATATTTAAAATGATATATTATTTAAAATATTAATTTGAAATATTTAATCATTTATTAAATAAAATATTATAAGCATCAAAATCTTATCAAAGTGGGATAAAGAGTAAAAAATAAATTTTTATCATAAAGATATGTTTATTAAGACAACAGTTTATATTTATATTTATTAATATCATACTTTTATTCCCATGTGAACACATATAAGATATTTAATACATAGAAAGTGACATTTTATGAGTTTCTTTGATTTAAATATTATATAAGTCATTTTCATGTAAACTTTTTCATTAAAAAAACTTATTTGAAATCCTTAGGTGATAATCGTAAATTTATTTTCATCAAATAATTTTTTCCTTGTGTTTGGGTCATTTTATAGTTCCTATCATTTTATTTTTAACCTAAATTACCCAATTTTTCCTTTACTATGGTAATAAAATTTTGCAAGATTACTATCCATAATGGTCAATAACAAAAAGGAACTATTCACTACATTTGGAACATATGAATCAAAATTTGGAATCTATTTTTAAAAATTTAAAACACATAATTTAAATAATTTAATTTAAAATAAATCTTGTATAACATCATGAAAAATGGTTTTTTCAAATAATTCCTTTTAAAAAAATTAAAATGTATTTTATAATAAATTCATATTTAAAAATCCTCTTAAAACCATAATTGGATTATTTTAAATTAAAATGAACTAATTATAGTTTAAAACTAATCCAAAAAAATTATTATTCCTTATAAATACATTAATGCAAAATAAAGCATTCAATAAAAATTAGTATTTTCACAATTCATTGAAAGATAAAAGTTTTTAGAAAAACCTCAAAAAACCACCCTAATGTACATTTTACATTATGATTTCAGAAAAAATAAGTTTATATTGTAAAATAAATTTATAAAACTGTCAAAGTTTAGTTTAAAACAAGTCATCAATTAAAATGTGGCAAAACATCAGTTTAAAAAATTAAAGCTTTTTTATGATTAAAAATGGTGTTGTTCTAATTTTATGAATATAAAACATATTTGATAAATTATACAACATTTAATTGATTAAAAACATATAAATTTCATTAATATCATTCATTAATAGTGTTTAATTTAATTTATTAATATAAAATACATTTGTGGTAATAAAATAGTTTTTCAGAAAATCACATCCATTATTTTCAATTGGTTTTTATATTCATTTATAATTAATAGAACACCATAGAATTGATATTTTCTATAATTAAGTTAAATATATTTATACTCAACTTTCTAATGGCTAGGTAATAAATTTCTTGTTTAAATAATTTTAATAATAAAAATTTTATTTCGTAGAAATATAGTGTTTCACGTAACACAAACTAAGCCGATGTTACGTGTAACAAAAGACATCAAGGAAATAAAATATTTTTTTTTAAAAAAAGCATAAAAACATTACGGTTTTACATAAGGAGTTTCTCCCCATAAACTAAATGCTTCCGTAGATAAATGATGGAATGATTAGGTGATAGTGGGGAGACTATATTCTCCATGGATTATAATAATAATTCTATATATGTATATAAAATAGTGGAATAAGTACCAAAACAATAGAATAAATAAAATTAACTTATAGGAAGAATAAAAAAATCAACAACAATAAAAATACCAAAGGTATAATAAAATTTTTAGATGAACACCAATTCCATAAAATCTCAAAAGAACATATAATTAAGGTCTAATGGGGCCGACCATAGGGGTATATAAATATAATAGTGAAGAATATCAAAAAAATATTCATCTCAATATAGATGAACCTCATGGTCCACTTCCACCCATCCCATGCTAAATGCTAAAACCCTAATCACTAAGGTCCAGCTTTGGATACTAGTCCCTTACATGATCTGAAAACCATAAAGTCTAAACATGTCCCAAGGGGACCATGTAGGGTGTGAGTATGAACTCAGTAGGCCACCACCATCATGTTCCTTTCTTACATCCATAATAATAAAGTTTATGAAAAATAATATAATTAAAAAGGTAAAAAACACACACATTTAATAAATAATACACTCCACTTGTGATCAAATAACACAAGCCAGCATTTACCCACTTCAGCCAATGCCAATATATCTCTAAACACATGACCCTAACTATATATTTTGAATAAAATACATATTTGAAAAAATATATTTTCATTGGTGAGGACCCATGGATTAATACCCAAGCATCCCTTAATGAATATCATACATGGAGAACCCTTATGAACCTCTCATTATTATATCACCAACACCTCGCTCCATTCGAATCACCATGTGACACCAATAAAGTATCCCATATCGTATTGAGATTCCCATCAAAAGACCCTGGTCCCTCAAACCTCCACTGAGAAAGTCACTATCATTTCAAAAAACTAACATAAAAAAATATGGTGACACATTTCTTATAATATATAATAAATCACCATCGGCTCAGCAGATTGAAATCATAAGGCATGATGATATCCATTATCCAATAATCACATCCCATAAACGTCAAATATAATGGAGAGCCTCATCCCCCAACCATTGGCCTCAGCACCTCCACATGATGGTCTATTACTATCACCTATGTATTTCTATGGTGATCACCTCATTTATTATTGATGGTCAACACCATCCCCTAAGCTACCATATCTACATTTTCCTCTACCTAGAAAGAGTGGTCAGCAACACCTAAACTAAGAATTATATGTGGGAACATGACTCCAATGGAATGTTGGCCAACAATGTCAAGAAAAAATATCCAAAAATACTTCAGACACATCATCTGACACCTTATGCCCTAATGACTACATCACCATGTCCCAATGGTCAACACAATATCAAGTCCCATGGGCCCCGCCCTCATCCGGAGGATCTTGTCACTATAACCTTGTGCTCTACATACCCTCATGAATCACAGGACACACCCTCAGCCCAATGACCATATCATCTAGTCACAGTGATCAAAATAACCTCTGTAACTTCTACTATGAACATCATGTTCCCATAGAACCACAGTGATCATATAAAAATTTAATTAATTGAAAAAAATTTATTAACCTTCCTAGTTGGTCAAAATCCCTTTATCCGAATTAGTATCTATAAATAGAAAAGGGAATACCCAATGACGTCTCATAAATATAGTTAATAAATTTAATGGAAAACATTCATTTATTAAAGGTTTCACTCATATAAACCAACATGTATATTTATAAAGACACCCTATAGCACTCGTAAAATTAAGGATAATCATAAGCACCACCTTACTTAGGCTTGTAGGTGCTCACTCATTCAATATCAACCTCTAACATGATCCAAAATGATATGAATTGGGATTTTAGATAAATAACATGAAAATATGGAAAAAATTTCACATAAATTTAAAAATCACATATGGAGAGATAAACCAAAAAAAGTATAAAGATGATTGAAGGCCTTACCCAGAGAAATCTATATCCACTAATGATTCTTGATTCTAAGTCTCAATAAGGGATAAGGCTCCAATCCTAAGAACAGGGAAATGAGAGATCCATAGTCACTATGAGTAAGGATCATCCATGGGAGAATAAAAATAAGAGAAGGGTTATTATGGAAGGATGGTGAAAAATGTAAATATATAAAATTTTAAAGAGGCGGATAGTTATATTATACATTTTGGATATCCTTGTGAATCCTCTTTCAAAAGAGTCACCCCATTTAAAATAGGCTGCACAGTTTGGCCAGACTATGTGTCTACTGTTAACACGTACGACCAATATGTCACTATGTTTGTGGGATATGATTAATAATTTTAAAAAATATGGTCAACCCATTAACATACATTGAGAAGAGTTGCAGACCCCCATGTTATTTCTCCTAGGGGCCACACTGTTAAATCTAACCACACACCACTATCTTCGCCTTCTAAAAGTGGATATTTTAGGGCCCTCATGCCCTTGAACCTCATCCAACCCCCAAATTAATTCAATAGGCCTTATAAATCATCTAAAAAAATACATGATGTGTTAAAAATATTGTAATTAGGTTCTTAATCCTAGAAGAATGGTTTAACCATCCATTAAACATTAAAATTCAAAAAGGTTGAGAATTCTGATCCACTGAAAACCTATGATGTTATAGTATCCCCAACATTAGATATCTTATCTCAATGATATATTGTATTAACAATAGCTTGTATTGAACTTAACTATCTCATAAACATCACCTTGGTCAAACTCTATTTTTATGTCACAATATAATTCCACTTTCGGTGCTCCCCACCATAGGAATTACCAACTCGGTCACTTCCCAAACAAAGTCATACATTTTGATGCTTCCACCAACCATCCCTAGTAATAAAATTCCTCCCAGGACATACCATCATTCCCACACCTAAACATATTCTAAATTTATACACGTGTTTGAAAAGACACCCCTCATGTTCCCCATCTCATCAGATGTTCATTTCAAACCTGTTCCATACATAACACTCCTGAAAACCCACTTCTCATCAGATGCCCAAATATATTACATCACATCTAATTATCAAAGGAATATCACATCATATATATATATAGATGAATTCCCATCATAGTATCAATTCCTACGCACATCATACATATCATGCATCATATCGATTCCCACACATTAACCAACATTTGGTTAGTCCAAAAACCACACATGCACCTCAAACACTAAAACCTATCCATGAAAAAAGGAAACAATGTGTAACCCCACTATCAAGGATTGAATATAACCATCATAGGCTCACTTTCCTACTCTGAACCTACCAGATCAATAGCATATTACCTAGCTTAAATCATGGCTAGTCGAGGCCTGGCCTCCGTACAGAGTTACACCAGTTAATAGTCATCGACCCACTGGTGGGTCCCTCTCTAAATATCATGAACTATGTGTGAAGCTAATACTAGATACCATCTTCTGGTACCAATCCTAGTCCTGCCATTCATTCTTGAGTCTAAACTAATCCATATACACCGACTACTTGGGAATACTTCTTACAGAACCTATCTAAATTACCCATATGACCGCATGCTTAGAAATCCTTTATAATCTAGTAAAACATAGTCTGAATATTCATTGAATTCCCACACTGAAAGAAAAAAATTTAAGAACCAATCATTATTGGCCTACATTAGTCTCTCTTATGACTTCCCTGCTAAGAATCCTCCTAGTATTGCTTCAGGACACCTAAAGCATCCCCACTAATCTGACCTGATGTTGTCTCTCAGCTTGAATACAACTGATTCATTATATTCACTTTTGTATAATTTCATGATTCACCACCTTTCAGAAACATTTCCATCTAAAGATGTTTATGTGAACCCTGATGGAATCTCATAACCCATCTTCAAAACACCTTACCATGTCAGTGTCATCTCTCACCATAAAAGGCGTAAATCGAGACAGGCCTGTAAAATTTTCCACATAATCCATAATGGATTTATATAGCAACCCTGTTTTTCTAACATTATTATTACATAAAATTATATATGAACAACATAAAAGAGTAACATAATAAATATACAAAGATTTAGTGTCTTGGGAAATTTAGGACTATACACAAATTTTAAAAATTATGAAATAAAAATTTATCTAATTATTTCTTCTCTAGCTTGTTAGAGGACTTCGTATTCTCAATTGTACAAGTAATCACCTGAGGATATAAATCAAAAGGGGTGCAATAAGAGAATAGTTAGATGATATATAAGAGAATAAATAATATATCATGGGGTTAACATAATCATTATCATAATAACATAATACTAGGATCATAATCATGGTTAGAAGCATTTAAAAAGGCATAGAATGTGGCAATGCATACAAATTGAACATCATGCTTTATTGTCCAACTACCATACATAGTTTTAAACAATGATAACATCATGTTAATGAATATTTCACATTTCTCATGAGTTAAATTACACTACATAATGCATTTTATCTCAATATAATTCCATGTGCACCCATCACATTATAACATTTACATTATGCTATTTAATTCTGGGTGCACCCATCACATCATAAAATTTACATTATCATCCCTTCTATATAGAACATATATAAATATTGGACATAAAATAACCCATGGAAATGAATGGATGTAATTTCATAAATCATATGCTCATAAACTTTTGGTTCCAAAAAAATAGGGAAAAAAGACTTGATATAAGAATCGCCATCCTTTAGTGAAGAAGAAATAATCTCGAGAAGTAAACATAGGTTTTTTTAAGAACAGTTATTCTAGAAAACATTGTTTTTATCATAAAAAAAGTAAAAAAAATAAATCCCAAATAAGTTAATATAATTATGATGAAATTATTTTTAAGTAATAACCATACTGAAAATGATATGAAAGAGGGAAAACCCACTGAAAGAGATTTGGGTTAAATAATTCTCCTTACCTTATGTATGAATAATTTTTTCACTTTACTGACTTGTATAATCAAACTAGATTCATAAATTAAAAATTAACAAACTTTTTTTTACATTAATTCGATTCATTATCGTTTTATTATGTCAATTTATGGCCTTTTAGTTGAGTTATAGAGTTTTATTTCATTGTTTGAGAGTATTCTTTCTCGTAGTTTTCATGATTGATTTAATTGTATACAAGAATTGAAGTTCATTTAAAATGTAGATAAATATCCATAGTTTTTATTATATGTTATTAATGATATTAAATAAATTTTAATGAGCTTATAAATAATCATAATATATTTAATGACAAAGAATCATTAGATAAAACTAATGTTTATTGTTTTAGGTTAATTTTAATCGGTTTTCGGTCACAAATAAATAATTTTATATTATCAATTATTATTATGTATTTAATTTAGTTATATAATATAAAATGGGTTATAACATAAAAATTAAAATATTTCTTCCACCATTTAATGGTTTTATTAATATAATTTAAGGCGTTAATGGAATATGATTGTGCATCGTCCATGATGTCGACAAATTTTTATATCATAGGTGATGATTTCATTATTAAAATTAAAGAGAGGGAGGGATGAGTTTAATTTTGGATATTACATTAAAATTATATAATACCAGTATATCAAACATATTTTAGTTTTCATTCCATTTGGATAAGATATGCGTAGTATAAGAGAATAAAATAAATGAAATTGAAAAGAAATTAAAAGAATGAGGAAGAGGATTTTCACTATTAGATTTATCCTCCTTGAGAACCTCCTTAAGTTAATATTTTTGGTATTATAATGAGACCAAGAGATCATAAAAGTTAAGTAGGGTATTAGGTAGAGGTTTGGATAGAAGTTTTACAAGGACGAAGGATTTATAGCTGTGAGAAGAAGAGGGGTGAGGGTGGTATTTATAGTGGAAGAGAGTGGCGTTTCCACATTATTTCATTCATCAATTTATTATTTTTCTCTAGAAAATAAATTGTGTTTATTATTGAGACTAAATATAGTAATAAGATCACGTGAATTAGAACAAATAATACATACATCATCCATGACTCAAGGAGTAGTTCATATAATTTATAATTAATTTATACCGTAAATGATCGTATTTTACTATTCACCAAAAATTTAAGTATTTCAGAAAAATCCAAAAATTCATCCCAACCATTTTTTGCATGTAGAATTAAAAAATGAAATAATTTTTTTGAAAATAATTTTTTAAATAAGATTAATTTAATTTTTAATTAAAATAACCATTTACTCTAATATACTGATTTTAAAATTATAAATGATTTTATAACACATTGAAAAATATCTTAAGGTCTCGTAAAATTATCTTAAAATCATAAGACATCAAGATTTTATGTTATGGGTAAATTTTAAGAAAATAAATTTTCTTTTAAATTATTAAATTAATTATAAAATTGTAATTATATAATTATAACATATAAAAATACCCACACTTAATTAAATTTTTTTAAAATATTTACCTACTAAAACTATGTTATAATTATACCATATTGTAACTTATATGTTTGATAAATTTTATTTATACATTCATTGGTGTGGTTACTGTTCAGTTGTCCAGTTTATTATTCATAACTATCACATTACTATTCCAAAGGTCAAATTATTATTTCATCAGTACAAGGTCCTTAACAACTAGAAATAAATTTTACATCCTTCTGTAATCAAATGTAAGGTTTTTATTATATTATTAATGTGATTTTATGTGTTCATACTATATGACATAATTATATGAATGGAATTTCATTGATAACTATTTTGGTTCATTATATTCTTCCCCCCTTTTCAAATTTCACCCTCAAAATTTCATTTTACATAAAAAGTTGAGGGTACTTCTCCTTCATCAACTCCTCCGGTTACCATGTTTCTTATTCATACTCATGGTTCCTCCCCTAAAATTTTACAAGGTGGGTGTTCTTCTTGCTTAGAACCTTATCTCTCCGGTCCAAAATATTTACTGGATGCTACTTATAAGAGAGATCATATTCCAACTGTACATCCTCCAAGTTCTATACATGTGAGAGATCTTGTATGTACTTCCTCATGAGTGATACATGGAATACATCATGAACTTGAGCTATATTCTTTTAAAGTGAAATTAAATAGACTAAAACTCCTATGAGATCAATTATTTCGAAGAGAAAAATGTATCGTGGTCTTAGATTCCCTTTCTTTATTGAATTCACCTTCTTTTTTAACCCTGGAACATCCCTTTGTGCCTCCTTAATATTATATTGGATAAATGGTTGGGAAATCATTTGGCCAAGGTAGGATGTATTCCCTACTGTTATGATTTCCAAATTCATTCTTCATATATCCATGAATATATAGACTTTCTCAATTGTCATAATGGATAGAGTAGCAGGTTATTTTATTCTATGAGAATCAGCCACTTTGTTTGCCTCTCCATAATGATAATTAATAGAGAATTTGTAGTATTTGTTTAGCTCTAATAATATCATTTGATGTATGTTGAGTTATTTTTGTGTCAATGTATAACTCAAGATCTTGTGGTCATAATATATATCACACTTCACACCACAGAGGTAGTGCCCCCATATTTTTAAGGAAAAAATTGCAACTGCAAACTCCAGATCTTATGTTAGGTAGTTCCTCTCATGGATATTCAACTGGCATGAGGCATAGGCTATTACATTATAATTTTGGATGAGTACAAAACACAATACATTTTTTAAGGCTTCAATATATATCACAAATCAATCTCCACATTTTTTTAATTTGAGTACTAGTGTAGTGATCAACCTCTTATTGATCACCTTGAATATTTCCTCACCTTCATTCATCCGTACATACATTACCCATTTCCTTGCTAACATAGTTATCAGGATATGAAATTATGAGAAATTTATCATAAAACATATGTACTACCCAACTAATTTAAGAAAACTATGGATTTCTATGTCACTAGAGAGTCTTGGTCATTCCTTGATTTTTTTGAAGGGTCGAAATAAATTTAATCAATTGTGATCATATTTCTCAAGAATGCGACATGCTACAACCAAAAGTCACACTTGATAAACATGGAGTACAACATCCCCTTACTTTAAATTTCTAACACATGCCTTATATGTTCTTCATGTTCCTCTATGACCCTTGAGTAGATGAGAATATCATCGATAAACAATACCAAAAATTTGTCGAGTTAATGTCTAAAGACTCTATTCACCAAATCCAAGAATGTTGAAGGGGAATTAATAAGTCCAAAGTGCATCACCAAAAACTGATAGTGCTCATACCTTGTACAAAAGGTGGTCTTCTGAATGTATTACTTCCATACCTTTAGATTATGATATCTATATTGAAGATCCACCTTTGATAAGTACAAGACTCCTTATAACTGATTAAAAAAGTCATAAAACCTTGTAAGAGGATACATGTTCTTTATGGTGATCTTATTGAGTTACTGATAATCAATACAAAACAACATTTATCCACCAATTTTATAGGCAAAGAGCATTGGTTCACCTCAAGGTGATTCCCTAGGGTATATGAACCCTTTATCCAAATTCTCTTGAATCTTATTATTTAACTCCATGATTTTAGTATGATCCATCATATAGGGATAGTTTGAGATAAGAGTAGATTTGGGTATGATTTGTCATAAGAACTCTTCCTCCCGATATGGCGGGAGTCTGGGTAACACTTTCTGAAATATATCAATTTATTCCATCATGTTGGGAATTTACACTAGGTATATAAATTCCTTTAAATCAATCATTTGAGAAAGGTATTATTATTCATAAAGAATCAACACCCACACCAATTAAGGATTTTCAAAATAATATTCACGATCTTCCTTGCATTTATAGAGTATCATCGGATAGTATAGATTATGAAATGAAATTTCTATTTTCTGATACTTGATATATGCTCTATCTAACAAGATCTAGTCTATTACCAATATAGCACCAAATTACACCAAGGGAAGTATTTTTATATTCACTGGATGAATATTCCCGCAAATTCCATTCAGAGAAGAGTCCAACACTTGGGTTGAAATGATTGCAGCACTATGTGTTTTTATGGATATCTCTACTTCAAGGTTTCAAGGGTTAAATTCAATAGTTCAAGAAAACATTCAACACATAAAGTTATTGAGTAAATAAGATGTGTACCTTGTAGGACTTTTTTTCTTCCTCCACTTTAGCAGTAGTGATGGAATAATCCTTTACATTATCCTTTGGATTTAGTGGTTTTTGACGTTGATTAACATCAAGTAATTGAGGTTTAGTGTACATGATTGAAAAGTTACCTTTCTCCCTATAGATTTTGTATTAGACCATGGGTGGTTCACTCCATTAATCCACAACATTGTCATCCTTGCTCACATATTTTAGAAATTTTGTAGCTTGGTGACCCTCTCTCCCGCACTTGAAGCATTTCGCTGTCCCCTAGAGGTAGTTCCCATAATGCTTCTTCCCAAATTATTGACATGTGGGTGGTTGAGTTTTCCTTCCACCTTTCTCATTTGATCATCTAGATTGAAACCCCATATTTCATTTCTTATCACAATAGCCATGGGACCATTCTTCAAACTTCATCTCCACTTTGTGATAACATTAAACAACATAGTCATAAATCCAAAATTATCAAATTTCAAGAGCCTTTTGATGGTTTGGTTTTAAACCACTAAATAAGCTATCAAATTTTCTATAATTTTTTATAAAAAATCCTGAAGCATAACATGAAATCCTTGTGAAATTTTATTTTCATGTTGTGATAGATCTCCATATTTTTTATTCATTTCTATGGATTCTTTCTCTGTGTTTTGAATAATATTTAGATGTAAATACTAGTTAAGAAACGTTTTCTTACAGTCTTCCAATCCATCTTATAAAATTCATCATTCGGCCTAGTGTTCATAATCTACACCCACCATTGGTCGGCCTATCCATCTAGATAATAAATGGATTGATTCAAATTCTCCATCTCAGAACAACGAAGAAAAAAAAGATCATCTCCATTGTGTAGAACCACTATTCCACGACTAGTGGATCAGAGGATCCACTAAATGACGGTGGTTGTTTCCATATAAAACACACTATATCCATTTTTACATCTTAGGTGAAGGCGTATGTTACAAATTATTCATGTCATTGTTCATAACCTAAGACAAATTGGTAAGAATAACAATTAAAATTTTAACTCCACCTCTGAAAGCATTTGAGATGTCATTTTGGAAATCACTACATTATCCATCGAATGGTTTGTTGTCCTGGTTTCTCTTTGTTACCACAATTTTCTTAAAGAGAAAAGGGTAGAAAAAAATAAGTCAACAAGTAATCAATAATTAAACCCTCCGTGAAAAAAAACTAAAGTAATATCTTACGGGATCCCTATGTTTATATAATATTCTTTCATTCTTACTTATACTTAGTCTCATACTATGGGTTTTCACAAAGGATCTCTAACCTAATTCCCATATTAACTAAACTATTCTCTGATACCAACTATATCAACCCATCTTTCCTTACACAATTATTACATCACTTTAAAGATTAAAAACATAAAAGAGTTAGACAAACATGATCTAATGGATTATTATCTTTGGAAAATTAGGACCATACACAAATTTTAAAAAAAACATGAAAATTTATTTAATTTTTTTAATCCCTATATTCTTATATGTCTTTAAATTATCCTTAGTAAAATTAATCACCTGAGGATATACATAAAAATGGTTGAGATAAAATACCAGTAAGAGGATAGATAAGAAAATGAAACAATACAAAATGGGTTTAGAATAATAATTATCTTCTTAACAAAGGTATAGGATCATAATCATGAGAGGAATATTTATGAAAAGAAATGTAATGTAGCTATGCAGAAAAATGGAACATCATGGCTTAGTGGTCAACCAACACACATAGTTGTGAAAAAAGATAGCATCATGTTCATGAATATTTCAATTTTCTAATGAGATACATAACATTAACCAATGAATTAGATCTCCATATAATTCTTCGTACACCCATCTAATCATAACCTATATATTTCACTATTTAATTCTAGATGCACTCATCACATCATAACAGTTATATTATCATACAGGTCAGATATAACGTATATCAGTATAGGATATAAAATAAAAGATGTAAAAGAATTTGTTTCATTTCATAATGAATACATTCTTAATCTTTGGGTTCCAAAATGTGATATTGAATAACATACTTGATATAAGAATCATCTACATTTAGTGAAGAAAAAACAATCTTGAGATGTAAATGGTATGTTTTTTTAAAGAAGAGTTATTTTGGAAAATATTTTGTTTTTCATAAACTCAAGTAGAAAAAATTTATATCCCTGATAAGGTACGATAAGGATAAAGAAATTATTTTTAAGGATTAAAAATAATTAAAATGGTGTGAAACAGGGAAAACAAAAAAATGGTGTTGGGTTCGAGAATTCCACTTACCTTATGTTTGAATGATTTCCTCATTTTATTTTCCGGTAGAATCAAATTTGATTATTTAATTCACAATTAAAGAACATTTTATACATTTCTTTAAAGGTTGGGTATGAAGCCTCAACTTATTATTAAATCAATGACCTCTTTAGAATGTGTAGAGGATGACCCATTACATAGCCCGAAGGTCCATGGCCAAGTGTCTTGCATACAGGGCTAGAAAACCCATTTTTTAGCCCAAAGGACCCCTCGGTGAACAGTATTGCTACAGTACGAGCTCCGTACAGTACCTGCTACAGTACCGCCACTGCTATAGTACCTGCCATAGTATTTATGCGGCTATAGTGCTGCCGCTTCTACAGTATTCTCTGCTACAGTCCAGCTATAGTGACCTGCTAGAGTAACTCGAGAATTCTCCCCTGCCCAGATTTGATCCTCGGTCTTTTGGATGCCAAGCAGGAGCCTGAACCACTAGGGTATAGGATCGGTGGCAAAGAACATTTTATACATGAATCTTACTCAATTTGATTTTATTATGTTAATTTTATAGATGATCTATATGGTTAAATTTTATCGTTCCAGCGTGTTTTTTTTCATGGTTTTCTTGGTTAGTTCGGTTCTATACAAGATTTGACGTTCATATAAAATGTGGAAAAATTTATAGAATTTTTTGTTTATTATTTAAATGATATTATTAAAGTATTAATGATATTATAAAAAATTTCTTTATTTTCAATGAGGATGATACATTAGATAAATGTTAATGATGATCATTTTAGGTAAATTTTGGTGGTTTTCGATCAAAAATTACTTATTTTTTATTATAATTTTGTATTATGTATAGAATTTAGTTAAAAATAATTAATAGGGTTATAAAATTAAAATTAAACTATATATTAAACCATTTCATGGTTTTATTAACATTCTTTATGGTGTTAAAGGAAAATTAAAGTGCATTGTCCACGATGTCGATAAATTAACATATCACATGTGATGATTTAATTTTTAAAATAAAAGAGAGGGAGGGAGAAGTTTAATGATGGATATTCCATTAACTTGATATTATAAAATTATATAAATCATATTTGAGTTATCATGACATTTGGATAATATAAGGTTAGGAGAAGAGAAGAAATGAAATGAAATTGAAAAGAAATTAAAAGAAACAGGAGAGGATTTTACCTCTTGGAGTTTTTCTCCGTGAGAAAATTCGTAGGGAAAAGGTTTTGGTATTTTTATGAGACTTGGAGATATTGGAAATGGGATAGGGGATTGGGAAGAGGTTTGGGAATAATTTTTACAAGGCTCAAATCTTTTGATGATTGAGGAGAAGAGGGGGTGAGGGGTAGTATTTATAGTGGATAAGAGGTGTGTTTTTTCATTATTTAATTAATTAGTTTATTATTTTTCTCAAGACAAGAAATATTCAGGATTATTGAGACAAAATCTAATAATAATATCATGTGATTTAGAACCTATGGTGCTTTCATCATCCCTGACTCAAGGATTTGTGAATTCAATTTATAATGTATTTAAACCGTAAATTATCGTATTTTATTATTCACAAAAAATTATAGTATTTCATAAAAATATCAAAATATTACCCTAAATATTTATTGATGTGTTGAACTGAAAAATGAAGTCCATTTTGTGAAAATAATTTTTTAAATTTGAGTAATTTAATTTTTTAATTAAAATAACCATTTATATAAAAAATATAGATTTTAAAATTATAATTAATTTTATAACACTTTTAAGAATTACTTAAGGTCTCATAAAATTATCTAAAAATAAGAATACATAAAAATATTAAAAATATGGTTTCATTTTATGAAAATAAAATTTATTTTAAATTATAAAATTAATTATAAAATATAAATTATGTATTTATAACTTACAGAAAAATAAACACTTAATTAATAAATTCTAGAATATTTGTTTACATATAGTATGATATAATTATATCATATTTTCACATATAAGGTGGAAAAATTTTATTTATACGTTCATTGGTGAGGTTACTATTCTATTTCTCGGTTTACTATTCATAAGGGTTGCATTACTATTCTGAAGGTCAAGTTACTATTTCATTGGTATAGGTTCCCTAACTTCTAGAAATACCTTTTATTTAATTCATTCATAATTTATAATGTTTTTATCGTGTTCTTAATGTGATTTTATGTGATTATACTATATGAAATAATTATTGTAATGGAATTTCATTGATAAAAGTTTTGGGTCATTACAATGTATCTCCCTACCATGGGTTCGTTAACTCGTAGGCTCTATCCACCCATAAGGTCAATAGAATGAAGTAATTGATGAACCTAGCCTTGAAATACTTACAAGAAAGTCCATCATGTCAACTATCCTGCACCTGTATGTCCCACCAACAATTTTCTGATCGTCTTAGCATGTATGTTCCTAGCTTCACTCTCCGAGATGGGGGGTATTATGATGCTCAAAGTTATTTTACACAGACTCAGTCCAGTTCTCTGCTACCTATGGTCCACCCTCAACTTGAAATAATAGTGGGTGATGATTCTGGAAGTCATGAGTCATCAACACCAGAAATGGATCATCTCTCTACGCATCTCACTGAATACCCAATATTCCCCAAACCAGGATTTCCCTAAGATACTTTTCCAACCATGGATTAAATTCATTCATAATTTATTATTAAACTACCTACATTGGATCTCATACATATGGATCATGGTCATCCACACCCTTAGGGTCCTCATCTCAAACCTCATGGGCCTTATCTCATGTATGCTCATGCGACACCATATCACCGCCCGGCTGGTGCTCCATTGGCAGCTGTCTATGTGAAATCATGATGAAGAACCAATACCATAGTAAGAAAAAAATATTATTTATATATATACATCATAGATAGGGAAATTGGAAATAGGTAGTGCATCTCACCACCCTTACACATCAATACTACTCCCATTTCACATGAAATTTGGCCTCATGGCCCCTTACCTAACCATAACAGAGTTAGGTATCATGTATCATTTGGTCGCATTTCCCCTTTCATAACCATAAAAGAGATAGACAACATGTATCATCCTCATAAAATTTCATCAATCTTGGTAAGTTTAGTATAATTCCACTAAAAGGCTCTATAGAAAAATATTTTTTATATTTTTTTTACACTTTGAACAACACACCCCTTTCATTACTCCTGACTAACCTTGATAGATTCAAGACCATACATACTATATACACATAACATCACACACTAAACACATCTAAAACCTAATACCTGTGATAGATGTGTATAATTTCACAATAAAATGATAAGTACTAAAACAAGTTTCATCTTATCTGTCGAACTTCAAACAACCCAATTTGTCTTACAGTATTCTAGTCTCCCAATAGAAGATCACAATCAAAGCACACATCATAAAATCCTATGTTCATATATTTATTCATAAATATTCCTCCAATTACATATTGGGACAAGGTTCAACAAATATAATCCAATAACATAACACCAAACTGAACAACTCAAGGTGGAAATAAATCAACTGTAAAAGTTGAAAGTATAACATCATTTTTTCACCCTAGATACATGGTATGTGCCCCGTGCATGAGGCTGCAGGTTCTCAAACAAGATATATATACCTTTTTCTGACTGCATCACAGTCTATAGTCTACCATAGCGTAAATAGTAAGCATATAAAATGAAAAGGAACAGATCTGATAAAATTTTTAGTTCCCTAACCTGGTATTACCCTCAAACTGTGCTCTGAGGCGATTGGCCACTGGGCCTTAAGAACACATCCCCATATACCAAAGGCATCTGACTAGAAGCGGGGGTTTGATTAATTGATTGTGGGGTGACTTTAAAATCTGTTGATGATAATAATAATGGTTCATATTTATATAAAATAATAGATTAAGAACCATAACAATAGATGAAATGAAAGAAACTTATAGGAAGCATAAAAAAATAAAAAACTATAATAAATATTATGGAATAATACCATTTTTATACGAAAAAACATTCCATAATCGGTCATACAAAATAGAAAATCGAGTTCACCCATGGGTGACCTTATTTCTATATAAATATAAACAAGAAGAATCTCAATATACTATTTATCTTAATGTAGAGGAACCACCTGGTCCACTACCATCCATCCCATGCTAAATTGTACAACCCCGACCACTAAGGACCCAAATTGGAGCTTTATACCTTTCCTAATCTCAAAAATATAATGTCTACACATATCCCAAGTTGTATAATCCTGCCTTTTTGTCATATAAACTTTTATTACATTTTACAAAACTGAGGATCTGTGAGGTTTAGTGTCTTGTAAACTAGGAACGTAAAATAGGAAAACATAAAAAAAATTTCTTAAACACTTTAAAGGCTTCTCCTTATGTTCATCCTAGGTTCATTACTTCATCTCATAACCTGGGGACATACATCAAAAGAAAGGGTGAGTAGATGGCCCAGTAAGGGAAACAAGGGGAAACATTTAACATGTGAACTTGAGATACATCAATAAAGTCATGAAAAAGAAGTCTAAGGCATGAGAAAGAAATCATGAGGCATATCATAATAAAAATAACGTATTTCATAACATGAAGATGTGGCTACAAAATTTAACTTAGAAAATCATGAACATATCACCAAGGTCCATCCCCATTGATTCATTTGAAAATTACCAAGTTTATCCACCAAGTTACCGTTAAAATTGTAATCTATAGTGGTTACATCATTACCCAATGCATTGGAGAGATATCAGGGAACACCCTTAAATTTTTCTTTATTATCATGTGATCCACATATATAATCATCAAACCTTTCATAAATTACCCATATAGCATAAATGAAATGGGTTTCCTTTCATAATCATAATGCTTTAAAAACTTCGTAAAAGACATGACATTTATGGATCTTTAAATCCACGAAAAAGGAAAGTGGGTTTCATGTATGTAAATCCCAGAATTAAAAATAGAAAATTTTCATATATCTGTGAATACCCTTGTATATTAAATAGCTTTGATTATTAAATTAATAAAACAATGAATTTTAGAAAAAGGTAGAGGCATTTTGAGACGACAATTCTACAGGATAACGGCTATGTTACAGGGTTTTAGAAAATACTGAATAGATAGGGGACATGGGTCACCAACTCATAAATGATCCATAAAATAGTATAGGGACATAATATAATGGATATAAGAACATGGTAATGAAAATTTAAAGCCATACCATATGAAATGAAAAACATTGAAGGAAGACAAAAATAATATTTCACTTATGAAAATTCGGCAGCCTAACAGCGTCATTTAAAACATAAAAAAATGAATTGATGAGATCAAATAGGGTCTCTCATATTATGAACATAAAATATTAGTATTATTGATATAGATATCATACCCCAACATAATACAAATGAAAATTAAAGACATAACATGGAAATATAAATTGAAAACTAGCAGGGTGAAAGAATCCCTTAAAAATTCTGCAGACTAACGACGACACTTAAACATTCATAAAATGAGATGTTGAGTGAAAGAGGGGGTCTCTTATCATATGAACATGAAAAGTAAAGTAGTATTAATATAAAATAAAATCCTCCAACATAAGAACATGGAGCATAAAAGAAATTAAATAAAAGTGAGTACTTGGAATGAAAGAGAGAGGTATGATCCCTTACCTTAAAACGTAACTCTTAAAACTCAATGGTTGGGACCTTGAGGGCTTGGGGGCACCTTGGGAGTATTATTTGGGAGTTAATAAGACCAGAGCTTAGTTGGGGGAGAGTTGGGAGTGAAAACTAAAGGTGTAAAGGGTGGGTATTTTTAGGGAAAGTGAGGGGACAAGGCATTAATGGCAAAGGGACACCTCATTGGTGGTATTGGAAAAACCATGGGCTTGCAAATGGTATTTGCCCATGGTTTTAGCCAAATGGGAACCCCCATACAATAATTCATCCCCTTTAGTCGGTAATACCATAAAATATCTCATCATATCATCATGATGCAGTTATGACGTCCTTAAACACCAGTAACATAAAAACCGTATTTTCACTATTCATTGAAAATTCAACATTCTCAGAAAAATCCCCAAAATTTACCCTAACATAATATAGATTCTATGAGTTCAAAAATAAATTCCATTTTATAAAAATAATTTTCTAAATATTTTTTATTTAATTTTTAATTAAAAAACACTATTCACCAAAAAATCTAATACATTACTAATAATTTATGAAACCGTTATTTAACCATTTTATTGAATTACATTAATTAATCAAGGTGCCTAAATTATATTATTACTTTCTTTATGTGATATTACATATCCATTTGTTCACATTACTAATCCTGAGTGTAAAGTCACTATTCATAATTTACTATTCATCGAAAATTATGTTGATCTTATTAGACTCGAAATTTCGTACTGAACATAATTGTAGAAGACCATTTTTTGAAAATCATTAAACATAATTAATTATCTATGGTTTACATAAATATTTTCATTTTTCATTTTTCTATAATTCATCAAAAATATACATACTATATTTATCCGGACATTTGATATATTCACAAACTTCATCATAAAAAAATTACATTTTTTATTTTAAAAAATGGATTACACAAGGCAGTTATGGTCTAGTTACATAGACCCTTATAACACCAGCATATGACCTAAGTGTAAGGTGTGCTGGGGTGATAGAATCTTAGGGCGGCTCGGCCAACATCGCACAAGTAGTTATTTCTATTAGTTTGAACTTATCGCGAAGGAGATTCTGTTTGAGCTTCACACGATGAAGTTCGGCTTGGGTTTGGTCCAGGGCAAATCCTAATGGTGCTACCTCCTTCCTAAGTTCTGTTAGATGGGATTAGATTGGACAAAGACTACTGGATGAGGCCATAAAATCTTCTTTCTATATTAATTAACCAAGATGAATTGTATTTTGAGACAACAATCACAATATTTAGTTTCCAACGGTTATATTGACCAATGGTCATATAACGGTCGAAACTGAACTGTATCATTTTAATTTTACTCATGTTATCAAATGAAAAATTATTGTTGTGTGTAAAAATAAAACAAAACAAAATATTAGGAAACAAGATTTATTCAAAATTTCGGGTTGTTACATTATTCCCCCTTAAGAAATTGCGCCCTTGAAATTTTTAAAATTGGGCTTGGATATTTAATTTAAAGTCCCACATCGAAAAAGTAGTCAGTAAAACTATTACTTTAAAAGAAAGATAGGGAAGTAAAAAGGTCACCCAAGTTAACCAACACTAGGATTCCATGTAGAAAAACAAGGACATGGAAGAGAAAACAAAGGGTCACATTCTGAGGGAGAATGATAGAAAACATTATTAGGAGAAAGTTAACCACAAAAAAATCAAAAACTTATGATGTGTGTAAACAGTCATTGATTACCCAGTAGGAAACATAAACCAACAACATTTTTGTTTTACATTCCTTTTCATAATTTTCTGGAATTCGTTTACTATATAGAATAAAAACATAAGGAAATAAACCTACCTTCAAGTAGAGTTTCATCCTTTAACAAGTTTCTACCGAAACTAATCTTTTCTTCAAATGATGAGCATTCAAAAAAAACTTTGTCTCATCAGAAGCCCAATAATCATCTTCTATAGAATCACATAATCCACAAAAGATTAACTATATATTTCTTCTATATTTAAACATTATCCCTAAAATATAAAAGGTTAGGTAAAACAACTCTTCAAAAAGAAATAACCCCATAGGAAGGGAAACTACTTCTATATCTTCAAAATTCCACGGTACTACCCAATCTTCATCATAGACCATTCCATAAATAATTGTCCTTAAAATACTTCAAAATAAACCAAACTAATATTGAAACCCAAATACAAGACGGATTTGATATCATAGTCTAAACATTATCGTTCATCTCCAAACAACATCAACCACTCCTAACATCTTATAACAAATGTAACTAACCTAAACATATTTTCCCCAAAATAGGTTAATCCTTTCTATAAGTAACCTAAATTACTATAATTTCACCTTAAAATCATCGATTCTTCAAAATATAAGTCAAACATTACTCCTCAAATAAAATACCGTAGTAATCTATTTACCTTGATCATATAGGGTTCCCAAAATAGTGAACGTCTTCCAAAATAATAATCATCTTTTAATCCCCTAATCACCCTTGAAGAACAGCTTCACTACATCACCATGTGGTATATAACAATATATTTTTTCCTTAATGATAAAAAACCATCTTAGGTAGTGACTCTATGATATTTGAAAACATTAAAGATATGATCATAGGGAATGAACTAGAATACAACATGACATGGACAATTATTGCGGAGAAGTTTCATATACCTTTGTCATCATGAACCATCTCATCATAGGACTTTCATTGTTCCCTTTTCCTTGAAGATTGTTGATTCTCATCATGCTTCTCATACTTTCCAAGAGAGAATTTTATTGAATAATATCCAACTTCTCCACATTTACGACATTGAAAAGTATAAGGTACATTAGATCAAACCTTATCTCTATTCATCACATTATCCAATTTTTTGAATCAATTGGTTACTTTATGCCCTATCACCCAACACTTAAATCAACTCCCGGTTCCTTTGTGACAATCTCCTTGGTGCCCTTTTCTACACATTTTGCACAATGGAAATTGGGTCTTCTTTAACTTATCAACTTTATCAGATGAACATCCTTGAGACTTCATCTTCTTCTTCCTTGATGAATTTGGGCATTCAACTAGGTAGCAATTATTAATTGTGATTTTTGATAGCTGGTTTGGAATAATCACAATATGTTCAACTTGATCTCTCATCATCTCTATCACATTAAAAGGGAAATCATCACATTTCCTATCACATTGGTTGTTGGGACATGTTCTTCTACTTCCCAACATTAACTAAGAAAAAAAAGTATAATTATGGGCTTAAATACATAGCCAATAATCATGAAAAGGAATCTTTAAGCATAGAAGGATAAACTTGTAGAATAAAAGTATATCCTATCTTGTGATCCCCTAGGTTCCAAACTAGGTTATCCATGATCATATATTCTTATGTGAATCCTTATATTATTTTATCATTGCGCCTTTAATAATGGTTCATACTAAGCTTATGAATTTACCAAAGCATATCCCCCGGGAGTGTCGTAACCAAGAGTGCAGCAAGGCCCATTCTCGTGTACCAGTTCCCATTCGAGTCTACCTCAATGCGGTGTTTTCAGGTTTTAACCCTATGTACATCTCTGCCAGAGCCACCTCTACCTGCTCGTATCCAGACAGGGATGTATTTTCTTGGAAACCCCTTAATCAAAACTCACCAAATGACCAGGATGATTTTTTATATTTAAACATTTCTATAGGGTTATTCCTAGAGTTTCATACACAAATTTCCACAAAAAACTAAACCATCCTTTGATACCAACTCTAGAATCCCGCCTTTTTATCACATAAATATTCATTACATTTTACAAAACCGAGGATCATTAAGGTTTAGTGTATTGGAAACAAGGAACTTAAAATATGAAAACTTAAAAAATTCTTCTTAAACACTTGAAAGGATTATACTTATGTTCATCATAGGTTAATTACTACATCTCATAACCTGGGGACATACATCCAAATAAAGGGTGAGCATAAGGCCCAGTAAGGGAAACAAGGGGAAACATTTAACATTTGAATATGAGATACATCAATAAAGTCATGAAAAAGATCTTTAAGGCATGAGAAAGAAATCATGAGGCAAATAAAAATAAAAATAATTTATTTCATAACATTAAGATGTGGCTACAACATTTAACATAGACAATCATGAACATATCAACAATGTCCATCCCCAATGTGTCATTTGAAAATTACCAAGGTTATTCATCAAGGTATCGTTAAAATTGTAATGTCTAGTGGTTACATCATTACCCAATGTGTTGGAGTGCTATCAGGTTACACCCTTAAATTTGTCTTTATTATCATGGTAGACACATATATAATCATCATAAATTTCATAAATAACCCATATAGCATAAATGAAATGGTTTTCCTTTCATAATCCTAACGTTTTAAAAATTGCTTTAAAGACATGATCTTTATGTCACTTTAAACCCACGGAAAAGGAAAGCGGGCTTCATGTATGTGAATAAAAGATATTAAAATAGAACATTCAGATATATATGTGAATAAACATGTAGAATAAATAGTTTCGAGTATTCACTTAATAAAACAAAATAATTTGAGAAAAAGAGAGAGTCATTTTGAGATGAAAATTCTACAGCATAACAGCTATGTTACAGGGTTTTAGAAAATATTTAAAAGAGAGGGGACATGGGTCACGCACTCATAAACGTTCCGTAAAATAGAATAGGGACAGAATATAATAGTTATAAGAACACGGTGATGAAATTTTAAAGACATACTATAGGAAATAAAAAACATTAAAGGAACACAAAAATAAGATTTCTCTCATGAAAATTCGGCAGCCTAACAGCGTCATTTAAAACATCAAAAAAATGAATTAACAAGATCAAATAGGGTATCTAAAAAAATGAACATAAAATATATTTATCATTGATATAGTGATAATAACCCAACATAATAAAAAGGAACTTGAAAGACTTGACATGAAAATAGAACTTGAAAACAAGAAGGGTGAAAGAATCCCTTAAAAATTCGGCAGCCTAACGGTGCCACTTAAACATTCATAAAATGAGATTATGAGAGCAAGAAGGGGTCTCTCATCATCTGAACATGAAAAGGACATTAGGATGAATATAAAATAAAATCATCCAACATAATAACATGGATCATAAAATAAATGACATAAAAGTGAGTACTTTGAATGAAAGAGAGAGGTAGGATCCCTTACCTTAAAATGTAACTCATAAAACTCAAAGGATGGGACCTTAAGGGCTTTGGGGCAGCTTGGGAGGATTATTTGGGAGGTAATGAGACCAGAGAATTGTTGGGAGAGATTTGGGAGTGAAAACGGAAGGAGGAAAGGGTGGTTATTTATAGGGAAAGTGAGGGGACAATGCATTAATTGCCAAGGGACACCTCGTTGGTGGTTTTAGCAAAACCATGGGCTTGCCCATGGTTTTAGCCACATGGGACCCCCATACAATAATAAAACCATTTATTAGGCTATCCCTTAAAATATCTCATCACATCATCATGATGCAGTTATGATGTCATTAAACACCCATAACTTAAAAACCGTATTTTCGTTATTCATTGAAAATTCCACTTTCTTAGAAAAATCCCAAAATTTTACCTTAACCAAATATCGATGCTCTGATTTCAAAAATAAATTTTATTTTCTAAAAATATTTTTCTAAATATTTTTAATTTACTTTTTGATTAAAAACACTATTCACAGAAAATTCAATTTTTCAGAAAAATCCCCAAAAATTAATTTAACATAATATCGATGCTCTGAGTTCAAAAATAAAGTCAATTTTATAAAATAAAAAATATAAATATTTTTAATTTATTTTTTAATTAAAAACACTATTCACCTGAAAAAAACTAATACTTGACTAATAATTTTTGAAACCATTATTTTACCATTTTATTGAATCACATTACTTAATCAAGGTGCCTGTATTATATTAGTACTTTCTTTAAGTGAGATTACTAATCCATTTTTTCACATTACTAATCCAAAGCGTAAAATCACTATTCATAATTTACAATTCATCAAAAATTATGTTGATCTTATTATACTCTAACTTTCGTACTGAACATAATTGTATAAGACCATTTTTTGAAAATCGTTACACATAAATAATTATCTAAGGTTTACATAAATATTTTCAAATATCATTTTTCTAGAATTCATGAAAAATATGTATACTATATTTATTCGGACATTTGAAAAATTCAAAAACTTCATCACAAGAAGAAATCACAATTTTTATTTAAAACAAAGGATTACACAAGGAAATTACGATCTTGTTACATATCCACTTATAACACCATCATAGTACCTAAGAGTAAGGCGTTCTAGGGTGATAGAATCTGAGGGCGGCTCAGCCAACATCGCACGAGTAGTTATTTCTATTAGCATGAACTTATCACGAAGGCAATTCCGTTCCAGCTTCACACGATGATGTTTGGCTCGGGTTTGGCCAAGAGCAAAGCCCAATCATGCTTCCTCCTTCTCATGTTCTGTTAGATGGGCTTCGATTGGCCCAAGACTACTGGATGTGGCCATCGAATCTTCTTTCTATATTAATTAACCAAGATCACTTGTATTTAGAGACAACAATCGCAATATTTAGTTTCAACAGTTAAATTGATCAATGGTAATATAACGGTCGAAAGACAATGATCTCATTTTAATTATACTCATGTTATCAAATGAAATAGTTTTGTTGAGTGTAAAAATAAAATAACACACTAAATTAGGAAACAAGATTTATTCAAAATTTCGGATCGTTACACAAGTGGCCCATGTAGGGTGTGATTATTAACTTAGTACATCACCACCAACGTGATTTTATATTAAATCTATAATTATATAGTGTATGAAAAAAATATAAATAAAAATGAAACACACACAAATTTAATATTTAACTTGATCCACTTGTGATCAATAACCACAAGTGAGGATATAGCTGCTTCAACCAATGTCAACATATCTCTGAAAACATTCCCTAATTATATATTTGGATTACAATAGATTTTTTAAAATATATATTTATAGTGGAGAGGACCCATGAATTAATGAATAGGTGTCCCTTGAAGAATATCATACCTATAGAGCCCTCAGGAAACTAAATTTGTTTTATCACATGTAACTCATTCCATTCAACATGTCATGTGACTCCAATCAAGTATCCAACGTCCTAATGGTATTCCCATCAAAATTCATAGGTCCCTCGGACCTCAACTATGAAAGTCACCATTAGCTCAACAGTTTGGCATCCCATGGTATAATGATATCCATCCTCCCATATATAATAAATAACAATTAGCTCAGGATCCCTATGTCCTATGGAATAATGATATTTGACCACGAATAATCCTATCCAATCAGCCTCAAATATAATTGGGATCTTTATCCCCCAACCAATGGTCTCGACACCATCACTCAATGGTCCCTCACTATTAACATTTTCATAATACAATGAGCACCTCTTCCATAATTGATGGTCAACACCATCCCCTAATCCATTGTATTTATAGAGGTCTCCACCAAAACTGAGTGAAATAACCCACCTTAACTAATTCCTATCTTTGTTCACATGAATCCAAAGTGTGTAGGCCAACAATACAGAGTTAAAATCATTAATAATACCTAATCCACATCATCCGACACCTTGAGAAAATGTGACCACGTCACTAAGTCCCAATGGTCATCGCCATTAAAATCCTTATATGCCCTGCCCTAATATTTATGACCTTGCACCTTAGCCTAGTGATCAACATAACTACATGAATAAATGGTATACTAGTTCATCTTAATGACCATGTTGTCTTAGTCGCAATGATCAACATCACCTCAGTACATTGATCTATACCCATCACATTCTCATTGAACTATAATGGTCATATTATAATTTAATTTATTATAATTACACAACTAGCATAAACTACCCAATTCGTCAAAATTTCATTAACAATCTTAGTATATATATATATATCAGATAGGGTATACCAAAAAACATCCCATAGAAATATTTAATCAATTTAAAATAATGTATTCATTTATTAAAGGATTCCCATGACCAAACTAGTGTGTGTATTTAAGAACTCATCCCATAAGGTATATAAAATTAATGAGGAATTTATGAAATAACTACCCTAGACATGTAAGTGATATCTCATTGAATATAATCCTATAAATAAATTAGAAACTAAATAAATAAATATTTTATGTGAAAACCCTCAAAATAAGGAAAAATATATAACACATATTGAAAATTTCATTTGGGGAGATAAACTAAAAAGAGAAACAAGTGGATTATAGGAAATACTAAGAAAAATATATATCCACCAATGAATCTTGATTAGGATTCCAAAAAAGTGAGAGGGCTAAAATCCTAGGAAGAGGGAAATGAGAGATCCACAACTACTAGGGGGATGGATCATGCATGTGAGAATAAAAAAAGTATAAGGGTTTTTAAAAGGGGGTGTGGAGTTAATTTACCACTTTATAAATGGGTGAATGTTTAAGTCACATGGTTTGTATAACCTTACAGAAACTATTATCTCCCTCTATCAAATGGGCCATGCACTTTTAAACAATTCACACTATTTTGTTGCCCGACATTTCAACATAGTTTGCCCAGACAATGATCCAACCATGTGTACCTACTGCATATGTGGCACTAAGTCTTAAACCATTGACCATGATATAATGTTTAAAGATCATTAATCCCAATAGAGAACATTTGAAAACAAAGTTTTAGATAAAACAATTTCAATAATGTATATAAAAATAAAAGGAACACATTATTCTATTGGAATAACTAAAAAATACATGATATATTTCCCATTATGGATAATAAACTCTGAGATCAAATATTATATTACAAACTTGTGAAATCTTATTTATTTCCCAAATACAATCATAAAAAATTGAATAATTAATAATGAAGGGAAAATCATATTCAACAGGGTTTCCCAGAATACATGAGAGCCCATTAAATACTTTTCTCGAAAAACATATATCCCACCCTTAAAAAGTTTCATAAAATATCTTAAATCAAAAGCTTTAGTTTCCACCTTATGAGATCAAATGATTTCCAAAAAATATATTTTCAAAAATAAATGTCATTTAGCTACATTGTGACTTTATCCTTATATTCATCATTTTAATAGAATCATATAACTATATAATTACTACATCTCTTAGGAGAAACATTTTAGAGGTAAACTCTATAACTTTTCCCAATGAATTGGAGAGCTATATCACGATCACCCATTATCAGAACAATATGAGGCTCATCACTAATTGTATAAAATATAAAAAAACAATAACATGTATAAAAAACTAAAAAACATTCATTTTAATTTTGAAAACATGTAAAATATTATTTTGAACCCATTTGTATAAACACTTTTTTGATGTAGGTTAAACAATTAAGATTAAAAAAATTATATGTAAAGTATTACAATGAAATTTTCCCACAAGAATAAGAAATATTTTTTTTCTAAAAAAACATTAAATATTATTGAGTAAAAATCACAAAAAATGATGGTCATGATGATCATAATATAAACTAATAAAATATATGTTAAAAATGATTCCTTTCAGAGCCTTTTAAAAATATAAAAAATATACCATTTGGAAAAAAATTAAAAATTAATATTTTAAATCCATCATAATGAAAGTCAAAAATGATTTCAAATAAAATTTAAAATATATTCCATTATATTAATAATATACTTGAATCATTCTAAATAGAATCGATATAGATGAGTAAGGGAAGAAATACATTAAAATATTTAAAATAAGGATTTTATGTGTAATCATTTAACACTCCAGTAACTTTTGAATCAAAATAAAATTGAATGTCAAAAATGTATATAATTTTTAAACCACATGAATTTTAGTAAATTAATGTGAAAATTAATCTATGTGGTAGTTAATAATTTATAGTAAAGACAACTTGTGGTGAAAATTGAATAAGCCTCAATGAAAGGGAATTGATATAAGAAATCACATACCGCAAGTCTCACTCATCATGTACTTTCATTAATTAGTTTATAATAAAATTATATTAATTTTATTCATGTATAAAATCCTTTCTCATTTTTATAACCTTATTATTATTCCTTTTATTTTATTTGTTACCATGAATTATATAGTTACTATTTCGATTAAGTTCATGAATAATGTTTTGAGGACATTCAGTTCATAATCCTAAATAAATTTTAATAATTTAATGTTTAATAGAAAGGATTAATATTTCATAATACAATGACAATAAAATTATATACATGACCATTAAATTACATTTAATATAAATAAAATAATATTAATATATTCCAAAATCAAACAGTTCAATATCTTTTGAAAATTATGATTATACATCACTAGTACATAAAATAATTAACATTATTTGATTCATTCTTGATTTTCATTATAAATCACTCACTTTATAATTAGTACGTGTAATCACATTATGATATAAATCAGAAAGTGGTGCGATAAAATCTAACCAAGGGGAGGGATAACATATAAGGAATAAGTGGCACAAATCAATAGTGCATGGTTGAGAATAATCATCACAATTATACCATTAGCAAGGTATCCTCATCATAATAATGATCAAATAATTTTATGATGGAATGGAATGTGACAAATGAATAATAATGTAATATCAAAACAAACAGATGAAATACCACACATAGTTTTGAGTACGGATAAAATAATTTTCACCTATAATATATGCTCATAAATTATAACAACAAAACTATTAATAATGCTTGCATCATTTTGTAGGAGTAATACACATAATAAAATGAGATATATCACATTATCAAATTAATTTGTGGTATATATATTTTATATCCTCCCTATCACATCAAGAAATTACCCATAATCACATTTCCCACATTGGAAGAGAACATATATCAATCATAGTCCTAAAATAAACACATAAAAGAAATGGGTTTCATAGTGGTTTTGTAAATCATTCATTCAATAATAATCTTTGGGTTTACTAAATGAATAAGTGAAATCAAATTATATCATTGGATATCATCATTTTATTGTGGAAAAGAAACAAATCAAGATGAGTCAATTCGATGTTTTTGGAAAATATAGTCATTATAATGTTTAATTAAAATTTGATTATAAATCATTTCAACAGGGAAAGAACATTTATATCCCTAAAAAGAGAAGGTGGAGAATAGTTAAAATAAATTTCAAGGATATTAGAGGAATATCCATTATAAAAATAATTTAAATGTGTCCATAAACTAAAAATAAAGACTTGGGATCGAAAATCCCTTTACCATAAAGACTATTATGTTTCACCATGTATACACATCTTATAAAATAAACATAGGTTTTTTAACACATGAAATAATAAGTGAATTATATTCATTTATATCACTATTAATATATTATAATTATTGGATTCTATTTTATAATACTAGGTATAAAACGTTAATTTTTTCGAGGCCATGCTGTTTTTAAATTACCATATTTTGTTTCTATATTGATATTTTTTTAATGATTATTATTAAATAAATGAAATTAATTATATAAGACTAAAATAAATGAAATTAAATATTTATGTATTATATAAAATTCATACTATATATAAATTATTGTGGGATAATAATAGTGTTTTAAATGTCCTCATAAAATGATGATCGAATATTGATAATACATTTTTAAAAGATATTGGAAGAGAAGATTTGTAGTACCCCCCCCCCCCGTTTATGGTACGTAACTCTTTATTTGTGAATTTTTAGTATATAAAGTGTATGGGTGATGTTTTGGAGAGTTTTTAATAAATTTGTATTTTTAGGTCTTTTCAAAGGGTGCATGGGTGGTGCAAAATTAGTGGAAACCATGAAAATTTCATAGGAAACCATGAATAATGAGATAGAGGGCTCTTGGTAGGTTCATGATTAAGAATTATATTTTGGACAAACCATGTGGCCAACCAATAGAAACCATGTTATAATGGACAGTGTGCAATGTCACAGTTGGCACATGGTTTGAAAACTATGTGAGCCAACCTTGTGAGGATCCACATTGAGGCAGTAGCTGGGAAACATTTAGTGCATTATTTCCTTTACCAAGTGACAAACAATGCATGGGTTATAAATTAGAACCAAAAAAAGTGAATCTAAGTCAGTTTTTTGGTTTAACCCCTAATTTGTGCCCCAAATTGACCCTACCTTAGCATTTATTCTGATATAAGGCTAATGAGGCTTCTCCCATCAATACAAATGCGATACGATGACTTCTCCAAATTCTTTGAAGCCATATTCTCATGGAAATTCATCATTATTGGTTGTTCTTTGTGGTTTTTTTATGTAATTTTCAATATATCTCGGTTTCGTAGATATACACTGGTTGTGGATATATCTAAGGTAGTGGATGATAAATATGATTTGATTTATATTTTTTTGATTTTAGGGGAAGATATCTAAAGTGTGTTTTTGGAGTTTCAACCCGTGTTCGTGGATGTTTTTTGTTTCATTTATCATTTTCAACAAATTACTAAGTTAGGTGGCTTCTATCATAACTCAAATATTTATAATAATAATTTTTTGTTTAAAATTGAATGTTTGTTTTGTTTTAATTGATTATGAAATTGATGTTCATGTATGGTAAAAACCCTCTTTAGTGATGGTTGTGGATTTTTCATGGAATTGTGGAATTATTGTGCAATGTGATTTGATAAATGATTTTAAAATGTTGATTTAAAAATTGTTTATTAGTTTGATTCATGTTAAATGGTTTTATAAAATTTTTCCATAAAAAATAATGTTTTATCAAAATGGATTTTCCATTTAAATGGGCTGGGAATTTAAATGGATTTGGAATTTGAATGGTTTTTTCCTGATTGTATAGGCATGATTTTTGGGAATACATGGTGGTCTGTGTTCATATTTTATTATGAGGCTTGGTGGAAATATGACCTTATGCTTTGTGTAAAGTTGTAATGGAACACAAGATTTAATTACCTTGTGATGACTTGTTAGATCAATGATAAAATACTCCTGAGTATAGAATTTTCATAATGATGCATTCATGGTTGAATGCATGGGTTTGTGGATTGGAATGGGTTATGCCAAATGGAATTCATTAAATGGTTTTAATAAAATTATTTGGTTAATTTTATAGGAATTTGTTATTATTTTGAGGAAAATATTTTATCTATGGAACTTGATTATATTAAGATATAAAAAGTTTTAGAAATTTTTTATGTAAAATATTTTATATAAATATTTTCGCCAGTTATATCCTAGTAGAATGAGTAGAGAAGCAATTTCAGGAAATCCTAATGAGTTTTATTACTAACCCATGCTTTGTCACTTTATGGATTTCATAGGATTTATTTATCATGACATGTGAAAAGGAGAAGTATCACACTTATCTAGAGACACTTAGTGATACTTGAGCTATTTTGCGGAGTATGACATTGATCAGGTCAAGAAATTTGGATTTATGGTTGTATTTGAGTTTTTTTTCTTGAAGTCTTCCACTATTAACATGGTTATTTTATAGTCTTCTACTATTGTAATCTTTGGAGTTGGTTTTTATATAATTATATTCTTGTGTTGTATTTAATTTTTATCATCAATCATGTAGTGGTTTATTTGATTTTGACATGTTTGGTTGGTTGTTTTATTTTAAATTGTAAAATCACCCCCAATTTTAAATGAATCCCTTGGAATTTATTTAATTACTTTGGCATCTAGGGGATGTCTCTTAAGGTCAACAAATGTTCTTTCACCTTCTCAATATAGTGAAGTGGTATGATATGTTAAAAATATTATCCATTTATTCTGATCTGAAATCTATTTTAGAAAAGAGGTATCAGTGTTGGTCCTTCCAATTGTAGTTTTAGAACAACTGTTCATCAAATATGTTGGTATTGGAGATGAAATTCTTTCTGGTATATTCCTTGTGTCAAGTTGTTATAATGGTGTAGGATTGTTGGGAATTCAATTATAGGGAATAAAAATACATAGCTATCCCGTTTATGAAGATATTAAAGTTACCAGGAAGTTCGGTACATAAGTTTTTTGGAGACACATACAGTATTTGGAATCTCATTGTAATTGGTTCAGCCAATGAGATGAGCGTGAAATGCATTATAGAGGAACAAATTCCCACCAGAAGTGCATATTTCATTTTGAGTAGTGACATAGGATTTGGTTAAATATATTGATTTTTGAAAAAATGTTGAAATTGATTTAAAATGTGATATTTTTAAAAGAGTATGATTGTGATATTTTAAAAATCTGTTGATTTACAAAAGAAATTTTAATTTATTTTTAAAATGTTTATAAAGGGAAAAATATTGATTTTGGAAAGCACTGTTGAGATAATATGATGTGGATGAATTTGAAATGTTATGAGTTCAGTAAATACATAGTGAGACTTATGAAATTTGTTGTTTGTATAAAAAATGTCACTTAGTAGGCATCATGGAATGCAAGCAGAGGTAGTTGATTTGAATGTAGTTTCACCTGAGACATAGGTGAACCAATATATAGTTTAATGTATTTTCATAGAATTTCAGGATATGGAAATTTGGAATAGAATTAATGATCCAAGAAAAGTGGATCATTTTTTCTGATTATAGAAATAGAATTATAATGACCCAATGTTTTAGGAATGGAATTCCATTCTTATAATTATGAATTATAGTATAATCTCATTAGGAATAACAATGACATATTATGATAATGAATACTATGTGACCATTAAACATAAATTTTAACTTCTATGTTTTGATTTTCAAAAATTTGACATACACAGTTGTGATCAGAAAGATGATTGGGGTCCGATAGCAAAAATTAAATTTTTGGTGAATAGTAACCTACCCTTATGAATAGTAACCTACACTTATGAATAGTAATAGGACCATTATGAATATTAAATTTTCAAAATAATAGTAACCTTACCCATTAATAATTAAATAAATTTTAAGCAACTTACAAGCGACAATTTGATGATAGTAAATGTATTAGTATTTTTGTAATTCATAAATAATTAATTATAAACAATTAATTAATTTAAAAGAAATTTTATTGTCTTAAAATGTGTTCATAAATTAACCATTATATGTATTCTAGTTTTAATATAATTTTATAAAACCGTACGTAATTTTTCAATTCATTATAAAATCAGTTTTAATTTTAAAAACTATATTTTTCAAGTAAATTATGAATTAAATTAATAATTAAATTAATAATTTTTAGAAAGTTATTTATGAAACATGGACTTAATTTTTTGATTCTAAACATCGATAAATGTATGTGTTAAATTTTTGGGATTTTTTTTTGAAATACTTGAATTTTCGATGAATAGTTTAATTGCATTATTTACAAAATAGGCTAAATAAACTAATTATAGTGTAATGCATGATGTCATAATGATGAAAGGCCAATTGGTTCGGGTTCATAAGATAAAATTAATTTTCTTGGTCATGTAAGACTCACTATTCCTTTTCTTGTGGAGAAATAAAAAATCATTGAATATTATATTGAGAAATCCCCTCTCCCCTCCACCATAAATACCACCCTTCACACCCTAATTTCATCACACCTCTCAAGCTTAAATACTTATATAAACTATACCCAAACATCTTTCATAACACCTACCCCATTTTCAATAGATTCTGGTCTCATCAAAATACCAAGCCTAGCTTCCTTATGGAGGATCTCATGAGGAGGTTTCAAAAGGCCATTCCTCCCTCTCTATAGTTTTCCTTTAAATTTCATTCAATTTCACGTTCATTTCTTATACTCTCCACACCTATCTTCATCCAAGTGGTATGGTAAATCAATTATTACACATATAGTAGAGTTTTATGATACTAATGAGTTATTATATCATTGAACTCCTTCTCCTCTTTTTTTATTTTATAAAAGAGAACGTTGTTCGTGAGGTGTTAATTTATCACCTTCAAGAACGACATGTTTTAAATTTCCATTAAAGATTTTAGATCTGGTCATGAATCTATTTTTATTGTTTAACCATATTAGGTTATATGTAGTATATCATATTTCATGTTCTATTACTAACTTAGGTGCATATCACTAAATGATTAAACAGAACAAGTTCGTTGTGGTCAAAAAACCACCCAAATTAACCCAAACAATCATCAATTTATTCTTATCTAATGATTCAGAAACAATGTATGTAATATAATTCATTATAATATCATTTAAAATTAGTGACTATCATTAATAACATTTAATATATTTTCTTTATTTTTACCCATGTTCTACAAAATCATCCAGTTTTGAATACATGTGAGCTGCTCAAGAAAACCAAAAAAACAACCATTCCAGGACAATGTTTTATAAACTCTATAACTCATAAAAAGAACCATAAAATAACATAATGAAACCATAATAAACCATATTCATGTAAACAAATTTCTTTAATTGTCAATTAATGAATATAATGTTGTTATACATACATTAAAGTGAAAAAAGAATTTAGATTCAAGGTAAAGGGAAAATCTTGAACCCAACATTCTTTCTTCGGGTTCTCCCCCTTTCACACAATTTAATGGTCATTCATTATGAATAATTTTTTTCATAAATTTATTAACTTTTCTGGTATACACATGTTTTATAATTATTTTTATTTCAAAAAAATGTCTTCCAAAATAAACCTTCTTCAAAAACACACCTTTTACTTCTCACTCATTGTTGATGGTTATCATCTCAAGTATGTTATTCCCACATAATTTTGGGAACCCAATGATTATGAATGTGTTCTTATGAGATGAAAACCATTCCTTTACATCGGTTATTTATGTTCATTTTTTATATAAGATCATTTTTACATTCATGATAAATGATAATGTTATGATGTAACGGGTGCGCCTAGAATTATATAGCCCAATATGAATGTTCCAATGTGATGGGTGCACCCGAAATTATTCAGAGCTCCAATGCATGAGGTAATGTGTTGAATCTCAAGAGTTAATGTGAAATTATGTTTTAAAAATATTCTATCTTTGTTCACAAGTATGTTTGGTAGTTAACCACTATGACATGGTGTGTCATATTTTTGAAATGCCACATTTCGAGTCTCTTATTAATGCTTCCTCTCATGTTCATGATCCTTTGCCTATGTTACAGTTTTTCTCACGCATTGTTACATTTTTCTTATCTATCCTCTTAAAAGGATTTTATCTCACTCCTTTTGATGTATATCATCAGGTGACTACATGTACTAAAGAGTGGTGTTGTGCCTATAAGATGCTAGAGAAGAAGGAATTAAATAAATTTTTATGCTTGATGTTGTAATTTTTATGTATGGTCCTAGTTTTCCCAAGACACTAAACCATTGGATCTTCTTTATGTAGTGATATTTTTTCGTCTTTAAAATTGTGTAATTGTAATCTAAGAAAAGGCTATGTCTCTATATTTGGTATTAGAGGCAAGGTTTAGTTAATTTTGGAATTAGGATTAGTGAATTTTAAAGAAACCCTCTAGCATGAGACTAAGTACAAATATACAGAAAAAGAATATTTAAATAGGGATCCCATATGTTATTATTTCAGTATAAATCATACAAATTAAATAGTTATTCATGAATATTTGACTAATTTTTTGTCCTATCCTTTTCAATTTTAGAAAATGGTGAGAACCATGAGAAACCAGGCCAACAACTCATGTGAGGGTCAATACAACGATTTCCCCAATGACATAACCAATGATTTTGGAGGTGGAGTTCAAAACATCATGAAGATTCTTACCCAACTATCTTAGGTTATGAAAAATAAACATAAAAATGGAGAACTTCATTTTTCACCAAGGGGGGAGCAACCAATTATTTAGTGTTTTTTGATCCAACGACCACTGACATATTAGTGGATCTTCAGATCCACTACTTGCGGAGTAGTGGGTCAACTCCATGGAGAAGATATTTTCTGTGCTTCAATGTTCTAAAATGGAGAAGGTGACACTATCAGTATATCATATAAATTTAGAGGCCGATCAATGGTGGGTTTGGATTAAGAAGACGAATCTAAGGGAATAAATTAATGAGATGGAATGGGAAGACTTTAAGATAATGTTTCTGAACAAGTATTTCCCAAGAACTCGTTGCATGAATATGGAGAGAGAATTAATATATCTCATGAAAAAATAAAGATAATAATTCACAACCTATGAAGAGAATTTATCATGGATTTCAATGTATGCTTCAGGTTTTGTTATATAAAATGATAGAGAAATTGATAGATTCTTTAGTGGATTGAAACCACACATTTGGAAAGCTCTTGTAATTTGAAACTTTGGGAGTTATGAATATGTTATTAAATTTGATCTCAAAGTAGATATGTAGCTTGAAGGATGGTCCCATGGATTTGGTGATAAGTAATTAAATATGGAGTTTCAATCCAGTGGATATAATGACAATGTTTGGAAGAAAACTCAACGACCCACATGCCAAAAATGTTAGAAGTTACACCTTGGGAACTGCCTCAAAAGGACTGGGAAGTACTTCATGTGTGGGAAGGAAGTAAACCATGATCAATAGTGTCGAAAAGATATGAAAATGAAGGAGACTGTGGTGGATGAAAGGAGAGAACCACTCATGGTTCAATGCTACTTCTGTTGGAAGGAAGCGAACTATACAACACAATGAACTAAACATCGAGTTATCAAGGGTAATCACTGTCAACAACTACCAAAGCCAAAGGAACAAGGGAAGGATTATTACATCAGTACTGCGGATGTAGAGCATGATAATGAAATTCTACAAGGTAAAACTACTATTCATGAAAGAATGGAAAAGTCTTATTTGATTCAGGTTCTACGCATTCCTTCATATCTTGAAAGTTTGCAAGAACTTTAGAATCGAGGCCCTGAAACCTTGAAGTAGAGATATCTATAAAAACACTATGGGGTGAATTCATTTCTACATGAGTGTTTTACTCTTCTCTTGTAGTCATATATGGTATGATTCTTCCAATAAGTCTTGAAATACTTCTAGTCGTGGAATTCGATGATATAATGGGACTGGATTGGCTCTCATTATATAGAACACATATCAACTTTCGAGAAAGGAAATATATTTTCATATTATGAACTATCCCATTCTCCTCAAAAAATGCAAGGAAGATCGTGAATATCGCATGAAAAATCCTTCAATTGTGCGGGTGTTGATTCTATATGAAGAAGCATACCCATCCCAAATTGTTGAGTCAATGGATAGTACCTACCTTTTTAAATTCCGATTATGAGTGAATACAGTGACGTATTTCATGAAGAGTTTCCTGGAATTCCCCCATATCGGGAGGTAGAGTTCTCAATATAACTCATATATATATCTACTTTTATCTCAATGTTTCCCTATAGGATGGCTTCTATAGAACTGGAGAACTTAAAGAAGAAGCTACAAGAGCATCTGGGAAAAGGGTTCATACGCCCTAGTGCATCCCCATGGGATGCACTAGTGCTCCTTGTGAGGGAGAAGGATGGAACAATATAGTTGTGTATCGATTACCAGGAACTCAACAAGATCACCATAATGAAAAAGTATCCTCTTCTAAGGATTGATGAATTTTTTGATCTGTTGGGAGGATCTCAATACTTCACAAAGGTTGATCTTTGATCTATATATCATCAGCTAAATGTGAAGAAGGAATATATTCAGAAGACTAACTTCCATACAAGGTATGGGCACTATGAGTTTCTGGTGATGCCCATTGGACTTAGTAATGCCCCAAAAATATTTATGTATTTGATGAGTATTGTCTTTAAAAGTTACCTTGACAATATTTTGGTAGTGTTTATTGATGATATTATCATATACTCTAAGAGAAAGGAGGAACATTAAGAATATCGTAGACTTTTGTTGGTGACATTGAGAAAGGGTAAGTTGTACGCTTAGTATAGAAACTGTGACTTTTGGAATAATAATGTCACATTCTTGAGACATTTGATCACAAGTGAGGCAATTTATATGGACCCTTAAATAACAAAGGTGATTGAGGAATGGACTAGTCCCTCTAGTTTCACAAAAATATGTAGTATTCATGGATTAGCTGGGTACTACCGACATTTTGTTATAATATTCTCATGATTGTCAAGACAGCTAAGCAGGTTCATAAGGAAAGGGGTAAAATATGTTTGGATAGAAGAATGTGAGGGAAGATTCAAGGAGATAAAGAGAAGGCTGATCACTACACCTATACTCACACTACTTAAAAGTGAAGAATGTCTTGTGATATACAGTGATGATTCAAAGAAAGGATTAGTTTGCGTACTCATGCAAAATGACAATGTGATAGCCTATGCCTCACGGCTGTTGAATATCCATGAGCAGAACTACCCGATGCATGACCTAGAGTTGGCAGCCATGATTTGTTCCCTGAAAATCTAGAGGCACTACCATTATGGAGATAAGTATGAAATATACACCGACCACAAGAGCCTAAATAATATATTCACACAAAAGAAGCTCAACAGAAGTCAAAGGTGATGGTTAGAGCTAATCAAGGATTACAATTTCTCTATTCACAATCATCCAGGAAAAGAGAACAAGCTAGATTATTCTCTAAGTAGAAAATAAGCTACTACTCTATCCATGTTACGAATTGAGAAAGATCATATATTCATGGATATGAAAAGGATAAATTTAGAAATCATAAGGTAAGTTGATATATCCTACCTTTCCCAATTGATTTTGCAACCATCCATCTATGAAAATTTTAAGGAAGCACAAAGGGATGACATGTAGATACAAAAGTGGGTGAATGAATTAATGGAAGGGATGCTGAAAAAGTTCCATATCAATAATGATGGTGTGACTCGGTTTGGAACGTGACATTGTGTGGCTTCATCACCAAGGACAAAGAAGGGGGTATTGGATAACACACATAGATCAACATTCATTATCCATCGTGGGAGTATAAAGATGTATTGTGATCTATGAGAACACTTCTAGTGGGATTACATTAAGAATGAGATTGAAAAATATATATCAAGGTGCTTGGTATGTTAGCAGGTTAAAGAAGAGTGAAAAATCTGAAGGGATGAAGCATCCACTTCCTATATCATTGTGTAAATGGGATAATGTCACTATGGACATTGTCATGGGTCTCCGAAATAAGTCGATGTAAATAATGTGATATGGGTTGTGGCTGACCGACTCACCAAGACTGCCCATTTTATCGCTATTTGGGAAGAAATGACACTTGAAAACATTAATACATATATGTTAAGGAATTTGTGAGACTGCATGGATTTCCATTCTCAATTGTCTCTAATCAGGATCCAAGGTTCACATCTAGATTCTGGAAGAGTCGTCAACATGATTTGAGTGCTGAATTAAATTTTAGCATGACCTATCACCCCCAAACAGAAGGCCAATATGATAAGACTATTCAGAATCTTGAATATATGCTAAGATAATGCTCTCTAGAATTCAATGTTAGATGGGATAAACATATCCAAATAGTTGTTTTCTCATATAACAATAAATTCCACTCGAGTATTCATATGGCTCCGTATGAAGATTTTTATGGAAAGTGATGTAGAACTCCAAACAGTTGGGATGAGGTTGGAGAAAGAAAGCTACATAGACCTGATCTTTGGAATGCGATGATAGAGAAGGTTCAGGTCATCCAGAAACACATCAATGATGCTCAGTTTCTGAAAAAGAGCTACAATGACAACCATCGAAGGGACTTGGAGTTTGACATTGGAGAAAAATTCTTCCTTTGAATATCAACATGCAAGAGATTCTTGTGGTTTGGAAAGAAAGGGAAGCTAATCCCATGGTACATTGGCCTCTATGAGATCCTTGATGGAATATGATCCATGGCCAATTGGCTTTTACTTCCCCCAAATATATCTCAAGTTCAATATGTATTTCACATATCACTCTTGAGGAAGTACATACCATATCCCACACATGTACTGAACTCAGAGGTGGTACAACAGAAACATGGTCTCTCCTTTGAGAAGCATCAAGTAGAGATTCTAGATCTGAGAGATAGGATTCTACACAACCATACGACCAAACTTGTTAATGTGTTATGGAGGAACCATATGTTTGAAGAATAAACATGGGAACTAGAAGAGGCGATGATGTATATGTACCCTCACCTGTTTTTGTAATGTAACATTTCGACTGTGAAATTTCATATGGGGGGTAAATGTAACGACCCAAAGATTTATGAATGGAATTACCTTCATAAAATTATTCCTTATAGTATAATCCCATTAGTAATCACAATGAAATATTATGATAATAAATACTATGTGATCATTAAATATAATTTTTCCACTTCAATGTTTTCAATTTCGAAAATCTGACATACACTGTTGTGATTAGTAAAATATTTGGATTCCAATAGTAAAAACATAATTTTTGGTGAATAGTAACCTACCATTGTGAATAATAACCTAATATTATGAATAGAAATATGACCTTTATTAATATTTAATTGTCTAAAATAATAGTAACCTTGCCCATGAATAATTAATGAAAATTATGATATCTTATAAGTGAAAGTTTGACCATAGTAAAAGTATTGGTAATTTTATAAGTCCTAAATAAATAATTATAAATAATTAATTAATTTAAAATAGAATTTATTTTCTTTAAATTTGTTCATAAATTAAAAATTCTATTTATTATAGTTTTATGATAATTTTATAAGACCTTACTTAATTTTTGTAATCATTATAAAATCAGTTTAAATTTTTGAAACCATATTTTTCAACTAAATTATGATTTTAATTAAAATTTAAATAAATCATATACAGAAAAATATTTTTGAAAAATGTAATATATATTTTGATTCTACAAGACGAAAAAATGGATGTGGTAAATTTTTGGGATTTATCTGAAATACATGAATATTTGATGAATAGTTAAATAACATAATTTTCAAAATAAGCTAAATAAGCTAATTATAGAGTAATTCTAGATGTTATACTAATGTTAGCCCAATTGGTTCGAGTTCAAATTATAAAATTACTATTCTTGGTCATCAAAGACTCAATATTCCTTGCATTTTTGATAAATAATATATTATTGAATATTATATTGAGAAATCCCCTCTCCCCTCCACTATACACACCACCCTTCACACACAGATTTCCTCACACATCTCAATATTCATTCCTTGTCTAAACTCTACCCAAACATCTTCCCAATACCCTAACACACATCCATTATCTTATGGTATCATCAAAATACCATGTCTATCTTCCGTAAGGAGGATCTCAGGAGGAGGATTCAAGAGGTAATTCCTCTATCTCTATTTTTACTTTAAATTCCATTCAATTTTAAGTTCATTTATTAATATCTCCCCACTTATATTAATCAACATGGTATGTTAAATCCATTATTATACATATAATAATTTTTTTTGATACTAATGAGATATTATATCATATAAAACCCCACTCTTCTTTTTTATATTATAAAAGAGAATGGTTTTCATGATGTGTTAATTTATCACATTCATGAACAACATGTTTTCAATTTCTTTTACACGTTTAATATCTATTCATGAGACTATTTTTTTGGTTGAACCAGATGATATTATATGTATTATATCCTATTTCATTTTATGGAACTAACTTAGGTACATATTACTAAATGATTGAATAAAACAAGTTCGTTGTGGTCAAAAAACTGCTCAAATTAACCAAAACAACCATCATTAAATTCTTATATGATGATTCACCCACATGGTATATTATATAATTCATTATAAGAAAATTTAAACATGGTAATATCATTAATATTATGATATATTAGTTATGTATGTTTACAAATGTTCTACACAAACTTCCTTTTATAAATACATGTGAGCCGCTCAAAAACCCATTAAAACAAACATTCTCGAACAATGTTTCTTATACACTATTACTCATAAAAATTCCCATAAAATAAAATAATTAAACCATAATAAACTATATTTATGTACAAAAGTTTATGGAATTTTCAATTATTTAATCTAATATGGTTATACAAGACATTAAAGTGAATAAATCATTTAGATATAGTGTTAGGGAAATTCTCGAACACAACTTTATTTCTTTGGGTTCTCCCTATTTCACCACATTTTTTGTATGTACACTACTTAAAAATAATTTTATCTTCATTATATTACATTTGATGGGATATAAATATTTTCTACTGATGTTTAGGTCAATCAAATCTTTTCCAAAAGAAATCTTCTTTAAAAAACTCACCATTTACTTCTCACTACTGGTTGATTGTTATCGTATCAAGTATGTTATTCCCACTTAATATTGGGGACCCAAAGTTTATGAATTTGTTCTTATGGGATAAAACCCATTTATTTACATGATTCCATTATTTTAATTTTTGATATATGTTCATTGTGGCATGCGTGATAAATGATAATGTTATGATGTGATGGGGGTGCCCAAAATTATACAGTTCTCTAATGCATTGGGTAAAGTGATTAATATCAGGAGTTAATGTGAAATTATGTGTGAACAAGATCCTATATTTTTCCACAAGTATTTGAATTAGTTAACCACTAAGACATGATGTTTTATTTTTATGCATTTCCACATTTCAAGTCTCTTATTAATTCTTCCAATCATGTTAATGATCCATTTCCTATGTTATGGTTATGCTCACCCATTGTTATATTGGTCTTATCTATCATATTACTGGGATTTTAGCTCACCCATTTTGATGTATATCATTAGGTGACTACTTGTACTAAAGAGAGGCCAGGTTCCAATAAGAAGCTAGAGAATAAGGAATTAAATAAATGTTTATGCATGATGTTGTAATTGTCATGTATTTTCATAGTTTTGCCCAATACACTAAACCTTTGGATCCTCTATGTGTAATACTACTAATTTTTTTTATCATTAAAATGATGTAATAGTAGTATAAAAAATACTGGGTCGCTATAAGAATCCACCCATTTTTAGGGTGGTTTTTAACTAACATGAATATGTGTGGCTGAATAGGATGAATCATATCATGGATTTCATCGGCACACCGGCATAGTTGAAAGTCACTCTAGAGGAATTTATGCTAGAATATCATGCACACAAGTGGTGGGATTTAGCTGTAAAGGATAAAGTAGATCAATTCATTGGTTTGGAGGATTTGGGAGAATTTTTTAACAAGTAATTTTATCCTTATACATTCAAAATTCAAAGAATGACTGACTTCTTCATCTTGAAGAAGGGAAATATTTTGGTCACAAATTATGTGGGTAAATTCACGAATTTAGTTCATTTTCTCCCAAATTTTCTATTAGTGCATCATTGAAGGCATATATCTTTTAATTGGGATTTAGGTAGAAGCTTCTATAGAAGATTTATATTCTCTGTATTACTAATTATACATAGATGTTCAACAGAGCGACAATAGATGAAAGGGACATCTCAGGAGATATGGGGGGAGGAATTATATTGATAAACATGGGAAATGGTGGGAACTATAATTATGGTGGAAAGATAATGAGAGGATCCTGTTTTTAAGGTGGGATCAAGAATCAAAACCCGATGGTTGGATCGACGAATCTTTCTCAATGACCGATGACTAAAAAATGATGTTTTCAATGTCATTCTGTTGACCACAAGAACAAATATTGTACCAAACCACCAAGATAATTATAAAATTTCAATAAAATGGGGCACCATCAATGCTATTGTTATAGCTATCTATGGTTAGGTGTTTGAGACACTTCCAAGGAATCCCATGCATCGTATGCTTTGATAGGAAATGGGGAGTAGAACAATTCTAATAATTAGAACATAACAATAAATTGTGATTGTAGGAATACAATGATTCTTTATTAAGGGAAATCTCAGTAGGGGAATAATTAGAAAATTGTGGTGAGTGAGAAGTCTTATGAATATGAACAAGTTATTGTGGATTATCTATCTGGACAATCAATTATTCAAGGTATGATTCTTTTGAATTATACCATTAATAAAGCATTGTTTGGTATAGGTGCATCCCATTCCTTTATTGATTATCATGATTTTGATTTGATGATTCTAAATGTTTAGATTATTACTTCTATAATAAAACTTTAAACTCCTCTTTCTCAAAGAGAGTGTCTAGAAATTTATTATAAATCATGTTCTATAATATTTGATCGAGTCAAGATAAAATGGGATTGGTCTGTGCTTGATATAGATTTTTTTTAATATAATCCTAGGCAGAGATTCATTGAAAATGTACAAGGACCACATCGACTATTACACTATAAAGTTCACCCTTTCAATTGAGGATGGAATCAATCATCTAATTCAAGTAGAACTAAATATAAAGGTACGTACAACTAGTTTGTTAGAAATAGAATTTGTAACAATATCTTATCAATTGGTAGAATGTTTTTTTGGCATCGATGGATGAGATCAAGATGAACAATTTTACAATAGTGGTTTATCAGTTTGCAGATGTGTTTCTGGAAAATTTCTCAGGGCTACAACCTATGAAATAGGTAGATTTAACAATTTAAATCCATTCATGGACTGACCCTAATTCTATTCAATATTATTGAATGGAACCAAAAAAATTATGGGAGATGATATTATTATTGGAAGAGATGGAAAACCAAGGTTTCATTCATCCTAGCATGCATCTGTGGGAAGAACAAACATTTTTTGTTGAAAAGGTGAATGGAAATATATGGATCTGTATGGATTATCATATTCTTAACGTAGTCATGATAATGAAAAATTATCCACTTCCATGAATTGATGATATGTTCAATCAATTAGAAAGAAATAAGTGGTTCTATAAGTTTATATACAGTAAGGATATCTCCAATTGTGGGTTCTAAAAAAGGATATGCAAAAGATAACTTTTAAGATTTTATACAGACATTATGAATATGAGGTAATGCCTTTTGGTGTTAGGAACAATCCATCGATAATTATGGCACTGATTAATTAGATATTTCATAGGTATCTTGATTCTTTTTTGTGGTGTTTTTGGATGACGTATTGGTGTATTCTAGGAGATGGGATCATCATGAGCAACACCTAGCGTTAGTTTTGAGAATATTGAGGGATCATTGTCAATATTACATATTATAGAAGTGTGATTTTTTGATATAATAGGTATGATTTCCTGGACATGTAATTTCTGAAAGTGGTGTTCTACGGATCCAAAATGTTAGAGGCTATCATATTTTAGCAACCGCCAAATAATGTATTTGTGATATGAAAATTCATTGGTCAAGCTATTTATTACAGATGGTTTGTTCATGAATTTTCATGACTATATTTTTCTATTAAATCCTTGAAAAGGGATAATTTTCCATTGTAATGGGATGAGGAATGTTAGAAGACTTTTTATGATCTTAAAGTTCATCTTATATCATCACCAATCATGATTTTTTCTTAAATCAAGAAAAGGTTACGTGGTGTATATAGATTCATTAGGATCACGGTTGAGAGTTGTTCTCATGCAGGGAGACCATATTATTACTTATGGCTCAAGGATGTTTCATGTGAATGTGAGTAATTTCCCAGCACATGATTAGGAGTTAGCTATCATAGTCCATTCTTTGAAAACTTGGTTTTATTATTTATTTGTTGACAAATTTAATATATTTACATATCATAAGATCATGAAACATATTTTCTCACAAAGGGATTTGAATATGAGAAAAATAATAAGGATTAAATATATTCAAATGTTTGACTTTAAATTGATGTATGCACAAGGAAAATGAATTTTTTTTGGAAGATTCATTATGTATAAAGTCATATGATAAGATGGAAAAAGAAGATTTAGATGAGTAGGAGTTTATGTCGGTTCTAGCCAACATGCACATGGACTGTGAAGACCTAGGTGAACTTACAGCCTTCTTTCTAGTTTATTGTGTTCATGATTTTGTTTTGATGGTTAAAGAGGCACATACATATGTTTCAAAATGTGTAAATATGAGGTCAAAACTTAATGGGGGAGGCCATTGCAGGTTGTATTTTAGATGGGACATCCGTTTTGTGGTTCGAAATCAGATGGTTGTGCCTATTCCATTTCAGGAAAAACAACTAAATTCATACCACCACTCAAAGTGGTATGTTCATCATAACACAGAAAATATGTATAAGTCATTGAAGGAAATTTTTTTATGAGAAAATATCATAAGGTTTGAGGATGATATTATTTCAATATGCATAAATTGTATGAAAGTTAAGTTAGGGCATTGGTGACCATCATGTATATTAAAATCATTACCTATTCTAGATTTATAATGGGATCAGATAGCTATGTATTTTGTAATAGGTCTCCCATATATGGTTAGAAAACATGATTCCATATGAGTGATAGTTGATCGACTCACAAAGTTTTCCTATTTTATCCTTATTCATGAAAACTATATGGGGGAGGAATTTTCAATGATCTATATCTAAGAAGTGGTAAAGTGTCATGGAATACTAGTTTCATTTATATCAAATAGTGATTAGAGGTTTACATCTCATTTATGAAAATCCTTACAAAAATCCCTTGGGACTCAGTTGACTATGAGTACAGAATATAATAATCAAACAGACAGCCAATCCTATAGTAAAATACAAACATTGGAAGTCATATTATATGCTTGTGTAATTGATTTTGGTGGCTCATGGAAAAAGAACATTCCATTAGTAGATTTATCATAAAAAATAGATATGAGGCCTCAATACATATGGCTCCCTTTGAAGAATTTTATGTGTGACTTTTTCATTATTTACTTTTTTTGGGTGGAAATAGGTGAGTAATCACTAGTTGAGATGAAAATTTTCTAAGAAACAATGGAGAAGATTTAGTTTATCAAAAAATAGAAGGAGATAGCTCAAATTTGTCAAAAATCATATGTCAATCATCATCAATGTACATTTTCATTCTAGGTGAGTGATCATATGTTCTTGTGAATTTCTACAAGGCTTAAAAATCATCATTTTTGGATGCTGGAAAACTTATCTTCTTGATACATAAGCCATTTTGAGATACATAAACAGGTTGGAGAGATGGAATATTAGCAATCATTGCCACCATGGTTCAGTTCATTGCATAATGTGTATTATGTATATCAGTTGAACAAGTATCATCCTGATCCTGATCATGTGATTCAATGGGATCATGTTGACCTAGATTAAAATGATTCATTAGTGCACACGCCTGTGAGGATTGTGGATATGAAATAGAATTTATTTAATGTAAATAGAGTCTATCTAGTGAGGGTTTTGTGGAAACATGGTAATATTTAGAAAGAGAGTTGGGCACATGGAAAGTAAATGAAAAATAAATAGACACAACTCTATATGAGAAACAACTTTTTTATACTTTATAAGGGTGGAAAGGCCAGAGGTGGGGAGAATATTTCAACTCATTTTTAAATATACAACACTTTATTTATTATTTTTAAGTATATAAAGTACATGGGTAATGTTTCAAAGAGTTCAAAATAATTTTAGAATGTTTTTGGGATTTTATAAAGGTGAACTATTGTGAACAGTTAGTGGAAATCATGAAACTTTCCTAGGAATTCATGACCAACAAGACAAAGGTCTCTTGGTAGGTGCGTGGTTATGGAGAACCATTTGGCCAAACCATGAAGCCATCTAGTAGAAGCCATGAAAAGCTAGATAGTGGGATTTGGAATGGTTTGAAAACCTTTTGATCCATCTGTACAGGGTTCCCCCTTGAGATAGTATATAGAACACATATAGCGCATGGTTTACCTAACCATGTTACTAATTATGTACTGGTTAAAAACTAGATCCATAAAAGTGGATCTTGGTTGGTTTTATGTATTAACTCCTCATTTCTTCCCCAAACTAACCATAAATCAATATTTCTTTCTCTAAAATTCTATGGAGGCATCTCTCATCAATACAGAGGCGATTTAGAGGCGTATCTTGGTTCTTTAGAGCATGATTTCCTTGTTAAGTCATTGTTTATTGTGGTTTTACTAAGATTTACTTCTATATCTTTCTCAGTTTCTTAGAGATACACCCGTTGTGGATTGATATAGGTTAGTTAATGCCAAATATGATTAACTTTGATTTTTTTTGTTACGGGAAGAGATATAAGGTAGGGTTGTGGAGTTCTGGCCCATGTTCATATATGGTTTTTTGTTGTTTATTGTTCTCTCAAAATTCTTGAGGTAGGTGGATTAACTCTCTAATCCTCTGTTTATAATATTAATTTTTAGTTTCAAACTGATTGTTTCAATTGAAATTGATTGTGAAATTGAAGTGAAATAATTCTAAAAACCCTCTTTATTGACGGTTGTGGATTTTTGTGAAATTTGGGAATTGTTGTGCAAAGTGATTTGATAAATGTTTTTAAAATACTGATTTTAAAATAGTTTCTTGGTTTAATTCATGGATAAATGTTTTCTAAAAAATGTTTCAATAAAAATAGTTTTTTTAAATAGTTTTGGTATTAAAATTGTTTGGTCCTTATAATGTATTTGGAATTGGAATCATTTTTTCCTAATTATATTGACATGATTATTGGGCATACTTTGTGGTGTGTGTTAATATTGCATTATGAGACTTGGTTGAAAGATGTCCTTGTGTTCAGTGCCAAAGTTTTAATGACACATGGGATTTAATTACTTTGTGGTGAATTGGTATATCAAAGAGAATCTACTCATGAGTATGAGTCTTTCATAACAAATCATGCACAAGCGAATGTGTGGGTTTTCGGATTAGAATGGGTTATGACAAATGCAATTCATGAAATGGATTTAGAATATTGATTGGTTGATTTTGTTGTAATATTTATTATGTTTAGGGAAACTATTTTACTATGTATCTTTTTTATATTTTGATATAAACTGTTTTAGAAAAAAATTTATGTAATTTTCTTATAAAGGTGAAAACATGGTCTATCTTAGTGGCGTGAGTAGTGAAGTCATTTGGGGAAGGCTTACTGAGTTTCATTACTCACCCCTTATTTAGAACATAGTTTATTTTGTAGATATTGTTTATTGGGACATGAGAAATGGTAAACTATCACACTTATCTAGTGGAGCTTAGTTATTCATGGGCTGTTTTGTGGAGTAGAACATAGTGTAGGTTACATCTTTAGAGTATATTGGTCTTTGAGTTTTTTTTCATCTTGTAGTCCTCCATTGTGGTACTCTTTGGAGTTGGTTTTGATATAATTATATTTTTGAGTTATATTTCATTTTTATCATTCAACATATAGTGGTTTATTTTATTATGAATTATTTGGTTGTTTTTTCATTTTCAAATTGAAAATCTTCTCCAAATCATAAATGAATACCTTGGCATTTATTTCTAGCCATTTTCATGTTGGTAAATTCTCTTAAGGCCATGTAACGTCCTCCTAGATTCTGAAGACAAAGAGAAGGTGCATGATGTTACAAGATTAGAATATAAATATTGAAAAAACATAATCATTATAATATGTTGACATCATAAATAAAAATTTTAAATACTAGTCAATTAATTTTATAATGTATAAGTTTGAAAGTAATATATAAAATGGGGAAGAGAAGAGGAAAATGAGAGAATGGGTTAATGTAAACTTACCCTCATCTAATTGTTACTTCATTTAAACTGTAATAAACACCTTAAATTATCGATGTTGAGTGTCTAAAAAACACCCACAAGAAATTTTATGGTTCTTAAGAGAGGGAATTTGGGTAGATATTTGGATTTGGTAACTGTAAGGTAATGGGTTTTCCAAGGAACGGGGAAAAAGTATTTAAACCTGAAGTGATGGTTAAATAATATAAATTTTATAATTTAAACATTATAATAATGATACTTTTAACATTATGAAATATATTTGAGTAAAAAATATATTTTAAAGAATTTAAAAACCTCTATAAAATAAATTTATTTGGTTATTAAAAAGGAATGTGAAATAAATTTAAATTATTTTTCAATGGAATAAATTATTCTCTAGACTTTGGAAAATAATTTTGATATATGAAAATTAAATTTCATGGACAATTTAGCTTTTCAAACATGTTTTTGGTTGATCACAAAATTATAGAATTTATTAGTTAATTATTAAATATTGAATTATGAAACTAAGCGAGACTGGTTATATATTTTTACTATTAACATTAAAAAATAAATTATTTCGGAGAATTACAAAAAACCCTTTGATAATTTTTACACGTTTATTTAAAAAATAACATTAATTTTATCAATATAATTTTCTAACATAAATAAATTTTAATTTTAACCAAAAAATTATGTTTTTTATGAAATAAAATAAAATATAGTTTATTAAAAAAGATTTTATAATTTATTTGGGTTTCTAATCATGATATTTATTTTAAGTAATTAATATATATGTATATATATTCCTTTTAAAACAATAACATGTATTAAATTTAAATTTTATGAGGTCAAATTTATATTACAACAACCAAGTTATTATACCTAATGGTGAGGTTACTATTCAAATAGACAAATTACAATTTTTAACAGTCAAACTAAATCCAATAAATTCCTCTTCATTTCTTCATAAATCATTCAGTAAAATTCATCGTATGGTTTTATATTTTTACTTTTGTAGAATATAAATTAGGTTACTAATATTTTATTCATTTCTATAGAATTTTTAATTGGAGTGATAAATCTATAATATTGGAACGATTCAAATTTTATCATTTTAAATATTTTAATTTCTATTTTTTTGAATTATAATATATATAATTTTTATAGTTTTAGTTGTTGACTGATTTTATGGTATTCATTAATGAAATAAAGTTTTAGTTTTCCTATTTTTTATGTTTTTAATACTATAGAATATAATTTAATATGTATTTATTCATCAAACATATATAATTTTTTAATGTTATTGTCATTACATTATACCAGCCTTTCGATATTTTGTCAACAAAATTTTAAATTAAATTAATCAGTTGAAAATAGATGGTGGAACTTCTGTTTCATTGTTTCCTCATGTTCCCATATCACCTCTTTATATTTATAGATTCTCTATAGAAGTTTTATAATGTGGGATGTCTTTTGGTGTATAACATTTAATTTATAGTCTTAGATCTTCTCCAGTTTCTCCTCATAAGAGAGGTCATGCTCCAATTGTACCACCATTGGTTTTACTACATGTGAGGGATCATGTTTGTTCTTACTTATGATAGATACATTGAATACATCATGAACATGATCCATTTTAGGTAAAAGTGATAGTCGATAGGCCACAACTCCTACAAAATCAAGGATCACAAAGTATCTACTGTACCTAGTGTTTAGATTTCCCATCTTTACAAACATCATGACCATCTCTTTATAAATCTTGTTTCCTTATAGATTTTTTTGACTAACATTATCCCAACACTAATAATATCTACATCACTTCCTTTGTAGAGCATTATATGGATCCATTTGTATTATGAATCGACCTTATTACATACATAATCTTGAATTTAGTCATGAAAAAACATCTGTTTACATTGAGGATCTTTTCAAGTTTGGAGCTTTAGAGAGTTAGGACAATACATTCATAACATTACACATAATTATAGAGTGGATAACGGAAAAAAAATATTTAATTTTTAAAATATCAAACATGGAAAAATAAAACAAAGATCCAAGCATTGATTTTATTTTTAGAAAAACATCGAGTGTTACATTATCCCCACATTATTGAAATTGTGTCCTTGTAATTTTATTTACTTATTAAACTACTGAGGGTATTTTCTTCCTCATAGCATTTTTAGACTCTATGTTGCATCTTCAACCGTGTGGTTTCTCCACAGAACCTTTACCCGGTGGATTACTTTATTCCGCAATACCTGTTCCCATCGATCAAGAATCTGAACTGGTTTCTCTTCCTAAAAAAGGTTCTCTTCCATCTGAACTGCTTCTGGACTCAAGACATGTGATGAATCTGGAAAATATCTTCTCAACATCGAAAGAAGAAAAACATTGTGTACCTAAAACAAGATCGGAGCCAAAGCTACGCGGTATGAAACTATATCAAAATTATCGAAGATTTCAAAAGGACTGATGAACCGTGGACATAGTTTTCTATTCTTACCAAAATCCATCACACTTTTCCAAGGATGTATTTTATGGAAAACTTGGTCACCTACCTAGAAAGAGAAGTCTTTCCTTCTATTATCTGAATAAATTTCTGCCTGCTTGGGCTATCCTCATGTGCTGCTGGATCATTGCCACTTTCTCAGCCACTTCTTCTAATAATTCTGGCCCCATCAACTTTCTTTCACCAACTTCATCCCAAAACACTAGAGTCTGACACCACATCCCATACAAGGCCTCAAATGGTGCCTTCTAAATACTTGATTGAAAACTGTTATTATAAGAAAACTCAACTAAAAAAAGACACTGATCCAACTTCCCTAATAGTCTATTGAACAAGCTCGAAGCATATCCTCCAAAGTGTGAATCGTTCGTTCTGACTGCCCATCTAATTGAGGTTGAAAAGATGTACTAAAATTTAACTTTTTTCCCGATGAATTCTAAAGTCCCTTCCAGAAGTTAGAAGTGAACCTGGGATCTTGGTCGGATACAATAGAAAGAGTAACACCATGTAACCTGAAAATCTCTTTGAGGTACAATCGAGAAAGCTGATCCAAAGTCATTGTATCTCAAATATAATGAAAATTTGCAGATATTGTTAGCCAATCAACAACAGCCCAAATCACATTGTTAAGTCGAGAAGTCCTTGGTAGTCCCACCACAAAGTCCATGGATACATTCTTCCGTTTCCACTCTGGCACTGGCAAAGGCTAAATCATCCCCTTCAGTAACTACCACTCTGATTTAACCTGTTGACACGTCAAAAATTTCATGGTAAAATTAGCAATATCCCATTTCATTCCGTCCCACCAATAATACACCCGAAGTTCCATGTACATCTTAGTACTTATAGGATGAACAAAAAATGGATAACTATGAGCTTCTCACAACAAATAATTCTTCAACTGAGAATTACTCGGCACACACATCCTTTTTCAAAATCATAAAACACCTTATTTTTCAAGGTTGTATTATGGAAACATACCCATTTTAACAAATTCTACCTTTTTCTATAGCTCATGCTATTACTTCTGCACTTTCTTAATTTTGTATGACAACTAAGACTGCACTGAAACATGAAACAAAATAAGGGTATTCCTGGAACCAACAAATTCTAAGCCAAAATTCATCAAATCATTAATCAAGGGATCATGTTTCAAACGTAACATGGTTAATGATGCATGATGTTTCAAACTGACGGCATCTGCGACTTTGTTTTCTTTTCCATGATGTTAATTGATTGTGCAGTCATAATCCTTTATCAGGTCTACTCTTCTTCTCTGACTCATGTTTAATTCCTCTTGAGTGAATATATACTTTATACTTTTATGGTCAGTAAATATTTTTCATTTTGTTCTGTATAGATTATGCCTCCAAATTTTCAAAGCAAAAACACAGCTGCTAATTCTAAATCTTGTGTGGGATAATTTATCTCATGAGGTTTAAATTATCATGAAGCATAGGTAATTACCCAATCATTCTACATTAAAACACAACCAATTACCTTCAAATAAGAGTCACTATAGATGAAAAACTCACCATTTCATGAAGGTAATGCCAAAACTGGATCATTCACCAATTTCTTCTTCAGTTCCTAAAAAAACATCACATTATTCTATCCAATCAAATTTAACCTCTTTCGGTGTTAACTTAGTTATCGTGCTAGATAACCATGCATTGTTCTTAACAAATCGTTTATAATAACCTGTTAACCCAAGGAAACTACAAATCTCTGTAACATTTGTAGATCTTGTCCATTCATCAACTACTTTTGTTTTGGAAGGATCAAATGTTATTCCATCCTTATTTACAATGTGCCCAAGAAAATAAATTAGTTGCAACCAAAAATCACACTTTCTAAATTTTCCTTACAATTTTTTTTACAATTTAAAAAACAACCCTTAGATGTTTTTCATGCTCCTCTTTATTTTTAGAAAAAACCAGAATGTCATCAAAAAATACAACCACAAACTTATCCAAGAACTCATGAAATATTGTATTAATAAGATTCATGAATACATAAGGTGCATTAGTTAATAAAAATGACATAACAACAAATTAATAATGCCCATATCTTGTATGAATGGATGTTTTGGGATGTCATCCTCCTTCACCTTCAACTGATTGTATCCGGATCTCAAGTAAATATTGGAAAAGTACTGAGCTCCCTGGAGCTGATCAAAGAAGTCATAAATATGAGGAAAAGGATTATTATTATTAACAGTACTGTTATTCAATGCTCTATAATCAATGAAAAGTCTTATGGAACCATCTTTCTTTTTAACAAACAAAATAGTGTCTCCCCATGGTGATGTTCTTGGGCGAATGAATCATTTTTCAAGAAAATCCTGCAACTGATTTTTCAATTCAAGAAGTTCTATTGGTGACATATAATATGGGGGTTTTGAAATTGGCATAGCATCAGGAACTATGTCAATTGTGAATTCGTCTTCTGAACCAGGTATGACACCAGGTAACTCATAAAGAAAAACATCAAGGTATTAATTTACCACTAGCATGTCATGAATTTGAATAGTTCCATTGTTTTCAACAATATGAGCTAGATAAATATCATTTCCATATTTCAATAGTTTCTCATATTCTTGATATGTTATCAATTATATGGGTTATTTCTTGTATAAAAACTGAAACTCATTATGAAAAACAACTTCATTAGCTCTACAATCAATCATAACATGATAATCAGAAACCCAGTCCATTCCAAGAATAACATCAAACTTGACTAAGGGTAAAACAACAAGGTTTTCAGGTAAATTCTTTCAATAGACTACAATAGAAAGATACTTATAATTCCTCTTTGCTATAAAATTTCCCCCTGGTGTTTTAACTACAAGTGTGGGTATCATTTGTTGAGGTGATATTTCCAATTTACCATATAATTTCTCAGAGATGATAGAATGTGTAGACCCTGTAACAAAATGAACCTTAGAAAAATATGAGTGAACAAACAAAGTACTTGATACAACTTCATTGAATGGCCCAAAATATGTTGACGTAGTCGCAAAGGATCTTACTGCACATTTCTACTTGTATTCAAGATTCTTTGCATCATTCTAATATCTCTTTGGTAAGACATTTTCATAATGACCCATTTCACCACATTTAAAACACTTTACAGTATGCTTATTAGGATTAGTTACTGAATCATTTTCGTTACAATCTTGGGCCATATGTCCAAACTTACCTCATTGTAAACACTTCCTAGTTTTGGTAATAAATTCCCTAGTGTGTTTCTTGCCACACATTTCACAAATTGGAAATTGGATTTTCTTACCATCAAATTTCTTTGGTTGATTTTTACCAATTTCTTGCCAACTAGACCTCTTCTTCTCTGTGTTTCCAAAATGCACGTGATCATCAGCAAACTCCATCTCTACCCTCTCAGCACATTGGTCAAGATTCTCATAACTTTTTAATTCAAGAGATTCTAACTCCCTTCAATACCACGAATTTAATCCTGAGTAAAAGTGGTTCATTTTGCTATCAAGATCTAGAATAAGATTTGGTGCATACCTCGCCAGTCGGCTGATGTTCGCTTTATACATAGCCATTGAATCTTCCTCCTTCTGTTTCAATTCAAATAATTGATTATCCATTCTAAGTCTCACCACATTAGTAAAATATTTTCAAGGAATAGACATTTAAATTCATCCCACTCTAAGGCAACAAAATCCTATGTAACCCTGATATTCCTTACCATTGACCACTAATGATCAGCTTCCCCTTCAAAATGATAAATGGATAGAGTTACCTTTTGGTTTTCTGAACATCACATAGCATCGAATATATTTTTAGGGGCTTTGATCCATCCTGCTACTGCTACTGGGTCAAAAGATCCATTGAATGTAGGAGTATGTTGTCTTATAAAATGTTCCACTACAGTCATGTTCCGTTGTGGTACCCCTATTGGTTCTCTTGCATGGATGTCACCACCATTTACTTCCTGCATTATCTGAGCCATTACTGTCACAAAAAGCTCGGTTCCAATCTCTAACATTCCAAGATGTAGTTCTGGAAGGATGTCATTTTTTTCGATGCCTCTCCTCTTCAGCATCCATGTTCCTTCCATGGACAACCATTCTGAAAAAAATGTCTTAGATTAAACATCATGGTAATCATTAATTTCTATAACATTTCATATTAAACATAGAGTGAAAATGATTTATAGTATTCAATTAACATCACCCTAACCCCTAATGTTATATAATCCATCCTCTGATACCAACTATAAGGACCCGACCTTATTACATACATAATCTTGAATTTAGTCAATAAAAAACTTTCTTTTACGTTGAGGGTCTTTTCAAGTTTAGAGCTTTAGAGAGTTAGGACAATACATTCATAACATTACACATTATTACAGAGTGGATACCAAAAAAAAAGATTCCATTTTAAAATATCAAACATGAAAACCTGAGAGAATGTTCCAACAATTTAGCTTTATTTTTAGAAAAAATTGGTGTGTTGCAATTTGAATACACGAGTGAATGATGTTTCTGAATTATAAATCCACGAATGTAATAATTTGGTCATATCCAAAATTAAATTTAATTTAGAAAGATTTCAACATGCCCTCAAGTTCCTAAATGATGATTTTAGTTTGGACTTCAATTTGGGGGTGATAGGCTATACTAAAATTCAATACAGTATTGAAAGCATGTTGAAGAATTCTATAGAATATAGATTATATCTATGGATCACTATCAAATAAAATTTAAACTGGTTCCTCTTAATGTTGCACCAATTTCAGTATGTATATATCTACCAGATGGTTAAGATAAAAATTAACATGAATAGTTATTATGTGGGATGTCTTGGTATGTTAATCCACCAAAAACCATATCACATTAATTAATATTGATATCTTTAAAAGATTTGGAAAAATTCCATTGTGATGTTCTCCCATTTCCATGTGGGTATGGTCAATGGTTGCATCATACCTTTGTAATTATGTCACTCTACATTGACATGGTGATATACCCAACACCTTTTAGGTGTACATAAAATTTTCTCTCTTAATGTTGTCATAATAGACGTGATCTCAATGTCCATCACTCATCTTGGTACTTATAATATGGATGAAGTAAGACGATCTATGAGAATTTTCTAATATTTTTTTAGGTGACTAATATAAAAAAAAGTATATTTCCAAACTAAATTAAACCATCCTTACTGATGTAGAAATCATGAAACTTACTTTCCTTTACTACAAACACCTTCTTTTAAATATCTAGGACATTATTTTATGCCTCTTTGATCATCTATTGGATATATGGTTGGATAATAATTTTGTAAAGGTAGGATGTCTTCACCACCACTAGGATTTAAAGATCAGTCAATTGAATATATATGAAGTTATGCCAATTCTCAATCCACAGCATGGATAGTATAGTAGGGTTTTCTAAGAACATATGATACCATATTATTCTTTCTATTGTGGTAGGGAATAGTTATATCTTAGTCAATGATCATCTCTAACCATGTTCACTGATATATGTTGAGCTCTTTCTATTTGAATATATAATTTAATATATTGTGATCAACAAATATTCCACACTTCTCACCATAGAGATATTGATTCCAAATCATCAATACCGTGATCACATTTTCTAATTCAAGATCATTCAATACATAGTTTTTATCATGGATATTCAATTTCTGTGAGGCAATTGCTATCACTTTATCATTACTCATGATTATAAAACAAAATCATTTTTTAAGAATCACTAAATAATTAAAACACTTATCCACTAGATGGTACTATGAGTACAAGGTTAGTGATTAACCTCTTCTTGATATTATGAAATATTTCCTCAAATTTTTCCATGCAGATATACTTTAACCCAATCTATGTTATCACGACTAGTGTGCTAGAAAATTGTGAGGCATTTCTCAAAAATAATTTGTAGAACATATCTAATATAATAAAATTAATTATTTCCAAGAAATGTATAGGTTTGGGACGTTCCTTATTTTCTTTTTAAATAGATGGTTCCATCTATATTCACTCACTAGTGATGAAATTCCCCAATAATGTGACTTGTAGCATCCAAGAGTCAACATTCAAAAACATAAAATACTTTTTTATCTAACTTAATGTCACCAGAAAATACTTATATGATCTTCATATTCCTACATGATCTTGATGTTAATGAAATAATGTCAATAAATTCTAATCAATTTTTTTAGGGTTGTCTCTAAAGTATTTATTAACCAAATCCATGAATATTTTAGGGGAATTAGTAAGATCAAATATAATCACTATAAACTCATAGTGTCCATGAATTATGTAGAAATATGTCTTTTGAATATATTCTTTATTCAACTAAAAATGATGATATCTAGAATGAAGATCCACCTTTAAGAGGTATTGATCTCCTCAAATTTGATTTAACAATTAATAAATCATTGGTAGGGGATACATGTTCATTATAGTGATCTAATTAATCTCTCTATAATTGACGTATAACCACATAGATCCATACAGTTTCCTAAACAATAGTATTTGTAGACCCTAAAAAGATGTATGAGGGTGTGTATAACTTTTCCCAAAATGCTATTGAAGTCCCTTCATTAACTCATCTAGTTATATGGGGGCCATCCAATAGGAGAATTATATGATATAAGAAGATTTTTGTATAAGCTATATTAGGAACTCTACTTTGTGATCTTGGGGAAAGCTAGGCAACTCTTTCAAATATATAATAGTATATTTCCTCACAATGGTAATTTTCTTAGGGGTGATTCTTTATTTTGACACAACCATTGTGGAATGATATTCATTTTTATTGGGTATCAACACTCACACCATTCAGGGATTTTTTAAACGAAATTCATATCCATCCTTTAATTTTTATAGGACCATGGCATTATTTTGAATATATATATATAAAGATATTTCCTTTTTCTTGACAGTTTATATGTTATCTATATAATAGGAACTATTACATTCACAATGTAACATATAATTCCAAGAGGAATTAAAATATTTGATGGAAAAAACATCCCACATATGCTAATAGGAGAAGAGTCCAACACTTTGGTGTCATTGATCACACCACTTAGGGTTTTTATTGATATATTCACTTCAAGGTATCAAGATTGTGATTTAACAGTTCTAAAAAACATGAATGATATAAAGGAATGCGTAAAAATTTAATTAGATAAATCATTTACCATTCATGAGTGAATAGAATTTATACCTCTTAAAACATCATTATCACGATCCACCATCGAGGTGGTGATGGAATAAGCATTCAATATGATGTTTTAAGATTTTGTGATAGAATATTAGTGACAAATTCTTATATCTAATGAAATTTCTCAATGGGATTCTATAATTAATTTCCTTTTATAGAAATATAAACCACAATTATGGATTTATTTTTGTGATGGGATGTCAAAAATAATAATTAACAACAATATATGCTCCATCCATTTCAAATAATATCTGTAAAAATATTTACATTCCCTTTTGTGATGTGATTTAGTAAATAAAAATTATTCTCAATGAACTCTGAATATGTCAAAAATAAGTTATATAATTTTAAAAACAAGCTATTATTATGGATTACAGTATCCTTAAAAAAATACATTAAAAAAATACAAAACTAACAAAATAATAATAAAAAAGAAGAATTTTAAAAAAAAATTAAAAATATAAAAATGTCAAGAATAATATTATTACATTGTTTCATTCATAATAGGTTTATCTACCCAAAATACATAAAATTCATAAAAAACTAAACATTAACAAGTATTAGGTGGAAGATAATCACAAGAAGGGTTGGGGGAGGAAACCCTATACCAATACCATGTGAATGAATTCGTATATAACCCATCATCTACTCATCTTTGTAATGTTTCCTCTCACGTTCCTCCTCCCCCCTATATGAATCCATTGTTTCGTCTCATCCTGAGCTCTTAACCTTCTATCATTTTGTGATGTGGATGATGAATAATACTCTACAAGGACTACATTCAAGACGACTGATGAGATCATAGATGTACTATAATAACTAGTAGATGTCAGTCATGAACTTATTCTGGTCACCCAACATTTTCTGAGACCATGCATAGGTGCACATATCCAAAAACAATCATCAAAAACAAACTCACAAGTGTAATCTTCTTCTCTATCAAGTTTAATCTCTCATGAATGAGAAACCATAGTCTCATATATTTCCTTCTAATATAATTAGATATTATAAAAACAATAAAATGAGTATCCGTATTTAAAAAAAATACTAACCACAATCTAGTGATGTCTTTTGCTGAAAATCTTTCATGTACTGGGATCTATGTACATCTTCTTGAAATCATAAAACTCTATAATATAGTGTTCAGTAGAGTCCTAAATAATATAAAAAAATTTAAATTTAATATATATATATATATTAATAAAACAATTTCAGACCATTTTTCTTCAACGTATACCAAATGTATGACTCCTAAACCTATGTGTGTCCTCCTGCCTCCCCAGTACTCACACCCAGATGATGACCTCCAATTAAAGCCCTTCCAAAAAAATAGATGAAAAATCCTTCAAATACAAGATATGAGATAATGTAATGTTACTAGGAGAAGCAATGCTATTTAGAAATATTAACCGAAGCTCTATCCATGAGTCTTTTTCTTAGATTTTGTTGAAACTAATTAAAACATTTTTATATGAAAATCTCTCAGGAATCTTTTATAAGAGATATCCAACTATCATTAATCATAGACCACAAATTTTAAAATATAAATAAATAAAAAGGCTAGTGATTAAATAAATATAATGTAAAATATATATTTTAAAAATGTATAATCCAGTGGTCAAACATATGCTAATGAATAGAAATGGGATCATGATCCCATGCCACCCATAGTGAAAAAAATTAATTATTTAGAATATTACCTCTAAGCCTAATAGATAAATATGAAAAACATTCAAATAAAATTAAATAATTAGAATATTATTACAAAAAATTAAAATAAAAGATTAATATAAAATAAATACCTTGAAAAATTGAACATAACAGCCAAAATGAGGATCAAAATAAATATATGGAAGACACTCTAACATAGGGTACAAAAACATCAATCAATTAAGGCATTTATCCATCATAATAGGCATAAAATATTATAGATTTCTTGAATCAGGATCATTATTGGGAAGTACGACATTAGTGAGAGAATATAATAAATCATTGAGGGCATCACCATCTATATGAAAAAAATCAATATTTCCTATAAGATCCTAACCTTTTCTATAGATTAATCGAGCTTGTTTATAGGTACTCTTTTGTCTGGTTTGGAGTACTTTTTGTTTGGGTGGTATCTTGGGTGCGTTTGTGTGAAAATTGTAGAAAATTGGAAAGAGGAGACGCAGTGCATAGTTAGTGCATTGTTTTACCAAATCGTGCACCTAGCATAGAAAATCATGCACCTATCCTTGTGAATAGTGTGAAACCAAACAGAGGGGATTCACATGGGTGGGGAATAGTGTGTAAAACTATGTTCCCCTACCAAGGATATCATGTGCATGATTTTAATTATCATTAAAAATTATTTAAAATATTTGACCAATTGTATTATATCCCAAAATTCCCTAGCTCGAACCAAAATAAATTTATCTCTTTTTTTGGAGGTTTTTGGATGAGTTTCAATGCCTTTAAACCTTCTTTCTTAGTGAATTAATGTTTCGTTGTTGTATTTTCAACTCTATAGATATTTGGTTTCTTCTCGATTAGATATCCCTCAAACACTCATCCTTCCAGATAAATTTGGTATGTTTTATTGTCCATTGGAAAGGGTTTTGATCACTGTTTAATAAATTATTATTATTTTGATTTTGGAACTAGTTTTAAGATATAGATCGTATTCTTTGTAGTGTTCTTGATCATTCCAAAAAAATTTGGATTTCTATTGGCAAGTGTTTGTTAACAATCTCGAGGTAGGTGGTCTAATTTACAATCCCATAGTCTTGATTTAATTCTGTGTATGTAATTGTGAATTAAAATTTCCATGATTGGAAAATTTAATTGAAAATTTAATTTATTTGATTTAAATTTCCCTGTGATAATTATTTTTATCAAATTAAAGAAATCAACATTTGTGGAATTGGATTCATTAATTACTGAAATAGTTAATGGGTATTGGGAATGTAGAATTTTATTAATTTATTGTTGGATTAATTAAAGGGATGTTGGGATTTGGAAATTAGAATAACTAAATTGTGATTTAATTAATGGGAAATTGGTATTGATGATTTGGTCAGTAATTATGATTATTAATTAATTGAAAATAGAAATTATGAGATGTTTAACTTGACCATTAATGGGATAAATGATTTAATGATGATAAATGATTTAATAGTGGTTGAAATTGTTTTCCATGTAAATTAAAGTATTGAACCTTTTTGGTTTAACAAATTGAAAATGTAAGCTTTAATGAGAATGTGTGAAAATAAGGTTAATGATGATTATCCATGACAGATGTGACATATGATTCTGGGACAAGGTCTACTGCATCGAAATCCTATAGTAATAAACGAGCATGGGACATGGTCTGATACATCAAAATTGCATATTAATAAATGAGTGTGGGATATATACTATTGATTTATAAACCCACAGGTGTGATTTCTTGGTAAATGAGTTGTAGGTCATAGACTGCTACTTCTAATACCCACAAGGTCCTAGGAATGGAGATCTTGGACCCAATTTTATGATTTGGACTATGGTACCAATTAGATATGATAATGAATTAAGATGAAATGGATATTGAAATACCATGTGATATAATGAATTTTGAATTCAATATCTGATATAGTTCATATTCTAGCATAAACCAAAGCTGGTATTAACAGTTTTGATATCCTCTTGAACCCGAGGGTTTATGTGGTTAATTAAAGAGTAATAGAAAATTTGATAATTGTTTACTTATGAATTGTAATGTATTATTTATAAAACTACCTACACTATTATTGATTGGATATTTTTCATACACCATTGGTATTGGCCTACTGATGTATACCCACACTATACATAGGCTACCTGATCGGTACCTAAATAAACATCATGTTGGTAGGGCATGATATGGGAAAGAACCCTATGTTAAATGAATAATTTGGGATGGAGTATATAACAAAGGACTGGATGTGATTTATGACCTTCTTAGGAGTTGTCAGTGTCTTTATATATTTTGGGTTTTTCATATTGACACTCTACATGAATTTTGGCATAACGTATCTTCTATTTAGTTTTGGATATTGTATTTATATTTTTGGTTTTGTTATTGGTTATATCATTTGATTATTATTTTTAATTGATTTCTAATTTGGTTTTAATATTATAAATAGGGCATCGTCACCCAATGATAGATATTAGACCCTCTCTCTTAGTCTACATCCTTTAGTGGATGGGGAGACGCACATGAGGTCAGTAGTGAACCAGCTTGGGGAACCAATGTGTGGCCCCCATATTGGGACATTAAAAACTGGTATTAGAGCCTAATTTTCTATTCTTTTCTATTTATATACTATTTGGTAAATGTATATAAAATACATTAAATATTCAAGCCTTCGTCATGAGCTTGTTCATCGTAGTAGATAACCCATGCATAGAGGGAAACAGTAAGGACCTGGAAATTCCATATAATTTTTTTAAAATTATTTTGGATAATTACAAGTCTGAGAAAATTGATGGCACTTGATTATGAGGCCCAGTGTGCCCAGAACAGAAATTTGAATTTTTTTAAGGTATGTACAGTAAGAGTGCGAGCGGAAATTTCTATCTTTTGAACCAATCCTCAAAATTGAAATCTGAGGGCACCGTTGAACTCACAAATTCATGACACACTTAAGGTAGGATTGACTTTGACAGCAGTAGGTTGAGTGAAAAAGATAGTTTTTTGGAATTTTGAAGAATAATAAAATAACATAAAATGTTATTTAAATTTTTCTACCAACTATTGAGTGACGATGGTAGGGCCGCTGGTTTGTCAATCCATTTAATGGATTGAATATTATGTTTCATAACCAAGTTGTTAAGAGTTAAGAGGTTCATTAATTAAATCTCATTAATGAACCTCATTAATCATATGATGCATTAATCTCCCTTCTCTTCTATTTAAATGATTCTTGGGATAGGGTTTTTGACATGGGCGAAAGGAACCTATGACGATGTGCCATGAAGTCTTCTACCATTAAAGAACGGAGTCTTGGACGATAATGTTCGAAGAATAAATCCAGAAATGATGAATGTTGATGGCTTCATCAAATGTGGATTCTTCTTCCATAACCATGATGTCTCCTCCTAATCCGCGAAGGGGTTGTTATTAAATTCAAGTATTCTCTCCATTCAATTCATCTTTCTTGAACAACATGATGAATTTGGATCAACCAAAGAGAGTTGATCTGTTATTTTTAAAAAATTACAGGAGGTTAATGTTGGAATTATTTGAAACAAGGTTTTAATTATTCCTTTGATTTCCACACACTTTTTTAACTGCAAATGCGGATGGCACATGACAACCAAACAAGGCACGGACCCCCCCACCACTTTGTTTTTGTCGCGTTCTTTGGGGGATGGATTTTCAATTCGATGGAATCCAGAATCTGGGAACCATACAGAGAAGGAAAAATCATGGGAGGCCCGTAGGCGCAAATGGAAGGGAAAATGGGCCACCGAAGCTCACCTAGTGGCCTGTAAAAGTTCCGCTGGCGGCCGTAGTGGATAGGCGGCTCCTAGAGGCACCACAAATAAAATTGGTGGACTCAAATCTATGTAAGAAGAGGACCCAAGTCTTATAAATCATTTGGACAGCAAGGAGGCACTATGAGGCGCTGTCGTTTGAAAAACCCGAACGAATTTTCCGTTCAGGAAAGAGGGCGACCACCCAGCTGTCGGACGACACCATCCACTGGGCCTGGTCACTTGGTGAGTAGGACCCAACCTATGTTGGTCGACATGGTCCATTGCCCAGTGAGCCGAGCCCGTGGCCCAACCCACTTTGGTAGGCCCAATCGGTTTGGGTCGGGCCGGGTGGGACTGGACCCTGACCCCTTTTCAACACCGATACGCTAAACAATTTTATCTCACAAACAAGACTTCCATTTGATGAACAATCTATGGTGATGGAATCCATTAAAAAAGACATGAGTTCTGAGATAATCCACTTCTGTTTTGGAGATTGTTGGATTATGGTTGGGATGGATCAAACTCAAATCCAACTTGGCCCTTGGTACTAAAATGGTTATAACTCACAGATCTGGCGTCTGATTGGTGTGGAGTTTGTCAGGTTGGGACTCTAACGACATTGAAGCCCTTTGGGTTTATACTTTGTGGAACTCTGTGGCTGTTGAGGCATGAAAAATATATTGAGGAGCATATTCTATGGAACTCAACTTCACTGAGTGTGGGGAGTCATGTGGCTGACTGTCAATTGAATAGCCACCCAGTGTGGATCAACATCATAGTGAACCTGTGTGGATCAATACCATAGAGACCATGTGTGGATTAGAATAGTTGTGACGCTATTTATATCAGAATCATAGAGACCCTATGTGGATTAGAAACTTAGAGACACTGTGTGGATTAGCATCATAGAGACACTGTGTGGATCAGAATTCTAGTGACCGCGTGTGGATCAATATCATAGAGACCTTGTGTGGATCATCGTCATTGAAAACCTATGTGGATCAGCATGAAAGAGACCCTATTTGTATCATCATCATAGAGAATCTGTGTGGATAAATATCATAGAGACCCTATGTGGATCAGAATTCTATAGACCCTGTGTGGATCAGTAGTGCGTGACCCGATGAGGAACAACCTTAGAGTGGCCTGTCGTGGATCGGCGACAAACGACTCTATGTGGATCGAAAATGGAACAACTTCTTCATGGATCAGTTGTGGAAACATCCTAATGTAATAAAATTTTATATATTAAGACTAATTATCATTAATATTGAACTTTGAGTTCTATACATAGTTTGAGCTGTGTCTTTATCTATGTGTTTTGTAATTGAGATCATGATTTTTGGTTTTTCCATTAAGAAATTTTTAGAGATCATCATAGGGTATTGATGTACCTACTAGGTATTGTTATACAAACCCATTCATGGCCTTCACCCGCACCTTATTTTGTTTTGTGCAGACAACAAGCAGTTTGGCTGATACATTAGGGAGCTAGGGCCAAGCCGTACACGTAGGTGACTGGTTGTTACAGAGAGCTGTGGAGACAAGTTGTACCTACCCTTTAGGTATGTTCCTTGGTGGGCAATCTGAGGATCTATTTTCTATTTCAGTTTTATATTTCAGATGCGCTTGTATTCTAGACCCTTTACTTTCAATACACATTATACTACTAATGTTTTACTACGTATTTGTCATCTTGTTCTGTTATTGGTCTGTGTGTTTTCAGGTTCAAAAGAATTTCCTTCTTGTTTTAGTGAAATGACTTTCCAGTTCTATTCGCTAACCCCTGGCCTATGGAAGGAGGTCGTGGGTAGTCACGAAACAGGCCCTGAGAGATGGGTCATGACAAAGTGGTATCAAAGGTGTTTGTTCTACCAAAGAACTATGATTATGATCATTCCAATGGAGAAATAGTGTTTAGTTTTTTGTGTGTGTTTTTCAGTTCAGGGAGTCCAGTGTTGGTGCGGTGGCCGACGTATCCTTGAACCAGGTCCATGAATTCTTGTTTCCTAGTCGGTGAAAAAAACACTGATTGTGTATGTTTTCAAAATGTTTTACTTTTTTCTATTTTGAGTAAGCTCTCCAGGTACAAATTAGTTACCATAGCATGCCTATTTCTTTTTAGGATGCCTCCACATATATAGCTATCTTGGATTCCAGAGAGTGTTCATGATGATGGCCCACCGGGAAATGAGGATTCGGTTCAGGGACCTCTTATAATGATAGAACCATTGGGTGGTGCACTGGAAGCACCACAATTCATTAGGAAGCAGTTCCCACTAACAAAACTAGTAGATGGTGCATGCCGAATGAGCATGTTGCACGATATCTAATAGAATAGGGCTATGAGGTTTCACGGTGAGACAAATCCCTAGGCATGTGAGGACTTGCTGGAGTATGTGGCATGATTTTTTCACTAAGTTGAGACACTTACAAAGTAGATGGTGATCATAGCTTCCAGTATTTTATTGGTAACGATGTAGAGATGGTGGAGACTGATGTTCCAGTTACACAATGGGGAAACCCTTACCTTGATGAAATTCAAGAGCCCCTTCTTGGAGGAGTTCAATTCCAACAACACTAAACTCGGTGCGTATTCAGGAGCTTATACACTTATAGAAGGGATGCCTGACACTAGCCCAGTACTTGGTATAATTCACTGATCTCTCACCTACTCCACCGATATGGTAAGAGACCCTTTCATTAGGTCCCATACCTTTGAGAAGGTTCTATAGAGGGAGATCAGAGCATCGATGATATCACTCAGTATCCCAACGTAGGATGGAGTTCTAGAGTGACATTATTGGTGGAAATATTCTTATCAGAATAGGCACTGATGGTGAGATCCACCACTTGACAAAAGGTAGTGGAGTCATTTTCAGTAGTAAGTAGGTAGATGATGCAGAGGTACAAGTGGGACAAACCTTCCATAGGATGACATCAAGATATAGGGTCATATTTGCAGACCACACAAGGTAGATCAGTCCAGTAGAGGAGAATAAAATGCTTCACATGCGGTGGGTAAGCCCACATGTCTTGTGAATTCCCAACCCACCCTACCGATGATCAGTAGATGGTCTAGGGACCACTAAGGTGTACGAAGAGTTTCAAGCGAGGAGGTTCGTAGAGTGGTAGACATGTCATAAGAGAAGACCATGTAGTAGAAGTTGGGCGGTGATTTGAGGTTCTACTTCCACTACCTCAAGGTGGACCACCCCGACCTCAGGGAGCAGGCAGACAAAGATGAGCACAACATCAGGCTGTTAAGGCCTATGACCATGGAGCTCCAGATATGATTCAAAGTACGATATGTTTCTACTCCACCCTAGATACAACAATTATAGACACAGGTTCCAGTCACTATTTCATTTCCACAACTCTCTTCCAGATCTCTGAGATTCCAGTAGAACTATTGGATCGATCCTTACGATTAGAGACTCTTATGGGAGAGGATTCAATGATTACACACTGGTTCCGGTAGTATGAGCTTATTCTAGGAGGCAACAGATTTGGATATGATCTCCTAGTAGTAGCATCGAGGAAACACAATTTCATCTTGGGTATGGATTGGTTATCCATAGTCCATGCTTTGATTCACATTTTTAGGTGAAATGTGTATTTTGTTCGTGAGTATGGGACTAGGTTTTTGTTCACCGGAATGAAGGGAACCATTGAATATCATGATGGACTCTCTTGAAGGAGGGTGCAATCGATCAATCATCACATGGGTAGCCTTACCTATGTAGCAGTTGATGTGAGGATTACATGTTATCAGGTAGTGGTGGACCCATTTGATCATGTATTTCCTTATGATGTTCTGTGACTACCTCCTCAGATGTAGGAAGACTTCTACATTGATCTGAACCCTGGGATGACACCAATATCTACACCATCATATTGGATAGCTCCCACTAAGCTTGGGGATTTGCAGGTATATCTGGAGTAATTACAAAGTAAGGGGTTCATAAGGACCAATGATTCTCTCTGGGAATCCCTCATTTTGTTCACCAATAGGGAAAATAAGAGTATGTGTCTTTACATGGACTACTGGTGCCTAAACCAGGTGACCATGAAGAACATGTATCCTCTACTGATGATTGATGATCTCTTTGACCAACAGAAGGGAGCTCGATTGTTTTCTAAGATAGAACTCCGATCATGTAAGCATCATCTCGGGGTATGAGATGAGGACATACCAAAGACGGAAATCAGATGCAGGTATAGCCACTCTGAGTTTATGGTGATGCCTTTCAGCATAACCAACACCCTAGCAGTGTTCATGGGACTCATGAATAGTATCTTCCTTCCTTTCCTAGATCGATTCGTCATAGTGTTATTTGAAAACATCTTGATATACTTGGTGTCGAAAGAGGAGCACACAACACACCTGCAGATAGTTATATATACACATAGAGAGAACCAGATTTATGGAAATCTCTCAAAGTTCATGTTCTTGATACGAAAATTCCACTTTTTGGAGAATGTTATCTCAGAGGCTAGAGATTCAGTGGATTTTGTGAAGATAGGGGCAGTGCTTTCTTGGGAGCCACCCAGGAGTGTGACCAAGGTGTAGAGTTTTCTGAGATTGGTTGGGTACTACTAGAGACTCATACCCAACATTTCTAGAGTTGTGCAACCTTTTTCATATTCGACAAAGAAGGGACAACCCTTCATGTGGACAGAGAGATTGCAAACTAGTTTTCAGGAGCTGAGGCAGAGAGTGACGAGTGCCCATATCTTGAGGCTACGAGAGGAGGGCGTTGGGTATGTTGTCTCCTGGAACACATCATAAAACATTCTAGGATGTGTCCTAATGTAGGAGTTAGTGGTGATCACCTATGGCTCATGTCTTCAAAGACATCATGAGCAGAACTAAGCTACCCATGACAAGGAGTTTGTAGTAGTGGTCTTCTCCTTGAAAATGTGGCAATAGTACATGATGGGAGAATGTTTTACAGTCTACTCTGATCACAAGAGTCTATGGTATATCTTCTCACACAAGGACCTGAACCTAAGAAAATGACGATGGCTAGAGTTTCTCTAGGACTATGACTTTGATATAGTCTATACTCCTAGGAAGGGGAATGTGGTGGCAGACACACTCAATAGGAGGTCTGATCTAACATTGTTGAGTGAGGTGATAGAGCAGCTACCCACATTGTTGTTGTCCTTCATGGATAGTAATGGAGCATCCTACCTCCATTATATGATATTACTCCCCCACTACTTCAGTGATTCAGGGATGCATATCTTTGGGACATAGGTTTCGAGGCCCAACATGCTCAGATATCCTCAGGACAGGCTCCTGATGGATTCTCTGTAGGTGGGGAGATCGTCATCCTCTACAGAGGACGCACTATGGTACCTGTGACGCTATAGGAATAGGTGTTGAGGGAGTTCCATATATCCCCTTTGGTGGTATATCTTGGGGTGGAGAAGATGTATCAGGAAGTCTGGCTTCAGTATTGGTGGTTAGGGATGAAGAAAGTAGTGGTGGAGTTTGTTTCATGATGCCTCACTTTTCAGCAAGGGAAGCCTGAGCACCAGGTAACAGCAGGAGTAGCTCATCCACTTGAGGTTCCAGAATGGAAGTGGGATGATATATCCATAGACATAATGACGTGTATACCTTGTATTTCTATGAGTCATGATTCCATCTGGGTGATCATTGACTGAATCAACATGTTATCCCACTTCATATCCATCTGAGAGTAGAGATCAGTAAAGATCTTGGGACATTTCTATGTACAACAGATTGTATGGATTCATGAATTACTATCGATGATCATCTTAGATTTCGATTTTCATTTTACATCACTTTAATTAAATGGATTAAATGAGGAATTCGAGAATCAGCTATGTTTGAGCATCGCCTTCCATCCCAAGACTGATTTTTAGATGGAGCGGACTATAAAGACATTCAAGGATATGCTTCTTGCTTGGTCCTTGATTTTGGTCTTAGTTGGTATATCCACCTTCCACTAGTGGAGTTATCTTACAAGGACATTTATCACTCCACCATAGTCAAGCTTTTTTAGAGGCCCAATATGGGTGAGCTTTTAGATCACCTCTAGGCTAGAAAAACCCAAGGGAGTCAGCACTTATGGGACCAAAGTTGGTACAGGCCACCACAGAGAAGGTACAGATCAACTAGGAGAAGATGAAGACTGCACAGAGCTGACAGAAGTCTTACGACGACAGGAGAGAGATACCCTTGGATTTTGAGGAGGGAGACCCTGTCTTCCTATGGGTATCATCTCATAGAGGATTATGGAGGTTTGGACAAATGGGAAAGCTATCTTTGAGGTTCATCAGACCCTTCCAGATCCTCAGTAGTGTAGACAGGGTGGCTTACCTTCATGCTCTTTCCCCAGTGATGCACATGGTGCATAATATTTTCCATGTGTCATAGTTGAAGAGGTATGTGCATGTTCCATCGCACGTGATCGACTAGGGTGATCTGGACATCAATGATGGGGCGGCACATGTAGAGATTCCATTAGAGATAGATGATTCATAGGATCAGTTTCTTTGAGGGCGGTCAATTCCTTGGGTGTGAGTTCGTTTGCATCATGAGAATCTCCAAGAGATCACATTGGAGTGAGAGTCTCAGATATGTGCTCAGTTCCCACATTTATTCCACTAGTTTTTTTGTAGCTTTCAAAGATGAAAATCCATAATGTGGGGAGAATGTAATGACCCAAAAATTCAATATATATATTTTTTAAAATATTTTGGATTGATACGTGTCTGTGAAATTTAATGAGGCGTAATTCTAAGGCCCGGTGTGCTAAGAACAAAATTTTAAATTTCTTAAGGTATATTTAGTAAACGTGAAAGTGAGAAGTTATATATTTTGAACCGATGATTGGAATTGAAATACTAGGGAATGGTTGAACTCTCAACACCTATATTCATATAAGGGATGATTAACAATGACCATATTAGGTCAGGTGAAAAATATTGTTTTGCGGGATTTTAGAGAATAATAAAATAACGTAAAAATGGAATTTATATTTTTCTACCAACTGTTGTGTGACGGTGGTGGGTCCTCTAGGTTTTCAAGCCATTTAATGTCTTGACTCTTCTATTTCATAACTACACTATTTAAAGTTAAGAGGTTCATAAATTAAAACTCATTAATGAACCTTATTAATCCTATGATGTGTTAATCTTCCTTATCCTCTATTCAAATGAATATTAGGTTTGGGTTTTTGACATGGAAGAGTGGAAAATCTGACAAAGTTCCATGACATTTTCCACCAATGAAGAACAAAGGCCTCAACAGAAACAATGGAGGAATAAATATGGAAACAAAGAATGCCAATGAATTTATCAAAAATGGATTCTTCTTTCACAACCGTGACGTCTCCTCTGAATCCAAGGTAGGGGTTGTTATTAAATTCATGTATTTTCTCGATTCAATTCCTCGTTCTTCAAAAGCATGATGAACTTGGATCAAACAAAGAAAGTTGATACATGATTCATTTGAAATTACAGGCGGTTAATTAAGGAATAATTTTTAAAGGGGATTAAATTTATCTTTGGATTTCCACACCATTGTTTAATTGCTAACGATGAGGGTGTAGGCCAACTGAACAAGGCTCTGACCCTCCATCGATTCATTTTTTTCTTTTCTTAAAGTGATGGATTTTCCACTTGATGGAATTTGGAATCCAGGAGCCACATAGTGATGAAAACATCCTAGGAGGCCCGTAGGTGCAATTAGAAGGGAAAATGGACCACTAGAGCTCACCCCGTGGCCCACGGATTTTCTGCTGGCATGACACCAGTGCAACGACATAGAAAACAAGCGTTGGTGGGGGACAAAGACCAGTGCCGGTAGGTGAAGGTGGTGGCCGACAGTCGCAGTCCATAGTAGAGAGTCGGTTCCCGGAGGTTCCACAATGGATGAATTGGGCAGTTAGCAAGGGCCAGTCGTGGTAGTAGCAGGGCGGCGCGCCTTCACACATTGTGGATGGAGGCCTTAGCTTTGAAGCCATGGCGGTGGGGGACCCATGTCTTATGGGTCTCGTGGATAGTGGGGCGGTTCCACATGGTGAAATCAGTTTAAGAACCCAATAGCTTTTTTGTTCGAGAAAGAGGGCGGCCACACGACTGGTTGATCGCGCCAGCCACAAGACTAGCGGACCTCACCCGCCACACGGCTGGCGGACCGCGCCAGCCACTTGGACGGGTCACCCGGTGGGCTGGGCCAGTCTGCAGCCTAGTGGTCTGAGCTCGCAGTCTTGCCTAGTTGGGCCGGTCTATCCGATTCGGGCCGGGATAGGCTAGGTTAACCCAGGTTAGGGATGGACAGACTAGACCCGAACCCCTTTTCGGCATAGATACGTAAAAACACCATATCTCACAAACCAGATGTCCATTTGACCAACTGTCTACAGTGCTAGAATCTTTGGAATGAGACAGTTCTTTTAAGATACTCCACCAATGTTTTGGAGAATGTTTGTGTACGAATGGGTTGGAACGAACCTAAATCCAACCACGCCCTTGGTACTAAAACACTTATACCTCACAGACCGTGTGTTCGATTGCCGCATTGTATGTTCTGTTAAGACCCTTAAGATATGGATGTCCTTTGGTTTACTCTTTTTTGGAGCATTTTTGAAGTTGATGCATGACCTATATTGTAACGACCCGAAATTTTGAATAAATCTTGTTTCCTTATTTTATGTGTTATTCTATTTTATTTTTATACTCAACAAAAATGTTTCATTTGATAACATGAGTATAATTAAAATAAGACCGTTGGGTTTTGACTGTTATATGACCATTGGTCAATATGACCCCTGGAAACTAAACGTTTTGATTATTGTCTCTAAATACAAGTAATATTGGTTAATTATTATAGAAAGAATATTTGATGGCCTCACCCAGTAGTCTTGGACCAATCGAAGCCCATCTAACCGAACTTGGGAAGGCGGTAGCACCACTGGGCTTTACTCTGGACCAAACCCATGCTGAACATCATCGTGTGAAGTTACAACGGAATCATCTTTGTGAGAAGTTCAAACTGATAGAAATTACTACTCATGCGATGTTAGCCGAGCCTCCCTCATATTCTCTCACCTTAGCACACCTTACACTTAGGTCCTATGCTGGTGTGATAAGGGGCTATGTAAGGAGACCGGAACTGGCTTGTGTAATCCTTTGTTTTAAATAAAAATTGGGATTTATTCTTATGATGAAGTTTATGAATTTTCAATTGTCCGGATAAATATAGTATACATATTTTCGGTGAATTTTAGAGAAAGGATATTTTAAAAAATGTTTATTTAAACCTTAAATAATTAAAAATTTGTAATGCTTTTCAAAAAATGGTCTTCTACAATTATGTTCAGTACGATATTTAGAGTCTAATAAGTTCAACTTGATTTTTGATGAATAGTAAATTATGAATAGTGATTTTATGCTTAGAATTAGTAATGTGACCAAATGGATTAGTAATCTCATTTTAAGAAAGTATTAATATAATCAAGGAACCTTGATTAAGTAACGTGATTCAATAAAATGGTTAAATAACGGTTTCATAAATTATTATCCAAGTATTAGTTTTTTCAGGTAAATAGTGTTTTTTATAATTAAAAATTAAATTAAAAATATTTAGAAAATTATTTTTATAAAATGGATTTCATTTTTGAACTCAGAGAATCGATATTATGTTAAGGTAATTTTTGGGGATTTTCTGAAAAAGTTGAATTTTCGGTGAATAGTGTATTTATTTAAAAAATAAATTAAAAATATTTATAAAATTAATTTTATAAAATGGAGTTCATTTTTGAAATCAGATCATTGATATTTGGTTAAGGTGAAATTTTGGGTTTTTTCTGAGAAAGTTGAATTTTCAGTGAATACTAAAAAATACAGTTTTAGGGTTTCGGTATGTTTAATGACATCATATTTGTGTCATGATGATGTCATGAGATATTTTAAGGGTTGGATGACCAAAGGTGATGAATTATTGTATTTGGGGCCCCATGTGGCCTAACGTCCTGAGAAATATCATGGGAGAGCACATGGTATTGAGAAAACCACGTTTGAGTTGTCCCTTGGCAATTATTGCCTTGTCCCCTCACTTTCCCTATAAATACCAAGCCCTCCTCCCATCCATTCGACTCCAAAACCATTCTCAACTCTGTTATGATATCCTTACATCCCAAGGAGTCCTCCTAAGGTTCCCTCAAGCCATCAAGGTCCCATCCTTTGAGTTTTAAGAGTTACGTTTTAAGGTAAGGGATCTGACCGCTCTCTTTCTTTTCAAGTAATCTCTTTTATGTAATTTCTTTTATGCTCCATGTTCTTATGTTAAAGAGTGTTCTTTTATACTCATCTTCCTTCCCTTTTCATGTTCACATAATGAGAGATCCCTTCTTACTCTCATTATTTCGTTTCATGATGTTTTAAGTGGAGCTGTTAGGCTGCTGAAATTTTTGTAACGGCTTCTTTCTCCCTTCTCATTTTTCAAGATCTATTTTCATGTAAAGTATTTCAAGTTCATTTTGATTATGTCGGGGTATGCTATCTAAATTTATCATACTGATATTTTATGATCATATGATGAGAGACCCCATTTGATCTCTTTAATTCAGTATTTTGATGTTTTAAGTGGTGTTGTTAGGCTGCCGAATTTCTAAGTGGTTCTTCACCCTTCTCGTTTTGAAGTTCTACTTTCATGTCAATTTTTTCAAGTTCCTTTTTGTTATGTTGGGGTATGATCTCTATATCTATCATACTGAACTTTTATGACCATATGATTAGAGACCCCATTTGATCTCTTCAATTCAGTATTTTGATGTTTTAAGTGGCGCCGTTAGGCTGCCGATTTTTTAAGTGGTTCTTCACCCTTCTCGTTTTGAAGTTATACATTCATGTCAATTCATTCAAGTTCCTTTTTGTTATGTTGGGGTATGATCTCAATATCTATAATACAGATCTTTTATGTCCATATGATGAGAGACCCAATTTGATCTCTTCAATTCAGCGTTTTTAAATTTTAAGTGGCGCCATTAGGCTGCCGAATTTTCATAAGAGAAATCTTATTTTTGTCTTCCTTTCATGTTCTTCATTTCATATGGTATATTTTCAAATTTAATTACCATTTTCTTAAATCCCTTATAATCTGTACCTCTACTGTTTTATGTGTTATTTATGAATGTTTTACTCATGTCCCCTCTCTTTTCAATGTTTTCTAAAACCCTGAAACGTAGCCGTTATGCTGCAGAATTTTCGTCTCAAAATGCCTCTCTCTTTTCTCAAAATTATTTTATGTTATTAAGCGAATACTCAAAACTATTATTTCTATAGGGGTATTCACATATATATCAAAATGTTCTATTTTAAATTCTGGGATTTACATACATGAAACCCTATTTCCCTTTTTGTGGGTTTAAAGTGACATAAAGATCATGTCTTTAAAGCAGTTTTTAAAACGTTATGATTATGAAATGAAACCCATTTCTTTTATGCTCAATGGGTTGTTTATGAAATTTTTATGATGATATATATGGCTCACATGATAATAAAGACATGTCAAGGGTGCACCCAGATAGCGCTCCAATGCATTGGGTAAAGACTTAATCTCTAGAGATGACCTTTTAGACTGATACCTTGGTGAATAACCTTGGTAATTTTTAATGACACCTTGGGGATGGACCTTGGTGAAACGAAATGATTGTCAATATTAAATGTCTTAGCCACACCTTCAAGTTATGAAAAATGATATTTTTATTATGATATATCTCATGATTTCTTTCTCATGCCTTAAAGTTCATGTCATTACATTGTTGATGTATCCCATGTTCACATGTTAAATGTTTCCCCTTGTTTCCCTTACTGGGCCTTCTGCTCACCCTTTCTTTTGATGTATGTCCCCAGGTTTGAGATGCAGTAATGAACCTAGGATGAACATGAGGAGAATCCTTTCATGTGTTTAACAAGAATGTTTTATGTTTTCATGTTTTAAGTTCCTGGTTTTGAAGACACTAAACCTTAAATATCCTCAGTTTTGTATAATGTAATGAATGTTTATGTGATAAAAAGGCGGGATGCTATAGTTGGTATCAAAATATGGTTTATTTATTTGTGTAAATTAGGATATGAAAACTTTAGGAAGAAACATATTTAAAATTTTAAATATAGGAAATCTTCCTGGTATTTTGTTGAGTATTGAGTAAGGGGTTTCCAAGAAAATCCATCCATGTCTAGATACGAGTAGGTAGAGGTGGCTCTGGCACAGATGTACATAGTGGTAAAACATGAAAACACCGCTTTGAGCTAGACTCGAATGGAAACTGGTACACGACAACGGGCCTTGCTGCACTCTTGGTTACGACACTCCCGGGGGATATGCTTTGGTAAATTCAGAAGCGTAGTATGAACCATTATTAAAGGAACAAAGATAAAAGAAAATAAAGATTCACATAAGAATATATGATCATGGATAACCTAGATTTGAACCTAGGGGATCACAAGTTAGGATATACTTTTATTCTACAAGTTTATCCTTTTATGCTTAAATCTTCCTTTTCATGATTATTGGCTAAGTATTTAAGCCCCTAATTATAGTTTCCTTTCTTAGTTAATGGAGGGAAATGGAAGAACTTGTCCCAACAACCAATGTGATAGGAAATGCGATGATTTCCATATTAATATGATAGAGGTGATTAGGGGATTAAAAGATGATTATTATTTTGGAAGACATTCACTATTTTGGGGACCCTATATGATCGAGGTAAATAGATTACTATGGTATTTTCATTGAGGAGTAAGGTTCACTTATATTTTGAAAAATTGATGAATTTTAGGTGGACTTATAGTAATTTAGGTTACTTATGGAAATGATTAACCAATCTTGGTTAAAAGATGTTTAGGTTATCTACTTTTGTTATAAGATGTTAGGTGTGGTTGATGTTGTTTGGAGATGAACAATGATGTTTATTTTGGAAGACTATGTTATCAAATCCTTCTTGTATTTGGGTTTCAATGTTAGTTTTGTTTATTTTGAGGAATTTTAAGGACCATTACTTATGGAATGGTCTATGATGAACTTTGGGTAACACCTTGGATCTTTGATGATTTAAAAGTAGTTTCCCTTCCTATGGGATTCTCTCTTTCTGGAAGAGTTGTTTAATCTTATCTTTTCTATTTTTGGGATAATGATTAAAGGTAGAAGAAAATGATAGTTAATATTTTGTGGATTAAGTTACTCTCAAGAAGATGATTCTTGTGTTTTGATGAGACCAAGTGTTTTTGAATGCTCATCGTTTGGAGAAAGGATTAGTTTTGGGTAGAAACTTATTAAAGGATGAAACTCTACATGAAGGTAGGTATATTTTCTTATGTTCTATGTAGTAAATGAATTCCTCAAAATTATGAAAAGGAACATAAAACAAAAGCGTTGTTGGTTTACGTTTCCTACTAGGTAATCAAAGAACGTTTACAGACATCATAATTTTAAGATTTTCTTATGGTTAACTTTCTCCTAATCATGTTCTCTCTCACTATCCCTTAGATCTTGACCCTTTGTTTTTCTTCCATGTCCATGTTTTACTATATGGAATCCCAGTGTGGGTTAACTCGGGTTACCTTCGTACTTCCCTTTCATTCTTTTAAAGTAATAATTTTACTGACTCCTTTTCCGATGTGGGACTTTCAATGATATTTCAAAACCCAATTTTAAATATTGAGAGGACGCAATTTCTTAAGGTGGGAAGATTGTAATGACCCAAAATTTTGAATAAATCTTGTTTCCTAATTTTTTGTGTAATTTTATTTTATTTTTATACTCAACAAAAATGTTTCATTTGATAACATGAGTATAATTTAAATGAGACCGCTGGGTTTTGAATGTTATATGACCATTGGTCAATAAGACCCCTGGAAACTAAACGTTTTTATTATTGTCTCTAAATACATGTAATCTTGGTTAATTATTATAGAAAGAAGATTTGATGGCCTCATCCAGTAGTCTTGGACTAATCGAAGCCAATCTAATAGAACTTGGGAAGGAGGTAGCACCAATGGGCTTTGCTCTGGACCAAACCCAAGCTGAACTTCATCGTGTGAAGATAGAACGGAATCGTCTTTGTGAGAAGTTCAAACTGATAGAAATTACTACTCATGCGATGTTAGCCGAGCCTCCATCAGATTCTCTCACCTTAGCACACCATACACATAGGTCATATGCTGGTGTGATAAGGTGCTATGTAAGGAGACCCTAACTGCCTTGTGTAATACTTTGTTTTAAATAAAAATTGGGATTTCTTGTTATGATGAAGTTTATGAATTTTTAAATGTCCGGATAAATATAGTATGAATATTTTCGGTGAATTTTAGAGAAAGAATATTTTAAAAAATGTTTATTTAAACCTTAAATAATTAAATATTTGTAATGATTTTCAAAAAATGGTCTTCTACAATTATGTTCAGTACGATATTTAGAGTCTAATAAGATCAACTTGATTTATGATGAATAGTAAATTATGAATAGTGATTTTATGCTTAAGATTAGTAATGTGACCAAATGGATTCGTAATCTCACTTAAAGAAAGTATTAATATAATCTAGGCACATTGATTAAGTAACGTGATTCAATAAAATGGTTAAATAACGGTTTCATAAATTATTATTCAAGTATTAGTTTTTTTAGGTGAATCGTGTTTTTTTAATTAAAAATTAAATTAAAAATATTTAGAAAATTATTTTTATAAAATGGATTTCATTTATGAACTCAGAGCATCGATATTATGTTAATGTAATTTTTGGGATTTTTCTGAAACAGTTGAATTTTCGGTGAATAGTGTATTTATTTAAAAAATAAATTATAAATATTTAGAAAATTAATTTTATAAAATGGAGTTTATTTTTGAAATCAGAGAATTTATATTTGGTTAAGGTGAAATTTTGGGTTTTTTCTGAGAAAGTTGAATTTTCAGTGAATACTAAAAAATACAGTTTTAGGGTTTCGGTATGTTTAATGACATCATAACTGTGTCATGATGATGTCATGATATATTTTAAGGGTTGGCCGACCAAAGGTGATGAATAATTGTATTGGGGTCCCCATTTGGCCTAACTTCATGGGAAATATCATGGGAGAGCACATGGTTTTGAGAAAACCACTTTTGAGGTGTCCCTTGGCCATTAATGCCTTGTTCCCTCACTTTCCCTATAAATACCAAGCCCTCCTCTCATCCTTTCGACTCCAAAACCATTCTCAACGATGTTCTGGTCTCCTTACCTCCCATGTAGTCCTCCCAAGGTTCCCCCAATCCCTCAAGGTCCCAACCTTTGAGTTTTAAGAGTTACGTTTTAAGATAAGGGATCCGACCTCTCTCTTTCTTTTCAAGTAATATCTTTTATGTAATTTCTTTTATGCTCCATGTTCTTATGTTAAAGGGTTTTCTTTTATACTTATATTACTTCCCTTTTCATGTTCACATAATGATAGATCCCCTATTACTCTCATTATTTTGTTTTATGAAGTTTTAAGTGGAGCCGTTAGGCTGCCGAAATTTTTTGTAACAGATTCTTTCTCCCTTCTCATTTTTCAAGATCTATTTTCATGTAAAGTATTTCAAGTTCCTTTTTATTATGTTGGGGAATTATCTCTAAATTTATCATACTGATATTTTATGATCATATTATGAGAGACCCCATTTTATCTCTTCAATTCCGTATTTTGAAGTTTTAAGTGGCGCTGTTAGGCTGTCGAATTTTTAAGTGGTTCTTCTCCCTTCTCGTTTTGAAGTTCTACTTTCATGTAAATTATTTCAAGTTCCTTTTTTTTATGTTGGGTTATGATCTCTATATCTATCATACTGATCTTTTATGACCATATGATGAGAGACCCCCTTTGATCTCTTCAATTCAGTATTTTAAGGTTTTAAGTGGCGCCGTTAGGCTGCCGAATTTTTAAGTGGTTCTTCACCCTTCTCGTTTTGAAGTTCTACTTTCATGTCAATTCTTTCAAGTTACTTTTTTTTATGTTGGGGTATGATCTCAATATCTATCATACTGATCTTTTATTACCATATGATGAGATACCCCATTTTATCTCTTCAATTCAGGGTTTTGAAGTTTTAAGTGGTGCCGTTAGGCTGCTGAATTTTCATAAGAGAAATCTTATTTTTGTCTTCCTTTCATGTTCTTCATTTCATATGGTATATTTTCAAATTTAATTACGATGTTCTGAAATCCCTTATATTCTGTCCCTCTGCTGTTTTATGGGTTATTTATGAATGTTTGACTCATGTCCCCTCTCTTTTCAATGTTTTCTAAAACCCCGAAACGTAGCCGTTATGCTGCAGAATTTTAATCTCAAAATGCCTCTCTCTTTTCTCAAAATTATTTTATGTTATTAAGTGAATAGTCAAAACTCTTATTTCTACAGGGGTATTGTTTCCGACGCATTCGTCGGGGCGCGCGCACCCGTCCGTCTGCGGAGGAAGGACGCGCGGCGCTTGTTTCCCCGCATCCCCGCTTTCCAAAGGCGGGTGGAATTCACTCCTTATTCAGGGACATCTACTCCTTGATCGAAACGGGATGATGGGATGTCAGTTCTTCCTCCTGTGGATTCCTCCTCAGAACATGTCTCCTAGTCTGGGTCTCCCTCATAGATTTAATACGTAGTTTGTGAAACTCTTCCCAGTTCCATGTTTCCATGGACGCCGGTTAATTACACTGCTTCTGTCAGGACATTCCAAAGGGTCCAGTCAGGGCATCAACCTTCAGTCGGGGGAGTAGTCATGTTGAGGCATCAGTAGCGTGTCTGGATGCTGGGGAACCTGGCATGTCTGTCTATTATCCCCGGTCACAGGGCTTCTCGAGGGCGTGGAAGCCCGAGGCATCCCACATCGAGCGCGGGGAATTATATGCCATAGACACATATCTGAGGTTTTCCTCAGCTTCATGTGTTTAACACAGGGAATGCCCCGAGTTTAACGTCTAGCGGAGATGGATCAACCCAACCGGAGCGTTAGCTAGGATAGATCGGATTGAGGGATTTCCCTTGAAGGGATGCTGATACCGGGGCTAGCCCATGGGCGGCTGTGAAGAGGAGCGTACCGACATGGTTTCACCGAGATATAGCGGTCCGGGCGAGAATCGGGATAGGTGGTAGGTGGATGAATGGAGTGGAGGGGGAGTGAAATGGGACCATTGTAGTGGTGACGGTGAAGTTGGGCTTGAGCCTTGAGGAGGCTTCCTACAAATCCCCGTGGCAGGGAATCAAAGTCTGCGTAGTTTGGGACGGTTCTAGTAAACCGACGTGAAGGTGGACCTTGGTCCGATGGGCATTGTCAGCGTACCGACGTGAAGGGGGACCTTGGTCCGATGGGTGTCGTCAGCGTACCGACGTGAAGGTGGACCTTGGTCCTATGAGAGATGTGCTTGAATCTCGGGGAGGCTTCCTACGTACCATGCCTTGACATAGATCAAAGACCTCATAGTTCAAAGGGTTTCATCAGTGAACCGACGTGAAAGTAGACCCGTGGGTCCACTGGTGGTGGGCATGAAAATGGGGGCCTGACACACCGACTAGGAGATGGTCTGGGCCAATGATTGTTGGGCTTGAACCTCAGGGAGGCTTCCTACATACCATTCCCTGACACGGATCAAAGTCATCATAGTTCGGATTGGGGAATACAGTTTAACGTCTTGCGGGACGGGGGTGAACCGACGTGAATGAGGTCGAAACGACCGGATGGTGGGTTTGAACCTCGTAGAGGCTTCCTACATACCATACCTTGACATGGATCAAAGACCTCGTAGTTCTGGTTAGTCACAACGGCTTACCATCGGACTGGAATTGTAGTTTAACGTCATGCTGGACGTAGGTAGAACTCGACGTGATTTGGATGATGGGTGGGCTTGAACCTCGTGGATGCTTCCTACGTACCACGCCTTGACATGGATCAAAGACCTCGTAGTTCAAATGGGGCTTTGTCGGTGAACCGACGTAAAGGTGGACCTTGGTCCAATGAGTGGTGGGATTTAACCTCGGGAAAGCTTCCTACGTACCATGCCTTGACATGGATCAAAGTCCTCGTAGTTCAGGTGGGAATGGGTGTGCAGTTTAATGTCATGCGGGACAAGGGCATACAGTTTAACATCATGCTGGATGAGGGCATGCAGTTTAACGTCATGCTGGACGATGGCAAAACTCGACGTGAATGAACGACCGAGCAATGTGACCTGAACCTCATGAAGTCTTCCGACGTACCATGCCTTGACCTGGATCAAATTCCTCATAGTTCGCTAAAGGGTTGGGGGTCAGGGTCGGTGCTCACTCTAAGCCCACGTGAGTCATGATCGGTGTGAGAAACAAGAGGTTGCAAGGACCTGATGATCACGTCCCGAAGGATGCGTCCGTGAGAAGTGAAGAGGGGCTTACGCGTTAGGCGGCCCATGGTTCTGGGACTTACTCCAGGATGGAGGCCCATATGGGGGGGGGGGGGCTCGTTCCTTATCACGCCCTCCACTGACCTTGGTAGTGGGGAAGTTCGGAGATGCGGGGGTGCAGCCATCCGTTGGGGAATTAGGGTCGCCCTTATCCTATGAACATACGCCATTCCAATAAGGAGGATATCATCCCTTGTGGATGGGAGATTCCATTCTTGTGGATATGAGTGGCGTAAAAAATGTTCGACCTGGGGGACCCTTCGTGAGAGAGACGAGGTCAGATCACAGTTTAACGTCATGTGTTGAGGACGTGGTGCTTGGTAGTTTAACGTCTTGCAGCTCAGACGAGGTGGGTTCACTCCACACCTCTAGGACTTACATAACCGGTACCCTCTGGTCCTTGGGGAAGGGAAGGTACCAGTAAGGCCATGGTCAAGGGGGGTTGTGGAATGAACCATCAAGGGGTCCACATTTGCATGGCTTTGCGAAGAAGCAATAGCCGTTAGCGTGCCTATGCGAAGAATCATTAGGCGAAGCAACGCTACGGGTGGTATTGTCCATGGGACTTTGAAATCACATATTGTAAACCTAGAGGGGCGCACGGGAAGAGGAATCGCTAAGCAAAGGAGTGTGCTTCACGAAGTGGAGTGCCTTGGCCTTGGCATGGCGTATAGGTGTGAGTGGTAGGTGCTTCGTGAAGTGGAACAGTGTTCGCGGAGCACTGCCTCGTGATGAATAGGTGCCTCGCGAAGCAGGGTCTTGCGAAGCAGTGTGCTTCGCGATGTGTAGCGATCCTGCCTTAGCATAGGGATCACTAGTGCAGCATGGGTGTTTCACGAAGCATAAGCACTCCGTGGCTGCCCGGTTTCCCTTGGGAATCCCATTCCTTCGCGAATTCCCTTGAGCTTCGCGAAGGGCATCCCTCTAAGAAGAGGGTCTCAAGACGAGACAAAGAAAAGGCCTCTCACGAACTAGAAGTACCTCTCGGAGCTCAAGATTCCCGGGGCAAAGACTGCTTTGCGATTTGGGAGAGGAGAAGCCAAAAGGTCGGATTGTTCGTCCCCAGGACTCAGGGGGTGTCCAGTATTTATAGACAAGGGGCGCCGCGAAGCAGAACTCGCGCACCGCCTCAGATGCTTCACGGCGCGCGCACGAACGTCAACGTCGTCCGTGGAGGGTACCGCCTCTGGATCTTCGCGGCGGGTCGCAAACATCAAATGCGTTCGAGGAGCATTACCACCTCTGGAGCTTCGTGGCGGGCACGCGAACGTCAAATGCGTTCGCGGAGGTTTACCGCCTCTGGAGCTTCGCGAGGCCGTGATGGCCGGGGCGCTTCGCGGCGGTGCTTCACGTCGGGGCTTTGCGTCCGGGCTTCGCGAGACAGCGCACCAGCCTTTTTTGTGCCTTCCTTTCGTGGTGGTATTTTGGCGCCAACAAATGCCCCCCCTCAGACATGGAGCTGCGGATGGTGAAGGGTAAAATTCTGAGGGAAAATCGCCAAAATTGTCGGTGGTTCACGATGCAGCTATGCGAAGGGGGCCCGCAGTGCTGACCGGGGCCTCAGATCCGGACGCGCCGCGATGCTCCGCGCGGGTGATGCACGCCGCGATGCTCCGGAGTCGCCGCCTATAAATAGGGGGGTCGACCTCTTTTTTCTTCATGTGACTTCCTTGTCTTTTTGTGCTCTCGACTTCGCGAAGCTTCGCGTATTCCGCAACATCCCTCCACAAATCGAGCTTCGCGGAGAACCGCGGGTCTCCGACTCCGCGTCTGCGCTATGAGAACTTCTTCTTGTCGGCCTCGGTCAGACATTATGGCTTCGTCTCGCGACTGATCTTCGTGATCCAGCTTTGTGATTCAGCTTCGCGGTCGAGCTTTGTGATCCAGCTGAAAAAAAAAATTCTTTTCTGGGGGCCAGATTCAAAATGCCTCATCAAGAGGCTGTATTGGGGGTGCTTGCAGATGCTGCTCGTTGGGATGAGAGGGCCAACTATCCAGGCCTGGGGGAGATGGTCCGAAGCCACTCAGACCACACTTCTTTGACAGATCTTCTATTGGAGGGTCAGAAGGATTATCCGTAGTGCAAGAAACTGCCATTGTACGGCTTCGGGCTGAGGGATGACATCTTTATCCCTGAGGCGAGTAGGGACGAACCAGCTTGCTGGTTCAGTATCATACCATGCCAGCACCAATGGTTCAGGGCGGATGATGGTCACGCGCAAGAGAACTTCACACCCGTCACTGCAGACTGTCTCTACAACCGTGTGAACGACATTAACGGGAAGCCACTGCAGCCGGAGATGTCCCCTCCTTTCTACCGTACCATGCTGAAGGCGGATTTGCAGGATTCGAAGAAGGGATGGTCCGATGAGTGGGACCTGTGCCAGGGCGGTAACTTTACTGATGAGTAGGCCTGGGCCTACTGGGTAGGCACCTCATGCGAGGAGTTTGGGGCCGAGCTGAGGAGAGTGGGGTTGTATGAGGCGGCATGGGCCTCCCAATTCCACATTTACCAACCCAAGAAACTAATGCTGGAATTGCTGAGTAGATGGTCGTCTCGGACCAATACCTTCCACCTGCATCAAGGGGAGGCGGGCATCAGCCTGTGGGATGTCCACCAGATTTTTGGGGTCCCGATCTTGGGGGCCATGTTTGACGAATTCCTCCCCGTCATCAGTGCGTGGGAGGATACGAAGCAAATGCCACGACTGGGGGAGTGGATGCCCAACATCCTCACGTACTCATCCGAGATCTTATGGCTGAGAAGATCCGGGAGCATGATCGTGGGCTCAACGTGGGCTGGCAGCGGAGAAATTCGACAAGCATCAAGAAGCTCCAGGAGGCTGAAGGCGAGGTCCAACATTTGCAGACCCGGGCAGACAAGCTTTCAGCCTCTCTTGATGCACAATCTGAGCTGGTCTCACGATTGAAGGCCCAGGTGGCAGAGGTAGAAGAGCATATGAGGCAGACCTCTAGAAGGATGGCTACCGTTCATGCTGGTGTAGAGAGGGCCAAAGCCAGGACTGACGAACTGCGCCCCGCCACTGCTGAGGAGGAGCGGGAGCTAGGTCAGCGGCAACAAGCCTTGGATGCCACACGCCAACAGGTGGCAGAGCTGCAACGCTCTTTTGACGGGGTCAACCCGTCCATGGGGGGAGTCGACCCCTGAGTATTGTAACAAATCAAAAAACATTTTATTTGTACTTTCATGCTTCAAATTTTTTCTTCTTCTTTGCTTTGAATGTCATAGCGCACACGATTTCCACTGTTTGAATTGCCTTGTTACATCCCTACAATGTTTGCGGGACGTTCAAAGACAATTCCCCAAGCCCACGTGGGTCGATCCCGATGTGAGAAATAGGAGATAGTCGCCCTCTCATCGCATCTAACATGGGAGTGGGGATCATGCTCCAGGCATCCGGGATTCGGATTACCAGTCCATATTTCTGAAAGACGGGAAAGGCTTGACCGGAGAAGGAGCTTCCATGACAGCCGAATTACCGTTTATTTGGCGTGCTCTTATGTACGAACGGGGCAACGCCAGGGGCGCTGAAATCGGTCAAAACAGATGAAAATGGGAAGCGTGAATCACGATACCCAAGATTCGGAACACTGTGGGGATGGAGTGAAGATAAGGGACAACTGTTAACCTTGGAGGATAAGCGGTATCCTTACTGCGTTAGCCTGTAATGGGGACAACAAATGAGGGTCAACCGTTGACCATGTTCGAAACACGGGGTCATGTCACAAATGTCGTTGATCAATCCTTCGGGACGTTGGCCCAAGATAGTTGGCGGACCATTGGTCAAACATCCATACTGTTAGGGGGTCCTTCCAAACATGACCCGTCTTCCGGAACATTGGCCCAGGACGGTAGGTGAGCCGATGCGGCATGAGACCAGGCCGTTAGGGGGGTCCCGTGAGACATGAAAGGGGACAGGGGTCCAAATAAGGGGAACACAAAGCGTGGAATACGGAGTGATGGTCTGTCCGAACAGAATCCAACAGTTATATAGTTACACCACCGTGGTGGGAGTACGCCAGATGGGCGCATCAGTTTGATCATGGATCATTCCTTCTTTCAAACTGGGCCTCTCTGGCGAGGGGATCTGTCACTTCCCAATGTGATCTTGGGGAATCATGAACTTGTTCAGGGTAGAACCACAGCTTAGGGTCATGCATTGAGGACACATGGGCTCCTGTAGTTTAATGTCATACGATAGGACGTGGAATAAAAGGGAAGATCCTAGGGAGCGTGTGGCGTGGTAGATATGAAACCGACGTGAATGAGGATTTGGAGTCCAAATCATGCCACATACCCCTGGAAGAAACTCTTCGGGTCGAGGGACCAAGAGTGAGGATTAGTCTAGTCCCGAAGCAGAGTGGTCGGTTGTTCCTACGTACCCCATGAGGATGGGAATCAAGCCATACGTAGTTCTGGAAGCGCAATTTAACATCATGCGGGATGAGGAGCAGCCCGACTGTGTTGGTACACATCCTGCCAAAACTACTAAGCCCACGTGAGTTGTGCTCGGTGTGGGAAACAAGCAGTAGTGGTGGGAATTTCCCGAAAAAAAGGGCAAGTTAGGGAAAAGGGACGCTCGGTGAATACCGGTCCAATGACACTAACACGATCATTTAGCGCACCTGGATGCGCGAAGAGAAAGAGACGAGTATGATGGAATTCCACTTGAACATGAGGAAGTGGAACCGTGTGAATCATGGTGCTCGAGATTCAGATCACGATGATGGCGGTGTGACGATGGAGGATAACTGCTGACCGCGTTCGCAACACAGCATCCTGTCGCGTTAGCCTAGAATGGGGATAGAAAAATGAGGGTCGACCATTGACCATGTTCGAAACACGGGACCATGTCACAAATGTTGTCAAATATCCATAGGGATGTTGGCTCGAAACGATTGGAGGGCCCTTAGGTCCATCATTCATGGAGAGCCCTTAAGCCTAGTATCCATGTCGTTCGAGGGACCTTTTGGATGTGGAAGAGGATGAGGATCCAAATAGCGAGCTCACGAAGCATGGTCATGGGATGCGGGGAATGTCCCTGTGAAAGTACCACCCTTCGAGCTCTTTGTCAAAACGCATCTGAATACGACAATGAGACGTGAGTGAGGCCGTAGTCCTACACCATGCGTCCTCTGGGGAAATGCTCGAGTCGAGGGACCGAACAAAAAGGTTAGGCTGGGCCTGAGGGAAGTGCACGAGTGCTCCTACGTATCTCATGAGGATGAGAATAAACCCATACGTAGTTTTGGAAGGTGACATGGTAAGATACCAGTGGCAGGGGAAAAGGGGAGTGCGGGCATGGCCCTTGCACTAAAAGAAGCGGAATTTGATGAATCTTGTTTGTTCTTTTAGATGAATGGTTTTTTTTTCTGAATCGACATGCCTAGAATAGTAGGTCGTGATGTCACCACAAGGATCAAGCCTTGATGGGTGTTGAAAAATGGCATGGCACGTGACCAATACCCAACGTGATTTCCTCTACAACGAGGTCACCACAATGTAGTGCCGTTTTTCGTCGTGCGACCAGGACGATAATGTCACAGTTTAGGGTCGTATGATAGGACCAAGCATGCATTTTATCGTCATGCAGCGCAGACATAGCAGAGACGATGCTAGGCGGGGAATGTGCGCAGTGTTATAAAACAAAATTGACGGAGACATGATCCCACATCACACTATACGCCACTCGGAGAGGGAGACCTTAGGCCAAGGGGCCTATATAGAGGTGAAACAGGGGGAGAGACTGGCTTCCTGAATGGGTTGTACCTAGAGACAGGGCGTTAGGGCGGTCCTACGTATCCCATGAGGATGGGAATTAAGTTGAACGTAGTTCCGAATGGATCTTAGTTTATGGTATTAGAGCTCGGACCATGGGAGCCCCGAAGGACGCCATATTGCAGCTTTGTCCCCCTGACATGCAAAGGTGCACTGAGGGATAGCGCCAAAAGTGTCAAGATTCCACATGGACATGATGGGGTGGAAAATGATGTGAATCATGCAACCAACATTCGAGTACTGAAGGGGATGGCGTAACGACAGAGGATTACTGCTGACCATGTTCGCAACACAGCATCATGTCGCTTTAGCCTGGAATGGGGACAAACAAATGAGCATCGACCGCTGATTGTATTCGCAACGCGGGATTTTATCGATTTGTTGTCCAAAACCCTCAGGGGCATTGGATTGTAACGTTAGGAGAGCCCTTGGGCGTTGTATCCAGGCCGTTCTTGGGGGACCCTCTGGGTGTGAAAGGTGATGGAAGCCCGAATGGAGGGGAACACGAAGCTTGACAAGTGGAAGGGACTTGATCAAGTTGAATCTGACACTCTTGGTCCTACACCAGAGTACTCTTAACACATGGGTGAACCACTGCAAGGGGTCAGGAGACTCAACTTGAGGGTAACCAAGATATGGCGGGTCCCCGGGGGAAGGGGGCACGGTGCCCAAAACCTTGTATCATACCTACATATCCCCCTCCTGGAGAGGGATAGACCAAGTGGCCTAGGTGACCGGGAGATCAGGAGATCTCCAAGAGGTGGGGCTGGACCCGAATCATAGACATTCAGGTGGTCCTACGTATCCCATGAGGATGGGAATCAATCCACACGTTGTTCTGAAGGGTGCCTTTTAATGTCATGTGGTACAAGGAATAGGAGGGCTAACTATTAGAACGGGGTGCGTGTGGTGCAGATATTGCAAACCCGACGTGAATGAGGACATAATCCCACACTACGCCACATAGTCCCATAGTCGGGGTCCCGAAGGCAGGACCAGAGAGGTGAATTTGTTGAACTCAAGCTGGACCCAAATACAAGGGGTCTGGGAATTCCTACATATCCCATTATGATGGGAATCAGGCTGAACGTAGTTCCATATGAGAATCTTAGTTTATGGTCTTAGAGCTCAGACCGTGGATGGTGACAACTTCCCGAGTAAGCACAGATGTCAACCCGATCCCTAAGCCCACATGAGTTAAACTCGGTGTGGGAAACAAGGGGGGTATCCTCATCGCAATACTTGGGGCGTCCATCAAAGGGGAGTCGGCCGAGAGCCCCGAAGGACACCTTTGACGCAGCTTGTTCCCCCAATGCACTGATGTGCACGGAGGAAAAGTACCAAGAGTTACGAGACTCTACTTGGTCATGATGAAGTGATGAAGGGTGTGAATCGTGTACCCGACATTTTGGGCTTAATGGGTTGGCGTGGCGAAAGAGGAAAACTATTAACCATGGTGGAAACACAGCGTCCATATCGCGTTAGCCTAAGGCGGGAACAACAAATGAGCATCGACCATTGACCATATTCGCAATACGGGATTTTATCGATTCGCTGTCCGAAACTCTCAGGGGCGTTGGCCCATAACGGTAGGAGAGCCCTTGGGCAAAGTATCCAGGCTGTTCTTGGGGGTCCCTCAGGGTGTGAAAGATGATGAAAGCCCTGATGTAGGGATACACAAAGCCTGGAAAGCGGGTTCGGACGTGTCTGAGCGAAGCACGACATTCCAGGTAACAAACCAGAGTACTCTTAGGTACATTGGTGAACCGCCGAAAAGGGATCGACGAAACAGCTTAGTAGGGGGAGGTACATGGAGTGGTCATTACGGGACTGATGTGAATGAGGACTTAGTCCTACACCACACCATATAATCCCCTCATGGAGGAAGGATAGGCCATGGGGCCAAGATGGGATGAAGATTCCCGAGAGATGGGGCTGGACCCGAATCCTGGACATTCAGGTGGTCCTATGTATCCCATGTGGATGGGAATCAAGCCACACGTAGTTCTCTAAATGTAGTTTAACGTCATACGGGACGGGAAGGGGAGTAATATACCCCTAAACAAGGGAGGTGTGCGGTATGGCAAAGAAGCCGACGTGAATGAGGACGTAGTCCCACACCACACCTTACACTCCTATAAGAGAGGACCTGGGTCGTGGCCTGGCCCTGATGGTTAGGCATTGGTCAGGAAGGCCTGACCTTCTTGTAGTTTAATGTCTTGAAATGCGGTCGGGGACCCGAGAAGGCCAAGGGGCCTGAGGCTAGTCCTCGTAAGAGGAGGCGTACGACATGGTACATGATCCTGACGTGAATGAGGACGTAGTCCTACACCACACCGTACACCCCATGTAAGAGGTTGGGCAGAGGGGCCCGAGAAGGCCAGGAGGCCTAAGGTCAGGCATCAGTCATGAAGGCCTGACGGGTCTGCAGTTTAACGTCTTACATGAGGACGAGGGTCGGGGACCCGAGAAGGCCAAGGGGCCTGAGGCTGGGCCTCGTAAGAGGAGGCGTGCAGCATGGTACATGATCCCGACATGAATGTGGATGTAGTCCTAAATCCACACCGTACACCCCTATGGGGAATCGGGGCCATGGGCCCGATTTCTAGCACCACCCGGGGGAAGTTTTTCACCTCAGGATGGGACAAAACGAATCACTACACTCGATGTCTGGGACATCTCGGGGTGGACCCGAAGATCCAGGACACTGTTGACCATGTTCGAAACACAGCGTTCCATTGGTAACCTGATATGGGAGCAACAAATGAGTGTCGACCGCTGACCAAATTCACAACACGAGACTTGTATCAGCTTGTTGCTTGAAAACCCTCGGGGGCGTTGGCCCGTAACGGTAGAAGAGCCCTTGGGTGTTGTATCCAGGCCATTCTTGGGGGTCCCTCTGGGTGTGAAAAATGATGGAATCCGAGTCATGGAGTGGGTGAAGCATAGATGTATCCATCCACGAAAGAGGCAAACATCTCCAGGGGGGTGTGTAGCCGGGTCGAGGCTTGCTCGATATGAGTTGGGGAAAAAGTGTGCACCCCGCCATGTCTTCACCCGAGGGGAATATTTTGGATTTTAGGCTGGGCCAACGGACGAAATGTCCGGGCGTTCCTACGTATCTCATGAGGATGAGAATCAATCCATACGTAGTTCTTGAAGGCCATGCAGTTTAGCATCGTGCGGTGAGGACGTGGGAGGATAGAAGAACGGGAGTGGGCACATGGTGTGACCCTTATAATCCTTGTGTAAGCGGGGATGTATGAACGGGGCTAAGAAAGCCTACTCCCTTCTACACAAAGATCCTCTAAGGAAACTATTCCCAGGGGGAATAGTGGAAGAGAAAAGCTTGGGGCTGGGCTCAAGACGAGGTGTCCGAGCGTTCCTACGTATCCCATGAAGATGGGAATCAAGCCACACGTAGTTCTTGAAATGCAGTTTAACATCATGCGGTACGAGGAGCATCTCATTTGGGGATATGTACGGTACGACGAGTAATCCGGCATGAATGAGGACATAATCCCACACCATACCGTACAATCCCGCAAGAGGGTAAGTCGGGGAAAAAATCAACTTGCGGTTTAACGTCTCGCGGTGAAGACGGGGGGGCCAGGGGCCCGAGGAGGCCAAGGGGCCTGAGGCTGAGCCTCGGTCAGGAAGGCCTGACTGGCTTGCAGTTTAATGTCTTGCAGTAAGGACGGGGGGCCAGGGGGCCAAGGAGGCCAAGGGGCCTGAGGCTGAGCCTCGGTCATGAAGGCTTGACTGGGTTGCAGTTTAACATCTTGCAGTAAGGACGGGGATGCAGTTTAAGGTCGCGCAGGACCATAATGTGCATTTTGAGGTCATGCGGGACCGTTTCACAGTTTATCATCTTACAGGACGAAGATGCAGTTTAAGGTCGTGCGGGACCATCTCGCAGTTTAGGGTTGTGCATGACCCTTTTTTGCCCTAGGAAAAGTATCGCTTGAGGAATTTGGCATTGGTGGGAGGGGTTATAAGCTCTCCATCCGTGGTCACCAAGGAGTATGCTCCATTGGGGTAAACCTTATGGTTGATATAAGGACCTTCCCATTTGGGTTCTAATTTGGGTGGTTTCCAACCGGGAATCATTGGCACTCGAAGGGCCAGTACCAGGTCGCCCTGTAGAAAAGAGCGGAGACAAACCTTCTTGTCGAAGGCCCTCGCTATCTTATCCTGATACCTTTCCAGATTGTGAAGGGCACGGAGCCAGTTCTCGTCCAGTGCTTCTAATTCAGCTAGATGGATCTCGGCTACCTCATCTGATGTCTGGTGATCATAAACTGCAGTGCGTAACGATGGCAGCTGGATCTCAATGGGTATGACGACCTCAGCTCCATACACCAGGGAATATGGGGTCACCTGGGTAGAGTTGCGAGTCATCGTCCAGTAAGCCCAGAGGGCGTTGGGGAGCTTATCCGACCATCTTTTCTTGTTATGACCAACCATCTTCTACCGAATGTTAGAGAGGGTCTTGTTGAACGCCTCGATCTGTCCATTCGCCTGCACGTAGTAGCGGGAGGTATGGTTCGACCAGATGTCGTACTTGGCATACAATTTCTTTAGTTCAGTCGCTCAGAAGTCGGTTCCGTTATCGATGAGGACGACGTGAGGGACCCCAAACCGGTGGATAATGTTGGATCTGACAAAGTCAACGATAGAATGAGCCTTGACCTCTTTGAGAGGAACTGCTTCTGTCCACTTGGAGAAGAAATCTGTAGCAGTCATGATGAACCTACACTGGCGGGCTGTTGTCGGTGGATACGGTCCCACTACATCAAGTCCCCATACCACAAATGGCCAAGAGTACTTGGTGTGGTGGAGGGGCTCCGGCTGCCTATGCAAGAAGTTGGCGTGTACTTGGCACACGTGGCATCTCTTGGCATATCAAATACAATCGTGGATCATAGAGGGCCAAAAGTACCCCAACCTCCGGATTTGATGGGACAGCTTCAGCACAGCTTGATGGGCGCCACAGGAACCGGAGTGAACCTCTTGCATAACCTGAGGTATCTGTACTCCTTGGATGCAACAGAGGAGGACACCATCGAAACTCCGCTTATAAAGGATATGTTCAAGATTGGGGACGCTCTGGAGGGTAAATTGCAGCGCGCGGCGTCGAATTCGCTCGCGCTCAGCCCGGTCGTCCGGGAGGCGACCATTTTGGAGATACTCGACAAAAGGTACCCTCTAGTCAGGAGTGGCTTCAACCACTGCATCTGACAAACCCGGGACCCCGGATATGGAGGGTCCAGCGGTGAGATGGCCAACCCGCAGACCATCATTTCCCTCTTGGGTGACGGGGGCAATGACTCTCCGGTGTGCCACATGTATGATCAAATCATCCTGATCAGGTTCTGTGAGCGACGCGGCTAAGCCAGCCAGGGCGTCTGCTTGGCCGTTCTGCAACCGTGGGACATGGGTAACCTCTGGTCGAGAAGAGAACTAGACCATTAGGCGGAGGGTGTACTCCAGCAACGGTGCAAGATCCGGCTTCCTGACGACGTAGTCGCCATTAACCTGTTTGATTACCATCTCGGAATCTCCCTTCACATGTAGATGGGGCACCTGGATCTCAAGGGCCAACTCGAGGTCAGTGATGAGAGCCTGGTACTCTGCCTCGTTGTTCGTATAGCCTTCTGACAACAGGAATGAGTATGGCAGGACATCTTGCGCCGGGTTAGTAAAGACAATACCCAGGCCCACTCTATTGAGATTGGGATCGTTGATCCTCTTAATGGTGGGGCTCCGGGAGGCGCCGTCAAAATGCATTTGCCAAAACGGGACATCATGATCGACTTAGAGGATCATATCATCAGGGAAATCCAGGTCTAGGGATTGTTCCACGGAGGTTGTATGGGCAGCTAAAAAGTCTTCCAATGCCTGTCTCTTAATGTCCTTCTGAGGTACGAACCTGATATCAAACTGCTGGAGATTCACTGCCCACCGTGCTAGTCGGCCAGTCAGAATGGGACGGTTCAGGATTTACTTCATGGGGTCTACCCGGGAGACCAATTTCACCTCATGATGCTGTAGGTAATGTCGCAAATTCTGCACGGCGAAGACAAGTGCAAGGTAGCTCTTTTCGATAGGGGAATATCTGACCTCTGTATCGAGAAGCATGCGACTGAGATAGTAGAGACTGTTCTCAGTGCCCTCGTTATTCTTCTGGATGAGCAGCGCATCGAGGGATCTCTCCAGGGAAGTCACATAAAGGACCAGTGGCTTTCCAGAGACGGGTGGCATCAAGACCGGATGTTGGAGCAGATACTGCTTGATTTCCTCGAAGGCGGTCCGACACTCCTCATCCCATTCATAGGCGGCGCCCTTCTTCATGAGCTGGGAAAAGGGCTTACACTTGCCGGACAGATTCGTGATGTATCGGTGTATATCGGCTAAGTGGCCTTGAAGGCCTCGAAGCTCCCGAATGTTGCTCGGGGGAGGCATTTGGCTGATGGCCTTGATCTTCTCCGGGTCGATCTCGATACCTCAGTATCTAACAACAAAGCCCAAAAACTTCCCAGAGGTGACCCCGGAGGCACACTTCAACGGGTTCATCTTCAGGTGACAGGAATGGAGGAAACCAAACACTTTCTCAAGGTCTTTGAGATGGTATTGGCGCTGACATGATTTGACTACGAGGTCATCCACGTAGTATTCCACCAATGTCCCGAGAATCGGTTTGAATATACGTTGTATGGGCCTCTGATAAGTGGCACCTGCATTTTTCAAACCGAACGGCATGACCTGGTAGCAAAAGGTACCTTGGGGAGCGCTGAAGGCAGTGGAATCCTCGTCTTCGGGGGCCATCCGGATCTGGTTGTACCCGGAATACCCATCCATGAAAGAGAGGGCTTGGAACCCGGCCATGGCGTCAATCAATAACTCCGTCACCGGGAGTGGGAAGTCATCCTTTGGGAAGTGGCGATTAAGATCGCGGAAGTCGATGAAAACCCTGATCTGCCAATTCTTTTTCCTCACTAGCACAATGTTGGAAAGCCACATTGGGTACTGGACTTCCTTAACGAAGTTGGGTTTGATAAGCTTATCAACTTAGGCCTCAAGCATAGCACCATGAAAAGGTTGCATTTTCCTGGGGGGCTGCTTAAACCCACAATGTTTTGCCGGGAGTCCCAGACGGTGAACGTCTACCTGGGGATCTAGCCCTGGCATCTCGTTGTAACTCCAGGAAAACACATCACGGTGTTGTTTGAGGATGTATACGTACTCCTGCCACTCCTCGGGGGACATGGATGCACTGATCAATGTGGGTTTCGGATCTGCCTTGCTACCAAGGTTCACGTGTACCAGTTCATCAACCGTGGTAGAGACGCCTTCTTCAATGGTGGGGGGAGTATCCTCCGGGTCTTCCTCCCCACCCGTGGGGGGACTTCCCGCAACAGGAGATGCTTCTGGGCTATCAAAACCCGAGGGGCAGCTGGTGCCGGCTTGGGCAGCGGCGGTCATTACATCGGTAGACTCACTCACTATTTAGACCATAGTAATGAAGGCAGTCGATCCTATCCCATCTGGCCTTCAGCCTAAGGGGCCACGTTTGATGATATCAAAGAAGTGGTGACGTGTCAGCCTGGGTCGGTGGATTCCAGCCCGGCGGAAGAGAAACGTATGGCGTACCGCCATTGTCATAAGCTTGACACTCCGGTACCGTACAGGGGTAGGAGATTCCGGGATGACCTGAGCCTGGTTGATGTAGGAGTACGAGGTGATTTTCCGTCGTCGCTTGGACATGGGAACATGCCTTCCTTGCGTACCCGAAACAACAAAACATTTCCCCATGTCGGGGGTCGTGGCCTCCAACCGGTGGATCGGGAGGATGTAGGCATCATCCATGCTTGCCCAAGGATCATTTGTGATCGGGGCGGGTTCATCCTCACTTAATAGGATTTTTTTATCCTTACTTTTGTAATAACCCGCATCCAGATAGCGGGCCTCACAAGAAGCGAAAGGGGATGCATCTCCTTGGAGCATGCCTACTCGACCGTTGAGAGAGTACTTGAGGCACTGGTGATACGAAGAAGGGACCGCTGAATGCAGATGAAGCCATGGTCTACCCATCAATGCGTTGTAGGCGGTGTCCTGAGAGACAACCATGAACTCGGTGCTGGAAATTAAGCCACCAAACTGAGTCTTCAGGCGTATCTTGCCGACTGGGGTTTGCTCGGTCCTGTCATACCCCTGGATCCTGAGGTCAGAGGGAGTTAAATCACCTTCAGACATACCCAACTTTCGTAACGTCAGGGTCGGAATTAGATTGATTTCGGAACCCGTGTCAACGAGGCAGTGGCGGACTTCCACGCCATTGAAGTGGCCAGTGATGTACATCGGGAAAATGTGCCCCTATATAGGAGGGTCCTCATCTTCACCGAAGAACGAGATAACCGCCTGTCATTCGGCATTTTCAATCGTCTCAGTATGGAAGGCTTCTGCAGCTGCTACCTCCATCTCAAACTGGAGGGGGCTCCTTAGGGCCTCGGCAAGTGCCTCGCGCATTTCGGACGACAAGCGAAGGGCCTCAAGGATATAAATCCTCACTAGAATGCCGGCCAGGTGCTTCAAGACATCATACTTTCATGCCTAATGCGATCCTCTACTTACAGGAGGTCGGTCGGCATTTGGAGGCATAGCGGGTCCTGCTGGTTGAACTGGCGATCGGCTAGTATTGGGCACATCTTTCTGCCTACTAGTAGAAGCCTGGAGAGTGGTCGCCAGACTAGGAATGGGCAGAAGAGGCTGGCCTATAGCCGGGCAAGACTAACTGTGATACGAACGAGCCAGCTCCCCCCGATCCAGTAGCACAAACGGCGGTGGAGGTAGAGACGAGGGTGTTAGATGGGGTTGCGCGTGCTGAGCTCTGCACTTAGCCTGCTGTATGGTCTCAGTAGCATGCACGGCTTGGCTGAAAGTGCCTGCTGACGTACCTCGATGGCCGGCGCGGTTGTGATTCTGCTGACGTTGACATCGGCTGGGAACGTTGGGGAGGTTCGCCTGGCGTTCCCCCTCATCGAGAGTCATATAGGGCTTTAACAGCTCCATGGTGTTAACCGAAGCGTACCCCTGGCTGTCGCTTGAGGAGTCATCCACCTCTGGGCGGATTCTGGGAGGAATCCCCATTTTAGGGGGCATAAAGTCGCCGAGAGTGCGGGATGACGATGACAACGGTGGTGTGCGTTGCTTCTTCTTGTGTCGCCGCTGCTTGCCCTTTTGGGAAGAGGTCGACTGTGATGACGATGCAGAGGCACCAGCTACTTCTTCTGAAGGTTCCGAATGATTCAAGCGCGCCCGGATGATACCATGGGCACGAACGACGGTTTTTCGAGCCATCCAGTCGCCGTATTTCCGAGATCCGCGGCTGGGGACCTGCTGCCACTCGCCTTCACTGTCGCTACCGATCTCTGACCCTGCAAAGACACCCGCCACTTGCACTGGTGCTGGGCCCATCTTGACTATGTTGTTGTTGACCTGGTCTTGAAGCCAGTCTTTAAACACATAGCATTTCTTGAGGGTGTGCCCCAGAATCCGATGATAAGGGCAGTAGTTGGGGTGATCGGTGAGATTCGCCTCTGTCGGCCTTCTACACTTGGGCAGGCGCACAATCCCTTTCTCTAGAGCACTTCGGAAGTATCCAGGGACCTGATTTTCGTTGAACGAATAAGTCTGGTACCTTTTTTCCAGATAGGGGGCCCACGGGGCCTGCCCCTGACGAGGGGCCGTAGGGGCCTGTCGAGGAGGCGGTGCCTGATTGTCTCGCCTTGGTGGCGGTGGCATATTGCGCGGGGGAACCTGTCGGTTCTGAGGCGGTCGCTGCTGGGCAGGATCCTGTGCATGAGGTGGAGGACCTCTATGGGGTTACGGGGATGGTGCCGCTGGCAGGATTTCCAGCTGCCTAGGGGCTTCTATTTGGGCCACCGCGGCGGGCTCATCCCTGGCGGTCCTCCTAGCCGGGATCATGGGGGGCAATAAACGTGCCTGACTAGCCTGTTTCAAGGCTTTCTCAAGGCGCTGGGCATTATCCGAGAAATATCTGAACCCTCCAGGGTAGTTCTAGGTAATCAGGGAGGGTACCAGCTCTTTCTTGATGTTCCCCACACACATCGTCCGTAATTGCTCCTGAGTCAGTGGCATATCGAGGGAATACGTAAGTCCCTTCCACCGGGAGATGAAATCTGTAACCCTCTCATCAGGCCTTTGCTTGTACTTGAAGAGGTCTGCAATGTTGGTATTCCGCATGGTGGAGCTGAACTGGTACAGGAACTGCCGGTGGAGGTCCTCCCAACCGGTCACCGATCTGATAGGGAGCTGGGTGTACCAGACAAATGCTTGACCTTCCAATGTCTGTACGAAACATCGGAGCTTGGCGGCTTCTTGCTGAGCCGGGGTCCCCAACATGGGGCCACACCTGGAAGAAATATGTGTCAAGTGCTACGGCGGGTCCCTTGTCCTGTTGAAAGGCGAGAAAGTGGGGTTCCCAAAACCCGGAGGTGCGGGCATATCATCCACCCACGCAAGATAAGGCTTGCCTTCAAGTGGGACCGCCACCTACCGCGTTTCCAATGCTTCGAGGCGGGCTGTGAGCACTGCAATAAGATCATCCGGGTGGGGGTCCCTGTTTTGACGGGGATCCCTAACCACAAGTGCATTTCCAGGTTCTTCAACACAGTATATGATTTCGACAGCTTGTTGATCAACTGGCGGAACGACCTGCAGGGCGACCGGGGGAACCCGGACTGGATTCTTCAGATTTCCCCGTCATTCGGGGGGGGGGGGGGTTTGGCAAGACGTATCGCTCCCTCTTTCCATACGTTTCGGCTTCTTCCCTGTCTACGGCAGTAGAATGATTAGGGTTGCCAAGAGGCATCTCACAGGGGGGAAATTTTTCCTGCCCCTACTGCCCCGGCCTGGGATTACCATAGTCGGGTCACCGCTCTGCGGCGCGCTCAGCCAAAAGTTCATCAACCAGCCTCTTTTGCTCAGTAAGCTGTTGGCGTAACATGGCCTTCTCAGGATCTTCGTCCGTTTTCTGCACAGAGGCGGACGTGTCGGAGTTCTTGATAGTTCCGACGTGCTCCTTACCCTTGCCGATGTTCCGACGGAGCACCAGCGACTCGGTGGGTACGGGGAGGCCTAGCAGGTTCCTCTGCTGACGGGTAACCCTCCCCGATGGGTCCAACAGTGGCGGTATGCCCTCGGAGGGTAAGTCTCCATCAAGGAATTCAAGCTCGTCTTCCTTGTCCACAATGTCAGCCATGTGGACTGTGACCCCTCTAGAGGGAATTTCCTCGATGTCACATAATGAATCGGGCTGCCGTCAGATAGGGTCGAAGAGGAGATCTTCATAGTGTCCCCAACCACGGACTTGCACATGGGGGGTGGCTTCCCTGAAGATTCTGCGGAGTACTTTAAAACTCTGAATGCATTTCCGTTGAAGGGCGCTCTGGCGGCCTGGCGACTCAGGGTGCTGGGCCACAAGGAGTGCGGCCGCATCGATCAGGCGGCACTGCTCGCCGATTTCTTCGAAGTTCTCTCGACTTCTGGGGTACACCACCCATTCGTAATGAAGGTGGAAATGTGTATCCCATAGGGTTTGACAAAATCACCCCACTTCTTCAGGGGTAAGAGACTCCGGTACGTGAAAATTCAGCACTGCCATCGGCCATAACTTCTCCTGGAAGTAATCCGCTACAAGAATACTCCAGAAGCTCCTGGGCTCGGACTCAGGGTCTGGCCCTGTGTTGCCCCACTCGTCAACCGGAGGCGGCTGAGGGACCGGTAGCGGTACCAAGGCAGAACTCTGGGATAGTAAACTCGGCGGCGGAGAGTATGGAGAGCGAGCTGACTGGCCGCCGAATTCTGGGCCATCCTCCGAAGAGTGAGGTGACCTGGCCACGATGTCCCGATACGACGGGCTGATTGCCACAGTTTCCGGCACAGGAATCGTGGCTACTGGCGACAGGTCATGTCGTTGGTCTACCACTGTTGGCCCCCAAAATAACTCTCCGTGATCTCTGGTAGAGGTAGAGGGCGCTTCTGGTGACGATGGCGGTGATTGCGCGGTCGAGACCTGCAGAATTCCTAAGATTTCTTCCTCTTGGATGTACCTGCGGAGAGAGATGGGAATCTGGTGGACCTTATAATCCGGGAGAATGAGGCTAATGCGTTTGGTTCCTGCCCCAGTCCTTGATATGGAGGATCGGGGAGAAGGTTCCATCGCGGAGTCGCATTCCGCTTCAGAGTTGGAGAAGCGGGCAGGTTTGATCTCCACCCGGGCCTTCCCAGGATTCTTCTTGTGGCGACGACGACCCGCTCTCCTGCCCTAGGGTGGCTCTTCGGGGTAGGGTTGATCCCTACCAAGCAGTCTCGGGGTGGAAGTGGCGACGTGGCGGAGAGGAGACCCACTCGAGATAGCCGGGGTGCGAGGGGAACCGGGGAAAACGTAGAAGGGTACATGGGGAGGACCTCCATGAACAACACCCATGTGGGTGGAGCCTCTGTTGGAATCGACAGGAGCATGGGGAGGACCTCCATGGTCGATGCGGGTGGAGCGAGGCTGACCTTCACTCCTCGAGTTACTGGGGCGAGGAGGACCTTCGTCGGTCGCAGAGAGGACGTAGGGAGGGCCCCCACGTTGAAGAAGGACCGGATGGATGGTGCCTTCAGGTTGGCTGTCGGGGGCAGGAGGATGGACTCCATACCCTGTATAGTGGGCGCGGGAAAGGTTTTCGCGCTGAAAATAACTGTCGCGGGGCAGGTCTTCCTTTGGGATGGGGGTAGCGCGAGACATACCTCCATGACGAACTTCAGAGCGGGGAAGGCCCACGCCCTGTGAAGTAGTGGCACGAGGAGGACCTCCGTATGGGGTGACATCACCGCGGGTTAGTTCGCGGAGATCACCACTCAGGCATGCAACCCGGAGAGTCAACCCAGCCTACCCGTGGGGAGGTTGGGGTCTCGATCCTAGTTGGGTGAAGGAGTGCCCCTGCTCAGTGTATGCATGGGCTTCATGATGCACGTCGGCGGTGGCTCGGGCCACTGTTGCTGTCGACGTCGACGCGCCTAGGCGAGCGTCGTCAGCCCGGGCCCAGCGCTGACGTCGGGTTAGGCGGGCTGGTGCAGTTGGTGCAGGGACATAGCCTACATGCTATTCCTGTGGAGTCGGACGGCAGCGCTGAAGTGGCCGGGCGGGAGCTCTCGCCTAAAGCCCTTGGGTCGGGACCCTGAGCGGGCTGAGCCGGATGGCACACGCATATTCAGCATAAGGCAAGGAGTCTTCAAGGTGTTCCGGTGACAGGCTCCTGAAATGGTTTAATGTTTGGGTGGGGAACAGGGGCTCCCTGTGCTGCTTGTTAGGGCGGCATTAACGACGGGGCCTAGAGGCCTCCATGTCTAGGCGGGCCATATCCTGAGTTGGGATGACCCCTTCTTCATCGTACCTACGTACGAGGTTGTTTATCACCCTATGCTGGATGACCTCTGATGGGGAAAGGGGACGTGGGCGCCCCATATTCTGCGATGTGGCAGCCGTCGTGGCGGTAGTGGTGCCATGTGGGGTGGTTGTTGTGGTGTTGCCCCTGCAGCTGCGTAGGCGAGGAGCAGGCGGTGATCGCATCTCTGTAACAGAAACCTTGTTCCTATGAAACGAAGGGATCAACTCGTCAGTACTGAGAGGAAAATGATTGACAACCAGTGCCCCATCACCCTTCCATTCTCCACGTCTGTAAGAAGGATCCACGCCAACACACTGCAGAATGGAGTGCCCCACATTCTACTGCCCCGACTTCAGGTGAGTTTCACGACAGGCCCACTATTTTTTTGGTGGGACCAGGCGCCGGATATCTGGATCCGGTGACATGTCAATCTACTGGTGTCTCAAACGCTACTAATCTCCATATTGAGGAGAAGAATTTCACGTCGGGTTCACCATTTCTGTTTCCGACGCTTTCGCCAGGGCGCGCGCACTCGTCCGTCCGCGGAGGAAGGACGCGCGACGCTTGTTTCCCCACATTCCCACTTTCCAAAGGCGGGTGACATTCTCTCCTTATTCAGGGACGTCTCCTCCTTGATCGAAATGGGGTGATGGGATGTCCGTTCTTCCTCCTGTGGATTCCTCCTCAGAACTCGTCACCTAGTCCGGGTCTCCCTCATAGATTTAATACCTAGTTCGTGAAACTCTTCCCAGTGCCATGTTTCCATGGACGCCGGTTAATTACACTGCCTCTATCGGGACATTCCAAAGGGTCCAGTTAGGGCAGCAACCTTCAGTTAGGGGAGTAGTCACGTTGAGGCATCAGTAGCGTGTCTGGATGCTGGGGAACCTGGCATGTCTGTCTATTATCCCTGGTCACAGGGCTTCTCGAGGGCGTGGAAGCCCAAGGCATCCCACATCGAGTGCGGGGAATTATATGCCATATACACGTATCTGAGTTTTTCCTCAGCTTCCCGTGTTTAACACAGGGTATCCCACGAGTTTAACGTCTAGCAGAGATGGATCAACCCAACCGGAGCGTTATCTAGGATAGATCGGATTGAGGGATTTCCCTTGAAGGGATGCTGATACCGGGGCTAGCCCATGGGCGGCTGTGAAAAGGAGCGTACCGACATGGTTTCACCGAGATATAGAGGTCCGGGCAAGAATCGGGATAGGTGGTAGGTGGATGAATGGAGTGGAGGGGGAGTGAAATTGGACCATCGCAAGGGAGACAGTGAATTTGGGCTTGAGCCTTGAGGAGGCTTCCTACGTATCCCCGTGGCAGGGAATCAAAGTCCGCGTAGTTCGGGATGATGCCGGTAAACCGACGTGGAGGTGGACCTTGGTCCGATGGGCATTGTCAGCATACCGACATGAAGGTGGACCTTGGTCCGATGGGTGTCGTCAGCGTACCGATGTGAAGGTGGACCTTGGTCCGATGAGAGATGGGCTTGAACCTCGGGGAGGCTTCCTACGTACCATGCCTTGATATAGATCAAAGACCGCGTAGTTCAAAGGGTTTCATCGGTGAACCGACGTGAAAGTAAACCCGTGGGTCCACTGGTGTTGGGCTTGAAAATGGGGGCCTGGAACACCGACTAGGAGATGGTCTGGTCCAATGATTGTTGGGCTTGAACCTCAAGGAGGCTTCCTACGTACCATGCCTTGACACGGATCAATGTCCTCGTAGTTCGGATTGGGGAATACAGTTTAACGTCATGCTGGATGGGGGTGAACCGACGTGAATGAGGCCGGAACGACCGGATGGTGGGTTTGAACCTCGTAGAGGCTTCCTACGTACCATGCCTTGACATGGATCAAAGACCTCGTAGATCGGGTTAGTCACAATGGCTTGCTGTCGGACTGGAATTGCAGTTTAATATCGTGCTAGACGTAGGTAGAACTCGATGTGAATTGGATGATGGGTGGGCTTGAACCTTGTGGAGGCTTCCTACGTCCCACTTCTTGACATGTATCAAAGACCTCGTAGTTCAAATGGGGCTTTGTCGGTGAACCAACGTAAAGGTGGACCTTGGTCCAATGAGTGGTGGGCTTGAACCTCCGGAAGACTTACTACGTACCATGCCTTGACATGGATCAAAGACCACGTAGTTCAGGTGGGAATGGGTGTGCAGTTTAATGTCATGCGGGACAAGGGCATACAGTTTAACGTCATGCTGGACGAGGGCATGCAGTTTAACGTCATGCTGGATGAAGGCGAAACTCGACGTGAATGAACAACCGAGCAATGTGGCTTGAACCTCATGAAGGCTTCCTACGTACCATGCCATGACATGGATCAAAGTCCTCGTAGTTCGCTGAAGGGTTGGGGGTCAGGGTCGGTGCTCACTCTAAGCCCACGTGAGTCATGCTCGGTGTGAGAAACAAGAGGTTGCAAGGACCTGACGATCACATCGCGAAGGATGCGTCCGCGAGAAGTGAAGAGGGGATTACGCGTTAGGCGGCCCATTGTGATGGGACGTACCCCAGGATGGATGCCCATATGGGGGGTGCCTCATTCCCTATCATGCCCTCCAATGACCTTGGTAGTGGGGAAGTACGGAGATGCAGGGGTGTAGCCATCCGTTGGGGAATTAGGGTCGCCCTTCTCCTATGAACATACGCCACTCCAATAAGGAGGATATCATCCCTTGTGGATGGGTGATTCCATTCCTGTGGAGACGAGTGGCGTAAAAAATGTTCGACCTGGGGGGAACCTTCGTGAGAGAGACGAGGTCAGATCACAGTTTAACGTCATGTGTTGAGGACGTGGTGCTTGGCAGTTTAACGTTCTGCAGCTCGGACGAGGTGGGTTCACTCCACACCTCTAGGACTTACATAACTAGTACCCTCTGGTCCTTGGGGATGGGAAGGTACCAGTAAGGCCATGGTCAAGGGGGTTGTGGAATGAACCATCAAGGGGTCCATGTTATCATGGCTATGTGAAGAAGCAATAGCCGTTAGCGTGCCTATGCGAAGAAGAATTAGGCGAAGCAATGCTACGGGTGGTATTGTCCATGGGACTTTGAAATCACATCATGTAAACCTGGGGGGTCGCACGGGAAGATGAATCACCAAGCAAAGGAGTGTGCTTCACGAAGTGGAGTGCCATGGCCCTGGCATGGGGTATAAGTGTGAGTGGGAGGTGCTTCGAGAAGTGGAACAGTGTTCGCGGAGCACTACCTCGCGAAGAAGAGGTGCCTCGTGAAGCAGGGTCCTGCGAGGTAGTGTGCTTAGCAATGTGTAGCAATCCTGCCTTAGCATAGGGATCACTAGTGCAGCTTGGGTGTTTCGCGAAGCATAAGCGCTCCGCGGCTGTCCGAGTTCCCTTCGGAATCCCCTTCCTTAGCGAATACCCTTGAGCTTCGCGAAGGGCATCCCTCTCGGAAGAGGGGCTCAAGACGAGACAAAGCAAAGGCCTCTCGCGAAGTAGAAGTACCTCGCGGAGCTCATGATTCATGGGGAAAAGAGTGCTTCGCGATTCGGGAGAGGAGAAGCCGAAAGGTCGGATTGTCCATCCCCGGGACTCAGGAGGAGTCCAGTATTTATAGGCAAGGGGACACCGTAAAGCAGAACTCGCGCGCCGCCTCAGATGCTTCGCGGCACGCTCGCGAACGTCAACATCGTCCGCGGAGGGTACCGCCTCTAGAGCTCCGCAGCGGGTTGCGAATGTCAAATGCGTTCGTGGAGCATTACCACCTCTGGAGTTTCGCGGCGGGCTCGCGAACGTCAAATGCGTTCGCGGAGGTTTACTGCCTCTGGAGCTTCGCGGCGGGCTCGCGAACGTCAAATGCGTTCGTGGAGGTTTACCGCCTCTGGAGCTTCACGGCAGTCTCGCGAACGTCAAATGAGTTCGCGGAGGTTTACCGCCTCTGGAGCTTCGCGATGCCGTGATGGCCGGGACGCTTTGCGGCGGTGCTTCGCGTTGGGGCTTCGCGTCCGGGCTTCGCGAGATAGTGCGCCAGCCTTTTTCGTGCCTTCCTTTCATGGAGGTATTTTGGCGCCAGTAGGTATTCACATATATATCAAAATGTTCTATTTTAAATTCTGGGATTTACATACATGAAACCTTCTTTCCCTTTTCGTGGGTTTAAAGTGACATAAAGATCATGTCTTTAATGCATTTTTTAAAACGTTATGATTATGAAATGAAACCCATTTCTTTTATGCTATATGGGTTGTTTATGAAATGATTTATGATGATATATGTGGCTCACATGATAATAAAGACATTTCAAGGGTGCTCCCAGATAGCTCTCCAATGTATTGGGTAAAGACTTAATCTCTAGAGATGACCTTTTAGACTGATACCTTGGTGAATAACCTTGGTAATTTTTAATGACACCTTGGGGATGGACCTTGGTGAAACAAAATGATTGTCAATATTAAATGTCATAGCCACATCTTCAAGTTATGAAAAATGTTATTTTTATTATGATATATCTCATGATTTCTTTCTCATGCCTTAAAGTTCTTTTCATGACATTGTTGATGTATCCCAAGTTCACATGTTAAATGTTTCCTCTTGTTTCCCATACTGGGCCTTCTGCTCACCCTTTCTTTTGATGTATGTCCCCAGGTTTAAGATGCAGTAATGAACCTAGGATGAACATGAGGAGAATCCTTTCAAGTGTTTAACAAGAATGTTTTATGTTTTCATGTCTTACGTTCCTGGTTTTCAAGACACTAAACCTTAAAGATCCTCAATTTTGTATAATGTAAGGAAAGTTTATGTGATAAAAAGGCGGGATGTTATATATATCTTGAAGAGCAGATTATAGTAATATCAAGCGCCCTGAGTGCGGTGAATCATGTGGCTGGCTATCAATTGAATAACGACCTGATGTAGATCAGCATCATAGACACCCTATTTAGATTAGCATCAAAGATACCATGTTTGGATCAGAATTATAGTTACCCTGTATGGATCAACATCATATCGACACTATGTGGTTCAATATTCTAGCAAACTTTTGTGTATCCGCATCATAGTGACACTATGTGGATCAACATCATAACAACCCCATGTGGATCAGCATCATAAAGGCCCTCAATGGATCTAAATCCTAGAGACTCAGTGTGGATCAATATCATAGATTCCCTGTGTGGATCAAAATCTTAGTGACCCTGTGTGGATCACCATCATAACGACTCTATGTGGATCATAATTCTTGTGACCAAATTTGGATTAGTAGTGCATGACCCAACACATAGAATCCTTAGAGCGGCCCATCATGGATCAATGACATACGACCCTGTGTCGGTCAAAAATGGAACAAATACTTCGTGGATCAGTTGTGGAAACTCCATAAAGTAACAAAATGATATAGCTTGTGACTAATCATCTTTATTCCGTAACTCTGAGTTGTATGCCTGGTTTTAGTTGTGTCTTTTTCTTTGTGTTTTTTAATTGATATCATGCTTTGTGGTTTTTACATTGATGAATTATAAGAGACCTTCAGGGGGGTATTGGGGTCCCTACTGGGTATTTTTATACTCACCACATCACGTGCTTCACCTGAACCTTGTTGTGTCTTGTGGAGACGACAAGTAACTTGGCTGATACTTTAGGTAGTGAGGACCAAACAGTACACGAAGGTGACTAGTTAACATGGATTTCTTTAGAGATATGTTGTACCTACCCTTCAGGTAGGATCCTTATTGGATGATTTCATGAGCTATTTTCTATTGTAGTTATAACTTTTATTTGGGCTTGTATTCAGACCCCTTTACAGTTATTACACTTTATACTAATGCAGTTTTACTACGTGGTTTTCATAATGACATGTTATTAGTCTGTGTGTTTGTAGTTTCAAATGAAATTCCTTCCCGTTATAGGGAAATTCCTTTCTGGCGCTAGTTTCAAACCCCAAGCCTATGGATGGAAGGCTTCGGGTAGTCACAACATGGGCCTTGGGGGAAAGGTCATGACAAAAACCCAAGAACCCATGGTGGGATTGTTGTAATTGGTATTTTTGGTTATAGTTAGATGTTATTCAACCGTGGGTGATACACCTTTTGTGTGTTGTGATTAATATTGTTGAAATTTTTGGAGATTTTACTTGTAGCTTGAAATGGAACATGATTTAATAATTCATGAATCATTCTAGGAACTCATGATTATTTTGTGACATGAATCATTTTTGGAATGCACTGGAAATCTGGTTTTGGGTTAGATGTTGAATTTGGGATGTTTTTCCTCGCTTTTCTAGATAAATTTTAAAGGTTAATAATATGAATTGAATGTTGTAAAAAAATATCACAAGATGTGAATAAATGGGTGTCTAATGAGAAACACTAAAATGAGAATGATTTTAACCTTTTTTATCTCCGAACTAGATGTCGGATGGTTAAGTGTAGTGATAGTGCCTCTGTGTTGACCATGTGGATGGAAAATTAGAATAACTTGTTATGACATTGTCTGAAACACTCTTGTTAAATGTGTTAATGTTTTCTTCTATTTCCTAAAATGTGTGTTTTCATTATAGGGATATGACTCCATGATGAATCTTATTGATTGTACAATATGAGGTTAAATATGGAAGTGTTCCTCTAGCAGTCCAACATGAGGCATTGATAATGCAAGGTGAGGAATTCAGACATGATTTCAGAGAGATTTTTTCTCAATTCATTCAATTCATGTAAAGTGACCCAGTTCATGTGTTGAAAAGTTTTTCAAATAAAAAAAAGGAGTTTTAGTTTCAGAACTCTCCAATGTTTACTAGAGATGGTGGACCTAAGGTAGATGAGTTTATAACTGATTTCATAAAAACTATGATGGATTACTTGGGAGACTCCTCTTGAGAAGAGAGTCAAACTAGCTATTTTCAGGTTACGTGTTCAAGAAAAGAGTTAGTGGGACATCCAGAATCGGTATTGATAGATGGACAGTATGGAATGAAAATAAATCGTAGAGAAGATCTGGGATAACTTTTACCCTGATATGATCAGGCATGAGAGAGAGGCTGAGTTTATGAGGTTGACTCACAGGAGTATATCTGTTATGGATTATGTTGGTCACCTAACAATTTTCAAATTCATTGTTACATCATTGGTGGGGGATGAATCTATTGTGGAAAGTAGTTTTTGGAAGGGATTAAATGTTATATTAAGTAGTAGGTGATTATCTTCAGGTTGGATAATTCTTTGAAGTGGGGAATAGGTCTCTCATATCTAATGTGAATCTGAAGGAGGCTTATAGTAGAGGACATGTGGTTTCTACAAGATGGTTATGATGTATGACTTCCAAAATCATAAAACATCATTATAAGAATGTTATCCAAGGCAGTGTGAATCTGAGTGGCCAAAAAGAGGCTTCAGTTACATAGGACCTTGCCCAAGTGAGCTGTCACTAATGTGCTAGGTCAACACACTTTTGTAGACATTTTCCCTAACCATTGGTAGAGTGATAATTATGTGGCAGGATGTGTCATATTTAGATGTTCTTCAAGAACCCATGAAATAATAGTAAAGAAAAATCCACTAGGAAAAATCATACTGTGGGAAGAGGATCTTCTACACCATATCATTCTAGTATCTATATATTTACTACCCTTGGCGGTTGAGGAATCATACATGGTGATTATAGGAAAGGGAACCCATATCAGTAGAGTGATGAAGCATAGGGGACTCAGACTTCATCACAGGGAAAAGGGGAAGGAAAGTTACATGAAATTCATCCAAAAATTATGGATAGAGAGGCTGAACATTCTGCATTTAAATTTACTATTTTTGTAGCTTCGTTGATAGCTAGTGCCTTATTTGATATTGTTACCTCCAATTATTTTATATTTTCATAACACGTGAATAGTTTGAGCCATCCAATGGAGTTCATGGGTGGGTTTATGATGATAGATACACCTTTGACAATACAATTTAGACACATATGTTTATGAAGGGGTGTTCTATCGATTTTGGGGAGAATCATTTTATGTGGGATCTTTACATTCTGGATATGTTAGGATTTGAACTAATTATGGGTATAGAATAGTTAGTAGCATACCGATCCCACATTGATTATTACCAAAGGATAATGAATTTTACATTTCCTAAGGGCGAAAAATATATTGACCATGGGGTGTGGGATATCCATGTGGGCCATGTAGGGCCATTTCATTAATAGTTGGTGGATATAACCACTCAGGTTTATAGTCTGTTACTGGATGATAGAGCTGTAATAAACTATTACTTTCCTTTAAGAACCCTCTTTTTATTTAATGTACACATTAATTAATTTATATCAATTCTTAGTTTAATTGTTTAAATATTGACTTATATGAATTCTCTTTGAGGTTATAGATGTATCTGGGGTGTTTGGGGATGGTTTGGAGCCCGAAACCCAACTATTGGGGTGAAAATACTTAAAGAATGGTTTTTGTAAACTATGCATGGCATGCCACATGGTTTAGAAAACTGTTCTATGTGTGTGAAAATATAAGGGTAAGGCCGAACAGTTATAGAATGCTGTGCGATTTAGGGCGCACAACCTGCGACCATATCTAGAATTTTGATAGTGGGTTTTGGAATAGTTTCACATGGTTATTCAAACCATGCAGACAAACCTTGTGCGTCCCCCTTCCTTACAGCAGAATGTGCATGGTTGGTGCACAGTTTTTCAAACCATGCGACCCATATATTTGGTGTAAAATGACCATTTTCCCCTTAAAATTATTTTAAACCTAAGTTTCTATTTATTTCCTTCTACACCTAGTAAAGAATCTCGTGGGAATCCTTCCTTGCATCCTAAAGTAGGACTTTATACTAGATCTCCATCTGATCTACGATTCAAGCATTTGTAATCATGTCAGATCTTCATTGGTGAGTTCTCAATTTCTTTTTATACTTTTTTTATTCTTCTGGACATCATATGCTCTATTTATGTGAATTAAAATAGGCGATATTATCAGGAACTTCATGCATTCTTCATTTATTCTCTTGACCCGAGTCAACTCTATATCTGAGACTGTACAATATATCCACTACAGACATAAGGTAGGTGGTATCATTCCTTTCATTAATATTTAAAGAGTTATATATATATATATATATATTCCATTGTGTCATGCACCCAATTCTTTCTAAATGACTTGAAATAAAGTGTAATCCTTAAATTGAATTGATAGGTGTAGCCTATTAAATAAAAGAGGCTCATTGATGAGTGTTTATTGTTTTTGTAACTTAATTTAAAATCACACTTGGGTGGGATGATAATTAAATATACGGCCATGGTTTGATTGAGTTTAGATACCTGAGGTATGCCTTTACCCGTTTCAAAGGGATGTTTATTATTGAAAATCTAATTTTGAATTGACGTATGAATATATATGTGATATTAATTTTAACATCAATTCTTAATTGAAATGTATTAATATAGAGGGATGGGATGACCAAGACCCAAGTCCTTGTTATTAAATTTATTGTTAGAATAAAATTTATTCATTAAAATAAAATTCATGTGTGAGTTAAATAGGGTTTTTTCCAGGTAATAGTTGTTAATCTTGAGATGATTGCTAAATGAATTGACCATGTTAGTTAGATAGAGGAAATCCTTCTAATCTTATACAATGACTTGAATCACCTTTTGAGGTGATTTTTAGTTGGAATTTTCTTGGTGATGACCTTGTCATGATTATAATAAATTTAGTAAATGTCATTGAATATTGTTTAGTATTAATATGCATTGATTGAATCACAGATGAAAATGAAAAATTATATAGAAGGACTCAATTGGCTTATACCTTTCTTGTTCTTGAGTGATACTTTGACTTCCTAGAAGACATGCAATGATAGAATCTGAGGCTTTACTTATATTCCAAGTGATGCATGGATCTAGATGAGAATACAATGGAAAAACTCAAAGGGCATTTGATCATATTTTCATCGGTGATACTAGTGGTCACTAATTGGACCACTAAGGATGGACTCGAGTAGCAGTGACTTTATTCCACACCTTGAGTGATAGCTATGTTCTTGGGGATCTCTATGAATAGAATCATTGGGTGTTGGTTTATTTTATACCCAAAGTGATACATGGCTTACAAAAATAGGAATTACATGGATGGGATCATGTTATAAATTTAATAAGGAATGAAATGAATTATATAATGTGTCTTCTAATCCAAATACAAACCATGGATTTAGTCTTGACTTACACCTCTATGGATGTCCTGTTTATACATCATTGGATACATTTTCTTGTGGGGGACACCAGGATTTATACCAAGTTTTAATACTTTCTAGTAAATGAAATGTTCAGTTAAATGAGAATTGTTATAAATGACATAGACATGACTGTTAAATCACGAGCTTATTTCTTAAATTAATTGATTATAAATGAGAAAATAAAATTATAGGATGTTTAATTTTGAGTACTTCCTTGAATTAATAATAATAATTATTATTATTTCACACTGTTGTAATGTACATATTCACTAACAGGTTGGAACCAGACCTTAGGCTGTTTCCTAGAGAAATTATATCTCAAACTCAGTTTGTGACACATTTGGGTACCCAAATATGCTATATGATTGTATGTATGGATAAGTGAATTATACATACTACATGTTCTTCATTACTAATTAGAAGAAGTGGAGCATGAGACTGAGATGAGGATCATGATTCTAGATGAGATACTTTTGGCCTTTTTTTACTTTTGTTACACGTAGTGTAAATATTCTGTTTATAAATGTTTTGGCTACATTATTTGTGTCATATGAAATGTTTCATAATTTTATAAATAAGGTGACTTTTTCATTGTTTATATATCAATATTCCACTCATTACATTATTTATTGGTTTTTATGCTTCTTCTTCTACTTGTATGTATTTGACATTCCATTATGCTACACTATGGTGATGTCGTCATAATGCCCACACAGACACACCTAGGCCCTCACTACTAGTCGGAAACCTCTGGAATTTGGGGAGATGTGTTGGAGACCACGCGGCCAACTGGGCTCAAGGCACCATCAAGTGGAATCTGGGTCTAGGGTGTTACAAAGTGGTATGAAAGCATTATTTTCTAGTTTTATTTACTATTTTGTGACAATAGAAAGGTATAGGAAGGTGTATGAGTTTGGAAAGGAGCTGTACCCGAGATTAGTTACCCCATATATAGAAATAATCCAACATCTCTCAAGTTGAATTGATATTTTTTGGATTTTTGATTATTATAGTTGATTTTATTTACTTATTGGATTATTCACTTGAATTTTGTTGTTATTATTGATATTATTTTGGTTCTATTGTATTGATAACTGATGAGATTAGAGTGCGACATCCTATACATGACATAAAAACTTAATTGAGTCACATGACATGAATTATGCCATGCCATTTAGGATGTTGTATTGGTTTCATAATGTTCAATTAGGTCTTATGAAAAATATACATGTTGTTGTGATATGTATTTTGTAATGTGTTTTAGTTTGACTTAGGTGGATTCCAAACATCTATCTTTGAGGCGTATGGGACATCATGATCCAGATTTTAGTTAACCATTTAACTCACCAATTTTAGGTAAATTGTTATATAATGATAAATATTCATTGATTCAAATAAAAAATTAATTCAAATGAATATTGATATATATAAATTCATGTTGGAATGAAAGGTATACTAAAATTTCTTAAAACAATGAAATTAACATAGGCCAAACCTTATCAGTGAGTAGTAGGTAGTATCACTTTCATAGGTATGATATGTACGTCGCCTATACCTGAATCATAGAGAAAGAATATGGGTGTATTTTTATAGGAAATGTATTTTTAAAATCATAGTTAAATATCCAAACTTTTCATCTAAGAACCTTGATAATGATTTCGAACTGAGGTTTTTGATTGGCTTCCAAAACACACAAAGGGCCCAAGTAGGTCAGTTGGGGTTTTTTTTTCTTTTGATATGACCCATTACGGGTATTTATGACCTTTATAATTAAAAACTACTATTAGTTTTCTTTATGAAGAACCCATGTTTCTTTAACAATATCCTCAAAGGTCACCTTATCTTAAACAATTCAGAAGGATATTTTTGATAAATTTATTAATTATGACTAAAATTCAGTAAATGGTTAATGATTTAAAAGGAATTTTTATAAGAATATCCTGTTTTTGACTTGATGCATTCATTAAATTAGGTACTATGTTATTTTATGTATTTAGTTCTTGATGTTCTATTTAAAATAATTAAGATGTTTAATATTAAAGGTAAATAAAAACAACTAATTTAAAAGAAATGGAACCTGAAGTGCTATCCTTTTTTAAAATCCCTCTTGTAAGGGTAGTTTGAATGTTTCATTTGATTTTTCTTGGAACCGAAACTTGGGCATTTTCTATAGGCATTCTATTTTTTAGTAATGCCTTAAATGATACGCGTTGTACTTAGTGAATTTCTTTTTTGCATGATCTACAGTTAGGGGTTGATGCTTATTCTCTTGGATAGGGATATCCTACCGTAGGTAGAGCTCATAGAGCATAAATTCCTTGATAAATACTATGAAATTTTAGTCCCATTGAACTGTTCAGGTGCCATTGTACCTAAGAGAAATCTTAGATTCTAAATAACATCCTTGTTCAGATGGATGGTTTAGTATCCTTGAAACATGTTATGGACATTATCAGCTGGTAATGATCAGTTTGAGTAAATTATACTTTCCTTCGATATGGACAACCTATCTGTATGTCATCTGATCCTAAATTCTTCCTCGGTGTTGGACGACTTGGTGTTTCATCATCTATGTTAATGAAGATATGAGGAAATATGAATATGGGTTAAATATCATTTATGAACTACGTGATACTTTAATTTATATGGAATAAAGCCTATGGGTAGTGTCAAGGACATGTCATTTTACTTTTGTAATCTTAGGGTTGTATGCATTCATATACGTGGTACCCATTGAGATGCTAAGTGTTGTAATAAACTGATTGAGTTCAGTCAAATCATTGAGCATTGGGTTGTGGAGTACATTATCAGGCCAAATCTAGAGTAAATTAACTAGGTCATTATATGAATCCAATTTTTACCAAGGCTTGAGATGAAATCTAAGAGGATAGAATGTTTTGACAAGTTGATCAGGTTGGTTTGGGATATCTTTTATAATGATATGACATAGGTGAGAGAAGATTTTAGTATCATCACATGTGTGTCTAAGGTGAATATGACTTATTTCACTTGTGATCGGTTGTTCTATCTCCAATTTAGATGAATAGAGAAGTCCTATGGTAGATAGTGTCACATCAATTCTGGTGTACATTCTAGTTCTTTATTGGTAGTATGAATCTTTTAGTGGTTGACTATGTATGCAACCATTTCAAAACACCATTGGTCTCAGATGAGCTTCAGGGGTAAAGCATGAATGATGATGGAATCCCTCAGTTGGTGAAGGTATCTTGGTTCTACTTTTATTCTTTTGGAATTATTTGTCGGTTTGGAACCATGGAAATCCTCTTAGTGTAATCTTTACGTGATGAGCATGTACCCTATCATGACATCACCTTTGATGCACTAAGTGAGAATCAATCTTATACCGTGCTAAATTTTAAAAGTTTTTTGGATTAAAAAGTTTTATCTACCAGAGTCATATTTTGGATGTAATTTTCTTTAAACATGTTTTGTTATTTCAGAGTGACAACAGGGTTATCGTGTAAGAACACCTTGTACACACTCTTTGAAAAAAGTAGTTTTCTTCTGATGTGACCTTTGAGTGGATGCCAATTTTGGATCAGTCAATGTTCTATTTCGGATGTTGCGGCCTTGTTCCAATTTATCATTTATATAATTGGAGTATAGAATACCTTGGGTTAGTTCCTTGGACTCTAGTTTATAAAATCCAATTTTTCCATTGACTTTTAGTCGATCATGGAGGTAATGTTTAAAATAGTAACTATTCTGGTGGGTTGTAACTAGGCTACACCCTATCTCATGCTATACTATGTAAGTTTTATTGATCGGGTGAAGGTTTGACGAAGGAATGTCACCATAAGTCAGGTATGAATTTCATAAAATGTGATTTTGGGGAATGTATGGTTCCTTGGGAGAGGGCGTGGTAGTTCAGCCAATAATATGCCAACCTTATAAGTCAGGAATTTTGAAGAAAATTTAGTTGGAGCAGATTGACATGATTTTCTTTCAAGTTCATGTATACGATAATAAATAACCAGTTTAAGACACACCACTAGATTAAGGTGGGTGTGGTGAAAGGGTCAGCTATGTCTTCCTAGAAATCTTGTGAGACCAATTTCAGTTTGGGAAATTGGTATTCAAGCATTACCTTATGATGAGGTCCCTGATATGACCTCTAATGTAGTAAAGTTTGACCTGTTAAAGAAGTGACACAAGGATCATCTCTATAATGATTAATGGCCTAATTTTTAAGGAAATTATGATAGTGGAGGTATCATGGTACAAAATTAGACCTTTTTTGTTATGAAATCCATAGTGGGGAACACCATTAGATAAATGTTTAAAGATAATATTATTTGATTGTGTTTATTGGTCAACATGTTCACCAGTCATAGTGGAAAGGTGTAGATAGTTATTTTCATGGGATGTTACAACTTTCAGTAGGTGAAGGTAGAACACCAGCGAACATCCAAGTGTTTACAATAATTTTCCATTATGTTGTGGAAATGGGATGACATTGAGACGGATTTTTTGTGATAGGTTTACCGAGTTCTTATTATGGTAATGATTTTTTATGGGTTGTTGTTTACAAAATCACAAATGTCACACATTTCTTACCTATCAATGATAAATATTCTATTGATGAGTTTGGATGTTTTTATATCCATGAGATATTACAACATCACAGAGTCTCAAAGAAAATTGTTTCAGATAAGGATTCCCAATTTAATTCAATGTTCTAGAAAGGTATATAGAGGGTGTTTAGTATAGAGGTGTTTTTGATCACAACATACCACCACAAAACAGATGGCTAGTCCGAGCGCACAGTTCAAGTTCTTGAGGAAATGATATGAGCATGAATATGAGATTTCCAGGGCTCTTGGGAACGACATATACCCCTTGTTGAGATCACCTACAACAATATCTCTCAGGATACATTTCAGATGGATCCTTATGATTCTTTGTATGGTAGAACATGTTGATAACCCCTGTATTTGTTTGAGGAAGGGGAGGCATCTATGATGGGACCTCATCTTTTATAGGAGACCATATAGTAGCTGCAGTTGATTTGGAAGTAGATGGATACTGCAGAGTCCTACCATAAATCATATGCCTATCACTGCAAGTGACCTCAAGAGTTTGATGTTAGGGATTATTTTTTCATGAATATTACACCGAGTTTGGGAAACTAGAGAATAATTATACATGGTCAGTTTTCACCATGTTATATCTGGCCGCTTGAGATTCTAGAGAGAGTTAGGCCAGTAGCCTATCGATTGCGGTTACCTCATAGGTACCTGGTCAAGAACAATGTCTTCCATGTATCTCATTTACACCACTATTATTCAATCCCATATCATGCCTTTTATCATGAAAAGGTTGAGTTATAGTTAGATGCATCCTTTGAGGATAATTTTATATGTTTATTATTATAGAAAAATGTTTCTATGAGGCATGTTAGTTCCTCTAGTAAGGGTGATACGACTGCCTGAGCGTGTAAAATATAAGATAGGGGACTTGGATGCTAATGTATGATTGTTGTGGACAGATTTGTTCTCATATCATGATTCACCACCCTTGGAAGGGTAATTCAAAGAAAAAATTCTTTAAGGGGTAATTTTGTAAGAAAATGGTTCTTCAATGAGGTATAAATCCATTACATTTAAAACATTATCAGTTTAAATGTTTAAATATGGACTAATATGAATTTCCATTGAGATTATGGAGCTATTGATGGCATCCCGGGCAGGTTTAGATCTTGAAACCCAACTTTTGGGATACAAAGTTCTGGGAATATGGTTAGTGTAAACTAGGTGGGGTAGGATTTATAGTTCAAAAAACCAAATTATGTGTGGACACAGAGTAGGGGAAGGCCATACAGTTCATGAAAACAATGTGATTTGGGGTTCAATTACTTGCGAACATGTCTGTATTTTTGATAGTGGGTTTTGGCGTGGTTTGTGTAAGATTATTGAAATAGTTTAGACAAATCATGTGGGTTCCACTTCCCTACAACAGACCGTGCATGGTTGGCATATAGTTCTTCAAACCATGCCACAAAACCATGAAACCCATATTGTTTTGGGTAAAATGAATCTTTTATCTTAATATTATTTTAAACCTTAGTTGCTATTTATTTCCTCTTATACATAGAAAATTATTTTGTTTGAATCCCTCCGTGAAGGATAAAGTAGAAATTGTCGATGGATCTCCATCTAATATCTGATTCAAGCACTACTCATTTCATTGGATCCAAATCAGTGAGTTATCACTTCCTTTTTTGGTTATTAATTATTCTCCATACAATCTATTCTATTTAGGTTCAATGTAATATGACCTATTATCGGGTTCATCATGTTCTCTTAAATCTTCTCCTGATCTGAGTCGAATTAAGATCTAAGACTATAATAACTATCCACTAAAATCCTAATGTAGGTGGTATTTTCCTTTTTTTTATAGTTCATGAGTTATATATATATATTCCATTGTGATTCATGCCTAATTCTCAAGAGGAACCTTGAAATTAATATTAATACATAAATTGAATTTATAGATACATCCTATTAAATTAAATAGTCTTGTTGATGAGTGTTTATTGGTTGTGAACATTAATTTAAAACCACCCCTTGGGTGGGTTTATAATGAAATAGATCACCATGGGTGGCTTGAGATTGGATACCCTTAAGGTATTCCTATTACCCCTTTCCAATGGATTTTTATTATTGATATTACAATTTTGAAATGAAGTATGAATAGATATGTGATTTGAAATTTAATATCAATTGTTAATTGAAATTGATTGAAGGAGAGGGATGGTGTGACCATAATGCTAGGCCATTTATGAAAATACTTGTTAGGATGAAAATAATTCTTCTAAATGAAATGATCTTGTGAGTTAAATAACGGATATCCCATGTAATAGTTTTTAATCTTTATATTCTTGTTAAATGAATTTACCATATGAGTTAAATAGAGTCAATCCATCTATGCTTAGACAATGACTTGAATCACATTTTGAGGTGAGTTTGTGTTTAATAATCTTGGTGATTACCTTGGCATGTTTATATGAAATTTATTAAGTCGTATTTAATGATGTTGAATGTTTATATGCCTTGGGTGACACATGGATTCAAATGATGAATGTCATGGATGTAATCAATTGGACCGTACCTTGCTTATTCCTGAGTGATTATTGAACTCCCTAGAGGACTACCAATTATAGAATATGAGGATGGGATTATATACCATGTGATACAAGGATTCATATGAGGATTACATGGATGAAATCAACGAAAATATAATAATATTTCTATGGGTGATACTTGGGCTCTAAAAGTGGACTTCCAAGGATTAAATCGAGTACCAGTGACTTTATATGAATACTAGAGATAAACCTATGTACTAGAGATTCACCATTGACGGGATCATAGGGGGTTGGTTTATATTATATCGGGAGTGATTCATGGTTTCCAAAATAGGAATGGAAGGAATGAGGTCAGGTTATAAATCGAATAAAGAGTTAAATGAATTATATGAATCATATTTCATGATAAAGAACAAGCTTGGATTTATTCTTGAATTACACCTTTATGGATGGACGATTTTTTTATCTTTGAATAGATGTGCTTATGGGGGATGCTGGGATTTATACCAGGTTCATAGAATTACCGATTAAATGAAATGTTTAGTTAAATGAGAATGGTTATAAATAAAATTGGACTGACTATTAATTGAGTGACTTACTATTTAAATGAAATGAAATTGAATGACTGTCTGCACTTAGAGTATGTATAATTTTTTCTACTTCATTGAATTTTTGTTATTATTATTACTATATACACACTATTGTTATATACATATTCACTAACTGATTGGAACCATAACATGGGTGGTTTCCTAATGAGATTATATCTCACAACTTGTTTGGCCAACCTTTGGGTACCCAAACACACTATATGGTTTTTGGTATGGACAAGGTAATGTTCCTTAATACAAGTTATTGATTGCTTCTTAGGAGTATGGGAGCATACGATTGAGCCGACTCTCATGATGATAGCAGAGATACAATGATTATTTTTTAAAAAAATTACATGTATTATAAATCTAACTTGTATATAAGGTTGGGATACTTTATTAGATACGTATGACATGTATCATCATTATTTATATGCTTTGACTTCTAGAAATATTTTTATATAAGTATTCCACTATTTACATTCTTGTATAGGTTTTATACTGCTTTTACTACTCAAGTGTTGATGATATTCTGATATTTTACACTAATGTGACAATGGAATAGTCTACCCACAGACACACCTCGCACCTCACCGCTAGTCGAAAACATCTAGAGTTTTGGGAGATCCACTTAAGTCCATATATCCAACCCCGGTTCGGGAAATGTTGAGTGGTGTCCAGGTACAGGATGTTACATTTTCACCTATAGGGACATGTTTCATGATGTGATTCTTGAGGACTTATCTGGGTTTCAATTTGAGAGAGATATGGAATTTAAAATTGAGCTCATGCATGGGGCTGAGCTAGTTTCTATTCCTGCATACAGAGTGGCACCAACAGAGCATCAAGAGATCAAAACTCAACTACAAGAGTTAGAGTAAATGAGGTTTACTTGTTTGAGTATGACACCATGGGGTTCACTAGTTTTTTTCTTCTAAGAAGGATAATAAGACTCTACTCTTTTTTATTACCAGTAGTTGAACTAGATGACTGTGAAGAACCAGTATCCTATTCCTTATATCAATGTCCTCTTTCACTAGTTTATTTGATCTTGTTTCTTCTCCAATATTGAATTGATAAAAAGTATCATTATTTGAGTGGTCGACCATATGATATACCAATAACAACTTGTAGAACCAGGTAGGGCCTATATGAGCTCATCGTGATGCCATTTGTACTGAAGAACACATCAATAGGGTTTATGGACTTGATGAACATAGTCGTCCATATGTACCTTGATTAGTTTTTTATTGTATTTGTGGAAGACATATTGGTGTACTCCAAGACTCAAGAAAATAATGAACAATATCTTGAAATCATCCTAAGTACGCTGAGTGAGAAATAACTATATTCCAAGATATCTAACTGTTAGTTTCAGGTTGATTAGATGCACTTCTTGGGTCACCTAATTTCATAGGAAGGTGTTTCAATGGAACCAGAGAAAGTTTATGTATTTGTATCTTGGGATCATAATAATAATGTTTTTGATAACATCAATTTTTGGGAATTGAACATTATTATTAGAGGTTTATTTAAGACTATTTCTGATTGTAAGAACCTATTTTGGGATTGACTAAAAAGGGAGTTATGTTTTAATGGTTTTTAGAATGTGATTACTTCTTGGAGCTAAAGAAGCACTTGAAAATGACACAAATCTTGAGCCTACCCTATCTAGTTGAATATTATATGGTATTTTGTTATGATATTGGGATTGGTCTTGGAGTTGTGTGGATGAAGGGAGATCGAATTATGTTTCATGGGTAATGGAATTGGAGAACACATAAATTGATCTACCCTATGACTGACCACAAGTTGGATGCACTGGTTTAAGATTTGAAGTGTTTGAGATATTATCTATTTGTTGAAAGGTTCTATGTGTATACTTACCACAAGAGTTTGATTTATATATTTTCAGAGTGAGATTTAAATATTCGGTACCGGATGTGGGTTGATTATATGAATTTATTTTATTTTAAGCTATCATAAATTTCCAAGATGGAAAATAGTGTTACATACACATTAATAAGGAAAAATTAGACATAGGAAGTCCAAGAGTCTACTACTAAGTGGAAGATGATGACCTTACTAGCTGAGATGCATGTTGTGGTATAGGAGAGTTAGGAGAAGATGATTCTCAATTCAGTTTTAGTGGAGTCTACTCTTTTGAGATGGATCAAGGACATGGAATATGGGTATTTAGACTGTTTTTCCTTGAGGAAAAAACTTGAAGGTGGGGAGACAACTTTAGAATGGGCCAAAGAAGAGTTTTAAATAATCTGTGTAAGGAAATGAGTTGTTCTTCAAACAAGAATATAAGAAGAACTGATGCATGAATTTCTTTCCTCAATGTGGGTAGTGCATCCTAGATGAACAAAATATACCATGAACTATGATGAATGTTTTGGTGTATGAAATTGAAAAATGAGATAATAGGTTTCATGACATGCTGCTACTGCTGTCAACAGGCAGAGGATGAGCATAAATGACCTAGTATTTTACCAAAACAACTTTCCATTCTGGAATGTAAGTGGGATGGTGTTTCTATGGATTTTATGTTAGGTTCGCGAGGACTCCAAGGAATAATGATTAAATTTTTGTTATTTTTTACCATTTGAAAATGGTATCACATTCTTTATGAGGGTACGAGACCTTCTCAATGAAATGATGGGAGAATTGTACATTCAAAAGATAATATATCTATATAAGGTTCCATGGAGTATTGTTTTAGACCACGATTCATGTTTTTATTCATATTTTCAGAAGATTTTACATAAGCCTCATATTAAAAAAGTTTTACAGAGTATTATATTCTATGCACATATATATGGGTATTTGGAAAAACCTATACAGGTGATTGCGGATATGTTGCAAGAGCATGTCATAGACTTTGGTGGGACTTGGGAAAAGAACCTATCTTTATTGAAGTTATATTATAAAAACATTTATCTTGAAACTATAAATATTTAACCCTATAGGAATATTTATGGTAGTCCATGAATATCACCTATATACTAGATAGGAGTAAGTGAGATAAATCGGTTGGGACTGAATCTCATGTAGGAGATGTCGAAGTAGGTTAAGTTGATTAAAAATCTTATAGATATAGATGAGAGTATAAATAATTAATGTGATGATAGATGTAAAAAATCCATATAGATTAAATTGGGAGATTGTGTATCCCTTTGGGTGTCGCCCAGATTAGTTCACTATAGGATACAGAGACCAGGAACGATGGAGCTTAGGTCTGATGGGCTATTTATGGTTGTAGAGAAAATCATTCCAGTGGTATACCAATTGGATATTCCATAAAGGTATAGTGATATGAATGACATTTTTCATGTTTCACAATGTTAGTGGTATCACCCAGAAAATTATCAAGTGGTCGATGTGGATGATGTTGAGCTTGAGACTGATGCATCCATTGAGGAGCATCTAATATGTGCGTTGGATCATAGTGAGAAATTATTGTAAGGAAATACAATGCTGATAGCTTGTGTATTATGGAAACATTGGCATATATAGGAGGAAGCATGAGAGAGATAAGTGGATATACGAGCTCAGTGGACCATCCTTTTTGAATTGGAATCTTAGAGGTGCATGGGAGTACAACCAGAGAATGAGCTATTATAAGGTTGGGAGATTGTAATATCTCATGATTTTTTGGATATGTATCAAGATCATTTAAAGGTTATATTTTTTATGTTTTGAGTAAATTTTTTGGATGTATATTGGTTGAATTTTGGGGAATGTTAGAAGAAATTGGCAAAGGGAGAGGTAGGGCACGGTTGGCGCACGATTTTCCCAAATTGGGCGCCCATCCTAGTTAACCGTACAAACAAAAACAGTGGGGATTCACAAGGATGATGTACATATTTTCAAACCATGTGACCTCATAGGAGTAATCGTGAACCCCCTGGATGTGGTACATATTTGAGGAGCACAATTTTGTAAATCGTGCTCCCCTTCCTAGAAAATGGTGCGTGCTGTTTTAATTATATCTAATATATATTTAAAATTTTCTGAACCACCATATTATATACACAAATTCCCTAGCTCCCCCCTAAACCAATTTATCTCATTTTTTATGGTTCCTTAACGAATAAAAAGGCCTTATAAACTTCTTTATTGGTTAATAAAATATCGTCTCATGGATATGAACCTCTTTGAGTATACTGTTTCTTCCCGATTATATTTATCTCTCTCTCCCCCGCTCCACTTCTCGGATAGTGGATGACTATTTTATCTAATATTGGAAATTGTTTAGGTATATGTTTAATGGATCTTTATTCTTATTATCTTGGATCAAGGTTACAGATCTAGATTTATTTTTCACCATGTTTGTTATCGTTGTTCTTAAATTGTAGATTTTTATTGGCAAGGGTTTTCAACAATATTGAGGTTGGAAATCGAAATTAAAATCCAATTATCCTAATCAAATTACTTGTATGTAATTAGAAACTGAAATAAATATGATTAAGAAATTTAATTGATAATTGAATTGATTTTATTTAAATTTCCATGTGATAATGATTTGGATTGAATCAGGGCACTTGAAATTGATATAATTGGATTAATTAATTGGTGAATTAATTAATGGGATATTAGGATTGTGTGATGTTATTAATTAATTGGTGGATTAATTAAATAGATATTGTGAATGTGAAACATGATTAATAAATTGGTGATTTAATTAGTGGTAAATTGATATTTTGGGTTTGTTCAATTATTGTGATTTTTAATTAATTTAGAATAGGAATAATGAGATGTTTAACTTAACCATTAATGGGTTGATGAGTTAAATGATAAAATGTTGATAAATTTTGTAGTGGTGTTTGATATATTATTTCATGTGAATTATTGTCTTGAACCTTTTTTGTTTAATAATTTTAAAAGGTACACTTTAATGAGAATGTGTGGAAATAAGGTTAGTGTTGATTAACCTTGATTGATGTGATATATGTGTGTGAGATATGGTTTGATACATCAAGAACCCATAGTGATAAATGAGTGCAGGACATGGTCTACTACATCAAAATTACATAATGATAAAGGAGTGTAGGACACAGACATATGCTACAAAATCCCCCTAGTGTGATTTCTTGATAAATGAGTTGGGGGTCACAGACTGCTACTTCAAATATGCACATAGTCAAAGGAATGGTGATCTAGGACCATAATGTTGGAATTTGAATACTATTCCAATTGGTAATGATAATGAAATGTTATAAAATATTTATTGAAAGACCATGTGTTGTATTGAATTGTGAATTGAATATGTGATATAGTTCAGACTCCACCACGAGCCAAAGTAGGTATTGATAGATCGAATGTCCTTAGGAACCTATAGGTTTATGTGGTCAATTGAATAATAATTTAAAATGTAATAAATATTTACAAATTAATTTTACATTATTCTTTATATAAATTCACACACTTATATTGATTGGATATTTTTTTAGACATCGTTGGTGTTGCCTTAGTGAGTTGTACTCACACCCTACTCGGGCTACTTTATCATTACCAAAAAATACTTCATGTTTGTTGGATTGGATAAGGAATAAATCCTAATGTTAAATTGATGATTTGTGATTGAGCTTGGATGAGGGGACTAGATACTATTCAGGACCTTATTTTGAGTTGTTAGTGTCTTTATTTTTTCATGGTTTTTTATATTGACACCTGACATGTATTTTGGCCTGACATATTTATTATTTAGTTTTTGATATTGTATTTGCAGTTTTGATTTGGTTATTGGTAGTATCATTTGGTTATTATTATTTTTTATTTCCACAAATGGTATTACTCTAATAAAATGGGCATACTCTCCCCATGGTCAATATTAGACCCTTAATGGTAGTTGGTAGCCTCTGTTGTACGGGGAGGTATGCTTGAGGGCACATAACAAACCGACTTGGGGCTCTAGTGTGTGGAACCCATTTAGGTATGTTACAAAAGTTGTTAATATATATATATATATATATATAAACTATAAAAAACTTATAAATACCCAAGTATAATAATACTACCTATAAATAATTGTTAATACCGATATTAAATATAAAAACTGATAAATATAAGAATAAAATAAGAACTTTTAAATTAAAACCAAAATATAATAATCTTACCTGTAAATATTTGTAAATATAGATATAAAATATAAAAAACTAAAAAATAACATGGAAAATAAAATATTCATACATGTCAATTATTTTTAATAAAAATATATAATATTAAAAACCAATAATTAATGGATTCACTGATGGGAAAAATGATCTCTAGGTATAACCATCTAAAACAAAAAAATACCTGTAAATAATTGTATATTCAAATATCAAATATAAAAAATAATATATAAATTAATATAAAACATAATTATTTATCTTCTTCTTTATCCTCATCAAGGAAAATATCTGCATATTTATCGTCAACATTTTCAAATTCCATAAGACTTTATGTTTCATCATCCCTTATTACATAATCCACAGAATCAATTTCATTAACCCTTAACTGGGGGGTTTCATTGTTGATATTTATATGTAATATAATAAGATATATATATTTATTGACGTTTCTTGAAAAATTACAAAATGATTCACTTCCTAAGAACTATTTTATTTTTATAAAACTAATTATCATGTGATTTCAATTTTATTACTCTCCCAGAGTCATTCAGATCGATTAAAACACCCTAGTAATTTCGATAATTAACTTTATATGCATGATGTGATAATATAAATGGTTCATTTTATGTAAGAATACTATTCTATTTAATGTCAATGACTCTATTTCGTGGACGATATCAAAACTCTAGTTTAGTATCAAACAAATTTCTTTTAAACATTGTGACAAAATTTTGTCCTAGATAACATAACACAATTATTTCATCTAAATTACTATAAAATCATTTAAAATTTCATTATGATGAGTTCCTTTAAAAGAAAAACAATTATTCAATTATTTCATTGATTCAATATATATTCATTAATGGAATAAAAATCCATTAAGCACATACCCATAATAAGATTTTACTAATTTTGACGGAGGGTGTATGAGAACACATAATTGACTATCAATTTAAGTTTTATGTTGTGTTACCTACAATTAGTAAAAAATATTAATAGTAGATGTCATTAAAAAATTATTTAATGTTCCATAAAAAACAACTAAACTTACTAGTATGTTAAACCCATATAAATTTTTTTGCTGAAAACATTCTTCAAGAGAAGAATGGGTAATTTTTATAAATTATTTTCTGACATGGTCATCCGATAGTCTATAATAAAAAATATAAATATATTTATATGTTTTAAAAAAATTAAAATAATAATAATAAGTGGTACTTATAGGAAATATACATTCATTTATTCATAATTCAATAAAAAATATATACGATATCTATGTTTTTCTTCATATGAAATCAATTGTTTTAGATAACAGTGAAAACCAGGTTTGAGATGATTGAAAATTGATAGTTAAGGATCGGTAACATCATGTTAATTTTCCTTATTGTGACTTAAGAAATTATTTTTTTAATGATATTTGATTGGAAACAATAAGAGAATAAATTTAAAATTACCTCCTACAAGTACACTAACTAACCCTTCAATTGATACTTTTTTACACATGTTTTTACTAAATATTTTCATACATCTATCAAATAGAACCTTCAATCAGAACACTATTATCCCTCCACATTTATCTTTATATGAAAAATTCAATATAAAATGTTTTATTGATTCAAATATGGATAATGAGAGTATTTTCTCAAATTTATATAAAATTAAAACAACATCTTCTTGAAAAACACCCAATGCATCAGAACACTATGTTTCCATATAAATATCTAAATGAAAATATGATATTTCAGTAAAAACATCCCATATTGAAGAATTTTATATCCCTATAAGATAAACATGTATCAATATTTCCATTATGACATGGCATTCATGAATTTTTTACCGAGTAATGTGACCATTGCTGATGCGCTGAGACAAATTTAAAGCATTACAATTTGGTAACATAAAATATCTAATCCATTGATAGAATTATAAATGAATTTATTTAAAAAGTGTAAAAGTTGATTCTGGAATCATTAAACTGTGTACCCATTCATCATCATATAATTCAAGTTTAAGATGTCTAAAAATCATGTCATGATATAACTATGCCTTTACATTATCTTTGGTCTTACCGGGTGTGTCGAATTTGGTATAAAATAGGTCATAAAAAACTATTCTCAATATGAATAACATATAACATGTTATGTATAAAAAATCAGACCAATATATATAGTTCCAAAATATACTATATTTTACCTATTTATGTTCTATCATAAGACCATTTTTTTTTATTTATGGCTGGTCCAAAAGTAAGAGGAGGTAATGTAGAGACAATAAATTTTACCTAAATGACTGAGAGCACTGCTAGAGATTTGACTCTTTAAATTATACCTTATGAAAAAATATTTCTCTTACCTCAAAAAAGGTGATCCAAATGATGAAATCTTAAATGAAAGCCAAAATAAATATTCTTTCTACCATTTTAAAGAATAGATAATAATTTACCATCCATAAAGTGCAAAAAATATTTTAGACAATGCGTAATCCATACAAATAACATACCATATGTCGGGAAGTCAATGATCATCCTCATTAATTCAACCTTCTGTGTAAAATTATGATGTGAAACTATATCAAATGTAGTTACACCATTGTTCCATAATGAAATTAACTCATCAATTACAAGTTTAAAATAAACAACGATGTTCTTCTTCTCATATCCTAAAATTTATAATGCTATATATATGGTTCCTTTATACAAATCAATGGATTTAAGCTTTAAAAAGTAATAAAAATAATAAAATAAGAATATTTATTTTTGAATGCATAAAATAGAAAAAAAAACTGTTAGTAGAAATACTCAACCTTATGTTATGAGGTTCAGAAGAAAAATGAGAATGAATTTGATCAAAGTGTTTCCATGAATCCCCATCACATGGATAATTAAATATTTTCTGATGAAAATATTTTATTTATTTCATGTCATCAATACAGGTGTGTTGCGAGACATAAATAAACGTTATATACGGGGTGTAATTGGAAAATACAACAACTATTTCACATGAAATCTTGATTTACCATGTTGTTCCACATTATACCTTGATTCTAAACATGTTGAAAAAGTAATTAATTTTTAAAAATCACCATAATATAAGATGAAGTCAATTGAAAACACATGTATCTTCTGATAACTATGACCCAAATTATTGAACAACCTCTTACATTTATAGAATCATGCAGGTAATATGTTTCCAGCAGGAAACAATGACTTAACCAACAAAAATATTTGATCTAAGAAACTATTTTTCATTAAAATATATGATTTAATAACAATAAATTTTGAAACATATTCAAATAAACTAATCTAGTAACCCAAATATAAGGCAACATCAATAGATTTCAAAAAACATGTAAAACTGAGAAGGTTCTAATTCAGTAATTTTAATATCATTCTGAGTTTTTTTCTTGAATAGAAGTTACAATAACCTAATGTACTAAATTCTGAAATTATTGATCTCAACCAAAAAATTTGTATTTTCTACTAAATTTATTTCACCATGTTGATATCAAAAAATAAATCCTTATCAAAATCCAAATTGCAGTATATGAAGTCCAACATTGTCAACCATTTTGAATCTCCTAAGATCAAATTTTTTATATGGAAGTGTATTTATTTATTTAGAAACAAATTCTTAATTTGATGATAAAAATGATATAAATGTTTCAACACCATCAATGTTGAAAGGATTTCTACCAGATCAATGGTGATTTTTCCGATGATTTATCAAAACAAGATCATGTAATAGAACCTGGTTTCTACTTTATGAGTCCATAATTATCTATAAAAACTACAAAAATAATAATAATTTTTACACATTAGTGCTAACAAAAAATTAGGATTATATCTTAATTACATATAATAAGTATTTAATATATATTTTTATATAATATTTTAGAAATTTTTTCAATTTACTAATGTTTACAAATTAAAAAAAATCATTAGAAATTAATACTAAAATTTATTAATTATTACTAATATTGGATTTTTATTTATAAAACACTCATTTCATATTTATTCGATACATTATATATATATATATATGTATTACTAAAACTATTAATCATATATATATATATATATCAAATATATTTTAACAAATTTTTGAAAAAAATATACATATCAAATCTACAAACACACACAGTGATATATGTATCAATAACCTTAAACATTTTTTTAAAAAACATTTATTTATGTATATTCAAATGTTAATATATTTATATATATAAAAATATTTCTTATTCAAATATATATAAATCAATATATTTTACATGTTTTTTAAATAATACTTATATATATATAATATTCATATATACATAAATATACATTTACATATACATCTAAATATACATATACATATACATATACATATATATATACATATACATATACATTTACATGTACATATACATATACATATACATATACATATACATATACATATACATATACATATACATATACATATACATATACATATACATATACATATACATATACATATACATATACATATACACATACATATAAATAAAAATATACATAAAAATATACATATACATATACATATACCTATACATATACATATACCTATACATATAAATATACATATAAATATACTTATACATATACATATACATATACTTAAACATATACATATACCTATACATATACATATACATATACATATACATATACATATACATATACATATACAGATACATATACATATACATATACATATACATATACATATACATATACATATACATATACAGATACATATACACATACATATACCTATACATATACATATACATATACATATACATATTCATATACATATACATATACATATACATATACATATACATATAGATTTGCATTTACATTTACATACATATATATTTATATATATATCAAAAACCTTACACATTTTTAAAAAAATTTATATATACATATTCACATGTTAATATACATATTACATGATTTAATAACCAAATATATATACATAAAATATATATTTTTTCAAATTTTTTAAATAATTATACATATCAAATATATATATACATTCATACATATAAAAAACATGTTTTTAAAAACGTTTATATATAAATATTCACATGTTAATATATATATATATATAAACACACACACACACACATATATATATATTATGTGATAAGAATATCATATATATATACATAAAATCTATTTTTACAAATTTTATTACACAAATATAAATATCAAATATATATATATACCTAAAAAACCTTACACTGGTTTTAAAACCTTTATATATACGTATTCACATCTTAATATATATATATATATATTATATGATTTTGTAATAAAATATATATAAATAAATTATATTTTTACATGTTTTATAAACATATATACATATAAAATATATATATATATATATATATATCTATATAACATGACATGTTTTTTAGTCATTTATATATGTATATTCACATGTCGATATAAGTATATAAATATGTATCATAATTTATACAAAACTATATTCACATGTTTTAAATAAATGAAAATAAAACATAATATAACAATAAAAAAATGTTTCTCATCACGACCATCATCCAAGCATTATCATAATTCGTCAAAATTTATAACCCCATATGAATGCAATATAATTGAAAAATTAAATATATTTATATACACTCGATCAATAATATACATCAGAAAAAATATTTTCCACAATAATCATATTTCCAATAATAACATAAAATAATATACATAAGGTAATTATAAATACCAAATAAAAACATATATTAAATCTAAATGATATAAAATGATGAAAATTCATCAAATTAATTGAAATCAACATGTGTGGAGCTGGTGGACACATAAATAGGACATAATAAACATAGAGTAACCCTAAATACCGAATAAACCATAAAAATTAGGAATTTTTTGGACTTTGGGTTTGAACAAAATAATTTATTCAAGATTGAATTGGAAATCACCAAAAAAAGGAGAGAAGAGGAGTTAGTACCTGGGGGATTCAAACCCAAATCTACAAGAAGTTTGGTGTGATGGAATATTTTTTGTGGGGGAATCCAAGGATTATGCAAAAGAATATGTGTGTGAAGGGGAGAAAGACGGGGGAGGGGAGGGTAAGGGAGATAATGTATTTTAAATAAGTTTTTAACTGAGATGGGTTATTAGTGATATATTTTTTCTCTTCTCTAAAGGTTATTTTTTAGGACCTTTTATGATATATCTCATTATCCATCAAAAACGTTCTTGGTGACATGGATAATATTAAAAAATATAAAAATCCTCCCATATTACGCATCACAAATAACATTTCATTTGGAATAGAGGAAATGAATATATGTCCCCAGCCTTAAAAATTACTTAATCTTGAGTTATTACAAGAATACACATTGAGGATCTTTTCAGGATTAGTGTTTTATATAATTATATCATAAATCATGCATTACATTCTACATATAAACAAGGTGGTTACAAAAAAAAGTATTCATTTTTAACATCAAAGGAAACTTATTTTAAATAAAACATGGATTCATTCTTGACACTTCCTCGACACTATCATCACATCATGTACTTTTCCCTTGACCTGTGAAAAACATTTAAAAAAACATGGGACAAGCATGAAAAGCTCAGTAAGGGATATAAAAATACAGAATGAAAACATTAGTCCATGTATACATAAGAATTAATGAAATCATACTTTACTCATAAAACAAAATCACTTTAACATACCTCATGAAATCATAAGACTCGTGAATAAATCATAGAAATCATATGACATAAAGGTAACTTGAGGCATTCATAACATTATTACGAAGGGAGTAACCCTTATTGTTACGTTTGGAATACCCATCACAGTATATTCCCTAAATCTCTTCATAGAAACCTTAGAGTTTAACCCCTTTGTGTGACCCAATGCATTACTGAGCTATCACAGGCTGACCCTCCCTTAGTTCATCACGGAACCACCCATCTTCATAAACAACGACCAAGAACCATAACATAATCGTATGACATAAAACATGCATAAAGGAAACATAAAATTTTCACATTTCAATCACAAAATATCTAAAAAACATTTATATAATCAAAGCATTATCAAAATCATTTTCAATACCAAAATAAAAGTAAATTAAAACATGGTATTTATTTTTCATTTAAAAAATGTTATGGCTTGTAGAGGAATTCGAAACTCAAATAATGGTCACGGTGGTAGAGAAGTCGTTGTCTCAACATACATAAGACCAAACATTACTTTTCTCGTTTAGTAAAACGATTCATACAAAAAGATTACTTTTTAATAAAAGTAAAAGTCAAAGTGTTTTATACATTGTATAAAATAAAGTTGTGTATAAAAAAAATTATGCCTCAATGAAAGAAGATTGATACGAAGTCCCTTACCTCGTGTCCGACTTGACGCGATCATTCTTTAATCTGCTGAATAATAAAATAGAGTCATTTTTTACTGGATTAAGATCCTTTTTCAAGTTCATTATTCCTTTTATATCACTTATTACTATGTTATGATCATTATTAATTATTTGAGTTAATAACGGTCGTTTTGTCAACCTTTGCTACATGAGTCAAAAATAAACTTTTTATAATTACAAGTTGTTCATGTGGTAAAATATCCATTGTATCCAGAATTATATTCATGATGTAGATATCATATATATTATATATATCCAGTATATAAGTTCATTTATAATATTACATAACATTTAGAGGTAAGAGATGAAATGCACCGTTCATGGAGACGGTAAGCCGTACATACGCATGAACACTACATTCATTTAGTTTTTTTATTTAATGGAATGAAATCATAATGATATTAAGGTATATTATAATTGTAGAATTATATCATATCTAATAATATTAACTCCATACTTTATATGTCCCACATATGGCATTAACAAATCAAATAACTTTGAGGGGGCGGTAGTCCGCACTTCCTAAAATGAAATTATCGCGTTTACCAATAATGGAAACCATAAAGGTATTCCATAAATGAAAAATACATAAGCATAATGAAAAAATAAACATAATATATATCATATATAAATATAGTTACATCTTAATGGCCACCATGAGAGGTGTTAAAAAAATATTGAACAATCATCATTTGGTGAGTAGTAATTCGCCACTCACAGAAACAGTATGTTCTTTAACCATTAGACGGAAGTGTGTGTAAGTGTAAATCCAATAATTCTCATAAAAACATCATAGTATATTTAATATACTGGTTTTTTTACAAAATATAGGAATTAAAAGAGTTTATGGGGTTGGAGAAGAAAAATAAAACAAAAGAACATATGAGAACACATTACCTTTAAATCGGGTAACTCCCCTTGGTTTGAACCAAAAGGGTTTCTTGAAGAGAATTCTACCTAAGGTAATGATTCTATAATGAAGAGAGGGATGTGGAGAGGTAAAATTAGCAGAATTTGGTCGAGCCAATGTCTTGATTGGTGTGGGTAAGGGGGTAGAGGTGGGGGCCTTTTATAAGAGGGAGGAGGGGCACTCTTTGAATGTCTTGAAATGTTACTTTATTATAAAACGATTTTCAGGTTTAAAAGGTCCCAAAATGACATATTTCAAGGATAAGGTTATAAGGGTTTGAAATAAACCCATCCAATAGATTTTTGACAAGTATACATCTTAGAGTTTACATTATCTTTTCATTTTATATAAATCATTCTTTAATGAGGTAATCACTACATCATCATGGTGTCATAAATAAATTTATTTATCTAATGTATAAAAATTATAAAAAAAATACCATCATTTAGGAAATAGTTCTATCTTTCCAATTACAATTTATAGTATAAGAGATAATTTATTTAGAAAAAATTAAAAAAAAATGTTACTTAGGTGTTACATACTTTTGTTATATTTTCCTTTGTTTAAAAATAAAAAGATAAAATGTCACTATCACACAAAAGTGATTCCATGGGGTCACAAAGTTGAAAAAAGGAATCCCATTGTCGGCCATGGCACAATAAGTAGCATTAGAACACATATTGGGGTCATTTTATATTATTATGATTTTTTTATTAGCCTTAACTACCCGATTACTAATTAATCACAATAATTAAAGATAATTACCGTCGTTACTATTCATAATGTCAAAAAAAAAGAGAGTCATAATTAAATAATTTGTAACTTCTTATTAAAAATATATAATCCATTTTACCAAATTAAAAACACATAAATTGAAGTAATTTATTTAAAAATAATTCTTGTTGTGAAAACAAATTTGGGTTTTTTAGAAACAATATCTATCAAAAGTTTGATACATGTTTATGCCCAATTACAAAGTGAAATTAATTACAATGAAAAAAAAATTGGATTAAATGAAAAAAATATATTCTAATTACATTTGAAAACCAATTAAAAAGATAACTTAACCATATAATTCAATTAGATGAAAACGAAATTTTAATGTAAAATGCATTATTTTTCACTATTCAATAAAAAATGAACATTGATAGAAAAATACCAAAAATTTATCCAATGTAAATTTCCATGTCCCAATCCTAAAGAATAAGTTTATTTTGACAAATAGAGATTATAAAATTGACAATAGTTATATTTAAAAACTTTTTCCATCAAAAGGCGGTAAAACGATTTTTCAAAAAATATTAGAGTATTCTATGCTTAAGATTGGATTCATTCTCATTTTAAGCCTCTAAAACACTATATAATTCATAAATATACATAGATATGAAAATACATCATTAATTACTTACTTCGGATGTTACATCCTTCCCCCCTTTATAAAATTACATCCCTGCAATTTATTTACTTATCGAATTAGTGGGGGAATTTATCCCTCATTGCATTTTCAGTTTCCCATGTTGTCTCTTAAATCATATGGTTTTTACACAAAAACATTACATGATGAATCACCTTATTCTGCAATACTTTCTCCCAGTGGTCCAGAATCTGGACTAGTTGTTCCTTATTAGATAGATTCTCTTCCATCTGAACTACCTCTGGACTCAAAACATTAGATGGATCTGGAATGCACTTCCTTAACATTGAACCATAAAAAAAATTGTGTACCTGAGATAAACTCGGAGGTAAAGCCACTCGGTATGCAACTGATTCATCACTCTCTAGGATTTCATATGGTCCAATTAACCTTGGAATCATCTTTCCTTTCCTACAAAATCGCGTCACACTTTTACTTAGTGAAACATTGAGGAATACATGATCACCTACCTCAAAAGAGAGATCCTTCCTCCTGTTGACTGCATAACTTTTCTGCCTACTCTGAGCCTTTCTCATGTGTTTCTATATCTGCTGAACTTTTTATGCCATCTCTTCAACCAATCCTAGTCCAATCAACATTCTTTCACCTATTTTATCCCAAAAAGATGGAGTTCGAAACCTATTCCCATATAATGCCTGAAATGGTTCCATATTTATACTGGAATAAAAAATGTTATTAAAATAAAACTCAACCAAAGAAATATGTTGGTCCCAACTTCCATGATAATCCATAGAACAAGAATAAGTAAACCTAGAATCACAGGCAGATACAATGTAGAGGGGAACATCATGTAACCTAACTCTCTCTTTAAGATACAAATGAGAAAGTTGATCTAAGGAAAAAGTATGTCGTATAGTAAGGAAATGATAAGATTTAGTCAACCGATCAACAATAACCCAGATTTCATTATTACTTCGAGGTGTCTTCGGTAACCCCATAATGAAGTTCACAGATATGTTCTCCCATTTACACTCTGGCATAGGTAAAGGCTGATGCATCCTTTTCAGTAATTTTCACTCTTCTTTAACCTATTTACAATTCAATCAATTCATAGTAAAATAAAAAATATCTATTTTCATTCCATTTCGGCAGTAATACTCCTGAAGATCTGTATACATCTTAGTACTGCCAGGATGAACTGAAAACATAGAACTGTGAGCTTCACATAACAACTCTCTCTTCAACTGTGAATCACAAGGCACACACAATCTCTCCCCAAATCTAAAAAAACAATCATTATCAATGTTGAATTAAGGTAACATACCCTTCTGAACCATCTCTAACTTTTTTTGAAACTCACCATCTTGATTTTGAGTTTGCTTAATTCTGTCTGTTAGAGAAGATTTCACTGATACCTAAAATAAAATAGAAGAACATCCTGCACCAACTACTTCAATGCCAAATTTCATCTATTCCATAACTAAAAGATCATGTTCCAAACATAACATGGTTAATGAAGCATTACATTTTGAAATGAAATCATCTCCAACATTATTTGCTTTTCCCAAATGGTAATGAATTGTACAATCATAATCCATGATTAATTATAGCCATCTCCTCTGTCTCATGTTCAATTATTTCTGAGTGAATATATACTATAAACTTCTGTTATTGGTATATATTTCACACTTTACTCCATAAAAATGATGCCTCCAAATTTTTAAAGTGAAAACCACAACAGCTAATACCAAATCATGTGTAGGGTAATTTATCTCATGAGTTTTCAACTGATGTGAAGCATAAGCAATTACCTGATCATTCTGCATTAGGACGCAACCAAGTCCTTTTAATGAAGCATCTCTATAGATAACAGACTCACCATTCCTGGAAGGTAGTGCCAAAACTAGAGCATTCACCAATATTCTATTCAATTCATGAAAACAATCATCACATTATTTTATCCAGAAGAACATAACACCCTTCTGAGTTAACTTAGTCAATGGTCTATAAAACCATGAAATTTTTTAACAAACCATTGGTAATATCCTACCAAACCAAGAAAACTACGAATCTAGGTTGTATTTGTAGGTCTTGGCCATTATTAGACAACTTTTCTTTTGGAAGGATCAACAGTTATTCCATCTTTAGAAAAAATGTGACCAAGGAAAAAAATTTATTGCAACAAAAACTCACACTTGTCGAATTTCCCATACAATTTATATTCTTTTATGTTTTGAAAAATAACCCTTAAATGATTTTCATGGTCCTCTTTGATTATAGAAGGCACCAATATATCATCAATTAAAACAACCACGAACTTATCCAAGAACTCATGGAATGTTATATTCATAAGGTCCATAAATATAGAAGGTAAATTGGTTAACCCAGAAGGATTTACTAAAAATTCATAATAGCCATATCTTGTATGAAATGAAGTCTTCGGAATATCTACTTCCTTTACCTTCCACTAATGATACCCCGATCTCAAATCAATCTTTGAAAAATACTGAGCTCCCTGAAGCTGATCAAAAAATTCATCGATATGAGGGAAATGATATTTGTTCTTAACAGTGATCTTATTCAAGGATCTATAATCAATGTAAAGTTTCATAGAACCATCTTTCATTTTAACAAAGAGGACAGGAGCACCCCATGGTGATGTGCTAGGTCAAATGAAACCTTTATCTAATAAATCTTGCAATTGCTCCTTCAACTCTAAAAGTTTAATTTGAGCCATTTGATAAGGGGGTTTTGAAATTGGCTTAGCCTCAGGAACTAAGTCAATAGTAAATTCAACATCCCGATCTGGTATTATTCCAGGAAACTCATCAGGAAAGACATCATGAGAATCATTTACCACTGGAACATCATTAATCTGAACGGTTCCTTTGTTTTCAACAATATGTGCAATGTAACATTCATTTCCATCTTTTACAAGTTTCTCAGCCTCTTGATATGTTATCAACAATAAGGGTTAATTCTTGTAAACAAACATAAAGTCTTTCTAAAAAGACTTTATTTAGCTCTATAGGCAATCCTAGCATGGTAAACAGAGAGTCAATCCATACCTAGGATAACATCAAACTATACTCGGGGTAAAACATTAAGGTTTTCAAGTAGGTTCTTTCCATGATTAGGATATGAAGATTCTTATAAATTCTTTTTTCCTCAACATTTCCACCGGGTGTTTTTACCACAAGTTTAGGAGGCATTTCATGAGATGGAATTCTCAATTTACTTGAAAATTATTCATAGATGAAAGAATGTGTAGACCCCGAATCAAGCAACACATTGGTATAATCTGAAAAAACAATCAAAATATCTTATACCACTTCATTTGATGGCCCAACATCTGCTGAAGTAGTTGAACAGGATTTCACCACACCATTATTCTTGTAGTCTGACTTCTTCCCATAATTTGAGCTCTTTGTCAGACACTCGTTTGCATAATGACCCATCTCATTGCACTTGAAACATTTCACTAACTGTAAATCAAATTTGGCCTTACCATCACCTTGATCTTTTCTAGTGCAATCACAAGAATTATGTCCCATCTTACCATATCAGTAGCACTTTCCAGAATTCAATAGACATTCCCCAGCATGATTTTTACCACATTTATCACTTATTAAAAACATTGTTTTCTTACCATCAGACCTTTTTGAAAGATTCTTCAATTTCTCCGGCTACCTCCATCTCTTCTTCTTTTGGTTGTTATAGAACACTTGATCAATAGAAAACTCCAGTTCCACCTTCTCATCAAATTGAACAAGATTTTCATAACATTTGAACTCACTAGAAGCTAATGACCTTCGATATTTTGGCTTTAATCCTGAGTAAAAATGATTTATTTTACTATCAAGGTATCTAATAAAATTTGGACCATACCTTTCCAATTGAGGGAACTTTTCTTCATAAGCATCCACTGAGTCGTCCTCTTACCTCAATTCCAAGAATTTTATTCCATCCTAAGTCAAACAGCCTTATGAAAATATTTCTCAAGAAATATACCTTTGATTTAATCCCAGTCAGAAGAATCAATTTCATCAGCATCCCTGATATTTTAAACCATCGACCACCACTGATCTCATTCACCCTCCAAAACATAAACAATAGGACAAACCATTTGATTGTATGAACACCCCATGACATCGAAAATCATCTCCAGTGCTTTAATCCACCCTTCTTCTAGCGCAGGGTTAGATGACCCTCTGAATTATGGGGGATGTTGCCTCATGAAATGTTCCACCACTGACATGTTCCACTGTGGTTGATCTGGATGATCTTGTCCATGGATACCACCACTATTTATTTCTTGAGTCAACTGCGCCATTACTGCAACAAACCTTTCAGTTTGAATTCCGACCATCTCAAGATGCTGATTTGGATGTTCATTTCCTTCTGTATGCCTTCCTAGCACTACTTCCCTATTTCCTCAGTGGAAAACCATTATGAACAAACATGTCTTAGATGAAGCAACATGGTAATCTTCAAATTCTATATCTTTTCAATTTTACCATAAAAAAATATTTTTGGATAATCATTTAATATAATTCTAACTCCCAATGTTATCTAAACCTACCTCTGATACCAACTATAAGGCCCTAGCATTAAACATCACTTAATCTGGATTTATTACAAGCATACACATTGAGGATCTTTTTAGGTTTAGAGTTTTAGAGAATTAGATCATAATTCACGCATTACATTCCATATTTAAACAAGGTGGTTACATAAAAGACCGTATTAACTTTTCCCATCAAAGGAAACATATTTAATATAAAACATGGATTCTTTCTTGATACTTCCTCGACACTATCATCACATCATGTACTTTTCCCTTGACCTGTGAAAAACATTTCAAAAACATGGGATGGGCATAAAAATCACAGTAAGAGATATAAACATACGAAATGAAAACATTAGTTCTTGTATACATAAGAATCAACAAAATCATACTTTTCTCATAAAACATTAACACTTTTAACATACGTCATTAATTCATAAGACTCATGAATAACACATAGAAATCATAAGACATAAAGGTAACATGAGGCATTCATAACATTCTTATATAGGGAGTAACCCCCATGGTTACGTTTGGAATACCCATCACAGTATATTCCCTAAATATCTTTTGAGAAACCATAAAGTTTAACCCCTTCACATTACCGAATGTATTGGAGAGCTATCACAGGCTCACCCTCCTTTAGTTTATCACAGAACCACATGTCTTCATAAACAATGCCCAACAACCATACCATAGTTGTATCACATAAAACATGCATAAAGGAAACATAACATTTCCACATTTCAATAAAAAAATATAAAAAACACATTGATATAATAAAAGCATTATCAATACCATTTTCAATACAAAAAATTTATGAAAATTAAAACATGGTATTTATTTATCATTTAAAAAAAAGTTATCGATTGTAGAGGAAGCCGAAACTCAAATAATGGTCACGGCGGTGGAGAAGTCGTTGTCGCCGCATACGTAAGACAAAAAATTCATTTTGTCTATTAGTAAAATTATTCGTACAAAAAGATTCCTTTTGAATTAATGTAAAATTCAATGGGGTTTATACATTGTTTAAAATAAAGTTGTGTATAAAACAATATATGCCTCAAGGAATGGAGATTGAGACAAAGTCCCTTACCTCTTGTCTGACATGACTCGAATATTCTTTAATCTCTTGAATAATAAACTAGAGTAAATTTAAACATTATTAAGAACCTTTTCCAAGTTAATTATTCCTTTTATATCACTTATTTCCATGTCATAAACATTATGTAATTATTTATGTTAATAACGGTCATTTTGTCGATCTTTGGTACTTGAGTCAAAAATAAACTTTTATAATTACAAGTTGTTCATGTGGTAAAATATACATTATATCCATAATTATATTCATGATGTAGATATCATATATATCCAGTATATACATGCATTTGTAATATTACCTAACATTTAAAGGTAAGAGATGAAATGCACCATTCGTGGAGATGGTAAGCCGTACGTATGCATGAACGCTACTTTCATTTTTTATTTGTATTTAATGGAATGAAATCACAATTATATAAAGGTTTATTATAATTCCAGTATGATATCATATGTATAACCATTAACTAAATCATTTATACATCCCACATATGTCATTAACGAATCAAATCACTTTGAGGGGGCGGTAGTCCGCACTTCCTAAAATGAAATTATCGCGTTTACCCATAATGGAAACCATAAAGGTAAGCTATAAATGAAAAATACAGAATAATAAGGAAAACATAAAAATAATATATATCATATATAAATATAGTGACATATTTATGGCCTCCATGAAAGGTGATAAAAAAAGATTGAACAATCATCGTTTCGTGAGGCAGTAATTCGCCATTCATAGAAACAATATGTTCATTAACCATTAGACGGAGGTGGGTGTAAGAGTAAATCAAATACTTCTCATAAAAAATCCTAGTATATTTAATATAATATTTTTTTACAAAATATAGGAATAAAAAGTGTTTAGGGGGTCAGAGAAGCAAAATAAAACAAAAGATCATAAGAGAAGATATGACCTTTAAATCGGGTAACTCCCCTTGGTTTGAACCAAATGTTTTTTTTGAAGAAATTTCAACCTAAGGTAAGGCTTTTATGAAGAAGATAGGGATGTGGAGAGATAAAATGAGGATATTTTGGCTGAGCCAATGGATTTATTGGTGTGGGTACGGGGGATAGATGTGGGGACCTTTTATAAGATGGAGGAGGGGCACTCTTGGAATGTCTTGAAATGTTACTTTACTATAAAATACTTTTATGATTTTAAAGGTACCACAATGATATATTTCTAGGATAATGTGATAAGGGTTAGAAATACACACATACAATAGGGTTTTGACAAGTGTTTGTATTAGAGTTTACATTATCTTTTCATTTTATTTAAATCTTTCATTAATTATGTAATCACTGCATCATCGTGGTCTCATAAATAAATTTATTTATTTAATGTCTAAAAATTATAAAAAAATACCCTATTGTAGGAAATATTTTTATATTTCAAATGGCTATTTATATTCTAAGGGATCACTTATTTAGACAAAATTAATTTTTTTTACTTAGGTGTTACATACTGTTGTTATATTTTCCTTTCTTTAAAAATAAAAAGATAAAATGTCACTATCACACAAAAGTGATTCCATGGGGTCCCAAACTTGGAACAAGGAATCCCATGGATGGCCATGACACAACCAGTAGAATTGGGACACATGTTGGAGTCATTTTATATTATAATGATATTATTTTATTACCCTTAACTACCTGATTACCAATTAATCATGATAATTAAAGATAATTACCGTCGTTACAATTAATAATGTCCAAAAACAAAAGAATAGTAATTATAATATTTTTAACTTATGATTAAAAATATGGAATCAATTTTTCCAAATTACAAATACATAAATTTCAGTAATTAATTTAAAAATATTTTCCATTGTCAAAACAAATAGCAGGTTTTTAGAAACAATTTCTATCAAAAGTTTAAAACTTATTTATGGCCAATTCCATAGTGAAATTAATTACAATTACCATAATTGGAATAAATGGTAAAAATATATTCTAATTAAACTTGAATCCAAATTTAAAAAATAATCTAACCATATAATTAAATTAGATGAAAAAGCATTTTTGAAGTAAAATGCAGTAATTTTCACTATTAATTAAAAAATTAACATTGTTAGAAAAATACCAAAAATTTATCCAAAGTAATTTTAAATGTCCCAATCCTAAATAATAAGTTATTTTTAAAAATAGAGCTTATAAAATTTTCAAAATTTTGATTTAAAAAATGTTTTCAATCAAAAGGCGGTAAAACGATCTTTTAAAAAATATTAGAGTATTCTATGCTTATGATTTGATTTATTCTCATTTTAGGCCTCTAAAATACTATATAATTCATAAATAGACATAGATATGAAAGTAAATTATTTTTTACTTACTTGGGATGTTACAATGAATGCTAAATTTATTTGTGATGAGTTACATTTCCCATCACATGTGACTCTTATTTTTGAATGAAATAGTTTTTTTACAAATAATTGTATCTATGAGACTATTTTTGATGTTTCTGTTCCCTGTAAAAAATTACCCACCATAATTACATATTTTATTGTAATTTTTTCATTACGTCATCAAATATTGTGTTTTCTGACATTAAATGTCATCAAAAACCCATTTTTTAGTGCATTAGTTTTTATATTACCCTTACATCTTATAGATTATGCATTAATTCATGGGTGGTTCATTGGGAGGTCCTTTTCATTACTCCATCATTTTGGATGAGTATTTTTCTTCAACATTCATGTTCATGGTGGAATTCTATCCCTAAATTAATTGATTTACCTGTCCCATTATGGAAATTCCCATGATGCTTCATTCCACAACATTTACATGTGAGTGGTTGGATATTCATTATTATTTATATTTGATCCGACGGCTTTAAAAACCATGATTATATTATTATCTCAATATACATGGGACTATCCTATAAAATAAATCTTTACTTAGAGTGCACAAATAAAAACTTCTTCATAACTCCCAATGTATCGATTCAGTAGAGTCTTTTAGAGGTGTGGTTTTAAACAACTAAATAATATACCTATTTTCCAATATCATTTATATAGAAACATGAGGCCTATATTGTAACCCTTGTGAAATTTTTTTATAAATCATGAAAAATTCAACCAACATTTTTTATGTTAAATGAATTCTCTTTATATCTCGTTTTCAAAGCGTTTGAGGGAAATACATGATAATAAATATATTCTAAATGTCTCCCCACACAATTTTATCTTTGAGCGGCATATTCATTTTGAAGTCCCACTATTTATTTTCCTTTCTATCTAAATTACACAATTCCATAGTAACATTCTCTTTCTTAGAACATTAGAGCATAAAAAAATGTTTTCTCTATTGAGTTAACCCACTATTCCATTAAAATTGTACAAGAAGATCCACAAAAATGTCGATGTTATTTTCCTCATAAAGTAATCTATATGCTAGTTTCTATTTATTATGAAAATTCATATATTAAACATTGATTATGTTATTGTTTATAGATCATGATAGATGGTTACAAATTACGACCATGTTTTTAACTCCACCTCTCATTACATTGGAAATCTCACTCAGAAAATCATTAAATTATTCCTCACATGGTTTCGTGGTCTAGGTTCTGCTAGTTCACACAATTATATAAAATAGAAAAGTTTTGGACAAAATATAATTAAATCAAGCATAAATAATTTAGTTTCTTCCATAAATTAATTCTAAAGTAAAATATTATGGCTTTTTACTTGTAATTAACATCTAATAAAACTATTCCTAGAAGATAATGTTCTTTATTTTTTAAAATAATCAATTAAAATTTTCATATATCATCCATAATGGGTTTTATGTATCTTTTGATTAGCCTAATATTATCTCCTATGAGTGTCAAATATTGTTCTCATCAAGGCCTCATCATTGTCCACTATGTAAATGTCAATTTAATGCAAAAAATTCCTTTTGAGGTTATTACCACTAGGTACATCGATTCTACGTCCACTACACTTTTAGTATCATGAAAATGATTTCATTACTTAGAAAACACATTATCTTATTCTTTACAAAACCATATGATGTGTACAAATACTTAGACTTATAATAATTCTTTTATACTAACACTTGCTACTCATAATTCCAAAATTATGTAAACCATCCAGTGATTCCATCTATAAAAACCAAAATTTTACTTGCATGACTATTTTGTCACATTTAAGATAAATAACATAACAATAATACAATATAGAATCAAAACATTTGAAATGTTGTGAAAATATGGATCAAACATCACCTGTACAAAATAAAACATTAATAATATTTCATTCCTTCTTTACAGTCCATTTAAATCTATCATGTTTTCATTAGTAATTGAAATAACTTGAGGATATAAATTAATTAATGGAGTGACATAAAAACTCAGTAATGGGAGGGATAACATATAAGGAATGAGAGATATGAATCGGCAGTATCTGGGTGAACTTAATCATCATCATATCATCAACATTAGATAATCATCATAATCATAAGGAAATAAGTAGGAAATGGCAGGGAATGTTTGATATGGATAATAATTAATCCTTATAATATAGTGGTCAAATACCACACCTATTTTTTGACAAATATTGAATCAATTTCACACATAACATATGTGCATAGATCATACCATCATAACTGTGATCAAAGATAGAATAATATTCAAACATATTACACTTAATATCTTGACATATATCATGTTTACTAATGCATTGGAGGGATATATAATTCTCTCCCACCTTACACATAATAAAGTACACATAATCATGCATTACACATGGGAAGATAATATATAACAATCATAGTTAAGAAATAAATCCCCCAAATAGAATAAGTTTTATAAATGATTCATAAAGAATACATTAACAAAAAATCTTTTGGGTTCTCATAATAATAAATAAAATCATATTTTTTCATAAATTTCATCATTATTTAGTGGAGGAGAAAAAACTCAAGAGTGGTCAATACAATTTTTTATGGAAAATAAATTCATTTTAAATATCAATTAAATTATCGTAGAAATACTTTTTATTGCGTAAGAACATGCATGTCTCAATAAAGAAAGGGGTATAAAAATTTAAAATTGATTATAAAGATAATATACTCATATTCATTGTGAAAATAATTTGAATGTGGAGATGAACCATAAAAAGAGTATGTTTTGAGAATCCCTTTATATTAAATCTCATTATGTTCCTTATCATTTATTCCTTTTGCGTAAAAAATATTGTTTTTTTGATACCTGAAAATATAAGTGAAATATATTAATTAATTTCACTAAGGATAATTTTTAATTTTTGGATTCTATTATAAAATAATATTTGTTAAACCTCAATTATTTAGATTTCATTTCATCATAAAATTATACTATTTTGTTTCAATTTCCTTATTTTTTAACGACTATTTATAAAAAACTATTATTAATTCAAAAATCATAAAATAAATGTAATTAAATATTTATATATTCTATATAATTTATACTATCTCTAAATGTAGTTGGTGATAATTAGTGAGTATTCAATGTCTTCGTATGTGGTAAACCAACTGTTGATAGGATACTGTCAAAAGATGTGGAAAAAGAATATTTACATATAAATATTTTATATAAATAATCATTATAGTAGGTGAAAATCATTAATATAATGAAAAAATACCATTTATTTAATTTTAGAATGTTTTTGTTTGAAAGGAATGGAGAAAATGAGGAAGAGGTTGAAAATGAGATAAATGGTTGATCAAAACATAGCCTCTTCTTATAGATTCACTACAAAAAACTGTAATTTAGCAACATTTTTCAGAAAAAACCCCTCATTTAGCGACAATTTCATGAAACATCGCTAATTTAGATACATTTAATGAAAACATAACTAATTTAGGGATTGTTTCCTCAGAAACAACATTAAATGAGCGATGTTTTCTTAAAATCATCTCTAAATCAGTGATTCTTCCTCAGAAGCATCATTAATCAATGATGTTTCATCAGAAGTGTCACTAAATCAATGACGTTTCCTCTAAAGTGTCGCTAAATCAGTGAAGTTTCATCCAAAGCTTCCAATAATTAGTGGCATTTCCTCCAAATATTCACTCAATCAACAATGTTCCCAATGAAGTGTCGCTAATTTAGCGACATTTCCCCTAAAGAGTCACTAAATTTCGACATTTCTTCCAAAGCGTTGCGAAATTAGTAATGATTTAAAGAAACATTGCTAAAAATATCTATATTTTTATAAATCATTACCCAGAATCGATGTTAATATATATACATATATATTAATATGTGTAAACATATACACACATATATAAAAATATATATATAAATATAAATCAATATATATAAACACACAGACACTAATATAAATATATATATATACACATATATTTATATATGAAAAAACATTTGATTTTTAATTTAGTCACATTTTTAAGAAAATTTGTCTATTTTAGTGACAGTTTTTCCAGCGTTTCAAAACATGGCTAATTATATGTGTGTGTGTGTGTAAATTTATAATTATACATATATAAATTTATACACACATACACATATTTAATATAAATATATAAATAAACATAAAATATAAACACACACACACATATATATAAAATATAACATATAAATATATATATATAATATAAAACATAAACATATCCATATAAATATATATATATATATATATAATATAAACACACACATACATATAAACATAAAATATGAACATATGAAACATATATATATTATAAATGTAAACACAGACACACACACACATATACATATATGTATGTATTTATACATAAAATATAAATATAAAAGACAATCATATATATATTTATATATTAATATATTAATATATATATATATATATATTGATAAATGTATCTATGTATATAATATAATACAATAAAATCAGTTCTATTTTAGTGAAATTTTTATCAGCATTTTAAAAGATGGATCATTATATATATATATACATATCTCTGTATATTCACACATGCGTAAATTTGTAATTATATATATATATATATATAAACACCCACACACCCACAAATATATATAATATAAACATATAAATAAATGTAAAATATAAACACACACACAGATATATATATATAAACATAAAATATAAACATATGAAATATAATATAGACATATATATATATAGGTATTTAAAAATAAAATATAAACATATATATATATATATATTAATATATTAATATATGTATATTAATTTATATATATAATATATTATTTTTTGAAAGATTGATGTATAAAATTATATACTATAATACAATTACAAAAAAACCAAGATATGTAGGCTTGTTGGTCAGAATTTTGGTGTAGGAGCCTTGAGATTTAGGTTTTTATTCTCAAGGGGTTCCATTTCTAAGCAGCCATCAACTCAAGAGAAGTGGGTATAAAAGAGAGGGAGGGGCGAGAATGGGGAACATGAGGAGTAAAGGGGTGTGGGAAAGGGATAAATAGTATAAGAGAATGGGCGAGAGGGTGGGTATGGGAGGTTCATGTGGGGAAGGAACGAGAGGGGTGGTTCGAGGGGGGACAAGAGGGAGGGTGGGGTTTGATAGTGCGGGGGTTGCAGGAAAGGGATGGTTGGGTCCAAGTGGGGAATGGAAGGGAGGGTAGGGAGGTGGCTCGGGGGAACGAGAAGGAGGGGTGGGAATTATGAACATGGGGAGGGGGCAGGAATAGGGAACACAATGAGAGGATGAGCACAAGAAAGGGAGGGATGGTTTGGGAGAACGTGTGAGAGGGTGGGGTGTGGGAGGTGCATTGGGAGAAGGAAATGGATGGGTATTTTATGAGGGTAACAAGAGGGAGGGTGGGGTTTGGTAGTTTGGGGGGGGCGGGAATGGGAGTGTTGGTTCTAGGAGGGTATGAGGAGGGAGGGTAAGGTGGTGGTTCAGGAGAACAAGAGGGAGGGGGTAGGAAAAGGGAATGCAGGGGAGCGATATAGTGCTAGATAGAGAGGGGTGGTTTGGGAGAACTGGAGGGAGGAGGTAAAAATAGGTAAGGCAGGGAGTGGTTGAGTGATGGAGGGTGGGGTTTGAGAGGTGCATGGGGAACATGAAATGGAGGGGTGGTTCGAGGGGGGATAAGTGGGAGGGTGGGGTTCGGTAGTACGGGGGGAGCGGGAAAGTGATGGTTGGGTCCAAGAGGGGAATGGGATGAAGGGTAGGGAGGTGATTTGGGAGAACGAGAAGTAGGGATGGGAATAAGGAATGTGGGAAGGGGCCTGAATAGGGAACACAAGGAGAGGAGGAGCATGGGAAAGGGATGGATGGTTTGGGAGTACGAGAGAGAGGATGCGGTCTGGGAGGTGCATGGAGAGAAGGAAAGAGAGGGGAGGTTTGGGAGGAGAATAAGAGGGATGGTGGGGTTCGTTAGTATGGGGGGACCGGGAATGGGAGGGTTGTGTCTAGGAAGGTAAGGGGAGGGAGGGTAGGGAGGTGGTTTGGGAGAACGAGAGGGAGGGGGCAGGAATAGGGAATGCGGGGGAGTGATAGAGTGCTAGAATGGGAGGGGTGGTTCGAGAGAAATGGAGGGAGGGGTGGGACTGGGAATGCAAGGAGTGGTGGAGTGATAGAGGTTCGGGTATGGGAGGTTCATGGGGAACAAGAATGGGAGGGGTTGTTCAAGAGGGGAACAATAGGGAGGGTGGGTTTCGATAGTGTGGGGGGAATGAGAAAGGGAGGGTGGGGTCTGAGAGGGGAATGAGAGTGAGGTTTGGGTGTAGTTTGGGATAATGGTAGAGAGGGGGTGGGAAGTGGGAATGGGAATGGGTTCAGGATAATGGGGGTAAATTTAATTTTTTAATTGTAAAAAACTCCCCAAAAATTATAAAAATTTACAAATTCAAAAAAATACTAATGTTTTTTTCAAAGAAACGTAAATGTGGTGTCATTTAACGACATTTTGAAAAATCATTAGGAAACGAGGGGTTGATAAATAGTGACATTTTGTACATGGGGAGTGGGAATGAGAGGGAGGGTAGTTAGGTGGTTCCGGAGAATGAGAAGGAGGGATGAGAATAAGGAACGTGGGGAGGGGGCAGGAATAGGGAACACAAGGAAAGGAGGAGAACAAGAATGGGAGGGATGGTCCAGGAGAACAGGTGAGAGGGTGGGGTCTAGGAGGTTCATGGGGAGAAGGAAAGGGAGGGGCAGTTTTGGAGGGGAACAAGAGGGAGGGTGGGGTTCTGTAGTTCAGGGGTACTAGGAATGAGAGGGTTGGGTCTATGAGGGTATGGGGAGGGAGGGTAGGGAGTTGGTTCCGGAGAATTGGAGGGAGGGGGCAGGAATAGGGAATGTGGGGGAGTGATAGAGTGTTAGAAAGGATGGGGCGGTTTGGGAGAACTGGCAGAAGGGGTTTGGAATAGGGAATGCAGGGAGTTGTAGAGTGATGGAGGGTGGGGTTTGGGAGGTACATGGGGAGAAGGAAAGGGAGGGGTGGTTCGAGGGGGGATAAGAGGAAGGGTGGGGTTCAGTAGTGCGGGGGCAGCGGGGAAGGGATGGTTGGATCAAAGAGGGGATTTGGAGGGAGGGTAGGGAGGTGGATCAAGAGAATAAGATGGAGGTATGAGAATAAGGAATGTGGGTAGGGGGCCGGAATAGGGAATACAAGGAGAGGTGGAGCACGGGAAAGGGCGGATGGTTCGGGAGAACGAGTGAGAGGGTGGGGTCTGGGAGGTGCATGGGGAGAAGGAAAGGGAGGGGAAGTTTGGGAGGGGAACAAGAGGGAGGGTGGGGTTTGGTAGTGTGGGGGGACCGGGAAAGGGAGGGTTGGGTCATGGAGGGTAAGGGGAGGGATGTTAGGGAGGTTGTTCGTGAGAACGGGATGGAGGGGGTAGGAATAGGGAATGCGGGGGAGCGATAGAGTGATATAAAGGGAGGGGTGGTTCCGAAGAACTGGAGGGAGGGGTCAGGAATAGGGAATTCAGGGAGTGGTAGAGTGATGGAGGGTGGGGTTTGGGAGGTGCATGGGGAGTAGGAATGGGATGGGTGGTTCAAGGGGCGAACAAGAGGGAGGGTGGGGTTCGATAGTGTGGGGGGAGTGGGAAAAGGAGGGTGGGGTCTTAGAGGGGAACAAGAGTGAGGGTAGAGAGAAATTTGGGAGAATGACAGGGAGGGGGTGGATTTTGGGAATGGGAGGTGGGGTTCAGGAAAATGGGGGTAATTTTAATTTTTTTAAATTATAAAATAATCCCCAAAAAATTAAACAAATTAAAAAATTCAAATAAAAAATACTGATGTTTTTTTTTCAGAAATTGGTAAATGTGGTGTCATTTTCCGACATTCTGAAAAATCATCGGTAAATGAGGGGTTGATAAATAGAGACGTTTTGACCATGGGGAGTGGTAATGTGAGGGGAAGATCATGAGGGGAACGGGAGGGAGTGTGGGGTCTTGTAGTGGGGGACGAGAGAGAAAGGGAGGTTGGGGTATGAGAGGGCAATGAGATGGAGGGTACAGATGTGGTTCGAGAAAACGGTAAAACTTCAATAATGAAAAACAATGTCAATAAATGAGGTGTTTTTCAGTGTTCTCTCCTTTATAAGACACTAACCACCTTGAAAGCTTGTAATTGAGTGGATTTAGAATATACTAAAGAATTATATAGGGCTTAATAGAGTGCAATTGGAAAAATATTTGGCTATTGCAAGCTTAAGATAATGTTTTTGGTAATAGAGGGGTTAGTGGTTATTTATACTTTAGAGGAGGGGTATTTTAAGGATAAAATATTAAAATAAATATGATTTGTAATGTAAAACATGAAAATTTGTTTTGAAATTATGAATTATATATGAAAAAATAAATTCTTTTATGACTTTAGACCCATTTATAAACCAAATATATTTGTTTTTAAAAATGGAATGTGGTCAAAAATAAAAATAAAAATTTTAATGGAATATTTTAAACTTTTGATGTTGGAAATTACTTTTTATGATTGGAAATCAAATTTCATAAATAATTTAACTTATTACATATGTATTATTTTATTATAAAATTATAGAATTTATTTGGTCATTTTACCATATTGAATGACACTATTAAAACAAGCCAATTATATATTTTTACTATTATCTTAAAAAAGAAGTATTTCAGAAAATTGCCCAATAATAAACTTTAGAAAAAATTTATTTTATGAATTTAAAGTGGAATTAATTTATTATAAATAAATTTATATCATAGGTAATTTAAATTATATATAAAATTTATTATATTTATTAAATACATTACAATAAAATTTATTAAAAAAGAGTTTATAACATCTTTGAGTTTTTTTTCATTGATATTTATTTAATGGAATTCATATTTTTATTTATCATGATAAATATTATTTATATTTAATTTTACTATTTGTTAGTAAAATTATTATTCAAATGGATATGAAACTATTCCCAACGGTCAGAATACTATTTTGAAGATCACATTATTATTCAAATAGAAAAATTACCTCCTATAAATACCACTTCATTACTTCATACATAATTAAATAAAATTCATCCCAATTGTATATATTTTTCATATTAATAAATTTTATTGTGTTTGATAATATTTTGTTTCTTTTCTGTAGTGTTTTTTGAGGGAGTTATTATTCATGTTGTTTCGAATGATCCATAATTTCCCATTTCAGTTTTTCAATTTTTTTATTTTTTGCCTCGTAGTAATATTTTGAATTTTCATTGGTTTTATTATTGACTAATTTAATAATCTTTATTAATTAAATAATGTTTTTCTAGTTTTTTCAATGTTTTGTATGTTTATAATGCTATATAATATAATATTACACATATTTATTTAAGAAATAAATATTATTCAGAAATTATATGTCATTAGACTTACATTAGAATGATTATTTTGGTTAAAAGTTCTATATAATTATGAAACACTATTAAATAGAAAATATACAAAAAAAGTGGACACTTCCACTAAATATCCATTTTTTATAGAAATCTATATTTTTAAATTTAAACACATGTTTCATTCAAGACACTTTTTATTAAATCAGAATATATCACCATTAACCTTTCCTGAATCCTTACATATCTGTAAACCATATAAAAACATATAAAAATATAGGATGACAAAAAAATTCTCACTGAAGTATTCAAAAATAGTAGGTACAAATTATTACATTAAAAACTATTAAATCTATATGATTTTTTTATTTTTCATAATTGAAATTAAGTTAAAATATTCATTTATTATGTCGTGAAATATGATTTGTTTCCCTATTTGTTTTATAAATTTCATCATAAGAAATAATTAATGAAAAATGATAATAAATATTTTGTATTATAAAACATGGTATCACCTAGAATCCCTTTTTTTGAATAATAATCATTCATCCATTAAAAAGGGTTTTAAAATTTCTTAAATAATAAGCGTGTTTTCTTACAATGTGAAATGTAAATATTTCCATAAAAACTCATCATCAGGCACAAAAAAATAATTTTGGTACAATGGAACATTAAATTACATTCACCCTTAAACAAACCATTATCATAGAGGCACCTAACATGACAATTCCCACATGTCTTATGTGAAACCTAACCCCAATAAACAGTATATCTATACCCAATGCATTGATGAGAAATATTGAGTTCACCCATCATAAAATCTATATTGGGCACATCATTCATCATATAAAATGTAAAATAACCATAAATTTTATAAAAAACTTATAAAATTTCACTTCCATAAAAATAATTTATAAAACAGTTATTTTCAACCCATATGCAAAATCACTTTTGGGCATTACGAAAAATAGTTTAGGTTAAAAATCGTTTCTCCTTGAAAACGATTTTAAACAATATTGCACGAAATAATAAGAATTAATATTTTTCTTTTAAACCATTAAAAATTATAGAGTAATATTTTAAATAAATAATTTCCATCAAGGTAGAAAAATGATCTCATATTGTATACATTAAGAATTTCATTTCATATTATTTCCAAAAATTTCAAGTATAACCAGATTTGAAAGCGCTAAGAGAATTATTTTAGAAATGTAATATTGAAAGTGAAAAAACGTTATAAAATTACCATCAAAATAAATTTTATTATTTTAATAGAATAACATAAATATTTTAATAAACATGTATATGGAGTAAAAAGGGAAGAATACTTAAAAATATTTAAAATAAGGGTTTCATGAAAAATCCTTTACGACTTTAATAACTTTTGGGTCAAAAAACATAAAGGATAGAACATGAGAATAAATTTTAAACCACTTTAATTTTAGTTAATTAATGTTAATATATATATATATATATATATATATTATTTAATACTCAACTATTATAAAAACATAATGAAAATGGTATAAATCTCAATGAAATGTAATTGAGATAAGAAATCCCTTATAGTCAGTATGAGACACTACATATCTTCTTTAAATTATATATAATAAACATATTTTAATTTTATACTTGGTCAATAAAAATTTTTCCGTTTTATTAAATTTTTATTATTCCTTTTATTTAATTTATTACATTTTCATTTATATTTACTAAATCAATTATGTTCATGTCAAACATTTTTAGGACATTGAGTTCATAATTCCAAAACTAATTCTATAGGATGACTATGTTAATAGGGTTAATCATTCCATAATAAATATAATATTAATCATGAAATAATTATAATTTAAATACCATAAATATAATTTTATAACTATTAATGAATGGTGGACATAAATAAATTAATCACATCACTTTAGGGAAGTGGTAGTCCAGATGTATGCATGTGGACTTTAGTTTCCAATGGATGGAAGGTTCAAAATTTTAATTTATATATTATTTTTACTTATTTATAATAATTTAATTAATATCTTATATATTCATTACATATATAACAATAACTATCCATGTGTCATGGGGATGAAAAATGATACACCTCGCTCTGTAGAGGTGGTATTTCACATATACGCACGAGAGCTGTTTTTCCTATAAGATGGGATAGAACACGAAACATGTTTGTTCCATTAAAATAATAAAATATTGTTAAAAATAATATTTTTATTTTGTTATATCTTCATGGTAAAATAATATTTTAAGGATTTAGAATAGTAAATAAATGTGAAAACAGTCACTTAATAGATATGTGTTTTCTTTGAAATCCTTATTTGGCTGATACCTTAATCCTTATAGGCTTGGTCTTTTGATAAAACCTTGTACTCTATGAAATGAGGAGGGATATAAGGAAGGTATTTGGGTAGGTATTTTTATGAGATAAATATCTCATGTGGTTTGAATAACATAGGAGAGTAAGCTCCCTTTTATAAGAGAGTGGTTTTGGTACTCTTGTAATTATTCAAAGATTTAAAATAATATAAGACCATATTCTTGGTATAGTTCGACTTAAATATTTGAAATTTAAAATTATATGATAAGGTTAAAAATAATATCATCAAATAAGAATTAATATAATATTTTTTGATCTTAAAACTTTTTTAACCATAATTAACTCTTTTTAGCCATTTTCCATAATGATAAATTTTATAATAAGGTTTCTAATCGTTGTTAAAAAAAGAAAGTAATCAAATTAATAAAATAGAACCCCATAATTCAAAATATGATATATATATATATATATATATATTTAAATATTGAATATGTATAAGTGATATAATTTAAATTAAATATAACAACACAAAACACAATGAAAATCTATATTTTTTGAAAAATGTGTTAGTGAGCCTAAAAACAATTATACAAAAATCATATATAATTGTAATTACTATGAAATTTATTAGAATATATTAAATAAAATTAAACATACATTAATTTAATACCCCAAAATATAATGGTACTTTTAAATTTTTTTATTTATTGAAAATTGACAATCTTATGAATTTTAACATCCTAACTCCAATAACCCATAGTTGGGGTTATTTTTCTATATTGGCACAAAATAACATATTCCACCTCTTGAAGGATTGAACAGTTTAGTATTATTATTATACTATATAAATAAATGGTTTTTACAATACATTCGAAAATATGAAATATAATATAATAATTTTTGTGTGAATTTTATTATTTATTCCACTAAATCCATGAATTCATTTATAAATTCCTTATTTAAACCCCAGTAAAAGGAAAACATAATTGAGGGTGATATTATTTTATTTGTAAATGAAATATTATAATAGAATATATAAAAAAAAGAATAAAATGGTTGATATTATAAATAAATCAAATATTCCATATAAATAATACTATAAAAAGGGAAATAATTCATGGATAAAATAAAAACACAAATAATCACATGGATAACAATAGAAAGTTTCATAATGATATAGCTCATAATTCTAAATAACATAATATTTTCATTGAATCCTTATTAAAATATAATATACATAAATAGGTAGCATATATTAGAAAAACCCATATGTGTTTTTTCATGATACCTACTGATGAATCAATGGGTGAATAAAAAATCAATACACAATCAATATAAACAGTAGAATTGAAAAACTAACATAAAATAAATGAAATATCTACCTTAATAAATATATATATCATGATCACAATCAATAAATTGTAATAATGAGAAATAAATTTAAAGAGTATATCCCAATTAAATATTAATATTATCAAAATAATATTGATATAGATAAAAATGATTTAAAAAGATCACTGGGAGATTTCATGAAGTTATTACCCATTTTTTATGAAATTACATATATTGAAATCTAAAAATTTAAAAAATATTTTGGAAACATTTTCTTTGAAAATAATATTATAAACTTGTTATGGATGCATCAAATCCTTGATCAATCCTAATAATGGGAAATTTTGTTCATTCCATGTTTATTAAAATACATTCTGTTTACATTTCTCGTAAAAATTCAAAAGTACCTCATTTGGAAAAAGATGAGAATATTCCATTTATTTATTTTTTAAATGTTGAATCATGGGTAAAAATGATATTAATATATAATAATATAATATTAATAAATTTCTGAAAATTAGTTTTATCATTATTGGATATGGATGGAAATATATTTTTCCCCGAAGAGAGAGATAAAGTCAGTTTGCCTCAGAAAAATAATATTTTAGTCTCAAGGCTACGTAAAGTGAATAAAATTAAAGAAAAAATAGTAACTATAGAAATTACTAAAGGATAAAAAAATTGTTGGTTTTAATATGTAAATATCATATAATTCAAAAAATGGATAATTAAATATAATTAATTTTGAATAAAGATGATATTCTGAAATAAACTCTTACCTCATGTCTAAAATTATTTCTTAGTGATTTTACCCTAATATATAAGTAATTTTAATTTATTAAATTTATATATCAGAACCATATAAATAATTATATTAACATAAATGATATACTTATATAATTTCAGTATCCACTTATTAATAATTATTTACTGAAAATGTCATTTCTAAGAGTTATATATTCTATTTTTCATGTATGTTTCAGTTTGGTTGTTTCTCTCCTTGGACCCTACTCAGTGTTCCATAATATCCAGGATGATAATAATGATATAAATGATAAATAATTTCATTATATTCATATATCTAATCATCCTTGAAAGGTATACATGAAAAATGAATCACATCACTTCGTGGTGGTGGTAGCCCACACTATGCATGAGCGGTGTTATCAAATTTTTAATGAGTTAAAGGGTAAGATGGTAAGTAACATATTATAATTAAAAAATCATAGTTATTTCATTAATATATTATATATTCATTATTTACATATTTATAACCATTAATTTAAATTAGGGACGAAATACCAATGACCACGATACATGGAGACAGTTAGCCATATGTTTGCATGAGTGATGTTTTTCACTTTTCATTGGATATAAAATTGATGTTAAATGGTAATTACATAATAAAAATATGATATAAGTATATATTATAATAGTTTTACTATTTTAGTTTGTTTACAATATATTTATAGGAGTTATAATAAGAAATAATTTTGTAAGAGTTGTAAAAATGATTACATTCTCATAGAAAAATGTCCTTTGGATATCATCTTAAAGACCCTAGGGTTGGTATAATAGATAGAATATCTACTCTAGAATGATTATAAGGATTTTAGGTAGAATATTTGTAGGGTTTTTATTCATATTTATAAATATATTTTAATAAGGGAGGGAAGGATTTGACCCTTTATAATTGAGGTGAGTGACACACTATTAATTTTCAATGTTCTAAAATATTATTAAGTAAAATTAATGGAAAAATTTCCCAAGATGAATTGTATTTAAATTTTATTATATTAATTTAGAAATTAAATATTATAATTAGGTTTAAGTTTTTTGTTAGTCATTTTAATCCTCATCTCTTTGTTTTAAACCCTATCAACCCAATTGAAAATTACAACAAACTTAAATTGTTTAAAACTATTTGGGCCAATAATTCTTTCATAAATTCAAGAAACCATAAAATGTAAAACCTTTGATATTTTAAACAATTTAACATTCACTTGGATGATGATGATATTTATATTAATTATATTTTTTAATAAAAAACTATTTATTATAAAATGTCATTAATGTCATTTTTACATCATTTTATTTACCCTGAATTTGAAGTTTCCAATATTGTTATGGAATTAGAATATAAAACATTTAAACATCCAAAATATATTATACTCATCTATAATTTAGTGGGACACAATTAGTTTTCAAAATATAATTACTTTTAATATTATTAAAATCATTTATTTAATTCTTATATTAATTAGGTAAATACTGTATCAGTACTATATAAGAATTTTATGTAATTATATAATAAATAAAAATTATAAATGAATTAACATCATTAAAATAATTTTATTATTTTTAAAATAAATGTTATTATTCATTCATAACGTTTTTTTGTCCTTATTTGAACACATAATATAAATTTATAAACAAGAGAGGGATATTTTCTATTTTTCTTTACCTAAAATTTTATGTAGGTAATTTTACTAGAAAAGTCTACAATAAAGAATTATATATCATGAATATGGTTATAAGGGTAAAAATAAATTCATTAAATGACAATTAAGATAAAAAATAGTGGCCTAATCACTAATTATTAACCTATATTAACATGATTTACCCTTTTATCATGGTGACATATGTTTTATATTATTACAATTCAATATGAAAAAGTTTATTTTACTTTATTAAATAATACTAATTATGATTATTACAAATATATAATATATTTTACCATATTCAATATCTATATTTTTTGGAAATTCACTTTATAATAATCTCATAAACAAAAATAAAAAACAATTTTATAAAAAATATACATTTTATGTCTAAAAGTATGTTTATACTAAGAAAAAGACTAATTTTGATTATTATATAATTAATTAGATTATATGTAACTACAGAAGAATTAAATAAATTTATAATAAAATTCCAAATATCACGGGTCTTTCTTAATGAAACTAAGTGACAGATTAAAAAAATTTGTTTTTACACTATTCATTAAAAAAATAAATCTCTTCAGAAAATATACTAAAATTTGAACCTAAGATAATTTTGATATCATTATTTCATAAATGAAAATATTTTTAGGAAATTAATGTTTTAAAAAAATTTAAATATATATTTTAACCATATTATGGAAGAAAAATATGCATATGTGTTATTTTTTTTATAGAAAGAAAAGATTACAATATTTGAATCTTGAATGTTAAATTTTTTCCTCATTATAAAATTTCATCCATTAAATTTATAGAATTCCCCCAAATTAATATATTTGGGTAGTTATTAATAAAAAATTCTTTATGATCACACATCTCCTCTTTTATAATATAATTTCTCTAAATAAAATTTACTATCCATGTCATCCAATTCCACAATACTTGTTCTCTAGTGTTCAAAATTTATATAGGACCCTAATTGTAAGATAAATAAGGCTTCAATTAAATTTCCTAAGAGGTGAAAACATGTTTTGAATCATTAATAACTTCATAAATAATGAGATATGGAACATATCAACAACTTTAAGGATGTAGTGTGGAATTTACAAATAGAAATCCCCAGATCAATTTTTTTTAGAAATTTTAAAAGGTAGAATGTAGATGGGGATTAGTTTTTATTTATTACCAAGTCGTATAACATGCTTACCAATATATTATTTCAATAAAATATAATCAATAACTTGTAATTAAAAACCATTCCTTATGTTATTAATATATACCTTTTTTATTTCTTTGAGATTCTTTAATTTGGGTTTGCATAGTATTTACCTTCACCATTGTGTCCTACACAATATCTGGTCTTATAAGATGCCTTTCACTAACTTCATCCCTACAAGATAGAATATGACATATCTTTCTATATATTGTTTCATTAAATTAAATTTAAATACTTGAATGAAAACGATTTTTATAGGAAAACTCTGCCAAAGGTAAATAATGGCCCCACATACCTTTAAAGTCTTATGATAATGATCTTAACATGTATTATAATGTTATAACAGTCCTCTTAGACTACCCATTAGTGTAAAGTTGATAATTGATTCTCAAATGAAGATTTATGTCAAGATACATTTTTTTACTTTTCAAAATTTTTGACGTAAATCATGGATCCTTATCGGACATAATTAAAAGTGGTCCACCATAAAGTCTTAATAATTCATTAATATAGAGTCGTACAAGAGGCTCAAGAGTCAAATATTCTATTATTGTGGGAAAATGTGAAGATTTAGTAATAAAATTAATAATAACCATTATGGTATCACTTATTTTAGGAGAAATAAGTAAAATAATGAAACATTAGATATTAATGTCATCCCATTTCCATATAACTATAGGAAGAGTTATTATGAATCCATTATTGTGCTGTCTCTCAACCTTCCCCCATTGAAAAACCAAGAATCATGATATATAATCATTAATTTCCAACTTTATATTATCCCACCAATTTTTTTTATCAAAATCACAATATATCTTTGTGCTACTAGAGTGTATAAATAATTTTAAGATATGATAAAGACCTAATAATTCTATTTTCAGCTTATGTATAGATATAAATGAAAACCACATTAATAATTGAATAACAATATATTAACAAATGAATACTTCTAACATCCCATCATTCATGACATTAATTTTATTTTAAAAGTCCCATCACCAATATGTGAACTTATTTTCTTTTAAAATAAATATATTTTGGAAATAAATTTGAAAAATCTATGATTTTGACATTATTTAATAATTTTTATATGTATATTTACCAAATCCATTAATGTAGGATCTATTTGATCCTAATTTTTGGTCAGGACTCTATCATATTTTTGAATCAATGCATCTGATAACTTATTTACCTTATTTGGGTGGTAGTTAAATGAGAAATCATAATCTATATATAACTCAATCCATCACATTTAACTTATTTCGGGACAAATCTATGAAATAATGTATTTTAAACTCTTGTGATCCATATATATCTCTCATTTTACATCATATAGATTATGCCTCAATATCATCATAGAAAAAATTTTGGCTTCTAGTTAAATATCATATATTGAATAGTTTTGTTCATGATTATTTGATTTTATTGATGTGTAAGAAATGATTTTATCATTATATGAAAGGACACATCCAAATCGTTTCCGTAATGTGTCAATATATATGAAAAATCTACAATCATCTAATGAGAGATTCAAAATTGGAGCATTGATCAATATCCAATTAAATTCTTGCAAATATTATTTGTATACCTTTTTCCATACGAACGTAACCCATTTATGTTTAATCATGATTAACTAGTTATCCAATTAAGAAATATTTTTAAAAAAATTCAACAGTAACCTTCCAAAAATTTAAACTACGTACCTTAGTTATTTTCGTTGGTGCAGGGTATTATTTAAATTCATTTACCATCACAGAACCAATTGAGATTCCATAAATGGTGATAATATTCATAAGATAAGAAACATTATAAATACAGAATTCATATATTATAAATTTTTTGTCAAACTATTTTACTCAATGAATCTCAAAAATGATCCACAAGTGATTATAACCGTATTGTATCATTGTGAATATACTAATATGTCACCAATAAATAACCAGAAAAAATTATCAAAACATTCATTGAACACTCCATTAATTAGATAAAAAAATAGACTATGACTTAGTCAATTTTAATAGCTTTACCAAAAATTCATAATATCCATACCTCATATGATATGTTATATTCAGAATAACATCGTTCATTACTCTCAATTTATGATTCTCATAATGAAGGTCCATCAATGATAAATATTGTGTTCAATAGAGTTGATTGAAAAAAATTTCAATGCGAGGTTGATGATACTTGTTCATTATAGTAATAAAATTTATTTTCCTATAATCAATATAAAACCTGCTAGATTCATCGTTCTTTTAAACATAAAGATCACAAGATTTGTATGTTGATGCACTAGGGTGTGAAAATCCTTTTCGCACAATGGCTTTATTTGTTTATTCAATTACACTAATTCAACAGTGACCATCTATATAAAATCTTTGATATAGTTCTTAAATTTGAGATTAAATAAATGGAAAACTCAACTTCACATTTTGGTAGATGTCCAGGTAATTTCTTAAAAAAACATAAATGTATTCTTCTATAAAAGGTAGATCCTTAATTTTAATATTATCATTTTCGACCATATATTACTGGTACTATTCATCCCTATGAATATCATAAAATGATGTTACTGGAGGAGGATCGAGACATGACGTAATTGATGGATTATTCCCTCTAAATGTAAGGAATTTTACATCTTCCTCATTAATCATTATTTCATACTCTTGAAAATAAATTTAAACATTATATTTTGAAATCCAATATATACCAAGGAGTATATAAAATTCAACAATAGGTTTAACAATAAAGTGTATAAATACATAAATATTTTGTGTAACTATGGTAACTACTGGACACATCCTTATTATGGTGAGATTTCCAATAATAGTCTTATCTCATAACTATCTTCTTAAGGTTATAGGTAAATAGATCATCTTTTTATCAAACAAGGAAGATATAAAATAGTTAGATGATCCAAAATTAAATAAATAATTAGATAAATTTGAGGATATTTTTGAGGTACCTACCACCATATCTTCAGGATCTTCAACATCAGCTATAAAGATCACATAAGATTATCCTTTATCACATTGCAATTTATAAGGGAAATTTTGTTGAAACCTTGGAAATTCATTAATATATGTCCCTATTACCTTATAGTGGAATAATTGAACATTAGAAGCCTATTTATTTCCCTTAAAATCATAATTATAATGAAATTTATCTCTATATTTGAAGAATAATCCCATTCCCAATAAGCATGTTCCCTAGTCTATTCTTCCATATTTATTAAAGGTTAGAAATTCCACCCTTCCCTTATTCCCTTTTGTCAATTTTTTTTCTAGAGTGCTCAACCAGAAACTTATTAATTTTATTTCCTTAAAATCTATAATAATTTGGGATCTATTACTATTTTTGTTTATCACATGATACTATATCCTAATGTGATGAAAATGTCTAGGAGACCATCACCCTTCGAAGGAATAGATTTAACACATCAATGAAATGGTTAATCATACTCTTTGGATTATTTATGTTGTATGTAGCATAACATATTAACCTTATAAAGCATGATTCACAATTTGAAACATTTTCATGTTAATATTTTCTTTAAATTAATAATTTTCTCTCTATATCCTCTTGTTTCTTGTCAGGAAAATATTTTTCGTGGTAAATTACCAAAATATCCATCCAATCAATGGTTTCTATTTTCACATAATCTTTAGTGTTTCATATCTATAAACACCATTAATATGAATCCCCTCATGAGATGATAGATTACCAAAAAAATTATCTCCCTTCAGTTAATTCCCAATGAATGAAATATATTCTCTAAGGAAGATATCTATTTATCTTGTCCCAATATATTATAATTCCCATTGAATGATGAATGTTTTTGATGCATGAAACAATCCAACATTGTTTAACCACATTGAGTATTAGTAGGTTTCTTTATATGATAATGGTTATTGGTCATAACCTAAGTTATATACCCCAATATAGTTTTAATTAATTCAGATCCATCTTCATCTCTACTGTCTTGACCATGTGGGAAATCCCTACAATGATTACACACATTTATACAAATTCCATTCGGTACACTATCCAACATTTATAAAAAATGGAATACTCTAGAAAAGATTATAATATTATGAATAATAATGTATAATTACCAAACTTGTGAATCACAGGACAAAAATTAGAAATTTATTTATAGATAATCTTATAATCATAATTTTTGTATTATTAAGAATAAAACAATCTCAAAATACTTCATAACGGCTAGTTAAAAAATGTGAATTGACCCATGATTATCCACCTGGAGGGTCAAAACAGGTGTGTAGTAATGCAACACTCACTGTGTCATGACCCCCTCCCTATAAGGATATCACAATGAGGGAAGAGAGATAATGGCCCTGAGTCCCACCTCCAGTAGGACCCAAGTTGGATACTAGCACCATGGGTGTACAAATTTCACTTTATAGGAGGAATTAACCTTTAAAATATAAACATGATTGGTAGATTTAAGGAATCATCCCAATAAACACCAATAAATAATATAAAATAGAAACCCAAACCATACTACATGCACGTATAAATAGAACCGATAAAAATAAATGTCTCCAATGTAAATACCCAAAAGTAAATCTAAAGCATAGAAACAACAACTATCATGTATCTGAGCTATTAACATCTATAGGGTTCAATGAAATCCTCCTAGAAACATAAAAATAGTTTTATATACATAGCGTGAGCATAGATGTATACTTATTTGGAAAACCAAAGTCTCTCACAGATTTGTGAAAAAATCATACCAATGCACCTGTGAGATAAAAGAAGAACCAAAATCTTTTATCAAGGTATACTAACCATACCATAATAACCATGACACTCTCACCATGTAATGAAAGTCATTTAATATAATATAAAGTAAAGAACATGGTACCCCCAAATGACTTTCCCACTGATTAGCTGCTCCTACACCCCTACAAGAAAATTCAGGGCCTACCCATCTCTTCCAAATATACCAAATAACATCCCACCCTCACACACCAAGGCCTCACAACACATCATATCTCATCCAGAAGACCTATGTAAAACCACATCACAACTCATCCCAATTACACCTGGGATACCACATCACAACTCATCCTGAATACACATTGGATTCCACTTCACAACTCATCCTGAAGACACTTGGGATACCACATCTCATCATCTAATGTACTAACACACTTCTGGCCATCAAAACCTATACCATACCTACCTCACCTAGAAGAGGGAGTAGGAAAGATGAGGCGGTAAACCATCCATCCTCCCACCAGGATATTGGGAAAGACACCCTCTATGTTACTATGTGGGTGTATGAAATATAGTTCTCAATGTGGGTATGGTGAGTATAGAAATAATAAGAAAATACAAGTATATATATAGTATCAAATACTGAAGCCTAACCTCGGGGTTATCAAACAAACAACCAACTCACAACACCATCACCATTACTGCCACCTCTAAATGAATTTATTTGTATATGAAACAGTCATTCCAGAAGGATGAGATACCTGATCATATAGTGTGGTTTCACATTTCCTCTACTTTTAACACCCATTTTTTTTGTTATTTAGCATCAACCATATTTAACCACACAAACCTTCATTTACTTTTCTATTAACAAACATCCAACCCATTAACCAAACCCATCCATGCCATTTTAGAAAATAATAAATAATTATTTAGTCATTCCATAACTACATGTGAATCTAGTAAAAATAATCATTATATCACAAGCATCCAGTCATCACAAAAAATATAACGTTTCCACCATAAAATCATGTCCCACAAACTGTCAGATTGACATCCCAAAAGAACAGCCCCAAAACTATCACCTTACCACATAAAAAGAATTATCCATGATCTATCAACCCCACATTACCAAACCACACATCAAAACACATCATGATTATTTTATATATTTACAAAGGGTATTTTATGAAATTCCCCTATATTTTATGGAAATTATCACACAAGATAAAATCTGAGAGAAACCATTTAATTAGAAAAATATAAGTAGTTAATCAATTTCCATTTTAGTGTGACATCATAATAATCCTAGAAAAAGTAGAAATGAAATCATATTTTTCTAGTGTAAACAAATCCTCAAATGACCACAATTTTCAATGGGGTATCAAGATCGTACAAACCACAATAACAAAAATAATTTCTAACTCTAAAACCATGTGGATCAAAAATATTTAAACCATTTTAATTTTGACAATAAAATTATTTATCATTAATTAAGCCGAAACAACAATAATTTGTAGATGAAAAAATTAAATCCCTCTCGCATGATACACAAAAATAGAAATAAGGGGATCCCAATTTCAAAAAGGATTTTCAACTTGCTGCACACAACAAGGAAAATAAGAATGCATGTCAACCACAACCGCACCATGAGAACCATGGATCAACCTATACCATACAAAGGATCCATAAAAAAGAAAACCAAACTCACAAACCCAACCAATCTAAACCATCATAGTAGAACTCTAAAGAATTATAGATGGAAAGTGTTAAGAATGATAAGATAACTTATGAAGTATAACCACATATCTACAATGAAAAACTGTCGGGATCAATAGAATCAATAGGGAGGAAATGGGTCTTGAATAAAACCTTGGTTAGCCTAAGGTTCACCCAAAATGATTGTAATAAGAAATCATGACCTAATGAATGATAATTTGGACAAAAAGAACATTAAATATTCAATATATTAGGTAATTACATAATGTGTAATCCACTTTCATGTCATGTAATTCTTGGGGGTAGATTTTTACTAAAAAACACATCGCCTATTCATTTTATTATTAATTTTTAATCCCCACTATATTATACATCGTGAAACCCTCTTTCACATTATATAAAATGATTACATGTTAGGAAATCTCCCTAATTCTAGCATTTATCAACCATGATTCTCTAGAATTACTATGATCCTCCATTGAACACCTCCAATAACCAAAACTAAAAATGTAATGAACCAGGAAGGCATAAACAAGTACATCAAACACCTCTCAAATTATTATCACCCTCAAGAATCCAAAACCAATCCTATAAGAAAAGGGGGTCCGAATAACAAACCATGAGATACATTTTATGTATCACATTATACCAAAAACACAACCACCAACCACGAATGTGAAACCAAAAAACAAACATCCCACCGAAATTCATCACCATGAAAACACAACTGCAAAACATTACCTATCACATAACCACACTGCCACACAACCACTGCACAGCCAATAGATGCACTGTATTGAACACTCGAATCATATAATTATATCTTTTATATCACTATACTATGTAGTCTTTGTGGGAATGACTCACCCACATGGGTTTAATCACATTTCATATAATACATCTCTATTAGGAATCTGATCCTATCGTTTTCATAAGCCATGAATTTATCACGCATCACACCACACACATCAAAAACTAATGAAAATAATAAATCTCCTAAAAAAGGATCCAAACATCACATCATAAGAAAAATATATAAAATAAAAAATAAAAAAACTCAGGGTACTGGGTACACATATGTGTTTCTAACTCCTGATTACTATCCTCTATGTCCCCATGCCTATATAAAACATGAACCAAAGGAATGGTTCATCCACACAGCTCCTTCTCTTGACAAACCTTGATCTCTGTTATCCATTCCACAAATGTCGCATCATCGTCGATATCCAAATCTCCCCAGTCAATGACATGGGAGTCATTTCAATGATATTAATGAAGATGAGTGATGTGTAAGACATCGTGGATCCTCTCCAACCACTTTGGAAATGATAATTGGCAAGCCACCTGGCCAACTCTCCCAAAAACCTCTACCTCTGAGTCTACCCACTTAGACTCTTCCACCTGCTGCATTAGGCAAGAATGTACCATCATTTGAAACCAGCATCCTAATATATCATTCTCTCTTGCATATAAGTACAATGCAGTTAACTCCTCCATTTCTCTCCATGATTTCCCAGACTCTCGAACAACACCCTTCTACAACATCCTGATCAACGTGTCGACCACAAAATATCCCTTTCTCGAGGTGTAAGAGATCCCAAAATCATAGTCCTGAAGAAACTCCATCCACCTATACTATAATAGATTCAAATAACACTAAGAAAATAAATATCCCAAAATCTTATGATCTATGAAGAAAAAAAATCGCTCCATGGTGAGGTAATACCACCACATCTTTAGTGCGAACATAACTACGACTAGCCATAGATCATGGGTGGTATAGTTACACTAATGGGTACGTAACTGACTAGACACATAGGATATAGTAACATTCTTATACATCAAGATAAACCCCATTACCATAAAATAAGCATCATAAAACACTTCAAACATACCTCCTTATTAAGAAAACTATTTTATTGGAGTACCAAAAAACATACCTTTTAAGTAACCAAACACTACATTGAACTAATCCATCCACAAAAAATGTTTTTCCTTCCCAGTCAAATCCATAAATGGCTCAACTCAAGATAAGTCTTGTATAAACCTCTGATAATATCTTATGAGACAAAAGAAACTATGAACCTCTACCACATTCTTGGGTGATCCCAAGAAACAAATTCTTCAACCATCAAAGGGTTTACTGTCACACCCTACTAATACACCACATACCTATGGAAATGGGCCTCTAGTGTACAAAACATACACTTGGATGACTTTCCATAGAGATGGTGGTGCCAAAGAAGCTTCAAGAAATATTGAAGATACTAAATATGATCCCATTTTTACTTTGAGTAGATTAAGATATCATTGATTAATATGAAGATGAACCAATATATAAACTCATTGAATAAAGATTTCATAGGCCCCATGAACACGACTAGTGAATTCATAACAATAAATGGAATGACTACAAACCCAATGTTACCATAAATGAATCTGAAAGTTTTATTTGGGATGTCTCTCTTCTTTACCCTCAATCAGTGATATCCAAACTATAGATAAATCAAAAAAAACATACTTGACCAACTCAACTAGTCAAAAATATAATCTATCCTCATAACTGGATAACTGTTTTTTACCATCACCTGAGTCAGCCATTGTAGTCTATAAAATACCTCATACTACCATCTGACTTCTTGGAAAACAACACTGAGTCATCCCATGATGAAACACTTGGATGGATATAACCCTTATTTATTAGATCAATTATCTAGATCCTCAACTTCCCTAAATAAAAAGGTTACATTCAACAAGGATCCATAAAAATTTAGAGAAGCACATGGCGACAATTATATCCCTAACTAAACATCATATCGAGGGGATAACATCACAAAATACTCAGGTATAACATTTTCGAACACCCTAATGACCCAGGGAAGCTCCACCATCTCTATATCTAGTGATTCCATGGAAAAATAATCCAACAAGGAAAGAAGGGGCTTCACACATAGACTTTCCACCTGACAAATCCACTCACAAATTAAAACCAACTACTGGATGTCTACATAAAAAGCCCATATCTCCTTAAGAAGAGGTATATAACATCATGTATGAATTAAAACTAGTCAATGTTGAGGATGATATATTATTACTACATCTGTATCAAGAAATGATCCCCAGAAGACTGATGTAGTCCCATCATTAGTCTCCTCCCCTGGCACACATAACACAAGATGGTCTAGCATCCTACTAGTGTAGTGAAAACTAAGGGTATGAGAATCCTCTTTATATGTAGTCTCAAATATTAGGATAGAAAAGGTGAAAAAAAAGAGTGAGAATATCTTGAATCAAATAAGGAAAAAACATCAGTACTAAAAGAACTGATCATATACCTAAAGATCTTTGGATCCTCTAGAATTACTACCTCCACTGTGTGAAACTGACCATACAAAACACTTCTACATCTCTGTTGATGAACACCTTCATGTCTACAATCATATCATGGTACTTGTACATGCGTAACATCCCGAGGTTGTCCTTTACCTACTCCATCACCCCTTGGTAGAGAAAAATCATGCTTCCCTTACTACTGAAACAACGTCACAAGAAACCGCTCTTATGGACGGAACTAAACCTATCCACCCAGGCTAAATTGAGCTTTGTGAACCATTGAGAACTAGCTTTGGCAATGGACACAAACCCCACAACCAAAACACACAGACAAAAACCCCCATAAGAAAAGCATATAAACAATGAGAACAAGTTGTCTAGAAAGGATGGTTCTGAGGTTGACACCCTTCCGGTCAAAACCTCGAAAGTCCTATCGTCTAAGACAAACCAGTGAAAACTATGACCCTTAATGTACCCTACAGGATCCCTTTATATGGAATCAATCCTACTGTGTTCATTTGATCGATCACTTATTCCTTCTTTGGAACCTCCATATATGTTAGCAACATAAAAAAAGTAACAACATACTGGATAAAAGGATGGAGGGCCTCCTCTAGAAGTCTCAAAAGAGTCTCTTCATAAAGAAAAATATTTACGGAATAATGAATAAGATCCTTGATCATGATTCCTAGATCCCCCACTCACATTGTCCCCTTATTATGAAGAATAATCTCCTACCTCTTTACTACCTTCATGGTCGAAGAGAGAATCTCTTCTCATGATTCTTTCTGGAAGTTGACCCACAAAACATTTTCCTCCTTCCAGTCACCCAGATACAACATCCCCCATTGATGCATATCTCCCCACATTTTAAGGACTATTAAAGATATCTAGTACTCTCTCAAGGCCCAGATAACACTGAATGTGATCTCAAGCTCCTCTATCCAGCTCACAGTCTATACATCTAAAACACTTCGCTCATAATTTCAAAAAACATGCCACTGTAAATCTTGTAATTCACCCTTCAACTGATCCTCCTCCTCAATCGGATCATCCCTACGGTGATCGACTAGATTAGCCTAGTGAACCTTAACTGCATGAGAAATATGAAGATGAAGGCCATGAGCAATTGATGAAAGAAAAAAAAGGATATTTTAATCTTTAGTAGTATGAAATTTTATTTATGATTAATTTTAACTGATTTAATACATTTTTGTCAATTTAAACATTCCTAAAACAACCCAATTTAAACAATAATAGAAGTCATCATTATTCATCTACCTCTCATATGTATCACCACTACATGAAGTGTAGCCTCACTTGGTCATTTATAGGATCAGAGTCCTTACATCAGATCAGGGGGACATAAAAGTCCATGTCATAACTGATGTTCCCTAGACTATGTCATGCACCGGGGTCAACTAACACTATTTCCCTACCAACCCATGGAATCCACACTATGAATAACTCCAAAATCTATCATATATATTAAATATCACTATTGATACCACACGGTCATGACCCCTTACCTCCATATATACAGCAGTGAGGGGAGAGATAATTACCCCGGTGTCTTGCCTCTAGTGGTTCCTGAGTTGGAAAATGGAACCAAGGGTGTAAAAATCTCACAATATGGTAGGAATTACCAATTAGTGTATAAATATTATTGGGAGATAGATTGAATCATCTGAAAACAACCCCAATAAATAATATAAAAGAGAAAACCAAACTATTCTACATTCTTGTATAAATAAAACTAATAAAAATACAATTCTCCAAAGTAAATACCCAAAAGTAAAGCTAAATATGAAACAAAATAACTATAAATAATCTAATATAGTATGTCCTATCATGGTCAGAAAAATCCTACAAGAATGCTAGAAATAGTTTTACATATGTAGGGTGAGCATACAAGTATACATAGTAGGAAAACCAAAGTATCCCTTGCACATGGGAAAAGATAATACTAATAAACCGATGAGAAACTAACAGAACCAACATCACCTATCAGGTTATACTAACAATCTCAACCTCAGCAAGGAATTATCACAATGTAAGGAAATCCAAGTAATATAATATAATGTAATGAACACCAATGATAGGGTACCCCAAACCAATAACCAGTTATTATCCACTCCCACATCCCAATGAATATTGTCCTTGTGCTCCCACGTCTTCTGAATATACCACATAACTTCCCTCTTACACACAATTTTGCCCCACAACACATCACATATCATCCCAAAGGCACCTGCGATACCATATCACCACTCTTCCTGAAGACAGTCAGGACACCACATCACAACTCAATCCAAAGAAAACCAAGACACCACATCAAACATAGATCCAATGAAACTTAGAATACCACATCCCAACTCATCCTGAAGACACATGGGATACATCATCTCATCATCTAATGCACTAACAGACTTTCATCCATTACAACCTCTACAATCCCTATCTCTCTTGGAAGAGAGAGTAGGGAAGAACAGGTGGCCAACCATCCATCCTCCCACTAGGATGTTGGGAAAGATACCCCTATGTGACTATGTGTGTATTTGTCACATAGTTCTCAACATTGGTGAGATTCATATAGAAATAATAATAATATACATGCATATATATATATATATATATAGTATCGGACACTCAAGTACCACCTATGGGTTCTAAAAAACAACCAACTCAACACAGCATCACCTTTAGTGCCACCTCTAAATTCATTTATTAGTATCTACACTAGTCATTTATAATGTTGAAGAGCCCTGCTAATCTAATGCGGCTTTACATTTCATCAATTTTTAACACCCATTCATTTTATTATTTATCATCAAACATATTTATCTACACAACCCATCATTTACTTTTCCATAAAAAATTTTCCATCTCATTAACCAAACAAACTCATGCCATTTAAAAATTATTATAGAATTATTTATTCATTCCAGAAATACTCAAGCATCTAGAATAAAGAAACAATATATAATAAGAAACAATTTATCCTAAAAAATCCCACCATGCCACCCCAAAATCACAACCCACAAACTATCACCACGCCACCCCAAAATCCATCCCACAAACAATCACCATGCCACCCCAAAAGCATGACCAACGAACTATCAGCATGACATGTCATAACCAAAAATCACAACACATTAAGATTCCTTTATATATTTATAAAGGGTATTTTATCACATTTCACTATATTTTAGGGACATTGTCACATAAGCCAAAATCCTGGGGAAACGATTGCATCATCCAAATATAATTGGTTATTCAATTTATGTTTTATGGTGATATCAAAAAAATCCCAAATATAGAATCTATAAAATCACATATATCCAATGCAAAAAAAATAACCCAATGATGAAAATTTTCAGTTGGACATCAAGCACGTACAAACCCAAATATCACAAATAATATCAATATGTAAGAGAAGATATAACAAACCCCTTTACCCCCGTTCAGTTTTGATTAGAAAAATATTTATCTTCGATTAAGTTGGATCAACCATAAAACATAGATAATAAATTTAAAATTCTCCCACATTATACAATATTATGGGAAAAAATGGGATCCCTACCTCAATGAAGATTTCTAACTTAATGTGTACCACATGGTGATGAAGAATGCATATGAACCACAACCACACCATGAGAATTGTAGATAAACCAATACTGAACCACGAATATTCAAAACAAAACCCAAACACACAACCCAAACCAAACCGCACCACTATAGATAAACTACAAAGAATAACTAAAGTAAAAGAATAATAATGAGAGGATAACTCACAAAAGATCAACCAAATATCACCAAGGAAAGACCATCAGGATCAAAATATCATAGAGGGTGGAAAACATGCTTAAAGAACACCTTGGGGAGCCTAGGGTTTTCCAAAAAATGAGAGAAAGATGAAACTATGGTAAAATGAATTAGTATTACACCAACAAAACATTAATTCTACATTGTAACAGGGGATGATATGACGTGTAATCCATTTTTCACTTTATGTAATCCTTGAGTTTCATTTTACACTGAAAAATACATCAAGTATTCATTTTAATATTTATATTTAAACCTTGAAATATTACACATCATGAAACCCCCATTAATATCGTGAAAAATATTTTAATGTCATGAAATCATATTTCACATTATATAAAATGATTACACATTATGAAATATGCCTCCTTCTAGTATTTAGCAATCGAACCTCCCCAAAATTATTTTAAGACTCCTCTGAACATCTCCAATAACAAAAAATTAGATTGTAATAGTTTAGGAAGGCACAAACTATTACACATTTTCCACCACAATGATGGTCGGGATATAATCAAGAAATTTTTTTGGGGTTATTATCCCTATATGTAGCTATACCAAAACCATGTCGACTTGTACAATATATATTAGGATATTTATAGGAAAACTATATAATATCTAATTTAGAAAAAAATAAATGATATTATTCATCAATTAGAAATATCCTCAAATTTTGTTATAGGGTTATTCTCTATAACATATATTTTCCTCAAAATATATCCTATGGTTTTTACTAAACTTCCTTTGATAGTAATTTTAACAATCTAACTCCATTATCCCAAATTCTTTGGTCACTTTACTACAATATCAGAAAATAGAATAGTTTACATCCCAAGGGGTTGAATAGATTAATATTTTTTGGAGACTCGATACACACATGATTCTAACATTTCATATGAAAACATGAAATATAATATAATAATTCTTGTTTTTTTATTTATTCTTCTATAAAATTGATGAATTAATTTTCAAATCCCTTATTTATATCATGGTAAAATGAAAACATAATAATGTATGAGCTCACATTATCAGTTTGAAAAATTATACAATATAAAATATCAGAAAATAAGAAAACATGACTAATATAGTTGAGATAATCATCAAATAAAATAATCAATATAAATAATACTATAAAAGGGAACTAGCTCCAGGGATAAAATAAAAACATAGATAATCTCACAAATAAAAATAACTATATTTATATTGATATAATGCATAATGTCGAACATCATAATATAACAATAAAGGCCTTATTCCAAGAAAACACATGTAAGTAGGTAAGGAATACACCAAATACCAAAAATATTTTATCTCATGAGGCCTAAAGATTCATCGAGGGGATATAGAAATACACACCTATCACATACCTTGTCCAATTCAATCACCATATGAGAGGTAAAAATAAAAATTTGATACCCAATCAATATAAACATTGTCTTCAAAAACTAGCATTATAAATGTAAATTTTTTCCTTACTCAATAAATATAACTTGGTCACAATGCATCAAAATTAATATAGAAAATGGAATAAAAAGATTATATCGCTAGATATGTATAATATTCACTAATTAATGTTTAAATATATTTAAAACGTTTTAATCGATCACCAGAAGATTTCTTAAGGAAAATACCCTTTTAAATTTGAAATTAATCCTATTAAAATATAATAATTTATAAAATATTATGGGGAAAATTATATTTTATAATAACATTAGAAAATTTTAAAGCCATCATCAAATTATTGATTGATCATAATGGATTGAATTTTTTTTATTGTCATGCATGTTAAAAGAACAATTATTTCATATTTTTAGTAATATGTAAAAAGAACCTCATTTTGAAAAGACAGGAAGATTCCGTTTATTCAATATCATTAAAATTAAATCATGGGTAAAAATAAATTTAAAATATCTTATTATAATAATATAATCATTCTTGAAAATAAAATTATAGTACATGGGTATGGAAGAAAAATGAGTTTTGACTAAAGAGCGTAATAAAGCTAATTTTCCTTAAAAATAATCTTTTGGTCTCTTGAGTACATACAGAGTTGAAAATGACTGAAAAACATGTAATTTAAAAAAATATCCATATTATAAGAAAATATATTTGGTTTAATATATAAATAACATATAATTCCCCCAATGGATACCAAAATAAAATAAATCTCAAATAATGAAGATAGTTTAAAATAAACACTTACTCAAGGTCCAAATTTCCTTATAAGGTCTCTTCGAATAATTTATAATAAATATAAATTTATTATAAATTTATTATAAATATATAGCATAACCATATAAGTACTTATAAAATTATATATGATCCACTTATAACATTCTGATACCCTTTTATTAATAATTTTTTTTAAAAACGTAATTTTGAGGTGTTATATTTTTCGTTTTATAATGCATGTTTTGGTTCATCAGTTTTGGTCCATGAATTTTTATCATTGATACACAATATAAATTTTTTTAACAATGATATAAATATCATATAAATTAATTATATCCACATTTTTTGTATACTTTAAAACTAAAAAAAATGAAAGATGAATCACATCAGTTCATGGAGGTGGTGGTCCACACATACGCACAAGCGACGTTGTAATTTTTTTAACTAGTGGAATGGTAAGAAGGAAAATGAAATTTTATATTTATAAATGTAAAATTAAATTTGTGATGAAAAATGAATTACATAGCTATGAGGAGACAATAAGCTGTATATACACATGAGTTATGTTTTTTGATTTTGCATGATAGAAAAAATATATAAAATGGTTGTAACAAAATCATAATAACATAAAATAATATTTATTTTATTTTAGTTAATAATTTTTTATCATTACAATATATTTAGAGGAAGTATAAAGAAGAAATAAATTTGAAATAGTTCTATAAATGATAACCTTATCTTTGAGAAACCACATTTGGATCAATTTTTAAAAACACTAGGGTTGGTATTTTGGGAAGACCATAACCTACAGAATGTTTTTAAGGATTTTGGAAGTATATATTTTTTTTGGTATTTTGAGTTATGAGGCTAAAGAGGTGAAAATAATTTAGGGTTAGAGGTTTCCTTCAATAATTGAGTTGAGTGACACACTAATAATTTTTAATGTTATAAAAGCATCATTAAGTTAATTCCAAGAAAAATTGGCTAAAAATGACTCATATTAAAATTTAATAAGGTTATTGAAAAAATTAAACAAAATAATGGGGTTTAAATATGTTTTTAGGTAATTTTATTTCTTATCTCATAGTTATAACCTTTTGTTAAAACATTTACCCAATTAACGAAAAACAATGATTTCTACTTTCTAAGGGTCACAGATTTTACAATAAAAGGCTGTGTAACCCATAAATGGACCATTAATGGTATTTTAATATATACCTAATATAATTTTATTAATATTCATTTCCTTTAAATTTTAAATTATTTAATAAAAATATAGTTAAATATAAAATATCATTAATTTTCTTTTTTGGAATTATTAATTTAATTTGATATTGAAGTCATCGAGATATTTATAGATTTAATATATAAACATTTAAAACATCCGAAATATTTTATATTCATATATAAAATTTATGGGACCCAATAAATTTTTCAATTTTTTTTTGTTTTAAAATTATAAAATTTATTTATCTTAATTTTATATTAATTGGATAAATAATGTGTCAGTGTTGTTTAAGCATTTAATATTATTAAATAATCACTAAATATTGTAAATAAATTATCATCCTTAATATAATTTTATTATTATAAAAATTAAAATTAAATTAAAATTACAACTTTTTTACCCCAATGTGAACATATGAGAAAGATATTAAAACAAGGGAGATACATTGTTGCATTTTTATTTTCTTAAAATATTATATAAGTTATTTTCATAGAAACGTGTCCCGTAGAAAATTAAATCTTGAGAATAAGATGATATGGGTGTAAATAAACTAATATAATAAGAATTTATATGAAAAAAGAATGGTTGTATCACTATGTTTGAACTAATGTTAACCAAATTTACCCTTGTAATGTAGTGTTTTTATTACTATTTTTACTATTCATTATGAACAAAAAAATTGAACTTGATTAATAATATTAATAATTTTTATTCTAAATTTTCAATATATTTTTAAAAATTAAATCTCAACAATTAGTATATATTCATTTTAAAATAAGATCACAAAGAATAAAAAAATGGTTTTCAGGAAAGAAGCCTTTTGAAGCCTAATAGTATTTTTATACTAAGATCAAGTATAATGTAGATTCTTATATTAGTAGTTATATAATATGTAAATAAGTGATACAAATATTAATTATTGGATCAAATTAAATGTTTTGTGGATTTCCAATGAAAAGAAATTACGGTTTAAAAAAATTATATTATTTACTATTCACAGTAAAAAAAATATTTTTAGAAAAAATCACAAAAATTTAAACCATAATATAACTTTGATATGATGATTTATAAAATGATATTAATTTATAAAAATTCAATTTATAAAATTTTGTAATTTATATTTTTTACTTTCTTGAATTAATCTGTATGTACTATTCTATTATTTTTCTTGACTGAAAAATTTACTAAAAATTGATGCTCAAGTGTTATAAAAAACTATATTTTTAATTATTTACCCAAAATCATCATTTTTAGAAAAAGGTAAAAATTCATTTTAGAATTATTTTAACATGTTGATTTTGGAAGTAATTCCCCTTTATCAAATTCAATTTCTACAAATGAAACAGTATTTGTAATATTTGTTCCCCAAATTAAATAATTTTTTTGACTAATAAAATTTCTTTATTTTCATCCCTTTCTCAATAAATATAACTAAATTAATTTTAATTAATTTTATTTGATATATAATACATTTATTTCATTATAATTATTTATCAATATTGACTAATTTAATATATTATGATAAAATCATTTTTCACTTATAAAAGTTGTTTTAAGAAAAAATACTTATTTTGCATTAAAAATATTTTATCTTCATTTCTAACCAATTTATCATAAATTTGAGATTTATTAATTATTTTATTCTGAAAAAAATTATAATTTTTTTAAATATCATTACACCTTTTCATCCCAACAAATCCAATGACTATGTCATAATAGTCATACGAATATAATAATTTTTTTATATTATATCATGATTTATTTATTCTTGATTTTATGTGTGCCACATGAAATAGAACATATTATTAATTTAGATGAATATAATATAAAATATCATTTTGTTACATTCTACCTCCTTCAGTCTTATATTTCTTCCCTTAGAATGCTTCTACTCCCGTTATATCAAATCATCTACCCCCAGTATACCTCCAAGAACACTAGTTGATGGTCTTCTATCACAAGGCCAAATTTTCTATCTTCAAGAGAATTATTTATCTTCTAGTTGATATCTACTTATATTTAGTTATTCTTCTACATATTACTATAAATAAATTCAAATTATTTATATCAATAGCTAGTTTATAGAATTTAATACATTTTTTTATATTTATTGATTTTGAATATTTAAGAGTGATTTTTATTAATTGGGTACATAAGATCATTTAAGTAAAAGTTTTAATTTTGGTATTTACTTCTGTATATGATGATTTATTTTATTAACATCCCACATTAGATAAATATAGTTTTGCAAAACATTAAAACTGATGATCCCCACACACACCCCTTTTTCTTTTGTAGACAGACTGATTGGTTGGAATAAGTAATCATATAAGCTTAAGGGGAACTTTAATAAAGAATATTAACAATGATATATAGAAAACTATGGTTTTTGGTCAAAAATAAAAACCTTGTGATGAATTTTCAGTGTGAATTAAAGTATCGATTTAAATAAAATACATAATAAAAAATGATCAATTTTTATTATCCCAAGATTACTAAAAAATATAAATAGATAATAACTTCTATATTATATATATATTCTTATCTATTTTATATCATTTTGATTTATACATACATTATATGTCTTAATATTTTACACAAAATTATTTAGGATATCATAGATTACTCTGATACTCACTCCACACTTATTTTATATCTTTTTCCCCATAAATGACTTTAGAAGAAGTTATGTGTATCCATGAATAGATTTTTTTTATTTTTTAATTGTAAAACCCAATCCAGATTGTGGATCTATTTTTTAATAAATGTTCTTGCCAGTGGTTGAATATTATGTAGATAGAATTAGTTATTGGTATATGGACCGAACCATAAATAGTCCATAAAATTGATTCTTTAGACATGAATTCATTTTCTTTCATTCTCAGGGATCATCAAAGTTATAGTTTTAGATAATTTGAAAATAATCCTTACATAAATAAATACTACATCTATAAGTAGAAAATTTCTCTCAAGAAGCATTTTTCTCATAAAAAAATGTTTAAGATATTTATTTTTTTCTTTTCGTGAAATATCTTCAAAATTTTCATCTGGACCTAATCCTTGTCCCAAATCATCTTTAAAATAATGTTAATTTTTCATTAAACATGGTATGAGCATAAAAATCATAGTATGAAAAATGTAATAATAAATAAATATAAATTCTATTCCCTGAATACACATAAAATTTTACCTTTTCAAAATAAAAATTTGTGTGGAAATAATAATTTTCTTCCTCAATTAATAAAATTCACAACCCAAAAATTTTCATAATACAATTCATAAGAAATCAAAAAGGTAAAAAAAATTCATTGAAATCATGAATGAATCTGGAAAAGTTATATATTTCAACCATAATAAATAACATAATCTTCCTTTAAAACTTAATTATATCATATTAACATGAGAAATAATAATATTTCCATAAAAAATAATATATAAATAAAATATGTAACATGGGATATCATTTTCATATCAATCATATAATCTCTCTTAAAAATGGAATAACCATCCTAGAAAATTCTAATAATCTCTTAATATAAACCAATTTGATTTGCTCCATCCCATTACCCAATGTGTTGGGGAGCTATATCGAGATCACCAATCTTCATGAGATACAATAGGGTCACCCATAACCATAAGAAAAACATGACTCACCATTAATTATATGAAATTCCCATGAACCATCAAATAATCATAACACATGATATATTTACTTCATATTTAGATACTCATAAAAATATTTATTGCACCTATAAGAAAATCATTTCTGGATATCGAAATTTCCATTTCATTTAAAAAGTATTTAAAATTTCCAAAATAATGGGAATGAGAGTTTTTATGAATAAAAAATTTAATAATTTAAAGGAATAAAAGAATAAAATAACAGTTTTTTCATTTGAAAAAAAACATTTACATTGTATATTTTAAAATAGAAAATTCATTTTTCAATATTTTCCAAAACGTTACGTATAAAAAAAGAAGAAATATTACTTTTGAAATCCTTTTAAATAAAGGAACATAAAATTTCCTTTATAATTAATTTATTTCCATATAAATTCATATATATGATAATTTCAATAATATATACATGAAAGAAAAATATTTAGATTAAAAATATTCCAAAAAATTTAAAATAAAGTTTTTAATGTAAAGTTTCCCTTTCTTCGAGTCTAACTAATTATGTTTTTTCATTATTATATTATATAACAATATTAGGTTAATTATTTTCTTTCATAACATAATTTTTTAGGTTTATAATTTATTTAATTTTAATTATTATTATTTCATATTCAATTACTTAATCAATTAAAAATGTGTGGAATGTTTTGACTATATTTGGCCTATAGGTCAAAAATGAATTCAGTAGGTTGATTTTTGTCAAATTGGTCATTATCTCATCACCTATAGAATAATAATCATGAAAAAATTATATTTTTACACATTATTTATAAATTTAAACAATCCATTAAATAAGGTTAATAAAAATTAATTATGTTACAATCTTGGAGGTGATATGTTATATTTATTCATGAGTAACATTTTAATTTTTCAAAGAGAATGAGGTACAAAAGGTAATTATAATTTTAACTTCCCAAAATGATTATTATATCATAAATTTCATATTTTCTCTTATATATAGTTATATACAGCATCCATGTGGCATAGTGATGAAAAAAATCACATCTCTTTATAGAGGTGGCAATCTACACAATTGCACGAACAACATTATCATTTTTAAATTTATGGAATGGTTAGTAAATATAATATATATTAACCTTCCATAATTTTATTTTTTTCATGAATATATTATTGAAATATTAAATCTATCATTATATCAATCAAATATTAGTGGTAATGGAAAATGAATTACATCAGTTTGCAAGGTGAGAGTCCACCATACACACGAATGATGGTTTAATTTTATTTTATTTTATTGAAGAAGACATGGATATAGGTTATTAAATTTACATAATAATGTATTAGTTGATTTAAGATAATTAAATTATTTTATTAACATGGTTTATGAATATTTTAATAATGTATAATAACAAATAAAATGAAAATGCTCGGTTAATAATTATACCTCTTCTTCGAACAACTTCATTAGGTTTATACCAAAATTTATAATGGTAATTTTTCTGACTAGAAATGGGCCTCTGGGAATTTGAGAGAGTTTTTAAAAATATATTTGGGTAGTGATTGGTTGATTCAAAAGTATCTTTTTTTGTGAATATGAGAAGATATGTAGTGCCCTTTTCAAAGAGGGGGGGGGGAGGACACAATTCAGATTTTATAACGTTTTAAATATATTTTTATCATACATAAGAAAAATAGAAAGAAAATGGATCACATAAAATATAAGATGATATAGGGTCGAAATATGTCCTTAAAATGAAGATTTATACCAGTTTTAGGTCAATTTTCCCTTACTTATTTAGTTTAACCCATGGAAAACCTGTCTTAACCTTAGCTAGAAACTTTTTGTTACTATTTTTTCTATTAAGTGTGATCCAAAATTATGTTGAAATTATTACCTAATATGAATTATGATGATTTTAAATATGGATTAAATTTTATAAAATACAATTCAAAGAAGTGATAGAATTTAATTTAACATTAAACCTACAAAATGCGTTAAAAACAATTTTTTTAGAAAAATACCTTTTTAAGTGAAAATATTTTTTATTCCAAAATAAATTATAATATTGATTTCAATAAAATTTATTACATTATTTCAAATAAATATGAACTACTATAATTATAAAACTGATCCAAATTATAATTTTAATCTTTATATACATGAAGAGAAATAATATCTTTGAATAAAAATTAGTATTTTTTCCTATTCAATGAAGAATAAATGTTTTCATTGAATTATAAAGAATTAATCCGAGGATAATTTCATGATTATGAATTAAAAAATAAATTTAATTTTACCATGTTAAAATTATATAATTTAAAAATCATGTTTTTAACCAAAACCATATAATACATGAAAACCCAATTAGTTTCGAAATAATGTCTTCCCCATTCACTAAAATATTACCTAATATTATTATAATAAATATAACTGTTCGAAATATAATAAATGAATAATTAGAAGACATGAAAATGATTTATTATTACATTAATTAGGTAGTTTCATTATTCCCTCTTTTTGGAAATTGTGTCATTTTAATTTTATTAATTACTTAAATAATTTGGGAAAATTTTCCTTCTTGTACTTTTATTCATTCACATGTTTCTTAGTTTATCATATTATATTTCAAAAAACCATAAATTTGTAAATCAATTTATTATATAAGAATTTCTCTTTAGGTTTTTGAATCTATACTCGATGTTCTTTATAATAATGATTTTCCTCCATCATGAACTACCTTAAGGGTCATAACATGATATGTATCTGTAATATTTTTTTTTCTAAAAAAGACATGAAGTATGTCATTTACCAGAGAGAAACCCAATGGATAAAGGTAATCAGAAAAAAATGATCCAAATTACCTATAATTTCATATGGTCAAATGAAAAATGGATGTATCTTTATGTTTTTTACCAAAACCAATAACAATTTTCCATGGTGGCATATTATTAAAACATAACTTCCTACATCAAAGGAAATATATTTTCTATGATTATATATATAATATTTCTTATTATTTTGAGATATTTTCTTGTACTATTGAATCAAATGCACATTTCAACCATTTAATTTACCAATTCTTATCCCAATCGCTTTCTTTCCTTGAATTTTTCCCAATTATATAGAGTTCACCACAACATTGTATACATGGATTTAAAAGAATTAATATGTATAATTAAATTAAAATGACTATTTTAAGAATACTCATCCAAAGTCATATAATAATAAAAAAATTCCTGATAATTATTTGAATAATATCAAATCATATCCTCTAATGTAGGTTTCATTTTCAATATTTTTCCATCAGATTATGGATAAAAGGATGTACTAAAATTTAATTCAGTAACCAAAAACTTATAAAGTCCATCCCTTATATTAGAGGATAATATGGGATCATGACCAGATACAATATAAAATGGAATCCACATAATTTAATTATGTATTTAACATAATGTTGTGAAAGATAATCCAAATAATTATTATCCTAAATGGGCATAAAATGGGATGATTTATTTAATCAATCAATAATATCCAAATCACAATATGACCTTGATATTTTTTTGATAATACCATGATGAAAGACATTAATAAATTATCCCATTTCAATTCTGGTACTGGAGATAATTTAAGAATCCCTTTTAGTAAATTTCTTTCATCTTTAAGATATTTAATAGTAAAATATTTCATAGTAAAATCATGAATACCTTTCATCATTTATTCCCAGTAGAAACTATCTCGAACTTCTCTATACGTGTTTTTGTTTTATGATGAATCAAAAATAGAGATCTATCAGCCTCACTCAATTGTCATTTATTTAACCCAAGGACACATGAAATAGATAACCTTTATATAAATCTAAAAACACATTAATTGTTTATATTAAATTCAAGACACTTTACTGTATTAACCAGTTATATCTTTTATAGTCAAAATCTACCTCCCTTTTAATATTTCTTAATCCTATCAGATATAGATGATTTTACTGAAACATTAAAAAAATTGAGTGAGTTATTTCATGTATAATTTATATGAAAAAATGCATCAAATCTATAACAATGGATTATAGTTCTGACATAACATTGTTAATGATGCATTACCTTTCCAACTAAAAGCTTAAACAACTCTTTTCTCCCTTTTATTAATGGAAAAAAAAAATTGTACTCATAATATTTTATCAATTCAAACCATGTCCTCTGTCTAATGTTAAAATATTTATGAGTGAAGATATAATTCAAACATTTATGGTTTTTATATATTTCATACTTTACTACAAAAAAAATTACGTCTCTAAATTTTTAGAGAAAAGGCTACTATCACTAGTTCAAAATCAAGTGTAAGATAATTTATAATGAGGTTTTGATTAACATGAAGCATAATAAATTACCTAATCATTATGAATTAAAATGAAACCCAATAACTTTAATGAATAATAAATGAATATAACAAACTCACCATTTATATATGGAAGGTACAAAATTGGAGTATTCACAATTATTCTTTTAGAATCATAAAAAATTTATCTCATTCGTTTTTGTAGATAGACCTAACTCATTTTCAGGTTAAAATGGTTACTGGGTTATCTAAACGTGTAATAGTTTCAATAAACCATTGGTAATATCCATCTTATCCAATAAACCAATGAATCTCAGAAACGTTTTTAAGTATTTTCCATTAATAAACCACTTTAGTTTTTAAAAATATCAACAATAATTACATACTTATTTACACAATGTCCATGGAATGAAACCTTCTATTAAAAAATTTAAAAATTAAATGTTTTCCATATCAATTATTTTCTTTCATTGTTTTCAAAATAATCCATATATATTTTTCATGATCCTCTTAACATTAAACCGTAATATCATAAATAAGAACAACCACAATCCAATCTAAATATTCATGGAAAATCTATTCATATGTTCCACGAATATAACTAGATTATTCATTAATACAAATAGAATAACCAAAATATCATAATTATTATACCTAGTAATAAATATGTTCTTTTTGGTGTCATCCTCTATCACCACCAGCTTATAATACCCATACATGAGATCAACATTTGAAAAATAAATTGCTCCCTATATATGATCATACAACTCATCAATATAAGGAATATGATACATATTTTCTATAATAATGTTAATCAGAGATCTATAATAAATGAGAAGTCTCATGGAACCATTTTTTAACTAATAAAATAATATAACTCCATGGATAATTTTAAGGATGAATGAATCCTCTATTAATAAATTCACTCAACTACCTTTTCAATTCAATAATTTTAACACAATCCAATCAATAAAGAGAATTTGAAATTTTATTTTCATTTTTAAACAATTCAATAGTAAATTCAATATCCCAATTAGGTATAATTGCAAGTACCTCATCAGGAAAATCATCTTAATATTTTTTTACAACTGAAACATCATTAATCTTAATAGATCCAGTATTTTTAACAATATGTGCCTGATACATTTCATTTCAAGCTTTTAGATACTTCTATACATCATGATATATTATCAAAAGTATGGATTGATTCTTATATACAAACTAAACAAATTGCATAAAATAACTATATGGATCTAATATATTTCTTAATATGATAACCTAAAATCTCATATGTATCAAGAATTGCATCAAATTTTTCCCTGTGTAGAAAATCCATGTTTAGAGTGAAAAAATGAAGAGATGTTAACAAGAAGATCATTTCAACGTTTTGATTCATTAATACTAATTTCAGGATTTTTAAAAAACGTTCTAACATCATTTATTGAGGTGGAATATACAATTAATCAGAAATTTTCTTAGAAATTAATGAATGTGTAGACCCCTTATATTAAAATAAAAAACATAATTTGAATAAATAATAAGTGTACTTATTAAAATTTTATTTTATGGACAAATATATACTACTACCTTCTTCTTATATTATTGATGCATACCATCATTCGTTATCTTCTATAAAGAAGAATCTACATAATGAACCATAATGTTATATTTAAAACATCTTATTGCATGTTTGTCAAAATTTATCTTACCACTAGCAAGATAACATTCATTGCAATAACAATCCATTTTCATAAATATAATACATTATAATTACTTCCTATATTTCATAATACATTACCCATGATGAATTTTACCACATCTATCATAAGCTAAAAACATGAGTTTATCACCATCATATTTCTTTAAATAATTCATCCAATTTTACTACCACATAGTACTCTTGTTCTATAAGATTTCATAAAACACATCATTATCAGAATAATACATTTCAATATACTCATCTGAAAAAAATTATAATAAATTTTAAATTATCAATAGATGAATGTAATTTTGTATCATAAATTTTGTCCAATGTAAAATGGGATAATTTTATCATTAAGATCCTAAATAAAATTTGACGTGTACCGTGCAAATCAGTTGAAGTTTTCTCCAAAAAACAACTATCAAATCATCATATTTTTTACTCAATTACAAGAATTTATATTCCATCCTATGTCAAATAACCTTAATAAAATACCTTTTTAAAAAATATATTAAAATATTTCCCATTCTGTGGACGCATCTTCTATGTTTCATTAATATTTTTTACCATTGACCACTATTGATCAAATTCAACTTTAAAATGATAAACTAAACGAGTTACCTTTTTTATGATCCTAAATTACCATGAATTTGAATATCCTTTTTAGATCATTATTCCATCCCTCAGCCACCACTGGGTCAAAATATCAACTAAATGATTATGGGATATATCTTTGAATTTTTTTGACTATTTACATATTTCTGTATAGTATAGCTAGTTTCTCCATAGAATAGATTATACTTATATTTATATAATGTTTCAATGGATCCATCATAAGAATAAAATATTTCATTCAAATAATAACCATAAGAGGGCTCTAATTTTGAAGGATATTTTCCTCGTTCAATATTCCTACTTCTGTTTCACTATCTCCTCTATAGAATCCCTTTCTGAACAAACATAATTTAGGTGAAGAAACATGGTACTATTCTAATTATATATCATTTTAACCATAAATTTGAATCAATTAATGGTAATTAATTACATTATTATACCCCCTAAAATTATCTAAATCTTTCTTCTGATACCAACTATATGGACTCAACCTTAAATAATCTATAAAATCGATTAACTATATAAGAATTCATTTTCCTACATTCCTAGAGATCATATAAGATTAGTTTTTAAGAGAATTAATTCATCCTTATTACATAAATTAATATTATATCATAATGTACACACATCCACTCAGAATTCATTTACCCACATACCAAAACAATAATGAAATATCAATTTTTGTTTTAATGACATATATTATAACTTTTTATCTTGAAATCATCCTTATTAATAATCAATTAAAATAACATTATATGTTTTTAAAAAAATTTATGGTCACAAATATCTAATTTTTTTCTATTTATTAACTAAAAAAACCCTTTAATCCATTATGGATATTTTTATAATTTTTGAAATAAAATTTTATCTCAAAATAAAAATTTTAAATCCAACGAATAAACTACAATTCTGTAATATTTTTATAAAAATTTAATATCAAATATTAATGTAAAAATAAAACACATAATTGTTTTATTATATTAATGAAAAATTCATTACAATCTATACATTTAATCCTTAATAAGTAACAGAAACATGTCTATAAAATTTATCCCATAATCTTATGTTGAGAAATCATTAGAATTACATAGAAACCATAGATAAATAATACAGGTATCCTAGGAAATTAATTTCATATAACTATTATAGTCAAACTAATAAATGTAATATAATACCCTAGTAAATTCTAATAACCACTTAGGGGATACCAAACTAGTTAACTCTCTCCCTTTTTCTAATACATTGGAGATCTATATCGGGCTCGCACGTCATTGTGAGCTGTACTAGGATCACATGTCATCATAAGAAATATCAAGATAACATTTCCTCATTAAAATGTCCAAGAACCAAAATATAATCATAAAATTTAAAATATTCTATTTCTATAATCATACTCATAAAAATATTGGTTGATCCCATAAGAAAAACATTTCTTGATATTGAATTATCCACTCCATTTAAAACCGTATTTGAAAATATCTAAAACAATGGTAAGGTGGATTTTTCATCAAATATACCATGAAATATTGTAACGGAATAAAAACATAAAATAATATTTACAATGGTGGAAAAAACCATCGACATCGTATATGTTAAAATAGAACATTCCTTTTGATTTTTTATAAAACATTTACGTATAAAATGCATAGAATGATTATTTTTAAAATATATTTAAATAAAGAGGAATAATATGTATTTTATAATTAATTGATATCAATATAGATACATCCATAAAATAATTTCAATTATATTTACATCGGATACATATATTTATAAAAAAAATTAATAAATTTAAACATGGTTTTAAAGTTAAAGTGTTCTTTACCTCAAGTCTGACTTAACATGTATATTGATTTTAAAAAAATAATAATCATCATATAATTAATATTTAAAAATTTTATAATATTTTTATACATTATAATTAATTTTTTAGTTTATTACCATGTTATATTCAATTACAAAACCAATTATATTCACATTATATGTTTTGACGATATTCGACACATATGTCAAAAATGACTTTGAAATGTTGTCAATGGTAAAATTGGTAATTATTCCATAATATATAGAATAATAATCATGAATTAATAATAATTTCTATTAATTAATTAAACTATAAAACAAATCATTAAATACAGTTATTATAAAGGAATTATGCTACAATCATTAAGATGATAGGTCATACGTACACAAGAGTAACATTATATGTTTAAAAAATAATGAGGGAAATAAGGTCAATATAATTTTATCTTTCTAGAATGATTATGATATCATTAATATCATATTATATCATAAAAAAACTTATATATATTATTAAAATGAAAATGCGATTTAAAAAATCCCATCATTTCACAGAGGTTCTAATCCACACAAAAGAACGAACGACCTTATCATTTTTCAATGGATGAAAACATAAGAGAAATATATCATGTATTCTATTACAAGGATTTCAATAATTTCATTAATATCATTAAAATAAACTAAATACAAATTTATATATTTCTAGGATAGGTAGTGATGGAAATTGATTTACATCAGGTCCTGAAGAGGTAGTCTACCATTCACATGAATGATGTTTTAATTTCTTATTTTATGGGAGAGGAGAAGAGTATAAGTTTCTAAGGTAACATAATAAAACATATATATATAGAAAATACAAATGTTATTATTTAATCATGGTTTTATAATATTTTAATGATATAGAATAAAAAATAAAATGAAAATCAATTTGTTAAGAATTGTACCTATTCTTCGGAAAACCTCTTTAGTTTTATACCAAAAACACTTCATAGGATAGATTGATGATAAAATGTGGGAGTTTATAAAATATTTATATATATTAGAAAGAAATTTGGGTTGGTAATGAAAAAATAAAAAACTTATTGAAGTGTGGAGGAGAGAGGACATATGTGTTTATTTATAAGAGGGAGTGAGGACACACTATGGATTTTTAATATGATGGAAATATATTAATGTATTACAAATGAAAAATGTATCTAAAATGGACCATTTTCACAGATGAAATGATATATGGTTAAAATATGTCTTAAATTTATACTTTCACCATTATATGTTTTATTTAACCCTTGATAACCATATTTAAAATTTAAATGTGGTAACATATTTTTCCTGTTTTACTATTCATTATAAAAAAATTAAGTTAACCTTTTTAAAAATTTTAATAATGAATATTCAAAACAAAAAATCCTTTTTATAAAATTAAATTCTCAAATATGGTAAAATTTAAATTAAAATTAATCCCATAAAACACAACAAAATTATATTTTTAATACAATTTCTATTTTAAGTATAAAATTGTTTTTATACGAATTACAATTATAATGTTAATAAAAAATAAATTTATTGGATTATTTTAATAAAAAATTTCTAATTAAATTTTAATGAAATAAAAATTATAAATTTTCTCTTTAAATGATTGAATATAATAAATGTTTTTAAATATAATTTAATATTTTTCACTATTCATTGAAAATATAACATTTTATAAAATTCACAAAAATAAATCCAAATATAAATTTGATATCATAAATTACTAAAGTATTTATATTTATTTTAAATTAAAATATTATAATTTAGAAATCATGATGTTGAATAAAACCATATAATGCATAAAAACACTATTTGTAATGAAATAAATAATTTTTCTATTTGATTGAAAAATTACCTAATATTATTATGATGAATATAACTATATAAAATATAATTAATGAATATTAATATGACATGAAAATTATATTTCTTAAAATTTCTTACTTTACTACACTTGGATTGAGACTGGACTTTTGGTATTTTATTTCAACTTCTTGGTAATATATTTTTCTAATATGTTTTTAGAAATTATTTTATTTAATCAAAACTAATTTTAAAATTATTAGTCTAAGAGTAATCTATAATAAAAAAATTATATAGTATGTGTGATGTTTTTTTGATTTTTAACAACATTTAAAAGGATTTTAAAATGTGTTTAACTTGTTTTTGATCAATATTTTGAGAATCCTTTGGAAAATATAAAATTCTATATTTCTAATATATAATTTAACTCAGTTTTTGTTAGTTTATGATTTTAATTTAAATTACATTATTCATAAATTTTTACTCGATGCTCAATTCACCATATCTTGAGTTATCTATTGGGACCAACGTTTGGTATAATAATAGTGTGTTTATTTCTTATTTTTTGTGTTAATTTTGATCAATTTTTAAACAAAAAGATCTAAATTTTTTGTTTAATCTAAATTTCTATTTTTATGCATAATAATAGAACTGAAGTAAATTCTAATAATATACCTCTATATTTTAATTGTACTAACTATCCCCAAGGAATGATTAAAATGAAAATACATCTTAAAATCATGGGTTTTTGACATCTAGACAGTAATTTAAGACTAATATGTGAAACCTAAAGATTTTAGTTCTGAATGTGGAGATGGTAATAAGTCTTATTATGATTTTAGTTTCCAAACAATATATTCATTATGTTTTTTTTCTTTGAGAAGACTAATTTAATATAATATCTATATATTCTACATATTTTGAAATTTTGGATACTTTATCTATATGTCACAATAAAAAATATAATGTCAAAGAAATGAATTTACATAACAAAAATATTATGTATGATAAATTTAAGATGAATTATTCTTATTCTATTTCCAATATATATCACAGGTTTAATGAGATTACAAACACAATTCATGCACTATGAAACACTATTGATGATTGGTCCCAAGTTAAAAGGATTATAAAATTATTACATTACAAATAGAGTGGCACTACTGAATCTATTAAAGAATCTTTTGATATGGGAAATCTATAAATAAATGAGTTGATAATAAAAATAATGATGTATTTTGGAGAATAATTAGTTATTGAATAAGATTCTAAACCCAAAATTTCAATCAAATTGAAATAATATCATTCAAAAGAATGGTAATCAAAGAAGAGGGAACAAGTGAATGTGAAAGTAACTATAATAGTGATAAGGAAATGACCCATTTGGATTGAATATTTAAGGAATTTTACATTAATATATATTTATTTAGGAAATAAAATTTCAAGGGGCTGAATGTAGAAAAATTAAACATGAATAAAGATTAAAATTTAGGATAAGATACATGCTCTGAGTATAACAGAAATGAACATTTTAATTCTTATTTTTCATAGTTGAAATATAGGAATAAGTATGAGGATAATAGAAATAAATAAAAAATCTCTATAAATAAAACCTATAGTATCTCTGAGGATAGTTCCAATAAATCTAATTCATGTAGGGATAAAAATAATTAAAGGTATAATATGCGTTTTCTGAAAATCGCATGTAAGGTAAAAAAATTTATTTATATAACTTATTACCATGAAAATAATGATTCAAATGATATTTCCATTAGAGATTTATTTGATTATTTTAATATATAATAAGATACACTAAATGATATTATGGATAAATATAAGAATTTTAATAAATAAAATGTTTCATTAACTAATTCTAATTCGGATTTTTCTATTTTAAAGGAGAAAAATAATTCTTATCTAAGAGAATAATGACTTAAAATTTTAGAATAAAAAAATATATTAATATATTTAAGGGTTTTTTAATAAAAACTAAAACCCTTAATAAAAGTTTGGGAATTAATTTTTACCTAATCCAAGATATGGTTTTGGTTTTTAGTTCACAATAAAGAAAAAAATCTATATAAACAATTTCATTCCTTTTTAAAATTATATAAAAAATTGGTTATGTAAACTATTAAGATAGGGAATCTAAATTTGATTAAATATAGTTCAGAACAATGGGATATTATTTTTCAAATTAATTCATTTTTTTCATCAATATAGTAATAATAATGTTAAATGAATATGTATTCTCATGGGTTTAATTACTAAGCTTAATGGACCTAAACATATCTAGGTACCAAAATCCTTTTTTATTTGATCACTTTTAAGAATCATACATGAAAATATCATTAAAGAAGATATGGTATCTGTATAGTGGTATTTCTGAACACATGATAGGATACTTCTTAATCTTTCAAAAATTTGACCAGAGCGGATAATGTCCATGTCACATTAGGTGATAATGAGAAAGTAAAAATTATTATCCTTGGTCGTTTCTGTAATTCTAAATCCCTTTTCCTTTTTAAAGTTTTATTTCCTATGAAATAAATTATAATTTTCTAATAATTTATCACTTATGTGATGATAATTTCTATGTTATGATTGAGAATAATCCATATAAGATTTATGATTATTTATTTAATTTTGTATTTACTACTTTAAGAAATGGTAATGTTTTGATAGTTGAATTAAATTCATTATTTTCACCTTGTTTCAATTCCTTTAATCATGAATATTGTTTTTATAATAGGTTACTTGTATACTGTAATATATACTCCCAAAAAACTTTATCCAAAAGGGATTAGTATAAAATCTAAGTAAACTAGATTTACTAAATGAAAAAGTGACTAATCAATGTCAAAATGTAAGGAAACATAATATTTATTTAAAACCAAATAATTAGGTCTCTAACTCTCCACCATTAGAACTGGTTCCCATAGACATATAGTGACCATCTATAGTTTCATGTTTTGTAGGAAAAACACTACATATGTAAATTTTGATGATTATTTAGTATTTGCTTTTGTATATTTCTTAACTCACAAATGTGAATCATGTAGGTGTTTTCAAAAGTATGCAAAATAACTAGAAAATATTACTGAACATAACGTTAAGAGTGTTAGAAGTGATCATAAATATGAGGATGAATATAATAACATTGAATATTTATGCTCACAATATATAATAATAACTTCTCTCTACATTGTATACATCAACTAAATAAGGTGGTTGAAAGCACCAAGAGTTCCCTTAAATAAATTTCCTAGACCATGTTGAATGAATAAGAATTACTAATATTTTATTCTAGTTTATCTAAAAAAATATCTTGTTATGTAATTAATAGATTCTTGATAGTAAATCTTTTTAAAATGAATCTATATGAATTGTGGATTTTGATAAGCATAAGGTAAATTATTTCAATGATTTTTTCTATAAATATTACATATTTAATAAAAAGGATGACCTGGATAAGTTTTCATCAAAGTGTAATGAGTAATTGTTTTGGTTTGTATATATCTTGTAAATAATAGAGAGTATTTAATAAAAAAAATTGGTGGAAGAAAATATTCATGTTAAATTTTATGATATATATTATTATGCACCTAATGTTTTTTTAAAAAAAATATAAAGGTTGATATATCCAATTTTATAATAAATAACAACTCCAGGAAAAATGACCATGATATTGAGTTACTTGAAAAATCTCCCAGTAAAGACCTTTTATAAGAACTAGTCCCTCAAACAAACCTTGATGAAACCGGTACCTCACAACCCAAAACTATTATTTCCATATATACCACCCAATAAATACTTTTTTAGAGGAATAAATATATAAAAAACAAAATCATGAATTATAATCTAGGTTGAACTTCATGCATTATTTTAAAGCTTAAAAGAATTAAAATTATTGAGTCAATCAGTGATGATCATTGTGTAATGGATATATATGAATCAAAAAACAATTTTGAAAGGAAGAGAGTAAAAGAACTTGTTAAGAGACCCGGAAACTATTTAACCATTGGCACAAATGGGTATATATGAAAAAGTTTTATGAAATTATAAATGTTATTATAAATAAACCTATGTTGGAAGAATAATGTTATAGTTTAGAAAATAGTATTTACAATGATTAATGATTTTCTCGAGTATATAAAATTGATGCCATTAGGTAATACTTTTTTTATGCATCACATCAAAATTTAAAATTTTATCAAATGAATGAAAAGATTTTTTTTGTAATGGATATATTTTTTACATTTTTTCTTAAACAAATTATGAATTTTCAATTCATAATTTTCATTATTATGTTTTTAAATTGATAAAATAACCAAATTATTGAAAATGAGCTACATGAGAATAGTATGATAGGCTCATGAATTTTCATATTTCAAACGTTTTTTCAAAAGGTGTTTCTAATCCTACCATATTCATTTAAATATATTAAAAGGTGTTTTAGTTGCACAAATATGTTTAGATGATATTATTTTCAATTATATAAAAATCTATTTGTTTATTAAATTTTCATAATCTTATGAAAAATGAGTTTTAAATGAGTTTGATGGGTGAACTAAAATTATTTATTTTTCATTAAATATTTATAAATATAGAATGAATTATATTTAACCAAATTAAGTACACTAAATATATTTTAAATAGTTTGGTAATGTATAGATTAAATGAAATTGGTACCAAAAAAAGAACCACATTTAAATTGGATATTGATGAAAATTGTAAATCATTTGATCAATCCATTTATAAAAGTATGATTGGGAGTTTATTTTACATGAATAAATTCCACAAAAATATAATGTTTAGTGTCTGTATATGTGAAGAGTTTTAATAAAACCCCATATAGTATCATTTAAATGGTGTCAAAATATTTTTAAATATGTAGAATATTAAACTTAATTAACACTGTTATACTCTAGAGGTCATGATTTTGATTTAATTATCAATTTAGATGTTTATTTTTTAGATATAATGTAGATAGAAAAATATCCTTTGTAACACGTTGATTTCTTGGAAAGTATTTAGAATCAAAGTGTATTAGAAAGTAAAATTTTATTACATTACCCAGTTATTAATTTGAGTACATGGATATAGGTAGTTTCTGTAAAAGGATTCATTGGTTTAAATATAGATTTATTTACTATGGAAATCAATTCAGATATGTCCCTAAAAATATCGAAAATTAAAATTCTATTAACATTTTTAAAAATCATCTATCTCATTCACAGAAAAATCACATTGACATAAGAGATAAATTTCTAAGAGATCATTTTAAAAAGGGTGATGTTACTCTTTAATTCACTGGCACCGAACATCAATTTTAGGAAATATTCACAAAGATATTTAATACTAAGAGATTAAGATATATCAAAAATGAGTTAGGTATGTTAAATTATATAAATTATTTGTTCCCTTAAATATTTTTGATATGGTTTAGTTAATAAATGATTTATATAATACTACTGACATGCTAGAATCTAGATTTTCTACTAGTGTATATCCTACCATTTGGGTGATAGTTTTAGATAATTCCATTATATGATTTCATTGGAATATTTTTTTGTATGATTCCATTTTTTGATTTTGTTATATGATTTCATTGGATATTACTATTGTATTCTAATATTTAAATACTTCTATGACTGTTTCTACACTTGATAATTTTTAATTATTAACTATAAAAATATACATTTTAATTGATTTTAATTCCTTTTAAAATAAGTATTTTTTTTATTTCCTAATTGATAAAAATCACTATTATATTCTAAATTTAATCCACTCTCTTGTGGACCCTCCAAAACATCTTGTACTTTACCTCTTGAATCCCAACCTTAATTCTTTAATATTTACATTTTTACTACAATAGTGATGACGAAACATGATTCTGGTTCTCTAAATGAGTCAAAACCATGAAAAAAAACCAATATCATATAAATTAAACTTATCAAGCCACATAATCCCTATAATTTATATTATTTAGTTTTTACTGGGAATTAAATTTATGAAAATTCGTCGAAGATAAATAATTCACTTAAATAAAAGTTAGTTCAAGATGAAGGTTAGATGGCATGGCATTCCATGAATGACTAACCATTCAACCAGAGATTGGATCACATTTTTTTATCAATTTATAGAGTTTAATTTTTATGAAAATAAATACTACATTAAAAAATGATTGAGTGGAAAGACATTTTTTTCTTTCCTTAATCAATTGAAAAAATTTATTAGGGTTCCTTATGATAGAGTTTATAAATACTTCCAGGGTTTCTATCTGATTGGCCATAGATAATTTGTTTAAGAGGATGCACCTTAAGAGCTTAATGTGGATTGAAATACTAGAATAAATTATATATTTGAAATCAAGGGAGAGTGTTGGATTACTTGTATGTCAATCTAGCATATTTTGTTTCCTTATAAGAGGGAAGAACACATTTTGAGATTCTATTATATCTTCTTCTTATGCCTTATGAAAAGAGGGGCCAAGATATATATGCGTAGATAACTTATGGTTAAAATGAGGAAACTATATCATCCTAATTATAGATCAAACTCATTATATTGTCCCTAATTATATCTTATATGATAGAAGAAATTATTATTTTTCTATATTAAGAATAAAAAGTCACTCAATGCAGCAATTTATATATAAGTCAAGAAACTTATAGGAGGATAAAATTTAATTTTAATGCATGTTTGAAGAAGTTGTGGGTTTGGGGGGGGGGGGGGGTTTGATAGTTAATTCCTTTATGAAAACCTTAATCCAATAAATATCCCAAATAGAAAATTGGTTTTTATTGATGAAAGATTAGAACTAGGTGATGTGGTATCTTATCCCTTTAACGAAGTGATAGATAAATAATTTGTTGTGGCTCATTGTGTATTTGAGGAAGAATAAACAATTGTTGTTGGAGAATAAGAATATTAAGTTGTAGTATTTATTAAAGTAGGGAGTGACCTTAATGCATTGATAAGTCAAAATGTTTCTTATTGTCCACTTGATTATCTTTCCTCTTTTCCTTATAAGGATTGATTAATGGAAGTTGATGAGGTTTCAAATACTATGGTTTCCAATGTTTCTTAGTTGGAATGATATACTTTAGAAATTATGTTGGATGTCATTTTTCAATCTGATGACTCGTTATATGATGTTCTTGGTGAAGATGAGTGTGAAGAAACTAATCCATTCATAACAATTTTTGAGTTAACCATGAGTTTAGTGGTGATTGTGATAGTAATTCCCAATTTCATCCATAGGTAAAACTATTGGAATCCTAATGATATCTAATGTAGCGGAAGCAACAACTAAGGGGGGGGGAACCCCAGGATAGGTCTCGTAGCCATATCGTCATATCCTTGATAGTATCTTTAGTTATGGGACACATAAAACCTAAATTGTTTCTACGGATGAGGTTTTGGAAAAGTATAATATGAATTTGGTAGAACCCATTGGTTGTAAATAGTCTACCTTATAGATAATGAGAATGGAACTAAATCAGGGTAATGTATCTCTTCTTGGGAAGCTTGAGTCTCTATCATTTTTTCCAATTGCCTCATCTTCCCGTGATAGTCCTCCTATTGTGTATACTTTTTTTAATACTGATTAGACCAAAATAATTGTTCAATAAGAGTTTCATAGTGTGTTGTGTGATTGTCAAATAAATAAATAGGATGATATTTGACAGATCAATTCCCATTTTGATCATATCTATAATCTCCCTATAGAATTTATAAATGAATCTAAGAGTCACTGGGTGTAAGACCTTGTCCAAAGGACAAAGTACATCTCACTTTAAATTCGGTATATGTAATTTTTTCTTAGGGAAGGGCCAGTATCAGGGGTGTCCCAGGGGGTTTAGGACATTGAAAATATGTAAAATTATAATATAAACTGTGAGAATGGTTAGTTCATGGTTTATAGTAACCATGCACCATAAATATATGACCTAAATAGGGGGGTGCATGGTTATGGAAACCATGTGGGGTGGCCCAATGGACTATGTATCTAGAGTTTCCCTCAGATAGTGGCAAGCACAGGGTCGTCACATAGTTTTTCAAACTATATAGGTGGATAAGAAAATTGTGTGACATGGATTCCTCTTCAATATATGGACCTTTAGAGTTTCCATATGGTTTGGAAAAAATTCATCTGAAACAAACAACTTATTAAATAGTGGAATTTTCCATTTTCCCTCATGAACATATTATTTTCTCCCTTGATTTTCTCCTATATTCGACCCCCTGTAAAAAGGGTGAAAATCTTGGAGATTTTCCCCACTCCATAGAAAATATGCCTCATTTTTTGGCTTTCGGAGTTCCATTTTGTACGAGTCAAATATATGGGTATGTTTTTGACTCAGATTCCTTCCATTTTCTTGAAAAGGTTTGGTTTGTATTTTCCACTCCTTCTTGATCTCTAGACCATTTTTTCTTTGGTGTTTTTGTCTTAGCACTTGAGTCCATTTTAGTTCAATCCTAAGGTTTAGTTTGGGAAAGTAATCATTTACAGGAAAGGTGAAGGTGGTTTATAATATTTTCCCATTATCATGATGTTTCAATATGTGTATGTAGATGTTACAAGTTTTTTCCTGATGTGTTTTATGGTTTTGGATAAGGTAAGTAATTTGGGAATTAAAATGATGTGTGCTACCCTTCATGGACCTCCTTATACCCATTAATGACTACACACCACACCTAGGGCTAACCATGGATTAGGATAAACCATTGAAAATGGTGAAATGAATTTTTAAATGTTGATATTGGTTAATTATGATTGTTAGTGTGTTGTAATTGTTAATTTTAATATGGAAATTTTTAATGGGATAGTTGAACTATTTAAATGTTAGCTTTTGTAAGACCCGTAAGAGTATTTCAGAATAGATTAAATGATGTGTTTTGGATTTTTGATCTGGATATGGGTTTCGATTGAGTAAAATGATGTTTTGAAAGTTGGTAATGTTTTGAAAGAAGGTGATGACCAAAAAGTGTTTTGAAAAATGGGTTCCTTATTATAATTAAAATTATGATTTTTATTGTGTGTTTAATGGTATTTATTTAGGTTTAACGAGAAAGGACCTTGTTGAAGGGTAGTTTTGAATCATTTTAATGAAGATTGTGGTTTTTTGTTTAGTGTGAAGTGTGTTAAGAATTTTTTTTAATGAATGTGTGTGGTTTGTTAAAATGATAAATGGTTGAAAAAAATATAACCAGTGTGTTACATAAATAAAGGATGAAATGATTGATCATGAAATTATGGGAAAAGGGTTTGGAATATGTAAACACGTGTTTGGATTACAAATCTATTAGGAACATGGTTAATGAAGAATGATTAAGGATTTTGAAATTTGATAAATTATGTGATAATTATAGAATGACTGATAATGGAATGCATTGTGATCGCCACACATGACATTCTGAATCCTAGTTGGATTCATGGATTGATGCTACATGTTTTCTAACCTATGACTAATGGGTTGGGATGTTGGATGGACGATCCACTACCCAATTTTTAGGGGGCCATACTAATGCTTCAAGAGCTTGAGTGCACTGTAGATTTCTGAGAATGGACATGAAATTATTAACTCCAATGGTATGGACACGAAATTACATATAAATGTTTGGATAGTTAGACATAGAATTTCTATTTTTGGTGGTAAAATTTGATTGATGCTCCTTTTTTTCCAAACTGTGACATAGTGTTTGGTATGTCTAGACATGGCATACCAGATCAAAGTTGGACACATGGATTGATGCTCCTAGTTTTCCAACGCATGAGCCATTTGATACATGTTATGAGTACCCAAACAGATGCCTCATGGTACATTGGATTAGTGTAATTGATAAAAGGATTCCTTGTGATATAATATGGTAACCCACTTATAGTTCATGGTTAGGATCTAGGTATGGAATGAGTAAGTTGGGTGGTTTTATTATACATAATAACTTAAATATGTAAATGGATAATTAATAAAATTTTAAATGTAAAACATTTTTTCCATTATTTTTATTTATTTATTTCACCATTGATTACCTTAATACATTGTTTTATGGACAATATATTTCTTTAGACACCTATAGTGGTTTCCCATTGAGTTGTACTCACACCCTGCTCAGGCTGCCATAGAACTTGGGTACTTGAGACGATGATACATATTTTATAGAATACGTTTAGGATAGAGACCCGGTGTTTGGTTTCTGTATGAGATGGTGGGTTGGAGCATGAGATGTGATGACTAGGATAGAATTAGGACTGTTTTCAGTTTTCATCATGGTTTTAGTATTTTTTGTTTTATTTATGACTTTTCGGATTACAGAGTGTATATATAGTCATAGTATTATGTTTCATTTATATGTCAGTATTGTTCAATTATTGGTTAGTAGTTTATGTAATCATTTATAACTATTTGTATAATTTTTTTTCTAGTTTTACTCTGATAAATGGGGTTTTTCTCCCAAGTGTATCCTTATAGACTAATACTTCTAGTTGGAAGCCTCGGGCATACGAGGAGGTGCACCTGAGATCATGTGGTGATCCAGATCAAGGCACCAATTTAGTGGCTACCAGGTTAGGTAGTTAAAAATTGCTATCATAGTGGGTGTCTTTTGTCTCACTATTTGGTCCTGACAGATATATGATTAGGGTCATCTCTATGCTTGGTAATGAACTCACGGATGGGTGTTTGCAAACCCACACATAGGGGAAATCCCAAGATTCAAGGGTGGGGAATTTATTTTTTATTTTTTTTATTTTACCATAGATTGATATTTCCACCATGATTAGTTCAATTGTATTGTATTTTATTTATTTATGTAATTTTATCTCTTGTAATAGTATAGGAAGAGAGTTTATGTGGGTTTATGCATAATTCTAGGCATATATGATTGATATGCCATCTATTTGTATAATAGGTTTGATATGAGAAACTAAATTAAATATCTAAATTTTGACAAAAATGTATACAAAGAAAGGTTTTTCAATGTGAATCCTTGGGTCTTATAATGGTAATGTTTAATTAAAAATTTAAGTGGGAATTGATGAAACCTTGAGACGTTGGTAAATAGTGTCTGTTGTGTCATAATATATCTCTTTTTATGGGTGTTTTAGTCTGGAGATTTACCTAGTTTGAGACTGTGGTTTTGTGTTGTGAGGACTATTGTGTTTTGAGGTTCTAGATAGTGGTATTTCACTTTTTTTTCATTTGGTTAAGTTGGGAACTAGAGGATTTTAGATGCTTCTTGAGATCATGGAATTTCTAACCCTCCTGGGTTAGGTTTGTGTGAGTTTTTCATTGGACCATGAAATGGGTGTATTATTTTTGGGAAACATTAACTAATTGTGGTGAATCGATGGGTGTGTTACCTAGAATAAATATTTTCTTGGTTTTCTTGAACACAATTTGTTTTGGAACAAGGGTATAATCATTTTTAGTGAGCAGTGAAGTGTGTGGGATTTAGTGTGTATGGATTAAGTGGAGTTTTTTTGGGTGTTTTTGAATTTGAAGCATGGGGATGATTCAAATGTGGGATTAATTCATGGTGGGTGTGATTGAGTTTTCGAAAAATGAATGGTTATCCCTTTGGTTCATAGTATGTGTAGCACAATGAGTTCTTGTGGTTCCCTTATAGATTTGTTTCGATGGGAAAAATCATTTGAATGACTAACCTTATTAGTCAGACTTTTTTTATGTGTGAGTAAATGTAAATGTTGGATGTTTTATACAAGTATTACTCGATCCATGAGTGAAAAGTATTTTTAAAAAATGGATCTCAGGGTAAAGGGTGGTTTTGTGGTTGGACCTCAGTTTTTGTATGGGAATATCAAGGATGATTCAAGTCTAATGAGCCTAATGGGCCAGGGGGTTTGGTTAATTATTGAGTGGGTTCGAATCCATGTTTTAGGAATTTATAACTCCTTGGGTTTTGAGTAATATTCAATGAAAATTTATAGGAATGTATGTAACCATTAGGTATCTGGTAAGGTATTTAATATGGACATGTGCTAGAGAAGCACAATTCTATTTGGGATTTGAGAAAATGTGGTTCAATAAACAAAAACATGTAATCTTTATTGGTGATGTGCTCTGGTTTTTCATGAGACTATTTGATATTGAACATTTATGCTTCTATTGATAAGTGTTTAGGTTTTTGTGGTGTTCACAAATGATATCTTTGTGTACTCTCAAATTAAAGATGACCATCCAAAAAACATTGACATTTTCTAGAGTACACATAGAGGGAATTGGATATATGGAGAGCTACCTAAATGATTTTTTTGGGTATATAATGAGTGGGTTCTTATATGGTTGTGCTGAAGGGGTAGTGCTGGTGAAGCTGGATGGTGAGAAGTGATACACTGACCTTTTTGGGTGAGGACCTTGTAAAGGACCCGATGTTGGAGAATTCCCTGGGTCCCATTATTGATTGGTGAGAATGGTTGATGGTAAATATTTCATTTTTTTATCAAGTTAGGTTAACATGGCTACATCTACTTCTTGGGATCTACAGTGATGAGAGCATGAGTGGTGGTGGTTGGAGTGTTTGGGGAAAGTGGTGGAAACAACATTCATATAGCGGGGAGTGATGTGTTATTCCTGGGAGCATACCCCTAGTGTTGGGAGGTTTTTGGGTTTACAGTGTAGACTGTGAGTTGGATATGGAGGAAAAAAACCTGTGAGGTACATGTTTAGATTCCTCGATAAGGCCAAGTGGGCCATGGATGTGGTGGTTGATGAAGATGAGCATTTTATTTGATCTCAGAGAAGTTATAGAAGTAAACCAAGGAATTTGTGTTAGATTTGTGCAAATGGGTGTAGTATAGAGCAATGAGAGTTTGGGGATTAGTGGATGCTTTTTTGGTGGAGTTTTATTAGAAATTAGGTGTTGAATCTGGTAGGCATGTTATGATGGTGGTTGTATACCTTAATATTGAAGGTTCAATGTTTAGGTAAAGTGGTAATATACGAACAGTGTGAGTTGTGATTTCTCAAAATGAGTTGAATGGGGATAATTCAATCAAGGGTAGTTAATAGAGATATCATGGATGGTTAAAAACCACATTTGACTTGACATTTTGGAAGTGACAGATACATATCAGGAAGGAAAACAAAATCATAAAGGAATTATTGGATACTCTTAGTTCATTGATCGATAGTGGGTATGAATCGATTTTGTTGGATTTCGATGATAAATATGGATGAGGGTATTGGTTTGGGGTCTTATATATGATTGGTTGTGAAGAATTATGGAACATGTTGGAAAAATTGTGAATCTTGAGTTTTAGGTTTTGGTGGTCCTTTTATGAAGATGAAGGTTAAAAATACCAGGATATTTTGGTTGTGAGATAAATCATATGTTGGGAAGCACAATAGACATAGAGATAGAGAGAGTACTCTGTTAATGATGGGATCAGTGTTATGTGTTTGAAGGGTTGGGTATGCACCATATTGGTGTTTCCGAATTGATAACGACCATTGTCTTGGGTTTGACTGGTTGAGTTATTTGTGATAAATTTTATTCTTGGGTGGTGTTATGGGTCTTTGGATATGGAATGAGCGGTGTTATGGGGATATTGATATGTAATAGGTCTATTGGTCCTTGAGTTTTGGACTAACTCTGGTCATGAAATGCTAAGTGTTTTGGGTTATTTAACATTTCTAGAGAGTATTATATTGAGTTATTATTTATTAATCCTTTAAGGCTATTTATTGCTTGATTTATGTTTTCATATTCCATAGTTATTGGGGTATTTCTCTAGTTCAATCCCACATTTAGTATGGTTGGTGTTGATGATGTTGAGTTGAGGTTGATGTATCCATTGAGGTGAATCATGTTTGTGTTGTATATTTCGGTCGAAAAATTACATGGGGTAAGAATATTTATTTAGTATGAGTATTTTGATTGAATTATAATGTTTAGGAGGAATCCTAGGATATGGAAGTAGATAAGTGGGCCTCATGGCATGATCTAATATCGTAGACGTTTGGTGTTTATTGGGAATGTATCCCAAGGATAAGCAATTATAAGGTTAGGGGATTTTAGGACCTCAATCCTAATATGAAGTACATATTGATTTATATTTATGGTCATGGAATATTTCCCAGAAGTAGTACATGTTTTGGGGGTGTCTCGGGGGTTCAGGACAGAGAAAATAAGGTAAAAGGCCAATTTTTATGAAGTGTATAGTTAGTAGTAACCATTAACCATAACCGTGCGACCTGTAGAAGAGGGAAAATATTTATAGAAACTGTGTGGGTTGTCCCTTAGGTCTGTGTGGATCAAACACCCCTAGGATAGTGATGAGTGCATGACCACTGCATGATTTTTTAAACTGTGTGGGTGGCCATGAAAACTATGCAGGTAGGTTTCCTATTGACCTGGGGGAACCACATGGTTGGTGCACCATTTGAAAAATCACGTAGCCAAACTATTCACATCATTAGAAAACGGAATTTACCATTTCCAACGTAAGACTATTTATTTCCCCGTTTTTTTATCCCTCATTCAACCCCATGTATTAAGGGTGAACAACTCAAGGATTCTACTTCCTCCATGGGAAATTTCCCCTCATTTATTTGGTTTTAGAGTTATTTTTATTGATAATTGAAGCTCTATGTAAGTATTCAACCTTGTTTCCTTCCATTTTATAGAAACGAATTGGTCTGTTGTTTTCTATCATTTTGAATCTCGAAACCCTGGTTTTTATAGGATGATACATATCATAGTGTTTGAGTCTGTTTTAGTTCGAATCAGGGGTTGTTTTTGAAAATTAATCACATACAAGAATGATGTAGGTGTTCTATAATATTTTCCCATAGTCATGATGTTTCAATATGTGTTTATAGTTGTTCCATGTTATTTCCTTGCTAGTTTTCATGTATTTAGGCAAGGAAAGTACTTTGGGAATTAATGTTAGGTGCGAGCCCCTTCATAGACCCTATAGGATTGGTTGATGATTTGACATCAGACCTAGGGATACCATGGGGTATGCCAAACACTTAAAAATGGTGAAATGAATTGGTAAAAGTTGAGATATGGTAATTATGATAGTTAATGGGTTGTAATTGATAAGTGGTATTTTGGTATAGTTATTGGGATAATTGAAATTTTTGTGTGTTATATTTTATGATATTCCTAAGTGAATTTTGAAATGGTTTAAGTTATATGTTTTTTCATTATTGATAGGTCCATAGTTTTTTAGGATGGAAATAATGCTTCGAAAGTGGGTAAAATTTTGAAAATAGTTTTTGAACTCCAAATATTTTGGAAAAGTGTTTTCCTATTATATTTCAAATAATTATTTGAACTGGGTGTGTAATGGTCTTGTTTTAATGTTTAAATATAAAGTTCTATATTTAACGGTTATTTAAATTTTTTTAACAATGAGTGTGGGTTTTTTTTTACATTTCAAAGTGTTTTAAGAAATTTTTAATGAATTTAATGTAATGGGGGGAAAAGAGTTAAATGTTTGAAGAACATCTGACCTCTGTGTTACATGAATAATGGATCAAATAGTTGATTATGAAATTGTGGGAAAAGGGGATAGACCATTTAGAAAAGTGTTTGGTTTAAAGGTATTTTTGGACCATGGTAATTGAAGATCGATTAAGGATATTTAAATTAGATTCATGATGGGATAATTATATAATAACTAATAATGGAATATTTGGGGATGGTTTAACATTATGTGCCAAATCCTGGTTCGATTCATGGAATGATGATCCATGTTTTCTAACTTATGACTAATGTTTTGGGAAGTTGGATTGACTCTACACATCCCAGTTTTGAGTGGGACAGACTGATGATCCAGGTGCCCAATTCACTATAGTATTTAGAGGATGTACATGTCAATCTTGACTCCCAGGTTGTAAACATGGCATTCCATATCAAGGTTGGGATGGTTTAACATGGTGTTCTACGTCCTAGTGGAATAATTGGTCTGATGATGCTTATTTGATGACTTGTGACCTAGTGTTGAGGAAAGAAGGACATTACATACCAGATTACAGTCAGATACATGGATTTATGCGCCTTATTTTCCATATCGTGACCCCTATGATATGATGTATGGGTACCTAGAATAATGCTATAGGGTACAGTACATTAAAGTAATTTATAAATGAATTCCTTGTGAAATAAAATGGTAGACCCATATGGTTTGTGGCTTAGTCTCTAGTCATGGAATATGTAGGCTGGGTAGTTTGATTATATTGTATAAATTATTGATGTAAATGGATAATTAATTATTGCTTAAATGTAAAACATGTTTCCCTTACTACTTATTATTTGTTTCAAAATTTATTACCTACATACAATGTTGTTCATATTAGATATTTATTTAAAAATAATTGGTTGTGGCTTACTGAGTTGTACTCATACCCTACTGGGGCCACCATAGAACTTATATACCTGAGTATTTGCTAATGTTTTTATTGCACAGGTATAGGATATGGACGATGTGTATTGTTTAATCATGGGATGATGGGTTGGATCATGGGATGCTAGGATCAGATTAGATATGTGACTCTGTTTGGGGTCTGTTATGTTTTTGGTATTTTGGGTTTTATTTTTTGATTTAATGGAATGAAGTGTGTACATATCATCATTTTAATATGTTTCTATTTAGCACATATCTATTGTTCCATTACTGGTTGCTGGTTAATGTAATCATTTATAACTTTTGGTATCATTTGTATTATGTTTTTACTATAATAAGAGGGTATAATAACCACATTGTATCTCTATAGAACGATGGTACTAGATGGAAGCATATAGAATATGGGGATGATTTCCTGAGTTCATATGGTGATACATCTTTGTCCCCTAGTTTAGTGTCTACTGGGAGAAGATTTTACACAAGGACACTATTACCAAATCTATAATGTACCAACATTCTAGGATTTCCACAAAAAATAATCTCATTTCTTATTTTATGTTACTTTATGAGAATAACAAGATTCCTCATATTAACAGGTCCTTTAAAGAGAAAGTGAGTCAGTTGAATGTACTGACCACTTTTTTATATGTGTTTATGGAATAAAATATTGATTTTTCTTGTTTTCTGATGTATAGTGGGAATGTTTTTACACAATTTGTTGAGTTGATGGAACCCTTTCTATACACTACCATGATAATTATTATTTATCCTCATAATATACCTATGAAATAATTTTTATCTACACCTAATTTACATATAATTTAAATAACCTCTATTACTATTGACCCTTTTTGTCTTAAAAACATTAAGGTAGTGAGACATCACATGCCAATATCATAAAGTATTTTTCTTAGGCCCCCTACACCTCCCCCTCCTCCTAATACTAATCTTGCTATAAGAAAAGGAAAATTTCTCATAGGTCTTTCCTCCATTAGAGATATGGATTCCTTAAAATCTTTCTTGGATCTAATAATGGTTTTTTTGTTTTGTATTTTATTGAGCTATTTGTTTTGTTTGCTGTGAATTATGATTTACCAGTCCTTTACTAATCTCTATTTCTATTTTATTTTATGCCATTATGATAATAAAAAACGGGGAGAACATTTATATTTTCTAAGATTTAATATATAAATAAAGAGATATTTTAATGATTATACAATTTGTAAGAACTATTGTATTCTAATAGTTTTGTATTATATGATTGTACTATGAATTGTTTTTTGAATCTTATGTTTTGATATTCATTTCAACTATGATTCATGATCACCAAAAAGCGATAGGTTATTGGGTAAGTATTGAATTTTCTTATTTTAATGATAAAAATAATGTTTTATTTATTACTATCTATATAGGTCTAAAATGAAATATGATTTAATTATTTTTATATTATATAAAATCCATTTTATTAAAATATACTTCCATAAAAATGAAGTTATCTACCTACAATAGACTTATTCTAACATCAGAGGAAATTCTATATAATTCTTGTTAAATAATGATAATATCTATATGAAAATTCTACCAGTAGTATACTTGTGATAATGAAAATGGATTATTACTAATACAAAGATTATTCTTCTACCATATGACCAAATATTTTTTCTATTAGTTGAAGCTTATTGATGACAAAACCATTCCAAAACCACTAGTCTAATTCTAATACTAAATGGCAAGTTCCATTACCACTAGAAAGAAAATTCCTCTATAATTTATATATTGATAATTCCAGAGAATTTATCTTTACTTTAGTATATATATTCTAGTATCATTATAAATTTTCCAATTCTAGTTTATGATCTTTTATCACCAGTTTGAATCCTCTACTAGAAAACCAATTTTTCTACTATCAATTGATTTATTCTTTTATTGATTTATTATTCCATTCCTATCTATAATTAAATTTATATTATTTATTTTAATTAATTCTTTCTAATATATAATTCAAGTTAATTATGTTCTGATTATGAAGATTTAAAAATTGTTATTCTTAACCTTCAACTTATGATTATTGAAAAAAAAGTTATACGTTTCAGATTTTCTCTTCTATATGAGGATTTATTTTATTATTATATCTTAATGGAAAAATAATATTTCTAAAACTATAAATATAAGGAATTATTTAGGTTAACTAGAAATTTTTTTGATAGACTGGCTCATTAGAATAAGTAAACAATCAGGCATAATTGTTTCATTATGAAAGTGGATTATTTGTGCATTATATGAAACCATGTTATTTCATAAAAAAGTGTAGACCTAGAAAATAATGTTTGAAGTGACTTTAAGGATTGGTTTAAAAATAATCCATAAGAAGAATAAGTTTAATGTTGATCAACTAAAGATTTTTAGAATAATTGAAATACACATTAACTTATACAATATTTATTTATCCATATATATTCTACCTAGTTTCGATTTGTTCTTACGTTATATATTTAAATCTTGACCACAAACTATTTTAAAATATTGGATACTACACTAATAGTCTGTCCAAAAATATTTTAAATCATTTTTCTTATGAGTAACTATGAAAAATGATGTGTGTATACTATACTGATGTGTGTGTAGTTATAACAACTAAAAAAATCTAGGTTATGGATCTTTTTATTATTTAACATGGTTTCATAGAGGTGGATGACTATAAAGTTGAGAGGATTATATCTTGGCTTTAAATTTATCCTATTGTAATTATTTCTTCCATCTGATAAATTTTCTCATAAATTGTATTTATAAATTAGTTTATTAGTTCAAAATAATCTTTAGAAATCAATTGTCTGATATCTATCATTAATAATTTATTTATATACTATGATTGATATGTTTATATTTTCTTCAATAATTGAAGAGATTTTATAAATATTTTAATATGGTTATGATCGAGCCTTTATCAAACCATTAATGAAAATAAAATTATATACTTATACTATTTTAGATAATTGATTTTTTTAATTTGATAGATTTAGTTTTAAAATGATTTTAGTCCAAATATTTTATTGGAAGCATAATTTTTCTCTTTCTTTGATTATTAAATTGGGAAAAAAATGATACATGAAATAAAACCTAATAAAATTCCCAAATAAAGAGAACATTAAAAGGAACAAAAACTTTGGACAATGATGTGAAATATTTATTTAAGTGGATTAAAATTACTTTAAAAATAATATTTATTTTGGAAAATAATTTCATCATGGAAGATGATTTGAATTAAAATTTTATTTTTGTTAAAGGGATAATAGGCCAATAATTCATTAGAAATTATTACAAATATGAAAAAATTTCATTCAAGATCATTTTTATAGAGATTTTTTTATTATTTTATAATTAAGATAAAGAACATGAGAATATTTACAAAGATTATTTCATAAAATCAAAAAATGAAATTAAAAATTTTGGTTGGGTTTCATTCATTTTTCTAAATCAGCTTAATCCGATATTGTAAATGATAAATAATGAATTTTTCATGCCCTATCCCCTAAAATTAACATAGAATAGATATAAAAAAATCATGGCATGCTATTTCTCATGTTTATATCCCTTAACCAAATCCAAAATAGTTAAAACAAGATAACATATTATAAAATATTAATATAACATCATGTAACGGAAAAAACATTAATGTATAAATCCTCAACAATAATACCAAAATTTTCAGTATTAATTTTTTTAATAAATATTTAAAATTAATGATCTTAAAAATATATTAGACCATTTTTTAATGAAATAAATTAGAAATATTTTATCACATATTATTTAGATATCAACCTAACATCTATCACTCAAAAATTAACATACAAAAAATTTTTGTGATCTATTCAACTAATTACAAAAATATGATAATATGTTCTCCAATGTAATCATGTATACTTATATAAATTAACTCAATATTTATTTTAAACATTACATTTACCATAATTAATTTATGTTCAAAAAATTTTAAACTTTACAAAAATTAATTTATTCACTTAGTCACCAAATATTCATTAAATTCTATGTTTATATATAGAATAAAACATATGTTCCCAAAATGTTATAAAACCTCATCCAAATTAACAATAATTACCTCAAAATTAAATATCATCCTAACAATAATGGTTATAAATACCTTTAAAATTATATGTAACAATGGTTAAATCCTTAATCCTCAGACAATATTTTTACTAAAATACATACTAATCCCAAGGGTTATAGTCCAATAAATTTCACTGAAATTGTTCATTATTAATCTTAAAATCCATTCACATAAAACAACATAAGGGGTATCTATGAATTTAATTTTTTTGTCAATCGTATACTTATTAAAAAATTGTAGTATTTAAAACATTTAAATTATCCTCATATAAATCATTATAACCTCTAATGTTGTCTTAAATATTTATCCAATACAATCTATATTGAATCACTCCTTAATCAATAGAAAATTTTGTGTTTAATATCAATTTTTGAACACACTTATATTCTCATGATATTTTTGGTTTAGGGTTTACATAATTAGAAAAAACTGTTAGTTATCAAACAATTATAATATGAAGTTGAATATTCTATTCAATATCTATTTTTTAAAAGGATTATTAAATTTAAATACATTTTTTATTCATTTCACTTTTTCTTCAATAAGGATGTTTAACCGTTTAACATATTATCATCTACACACACCATCCAGTCTCTTAAAAAACATTTGAAAAAAAGGGATGAGAAAAACAAAGCTCAAAAAAAGATTTGATATGAAAATAAACCCATTAGTCTATTTTAAAAACTACAATATCCACATTATATTTTTATGTTTTTATAATAAAAATTATCTCAAATATTGATATACTTACACATGAAATAATCTTTATTTCACAATAATTTTGAAAAAAAATAATAAGAAATAAAAAGGGTTAAATCATAATCAAGTGGGTTTATTAGTATACATTAAAACCCCTGAAAAACGTTTTCTTGAGAAACTAATCTTCCACACATAAAAAATATTATAATAATTCATAAAACATAAACTTATTTTCTTTCCTTGTGAAATAAATAGATTTAATTTTTTTTAAATAATTGAAAAGTCATATAGGTACCCTGAGACATTACTCTTACATTCAATCTTAAAATAACCCTTATAATGGAATCACCTAACCAAATTATTCCAACATATATTTGGAGTATCCTATCTTTGGTAAACACTATTACATTACCCAATACATAACAGACCTATATAAAGTTGTCCCATCATCAGATCTATATTGGGCTTACTCATCATCATATTAAATATTCAAGAACCATAAAATCAATAAAACACAGAGAAACATTAATTTAGATTATGAAAACTTATCAAATATTCTTTTCAACCCACATATACATACACTATAAGGATTAACATGAGAAAATAAATTTTACAATTCATTTTTCCTTGAAAATGTTTAGAGAGAAGCTTTCCTAGAAGAATGAGAAATAATATTTGTTTTAAAAAATATTGAAACCATATATAATATTATTTTTTAATAAAAATGGTCATATTTGTAAGTAATTTCCTTAATTATATATGTATTATTAATACATTTCATTTTATGCTCTTATAAAAATGTCATAAAAACTCATTTGAAAAATGTTAAAAATTATTCTGTGAAAACTATTCTATAGAATGTAAACTAATTATTAAAATATAATTTAAAATATATTTAATTATATTAATAATATGCCTAATATTTTAGAAATAACATGGATATGGTGTAAAAAATAGCAAAATAATTAAAACTTTTAAAATAATGTTTTATGGAAAAATATATTATATCTTTTTGTTAATTTTGAATCAAATGAAAATTGAATAATGGAACATGAAAATAATTTGGAAACCCATTAAAATTTACTAAATTAATTCTAATAGTAATAAATATGGATGTTCATAAATGAAACCATAGAAAAATGTGGTGAAAATGAAATAATTCTCAATGAAAAGGAATTGAGATAAGAAATACGTTACCTCGAGTCCAATACACCATGTAAATTCATTATAATAGGTAGAATAACATTTTATTAATTTTATAATTGATTAATAATATTTATATATTCATAATTTTTTATTGATATTTTACACTGTTTATTACAACGTGTTAGATAAAAACTAAATTGATTAAGTTATTTTTAGCCGTTTCAAGGGAGTTCGGTTTAAAATCCAAAAAAGACATTTGTAGGTTAGAAATGGTCAAATTGATAATCATTTAGTCATATAAAACATTTCAGTCATGAAATATTAAACATTTTTTTACTAAAATATAATTTTATAACCATTCATGAAATGTTGATTTAAAAATTGCATCACATCAGTTCATGAAGGTTGTAGTCCACATGTATGCACGAGTGATTTCATCATTTTCCACTAGATGAATGGGTATGAAGGTAAGTAATATATTATACTTAATTATTAATATTTATTTCATGAATATAATATATTTTCACTAAATATGTTATAATATCCATTATTGTTATTTTCGGATGAAAACAAAACATATCACTTCATGGATGTGGTAGTTCACACCTACGCAAGACTGATGTTTTCCCCATACATAAGGTGACAAAATAGATGAAAATTTATTATAATATAAAAATAATAAAATTTACACATATTTCTAGAAGCTATGTTCTTATATAATCATGGTTAAATAATATTTTAATGTTTTAGAAGAAAACCAATACACGAAAAAAAAATTGATTAAAAGTTATACCTATTCTTTTAAAACCTCCTTTGGTTTACACCATATGATTTCTAGGTTTGTCCCTTTGGGGAAAAAATGAATTGTAGGGTGTGAAGAGGGATTTTGGTAAGATACTAGTTAAGATAAATGACTCAATATATCTGAGGAAGAAAGGGGATGTGATTCCCTTTTATAAGATCGAGGTATTACTTTCTTATAATTACTCAATGATTCAAAACAATGTTATGTTTTTTTGATATTAAATTTTAACATAAATAATTAAAATTGAAAGATAAAATTATAAGGATTGAAATAATTTAATTAAATCATAAATAATATATTATTTTTTATTTTTATCACTTCTTATTTACCTTTATTAACCCACATACCCTTTTCCTGGGAGACAACATTTTTTCCAGGGTTAAAATCTATAAGCACCAATAATTAAATTGACCACATTAGTACATTTAAATAAATTGATTCAAAATAATAAATAATTTTTTGTATTTTCAATCTATTTTATTATTAAATATTTCATTTCATGTAAAAACATGAAAAAAATAACTTCAAAAAATGCATTTAAAGCCAAAAAATGTTTTTTTATCAAAATAAAATATAATGTTGATTTATATAAAAGTAATTGTATGATGTTAAATAAAAGTGACTTTGTGTTGATTTTAAAAAAATTAAAAATAGAAAAATACTTTTAATTTAATTTATTTAAAGAGAAAATGATAGTTTATCAAAAATATTTATTTTTTTTATTCTCCCCAAATCCATAATTTCCATAAATATATAAAAAAATTATCATAGAATTATTTTAACATTATAATTTTAAAATTTATGTACATTTTATCAAATTAAATTTATAAAATGGGTAGAAATTAATTATAATAACCACACAAAAAATGGTATAAAACCATTTTTCAAGTATAAAATGACATGATTCTAATTTCTTGTCTAATAACAATATTAAAATGAATGTCAATTAATTTTATTGGAAATGTAATCTAATAATATCATCTGAATAATTTATCAGTAGTTATTACTTTAATATATTTGGAAAAAATTCATTTCATACATAAAAACTATATAATGAAAAAAAATTATTTATTTCTTTCAAAATATATAATATTAATTGATAAAAAATTAATAATATATGTATTCATGTTTTTTTATTTTATTGTTTATTTTTTTAAATATCTTTCATAATTTGGTCATTCTAATTCACACTCTCTAACAAAATGACTATCTTATAACTATTATATTTAAATAATAATATTTCTATAATATATCATTGTTACATTGAGCATAGTGTTGAATGTGGTACACAAAATAAAAGGTCGTATTAAATTAAAGGAATATAAACTAAAATACTACTGTTTTCCCATAAAATCATCTAAATGTTTTGTTAGGGGAAAAGAAAAACATTGAGAAAATACCATGTCGTGTACCATTAAAATTCACTAACGTAAGTTATTGAATTCTCTAAAATAGTAGATAACATTACCAATGATGTTGAGTAACTAGAATATAGTACTATGGAACAATGAAACATCATTTAAAAAATGAAATAATGTATTAAATGTTGTCTAATTAGTGACAAAAAATTAAGAATATAGATACCATGACTAAAATGAGAAAATACCCACGGTTACCCATAACACAAGTTATTCTGAAAATTCCAAAATCTATGAGGAGTTAAATTAAAAGAATAATGATGTTATGAAAAATAAAAAGGTTATAAAAAATGGGATTAATAATTAAAATGAACATAAAATAGAAAACATCGATGAATAATTTTATTAGTCATAGTGATTTCTCTTTGACGGAAGATGTTTGTGTTATGGACTGTATTATTAAAAATACTATTGGCGAAGATACATTGCTTGAATTATGTAATTTAATAGAGGAAATTAATTGTGAGTTTGTAATCATTATGTTTATAGTGTATATAGACGAACAAATACAAAAAATGGAATAATTTAGTAGCATTATTGATTATCATAAGAAAATAAATGTGATGTGTGATCAACTTGAACACATTAGAAAAAATTGACTAAATAATTTACATGATAAGATGAATAAAAAATTATTTAAAATTATATAAGAGAGGAAAAAATTAACATAAAGTAATGGCGGTTTAGGTTAATTATGAAATATAGATAAGAATAGAATTCGTGGATATATAAAAATGGTTAGTAATAACACATTAATATAAATGATAATCTCTTTAAAAATATTAAAATGTATAATGAATTATTTTTCAATTTTGAAAATGATGGATTAGTCAAAATAAAAGAATTTTATATACTGAAATTACTTATTTTAAACCTGATTTTATGTCTTATATAGAAGATTTAAGAGGGTCTTGGGTGAATTAATTGTTAAATAAAACTAAACAATTATCCCACTAAAGAAAATACATAGTTCAGGTGTTATGAATTTTTAAATTGTGGAGGAAAACATAATAAATGTAGATAAAATAACATGATCAAAATTTATGAAATATTTTAGGTAAAAATACTAAATAGAATTATAATAGACACACACTGAAACAATGGAATGGAGTTCAATTTAAAAAATTTCCTTTAAAACGATTATATTAAATGATACTGATAGTTTCCATCAACATATCTATTTTGTTATAATCTAAATTTATCTTTTATTCAATAACTATTCCCAAAGGAACTATGTTCTGAAATTTTGTAACTTCCTTGTTCTAGGAGATCAAAATATTCTAGTCACATCCCTATACTTTATTGACAAATATTAGTGGCATGAAGATAAATCCTTAATATCGTCTTCAATTAAATGACTGAGAAAAAGTTTATTCTTGGGACTTCTTAAAATTAAATGTTCATCAATATATATTCATATATTGAGAATCTCTTAGCCATAATAGATCTAAATAAAATTATTAAACTGGAAAACTTTTAGCTTTTACAATGATGTCCTCATATTTTTAATCGTTATGATCATAACAGAAAATATATAAAAATAGAATCACTTAAGAACCTAGAAGGTTAAAAATTATCGAATGACTATTTTCGTGTAAAATCTATCACTCAAGTCATTCGTATCAATTTATATGTGTTCTCATAATAAACTCCCAAGAACAAAGCATTGTGGACATTAGGTATAACCATCAAATTGTAAAAATCTTTAAAGATATCATATTATAATCGAGTGGAAATGAATATAGTGGATCCATAATGTTTTAGAAAATATATGGTTCAGAATCAAATCATCAATTACATGTGATTTGGAACATAAAATTCTTATAAAAATTTAAAACTAAAAATACTACAAAGTAAATATAAGATCAAAAATGAATGTGTTGTTTTTATGAAAAATGGATATAGAATATATAATTTTAAGAAAATGACTATATTGAAAAAAATTGATAATAAAAATACATAGAAACTATGAATTTCATGAATAAATTAATTTATATTGAAAAATCCATCCACATTAAAACAACTTACATTAACTTAGATATTATACGAATGTTGAAAAAAATTGCACCTTATCAAACAAATATAAAATCCATGCATTTATACTCATACGTTTTTCTTATAGATTATAACATTTATCCCCAATCAAAGACTTATTTCCCTTAATTTTTCCCCCATTGTATTTGTTAGATATTCTCCCCTTTTGGATTATAAAAAATAAAACCCACAGAGTAAACAAAAATTCATAAGAAAGGTAATCTAATAAGAGTAAAATACTTTGGGAATAATAAGGAACCATCTAAGAATATGGTATATCCAAATGCACTATATTTGAATAAATTATAATGATAAGAATAATAATATTGTCAGGATTTCATAAGAATATATTATAAAGAATAAGAATTACAGAATATGGACTATTAAAATTCCATTTTATTTACAAATAAATCAAATCATAGTGACATTGTATTTTTAAGGAATATATTATTAAAATTTAATAATGTAAATTATTCTTTCCAAATTTTAGGTTCTTATATATATATATATTAAAATTATTTTATAATGTTTGTTTTTGAAGGAAATATGAGAAAAATAAAATAACTTCTATTTAGTTTTCTCATAGAAGAAATGATGTTTCACCATAATGAGTTATCACATTTATATTTAAATAATTATTGTCCTCTCTCTTTATCAATATTTTTATCAATGTGTGGAGAATAATTAGTAATAAAATGAATACTATTAATTAACATTGACTATTACCATTTTCTGTATAATTCATTTAAATATTTTTAATGCAGAGGTTTGGTAAATATATCAGCTAGTTGATTTTCAGTTTTGATGAATTTGAGAATAATAACTTTTTTTGAATGATATTGGAAGAAAATTTACCCTATATGAATATTTTTATCCTATAAGTGATGTATTAGACTATTAGATAAATAAATAGCACTGGTACTACAATAAAAATTCAGATTCAAAGTAAAACACATCCTAAAACATGTCAGTGTGTATTTTATCCAGAATACTTAAGAACAAAAAAGTTGGGATCATATATAATTGAATTCATTATCGGAAATTACAATAAAATATTGATTTTTTTAACAAGAAACTATAGGATCTCCAAGGAAATAACATGTTTTAGAATTTCACTTCCTTTTCTATCTGAACATTAATAAATAATCAACTGAATAACTATTAAGTACAAAATTAGATATGGATGCATAAAATAGTCTATGTTTTGATGTTTATTTATGGTATCATAAGATTAATTTGAACACTTTAATATGATAATATTTCAGATTATTTTTGAATCTCGGACCCAATTATGCAGAGATTATAATGTCCAATTTAATACCTATTAGGGAATATAAACTTTTGATCATTTATCTTTAATTTTTTCTCTTCTCATTTTGAAAATTTATTAAGGTCAAGCATGAATGGGGTTTGTAACAGAGTAAATATAATATAATATTTTCTAAATCCATAAAATTTAATTAAAATTTTAATATACTAATGTTGTATTAAAATAGGTCTTTATAGTTCCTTAGTTACTTGGAATAAAAAATATAGTTATGTTCTCCCATCATAATTATCTCAAATCTCCCCTGCATAAGTTCTTAAAAACTGTCTGCAAGTATTTTTCTAATGAATAGAAAATTAATGTCATGGAAATTGGTTTTTATTATTAAAAAGATGTTAAAAATTTTACAAATAAAAAAATTTCCTATCTAGAATTAACTAAACAAGATTAAAATTCATGTAAATAACCATATAATCGATTATAAAAATATCTTGAGGACTATTTATGTATGTAATGTTCTAGGGTAAATAAATAAACATGTTCTAATAAATAACTACTTTCATAACCAAGAGTATATTTAACATAGAAATTATACGAATCTCAAACATTTAAGAAGGGGATATTAACATTCCTATAAAAGTGTAAAAAATCAGATTTGTTTTGAATTAAAATTTAATATGGATTAATGAGAGTTTATATACTAGAGAAAGTTCTCTTTCTTCCACTATAGTAAAAATGGAAATTTATGATGGGAAATTATTTCATGTCGCTAATAATTTTTTTCTCTTATTATTTACTACAGGAAATCCTTTCTATTTGAAAAAATTATGTACAAATTCCCACCATACAAATGGATGGTTTATTTATGATATAAAGTGATTACCCATTGAAAATAATTGATTTTATCATTGGTATATTTATCAATGATATGAGTTTTTGCATTGGTCTCTGTCATGAATAATCAATTTGTAGGATTTATTTGTGAAAGACCCCGTCACAAATACTTTTATATCACCACCACTGCTATTTATGGAGAGTAATATTGGTGAAGGTTACTATCACAAATAGTTTTATATCGCTGCCATAGGTATTTATAGAGGGTGGTATTTGAGAAAGAACCAATCATAAATAGTTTATCACGACTAATTTAACATATATATGGATTTTGGATGATTTTTTTCAGTACTCTTCATTCGGTCCTCTCATTTCACTCTTCTCCTACATCACTCTCGTTTGTTTCATCTTCTTTTTTGTTTTCTAGTTATCTAACACTATTAGAAATGGAATTTCGTTTTAAATATTTTAAAACATAACTTTTGAGGTACTTAATTTTTTATTTTTAATCATAATGAAATTTAATTTAATTTATATTATAAATTATTTGAAATAATGAGTTCTAATTAGAAATAATTAATTGTAATCAGTTGTAATTTATTATAATTATAGACAGTTAATAAAAAATTATAAAATAAATTTTCACAATTATTAAATAATTATTTATAAATAGTAAATCACTATAATAAATAGAATTAATAAGTAATATTTATTGATAATTTACATTAAAAATTATAATTAGAAAAAAAATTAGTTTAAATTACAATGTTAATTATACTTAAAGAAATATTGTTGTAATTAGAAAAAATTATCTGTAATTAGGAATAATTAATAGTAATTATAAAAAGATAGCACTAATTAGAAATAATTAGTAAAAATTAAAAATAATTATCAATATTCAATAATAATTAATGGTAATCAGTAAAAATAGCCATATTTACTTAAAAGTAGTTGTAATTAGAAAAAATTAGCAGTAAGTAGTAATAATTAAAAGTAAATAGTAAAAATTAAGGAAATTTGTAGTAGTTAGTGGTAATTATAAATAGTAAGTGATAATAAGGAAAATTTAGTGATAAATAGTAGTAATCAGTTAAAATTGAGGTAATTAGAAAAAAATAGTTATAATTAGAAAAAATAAGATGTAAGTAATGGTAATTTGGGGGTTTAAGTAAATATTAGTGGAAATTAGAAAATATAGTGATATTTTCTAATGATTTGTAGTAATTAATAAAAATTAGTGGCCATTAGTAAGATTAGTTGTAATTAATGAAAATTTGTTTTTTAGTAAAAATTAGCAATAATTAGAAATAATTAATAATAATCTATGGTAATTTTTACAAATGGTAATTACTAATAATTTTTGTTTGTAATTACTGATAATTAGTGGTAATTAGTAAAAATTGGCTATAATTAGTAAAAACTATATGTAATTAGTAAAACATAGCTTTAATTAGAAGAAATTAGTAAATAGTAGTTGTAATTAGTAAATAATTATGAATCATTATAATCAACCGGAATCAATTAGATAAAATTAGAAATAATTAGAAATAATTGGATATATTTGGTAGCAATTAAAAACAATTAACGATTAATTTCTTAAATTTTACACTATTAGAAATAATTATCTAGAATTATTTATAATTAGCAATAATTATACACAATTAACCATAATTAAACACAATTAACCACAATTAACAATAATTAACCTCAAATATCCATAATTTACCATAATTAGTAATGAAAGGCTAACCAAGGGGAAATATGGAATAATAGAGTAGTGGGGATGATGGTGATGATGAAGTGAAAGAAATTTTGTGCCCTAGAGTTGTGATTTTTTTTAAAAGATTCAATCATTGGTAAAATTGTGGGGGATGGAATATGAAGTAGATGTGATAGATAATAATAGCATACTTAGTGGGGTTTTCCCTTTTCAATTTCAATCTCTCCTTATGAAAAAATAATGTTTTTTGATAATCATAATATAAATACTCGATTATTGGTAAGATATTATTTTCTCATAATGAGAGATTTAATTATAAAATGGAAATAATAAAATAAGAGTTCCATTTTTATCTTTCAAATATTCTTTCTCATCCATCAATTTCATGTTTATCCATTAATGTATCTTCTCCAATCAGTTTTAACCTAGGGGACCTAACTTATTTCACTGTATTTTCACCTCCAACCACTTCCCTCTATATTTCTCTTGAGGGAATAATAGAGTGGAGGGGTTTAAGGTGATGATGGTGTGAAAGAATTTTAATTACAATATGTTCATACCATCTAGTGGATATTCATTATTTGGTAAACTTATGATTCTACCAATGATTAACTCTCCTCCAAACAGGTTGAACTCAAGAGAAAGTGAATTAATTCACTCCATCTCCATCATTATCCACTCCAATACCATATTCCCTCACACACCTTGGTTCGATTTCTATTATACATAAATGGAATTAGTGGTAATTATAATCAATTAGTTGTAATTAGAAAACTATTAAATGTATTTAGTAAAAATTTGCAGCAATTAGATAGAATTGGAAAAATTTATAGTAATTTGAAATTTTTTATTTTATAACATTTTGGAACATCTCTTCTTTATATAAGGATAATGATAATAAATAAATATATTTTCCATTTTTTAACCAAAATATGGAACAAGGAATTAGAATAATATCATTATTATTATTTTATAATTTGATAAGCCAACAAAGGAATCCTAACTGTTATGTTAGAAATATTTTATATATTGATGATTTTGAAGTTTTTTTATCATTTTCATCATGAAAAATATACTTTTTCATATGTTACAATTATGTGTCATTGTAAGAAATGTTATTTGAGGAGATTTAAAATACTTGACAACTTTGGGGGACATCTATTTAATTTTGGGTTTTGGAAAGATTATATTTTTTGGTTTAAACATGGTGAATGTTGTTTCAAAGAAGATACCAATAATTTTCTTCAAGATCCATCAATGTTTTAAACATTAATATAAAAGTTTACAAGTCCTTCTTTAAAAAAATCACAATGATAATTTAAATTCAGATTTAGAACCATATATTTTTTTAGTTACTTATGTCTTATGAGGATTCCTTATATCCTGGTTGCATGATAAGAAACTTTAATGTGGTTAAAAAATGTATGGACAATAAATCATATACTGGAATGCAAAATAACTATTTTGAAGATATATAATCATTTTTTAAATCACTATTACCCAAAAGAAATGTGTTGGATTTATGTTTCTAAAAGAGCAAGATCATGGACCATAATTAAGGTCTTTGTTATCAGAAGATTAATGCTTGTTCAAATTATTCCATAATATATTATGGTTTAGTTTTTAGTTAAAGGTATTAAATGTAAAAAATCTTGGTACAAAGTGGCATAATATGGGAAGTAAAGATTGGTTCCTATTAACAAGTTGAGGTATTACCCACATACATCCAGATTATATAGTTTATTTATATCACAGAAAATATAATCATGGATGTCATTGAACAAATACAATATTCCAATTAGTAAAATATTAAATCAACATTGTGAGGGTTATTCATGGGAACATTTTTATAAGGTGCATCTATATTTTTTTTCATAATCTTATAACATGTGATTATATCTTTAAATTATTGGTTTCTATCTATTTGGTTCTTATAGTAGTCAATATTTTTATTGAACCATATTTTAACTCCATACAACTTACCTCCTTGGATGATGATGAATAAACCATATATCTTTTTGGAATTATTAATTTTATAACATACAAAAAAGAATATTTATGTTTATTTTATGAAACTGTTTAATGAACAAAATTTATTATGGAATAATCGTGTCAGAACATATTATGTTGTTTTGGAACACACATTACTAATGAAAGATACATTATTATAGACAATTAGTGACATACTATATGTGATGGTATCTGGATGGAGTACAAATGGTCCAAAATCAATTCAATACTATATTAGTGGAAAAATGAAATTATTGTCATAAATGGTAGGAAAACAAATTTTTTTCAACTTCTATAATTTATTTATTCTTAAAGACCATCCTAATTGAAAAAAAATAAATAATTTCAGAAGATGGACAATTGAATGAGATGGAACCCCAGTAATGATATCTTGTTTTTATTTAAAATCTATTGTAACTTCATTACCTCCCATTAACATTTTGATGACTATAAACATACAAAAAATATATGGATCAAAAAAAGATCACAACTGGATAAAATATATTATATTTCAGGATCTACCATATTTTTCTGATTTTATGGCATGTAACTTGTTAAATTTCATTAATTTTTAGAGTAACTATTTCTATAGAATATTTTTATACAGTTTGGGGAATACCTAGTAAGCCTAAAGGTAATATAAATCTATGTTTGGCTCTTTAATAAATTTTCTGGCATCCAGAACTTGATTTATTTGAAAATGATAGATCATATAATTCAATAAAGACCATAGTGGCTTATATAATTTTTATTTAAAATTGTTTATTATTATGCCATTGGATTCACGATTTGAGGTTATCGTATGATTATGTTTCCAGTTTGTCTCAATGTGTCATAAATAGTCATATTACCAAATTTAAAATTTGTTATTATCATTTTATAAAGGAAACAACATTACCAATTAGATTTATATATATTTTTTGAATTCTTTGATTTGGGAAGATCTAATAAAAATATCATATTTTTTTGATTAATTTCTATAATGATAACCAATTGTGATGAATTGTGTAGGATGAATGAAGATATTGTTTTACTTTTATGTTAATTGGTAAAAACAATATCAATGGCTTTCCATGATTCAATGGATCATTTGATATTAAATTTTATATATGAATAAAAATCTATAGTGATAGTACATTTCTAATGGATGTATAATTATGATAGTTGCATGGAGGGATTCATGAAAAAATAAAATAAAAATATAAATATTAAATGGTAAATTTAGGAAGATTATTTGTTGGAGGAAATTTATTTTTTATACTCCCATTTTTTCCAACCAATAAATTTTTCAAAACAAAACTGAATGGGTGATAATGAGGTAAATGTTGAAGATGAAAAGAACATTCAATTATTAGTTTCTAATCTTATTGAATTGTTTCTGGGTGGTGTTCCAGAATGATGTATTTCAAATGATGGACACCACAAGGGTCATATATACGTTTTATTCAACGATGAATAAATGGATCAATTTGTATAGTGAGTTTTATTTCCCCTAATTTCTTTATATTTTTTCAAAATTAAATTAATAATATTTTATTTTAAAATTATATGAAGATCATATGAAGAAACAATTTCCATAAATTACACTAGCTTCTCTAGAATAATGTCGATAGTATAATTTTTCCTACTATTTTAAAATACTATAAAGGTATATTATTTATGGTTTCAAATATATGATAATAACATTATTTTTTATCTTGCTATTTTTATTAAAATTCTTAGGTATCATAAAATTCCAATAATTTTGATAGTATATTCTGAGTGTTATGTAACCGACCATCCAAAATGGTTAAATTATATAATGAATATATTGTGAATGTTTTTCAATTTAACACTTGTGAATAGAAAATGAATATTGGTGTTTCCAAGACTGAATATTATCATATATAATATGATGTTTAATTTTATGGAATTCTAAGTGATATAATTAATCTATTTTATAAGGGATAGAATTATCTAATAATATTTATATTACACTGGTTTGAATCTGATAAAGTCATTCATGTTATCTTCCATATAGAATCATTGAGTTAAAATATAAAATTTTACTTGAAATAAAAGAACCATATATATCGGATCATCATGCACATCAAATGTATTATTCAAATTATTGTGTTTCATATAGGTTGTGAAATGACTATTGAAGGATTATAAAAATAATATCTTATAAAAAAATTATGAATCATGTATGTGGTTCTTATAAAGAGAAAGGAATTGAAAACTTTCAATAGAAATATACAAATAATTAATTTCCACGAAGTTACATGAATATTGATGATGAAACCCCACATATACAGGACAATGGTGGTGATGATATTAACGATCTGACAAATGGACTTGAAATAACATGTGATGATAAAGCAGATGATCCAATAAAAATTAAGGATATTGTGGATGGAGATGAAGATAATAATAACATTATATACAATGATTATGATAAAGATGAATAATGATGCAATTTCATTCTGGTTAAAGTAATAACATATAAATATATAATACTCATTTTTAAAATTTTGACAACATTATTTTTTTTATCAGATGGCTCGTGGTGATTTTGATAAGATGTTACATAGCCTTGAAGAATCTTTTCTTCCTGGTGATGAGCTGGATGCTTCATCATCCAACCCTTAGGTTGATATTAGTTCCTTGTTGACTCAGAGGGGTCAAGGTATTGTGATATCGATGATTACCAACATCAAAATAATTATTTTTATCCACACATGAATAGGTATGCTAAATGGTGTATTTTAGATAAACATCATTAATTATCATTAATTTTAATTAATTAATTCATGTACAAATTGTTTTAGTATTTTTACCATTTCAAATAGTTATTCACATATAGCTATTGGATAGTGGAGTGAAATTATTCAGGATTATTATTTTGGACCATGGGTGATTTGGGATATGATTTTTATTAATATTTGTTATCAAATGTTTGATCATTGGATGGTACAATATTGAATAATTATAATTTTGATATTTTAATAATTATTGACTTACTATTATTAATTATTTCTATAGTTTATGGTATCCCATCATATATAACAAGGGAGCCTCAACTTAAGAGGCCTAGGATATTTTAATATATAAATGTTGTCGTCAGGTTTTATACAATTTGAGTAGGAGAGCCATGGACAAAGTTGGATCCATAGTTTTTGACTAGTCATTCAAAATCCATCAACCTAGTTACAAATTATCTCAGTATTGGGATGGATTATGATCATACTATATGTGAGATTGTTTTCATAGTAGATCATCTTTAGGTTAGTAGAATTGGGGGAGGCAGAATGTCAAACATAGAGATGGTATTCATACATTCAATAATTATCAATGAAATATTGTATGCAATTTAATTTATTAATTTATATATAATTTAAGTTTTAAATGTTTATTTATATTCATATAGGTAGTTGAGCACACAATGTTTATATATTTTTATGTGTATAAGAGGATATACATTGATCCTATTTTTAGAGAGATTATTGGTGGTCAATATTATCGTCAGTATAATTTTTTTGAGTTTTTAATGTAACTAATAAAATATTCTACAATTTTACATTCAGATTAGAGTTGAATGAGTATTATGAGGCCAAAATTTGTACACACATGATGAGAGTCAGGTTGAGACTAAGGATCAAAACACTAATACACTTGATTTGATGATGTAGCATGGATGCAAGCAATATGGTATATTATTGATAAAGATCGAGTGGTTGGTATCTATTCTTTATTGATTCCAAGAAGTTATTATATTACCACTCTATTGTCATAATCCATCTCTAGGGTACCTAATGGGAAGTAATCATCATCATCTGATGAATATGAGGAGAATCATTGAGCTCATAATGAGGTTATAGAGACACACATATGGAGTATAGGGAGCTTTGTAAAAACCATAAGGTTGTAGAGGAGGAGGAATGAAATAAATGGTTGGAGATGTAGTGCGAGTAGATGATAGAGTACATGTGATGACTGGCATAGTGTATTGGGATATAGTTCCCTCCACCACATCTTCCAGATGACCCAACACCTCCATAGTGATTAATTATTTCAGTTGAAAAATATACTTATGATAATATTTGCATTACCATATAATGTTTAATATTATTATTAATTAATAACTTTATAGTTTTATATATTTGGTCTTTTAATTTTTTTTGGATGCTTGAATATTTTTTTATTGTTTTTTAATTTTTTATTATTTTTTATTAATTTATTAACTTATTAATTATTTATTTTAATTTTTTATAAGAGAAAAATATCATGGCAATATATTGTTTGGGAAAGAATTTGTATTCTTTTTCAAATTCTTTTCAATATATAATCGGTGAAACATATTTGTAACAGGAGAAATCATTACTATATAAAACTTTTTCCTGATTGGATCCCACTGTATATAATTTATTTTCCTATATTGGTCATATAATCTATATTATAGATTATAATACATAGCAATTATTTTAACTATATTCTGAAAAATGGTTCTACTATCATCAAAATTATTTTAGAAGACACATTTATCTGCTATAATAAGAACATTACTAATAATATCAATAAAAATTGTTTTTTTTCAAGTTGATTAACATATTATTGTGTTGAAATTATCAAATAATCATTATACATCGAATCATTTTCAATATAGGTTCAATTTGATATTAGAATGAAATATGTTCCCACTAATACCATGAATAAATTCAAGTTCTGAAAAGATGATATACACAACCAATGATATTATCAATGGGATAATCCCTTTAGATCACATATTATCTATGTGAAAATAACATTTTACTTTCTCTAATAAATGACCATATTCCTTTAACATTTCATCCATATTGATAGTAATTTGTTAAAATCGCCCAATTTTAAAAATAAATCACTGGGGGTTTCAAAACCTTTATCTGTATTATTATTATATCCTAAACATTTTAACATTAGTTAAGGATAAAAATCATATAAATTAACATGTACATTTTAATCAAAAATACAAATACATCTATTAAAAATATTATAGGCCTTATATATGATATATTATAGAAGATAAATTCATTTATCGACATTTAAATAAAATTATAATATTTTATCTATAGTAATTAGAAAAACACATTGTATCTATATCCCCTTGAAAATCCCAAAGTAATTATTACAGTATTTATTTTTTATACGTTTTCTATCAATTTTTTTAATTTTTTTATTAATGATTAATGATTAAGTAATTAATACAAAATTTATCATTTTAGAGTTTATGAGTCGAGGTGGATTGATTAATTATTCAAAAGATAAAATTTTTCAAAAATAAGAAATTACATCAATGGAAGATAGTTAAGACTATGGTTGTTGAGTTAGTAAAGAAGATGTAATTTTAAAAAATTTATTATGTTTGGGAACTTCAAATAATGAAATAATTTTGAAAGAATATTTTTATCAAGATGTTTGTTGAATTCAAAAAGTCATAGAGTTTGTTTAAGTGTTTTTATAATTGAAATATGAAGGAATTTTATATTGTTAAATAATATATTTTTCAGGGATTATGATTTTCCAAGAGCTAAGAAAGAAAAATTGTTGGATCCTCCATAAAAATTTTGGATATACTAATAAGAAATAATTTTATTGAGGCCTAGAGAACTCTGAAATGTATAAGATAATTATTTCTTATATAGTTGTTATCTATTTAATGGACTAGTGATATTTCCAAAAATTTATTAGATGTTAAATTATAATTTTGTTACACCATTGTTTATTTAAAAAATATATTAGATAAGTTTTCTTATCAATTTTGATATAATCTAGGTTGAATTAATGAGAAAAAAATAATCAGAAGTAATGTCTTTGATATATTTGGACGATAATGCTTATTTTGGAATTACTGGAGCGATGCTAAATATTTTGATTGATGTAAATACCAAGTAATAGAGTAGTAACAGTGTAACTAACTAATCTAAATATTTAATAATCGTATATATGTGGAATCTATAGCCATCAAAATATACTAGTGATCAAAATCATAACATTGATAGCTGATTTGACTGAATGATAATCATTAGAAGCTATAATCCATCAAATAATGAGGTGATCAAATATTGAGATAATCAAATACATGATAATCTTAGATATCGTAACCTATAATTTGATCAATCTTGAAGATAAATAAAAGGGGTTATAATGTAATATAATAAACAATTTTATATTTATTTCCATTCTCTAAAGGCTATATAAGTTTTTTTATGAGGAATAGGAAATAAAAAATGAAATCGATGGATAAGGTATATAGAATTTTAAATACAAGAAGATTCCAAGAGAATTTATATCGACATTATGTTAAATCAATGTAATTTTTATGAGGTTGGGATGAATTTAAATGATACATAATTCACAGAGGGGAATTCATGATTCTAGTTATGTTTTGTGGATGTTTCGAATAATGTTTATACCATGATTTTTGGGAACTTTGATACTATTTTAATTTGATAACTATAGAGAAAATGATGGTAATTGAATCATATTTGAGGATTATAGAAAATATAGTGCAATGAAACTTGATTTATTAGATAGAGGATGGTTTTATAAAATAATGGTGTCATTTTGAGATATGTTTTAATAATAGTGAGAGAAGATGATAATGATATCCCAACTTTCAATTTCAGGATTATGCATGTGGATGAGGAAGAATATTTTTGATTTTAGATAATTTTAGAGTTGTAGTGAAATTGACTAAAATCTATAAGAATTCCATGTTTAGATTCTGGATGTTGTAGTTACAGATATTAATGTTTCAGATAAATAAATTATACAAATCATAATAAAAATATTTTTTTTATTTTTAATTAGTTATTAAGTTATGACTATTGAATAAGTGAGAAATTTTTCTTTTCATAGAATTTGTAAGTATGATAGGATAATTGGTTCTTTTAGAGGTATCGTGATGATTGTGTGATCATTCAAAATTCATTCGGTTTTCCAATACAAAGAGAAGAATCTAGTATATTGAACTAATGGGAGACTATACATGTTTTTAGAAGATATCAAACTTTAATTAACATGCATCATAATGTGAATATCTATACACCTTTCTAAAATTAGACACATTATGGAGTAGGTTTCTATATTAGTAATTATCCTTATGAAAAAACCATTGACTTGAATTTATTTTTTTTGGCATTTGAGAATGGTTGAGAAATAATGTTTTAGTGGATCAGGAAATAAAAATACAAAATGGGTATTTTATTTTATAGATATCATAAAATAGTACCTTTAATTCACCCACCCTTTAATTGGTATAGTAATTTTTTAAGCACATGAACTAGTTGTAGAGAAACCAATGTTCCCTATGAATGATCCTTACATTGGTTGAGATAGATGATCCTAACTTGGTAATTATTTGAGTAATTTATATATTGGATGGAAAAATTATAATTAATTGAAGAATATAATGTTGCCTTATATTGTTTAACATTGACTAAATGCGGTTTATACATATATTCCAGTAGTTCAAAAAAATAATAAAAAAAATTATCAGACGAATTTTTTTCTAATAATAGAAACATGTTTGTTGTTGAAATATTGATGAATGCTATTCTTGTGTCATTATCTGACAAAGTGTATACAATTTTGAAGTGTTTGTATGTAGATAAAATAATTTAGAGAAAAAATGAAATCTTTTTTGAATGGAAGGAAACATTTTAGGAAGAAAAGCCACAAATTTAGATAAGAAACATTTAAGATTGGAGAATAACTAGTGAGTATACTATTGATGATTAATTCATAAGATTAAATGAAATAATTAGCAATATTATTGGTTTTAAGGAACATTTAGAAGATTACACTTCATCATGAAGTTGAAGAGAATCTTCAATGAAAAATTTAATTCTAAAAATTATACATTGAAATATTGAGATGATTTATCTCTTGATGGATTGAAAAATATTCCTTGTTTAATATGATATGTGGAAATGTATAAAATTTAAAAATAAAAATAAGAATAAATAATTATTTTACTCATGATAAATCACAAAAACAATAATGAGGAAGATGAGTACCTATGAATATAAAATGACAAGCGGGATAAAGTTGATGAGTACAAGGGAATTAGGTCAACTATCTCAATGAATATTCAAAAAATTAAAAGATATGTATAAAGATAAATTCTTATATAAATTTTTTAGTTGTGGTGAAACCATATTGTTTTTAATAAATTATTAAAAGGATAAAGGGGTGACATTGGGTATAATTACAATGAACATGAACATTAGAAAAAAATAATATAAATGATCATATGATATTAAAAATTTAAATAACGGTAAAAAAAATATTATAAAAAAGATAAAAAGAAGTATTCCTTGAAAATAAGAGGGAGACTAATTCATTGAAAGTATTACATCAAACAAAGATGTTATTGAATGGTTTCAGACTATATTGTTCATGTGGAAATATATAAGGAATTTTTAAGTAGTAAAGAAGATTAAGGTGGAAATACTTACATGGAACATATGTTGAAGATGAAAATTGAGGCATTACATGATCAAAAATATAAATTCAAGAAAGAGGTCAAAATATTAAATAAATAATGTTTGAAGAATATTGATGGGATACAATTTATTCTCAAAAAGGACAAAAATAACTTTGATAAAATTAAAAATATCAACGTGGAAGTTCTAGAATAAGAAAAAAATGATGAAATACCATGATGAATGACATAAAAAATGTTTCTCAACACAGTAGCCTAGGCTTATATGATAAAATAATTGATCCGGCTTGGCACTATTAACAAATAGAATTATCGATTCCCATGGGAAGTAAAATAGTCTATGAATCAGAGTAAACAATCATTGGAATTATTTTCCCCATTAAATTTGAGAAATACATAGTGTGTCATTTAAAAAAATCACAGTCTATCTATATGCTTGACATCCACACAAAATTATATGCCAAAAATTAAATATACTAAAATTAAAGGGTCACTATAAACAAATATAATCTTACTCATTCATATTTAACTATTAAATCATCAACCTATGAATATAAAACCTAGTCTAATAAAATATACTAAATGAAAATAAAATATAGGTTATCTTGGCCATTACAAACACAATTGAATATGATAATAAAACATGAACCAACAAGAGAAACACCTGTATGAAACCCATGATAGATCAATATAACACAACACACCCACATGTGACCCTAGAAAGTGATAATCAAACTTGAAAAAGAACTGAAACATTGTATAAAACGTGATAGATTTATAAATGAAAGCACTTCTATATAGAATTGTTTGAGATAATATGGCTCGTAAGATATTACTAGATAGTATATGAAATTCCTTATATGATAAAACTGAAAAATTATAGTTTGAAATACTGTTAAAATAATGGTTTTTATTTTTCACAAGAATGTAGTGAAACCAAATATCATACTTTTTTTATGAGAATGAAACCTTTTTTAAATGAAAGTATGCGTAATCTCCATCTAATATCAAAATTAATCAAAATCAAATTAATGGTCTTTACTTGTAAATAAAAAATTAAATCATTGTCACTAATTTTTAACCTTTTAAAGCCAAATAAAAATAGAAATAACCATTTCAACTTAATTGAAAACATATTTATCAAATCATAAAAGAAACCAACTGAACAGTAAAGAACAATTGAGAACATTAGAAAGATATGATATATCAAAGTAGAATAGATAAAGTACACAATCCAATGGTGTCTTATCAGTACATGAAATAGGGTATAAAAAAATATGTAATGGGAATCCCCAATACCGAGTCATCAATAATTGAACAAGTGATATTAGGAACTCCATGGTATTAAAGTGATAGTACCCTAACAATACATAAACATTCATTACAATACAAGACCAAATGACTAACAAATTTCCATCAAAACCATCGAATAATACACAAGACTATCCCACTCTACAATCATTTGATGAACTCACCATATTTTATTCCTTCATAATAAAGTGGATACTAACCCACGTGTGTTACGAACTACTGTAGAATAAATCTAGGATTCCCATTTAGATAACCATGTTCCTGTGACCAATCTAATATGTAGGTGGGAACAAAATAAATACAAGATCAACATATGAATTAATAAAGAATAAAAATAAAATATCTCTCTTATACAACACCCTAATATGACAAAAATACATTTTTATATCATCAAAACATAAAATAAATCAATATCTGATAAAGTGATTAAGTATATCCAATTCATACCCAAGTTATAATAAGGGGAGTCTCATGAGAATCAAGAAAATATTATACAATGTTTAAAATGGGGCATTTACGAAATATGAATCTTGGTACCAATTTTTTTCACATCCCATTAATTATATTTTTAAACATCCTTTATAAAATATTTTTAAAAAGACCCTTTAAAATCAAGGATATTTTTAAAAAACTTGATTCCCATCAGTTAAAAATTTTAAATATGGATTATTATATCATTTAACAGTAAAAACATTTTAATGTTATTTGTAGGGTTTTATATAAATACATGGAATTTAAATTTTTCCAGTTAAAAGATATTAGAAAACTTCATAAATATAATCATTTATTACATGCTTAAAATCCATGTAGAAGATTAAACAAATCCATCTTGTATATCAAACATAAATATAGATTTAGAAAAAAAATATTTTATAAAGCTAAAATGTCACATAAATTTCCAAATAAATAAATTTTATAGAAACGACTAGATTAAATTGGATGAAAAACAAGCAACAATATATCTGCTTCAACAGGGAACACCTAAGTAAAGATTAATCACCCTCTATGAATCCTACGATATGGTAACCTTATGTTAGAACCAACCTAAAACCCTAAATAAAAACATACACTATATTTATAGTTTTCGAGGAAGAAAAATTATAATATGGATGGATTTATAAATATAGAAGAATCCAAAGGTAGAGAATGTGGAAGAAATTCCTTGCAATTCACATAAAATCCATATTGAATAAGACTCAATGTAGAGAAAGTATGAGGATCTCCCATAGAGATCCTTGGAGATATTCACTATAAAATGGAAATGGATGGGGGATATCGAGTTAAAATGTGAGGGGTCAAATAGTTAATCCCACTTTTTTAAAACAAATAGTGTATAAAAACACAATGATGTGATCCCACTGGTGTTTAGGTGTTCTCACTGTTTTGACATCTTTTTATTATTGACCTCCATGTTACTGAGTGGTGGTTCAAAACAATTTGGTATCCAAAGAAACCAAACCGCAGACCACCATGGTGAGAACCTATATTCTATAAGGTATAGTCACCCTACAAAAATAATCCTTTGAATATCCCCATGTTCTCAAAATAGAAAACCATGAATAGACAAACCCCATGAACCCTATGCTTACCACTATAGTTTGACATCAATGTGATATTATGTAGCATCTTTAAATACATGTATGTAACTTCATGGACCTCCCAAAACACCTGAAAGAACGTAAAACATTTATAATAATAAATAATCATAAAATTATGAAATATTTTCATGGGTGATTCAGAATTATCCCCACCATGATATGTTTTAACCAAAAAATTATTTTCACAATGATAAAAGTTACTATAAGTAAAGTATCATTACCAAATAAAAGATCCAAACACAATCCAACATCAAAACCATGATTCTAAAATCCTAAAATTGACTAAATCCCAAAAACCATAGACATCACATACCACTTCATACCATAACAAAACCATGATCAATATAACAAAATCCATAGGAGAATTTTGATATGAAATAGGTCTACCCAAAACTTTTAATTGTTATATAATATAATAAATAATAGAGATAATTACTATAAGGAGACCACTAATAAAAAAATAATCCTATATGGAATGCCCAATATAAGTAAACCTTCCATCAAACATATGAGATCATACAAAATTCACTATTCTAAAATCATTGAGAAAAACAATCCAGAATAACAAAATACACACAAATTGATTTAATCAAAATAATCAATGTATCTTTCAACCAAAAAATAGAAAATGTATAAGCCACCAATAACTACATAAAAAATAACTTGAGCTATAAAACACCATAAGGAAAAGATATTACTATTATTTTATAACTCTATATCTTTTAAAACCTAAAAAAATTAGAACCCACATGTGGTAAACCATATAAAGAAAAATTTTCATAGTAACCCAAGGACAGATATAATGATTTTTCAATTCCTCCTATCAATAAATCATCAACATCTCAACCAATATAAGAAATATATACCACAAATATAAATATTCCACCTATACAATATAATCATAACTATAGAGAATCCATCATTTTATATAAAATAATCAATATATACCAAAAGGAAACATACAATTAAAATTCATCAAAAACATTAATACGATCCAATCTATAAAAAATAGAAATAACAAAAATATGTAACTAGAAAATAGAAAAAACTCTCAATCCCAAAAAGACCCCAGAATATTTCTGAATCATATTGTACAAGTTCATTAAAGGTGTCCCAAGAGAGAAAAATATTGATATTTCCTCTAATATTTATAACATGATGGATCAAAGTTCCGTTATATCTATACTAAATTCACATGAGAGATCTATTATAATCCAGTGAAAAACTGTGATCCTTGTATGATCGACCGTCATCAACTTGATCCTCTAATCTTGTCTCAACTATCATTATCTTTACACTTGATTTGTCACTATTATTATTACGTGGTATAACTTATATATCTACTATAACTAGTTTACTAGACTAATTTTCTTCCACCAGCCTATCCCTCCTAAATATATCTTTAAATATTTTTGTTCTATATTCATGAACAACTGACATGATACTCATGTGAATACCAGCACTAAGTAAATGATCTTTCATAGTCATTGATGGCCATATCGAGAGAGAAGATCATCATATATGAAAAGCGATCAACTTACACATTCATAATATTCTAAACCTATTAAAGGGTTAATAAATTGTGATTTTTCTATACCATTAAATATCCATGAAAAAAATGAATTAAAATCTACATGAATAAATATTAAGACATGGTCTCATTTACTTATACGAAGTAGTAAACTTCCACCACACTTTTCTTTGTCTAATAATAAATCCAACGGTATATCACATCCTATAACATTTATTTATACTAGTAGAATTTCGGATTATAGAAATATTGTGTTGCTACTTCCACAGTTCATCAAAAAATTGACCCTCAAAAAATGGTGGTGAATTCATATTCATGGTGTATAATATAGAGTACATGAGAAAATAATATTCTGAGTCCAACACTCTTTTTGGATTCTATGTAGAGTCCAAAAATGAAGGGATATCTTATAAATGATATGAGGATAACCTTAGAGATTATTCTATCACATAATTCGTCTATAAATTTTCTTGAAATTTCTAGTCTGCATTTTTTAAAGAAAAAAGTCGATTCTAATCAAATCATGCCTCATAATTTAAATAAAATATACTCATTATATACTAAGGTAAAAATCAAGAAACACAATTCCTCAAAAATTGAGCACATCATTAACACATCCCCAAACGTTAATTTTTATTTTAAAACCATGTATATCATATATATGCTTTGAATATACTTTTAATAATGTATACAATTTGATAACTAATATTCTTTCTTCTTTTTAAATAAACCATTATTGTAAAAATACCTCAATTCATTAAATAACTAACTTAATCCTTTTAGGATATTTTTAAAATTTAAAATATCTTCCAAAATCAAGGGGGCCCTTTTTAATGCATTAACATAAAATCCAACTTTTATATTAATTTTTATCAAATAATATATTGAAATAAACAACCTTATGAAACATTCTAAAAGAATCAAAGATTTTATTTATTAAAAAATTAACCATAGTTTTTTTTTGAAGAACCATTTTAAAAAAATTTCCCAAAATAAAACTATAAAATAATAAATAAATAAAAAATCATTAAATTACCTAAACATACCATCCATATCAACAACAATAAAACAGTACAAAAACTACATTTTAGTTCTTCCCCAATAGGTTTGGAACACATTAAGATCAGTATAAAACATATTGTGGTCAAAATAATAAAATTTAGGAGAGATTCAATGTTTTTCAAGATTTATCCCACATAGTTTATCAGTGTATGTACCTACCATACAATAGAATATGTAGATTCTTTATAAATATCTTTTTAGGGTCCCCCATGATTATCCATACCTAGTGATCTAATAGTGCGGCTCTAGTTCCTCTTCCAATTTGACCCCAAAATTTTATATAATCTCCAAAATCACTTTCAAAGCTCATCGAGGATTCAAATAACATTTCACCAATAAAAATACATTAAGACCATTCAAAATAGAAATCAATATCTATTAATAAAATTCATTCCACCCATGGAAACTCCAGATTCTGATTGAGAAAGAGTTAACTAGACTCTCCTTACACATACCTCTCATGTCACGATATACCTTGATATAAAATATTAGATTTAAAAACTAATAAGATAGATCATTGAGAACTTATTCCTTCGAAAAACATAGTCCCTCATACAATTTTGAATGAAATGACATAGGATGGCCTGATATGTCACTCTACATGGCTATCCAATATCCCTGAAGGGGTATCTCAATCAGTGTGTGATGGAAACTTGTTCCTGGGAATCAGGGGAAATACATTTTGGATTTCTTTCCCCCTTGGATAAGATTAAATACCCAAAGGATCATTTTATAAAAAATTATGGCATGATTTTTCCTCTCATATCCAAAAATTACACATGGAAAACATTCAATAGAGATAGTGTCATTGAAGAACCTATAATACAACTCTTAGATGATCAATATGATCCTCCACCAACTTCGAGTATATCAATATTCATCAATGAACATGAACATGAAATGATCTCAGAATTCACATAGCATAGAGTTCAAGATCCCGATGAACACAACTAGTGTATTCCTGAAACCAAATTACATGAATACAAACTCAATGTGCACGTACCTACATCTGATGGCAGTATTTGGGTTATCTTTCCCCTTCACCCTCATCGGATGATACCCAAACTGCATATCGATATTAAAAAACTAACATTCATCTCTCGTAGAAGTACTAGGCTACATGTTTGTCCCAAACTCCACATCACATCGAAGGGGTAACATCAAAACCTCCTTGGAAATTATATACAATAAACACCCTTAAACATCTATAACCTCCACCATGATATCCTCTGTTGATTCCATAAAAAAATAATGCATCAAATAATGAAGTGGCTCCACACACTAACTGCCCAATTTACAACCATACTTGCTAATAAAACCCACACGTTGTCTATCCCGATATGAGGACATGACTATCATCCAGAATAATTCGATAAAATATTGTGTATAATACTTCGAATAAATTTCATGAATTTTTTCTTAAGCTTGAATATAATGTATTAATAAATTGTTATGGGTATGATGTGCCCCCATCATCAGTCTACACCCCTGACACAAATCAAACATGCTAGAATGACCTAAAACTAGAATATTAAGCATTGGGGGAATGTGAAGCCTCTCTAAATATAGTCCAAGATAATGGACTACACAGAGTGAAAAATTGATTTTAAATCTCCCAAATCCAACAAGTCATAATAATGTGTGGACTACAAGCTGATCATTCCTCAAATTATCTCCATCTCCTCAAACTATGATACCTATTCTATGTGAAAATGACTAAGGCCATATCCTTAAAAAATATTCTGAAAACCATGTCCATACCCCTGATTAGATTTAGGTCCCTAAATATGAGGAACATCTTTATATTGACCTATAATCACTCGATCTCCCCTTGGTGGAGCATAATCCTGCTTCTGAAATGGACTCAATAAAAAAATGAAACTAAGGATGGCACTTAACATAAATACCTCCACCAAAATGATCCAAAAGAACTTATGAGCCCTAGTTCTAGAGATTTCCATGAACATGACATACACAATATTTTAGTTCCAGGTATACATTAACTTTAAAAAACCACTACTCGAGTAGGTTGAAAAAGAAATCTACTCAGGTCATATCCCTAATGGTTATGACCTCAATGGACATAATACTAAAGACCAAACACTGACCACTCTACTTCTCAAGGAACCCTATTGATTTACAACTCATAGTAAACATAATTACGAGTTCATAATCTTGATAAAATACTCATTCTATTGAACCTCAAGATACATTAGAAAAATAAACAGAGTAACATTGTACTAGATAAGTGGATGGATAGACTCCTCAAGATGATGGGATAGGACTCATCATCTATAAAAATATCTAGTAAAAAACACATAAGGTCCTTGAACATGATTCCCAACTCTTACTCCAACATAATCCCCTAATGAATTGGAAGAATCTCATACCTCTTCAGTTCCTTCGTGTTTGATGAATGTAACTCCCCTCATTAAACTTTTTGAAAGTTTACCCATAGAACATATTCCTCATTCCGCTCACCCAGATGAAACATCCACCATTAATGCATAACTCCATACATATAACTAACTGAAATAAGTAACTCATAATCCATAGGGGTTCTAGATAAAACTAAACTCTATATCATGATCCTCTAACTAGATCTCAGTCTCTATATATAAAAAACATCCTTCATACTTCCCTAAAGCATGCCAATGAATATCACATAAAGAATTCTTGCAAGTCTTATCCTCTTATTTTGGATCAACCATACAATGATCAACCAGATCGTATTTCCAAACCCCAACTCCCTAATATACATATGAATGATGTCCATGAGCCATTATAGAAAGGGAAAAAATAATTTAATAAGATTTATATCATTGAATTTTTTATAGATTCATTTTAAATAACTTTATTCATTTTAACCATGCTTAAACAACCCAAATCAATCCTGAAAACAAGTTATTATAATGAATGTACATCTTCTTAGTATCTAACCTACAAATAGGTCCATGTCACTTAGTTTTTCAATATTCTCAGAGTTAGTGGATTGGATCACACGAGTCCCAAAAATCCCATGTGTAAGATGGTCTCTCTAGCTCATGTAATCCACAATGTAAACTGACATTGTTTCCATACCAACCAATTAAATCCCCAATATGTGTAACTCCATACTACATCCAATATCTCAACCATCACCTATGATACCACTCTATCATAACCCCCTTTGAAAAAAGTTACTATGTAGTAACCCCAAACCCAGTATCCTGAAGGCAATGTTTTCTTTATTATAGTGGCATAAGATATAAGGAAATGCATCCAAAGGGACTGAATACTTTGAAGTCTTGGTAAATTAGATACATACATAAGTCTTTTTTTACATTTTAAAAACATATTACAACTTATTTTTTTTAGAATTACATTATTCCCTCAATAATATATTTTTATATCAATGATAGTATACTTCATGGATCCTTGAAAAAAGAAAATAAAATAAGGGTGGTATTAAATGCTAAGATATGGTTATGTTCAATAGAATATATCATGAATAAAAAAATATTAATAAATATAGAAATGTAAATAAATAAACACACATTGCATTTAATCCATAACTCGGATATCCTAATTACATAAGGCATAATCAATAATGGTAAGGTAAATAAATGAAATCAAATTTCATTAAATCAATAAAATTAATATTAAATGCATCCTAAGATAATATCATTGTGAAAATATCATGGATAATTAAAACTGAATACATAATGAAAGAAATTCATAATAATTGGAGATAGTGATCTCATGAATAGTGATATCTCTATCATGAATACCTTTCATAAGAGTGTTGAAAACTACTGGTAAAAAACATTTTTGTTTTAGATTACTTATTTTCCTATTGAGACCACTAATTCATTGAAGGGATATATGATTATAGGCCCCACCCATCACTTAATGTATGATCACATCCTTTTCTAGAGTCCTCTAGGGAATGTTTTCTTGTACTTTTTGTGGGTTTTAAGTACATTTGTTTTGTATTAGTTGATTGGGGTGAATTTTGGTGAATTTTTATGAAAAAATAACAAACATTGGGATATTCACTATTTGTGCATGGTTTTAAAAAATGTGTGACTAAAATTTTCCAACTGTGAAAACCTAGTTAGGGAGGTCTAACGATTGGTGCATGGTTTTCCCTAACTGTACAGCCCTATTCAAGAAACTATGTGCGTAAGATTATTTTATCTAAAAGTTTTTTAAAACCACATGAATCCCCAAGACTCCCATATTTTGACCATTACAAGAGCCTTCTAGAGGGATTCTGTGGTTATTCAGATAGTTTTATTTAAGATCAAAATCCCATATTGAATATCCCCTCTCTTCCTTGTAATTGGATTTCATCCCATTATTTCCCGCGTTCATTCTTATATCATTCCAAGATATTTTCATGGAATATTTACACTGTTTCCATGGAAATTATAGTATGAGATTAATCTAGATATAGGATTGTGGATCTATATCTAGATATACAAGATCATGATTCCTTTGATCTTAATTTTGGTATATGGATTTAGATCCAGATCATGATCGATGACATTGTGCAGCTCAGATTTTGGGAATTTTCATTGGGATAACATCCTTCAATAAAATAGGGTTGGTGGCCTAAACCAAACTCCAATAGACATTTATTTGAAATTTGAATGTGAGTTTATAAATTTTTTAGATTCCCTTGATGATTTATTTCCTAAATCGAATTAATTTGGATTGTGGATTTGACTTGTAATTACCTTGGTGATCAATTGAAAATTGAATCATAGAACAAAAAAGGGGGTTTCCCAAATATATATTTGTTTTGGATATTGGTTTTGAGTTGAGATATTTTAATTGAGATATTGAATTAATTACGTTAAGATAATTAATTGGGGGAAAGTAGTTATAAAATGATGTAAGGCTATGTAAGATAATTAATTTTGATAATTAATTATGTGCCATGATTTTGATAAACAATATTTAATTGTTATAATTAATTATTTAAATTTGGTATTTTTCTATGGCTAATTAATTGTTAAGAATTTATTTTGGAATAATAATTTAGTTGATTGATTAATTAATTAACCAATTAATTAATGTGTTGTTTTCATAGTTAATTATCGAGTTAACTAATGTCCTTTGAAATGTTTAACTAAGCACTGGATTAGTAAAATAATTATGTGGATAATTCTTTTGAATCAATGAATGATTAAATGGATTAGATTTTTGTTGTTCTAGAAATGGAATTCTAGACCGAAAAGAAGTGGGGACTTGTACATGGTGTTCCTCCAAAAATTTTAATCCAAGCATGAGATTATGTAGTTCTTGGAATGATGACCTACAACGAATGAGATATGGAGTGTTAGCCATGGTAACCTACACTAAATGATATTTGGGGTGCTTAACATTGAGTTCAACACCAAATGAATGATGATAATGAATATTGATTCAAATGGGAAATGTGAATTGAAACTTTGCCAAATATTGTTATTAAACTTAAAATGAAAATGTGATAATTGTTTAATTATGCATTATATTTACTGATTCATAAAACTACATACACTATCATTAGACAAGACTTATTTCATACACCATTGTTGGTGGCATACTAATTTGTAGTCACACCCTATTAGTGTAACATCCCAAGTAAGTAATGAATAATATATATAGTTATCTATGTCTCTCTATGAATTAGATAGTGTTTAGAGGCTTAAAATGAGAATAAATCTAATCTTAAGCATGGAATACAATAATATTTTTAAAAGATTGTTTTACTGCCTTTTGATGTCAAACAATTTTTAAATCTATCTTCTGACAATTCTATAGGATCTATTTTTCAAAATAAACTTATTATTTATGATTGGGACATTGAAATTTACATTGGATAATTTTTTTGTATTTTTCTGACAATGTTCATTTTTTTATGAATAGTGAAAAATACTGCATTTTACATCAAAACTGCTTTTTCATCTAATTTAATTATATGGTTAGATTATCTTTTTAGTTGGTCATAAAGTGTAATTATAATATATTTTTACCATTTCATCCAATGGTGTTCATTTGGATTAATTTCACTTTGGAATTGCACATAAACTAATGCCAAACTTTTCATAGATATTGTTTCAAAAAAACCTGCTATTTGTTTTAACAACGGGAATTATTTTTAGAATTATTTATTGAAATTACTGTGTTTAGAATTTGGTAAAATGGATTACATATTTGGAATCATAAGATACAATTTATGTAATCAAGACTCTTTTTTTTTGACATTATGAATAGTAACGACGATAATTATCTTTAATTATCTTGATTAATAAGTAATCGGGTAGTTAAGGATAATAAAATAATATCCTAATAATATATAATGACACCAACATGTGTCCTAATTCTACTGGATGATTCATGGCCGACCATGGGATTCCATGTGCCAAACATGGGGACCCCATGTAATCACTTTAGTGGGAAAGTGACTTTTTATCTTTTTATTTTTTTAAAGAAAGTAAATATGGCAATGAATGTATCACCTGAGTAAAACATTTTTAATTTTGTCTTCATAGATGATATTATAGACTATAAATATTAATTGGAAAGATAAAACTATATTATACATCATAGTAATTTGTTTATAATTTTTAGACATTAAATAAACTAATTTATTTATGACATCATGATGATGCAACGATTACGTCATTAATAAAGGATTTAAATAAAATGAAAAGATAATGTTAAAGCTAAAACATACACTTGTAAAAGACCTATTGGATGAGTATATTTCGAACTCTTATCACCTTATACTCGAAATACATCAATGTGGGACCTTTAAAATCCGAAACTCATCTGAAAATACAGTATCCTTTTATAACATTCCAATAGTGCCCCTCTACTCCTCTTATAAAAGGCCCCCAACTCTACCTTCTTACCCACACCTCTCAAGCCTTTTCCTTGGCCAACCCCTGATCATTTTGTCTCTCCACATTCCTCTATTACTCCTAGAAACCTCACTTTGGGCAGAAGTCTTCCCAAGGAAGCCTTTGAGCTCAAATCAAAGAGAGTTACCGATTTTAAGGTAATGTCACCACTTGTGTTCTTTTGTTTTATTTTGCTTCTCCAACCCCCTAAACTCTTTTTATTAATTTCTTTTGTAACAAATCCTTTATCATAAATATACTAGAATGTTTTTATAAGAAGGATTCGAGGTACACTTACACACACCTACTTCTAATGGTTAAAAAACATATTGTTTCCGTGGATGACGAATTTCTGCTTCACGAAATGATGATTGTTCAATATTCTTCAAACACCTTAAAATGTGGCTATTAAGATGTAAATATATTTATATATGATATACAATAAGTTTATGTTTCACTTAGTATTCTGTATGTTTCATTATGGAATACCTTTATGGCTTCCATTATGGGTATACGTGATATCTTCATTTTAGGAAGTGCGGACTACCTCCCCCTCAAAGTGATTTGATTTGTTAATACCATATGTGTTACGTATAAAGGATATATTTAATGATATTATATATGATACCATACTGGAATTAAAATACTATTATGTATCATTATGTTTTAATTCCATGAAATATGAAATAGAAATGAAAGTAGCGTTCATGCGTACATACGACTTACCGTCTCCATGAACGGTGCATTTCATTTCATACCTCTAAATGTTATGTAATATTATAAATGTATGCATATAATGGATATATATGATATATATGATATATAAATCATGAATAAAATTCTGGATGTAATGTATATTTTACCACATGAACAACTTGTAATTATAAAGAGTTTATTTTTGACTCAAGTACCAATGATCGTTAAAACGACCGTTATTAACTTAAATAATAACATAGTGTTCATGACATGGTAATAAGTGATATAAAAGGAACATTGAACTTGAAAAAGGTTCTTAAGAAAGTATAAATTAACTCAAGATTATTATTCAAGAGATTAAAGAACGATCAAGTCAAGTCAGACCCGAGGTAAGGGAACTTCTTAACCCAATTTCCGTTCTTTGGGTTAATCTCCTATTTTCAAATTATGTCATGATAATATTATGTCTTATCTTGTATTTGTACATTATTTATGTGTACTTATAGTGAATACACACAATAGATCTATTTTATTTAAAAAAATGGTCTTTTTAAGGGATTTCATCTCAATCTCCTTTCATTGAGGAATATTTGTTTTGTACACAACATTATTTTATACGGTGTATAAACCCATTTGACATTTCTCTTTATTCAAAAGGAATATTTTTATACCAATCCTTTCATAAAAAACAAAAGTGAATGTTTTTTTGTTGTACGTATGCAGCGACAATGACTTCTCCACCGCCGTGACGATTATTTGAGTTTCGGCTTCCTCTACAAGCCATAACTTTTTTGAATTAAAAATAAATACCATGTTTTATATTTCTTTTATTTTGGTATTGAAAATGGTTTTCATAATGTTTTTATATCAATGTGTTGTATTGATATCTTGTGATTGAAAAGTGGAAATGTTATCTTTCCTTTATGCATGTTTTATGTGATACAATTATGTTATGGTTCATGGGCATTGTTATGAAGACGGGTGGTTCCGTGATAAACTAAGGGTGGGTGAGCCCAATATAGCTCTCCAATGCATTGGGTAATGCGAATGAGTTAAACGTTAAGGTTTCTCCGATGAGATTTAGGTAATATACTGTGATGGGTATTCCAAATGTAACCAAGAGGGTTACTCCCTACGTAAGAAGGTTATGAATGCCTCAAGTTACCTTTATGTCTTATGATTTCAATGATTTATTCATGATTTGATGAGGTATGTTAAGGTTCCAATGTTTTATGGGTGAAGTATGATTTTATTCTTATGTATATATGAACTCATGTTTCCTTTCCATATTTGTATAACCCTTAGTGAGCTTTTTATACTCATCCCGAGTTTTTGAATTGATTTTCACAGTCCAGGGGAAAGGTACATGACGTGATGATAGTGTCAAGGATGTGTCAAGAAAGAATCCATGTTTTATTTTAAATATGTTTTCATTGATGGGAAAAATGAATACTATCTCTTATGTAACAACTTTTTTTAAATATGGAATGTAATACAAGTTTTATGATCTAATTCTCCAAAAACATAAACCTGAAAAGTTCCTCAATGTGTAATGTTATAATAACTTAAGATTAAGTAAGGTTTAAGGTAGGGGCCTTATAATTAGGGACACCTGATTGGCAACCAAGTAGAATTTTTTGTTGTAGGACATGATTAAGGAAATACCCTAGGATACATTGTAGATTGGGACTAGATCATGGAAGAGGGAACTGGATGTGGTTTGAGACCCTCTTAGGAGTCACTGTGTCATTACGTTTAGGTGCATTTTAAACACTTAAAACTCACATTTCCATATCATATTTCACATTTCAGTTGAGTGTTTTATTATCATTTTTTGCATATCATATGACATTGTATTATTATAGTTATTCGTATTCTTCCATACTTGGTTATTTTTGTTTTCATCCATTGGTGTTTTATACTAATAAAATAAGGTATAGTCTCTGCAAGACTGACATACCAGACCATCGCAACTAGTCAACAGCCTATTGCGTATGGGGAGGTACGTTTGAGGGAATTTTGACAACCGGATTGGGGAACCATTTAGTTGAACCAGGGTTTGGACTTCACAATGTGGTATTAGAAGGGGATTCTTTTCTTTCATATTATTTTGTCATAATATTTTTGGAAAGGTATAAAAGAGACTAGGAAGAGTTGATACTTGGAAATGAGCTTGTGCATGGGAGTTTCAAACCCATGTATGAGGGAAAATTCAAGTACTCAGGGTGGTATTATTGTGATTTTTGTTTTTTATTACAGTTTGACATTATTTCACATTGGGTAATGCACTTACGGTGTGATGTGATATTTGTTTTTAGAAATGTTGAATTTTCATTTTTTTAAAGAGTCACAATAGTTTAGTCTTCATGAATCATTCTAGGCACTAATAGTTTATGTGACATGCATAATTCTTGGAACTCTCGAGAAAATGAGTTATGGGTAAGTTATTGAACTTGAACTATTTTTCCTAGTTTTGAGACTGAAATAGTGTTAAAAATAAAAATAAATGAGAGTCTATTGGGAACCTTGACTGATGAAATGATTATGATTATTTAATTAATTGTTTAATTAATTAAATTAAAGATAATATTATCAATAAATGGTTGAATTAGTTAACGAGAATGTATGTAACTTTTTTAACCAAATCCTAGGAGTATGACGGTTAAGGGTAGTGATAAGGACTCAGTGTTGACTGTGTGGTGAGAAAAAGGGGGAAAGGATATGTGTAAACTTTTTGGGTACTTTCATCTCATAATTTAATGTTATATGTTTGTCAAATGAGACCTAATATGTGTGTTTTCATTTGTAGAGATATTCCTCTATAATGATTTTTGATGGAGAGATTGAGGTGTGTGACCCAAAAATAATTTCTATATTAGGAACATGAGGAATCATTGGTGAAAGATGAGAAGTAATGGGAGAAGTTCCAAGAGAAAATTTTTCATTTCATGCAATTCAAGGATGGAGACATAGGGTGGGTTCTAAAAAGAATATCTAAGTGGAAAATGGAGTTTCAGCTGGAGCACCCTCGTACTTTTACTAGAGTGGGTAGACCTAGGAGACAATAATTCTAGATTCAATTCATAGAGAAAATACATGGCCACTTGAAGACTCTGGTTGGGAGGAGGGTAATGTTAGATGTTTATATGCTATGGGGTTTAGTGAAGTGTTGGTGGGACATTCAAGTACATTCTAGGTAGACTGATGTTATGTTATGGAAGGAATTTCTAGAGATATTATTTGAGCACTTCTACCTAGTGATATTGATACAAGAGAAGGCCATATTGTTTATGAACCTAACCTAAATAATAATTTCTATAATGGACTATAATGAACGTTTCAATGATTTACATTGTTTTTCTATAGATTTGGAGGGAGATGAGGATTATTCGAAAAAACAATTTTAGGACAGAATTAGGCGTAAAATTATGTCTTAGGTAAATATTTATTGGCTGAAAAGAAATATCATAATTGGTTAACTAAGATATCATTTCATAGGGGAACCTGGAATAGGCTTCTAATATTATACAATTAGTTATCACTAGAGGGTCAGGGATTGTGCCTTTCAAGATCAGGAATCATCGTTACGAGAACATTTGGTAGGATAATAGAAAGAAATTTGGACAGTCAGGAGGAATAGTTGCACTAGATATTAATCATGTGAATTTACATGAGTGTGGTAGGCATAGACACTATAATACACATTTTCCTCGACCACCTGTGGAGTTCCTATTTTTTAGATAGATGGAGAAAGTTAAAGGTTCTGCAGGAAGTAGTGATAGACTGGTGCTGAGGGAGTAGCTGCTCGATGTCCGAGTGTCGGAAGGGTGTATTCTACACCATATAGGTCTCAAAGTTTGAGTTCAACTAGAAGAGGTGGCATGGGTATTAGATGTGGTGATTTAGTGTATGAGGGTTTGTATCAATAGAGTGGTGCTACTCAGGGGAGTAAGAAGTCCCCACAAAGGAGAGTGACACGACAGTTACATGTAGTGAAACCTAGACTTGTATAGATCGAGGCAGGTCCATTGATAGTGAGTTTTTTTATTCTAGTTTACTAAACTTTATCTACTACCTTTTATAATACTGGTTCCTCTCATTCATTTATATCTAAAACCTAGTAATGGTTTGATCCTGGAGGTGGAGTCCAAAAGTAGTGTGATGAATATCGATACACTGTTGGGAGCATGGTATAGGGATATATATTTATGCCAGGGATGTTCGCTAGAGATATGAGAGTATAATTCCCTTTTGGATATATAAGTCCTTGATATAACAGGAATCGACCTAATTATGGGTATTGTATTGTTAGCCACATACTGAGCTCACATAGATTGTTACCGTAGGATAGTGAACTTTGTATCTCTTAAGGGTGACTAGTATGTTCATTGTGGAGAATGCAATATCCATGCAGGACGAGCTGGTCCAATTACTCAACTGTTGGGAGAGCTCACAACCCAAGCTCCTTGTCTTTTTCTAGATGATGGGAGTGGTGGGAAATATGTACTTTCACTAGTAGTATAACTTTTTTAGGATGTATTTATTGGAGAATTTTTGGGGTTTCCACATAAGAGAGATGTGGAATTAACTATTATCTCATGTCGGGGGCTGAGACAATATATATTCCACCTTATAGAATGGAACTAACTAGGCATCAAGAGCTCAAATGTTAGTTGATGGAGTTGGAAAATAAAGTGTTTATTCACCCACGTACGTCACCTTGGGGATCACCTATATTTTTTGCAAAGAAGGCCGACATAAGTTTAATCTTAAGTGTCAATAAATGGAAGTTGAATTAAATGACCATGAAGAAATGATATCCTATTTCGTGTATCAATGATCTATTTGACCACCTGAAAGAAGGATTGTGTGTTCTCAAAGACTGATCTGAGATCAGGGTATCAGCAGGTGAGAGTTCAAACTTCAAATATTAAAAGAACTTTTTTTAGAAGTAGGTATGTCCTCTATGAGTTTTTTGTAATTCTGTTTGGGATGAAAAATAGTCCATCAATATTTATATCCTTGATGAACTTGATCTTTCATCCATCCATATATTAGTTTGTGGTGGTGTTTGTGGACGACATCTTGGTGTTCTCAAAAAATCACGACGATCATGCACAACATATTGAAATCGTCTTGAGTACAATGAGAGAGCATCATCTATATGAAAATCTATCTAAATTTTTTTTTTGGATTGATAGGGTACACTTATTGGGATATATCATCTCATAAGAAGGTTTGGTAGTGGAATTAGAAAAAGTACAGGCAGTTGTTTCTTTGTAGCAGCCCAAAATGTTTTTTATATCCAAATAATTTTGGGATTAACTAGTTATTATTAGAGATTCATCCAAGACATTTCCCTAGTTGAATCACCGCTTTCATGTTTGAAAAATAAATGGATAATGTTTTATTGGACATAAGAATGTGAGAATTATTACTAGGAGTTGAATAAGTGCTTGAAAGCAGCATGTATTATGATCATACCTTATTTGGCTGAGTACACGGTGTATTGTGATGGTTCTGGGATTGGACTCAGAGATGTGTTGATGCAAGGGGATCGAGTCATTCCTTACAGATCTCATCATTTAATGCCACATGAAGGGAATACCCCTATGCATGGGCTTGATCTGTTGGAGGACTTGCGCTTTTGGTGGAAGGTGTTTCGTCTGGATGACATGGTTGGTGACAGATGAGGGAGCATGGATGATATGGATTTCCAGCAAGAGGATTTTCACAACAATGAGGCTGGTTAGGTTTAAAGATATGTTCTTTATATAGATGATGAAGGTACTCTTCCTAAACCATGAAGTTGTGGGTGGAACTTAGCACCATTATAGGGATTTTTCTAGTGTTGATACTGAATAGTGGATTGTGCTAGTGGGGTACTCTCCTAATGGTGGGAATGGTGGATGTATGTAGGCCGACGATAGTGGGTGGAACAAGATGGTGGTGATCTCAACAGCTAGATGGAGACTACCTCTAGATGTGGGGAGCCATGGTAGTCCTCGGGTTGTGGGACGAAATGGGTACATTACCTCACTTTTCCCGTTGGTGCTATTGGTTGGTGAGATGGCGACATCATAAGATGGTGATGCATCGAGAGAGCTGGTGACTGCCTAGCATCGATTGTTTATGGTGGGGTGGTAGTGGGATGAGCCAAGATGATCGAAATCGCCAAAGTGAATGACCTCAGGGTGGACCACTATAGATCTGAGTAGGTCAACAATCGTGATTGGAGAAGATATCATCGGGACATGGGGTGGCTGAAGAAGTTCACCTCAAGTTAACTGTCTTGGGGCTTGTTGGAGGCAGTTGGTGCACGCTAAAGGTAGTTGGTTGTGATTTTGGGTCTTTGGGCCTCATATTTTTGAATTAATTTATTTTTTGGGCTTTTTCATTGATTGATTTTGGGAAGTGTTGGTTTATTATTTTGTTTTTGGTGGAGTTTATGTCATAATATAGTAACAATGTCTCTGGTTTTCATTTTTTTTTTAAATTTTAGGGCCGAGTATAATTGGATCTTGGACCTTATTGGTATAGCTTTTCACAGTGGGACTTGAATCTTCGGCATCGAAGATGGGTAGATTATATGCAGTAATTTTATTATGAACTAGCATTTACACTTGAAAAGTGGAATAGTGTAGCTGATGCCTTGAGTAGTAAAACTAAGACTCAGTTGGTAAATAAGTCGAGTACAGAGATATAGATGATGACTTTTCTAGAAGAAATGCAGGTGGTGGTTTTGGACAGTTAGGAGAGGATTATTTTGGTTTATATAGTAGTGGAGTCTACACCCTTGAGATGATTCAAGGAAAAGCAGTATGATGATCTAGACTATTAGGCCTTATGGGAAATCATAGAATACGGGAAGACACCTTCATAATGGATCATAAATGAGGATGAGGTCATCTATGTGAAAATTCTGGTTGTTGTGCCTAAGAGTGTGTGAGAAGATCTCATTCTGGAATTCCATGCCTCAAAGTGTGAGTTAAATCCTGGGGTGAAAAAAATTTAACGTGACCTATGCCGATAGTTTTTCTGGCCAATCATGAAAAATAAGATAATAGAGTTCGTAACAATATGTTTCACCTATCAACAAGTGATGATATAACATCAATGACCCGTGGGCCTGTTGTAGTTGTTTCCTATTCCAGAATGGAAGTGGGATGAAGTGAATATGGATTTCATGGTAGGTATTCTAAATACTCATAGGAATAATTATTCTATTTGGGTTGTTTTGGATCGATTAATGAATATAGTACATTTCCTTCCTATTAGAGAAACCTTTACAATTGAATAGTTGGGAGAACTGTATGTACGAGAGAAAATTCATTTTCATGGTGTACCATGAAATATAGTTTCAAATCACGATACCTTCATTACATCATGCTTTTGGAAGGGCTTACAGAAGGCTCTCGGTACAAAGGTTTTGTTAAGTACGACCTTCCACCCATAGACTGATTGGAAATTGGAGCACACTAAATAGGTTTTAAAAGATATAAAGTGAGCATGTGTGATTGACTATGGTGGTTCATGGGATAATCATCTTAGAATTATTGGATTTCACATATAACATGAGTTATTAGGAAAGTATTCACATGGCACTATATAAGAAACTTTATGGTATACCTTGTGGATCACTGCTATACTGGTTAGAGGTAGGTGAGTTAATGATTTTGCGACCGAGTATCATTCCGGATACATCAATGTTGGTATAATTGATTCATAAATGTATGTCTATGAATCAATGTTGGGAAAAAATTTTATCCTGATAGATAGAGACAACTCCTAGAGTTTAGAGAGGGTGATCGTGTATTCCTCCTACTATATCTTAGATTGGGTCACCACAGGATAAGGAGGTAGGGCATGTTGGTGCCTATGTTTATAGGACCTTTAAGGTATTGGAGAGAATCGGGCAGGTGGCGTACTAATTAGCCCTTCCATAGAAATTGAGATCTATTCCTGATTTTTTCCATGTGTTACAACTGTGAAAGTATCACCCTATCCATTTTCATGTGATTGATGTAGAAGAAGTTAACCATGAGGTAGATGCATCCTTTTAGGATCATCCAATTTGTGGTCTGTGTCACATTGAGGAAGTGTTATGAGGAAATCTTGTGCCATTATTTTAGGTGTTATGGAAATATGGAAGTGTTAAAGAGGAATCTTGGGAATGGGAAGCATACATAAGGGAAAAATAGCCCAATCATTTCATCTCGGAATATTAGATAAGTTTGAGAGTGTAGGTCATGGACAAGCGATAATAAGGTGAGGAGATTGTAATATCTTGGCATTTCTTGGAGTCATCTTGGGCGCTTCTTCATTTAGTTTTTGAGGGTTTTAATTACCTTTGTTTTAGATTAGTAGCTTGGGGTGAGTATGGGTGAATTTTTATGAAATAATAATCGACAGTGGGTTGTTCATGGTTTGAGCATGCTTTGAAAAACCATGTGACAAAACCAAGCCTACCGTACAAACATGGATTGAGAGGTCCACATGGTTGGCAAACAGTTTTCCCTAACCGTGCTCTCTTTCCCTAGAAACCATGTGTGCATAATTGTTTATCCAAAAAATAACTATTAATACAACATGAACCCCCATGAATATTTTATTTTTACCTTGGATCAGGCTTGATAAGTTCTAGGTGATTCTAGAGCCTTCAAGATGGATTCCATTGTGATTGGAACACCATTATTGTCACGACCCGTCCTCGGGGCCCGTGCCGTGACTACCCCAAGCCCGCCTTCCATAGGCCAGGGGCTGGCGACTAGCACCAAGGCGTAAAATCCCAGTAAACAGGGAAGGCATTGCCTTTATAAGTAACAACCACACAGAGTCAGCAAGCGGAAAGAAAAGTGCAGAAAAGTAAAGGGGGCCGGAAATACAAGCCCAACTGTAAAGTACAACTGAAAAGTAAAGTACAACAACTGAAGAAAAGATGGCAGCCTCGTGTCGTCCACTGGCAATCCCACCTGAAGGGTGGGTACAGATAGCCTCCAGGCTCCTCGGGTCCCACGTCCGCTCCGAGCACGTCCCGCCCAGTGGTCCACCTCCAGGTACCGTCCTGCTCCACGCCCCAACCGTGATCAGCGCTGTCCGTCGTCTGCAACCAACACAACAAGGTGCGGGCATAGCCCGTGCAGGGGTGAGTATAAGCTACTCAGTAAGGACCCCGATACCCCCGATGGTCTCCCGAAATACACAAAGGATATAGCACAAAAGAAGGATGAAATCACGAAGTAACATCTGACTCGACTTAGGTATATGCCCATACATATACCTAAGTCCCCAATTCCAGCTCTGCTCACGAGCTCAAGAACAACTCAATCCACAAAGGAAAGCAAGACTCAAATCCACAAGGAGAGTAAACAGTAAAATCCACATAGGATAGTTCAACACAATCCAAAAAGGAGAGTAACATACGATTCAGCTCAACCAGGTATACTTTTTCAGATGACGTCAAAGATGATCACTGATCCATCTAAGTCGTCGGACCCACGAAGGATCGATAGGTACTAACCCCCGCAAAAGACCCACATAGGATCGGGCTCACACAGAACCTGTATGCAGTGGCTCACACAGAACCGGTAGTAAGGACCCACATAGGATCGGGCTCACACAGAACCTGTAGCACTGATCCACGTAGGATCGCTGAGTGCAGTAGTCGACGCAGTCCACTGAGGATCTCTGCACAGTCGTCGCCGCAGTCCACGAAGGATCTCTGCTCTGCCGTCGTCGCAGTCCACGGAGGATCTCTGCTCTGCCGTCGTCGCAGTCCACGGAGGATCTCTGCTCTGTCGTCGAAGTCACAGCCAGCGCTAGGGTTCCCGCACATAGCGAGCTCGTTAGGAGGGTCCGCTCCACGAGCCGAGAGGCTGATACATCAACTGACACGTAGTCCGAAGTTGATGTATCCAAAAGTTCCGCATCGACAACAGGATCTCAACGCAACAGACGGCGCGTCAATCGGACGCCCGGTCTGAGAGTTATTGGCATTTTCGTCCCAGGGGCCCGGTTGGTTTTTAGGGCAAAACCAACCCGACCGTACTCCGCCTGTATCCGATCCTCGGGCGGAGTATGCCAAAAGTTCCGTCTCACTTAGAGGAAACTACCACAGCTGACGGTACGTCGATCGGACGTCCGTAGCTCAAGTTATGAGCGTTTCCGCTCCGAGGGCCCGGTTGGTTTCGTGTACGAACCAACCCGGCCGAACCCAAAGTCTCCCGAAACCTTGAGTATAATATACAGAAACGACCGTCTCGATCCAAGGATCGCGTAGCCGCTGACGGTTCGTCAATCGTAGGTCCCAGGCCCAAGATATGGGCGAAAGACCGAAGAGGGCCCGAAACGGGGGTTCTGGGCCCGGGGCGACCCGGCCCGAACCCCCCCCCCCCCTGGGTCGGCCGAACCGGGTCGGCCCGACCCGGCTAGGCCGGGTCCGGTCCGGCCTGGGCGCGGCCCGGCCGACCGGACCGGCCGGCTCGGCTTCGGCCGAGCGGCCGAAGGAGCCGCCGCCGCGGGTTTGACCCGCGGCTTGAAGGAAACGCGGCCCCGCGGGGGGCCGCCTGTCACGCGGACGCGGCCGGGCCGCCGCGTCCCTCCCCGGTTCCGCGCGGCCGCGGAACCGGCCACCGCCGCCGCGGCTTCAGCCGCGGCGGATCTTCTCCACGGCGGCGCGCCGAGCGCCGCCGCCTCCGGTCGCCGGCGCCGCCTTGCCGGCGACCCGCGCCGCCGCCGCCTTCCGCGGGCCGCCGGAGTTGCTCCGGTGGCCCGTTTTGCCTCCCGTCTGCGCCGTTGCCCCTCCCGGGGGCCGACCTTCACGGCGGGATCAACAGATCGCCCCCGCCACGCGGTTCGTCGTCGTCCGCCATATCCGCACAACAAAAGAGATCGGCGGAGGGTTGCCGGGTCTTGTTCGTTAGACCCGCATCCTCCGCGTTAGTCATAAACCACGGGATGAATAATCAACAACAATTTTAAATAAATTAAAATTGTCAGAGATCATGTTCTTCACTTTAAAAGAATAAACATGGGGAAAGAATCATCAAGAAAAATAAACCCCTACCTTGTCGTCGTCGTCGGACGAGAGGTCGTCGCGGAATCACTCGTCGCGAATGAAGGAGATCGTCGCGTCGTCGCGGTATCTGGCGTCGCGTCGCCAATCTCCGGATCAAGAACAAACGGATTTAATTAATTAAATCCGTTGCCATGAAATTTAAAAAGGGAGAATTTAAACGATCCGATTCTCACCTTAGTTCCCGAACGAGGATCGGCCGCGGAAGAAGAGGCGTCGACGAAGAACGTCGCGGGTAAAGCTCGTCGACGTCGCAGATCTCGGTGTGCGTCGTCGAATTTCGGTCGCCGGCGTTCTTCGCGTTCTTCGCGTTCTTCGCGTTCTTCGCATTCTTCGCGGGGAGGGTGGAGGCCCAGAGAATCTCGCACAACGAGTAATCCTCCAAATGAAAGAGTTGGTCTTATTTTATTATTTTGCCAACGAACGCAAACACGTAAGTAACGACCCATTAAATTCGTTGAATTAATTCAACGAATGAAACAGCCCATTTAATTCACGAAATAAACCGCCCAATTAAATTGTCTGTTAAGAATTAAAGAAAACGCGTCGGTTGACTTTTTAGTTACTTTGACGGGTTTTCGCGGGTGCGTTACTTAGCGAAAGAAACGGCGGGGCTCGTGCGGGCCCCACCTCACAAATATCCTACCAAGGGGGTAGGATATTTCCAGATAGCATCCTATCCAGTTCAACTCAGTTCAAGCCGTCTTTAAGTGGCTTCAAGTGGCTTCCAAGCAGCTTAAGTGAAATAGAATAAAGTTGTCGCACAAACTTTATTGTATTTCTGACTTAATGCCGCAAAATTTAAAAACCACGTCTGAGCAAACGCAACTCCGGAAGAGGCGTTTCTAAGCAAATACCAGCGCTGCGATTTCATCGGTGCCCTCAGAATTTGATTCCGGGCACCGGTTCAAAAGATAGAAAAACCCGCTCGTCCGTTCACTGAACGTACCCGAGCCAAACTTCGGAAATTGATTCCGGGCACACCGGGCCTCGGAATCAGGTGCCGTCTGAAGCTGCGCTCTTGTAAAATTCCAAAGAAAATTAAGAAAAATATTTCCTTGAATTTTGTGGGTCTTTACATTACTCCCACCTCAGGGCTTTACGTCCCCGTAAAGTTACATCAAAAACTAGGGGAACAAATGGGGGTACTGAGCACGCATCTGAGCCTCCCGCTCCCAAGTGCTCTCCTGGAGGTTCCCGTGCTGCCATCTGACGCGCACAAGAGGAATCGACCGCCCACATAGGACCCACTCCTGTCGATCCTCGATCTCCACTGGGACCTCCGCAAAAGTCGCCCCATCGTCCACGTCTAGCTCCCCAAAGTCGATGATGTGCGTCGGGTCGTGCACGTATCTCCTCAGCTGAGACACGTGGAAGACGTCGTGCACCCGGTGCAACTGAGGTGGTAGAGATAGGCGATAAGCCACCTCTCCTATCCTGCTGAGGACCTGGAAAGGCCCGATGAAGCGTGGAGACAACTTGCCGCCTCGGCCAAATCTCCGTAAACCACGTCGAGGTGAGACACGCAAAAAGACGTGGTCACCATCCTCGAACTCTAGTGGCCTCCGCCTCCTGTCAGCATATGACTTCTGCCAGCTCTGAGCTGTCCTCATCCTCTCCTGGATGATCCGGACCTTCTCTGTCGTGGCTCGGACCATCTCTGGTCCCACGAGTGCTGACTCCCCAGGGTCTGTCCAGCACAACGGTGATCTGCAGGGTCTGCCGTACAACGCCTCATATGGTGCCATCCCGATGGTGGAGTGGTAGCTGTTGTTGTACGCGAACTCCACCAAGGGTAGGTGGTCCTCCCAGCTGCGACCAAAGTCGAGAACACATGCACGGAGCATGTCCTCGAGTGTCTGTATGGTCCTCTCCGTCTGACCATCCGTCTGAGGGTGGAAGGCTGTGCTCAGATGGAGCCGCGTCCCGAACGCCTCCTGCAACCCCTTCCAAATCCGGGAAGTGAAACGAGCATCTCGATCGGAGACGATAGACGATGGCACACCGTGAAGCCGTACGATCTCCTGGACGTAAAGACGTCCCAAGCTCTCCACTGAGCCCTGCTCTCTGATGGGTAAGAAGTGTGCCGACTTGGTGAGTCGGTCGACAATCACCCAAATGGAGTCGTGACCTCTGGAAGTGCGTGGAAGTCCAGTCACGAAATCCATAGATATGCCATCCCACTTCCACTCCGGGACCTCCAAGGGCTGTACCAAGCCTGCTGGTACCTGATGCTCTGCCTTCACCTGCTGGCAGGTGAGGCATCGTGAAACGAACTCTGCCACAGCTTTCTTCATGCCCGGCCACCAGTGCTGCCGTCTGAGATCCTGGTACATCTTCGCCACTCCGGGATGCACCGCCAAGGGAGAAGTGTGAAACTCTCTCAACACCTCCTCTCGTAAAGCGACTGGTACGAAGGTACGCCCTCTGAAAAGGATGTCGTGCTCTGCTCCAAGGGAGAAGCCATCAGGCGCCTGACCTGAGGATATCAGTGCACGCCGGGTCTCACAGTCAGCGTCCCCACGCTGAGCCTCTCTGACCTGCTGTAGAAGTGGAGGAGAGACTGTGAGAGACTGAAGAAGGGCTGCTCCGTCTCTATCCACGAAGGATATCTGTAAGGAGGCTAGCTGCTCCGTCGCCTCCTCAAGTAGCTGAATGCCCGTCCTCCTGTTGAGGGCATCGGCTACCACGTTCCCCTTCCCAGGAGTATAGTCTATCTCAAAGTCATAGTCCTGGAGGAACTCAAGCCATCTCCGCTGTCTCAGGTTCAGGTCCTTCTGAGAGAAGATATACCTGAGACTCTGGTGGTCAGAAAAGACTGTGAAGCGCTCGCCCATCAGATAGTGCCGCCAAGTCTTCAGAGCGAAGACCACTGCTGCTAACTCCAGGTCATGAGTGGCGTAGTTCTGCTCATGTGGCCTCAACTGACGTGATCCGTAGGCGATCACGGCCCGCTCCTGCATCAGGACGCATCCGAGTCCAGTCCCTGATGCATCGCAGTAAACTACGTATCCAACTCCCTCCTCAGGCAACCTCAAGATAGGTGCGCTGGTCAACCTCTGCCTCAGCTCCTGGAAGCTCTGCTGACATCTGTCTGACCACACGAAGGGTTTCCCCTTCTTCGTCAACGCTGAGAGTGGTGCTGCAACTCTGGAGAAGTCTGGCACGAATCTCCGATAGTATCCCGCTAGGCCCAAGAAGCTCCGCACCTCCGTCACGCTCCTGGGTGGCTCCCAAGCTAGCACTGCCTCGATCTTCGCGGGATCCACTGCAACTCCCGCCTCAGAAATGACGTGCCCCAAGAAATGGACCTCACGTAACCAGAACTGGCATTCTGAGATCTTACCATAAAGCTGGTGCTCTCGGAGTGTGTCTAGCACAACTCGCAGGTGGTAGGCATGCTCCTCCTCAGTCGTCGAGTATACCAAAATGTCGTCAATGAAGACCACGACAAATCGGTCGAGGTATGGCTGGAAGATCCTGTTCATGAGGCTCATGAACACTGATGGAGCATTGGTTACGCCGAACGGCATAACCAAGAACTCATAATGGCCATACCGACACCTGAAGGCCGTCTTCTGCACGTCCTCGTCTCGAGCTCTGAGCTGATGATAGCCTGACCGGAGGTCTATCTTCGAGAACCACCGCGCTCCCTTGAGCTGATCGAAGAGGTCATCAATCCGTGGCAGCGGATACTTGTTCCTCACTGTCACCGGGTTCAGGCGACGATAGTCGACACATAGTCGCAAGCTCTCGTCCGCCTTCTTGGTGAACAAAATCGGGGAAGCCCAGGGTGAAACACTGGGTCGGATAAACCCCTTGCTCTGCAAGTCCTCCAACTGTACCCGCAGCTCCCGAAGCTCGGCGGGGGCCATCCGATATGCTGGAGTAGATATCGGGGCTGTCCTGGGGTACAAGTCGATGTAAAAGTCTACCTCTCTACGAGGAGGTAGCCCTGGAACGTCGTCGGGAAAGACGTCCACGTACTGGTCCACCACTGCAGGAAAAGCTGGACTCCGCACGTCCACTGCTCCTAGGATGAGGCTAGCCAACTGATGAGAGATGGGTTGCGCTCTCCTCCGCGGAAGTCCATCCTGTGCTGCAAAGGTTCCCTTCTCGCCGGTGAAGGTAAACCTGCTCCCGTCGGTGCGAACACATCGCACCTTGCGCCTAAAACAGTCGATCTGGGCATGAACCGTGGATAGCCAATCCATGCCCAAGATGACGTCGTAAGGCCTCGACGCCGCTACAAGGAGATCCCAGCCGAAGCTCTAGCCTCCTAGAGTAAGCTCACACTGTCGGCACCAGTGCGTAATCGTCGAGTCTGCTCCCGTAGGAGTCTCTAGCCGTAAGGATCGAGCCAACGGCTCAGTCGGAATCTCCGAGCTCCGAACAAGGGCAGAGGCTATGAAAGAGTGACTCACTCCTGTGTCTATAAGTACTGCAGCAAGGGTGGAATAGACACAGATCGTACCTCGAATCATCTCTGGAAAGTCGGGGTCGTAGGCCTCCACTGCCTGGAGCTGGGCATGTCCCTGCCCGCCAGCTCCATGTGGTCGAGGTGGCCCTCCTGGTGGTGGTGGGGGTAGAGCCTGGAAGCGTCGCCCACCACCCGCTGCTCGGCCAGCTCCTCTGCCTCGTCCGCCTCCTCCCTGCGGACCGCCACGGTCGACCCTCTGCCTCTGCCTGGGTGGCCCCTCCACCGTCTGCTGCTCCTCTGGTCGGCGAGTCGGGCAGTCACGAGCCATGTGACCCTGCCCGCCGCAGGAGTAGCACAGCCTGTCTCTCGGAAGGCTGGCACTCCGCTGTGTGCCCTGCACTGCTGAGCCGGTGTCCTGAGGCCGTCTGCGTGGGGGTCTGGTCTGCCTGGACCCGAGAGTCATCCGTCGGCTACCTGCTGCCGAAGACTCAGCTACCTGCCGCCCTGCGCTAGGTCTCGCTGCTGAAGAAGGCTCTGCCAGGAAGCTCTCGATCAGGAGGGCTCGCTCCAGCACTCCCGCCTGGGTCGGAATGCTGAGGGAGATCAGCGACACCCGAATCTCCTGTCGCAAGCCCTGCTCGAAGGTCCGGGGCCGGAAGAAGGGGTCCCGTACCATGTCGGTCGAGTAGCGAGATAGGTCAGTGAACCTCGCCGCGTACTGAGCGACCGTCATGCTGCCCTGGCGCAGCTGGAGAAGCTCCTGGATGCGCACCGCTCGGAGGGTGGCCGGGACGAACTCAGAGAGGAAGAGGCTCTCGAAGTCCGCCCAGAGCAAGGATGCCTCATCGTGAACCTGGAGCATCAGGCTCCACCGTCGTCCTGCCGCTGCCTGCAGGAGGCTCGCTGCGAGAATCACCATGAGATCCGCTGGTGTCCTCACTAGCCTAAAGATCCGTACCACCGCCTCTAGCCAGTCCTCGGCGGCCTGGGGGTCCGCCTCACCGCGAAACCTGGGCGGTCGCTGGCTCTGAAACTCATGCAGTGCCCTGAGGCGACGTGCATCGTCAGCGTCTGGTACTGGCAGCATCAGTGGCTCGGCGGGTAAAGCTACCGCCGGTGCCACTGCTGGCAAAGGGCCCTGCACCGAGGCCTCGTCGCTCGGTGGGCTGCCGTCGTGCCCTACACTCGGAACCCTAGCTGGCTGTCGTTGCGGGGCCATCCTGAAAAGGAGAACAAGAGCACCACAGTCAGAACAGTATACCTGGTGAGCTGGCACAAGTAATCACAAGGAAAACTTGAGACTTTCATAAAGCAGATCAGTATACCCGGTGAGCTGACACAAGTAATCACAAAGAAAACTCGAAACACACACGCAATCAATGTTTTCATGCATTAAGTCGGAAATCAGGAGTCAGGGTCCTGGTGTACGGATACGTCGGCCGCCGCACCAACACTGGGCTCCCTGAACTGATAACCACACTCAATACACTAAACACCATTGCTTCATATAGAAAGAAAGGACGATCAGAGTCTGCGGTAGAACCGACCGCCTCTGATACCAATTGTCATGACCCGTCCTCGGGCCCCGTGCCGTGACTACCCCAAGACCGCCTTCCATAGGCCAGGGGCTGGCGACTAGCACCAAGGCGTAAAATCCCAGTAAACAGGGAAGGCATTGCCTTTATAAGTAACAACCACACAGAGTCAGCAAGCGGAAAGTAAAGTGCAGAAAAGTAAAGGGGGCCGGAAATACAAGCCCAACTGTAAAGTACAACTGAAAAGTAAAGTACAACAACTGAAGAAAAGACGGCGGCCTCGTGTCGTCCACTGGCAATCCCACCTGAAGGGTGGGTACAGATAGCCTCCAGGCTCCTCGGGTCCCACGTCCGCTCCGAGCACGTCCCGCCCAGTGGTCCACCTCCAGGTACCGTCCTGCTCCACGCCCCAACCGTGATCAGCGCTGTCCGTCGTCTGCAACCAACACAACAAGGTGCGGGCATAGCCCGTGCAGGGGTGAGTATAAGCTACTCAGTAAGGACCCCGAGACCCCCGAAGGTCTCCCGAAATCCACAAAGGATATAGCACAAAAGAAGGATGAAATCACGAAGTAACATCTGACTCGACTTAGGTATATGCCCATACATATACCTAAGTCCCCAATTCCAGCTCTGCTCACGAGCTCAAGAACAACTCAATCCACAAAGGAAAGCAAGACTCAAATCCACAAGGAGAGTAAACAGTAAAATCCACATAGGATAGTTCAACACAATCCACAAAGGAGAGTAACATACGATTCATCTCAACCAGGTATACTTTTTCAGATGACGTCAAAGATGATCACTGATCCATCTAAGTCGTCGGACCCACGAAGGATCGATAGGTACTGACCCCCGCAAAATACCCACATAGGATCGGGCTCACACAGAACCTGTAGGCAGTGTCTCACACAGAACCGGTAGTAAGGACCCACATAGGATCGGGTCACACAGAACCTGTAGCACTGATCCACGTAGGATCGCTGAGTGCAGTAGTCGACGCAGTCCACTGAGGATCTCTGCACAGTCGTCGCCGCAGTCCACGAAGGATCTCTGCTCTGCCGTCGTCGCAGTCCACGGAGGATCTCTGCTCTGCCGTCGTCGCAGTCCACGGAGGATCTCTGCTCTGTCGTCGAAGTCACAACCAGCGCTAGGGTTCCCGCACATAGCGAGCTCGTTAGGAGGGTCCGCTCCACGAGCCGAGAGGCTGATACATCAACTGACACGTAGTCCGAAGTTGATGTATCCAAAAGTTCCGCATCGACAACATGATCTCAACGCAACAGACGGCGCGTCAATCGGACGCCCGGTCTGAGAGTTATTGGCATTTTCGTCCCAGGGGCCCGGTTGGTTTTTAGGGAAAAACCAACCCGACCGTACTCCGCCTGTATCCGATCCTCGGGCGGAGTATGCCAAAAGTTCCGTCTCACTTAGAGGAAACTACCACAGCTGACGGTACGTCGATCGGACGTCCGTAGCTCAAGTTATGAGCGTTTCCGCTCCGAGGGCCCGGTTGGTTTCATGTACGAACCAACCCGGCCGAACCCAAAGTCTCCCGAAACCTTGAGTATAATATACCGAAACGACCATCTCGATCCAAGGATCGCGTAGCCGCTGACGGTTCGTCAATCGGAGGTCCCAGGCCCAAGATATGGGCGAAAGACCGAAGAGGGCCCGAAACGGGGGTTCTGGGCCCGGGGCGACCCGGCCCGAACCCCCCCCCCCCCTGGGTCGGCCGAACCGGGTCGGCCCGACCCAGTCCGGCCTGGGCGCGGCTCGGCTTCGGCCGAGCGGCCGAAGGAGCCGCCGCCGCGGGTTTGACCCGCGGCTTGAAGGAAATGCGGCACCGCGGGGTGCCGCCTGTCACGCGGACGCGGCCGGGCCGCCGCGTCCCTCCCCGGTTCCGCGCGGCCGCGGAACCAGCAGCCGCCGCCGCGGCTTCAGCCGCGGCGGATCTTCTCCACGGCGGCGCGCCGGGCGCCGCCGCCTCCGGTCGCCGGTGCCGCCTTGCCGGCGACCCGCGCCGCCGCCGCCTTCCGCGGGCCGCCGGAGTTGCTCCGGTGGCCCGTTTTGCCTCCCGTCTGCGCCGTTGCCCCTCCCGGGGGCCGACCTTCACTGCGGGATCAACAGATCGCCCCCGCCGCGTGGTTCGTCGTCGTCCGCCATATCTGCACAACAAAAGAGATCGGCGGAGGGTTGCCGGGTCTTGTTCGTTAGACCCGCATCCTCCGCGTTAGTCATAAACCACGGGAGGAATAATCATCAACAATTTTAAATAAATTAATATTGTCGGAGATCATGTTCTTCACTTTAAAAAATAAACATGGGGAAAGAATCATCAAGAAAAATAAACCCCTACCTTGTCGTCGTCGTCGGACGAGAGGTCGTCGCGGAATCGCTCGTCGCGGATGAAGGAGATCGTCGCGTCGTCGCGGTATCCGGCGTCGCGTCGCCAATCTCCGGATCAAGAACAAACGGATTTAATTAATTAAATCCGTTGCCATGAAATTTAAAAAGGGAGAATTTAAACGATCCGATTCTCACCTTAGTTGCTGAACGAGGATCGGCCGCGGAAGAAGAGGCGTCGCTGAAGAACGTCGCGGGTAAAGCTCGTCGACGTCGCAGATCTCGGTGTGTGTCGTCGAATTTCGGTCGTCGGCGTTCTTCGCGTTCTTCGCGTTCTTCGCGGGGAGGGTGGAGGCCCATAGAATCTCGCACAACGAGTAATCCTCCAAAGGAAAGAGTTGGTCTTATTTTATTATTTTGCCAACGAACGCAAACGCGTAAGTAACGACCCATTAAATTCGTTGAATTAATTCAACGAATGAAACAGCCAATTTAATTCACGAAATAAACCGCCCAATTAAATGGTCTGTTAAGAATTAAAGAAAACGCGTCGGTTGACTTTTCAGTTACTTTGACGGGTTTTCGCGGGTGCGTTACTTAGCGAAAGAAACGGCGGGGCTCGTGCGGGCCCCACCTCACAAATATCCTACCAAGGGGGTAGGATATTTCCGGATAGCATCCTATCCAGTTCAACTCAGTTCATGCCGTCTTTAAGTGGCTTCAAGTGGCTTCCAAGCAGCTTAAGTGAAATAGAATAAAGTTGTCGCACAAACATTATTGTATTTCTGACTTAAAGCCTCAAAATTTAAAAACCACGTCTGAGCAAACGCAACTCCGGAAGAGGCGTTTCTAAGCAAATACCGGCGCTGCGATTTCATCGGTGCCCTCATAATTTGATTCCGGGCACCGGTTCAAAAGATAGAAAAACCCGCTCGTCCGTTCACTGAACGTACCCGAGCCAAACTTCGGAAATTGATTCCGGGCACACCGGGCCTCGGAATCAGGTGCCGTCTGAAGCTGCGCTCTTGTAAAATTCCAAAGAAAATTAAGAAAAAAAATTCCTTGAAATTTGCGGGTCTTTACAATTATGTTATATCTAAAGACCAGATTGAAGATCTGATCTCCTCCTAATATGTGGATTTCATCTTGTTCCTTCTCATGTTCTTTCCTCTATCTTTACTTGATCTTTTAATGTATTATTTCCACCCTTTCCATGCATCATATCCTATGAGTTAAGATCTAGATCTAGGATTTTGAATCTAGATATCGATTTGTATGATCATGATGACATTGATCTTAATTTTTTGTTTAGGGATTTTTATATGTAGCTTGATCTACGACATTGTGCCACTCGGATTTTGTTGATTTCCATTGGGCTAAAATATATCAATAAACTAAGGTAGGTTTTCTAAATCAAACTCTTATAATCATGGATTTGATATGTGAATATGAGTTTATGAATTTCCTAGATTCCCTTGATGATTTATTTTTAAAATTCGAGTAATTAGGAATGTGGATTTGACTGGTGAATGTATTGGTGATTAATTGATAATGGAATCAGGGAACACAAGATGGGGGGTTTCCCAAAAAGATATTTTTTTGGAGATTGGTTATGAGTGGATATATTTTAATTGAGATATTGAATTAATTGTGTTAATAAAATTAATTATGGGATAACTATAAAATGATGTTTGGCTATGTAAGATAATTAATTTTGAGAATTAATTTTTTACCATGACATTCATCAAAGATAATTTATTATGTGAATTAATTGTGACAAGATGATATTTTATATGGATAATTAATTGTAAATAATTAATCATGTAATGATTATTGTGTTGATTGATTAATTAATTGATGAATTAATTAATGGGTTTTGCAATTAGTTAATTTTTTAGTTAACTATTGTCGATAGAAATGATTTAATAATACTTATATGTAGTAATGGAATTATATGGATAATTTGTGTGAATTAATGAATTATTAAATGGAATATATTTTTATGGTGCTAGACAAAGCCTTCAAAACTGATTAGAAGTTGATACACAAAAAAGGCGTTCCTTCCCAATAGCTATCCAAGCCTGAGATTATGCGGTGCCAGGAATGGTGGCCTACACCAAATGAGATCCAGAGTGTTAGGCATGATGACCTACACTAATTGATATTTGTGGTGTTTTACATGGTGTTCAACTAAAAATGAATGATAATAATGAATGATGTTTCAAATGGGAAACGTTAAACGAAACTAAGCCTCATTTGATAATTAATGATTAAATGAAAATGTGATAACTTTTTAATTTTGCATTGTATTTATTTCATTATAAAACTGTGTAAACTATCATATGACTCGACTTATATTGGACCCTTTTTGTGGTGTCCTACTGAGATGTAATCACACCCTATTTGGGCCGCATGATCGACACCTGAGTAGACGATATTATGGCAAGAAATGATAAGGTCAAGGTCTTGGGGTTTGTTTCTATTTGAAATTAGAGTAAGTGAGAGGGATCCAGATGTGTTTTCAGACCCTCTTGGGAGTCGTTATGTCTTTATTTTTAGTTTCATTATAGACACTTAACATTCTCATTATCACAAAATGTTTTACCTTTCTATTTAGTATTGTTTTCTCTTGTTTTGGATAACATATGACATGGTATTTTTCTGGTTATTTATATGCTTCTACACATTGTTATTGTTGTTTTCTTCTTTTAGTGTTTTATTTAGATAAAAGAGTGTATTGTCTCCCCAATAATGAATTACCAGACCCTCACTGCTAGTTGGCACCCTCTAGTGTACGGGGAGGCACACATGAGGACATGTGGAAAACCGGACTAGGGTACAGTTTAGTGGCATCTGGGTTGCGAAATCAAACATCCTATCCAAATCATTCACACATATTGAATAATATATTTAATTCTTGAACATTGTGCCTATCATTAAATATTCAAAATTTTGTAAAGGACATAGATTTATCAATATTTCCCCAGATAAATGAATAAATTTCAATGTAGAACACTATATGTATAAATTATAAACATTTTAAGAATTATATTTATCTATGATAAATAAATGTATATTGATGGGAAATTTAATGTCCAAAGGAAATTGAATAATTCAAGAGATATTTAATTACAACAAATATGAGTCATGGATGTTTATTTCAATACATTCATTAGTCAAAATTATCATAAAAAATAAATTTATTAAATAATTATGGTATCTATACAATATTTCTCTAGTGGTTTATAATCAAAATAAATGGTTTTTTTGTTGATGAAAAAGAATACTATAAAAGGTATTTAAAATCATTCTTGTGGAAAATATAATTTTCATTTGGAAAATTAACTTTTAAAAGTAGATTTTTACAAAATATTTTGAAAATAATTTTATATGAATATAACGGTAAATACATATAATCTATGATTTAAACCATTGAGTGGTATGACAATTATAAATTTGGTACATACCGAGTACATTACGAAAAATATTCTTTTAACATTTTTTTTGTAAAATAAAAATCAGCCTTGTTTTCAAAATGACTTTAAGATTCCATTAATTTATTTTAAAAAAAAATTATAAAATGAGTAAAAATATATTTAATATATAATTCAGAATAGGTTAAAAATATTTTGAATTATTTTTAGAAAACATGCTTTTGGAAGAATACAAATTTCCTTCCAATGTGATAAATAAATTCATATTTTAAAAAATATTGAATAAAATTAAGTAACAAATGGTGAAAAAGGGTACTATGACTTGAAAATATCATTAAAAAATATAGGAGATTAAAATTAAATGGTATCAGTTTTAAATAGTAAAATTATTTTCATCATCTGAAATTTATGATTAAAAAATATTGAACAGAATGTGATTGTGAAATGAACCCTTACTGTGGTCATATCATTAATTTGGGGATTAAAAAATGAATCAATTACGTATATAAACTCTAAATAAAAATAAAATAAGTTGAAATAGAATATAATATTATAAATATTCCTTTAACACAAAACGTAGAATGTGAAAGATGATGAATAATTAATATAACCCAATGAAAATAATTTGATTTATGAAATTCTTTACCACTCGGTAACGCTTAAGTCAAATCCCCTTGGACGTAATAATTAAAATTGTTAAAAAAATACTATGTATTATTAATTACATATTATATTTCATATAATATGGGTAGTATATACCCTATATAAAAGATATTAGGTGCATAAAATTAAAATATTCCTCAATGAAGAGATATTGAGATGAAGTCCATTACCTCACACTTCCTTTCAAATGAACATTATTTAAACACCTTTATATTGGTTTTGAAAATTTTATTGACTTATAAAATAACTATATTAATATATATAATATTATATATAATTATCTTATAATATCGTATTATCCATTCATTAATAATAGTTCATTATTTTCGTTGTCTCGTATGTTAATTGCCTTATTTTCTCTTTCATATTTTTTCAAGAATGTTTATATTCTTGTGTAAATTAAACAACCACATAATTTCCAAAATAATTATCCTATTAAGAATAATCAAGAAATATGGTTTTGTTAAATGATGTTTGTTATTATCATGGATATGGTAAGTTGTACAAAGACGAGTAACATTCCCATTTTTCAATGATCATTATTGAAATGGGATATGTAATATTTTATCATTATATAATGATCATAATATCATAAATATAATATTATTTCTATAAATATATATATATATTATCCATGTATTGTGGTGAATAAAATCACATCAAATCACTTTTTGAAGTCAGTAGTTAAACTTACCCGAACAATGTTATCATTTTTTAGTGAGTGAAAAGGAAGGAAATAAAATATTAAATAATATTTTATGAATTATAAATATTTTATAAATATCATAATTATTTCATTTATATCACATATATTCATTAAATGTGTCCTTATTATCTTCCATGTAAATCATTAGTAAAAAAATGACATCTATTCATGAGGCGGTAGTCCATCGTACACACGGGTGATGTTACCGTATCCCCTTCAGAATTGAATGAAAAATGGTACGTATTATATTATGAATACATATTTATAATTATTTTATAAATAATATATATATATATATATATATATATATATATATATTATCTGTATTTATTCCCAACCTTGAGCGATGGAAATGGAAAAAATGAAAGAGATCAGTTCGTGAGGCGGTTGTTTGTCATACCCATGACTGATGATATCTTAACCCATTGGATGGAATTAGGGATGGTTGTAGGTAATTAAATAATAATAACAACATATTTTTATTTTTAATATAATTTTTTTATTATATCCTCATGTTTTAATAAGAATTTAAGGTGTTTTAAGAAGAAATAAATTAAAATACATTGTTAGAAATTTTTCCTTTTCTCAGACTACCTCTTTAGGATTATACCTAATGTATTCCTAGAATGGATTTATGTACAAAAAATATTATTGTATTAATTTTTGGAATTTAGGAATTTATTTATTTAGGTATTTTTAAATCCAAAAGTGTTTCATGGAGAAAATAAGAGAGGAGATTGGGTGGTCTTTTAAAACTGAGGTGACTGGCACACTTGTAATTTTTGAAAAGAAAAAGGTGTACCCATGTTTTCCAAAAGGAAAAATGGTCCCAAAATGGATTATTAGTGATCCTTATACATGAAATGTTCGATATATTTCCATTAAATATATTTTAGTCAAGTTTGGAGGTCATTGTAACCCAAATTGTCTTAGTTTAATCCCTCGGTAAACCCATTTTTACCTTAAACGTGATAAATATTTTTAATGGTTTTTCTATTATTTATTTTTAAAAAATAATTTATCATTTTTATAAAATATAAATCATGATTAATAATAATATTCAATCAATTTTTTCAAATTCCATTTACATAAATCCCAAATTTTTATTTAAAAATAATCTCGTAGACTCAATAAGAATATGAGTTTTCAAAGAAAAAATGTTAAAGAGTTTACATGATTTTTATATCAAAATTAAAATTTTAAATAATTCAATCGAACTAAAATATATATATTTGATATAAAATTTTATTAATTTTACTTTCAAAAAATATTAAAATATAATTCAACATTATAAATAATTTAAACTATAAGATAATTTTCAATTAAAATTCAGTAGTTTTTACTATTCAGCAAAAAATGAAACATTTTAGAAAATCAAAAAAAATATTCCAAATATAATATTTATATTAATATTTGAAAAATGAATTTAATTTTAGAATATAAAATTTAAAAAATTGGTAAATTTAAAATTTAAATTATGTGCTCAAGGAGTGACTAAACAATCTTTTCTAAAAATGTAGTTTTTTCAAAAAAAAATTATTTTTCTTTTAAATTATTATTATATTATTTCTAATCAATATATAACCATAATATTCATAATTTAGATATTAATATTCATACTATTCAATATAATGTCTAGATATTAATGGTATATTATGTTATTTTCCATTTGGACTCAAGGATGTGTGTTCTGTAAGCTATGATAGAAAATTAATTTAAACAAATGTATTTCATGGGTTGTTTAATATCAGTGTTCTATGTCATATACACTATAAAAACAATTTTTTTTAAAAAATTATAGGGTTATAAATTATCCCTGCCTTAAATGACATCCTCACAATTTAAACATTATCTCCGCAATCAAGGGTTTGGCATTTAAAAATTCCATTGTTTAAAAACCCACATCATTAAAGGGTTAATAAAATATCATCTTTTTTAAGAGATAAAGAGATGTAAAATGGTTAAATGTAATAACACAAAACTGGGTTTTTATATATAATAACATTTGTGTGAAGTTAAAATATTAATATGGAAGAAAATTATAAATAATTATAGAGAGTGATAGAGGTTATTGATCGTAAGAAATAGAATGATTAGTGGATTGTTAATGACCCAAAAACCATAAATATGTGATGATTTAATATAATAGAAGATTCATTAGTTATGAATTTTATAGGATAAAATTTTTATTTCAAAATCCTTTTCCTACTGTTTATGAATTATTTTCCTATATAAGAATGTAAGGAAATATAATTACACGATATGTTTCTATTTTATAGGAATAGTTTCATACTTTTCATATTATTAGAAAAATTTATAAATCAACCATTATTATAGTAAATATATATTTAATTTATTTTATGCCTGAATAAATAAAATTTAATTTTAACAGATCATTAAATCCATAGAAGTCAAAAAATCATTTCCTTCTATCTCCAAATATTTTCCAAAACCAATATGGTTACCACAAGTTATCAAATATAATACATAAATCAATAATTTTTAATATTAACACCACTAGTTCAGTGTTAATAAATATTCATAAAACCATTTAATGAATTACATATTAACTAGGATATCATATAGGCCAATGGTAGTAATTAAGCCCTTATTGTCCTTCAGGTGTGGGTTCAAGCCCCATGGACTTACCAGATGTGATGGATTTTCACCCATCACAGTAGTTGTCATTTTTCTAAAACTATACTGAAATGATTACTATAAATTTCCCCAAATAATATGAGGATATACTTGAAATAAAATTAATCAATGAATAAACTTTTTACCGAGGTTATCAATGTTACTAATTTTTTCCCACAAAGTATAATATTTTTTTGGCTGATTATCATAATGTAATTAATAATAATATTAACCTTATAGGTTCTCAATACCTTTAAAAGTATATCTATATAAAAATTGGAATAATTACACAAACCATTTTTATTAATAAAACACATACTAATTCAATGGGATGTATTGTGATAAATTTATCCCAAAATATCCTTAATATCAGTAGACTCCTATAACATAAAACCTATAAATGTGTGTTTAAGAATTTGAACATATGATAAATCTTAGACTCATTAACCCATGATGGTATCTAAAACTCTCATGTTTATTAATTCATATGTTATTTTAAAATTTATCACAATAATTATATGTTTCGTGATTGGTTTTAACCAAATTCCATTATTAAAAAACATTAACAATTTTATTCTTGAATTTGAAAAAATAAATACTTCATTCATTTTATATTCACATAGGTTCTTCTATAGTTTAAGGATTAACCTTAAAAATAAGGAATTTAATTGGATAATTCCTGGTTTCCCCTAATTTAATAGTACAAATTCTAAATGGATCCTTAGGATGAGATTTATTTCCTTCCATTGTACTCATTATTTTTCATCAAAAATTCATTTATTTTGTCCCTTATGATGCACACATAAAACATTTTTCTATTCCTTTGAGACACCTTCATTTCAATCTATGACACCTTATGGTTATTCCAAGGAATTAATCATTATAATATAATAAATTTATTCATAATGTTTTATAAAGATAATGTGAATTGTCCTGAACAAATTCCCTAATAGTGTCAAACTAGGTTCAACGTAAGGCCAATTGTAGTGCATGAGATGATGATCTAGTCAAGATCAATGCACCCATTTCAGAGTTATTAGCCCCAGGTACCACTGTTCAAGAACCACAACCTCTATTAGTATCTAGATATGGATTTATTTATTAAAAAACCACATAATATTTTAATTAACAAAACATTAGAATGTTATTATAAACGTATCCTCAATGTCTATCATAGGGTTATGATCCATAATTTATGTTTTCCTAAATCTTGTTCTCAATGATTTTACTAAACATCCTTTGATACCTATTTTAGAGACCCAAAACCTAGTATCCCAGAGCCAATTTTTTCTTTATTACATTGGAATAATATAAAAAGAACCACATCCTGAATGACAAAATAGTATAGTAGTCTTAGTAAGTTAGATATGTACATGATTTTTATATTACATATGAAAACAAAAATTATTTAATTATTTTTTTATAATAAAATTATTCCATCAAGCATATCATTTTATATCAATCATACTACACATAAGGAATTCACGGAAAGGAAAAATGATACGGGTGATATCAAATGCACAGTAAGGGTTACGTATAGTGGAATCTATCATAAATCAATAAAAAATAATAAATATTCCAATTAACCGAACATACATACCATGTAATCTATAACATTTCTATTATAAATAGATAAGGCATAATCAATATATCTAGGTAATTAACTGAAAATTCCATCCATTAAGTCAATAATCAAAAATTAAATACATCAGGATATAATATTAATTTGATAATAACAACTGAATTAATAATTTATACAATTAATAATTTTTAGATCCCATGATATCAGGTATCATGATACCTCTATCGCTAATACCTTTCACAATACGGTTTAAAAATATAGGTAAAAACCTTTTTAATAATAGCTAACTGATTTACCTCATTGTAATAATGATACTTTGAGGGGATATATAATTTTATTCCCCACCCATAACTAAATGTCCAAATTATTCCACATATATCAAATAATCAATTAAATTCATGAAAAATATGCATTACCATAAATATCTCTATTGATTAAGGAATAAAAATTTACCAATATTTTCTCACATAAAAAAATAAATTTCAAAGATGAAAACTATATGTAAAAATGATATATGATTTATTAAATAAACATATCATTGATAAATTATATATATATATATTTAAAGGAAACTTAATATCCATAGGAATGTAAATAATTCAAGATAAATTCAATGACTAAAAAAATGAATAAAGTGAATTTTAATATATTCATTGGTTAAAATGATCATAAAATATCTATAGAATGAATAATTTTGGTATCTTTAAAAAAATATCCCCAATGATGTATAAAAAATATAAATGGTTTTTTTCAATGATAAATAGGAATACCATAAAAAGGTCATTGAAAATAATTTTGAGGAAAATATACTTATCATTTTAAAAATAACCAAAAAAAGATAAGTTCACAAAATATTATGAAAATAATTTTATCTGAATATAAATTTTGAAACATATGAATGAATATTAAAATATTTAGTGGTTGCAAAGATAATAAATAATTTACATGCTGACTATGTGAAAATTAATATTCCTTTCACATTTTCGGTAAAAGTAAAATGAGACTTGTTTTGGAAATTGCATGAATATTCAAATAATTGATTTTTTTTAAAATGTAAAAAAGGGGTAAAAATTAATTTAATAAATTATTTTTTAAATTTTAAATAAATTTTTTGAAACATTTCTAAAGAAATTCTTTTTGAAGAAAATGAATTCTCAACCGAAGAGAGAAAGGATTTCAGGTTTTCATAAAAAATAATGAAAATAATTTTAAGTATAAAATAATGTCAAAATGGTTCTATAATTTAAAAATATCATTAATAAATAGTGGATAATAAAATTTGAGGGTTTTTTCATGAAATTGTCACATAATTTCCTTCAACATAATTTCATGAATAAATAATATCGATTATAATGTGATTGTGAAATAAACCCTTACAATGATATTAAAGTTGAAGTGAGGATTAATAAATGAATATATTTTCTATATCAACATTAAATCAACATAAAATAGTATAAATAAAACATATGATAATAAAAAATCCTTCCATGTATAGTACTATAATATCAATGATGACAAAGAGGTAATATAACCCAATGAAAATATTTAGTTATAAAATTATTTACCACTTGGAAACTATTAAGTCAAATCCCATTGGATGTATTAATTAAAATTGAAATTCAAGATATCATGAACTATTAATTAAACATGATTTTACATTTTAAAGGAGAATTATATACACCATAAAAAAATAGGTCCATAACATTACAATATGACTCAATGAGGATAAATTGAGATGAATTCCCTTACCAAACGATTAGTTTTCATTGAATGTGATTTCACCTCATGTATAGTGGTTTTAAATAAGATATTGACTAATATATGATCCTTTTATAAAATCATATCATGTATTTGTTAATAATATTTCATTATTTTCATTGTTTTATGTGTTTATTATTGTGTTTTCTCATTTATGCTATATCATGAATGTTATAGTTCTTATGTATGTTATATTGTTTCATAATATTCGGAATAATAATAATTAACTAATTTTAATATTAATATAAATCCTGAAATAATTTATTAAGAAATAATGAATATTACGATCAAGTAGACGATAGGCCATACGTACGCAAGAGTAATGTTTCCATTTTCAAGGACTACTATGGAAAGGTGGTTAGTAGTATTGTATCATAAAAGAATTATAATAATATGATAAGTACAAACACGCACACAGATATATATATATCATCCTTGTTTTTTGGAGATAAAAAGAGAGTCACTACGCTTCGTGAAGGAAGTAGTCCACATGTTAACAAATGATGACATCATCATTCAAGGAGTGAAAAGATAAGATATAAAATTATATATTATATTTTTACAAAGATAAATATTTAGTCAATATCATAATTTTATAATTTATATCACACATATTCCTTAAATTTGTCTGAATTACCTTCCATGGAAAGCATTAGTAAAAAATATATCACATCGCTTCACGAGGAAGTAGTCTTCCATACACATTTGTGTGTTATCGTATCCATCAAGGAATGGAAATTTAAATAATATATATGATATAATGATTATATAATTATAATTATGTAATAAATATCATATATATATATATAATATCCATCATCATACCCAATCATGAGAGGTGGTAATGGAAAAATAAAGGACCTTGGTTTACGAGGGGGTAGTCTTCCGCACACATTAATGGATGTGGGGATGGTTTTGGGTAATTAAATTATAATAAAAATATATAAATAAAATTAATAAATTAATTTTATAATAACATGAGGGTTTAAAAATAATTTAAGGAGGAATATTAATAAATAAATGAAAAACACATAATTTGGAATTTTAACTCTTCTTAGAAAACATCATTTGGATTATACCTAATGTATTTCTATAATGGATAAATGAAAAAACCAAGGATTATAAGATGATGATATGGAATTATGAATTTTATCTTTTAATTTCTTAGCCAAACCAATATGTTTTTAAGGTGTGAAGAAGAGTGGATATGGGGTGACATTTTATATTTAAGTTGAGTCATACACTTGTAATTTTAGAAAAGAAAATGGCGTACCCAAATTTTTTACATACTAAAAGGGTACAAAAGAGATTATTATCTAAAATTATAAATTATAAAATCTGAATATATCCATTAAATATATTTTAGATATATGTTTTTTCCAGTTTAATACTTATATTTTTATGTTATCCCTTGGAAAACCCTTTTTTACCTAAACCATGATCAATAATTTTTAATATATATACTATTAATTATGGTAAAAAATAAATTTGAAATTATTATATAATATAAATTGATAATATTCCAAATATTTAATACATTTTCCAAATTCCATTCATATAATTGGGAGATGTTAATTTAAAATTTAATCCTGCAAACGTGATAAGAAAGATGGTTTTCAAAGAGAAAATGTTCAATATTTTAGAAGGATTTTATATCAAAATTAAATATCAAAATGATTCAAATGACCTATATTGGATTAATAGATATAAAATTTTACTAAATTTAATTTAAAACTAATTTAAAATATAATTTATCTTTATAAATAATTTTAAGAATAATGAATTTTTCAAAGTAAATTTAGTATTTTCACTATTCGTTGAAAAATGAGAAATTTCAAAAAAAACACAAAAATTAACACTAATATAATTTTTAAATTTTTATTTAAATAATTATTTCCATTTTTTCAAATATATTGTATAACAGTTGTGAAATTGATTTTAAATAATTTTCCTAAAGGGTGAGTAAGCCATCTTATAAAAAAATATTATTTTTAGATTATATTTCTCTTTTCTTTTAAATAATTCTTATTTTATTTCTAATAATTTGTTAGACATAATTTCGAAATTTAGTTACTAATATTAATACCTGCTAATATAATGGTTAGTTCACATTTTTATACTATATTATGGCTCATTTGGACTTGATGTTGTGTGTTCTGATTGCTATTGGTGAGATTAAATTTCAAGAAATATGTTTCGTGGTTTGTTTATGCTCAGTGTTCCATGTCACAGATTCTATAAAAAAATATTATTATTTTAAAATATCTGGGAATTACAAACCTTACATAGGGGAGAGAGATAATGACCCCTTTTATCTTCCACTAGTAAGCCCCAGGTTGGTGACTAGCACTATGGGTATAAATAAATATTATAAATGGGAGACATTAACCTTGATAATATATAAAATATTAGGAAATAAAATGAATAAAAATAATAAAATCCAATAAATAATGTAAAATTAAATAAAAACCATCCCAAAATGCATAAATAAATAAAACGAATACAGATAAAAGTCTCCAAAGTAAATACCCAAGAGAAAATCTAAAGGAATGACACAAAATTTATCAAATGGTCTGAGGTAGAAATGTCTAGAATAGTCCCCGTAGTCCTCATGTGAAACTAAGAAATTATTTAATATAAAAAGTGAGATCATACATGTATATTCTGCATGATATCCAATATCTCGCATGCACATGTGAAATTAAAATATTAATTCACCTGTAAGAAAATGGATGAACCAAATAGAACCTAAAAAGGTTAACTATCCATACCCATCCTCACCAAGGCACAATCATCAACTAAAATATCCTTGTATATTAATGTAATAAGAATAATATCGATAAATGGTACCAAACATGAATTTCCCACTGAATGTCCCCTCTCTCACCCCATCATCATATTCCATGGAGATCCCATAACTTCAAATAACATATAACACAACCCAATGGATGGTAACATCACATCATTCCCATATAAAACTGGGCCACTAACCCATAGAATGGTCACACCTCATATCAGCCAAAAAAACCTACACTATCACATTATAACCACTTCTATAACTAGAGTATTTTGGTATCGTGAACATGAAGTATGTAAACTCATTATCCCCTCCTACCAAGAATGACTCTCCCATAATATTACCCAGAACACGGCCATATCACATCTCACCCAAAAACACATGCGCCATCACTTAGTGCACTAATAGTCCTCTGAACATTAGAACCTATGCAAATATACTCACCTGAAAAGAGAGAGGTAAAGAGTGGGTAACAAGCCATCCATCCTCATCACCATTTTGTTGAAAAATCACCCCATATTTAAATATACCGGTGTTGAAACATAGTGTTTGAGGTGGTTAGTGTTTGCATAGAAGTCGCAAATAACAAAAAAGTATATACATAAAGCCACACACAATACTAACTTATGGGTTCACAAAAAACACCAACTAACTCACTAAATCCCATCTTTCACTACCAACTCTAAATTCATAACACTAAAGAAACCATAACTACCATCTCACCCCTCCAACTAATTCCATTATCCATCCCATTCATTTCATTATTTACCAATAAACACATTTGACCACATAAACCATCATTTATTTTTTCATTATTCATTTCCATCCTATTAACCTAACTAAAAATGAAAAATTCAAATAATTATTAATCAATTATTCCATAACTACCCAAGAATCCAATGTAGTACTAGCATTCTCACAAGTATCTCAGCATCTCCATTAAACCATTGCATGAAAAACCTAGAAGAAAATCAAAAAAAACCATCACCTCTCTACCCAAAAGCACAACCAAACAAACCACAACCTCAATTCCCCAATATAACATCCAAATAAATCATCACCTATCCACCCAAAATGTATTGAAAAAAACATCACCTTTCTGCACCAAATTCATTAAACAAACATCAACTAGACACCCCAAAAGTAGTCCAAAAAACCATCAACACGACTCCCCAATAGAATGAAAAAAACAATCACATTTCTACTCCACAAGCATAGAAAAACAAACCTATTGGGAAAAAATCCCTCAATGCATCATTGAAGCATTTTTGGGGTGATTGTGTTTGTTGACAAAGTGGACATCTGTTTTGTGAATGTTGACAAAGAAACCCATTACTATAGATTTTTTGACAAAGGGGATTTCTTTGTGGCATGTAGAGTTCAAGGGATGTTGTTAATGATCCATTTTTGATTCAAGAACTTCGAAAAAGGAATGGATGATCTGTATGCGGTTCAAAAAGATAAGATACAGGGTGACACCGTTTTCTAGGGTTTGCCAAATTTTTGGGCCTAAAAATCGACAAATAAAGAAAATTGGTTTATGGAAAAGGGACTTTAACTCCGTGTACTTTAAGGAGAGTAATATTGTGTGCCTTATCTTTTTCAACATAATAAAATAAAAATAAGGAAAAGGGGAAAGGGGTGTCCAAGTTTAGGGTTGGTCGTGTAAGTGAATTGCGTGCCGAGACATGTGTGCCAAAACATGTGCGCTGAGTGAGACTTGTGTGCAATCATGCATGGGGTCCAAATGCCTATAAATAGAGGTTGACCCCTCCTCATTCGGTATGAATTAAACACATAGATAAAACCATATCTCCTGTCATTCAGGTGTGGTGGTCGCACAGGTGGTGTGTGGTTTCCCAAGTAGTAGTTGCACGCCAGCTGATTGTTGCGCGTCCAGGGTGGTTTGGATGAGAAAGGAAGTAATTACACCAAGTTCAAAGTATAATAAAGATGTTTATACCAAGTGGTTAAGGTGAAATTGCATTCCAGGTTTTGAAGAAGCACGATTGTTGGTGGTTGTGCGCCAATATTGGATTGGGCGTAAAAGGGTGTGGGTCGTGCAAGCTTGAAGTTGCAGAAGCTTCTGTCGTGAAAGTAATTGAGGTGGACTTGTGTGCTAGTTATAACATGAAAAATGACACTTGCACACTGAATTATAGAAGGGCTCCAGGTAAGGTTGATTCACATTAGTGATTCAGGGCTGCGTGAAAGCTGGACGATTTCCCAATACCTTTGGTGCAAAATAAGATTCATCTACGGGTTAATGTTGGACTTCAACAAAGCATCCAAATACAACAAGGGATTTATTAATTAGTTAAAATGAAGAGACCAACAGATATATAAACTATGAGAGGATCCCTTCTATAGTAGTGAGTAGGGGATGAGAAAAAAGGCGATCCTCTCCACCAGTAGTCAGCAAGAGATAGAGAAACAGGGAGTGACCCTTGAAAAAGCAGTGAGCTGAACCTAAACCTTCTAAAGGAAGTGATCCTAGGCATAGAAGTGATCTATCCCAAACATTGTAAACAGATGTGTGCTTTAGTGGATTTGGTACAATTGTACATCGTCGGTGTATGCTCCTCGGATGTAGCCTAGTGACGGTGAACCAAGTAAAAATCTCTATGTATGCCTGCTTACTTCCCTACATTACATTTAAAGAATCTTCATTAGATAAAAAAGAAGAGAAGTGGTCATAATAAACACACATGTTTAAACAATTTGACCCTTGTAATAAAGAGGTCAAGATTCAGTGGGGTAAGATGAATTTTGAAAAAGAAATTCCATAACCTGATTCACCCCCCCCCCCTCTCAAGGTATATAGGCCCCTATTGGTCTTAACAAAACCATCACCTACCCACCCAAAAATAATTGAATAAATGTTCACCTCACTACCACATAATAATAGCCACATATCATAAAACCTAAAATATCATTTTACACATATAATAATGGGGATTTTATCACATATAACTTTTTTTTAGGCGTGTTTTCAGACAATCCATAAATCCAAGGGAACCAATTCTATTAACCAAATATATGTGGATATAAAATTTCAATATTATAATAATATTATAGAATCCAAAAAAGGGTATTTAAAATAACTATAAAACCATAAACAAATACCTGAGGGACCCCAATTTTCAGTGTGGGCATCATATTATACAATCACAATATCCGTAAAATGGAAACTCTATAAAAAAGTGAAACAATACCCATTTAACATTAAATATCAATTATAAAAAAATTTATCTTGATTTGGACAATGGATACCATCTCCCCATATATAAACAAGAGTAAAACACTCTCAGATTTAACAAAATAGTGTGAAATTAATGATTCTTAACCTCAAAAGATATTTTTGATCTCCTTGTTCACCACAGGGTGGAGAAAGAAGCACATTCAAAGAAAAATCTCATAAAACCACTTGGATCATCATACACCAAACCAAAGGTTCCTAAAAAAATATAACTACTCTCACCACAAACCCAAACAACACTACCATAATAGATATTTGGAGAAGAAAGGAAGGAAACCCATATGTAAGAGAGAAGTACTCACCTTGGATATCCAATGGGAATTAACCAGAACCAATGGGTCAAATCAAAATAAGGATGGCTAGATGATCCTCTGAAAACTATTTGATATATTCAAAAAATTATATGAATTAAGGTCAAAAAAATTGATAAAAAATCACCTAAACAATTGGATTTAAAATATTTATCCTTTTTTATTGTTTTCATAACATGGATTTCATGGGGTTTCAGTTACTGAAAAAACGTTAGTCACCAAATCATAAATTTAATACATTTTTTGGATTCATTTAATGACATGAATTCATTTCATTGATTCATTTTTATCCCACACACAATTTATGAATCCATCTGGATACACATGTTTTGAAACAACATTTCATGATGGGAACCAAGTTCAAATCATAAAACACGTACTCCATCAGTCTTATGGATCCATCCCCCACCAAACTATGTGTATTAGTCCAAATCACCCTAAAACTCTCCAACCATAGAACTATAAAATTAATAAATTAATAAATAAATGGCCTCTATAATTTTGACTATGATAAATGGGAGGGAAATGAGTGAAAAATATTCGTAAAAGAAGAAGGGGGAAATTGGTAATAAAACATTTATTTAAAAACAACTATTTGAAAAATACTATATCATTACCTGGATGGTTATACAATGTTTTCCTTTTATTAGAATACATATGATTTTACCCCATGTGGAATAGTGGGGATTTCTGAAGTATAAGTCATAAAGCACTAAAACCTAGAACCCCATATCCCAACCCTCTGAGATTTTGCTTTGATGTCTCACCAAACACCCTCTATAGTTTAAATCTAGGGTTTCATCATGGATCAAACTGATTAAGTATATCCCTAGAATCTTGGTCCATCAGATGTGGTTTAACCTACCTTGGTTATGGAATAATCTATTACATCATAGTCTACCATTCCCATGAACCAACCAAACCACCAAGAAACCCTAAAAAGCTAGTATGAAAAACAAACCAGTCCAAAATAATAAAATAATAAAATGTCAAATGGGGTTCTAATAATAGATATATAGTATTTAATCACAATTTCTTGGAACTAATGATACATTTAAAAAGATGAATTCAAATTTCAATAAATTTTTTGATTATAAATTAGAATCATTGATTTCAGTTGAGAATGACAAACTTATAAGTTAGGTTAATTATACTCTTACTAAAATTGGTTATAAATATGTTTTTAGTAATAGTGTAGTGTATAAAACAATTTTTTTTAGTTTTCATTAAGAATAATTTTCTTAAATATTTATACATATTAAAATAAGGTAACAAAAATTAATGATGAAAGGTTTACCAAATATAAATTTAACCAGAAGTAGTAAATATAACATGGAATCAATGTTATTTTTCAAATAAAAACTCATATAAATTGAGAAGTTCACTATTAATAGGATATTGTAGGTGTTTTTATATATTTTTATATAAATAAAATATATAATTTCAAAACATATATCTCCCTTTTATTAGGTGTGAATCATGTGGGAATAACAAAAAATGAAAATGAGATTTTTAGAAGATAAGTATATAATTAACTAATGAAAAATCTATGAGAAAAACATATTCAATTCTATTTAATCAGAGTAGTTTTTATTTTTAGTGGAATATTATAGAAGATGTTATTAATCAGGACAATATTTTGAATATTTTATGAAAAAACCTTCTAAAAAAATTCCTTATACATAAAAATTAAAGGTACTTGAGGAAAAAAATATAGAATGAAAATTTATTTTTAGTGAAGTTTCACTAAAATATTGATCAAAATTTATGGTGTGGATACTTGTAAAAAAAATTATGCATATATGAAAAATCCAATAAAAACATGAAAAATAAATAATATCATTATAGAGGAGTAATCACCCTTTGTAATTATTTTTAATTAAGAATTAGATGGATCTGTAATTAAATTCTAGAAACTAAAACCCCAAAATATTCTTTTATATATTTGAATTAATAATAATATATTGACTGTAGTTATGGTTTGTGACAATGTGAATGATTTTATCTTCTATAAGAAATATTATATCCTTAAAAGATCAAATTTTTTGAAGAATTATCACTTGGGTTGAAAGAAAAAATTTATATTTTTTCAAAAATGGAAATCCAAGTAACTCATGTTATCAGAGGTTTAAAGATGAGATTAATCTCTAACATAAAAGGCATGATGAGTATAGCCAAAGTAAATATAGAATAATCTCATAGGAAGATGTGGAAAAAGTGTTACCACATATGAGGATAAATTAATTTGCATGTGAAACATGTCAAAAGGTGAATATAACACATGGACATCACAAATTGGTAGAGATTTAGTACATAAAACCACATGACCTTTTAAACTTGTATTTATAGATAAAAACAAGACATAAATCTTTAAATGTTAATAATTAATTTATTTTATTCATGTTGATTTCACTAGGCTCACATGTGTGATTTTTATAAGATACATATATGGTGTTTCGATATATTCATTTTTTTCATAAGATATATTGAGAATAAAAAATAACATATATTATAATTTTTAGAATATATAATTGAAAGGAGTTCACTATAAAATATTTTATTTTCCATCTATCTATTTATGTTTTTAATCAATAGTATTGTGATACATACACTCCCATGAACAATATATTCATGGAGATAGTGAATAATGGTGTGGCTGCAATGGGAAGAAATTTTCTTATAGAATATATAATCATGAATTTCATCAAGAATGAATCTATATTTACAAATTTTTATCTTTGGAATATATTTTTATTGAGTGCATAAAAATATATGTCTTTTTAGGCTATGTGGTTCAAGAAAAAACATGTATTGAAATATTTTAATTAATTGGGAGTCTTTTTAAATTGATGATAATAAATATATACTTATGGTTGAAGAAATTGTTAAAGAAGGTGTAATCAAGTGGTATTCAAGAAAAATAAATGTTATAGGTGTTATAATTAATAAATACATAATTTGGTTGGTTTATATGTGTTGTAATCCATTTAAAATAACAGCAGCATAATGTAAACTGGAAATGAACATGATGGAGAATTAGAATATATTATAATGCTAAATTTTCAAGTAGGAAAAGAAATTAAAGAAGATCATGAATCTATTCATGTTAATTCGTAATTAATTAATCCAGTGATGATGTATGTTTTTATGAATTTAATGGATTTAAATTAGACATGTTACATAAGTATGCATAATTTGAGAATATTATCAGAATTTTGGAAGATTCAGTGATGATAAGAATAATATTTAGTATTTGATATTAAATAACAATTATAAAATTGGTTGAATTGTGATATTTTTTATATTATATATAAAAAAAGGATATAATAAATTCTGTGAATTTAGAACATGAATTGATTTTCAAAACTAACACTTGGGATCTTATTCCAATACCATAATGAAATAGTTCTATTAGAACTAAGTGGGTGTCATAAATAATCATAATAAAATGGTTGAGATCTTAAGGAATATATCTAGATTATTTTATAAGGTTTATTAATAAGTTAAAGTTATATAATTTAAATAATACTTTTAACCATCTTAAAGACATGAATCTTTAAAAACGTTTTTGGTCTCTATAATTCATAGGGAATTCAAATTGTTTCAAATGGATGTGAAGTATTATCTCATTAATATAGTTAATGAGGAATATTTTATTAGTTAAACTCGTGAAGGGTTTGTGTAGGATTGTTATGGTGATATGGTTTTAATGTTTAAGAATGAACTATATGGTTTAAAGGAAGAACCTTGAGCCCATTTCTCCAAAATTGAAGTATTCTAGAGAATAATTGAACATTTATAAAGGATAATTTGATAGAAACTTATATGAAAAGGAGATAAGAACAAGTAGTTAAATTTTAATTATTTATGTTGAAGATATAATTATTGTAGGGGATAAGGAGTATGTGTGTGAAAAAATTACCAATAAAATTAAGAGGCATTTTGAGATGTAAATTCATGGAGAGAGAGATTAATTTTTTGTGATTCAAGTTATATAAAAAGGAATTTAAATATTTCCTTAATAGAAGAAGTACACCAAGGAATTATTGACATTGTTTGGTATGGACGATTAAAAGACTGTATACACCCCTATTATAGTTAGTGTAATGCTAAATAAAGATCAGGTGGGAAAATGTGTGAGTCACAATAACTTAAAGAATTTTTTTGAATTCGATACCATTTCACTATATCATGAAAATATATTGTATATAAAATAACCTTTTTCAGAAGATATAAAAGTGATCTAATGTAATCTCACAAGTTGGACGTAAAATAATTTTTTTTACATATTAATGAAACATTAAATTGTGATTTTATGTATAGAATAAGTGAGTAAATAAAAATATATTGTTTCAATATTGGTTATTCTAGAGAATTTATAATGGTAAAAATCAAAATTTGGTGGAACATTATTTTTTTTAGAAAGTTGTCTGAGCTATAATAATTCGAAATAGATTTTTAAAACATTGACTATAAATTATGTTGAATATGTTTATGCCACAAATGAATACACAAAGATTTTTTAGATGAAATTTCATATGAAAGGATTTAAGGTGAACAATGAAAAACCACATTGGATTACTTTTTATAATCTATGATTGATTAGTTTTTCGAAAAATAAAATACCTTAGTACAGATCTAATCGTAATGATATAAAAATCATTTTATCAAGGAGAAAAATGATAATAGATATGTGATGATGAAATATATTTCAAAAAAATGTCAAATTGCTTAAATGTTTACAAAATATATGACAAAGGAATGATTTGTAGAATAAGCATCAAAACCTCATGTCCAACCTTTCCCACTCAGTTATAGAAGTTATAGGTTTACCACAAAATTATTGGGATTCTATTATCAAAGGGGAAGAATATACACGCCGTGTTTATTTATCTCTTATGAATATTTAGATTACATTACTTCAAATAGGAGGAGAAACGTTAAGTTTCCTTGTTATGTGGTAGAATATCAAAATTTATTATTTAAATCTCTTACAACCAAGGAGGAAATTCTCATAAATCCATTATTTATTTAGCTAATTGGTGTCACGATACATATCATTGAGAAAGTATCTAGTTTGATGATATGTTCAACACAATATTAATGGGATCTATTAGTGTTGAATATATAGTCATTCATATTGGCAATATAGAAAATAGGGATATTTAAGAACCTGATAGAATTATTAATGTATTAAAGCTAGGTTATATTTATTTTAAACCGATATTTTGTGATTTTTTAGGATTGTTTGAAAGTAAATTATCTATTTTTAGAATAATGTTTCTAGATGTTTTGAGTTGACGTTTTTTTATTTCATATCTAAAATTTATACATTTTCTAAATGTTGGAAGTTATGTCAAAAAGATAGGTTAAATTTTGATTGGAGAGTTTTTGATGAATATGATAACATTTGATATTTACCATGTTATGGAAAAAAAAATATGATATTCCATTGAAATCATATGGTCATATAGATGTATCATGATTTTTGAAGTTAAAGAGTTTTTTTAGGTTTTCTAAAATTGACAAATAAAATAATTTAACATTGGTATAAAAGATATTTTCCATGTACGATGATTTATCAGGTGAAAACAACTGAGTAGTATAAGCTCTCGAAATTTGTAGTTGTGACAATAAAGGATCAATTTCACAATAGAAATAAGAATAATGAGTTATTTATGAATAATTATTTACTTTATATTGGTTTTTTGAAATCAAATTGATATTTTAGGAGTATTTATAGATTTTATAGTCAAATTATAAACCAAAACCTTCCATTGTAACAAAAATCATAGTGATTTTATTTTTAATAAAAATTCATGTTGAGTTTAATTTAATTTAGATCAATATTTATAATGTAACACCCCAACCTTCCACGGTACACTTCTCTTTGAATAATACAATAGCGTGTGTTGTACGTAACTCTGAGTTCAAGTACACCACGACTTACTAAACTAGTCATTCAAAAGAGGTTATGAATAGTATTAAATAAATTTTAAATATTATATTATAATTATAATTTTAATCCCTATTATGAGTTTCTAAGACATGATTTATGAACAAATTCATTTTTTCAGATAAAAGAACTATTTTTCAAAAAATGAAATTTTACCGCCTTTTAATGGTGAAGCCTTTTTAAAACCAATATTTGAATCTTTTATATATTCAATTTGACAAAATTAAATTCTTTTTTAGAATCAGGACATAAGAATTTAGTATCAATAATCTTTTGCTGTCTTTCCGATAACTTTCATATTTGGGTGAATAGTGAAATATTACTAAATTTTAACTGAAAACAAATTTTTAATCAAAATAATTTATAGTGATAAATTATGAAATTGAGTGGTTATAAATTATATTTAAAATATATTTTTACTATTTAATCCAATGATGGTCATTTTAAGTAATTTCACCTTGAAATTGGACATAAACAAGTGTCAAACTTTTGATAGTTATTATTTCTTAAAAATACGCCTTTTGGTTTCGAAAGCAAGAATCAATTTTAAATTAATGAATGAAACTTTTATGTTTTGAATTTGGTAAAATAGACTTCATTTTTGGATTTAGAATAACTAAATTATCCTAGGGTGAAATTTTGGTACTTTTTGGATAACTTTTATATTTTGATGAATAGTAAAAAAATTACTAAATTTTAATTAAAAACAACTTTTTTAATCGAAATAATTAATAGTGATAAATTTTGAATTTTAGTGGTTTTAAATTATATTTAAAATATATTTTTACCATGTAATACAATGTGGGTCATTGAACATAATTTTGCATTTAAACTAGACATAAACAATTGCTAATCTTTTGATAGTTATTATCTCTTAAAAACACGCTTTTTGTTTTAACAATGGGAATTAATTTTAAATTAATTTATGCCCCATCTGTGTTTTGAATTTGGAAAAATGGATTCTATATTTGGAATTAGTATGTTAGAATTGTGTAAATAGGTAAATTTTATTTTTATACGTTTTGGATAATTACTTCGGTGAATAATTTATTTACCATGGTTAAAGGGTATATTTGGTAAACAAGGGTTAAAGAAATAATATTATAATAATACTAAATTACCCTAAAACGTGTCTTAACCCTATTTTTTGATACAGGGTCGACCAGGGTCATCTTTGGGTTGATTTTGGGACCCCATGTATTCACTTGTAAGTGATAGGGACACTTTATTTTAATTAAGTTAAAATGAATAAAAAAATGACAGAAGCATATATCTTTTAGAAAAACAATTGTTACATAGGGTTATATATGATGGATATTAGAATATAATTATTCATTAGAAAGATAAAATGATTTCCTACATAATGGTTTTTTATTTGTAATTTTTAGACATTACAAAATTTACTTTATTTATGACACAATGGTGATACAGTAATTACCATAATAGTGAAAAATTTGAATAATTGATATTATAAATACCCAAATAAATATAATTTGAGACTTTAATTGAATTAAACTAATTTTCTTGGTTAATATGACATATCAGGATTGATTTAATTAACTTTTTTCTAAGTAATAATTCTGTTATCAGTTTCACAAAAATCAACTATTTAATAGTGTCAAAATTGACATAAAAGAGTTTTTAAAAAAAATATTATATTATTAATTGATATTAAATTCCTAAAAATAAAAGGTTCGTCCATGAGACTTATATAATGATAGGTATATCATTACTGGACCACTTTAGGGTCGCTTGGATGTATATAATAAGTTTATTAACTATATAATATAAAAACACAAAGTGACATGGTAAATGTCAAAAAAATTAACTAAGATTTAAAACTAACATATAAGGTTAATATAGTAACCCAAACCAGTATAAATTATATTGGTTGAATGATTTTAGATCTATATCTACCTTAAATTTTTAATAATAAACTTTTGAGCCATTTGAAACCGAATATGAATTTATTATAAATTAATATTTCTAGCTTTTCCAAAGGTGCCACTCACCCCTCTTATAAAAAGGAACCCCTCCTTCTCATATCTTCACACCTTCAAATCCTTTTGGTTCTTCCAAACCCTAGCCAAATACTCTCCCAAATTCCCTCAATACATCCTAGAGGCATTAGTTTGATCATTAAGCCAACCTAAGGATCCCTTTTGATCAAATCAAAAGGAAGAACCCGAAGAAGAGGTAATGATTTCACCGCCCTTTTTCAAGTTCCTTTCTTCTTCCACTTCTTCTTCCTCTGTTATTACCATTCTAAAATAATAAATCTAGTATCTTATATATACTGTGATGTTATTATAAATATATTACAACCATATTCAGTATTCTATCCACCCTTTGAATAACATGTCACCATACGTGCGTACGTACGGCTTACTGTCTCCACGTCGTGGTGTAATTGTTATTCAATATATTATTATTTGGGTGGGTATAATAATGATGTTTAACTCATTTAAATAATAAATATAACATGATAATTATTCATTATATATGATATACCATCGAATTATATATTATTTTAATATCAAAAGAATGATATTGTCGCTCGTGCGTACGTACGGACTACCGTCTCCATGAACACGATGAGATTCATTCTCCATCATATCCATTCAAGTATAATTATCATTTGATTATTTAAAAGTAATTTTTAAGAACTTTATATCATTCTGGATATGAATAAGATACAACCTATCCATGAAAAACATGGTTTACGTAACAAAACATATAAAAGAAAATGTGTATGTTAACACCCGAAACGACGATAATTCTAAGATATTATTAACAAAGAAATGTTAAAAGATCATATATGATATCATATTAATGTATATGATTCATGAATAATTTAATAACAATTATTTCAACATTATACAGTAGGTTAACCTACCCCCAACCAAGGAAAAGTACAAGGTAAGGGGTTTCTTATCTCACTCTTAATTTAGTGAGAATTCCATTGTTCACCACTTATTTATTGAATGTGGTGTATGTGTACTGCCCATGATTGTATTAATTGTGTAATATACTTTAATTTATGGGTATTTACATCATCATTTTATGATCCTTCTTTTATGGGTGAATTTTTCATAAGTTACTAAATCGATAAGGGAATTTGAAATTTCAATTTCCACTCATTCAGCTTTACGCATACATCATTGATTATTTTACTCCCTGATTATGTGTGGAATCACTATTAATTTGATTATGTCATAATTTCCACTCCCCTTTCTGTGGATATAATTTTTATACACATAATCACTCCATTGATAAATTCTCAAGTCATCGGTATGAACTTGATAAGAGAAATTTTTACTCAATCTCGATTTGTTGAGATAAACATCCAATTCATTGGTGTTGTTTTTACTAGAATATGTGTGAATGTCCTTTGATTATTTTACAGTGAATATCCAATCGTATTTAGTGTATTTATAATTTTCACACATAATTATGTCGTTGATTTATCCTTAACCTAATGATACGGCCTTTATGAGAGATTTCATCTCAATTTACATTCCATTGAGACTTTTTTGTTGTTATACATCAAATCACTTTTTTATGGTGTATATAATGTACTTTGACATAGTATATCACAAATCCATTTATTCTCAAGATATTACAATGTTTTTATTACCTCAATTATTTTTATTCAAGTGTCTCTCTTTTGGTTAGAAACTCTAACTAAAATACCATTTTTAAATGTTTTAAAGACATATTCTTCTAAATCTTTCTCATTAATGTCCATGTTTTAAAAATTGTTTTAAGGATTTATTTATATGGACATTAAGGTTTTAAGATAAAAACTCCTTTTAAAAGTTTCAAAGTGGTATGGGACACTTTGATTCAAAAATCTATTTTTAAATGGCTTCTTGACAAATATTGTGACTTTTAAATGATTTCAAGAAAAAGGGGGATATTTCTCTCAAATAGTTTTGATGATTATTTTAATCTATGTCAACATCCTTCATTATTCTTGATTGAGGTTAATGTGATACAATACAATCTTCCATATTGTATCAAATGAGTTATGTTTGACTGTGGATGTGCTATTTTTATACCATTCATGATTTGTGGTTAAAGTATTGACATTTCGTATGCTAGTTTTAATACGAATGTTTATGTTATGTTTAAACATGTTCATATGAGTAATGCATTGGACAATAATAATTTACAGGTGGAGCCCGCTATATCTCCTCGATGCATCGGTAGGTCTCATGAGACAAACTAGTGTCTTGGCACAAGGCCTTGGCAAAATCTTATTTGTAGTCTTGGAACGAGGCCTTGTTTATGTGGTTATGATAGTCTAGAATTATGCATTCCATCATTATGAAAGTGGTTATTGATATTGCATGTGATCATTAGACTAGTAGAATATCTATGTGAGTAAGTAAATGGAGTTAATTTATTTTATATTTTCCATTTTATGCTGATGTTCAGGTTTAAAAGGCTTTTGTTTTAGTTATAAACTGCCTTAAGTGTTTATTATTATCTATAAAAGCTTCTGCTATAACGTTATCCTTACTGAGGATCTGAGCTCACCCATTTCAATGTTTTATTTTTCCCAGGATTATGAAGAAGTAATTTATGAATGACCTGTAGGGATAGTATGAGAGGATAATAGTGTGGACTATGGAGACAATATTTTTTTGTAGTAGTTTTTCACTTTATGATGTAATGAAAAACATAATGAATATATCTAGTGTTTCCAAGGCTACTAAACCAATCGGTCTTTCGAGATTTGATCTTTCTTGTGATCATTCCATTGTTATGTAATAATGCACCGACTCTAGGGAACTGGGGTCGGGGAGTTACAGTTGTTATCAGAGGTAGTTTGGTACAAAACTTGGAAGCTAGAATTAGATAAACTCTGATTAGAGCACGTAGTCCTAAGATGAACATTGAGGATTAGTATAGATGAACATCCTAGAATTTTGGTATTGTATAGATTTTGTGAGTTTTCCGAGCAATACATCCTTGTTTGGATATGATCAGGTAGAGGCGGCTCTGGCACAGATGTAACTAGGGGTGAAACCCGAAAACACCGCTTTGAGCTAGACTCGAACGGGAACTGGTGCACGACAACGGGCCTTGCTGCACTCTTGGTTACGACACTCTCGGGGGATATGCTTTGGATAATTTACATTTTATTTACACACCGATTTGATGTATTATATATATAAGATGAGAGTAAATGACCATGGTTAATCCTAATGTGTTTCAAATTGAGAATATGGTGACATGTTAATCTCTAAATGATTTTATGACTACTGTTACTCACACAATGATTTCTGGTTTTAGTCAATTGCTGGATTCCAAGGAAGTCATAGTGACTTTGAGAATGATGTAAAAGGTTGGAACGATGGTGGCAATGAGAAACAAAATGGAATGTTGATAGGCATAAAAGATATCGTCTTTATGCCAAATAAATTTTTCAAAAATATGTTCAACAATATATATATTAACCAATTCCCGAACTCAAAAAATAAGAGAAAAGTGATGAATGATAAGAGTTCCAGCAATGGAGACCATGGAGAAAAGAACCCCCAATTTCCATCATGCAAGAAATGTGGTAGGAGACACTCGAGAAAGTGTCTCAATGGGACCAGGAAATGCTTTACGTGTGGGAAGGAAGGACATAAATTGAAGAATTGCCAAAGAAAAATGAAGAGTACTATGGAAGAAGATAAAAATAGTCTCAAGAGTCCATTTTCAGTCATTTGCCGTAAATGTAGGGGACCTGGCCATTACCCAAGTGAATGTCCTATTCTATAAGACATTATCTTGGTCAGAGAAAAAGCTATGTGGAAATAAATGGTTGGATAAATGTTTCAAAATTATTAGTGATCCTTGTTGAAGGGTTTACTTTGGAATAATTTTCTCTTGTATTTGTAACCCTAATGTTTTCCATGTGAGAATGATATTTATGGAAGAATTATCTTTTCTCTTGTGGATATATTTATAAATAATTATTTGGTTTTATATGATCATTGGGTTTGAAGAAATTACAAATTATTATAATTTGGGATGAAAATGCAAGGTATGAGATAACATTTGTGGTTAAATTATGTTATGGTTATTTTGAAGAATTTATCTCATTTTGGTAAAGTTATAAAATATAGTTTTTGAAAAATGACAACACGTAGAACGTGTGACAACCCGTCACGTCGGACAAAGCTGTGAGAATGGAACCCACAACCAAAGTGCGAGTGGGATTTATCGCCTACCACTGGACTACGTGAAGTCCCTAGTTAGTGTGACTATTATTTTTAATTAAATGATTTTATTGATCAATAATAATTTGATTTGGGATCTTATGTCTTATCAAATGAATACCCTTAGTATAGGAAAATGATTTGGTGATTAAGTGATAGATTTTATTTTGGAAGTTGTTCGCTTTGTTGTAAACACTTTATGCCCACGGAAAAAAGAATAGAATGGGATTTCATTTGAAGAGTAATGGTGGATTTTTATCTATGTTTTTATTATGGATCTATAGGGATTTGGGTTGTTTATGGAAATGATTCGGTTAATTACTTTTAAGTATGTGACTTTAAGAGTAATTAATGAAATTTGAAGATACAATTTAATGTGGAAGACTACATTCTTAATAATATTTGGTTTTCAATATTAGTTTTGATTATATTGAAGGATTTTAAGGACAATTGATTATTGAATGGTATTTATTTGACTTTGGGGTATTGTTGGTTTAATTCTGGAAATTAATATTAGTGTTTATTTCTCTCAAGGAATATCATTTTGGGGGATCATTAGATCTTGTACTAACCATTTTGGTTTTGATTAATCTCTAAAGGAAATGAAAATATATAGTTCATCCTGCATGGATCATGTGATTCTAAAGAATTTTATTCTAGCTCTTCCAGTGTGACCAAGTCTTCTTGAATACTCATCATTTAAAAAAATGAGTTAGTGGTAGAAATTTATTAATGAATGAAACTATACTTAAAATGTAAGTATATATATTTATATTCTTAGTCAATATCAAAAATAAATTCCTCAACCTTATGTAATGTATCTTAAAACAAAAAATGTTGTCCGATTACTTTTCCTACTAGGAGATTAATGATTGTTTGTCCCAACACAACTTTGTGGTTTTCTATTTGTTAACATTCTCCTGATCATGATTTCTATCCCTCTCCATCAGAACTTGACACTTAGTTTATCATCCATATCCATGTTTTCCTACCTAGAATCCTAGTATGGGTTATCTTGGGTGACCTTTATACCTCTATTTCTTTCTTTTAATGTAATAGTTTTATTGACTCATTTTCCGATGTGGGATATTCCATTATATTCTCAAGCCCAATTTTTAAAATTGTGAGGCCGCAATTTATTGATGTAGGGGTGAATGTAACACCCCAATCTTCCACGGAACACTTCTCTTTGAATAATACAATAGCATGTGTTGTATGCAACACTGAGTTCAAGTACACCACGACTTTCCAAACTATTCGTTCAAAAGAGGTTATGAATAGTATTAACTAAATATTAAATATTATATTATCCTTATAATTTTAATCCCTATAATGAGTTTCTAAGACATGATTTATGAACAAATTCATTTTTTCAGATAAAAGAAGTATTTTTAAAAAAATGAAATTTTACCGCCTTTTAATGGCGAAGCATTTTTAAAACCAATATTTGAAACTTTTATATATTCAATTTTACAAAATTAAATTCTTCTTTAGAATCGGGACATAAGAATTTAGTATCAATAATGTTTTGGTGTCTTTCTGATAACTTTCATATTTGGGTGAACAGTGAAAAATTACTAAATTTTAACTGAAAACAATTTTTTTAATCAAAATAATTTATAGTGATAAATTATGAATTTGAGTGGTTTTAAATTATATTTAAAATATTTTTTTACTATTTAATCTAATGAAGGTAATTTTAAGTAATTTCACCTTGACATTGGACATAAACAAGTGTCAAACTTTGGATAGTTATTATTTCATAAAAATACGCCTTTTGGTTTCGAAGGCAGAAATCAATTTTAAATTAATAAATGAAACTTTTATGTTTTAAATTTGGTAAAATATACTTCTTTTTTGGATGTTTAATAACGAAATTATCCTAGGGTGAAATTCTGTTACTTTTCGGATAACTTTTATATTTTGATGAATAGTAAAAAAATTACTAAATTTTAATTAAAAACAATTTTTTTAATAGAAATAATTAATAGTGATAAATGATGATTTTTAGTGGTTTCAAATTAGATTTAAAATATATTTTTACCATGTAATACAATTTGGGTCATTGAACATAATTTCACATTTAAACCAGACATAAACAATTGCCAATCTTTTGATAGTTATTATCTCTTAAAAACACGCTTTTTTGTTTTAACAACGGGAATTAATTATAAATTAATTTCTTCAACTGCTGCGTTCTGAATTTGGAAAAATGGATTCCATATTTGGAATCAGGATGTTTAAATTGTGTAAATAGGAAACTTTTATTTTTAGACATTTTGGATAATTACTTCGGTAAATATTTTATTTACCCTGGTTAAAGGGTAAATCTGGTAAACAAGGGTTACAAAAATAATATTATAATAATAATAAATTACCCTAAAACGTGTCTTAACCCTATTGGTTGATACATGGTCGACCATGGGCATCTTTGGGTCGATTTTGGGACCCCATGGATCCACTTGTAAGTGATAGGGACACTTTCTGTTAATTAAGATAAAATGAATACAAAAATGACACAAGGACATATCTTTTAAAAAACAATTGTTACATAGGGTAATATATGTTGGAGTTTAGACTATAAATATTCATTAGAAATATAAAAATATTTCCTACATAATGATATTTTATTTATAATTTTTGGACATTAAATAATTTAATTTATTTATGACACAATGGTGATGTAGTAATTACCATAATAGTGAAAAATTAGAATAATTGATATTATAAATACTCAAATAAATATAATTTGAGACTTTCATTGAATTAAACTAATTTTATAGGTTAAGAAGACATATTTTAATTGATTTAATTAACCTTTTTAGAAGTAATAATTCTGTTATGAGTTTCAAAAAAATCATCAATTGAATATTGTCATAATTGACAAAAAAGAGTTTTAAAAACAAATATTATATTATTAATTGATATCAAATTCCTAAAAAACTTAGGTCCGGTCAAGAGACTTATATCATGATAGTTATATAATTAATGGATCACTTGGTGGTCTCTTTGATGTATATAGTAAGTTTATTAACTATATAATATAAAAATACAAAGTGACATGGTAAATGTCAAACTAATTAACTAAGAGTTAAAACTAAATGATCAGGTTAATATAGTAACCCAAAACTATCTAAATTCTATTGGTTGAATGGTTTTCGACCTATATCCACCTTAAACATCGAATAATAAACTTTGGATCCATTATAAACCGAATATGAATTTATTATAAATTAATATTCTTAGCTTTTCCAAAGGTTCCCCTCACCCCTCTTATAAAGGGAACTCCTCCTTCTCATTTATTCACACCTTCAAAGCCTTTTGGTTCGGACAAACCCTACCCAAATACTCTCTCTACATTCCTAACTACAACCTAGAGGCCTTATTTTGATCAGAAATCCAACCTAATGAGCCATTTTGATCAAATCAAAAGGAAGAACCCAAAGAAGAGGTAATGATTTCACCACCCTTTTCCGCGTTCCTTTCTTCTTCCACTTCTTCTTTCTTTGTTATTACCATTCTAAAATAATAACTCCAGTATCTTATATATAATGTGATGTTATTATAAATATAGTACAACCATATTCAGTATTCTATCCATCCTTTGAATGACATTTCACCATACGTGCGTACGTACGGCTTACCGTCTCCACGTCGTGGTGTAATTGTTATTCAATATATTATTATTTGGGTGGGTATAATAATGATGTGTAACTCATTTAAATAATAAATATAACATTATAATTATTCTGTATATATGATATACCATCCAATTATATATTATTTTAATATCAAAAGAATGATATTGTCGCTCATCCGTACGTACGGACTACCGTCTCCACGAACGCGATGAGATTCATTTTTCATCATATCCATTCAAGTATAATTATCATTTGATGATTTAAAAATAATTTTTAAGAACATCATATCATTCTGGATATGAATAAGATACAACCTATCCATGACAAACATTGCATACGTAACAAAACATATAAAAGAAAACGAGTAAGTTAACACCCGAAACGACGATAATTCAATGATATTATTAACAAAGCAATGTTAAAAGATCATATATGATATCATATTAATGTATATGATTAATGAATAATTTAATAACAATTATTTCAACATTATACAGGAGGTTAACCTACCCCCAACCAAGGAAAAGTACAAGGTAAGGGGTTTCTTATCTCACTCTTAATTTAGTGAGAATTCCATTGTTCAGGACTTATTTATTGAATGTGGTGTATGTGTACTGCCCATGATTGTATTCATTGTGTAATATAATTTATTTTATGGGTATTTACATCATCATTGTATGATCCTTCTTTCATGGGTGCATGTTTCATAAGTTTCCATATCGATAAGGGAATTTGAAATTTCAATTTCCACTAATTCGTCTTTACGCGTACTTCATTGATTATTTTACTCCATGATTATGTGTGGAATCACTATTAATTTGATTATGTCATAATTTCCACTCACCTTTTCGTGGATATAATTTTCATACACATAATAACTCCATTGATAAATTCTGAAGTCATCGGTATGAACTTGATAAGAGAAATTTTTACTCAATCTCGATTTGTTGAGATAAACATCCAATTCATTGGTGTTGTTTTTACTAGAATATGTGTGAATGTACGTTGATTATTTTACACTGAATATCCAATAATATTTAGTGTATTTATATTTTTCACACATAATTATGTCGTTGATTTATCCTTAACCTAAGGATACGGCCTTTATGAGAGATTTCATCTCAATTTACATTCCATTGAGACTTCTTTGTTGTTATACACCAAATCACTTTTATATGGTGTATATAATGTAATTTGACATAGAATATCATGAATCCATTTATTCTCATGATATTACAATGTTTTTATTACCTCAATTATTTTTATTCAAGTGTCTCTCTTTTAGTTAGAAACTATAACTAAAATACCATTTTTAAATGTTTTAAAGACTTATTCTTCTAAATCTTGCTCATTAATGTCCATGTTTTAAAAATTGTTTTAAGGATTTATTTATATGGACATTAATGTTTTAAAATTAAAACTCCTTTTAAAAGCTTCAATGTGGTATGGGACACTTTGATTAAAAAATCTATTTTTAAATGGCTTCTTGACAAATAGTGTGACTTTTAAATGATTTCGAGAAAAAGGGGGATATTTCTCTCAAATAGTTTTGATGATTATTTTAATCTATGTCAAAATACTTCATTATTCTTGATTGGGGTTAATGTGATACAATACAATCTTCCATATTGTATCGAATGAGTTATGTTTGACTGTGGATGTGCTATTTTTATACCATTCATGGTTTGTGGTTAAAGTATTGACATTTCGTATACTAGTTTTAATACGAATGTTTATGTTATGTTTAAAAATGTTCATATGAGGAATGCATTGGACTTAATATGTGACGGGTGGAGCCCGTTATAGCTCCTAGATGCATCAGTAGGTCTCATGAGACAAACTAGTGTCTTGGAACAAGGCCTTGGAAAAATCTTATTTGTAGTATTGGAACGAGGCCTTGGCTATGTGGGTCTGATAGTTTGGCATTATGCATTCCATAATTATGAACGTGGTTATTGATATTGCATGTGATCATTTGACTAGTAGAATATCCATGTGAGTAAGTAAATGGCATTAGTTTATTTTATCTTTTCCATGTTATGCTGAAGTTCAAGTTTAAAATTATTTTTTTAGTTATAAACTTCCTTAAGTGTTTATGCTTATCTAGGAAAGATTCTGCTATAATGTTATCCTTACTGAGCATCTGATCTCACCCCTTTCAATGTTTTATTTTTCCTAGGATTATGAAGAAGTAATTTATGAATGACCTGCAGGGATAATATGAGAGGATAATAGTGTGGACTATGGAGACAATATATTGTTTTAGTAGTTTTTCACTTTATGATGCAATGAAAAACTTTATGAATATATCTACTGTTTCCAAGGCTACTAAACCAATCAGTCTTTCGTGATTTTATCTTTCTTGTGATCATGCCAATGTTATGTAATAATGCACCGACTCTAGGTAACTGGGGTCGGGGAGTTACCTATAATATTGACCATAAATATGTATAAAAGATATTACATAAATATAAAGAAATATATGTCATGGAAAACATATAAATCCATATTTTTAAGTAGTTAGTGTTTTTTAAAACTTTGGTTGAAATAAATGCAATAATCTAGAGTAATGAACATGTAATTTATAGATTTTTGTATTGAATATGTTTATATATGTAGATGTTATAGGAACCATGTTTTTTCATTGGTTACAAGGTAAAAGTATGAAGATTAGTTTATTAAAAAATGAGTATTAGATGATGGGTAATATTCAAATATCATATGATTAAAAGTTGAGCCAATCAAAAGTTGAGATCTATGGTGTTGTAAGTTAGAGTTTGAATATAATTTCTAAGAAATTATAAGTTTATATTTTTTCCAAATATATATATATATATATATATATATATTAAATCATATAGTGTTAAACACATATAGAACATAAGAAATAAAAATAATACATTTTATTAATAAAGATCTTTACATTAATAAGAAAATAAACCAATGTAAATCCCAAACATTATACAGGGAAAGAAATTATCAAACACAAAAACCACAATGGGAAAATTGATATCACCCAATCTACTAGAATCATCACCCAAATTGACAAAAATATAGAAAAGAAACATAACATTAGTAAACCAAATGGAATTTTATAATAGGAAAATATAGGACTATGGGAGGAATTGTAGTGAATTTTGAATAAAGGAATGAAGAGGTATTTATAAGAGGTAATTTTACTGTTGGAATAGAAACCTAGCCATTGAGAATAGTAACATAACAATTAATATAGTTATCTGACTTCAAAATAATTAAATTTAATATAAATAATATTTGTAATTTGTAATTTTGGAAATTATAAATATTATAATTCTATAAAATAAAAATCATAATTAAAAACTGAAAGAAAATATTACCACTATTTTCTATAAACTGTATTTTAATGTATTTCATCATAATAAAATTTTTATTTTAATAATTGAAATTAGATGTGTTATTAAATTATTTTTATAAAATTAATCTCATTTTTATAATTATCTATAATATCTATCCAAGGGTGATTTTGTATTTAATTTTCTAAAATACATCAATTTTTATGTTATTACTGAAAATATTGTTTTTCATATACAACTTTTTTTATGACATAACGATGAAGAAATAAAGACATAATTAATAATAAATTAGTTATTTAATCCAAAAAAATAATAATATAAATACTTCATTTAAAAAAAATTAACATAACTTCCAAATGTAAAAAGTATTTTCTTAAGTCTAATGTCATAAGTGTTCCCTTAAATTATCAATTTTTTATTTTTTCCACTTTAATTTTTGATAAAAAAAAGTTAGTTCATAATATAAAGCTATTATACATCGAGAGGACATTAATCATCTTCTTTTTTTCTTGTGATACTGCTATGGCCCTTTGGCATTACATCATTGACCATTTTGAGTGCAGATGGATTTTGGACACATTTATTTTCTCACAATTGAAAAGAATGTTGGACTTTTCGAGGTCTCCCCAAATTAAGAATCTCTTTCTTACTGCTGTTACAGAGCTTCTTCGTATTCTATGGTATGGTTGAAAGGATTATTTTTTCAACAATAACTATTTTAATATTAATGCAGGTAAAATGAGGTTTTTTCTTGCTATAAAAGAGGTAGCCACAATCCAAAAATTCTATTGTGATAATTCTGTCATAGATCTTGAAACCCTTTGCTGAATTGGTGTTAAAGGTAATTTTCTGAAGCCACACTAAACTATTGATGTCTTCTGGTAGGCCCCTCCACCTGGATGGATTAATGTTAATGTGGACGGAGCCTCAAAAGGGAACCCTGGACCTTTGGGATGCAGAGGAATTTTCAGAGACCATCCGGATCGGATCCTCAGATGTTTCTATGGAAGTTGCGGCATTACTTCTGCGCTGGAGAGAGAAATGCTTGCAACCATTCATGCCATCTCCTATGAAAAGATTTTCATCTGGAATAATATTTTGATCAAGAGAGACTCCAATACTATTGTGCAAGCCATCTGGAAGGCTGATGCTCATCTTTCTTGGTCTCTCACCCCTCGTTGGACGGACTGCCTCACCGCGCTCAATGGACTCAACTTTATTTCCACTCATACCTTTCGTGGGGATAATACGATCTTTGATGGGATTTCCAACATGGGTGTCTCACATGAGATCACATTGAGGAATGACCTACCTCTAGAGTTGACAGCTTTTTTTATTAAGGAGTCTAGAAAATTTCCCTCTTTTTGTCTCATGTAACTTGTATGCTTCTCTTTACTTTTGAATAAATCTCTAATTTCTGGTCTATTATCCCGAACTCACCCTTTTAAAAAAATTATAATGATATTTTAATTCCTCAATACATTCTATTTTATTAATATATGATTTATAATGTAAAACATTACTATTACAATTTTTACCATGGACAAGTATTTTAGTCAGTATTTTATTCCAAAAAATAAATCTCACCACATGTATTAATCAATCCTCCCCCTCCCCAAGTAAAACCACTCCTCCCTCTCATAAAAATCATAAAATCTATGAAAATTACCTCTCCCAATCCCTTTATAATCATTAAGGATGTTCTGAAGTAGCCAAAACTAAGTATTAAAATATTTTAGTGCGGTACAAGAGAAGCACCAATGAGAAAATATTATTTTTTATCAACTCATTTCAAATTTCCCGTTATCAACATTTTTTCAAATTATTTTCAAAACCAAATATTCTTAGATTAGTTAATAATTATGTTAAAATTTTATTAATAACATTAAATTTTTATTAAAATTAATTTAATGATGTATTTATATTTCATACATCACTTTCTTCTTCATTGAACAATGCACCATTTACGATTGTTTAACTACAAAAAAGGATGATTCCAATGAATTTATTATCACCAAAATAATAGATGATTATAATAAATTATTTATGATATATAAATGTATAAATATATATAATTTAGGTTTTTGGAATTATTTCTACTTATTTATAAACTTCCACAATGAAAATTTGAAAATTTGAAACAAAATGTGATATTATTAGGGAAAAAGTGATATCTATAATTTTTCACCATTAAAAAACTGAATTAGGGAATATAATCAAAAGAATTTAATTGATAAAAAATTAAAATAAATAAATATAATTAAATCATGGTTCAATTTTTTAATAAACATATGTTTATTATTTAGGAGGAAGAATCATGATGAAATAATGCAATACTTAATGTAAGGAGATTCTTGAACCCAATTACTTATTTTTGAGTTGTCTTATATTTCACATTAGTTTCATTAATAATATTTATATAATATGCCTAAATTTAATTTTATATATCATTTACCTTTTCTTTCTTGTATATAAATTTCCCTACCTTGTCAAAATGAATTGTAAGATAATTACAAAGATGATTCAAAAAAGAATTTAATTTCCAAACGAAATCTCCTGAATACTCTTGAGTTGTTTTTTATTCCAAGATAATTGATATTTTACTCAGAAATATGAATTAACATATTAGTTTCGGAACCAAAAAGGTTATTTATTTATGTATCATATGAAATATATTATGAAACTAATTCTTTTCCATGGGTATATTTCTGGACTACAATTGTTTTACGTTCTACGTGGCAATCATGATGATAAAAATTTTATGACGTCATTGGTGGGACGAGAATAATATAACCCCCTAATTCATTTGGAAGTGTGATATATCTCATTAGATTATGTTATTTATACATGGACATGATTAAATATTTTTTTTACAAATATGATGATATTTTTTTTCATATATGGTTTTCTTGATCATGATGCTTGCTTTGTTGACAGTTGTGAATGGTATTTGTCCATTTTGTTAAGAGGATTCATTTTTGTTAATATGATATAATCCATTAATTTATTAACTTTTTCCCTAATTTTTATGTTTATTATAGTATACATAAAATATAATGATGTAAATTATGATCACCCATGTATTATACATTTTCCCTTTTCTCGTTAAATTATTGATCTTTTATCTTACCCATTTCATTGATGTATTTATTTAGGTTATTATATTAAATTAGAGGAATTTGAGAGATCCTAGGAGGATGGATAATATGTTTATAAATACTTTTTAGGTTTTAATATGTAAAAGTGATGTATGAGACTAATTGTTCCAAGATTATACGCCTTTAGATACTATATTATATTACTATTATATTTTTTATCGTAAAAATTATATAATATTTATTTAAGAAAATGTTATCAAATAATTTCTCATTTCATTTAATAGTTATGATTATAAGACATTAGTGAAAACTATATGGAAAAGTCAATGAAAAGTAAAACATTCTAGGTTTTTGTAAATTATTAGATTTTATGGTTTCAATGAAATAAAATCTATGTCTATATAATAAAATATTATGTGGCTCTGGTATAATTGTATCTAGGTGCAATAAACCATAAAACAGTTAATTGGGGTAGAATTGATCATCATATGATATAAGATAATGTGGCCTTATTGGAAACATAATTTGAAACTCATGGAGGATATACTTTGGTAATTAAAAAAATATATGAAAACCAATTTGAAGGACAAATAATAAAAGTTATTATTTATCATAATGTTAAAGTAGGATTAAATAATATTATTATAGAATAATCATTTCAGAAAAATTATAAACACTGGTATCCCATAATGTATGACTTTATAATTTATTATTTAGTAACAACAAATAATTTATTCAAGTATTTTTTACTTATTTTTACCAAACCTTTCTTATTTTAAAAAATTGTGGCAACCAGGAGAAAGTAGTCTAATAACTAGTGTGAGGAAAAATTAATGATTGTATGAATGAAATACCTAATACCATTGAATGTTTAGTAATAAACATAATGGAAATTATTAACCATTTATCTCAGGCTGTGACCAATAGCATGAACCATGTGGAACATTTTCTTTCACCAGATAAGGAGAAAGTAATTATTAGTCCATTATGCAGTAATAACCACTAATGTTTTTTAGATCTTATGATCCTCTTATCATAGAGTTGTTATGGAACTCAATAGAGATGATATTTTATATACTCAACTATTTTGAAAAAGAAAAGGCTTCAATGGATGTCTATTACTTAGATGGATAGGATGATCAATGGTGGGTTTTGATAAATAATTAAAAACCAAAGGATGAAATGGATGATACAGAGTGGGAAGAGTATATGAATATATTTATTATAATTTATTTCCATTAAAATATTCAAAAATGATGGAGATATAATTACTATAGATAATGAAAAATATGGGTGAATATTTCATAACATATGAGTAAATTTTTAGAAGGCATTCAATATATGACTTGGGTTTTGTTATCAACAATGGTAAAAAATAGAAAGATCACTTAGTGGTTTAAAACCATATATTTAATAGGATCTAACTGTCCATTAATTTGGGAGTTAATAATATGTAATTCAATGTGATCTCAATATAGAAATATAGTTTATAGAATGGTCCCATGGCTATGGAGATAATAAATTAAATATGAATTTTTATATTGGCAGATAAAATGAAAAAGCGAGAAAGAATATCCAACCAACCACATGTCAAAAATGTGTAAGGAAGTATCATGGGAATCACCTCAAAGTTTTAGGTAAATGATTAAAATGTGGGAGACAAGACTAAAAATATCATATATGTCGAAGAGAAATAAATAATCCCTACAATATAAAGGAGGATCATAAGGAACCTACCAGTGAACCAACCATGATACAACACTTCAACAGTAGGGATCAATGGAAATATAAAAGACATTGTACTAAACCATGAGTAATTATGGCTAATTACAATAAAAACCACCAAATGAATGGGATCAAGGGAAATATTTTTCTATCACCACTGCTAAAGTGGATCATGAAAATTAATATGAATAAGGTGCACTTACTATTAAACTAAGAATAGTGAAATTATTATTTACTTATGTTCTACACATTCCTTTATATCCAAATTTGTTTCTAGTACTATTGAATTTAAACTCTAATCACATGATTACTAGATATCTATAAAAACATAGTTGTGTGATCAAAGAAATCCTTATGATGAACTCTTCTCCTTTATTGAGATGTGGGAATATTCTTCCATCAAATAGAATAATCCTTTCCTCTGTGAAATATGATGTTTTATTGGTAATGTATTAGTTCTCTTTATTTATAGCCCACATTAATAGTTGGGAAATAAAAATCTATTTCTATATTCTAAACTGTCCAATTATACTTTAAAATTTAAAGTAATGTCATGAATATCATTGTAAAGTCCCATAATAGTTTGGGTGTTTATCCCCATTAATGAATTATGCATTTCAAAAATTGTCGAGTCAAAATAATGTATAAAAATTAGTGATATTACCATTTTAATGAAACATAATAGTGTATTTGTTGAAGAGATTTCTAAAGTTCCCCAAAATTATGAGTTAGAGTTCTCAATATGTCTTATAACCAGTGCCACTTATATCTCCAAATTCCTCTATAAAATGGACCCAATCTTACAGAAGAATTAAAGAATCATAAGTATGGGAATTTGGGATAAGGGTTAAAACTCCCTAGTTCATTGCCTTGGGGTGGAATAACTCTCTTTGTGAAGAACAAAGATAGCTCAATGTGGCATTGTATCAATTACTACACAATCAGTAAGTTCATCAAAATGGGAGAGATTATAATTCCATGTATTCTTGACTTGTTCAACAAACTATGAGGATATCAGTATATCTAAATGGTGGATCTTCAATTTGGATATAATAAATTTAATGTGAATAAGGAAGATATTCAAAATATAACATTCTTAAAAATGTATAGGGATTTATTATTTTTTAGTGATGCACTTAAAACTTACTAATTACCCTACAATACTCATGGATCTGATGAGTAGATTCATTAGATACTACCTTGAAAATTTTTTGGTACTATTTATCAATGATATTCTCACTTACTCCAGGACAATTGATAAACATCATGAGAATCAAAGGATTGTGTAAGAGACATCAATAAAATTGAAAATGAACTCTATGTTTATTAAAAGTGAATTTTGGAAGCATAGAGTGACATTTTTGAAGAATATAATCACAAGAGATGGAATTTATATGGTTCCTTTAAAGGAAAAGTCAATTAAGAAATGGAAAAGGCCCATAAGTGTCCCTGAAATTCATAGTTTTCTTGAATTAGCTTTGTATTATAGAAGTTTGGTGAGAAATTATTCATGATTATCAAGAACACTAACTATGTAAACATGGAAGGGGTTAATGTATGTATATATGGATGAACGTGAGGAAATATTTAATAAGACCAGGAAGAGGATAATAACTATTCATGTACTCACACTAAATTTAAGTAGAGAAAGTTTTTTTGATAAATAGTTATTTTTTAAATAGGGTCTCAGGTTGTGTAGTCATGAAAAATGATAAACAGATAATATATGCTTCATGAAATTTTATGATCCCTAAGTTTTACTACCTAATTCATGATCTAGTGGTAGCAAGTGAGATCTAGACCCTAATATTTGGAAAAAAACTTATATGGTGATATATGTGATATATATATAGATCATAAGATCATGAAGTATATATTCACACAAAAGGAACATGGTTTGGATTAGTGAAGGTGGTTAAAGATAGTGCAGTTTATGATTAATCTACTCACTACTACATTAGAATGACAATCAAGGTAATTGATGCTTTTGGCAGAAAATAACATCCTACTATATCTATGATATAGATTCATAAAGACCATATCTTTATGGATATGAAAAATATGGATATATGAATAATAACTATAACACCCAGATATTTTGTGAATTATTTTTCATTGAATTATTTGTTCTTTTGGATATTTTTCATTACACATGACATTGGAAATAGTTATATATATATATATATATATATATATTAAAACACTAAGTCAAATATTCATTTCCCAAAGCACTGACTTGTATTTCTCAACATGTAAAAACATATTGGATTTTTCTACACCTAATACCGCTAAAGATTTAACTGCCCACAACATCGACTTAGAAAATATTACATTGAACATCGACATGGTGTATAATACATGCAAAAATGATGCTTCTACGAAACGTCATTTTATTTAAAAGAGATAATTATAACCATTCCATTAAACATAGTCACATGAACAATGAAAAATACTTTTCAAGTATTTTTTAGAGTTTTTTATACAAATATGACATATTGATAATGAATTATATGATTTTTGGTAAAGTCATTTTATGTTTAAAAATAATATTTTTTCGAATAAACTAATTTAAATATCCATTTATGAAAAAAATTAAAATTAATTTTAGGAAAATTGAATATTTAATTTTATAAAATTAACACCATTTTTATTATATGATTATAAAAATATCTTAAAGTGAATATTTGTAATTTTTTTGAGAAACTTCATTTTTTGGTGAATAGTGATAAATACTTATTTTTAGTTAGAAAATGACTTTTTAAATAACTATTAGTGAAAAATTATATTTTAAATTTTTTTAGGTCACATTAGATCAATTATAAAAATATTAATACAATTTATCTCATTATAATCCATTTTACTTTCAAATTTAATATAAAAATTTAATAAGATATAGAACTTCTTCCCACTTTAAAACCCTTAATTTTGTTCAATCTACAGGATTAGAATTACTCTTAGTTTTTCCTATTATGTGAATTGAATTTATATGAATGGACATACACCATTTTATTAATAATAATATTTAGAATATAATAAAATTAATTTACTATTTTACCAAAAATATTAGTAAAAGTAATTAAAATTATTCACATTAATTGTGGTCAAAATAAGCTCAATCTGAGAGTAAACCATAATCGTTGGCATCATAATGACCTAGATACCTCTCAAAATCCCATTTAATGGCCATATATATTCCATAAACCTTATATTATTGATTGTTGTTTAATTTTATGACTTCTTTTATGTAATAACATCTATAAATAGTACTTTTTTTAAAAAATTCCATGTGAGTTATTTTCCTTCCCTATAAAAGGCCATCACCTCTCCCACATAATCACACCTCTCAAACCACTTAGCTTAATCCAATATCTGAAAAATAACATTCCAAAAATCCATACCTTCGTATTATAAAAATTCACATTGGATGAAGTCCATCCAAGGAATCCTTGTGGCACAAACCAAAAGGTGTTACCGATTTAGAGGTAAGGTCTTCTCTCAAGTGATTTATTTTATTTTCATTCTCCCCCATCCACTCTATTAATTAAATTAATGTATAAAAAATTATAATAAATCTAATATTAAGTTTTTATGCTAATGTTTTGACCTACACATATACACACCTCCATCTAATGGGTAACGAACAAACTGTTTAAATGTACAACGAACTGCCGCCTCACAGAACTATCATTATTCAATTTTCATTACTGCCTCTCATGGGAGAAATTATGATATAAAATCAACTAATATATGTTAAATAATATATATAGTATTTATTTAATTTAATTTATTCCTTTTAAAAGTCATATCTTATTACTTTCCATTTGGAGTTAAAATGATAATTTTGTTTGAGGAAATTTGGACTACCACCCCTCAAAGTGATGTGATTCATTCACACAATAGATTGAATGTATTAAGGGTTTGATTAGTGAAATTATGGGATATATATGATATAATAATTCTTCCAGAATTATTATCTATATATATTCATATATTTCATTTACCTTCATTCATTCAACACAACAATTTAAATATAAATTGCTTTCATGCATATGCCCAACTTACCATCTCCATGACATGTGTATTCCATTTCAAAATTATATCTTATATATTTTATTATAATACAAATATACTTAATATAAATGATATTTATAAAATGTTTTTAATTTTTTAATCATGATATAATTTTAAGGACCATCAATAGAACAAATTAAGACACATACGAAGAACAAAGCGAATATTATCTAAAGTGAAACCTTAACATATGATTATTAACATGAGGGAAATATAAGGTTGTAATAAACCCATATATCATATTATATATAATAATATGGTTCCATAAAATATCAATAATAAATTTATATTTATTATACAGGTGTTTTGAATGTGTATAATGAGAGACAAGACACAAGGAAAGGGGATTTCATCGCACATTTTATTTATGTGAGATATATGCTATGTTCACCACCCATTCCTTCTATGAGGTGTATATACTTACCATGATTTTATTCAATGTATATTAAAATTAAACTTATTTTTATTAACATATCCATTTTATTCACTTTATTTCATGGGGTTTATTTTTTAAAAGTTCCTATATCCGTGAAATTATTTTGTCACAATTTCCATTCTTTGAGACTCATGTTCTCTTATGTAACTAAATTCTCTTTAATGCTGAATATAATTCAATATTACATGTTATATCAGGAATTAAATTTATTTCATGGTATTATAAGTTTCATTCAATTTAGTTTTCTTAAATGGAGATTATGATCCCATGTTACCATGTTATAAGAGATTGTTGAGATAATATCAAATTTTTTAGTAGTATTTAAATTTGTACTTCCATGTATTAAATATTATGATCCATATCTCAAAAAAATTAATGAATTTTATTATCCTTCGTTATTAATTATTTATTAATGTATTGGTACAATTTTTCTACTCTTTGGTAGATAATATTGTTAAGAAAGTGTTTTTAAGAAAGCCTGAGTTTTCTTTATATTTGGTCAGAAATCTATTTCCATAAATACCACGTTTTTTAAAAATGGTTTACATGAATTTTATGCCATTATTATTTGATAATTATAAGAATATTATACAGTTTTTTTCTTATGCCAATATCTTAAAAGGAATATTTGGTTAACTTTCTTAACAAATCATTTTTCTAACCTTTTTACCTTTCAAAAAGAATGTTCCTTTTACATCATACAACATGAATGGATTTACCCACTGTCATTTCTGTGAAGGTTACATTGCAGATTTAGAAGGCTAATTTTTAAGAAATAATTTTTAAAAGTGAATTTTAATGAAATTTTTTTTCAAAATTTTTTCAACCAACTTTCATAAAGTTCCTGGTAAAATGTTATTGAAAATTTTTTATATCCATTTTTAAAAGTTTTCAAAGTATTTCCAAAGAAATGGTTTTGAAAAAAAATTTAAGCTCATTCATATGTTTTCAAGTAAAAAGCTATTCAAAAAAATTCAATCATTTATTTTATGTTTTCAAAATATTTTCAATCTCCACTCCTATTTTGTCATGGAAAAAAAATTCAAAATGTTTTCATGATATTTTTATATGTTTTAAATGGGGTTTCAATGAAAAAGGATTTTTAAAATGATTTGAATCTCATTTTATAAGTTTTCCCGGAAAAATGTTTTCATAATTATCTCATGTCTTTTTTATAAGTTTTAAAGGTATTTTCTATGAAATTGATTTTTGAATGGTTTTAAGTAATAATTTTTGTAAATAATAAAGGATATTTTTATTAAGAATCATTTTTGAAAGATATTGAAAAATTATTTTACATAGAAGATAACATTAATTGATATTACTAATTCCCTTTTTTGAAATAATCAAAATGTTCAATTAAAATTCACTATACGAATGGGTTATTTTCAATGTCTATGTATTTATGAAACCCATTTCTCTTTCATGGTCTATATGTTTATGAAATACGACCATATTTCACCAGATTTGAATTAGATGATATGATTATAAAGCCTATAATTTTTTACTGGTTATGATATTATTACATATTTATAATACCCATTTTATTTCATGTGTTACGATATGATTATTTAGGATATTGTGGAACATGTATGTTTGATTTCATTATTAGATGGGTGGAACCTATATCCCCCTCAAATTCACTAAGTAAAGATTTACATCTCATGAGATAGACTAAGATGTTCTTGGGAATGAACCTTGACTACTAAGATGGCCATGGGAGTGAACCATGGCTCCCAATATGGTATTAGGAGTGAAATCATGCTACTGATATGGCCTTGGGAGTGAACCATGACAACAAAGATGATATTGGGAGTGAACCCATACTACGAAGATGGAATTTTAAGTGATGCCTTAGATACTATGAAAATCATATTATATGGTTATTTTCCTACAAAACTTTTATGTTTTATTCTTATGTTGTGATTTCATGACTTATTCTCTTATTCCTATCATGATCCATGTCTTAAGAATTAATAATCCTAATTATAATATCAAGTACATGGTATTATCTTAAAATATTTTTCTCAAGCTCTATACCCTTTGTTCATGATATGCTTACACATTTCCTAAATTTATCCTTACAGAGAATATGAGATCAACACTTCTTATGTTTCCTTTATCCAGGTTATGAATAATGGTTATAAGTAGAAGTAAGAAAGGTGGAGATATTTATAGGATATGTTGAAGATATTACACCATAATAGAATATTTTGTTTCCATGTTTCCAAATACACTCAACTATTATGGTCCTTGGGCATGTATTATTGTAATTTACTGAATGTTCATCTAAAATGGTTTAATATCCATGTATGTTAGTCTGTGGTCTTTATAGTTAGTATCAATGAAAATATTTAGCCAACATTTAGAAACTATAATGTGATTAAGTTTGTGAGATCCCTAGGAATATTTCTATGGATATGTCTATAGATGTCTCTAGGGATAAGTATTAAGAGAGTTAATGGTCAGGAAAATGTCCTAGAATTTGTGTAAACTATAGAGTGAGTGGATTAATAGAAATAAATCCTTTTCAGGAAAATACAACCGGATGTGGATCTAGAACAGATGTACCTAGGGGTAACAACCCCAGCAAGATGTTTTGTGCCCGACTTGGGGTAATATGGTAAATTACAACTTGATTCATAACAAACCATGTTTGAAACTCTTAGGGGATATTCTCTTGGAATTAACAAAACTCTTCATGAACCATTATAAAGGATTTCAATACTAGTTATCATAGAAAAACCTAGTATGAAACTATAGTGTCATAGATTAAGGAAGGTTTCATATGTTAGACATCCTATAAGTAATTATTTTCATGATTATGTGGTTTTTTCTATGATAAGTAATATTGAAACTATGTTTTTGGTTTTATTTAATGATGTGAACTAGATTAAGGTTGAATCTGAAGGAATCTTTTTTATTGGAAGACAAGTGGGAAGATCACTAGAGTGCGAGTCTTTGTGATCATGACTAATCATTTTTCATAGAAAATAATTAAATGTGTCTACGTTAGCCAAGTATTAGACTCACCAAGGATGATAAAGAAGGCGTTCAGTGAGAGGTTCGGTAAAAGATACCATAGAGGAAAGAATATTAGGTTTCATATATGTCAATAATGTGGAATGAATAACATAAGGGAATGTATTATAGGAACATGAAGATATTTTGACTATGGAAAAATGGAAACAATGAAAGTGACTGCAATGGAAGAATGAAGTGTTCGGTTAATGAAATAGATGAAAATATTGGACTCCCTAAGTCTTTATTAATGGTTAAGTGTTTTAAGTGTGGAATAAAAGGAAATTATGAAACACAATGTCCCAAGAGGATATCTCCTAATGACAATCAACAATGTGGTGCAAGTAATGGTTACATTTTTGATGATGAAGATACTATATATAAAATGTGAAAGGAAAGAGGTATTATGATGAGGAAAACATATCAATAGATTGAGGATTAAGTAATGAATGTTTTTATGTATTCAAAATCAAGAATTATGTTATATGAAATGGGAAATATATAGGGATTCTTATAGTTTATGTTTTTTTACTATGGATTTATAGGAACACGTTGAACAGTTTCAATGGAATAAAAAAGTGATATAATGGAAATGTGTTTTCCATAGAAACCAAATGATTTAGTCAAAGATAACCCTTAATATGTTCATTACATTATGATAATGTTTTTTGGCTAAATATATGTGTGATTTAAATAAGTAAATTGGATGTTACTTATTACCTTGAAACTTATTAAGTAATTGTTGAAAACTAGTTTATGATATCATTATAGAACATTACAACTTATTAGATATATATAATATGTCATGTAATCTATAGAAAATGTAAGAATTCATGTTTTACAAAAGTATTAATGGTAATTAATATTTTTACCATGTTCTATGATAATTTACCATGAGGGTATTCACATTTTAGCAATGTGACACACAAAATATACATTATTTTAAAAGGGGGATCAATGTTAAGATGATTTATTGAATCTATTTCTGATGTTTTCGATTATTATATTAGAAAAGTGTTATAAGGTTAACCATTCATAAAACGTTTATGTTAAAATTCTTAAAAAGTATTTATATTCTGAGCTTGTATTGAAAACCTAGGTTGAAAGGAAACTTAGTGATATATCTTATTTTAAGGATACCTATCTTATTTATTATATTAATATGTTTTTTGAGATGGGAAATCATGTATGTTAGTTGAAAACCAATAAATTCAATCAAGGCCATGGGTCATGGACCCATGACTGATGTATGATAAGGGTTTCATCCCTTCCACTAGCCTACACAATGATCAAGTTAATTTGTAATTATTTTTTATGTATAATAATTTATAATTAAACATTGATGTTGCTTTTATGTTTATATATTAATTTATTAACAATATTTATTTTTAAATATTATTTATAGATATATAGTTATAATTTAAATTATTTTATGGGCCATAAGATCTGTTAAAAGTCTATTGTAGCACTTCTGGAATCAAATTACATTTGGATTTCCATTACATGATGTAATGTATGAATTATAAATTGATAAAATCACAACTAAAGAATGGAATTTATTTATATAAATATATTATGTAAATATATATCGTTATATTATTGGAAAATAAAATACTAATCATTGTTAATATAATGACTTAAAAATGTGTTGTACTAATACCTTAATTTTTTGGAACTGATGGCCTTTTAAACCATCAAAAATTTATTACTTTGATTCCCTCAAAAAACAATTTCTTATTCACTTTTTTAGGATTGATGAATTCAATCACTCAATAAAAATATTTATAATTTTCCTCTATGTATAATATTCACTCCCAACATAAGTTCTCTTATGTGGAAACCCATTTATATATTACTTTTTGTAACAATTATGTTCCCAAAATTCCCTTTTAAAGGAAGATTTAGTATTAATTTTTATGATGTGGTTTTCTATGAAAGAAACTTTAATGTATTAATACATTGATACCCATATGAATTTCATGGGTGAAATTATATTTAAGGTGGGTAGAATGTTACCCCCCAATATTGATTAAATTAATTTTCTAAAATTAATTTATCTTTTTGATATTTTTCATTCCAAATGACACTAGAAATAGTTATTTTTAGATATATATATATATATATTAAAATTATGTGTCAAAAATTATTTTCACATAACACCAAAATGGCTTGATCTACTTGATATACTAACATGGATTGTGATGGATTCAATAACAGCATGGATTTCACTACCCACAACATCAACATGGAATATGTTACAGAGAACATCTACATAACGTATGTTACATGCAACAACAATGAATCTACGAAACATCATTCTATTTAAATCAGGTAATTATAAACTAGACATCATACATAGTAATATGAATAGATATAACTACTTTAAAAAAAATTATATATTTTTTATTTAAATGAAACATATTGATAGTGAAGGATATTACTTTTTGTAAAGTCCTTTTATGATTAAAAATACAGTTTTCTAAAATGAACTCCATTTAATGGCCTTATCTGAAAATTAATAAAATTAATTATAGACATATATAAAAAAATAATTAGCTAAAATTTAGTTAATTTTTGAATTTAAAATTCATAAATTATCTAAGGGTGAATTTTTGGGATTTTTCTAAGAAACATTCTTTTTTGAAGATAAGTAAAAAATACTTCTTTTTAGTTAAAAACTACATTTTCATTTAAATAAATATAAATGATAAATTGTATTTAAATTTTTTTAAGGTCAAACTGGATCAATTATATGAGTTTTAGTACAATTTATGTCATTTTAATAGTTTTCAATTTGAAATTTAATATAAAAACAAAATAAACAGTAGAACTTCTTTCTACTTTAAAAACACATAATTGTGTCTCATCTACAGAATTATAATTAATCTTAAATTAACCTATTATTTGAATTGAATATAGAAAAACTATCATAAATATTATAATACTTATAATATTTAGTGTCTAGTAATATCAACTTAATTTTTAATAAAATATATTAGTAAAAATGATTAAAATTTATTACAGTGATTAAGGCCAAATTAAGCTTAATTATGGAGTAATTATTAATCCTAGGGGCCCAAATGATGTAGAAACATTTAAAAATCAAATTTTATGGAATCATATCTTCCATAAAACTTCTACAATTTATTTAATTTTGTTTTTTTAACTTTTTTAGGAAATAACATGTGTACACCTAACTTGTTTTCAGAAATTCTCTGTGAGACCTTTTCCTTCCCTATAAAAGAACACCTCCTCTTCCACATGTTCGCACCACTAAAAACAAATAGATTCATCCATGATCTTACAAATACACATAAAAACATCTATAAATTTCATTTTGAAGTATTATCTTGGGTAGAAGGAAATCAATGGAAGGCTTTCAATAGAAACCAAAATGGAGTTACCTGATGGATATGTAAGATTGTATTTCAAGTATTTTCATTTATTTTCCCTCTCAACCCCTACATTATCTTAATTCCATGTTTTTATGAAAATAAAAATATAATAAATATACTACTATATTTTTATGATAAGGTTTTTAGATACACATATACACACATCCATCTAATGTATAACGAAAATAATGTTTACATTTACAATGAACTACCCCCTCACTAAATGATGATTGTTCAATTTCAATTACCGACTATTATGGTGGAAATTATGATGGAAAATATGTTTATATATGTTTATATGTTATATTAATTATGTCATTAATATTTTTTATTTCTTAAAAAAACATATCTTTTTTACATTCCATTTGGGGTTAATATGATAATTTTGTCTGAGTAATTGTGAACTACTACTCCCTTAATGTGATGTGATTCGTTCACAGACTACATGAAATCTAATAAAGATGGTTTATGAGAAATGATAAGATATATATTATATAAAAAAAATAATTTAATATGATATATATACATATATATATACACATATTAGATTTACCTTCTTTTTTTCAACATGACAATAAAAAATGAAATAGCATTCCCTTTTACGAACGACACACCATCTCCATGAAATTTGTATTGAATTTCATAATTTTAAATCATATAAATTATTATAATAAAAATAAACTAGATATAACTGTTATTTATATCATGGTTTACATAATTTAATCATGATATAATTATAATGACCACCAATATAACAAATTAAGGCATGTGTGAAGAACAAAATGGATATTACCTAAAGTGAAACCCTCACATATGATGGTTAATAAGTGGTTAATATAAGTTCAGAATAAAACCATATATGTTATTAAATATAAAAATTTTCTTATTTAAATTATATATATTAAATTTATATTTATTATACAAGTGGTTTTAATCAGTACCAAGAGAGTCATGAAAGAAGGTAATGGGATTTCATTTCACATTTTATTTTCTCAATATACATGCTATGTTCAAAAGTATTTAATTTTCTGCGTTTTATGTATTCCCATTTATTTTATTATATTTATATTATAATTAAATTCATTTTTATTCACATAAAAATTTTACAATTTTTATTTAACAGGTTTTACGTTTCAAAAGTTACAAAATTAGTGAAATACTTTTGTCTCAATTTTCCTTCATTAAGACTAATTTATTGTTGTGAACCTAAATTCTATTTAAATGTTTATATAATTAAATTTTACATGATATACCATGACATTAATTATTTTAATGATGTTTTAGTTTCATTTCTTTTTAATATTGTAACATGGAGAGTATGATCCAAATTTACCACGTTATAAGTGTTTTGATACAATGTCAATGCTTTTGAAGATTATATTTGTTTATGATTTCTTTGATGAAATATTATAATACATCTATAAAGAATATTTCTGAATTTTATTATACCCATATTATTATTAATTTATTCCTATATTGGTACCATTATTATACTCTTTTGTTTATAAGATAGTTAATAAGGTGTTTTTAAGAAATCCCGACATTTACCTCTATTCATCCAAGAAATATGTGTTCTTTAAAATCCTTGTTTTCAAAAAAAAAACGGTTTACAAGAATATTATACGATTATCCTTTAATATTTAGAATATATTTTTACCCTTTTTTTCTTATAGCATTATCTTCAAAAAAATAATCTTTTGTCTTCTCAAACAAGGAACTTTTCTCACATTTTTACCATGAAAAATGAATGTTCTATTTACCTTGTATGACATGTACAGATTTACCCGTATCATTTATTTGAATCTTCCATTGCATTTTTAAAATGTGTAATTTTTATGAAAATGTTTTCAAATGATATTTTTAGGAAAAAATATTTCAACTATCTTTTTTTATTTTTCAAGGAAAATGGTTTTAAAATTTTTTCAAACATTATTTATTTGTTTTCAATGTATTTTTAAGGAAATGAGTTTCAAAACATTTTAAATAATTTTTCATATATTTTAATGTAAAAAGGTCATAGAAATATATTCAATATTTCTTTATATGTTTTCAAAATATATTCAAATAAATGGTTTTCAAAACATTTTCAAGATCCTTTTATAACTTTTCATGTATAATGTTTTTCAAAACATTTTCAAGATTTAATTATATGTTTTCAGTGTGCATTTAGAGAAAATGTTTTTTAAATAGTTTTAAATATTATTTTATAAGTTTTCATGGAGAATGGTTTTCTAAATGATTTCATGTATTCTTTCTAGGTTTTTAATTTGTTTTCTAAAAAAATTATATTCAAATGTTTATATATATTAAAGAAAAATTTTGAAATAAAAAAGATATTTTCCCCATGAATTTTTTTAATGATATTTCAAAATATTTTCCATCTATGATATCATATGTTGATGTTACTAATACCCTTATATGAAAAAATTTATATAAAGGTTCCATTCATATTTTTCTATAAATGATTTGTGCTTAATTTCATGGTCGTTATGAAACCCATTTCCCTTTCATGAGTTATATGTTTATTAAATCCATTCCACTTTCATGGGTTATGATTTAGATGAAATAATTATGAGACTTGTCTTTTTTCCATAGGTCAATGATATCATTTCATGTTTATAATACCCATTTCATTTCATGGGTTATGATATGATTATTTTTTATATTAAGGCACATGTATGTATGATTTAATTATTAGAAATGTAAAACCCATACCTCACTCTAATGCATTGAGTAAATATTTATATCTCATGAGATAGACTAAGATGGTCTTGGTAATGAACCAGGACTACTTTGATGGCCTTGGGAGTGAACCATGACTACCAAGATGGTATGGGGAGTCAACCCACACTACAACTTTGGTCTTGGAAGTTATGATTTGGATACTATGGAAATAATATTATATACTTATATGGATACATAAATTCCATGTTTTGTTCCTATGTTGTGATTTCATGACATATAATCTTAATTATATTATCATACATGTCAAATGAATTGGAAATCATTATTATTATCTCTAATGTTGGGTATGATCCTAAAATTTTATGCACAAGTTACACACCCGTTGCTCATGTTATGCTTACACATTTCCTTTATTTACCCTTACAATGCATCTAAGGTCACCACTTATTATGTTTCATTTCTCCAAGATATGAAGAATGGTTTTAGCTAGAAGAAGAAAAGGTGAATAATTTTATGGGAGATGCTGATGATTTTCCACCAGGATATAAGATTTTGTTTTCCTATTTCCAAAAACACTAAACTATTACGGTCCTCAGGCATGTATTATTATAATGTGCTGAATATTCATGTAAAATGGTGTAATATCCATGTATGTTAAGCCTGTATCTCTATAATTACTATTAGGAATACAACTATCCATTCCTAAATTATTTCCCAACAATACATACAAGAGAAGATTAAGAGGCATAAAGGGAAAATATGATGCTTCAAAAAAATGTTGAAGCCACATGGTATGGTAAGATTTATGAATTATATGTAGATTTATGAACAACCATAGTCCATTTATATTTATTCCATGAAGAAGTTATATCTACAATCACTGAGGTTCATCTCTTAAGACTTATCCCATACAGGATGTTGAAGACAAAAGGTCCACAAACATCACAAGGATCCCATGTAGGGTGTTATTATAAAATCAGTAGGCCACCAAAAACATATAACTATCATACATCCATAGTAATGTAGGTGTATGAAAAATATAAATAAAAATAAACACATACATTTAATAATTAACCTGCTCTACTTGTTCTTAACAACCACAAGTGAATGATTCGCTGATTCTTCCAATGACAGTATATGACTAAATAAATCCACCAAATATGTATTTTTAATATAATAAATATATATTTGTATAACATATTCAGTGGAAATGACCCATAGATTAGTGCATAAGAGTCCCCTGATGAAAATTATAACTGGAGATCCCTCAGGAACCTACAATAAATGTATGGCCAGAACCTTGTTCCTTATAACACATCCTATATAGTATATTGTTTGACTAATGTTGAAACAATATTCCCATCATGTCCCTATTCCCATGGATCACTTCGTACTAAATCACCATCATCTCAGCAACTGACATCCCGACGCATAGGGATGTTCATCCTTGAATAAATTATAATAATCATCAACTTAAAGGATAAAATCCCAAGGGGTGATGATATCAGCCCTCCAATAATCTAATCCCAATGACCATAAGCATAATGATGAGCCTCATCCCTCAACCAATGGTCTCAATATCATCTTTCGATGGTCCAGTAAAAACCATGAGGATTTATATTAAGAGAAACTCAGGTATAACTGATAGTTAACACAATTTTCTATGACACAATATCTCTAGATACCTTCACCCATAAAGGGGTTCAAAATCACCTCAATTGAGTCTAATCATTGTAAAGAAGAATCCAATGGTACATCATCCACAAATGGTGAGATGAAATCACCACAATATACCTAATCCACATCATTCTATACCACGTGCCACTATGACCACATTACTAAGGCATGATGGTCAACAACATCTCATGCCCCATGGGACATGACCTAATTATAACAACCTCATATCCTAAAAATGATGGCCATGTTTCTTCAACTAGGTGAACATCATCACCCCATGTATCTTAGGACACACTTGAATCCAGATGAACTATGTCTCCTTAGTCATAGTGGTCAACATCACATATGTAAATCTGGTATATGTCTCACATGTTCCCAAGAAACCATTGAAAACATAATTCAATTTTATTATTTACATTCAGAAGCACATCCTATCTTTCTGAAGGCCTAAATTAACTTACCTAGCTCAATCCATTTATATATAAGCAAGGGAGTTCTCAACGACATCACATAAGATTTGTAAATCAATTTATGGGTAATAATAAATTAATTTTGGGGGGTCTTAATTATACAACCAAACATTTGTATTTTTTATGAACCCTAATATATCTATAAATTTCATTATAAATCTAATAACCACAAAAATTATACTCATAGCTGCTAGATTGTCTAATAGCAGCCTTTAACTTGAGCTAAAATGAGAGAAATCAAGATTTTAGAAAAATTCCCTAAAAATAAGGTAAATGATCTCACATAGATTTTGAATTATGTATGGTAAGATATATAGTAAATATCAGTATTAGGACTAAATAAATTACCAATATTCTTTCAATGATACCAACGAATATTGATTCAGATTCTGATGGAAGGAAGAGGCCCAATGCCTAGGTGGAGAAGAAATGGGAGATGACCCCAATATTATACACCTAATTTGGAGGATAAAAGAGGAGAGAAATAAATAGTTGGGTGGATAAGAACATTTATTTGACACTTTTTAATGATATTCATAGTTTGGAAACTCAAATTGTCTAACCATGCACCAACCTTATGATGCTCACTTCCAATGCACCACATTGTGTATGGTATGGTACATAATTTTCCAAATCCTGTACAGGTCATGCATATACCCACCATCAAAATACTAAATATCCCACACATGACCCTGAAACCCCACCCACACATTTATCCAAATAGTTTCCAATTCAAAAGTATGTCGCATGATTTTGACATGGAGGTCGCACTGTTTGATCAAACCACGTGCCTCTATCTATGCATTTTAAAACTGAGTTTTCGAGGCCCAAACTACCCAAAACTCATTCAAAACCTCAATGAACTCTCCATCCTCAAACCTATCCTATAATCTGTTCTCTTAATTAGACTCTTATAATTATATTCCAAACATCAAGAGAAGAGTTATTCCGACCAAAAAAAATAAAAAATTAAAAAATAACGAGGAATCTCAAACCACTCAAAAACCAAAGACATCACAAAAAACAATATATTGAAGATATGACCAAGGAGGAATAAAGGGAAGATATATTATTTCAAAATAATATGGAATACATAAATTCAGGGAATATTTATGAATTTTATATTGATGAAGATGGTCTCATTCGGTATGCAACTACACATTCCACGACATTACCTCTTGATATAATGAAACATATATAGGTAATGTATAGAGATCATATTTCTCTACCCATATTTTTACTACCAGGATATACCTGTATATTTCAATGAATTTATTAATTGAAAAAATGAATAAGTATGTAACTAAGTACACAAAAAAACATCCTTGTATATTAGAATATAAATGTAGATCGATTGAATTATGTTGGGATGATGAAACCATTTCCCATACCTACAAAGAAATATGATAATATCACTATGGAATTTTTCATTATTATGTGATAGAAATATAATAAATGTTATGTGATATGGTTTGTGGTGGATCGATAGACCAAGACTGATGACTTCATTATTATTCAAGAAGATTTCCCACTTGAAAAAATGCCCATAATATAAATAAAAAAGTGGTTCCAAATTAGATTGTATCTGATTGTCATAGAAGGATTGATTATGAAATCTATAGAATATTCCAACATGAATTGAATTCTGAATTGAATATAAATAAGTACTATCACCCACAAATTGATGGTCAATTTGAATGTACTTTTTAGACTCTTGAAAACATGATAAGATCTTAATCAGTTGTATTTAAAGTGGGATAGAATAATCATCTCCCATTAGTTGATTTATCATTAAAAACATCCACTTGAGTATTCAAATGGCTCTATATGACGCTTTATATGTGAATCAATTCGTAACACTTACTTGTTGGGAAGATTTTAGGGAATGAATCTACATGTATCTGACCATGTGTAATAGATGATAGATAAGGTTCAATGCATCCAGCATCATATAAAAATAGCTTGTAGTCTTCAGAAGATCTATGATATCTAAGGGACATTAAGTTTAATGTCGGAGACAATATTTTCCTTCAAATATAACTATGAAATAGAGTCATGTGGTTAGGAATGAAAGAGAATTATAGTACTTGGTACATTGTCCCCTTTGAAATCCTTGATCACATAGGAGTAAGGACCTATCTTATGGAACATACACTGAATATAGTCCAAGCACATGGTTTTTCCATGCGTTTATCCTGAGTAAGTACATAAATTGTCCCTCATATGTATAAATTTCGTAGGTTGTATATTAAAATAATTACCACTCTTATGAGAATATTCTATGAAAGATCATGGATTTTACAAACAATGTTATATGCCATAAGATATATAACCTTGTCAAAGTACTATGTGAGAACCTTAAATATGAATAGGTGACATGAGTAACAAAGGAAATAGTGAAAAAAAAGTACCACCATAAATTCTCAATCAATAATTTGGGTAGAAAATTTAGTTCTAAAATTTATAAATGTACAGAAAATGTAATGACCCCAATTTTATTTGTAATGTTTGTTTCCAGATTAAATGTTTTCTATATTATATAATATAGTATTATACACTTACATCATATAAAAAAATTTACTTCATTAATAGAGTTGATTACATTAATTAGAAACAAAACCCATGAAAATGTAAAAAACTACATGAGGGACAATATATAATATAAAAACTACAATAGAATGTTTTTATCTCCCCAATATACAAGAATTGTCTCCCCCACAAACAACACTATGGAAAAGAAACAAAATTTTGGAAAACCAATAAAAATTTTAGAATAAGAACAAGTATCACATTAGTAGGAATTATAGTGAATCATGAATGGAGAAATAAAGATGTATTTATAATTACTAATATGACCATTAGAATAGTAACTGATCCATTAGAAATAGTAAAATGATCATTGAAATAATAATTTTAACTAAAAATAATAGAATGTAATATAAATAATATTTATCATGATTAATTTAGTAAAATATAAATATTATAATACCATAAAATAAATATCAAGATTAGAAACTCAAATAAAATACATGAATATTTTTTGTAAAACATATTATTAATGTATTTTATAAAATTAAATTTTTAATATGAAAAATTATAATTAATTATGATTTTTTTTCATAATATAAATTCTGTTTTTGAGTTAGATGTTTCAAATTTTCCATGGGTTATTTTTCAGTTATTTTCTAAAAAACGTCATTTTTTATGTAAATAGTTAAAATTATTTTTTCACATACTGCATGTTTTTTTCATAATAATGATTCAACATTGACTAAATAAATACTAAATAGGTTTTTTAATGAAAAATAATAATAAATTAAGAAAAATGGGTCATTTAAAATTAATAAACAAAATTTTAAAAACAATAAAGTATTTTCAAAAGTATAAATTTAAAATTGTTCCCTTGAAATATGTTTTTTTCATTTTTTTCCTCCTTCATTTTTCATAAACTAGTTAATTTGGCATATAAAAAGATTAAAATTCTTAAATAAATTTTATATTACTGATATTTGATTCATAATGTGTATAAATCACTATTAAAAGGTTCACCTTGGCTGAAGTATTTTATTATAGTTTTTTTCCTAAAAATAACCTTCTCCTCAAATATAAATAAACCCTCTCCCTCACCTTGAAATCCAATATTGACGCACTTACCAAATCCCTAGATCTACTAAATTGTCTTCTCTCAGTCACATTGGAATCATTCTGTTAGTTTTAGAGTATCAAACTCTAAGAATCAAGAGAGTGTTGCATCGTATATGTGAAGAAACAATGAGTAAAGAGTTAGTTTTTATCATATTATCTCTCATTTTCCTATTTGCATCATTTTTTCTCCAATTACATAGAAAATATATTATAATATTAATTTCAAATTATTTAAGAATTATATTAATGATGTTAAACTACTATACAAAAAATATTTTTGAATTTTTTATAATTCATATTCCCTTTCTTCATTTAACAATGCCATGTTAACGGTTTGTTAATCACCGATGAGGATGTTTGCAACTCCTTTCTTACTACCATCCTTATGGAGGATTATAATAAATTATTTATGATATATAAATTTATAAATATATATATTTTAATAATTTTTAGTTAATTATACTTATTTATAAATTTCCCTTAACAAAAACAAAAAAAATTAAACAAAACAATATATTATTTATGAAAACATGATATCTAATCATTCTATATTTAAAAATGTGAATTAATGAATATAATAAAATGATTATTTTAATGATATAATGACATAAATATACAAAATAAATTCATTCTCAATGTTTTAATAAACCTAATTTTATTACCCCGTAGGAGGAAAAAATATAAAACAGAGGGAATTTAAGGTAAATAGATTCTTGAATCCAATTCCTTATTTTGGGTTATCTTCCTTTTCACCTAATTTTTATTATAAATATTCATATAATTTTTTAAATTTTTATTTATTTCCCATTCCATTTTTATTCAGGGATATACATGTTCTTAATTTGTAATTAAAATTACTACCCAATTATAAAATAGTTTTAAAAAAGGATATCAATTTTCCAAAAAACCCCAAAATCATCTTGAATTGTTTATTATTACCAGAAAATATAAATTTTATTCCAAAATATGACTTCCCTTATTATTTTGGGAACCCAAAATGTCATTCCATGATATATTTTATGAAATAATATTTGAAACCCATTCCTTTCATTTGGTTTATTTCATGACTATGATTGTTTTACATTCATTGTAGCATGCGTGATCATGATAATTTTATGATGTGACATGTGGGCCGAGAATTATATATCCTTCCAAAGCATTGGGTAATGTGATATATCTCATGATATAATGTGTATTATGTGTGAACATGATTCTAGATATGTTCACAATTCTGATTTTACAATTTATGCCCTTATGTTGTGCCTAAACAAGATGATATATTTATTCACAACAGTATGTGGTATTTGATAACTATGTTATGATATTTGAATATTATTCATATTCCACATTACAATACATTATAATTTTTTTTTACTTATGATAATGATAATGATACTATAATTATTATACTTTGTTGTTAATTTTTTTCATCAACATACTATTGATTCATGTCCCATATTCCTCCCATTATTGGGATTTTAGATCCATTATTCCTCCCAATGGGTTTTGAACCCCCATTTTTCATGTAGCAGTGGTAGTACTGTAGAAACGATAGGCACTGTAGTAGAGGTAGGTCACTGTAGTGGCGGCATAGCATTGTAGTGGAAGTGGGTATTTTGTGGTATTGTAGCAGGTAGATACTGTAAAGACCTAAAATTTCCATGTAATTTTTTTGAAATATGGGAATTCTACAACTCCATGAAAATTGACGGCCTGTGACTCCCAGGCCCGGAGTTCCCATAATGAATTTTTGAACCTTATTTCGGGTACTTTTAGAAAATAGTCGAGTGTGTTTTTCTATCTTTTGAACCGATGCTCACAATTGAAATCTGAGGGCACCATTGAACTCACATGGCCGATATTCGCTTAAGGAGACTTTCACCTCGACAGAAGTGGGTGAAGAGTGACAGATTGTTTTTGGGTTTTTCGTGTAAGAATAAAATAAATATAAAAGTGTGTGACATTTTTATTTTTATTTTCAACACCCAAGTGGGTGATGGGAGGTGGGGTCCACCGGAACTAAAACTCTATGTGGAAGTTGGAAGTGGCGACCACAAGACCTTAACCTTCCATGAGAGGTTATGGTGGTCGGTACCACCAGAAGCATATCCTCCCTTGAGAGGTTATGGGGTTCAGGAACACCTGTGATTAAAACACCTTGAAACCCCCCTTTAATTGAGAGATACTCTCAACCCCCACCCATTAATATGGAGTAGCCTCTTGACTTCCCCTACATTAATTGTTCCAACACAAATACCTATAAGTGTGCCAACTTAGTTAATTGGCTTTCCTCTTTTTTAAAATTAAGTAACATCATCATTGGAATTTATGAAGGTTCCTAATAAATGAACCTTAATATATTCCATGATGGTTTCCTACCTTCCCCCCTCTTTTATATATATATGAATCTTTGGAGGATGATTTGGGATGGGTTCACCAAGCGATGAAGTGCTGGTAAAATGAAGCGATGCCCAACACTTAGAGGATTACGCTCTCTGATGAAGAATGCACTTCCCAATGAAAAATGCCGACCTCCCTCGACTTTCATCCTTGGGAATTCTTCCTACGTGGGACATCCTCATCTATGATGAACCGACGAATGAGGTTGGGATTTTAGGTGTGAGGCGGATGTGACGAACGCCAAAAACTTCATCTTATTCCCTGCAACTCCATCGACATATCAACCTTTGGTAGGGGTTTAATTCTATTTTTTTATCATTTCACAAGTACACCTCTCTTCATTTTCTTTTGTGGGTTGGGAAGAAACAATGCAGGAGGGTTCGATGTGATTCGTTCTTTTGAACCTCTTGCTATCTCTCTAGTGCGGAGAGTGTGGGCCAAACTAACATGGCACGTCCTCTCCGAACCCTTTGTGTTGTTTTTCATTGTTCTCCGAATTGAAGGAAGGTGATGAAGGGGACGAAGGTAACGATGGAAAAATGCTTCCCCCCGTGGCCTTCGTGACCCACACTGGCCCCGCGCCGCCGCAAGCCAAACCGGCTAAGGGCCGCGCTGTGCCACGCCATGGCCGCATCGCACCCCGGCTGTGCTACACCCCGGCTACCCCGGCCACTCGACCGAGCCACCCAGGTCGCGCCATCCATCGGCCGAGCCACCTCGGCCACTCTGTCCTCCCACCAAACCATCCCCAACCACACAAACCCGGCCCACCAGGTATAGCCACCCACGCGACACCCTCTGACCAGAACTGTCCCTGCGTCTTGGGCCGAGCCACCTTCGTGGTGCCCTCTAGACTAAGCCCCCCATGAGGTGCCCTCCGGGCCGAACTACCCTCACGCTGACTTGTGACCGGTCCTCGCCCTCGCGGCCGGTCTGCGCCATCACGACTCGCGATGGCCCCTGATGGCCCACTGGGCTACGCCCAGCAGGCAGGGCCGAACCCAATGGGCTGGGCCAGACCCAATGGGTTACACTGGGTCGACCAAACTCTGGTCGGCCCAGGCTGGGTAGGGCCGGGTCGGACTAGACGTCGGCCCTCTCCAAACCATTTACACTCCTTCGACCATATCATTGGCACGAGACTTCTGTTTGATGAACGATCAGCGGCGCTACAAATCTTAGAGGGTGACAGTCCTTTCGGGTATACCCCACTAGATTTTGGGGTATAATTGAGATATAGTCGGTTTGGATCATGCAAGAATCCAACCGGGCCCCCAGGACTAAAAGGCTAATAACTCATAGACCGAGCGTCCGATTGAAGCGTCGTTTGTTGCGTTGAGACCCCTATGACATGGCATACATTTGAGATACTTCGTCGTGGGACATCATGAATGTTTGAGAATCAACTAGTATCTCATTAACAGGATCCTCCCAGATATGAGTGAGCGTAGTGTAGAGACCTAGTAGTTGTTTGAGACATGACGACTGCTGACCGTTTTGACTCGAACTGACTCTACTAGCCCAGTGGGGAGCAACATGGTGTCGCTTAAGACCCAAATTGGGGAGCGTCGTGGTGTCACGGAAAACCCACGTTACTCGACAGGAGGAGTACCTCAGCATGATACGTGGGGGAGCACACTTGGTTACACGGCAGACCCACAATGGGGAGCGCGCTTGGTGACGCAGCAGATCTATGGTACTCGACAGGATGATTACCTCAGTAGTCCAAGGTTATTGGGTTGTGTGCTTGGTGTCGTTGTATTCCCACATTACTCAATAGTGGAGGAGTTCTATAGCGGCCTTGGTTTTAACAATGTGACTTGAGAAGTTACTTAATACTGCCCCTAGAATAATACACTGGTGGAGATGAATCAGCTTTTCTGTGTTTTCCTCATGATTGAGATAGATCACATGATAACTTAGGTATATATATGGGTATATACCTATGTGGGGTTATATATTGATTTCATTCATTTTCTTTATCCTTGCTGGATTTTGTGAGACCTAAGGGGTCTCTAGGTCCCTATTGAGTATCGTTATACTCACCCCTACACGGGTTATGCCCTCACCTTTTTGTGTTGGTTGCAGACGACAGATAGTGCTGACTGAGGCTGAGAGTACTAGGATTGGACTGTACCAAGAGGTGGACCATACGATGTGTTGGTACAAGGAGGAGACATACAGACAAGGATTGATGGAGAGGCGATCTTTACCAACCCTTCAGGTAGTAACCTCAAAGGATGCACCCGAATCTATTTTCCTTTTTATTCAGTTGTACTTATACATTCAGTTTCTTTTACATTACTGTTGGGCTTGTTTTCCGACCCATTTCACTTTCATCACTCTTTGGTTATACAATTTACGTGGTGTTTTTTTCTAGATTTGTTCTTGATTTTGGTTGTGTTTATAGGTTATAATGGCAATACCATCCCAGTTTTAGGGAATTACGCCTTTGGTGCTAGTTTACAACACTTGGTCTATGGATGGAGGGCATGGGGTAGTCATAGCACTGGCCTTAGAGGAAGAGTCTTGACAAATTGGTATCGGAGGAGTCGATTCTAATGTACAACTTAGGACTCTGATCTTATCTGTGAAGCAATAGTGTTAAGTGTAGTGAGTTTCATTTTTAGTTCAAGTAGTCCAGTGTTGGGGTGGAGGCCGACGTATCCATACACAAGGACCTTGGTATCTGATCTCCGACTCAGTGTACGAAAAATCTTATTTAGTGTGGGTTTTTAAAAGTATTATTAATTTAACCTCACCAATTTAGCTCACCAGGTATAACTTTTAATCGTATCACACATATTTCTTTTTAGGATGCATCCACACATACAACCAACTAGTGTTTCGAGAGTTGTATGAAAAGATATCCCACCGAGAGACGAGGCCTCGGTGTAGGGCCCTCTTCCAGTATATGCACATGCAGAGGAACCAATGGTACAATTCCACGTTGGGCAATCGATGCCACCATCCCCAGTAGTAGACATTGCACCCCGCTTGAGAGCATTGCATGAGTTCCAGCCCCATAGTCCACCTAGGTACAGGGGAGAGATGGACCCACAAGCAGATAAGGATTGGTTGGAGGCTATAGTGAGAGTATTATGACTGGTAGGGACACCAATCGATCTCATGGTGATTCATACTTCTAGCCTTCTACAGGCAGTAGAAGGCAGATGGTGGAGCATGATGCTCTAGGTCCATGATGAGGTGATGCTTTTATGGGCGGACTTCGAGAGCCTGTTTTGGGTAGAGTTAGTCCCAAAAACTCATCACATAGTGCGCATAAAAGATATACTTCATCTGTATCAGGGCAGCATGAATGTAGCTCAGTACTCAGCGAGGTTCACTAACCTCTCACGCTACTCCACTGATATGGTGTGGGACCCATTCTTTAGGACCCAGAGCTTTGAGCAGGGACTCATGCGGGAGACCATGGTTTTAGTGATCTAACTTAGCATCCCGACGCAGGAAGGGGTGTTTGAGAGAGCCCTCTTGGTGGAGAATTTCCTTACTGATCAGACACCAGCAGTGAGACCCACTACAAGTCATCACGTAGTGGAGTCCTCTATAGATGGCTACAGACAAACATCACAGTGGTCCATAAGGTCTAGACCTACCGGTTGATGACCACATGACTCAGGATCGGTTGTGCGGGGTATCCGAAGAAGAGATAGACATGCCATAAGAGATCAATGTTTCTCATATGGTGGGCAGGGTCACATGGCTTGTGACTGTCCGACCCACCATTTTGATGATCAGCAGACGGTCGAAAGACCTCCTAGGCAGAGACATAGATTCGATTGAGGTGGTCCGCATAGAGCAGGAATATGTGGAAGAGGAGTCGGTCGTGTAGCTGGTGGGGGGCGACGATTCGAGATATTACTGCCCCACCCCCAGGAGGTCCACCCCAACCATAGGGGGTAGGTGGATCCGGGAGAGCTCAGCTCCAGGCCGCTGAGGCTTATGATCATGGTGCTCCAGAGATAAAAGGAGGTATAATCTGTGTCAAATCAACCATAGTTTCATCACTTATAGACATAGGTGCGACTCATTATTTTATTTCCACTGCCCTCATTCAGAGCTTGGAGATTCCCGCAGAGCAGTTAGCTCAATCCCTACGACTAGATAATCCTATGGAAGCAGATTCGACGATTACGAACTGGTGTTGTAACACCCCATGATTAAAATTAAGTTTTATTTTTCACCAATGCATCCAAGATGGAATAAAATAAATTAACAAATGAAAATATATAAGTAGTGAGCACTTTATTCATACAAATACCATAATACATCCTTGACCCAAAAGAACTAACCCATTAAACCCACTGCTATTGATTAAGAAACAATTGGAAGTCCACCAAGAAATAAAACAATGATGATCGAGTAGTTATCATCTTTTGGATCTGAGAGAAGCACAAACATTATGGAAATTGTAATATTTAAAAATGACATATTACAACTGTCAATAAAATAATTAAACAATGTTGATTTGAATATTATTATTTAAATTTTAATTGAAATACAATAAAAAATCTTTTTATATTTAATAAATTTTATTAACTAATATATATATATATAGTTATAGTTAATTTAAGATATTAATATTAATGTTTAAATTCAACATCTAATTTTAAATTATATTAATAAATGGTAATACCTATATAGAATTTTAAAAGTTTAAGATTCAAATAAACCAAAATAATGAAATTATAAAAATTAATTAATGTAGTACCGTTAAAAAAATGAAAACCAAATAATGAAATCCGGGTTAAGGGGGTTCATGTGTGAGTGCAGCGGTAGGGTTTTGAGGGTGTTAGATTTCAGGACGATTTGTCGAGGATGGTTCATCATTGCGAAGAGGAGTATTATGGCTGGAGTCTATCAGATTTATTTTAAACAGGAAGGCATATCTGTCCGAGGAGTTTCATCCGAGCCGTATCTGTGCACCTGTGAATCGAATCCGAGGTGCTGGTCGCAGTTCACGCCGAGTCAAGAAGGTCCTAGAAAGTTCGTGGTGATGAGTTTCAAGCTCTGATGAGTTTCATTTCGGATGATCCATCACAGAATGAAGAACCAAATCAAATTTCGTGTTTAGGGTTCCAGTTTCTTTTTTCAAAGTTCATTTTGATGTATGGATGCGGTCTAGGATTCAATATTCATATTTTTATGATTACCCTCCTTCTATTATCCATATTTGATCCTTGGATTTTTATTTAGTGTAATAGATTCACAATCTTGGTTTTCTCTGTTTTTGTTCCTAATCGATATCGACATCGGGTTTAGAAATCTTCTCAATAATGCAAGTAGGCTAATTTTTTAAATCTGTTTTTGTTATCTGAATTGTATTTAAATCTTCTAAACAATGTTTGAGTTTAACAATTTTCAGCAAATTGTTTCTAAATTGACTCGATATCCTTATCTTTCCTTTATTGTTGGCTGAGGTTGTCAAAATATTGATCTGAATATCATCAATCTTTTTATTTTAATCTTGATTTGAAGATAGCAAACTATTAGAATCATTAATGTGTCTAGATTCATAATTGACATATTCTTGTCAAATTGAATGTTTAAATATGGATTTCTTTTGTCCGATTGTACTACAAGCCAACAAATCTATCAAGAAAGTTGGAAATAAAAATGTATAAATTCATTTGTGTATGTTTTTCAATTTAATGTATACACTAAATGAAGGCATTAATATATATGTTTTTTTATATCTCAATTATTAGTCTTCACAACAAGATAAATGGGTCATTAAACAATTTGAAATAATATAATATCATGTCTTACTATGTATATAAATAGAGAGGGTACCAATGCCCATTTTAAGGAAAAACGTGCTTGGTGAACAGAAAGGGAGTGGTTCTTCAACCAAAAATTTGTAAGGGACTTCTTATCTTCGAATACCTCTATTCTTTAATCTTTATTTATAATTGATTAATTCAATTAAATCATTCATTTTTATCAAAGGTATGTTCAAATTTTATTTATTATAATGGGTTAAAAGACTATTTGTTTATCATAATTTTAATTTTATGGGTTTGTGTGTATGGGAGATTTTCTACAAATTTAAATCCTTATAAAAATAGACTATTATTCTTCTATTTATTTTATTTCAAGGCATATTTTCTTATGTTAAATAATATGGTTTATATTTTTGTGGTTTTGGGTATTGAAAAATTATTTCTACAAAGGTTCCTTTAATTATTCTCTTAAACCAATATCAATATGTTTGATGTTTTGGACATATTTTTATATGCTCATATAAACAGTTCAAAAAAATTTAGAACAATTTAATTATTCTAAATTTATGGATCTATTTTGATAATTAAAATTTATTTTAGAAGGAACATCGCATGTAAAATCATGTGAAATATATATATATGTATATATATACCTTAATGATGTGTAAATATATGATTTTTTTAAATAAATTAATAGTCATGTAATAATTCACATATGAATTAATAAATTAAGAATATCATAAATTTTTTATGTCACATACAAGTCATATAAAAATCAAGTTTATGGCCATATATCGATAATCATTTATGAAAATTCATATATGCATAAACATATATAGGTATATATAGATACTTTTGAACATTGGATAATCTCTACGAAGAAATAAATTTTAATGGAATTCGATAAACTGTTATAGACATGTTATAATTTTAAGTTGTCTTGTACATGTTTATATTTATAATTTTACTCATGAATGAAATGTTAATTTTAAATATATCCTTTATAATATTCTTTGCATTCTCATTATTATTTTTTGATTTTGAATTAAAAGAATGGTTTAAGTCATTTAGTTATGAAAACAAATCATTGATATTTCTTTTATTATTTATCAATAGAATATCGGGTATGTTGGTGTTCATGCCAAGTGACATGAGTTTTTGGGAATCAATACTCACAAGTGTTTTTCAATAAAAAAATTCACACACACACATATATATATATATACACCCTTAAATATAGATATTAGTGTAAATGATTATTTAAATGCACTGACATGTTTAAAGGTAAAAACACTATTGGGAAATTCTATATATATATATATATATATATACAACTTTATATATTTTCGAAAGATAGAGGTGCTTCTTCGTTGTAAAAATATAAGGTCATTGGGGAGTGAACCCATCCTTCACTAAGTGGATAGGCCCAAGATAGCCTTCGACAAATTAAGTTGCCTCAAAATGATGTTTCGTTTTCATGGAATTTGCTTAATATTTTCTAAGAAAAATCACTGGAATAGTTTAAAAGTGTTTTCAAAGTATAATTATTTTTCAAAAGGATTATATTATTTTATAATGGTTGTTTTACAAATGATTTTTACAATTTAAATTTTTCAAATGTTTTATTGAAAAGATATTTTTATGAAAGAGATTTATCAATGGTTTTCAAAACCCCTTACAGAGCATCGTTTGTTCTCTCCTCATGTTTTGAAATGTTTTCACAGGTATCTTAGGAGATTATCATTGATGTCATCACATATGGAGTTAGCACAGTGGAAGCATAGTGGAAAATTTTATTATTTTTGTTCAACTCGGATAATGTATGGTGTTTTCTAATTCTCTAGAACCTAGACCGGTAAAAAGATCCTAAATCCATTAATGTTTTGTGTAATTGTTTATTCACTTTTATAAAAAAAATTAAATAGAATGTTTCATGTTGTGAGTCTGGAAGATAGGTCTTGGGGCGTTATAGGTGCTGGTAGTGTGATCTTACTCTAGGAGGTGAGATTATCGACTGGGATCTCCAAGTAGCGGCATCGATTCCTTAAAACATCATCTTAGGTATGGATTGGTTATCTACAGTTCATGATTAGATTGACTATATTAGGTGGAAAGTGCGGTGTGTCTGTACAGATGGGACCAGGATTAACTTCACTGGCGAGAAGGGATACTTTGCATCATAGGATGGACTTACACGAAGGAGGGTGTAACTGATAACTCATCAGTTGGCTAGCCATACCCTCAATGATTTTGATGTGTAGAGTCTGATCTATCTTATTGTGGTGGACCAACATGCATATGTCTTACCTGATGATGTTCCAGGTCTTCCTCCTCATAGAGTGGTGGACTTTTACATTGACTTATACCCCGAGATGACACCAATATCTACACCAGCATATCGTATGGATCCTCTGAGCATCATGAGATGTGGGTACAGCTAGAGTACTTGCAGGGGAAGGTGAACGTTGTTGCAGATGCACTCAGTATGAGATCTGGTATACAGCCTCTAGGCGAGGTGACAGAACAACTGGCTTCCTTGCAGATAACCTTTGTGAAAAGATATGAAGAATCTTTTCATTAGACTCTTAAAGATACTCCTCTAGTCCTTCAGTGAGTAATGGAGGCACAACGAGGAGACACTGACTATGAGGGACGATGTGCTCAGATATCCACAAGACAGGAACTTGATTGATTTTTTGAAGGTGGGGAGCATGTAATCTTCTTCAGAGGACGTATTGTGGTACCACTGTCACTTCATGATGATTTTTTAAGGAGTTCCCCATATCCCCTCTAGCGGAACATCTTGGTGTGGCGAAGATGCACCAGGACCTTCTACGATAGCACTGGTGGCCGGGATGAAGAAAGCAGTTGTAGAGTTTGTCTCTCGATGCCTCACTTGTCAGTAAGTGACGGTGGAGCATCAAGTACCAGCATGCTTTGTTCAACATTTAGAGGTCGTAGAGTGGATGTGGGATGGGATATCCATGGACATATTGATTGGACATCCATGTACATCCTGGGTTCACAACTCTATTTGGGTTATCGTCGACCGACTCACCAAGTCAGCCCACTTCCTACCGATCAGAGTGCAGGGTTCAGTAGAGAGCATGTCACACCTCTATATGCAAGAGATTTTGTGGTTACATGGAGTACCTTAGATAATTGTCTCCTATCATGACACACGTGATACTTCCCAGCTATGGATGGGGTTGGAGGAGGCTTTTGGGACGTAGATTTATTTGAGCACTACCTTCCTTCTTTAGACGGTTATCCAGACTGAGAAGACCATTCCGATAGTCGAGAACGCTCAGCACTTGTGTCGTTGACTTCGGTCCCAGCTGAGAGGATCACCATACCTTTGATGGAGGTTTCATACAACCACAACCATCAATCCACGATCGAGACGACACCTTTTGAGGCATTATACGTGCGACCTTGTAGATTTCCTTTATGCTGGACTAACCTGGGGGAGTCAACTCTAGTGGGACCAGAGATGGTAAGGGATACCACGGAGAAGGTTCAGATTATACAGGAACAGATGAAGGCTACACAGAGCAGGCATAAGTCATATGCTGACAAGATATATAGTCATTTGGAGTTCGAGGATGGAAACCCCGTCTTTCTACGGGTCTCTCCCCGACGAGGTCTACAGAGATTTGGCTGAGGCAGAAAGTTATCTCCGTGATTCATCGGACCTTCTCAGGTCCTCAGCAGAGTTTCTGTGGTGGCATACCACTTAGCTCTTCCACCTCAGTTGCATAGGGTACACGGCGTCTTACACATATCCCAGTTGAGGAGATAGGTGGAGGACCCTTCCCACATCATCAACATAGGAGAGTTGGATGTTGACGATGTGGTGAATTTTACGGGGGTTCTAATAGATATTGAGGATTTATAGGAGTGGGTCCTTCATGGATGGTTAATACCTATGGTGCACATTCACTAGCAACACGAGATCTTCCAAAAGAGAACATGGGAGCGGGAGTCTCAGATTCATGCTCAGTACCCCACTTGTTCCCATAGTTTGAGTAGTGACTAATGGGGATTTGAAGCCTGATGTGGGGAGAATGTAAAGACCCAGAATTTCCATGTAATTTTCTTTAAAAAATATGATAATTTTATGAGTCAATGAAAATTGACGACGCATGATTATGAGGCCTAGAGTGCCCGAAATTAATTTCTGAACATTATTTCAGGTACATTCAGAAAACATGTGAGCATGTTTTTCTATCTGTTGAACCAGTGCTCAGAATTGAAAACTGAGAGCACCATTGAACTAGAAGCGCCATTATTCACTTATGGAGACTCTCACCTTGACGGCCGTGGGTCAAGAGTGAAATATAGTTTTTTATTTTTTTGTGTATGAATAAAATAAAAATAAATGTGTGTGGAATTTTTATTTTTTTCTGCAACACCCATATGGGTGTTGGGAGGTGGGGTCCATCGGAACTAAACCTCCATGTGAATGTTGGAAGTGGGGTCCACAGGACCTTAACCTGCCACTAGAGGTTATTGTGGTGGGGACCACCCAGGATTAAACCCCATTGAACCCACCATTAATTGAAAGAAAATATAAACCCCCCTAATTAATGTGGAGGATCCTCTTAACTTCCTCCACATTAATTGTGCCAAAACACATGACTTTAAGTGTTCCAACATAGTTAATTGGATTGAATCCTTTTTTAAATTATGTAACAACGTTGTTGGAATTTAGGAAGGTTCCTTATAAATGAACCATCATAAATACCACGATTGTTACCTACCAACCCCCTCTCCTATTTATATGGAGCTCGGGAGGAGGATATGGTGTGGGTTCACCAAGAGACGAAGCACTGGTAATGTGATGCGACACCCAACACTTAGAGGATTACACTCTCAAATGAATAATAAAATACCCAAGGAATAATGTCGACCTTCCTCAACTTTCTTTCTCATTACTTCTTCCAACGTGGGACATCCTCATCTACAACATACTGACACACAAACTCGGGATTGGAGGTGTGTGGAAGAAACGATGAATTATGACAACTTATTCTTCTTCCCCATGACTCTGTCAATGTATCAACCTGAGGTAGGGGTTTAATTATATTTGTTTATCACTTCACATGTACACCACTCTTACTTTTATTTTTCGAGTTGGGAAGAATCTTTGATGGAGGGTTGGATGTTCTTATTTTTTGTGAACCTCTTACTACCACTCTAATGCAGAGAGTGCGAGCCAAAATAACATGGCCCGTCCTCTCCGAAACCCTTGTTTTTTTGGGTTTTCTTCAAAACAGAGGAAGGAAACGGTGACAATGGTGATGAAGGAAATGACTGTAACGCCCCGACCCCAGTTTCCTAGACTCGGTGCATTATTACATAACATTGTCATGATCACAAGAAAGATCAAATCTCGAAATACCGATTGGTTTAGTAGAATTGGAAACACTTGATATATTCATAAAGTTTTTCATTACATCATAAAGTGAAAAACTACTACAACAACATATTGTCTCCATAGTCCACACTATTATCCTCTCATATTATCCCTGCAGGTCATTCATAAATTACTTCTTCATAATCCTCGGAAAAATAAAACATTGAAAGGGGTGAGCTCAGATGCTCAGTAAGGATAACATTATAGAAGAAGCTTTCATAGATAAGAATAAACACTTAAGGCAATTTATAACTAAAACAAAAGCCTTTTAAACTTGAGCTTCAGCATAAAATGGCAAAGATGAAATAAAATAATGACATTTACTTACACACATGAATATTCTACAAGTCGAATGATCACATGAAATATCAATAACCACTTTCATAATGATGGAATGCATAATTCCAGACTATCATAACCACATAGCCAAGGCCTTGTGCCAAGACTACAAATAAGATTTTTCCAAGGCCTTGTGCCAAGACACTAGTTTGTCTCATGAGACCTACCGATGCATCGAGGAATCATAGCGGGCTCCACCCGTCACTTATTTAGTCTAATGCATTCCTCATATGAACATGTTTAAACATAACATAAACATTCGTATTAAAACTAGCTTACGAAATGTCAATACTTTAACCACAAACCATGAATGGTATAAAAATAGCACATCCACAGTCAAACATAACTCATTCGATACAGTATGAATGAATGTATTGTATCACATTAGCCTCAATCAAGAATAATGAAGGATGTTGACATTGATGAAAATAATCATGAAAACTATTTGAGAGAAATATCCCCCTTTCTCTTGAAATCATTTAAAAGTCACATTATTTTTCAAGAACCAATTTAAAAATTGATTTTTGAATCAAAGTGTCCCATAACACTTTGAAACTTTTAAAAGGAGTTTTAATTTTAAATCATTAATGTCCATATAAATAAATCCATAAAACAATTTTTAAAACATGGACATTAATGAGCAAGATTTAGAAGAATAGGTCTTTAAAACATTTAAAAATGGTATTTTAGTTAGAGTTTCTAACCAAAAGAGAGACACTTGAATACAAATAATTGATGTAATAAAAACATTTTAATATCACGAGAATAATTGGATTCATGATATAATATGTCAAAGTACATTATATACACCATATAAAAGTGATTTGGTGTATAACAACAAAGAAGTCTCAATGGAATGTAAATTGAGATGAAATCTTTCATAAATGCTGTATCCTTAGGTTAAGGATAAATCAATGACATAATTATGTCTGAAAAATATAAATACACTAAATATTATTGGATATTCAGTGTAAAATAATCAAATGACATTCACACTTATTCTAGTAAAAACAACAGCAATGAATTGGATGTTTATCTCAACAAATCGAGATTGAGTAAAAAAATTTCTTATCAAGTTCATACCGATGACTTTAGAATTTATCAATGGAGTGATTATGTGTATAAAAAGTATATCCATAGAAAGGGGAGTGAAAATTATGACATAATCAAATGAGTAGTGATTACACACATAATCTTGGAGTAAAATAATCAATGAAGTATGCGTAATGCCGAATGACTGGAAATTGAAATTTCAAATTCCATTATCGATTTGGTAACTTATGAAACATGCACCCATGAAATAAGGATCATACAATGATGATGTAAATACCGATAAATTAAAGTATATTACACAATGAATACAATCATGGGCAGTACATATACACCACATTCAATAAATAAGTGGTGAACAATGGAATTCTCACTAAATTAAGAGTGAGATAAGAAACCCCTTACCTTGTAATTTTATTTGGTTGGGGGTAGGTTAACATCCTATATAATGTTGAAATAATTGTTATTAAATTATTCAGAAATCATATACATTAATATGATATCATATATGATCTTTTAACATTTCTTTTTTAATAATATCTTAGAATTATCGTCCTTTCGGGTGTTAACTTACTAGTTTTCTTTTATATGTTTTGTTACGTAAGCCATGTTTTTCATAGATAGGTTGTATCTTATTTATATCCAGAATGATATAATGTTCTTAAACATTATTTTTAAATCATCAAATGATAATTATACTTGAATGGATATGATGGAGAATGAATCTCATCGCGTTCGTGGAGATAGTAGTCCGTACGTACGCATGAGCGACAATATCATTCTTTTAATATTAAAATAATATATAATTGGATGGTATATCATATATACAGAATCATTATCATGTTATATTTATTATCTAAATGAGTTACAAATCATTATTATACCCACCCAAATAATAATATATTGAATAACAATTACACCACGACGTGGAGACGGTAAGCCGTACGTACACACGTATGGTGACATGTTATTCAAAGGGTGGATAGAATAATGAATATGGTTGTACTATATTTATAATAACATCACAATATATATAAGATACTGGAGTTATTATTTTATAATGGTAATAACATAGAAATAAGATGTGGATGAAGAAAGGAACTTGAAAAGGGGTGGTGAAAACATTACCTCTTCTTCGGGTTCTTCCTTTTGATTTGATCAAAAGGGCTCCATAGGTTGGCTTTCTGATCAAACCAAGGCCTCTATATTGTAGTGAAGGAAGTTGAGAGAGTATTTGGGCAGGGGTTGGCCGAACCAAAAATATTTGAAGGTGTGAAGAAATGATAAGGAGGAGTTCCCTTTTATAAGAGGGGTGAGGGGGACCTTTGGAAAAGCTAGAAATATTAATTTATAATAAATTAATATTAGGTTTATAATGGCTCCAAAGTTAATTATTAAAAGTTTAAGGTGGATATAGGTCGAATAAAATTCAACCAATCGAATTTAGACAGGTTTTTGTTACTATATTAACTTTATCCTTTAGTTTTAACTCTTAGTTAATTAGTTTGACATTTACCATGTCACTTTGTATTTTTTTATATTATATATTTTATAAACATACTATATACATCCAAGAGACCCCCAATAGGTCCATTAATGATATTCCTATCATTTTATAAGTCTCTTGGAAGAACCTTTGATTTTTAGGAATTTAATATCAATTAATAATATAATATTTGTTTTAAAAACTCTTTTATGTAAATTTTGACACTATTCAATAGTTGATTTTTGTGAAAGTCATAACAGAATTATTACTTCTAACAAAGTTAATTAAATCAATCATAATATGTCATATTATTCTATAAAATTAGTTTAATTCAATGAAAGTCTCGAATTATATTTATTTTGGTATTTATGATATCAATTATTTTAATTTTTTACCATTATGGTAATTACTGCATCACCATTGTCTCATAAATAAATTAAATTATTTAATGTCTAAAAATTATAAATAAACTATCATTATGTAGGAAATCGTTTTATCTTTCTAATGAATATTTATCGTCTAAAATCCAACATATATAACCCTATGTAAAAATTCTTTTTCTAAAAGATATATGCTTGTGTCATTTTTGTATTCATTTTAACTTAATTAAAATAAACTGTCCCTATCACTTACAAGTGGATCCATGGGGTCCCCAAATCGACCCATAGATGCCCATGGTAGACCATGTATCAACCAATAGGGTTAAGACACGTTTTAGGGTAATTTAGTATTATTATAATATTATTTTTTAACCCTTGTTTACTGGATTTACCCTTTAACCATGTTAAATAAAATATTTACAGAAGTAATTGTCCAAAATGTCTAAAAATAAAATTTATGTATTTACACAATTTGAACATCCTGATTCCAAATATTTAATCCATTTTTACAAATTCAAAACACAGAAGTGGCATAAATTAATTTAAAATTAATTCCCATTGTTAAAACAGAAAATGTGTTTTTAAGAGATAATAACTATCAAAAGATTGGCAATTGTGTATGTCTGGTTTAAATGTGAAATTATATTCAATGACCCACATTTTAATACATGGTAAAAATATATTTTAAATATAATTTAAATCCACTAAAATTCACAATTTATCACTATTAATTATTTCGATTAAAAAAGTTTTTTTTAATTAAAATTTAGTAATTTTTTTACTATTCATCAAAATATAAAAGTTATCTGAAAAGTACCCAAATTTTACCCTAGGATAATTTAGTTATTCTGAATCCAAAAATTAATTCTATTTTACCAAATTCAAAACGCAAAAGTTTCATTTTTTTAATTTAAAATTGATTCTTGCTTTCGAAACCAAAAGGCGTATTTTTAAGAAATAATAACTATCAAAAGATTGACAATTGTTTATGTCCAATTTCAAGGTGAAATTACTTAAAATGACCATAATTGGATTAAATAGTAAAAATATATTTTAAATATAATTTAAAACCACTAAAATTAATAATTTATCACTATAAATTGTTTTGATTAAAAAATTTGTTTTCAGTTAAAATTTAGTAATTTTTCACTATTCACCCTAATATGAAAGTTATCAGAAAGACACCAAAATATTATTGATATTAAATTCTTATGTACCTATTCTAAAGAATAATTTCATTTTGTCAAATTGAATATATAAAAGTTTCAAATATTGGTTTTAAAAAGGATTTTCCATTAAAAGGCGGTAAAATTTCATTTTTTGAAAAATACTTCTTTTATCTGAAAAAATGAATTTGATCATAAATCATGTTTCAGAAACTCATAATAGGGATTAAAATTATAAGGATAATATAATATTTAAATTTTAGATAATACTATTCATAACCTCTTTTGAACGGCTAGTTTGGTTAGTCGTGGTGTACTTGAACTCTGTGTTGCGTACAACACATGTTATTGTATTATTCAAAGAGAAGTTTACTGTGGAAGATTGGGGTGTTACATTCAACCCTCCTTCAATAAATTGCATCCTCTCAATTTAAAAATTTGGTCTTGAGAATATAATGGAAAGTCCCACATCAGAAAAAGAGTCAATAAAACTATTACTTTAAAAGAAAGAAAGAGAGGTATAAAGGTCACCCAAGATAACCCATACTAGGATTCCAGGTAGGAAAACATGGATATGGATGATAAGATAAGTGTCAAGTTCTGATGGAGAGGGATAGAAATCATGATCAGGAGAAAGTTAACAATAATAAAACCACAAACTTGTGTTGGGACAAACGATCATTAATCTCCTAGTAGGAAAAAGTAAACAGACAACATTTTTTGTTTTAAGTTACATTACATATGGATGAGGAATTTATTTATGATATTTACTAAGAATATAAAGATATATACATACATTTTAAGTAGAGTTTCATTGTTTAATAAATTTCCACCACTAACTCATTTTTTTTAAACGATGAGTATTCAAGAAAACTTGGTCACAAAGGAAGAGCTAGAATAAACTTCTATAGAATCACATGATCCATGCCGGATGAACTATATATTTACATTGTCTTTAGAGATTAATCAAAAAACAAAAGGGTTTGTACAAAATATAATGATCCCCAAAAAGGATATTCCTTGAGATAAATAAACACTAATCTTAATTTCTAAAATTAAACCATCAATACCCCAAATTTAAATAAATATCATTCAATAATCAATTGTCCTTAAAATCATTTAATATAGTCCAATCTAATATTGAAACACAAAACTTATAAGAATGTTGTCTTCCACGTTAAATTGTATCTCCAAATGAAATTAATTACTCTTAAAGTCACATACATAAAAGTAATTAACCTAATCATTTCCATAAATAACCCAAATCACTATAAGTCCACAATAAAAACGTAGATAAAAATCCACCATTACTCCCCAAATGAAGTCCCATACTACTCTATTTTCCTTTGGCATATAGTGTTCACAACAAAGCGAACAACTTCCAAAATAACATTTATCACATAATCACCAAATCATTTTCCTATACTAATGGTATTCATTTGATAAGACATAAGATCCCAAATCAAATTATTATTGATCAATAAAATCATTTAGCTAAAAATAACAGTCACACTAACTAGGGACTTCACGTAGTCCAGTGGTAGGCGATAAATCCCACTCGCACTTTGGTTGTGGGTTTGATTCTCACAGCTTTGTCTGATGCGACGGGTTGTCACACGGTCTACATGTTGTCCTTTTTCAAAAAATATATTTTATAACGTTACCAAAATGAGATAAATTCCTCAAAATAACCATAACACAATTTAACCACAAATGTTATCTCATACCTTTCATTTTCATCCCAAATTATAATAATTTGTAATTTCCTCAAACCCAAAGATCATATAAAACCCAATAGTTATTTATAACTATATCCATAAGAGAAATGATAATTCTTCCATAAATATCATTCTCACATGGAAAAAGTTAGGGTTACAAATAAAAGAGAAAATTATTCCAAAGTAAACCCTTCAACAAGGATCACAAATAATTTTTAAACATTTATCCAACCATTTATTTCCACATAGCTTCTTCCCTGACCAAGAAAATATCCTATAGAATAGGACATTCACTCGGGTAATGGCCAGGTCCCCTACATTTACGGCAAATGACTGTAATGGACTCTTGGGACCATTTTTATCTTCTTCTATAGTACTCTTCATTTTTCTTCAGCAATTATTCACTTTATGTCCTTCCTTCCCACACGTAAAGCATTTCTTGTTCCCATTGAGACACTTTCCCGGGTGTCTCCTACCACATTTCTTGCATGATGGAAATTGAGGGTTCTTTTCTCCATGGTCTCCATTATTGGAACTCTTATCATTAATCACCTTTCTCTTCTTTTTTGAGTTCGGGAATTAGTTAATATATATATTGTTGATCATATTTTTGGAAAATTGAGTTGGCATAAAGACGATAACTTTTACGCCTATCAACATTCCATTTTTTTGCTCATTGCCACCATTGTTCCCACCTTTTACATCATTCTCAATGTCACGATGACTTCCTTGGAATCCAGCCATTGACTAAAACCCGAAATCATTGTGTGAGTAACAGTAGTCATAAAATCATTTAGAGATTAGCATGTCACCATATTCTCAATTTGAAACACATTAGGATTAACCATGGTCATTTACTCTCATCTTATATATATAATACTTCAAATCAGTTTGTAAAGAAAATGTAAATTATCCTAAGAATATCCCCCGGGAGTGTCGTAACCAAGAGTGCAGCAAGGCCCGTTGTCGTGAACTAGTTCCCATTCAAGTCTATCTCAAAGTGGTGTTTTCGGGTTTTACCCCTAGGTACATCTGTGCCAGAGCCGCCTCTACCTGCTCGTATCCAGAGAGGGATGTATTGCTCGGAGAACTCAAAAAATCTCTACAATACCAAAATTCTAGGAAGTTCTTCTATACTAATCCTCAAATTTCATCTTAGGACAACGTGCTCTAATCAGAGTTTATCTAAATATATCTTCTAAGGTTTGTACTAAACTTTCTCTGATAACAACTGTAACTCCCCGACCCAAGTTACCTATAGTCGGTGCATTATTACATAACATTGGAATGATCACAAGAAAGATCAAATCTCGAAAGACCGATTGGTTTAGTATCCTTGGAAACACTAGATATATTCATAAATTTTTTCATTACATCATAAAGTGAAAAACTACTACAACAAAATATTGTCTCCATAGTCCACACTATTATCCTTTCATACTATCCCTGCAGTTCATTCATAAATTAATACTTCATAATCCTGGGAAAAATAAAACATTAAAAGGGGTGAGCTCAGATGCTCAGTAAGGATAACGTTATAGAAGAAGCTTTCATAGATAATCATAAACACTTAAGGCAGTTTATAACTAAAACAAAAGCCTTTTAAACTTGAACTTCAGCATAAAATGGCAAAGATAAAATAAAATAATTCCATTTACTTACTCACATGGATATTCTACTAGTCGAATGATAACATGAAATATCAATAACCACTTTCATAATGATGGAATGCATAATGCCAGACTATCATAACCACATAGCCAAGGCCTCGTTCCAAGACTACAAATAAGATTTTTCCAAGGCCTTGTGCCAAGAAACTAGTTTGTCTAATGAGACCTACTGATGCATCTAGGAGCTATAGCGGGCACCACCCATCACTTATTAAGTCCAATGCATTCCTCATGCGAACATGTATAAACATATCATAATCATTCGTATCAAAACTAGCATATGAAATGTCAATACATTACCCACAAACCATGAATGGTATAAAAATAGCACATCCAAAGTAAAACAAAACTCATTCGATACAATATGGAAGATTTCATTGTATCACATTAACCTCAATCAAGAATAATGAAGGATGTTGACATAGAAGAAAATAATCATCAAAACTATTTGAGAGAAATATCCCCCTTTTTCTTGAAATCATTTAAAAGCCACACTATTTGTCAAGAAGACATTTAAAAATAGATTTTTGAATCAAAGTGTCCCATACCACTTTGAATCTTTTAAAAGGAGTTTTAATTTTAAAACTCTAATTTCCATATAAATAAATCCTTAAAACAATTTTTAAAACATGGACATTAATGAGCAAGATTTAGAAGAATAAGTCTTTAAAACATTTAAAAATGGTATTTTAGTTAGAGTTTCTAACCAAAAGAGAGACACTTGAATACAAATAATTGAGGTAATCAAAACATTGTAATATCATGAGAATAAAGGGATTCGTGATATACTATGTCAAGGTACACTATATACACCATATATAAGTTATTTGGTGTATAACAACAAAGAAGTCTCAATGTAATGTAAATTGAGATGAAATATCTCATAAAGGCCGTATCCTTAGGTTAAGGATAAATCAAAGACATAATTATGTGTGAAAAATATAAATACACTAAATATGATTGGATATTCAGTGTAAAATAATAAAAGGACATTAACACATATTCTAGTAAAAACAACACCAATGAATTGGATGTTTATCTCAACTAATCGAGATTGAGTAAAAATTTCTCTGATCAAGTTCATACCGATGACTTGAGAATTTATCAATGGAGTGATTATGTGTATAAAAATTATATCCACAGAAAGGGGAGTGTAAATTATGACATAATAAAATGAATAGTTATTCCAAACATCTTCTTGGAGTAAAATAATCAATGAAGTATGCGTAAAGCCGAATGAGTGGAAATTGAAATTTCAAATTCCCTTATCGATTTGGTAACTTATGAAACATGCACCCATTAAAGAAGGATAATACAATGATGATGTAAATACCCATAAATTAAATTATATTACACAATGAATACAATCATGGGCTGTACACATACACCACATTCAATAAATAAGTGGTGAACAATGGAATTCTCACTAAATTAAGACTGAGATAAGAAACCCCTTATCTTGTACTTTTCCTTGTTGGGGGTAGGTTAACCTCATGTATAATGTTGAAATAATTGTTTTTAAATTATTCATTAATCATATACATTAATATGATATCATATATGATCTTTTAACATTTCGTTGTTAATAATATCATAGAATTCTCGTCGTTTTGGTGTTAACATACTCGTTTTCTTTTATATGTTTTGTTACATAAGACATGTTTTTCATGGATAGGTTGTATATTATTTATATCCATAATGATATAAAGTTCTTAAACATTATTTTTCAATCATCAAATGATAATTATACTTGAATGGATATGATGGAGAATGAATCTCATCGCGTTCGTGGAGACGGTAGTCTGTACGTATGCACGAGTGACAATATCATTCTTTTGATATTAAAATAATATATAATTGGATGGTATATCATATATATAGAATCATTATCATGTTATATTTGTTATTTAAATGAGTTACAAATCATTATTATACCCACCCAAATAATAATATATTGAATAACAATTACACCACGACGTGGAGACGGTAAGCCGTACGTACGCACGTATGGTGACATGTTATTAAAAGGGTGGATAGAATACTGAATATGGTTGAACTATATTTATAATAACATCACAGTATATATATTATCCTGGAGGTATTATTTTATAATCGTAATAACAAAGAAAGAAGAAGTGGAAGAAGAAAGGAACTTGAAAAGGGGTGGTGAAAACATTATCTCTTCTTCGGGTTCTTCCTTTTGATTTGATCAAAAGGGATCCTTAGGCTGGCTTTCTGATCAAACTATGGCCCCTAGGTTTTATTGAGGGAAGTTTAGAGAGTATTTGGGAAGGGGTTGGCCGAACCAAAAGGCTTTGATGGTGTGAAGAAATGAGAAGGAGGAGTGACCTTTTATAAGAGGGGTGAGGGGCACCTTTGGAATAGCTAGAAATATTAATTTATAATAAATTAAGATTCGATTTTAATGGTTCCAAAGATGATTATTCAATGTTTAATGTAGAGATAGATCGAAAAAAAATCAACCAATAGAATTTAGATAGGTTTGGGTTAATATATTAACCTTATCCTTTAGTTTTAACTCTTAGTTAATTAGTTTGACATTTACCATATCACTTTGTATTTTTATATTATATAGTCAATAAACTTACTATATACATACAAACGACCAAAACGTGGTCCATTAATGATATAACTATCATTATATAAGTCTCTTGGCCAAAATTTAGATTATTAAGAATTTAATATCAATTAATAATATAATATTTGTTTTAAAATCCTTTTTTGTCAATTTTGACACTATTCAATAGTTGATTTTTGTGAAACTCATAACAGAATGATTACTTAGAAAAAAGTTAATTAAATCAATAATAATATGTCATATTAACCTATAAAATTTTTGAAATTCAATTAAAGTCTCAAATTATATTTATTTGGGTATTTTTAATATCAATTATTCTAATTTTTCACTATTATGGTAATTACTGCCTCACCATTGTGTCATAAATAAATTAGATTATTTAATGTCTAAAAATTATAAATGAACTATAAATATGTAGGAAAGAGTTTTATCTTTATAATTAATATTTATTGTCTAAAATCCAACATATATAACCATATGTAACATTTGTTTTGCTAAAAGATATATGCTTGTGTCATTTTTGTATTCATTTTAACTTAATTAAAATAAAGTGTCCCTATCACTTAAAAGTGGATCCATGGGGTCCCAAAATCGACCCAAATATTCCCATGGTCGACCATGTATCACCCAATAGGGTTAAGACACGTTTTAGGGTATTTTAGTATTATTATAATATTATTTTTTTAACCCTTGTTTACCTGATTTACCCTTTAACCATGGTAAATAAAATAGTTACCGAAGTAATTATCCAAAATGTCTAAAAATATAAGTTACAAATTTAAACAATTTGAAAATCCGGATTCTAAATATGGAATCCATTTCTCCAAATTAAAAACATAGAAGTGGCAGAAATTAATTTAAAATTAATTCATGTTGTTAAAACAAAAAGTGTGTTTTTATGAGATAATAACTATCAAAAGATTGGCAATTGTTTATGTCTGGTTTAAATTTGAAATTATGTTCAATGACCAACATTTTATTACATTGTAAAAATATATTTTAAATCTAATTTAAAACCACTCAAATTCATAATTTCTCACTATTAATTATTTTGATTAAAAAAGTTGTTTTAAATTAAAATTTAGTAATTTTTTTTACTATTCATCAAAATATAAAAGTTATCCGAAAAGTACCAAAATTTCACCCTAGGGTAATTTCGTTATTCCGAATCCAAAAATGAAGTCTATTTTACCAAATTAAAAACATAAATGTTTCATTTATTAAATTAAAATTGATTCCTGCTTTCGAAACCAAAAGAGTATTTTTAAGAAATAATAACTATCCGAAGTTTGACACTTGTTTATGTTCAATTTCAAGGTGAAATTAAATAAAATGACCATCATTGGATTAAATAGTAAAAATATATTTTAAATATAATTTAAAAACACTAAAATTCATAATTTATCACTACAAATTATTTTGATTAAAAAATTTGTTTTCATTTACAATTTAGTAATTTTTCACTATTCACCAAAATATGAAAGTTATCAGAAAGACACCAAAACATTATTGATACTAAATTATTATGTCCCTATTATAAAGAAGAATTTAATTTTGTCAAATTGAATATATAAAAGGTTAAAATATTGGTATTAAAAAGGCTTCTCCATTAAAAGGCGGTAAAATTTCATTTTTTGAAAAATACATCTTTTATCTCAAAAAATAAATTTGTTCATAAATCATGTCTTAGAAACTCATAATAGGGATTAAAATTATAATGATAATATAATATTTAATATTTAGTTAATACTATTCATAACCTCTTTTGAATGGCTAGTTTGGTAAGTCGTGGTGTACTTGAACTCAGTGTTGCTTACATCACACGCTATTGTATTATTCAAAGAGAAGTGTACCGTGGAAGATTGGGGTGTTACAATGACATCACCACCCGTAGGCTTCGTGACCCATGCCAGACCCACGCCGCTCCCTGACCGTGCCACACCCCTGCTGCACCACACCCCAGCCGCGCTTCCCCCCAGCCGCTCTGGTCTCCCGACTAAACCGGCCCCCAGCCAAGCCCCCCTAGTCGCACAATTCACTGATCGATCAACCTCGACTGCTCCGGCCCCCCGGCCGTGCCACCTCGGACCTCTGGGCCGAGCCTCCCCTACCAAGCCCTCTGATCCGAACTAGCCCCGCACCTCCAGATGAGCCTCCCACCCGCCGCCGTTCGGGTCGAACAGCCCTCACGCCGACCCGCGGCTAGTCCGCACCATCACGGATCTCCACAGCCCCTCACGGCCCGCTGGGCCGGGCCCAGCGGGCCGGGCTGAACCCAACTGGCTGGCCTACCCAATGGGTGGGGCCATACCCAAGGGGTCAGGCCGGGATGACCAGACCCAGGTTGGCCCAGGATGGGTTGGACCAGGTCAGTCCGAACTGGTCAGACCTGACACATGCCCACTACGACCCATTTACGTTCATTCAGCCATATCATTGGCACTGGATGCCCGTTTGATGAAATGTCAGGGCCAATGGGAAAATTGTGGTGTGACGGTCATTTTGGGTATACCCCACTAGAGATAGGGATATAGTTGAGATACGGCCAGGTTGGATCGTCTGTGAATCCAATCGGGCCCTAGAGACTATAAGGCTGATAACTCATAGACCGATCATCCGATTGATGCGATGTCTACTGTGTTGAGAACCCTATGCTATGGGGGACATTTGAGATAAATCTTCGTGAGAATTCATAATAGGTAGAGTATCTACTAGTAGTTCAAGGAGAGGAACCTTCCGGAGACGAGTGAGCATGGTGCGGATGCCTGGTAACTGACTGAGACCTGATGACTGCTAACCGTTTTGACTCGGAGTGACTCTACTAGCCTAGTGGGGAGCGCAGTGGGGTCATGGAAGACCCATAGTGGGGAGCACATTGTTGTCATGATAGACCCACAATACTCGATAGGTGGAGTACCTCAGTAAGCTATGAGAGGGAACACGCTTCGTGACGCGTCAGACCCATGGTGGGGAGCATGCTTTGTGACGCGGCAGATCCATGGTACTCAATAGGAGGAGTACCTCAACAGTCAAAGGGTAGTGGGAAGTGCACTCGGTGTCACTGCATGCCCACTGTACTTGATAGTGGGGGAGTTTTCAAGTTTTTAAGGTTTCGACAATGTGACTGGGGATGTTACTTGATACTACCCCTAGAATTAAATACTAGTTGAGCTGAGTTAGTTTTTCGGTATTTTCCACATGATTGAGATGGATCACTTGATAACTTAGATATATATATGGGCATATAACTAAGTGGGGTTATATGTTTATTTAATTCATTGGGTTTATACTTGATGGATTTGGTAAGACCTAGAGGGTCTCGGGGTCCCCACTGAGTATCGTTATACTCACCCTTGCACAGGATATACCTGCACCTTGTTGTGTCAAATGCAGGTGATGGACAGTGCTCATTGAGGCTAAGAGTACCTGGATTGGACGGTACCCGGAGGCGGACCATACGGTGTGTCGGTACCTGGAGGAGACAGACGGACGTGGAGTGCTGACGAGGCGATCTGAAACTACACTTTAGGTAGGAACCTCGGAGGATGACCCAGTACCTATTTTCGTTTTTCATTAGTTATACTTGTTCTTTTAGTTTCTTGTACATTACTGTTGGGCTTGTATTCCCACCCCTTTTACTTTCATCAATATTTTTTATATAGTTTACTTGGTGTTTCTTCTAGCTGTGTGTTTTATTGTGGGTGTGTTTATAGGTTATAAAGGGAATGCCTTCCCAATTTTAGGGAATTACGCCTTTAGTGCTAGTCATCAGCCCCTGGCCTACGGAAGGTGGGATTGGGGTAGTCACGGAACAGGCCCCGGGTGATGGTTCATGATAGGTACTGTAGGTGTACTATTAACAGAATGTGCCATAGGAAAAAAAATTGGCATACGAGCCATGTAATGGGATAAATTCTTATTGGGCCATCAGTTTATGTAATGGGTCTCCCTCTACTCAGTTAAAAGAGGTCTTTGCATTGATTTAATAATAAATGAGGCTTCATCCCCAACCTTTAAAAAAAATTGAATGATCTACAATGGAAAATAAAAATATTTGCAATTTTTTAGAATTTTATAGTAGTATAGAAAGAACCAAATTTCAGGATGAACAAAAAATTGGGAGAAGAGAATCTAGAGTTAAAATATTAATGTCCAAAATAGAAAATTTATATAAATCATGATTGATATAAAATTTTTAATCTTTTATAATGTATGATGGTATTAATCTTCATAATGTGTGCTGGGGTTCATTTAGAATAATTTATAGGACTAAGAATAATGTCATTTTTATTATAGTAGCAACATGTAGATAAATTGATGTTGTTTAGTTAATTTGGGTTACCCTGGTAAACTAGAGAGACATAGAATAAAAGTCATGTCTCGAGAAAATAAATTATTTTTAGGATCTTGCACGTATTCAGTTTAATCATATAATAAATATCATGATCTTGGGATTAAATGGTCATAGAATATATTAAGTAACCTAATCGAGATCAAACATTAAAATAATAATGTGTTTTTTGAATTCAATATTATTTATTCTATATGTGAGATTTAGTGAGAAAAAATTATGAGATGATTGATATCATAGAATTTAAATGAGGTCATTTCTGTTTAAAATAAATTCTAAAATATTACCACTAGTTTTACCCCCACTGTGGTACCTCGCTTTCATGGAAATATCTACATAGAATTCACTAACTATATGCGTTTTCCCATTACTAAATTCATTTGTTTTCTATTTTACGGATGAGCAGAGTAAAAATAAATTTTGTAGTGTAATAAATAGTTCATATGGATTGAGGAAAAAAAATTAATAAACAAATATTTACACAACATGGAATGAGAAATTTCATGGAGTGTTATATTACATATTTCAGCTAAACAATTTTTTTGTAGTTTTTATGGTGTTGAGAAATTATATGTTAAACATTTATCATTATATAATATTCAAAATAATAATTAACAAACTCTTCACCATGGTCACTCTAGATAGTTATTATGGGATGCTTTTCCAGTTTTAAATGAGAAAATAAACTAATTTAAAAATAAATAGATATTTTATTTAAGGGAATGAGAATAAAATAAAGTAAATATAAATATTCCATGAACTAAGATAAAAAAAATATTATTTTCCTTTGATACCTATATATATTTGATGGTATGAAATGAACTATGTGAATTAACTGTAAATGTTTCAATATTGGGACTTTATAACTATTTTTAAAAAATAATTCTATTTAATACCATACAAGAATGGGTTATAGGAACATGATTAACTAAAATTAAGATGTGTAATATTCTTCACTTGACCTCTATTGAATTTTTTATCTATGTTCCAAACATTAAAATTTCTTAATCTTTAGTCCCAAAGAAAATATTTATCTTTAATTTTAAAATGGAAAGGAATGTTCTCACAATTAAGGACATCAAGGTCAAAAATTTCAAAATTATCATTAATATTATGATATGTGTTATAATATCCTTCCAAAAAAAGATATTATATATCTCACATATAAAGTTTAATGAGTAACCCACATATCATAATTAGGTCATGATATGAGGATCCTCTAATGTCCTAGTACCTATTAAACATTATTAATCAATGTCCCATCATGATAAACATAAACATATTTTTCTAATATATAATCTCTACAATTTTAAAATGATTTACCATGTTCCAATGATTAAATCTATTTCTAGTGGCTTTATCTCTATCATTTAGTGAATAAATTTACACATTTTAGAACAATATAGTTAATATTAAAATGATTCTTATCTGACGAATAAAAAACTATTTATTATGTCATAGATGGTGTAAAATATGTTATAACTTTATCAAAATTACATATTTTATAAATATAATTAGTATGAAACATCTTAATACATTCAACATCAGTCATATATATTTCAACATCATTATGATCATTAAAATTTGAAGAAAAACAAATTAAATTGAACTGATAATTATGTTTTGAAATACTATCATCACTGTTACTATGATATAACTTGCTAGATCAAAATATTTATTAAACATTTTAAATCATTTCACCTATTCTAAACCATTATTACCCATATCCTTACATTATTGAGTATCATCTTCATAATTTGATGGAAAATGATATTATAAATCTATGTTCATATTTTTCAATGATTCACCTGTTATAATACCCATGAAATGCATTTTATTATAAAGATATTCCCCATAAAATTTTGAGATCTACAAGATCTCATAACTATCTAGAAAACCAATATCTAAAGATAGGTATTATCAAGTACAATATGTGCAATATATATCATTAAAATAGTATTCCTCTTGAGTTTTTATGATCTTCAGGACTCCTTTCATTCAGCATGAATGATAGATTTTTTAGTTTTATATTCTCTAGCTTCCTACACTCATTAACAATATTAATAGAGGAAAATTATTTACCTATAGTGTTTTAATGTTTATGTGTACTTTAATTTAAATAATCACTCCAGAATCTCTTCTTTTCTATACTATGGTTCATGAACTTTTCTACTTAAGTAAATTAACCAACATTAAACTCCACATTTTAAAATCAGAGAGATGTTTATATGCATGAATCAATAAGATAGGTGTACCAACATTGATTTTTATATGTAATACTATGTTATATTTCTAAGAGTATTTATAATGGTGGGTGATGAGTCATCATGGAATTACAGGGCCTTGATAACCTTGATGAGGTGATATTAAAAATATAAAATATATTATATCACATGTACAGATTTTACTAAGAAATGTGTCATGAAATTCAAAATAGTGTTTACGGTGTAACCCATATTTTTTGGGTGTGATCCTATATCTGAGTGTTATGATCTATAGAGTTTCATATTGGATTCATGGTGTCCCCAGAGGTATTGGTTGTGACCCCCTGTCCGAGTGTTTAGATCCTCTAAGTATTGAGATCAGCTATGTTCCAATGTGATTTTCTCAATGGATAAACCCAAGAAGCACATGATCTCTGATGGATTCTATTAGGGATAAAAATGATCTTCAATATAATTAGTGATACCCAATGAGAATGATATCGTAGTTGAGTTCTATCAGGGATGGAAGGGATCGTGGAGTGAGTACTATTAGATGAGTGATACCTTTGAGCCTCGAGTAGAATCGTATGATAGACCGAATGGTTGAGACCCTGAGACATGGACTTTGAGATGAGTATATCTGGGTTCTTCTATGATTAATTTTAATATGTATCATATCTTGATTGACATATTAGGTAGTTATTTGATAATTATTCATGTATTTATATGGATTGGATGGGATGGAATTTTCATATTCTCTATTGGTTGGGTTCTATACCATCTGGATATGGGTTGATATGACTATTTCCTTTTAGTTTGTCCCTTTTTATTCTGGGTTTTTGGGGTGTCTATAAGGTAATTTTATACTCACTCTACATCAAGTATTCCCAAAATTGTCACATCATATAAAAAATAAATACCATTTGATGGTGTCCTAGGAGGAACCAGATCAGGCGAAGCACAATACATTAGATAGACTAAGTTGGGTTCTACTGGTTTCATTTGATAGAAGTCCCATACTTCTATGTAAGAATGATAATTTTATCTATTTTTTCATGGGATTAAATTTTTACCTTTAAGGATTTCATTACAGTTTCTATATTCTGATTTTTTGATAGATGTATGCATGATTTTAAGTACCATCTTTTTATTATCTTTTAATTATTTAATGGATATAGTTGTGTGTGTGTGTGTGCTATAGGTGATGAAATACAGTGTGTGATATATACTTACTCTAAACTGTTTTTCATCCCTTTTCCTATCAGATTTGAGCTTGGGGTAGTCTCACTCGACTTGTCATTGGCCATACAGTCCCTGACGGGTTAGGTCGTGACAAAGATATATCAGAGTAGTTTCTTCTTTAGGACCACATTTTTTAGATTTTATACATGTCATAAACATATGGAATTTAGGGTAATATTGTCAGTGTATCGTGATCCAATTAAGGTTTAGGGAAACTAGTGTTTGCATGGAAGCTGATGTTTCCATTCATCATGTCTTTAATAACTCACTTGTTGGCTTGGTACATGTAGGCACTAGTTATGGGGACACTTTGGTACACACATAATATGTGACTGAGTTGTTGTTTCCATGTCGTTATTATGTCAACTCTCTAGATGTACTCTTTTAATGTGGTACATCTTGATTATTTTAGGGTACCTCTATGAGGAAATCCATTCCTGATGTCATGATAGCATTGTAATTATGATCAACCGAGTGGCGAGGATTCAATGATGGGGTCCACATTATATGTGGTTCCACTGGGTGGTTGACAAATTTTTTCACCACCTGTTGATTTCTAGGTTGTGTTAGTGGTAAGGATAATAGATTTCCATTGGTTGAATACCCTCCAAGAGTTATAGAGGAACATATCTCAATGATTGTTTAGTAATCCAAACCCCCAGGTTGCTAATGACAGGATTGAGGTATCCATGCACATTTTTCGCCTTATAATGACACCTCCAGTTTAGATGGTGGTCATAGAAATGAGTCTTTTTAGGTATCTGTAGGGTGATAGTGAAGCCTAGTGTCTTAGACACATTATGAGATGGTACTCCCTTGGATATTGTTTGAGTGGCTCTTTAGGGAATAATTTTATCTTGCCAGACTATGATCGGTGCGTATCCAGGAACATCTATTACTTTAGCATGGAAGCATGACTATTAAAGAGTACTCGAAGATGTTTACTAACCTATATAGATACTACCAAGATATTTTTTACATAATGTTTTTCATATAATGAACCATAATGTAGTTATTGTAATGAAATATCAGGTATTTAGTGATATATATTGGTATTGACCACTATATTGGAGTTATAGAGAAGGCCTTGGTAGTGGATAGATTTATGTATAAACAGATTCCAACTATTGTTGTTGGGAACATTGAATTAGAAACCATAGTATCTGGTAGCTGTAGATGGACTCATGGATCTAGGTGTGTGAAATTATTTAGGATATAGTCCTGGGATAGAGGGTCTATGACCTAGGGCTCTTATTCTGGTTCAAGTGAGCAGCAAGAGAGGTGGTGTTTCACTTGTGATTGATAGGGACATCTCATGTGGAATTACCAGAACCACCATGAGTACATGACTGAGATGGTTTATGGACTATCCTGATAGATATACTGACAATAGTTAAGATTTCTATATATTGGATGATGTGTCAGAGAATTTGGGAGAGCATTAGGAGGGTGGGGACGATTTGACATATTGGCACTACCACTGTTAGTTTGTCCCGACAAAGATCTAAGAGTTGGAGGATGGGGTGAGGAATGCTACAGGACTTAGATTATTATAAACCAAAGTCTCCCAATATGATTATAGGTATTATCTATGTCTTTTATACTTTTATTTTAATACTAATAGACATAGGTATGAGGTACTCTTTTATTTACACTTCTATCTTGAGGATTTTCTAGGGTGATGTGTCACATCATTGGTGACCTGTGATGGTGATGTTTGATGTGTATTTAGACTACCATGATAGAGGGATTCTTCCCCCTCTAGGTTAATTATTCTGATGTGATAAAGGACTAAGAATGTAAATCAATTCTTTCCAAATAATACAATGTCAAGGTGTGTTAGATGATTTCCTTTGACATGTGTGTTCTATGAATTATGAAATTTTGAGTTTTTAGATAATGCCCTAGTCATAGTGAGAAATAAGGAAATGGATAGGATTATTTTTAGGTATAATGGGATTATGTACTCAAGGATCAAGTATGGTTTGAGTTACGACATGTGACATCACTACCCCAGCTGCAACTAGCATAGTGTTTGTAGCTTGTTTTCCCTAAGTATAGCCCCCCGTTCGTGGCCTATCAATACCCTAGTATTCTTGTAGCTCAACCCATTTTATTGGAAGGTCCACTAAATAATACTATAGTCCATGAACACATATCTATAATTTAGAATGTCCCTGGACAGGAGATCCTCAAATAATATATTTATATTAAAGTAGAGAGACCCTGCAAATATTTCCTCAGTGCAGATTATCCGCCTACTATCCATGATGAAATTGTTACCACTAGAGGGTGTGGAAGTGTTTCTATCCTATGGGATAGTTTTTTATGACATTGTTGGTAATAGATATTAGGATAATAATGATGCTCTCTTGTGTGGGTGGGTACATCAAAAATCTTATCAGTTGACTAGTAAAACTCATAGAGTAATAGATTATATGAGATTTCTATTCCATACGATTGTTGTAGAGTGCATGAAAATCTATCTGTGGATGTTTTAGGATCACATACCAACTGAGAGCTAGAATTATGAATAGAATGGAAGTCAGAGACTACCCTGATATTTTATCACACCTATCGAATGTCTCTCACAGAGCATCATGGGTGAGATGTAGTTGGATGTTTGTAGAAGGAGGGTCTGGCAAGCCCTAGGGTTGTCACATGATAGGACTTGTGTTGTTATTCTATGAGGAAAACATGTACTCGTGAATTGGGTCCCAAAACCATGATGGGATCATTTCATGGTTGTCTGCATTAGTAACCTTGTATGCTTGACATCAATGTTGTAACTCCCCGACCCCAGCTACCCAGAGTCGGTGCATTATTACATAACATTGGCATGATCACAAGAAAGATCAAATCTCGAAATACTGATTGGTTTAGTAGCCTTGGAAACACTAGATATATTCATAGGATTTACATTACATCATAAAATGAAAAACTACTACAACAACATAAAGTCTCCATAATCCACACTCATATCCCCGCATAATATCCCTGCAGGTCATTCATAATTTACTTCTTCACTTACTGGGAAAAATAATACATATAAAAGGGGTGAGCTCAAATGCCTAGTAAGGATAACAAAATAGCGGAAACATTCATAAATAAGAATAAACTTTTAAGGAAATGTATAACTAAAACAAAAGCCTTTCAAACATGAACTTTCAACATGGTATGGCATAAATAAAATGAAATAATGCCATTTACTTATTCACATGGATATTCTAATAATCGAATAATCGCATGCAAAAATCAATAACCACTTTCATAATGTTGGAATGCATAATGTTGAACTTTAATTTCTTTGTCAAGGCCTCATCCCAAGACCTTGGGGCTAACGGTAACCGGAACCCAACCCGGAGTGCCTCTAATAACCGGACACCAACCTGGAGTGCCTCTAATAACCGGACACCAACCCGGAGTGCCTCTAATAACCGGACACCAACCCGGAGTCCTTCTAATAACCGGAGACCAAACCGGAGGGCTTACTTTTACCAGTCCCTAACCTGGAGGGCTTACTTTTACCAGTCCCCAACCTGGAGGGCTTACTTTAACCAGTCCCCAACCTGGAACATACTTGTCCAACACATTCATATGAAGTGAAGGTTGAAATATAACATAAACATTATTATTGGAACTAGCATACGAAATGTCAATACTTTACTCATAAACCATGAATGCTATATAAATGGCACATCCACAGTCAAACATATCACAAAACTTTATTACAATATGGAAGTTTTGTATCATAATAAATCAACTTCAAATAAGCGTAAAATCCATCAAAGGATGTTGACATAGATGAAATCAAAACACTTTTTAGAGAAATATCTCTTTCTCTTTTTGAAACCATTTAAGAGCCATATAAAATAAAACATTTTCTTGAAAATGTTCTTATAAGCTTGTAAGGGAAGCTTTGACGATTTTATAACGGCGGAAAATAACCGCACCCGCCGTATAAGTTAAAAAAAACATTCTTATCTTAATTCTGTCGAAAAGGTTAAAAGCACCTTGTTTGGAAAACGACGGAAAGATTCCCTTATAAACATCTTATAAAAAGTCAAACAAGGGTATAAATTACTTTGACCCATATTATTTTAAATATTAGAAATGTTTTGAAATACATTTTGAAGGAACATGGACGTGGATGATAACAAGGTCCCAGTAGATAATTATGTATAAACAATCTCGGATAATGAAGAGATTGCGAAATAAATCCTTACCTTGTACTTTTCCTTTGTTGGGGTCGGTTAACCTCCTTTAATTTAGGTAACTCACTTTGGTTGGAACCAAAGGACTTCTTGAAATGCTTTCTGCCTAAGGGGAAGCTTCAAGGAGGAGGAGAGGGATGTGGGGAGCTTAGTTGGGCAGAGTTTGGACGAGCCAAGTGGCTTGAGAGGTGTGAGGAATGAGTAGAAGTGGTCTCCTTTTATAAGGGAGAAGAGGGGCTCTTTAGGAAAGAGTGAAAGTATTACTTTATAATATAATTATATTCAGTTTATAATGGTCCAAAAATCATTGAGGTCGAAGATAAGATGACTAATATTCTAAATAACATCAACCAATAAGAATTGTACAGGTTTCAAATAATATTTTAATCATTATAATCTTATTTATTTAAATGATTTATTAATGAGGTAAACATTGCATCATTATTGTGTCATCAATAATTTAAATTATTTGATGTCTAAAAATTATAAATAAAATATCATTATGTAGAAAATCTTTTTAGCTTTCTAATGAATATTTATAATCGGAAATCCAACATGTATAACCCTATGTAAAAATTGTTCTTTTAAAAGATGTAAGCTTATGCCATTTTTGTATTCATTTTAACTTAATTAAAATAAAGTGTCATTATCACTTACAAGTGGATCAATGGGGTCCCAAAATTGACCCAAAGATGCCCATGGTCGACCATGTATCAACCAATAGGTTTAAGACACGTTTTAGGGTAATTTAGTATTATTATAATATTATTTTTTAACCCTTATTTACCGGATTTACCCTTAACCATGGTAAATAAAATATTTACCGCAGTAATTATTCAAAATGTCTAAAAATAAAAGTCACCTATTTACACAATTTGAACATCCTGATTCCAAATATGGAATCCATTTTTCTAAATTCAAAACACATAAGTGGCAGAAATTAATTTAAAATTAATTCCCGCTGTCAAAACAAAAAGCGTGTTTTTAAGAGATAATAACTATCAAAAGATTGACACTTGTTTATGTTCGGTTTAATTGTAAAATTATGTCCAATGACCAAAATTATATTAAATGGTAAAACTATATTCTAAATATACTTTAAAACCACTCAAATTCACAATTTATCACTATTAATTATTTTGATTAAAAAAGTTGTTTTTAATTAAAATTTAGTAATTTTCACTATTCATCAAAATATGAAAGTTATCCGAAAAGTACCAAAATTTCACCTTAGGATAAATTTGATATTCCGAATCCAAAAAATGAAGTCCATTTTAAAATATAAAATATATATAACTTCAAAAAGTAGGTATTACTATTTATAACAGCTAGTTTGATTGGTTACGGTGTGTTAGAACTAGAAGTTGCGTACAACACACGCTACTGTTTTATTCAAAGGAAAGCGTACCGTGGAAGCTTGGGATGTTTCATTTTAAATTTTTGATGTCCCCATTTAGTCAAAAAGTTTAAAATATTGTATTTAAAAAGGTTTCACTATTAGAAGTTGATAAAAGTGAAATACTGAAAATGAATCTGTTCTTGCAATATGACTAAGAAACTCATAATAGGGATTCTAAAATTATAAGGATTATATAAAGTTCAAAATGTAGTTAATACTATTCAAGACCTCTTTTAATGGTGTGATTGAACTCGGTGTTGCGTATAGTGCAAGTTATTGAATTATTTTTAAGAAATAACACACTCTGAAATCCTGGGGTGTTACATTCTCCCCTCCTTTAATAAATTGCGTCCTCGCAATTTGAAATTGTTCTTCGAAAATAAAAGGTTGAAAGTAGAAAATATATTTGTGGGAAAACCCACATCGGAAATTGGGTTACTAAAATTTAGTCTAAATATGAGGAAAAGATAAATGAAAGGGTCACCACCAAATTATGATCTCGATTAGGAGAACATTGATGGCAATTAGAGACATATAATTGGAGGAAAAACGTAAATATTTATAGGTAGTGATTGAGGTCATCAATCACAAACAAGTATAAAATTGAGGTCCTTAAACTCATCAATCTATGATGATTTGAAGTACCATCGGTTCAACAAAATATAGGGTATTGAGACAACACATTTTTGACATTTCAAAATATCTTAGTTGAAATCCCACATCGAAAAATGAATTAATGAGGCCTCTATTTAAAATAAAGAGTGGAAAGTATGAAGATTACCGAAAATAACACATACTAGGGTTCCATGTAGGAAAATATGGATATGGAAGAGAAATCTAACCATCAATTATCTGATGGAGAGTGGTAGAGAACATGGTTATGAAAAGGCCAACAATCCCAAAGCCATAAATTTGTGATGATTTAAGGTACCATCTAGGACAACATTTTTGTTCTAAGTTTCTATTATTAATGTTGAGGAATTTATTTATGAGATTGGCTAAGATCATAAGGAGATATACTTACTTTATAATTAGAGTTTTGTCCATTAATAAATTTCTACCATAAACTCATCTTTCACTCGTAAAAAAATTATATTTATACTATTCGTACAGGGTTCCAAAATAAACGAATTTATAATTCATCTACCAGATCTTTTAAAATAACTACATTATTTAATCCAGGACATCTCTTGGGCCAGTGGTAGGTGATACACCCTTGTCGCCCTTCGGTTGCGGGTTCAAGTCTCGCGGCCTTGCTGGACGCAACAGGTTGCTGCCCGACCTCCGGGTTGTCCTTTTATGGCAATCCAAAATAATCCAAATAAGAACTATCCAAAATAATTCTATCCAAACTCACAGTCCAACATTTATAAGGAAGTTAAACATAATATAGATCCTTTTTACCCCGTAATAGCATATAAATACCTTCATCATGTATTACCATATTCCTTATTGATTACATTCATGATCCCTTATTCCATATAGAATGCTGGATATACTTCATTAATCCAAAAATGTTTTAAACCCCAACAATGATGGAATATACAAATCATTAATCAGTTCCAAGGTAGTCAAGAATATCCAATATAATTTATCCAAAACAATCACATATTATTCCAAAATCACTACCTCAGTATCAGAACTATATTATGATTTATCATTCTCTCAACCATATATTTTCCAAAAATTTATCCTGCTATTGAGTCACTTTTCTTTGTTCCACACAATCTCAAGTCCTTAATGAAATAGTACTGCAGTACAATCCTTATATACTCCATAATTATTATAACAAGTACATTGTTGATACAACACTCAATTGACATAATCAACATAAGAACTCTAATCATTCCTCTTCATCTGTGGTAGTATCATAACTTGATTATTATCCAATAGCATCATTTGCGTCATAGACTGATGACTGGGACATAGGTTTGCGTAGTGTCCAAACTTCTTGCAAATGAAGCATTGTACATTTGAAACCATTTTCTTACCCTTGCAGTCACGTACTTTGTGCCCTTTTCCTCCACACTTATAACAAACTCTCATTCCTTTCAGGCAAGTTCCAGGGTGTTTCTTTCCACAGTTACCACATATGGGAAAATTCTTCTTTTCCCTCTTCCCTTTATCCATATTTCTCTCTTCCTTCCTTTTCTTCTCTTGCTTCCCTTCAAAGCCATAGGACTCAGTAAACTCTTTACTTATCTTATCAATACATGATATTATTTCTTTATATGATGATAATACATGGGAGACTATTTCTCTTATAAATTCTAGCTTTAGACCATGAAAGATATGATCCTTCCTTCTCTTTGAATCATGTGTATTTCTGGAGTTCTCATTCCTTCTACTGGGCGCCATTTCTATACCATGGCATAAACTAGATCAGTTTATGAATCAAAACACATAATCCCATACTTATAAAACACTTAACATAAATTGAACTATTTATGGATATAATCCATAATCATAAGAATGTTTTCTTTGAGGAAGTATATACTCATAATCCCTTCAAAATGATTTGTAAAGAAAATGAGAGTTATCCTAAGCATATCCCCCGGGAGTGTTGTAACCAAGAGTGCAGCAAGGCCCGTTGTCGTGCACCAGTTCCCGTTCGAGTCTAGCTTAAAGTGGTGTTTTCGGGTTTTACCCCTAGGTACATCTGTGCCAGAGCCGCCTCTACCTGCTCGTATCCAGACAGGGATGTATTGCTCGGAAAACTCACAAAATCTCTACGATACCAAAATTCTAGGAAGTTCTTCTATACTAATCCTCAAAGTTCATCTTAGGTCTACGTGCTCTAATCAGAGTTTATCTAAATCTAGTTTCCAAGGTTTGTACTAAACTTCCTCTGATACCAACTGTAACGCCCCGACCCCAGCTACCCAGAGTCGGTGCATTATTACATAACATTGGCATGATCACAAGAAAGATCAAATATCGAAAGACCGATTGGTTTAGTAGCCTTGGAAACACTAGATATATTCATAGGTTTTACATTACATCATAAAATGAAAAACTACTACAACAACATAAAGTCTCCATAATCCACACTCATATCCCCACATAATATCCCTGCAGGTCATTCATAATTTACTTCTTCACTTCCTGGGAAAAATAAAACATATAAAAGGGGTGAGCTCAAATGCCCAGTAAGGATAACAAAATAGCGGAATCTTTCATAAATAAGAATAAACTTTTAAGGCAATGTATAACTAAAACAAAATCCTTTCATACATGAACTTTCAACATGGTATGGCATAAATAAAATGAAATAATTCCATATACTTATTCACATGGATATTCTACTAATCGAATAATCGCATGCAAAAATCAATAACCACTTTCATAATGTTGGACTGCATAATGTTGAACTTTAATTTCTTTGTCAAGGCCTCATCCCAAGACCTTGGGGCTAACTGTAACCGGAACCCAACCCGGAGTGCCTCTAATAACCGGACACCAACCCGGAGTGCCTCTAATAACCGGACACCAACCCGGAGTGCCTCTAATAACCGGACACCAACCCGGAGTCCTTCTAATAACCGGAGACCAAACCGGAGGGATTACTTTTACCAGTCCCTAACCTGGAGGGCTTACTTTTACCAGTCCCCAACCTGGAGGGCTTACTTTAACCAGTCCCCAACCTGGAACATACTTGTCCAACACATTCATATGAAGTAAAGGTTGAAATATAACATAAACATTATTAGTGGAACTAGCATACGAAATGTCAATACTTTACTCATAAACCATGAATGCTATATAAATGGCACATTCACAGTCAAAAATATCACAAAACTTTATTACAATATGGAAGTTTTGTATCATAATAAATCAACTTCAAATAAGCATAAAATCCATCAAAGGATGTTGACATAGATGAAATCAAAACACTTTTTAGAGAAATATCTCTTTCTATTTTTGAAACCATTTAAGAGCCATATAAAATAAAACATTTTCTTTAAAATGTTCTTATAAGCTTGTAAGGGAAGCTTTGACGATTTTATAACGGCGGAAAATAACTGCACCCGCCGTATAAGTTAAAAAGAACATTCTTATCTTAATTCTGTCGAAAAGGATAAAAGCACCTTGTTTGGAAAACGTCGGAAAGATTCCCTTATAAACCTCTTATAAAAAGTCAAACAAGGGTATAAATTACATTGACCCATATTATTTTAAATATTAGAAATGTTTTGAAATACATTTTGAAGGAACATGGACATGGATGATAACAATGTCCCAGTAGATTATTATGTATAAACAATCTCGGATAATGAAGAGATTGCGAAATAAATCCTTACCTTGTACTTTTCCTTTGTTGGGGTCGGTTAACCTCCTTTAATTTAGGTAAATCACTTTGGTCGGAACCAAAGGACTTCTTGAAATGCTTTCTGCATAAGGGGAAGCTTCAAGGAGGAGGAGAGGGATGTGGGGAGCTTAGTTGGGCAGAGTTTGGACTAGCCAAGTGGCTTGAGAGGTGTGAGGAATGAGTAGAAGTGGTCTCCTTTTATAAGGGAGAAGAGGGGCTCTTTAGGAAAGAGTGAAAGTATTACTTTATAATATAATTATATTCGGTTTATAATGGTCAAAAAATCATTGAGGTCGAAGATAAGATGACTAATATTCTAAATAACATCAACCAATAAGAATTGGACAAGTTTTAGATAATATTTTAATCATTATAATCTTATTTATTTAAATGATTTATTAATGAGGTAAACATTGCATCATTATTGTGTCATTAATAATTTAAATTATTTGATGTCTAAAAATTATAAATAAAATATCATTATGTAGGAAATCTTTTTAGCTTTCTAATTAATATTTATAATCGAAAATCCAACATGTATAACCCTATGTAAAAATTGTTCTTTTAAAAGATGTAAGCTTATGCCATTTTTGTATTCATTTTAACTTAATTAAAATAAAGTGTCATTATCACTTACAGGTGGATCAATGGGGTCCCAAAATTGACCCCAAGATGCCCATGGTCGACCATGTATCAACCAATAGGGTTAAGACACGTTTTAGGGTAATTTAGTATTATTATAATATTATTTTTTAACCCTTATTTACCGGATTTACCCTTAACCATGGTAAATAAAATATTTACCGCAGTAATTATTCAAAATGTCTAAAAATAAAAGTCACCTATTTACACAATTTGAACATCCTGATTCCAAATATGGAATCCATTTTTCTAAATTCAAAACACAGAAGTCGCAGAAATTAATTTAAAATTAATTCCCGCTGTCAAAACAAAAAGCGTGTTTTTAAGAGATAATAACTATCAAAAGATTGACACTTGTTTATGTTCGGTTTAATTGTAAAATTATGTCCAATGACCAACATTATATTAAATGGTAAAAATATATTCTAAATATACTTTAAAACCACTCAAATTCACAATTTATCACTATTAATTATTTTGATTAAAAAAGTTGTTTTTAATTAAAATTTAGTAATTTTCACTATTCATCAAAATATGAAAGTTATCCGAAAAGTACCAAAATTTCACCTTAGGCTAAATTTGATATTACGAATCCAAAAATTAAGTCCATTTTAAAATATAAAATATATATAACTTCAAAAATTAGGTATTACTATTTATAACAGCTAGTTTGATTGGTTACGGTGTGTTAGAACTCGAAGTTGCGTACAACACACGCTACTGTTTTTTTCAAAGGAAAGCGTACCGTGGAAGATTGGGATGTTTCATTTTAAATTTTTGATGTCCCCATTTAGTCAAAAAGTTTAAAATATTGTATTTAAAAAGGTTTCACTATTAGAAGTTGATAAAAGTGAAATACTGAAAATGAATCTGTTCTTGCAATATGACTAAGAAACTCATAATAGGGATTCTAAAATTATAAGGATTATATAAAGTTCAAAATGTAGTTAATACTATTCATGACCTCTTTTAATGGTGTGATTGAACTCGGTGTTGCGTGTAGTGCAAGTTATTGAATTATTTTTAAGAAATAACACACTCTGAAATCCTGGGGTGTTACAAATGTTTCATGTGATATTCTTGAGGTCAGATTATTGACATGCTCTAATAGTACCAGCTACTTTGAGAGATCTCTATATTATGTTCTATATTTATAATTTCCAATTCTTATGATATGTTCTCTAAGACATGTGAGGGATAGTGGACCCAACATAGGCTGAGGCCATTTTATATTTAGGGCCACCCAATGGACTATACATGGAAGCATATGCTCATAAATAAGTTTTTACTCATTGTTATTGAGAGAGGTAATAGAGTAGTTGACTTATTTTTAGTTGAAACTTATGGGAGAGGATAATGCGACACATCTCCAGTTGATGGTTGTTACCCCTCCACTTTTTCGTTGAGGAATAGAGACAGACCTTGGATATTATTTGTTAGATATTATGTAATTGGATTTATACATGACATGTTCTTGATGGTTTTTATAAAGGCGTTGAGTATGTCGACCTTTTGAGGATCAATGATGACACCAGTAATTCTACAGGACAAGGTTTTTAAGATACATTTTCCCTTATTAGTACACCCTACAGAGAGGTGTTCTTTCTCATAGGATTTGGAATGAGGTTATTAGTTTCCATGGATTATGTTTCTTGTTTCAAAGTAAACTCTAAGTGTCTAACATATCAGTTTGTGGAGACCAAGGTTTCCATTTGATTGGAGAAACATGGTGGAAACTATTATTTTCCTTATATGATTTCCATGAACTCTGAGAGGTCATGAAACTATCTTGGTGATCATGGGTTTGATAACCATGTTGTCCAATATTATTTCAATTTGAAAGAATAGATTTGTAGAGATATTAGGTCACCTATGCATATGAGAATATTTTGGGGCACTTTTTTGGTTGAGATTAGTTTCTTACCCCTTATAGGTGGCTAGGTAAATTAGAACCAATAAGGTTCTAGGAAACATGATTCATTTTTTCATGTTGGTTAGAGACCCTACTTGAGAGTCCCTAGAGGATACTACTACACTATCCATAGCCAATGGGAAACAATGTTTGTTGTCCTAGTGATGTATTTTGAGAATGCAGTTCATTTCGGTGTAGATAAGAACTTCCAAGACAAATATAGTATTCCTTTTAGACTCATGACGATGGCATTTGTAGTTCATCGAGTTGAACATGTGTTTCAGGTGATCTCACTTCATCGAGGGTTATGGGGATTTATCCCTATTGATAGTATATGATTCAGTTTTGTATACACTTTATCTAATATCTTTGTGGGTTATTGAGGTAGATTTACACAATAAATTATGAACAAATTTATATTGAATGTTTGGTGTTTTCAACTTAATATAGTTGAGGATACGTGTGCATGAATAATTGTCTGATGTCAACCCAAATGATTTGGGCATCAAGTGTGGATGTTCATTTTAATGGTACTGAGTGAGCTGTGTGATATAACCATAGAAGACCCTTTATGGACATGTTTTCTCCATAGGTTCATGTTGGGTGACATAACATGGACCCTCTATATAGCTCATTAGTGTGAGATACCCAATTAAAAGATTAATTTCCCCCGCTTCAGCTGTAGTCTATCACTTTTCAAAATGGAAAGACAAGAATGTGGTGAGATTGTAGAGAATTTGTTTTTATTGTGTAATGCTTTAGAATATTTATTGGAAACATTATAAGGTCGTGTGATGAGTAGGCTTGGCATTCTAGGTCCGGAAGTGCCTTGGTGTTGTGATATTGAAATCATTAAATATATTCTATCACACACTTGTAGATATCTTATAATATTAATTAAATTATTATTAGGGTATTATATTAGAAATTTGATATCAAATTTTTGTCCACAATGGGGGGCCTAGACAAGGAACGACATAACTTTTGTTGATATTGAGTTCCTTGTTAATGGTAATCAGTCACATGGAATTTAATGTCATAGGTTCATTAATTAAATTTACTTTAATTAATAAACCTAATTGTCACCCTCCCCATTGTGTTTCAACCCAAATGAAGTGGAAAGAAATAGAACCCCTTGAAATGATGGAAAACCCAAGGGAAATAGATGAGGTGTTTTTGGACTCCATCATCTATGGTGATCAACAATAGATAAATGCGTAACATGTTATGAGCATCTTGTTAGACCTGATGTTTCTACATTTCACCAAAATGTAGTTACATTAATGATATTTACATTCAAATCCCTTTTTATGAATTTTCATAGGGTTTAGACCCCGATTATGAATTCTACAGATCCCATGGGGGTATATCTATGGCTTTTATGTGAATATCATGAGTTTTGAGAGGCTCGTAGTTATTTTCCTTTCAAAAATCATAACCACATAGCATGTAGTGTATGATCACATGACATGTTTTATTCTCATTTAGGGAAGAATATATTTTGTGAACTACACACTCTTTAAATAGTGTACACACCATGTAATGAGGCTTGGTCAGGTGGCTAATGGCATGGGATGAGATACCATGTGAGGGGATATGGTTGTGGGGAAGTAAACGGCGAGACCCAAGACATACATGGGAAAGAGGAAAAATCAAGGTACATGGGCAAGGGATATGGTACACACCATGTACCATATTGGGACATTGTTGGGATGTGACTTCAAGAAAAATATCATATACCTAGGAGGATTCAAAATGTAACCCCCTCAATGAATTCTCCCCCATGTATCGTGATCATTCAGACTAATATGGAGACCTATGAATAGCCTATATTGAGTAGTTTTTGTTGAGTCACTAAGGTTTTCTTATGACTTTTCAATTACTTCATGTATGAGGAGATTGATTGAGTCATTAAGGATTCTTTATGACATTAACATTTCTTCATTTTATGAAAATCACAAACACTTTATCTTAAGGAAACTTCCATTTACCCTATGTTTTACATCTGTAAGGAAAATTTTCTTTCCCCAAGAAAATGTATCCTTACAATAATTTTCATTGTTCATTTTGTCTAAGTATATAATTCGGTTTCATATCCAAAAACATGGAATCATATATATACTTAGATATAAAGAATTTTGTTTTTCGGATCAAAATTCAGGTTCTGAGTTCTCTGAATTCAGACTCTGAACTTTTCTTAGTTCTGACTCCGAGTTCTCTGTATTCAGAATTCGAACTTTGTAAGTTCAGACTCTAAAATATTTGGAATTCATACTCTAAACATTTTATGTTTAGACTCCAAACTCATATGATTTAAATCTCCGAACTTTTTAAGTTCAGACTCTGAACTCTTATGAATTAAGACTCTGAATTAAAATGAATTCTGGACTCATAATTTCCTTGAAATTCAGACTCCAAGATTCAATAGAATTCTTACTCCAAATTCTTCTCATAAACAAAATCTGAATATCCTTGTACTATAGACTCTGAATTGTTTTTTTTCTAGACTCCGAATTATTTTTTCCTTAAATCCCGAATAAATAAATTTTCTTAAGTAATCATATTTTTTACTCATGTTTTAGTTACAAAACAATGTCTTGCATTCAGTTACTAACTAATTGTTGTTTGAGTGAAACGTGTAGAGGTCCCTCTAAAATTCATGGAAAATATGACTGTTGGAGGAGAGGGCTGAACTTTGAAGCATGGACTATAAATAAGAGCTCATTTGATAGAAAATATAACATTTTACATCTCTGACAAGATGTTGATAAATATAGTGCTTACATGTTGTTGATATGATTTCTATAGAGATATAATCTTATAAAATCTATGGCTTCATGCCGAATGTTGGAATGAAGATTTCAAACATTGCTTCGTGTATAATTTCTTTGTGTATAGGTGTGATTTCCATAAAATCAAGGAATTCAGGTTGTGAAGTTAGAGGTTCCAATTAACTTTTAAATCGAGGGCTTGCGTGGATAGAAAGATAGATATTTTTCTTCGGATTGAGGGCTTACTGGGGTTTTGTTAAGACATACTTTCTTGAAAGTATCTATCAAAGGACCTTTATCCAAGGTTGGTGGATACCATCTCTTTGGATGAAATGATTTAGTACTTGTTACGAGTAGTGTTTCAATCTCTGTTTTCTGCTGTAATTTTTATTGTTGAGGAATGTATAACAATCTTATAATTCCTTATACTTCTACTTTAATTAAATAAGATCTATACGCTTTAATGTAGAATATTTTTTTATTACAATTTAGATGTGTTGTTAATTTTGTTTATACAGAATTTATTTAAGGAATTTTTAATGTATAAAATTCACCCCCTCTTGTATATTGAGTATCTACACCAATGTTTGATAATACAATCAGTATCACATCTATCATACAATCAATCCAACAATCGGTATCAAAGGATTGGTTAAATCTAAATTTATCTCATGATTAGATTCAGAAGAGAAATCTTCTTCCTTACTTCTGTGGAATCATATTTTTTGACTCATAATGTTCAGAATCGTATTTTTCTTAGATATACTCTAGTTCAATTATTTCCTTACTTAGGATATTTACAAAATTTTATTACTAACAATTTTGTGTGGAGATATTTTCCTAAAAATGACAAATTTAAATTTTGGTTCTATCGACAATCTAAATCCAACCAAACATCCTGTTTTTGATGGAAATGGTTATGAGTTCTAGAGAGATAGGATGAAGACTTTCGTTATTAACACTAGTGTTGGTAACAACCTGATGCTGACTGGATACTTTAAGATTCTGGATAAGGAATTGAGAACTTTTATTAATCTGGAGAAATCAGAATATCATGAAAATTTCAGAGTAAGAAATACAAATCAATGTTCTATGACTATGAACATCTATATTCAAATATCTTCATGTGAAGCTGCCAACAGTATCTGGAATAAACATAAAGTTACACATTTTGGTACTTCTAAATTTATAAAGACAAGAAGAGCTATGTTGAGAGCTGAATACCATGGATTTAACATTCTTTATGGATATCCTATAAGCAATGTCCAGAAAAGGTTCATGACTATCATGAATAGCTTACATTATATGGGAGAAAAAGGTTTTAATGATGATTCCCTTGTAGATAATATCATATACATCATAACAAATGAGTGGGAGTCCATGAGGACAACAATTGATGAGAACATGAAATTCACCTAGATTTCCTTAAATGAGCTATTTGGAACTCTTCTTCATCATGACACTATAATTATGAGATATGCTGATAATGTTAAAAAGAATAATGGGAATGGAAGAGTTGCATTTACAAATACATGAAAACATATGAATTCCATGACTCTAGAAAGAGTAACTAGATAAAATTCAATGAAAGTCACTATTCAGTTAGAATCTAGTGATTTAGAAAAGCTTGAGAATGAATTAGAAAATCTTTCTTGGAAAATGAACAAGATAGTGGCTCAGAATAACTATCAAAATATGTTCAAGAAGGAAAATATTTAAGATATGTAGATTCTTGATGAGTTTCAAGAAAGTTCCATGGATTCTTTTGACACCAAAGATGGGAAAATCATGGATATCAGAAGTAGATTTATGTAAAAGATAACCCTTGAAAAGAATTCTCAAACTCAAGAAGTGAAGGATTTGAATGGGAAACTGTATTCAGAAGCTAAAATATAGAAGAGAGAAAGAGATCTTTTGATAGAAATATAGGAAAAGCTTGTCAAGCAGGAAGAAGTCATGAAGGCTCAAGAAGAGGCCCTCAAGGCTAAGAATGATAGAATCAAGGTTTTAGAGAACAACGATAAGGATCAGGATCAGATTATTATGCAAGAAGTGGAGGAACAAAATGAGCTTAATAAACTAAAAACAATTGTGAAGAAGTTGATTCCCAATGAAAAGGAAGGATGATAGACCCAATCCGGTCTTTTGTTGAATTTTTCTTTTTGTAAATTTTTTTCAAATCCTAATGAAATTTCGGTTGCTCATTTTTATTTGGATGTTATGTACTAATATTCTATGTACCATATTATCATTTTCATTCCCTATATTTCTTTTTAAAAATCACATAGGGGGAGAAAGGAAAAATAATTCTATGTAAAGAAAAAATTGTCCTATGTAAGAGGGAGTGTTCATCTAAGGTGGAGTTTTCATTACAAAGAATTCAATATTCAAGATAATGAAAAATACCATTCCAGAAATCTAGAATATGATCCTTAGACTTCCAAAGCCTTAGGGAGATTTATTCATATTCAAACTTGATCATGTGTTAAGGGAGATAGGTTTTATTTTCTAAGTCATCATATTCTTTTTCGTAAGGATGTTTGTGTTTTCCAAAAAGGGAAAGATTTTTGAGTCAATAAGGTTTCCTTATGACTTTTTCATTCCTTCATTTTTGGGGAGATTGATTGAGTCAATAAGGTTTCCTTATGAATATAAAATTTATTCATGTTTTGAAAATCACAAACAGTTTATCTTAAGGAAAATTCTATTTATCATATGTTGTACTTTCATAAGGAAAATTTTCCTTCCCTGAGGAAATTTATCCCTACTATATTTTTCATTGATCATTTTGTCTATGTATAAAATTTGGTTTCATATCCAAAACATTGGAATCATATATATAAATAGATATAAAGAATTCTGTTTTCAGGATCCGAATTAAGGTTCTGAGTTATCTGAATTCATAATCTGAACTTTTCTGAGTTCTGACGTCGAGTTCTATGAATTCAGACTCAGAACATTGTATGTTTAGACTTTTAAATCTTATGAATTCAGACTCTGATCATAGTGTGTTCAGACTCTAAACTCTTATGAATTTAGACTGTGAACTTTTTAAGCTCAGACATCAAACTCTTTTGAATTCAGACTCCGAATTCTATTGAATTCAAGACACAAAATTTCCTCGAAATTAAAACTCTGTAATTCTATATAATTATAACTCCGAATTCAACTGATAAATAGAATCTGAATATCGTTGTATTATAGAATCCGAATTATATTTTTTTAGACTCTAAACTATTTTTCCTTACATTCCAAATAATTTCATTTTTTAAGTAATCATTTTTTTGTTACTCATTTTTTAGTTATAAAACGATGTCGTTCATTTAGTTACTAACTAACCATTGTTTGAGGGACACGTATACAGGTCTCTCCGAAATTCAAGTAAAAATATGACCATTGGAGGAGGGAACCGACTGTTGAAGTCATGCCTATAAATAGAAGCTCATTTGAAAGTGAAAATACAACCTTTTACAACTTTAATAAGAAGTTGATCAATATAGAGCTTACATGTTGTTTAAGTGATTTCTAGAGAAAGAGACTCTTATAAACTCTCAGGCGTCATGTAGAAAGCTTCATCATCTTGTTCAAACATTTCTTTGTGCAGAATTACTTAGTGTAGATTTGCGATATCTTTAAAATCAGAGACTTCAGGTTGTAAAGTCAGAGGTGCTGATTTATTTAAAAATTGAGGGATTGTAGGGATAGCAAGATAGATACCATTCTTCGGATTGAGGACATACCTGGGTTTGGGTAAGAAAAAATTTCATGAAGGTATAAATCAAGGGACCTTTATCCAAGGTTGTTTGATACCTTTCTATTTCGGATAAAAGATTTACTACTTGTTACTAATTATGATTCAATATTTGTTTTCCACTGTAATTTTTGTTGTTGATGAATGTATAACTATCTAATACTTCCTTATACTTGTACTCTGATTAAATAGGACTATATATGCTTTAAGGTAGAATCATTGTTGTTTATTATATCATAGAGGTGTTGTGAATATTATTTAAACTAAATTTCCTTATGGAATTTTTAAAGTATACAATTCAACCTCCCTCTTGTATATTGAGTATCTACACCATAGTTTGATACTACAATCAGTATCATATATATCTTACAATCGATCCAATAGTTTTCCATGTAGAAAATGATGGTGGCCAGGGTCTTGGCATGAGAGATGAGATATGAGGTGATTATTTTGGGATGATTATATTAGTGATGTGTAGATCAACCCAAGGTGGGTGTGTTTTTTTATTATTATATTCGGAGGATATGATGTGGAATTTTTTTTCTTAGTAGAGGATTATGATCCCCTCTATAGTTCTAGCTCATATAGAGTTCAAATATCCCTAAAAAAATATGATAGAGGGTTCCTATATTAAATCAAATTTACTAGTAGTGTATTTTATTATTAGTGTGACCATATTATATGGACACTAAACCCCTACATGGTGGGTGGTTCTAGTAGGGTTCATGATATCATTATGCATATGATCCCGTATATGGTGTGTTGTTCCAGATAGGGCTTGTGGTGTCACCCTGTGGCCTTTATTAGGATACACTATCTATGAATTATGATCTATAAATTTATGGATTGGGTTTTAGTGTTCCTTAGTAGTACTGAGTGTGATCCCCTATCAGATTGTTGTGATCTTATGAGTATTAGGACTTATTGGGTTCGAACATGCCTTTCTCTATGGATAGGACCAACAAGAGCATACACTCATATGGATGAAATAAAAATGGTACGGATTTTTCACAATCTTATTGATACCTGATTAGTGAGATATACTAAATGATTACCACCATGTTTGGCTAGGCTCGTGGAGTGATTACTCCTAGATGAGTGATACCTTTGAGCTTTGAGTGGTATACTGTACGAAGCTGAAGGGCTGAGACCATGAGACTTGGAGTATCAGATTAGTATATCTTGGTTATTTTTGTATTACATTCAGAATTTATAATATATTTATTGATATAATTCGTAGCTATGCGCTAACTAGTAATGTATATTTGTGGAGTGGTCGATATGAAGCTTTTATATTCCTTATCACTTGAGTTTCTATACCGTCTGTCTATGGGATGACCATATTTTTCCTTTCAGTTTCTACCTTTTAATTGTTGTTTTTTGTGGGTAGATACATGGTATTGTTATAATAATCCCTACATATACCCTCCCCAAACATGTCACGTATTGTGAAGATGAAATTCCTTTTGACAGAGTCCTAATAGAACCTAGATTCGTTAGAGCACAGTGAGCTAGACAGACCGAGGTGTGTACGAGGGGTTTCATTTGATAACAAAACCATCATTTTGAACAGGTTGATGGTTTTATTAGTTTTTATTGGGATTTTATTTTTCCATTTAAATATTTCAGTACTTTTTTATAATCTAATTATGGGATAGATATATTCATTCATTTTGGTATCAACTATTTATTATCTCTATATTATTGCATAGAGATGGATTTGTGAGACTGTGTGCATACATGTACAATATTTTAAGGCCTCCCATGTCTGTTATATGACTATTAAACACTGGTTCTCAGTCCCTGGCCTATGGGAGACATTATTGGAGTAGTCACACTCATCATATTTCCAGCTAGTCGGGCCTCGGTGGGTTAGGTCATGACAAAAAATTTCAATGTAGTAGGTTCAGAAGCTTTTGTAGAAAATGGATAACCATTATTAAAATTCAATTTATATATATCTCAAAACAATTATATCTTATAATACATTTAATTTCTGATAATATAATATTATATTAGTTTCATAATATTATTTTTATCATCTATATATTCCCTCTTTGAATCCCACTCCTTTAGATGTATGTAAATAATATTATTCACTAAATTTTCATAATTTATCAATTTCAAACCAAGAGATTACATTATATTAACAATAAATAAAAAATGTACATTCACATGTGATATTAATTCTCTTTAAACAAATCCAAATGATTTAAAATCTCATATATGCATCACCCTTCTTGTTTTTAAGACTTTATATGCCTTGAAGTATAAAATATCTAGCATAATTTTAATTTTTTATATCCATTTCAAAAGAATATAGTTTCTAATGATTTCATCACGAACCATATTTCACATTAATTAATGAACATGATGGTTTCTATTTCCCAACATTACCAATTTTCAAAATTGGGAATATTTCAACACTTTCAAGGGTGATGTTTATTCCATGATCAAAATGAGATGATGGTGTGTAAGTTCCACCTTTAATAGATTCCTCTTTTGAGATATCCATATATTACTTATATCCCTTATAGGTTAAGTCATATTTTTTGTACTAATCTTTGGTTCCATCTCTTTCTGGACACCAAAAAATTAAACTACTTCAATCTTGAAAGGGAATAATCCTTTAGTCCAGAGAGTAGTAATGTCAAAAATCTAAGGGCATATAGGGACATTGGGAACATTTATCACCCATAAATCATCTTCTTTGGAGGAAATCTCAAATGAGGCATATTATTCATGAAACCTAAATAATCCCATGTCAATAATGATGTAATTAACACCATGGTCATAAGTCTTCCAAAAATTTTCACCATAGTAATCTCACTCTTATAGAATAGCTTATTTGTTTTGGGTTAGGGCATATGTTCTACATCCTATGGAGATAGATAATAACATCTAGTTGGCATATATCATTTCATGATTTTAAATTCTTATAGAGATTGATCGGATTCCCTAAATAGTCTAAATTAGGAGGCGCACCCCATATGAGAGACCCCCCGAGTTTACATTTTGTAGGGATCAAACTCCCAATTCGGAAGATCAGAAATTTACCAGTATGGATCTAATTCTCTATGAAACAAATCCAAAATCTATTTACCTAGGAGGAAATATGTCAAACCTAGATATTTTACCAATTTTTATTAAACCTATTATGATTCAGTTCTGAATTTGAGTCCCTACTAGGGAAGATATCACACCCTGGTAGTTTACTAAATAAGATTGAACGCCTTGTGAGAAGGATCCGAGAGGTTCATCCCTAGGAAGGAACACCAGAATAGTTTACCAGTTTTGATCAAATTCCCAATAAGGCATATATAGATGGTCTATCCCAATGGGGGAAGACACCAAACCTGGATTGTTTATCAAAGTTTTTCAAATTCCTTTTGAGGTATATTTTGATGGTGAAACCCTAAGAGGTAATTCATGAATAGTTTACCTAATTGGATTAAATTCCCCATGAGGTGGATCCAAAAGATACATCCGTGGGAGGAATGATTTCACCCCTAGATAGTTTCCAGAGTGGATCAAACGCCCTGTGAGGAAGATTCAAAGGTGCATCCCTATGATGGAAGATATCACACCTAAAATGTTTACCAATTTTTATTAAAACAAATTGTGAGGTGGATCCAAAGGAGTATTCTTAGGTGGGAATATGTCACACATGGAATGTTTTCCATTGTTGTGATTGAAACATAGAGAGTCATCCTACATACCCTATTTGGAAAATAAGGATCAAAACCTGGGTAATTTAATGCTTCATTTTAAGGTTGATTGATTGGATTGATCGATGTAGTTTAATGTCCGGAAATAATAAAACTCATGTCATAGAGGGAGCATCGACAAAGGGCGGTGTGGGGATTATGAAATGAAGTTTCCCGTATTAGGGGTTTCATCACATGATAGGGAGGAAGGTGTGGGGATGATGCATATAATCTTAACTTGGAGGGTGTTTCTTCCCCATATAGGGAAGGATAGTGTGGGCATTATGCCTGGAAGTAGATCAGGTGTCATAGTTTCATCCCCTTGCATGTTCTTTCATCCTATGGAGGCGAAGTAAGTGAATTGCCATGATTCTAATACACAGAGAATCATGTGGTTTTTATATAGGGTAATACTACAGTTTTACATCATGCATCATAGAAGGGGGGGACTCAATCCTCACCCATAGGTATTACATGGAAACATTTCATATTCCATGGGGTGGAATGGAATTTGAACTACCATGGAGGCGTGGACAATGACAAGGTCCAGGTTATAGTCTGTATGATTTTAAAAAAATGGGTTAGAGAACTTATTCGTAGAAGAAAGAAGTGTATTTTAGGGAAAATCCACACATGGGGTGAGGTGGGAAGAAATAGTATGGGGTGGCACATATTTCATAGGGACTCAAGGTACAACTGAATCGATACTGGATTTGTATAGGGCCCCTGGAAGTCAACCTTCACAAATGAGGTCTATAAAATAGAGGCACCATATGGAGGCCCCGAAGAAAGGTTTCCTGAAGGGTGGAACACTGTGGAGAGGTTCTTTGTGAAGCTTAGGTTTCTTACAGTGGTCATGGGCTTTGTGAATGAAAATGCAACATGAAACAAGGTTCTCCTACACCAATTTTAATTTATTATTTAGAGGGGGAGTGATTTGAGAAGGCTTAATTCTTCATCAAGCTTCAAGTACCTTAGAGGGACTTCTTCCTCTAATAATGGAATAGAAATTTTCTTATGGAATATCTAATTTATGTAGAGGACCTAAACAAAAAAGGGACATGGTTTTGTAATTATTAGATACCTTGGGTGATCCATTTTAAATTTATTTTGCGAATCATAGAAGGTTCATGAAGAAAGATAAATATGAGAAGATGAAAGGTCCTCATATATACCTAAACATTAATATTTAAGGGGGTATTTATAAAGCATGGGTTTCATGAATATTGTTGGTATTACCAACGATTAATGAGCATGGTGAAGGGGTGCAGCTCCACGAGTTTGAGAGCCGTATTCATGGAGATACATTCAACCCTCAATCTATTCATGAAGCACTATGAGACTCTGAATCTCACTGTACATATGTTATTATTAATCGTTCATGAGGTTTACAAAGGATCTTCTCTGCTTGAGAGGTTCACAAGCTTTGACTATTTGCGAGGCTCATTGAGTTCACTAAACAAACCCTTATAGGGATTTTTGCGGAATTTTGGATCATATTTTCCCCAATCCGACTATTCCTTCCTCAACTATTACCATGAAAAGTGTATTTATATGTCAACCCCCCCCCCCCAGAATTACATCCAACAAGGGGAAGGAGGGCCTATGTCTGAGAGATAATCATTGAAAATTAAAAATTAACTCCTTTTATGGAATCACATTCATGAATATACTACACAAATAGAACCGTGAAGTCATGCCTAGTGGTAAGCCTATAAATATAGGTGCTAGGTGGGGGGGGGGGGGGTAAGAGGGACCACTGAAAATTCATGAATAGAAATTCCGGATCACTCTTTTTTCAAAGCTCGCATCCGTCATGTGTGTATTTCTATCATGATCTCCATCATCACAAAGCCCACGTTCTCTATGAGACTATATCTATATAAAATTCTATGAGAACAATGATCTTTGATAGAAGCCTCCATAATCCCAACCTGTGTGAAATAATATTTGCAAACCAATCTCTGTGATCTAGATCTCTACCAACCAGATCTCTGTGAACAGAGCCTCGTGAATTGAACCTACAAAAACTCCTATGTCTTGAACAAAATTACTGAAGAAGGATATAATAGTTCATATTTTCATTGAGAATATGTATATGGTAAAATAATGATTGGGGAGAGTGTTTGGAGTTCCTTGCACCATTAATAACTGATTTCACTACTGATTGTGGCTCCAAGGGCCTACCCACTGTGTAAGTGGCTACCTCTCTATAGATTATGGTTGTGAGATGATGTATTTTTTCCCATAGAAATTAGAGATAAACCAGAATTATGGTTTAGAATTATGTTTGGATAGTAATAGTGGATTAGGACCATTGGGGGCCACATTTAGTGGAAACACACACCATTCATAGTTAACACACTCTAAAACCAAATCAACAATATTTATGGGATAATCTTACATTTTAGGAATCCCCCTCACAGTATGATATTATTATCAATGAGGGTTTGGTGGATCCACTCAAAGGATGGTCCAATAATTGGGACCTCCATTAGGGTGAAAACTTCAACGACGAATAGGATTGGTCTTAATGGGCGTGCATGTCCTATTATGAATATGAGGATGAGCTGAAGTGAGTTGTTACTTTTGAGGTAGTATGGGTCTCCTAGTTTTATTTTTAATGCTCCAAAAAAATCACACCAGAAATACTAGGAAGATGTTCATCAGGGATAAACACATTCCATCTACACCACGTGGAGGTCGGAATCAGCCTATGGGACCTTCACCAAATCAATGGGATCCCAGTTCAAGGTTCTTTGAATGATGAATTTATCCAATAGAGAATGTGTGTGCGAACCAAGAAAAGATTCAAATAATATAAAAGGAACTATTTAGTCTAGTTGTAGGGTCTAGTGAAGATAATATAGGGATGAGGGACATCCCATTCAATCAATGGTTCATGTACTTCTTGAATAAGCTAGCTGAGGATCCAGTCAAGGGGGAGGTGCGAGAAAAGAAGCTACATGAGAGGATAAGCACATTTCACGGGGAATACCATCTAAGAATGGATAGATATTATAGGTGGATAGTGGAGGTGATCCAGTGGTAGACGTGGGGATAAAACATCAAGCCTAATGCTCATGTGTTCTAGATGGAGAGGTTTATTGCCACCCTAATTTTCAGCTAGATTTTTTTGGTGAGGGATACATGAATGGGAGTGTGGTTGAGCACCTTTATTAATGGATGTGATACTGGAAATGTGGAAGCTTGTCAACCTAGTTGTCCCGATATTGGAGAAGCTATATAAGGTGCTCCACTATATTATTGAAGGGAAAATACCTTAATATATGTGGGCCTCTCCATTTTTTTAAAAATGATGGCTGCACACATGTGGGAATACGAATACTCAAACCCCTTATCCCCTCCAATTAAAAATATCAAACTAGTGGTTCCAAATATTATAAAGGGTTTCTAACTCAAGTTTGGCCCAGCGGACATGCTATCAAATGTTGGGAAAGAAGATCGCTTCATGTTCCCCTTATTTCCTCTCCCAACGGGGATGGTTAATAGTGATGGTATGAAAACCGTTGAGTATCAATCATACCATCTGGCCTTTCAAGATGAGGTACTAGTTTCGATGTTCTTTTGAAATCCAATATGATATCCATTAAACCTACATCGGATCGTGAGGAAGTTCAGATGCTTCCATTTTCTAAAACTGAGTGCGGACATGCAGGTGCACCACAAGTATCAATATTCAGTCCTACATAAAATATGGTGCACATTTACATGTGAATATAGGAAAATAAGAAATAATATTCCACCACCTACCACTTCATATGGACACATACATGAATACTCCACATTCTAGGAGAGCGTATATCATGGGGAGATAATAAGGCACCAAACCACAATGAACGATGAAGGGGAGGCCCAACAACCATGGGGAAGAGGGCAAGTGGTGGTCATATCACACCATGGTGGTAAGGATTAATCCTTGGGAAAAGCTTCTGTTTCCGGGACAGTAGAGGTGACATGCTTGATGCTCCTAGTTATGAAGATAATGGAGGAGGGAAAACACATTGGGGTGTTTCCACAGGTTTATATCAAAGCTCCACAAAATAGTATGCACCATCACTACCCCAAAAATTGGTTTTTTTAGTACCACTTTTAATAGTGCTAAAAAGTGATGATAAAGATTAGTTTTAGTAGCACTAAAAAATCACTATTAAAAGTACCATTTATGAGTTATTTTTTAGCACTAAAAATGAAACCACCTTTATTGGGGATTTTTTTCACTATTTAAGGGACCCGATTTATCAGTACATTTTTAGTAGCATTGATAAAGGAGACTCTTTATCAGCACATTTTTTTACTAGAACTGATAAAGGGTATATTTCAAAAAAGAATCATTAAATATTAGATGTTTATATATATATATATATATATATATATGTATGTATTTATATATTTATACTGATATAAATGTAATATATATATATTAAATATGTTTTAGATAAGTTAAGTAGACATTAACACTTAATATATAAGATATTTCATGAAAATGACTTAAAAATATTTTAAAAAATATTATTAATTAATATATTTCTAATTATTATTTAGTTATTGTCATTTAATAAAACTTTTAAGACATAAAAAATAATAAAATTAGTAAAAGATCTAAACTAAGTTGAATCATAAATCAATATTCAAACAACTGTATTATTTGATCCGAGTGTCTATTTGGGATCTACAACATATCAAATCGAAGCATGTGATGAGATCTAAGCACTCGTGATAGAGGAAAACCCTATTTCATATTTTTTGAGTTAAAATAGCCAATAAGTCCTTCATAAAAGTGTTTGTAGTCTATATTACCAAATTGTTTAACATTCGATGGAATTTTAGACTCATTTTAGGGGGTTCTTTTTTCCTTTTCAAATAGGATTAGAATTATTCCTAGGGATTACATTCATGTTGATTTTATAGATTTGAAATTTTATCATTTTTCACAATTTTCTGTTATTGATAATAAAATATATAACTATATATACATATTTTTTATATATTCACAGATAAAAATATATTTTTATAAATAATTAATTAAATATAATTACATATAAAATATATTTATCAATATATAAGCCTTGTCTAAATAAAAACAAATATCCATTTTATTTTAAATAAAAATATGTGAATATTTATATACCTATATAATGTGTGTCTATTAGTGTGTATATATATATATTACTGTATGCAATTATTAATAAAATAATATATATTTCCTATATATTCTAACATATGGCTATACATATTAATATACAATATATGTAAATATATATAAATATGTATATTTAGACTTACACACACACATACATAAAATATATACATGTGTATGTATGCTGTATATATGTATTTATTTATTTATAATCACACTGAAAAATATATATTTTATAAATGCATTTTAAACTAATATTATATATATTAATATATGAATAAATGTATGAATAAAAAATATAACTATATATGTATAAAAATATAAGTATATATTAATATTAGAATATATATATATATTAATATAATTAAATATATGTTAATATAAATCTATATTAACATTCGAATAAATATAACTAAATATATAAATAAATAAATGAATATATCTTTAAATGGTGAACAAAATGAATGAGTGTGTGGTAAAGGTGAAGGGGCACAAGGGAGAGGCCACAACATTGAATCAAAGGGGTGGAATGGGTGTGGGGGGTGGGTGTAGGGGTGATAGTTTTGTTAAAGGGTAGGGGTGTGTTCCTACAATTGATTATGTGGGGGAAAGGGTGTACATGGGTGTGGCTTCCTAGTTCTGTAGAAAGGGGGGTCAAGCATTGTTAAAAATGACCCCTCTAATTTATAAATTATTTTTTTAATTTTGTTTAACTTTTATTAGTTATTTTTTTAGTGTTGTTAAAATGGGACTTTATCTACTCATTTGTATCACTGATGAAAGGTACTCCTTTTAATAATGCCTCAATTATCAGTTCTTTTTTAGTGATGATAAAGGAATTTTGTAACAGTGATAAAACCCTATTTATTAGTAGTGCATACAGATATTCCAATTTATATGGTATATCAAGATTCATGGGATAATTGAGGGATCTTCTGGAAGCTCATCACTCTCTATAAGATGTGGTGATATCTCAACCAATAGGGGATATACCGAATTAGGTTGGTCCATGCTAGATCCTACATTAAGTGCCCCTGGAGGAGGCAATGCTATATATAAGAGAGATAGAGGTTCTAGCCCTATCTCATGGAACAACACATCTATTAACAACCTGAGAAAATGTATTTCATGGTATGAACTCATCTTTCGAGTTTTGTTCCTATGGTATGGCTACTCATTAATCACTTTATGGAGACTTAGATGATTCTTGGGGAAGATAAATTTACAAGGAGTCTATCATTGTTGGTGTTACTACCATTGACTAGGTAAATACATTGATCTCATGTGTTTTATTATTCACAAAACCCATAATCATGTTGTCTAACACTTCACATACTTGTGTAGGAATCGATGAGATTTGAGGAGGGGTAGTACATGATTAACCTCAAGCTGATTGTGAGGGAACCTCAATCCTAAAGGGAGTGATTGTGGGGGACCTACATGATTTCATGACTATGGGAATCCTATCATTTACTGAAGTGACACATGAAAATGAGGAGACAAATGCTAGAGGATTTACCTTACTTGAGGGGTTACATATGTACATTTTTGATCTCCTCAGTAGAAAATATTATTCAAATAATCCCTTTCCCTTTTTGACCCATTACTTTTTTTATTTTTCATTTGAAAAAAATTTTAATGGTAGTTCAAATGGTGTTTGGGGACCATCATACCACAACAACATCTGAGTCAGCGGTGATAGGGGATAAGGTGGATATGGTGGATGATTTTCACCAAGAAAATATTGTTTGGGAAACCCAGGAATTCCGTATAACTATAGAGGTACCACTCGAGGTGATTGATGATACTTCCCCATCAATAGAGGTTGTTGAGATGATTCATATGGTTGGGTTTCCTGAAGGAGACTCGGTGGAAAAGCCCATGGTAGTGGCTCCACCTGACGTGGCTGTTGGAGATGATGTATCCATTGAGGAAGTGTAAACTATTCCAAAATCTGAGGGGGGATATAGAGGTTTTACTAAATGTGATCACATTGGAATTTACCCTAGTGATGGCTACAGAAGCTGAGGTTGAGATTTCACCACAAGTAGGTGAAACTGAGGAGGATGGGATGGTGACATCAACCTAAAAGGTGCCATAAGGGAAAGTAGAATATTATAATACAAGTGATGTGAATAAAGAGGATCTATTCTAGAGAATAGTTATCTATACATTCACACCCGGAGACATGCATCTGGATGATCTGAAAAATGATTTATTAATGATATTACCTTCGTATGAACAATCTCCTCATTAATTTTTCTAGGACTCCATCATAGATATTGTCATGGAGAATCGAATTATTCATTTTAATGTCTGTATGTTTGTGCATAACTTCAAAATCCATGTCTAGATAGATGACCTTCCAAGCTTGGTGGAATCTCACCTCAATTGGCTTGTCAGCCAAGGGACTCATGGGGTTGACTCCAATAGCCTTCACGTACTGGCTCATAACTTCTTAGTCGGGAAGGTACATGCTAAATGGAAGGTGCTTTAAGCTATATATAATAACAACAATCTATATGGATCCATGTAACTAGAGGTGTTTGAAGGGGAGATTGACTACCTAGAAGGGTTTGTACAGGAACATGCAGTCATCTCTACTTCAGAAGATGATATTTTCAACAATTTCATGGACTAGTTTGAAGAGAATGAGTCCATGGTGGTGGAGGTTACATCCTTGGTTGGTGAGTATTGTTCCAGTAAGAAGATCCAATGAATCAGGTTTTGGGTACTTCTAACAAAATATAATGAAATGAAAGCTGTAATGTCATGGAAATTCTGTGTAATATTTTTTAGATTATATGGAATCATTTTGAGATAAAATGATTTGAAGACACTTGATTCTGAGGCCCCGTGAGCTAGTAATAAAATTTTTACCTTTTTTAAGTTTAGTTAAGTAAGCGTGTGAGTGGGTTTTTCTACCTTTTAACCTAGTGATCAGATAAACAATATGAGGGCACTATTGAACTCTAAAAGGAATGATTCTCCTAGAATGGACCTAACCTCGATCGGTGCAGGTTGAGGGAGAAAGTTATTTTTTGAAATTTTTTAAGAAAAATGTAAAAATAAAATAAACCTATTTTATTTTATTTATATGGATATTTATGTCCTTCTAGCTCAATGGTTTTCTAACCAATAAAAACTTAATATGACGTTTCATTAAATGAAACTCCATAATGACTTTGAAACTTAAATGAAACAAAAACACTAATTCAAATCTTTTTCTTTTATATCAATGAAGACAATGCTTGATTGTTGAACAATCCTATTTCTATTCCAAAGCTTTGGAGGGTGACGGTGACAAACTCCAACCACCATTCGAATGGATTTTCCGCAATGAAAATCGACCAATGACATTAAATATAGGATCGAAAAATGATGAATTCATCAACACCGTTCATCACCAATGAAAAATATGACATATGTAGGGGTTTGTTTTCTTTTAAATTTCTCCATGTTTTTTTCAATGCGATGAACGCAGATCAACCCACAAATAGTTTTATCCATATATCACTTTTTTTTATGGGATGGTACTCTTATTGGGGTTTTGCACAAGGAATATTTGATTAATTGTGACAGAACATCAAATCATCAAACCATGCTTTATAAAAATTTTCAGTGGATAAAAAATGCAGACATGAACAAGGCCTAATCCCCTCAGCCATGTGTGTTTTGTGTGTTCTTCGTGACCATATATTCATTGTGGAGGAAAAACAGATTCAAGGCCATCTTAGATAAGATGGCATCCCCTGGAGGCCATATGATCAAGAGACATGAAGAATGGACCACCAGAGTGAACACAATGGTTTGCAAAAAAAACCCGGTGTGGGAAAAGCTGGTGGCTTGCGTAGGCGGTTGTGAGTGGATGGCTGCGCACCCTGATATTGTATAGAAAAGAGCATTGTTGCTGTCTCAGGCTGTGATAGTGCGACAATAGATGATAGCCACTATGCCGGTAGCTGGAGACGGGTGGACGCGGCCACCCGACCATGTAGATGACTTCGTTGAATTGTACATGGAAGACTATAGTCAACTGACCATGGCAGAGGAGCTGGCCCAGCGGACGACCCGTGGGGCATGGTGAGCTGACGCGACATCCAGCTGCGTCCTGACTGGGTAGAAACCGATCCCCCTATGGGCAGGGCACAACCTGCCTCAGCGGCCTGGACCCACCTTAGTGGCCCAGAACCATTCCACCAGGCCAGAACTACCTTAGTGGGATGGAACTGCTCCATCAGGCTGATCCTAGGCCAGGCCGGGTTGGTCCGACTAGCTCAGACAATACTGAAGCAGAACCGACCCCATTTTAGAAAAATTCCAATTACATACAAACCGAGTATCCGATTGATGAGCCGTTTGTGGCATTGGAACCCTCACGATGATGAGGATATTTTGGAAAAATAAATAAAGGATTTCATGGATGATGAAATTCTAATAATGGATTGATGATCAGTTCTCCTGGAATCAATTTCACTACGTGCAGAAACCCTATTATTAGATGAGACGTAAATACTACAGACAAGTGACCCTATGTGGGTCAGCTATTATGGGCCAGTTAGAAGCAGCTCTGTGTGACCCAGTAGGCTCATTTTTGATAGTAGATCTATGTGACCCAAATGAACCACTGTACTCAATATGAGGAGTACCGCAATATGACCAAGGTGGGAAGCATCTTCTCTATGAACCTACATGCCCATGGTGGGAAGCAGATTCTATGTAAACGAGTATACCCATGATTAGAATCAGGGATGAGTACCAAATTTGTCAATGGAAAATGGGAAGTTGCTTCTGTGTTACCCAGTAGGCCTACTGTACTCTTTGAGGAGGTGTTATCCAGTAGCCCAAGGTGTTAGATGATATGACTGTTGGTCATACTTTCCATACACTAGATTATACCTAGATTGAGTTGTCTTGTTTTGTGGTTTTAATTGTGGGCCACTTTTCCTTTTTTACATGTTTGCTTGAGGTCCCTAATGACTATATTGTTATTCACCCCTGCAAAGGCATTGAACGCATGTATTGTGTCTGGTGCATAAAACTGCCATATTGATGGGGGACTTCGTGGACCATGACCTAGTGGTGCTCAGTGAGACTATGTAGGCATGGCATAGTTCTTTTTATTTTATCAGCTACTATACACCTACCCGTCATGTGGGGTTTTCAATGAATGTATTACATAGTTTCCTTGTACTTTCCTATTTTTTATTTCTTCTATTGTTGGGTTTGTATTCTTTCCCATTTGTCCAAGAGTTTGTACTTTTAGTCAATGGTTATTTAGTGTCATGCATGTTTACTTTTCAAGCTTTGATACATTGTTGTGTGTGAGAGCATACAGGTACTCATAAAAATTCCTCCCACATAAAGGTTGAAACCTTAAATGTTAGTCGCCAACCCCATGCCTTCATGAGGTGGACTTGGGGTATGTCACGTCGTGTGCCCTTTGGAATGGTTCTGGAAAAAGTGGTATCATATGAGGTCAGTTCTACCTCAATGACTATTATTCTGTTTTTTTGTTTTTGGGAAATGAAGTTAAATTTTTCTAGTTCATCATTAAGATTTGGGGAGTCTAGTGTTGGGGCATTAGCTGACATATCCATATACCAGTATGTTGAATTCTGTTTTTCTACTGTTGACGCTCCTTTTCATAACATTATATAAAGGAATGGAAAGGGAAATGAGTAAGCACCATGTGATTCATCCTTTGAAGAAAATATCAAAACATTAAAAAGGAATGAATAAGAAGAACATTTCACAAGGGTCGCGCAAGTTCCCTTACCTTCATGCAAGTATACATGCACTTCGCCTAATTGTCGCGCAAGTGACTTGTGCACCCTAAGTGATAACCGACCAGGGTCTTCTTCAGCCTATAAATAGTCCCTGTGGGCCCCCCATTTCAGGGGGAATTTTTTCCAGAATTCATATATAGAGCTCTCAACGCCCAAGCCTCTTCTTCAGGTCTTCCGAACACTTATAAGGTAATTCATTACCTAGAATGGAAGGTCTAAACAAGAGAATTATGGTCAAAGTGTTAGAATTCACTAACACTTGCATGCCTAAGTGTTTTACCCTTAAGGGAAATTGACACACTTTCGCGCGCCCTACTTCTTCACCGTAACCTGCATGCCATCTTTTGGAAAGCCTATGGGGATAATTCTAAAGGTTTTGATCAAGGATATCCCAAATATTACTCTAAGGGTTGAAAATCATGCAAGTACCCATGTGTCGCGCAGGTATACCTATGCGACCAGGACTTGTGCGCCCACGCAGTACCTACACGCCTGCCAAGATTTGTGTGCCCCTATCTGTTTGGGTGCCTATTCTGCCCATTTCACCCCGCTTATGCCATTACACCTCTCCTATTCAATATTTAGTCTTCATGAAACTCATCAAATCCATTTATGGCATGATTTCTTGATTGGATTCCTTATCTGAAAGAAACTCCATGGAACATCTCTCAAAACCTAGTGATTTACACATCTTTATGTCACTAATGATTGAGATTTCATTCAACCTCATCCTTTAAGATGAGAGAATCTTTAACCTGGGCCTCCTTTTCAAGAGTAAGCCCTAGGACAAGTCCTCATTAATCTAGGCATCTTCCTTAGGAGTAATCCCCAAGTCCTCTAATATGGGCATCCTCCTTAAGAGTAAGCCCCGATCTCAAGATTCCCAAATATGGGCTTCCTCTTTAGGAGTAAGCCTCAACCATAATTCTCTTAACCTTGGCCTCCTTTTCAGGAGTAAGCCCCAGTCTCAAATATGGGCCCCCTCCTTAGGATTAAGCCCCAAGTCTCCTTATTTTTTGAATCCCTTTAACCTGGGCCTCTTTTTCAGGAGTAAGCCCCAGTCTTAATTTCCTTTTGATTTGGGATTCCTTCTCTGGAGTAAAACCCAATCATAAGTCCCCTACTAATTTGGGTATCTTCATTAGGAGTAAGCCCCAAGATTAGAGTATCCGAATATCCATGAAGCACATATACCATTATGGACCATGTTCATGGATTTCTTCTGAGAATTAAATCTTAATTCATATCTATTTGGGTAGTCATACACACATAAGCCCCATATCATCGCATCTTTCATGGCACAATTGTCTGGTTTCACCAATTCCTCTTGTTTCTCACGCCGAGCATGACTCACGTGAGCTTAGTGTGTAAAAGTAATCATGATACCTTTCTTTGATCCATCAATCATGCATAAACATCATACTCCCTTACTCGAACTACGTGGGTTCTGATTCCTTTTCTAAAACAAAGGATATGTAGGTATCCCATCAACGGGTACGATCCCAACTCTGAAATAATCCATGTCCTCCTGAATGACAATAAACATGAAGTGCCCCACTGGGTGGCTTTAAAACCAGTATGGTCATCATAATGACCAAGAGACTTTTATGTATTTAAGGATAACATAAACTAAGAATATCTAAAAAATACAGATGATTCTTCATCGATGAAGAACCTCGAAAACATATAAAAGAATCTCTGAATTTCCTACATATCAATCCTTCATTGTCAGACTAAAGGAAAGCTCATTTTATACTTGGTAATGTAATAAGGATTCACGAACATAAATTAAATCTTTAAAGAGAGTCCTGGAGTAGACATTAATTCCCTAAAAATGTGTGATGAGTCCAACCTCCCATCCTCTCAACCAATGTAAATTCGTAAGCCTCATCATTCCACAACTAATAAATGCCTACCATTAGAAAGTAGGTCCAAAGGGATATGGAATCATTGGATGTTTTCGGTTCTATGAACAAACCCATTAGAAACTCATTGGAATGTTTGAACCTTCAATCAACGAGGTCATCCCCAATTACAGAGAAAACAGAAAATGGTGGACCTAACGTGAATCCTTAACCAAGTTAAAATGATGTTTATCTTATTTTTTATTCCCCTATTTAAACTCAATGAGAGGGCCAAAAAAATAATTGACATATGTGCTCATCCAAAAGATGTAGTGGATGAATTTATCTTGATTACGTCTGTTATATCAAACAAGCACTCTTTTCCAAGATTTTCTGCATTCTAAGAAATGGATGCTCTCAAGTTCACACCTGTGAATACTGCTGCTGTGAATGCCACTACTGCTACACCGGTTGGATCATCGTCCGCTATGAGGATGACATCACCTACTCAGTGTCTTCAACACTGGGCATCAAATTCACTAGTTAAGGAGTATCGTCAACACGGTACCATTAAAACTCTAGTGGCTGCTCGACAAGCTCTCCAAGTGAAGAATTCACCCTAGCCGTCCAAACAGCGACGACCAGCGATCAAGAAGAAGGAAGTGCTAACTACCGTCTTCAACCGTTTTAGGTCATTATCCCCTGAAAGCATTCACCATTCCCTCCCTTATTCCGGGGAAGTGAATGAGTAGGCCCCTCAGGGCCTTAATTCAAAGAAGCAGGAGTCATTCCTGAGGGATCCCATCAACAATCGCCGCCAGACTCGTGCGCCATTGCGCCCTCAACATGATGATTGTGTTGACTCCAGGCGTTTGGCTCAGGTTCCTCGAACTTGAGAAGGAAAGATGAATCGCCAGAGGTGAAATCAGGTCAACAGTGAGCAGGTTCTCATCTCTTCTATTTCCGGAGAAGTCCACCAACCTAACTTGGTGGAAAGAAATGAGCGGGCACACACACTTATCCGTTTTAATTCCGCTGTCCAGCAGACTTGTCTGGTAACATCACGACAATCCCGCTAGGAAATTCCGGTTTAGTACTATAGGAAGGAACATATACCTATTTATACATCATCAGCTAGTCAGTGGGATCCTCAGACTACATATAATGGAGCTCGTCAACCACGTTCAGCGAAATACAATCAGCATGCACATACACCTGCTAGTATTGATCAATCCTACCAACAGTCTCGCTTGGTAGCACATGGAAAAGTCAGTCGGAATGCTCCAAAAACAAACAGGAGGCAGACTCAACTCTCTGCCACCACACTTGAGTACTGTCAGGATTCACTGACAGGAAAAGGAGGACAGGGGCAGGCATATACACCAAATCAAAGCACGAATTGGACATATATCCCCGTTTCGGCAGCTGAAGTCACCAAGCATATTCTATAAATGGTGAAACACTAGAAGAAAATTCTTCTTCATATTCTAGATGCCTGCTAGGATATTATAACAGCTTCAGCGGCATCCCAGGGAAAGACATATAAATCTATCCCTACCAGTGGAGTGACACATCAACAGTTCATTCCAGAACAGACACACACATTTGTTCCAGTCCAAGAGGGTTGTGGGGCATACTCCCCCATATCATTCGGATAACCAAGTCAGGCACATACACCTGATTTGAGTAGTGATTGTCAGCCTAAAATGGCCATCTCTCATGATCAGGCACATACACCTGCTCAGAGAAACCACATTCATCAACTAGTGGTTTCCAAGGTGAGTAAGAAGGTGTCTAACAAAAAGACCCTCCCAGCACAGTCAAGAAATCAAGAGCCAATATGTAACAATTCTTTGCTTTATGATGAAGTTCTTGAATCTTTCAGACAGTTATCTGTTGGAACGCAAGATTCTACTCCCTCATTTCCCAATAGTGGGAACATTAATTCTGATGGTCTTCAATAGACACATCCTTATGAAGGATTTCTTCATGACAATTTGGTCGATCTCAAAGTTTCATCTTCAGATGAGAGCCACAGGAACCCTCTGTATGGTCAGAAGACCAAGGAGTAAGAGATCTCATCATTTACTATAACCCACCATGGTGGTCCTCCCCATGATTATGAATTTCGCTGCGAAAGTCCTATCTGCAGTAGTGATGCACATTGCCCAGAAAATACTCCAGTGGACAATGTAGTGCCGAGAAATCCCTATTATCTTGAGGTACTTGCAAATGTGAAACCATCCATGTCTGATGCTTCATCGCTAGCAGGTGAAACACTTTCTCAATCAGATGATAGCCCAGGGTGTAGGTCATTCTCCGAACCACCCCTAAGTCATGCATCTTCTAGTTTGATCAGTTATTTCTCTACAAATCTTGTTGAATTCGATGAAAAAGCAAGAAAGCACCATGTCTGGTCAAATCAGGTATAAGAATCTTCATTTAATGATAAAGATTAAATGTTGAACATGAGAAAACAACTGGAAAAGGTTGAAGTGCCAGTCATGTTTTGGCCTCTGGCTGACTCTCAGTATGACATTCCATATATTTTGATGGAAGAAGGAATTCATGATATTCGTCTTAACATATGGAAAACTCTTTGTCAGTTGAAAAAGAAAGTATTATCTTATGATGAATATGAAAATCATGTTAAGATAATAGAAGGGTTACAATGTCAGATTGATTTGGCATCTCTATCAGTCTCTTTATATCCGAAAGCTGAAAAGTAGCAGAGAGCCCTTCAGCGTTCATGCCTTAGCACACTGAGAAGATTTCTACAGTTAATTTCCAATTCCCATTTGGTATTCATGTCAGAGGATAGGGTTTTCATGGAGTACTACATTTCACTGTGCTTTCCAGTCAGCAAAGCCTGCCGAAAGTGGTCTCATGCAATGTTATTGCCCGTGGCCGGCCACAATCAACTGGGTTTGTTTGTAATAAAAGGCTTTCTCATGAAGAGTCTTCAACTAGTTCTTCTAAAATCAATAATATAAAGAACAAGTTGTTGAATTACTCCTTAATTAAGCAAACCAGAATATTGAATAGGCCTCTCATATAAAGTAAGAACATCATCAAGTGACAGAAGTGTCAGAAATCATCCAACGGTCTTTCGAGCCAGGTGATAAAAGTGGATACAGGTTGATGCTTACAACTAATTTTGGGAATAAGGTCCGCAAGATCAGGAGAGAACTTAAGAAAGTCTCAGACATAGCATGTCAAGAGACACCCCATCATTCCAGACTGGGACATCTTTTAAACCATCGCTCGGAATCAAAAAATAGGATTCGAGTAGTTGAGCAAAAATAGCAGGAACAGCCCTAGTCTACCGGACTGGGGACTTTTTCAAATCCCCAATCCCTCCCTCAAAGAAATTCGGTCTTCTCTCGGTTTGGAAGGAAGCCCCAAGATTAATTATGATCCAAATTATTAGGATACTGTCTCCAAATCACGGTTCGCCAAGAAGTTCTTGAGGGATCGAATCAACGAAAGGAAATGTATCATTAGAGACATGTACGAAGACAATATCACAAAAATTCTGATAAAAGGGATGTAGGGCATTATGGATCAATTAATGTCATCAATGTCATTGTTGCTGATCCACCAGATGAGGCTCATTCAGAGGGATCAGATTAATAGGTTCCTGTTCAATAAGATGTACGCATGGACACAAATGAAGAAGGTGTGCGTACATGAAATCAACGGTTTTTCCAAAATCTAGGTGTTCCTTCAAATAACCCACTTCCCCCTCTCCGATAGGGATCAAAGAAGGGGAAGGGAAAGAATCAGGTTACATATACTTCCTCTGGAGAAGGCCAATCACTCTCACTAGAGCAAATATTTGCGCAACAAGAGGAAGAAATGAAATAATTGAGGAGGTTTAACATAGAACTACTTCAAGGCAGTCTTCCTCCTAAGCGTGTTGGAGTCAGTCAGCGAAGGGAGTTTGTTGTAGCTACTGAGATGGATCAAGAATATCCTCCTTTATCAGTACACCCTCACAGGTCTAATCCTACGGGTCAAGTGCAACAACAATTGTCAATACTACCATCGGTTGCAGTACCAGCTGCCATACCTGTCCAAACTCCAGTCATTGCACCCGCCCAAGTCCAAGTTCAACCGGATGTTTTTCAAAAGTTAACAAGTACCATTTATTCATTTACAGCACAGTTAGAGACTATGCAAGGAAAGCGTGCACAGGTTCAACCCGAAAAGAAATCTTACCCTAAATGGGAAGTTTCAATCTCTCCCCCATCAAGTTTTGGAAACCCTGTATTCCCTATATTCAATGGATCAGGCGACCCTGAACAAAATTTGATGCATTATGTGTCTTGTTGCGATGCTATGATGGGTACTCCAGAGCAGCAAGATGCAGTGAAACTCAGATGCTTCATGATAACCTTGAAAGAACCAGATTTTGTCTTGTATACAAGTTTGCAATCCTGTTCAATTACCAGATGGGAGTATCTTCGCCAAAGATTCCTCCTCTAATTCAGCTCAACGTTGCCAAAATCAACAGTTTTTGATCTTAAAAACTGTAAGAAAAGAGAGAACGAAAGGATCTTAGATTTCATTTATCACTGGAAGGGATTAACATATTCCCTGAGCTTAGGACTCCCTCAAGAAGAACTGTAGCCAATATGTGTGGAAAATATACGTAACGAATTATGAACACCGCTAATCCCTGTGAAATACACAGGAGGGTTTTGAGACCTTACTCCAATTTCTCAAAAGATTGAAGATTCTCTTAAACAGACTAAGGCTAAATCTCATGTAATTCCATCAGCTCCAAGAAGGAGAATGGGTAAAGCAGAAACTACTACAGTTATTCTTAATCAAGAACCTGTACCTACTTCTACCTCAAATCCTTTATCTTCTCGAAGGTCTCCACCTCCTAAGCATCAACAACAAAGGAAATTTTTTCAAGACGATCAAAGAGATCAAAGACAGATACAGTTTGATGATTTGAAGAGTAAATATTATTCTTTTCGAAATGAAAATGTTCCTAGTTATTTCATTTCAGCCCTGGAGAATAATTTGGTTCAGCTGACAAGGCCCAAAAGGCCAAACAAGGAAGGAGATGAAGACCTTCCCAATTATTTCCCCTTTTATAAAATGTTGGTGCATCCCATCCAGGAGTATTTTGTCTTCAAAGACCTTCTGAAAAATATGGTCGACTTGGGACAAGTCAAAATAAAAGGCTCTTCAGCCCAGGTAGCATGTGTTACTACTACAGTTCCAGAGGAGGAAGGCGAGTGGAAAGAAGTTAAAAACAAAAATGCACAAAAATATGATGATTGGATGGACATAAAGATGATCAACCGAACTCATGCTATTTTGTGAACACAATTAAAGAAACCAATTGTGCCTTCTTCCATGAATGTCACAGAAAAACCCTCTTCATAAAAGGGAAAATCCTCAAAGAAATGGAACAATTCCAAGAAGGAGGAACAATCAGAAGAAGATGAGTATGTGTCAAAGCCTAAGCTATCTTTGACACTAGCAGATTTCATGCCATCTACTTTGAAGCAACGAGAACTGCCCCACCAAACGGTACAGCCTAAATTGGCTAGTCAGGCAGATAATTCATTGGATGAAGTTTGGTTCTTTTAATATGATTCATTTAACAGATCCTTATGCCAATCAGAGTTTTGATTTTGATGAGCCTGAATTCCCTGTATCAAAAAAAAGAATCAGAGGAAGTTACAAAGGCTCAGGATACAAGGGAAGACCTGGATCTTTCATAAGACACTATTCAAATTCTACCCCTACTAGAACTGTGTATGGAGAAGGAACTCGTGGTAGAGCCCTTCAGTGAGCTCAGCAAGAACAAGCATGTTCCTCCACCAATAGCAAATTCCGTCCAGGTACAGTTATTCTGGAGGATCGGTTTGGGGTTCCACCTTCATCCTCTCAACAAGTAAATGAATAGAATCGGTCTAATCTTCTAAAACCATGAATATTGCCAACTCCTATACCAATACAAGATGCATCAACTTCCAAATAATCAACTTCCAAGGCACCTGCTAATCCACATGTTCTTGTTTGGAAACGTAGACCTCTGGATCAATAGTATGATGTATTGGAACACCTGGACCAAGTACCGGCCATGTTATCAATTTGGGATGCTTTGAATCTATCAAAGGATCTTCGGGAGGCACTCATAGAGGCTTTGTCAAGTCCTCAAGAGTTTGAAACTGAAATTGCTGCATCTGAAGTCTATCACATAGAGAATAATCCTGCAGAATTCCATGCAGTGATGTCATTCACAGATGAAGATGAAGATGATGTCGTGCATGGACATATTAGATCTTTGTACTTATATAGAAAGGTCTATGGTGTAGACGTCTGAAGAGCTTTCATTGATAATGGTTCAGGAGTCAATCTCATGCCCATTCGTAAACATCTTCAATTGGGCCTCACAGAATCTGATTTATCTCCTTCAACTATGATGTTACAAGGATATGATAAAAATGAACAAGAACCACTGGGCGAAGATACACTCAAAACTCAGTTTGGAGATCTTGTATCCAATTCAGATTTCATGGTTGTTGATCAAGACTCAGCCTTCAACATCCTGCTTGGAAGACCCTGGCTACATCAAGATGCGGTTATCCCTTCATCATACCCTCAATGTCTCATATACTGTTTCGATGGTCAAGTTGGGACATTGTATAGTGATAAGGCCTCATTCATGACACGTGAGTCTTAATACGTTGAGGCGGAATTCAATCACATGAAGGGAAGGGAGAAATCCACAACAAAAGAGATTACCAAAGTTAATGATCCATATGGTTTGGAGAAGATTTCACTAAATCCCTTTACACATATGAGTACAGATTATGTTTTTCCTATTAGTCAAATTTACAAGATAGACCCGAATAAAAATACTCTTATGGAAATATCCATAATCTCAATTATGGAAATCGAGCCAAATAACTTGGGAGAAATTGGTAACCCACCAAGCAGTGATGAAATCCTAAATGGCGACTTCTTCATTTCATCTGCAGAAATCCAACAATTCTATACATCGCCAATCATGCTAGAAGAAGTTATAGAAACATCGGAGGTGAACAATTATGTCGATTAGAAATCCATCATCTCAACATTATTTCCCAAGGAAGAACCTTCATTATCAATCAGGTTAGAAATGGAAGCTTCTTCTTCAAGATGATCAAATTTTGACATCTCTTCTGATAATGAAAATTATGCTTCATCATCTGTAACACCCAGAGATTTTATTGAAAATATTTTTTTTTAATTTCATTAATGTCTTGTGTTTTACGCTACACCAAAAGTGTCTTGCACAACATGCATCCCTGACTTTCCTTGAATTACACGCAATCATGACCTTCCACGATAGCGTGTGTAGTATGCAATACCGAGTTTCACTAAACGAGATATTATTATAATATTTTTATGAACTAGATGTTATGAATAGTAATACCCAATTTTTGAAATTTTATATATTTTATCTTTCAAAATGGGCTTCATTTTTGGATTCGGAATATCAAATTTAGCTTAGGGTGAAATTTTGGTACTTTTCAGATAACATTCATATTCTGATGAATAGTGAAAATTACTAAATTTTATTTAAAAAAACTTTTTTAATCGAAATAATTAATAGTGAAAAATTATTAATTTGAGTGGTTTTAAAGTATATTTAGAATATATTTTTACAATTTAATACAATTTTGGTCATTGGATGTAATTTCACATTTAAACCAGACATAAACAAGTGTCAATCTTTTGATAGTTATTATCTCTTAAGAACACACTATTTGTTTTGACGACGGGAATTAATTTTGAAATTAATTAATTTAACTAATATATTTTTCATTTGGTAAAATAGACATCATTTTTGAATTCATAATATCAAATATATCTTAGCCCTAATTTTTGGTATTTTTCGGAAAACTTTCATTTTTTTGATGAATAGTGAAACCACTAAGTGGTTGTTAAAAAAATGAATTTTTCATAAAACATAATTTTGCCGCTTCTTTGAGTGGAATTTCGAAAATCCGAGAGACACGGTTACTGTCAAGGACTAAAATATAGTTCAATGAGATAAAAATAATTTTTGGTGAATAGAAACTTTTTACTTTTTTTACCACGGTTAAAAGTAAATAGGGTAATTAAGGGTAAATATGATATTATTATTACCCTAAAAAATGTCATAATTTTATTGGATAAGTGTAATTAGGCCAAAAATAACCTTAGTAATAAAATATGACCATTTAGGCCCACATGGATTAGATTAGGACATTTATTATTAATTTATTTAAAGAAGGGTTAAAATAGATAAAATCAAAGTTTAATAACTAAATCATTTTTAATATAGGGTTATACATAAGATAAATTCGACTATAAATATTCATTAGAAATATAAAACTATTTCCTACATAATGGTATTTTATTTGTAATTTTTAGATTTAAAATAATTTAATTTATTAATGACACAATGATGATGCAGTAATTATCTTATTAATGAAATATTGACATAATTGATGTTATAAATACCCAAATAAATGTAATTTGAGACTTTTTATGATTTCCAATAATTTTATTTTTTAATATGACATGTTATTATTGATTTAATTGACTTTTTTCGAACTAATAATTCTGTTATGATTTTCACAAAAATCAATTACCAAATAGTGTCAAAATTGACATAAAATTGTTTTTAAAACAAATATTATATTATTAATTGTTATTATATTCCTAAAAATATAAGGATCTTCCAAGAAACATATATCATGATATTTCTATCATTAATGGACCACATTGGGGGTCTCTTGGATGTATATGGTACGTTTATTAACTATATATAATAAAAATACAAAGTGACATGGAAAATGTCAATCTAATTAACTAAGAGTTAAAACTAAAAGATAAGGTTAATATAATGCCCTAAACTTGACTAAATTATATTGGATGAGAGTATTTAGACCCATCCCAACCTTATCTTAGAAATATATCAATTTGGATCTATTAAAAACCGAATGTGACTTTATAATAAAATAATATTTTTTGTTATTCCAAATGTGCCCCTCTCCTCCCTTATAAAAGGGCACCTCCTCCCTCTCTTCCTCACATGACTTTGAGACTTAAAGCTCGGCCAACCCCTGACAAATTCACTTCTCCACTTCCATAGAAACATCTTAGAAGTTCTGGTCTTCTTTAAAGACCAATTTTAGTTCTCTAAGAGGAGATCTCAAAGAGGCGCTTCAAAGAAGAGGTAATGTCCGTTACTGATTCTTTCAACTTTATTTCTTCTTCCACTTCTTCTTATTAGGTTGTTTCATTATGAAGTAATAACATCAGTATCACTCATATACTGATATTTTATTATAAGTATGAAACAACCCTATTTCACCATCAATCCATCGTATGGAAAACGAAATCACCACGCGTGCGTACGTACGGAATACCGTCTCCACGCCGTGGTGTAATCTATATTCCACCACCACCTTACATGGATGGGTATAATGGTGTAAATAATAACTATATATGATTATTTTAAAGTGATATTGATTCTTTAATAGTATATATACACTCCAATAAAATTACACGATCATGGGCACAATATCATCGCTCGTGTGTACGTACGGAATACCGTCTCCACGACGCGATGAGATTCATTCTTAATGATTAACCATTCATGAATGATTATACGGTATATATAATAAGTAATAATAAAATATATTACATAATAATGATACTGGATTTATGTATATATATATTTATTTCATCCAATTAATTCCATTGAATTAAATGAGGAAACGAAAACAACGTTCATGTGTACGGACGACCTACCGTCTCCATGAACGGTGTATTTCGTTCCATTTATCGATCTATTATATATATGTAGATTATGAATATATATTATATATAAATCATGTTTTATATTCAGGAATTAATTAATCATGATCTAAGTAATATTATGTATAATTACAAGTCAAAACACGGACAACAAATGAAACGATTTTACCCAAAACACCCTTTAACATGGAATTTACAAAAGAACGGGTAATATAAAGTCATAAGTGAACCATATATGATATCATAACAATGAATATGATTCTTTAATAAGTCAATGACATTATTTATATCATTATACAGCAGGTTCGTATATGTACGAATCATATCGGACCTAAGGTAAGGGATAACTTTACCAATCTCGTTCTTATCAGAGATTGTTTATTCATAAGTATTTACTGGGGTTATTTTTCTCATCCAAGTCCATGTTTCCTAAAAATGGTTTCATGTATGTTTACTGTCATTTTTACCCATTTTTGAATTTTACTACATGGTATGTATGGAATCATTCTTTGACGAGGTACTTTTTGACTTTTACGGCAAAAGTACGAGAGAAATGTTTTTTTAACTTATACGGAACGAACGGATTTTTACGGTTTTATAAAGCCTTATTTTCATAAATATTCCTACAAAATATTTTAAGACTATTTTAAAAAAATCCTTTTCTTTTAAAATTCAATGACATTTTGTGAAAAGAAAATTATTTTGAAGAAAAAAGGATATTTTCCTCAAGAATTCATTTCAAGTGTTTTATCAAAACCATTTTTCATCTAACATGAAATTATTTCATATGTGTATGTTTCAAATATATTGTCTCTATGATTTACATGGTTTCACGTTTCTTATTATGAAATTATATCCATTTCTTTTATATGGATTATGTGATGATGGGATGATGTTTATGAAACCCATTTTATTTATTGGGTTTTTATGAATGATGAATGTTTATTTTGTGGAACAAGTAATAATGATTTCATTATGAGATGGGTGGGACCTATATATCCCTCCAATGCATTGGGTAAAGATTTATATCTCATGATATAGACATGGATGGAATGGTAAGTTAATATGGTTCAGTATTATAGGACTGGAACGAGGAGTGAACTAGATTCAGAAAAGGGACTTTGTCCATTAAGATGGTCTTGGCAGCATTGCCTTGGCTAATATGGAAATCATATCATGTGCTTAATGGTTTCCACAATTACATGTTTTATTCACATGCTATTTTATCATGATTTATGTTCAATTATGATCGATTCCTTATGAACTTCCATGTTTTATGTCGTTGTTCAAGATTTTGATGATTAAACATTATGTTCAGGTTTTTAAGTTCAAATGTATATGGTTTGTTTTATATTATCCATGCTTACCTTTAATGAGAATTTGAGCTCACCCTTTTTATGTTTTATTTTCCCCCAGGATTAAAAGAAAGTTTTTAGGTAAGGAAACAAAAAGTGGAAGATCTTTATGGGAGATGTTGAAGATCATTCACAATGATTAGAAGATTGTTTTTCCGAGTTTCCAAAGACACTAAACTATTACAGTCCTAGTGTGTTTGTTTTTGTTATGTATTAAGTATTCCGAAAAATTATTGTAATGTCCTTGTATGTCATGCTTCGGGTCATTACAGTTGGTATCATAGGAAAGGTTTAGTCAAACTTTGGAAACTAGGATACGAACACGTTAGTGAGATCCCTAAAGATATTTCCAAGGTATGTATAGGGATGTCCCTAAGGATAAGTATATGTATATGATATTGTCCTAGAACTACGGTAACGATCTTAGAATTTAACCTAAGATGTTAGATATTGAGGGTGCTCCCCCCTTACTATGTTGTTTTTCCTAGCATTATTTTTTCCTCTCACACTATTCTTTTTGGGTTTTAGAAAATGGATGGAAACAAGATGATTCTTGATAATGGGGGATATTATGCACAATGGAATGATACTCTTCATGAGAAACCAAATGAAATGGGATTTGGAAGTCCAAACATCATTATTATGCCGAATCAGAAATCTCATAATATGATCAATAAACTCATATTTGGTAAGTTTTCTGACTCGTCTAATAAGAGAATGATTGAGTTTCATGATGATCATAGAGGAAAGAAAGTTCAATTTCCCCTATGTAAATCATGTAGAGGCATAAAGGATAATGTTTCAAAGGAACTGGAAGATGATTTGGGTGTGGAAAAGAAGGACACAAAGCCAGTAAGTGCAAAGGAAAAGGTTCAGTTAACACCATGGATGAGGATAATGGTATTTCTATGACATCAACAATGGTTAAATGTTTAAAATGTTGAATGTACGGGCACTATGCAAACCAATGACCTTAGGGAAAGTCTCATGAAGAGAATCAGTATAGTTGTATGGGTAGTATTTATGTTGATGATGATGAAGAGACTACAAATGATATGTTAGATGAAAGAATTGTTGAAGCTCGGTCAATGGTTTAAGAAGGAAGTGGAATGATTACATGTTTATCAAGTGTAATGTTGGATAAGTAATCTCATGGTACTATGGAATAAAGAGACATCTAAGGATTGTTACACTGTTGTCTTTCCTTATGTTTTGAAAGTGTGTGATGAATGGTACCAGTATTCTTGGAAAGTAGATGATATGTGCATAATGAAGGGATAAGGAGAATATTAAATGTTTGATAGTATTCATGAGCTCATGACTGATATAAGAAGAAGGTTATATCATGGTTTGAGTATATAGAATTTTTGGATTTTGGTATGTGGAAAGAGTTACCTTTTTACAGCATTCATGGTTTCACTAAGTTTATTGGGTATTCATTTTTCAAGAGAATACATGATTAAGGTATTCACATGATTTTAATGTGACCAAAAAGATAATGGGGGATAAATGATGGTCGGTTGATGACATTTCAAGTAATCGTTTTATTTATACAATGAGCTTGGACAACAGTATTTTGGATAAGCCTAAAGATTAGAATGGATTATGCTGGACATAAGTTAGTGTTGTCTAAGAATAGAAGTTTTTTTATGATATTATTGATGGGATGTTATAGTAATGTAGATTTATAAAAAGGACAACCTGCAGGATGGGCGACATCCCATCGCTTCGGACAAGGCTATGGGAATCAAACCCACACCAGAAGTGCGACTGGCCTTTATCACCTACCACTGGACTATAGGAAGTACCTGTTTAGTAGAAACTAGTTTTATTATATTAATCAGTATGATATATGATGTATAAGTCCATTTTAGGAACCATATATGATTAATCTCACTATAGATGGACTTATGAATTTTTGATAACTTTTCTAACCTTTTGTTTGAAACAGATGGAATGACACATCATTCTATCACATGATCTACTAACACTTCATGAATGACAAATTGAACTTAATTTCTTTAATAGATGAAGTGGAAATTGTCCAATGAACGACCAATGGTGAGACTGCACCAAAATCATGAAAGTATTTCTTCTAATTCCAATTTCGTCAACTTTAGGGAAATGATCTTGAAAACCAAAAATGTTGTCCTAGTGCTCTTATATCTGATGAATACTATGGTACCTTAGATTGTCAAAAATTTATGGCTTTGTGATTGTTAGCATTTTCATATCCATGTTCTCTACCACTCTCCATCAGAACTTGATGGTTAGATTTTTCTTCCATATCCATATTTCCACCTATGTTCTCTTACGTGGAAACCCAGTGATGAGTTAATTTGGGTAACCGTTACGTTTCATACATTAGTTTTTAAAGCCAGGTTTTGGTATTCCTTTTTAAGAAGTGGGTTTCTATTAATGAAACTTTCAAGCAGTAAACCATTTTTAACCCCGACGAATTTTGAGGGCGAAATTCATTTTAAGGGGGGTAGAATGTAACACCCCAAGATTTTATTGAAAATATTCCTTTTAATTTCATTAATGTCTTGTGTTGAACGCTACACCAAAAGGAGCTTTCACAACACGCATCCATGACTTGCCTTGCATTACACGCAATCATGACCTTCCTCGATAGCGTGTGTAGTACGCAATACCGAGTTTCACTAAACGAGATGTTATTATAATATTATTATGAATTAGGCGTTATGAATAGTAATACCAAATTTTTGAAATTTTATAAATTTTATCATTCAAAATGGACTTCAATTTTGGATTCGGAATATCGAATTTATCTTAGGGTGAAATTTTGGTACTTTTCGGATAACTATCATATTTTTATGAATAGTGAAAATTACTAAATTTTTATTAAAAACAACTTTTTTAATCGAAATAATTAACAGTGATAAATTATTAATTTGAGTGGTTTTAAACTATATTTAGAATATACTTTTACAATTTAATAAAATTTTGGCCATTGGATGTAATTTCACATTAAACTAGACATAAACAAGTGTCAATATTTTGATAGTTATTATCTCTTAAGAACACGCTATTTGTTTTGACGACGGGAATTAATTTTTAAATTAATTAATGCAACTGATATGTTTTTAATTTGGTAAAATAGACATAATTTTTGAATTCATAATATAAAATATAGCTTAGGCCTAATTTTTGGTATTTTTCTGGAAACATTAATTTTTTTGATGAATAATGAAACCACTAAGTGGTAGTTTAAAAAACTGAATTTTTCATAAAAATTAATTTTCCCACTTCTGTGAGTGGAATTTCGAAAATATGAGAGACACGGTTAATATCAATGACTAAAATCTGGTTTAATGAGATGAAAATAATTTTTGGTGAATAGTTACTTTTTATATTTTTTATACCACGGTTAAAAGTAAATAGGGTAATTAATGGTAAATATGATATTATTATTACCCTAACACATGTCCTAATTCTATTGGATAAGTGTAATTCGGCCAACAACAACGTTAGGAATAAAATATGACCATTTAGGCCCACTTGGATTAGATTTGGACATTTAATATTAATTTATTTAAAGAAGGGTTAAAATAGTTTAAATCAATGTTTAATAACTAAATCATTTTTAATAAAGGTTTATACATAAGATAAATTCGACTATAAATATTCATTAGAAAGATAAAACGATTTCCTACATAATGGTATTTTATTTATAATTTTTAGACTTAATATAATATATTTTATATATGACACAATGATGATGTAGTGATTAACTTATTAATGAAATATTGACATAATTGTTGTTATATATACCCAAATAAATGTAATTTTAGACTTTTTATGAATTAAAATAATTTTCTATGTTAATATGACTTGTGAGTATTGATTTAATTAGATTTTTTAGAACTAATCATTCTGTTATGATTTTCAAAAAAATCAATTACCGAATAGTGTCAAAATTGACATAAAATAGTTTTTAAAACAAATATTTTATTATTAATTGTTATTATATTCCTAAAACTCTAAGGTTCGGCCAAGATACTTATATAATGATAGGTGTATCATTAATGGACCACTTGGGGGTCTCTTGGATGTATATTGTATGTTTATTAACTATATAATATAAAAATACAAAGTCACATGGTAAATGTCAATCTAATTAACTAAGAGTTAAAACTAAATGTTAAGGTTAATATAATGCCCTAAACATGACTAAATTCTATTGGATGATAGTATTTTGACCCATCCCAATCTTATATTCTAAATATATCAATTTGGAGCTATTAAAAACCGAATATGACTTTATAATAAAATAATAGTTTTAGTTATTCCAAAGGTGCCCCTCTCGTCCCTTATAAAAGGGAACCTCCTCCCTCTCTTCCTCACGCCACATTGAGCCTTCATTCTCGGCCAACCCCTGAAGAATTCTCTTCTCCACCTCCATAGAAACATCCTAGAGGTTCTGGTCTTCTTCAAAGACCAATTTTAGTTCCCTAAGAGGAGGTCTCAAAGAGGTTCTTCAAAGAAGAGGTAATGCTCGTTACCAATTCATTCAACTTTATTTCTTCTTCCACTTATTCTTATAAGGTTGTTTCATTATGAAGTAATAACATAAGTATCACTCATATACTGATATGTTATTATAAGTATGAAACAACCCTATTTCACCATCTATACATCCTATGGAAGATGAAATCACCAAGCGTGCGTACGTATGGAATACCGTCTCCACGCCGTGGTGTAATCTATTTTCCACCACCACCATACTTGGATGGGTATAATGTTGTAAAAAATAACTATATATGATTATTGGAAATTGATATTGATTCTGTAATAGTATACATACACTCCAATAAAATTCCACGATCATGGGAACGATATCATCACTCGTGTGTACGTATGGAATACCGTCTCCACGACGTGATGAGATTCATTCTCAATGATTAACCATTCATGAATGATTATAAAGTATATATAATAAGTAATCATGAAATATATGACATAATAATGATACTGGATTTATGTATATATATATATATATATATATGTCATCCAATTAATTCCATTCAATTCAATGAGGAAACGAAAACAACATTCATGTGTACGTACGGCCTACCGTCTCCATGAACGGTGTATTTATTTCCATTTATTAATCTATTATATATATATATATTATGAATATATATTTTATATAAATCATGTTTTATATTCTGGAATTAATTAATCATGATCTAAGTAATCTTATGAATAATTACAAGTCAAAACACGAACGAGAAATGAAACGATTTTACCCAAAACACTCTTTGACATGGAGTTTACAAAAGAACGAGTAATATAAAGTCATAAGTGAACCATAAATTATATCATAACAATGAATATGATTCTGTAATAAGTCAATGACATTATTTAAATCATTATATAGGAGGTTCGGATACGTACGAAGCATATCGGACCTAAGGTAAGGGATAACTTTTCCAATATCGTTCTTATCAGAGATTGTTTATTCGTAAGTATTTACTGGGGTTATTGTGCTCATCCATTTCCATGTTTCCTAAAAATGGTTTCATGTATGTTTAATGTCCTTTTTACCCATTTTTTACTTTTACTACATGGTATGTATGGAATCTTTCTTTTACGAGGTACTTTTTGACTTTTCTGGCAAAAGTACGAGAAGAATGTTTTTTTAACTTATACAGCACAAACAGATTTTTACAGTTTTATACAGCATTATTTTCATAAGGATTCCTCCAAAAGATTTCATGACTATTTTCAACAAAATACTTTTCTTTTAAAATTTTATGACATTTTGTGAAAATAAAATTATTTTGAAGAAAAAAGGATATTTTCCTCAAGAATTCATTTCAAGTGTTTTATCAAAAACATTTTTCATCTAAGATGACATTATTTCATATGTGTATGTTTCAAGTATAATGTCTCTATGATTTACAGGGTTTCAATTTTCTTATTATGAAATGATATCCATTTATATTATATGGATTATTTGATTATGGGATGATGTTTATGAAACCCAGTTTATTTATTGGGTTTTTATGAATGATGTATGTTTATTTTGTGGCACAAGTAAGAATGATTTCATTATGAGATGGGTGGGACCTATATCTCTCTCCAATGCATTGGGTAAATATTTATATCTCATGATATAGACATGGCTGGAATGGTAAGTTAATCCGATTTAGTATTACAGGACTAGAACAAGGAGTAAACTCGATTCAGAAAGGGACTTTGTCTACTAAGATGGTCTTGGCAGCATTTCCTTGGCTAATATAGAAATCATATCATGTGCTTAAAAGTTTCCACAATTAAATGTTTTATTCCCATTCTATTTTATCATGATTTATGTTCCTTTATGATCTATGCCTTATTTACTTCCATGTTTTATGCCATTGTTCATGATTTTGATGTTTAAACATTATGTTCATGTTGTTATGTTCAAATGTATATGGTATGTTTTATTTTATTCATGCTTACCCTTACTGAGAATTTGAGCTCACCCTTTTTATGTTTTATTTTCCCCCAGGATTAAAATAAAGGTTTTAGGTAAGGAAACAAAAAGTGGAAGATCTTTATAGGAGATGTTGAAGATCTTTCACCATGATTAGAAGATTGTTTTTCCGAGTTTCCAAAGACACTAAACTATTACGGTCCTTGTGTGTTTGTTTTTTTTATGTATTAATTATTCTGCAAAAGTAATTTAACGTCCATGTACGTCATGCTTCGGTTCGTTACATCATATACTATGCAAGTAGAAATGGAAGAAGAAACACATGTTCAAGAAGAAGAGGAATATCTCAGAGATGCTCCTCCACGGTTTGAGGTGGGTATCTCTTCCACCATGGATGAACTCAGAGAAATAAATCTGGGTACAAAAGAAGATCCACTCCCCACATTAATCAGTGCGGCCATGACTCTTGATGAAAAAGATATGTATATTTCCTTTTTAAAGAAAAATGAAAACATATTTTCTTGGAAATATACCGAGATTTCTGGGCTTGATCTTGATGTTGCTACTCATCATTTGGGTTTACCAGAAGAACATCGAGGATTTAAGAAAGATGCAAGAAGAACACACCCAACTTATGCCTCCAAAATTGAAGATGAAGTGGATAAGCTTATCAAAGGTAATTTTATCAGATAAGTTCAATATCCCAAGTGGTTGGATAATATTGTCCCCGTAAAGAAGAAGAACTGGCAGATTAGAGTTTTCATCGATTTCAGAGATCATAATCGGCATTGTCCTAAGGATGATTTTCCAGTTCTGATTATAGAACTTTTAATTTATGCAACAGCTAGCTATGAAGAACTTTCCTTCATGGATGGATATTCCGGATATAATCAAATCTGAATGGCACCAGATGACAAGGAATCCACAGCCTTCAGAGCCCCTCAGGGTGTGTTTTTCTACCGGGTAATTCCCTTTGGCTTAAATAATACGGGCACAACATATCAAGGTGCCATGCATCGTATCTTCAACCCCTTTCTAGGGAATCTTGTTAAATGAAATGCAGATGAATTGGTGGTTAAATCCAATCAAATTTCTAATCACATGGCTGATTTGGAAGTCATATTCCGCAAGCTTCGACAATATAATATGAAGATGAACCCCTTAAAATGTGCTTTGTATTCCATTGTGGTATTGAAGTCGATCCTGAGAATACAATGTCAATCCTTGGCATGTCACCTCCTCAAAAATTGAATGAATTAAGAGGACTTCAAGGACACTTAGAATATATTCGACGTTTCATTGCCAACTTGGCAGGAAAAAGATTACCCTTCACCAAATTGATGAAGAAGGGAGTCACTTACCAGGGGACTGAAGAATGTCAAGAAGCATTCGATATTCTCAAGAAATACCTCTTATGTCCACCGGTACTCATGCCACCAGTTGAAGGGAGACCAATTACCCTCTATGTTACAGCTCTAGGGTGATCATTGGGTGCCTTTATTGCTCAGAAGAATGATGCTGGGAATGAAAACAACCTCTACTACCTTAGTCGGATTATGCTTGAAGAAGAAACCCGGTATTCAAGTATTGAGAAGTGATTCTTGGCAATAATCTTTCCAGTTCAGAAGTTGAGACACTACCTACAACATCACAAGGTCCAATTGGTATCTCGCAATAACCTGCTCAAATTCATCCTTAGTCATCCAATGCTCACAGGACGTCTGGAAAGGTGGGCAGTTATTTTGCAGCAATTAGACATTCAGTATGTGTCTCAAAAGGTGATAAAGGGCCAACCTCTGGGTGATTTCTATGCTAAAACCCCTTCAAAGGAAGACACAACTTCAGATATTCAACTACCTGATGAGGAAGTTTTCTCTATTCAAGAAAGCCTTACAACATGGGAAATGTAATTTGATGGTGCTTCCAGAAGTCCAACAGGGAGGAAATTGGAAAATACTATATTCAACAAAGTTAACTTATGAATTGTGCTCATTTCTCCAGAAATGGAAATGTTAGATTATTCTTTCTTATTGTGGGAAGGTCGTACAAATAATGAAGTGGAATACAAAGCTCTCATTGCAGGATTGGAGTTGGCGCTTCAAGAACAAGTGAATCACGTAAAGGTGAAAGGTGATTCAGACCTAGTAATCAAACAAGTCAACGAGGGTTATTCCATCAGAAAAGAAGAACTAATCCCTTTGTATGATTACTTCAAAGAATTAATGGTGGAATTCTATTTGGAACTGACATTTTTGTTTATGTCCAGCGACCACAAAATACTCATGCTGATGCATTGGCCAATATAGCCACAACTCTGGAAGATCCAAATCAGGACGATACAACCATCATTATTTCCCACCGTCATAAAATTTCACCTTATGTTCGATCTAGAACATAGGAAATCAATGAAATTAGTCCCATTCCTGAAGAGTATGGTCATACTACAGGATGGATGTCACCTATCAAGGAATACCTTCAAAATGGAACACTTCCGCTTGATAGAGCCGGGAAACAACAAATCTGGTGACGTGTGGTCAACTTTACTCTTTATGATAGCCCAGATCACGTAGAGAAAATTCTCTACAAGCGTGGTTTTGATGGAGTTCTCTTCAGATGCATTGATGGTGAATAGATCACGGTGGTCATGAAAGAAGTGCATGCTAGAGTCTGTGGTGCCCACCAGGCTGGACATAGACTGTCTGATCAGAATCAAAGACTTGGATACTTTTGGCCTTCCATGATACACGATTGTGTTGATTTCACAATGAAGTTTCATTCATGCCATGTACATGCCAACTTCATTCATCAACCTCCAGAGTTTCTTCATACAGAAAAATATTCTTGGTCATTTACCACATGGGGAATGGATGTGGTGGGACCTTACCTTTCAGCTACAGCCACACAGTTTAAGTATATTCTTACTGCTACTGGTTTCTTTTCCAAATGGGCAGTGGAAATACCTCTTAATGAAGTCAGTTCTAAAAGCATATTTAGCTTCATCAAGTCTAACATCATTACCATATTTGGTGTCCCTCATACCATATTGATGGACAATGGCACCAACTTCTGTTCATCAGAGGTGAAGAAGTTATATCAAGAATACAACATCAAATCCCATCATTCATCTTAGTATCATGCAGCGACCAATGGCCATATAGAAGATTTTAAAAATACTCTGTCAAAAATACTGCAAAAGATGGTGGATAAAGAAAAGATGTCATGGACTGATATACTTTTTCATGATTTATGGGCTTATCAGACTACCACCCTTACTACAACTCTGTCAACACCATATTTACCTATATATGGAATGGAAGCCGTCTTAACCATTGAAGTTCAATTACCTTCGCTCAGAGTATCCATTTGTGTTCAATCATCTACAGATGTACAATATCAAAAGAGATTGGATGAATTGGAATGGTTAGATGAGAAAATATTGTGCACTCAGCACCACTTGGAAGTCTAGTAGAATCGAATATCACGAGCTTTCAACAAAAGGGTTCGTCTTTGTACATTCACTCAGGGAGAATTGGTATTAGTTCTCAGAACTCCAATGATACCTAGAATGAAATCGCCCAATATTGAGCCAATATGGGAAGGACCTTACTGAATACATAAGGTCAACTCCAGTGGATCTTATTCTTTAATCTCAATGGATGGAGAAATCATCACTACTCAAACCAATGCTAGGTTTTTGAAAAAATATTTTGTATGAACACAAAATACATCCATGGTCAATACATATGACTTTAAACTATTTTTACTTTCATCCAACATGATGTTAAACTGTGAGGTCCTAACTACATGACGCTAAACCATATAAAATTTCCTTACGTACAACAAGACGTTAAACTGCATAACCAACGGTCCATGCATACAACCTTAAACTATTGGCAATTACGTCCAACATGATGATAAACTGTATCGTCCCTTTTTTGACCAACATGATGTTAAACTATGAAAAATTCCCTAATACATCCAACATGACGTTAAATGGTGTACTATTTTGTCCTTACTGCATGGCATTAGACTGCATAGTCCACTTTTTGTCCTACATGACATTATATTGTATTGTCCCCATCGTCCTAACTACATGACGCTAAACTGTATAGAAAGTCCTTTAATACATCCTACATGAAATTAAATTTTACATCGTCCCTGCTATATGACACTAAACTGTGTAGAACCAATAGTCCAAACTGCAAGACTTTAAACTGAATAGTCCCTGTATATGTCCTACATAACATTAAATTGTGCATCATTACGGTTGTTGCTACCTCTTGTTTCTCTCACTGAGTATGAATCACATGAGATTTAGAGCACACTTCAACCATAACACTCTCTCTGGGCTACTAACCATGTGTAAGTCCCAACACCATCTTTTTTAGGTTGTTGTTCCCAATAACAACTTGATCATCAGTTCATTCTTTAATTGAACTACGCGGACTTTGATCCTTGCCTTCTAGGCTAGGTACGTAGGAAACCTTCCAAAGTTCAAGACCAAAACCAATCTCTTCACATCGGTTCTCCTCCATTTTATATGATGTTGATTTGTGAAACCGTCCCCAGAATCAATATATTTACATTGGATCACTTTCTTCCTTGCTATATAACGTTAAAACTGTACAACACTTGTTTCTATGTAAGAAAAATAAACTACAACATTCTTTGATACCCTCACCTGATAGGGAATCATTATTTACATTGATTTTCAATCATGTTTCATTTCAAAGACTATGTGTATACATGGAAATACCTGAACCTTTTATCTTGGGTTAAACCATCATTGCACTAAAGTCCCATTTTCACCCTTCACATGTAAGAACAAAATTTGTACAGAGGTTATACCTAGAACTCATGGGATTGATTCCCATCCTTATGGGATACGTAGGAACATTCGAGTGTCCCTTGAACCCAGCCCCAAGGCTTTTGGGCCTAACCCCAAATTTCACATTCAGTCCCTTGGTTGAAAAGTACCCATGAAAACACACATTGTGTATTTCATATAATGTTCCAAGATCTATGACCCTAATCCAAGATCTCCATTCCTTTTGTCCCACATGACGTTAAATTATAGTTCAAGAACTACGTATGGCTTGATTTCCATCCTTATGGGATATGTAGTGAAGTCCAGCATTCCCATTCAAGACCCAACCACAACATGATTATGGTTATCATTGATCCGTGTATCTCGGCATACATTGGACAATACCCATATTTATGTTTCATAATCCTAATCTTGAATACTTATAGATCATTATAACCCTTTTCTTGACTTTTAATCACAAAAAGCCTGAAATTATGAGAGTTCTTTATCCTGACCATACAACACGTGCCCTTAGGTGGCCTTGCATAAACAGTCTACATAATGGACCTGTCAGCCAAAAGATGATATTATTTGACTAGGCAGTCAATGCCCTTAGGTGGCCCTACATAATTCAACCAACTAACAGGTTTTTTAAATACTGGTAACTTCATTATTTGGAAGAAAGATTATTTTGTCCTTATTTGTCTTAATGAAAATATGTAGGGATCTGCGAAATATAGCCATCCTTAACATACTTGTTCTATATCCTTTCTCATGATATAAAAGTATTCAAGTCTATGGTTTATATTCTCCTTCCCTACGTTTGGGTCAGACCTTCGTCGGAGTGATATTCATCCAGTTCATCGATAATCTTGTTTGGAAATATCTTCTCCATATTCAAGTACCTCTTTCCATATAGAAAACTCTATACATTGGAAAATTTGAATCTTCCTAAACATTCACCAGCATTTTATAACTAGGAATGTAAATTTCTGAGAGTTCATTTTCCTGACTATGCAGCACGTTCCCTTAGGTGGCCATGCATGAACAGTATACATAAAAAACTTATTAGCCAAAAGATACTATTTATTTGACTACGCAGCCAATTACCTTAGGTGGCCCTGCATAATTCAACCCCCTAACGGGTTTGTTAAATAATGGTTACTTCATTCTTGGAACCTACTTCTTCTAATGCCTTTTAGCTCTTTTTCATATCATTCCTCAGATTCAAATATTCTTAAGTCATAGTTTACATATTTTCCCTCATACATGGGTATGGTAATGTGTTTCAAATAAATTTTCAAGGAATTGAATCAATTCTAATCCATTTCAGTCAAAGATATTTCGACCTTAAACATTATCCTATATATGTCTGACGTGCATGCCTTTAAACTGCCCACAAAAGACAAAGGAACTCTGAATAAAATTCAAGTTCCAGCTCACTAAACATACATTTTTTATGATTTAGGTAATATTGAGCAATTAAAAGATTCAAAGTCTGTAGGGTTATTTACATTAATCCTAGTAAAAATATAACTATGCTTACTAGGCCCATTGGCTTAGGTAAAATTTAAATCAAGTAGCAGGATAGGTGCACAAATGATTAAGGGTGAAAAAGTTCTTCATTTGGGGAACAAGAATTAGAAGGACATCAATAGATTGGAGTCTCTTTTATTTTTCAGGAAATTATAAGTGGTTGTCGATATAAGTCTTCAATTGATGAACCGCAACCCGAGATTCCTCAGCAGCTACTTGAAGCTCATGCACTCGACCAACTTCACTCTTTTCAACACGATGGAGTACTTTCACCATAGCCGCAATGGCTTTCATACCATATGTTTTAGAACCCTCTAGTGAATTTTTGAGTTGGTCAAGTTCCCCATTAATAGCATCTAACTGTTGGTGAAGATGAATTTTCTGAACGACTTTAACTTTGATCTTATGCTTCAGCTCCTTCGTCTTGGTAGCATAGTCATCTTCATCTCGGGATACTATAGCCTCAAATTCACTAATATTGATTGACAGCTTCACCCTAGTCAGATCTTCATGGAACTTTTTCTACTGCTCCCTTCTTAAGATGACTTGTTTCACCGCGGTATGGATCTCTTGGTATCCAAAACCGCCAAGACCTAGCATGATGAACTGGGACGAAAACCAGGAAATCATTGAAGACAACTCTTCTAAAGGAACCTGGTATATGATTTTCCATATGTTGTTCCATGCCTTACGTCTTGAAAAACTGAGATCCTTAAGCACCTCTGGGTCTGATTCAACATCATCATCACAGGGGGGCATGTAATCTGGGATTAATGCACTTAAGGAAGTTCCATGTTCTGCTTCTTCCCCCATGACCTTGGTTGCTTCACCTTCTACTGTTGTTTGGGAAGAAGATGAGACCTCACCTCCAGTTCTAACCATTGAAGTTGATATCCATGTTTGATCAATTAAAATTATGGTTAGTTTCATAGAACAATGGAAGACAGTTGTCTATCTTGAAAACTATGTCCAATCATTACCTAACAGTTAATCAACAACTTGAGAAGACTCCTCCCCATCATTCCCAGTTTCAACAGAATCTTCAAGATGGGTCTCATGAGGGTTTACTGGGTTCAACTCCACTTTATCTAATGTTTCTGCAATGGTAGGGTTGACATCAATGTCTACACCCTCTTCAGGCATCGGCAGTTCAACAGCTTCTATGGATGGAAGTACATATTATTTTCAGTCATGATTAGAAGTGTAAATTATAAGAAAATTTGCTGGGCAAAGGATAACACTCACATCCAAGGTCTTCTAAATCACATGATAACTTAGCATGATCATAAAATTATTCTAAAGACATCCCAAGATTCATCATTTCATCCAATGGTATATTAGAATCCTGGTTAGTCTTACCACTAGGAGCATTTGATGTGTCCTCTTGGCGACCCTCATTCTATGGCCCCTGACATTGGACAGCTTCTTTAGGAAGGATGGCAGATTCCGTTGCTATGGCCGCCAATGATTTTGGTGCAGGTTCTTCTCTAGTTATAGCAGCAACATGAGCATTACTGGGAATGGATGTTGGCTCTTTTTCAGAAGTAGCCAAGTCAGCATGAATTTTCATTTGTTCCACAGCACCCTCTATGGTCCTCAATGGAGGATCAGTGCATTCTTTCAGAGGGGAAATTGAAGAAGCCCCTGAAACCCCAAGGAAAGTGAGGAATATTTTTCATGGTATAAAATTCATGATTATCCGAAGGACTTACCACTACTGATAAAGCGTTTAGCGGTGGACTTCCTCCTTCGTTGCCTTTGTCCTTTTGGCTTTTTAGGAGTATCATCATTCTCCCTTATTGGCACTTGAATTGGTGAATGGAAGGCCATTTCCAAATCCTCGTTCATGGCCTATCGTCCAGGAGATATCTTGCCTGGTTCGTGAGGATATTCAACAGCATCCCCGATGGCAGTACCACCAGGGTCATACTAAGGCGGAAAAACCTCAGTAGTTTTGGAAAGCCGAAAGATGAAGAAAACAATTTTATTCAGTAACAAAGCATCAATTGAAATCAAGTTGCGAAGAAAATAAGGAAAGAAAACTTACATCTTCAAGAGCCACATAATCTTCCCACTCCTCATTAGTCCCCTCAGCGGTGCCACGATCATTCAATTTCTTCACCCACTTGGTGATAGAAATGGACTCATCAGTGGAATAAATGACCACTTCCTGCTCTCTGATATAAACTTGCACTTCATCGGGGTTATTCTCAAAACTGATGTCTATAGAAGCCAGAAGATTCCATATTCTAGGGAGTTGTAACCCCTCACATAAATCTAGCCAGGCAGTTTCAACACCATAGTATAAACTCTTCCATGAATGGACAGCCTCTGGTCTTAGATATGAAGGCTGTGCGGAAGGTCCTACAATCTTTGATTTCAGTTTCTTCCCAGCTCCTGTAACCACATATAGAGAATAAGAAATTAAGACTTATTTCTTTATAAAGTAGTAGTTCTTAATGTACCCCAATGAAGTAACTCACCAAGAGTTGATGGAGTGAGTCTTTTGATTCTGAATGGAGGATTATATCAGGCATGAGTCCACTTTGCCACTTGTTGTGCCTCATCATCCCCATCTTTGTAATCCGGTGAACCAGTCCTAGGGGAGGAATTTGGAGAATCAGCTTTAGGTGGGGAAGCATCACCTTCATGAGGAAGGGTTCCATTCTCTACATCCTCTTCCTTTTCCCCACCTGATAAACTGGGTTATTCAGCACCCCTTTAGGGTATGATGCTATCCAGTTCTCGACATACCATGTAGTAAAGTTATGTGCCATCTTTTCAACTGGTAGATCAAATACCGCCCCAGTCTTCTCCCTTGACGTCAGCAACCACAGTTTCTGAGAAACCATCAGATGTTGCTCTAACCTGACATGTACTAGAAGAGATGCAACAATCTATTGCAGACACTTTAATTGACGTGAAAATCTATATGGAGCATAGGCGTCGCATATAATTTCTCCTCCAATCATGGCAACTAGCACACCATCTCTACAAGCTAGCATGTATGCCCTCAAATCCATGTGGGTTGTTCCATCGTCAACAAACCGCCCGGTTTGTGGATTTACATAAGGAAAGAAGTTTAATTCTTTATACATGCTCAGCCTCACTTTCATGTCATAGGCATTATGATCTAATGGAACAACTCTAAAGAATTCTTGCACTGATGGCCTGAAAGATCATCCAGGAATTTGCAATCCATTATGTACATTGTAAGTCCTAAAGTGATTGGTGATCCATCCCCATAATACTTGGAATGGTCCCACTATTCTTAAAGGAGATTTACCCATGAATACATTATGTAAACTCCTGTGAATATTGTCTAAAATGGGGTTATTCAAACAAACCATTTTTTCCTCTGCCAACATTTTCGCAATAATGAAGGTCCATGGCCTGACCCCTCCCTTCAAATCCCTGACTGGAATGAGATAAACGCTAAACCAAAAATCCAAGAAAACGGCCAGACGAGTCTTCTTTGGGATCATTTGATTCACCTCATATCCCCACTTCTCGAACTGTCCTGCTTCTAGAGTTGTCCAGAATGTTCCAGGAGCACCCCTCTTCTCAGGTTTTGGGCAGGTATTAGGATAGGAGGGCCTATTATCCTTGGATTTATGTTTCTTGGGTCCTCTTTCATTCGGCTCCTTCTCCTTTGGATTCTTCTCTTTCTTCTCAATAAGAAATATATTCATCCACTCCTCTAGATTAATATCCTTTCTAAAATGATTTAAGGATGTCTCTGAACTCTTGAGCATGTAGAAGATTTTAAATAATTCCTGAGCCAAAGCAGGAGTCTTCTCTGAATCATTCCAAGTCACTTTGGGAGGAATGAATTCATCATACATATTGATCAAAATTGGAGCCCTAAGACTTTTTGGACATCCCATAGACTGATTCCTACTTCTCCATGAGTCAGATGGAAATAATTGGTTTCTGGACTCTAGTGGGTGAGTATCTCCGACACGAAGTTATCATGTCTGTAAACATATATTTTCCCAACCCAGATAGCTTCGTATATTGCAACTCCTTTCAGATCTTCGACAAACTCTGCACAGGTTTGTTATACCCAATATGCCTACATCCAAGATGGCTTCACACCTCCCCCACGAGGGAAGTCCTAACATTTTTTCGAGCCTTTGGATTGATCTATCTAAGAATTTTGGAAGATTAAAGGATTACAATGTGGTTTCAACTCAGGCTTATGAGATTTCGTATCTGGCATAAAAGGGCTATGATGCATCATGTGGGCCTTATCCACTGTTCCAGCATTTATAAATCCTCCTCCACATGAGATATTTGTTGAAGAAAAGTTGGTATAACTCTGAAACCAGGAGAATGGGAGATAGTTCTTTGCTTCAAGAATAGTGACTTCTCGCAGATGACCATAACCGTACAAAGGCAGATGAGTGCTTTGTGGGAAATCAAAGAGATATTTCTTCAAATACATAGCCAAATCTGGGAGAGTGCTACCAAAAATTTTATAATAATCGTGGACAATGATATCCATCATTTCATCAATTCTTTTGCTTTCCAGTTCATCATTCATTCCAATTATTCTTAGAGCCAATGAATCTGCACAAAAGTTGAATGAAATTACTATTAAATGAGTTTTTTTTCAAAAAATTTGTGAAGAAATTCAGAAAAATGGAAAAGGCATTAAGGCGCACAATTATAAACTTGGAGCGCAAGTATGGATGTGTCACGCAAGTGTTAAATGTGTCGCGAATGTTTTTGGCGCGCAAGTATAACCATGCAAGGACAAATACCTTGACAGCAGCGCGACAGTGAATAAATAGCGGAAAACGAGCAACTTGTGTAGAGAAGGGGTCCTACCTGGAAAGAGCTCGAAAATCCTAAAATCAGTACTCTACAAGACAAATGATTGCATATTTATAGGCTAGTCGGCCGCCTACTTGCCTAAAGCCAGCTTGCTCTATCCAGCGCGCTCCAGCCCTGCGCGACTCGCACCTGCGCGATGACAGTTGCACAGTGAACACTTGTGTGATGACAGTCGCACACATTCCCTTACCGTTGCGCAAGTATACTTGTGCACCACCAAATTGTCGCGCAAGTGACTTGCATGCACTAAGTGATAAACGCCCAAGATCTTCTTCAGCCTATAAATAGACCCTATGGGCCCCCATTTCAGGGGGGATTTTTTCCAAAATTCAGATATAGAGCTCTGAACACCCAAGTCTCTTCTTCAGGTCTTTCAAAACTTATACGGTCATTCTTTACCTATAATTGAAGGTTTAAAAAAGTGAAGTAAAGTCTAAGTGTTAGAATTAACTATCAATTTTGCACCTAAGTGGTTTACCCTTAAGGGAAATGGGCACACTTGCGCGCCGCCCAACTTCTTCACCGTAACTTGCGTGCCATCTTCTGGAAAGCCTCTAGGGATAATTCTAAAGGAATTGATCATGGATCGCTCGAATATTAATCTAAGTGCTGAAAATAGTGCAAGTACCCATGTGTCGCATAGGTATACCTACGAGACCAGGACTTGCGTGCCCACGCAGTACCTGCACGCCTGCCAGGACTTGTGCGCCCCTATCTTTTTGGGTTCCTTTCGTGCCCATTTCAGCCCTCTTATTCCATTCCACCTCTCCTATTCATGATTAGGTCTTCAAGACACTCTTCAAAGCCATTTATGGAATGATTTTTTGATTTGGCTTCCTTATCTGAAAGAAACTCCATGGAACATCTCTCAAAACCTAGTGATTTACACATCTTTATGTCACAAAAGATTGAGATATCATTCAACCACATTCTTTAAGATGAGAGAATCCTTAACCTTGGCCTCCTTTTTTAGAGTAATCCCTAGGCCAAATCCTCATTAATCTGGGCATCTTCATTAGGAGTAAGCCCCAAGTCCTCTAATTTGGGCATCCTCTTTAGGAGTAAGCCCTAGTCTCATGATTCCCAAATATGGGAAACCTCCTTAGGAGTAATCCCCAACCGTAATTCTCTTAACCTGGGCCTCCTTTTCAAGAGTAATCCCCAGTCTCAAATATGGGCCTCCTCCTCAGGAAGAAGCCCCAAGTCCCTTTAATTTTGAAATCCCTTTAACCTGGGCCTCCTTTTCAGGAGTAAGCCCCAGTCTTAATTTCCTTTTGATCTGGGCTTCCTTCTCATGAGTAAAACCCAATCATAAGTCCCATAATAATTTGGGCATCTTCATTAGGAGTAAGCCCCAACATTAGAGTATCAAAATCTCCATGAAGCACATATAACTTTATGGACCCTTTTCCTGGATATCTTCCTTGAATTAAATCTTAATTATCATCTATTTGGGAAGTCATACACACATAAGCCCCATATCATTGCATCTTTCATGGCACAATTATCTGGTTTCAGCAATACCTCTTGTTTCTCACACCGAGCATGACTCACGTGATATTAGAGTGTAAAAGTAAACATGACATCTTTCTTTGATCCATCAATCATGCATAAACATCATACTCCCTTACTCGAACTACATGTGTTCAGATTCTTTTTCTAAAATAAAGGATATGTAGGTAGCCCATTAGTGGGTACTATCCCAACTCTGAAATAATCCCTGTCCTCCTGAAGGACAATAAACAACAAGTGCCCCACGGAGTGGCTTTAAAACCAGTATGGTCATCATAATGACCAAGAGACTTTTATGTATTTAAGGATACCATCAACTAAGAATCTCTAAAAAATACAGATGATTATTCATCGATGAAGAACCTCGAATACATATAAAAGATTCTCTGAATTTATTACATATCAATCATTGATTGTCAGACTAAAGGAAATCTCATTTTATACTTGTTAATGTAATAAGGTTTCATGAACATTACTTAAATCTATAAATAGAGTCTTGGAGTAGACAATAATTCCCCTAAAAAAGGTGTGATGAGTCTGAAATCCCATCCTCTCGACCAATGCAAATTCCTAAGCTTCATCGGTCCACAACTAATGAGCACCTGCCTTTGGAAAGATGGTCCAAATGGATATGGAATCATTGGATGTTTCCTATTCTACGAACTAACCCCTTAGAAACCGATTGGATTGTTTGAACCATTAATCAATGTGGTCATCCCCAATTCCAGAGGAAACATCTAATCTATACATAAAAACACATGTTGAAAGAATCATAGAGGAATTGAGTGTTTCTTCATGTTCTTCATAAATTTGTGTCAGCTCAGCTGGTATAATCTATTGATCATGATACATCTTGATATGTTTAAATATGCCTCTATGTAGATGACCAGTTAGGATTCCAATGTGTGACTGTGATGAAAACCCACCTAGTGATGAGGCATTGTTTCAAGGGCTAGTGTTATTGATGTCCCCATCTGGTGGTGTGCCAGCTTTATAACCACCTATTGATCTGTAGTTACTCCCGAAATTATAGGTAGAGGACATGCATAGGATCATTGCTTTACCCATGTTCTAGAGGCAGATTCCTCCTAGGTTCAAGAGAGTGATAGATCCTCAGGCTGCTGAGGACTGGCTAGAGGTGGTGGAACGAGTGTTCCTCTTAGTGAGTATTTCACTCGAGAAAATGGTTATCTTACCTATGATCCTTCTTCAAGGATTGACATGTATATGGTGGCGCATGAAAATTTGGTCTCATGATGAGGTGACCCTTACTAGGTTTGACTTCGAGAGGCTTTTTGGGAGGAGTTCATCCCCGCGACCATGAGCTAGGTGCCCATACAAGAGCTAATTCACCAATAGTAGTGAAGTATGTCCTTGGCTGAGTACTCTGTGAGGTTTGAAGTCCTCTATCTCTACACCACATGCATTGTGAGAGACCCCTTCTATAAGGACCACACTATTGAGCTGGGGCTCGGAGGAGAGATCATGGAATCCATGGTGTCTCTCAGTATCCCCACTAAGGAAGGGGTGCTGGATGAGACCTTGTTGTGGAGAGCTTCCAAGTATAGGAGACACCGATAGGTGGAGCCACAAATAGACATCAGGCAGAATATTGTTCATTAGTGAGCAAGATAAAATAGACACGAGGTCCCAAGAAGGCCAGATCATTTAGGGGAAAACCCTGGGATTGTGGGTCGGTAGTACGAGGATCCCACTTCAGAGGAATAAGTAGGGAACCAGGTTGTGCTTCTCATGTGGTGGGTAGGGACATATGGAACATGACTTCCTGACCTGATGTGCATATGATCAATAGATTATTGAGGGACCTAAAATTAAGAGGTAGAGGTTCGCTGGGAGACTGACATGGCAATGAAGAAGGATGAGAGGCAGGCAGTGGACAACAGTTTGAGTTTCTCTCACCACCACCCCTAGGTGGTCCACTATGAGCTCAGGGAGCCAGTGGACAGATGTGAGGCCAACTTCCGGTTCTGGAATCATATGACCATGGTGCTCCAAAAATGATTAGAGGTACATTCTGTAACTTCTACACATTAAGATGATGTTCTTATAGAAACAAGTGCAAATCACTTTTTCCATTACAAGGTCCACTTTCGAGGCACAAATATTTTGGTGGATCCATTGGCTCGATCCTGATGATTAGATACTCTTATGGATGTGGATTCGATGATTACACACTATTCCCAGCAGTGTGAGATTACTCTTGGAGGAAAGAGATTTGGCTGTGATCTCCTAGTAGAGTCGTCGAGGCCTTGTGATTCCATATTGGGTATGAACTAGTTATTTATTGTCCATGTTCAGATTTACTACATTAGGTGCAATGTGTGGTGTGTTCATGAGGATAGGACTAGGGTGTCCTACACCAATGAGTTGGGATCTTTTGTAGAACATGAAATACTTTCTTAGAGGAGGGTGAATCCAATCACTCACCAGTTAGATAGACTCACTCTTGGTGTGGTGGACGATAGGATTTCGAGAAATCCTATAGTGGTAGATGGGTATGAATATTTCTTTCTTAAGGATTTTTTGGGACTATCTACACATAGGGAAGTAGAATTGTGCATCGATCTGTACCCAATGATGACACTGATATCCCCACTGGAATATCAGATGGTTGGAGCAGAGCATTGTGAATTGAGGGTATATTTGGAGGACATGCAGTAGAAGAGCTTTGTGAGGCCCAAAGTTTCCCCATGGGAAGCCCCGGTGTTGTTTACCAAGAAGTAAGACAAGATTTTGAGGCTATGCGTGGACATTCAACACCTGAACTAGGTGACCGTGAAGAACATGAATCCTCTACCGAGAATTTATGACCTCTTTTATAAGATTAAGTTAACAAGACGGTTCTTGAAGATAGACCATAGATCACGATATCATAATCATCGGGTATAGGATGAGGACGTACCAAAGACAACCTCATGATGATTTAATGGCCACAGTGACTTTTTGGTGATGTCTTTTGTCATGAAAAATTGCCCAATAGTTTTCATGGGATTCATAAATAGGATCTTCTACCCTTACCTTAATCTTTTAGTGGTAGTCTCCATTGATTACAACTTGGTCTACAAGTAGACAGAGGTGGAGCATGCTATACACCTGTGAATAGAAATGGATACACTCAAAAGAACTAGATTTTTGGTATGCTCTTGAAGTACCAATTTTGGAATCGGGAGGACACTTTCATGGGACACATCATCTTAGAGGATGGAGTTTCTGTGGAACTGAAGAATGTAGAAGTAGTGCTTTCTTGGTAGCTACCCAAGAGCATGACTGAGATGCGGAGTTTCATGGGGTTAGATGTATACTACCAGAGGTACGTTGCAGAAATTTCCATAGTAGAATCACATTTATCAGCTTTGAAAAAGAAAGTAAAACCCTTGATGTGGATGGAGAAGTCATAGTAGAGTTTGTAGGAGATGAAGAAGAGACTGATGAGTTCCCCTATCTTGAGACTACCAAAATAGGGGGTTTCATATGTAGTCTTCTACGAAACATCAGGGATAGGACTAGGATCTTTCCTAATGTAGAAGTGAGTAGTTATCACCTACAACTCATGAGAATTGAGGCATCTTGAGCAGAACTACATGACACATGACCTAGAGTTAGCATCAGTGTTATTTTCCTAGATGATGTGGTGACTCTACTTAATGGGTGAAAAATTTACTATCTACTCTGACCAAAAGAGTATCGGGTATATCTTTTCATAGAAACACCTAAAACATTGATAGAGGTGATGGTTTGAGTTACTCCCGGACTATGAATTTGAGATATTCTATATTACTAGGAAGTGAAATATGGTGGAAGACACACTTATGAAGAGTTCTGGTCTACAAATGCTGAGTGAAGTAACCGAGTAGTTAGCTGGGATGCATACATCATTCATGGATTATGATGGAGAAACTTACATTTAGTCAATTACTCTCACTCCCCCATTATTATAGATATTTATTGATTAACAACTTATGGATGTTCATTGAAAGTCCTGACATACTCGTTTATCCTTAGGACATGCTCATGATGGATTTTCGATAGGAGGGGAGCAAGCCATGATTTTCAGTAGATGATCCTTAGTATTATGGACGTTGTTGGAGGATATGTTAGGGGATATTCATACACCCCCTTTGGAGGTAAATCCTAGAGTGATAAAGATGTATCGAGACCTCTGATGTTAGTAATGGTTGTCAGGGATGAAGAAAGAAGTTACATAGGTCATTTCACGATGCCTCACTTGTCAACAATTGAATTCTATGAATTAGGTTCTAGTAGGCTTGGACCAGCTAGTTGAGGTATTAGAGTGGAAATAGGATGGTATCATGATGGACTTCATGATGCGATTTTCACCCACATCTAGGGGAAACTATTCTATCATGGTGATCAATGACCAACTTACCAAGTCATCTCACATCTAACCCATCTGGGAGCATGGATCGGTTGAGGGCTTGAGATGCCTCTACGCTTGGAAGATAGTGTGAGAACATGGGGTGACTTAGAGTATCATCTTAGACTGTGACATTCGCATTATATCTATGCTGTGGAAGGGATTTCAGGAGGTGTTCGTGACTCAACTACACTTGACCACAACCTTTCAACCACAGACATATGGCCAGATGGAGCAGACCATACCGACCATAGAGGACATGCATCGTTCATGCCTCCCTGATATTGTTCATAGTTTGTAGGACCATCTACCACTGGTGGAGTTTTCATACAACAACAGTTATCAATCAGCCATTGGAATGAAACCGTTTGAGGCCTTTTATGGGTGGCCATGCAGATCACCTCGATGGAGGATAAACCTAGTGTATTTGAACTCATGAGTCTAGAGTTGCTACGAGATACAAGTAAGAAGGTGCAATTCATCCATGATCATATGAGGACAGCAAAAAACTAAATGAAATCAAATGCCGATTTGATATGGAGACCCTTGAAGTTTGAGGATGGATATAATGTTTTATTTTGGATCTCACCCCAATGGGGATTGAAGAGATTTGGCTGGGGGAGAAATGTATCTTTGAGGTACATCGAACCATTCTAGATTCTATTCAAATTTGGAAAGGTGGCGTACTACCTAGCTCTTCCCCCTTAGATGCCCCAGGTAAATTATGTTTTCCATTTGACTCAACTAGGGTGGTATGTGCATGATCCATCGCCCGTTATCAACGGAGGAATGATAGAAATTGAGGATGGAGTGACGTATGTAGAGTTTCCAGTGGAGATAGAAGATCAACAAAAGTGGCTCGTTCATGGAAGGTTGATTCCAATGGAGCATGTTCGGCGGCAACACATGAATATCCACTTGAGCATAGGGGAGAGGGAGGCTCATATTCTTGTTCAGAATAACCAATTATTAGCATTGTTTTGCCATATGAGGACGTGATGCCCAAAACAAAAGGGGGGGGATTAATATAATATCTCAAAAATTGTGTGTAATTTTCATTAAAATTGTATAGAATTATATTGAGGATTGATTCTTTCACAGGAGTAGATTCTATGGCCTGGAGATCCTAGAAGAGTATTTTAATCTTTTGTTATGTTCAGTTGAGTAAACATGCAAGGGTAATTTTATAACTTTTAAACCAGTGCTCAGATCAATAAGCTGACAGCACCATTGAGATCCAAATGGAGGGATTCGCCTTAAATGGATCGAACCCCAACCCACACAGGTCGAGGGAAAAAGTTATTTTTTTGGATTTTTAAAGAAAAATGTAAAATTAAAATAAACACGTTTTATTTTATTTTTTCAGATTTTTAAATATTTGTAGCTCAATAGTTTTCCATACAAGAGAAACTAACTATGTTGTTTCATTAAAATAAATAAAATTTTGACTTCTTAATAGAAACGTAACATAAATGTTTATTTTCATTTCAACCTTTACTGGCCAAGCATACAATGTAGGATTGTTGGAATAATCATAGTTATTATCTAATGCTCTGGTGGGTGACAAAAACGAACAGTAACCCCTTAAAATGGATTGTCACCAATGATGATTGACCAACGACTGTAAATATAGGATCTAAAAATGACTAACACAGCGACACCATTCATCGCCAATGAATGATCCAACCCAGGAATAGGATTGTTTGGTTTTATGATTCCCTGTTGATTATTATAAACAATAAACACATATCAACCCACGCACAAGATGATATACAGATCAGTCATTCTTGTGGGTGTGGGGGGGTACACCTCTTGGTTTTCTGCACCAGGATTATTTGATTAATTGAGATAAAACATCAAATAATTATCACATGTATTTTAAAAATCTAACGTGAAGGGAACATGCCAAAACAAACAAGTCTTGTGCCCACCCGCCTTGTGTGTTTTGTGCATTCTTCATGAAAGAATATTATATTTAGTGGAAAAGAGGATTTGAGGCCATTATAGGGAACATGGAAACCCCTGAAGGCCGTAGGTGTAAGCAACGTGAAGAATGAACCACCAGAGTAGAACCAGTGGTCCGTAGAAGTACATGTTGGTGTGCTGGCGATGACGTGCCCCGACCGGTTCTGGCAGTGGCAGTGTGGAAGTAACCGTCGGTCTCTATTTTGGATTATAGAAGTGAGGGGACACAGAGACCCAATCATGTTGATGCTTAGTAGATGTGGCACCATGCCATGTCCCACGGGTTAGGTTGTGGTCAACCAAATGCGATGGAGGATCAATCCCCACGGACGACCCAAAGGGTAGGGGGAGTGGACACGACATCTAGGAGAGTCCCTAATGTGTAAGAATCGATCCTCCTGTGGCAATCCAGGTATGATGTGGCCTTCCCTAGTGGGCCATACCCTCCCCATCAGGCCGGCCCCAAACCAAACCAACCCCTTTTTGGTAAAATGCCAATAACGTAAAAATTAGGCTTCCGGTTGACTAGAGGTTTTCGACATTGTAACAATTGTGATGCAGAGAATATTTTTGAATAATATATGTTTCCATTAATTGATGTTGAAAACTGAAAAATGGATTATGGAGCGGTTCACCGATAATCAAGAATACTACATGCAGAAACCCTACAGTTGGATGAGACCTAAAGACTGCTGACATGAGTGCCTATATCGATAAGCTACAATGACCTAGTGGGAAGTTGCTCAGTGTGACCTAGTAGGACTACGATTGGGAGTGGCTATGTGTGACCCAATAGACCCAAAATACTCAACAGGAGTAGTACCTCGGTACGGATAATGTGGGATGCAGTTTCTGTGGGACCTAGCATGCCGATAGTGGGGAGTGGCTTCTGTGTGACCCATCATACTCATGATAATCATCATGAATGAGTACCACAATAGTACAAGGTTAGTGGGTTGTGGCTTCTATGTTACCCGACATTCCCACTGTACTCATTGAGGTTGATTTCTCTAGTAGACCATGGTGTTTGATGATATGACTGATGGACATACATTCCATAGACTAGATTATACCCGGTGTGAGCTGTCTTGTTTTTTTGTTTTCTATGTGGATTTTTTGGTCATTTATTGCAGGTTTGGGATCCCTACATAATATATTTTTACTCACCCCTACACGAGATTCGGTCAAATGTGTTTTTTCTAGTGCAATCGACTGCCGCCTTGATGGAGGAATTAGTGGCCCAAGACCCGATGGTGCCCAGTGAGACTAAGTAGGTAGGGCATATTCCTCCAGCTTCACGAGGATTGTATGCACCTACAAATTAGGTGGGGTTTTCAGCAGATGAATTCCATAGGTTCTTTCTACTTTCCTGTTTTCTGTTAGTCTTTTGTTGGGTTTTTATTCTGGCCCATTTGACCAAGATTTTGTACTTTTATTCAGTAGCTGTTTACTGGCATGCATTTTCACTTTTCCATCTTTGGGACTTGGTTGTGTGTGTGCATATAGGTAGTTAGAAAAATGCCACCCACTTACAGGTTGACGCCTTTGGTGCTAGTCGCCAACCCCTGGCCTTCAGGAGTCGGTCTTGGGGTATGTCATGTCATGGGTTTTAGAGGACGATTCATGAAATAAAAATACTTGTTATATCGATAGTAGACTTTAGAGGTTACTTAGTATAGGTTGGATGGTATTGAGCGTTCCATCACTGGGGTTGATCATTAATGGGTTTTGGAAATGTAAATGTTCAAATATGTCTATGACCCTATAAAACATTGGTTGGTTTGTTTAAAACTCCTATACGATTTAACATGTTTCTCTTTGATTTATTATCGAACTATTATCATATTTACTAGATGATCAAGGACCAATCCCTAATATCACATGATTTATACAGGATGTAAACAATATTGGAAAACCATGTGATATCTCATTCATATGAGAGTGTTATAAAACAATCGAGCACTCAGGGTATGCAGTTTTTTACTAACCACCAAGAATATCTAGCCTGAGAGAGAATATGAATATAGAATGAGGTCTTCTAAACAAATGACTTGATTTTGCAACATTCAGTGGTGAAACAATTGAGTAACTCTAGGGGCATTCAATTTTACCTAAACAAATTGGAATAAAGTGTGAAAATCATAATGCTCAAAATTTGGAACACAATGGGAGTTGCATAATGACATAGAACAACAATTGACTAAATTTTAAATATAAAAATCATATAGTTTTAGTTGAGAATGGGGACAGAAAACTAAGGTTCAACTAATGACCAGTTTGAAATATACTATATTAGAATGTATTATAAAGTATTTTTGGGAATTGGATCATAAATATTGGCATCCAGTTTGGTCGAACACCAATACCCTTATGGGTTCCTTTATATGTGGATAAGGATAAGGATATCAATATGGGGAACACAAAACATTTAGATAAAGTGATGTAATATTCTAATGAATTATAGAACTCTTAGAATTATACCACTCTGTCTTAGAGAATATTGGTGAGGACATATAAAAAAAATGGACAAACCTATCTTTATGGGGTAGCATTGTCCTAGATACCAAGAGATGATCATAGAAAATGAATGATGTATTAGGTTATCGACATCAAATTGAATGGATTACCATGAAAAGGCCTACTATGACACACAGTTTTACATTATGAAATGAGGATGATAAACACACAGTTTAACATCATAAGGTAAAAATGATGGACACATAGTTAACATAATAAGGTGAGGATATGAAATGTCTGGGACTTATTCACTGGTACACACAAAATTTCATCCTCGGGTAAATTCAAGAGGGAATACAATGTCTGTTTAATTTCGTAGGTTTAAAGTTTAATTTCATGTAAAAATGTCTTAGAGAGCCGACATGAATGGTACCCAACTAATTGCATAAACTAAGGGTGTATGAGGGTATTATGATGGGAGAACCAGCACTGAGAAATAGAATACAGAGAATGTATCACATGGGTTAGCTCGTGATTCTTGGACAAAGGGATGGTGTGTCGTTATTTAATGTTCATGGAATCAAATGAATGTTACCTGACATGAATTGAGGGCCCTAAGAGGCCACCTGATGTTGCAAAAAACATCCCTAAGAAAACCAACACATAGATTATTTTTATAATTCATGGACCATGACTCATAGTTAAAGGTCGTAGAGTTTGGATAATAAGGTTAGCATCCCTAAAGGGGTATGTGTAGTGTAGAAGAATGAAAACTCCTCAGAAATTGAGGGACTTGGAGGCCCGATTCTACAAAATATTATCCTAAAGATGCTTGAACACATTTTAAAGTCATGATGCTTGGATTGGGGTGTTGTGAATCTCTACCACATCAGAACATTTCCTACCAAGACTAATAAGCCCTTGTGATTCATGCTTAGTGTGGGAAACAAGGAGTGGTGATGGAATTTCCCAGACATATGGAAGCGTACATTTGGGGCAATAAGAATCTAGGATCAGAATGCCCCATTGATATTAACTTGTTTACTTGAAGTGCACAAATGCATAGAGAGGTAACACAAAGGTTTTCAGAATTCTTATAATACATAAGGAAATGGAATGGAGTAAAGCCATGATTTTCAATATCTAGATAAGGGGAGAATAGTGGGAATGGATCAAATGTTTACCATATTCCAAACACAAGATCCAAATCTATACCTGTTAGAATCATGTGAGAAAATGTAGGATCGACTATTGAACATATTTGAAACATCGGATATTCTATTTGTCACTAGATAAATATCAAGGAATTAGTCCATGATGGGATGTGGGCCTCCTTGGTTATGTACCATCACATTTAGGGGGGGCTTTGGATTTAAAGGATAATCAGAATCCAGACTAAAAAAATACTCTAAGTGAGGATATGGATTTATGGAATGTACATGTGCAATTCAACCCTATAGTTTCCATGACAATACACATTTCATCACATTAATGGGGTAGACCAGAATGTTGGATTTGATCCTGTTCTCAATGATGGTGTTCCTAAGGTGAGCCTATGAGCAGTCTAGACCTAGGCTATAGGACCAAAGTATATCAAGATATCCCATGGAACTAGGAATCATATCATATATAGTCTCAGTACATGTCATGGAAAAAGACTAAAACTGATAGAGTGACCCTCTCTAGAGAGGGTATACAATCATCTCACATTAGGAGGTATCCCAATTCTTTTCAGGGTAATATTTTCATCTCATACTAGTCATATAAGGCATTCCTATTTAATAAATAATAATTAAATTTCATGTACTTAGGATGTTAGTCTTCGATGTTTTAAATCATAAAACTCATAATAATGATACTATTAGATTATAGACATAGAAATTGGAGTATTGGGACAGTTGTAGTTTAATGTCACAGAGCATTATCTAGGGTTTATGGTTCTCCCATGAAGGTATGCAGGGCATGGAAAAGTAATAAAGCAATGTTAATGGATGGAGAAAATGACCCTTCATGATAATACATTGAAAAGATAAACCATGGGTTGACATACTAAGGCTATGGAGGAAGAGACACCATGTCGATTCAATTAAAGGGATGGAACCAAGAAAAAATATCTTGGAATAACTATGTATCCCTCAAGTATGGGAATAATTCCACATGTAGTTCGAGAGCATGGTTCAACAGAAGACCAACACTGGTAGGGGTATACCCTTTAAAATGAGGGTATTGAATCTTATCTTACATGCATATGTGTCATCTTGAATGTATATTGGGTATGTATACCTTTTAACATCGTGTGATATGAATGTTGGGATTGGCAGTTTACATTCATGAAAATCATAATAGAATTACTAGTTTAATGTCACATAACTTAGAAAATAGGGGAAATTTCTATTCTAGTGGTATATTCACGTCACAAAAAGGTAAAACATCTTGTGAATGGAGCTGAAATAGGTCCATATACCACAAAAATACTATGAAGAAAATAGGTTAAGGGCAATAATTCATAGACCAATGAAAGGGATGAAATTAGTTTGAAGCCACAACACATGGTATTTTAATGGGGGCCAAGGGGATAAAGGGTTATTATATTTTCTATTAGGCACAGTTGCAAAAATGTTGAGTAATTCATATGTATATCTTATGGATGAGAATCAATCCGCATGTAGTTATAGAACACAGTGTGGTAAGATACCAACTCCAGTGGGCCTAATACTCCTTATCAAGGGAATTGATTTATCTCCTAAATGTCATTTGGAAACCCACACTATTCATATCATTCAACCTAGTTTTTATGGGGTAAAGCTATATTTTAACATCATCTACTGAGGGCTTTTGGAATATAAGTTTCATTGGGTTCAACATGGACTGACATTACTATTTTACAGTTATGAAAAAAGGAATATTGGGACTGTAAGTAGATTAAGTCCTTATTTCATGCACCTACTAAGAAAATTTCTATCAGATTTAATATACCATAGTTTTGTTATTAATTTATGTTCTTAATTCTCGAACCATGGGATCTTATATTATGGTCATATATTTTGGACCATGGGGTGAGTATACAAAATAGATATTTATAGTTTGGTGGAGTGAAAACCTATATGTTAATAGAGGCCATGGATTCCCTATACCGTAAAAAATATTCTTAGGTAACCCAAATTTTTTTTTACAAGCATGATTCTTGGACTTAGACTCCATGTATAAGGACACAAAGATTATAACCATGATATCTTCTCTCATGAAGTACAACTTAATAAATTTGTCATTGTTTGGGGGTGTAATAAACTATCCATACTGGGTGACAAAAGAGTAAACTATATTAGAATAACCCTTATGAATGATGTAATTTTCCACCCCCTCATATTCCACTTCTGTGGATTCCTTCCTGGTATCATTGGTTTTATGTGATCGTTTACCATGTCACCCTACAGAAAAGGGAAGAGGAAAACCTTCTTGTTGAATGCTCTCACAACCATATTTTTGTCCCTATCTTAATTGTGCAATGTATAGAGACTACTATCTGGGAGGGATTATGGGCATGTTGGATAGACTTATACCATTTTTCTAGAATTTTTTGGTCATAGGAAAATGTTTGGAGGGATAGTAACTGATTCTCAATGGGAAGGAATGCCTTTATTCCATACACTAGAGAGTATGGGGTCAGTTGGGTTGAATTCCAAGTCATCGTATAACAATTCTAGAGGGTTTTTGGTAGCATCAATAGCCAAATATTCTTGTTCTTGACCACAATATTACGAATAGTATTAGATAGGGTCTTATTGAATTCCTTGATCTATCCATTTTACTTCTCATTATAGCGAGATGTATGGATTGAATGGCTGTTGTATATGGCATAAAGTATCTTCAACTAAGAATCCATAATGTTGGTGCAATTATTAGTGAAAATAATATGAGTAACTGAATATATATGGATGATATTGGAGACCATGGATTGGATCATGGATTGGGCCTTGACTTCCCTGAGTGGAATCTATTCTACCCACATGGAGAATAAAATCATTATTTTCAAAATGAACCTACAGTAGTGAAGTATTTGTAGTGAGTATATCCCCATAGCATCATGTCCTTATATTGAAATGGGCCATTAATACTTGTTGGAGTGGAGAATATTCAGCAGTAGATGCAAAAAGTTGGAAAGAATCTGATATACCTAACACCTCTTGGCATACTCGATGCCGTTGTGAACCATGTGGGACTAGATGTTACCTGGCCTTTAAATCTGGTGGGAGAGGATCAATCCCACTCGATGGGTGCTACAAGACCAACATTAACTTCTTTAATAAACATAGGAATCAAATCTCCTTCAATGTAGGGGAGGATAACTCCATCAATCCCATGTATAGAGAGGGTTGATTCAAGTTTAGGCCAACTATGGTGTCTGAAATATGGTTTATGGAAAAAGATCTTCTCATGCTTGACCACATCGGGAAGGAGGATACAACATTAGAGGTATTCCATTAAGGTAATTTTCTAAATGATATATTTCAGTACTATAGGGTAACTTGAGGTTCCTGACACAGAATAACCAATGATGAAATGGTTTACCAGTTGGTCATCATCATTATCATCTGACAAGGTAGGGGTGATGAACCTATGATGTGCCACACGGATAAATATGTTATCATGGTCAGGCTCTACAAGAGATATGACAATACAAGGCATGATGTCAGTGTGACCATTTGATGACCAAGGTATATGATGAAAATATAATTGTGAAATTAACTGAAGAGTGAACTCTAGTAATGACACTATATATGGAATTATAATGATATAGTCACCACCGGTATTTTTGATGACTATTCTTCAGTCTCCCCTTAATTTAAAGTGGAAAACATAAAAAATGAGGGCTAGGTCATGACTATAAATGAGAGATTTATAATTTTCCTCATTTTTTTGCATCCGTATAATTGAAGAAAATATTCTAGAAGGTTGAACTTTACTGGAGTGATGAATATAACCCCCATGCCCACCCTATTGATCTTGGGATTGTTGATCCTTCTACCCATTGTTATTTAGGAGTCACCATCAATGTGCATCTTTCAGTATCGAATATCTAAATTTATAGAGAGGACATTCTCATTCAGAAAATAAATGTCTAGGGGAAATTATTTAGGGGATTGATGAGTTTCCAGAATATCTACTAATGCCTGGAAATTTATGGATTTCTATAGAACAAGTCGGGTGTCAATATTCTAGAGAATCACAACCCAGTGTTCCAGTCATTCTATTAACATGGGGAAATTATGGATAAACATCAGTGAGTCCACACATGATTCCATATGTATCTCTTGATGATATAGATAATTTTTCAACTTCATTACAACAAAAAATTGTGAAAGGTATCTCTTCTCGATAAGGGATTATATAGTCTTCATTTTGACGAGTATATGATGAGGTAGTATAAACTATTTTAACCTGCTTATTTATTTTATAAGAAATAAGTGCACTGAGGAACCATTACAGGATGGTCACATAGATGTCTAGGGGCTTCCCTAGGAAAGGTGTAATCAGAACTAGAGGCTTTAGTAGATACTTATTGATTTACTCAAACATGATATATCATTCCTCATACAACTAATAGATTGTACCTTTATTCTTCATGATCCTTGATATGGTATTACACATGTCATAAATATTAGTGATGAATCAACATATATAGGTTAATTGGCCTCAGAGGCCTCACAACTCCTGGAGGTTGTTGGGGGAGTAATTGGGATGATGACCTTGATCTTCTTTAAATCGGTTTTAGTTTCTATATATCTTACGATTAATCCAAGAAACATACCATTGTTAAAACAGATTGCATATTTCAAGGGGTTCATCTTCAAATTCCTATAGTAGAGGAAGCTAAATAATTTTTAAAGGTATCTGAGATGGTCCTTACATTGGCATAATGTATTATAGATACCCTCTCTTTGCATACATTTACATTACATAACATTTGCATAATACTTAAAATTTTATAAAAATAGACCCTCAAATACTGTAATAGTCTAATGCTTTTGGATACATGGAAACATAAACATTGATACATAAGTGAGAGAAATTATCTCCCACAAGGTTCATCATAACTAGAACCCTTCATAGACACAACACACATAATACATATCAATATATCATTGGGATGGAAACCTAATAATAGTTGAGGTAAAATTATTATTATGGTAAAGGAAAGGAGATATGTAAGCATAATCATGAGAACAAGGGTATGAGAACATGATCAATAAAATACAATATCATACCCTATGTGTAAATTATAAAATACATTAAACATGGCATGAAGCTTGGTGGTTCATAAGACAAGAATCATAAGGAAATAATGAACATAATCCATGACAACATAACATAGGAATACATCATGGAATTGTTCCCAACACGAAATAATATTATATTGTTTCCATAGTAGCCAATGAATCACTTATAAGACCATCTTGGTAGTGTGTGTTCACACCCCATACCATCTATGTAGTCATGTTTTACTCCCGTGGCTATCTTAGAAGCTTGAGTTCACTCCTCATACCATCTTAGTAATCATGGTACACTCCCATTACTATATTATTAGTTAAGGTTCTCTCCCAAGACAATCTCGGTCTATCTCATGAAATATAAATCTATACCCAAGGTATAATAAAAAGATTTAGGTCACACCCATCAGATAAAGAAATCATACAATTATGTGACATAAAATAAAAAACAATCATATAAGAACCCATTAAATGAAATGGTTATCATAAACATGTAATAATAACATAACTTATGAAACAGAAATGTTTCATAATCATTTCTTTATAAACATAACCCATGAAAAGAAGTAGGTTTCAAAATCATATAACCCATGAAAGAGAATCATGTTTCATAAACATGATTCCATAAAAACATAATCCATTAAGAGATATAATATGAATTTCAATAATTAATATTATTCCTAAATAGCATGAGTAACACCAATAGATGTTATCTTCTATGAGAAATAATTTTTAGATATCTTTTAAATACATTTAATGAGTAAAATATCCATTATATAAGAAAAAATAATTTTTAAACCATAAAACCTTTTCAAAACCGTTATATTTAAAAATAGATTTTAAAAATGATAAATTAGTCATTTAAAAACATAAAATGTTTTTAAAATCCCTTATTTTAAAATTCCCATTAAATATATTTTTAACTTTTTTTTCAAATCATTTTTGAAAACATGGTTTTTGAATACAACAGAATTTTGACTGAAGAGAGAGATTGATAGATTTTACTTAAAGACATCATATTAATTACCAAAGAGTTAAAAAAAATTTAATGATGCAAGAGGATATCATGAATAACTAGATGATAATAAAATTAATGAGTTTTATCGAGAGATAGATCATTATATTTCATTTATTGAATCAGAATGATAAACAATATTGAAAAGTGTTGAGATTGTTTCAACAAACAACTGTCACCTGGTAACATGGAATCGTACTCTCCATGCAAGAAAATGAAATTAAATGATTCTTAAAATATCAAGAAAAGAGTTAGATTCATGATATACCATTTAATGTTCTTGTCTATATACCTTGAAAATGTCTTTATGTGATTAAGAAAACCTGAGTCTCAAAGAAGGAAAATTGAGACCAAATTATTTTATAGATTTGGTATGTTTTTAAACATAAAACCTATAAAGAAATAACATAAAATTGATATGTTAATACCATAAAATTTAAGTATAAGAGAAAAATAATATATTCAAGGGTAGTACATACACTACACAAAATAATTGAGTGGTGGTTAAGGAATGTGTCTCATTGAAATAAAAGCGAGATGAGATTCCCATACCTTGTTTCTTGAATCTCGTCGTACTCATTCAAATAACATGTGTAATAAATATATATTTATTATAAATATTTTACATAACAATAATCTTATATATAATACAATATATGGTTTTATTATGAAATTATATTACCCTTCTGTAAATAATACTATGTTAAGGTTTCACTTTGGGTAATATCCACTTTGTTCTTTCAACGGGTCTTAATTTGTAATATCATTGGTCCTTATACTTATATCACTACCTAAATAAAGTAAAAAAAATGATATAATTATTATGTATATTCATTATATGTCTATTATAATATCCTATATAATATAGATTTATGAAATAGATAAATCATTCATAGAGATGGTAAGACGTACGTACACATAATCATTGTTTATGTTTTTATTGTCATATGGACATAAATGAGGTAAATGGGAAATGTGTATATATATTTATATTAAATAATTAATTTTTCATTCTTATATCATACACTTCTATTAAACCCATCTTTAATACCTTCCATATAGTGTATGAGTGGACCGCATCTTTTTGAGGGGGCAGTAGTCCACACTTTCTCAAATGAAATTATCACATTAACATAAAATGGTATGTATAAAGATATATGTGGTAAAATAATTATAAAATCTTAAAGGCCTAATAAATATTACATATAACATATATAAATAGAGTGTTCATCATAATTTATACCATGATATGTGGTAAATAATAAATGAACAATCATCGTATAGTGAGGCGGTAGTTCTCCATACATGTAAACAAGAAGTTCATTTCCCATTAGATAGCGGTGTGTGTACTTTTTGTTAGGAAAAATATCATAAAAACATCAAATTATATTTAATATATTGGTTGTTTTATAAATTAATCTCATAATGAGAGTGGATGGGGTAGAGAAATAAAATAAAAGAAATGAGCATGAGACAATATGTTACCTCTTTATCTGGTAACTCCTTTTGGTTTGTGCAAAATGACTTCCTTGAATTTCATTATGACCAAGGGGATGCTCCTACATAAAACGTATGGATGCCGGTAAGGGTATTGGGTAGATAGGTTTTGAACCTAAGTGGTTTTAGAGCTGTGATGAAGAGGTATAGGTGGGGAACTTGTATACGGAAGTGAAAGGACACACATGGATTTTTTTAAAAAATATTGGTGTAACATTTTTTTTCTTAACAAAATACATAAAAAATCAATAATGTATGGTGTATGGAATAATAATTTATATAATATGGGGTTTATAATAGTTTATAAGATGTTTTGATTCTTAAATTTATGGATTAGTACTCTGTTAACCTAATTTGTCTCTTAACAGTTTTAATTAATTTAAATCAATTTCCCTAATTTATTTGGTAAAAAACTATTTTGAACTTAATATAAATTATAAATTATTCTGATTCCAAATATTGAATCCATTTTTTAAAATTTTAATCATAGATGTGGCCAAAATTAATTTAAAATTAATATCGTGGTTTGGTTGACAATGCATGGTTTTAAAGTAATAACATTCAAACATTTACTAAGTTATTATACCCATTTTTAATGAGAAATTGATCTTAATGATGTAAATTTTATCAATTGATAAAAATTATTATATTATTATACTTTTAAAACAATTTAAAATATAATTTAATCTTATAAATAAATTAGATGAAAAAGTAGTTTTGAATCAAAATACGTCGTTTTACACTATTCATATAAAAACGTTGTTTCTCCAAAGAATCTAAAAAATTCACCATAATATAAATATGAAATTGTAAATTACCAAATAAATTTAAATTTATCAAATTAAATTTCTAAATATTTCTAAAATTAATTGTACTATTTTTCACCAAAGGACATTAAAAGCAGTTCATTTGAGAAAATGTTATTTTTAAACATATACAGACATTACCAAAAATAATATATTTCATTATCAAAATATTTTATTTATATAATTTTTTTTATAATATTTGAAACGTGGTTATTACTACTCATATATCTAAGATTAATGGCTAGGTTATAATTATCTCATTTAAATAATTATAGCAGTAAAATAATATTTCATAGAAGCATCAGTGATGCGTGTTACATATGCCAAATCATTGTTGCATGTAATATATGACAAATCTATGTTCAATGTATTGTATTAAAATTATATGATTCATATTTCTATTTAGTGATGTGTTAAAGTAATGTTTTACTTAGTTCACTATAAGACGTAAATGAATGTTGAATTTATTCATGAAAATTTTTTTTATAAAAACTTGAGGAGTTACATTCTACTCCGTTTATAATTATTTTCACACGATAAATTCATCATTTCCCAGATAAAATTAGGATACTTCTGCATCATAAAATCCTCATATTCCCATATATCATCATCTAACTAATGATTTTTTCTAAAAAAACATTGACTAGGTTAGTGGCCTTGTTCTGTAGAACGTTTTCGGTACAATCCAAAATTTTAATAGGTTGTTCTTATTAAAAATGATCCTTCCCAAGAAGTATGAAATATGAGTTCAGTACATGTGAAGGATAAGGTATGTACTTCTTCATGTGAGATACATGGAACACAGCATAGAATTTGGATTTATTTGGAGGTAGTTCCAAGAGATAGGCTACGGTCTCGATACGATCAAGAATCTCAAAGGGACAGATATACCCAGGGCTTAGATTCACTTTCTTACTGAATATCATAACATTATTCTAGGGTGAGATTAATAGAATCAAATTTTCACTAACATCAAAATCTAGATCATACAAATGGATATTTACACAAATTTTCTGTAAATATTGAGTTTTATTGATATTTCACAGAATGTTTCTTACCTTCTCGACCATTTCTTCAACGATCTCAAGTCCTAATAGCTTGATCTCTCTATCTTTAAACCAGTATGTCAGAGCTCTAAATTTCATCCTATATAGGGATTACAAAGGTGACATATAAATTCTTAAGTTAAATCTATCATTTTAATAAAACTATTCTAGCAGAAGGTGTTGAGACCAACTACCGTTGAGATCTAGAGAACAAGATATCAGCATTTCCTCTGGGGTTTGAATTATTCTTTCAGACTGACTATCTTAATGAGGATGATAAGTAGTTCTGAAACTCAATTCTATATATTGTTCTTTCTAAAGACTAGACTAGAAAACTGATGTAAAAATTAAATCTTGAATAGATACAATATAATTTGGTACACCTTTCAAAATTATGAATTGTTTAGTTAAAATCCTAGAAAGATGATCTTGAGAGAAGTGTTTTATGATAGTGATGAAGTATGCTAACTTAGTAAGGTGATCGAATTCCACCCATATTACCTTATACCCATTAGAGTATTTGGGTAGTCCAATGAAGAGGTCCATAGTGATGTTCTCACATTTCTATTATGGTATAACTAATGGATTCAACATACCCATTGACATTTTTCTTTTAGCCATAACTTTTTGGCTTACCAAGCACCGAGATACATAATCTATTATATCTCTCTTCATTACATCCCACCAGAAGTATTTTTTTCAAATCCCTATACATCTTCATACTTCTAGTATGAATAGATAATGATGAACTATGAGATCTTTCTAATAGATAATTTTTCAAATATGTTATGGAAGGAACACATACATGGTTCCCAAACCATATCATTCCATCTTGATGAAGCATAAACTCGAGAAAATTTTTAACTATCTTTTTCATCTCTACATCTTCATTCTTCACATCTTTAATATTATCATGGATAAAGGGTTGGAAATTAATTTGAGAATGGTTATATTTCCACCTTTCTTCGGGGTTTCTAGATCCATACTTCACAAATCCTTAAATATTCGATCTTTTGGGGCCCTCATCGTGGATAAGATAGCATGATTCGTTTGACTTAAATCATTGGACACCTTATTATCTTTACTAGGGTGGTAATGTATTGAGATGTAATAATCCTTTAGAATCTCAAAACATCTTCTCTAACTCATTTTTGAATCTTCTTTGTGGATATATATTTCATACTTTTATGATCAGTATATATATCTCACTTCTCACTAAAATGATACTACTTCCATATCATTAATGAAAAAATTACTACTACAAACTCCAGATCATGAGTTGTGTAATTTATCTCAGTAATATCAAACAGTCATGAGGCATAGGTTATAACCCTATAATTCTACATCATAACACATCCAAATCCATTATTAGATGCATTACTATATATTACAAACCCTAATCAACCATAGAGTAATGTTTGAAGAGGTGTAATAACTAAATTTCTTTTTAGTTCCATGAAATTTTCCTCATATACATCTATCTATAAGAACTTGAAACCCACCCAAGTTAAATTTTTCAATGGATTAGATAGTTATGAGATATTATCCACAAAATATCAATCATATCAATTTAAACCAAGAATTCCATGGATATAAGTCACCATGGTAGGTCCAAAACCTTATTCAACAACCTCAATCTATTATGGATAGACTGTTATACAATCTCTTGATATTATTTAACCATAAAATTAATTCTTTTCCATTTAAAAATCACTCCTTTAAAATTTTTCTTACAGTTTCTGTTTCCTTAGGGTATTTAGTTCAATTATCAAGTTATCTTCATGCTCTTCATTTCTCTTTAAAGAGATGAGAATATCATCTATAAAGACTACAAAAAACTTGTTGAGGTAATCTCTAAATAATATATTAATCAAATCTATTAAGATAAAAAGGGAATTAGTCAGACCAAATTACATCAATATAAATTCACAGTGTCTATACCTTTTATAAAATGACATCTTGGGTATATCCTCCTTTTTTACTCTTATTTAACGATATTCAGAATGGAGGTCAATCATTTAAAAGTATTGAGATCTACGTAGTTGACCAAACAAGTCATCAACATGGGGTAGAGGATACTTATTATTGATCATGACCTTCTTCAACTCTTAATAATAAATGATTACCTGTATTTATCTATCATTATTTTTGACAAAAATAATAGGTTCACCCCCAAGGTAACACACTTGGCCGAATGAATACATTATCAAGGGTTTCTTGGAGATTCTTCTTCACTTCCTACAACTCAATTGGAGACATTCTATATGAAGTCTTTGAAATTGGTGTGGAACCAGATATGAGTTCTATTAAAAAATCAACATAGAATATTTGTGGAAGTCTAGGAAACTCTTCTAAAAATACATCCAATAAATCCTGAACAATAGACATATCATCGATGTCAATTTTCTCCCCAACTGTTTGAGATAAATAGCTCTTCTAAATTGGAATTAAGTCCCATTTATTAGAATTAATCCCCACAGGAAGTTCATAATTATCATCACATTGATGGGCCATCATAGTAGGGTTTTAAATATCAAATGTAACTTCAAATTCACAACAATTGATGTGGTATTTATGTAAACAAGACTAATCCATTACTACGATGACATCAAATTCAACCAAAGGATAAATAAAAATATTTAAAGGAATAAAATTCCCAAAAACTTCAATCAGAGAAAAATCATAGACTTTAGATGAAATCATCAGACCATTAGATATTTTCACTACTAATTCCACATCTAATTGTTTTGGTGTTATCGTAACAACCTTAAAAAATTCATTATATATACAAGAGTGGGTAGATCTAGAATCAAATATGACATTAACTATTCTAGAGTGGATGGTATGTGTACCTTCCATCATGTCGTTATCCCACCCCTCATCAGAAATATAGATTTCATGAGATTTTTCCTTTCACCATAGCATAGGTGGTTGTTGGTATCGTTCATCGCCACTATCCCTTAGGTTTTGGAATTCATAAACCTAATAACTCTTCTTCTTATAATTGTTGCGCTGAATGTTGGGAGGTGAATTCTGTGCCATTTTCCCCATTCTATATTTTATATTACTTATTCCCTTACCTTTGGAAATGAAATTTAGAGGGCCTTCAATTCAAAACCTAAATTTTTTTAAACCCCATAATGTAATTTCATCCATTATTCTTCCCCCTCATAGTTCATAAAGGGAAGAAAATATTATTCTCTTCATGGTTTTTAGATTTTCCTTCAAACTCTATCGTCCTCTTCTTATCAAAACCATGAGGTTGATGCATGACTCAAACATCCATTTGAACCTCGATTTCAAAATGAATTTTTTTTGTATATACTATTGTCTCTTAGGGATAATGACCTTCAGAGACTTGTCTTTAAGAAACATAAGAACCTATGAACATTAATTCCTGTTTTGATGATAAATCCTGAAGCCTACCTCACAAGTCTGGTGAAATTGCCCTTGTAAGTACCATCCGATTAATCATCCCATTACATCAACTGAAGGAACTATTTATCCATCTTAGCACAAAGAATCTGTGTCATGTACTAATTAAAAAATAATTTATTGAACTCTCTAATTCCATGGATTCAATATCATCATATATCCTCATATACTATATTACAGTCCACCATTGGTCAACATCTCCTTCTTACTGGTAGACTTCTAGAATGAAATTCTCATGCTCCAAACATTGGATAATGGAGAATATCTTTTTACTAATACTGATATACTATTCAAAAACATGAATATCAGTGGTCCCTTTGAAAGAAAGTGAACATTTCTTTATGAAAGGTTCAATAGAACATTTTTATGTTTTTTCCCATTTGGAATTCCACCATGATTCATAGTTTGAGAATGATATGTGAGCGTAATAGTGAGTTTCTACATTCCATATCCCATAGCATTCGATTTCTCAAGGGGAACAATATTTAATTATACATCCAAATCACCATTAGTGCAGTTCCATTAGGTTCCATACACTGACATAAACCAAAAAACATAGTGTTAGAAGCATTTATCATATCAAAGAACCACATAATCATAATATGTATCTTATAGGATATCTATGTTATCAAAAAAAAATTAATATATGACACCATATGTTTATCCAAGGTTATTCATAGGCAACTTTTACCTAAATCTTTATCTATGGTTCATGAAGTGTTTGTGAATTCCCAAATAATATCCCATGGTAGTGTCAAACTAGGTGTCTAGTAAGGCCCATTTTCATGTACCCAATTACCCCAAGTTAGACCCAAAACATCTTTTCAGATTTGTTAAACCTAGGTACATCTGTTCCAGATCCACATATACTTATTGTTTGTAAACAAGTATACATTTCTAGGAAACCAATCACTCTATCCTATACCAAAATTCCATGACATTTATCTAGGTTTTTCTTTTTCCATAGAATATCTGTAGGCATACCATTATGTTTATCACAATGGTTATAAAATCATATCTTCCAATGTTAAACTAAACAGTTTCTCTAATACAAACTATAACGACCCTCTCTTTTCATATATTAACCTTACATAAATTTTTCAAAATTCTTAAAGTATTATATAAATTGACACTCAAAGAATGTATTATTCCAGTTCCTTTAGAAACATGGAAACATAAACACTAATATATAAGTGAGTTACATTGTCTCCCAATAGGTTTTTTGTTTACTAGAACCATTAAAAGACACATAAAACATAATACATATCTAAATAACTTGGGAATGGAAATCTAAAAAATGGTGATCTCAGTTGATTAGAAAAATTAAATAAAAGGTATATGTAATCATAATCATGAGAAAAGGGGTATGAGAACATGATCATGAAAATAAAATATCATAACTTTCATATCAATGATCGTATAAAAAGAACATGACATAAATATGCGATGTTCATAAGATATTAATCATAGGGAAATAATGAACATAATCCATGACAACATAACATAGGAATAAAAAATGGAATTGTGTAAGATAAATAATTGTATAATATTATTTCCATAGTATCAAAGTCATCACTTCCAAGATCATCTAGGTAGTATAAGTTCACTCCCTATACCATCTTGGTAGTCATGGTTCACTCATAAAACAATCTTAATATCACGAGTTAACTCCTCATACCATCTTGGAAGTCATGGTTCAATCTAATGGACATCTTAGTAGTCAAGGATCACTCTCAAGACCATCTTAGTCTATCTCATGAGATATAAATCTTTACCCAATTCATCGGAAGGGTATATGGGTCCCACTAATCCCATAATGAAATCATTCATACACGTGTCATAAAATCATAATAATATTATCATAACCCAAGAAATGAAATGGGTATCATAAAAATGTAATCATATCATAACTCATGGAAAAATTCAATTTTTACAATCGTTTCATCATAAACATAACCCATAAAAAAAGCTGGTTTCAAAATCATATAACCTATGAAAGATAAATGGGATTTATAAAAATAATTCCATCAAAAAATTATCCAATAAGAGAAATAATATTACTAAACATTGAATAACTTATCCATAATGTCATTAGTAACACCAAAATATATTTTCTTAGAAGGGAAATAATTTTTAATGATCATTTAAAAACATATCTTGATGAGAATATCATTTCTACATTGAAAAAATATTTTAAAATTATAAAACATTTTGAAAACCTTTTAAGTTGAAAAAAAATTAAACTTATAGAGAAATAATTTAAAACCATAAAACGTTTTTAAAAACATTTTTCCATGATATTGGTCTTCAAAGTTCTTATTGAAAACATTTTTGACCAAATGTTTTTTTATTACAATAGATTTCTTACCAAATAGTAAGACAATAAGGTTTTAATTAAAAACATAATCTTATGTAAAAAATTGTGGAAAAATTGTAATAATATATGATAATATCTAGACTAACTATTGGATAATAAAATTCAAGACTGTTCTTGAGATATGGATCATGATATTTAATTAATTTATGCATAATCATAAACAATATTAAAAATGTATGAGATTGTTTCAATCAACTCTTATCAATTGTTTACTTGGGATAATACTGTCAATGTAAGAAAAGGAAAACAAATATGGTTAAAATATTATTAAAAAAAGTATATTCATGATATAACATGTAAAATGAAAGTATATTCTCCTAAAAAATAATTTTGGTGCTTTACCAAACATGAGTCTCAAAGATGAAAAATTGAGGCCAAACTAATTTACTGATTTGGTATCTTTTTAAACCTAAACCCAATAAAAGAATGATCATAAAATGGATATGTGAATACCCAATAATTTAATTATAACATATAATTTTTATATTATTGTAAAATATATAGACCACACACAAATAAGTGAGTGGTGGTTAAGGCATGTATCTCTTGGAAATAAAAGTGAGATGAGATTCCTTTACTTTATGCCTTGACTCATGTCGTACTCATTAAAATCACCTATATAATAAATATAAATTTATTATATATTTTTTATAGAACAATATTATTATATATAATATAATATATGGTTTTATTATGACTTAATAATACTCTTTTTTAACAATCATATGTTAAGGATTCACTTCGGGTAATATCTACTTTGTTTTTTGTATGTGTCTTAATTTGTTTTATCTTTGGTCTTTATACTTATATAATTATTTTAATAATGTACAGAATGATATAAATATAATTTATATTCAGTATATTTTTATTTAAATATTCTATATAATATTGAACTATGATATGGAATACACCATTCATGGAGACGACATGTCGTACGTATGCATGAACACGATTTTAAATTTTTATTATCATATTGAATGAAAGAAGGTAAATGAAATATGTATATATATGTATATGTATATATATAATTATTATATTAGTATTATTATATCATATATATAATATAATTTCACTAAACCCATCCTTAATAAATTTCATGTAATGTATGAATGAATCGCATCATTTAGAGGGTGTGATAGTCAACATTTCCTCAGATGCAATTATCATATTAACACAAAATGGAATATATAAAGATATATGTTATAAAACAACTATAAAAGATTAAAGACATAAAAAATATATAATTTAACCTATAAAAATAGAGTTTCCATTATAATGTCCACTATGAGAGGTAGTAATGAAAAAATTAACAATCATCGTTTGATGAGGCGGTAATTCTCTATAGAAGTAAACATTATGTTCGTTACCATTTAGATGAAGGTGTGTGTAAGTGTAAGTAGAACCATTATAAAAAAAGAATACTATTCTATTGAATATAATATTTTTGTTATACAATCTTTTAATAATGTGAGTGTAGGGGGTGTAGAAAGGTAATATAAGGAATGAGTTTGAGAGAAGGCATTAACTCTTAATCGAGTAACTAGTTTTGGATTGTGCCAAAAGGATTCAATATATTGATTTCTTCAAAAGGGGGATTTTAGTTGTAAGTTAGGTGTTTATTAATTGTATTGGGAATAACTTTCCAAACCAAATTGGTTTGAGAGGTGTTAAAAGGAGGGAGAGGTGGTGGCATTTTATAATGATATGAAAAAATAAACTTGGCATTATTGAAAACAAGTTAGGTGTACCCACGTTTTTTCCAAAAAGTAGTCATAAATAACAATTGAAACTAAATAATTTAGTTTTAATGGATAGATTATTTATATAAATCGCATGTTTTAAAAGTTTCTTTTTTTTTGGTTATTAAATATATGGTATAGAACTTTTTTAAACTAATTTCTCTCTTAATCGTTGTAATTAATTTTAATAACATTCACTAATATTTTTGGTAAACCACTAGGTTGAACATATTATACATTTTAAATTATTTTTATTAATAATATGGAGTCTATTTTTCCATTTTATAATCATAGATGTTTCAGAAATTAATTTAGATTTATTCCCACAATCAGGCAGACAATGAAGGTTCTTAAAGTAAAAACATTCAAAAATTTGCTAAATTTTTATACCCATGTTTTATGTTAAATTGTTCTAAATGAACTAAATTTTATTAATTGATAAAAATATTATCTAATTAATCTTTTAAAATAATATTAAATATAATTTTACCTTATAAATAAATTAGATGAAAAATCAGGTTTGAATTAATATATGGTATTTTCACTATTCATGGAAAAAGAAGTTTTTAAGAAAAATCCCAAAAAATTCACTCTAAGGTAATTTCAACATTATAAATTAGAAAATTACGTTTATTGTATCAAATTATATTTCTAAATGTTTCTAAAATTAATTTTATTACTTTTCATAGAAGGACATTAAAATCAGTTTGTTTAAGAAAATTATGTTTTTAAACATAAAAGGACTTCACCAAAAATTATATATTTCATTATTAATATGATTTATTTATATATAAAAAAATATAAATTATTTGAAATGTAGTTATTACTATTTATATGACTAAATTTTATGGCTTTGTTATAATTGTATAATTTAAATAACTATAATAGTAAAATGATGTTTCGTAGAAACATTAGTGTTATGTGTAACGTTCTCCAAGTTAGTGTTATGTGTATTATACTCAAAATCGATTCTTGGTGTATCGAATTCCAATTATATGTTTCGTATGTCAATTAGGTGATGTGTGACATGATTGTTTGACTTAGTGCATTGCAAAACATAAATGAAAATTTAATTTATTCAAGAAAAAAACGTTCATAAAAACTCATGGTGTTACATTTATCAACCAGTCATACATGCAACATTCCAACTATATCAAATGAATTGGTTTAGATATGTGGTTCATATCCAAATGATAAGTGGTTTCTTTATTCTACATGATAAATGGAATCACATTTTAGTAGAAGGTCCACTACGGTGCCCTAAAGGTGGTGAAATCCTCATCCTTGAAGGACATCTAGGTCTGGTTTTACCCTATGTATATATCCATGAAGGAAAGTGCCTAGGACCCAACTATAGCATCGATAAACAATTCTATCAATTGAAGTGGAAAATAATCCATCAGTCAGTGACTGTTAAAGTCCATATTTTCCATACTCACTCTGATATACCCAATATTCTATGTTAATTTGAAGATTATATAAAGACACATGGGGTTGTCGACCTCCCTGATAACATTGGAGTTAATAATGTTATCGAAATGATCCTCATACAAAGAATTGTGATATGCATACATCTTTATATGATGATTCTTAAACCCAAGATGAAAAATTGGGAGGATGATATGCTGGATGGAAACATGAGAGTCCAGTCTTGGAATCTCTTCATAACTCTAAAAAAATATCACGATGCTTATTTAAGAAAGAAACATAATATTTATTCTTCTCTGGAGATATGGATGAACTAATTAATTTTTTCCTTGACTCTTCCTCTAGAGCATATTTCACCTGAATCATCTCATAAACGGGGGTGGATACACCCTCTTCAAAGGTAAGTGGAGAGTCTTTCAAATCCTCATTGTCTTATAAGTTAAGATAATTAGTAGGATGAGGCTGCTCTTCCAGGCCTTCCAACTGAGGGACACTACTAGTTCCTTCATGGGATAATAGAAAATTTCTACAGAGGGGTTAATTCTCTTCTAAAAACCTAGAAATAGAGATATTTAGGGATACTTTTGTCTGGATTTTGACCATGAGGTCCATTATTGATGTCAATGAAATGGTGGAGAGTTGTCTTTTGTTGATTTAGGCCTACTCTCTAGAATAAGTAGGAATTCTATGGAATAGTGGCCCTAGGGATAAAGTCTCAATACATTATAGAACTTGGGGATTTTGGTACCACCTGAGCCTATCCTATGTAAGAGTATGAGGTAGCATGAAGATGTTCATTATTTTTTTGGAAACAAAAATCATTTTCCTTGGAGAAAACAAAATAACCTCTCAATTAGATGTTGTGGCATCTAGTTGGTGAATAAAGAAACTTAATGAATTATGCAAGTCATCCCATGAAATGAATACAATGGTTGTTAGATCATGGGTTTGGTCAACCCCATTGGTTAGAACCTACTTCCCCAATCTCATGTACTAGCTGAAAACCATATAGTAGGATTCATATTATTCAAAGGTTGATTCATAACCATGGAGTACCCCTACTTGATCATTGAGGGAATAATTGAGGAACCAGTGATATGATTAGAGGACTATCGCATGAAAATGAAGCAAAGGAATACCAAAAAAATACATTGTTGGTGGTATCTTGTAAGGCTACCATGAATTTAGAGCTTGATATTAATACTCCAAATTGGGTATTCAACCTAATTTCTATCACATGATTTCTTTTATGTATTGTATTAACTATGAATTGTCAGGTCAGAGGGATCCTAATCTACATTAGTCAGTCCCAGCCTATAGAGCATATGGGTTGGGATGAGGTTTATCCCAGAAATTGTCTCCACCAGAAAACAAGAAGTTATCAGTTCCTTTGAACTATCCTGTAATGTAAAGTAGGAATATGTTCCTCGGCATGAAGGAATACTCATATTTCTTAGAGAATGTGATGATAGATTTTTGTTCCTTATTCTCAACCTCCTCAACATAGTTTGATTATGATAAAACTACCTCTACAAAAAATTGGAGGGGGATTTTTAATTCTTCTTCAAGGTCCTCACACATTATTTCTATAGGAAGAGTGAACCGATGATAGTGACCATTGTGGGTATGCCAATGAGATGCTTAAATATATCATACTATCTCAGAAATGGATTTGTTTTTATTAATGGGGGATTATATTTAGTAAGGGGAACAATAGATGATTCTAACTATACAACTATGTTTTGTCTAGTATTGGAAATATCCTATTACTAATTGGATGATCTGTTATGAACCACTACCTATAGAAAGTAGTTTGGTTGAGTCCTATCTCTAGAAAGACGTGTCCAATCATGAATTTGTGTCAGGTAATACTCTTAGTCAACCAAAAACGTTTGTAGTGGTAGAATAATAGACATAGGAAGATTGAAGTATAGTGCTTTCTATTTTATGAAGAAAACATGCCATCGGGTCTCAGGGGCTTAAATGAACTAATTGTAGGTATTAACCTAAGCATTCTAGAAGCCAACACTACCTCAACTTTTCAATTGACGATGTTAGATAAAGGAATTCAAGGGGATCATAGGGAATTCGTCAGCGTCGGTTATCGTGAATAGATCCAACAACTTGATGGAGTTTAAGGATACATACTAATTCTCTTCATCATATAGGTATTCAAGTGATGGAAAAAACCTAGTGTATTTCTCAACTCAAGGGAAATGAAATAACTGAAGGTGTGAGATAGCATTGACACCAGTGGGGAACTGTAGTATTCTTTATTCCTTGGATTATAATTCTTTAGATATTTTAAGGGCTACAACATGGAATAAGAGGCAGTGGTCAGACAAGGAACCTCAAATGTGAGATGTTCTGGTCTGTCTATGTGAGCACATATGACCCCATGGGTACGAGCGACTGCTCTATGGGAAAACTAGTCTTTATACTTCTATGGATTGCAGTTGGATGCCTACTATTATAAAATAGATCCCTCACTATTTCTACTAGGAATGGTATAAAAATGGTTCACCTATATCAAACCATTAACCATGTTTAACAAGAAATGACACACTTGGTCCTAGAGAATATAATTTAACTCATATTATTCCACGATGTTATGTCTAACGATCCTATATTATGAGAAATGGTTTGTGAGGTTAGTGATTCCAACCTCTTAGGGCCTTGTGCACTCTAGTGGATTTATAATTAGCATCTATATGTTAGAAATTAAATTTCCAAGGACCTGTGCATCCTTGAAATTATAGGATTGGTTCCTTATTTATGGAAAGGGTGTACTTGAGCCTGGCCTTAGTGAGGGGAAGGAGCCACATAGTTTTATCTAGGTGACTAATATTAGCGAGGATGTGCCTTATATTCTATGTTTGGTGAGTTTGTTCTTGATAGGGAAGTATTCAATGAGGATCCTCTGAAAAAGGATATAAAAACTACACTAGGTTAGGGGCCACTACAGGCATGTTGGTGATAGTGTACATGTTCGGTGACCTTTTCATTAGAGTCATAAGAGGAAACATGTGAAAATATCTATCCTACAGCAAGGATTCCCCAAAAATTAGGACTTATTAGAAAACTCTTGGAATCCACCTAGATGGTTTTGAGAGATATGGGTATGGACCATCTCTATATTGAAATTCACTATAGAAATTATTAGTTGATTCCCTTGAGTTGGATAAATTTTGAGTGATTATGTGAGGCCTTTCTACAAGGTGGAAAAAAATCAACTCACTCATCTAGAATTTTCATACAATTTTGGTGGTTGGAATAATAATTATTACGTATAGTGGAATTTTACTAGAATTGGAACTTCTTAGGAAGGTCTTACCAGCTAGTGAAGGACACTATTTGTAGCTTGATATACTAGAAGAAAGCAGTTCCTTTCAGCATCTGTCTGAAACACCAAATATTGGAATAAACCTAATACTATCAGGTTCCAAAAATATGTCCCTAATTTGAGTTAAAGTGGTCAACATACTACAATTGGTCATCAGTCCCTTTGAATGAGGTAAATATATGATTTCCAAACATTGAGGGTTCTCAGATGTTTTTCACCCACGCCGGATATGACATTTCATCTGGAAGAATTACCACATATCGTGTCTTTAAGACCCTGAGGAATGTTTTAATTGAATATATCTAGTATTATTGGTGAGGTTATCTATATTAATGATGGTCACATACCTACAATTCATTGAAATGATCATCAAATTGGTGTATGTTCCTAGACATGAGGACTTGCATGGCCTGGATCCTGAGGAGGCTTATTTTGATGCTCAGACAGGTTTACAAACTCATAACATGGATAATTTCTATTTAATCCAACCTATTCTCTTCCTAGATGTGTGGGGTTTTCATGTTTGATTGGGGGAATCAATCCAATGAGAACTTTTTTCCCCAATGGAGGAGATATGGGGTCCTGTTGGGGAGTTCTGTAATCTGAGCACTGATCAGTCATGAGATCAACAACTATCATTTTAATCTCTTCGAGCTACTGGAGAAAGGTGGATATTGTGTTAACCTTACATAATTTCTGTAGGAACTATGATGTATCATAGGTCTCTATATGTTTTGTAACATTATTGAGGTATCAAGATTAAGGTAATGGCCCCTCATTGGTGGGTTATCTGAGGACACATTCCTTTCTCTTATGATGCATGAGTACACCAATCAGAGGGTCTATATGGTACTATTACCCCTCTTGGGATGGATCATCCCAATCATGACCTACATTGATACCCTTTTATCTCTGATTTCAAGAAACTCATGGATGACCATTTTTTCCATAATTATCCCTTAGGGAAACTCTTGTTGTTGGTCGGTAGGTTATCCTATCACAAGATAGATATGAAGTTAAAAGTATTGTAATATCCCTATAATATGATATTAATATGTAGATATTCTTCTTACATGACTCAGTATATAAATTATCGGATCATGATGCATATATGTTCATGGTTATGGAAGTAATTATACAAATAAGGTCACTAGGACACTGGGAGTTCCATGATGTTACCCCTTCGACATAACTAGTTGAGGTTCTTGAGATGCTTCTGGATTCCTAAATAAGAAATATAATTATCACAAAGGCAATGAAACGTTTTTGAGATTATTTTTTGGAATTCATAGTCTATTCCAATGTAAGGGACTCTGGAATCTTGATTTTTGGTGTTGCAGGTGGACAAAATCCCAAAAACAGTAGGTCGGCAGCCAAAACCTCCAACATTCCCTCTTTCTCATGGAAGGGTCATGCTCTTAGCCAGAAAAACACTAATTAATTTGGGCCTAGAGATGGATAAAGGAACCGATCTTGACTAGTTAGATGGTAAAATTACCAGAAGAGTATTCACAATGCAATTAGGGTGGTCACTGCATGTTGGGTTGTCTCTCTGGTGGTGGATCCATCCACATAATCAAATCTTTATAGGATGGGGGTGTTCTATATTATCTCAAATTCATGGGAGATTGTGCTAATATGTGGATTAGGCGAATTATCACCATCTAAATGAGTTTTTTTACTTCCCAACACCTCACACATGTATTGTGTATAGGTAGAGAGTAGGGAAATTGGTGGTGATGGGAATGATTGTGCCCTGAGGCCCCAGAAGGGGGACACAACATCCTCCATCTACAAGTACCTATAGAGGGATCTAGGGACCCTATGGATACTTATTTCTGGGTTGGTGAACATAGGATTTTGTAAGCCTGCCCCAAATTTTTTATACTCTATCAAAGACTAAATTATCAAGTCCTCTATTCTTGTAGAATCTGAAATATCAATGAGTTCAATTACAACTTGACATTTTATATGATTTTACCTTCAAAGGAAAGTGTTATCCATTTTTCCCTGTGATGATTCATTAGAGTACAACACCTCATTGGCATGATGAGGACCTCTGTTCTGGCTGTGGTAATGTGGGAGTGAATCCTCTTTGTTTTATATGATGTGGCAAGGACCTACATGCCGACTAATGTTGAAGCGGGAAGGCCTTCATTCTGATTGGTTACAATATACGGAGGACCTCCACCTGAGTTGTTTGAAGAGCGGGGTGGATCTCAAAATTGGTTTATTACAGTGCAATAATGATCTTTTAACTGAGTCTCCTCATTATGGTTTTGACCATAATAGTTGTCGTTGATTATATAAATTGATATTGTTTTCCTAACCTTCCATTGAGGTGGATGGGGTCTCAATCCAAGGCAAGAATAGAATGATCCTTGTTCTACTGTTTCAGAGATATAGAGGAATGCTCTATCCGAGGTAAGGGCCACTAGATGCATAGAATATATTTCCTATTTGGAAATGCTCTGGGCCTTACCCCAATGTTGGTATCGAGTACTTTAGAATGGGGAAGATGGATTAGGGGTGAAGTCCACCCGCTCTTCGGCATGGGGGGTCTATCATTGTTTGCATTAACATAACATAGTGGGAGCCCTCCATGGAAGATAATGTGCAGTTTTCATTGTCTATATGACTCTATAATCTCTAACCTCATTGGTGAAGGAGATATATTCATAAAACCACACCTAAGAGACACTGTCGAAGTAGTTCTTCATCATAATGAGGGATGGTTTTCCCCTATTTGTCCCTCGGGGGTGGTGATGTTGATAAGGCACCGATGCATCCAGGTCCTGGTGGGAGTTGTACTTTCTGGGAATGACACTCTATTGTTCATATGAATGTAATATAGTGTTTATAACCGTCATTTAATTAATTTATAGGGTGATATTGTGCATGGGATCCTGAAAACTAAATTTGTGGAAGAAGTCATGATGTATGTCAAATTGTGAGGGGTTTCCACATTAATATTATTCCTTGCCTGGTTCACATGGGTGTTGGGCTATTGATTCTCCATGGATAAATTCATACAATTAATATGTATTCATCCAACAATGCATGTATAAGAAATGTGATCACCAATTCCCCGGCATCATCTAATATTACAAATAAATTGTGGGATCGATGTTGAAAATTTCATAGATCGAGGATGATTAATGTTATCTTCCCCAAAGCATAGGAGTGATCAATGTTTGAACCACTATTTTTCTGGTGGGACCTAGGGTAGAATGATTGAATTCAGTGACATACAGATCTACTGATACCCTAGATGTTACTATTCCCCAAGGTTTAAGGATAAGAGTTTCACATTTGTTCACCATATCTGTTTCCAATGATTTCTCTAAATTCTAGCATATGTGTTAATAAATGCACAAACATGCTTATATTATCCCATATTACCACATTCCAAAGGATGAAATTATTTATCACATTCAAATATGATATATGCTTCTTGATTGAAATAGGATTATGGGTTATCAATTACTTCTTCCATGGATTACTCTTTGTAGATTATTACCTAGCCTAGATCACCCTCATAGATTAATCCATGTTCATGGAACTCGTTCCTAGATATATCTCTCTATGGAAACAAGTTAATTTCATTGATTATATATTGACATGGAAGAAACCTTCAGTTAATAGTGTATTCAAATTTGTCATCTTTCGGCATGTCCAGACCTTGGGTACATTGGTCAACTATAAATCTTTATATTGAGAGGGAATATCATATCATGAATCTTAATCATAGAACCAAAGGAATTACATGTCAGTCATGAGGTAATTAATTGCAGGGGAATAAATATTCCATGGATTTTCACCTCAGGCATCCCATACATACGTCATGATGTTGCTATTGTGGATTAAGTGAAAATTTATATGTCCTATAAAGAAAGATCAGAATGTCTGGTTGAGATAGATCATGGAATGAGTTTAATTTATTGTACACATAGATCATATACTATAGATTAGAATATTTATAAGGTGTACAATTTATTAGATAACACACGAGATTACCATTTTTTGGGATTGAACTCTCTGTGGAAAATATCTTATGTTTACCATTGTGGATCTAATGCCCTATGATGTGGATTTGGAAGGACTTTCCCTAGGAGGTAAGATTTCACACCTAGAAAGTTTAAAAATTCATGTTGAACACCCTATGGGTAAGATTTGATGGTTCCTCCCTATGTGGGATGATTTAACTTCTGAATATTGTACTGAAGTGGATCAAATACCATGTGAGGAGGATCTAAGTGTTGTGTACCTAAAATGGAACACATGAATAGTTTTGTAGTTTGGATCAAATTTATAATGAGTAATATGTGTAAGGAGCATCTCTAAGAGGTGAGATGTCACACCTAGATTGTTTTTTAATGTGGATTGAACATTGTGAGATGAATATTTGAGAGGTGCATCCCTGGGATGGGACCTCTAAATAGTTTACCAGTTTGCATTGAACACCATATGAGGTGGATCCATAAAGTGTGTCCGTATGAGGGAAGATGTCACACAAATATAGTTAACAAAAGTGGATCAAACTCTTTATGGAATATAATAAAAGGTGAATCCCATGGTGGGTTGATAATACACCTAAAAAGTTTACCAAATTGGATTGAAAATCTTATGAGGTGGATCCGAATGTGGATCCTTATGAGGGAAGATAAAAAAACTTGATAGTTTACCATATTTAGGACTGACCTTCATAGAGGAATCCTTCACACCCTATTTGGAATATTGGGATGAAAACCCATATATTTCATGTCATAGTTTAAGTTCATGTGATAGGAATTATCCACGCAATTTAACGTCATGTGGTAAGGATTATCATGATGTAGATTGAGAATAGTTAAGGGATGGAATGGGGATAACATGTTAAAGTTTACCATGATAGGAGTTTCATCCCATGGTGTGGAAGAAGGTTTAGGGATTACTTATAGAAGCATCCGGGGGTAAGAATTACATCCCCTGATATAGAAAGAAAAGTGGGACATATGTATGGAATCATCTTGAGTGTGGTAGTTTCATCCCAAGGCATGGATTTTTCATCCCATGACATGGTAGAAGCTGGTACCCCATGATGACTACAGAAGGGGGAATCTTTGGTTTGTTTCATATGGTAAGAATATATTTTTACAAAATATGATGAGGATGTTGTCAGGAAGTTTAATTCCATACAACTAGGATGTGGAGCTTTGCAGTTTTACATCATGTAGCTCAAATGTGCGGGGACTCACTCCCTAACCCTAGGGATTATGTGACCACAAAACATGTTACTTTTGGTGGGGAATGGTGTTGTAACTTCCATGGAGTAATGGAAAATCATTAGGTCCTTGTTATAGTTTCTATTTATAGAATAAAAATGGGTTAGAGTACCTATACTTAAAATTAATAGGCTTATTTGAGGTTCAATCGAAACTTGTGTTGGGGTGGTGTAATGAACCAGGTATTTATATAATATCAAAACTTTCATTTCTATTGATATTTATGAATATATATTAATTTTATGTTAAATAGGATATTTTTTCTGATTGCATACTCAATATGAAACAACGGGTTTTCCTGAAATCATATGTTGCACACAACTTTGAGTTATACTGAAAAATAAAATAATAATAATATTCTTTTAAACGGTAGTTAACACATAGCTGTTGTATTTCTAGGAATGAACACAACTAACTAAATTATGATTAAATTTTTTATTTTAATGTTTTTACATTTAGCAAATAAATTTTAGAGGCTTAAAAAATAATGAATTTCATTTTATGCATGAAATACATTTATATTCTTTAAAAGGTCGATTTACCATCTTTTGATTGAAAACATTTTTAAATATAGTTTCTGTCACTTTTATATATTCTATTTTAAAAAATAAACTTCTTCATTACAATAAGTACATAAAAATTTACTTTGGGGAAATTTTGGTATTTTTCTGATAAAGATCATTATTTATGAATACTGAAAAATACTGCATCTTAATTCAAAACTGCCTTTTAATCAAATTTATTTATATATTTATATTGTACATTTAATCGGTTTTAAAGTGTAATTGGATTATATTTTTATCATTTAATCCAATTTTGGTAATTTAATGTAATTTCACTTAGATATTGGACATAAACAGATATCAACCTTTTGATGGTTTTTACTTTTTTAAAACACGCATTCCGGTTTGGACAACAAGAATTAAATTTAAATTAATTTTTCTAACTTATTTGTTTCTAATTTGAAAAAATGGATTCCATATATGTAATAAGGAGGTCCAAATTCAGTAAATAGGTATCTTTTATTTTGATACATTATTAATAGTTACTTCAGTAAATATTTTATTTACCATGGTTAATGAGTAAATCTGGTAATTAAGGGTAAAGAATAATATTATAATAATATTAAGTTATAGTAACACATGACATAATCCTATATTATGAGCTTTTTATGACTCTGTATATCCTAGGGTCTATTTTAGGACACCATGGTTCCACTTGTGTGTGAAAATGACATTAAATTACATTTAATTTAATGTTAAGGAAAATATATCATAAACATATATGTTTTACTAAAAAAATAAATGAGGTTATATAAATTATATTTTCAACTATAAATTTTCATTAAAAAGATAAGAATATTTCTTACCTATTTATATTTTATTTATAATTTTTACATATCAAATAAATAAAATTAGTTCTGACACAACGATTGTGCAGTGATTACCTCATTAATAAATGTTTTAAATAAATGTGATTATAAAAATTATAATAAATTTATTTTTAAAATTTTTATTCCATCCACATAATTTATGGATAATTATCACTCGATATAATTTAATTAATAATGGTTTTTTAAATAATCACATTGTTATGAATTTTCTAAAAAGCATGATATGATTATTATAGAAATTGACATAAATGAGTTTTGAAAACAAATACTATTTTATTAAATGATATAATAGTTCTAAAAAGATAGTATTCATCCAAATGGATTATACAAGGTTAATAATGTCATTAAATAACAACTTGAGGTAATATTAGAATTTTTTAGTAACTATATTAACCATATATTATAAATATACAAGAATATATAGAAAGGGTCCAATAATATAGCTAAGGGTTAAAGAAAAATGATAAGGATAAATTTGAAATAATTTTTTTTCATAAAAACAACTATTTAAGATTATTTTGAGAAATACTCAACTTATATTCTAATTAAATTAGTTTTGGACATTTTAAATATTGAAAATCAGTTTTTAATAGAATAATATTTCATACCTTATTAAAGTACCCATCCTCCCTCTTATAAACGACCACCAACTCTAACCATTATTGACACATATCAAGCCCCATGGATCATCCAAAATATGTAAAAATAATCTCAAAAATTCCATTTGTTATTTTTATAAGACATACCTTGGGGTGACAGTAAGGCCTTTATCTTTAATCAAATGGAGTTACTTGATTTTAGGTAATGTCTTCTCTCAAGCTTCTTTCATTGATTTTTTCTTCTCTAACCCCCTATTCTCTCTTTATTATATAATTTTATTACAAAACAATTATTTTCAGTATATTTTAATTTTTTATAATAATTTTTATATCTAAAATAACACAGACCTCTGTCTAATGTATTTAGAATATATTGTTTTTGTGGACGACGAACTACTGCCTCAAAAAATAACGATTGTTCAATAATCTACTACAGCCTCTCATGGTTTTCATTCTGATAAAAATTTATTTATATCGGATATATATTTTATTTATATTGTCTCTATTCTTATGTATTTTTCTTTTACAACATACATTTCTGCTTTCCATAACGTGTAAATACAATAATTGCATTTGAGAAAGTGTCGAGTACCGCCCCCTCAAAGTGATATGACTCAATCATGATATACAAGGAATTTATAAAGAATGGAATTATTAAAATTATATAAAATATAAAAAATATATATTATAATGGATTTATAATATACCTATGTATCATTTATATTTATTTCATTTAAATATGAAAAGGAAATGAAAGTAGCATTAATGCGGGTGTACCGATTACCATCTCCATGAACGGTGCATTTCATTTTTTATATCCAAATGTTATGGGGTATTCTAAAAACATATTTACGGAATATATATATATATATACGTGATATATATGAAATTTAAATCACGAATAAAATTCTGGAGATAATGGAATTTTTATCACATTGACAATTTGTAGTTATAACAAGTTCATTTTTGAATCAAGTACCAAACATAGACAAAATGACTGATGTGAACATGAATAATTATATGATTGTTATATAAAGGTAATGAGTTAAATAAAAGAAATAATAATATTGGAAAAGGTTATTAATCATTTAGAAATTATGTTATGTTTCTTATTCAGGAAGAACAAGGAACATACATGACGAGTCAAATTCAATTTAAGGGAACCTTTCACCCTCCTCTTTTAGTGAAAGACTTATTTTATGTTATATCTTTTAATTTAAATTATATTACATTGGGATATGTTATTATATATACTTATTTTTGAAAAACTTATTTCCATGTGATGAGATACCCTTTTCAATCTCATTAAATCATTTTCTGAATTTTTAAGTGACATCGTTAGGCTGCGGAATTTTCACAACGGACTTCATCTGAATATCCTTTCATTGAGACATATTTTGGTTTATACACGACCTTCTTTGATATGGTTTATAATTATACCATTTTAATTACAATTTCATTTAATGGTTTTCTAAATCAATATTTTTTTTACAAAATGTTTTTACTAAATGACAAAGTGAATGTTTATTTTTAAAGTAGGCGGTGATGATAACCTTTCCACCACTGTGAGTATTATTTGATATTTCAATTCCTTAACAAGTTGTAATATTTTTAAAAATTCATATAAATACCATATACAATTTTACGTATTTTTTTACTGAAATTTTTTTATAAAGCATTGATTATGTCAATATCCTAATGTGATATATTGTGATTGCAATGTGGAAATGTTATATTTCCTTTATTCCTGTTTTATATATTAATATTATGGTATTGGTCTTATGTATTGTTTATGAATACAGGTGGTTATGTGATAAAATGAGAGTGGATGAGCACTACACATCTCTCCAATGCATTGGGTAACATGACTGAGGTAGACATTATTGTTTCTCCTATGATATTTAGAGAATATACTGTGATGGGTATTCGAAAGGTATCTCCCTATGTATCTGTGAAATCTACAATGTAAGTATGATCTGTATTCCACAAGTTACCATTATGTTTTATTATTTAAATGTGTTATTCATAAATATTATGATTTCATTAGGTATGTTAAACATCTTATGTTTTAATATTGAGAAGTATGATTTCATTTATTTTTATGTATTGATGGAATAATGTTTTGTTTCCATATTTTATAACCCTTATTGAGATTTTTATAGTCATCCTATGTTTTTGAAATTATTTTCATTGGGTATAAGGATGGTTAAGTGAAATAATGTATTCAAAAAGAATATATCAGAAAATATCCCTTTTTTTATTTACAAATTTTTATTATTGTGAAAAATTTGGATAGATTAGAAGTGTCAACATTTTAATTTTTGGGATCTAATGAAATAGTTACGACCTAATTCTATAATACAATAATCCTGAAAATATCCTCAATGTTAACTATTTATTTAAATATATATTATGTAATGATTATGTCTGGAGCCTTATAGTTGGTATTAGAGATCTGTTTAGATAAATTTGGAGGTAAGGGTGTTATTTAAGCATAAGTGACATAACCATAATGTTTATAATATTCAAAAGAGTCATAATTATTTTATATATATTGAATGATTTTAAAATAACATGAATATGTATATCATAGATTCAGCCAACTCATAATAAATTATTTGATGATTTTCTGGATATACTCACATTGAAATTTTTGGTTTTAGTGAATGGATGAATCTAGCATACACCAAAGTAGTAATGGATATGATGAAAATTGTGAAAGTTTTCTGAATGAGGAAACAAATGTAATGGGATACACAATGAGAACTCTTGGGGTTATTCTTAAACAAAAATCTAGATCCATAATTGTCCACTTGAACTTTGGGGAATTTTCTAAGGCATCATATATGTAAGAAACAAATCCCTAGTGATGTTAATATAATAATCATAATGGTAAGTATGTTCCAAAACCAATGTGTCAAGGATGTGAAAAGAAACACTTCGGAAAATGATTCAACAGGATGGGAAGATGTTATAGATGTGGTAAATAATGCCATAAATCAATTACCTTCCATGGAAGAAGGAATATCCCAGTTGACTCAAGGAAAAGGAATGAATTCAAATTTGAGGGATTAGTTGAATGTTTTAAATGTTGTGTATATGGTCATTACACAAATAGATTTCCTATGAAGATGGTTTGGGAATGAGATTAGCAGTACCATAAAAATATATGTATAACAATGCTAGATTCCATTCCAATTGAAGATGAGGAATCTAAAAATAACCTATGAATGGTATGGTTTATTTCTTCGATGATGTTTTGATATTATTGAATATTTGGATATGAATCATGATTTTGTTTGTAAAAAAAATATAATGGAATATGTTGAAAAAATTTGTTAAGGAATCATAGATAATGATTGATGATTAAGATGAATAAATTTTATAAATTTGAGAGTTACATTAGATATCATGTTGTTAAAATTTTTAAAAGTATTAATGCTCTTTTTTGATGGTATTACATTGGATTAATTTTCTCTTGTATTTGTAACCTTCTAGTTTGTTATGTGAAAATTATATTTGAGGAAGGATTATTTTTTCTTTTGTAAATATATTTATGAAGAACAATTTGAGTTTATATGATCGATGAATTTGAAGTAATTATGAGTTATTACTTTTGTGGAATATTATTAAATTATATAGTTTTTTAAAAAGGACAAAAAAATGACATTGTGACCACATGTCGTGGCGGACCATGCTATGGGAATCGAAACCACAACCAATGTAAGGATGAGATTTATCACCTACCACTAGACTACGTGAATTCCCTATTATGTATGAAAAAATATTTTTCGTTAAATGATTTTATGGATCAATAATAGGTTGATTTTGGTAAATTATTATTTATCTAATAGATATCCTTATTATAGGAAAATTATTTGGTGATTATATGAAAAATTTTATTGTGGATGATGTTTTAAATGTTTAGAATACTATATGCCTAAGGAAAATAGAATAATATGGTTTTTCCCTTTAGGAGTAATGGTGTAATTTTATTTTGGAAGAATCTATATTTTTATTGTGGACTTACAACAATTTGGATTATTTATGGAAATGATTAACCTATCATAGTGAATATGTTGTTATGTAAATTACTTTTAAGTATGTGACATTTATAGTGGTCTATGTTATTTGGAGATAAATTTAAATATATATCATAGAAGACTATGTGATCAAAACCTTCTGAATGTTGGGTTTCAAACATAGTTTCGATTATTTTAAATATTTTTAAGGACAATTGCTTTTAGAATATTCATTGTTGAACATTGGGTATTGTGTTTTTAATTTTGGATATTAAGAGTAGTATTTATTTCTCTAAAGGATTATAATTTTTTGGGATCATCTGATCTTGTAATAACTATTTTGGTTTTGTTTAATGTCTAAATAAATGGGAAATATATTTTTCATCCTCTATGGATTATTTGATTCTATATAAGTTTATTATAGAGTTTCAGGTGCGACCAAACCATCTTGAATACTCATCATTTGGAGAAAATATGAGTTTGTGGTAGAAATTTATTAAAGGATGAAACTCTACATGTAAAATTTGTATATTTATTTATGATCATAGTTAATATCATAAATAAATTCTGAAACATTATGAAAATAAACTTAATTCAAAATACATTTTCTGTTGAATTTTCCTTCTGGGTAATCAAATACTATTTAACTTATCAATAGTTTTTGATATTCTAGTGGTTAACTTTTTCTTGATCATGTTTTCTATAACTCTACATTAGATCTTCATGGTTAGTTTCTCTTCCATATCCATGTTTTCCTTCATGTAATCTAAGTTTGTGATATAATGGGTGGCCTTTGTAATTTTCTTTCACTCATTAAAAGTGATAGTTTTATTGAATATTTTTTGATGTGGGAATTTTAATGTTGTTTCTGAGACCAATTTAATTATTTTAAGGATGCAATTTCAAAAAGGAGGACGGATGGAACGACCCAGGTATTTATATAATAAGTCTTTTTTCATTTATATTAATATTTATGAATAATATATTAATTTTATGTTAAATTGGACACATTTTCTAATAGCTTACTCAACACGCAACAAGGTGTTTCCTTTAAATCTTACATTGCCCAAAACATTGAGTTATACCAAAAAATAAAATATTATTATTATTATTTAAAATTGTAGCTAACACATAGTCATTTTATTACATGGAATGAACATAACTAAATATATTATGATTAATCATGTTTGATAGTTGTTTATAAATTTATCCAATAAATTTTAGAGGCTTAAAATTTGAATGAATCTGATTGCAAACATGAAATACGTTAATATTCTTTAAAATGTCGATTTACAGTCTTTTAATGGATAAGATTTTTTAAAGCTAGTGTTTTCACATTTATATGAACTATTTGAAAAAATTAAATTCTTTTTTAAAAGCGGTAAATAATAATATACATTGGATGAATTTTTTATTTTTTTCTGATAATGTTAATTTATTTAAAAATAGTGAAAAATAATGCATTTTAATTCCAAATTTCCTTTTAATATAATTTATTTATGTTGTTATATTGTACTGTTAATTATTTTCATAGTGTAATGGATTTTATTTTGGTCATTTAATCCAATTATAGTCCTTTTAAATAAGTTCACATTGAAAATGGACATAAACACATGTCAATATTTTTGAAGTTTGTACTACTTAAAAACACATTTTTTGGTTTTGACACTAGGAATTAATTTAAAATTAATTTCTGATAAATTTTCATTTTGAATTTGGAAAAATGGATTCCATATTTTGTATCATTTTTTACAATTTTTTTTAAATAAATAAATATTATTTTTAGACATTATGATTAGTAACTTTAGTAAATATTATATTTTCCATGGATAAAAGGTAAATCTGGTAAATAGTGGTAGAAAATAATATTATAATAATATTAAAATATCCTAACACATGTCATAATCCTATTAGATGATATATTTCTGACCATGTTAATACTTGGGTCCTTTTTAGGACCCCATGGGGCCACTTTTGTGTGAAAATAACATTTAATTACTTTTAATTTAATGTTCAGGAAAATATAACATAAACAAATATCTTATACTCAATCAATTATTATATGGGGATATAAATGTGATATCTAGCACTATAAATAGTCATTATAAGGATAAAAATATTTCCTACATCATGGTATTTTATTTATAATTTTTAGGCATTATATAAATAAATATGTTTATGACACAATGATGATGTAGTGATTACCTAATTAATGAATGATTTAAACAAATGATATTATAAAAATTAAAATAAATATTTTTTCAAACTTTTTATGCCATCATAGATTTTTTTAGATAAGTATGACTTGTTATATTTTAATTAATTATGGTTTTTCATTATAATAAAAATTTTAGGGATTTTTGAAATATCATGATACGAATAGTATAAAAATTGAATCAAATGAGTTTTAAAAAAAATACTATTTTATCAAATGATATAATAGTCCTAAAAATCTAATATTTTCTAAAATAGATTAGATATGTTTTATAATTTCCTTAATTAACCACTTCAGGTTTGATTAAAATTCTATAGTCACTATATTAACCATATAGTATTAATATACAAGAACACATGGTAAGAGTCAATTAAGTTAACAAAGGGTAAATGATAAGAGATAAGGTTAAATTTGAGACCAAAACATGTATAAAAAAAATTTATTCATTGTATTATGAATATTGATAATCTTATCTTTGAATTAAATTAGTTTTGGGCCTTTTTAAAATCGTAATTCAGTTTATAATAAAATAATCTTTTAATCTTTCTTAAAGTACCCATCCTCCCTCTAATAAAATTCCACCACCTCATACCCTTACTCACATCTATAAATATCCATTACCTTGTCCAAAATCATCAAATATAATCTCCCAAAATCAATATATTACTTAAATAATCCTTACCTTGGACTTAATCAAATTCAATAAGGGCTTTTAGCTTAAATCAAAATGAGTTACCCGATTTCAGGTAATGTATACTACCAAGATTCTTCCAATTATTTTCCCTTCATCAACACTCTAAACCATATTTATAAAATTATTTTAGAAAAAAACAGTATCCTCAATATACTATTATTTTTTATGAGAATGATCAGTCCTACACTCATACACACCTCTATCTGATGGATTTAGAATATTCTGTGATTGTGGACGACAAACTACGACCTCACAAAACGATGATTGTTAAATTATCTTTTTACACATATCATGTAGAACATAATGATGGAAATGTATTTATATATGATATATATGATATATTGTATTTTATATATTCTTATATTTATTTTATTTATATTATAACTTATTCTTTCCAAAACGCATAAATACGATAATTTCAATTGAGGACGTGCAGACTACTGCCCCCTCAATGTTATATGAATTGTTCATGCTATACGTGGAACATATAAAGGATTAAATTGATGAAACTATAAAAAATATATTTCATAGATATTATAATGGAATTATATTATACATCTGTAACATTTTTTTTCATTTCATTAAAGATGAAAAAGAAATGAAAGTATCATTCATTCGTACGTACAACTTACTGTCTCCAGTAACGGTGAATTTGATTTCTTATATACAAAATTTGTGGAATATTATAAATACATATATAAAGGATATAAATTTATATTTACTGAATATATATAATATTTAAATCATGAATAAAATTCAGGAGATAATGGACGTCTGACCCCATGGTCGATTTGTAATTATAAGAAGTTCATTTATGATTCAAGTACCAAACATCAACAGAATGACCGATATGAACTTGAACAATTATATGATTTTTATATAAATGTAATCAGTGATATAAAATTAATAATAAAACATAAAAAGGTTTCTAATCATGTTGATATTAAATAATTTATTTTATTTAGGAAGAGAAAGGAACATACATGACGTGTTAGATTCAAGGTAAGGGTACCTTTCACCATCCTCTATTAGTAAAAGACTTATTTTATGTTATGTATTTTAATTTCTGTTATATTATTTTGGGATATGTTATTGTATATCGTTAATTGTATTCATTTTATTTCCACGTTGTGAGATACTCTTTCACTCTCATCAACTCATTTTTGGTATTTTTAAGTGATGTCATTCGGCTGACGAATTTTCATAAGGGACTTTATCTCAATCTTCTTTCGATGAGAAATATTTGTGTGTATACACAACCTTATTTATATGTTGTATAATTATACCCTTTTTCTTTTATTTCACTCAATTTTTTTCAAATTAAATCTTTTTCTACGATTTGATTTGACTAAATGAAAAAGGGAATGTTTTTTTAATGTACGCGATGATGATGACCTTTACGCCGCCACGAGTATTATTTGATATCTGGATTTTTTTTAACAAGATGTAATTTTTTTAAAAGTAAAATAAAAAACGTATACCCATTTACATATTTCATTATTGAATATGGTTTGGAGAAATCATTTATTCTTTCAATATCTTGAAGTGATATATTTTGATTGCAATGTGGAAATGTTATCTTTCTTTTATGCTTGTTTTTTGTGTTATAATTATGTTTTGGTTCATGGGAATTGTTTACGTATATAGGTGGTTCCAAAATATAATGAGGGAATGTTATCTTGAGATATCTCTATAATGAATTAGATAACATGACAAAGGTAAATGTTAATGATTCTCCTAAGATATAATGGGGATATAATATGATGGGTATTCCAAACATAACTCCCTATGAACATGTGAAAGCTACAATGTAAGTATAATATGGATGCTACAAGATACCATTATGTTTTATTATTTTTATGTGTTATTTAAAAATATTATGATTTCATTATGTATGTTCAAGATATTATGTTTTATTATTGAGAAGTATAACTTCAATGATTTGTATGTATTGATGGACTAATGTTTTCTTTCATAATTTTATAAACCTTGCTGGGTTTTTTATTATCATCTCATGTTTTTTAAATAGTTCCTACTGGGTATAAGGAAGGGTAAGGGAAAGGAAGTATTGAAGAATATTTATTTAAATAAAAGAACTCTTGTTTTATTTATGTATTTTTATTATTTTGAATATTTTGGATAGATTAGATGTTTTTGATTTGTAATTATTGCTATGTAATGTAATAGTTATGGCCTAATTCTCTAAAACACTAAACATAAAAAGATCCTCAATGTGAATTCTTGAATTAACTCAATATTATGTATTTTATAAGTACGAGTTTTTATAGGTTGGTGGATGTAGGATGGGGTGGATCACATCACATGGGGACTCGAGGTATAATAGAGTCGTCCTTGGATTGGTGTGGGGCCCCTGATAACTTGACATTTTCAAAGGGGTTACTTCCACTGGGTTTCACCATGGGGAGGGCTATAAGAGGATTTTAATGAGTCCTGGCTATTGTAGAGAGATTCTTCACAAATATTGGATTCTTCATAATAAAAAGGGGATTCAAAAAGTAGTTTTATTTGTGAAACAGGGTGACCCTGCCTCAGAACGAAGTTCTGATTTAGAGGGGGAGTGATTCATGAAGGCTAAATGCATCGTGAAACCTCATCTTCCCTAAGGGGTCTTATTACTTCCTAAAGGGTATATTACTTCACAAAAGGAATCTCTAATTTATGTGGAGGCTCTAAAAAAATGAAATATGGTGTTTCCACAATGATTAGATATCATGGGAGATATATTTTCTAATTTATTCATGAATCTTAGAAGTTTTGAGAATAAAGATCGATTTCAGAATCAAAAGGTTTCCATGTGTCCCTAAAAATTTTGGCTGAAGGGGGTATTAATAGGCCCTGGGTTTCATGAATATTGAAGGAGAGAGAGAACCTATATGATCTCGGAAAAGGGGGTCAGCTCCACAATTCCAAGAACCGTGTTGGTAGAGATACGATCAACCCTCCATGATTTCACGAAGCACTCCATGACTCTGAATGATGCTACATGAAGGTTACCATCGGGCCTTTGAATTATTTACAAAGGACCTTTTCATCCCAAGAGCTTCATGGGATTTCCCTATTTGAGAATCTCATTAGATTCAAGAACCAGACAATTGAAGAGATATTTGGGTCAATTTAGCTTATATTTTCACTGAACCAACTATGCCTTCCTTGACTATTCCTGTGACACACATATATCAGCATCAATAAATATATTCTTTCGAATATATTATATGAAATCTAAAAAACAATAATGATCTAAACATTAATATTTTATTAATATTATATATTCTCCTCTTAAATAATGACTAGAAATTCATTCTAAAAATGATATATTTTTCATTTATAATCTAATAGTAATCTACTCTGTTATTAATAACAAAAATTTCATAATATTTTTTGAAAACTCATAATTGGCATCCTCAAGGATTTGTAGATTTATAAAAAATCATTTCTCAAAAGTTTTTGTTGGTATAATGATCCTAATGTAACAGATATTTTCTCTAATACACATTAGTATAATGAAAAAGAAACTATAAGTATTACCATATATTATATCAGATGTGGAATGATCAAGAGGGGAGGTGGTCAATTGATGACTACTATGAACTAAAAAATTATTCACTAAAAAAAATATTTATTTCAGAAGATATAAATTCTATATTAAAATATTACAACAATAAAAAATATATCCAACATAAACTACTCTGGGTAAATGAATTATACGAGGTAAAAAATCTCAATAGAACATTAAAAAAATTGAAACAATATACTGGATTTATAAAGGAAAATTTATAAGCCACTTTTAAAAATTTCTTTTAATGGATATCAAATATAAGATCATAAACTTCAACATGATAAATTTTTATTTAGAATTTTGGATTAACCCCATTTAAATTTGTTAATGAGATACCTACTAGGAGAAGAAAAGGACTAAGAAGTGTCATGGGGTTTCAAGATAAGAAAATGAGAGAAAATAGTTTATCTATTCCATGGAACACATATTGTTCAAGGTTACTTCTAACCATCTTCTATAATGATGTGACTAGGGGGAGCATGAATTACGGTTAAAAAAAACATGGTGCCCTAGGAAACCATGAAAATTGAACCCCTCTTGTATAGAAGAATATTCATTTATACCACATTATTTTTAAAATATTGTGGGTGGAATTGTTAAAATTTACATCATAGATTATTCTTAGGAATAGGGAACCACAAGATTTGTGTAACACCCTGAGTTTTTGTGGACCCTTTTTCCGAATAAATTAAATATTCATGTACTTTTTGAAATGAAAAAAGTCAAAAATTTGTTTTACATGGAACAAAATAGACATTAATTATATGTTACATCGACTTGACATACGTTACATTAAACGTTAACTATGAATATGTTACACACAATGCTAACCTGATGTATGTTACATGTAACACAAATATATCTATGAAACATCATTTTACTGTTATAATTATTTAAAAGAGATAATTATTTCCTAGACATTAAATTTAGTTATAATAATATAAAAAAAATTTATAACTTTGTTTTTAAATTTTTTTATATGAATAAGATATATTGATAATGAATGATACATTTTTTGGGTAAAGTCCTTATATTTTTAGAAATCCAATTTTCTCAAATAAACTATTTTTAATGTCCTTATGTGAAAAATTAAAAAAAATAAATTTAGATAAATTTAGTAACATAATTTGATAAAATAATAATAAAAATTGAATTTATAATTCCAAAATCAACTTACGGTGAATTTCATGGTTTTTTCTGAGAATCTTCATTTTTTGATGAATAGTGAAAAATACCGAATATTATTTCAAAACTACTTTTTTATATAATTTATTTATAAGGATAAATTATACTTTAAGTTGTTATAAAAGATTAATTAGATTATATTTTTATAAATCAATACAATTGAAGTCATTTTTATAAATTTATCTTTAAAATTGGGTATAGAAAATTAGTAAACCTTTAAATGTTTTTACATTAAAAACCTGCTTTGTCGACTCGACTGTGGGGATAATTATAAATTAATTTCTACGAATTTTGTGATTAAATTTTGTAAAAATATATTAATTATTTTGAATCAGAATAATTTATAATTTATAATATGTTGAACTTAGTTTTTTATGAAAAAATCAGTGAAAGTGATTGAAATTGATTTCAATGATTAAGTGAAAAATTAGGTTACCAAAGTACAAAACCTTAAATTTAAGACCCAAAATGACCTAGTTACTTTCCAAAAGCTGATTTATGACCATTATTCATCATTATACTTTCATTATTCAGTTTACTTGTTTTAGTGTGATTTTTAGGTAATAACGTGGGTACACATAACCTGTGTTAAAAAATGTCAAGGGTGTCCATTCCATTCCCTATACTAGGACACCACATATCCCTCTTAATCATACCTCTCAAACAAGATAGGTTTGGAAAATATCTAAAACATAAACTTCCTAAAATATCTCCTATAATCTTTTAATCATCCACTTGGGTATAAAGTAATCCAAGGAAGAATTTTGGCAAAAACTAAAAGGAGGTTCCCGATTAAGAGATAACATATTCTATCAAGATCTGTTCATTTATTTTATTTATCATCCACCTCCAATTAATTTATTCCATTATGATATAACCAAAAAATATAAAATATAATAGGTTGTTTTTATTTTATGTTTTTTACCTACACTCACACAAAAATCCATATAATGTGTAACAAATACACTATTTACTTATACGATAAACTACCAACTCACTAAACGATGATTGTTAATTTTTTATTTTACTACCTCTAATGTTTCAAATTATGATGAAAAAATTATTTATATATGTTATATATTATATTTACTCTTCATTTATGATTATGTAATTATTTTGAAACACATATCTTTAAACATTCCATTTTGTGTTATTATGATATGGTCTTTTGAGATAGTGTGGACTACCACCCCCTCAAAATGAGGGGGTTCATTCATACACCAAATATAATGTAATAAGGTTGGTTTTAGTGAATATATATGATATACATGATATAATAATTCAATTTGAATAATGATAAATTTATATATATATACACATATGTCATCTTTCTTCTTTCATTCAATATAATAATAATAATAAGAAAAAAAAGTTGTGCAATCATATAGCTTATCATCTCCTAGAATAGTGTATTATATTTCATAGTTATATATTCTAAAGATTATTATATTACACATGTAATTAATATAAATTATATTTTTATCACGGTTTACATTTTAGAATCTGGATATATTTCTATGGACCAAAAATATAATAAATTAAGACATATGCGATGTTTTTATGTTTTAAAAAGAAAGTTTCAATTCTGAAAGGATATTTTCCTCAATTTGTTTAAATATCATTTAAAATTATTTCCCATATAAGATTAAATCCATTGGTGTTACTCATTCCTTTCTGGGGAAATTATTCAATGATTCCACCAGTATTGTTTCTTTTAATATTTTATGTTTTGATGGCATGAGGTTTATGAAACTCATTTCTCATTTATGGGTCATATGTATTTGAATCCCACTTCTTTTCACAGGTTATGTTTATGATTAAATGATTATGAAACCTATCATTTTCCACATTATATGATATGATTTCATTATTATAATACCTATTTCATTTTGTTTGTTCTAATATGATTGTTCATGATCTTGTGGAACTTGTATGTATGATTTTAATATGATATGGGTGGGACCATTATATCCCTAAAATGCATTGGGTAATGATTTTTATCTAGTGAGATATACTAAGAAGGTATTGGGATTGAACATTGACTTTTGAGATGGTTATGGCAGTGAACCATGACTACCACGATGGTATAAGAAGAGAACTCATTCTACTAAGATGACCTTGGGAGTTTACCATGACTACCAAGATACTATGTGAAGTGAACCCATACTACCAAGATGGTCTTGGAAGCTATTACATAAAAACTATAGAGATCATATTATATACTTATGTTCCTACTATAATCTTGTGTTTAATACCTATGTTATGATTTTATGGATTATGTTATTTATTTTTTTGTGATTAATATCTTATGAATTTCCATGATTTATACCATGATTCAGGTATACGATCTTTGGTATGTAGGGTATGATCTACTATTTTCAAGATCCTGTTCTCATACCCTTAGTTTCATGATAATTCTTACATATATCCCTTGTTTACCCTTACTAAGAATATGATATCACCACTTTTTTGTTTCCTTCCTCATGTTACAAAGATATGAATTATATTTTGTGTGTGTATGAAAGGTGCTATTGAAGCAGAACCTAGTGAGAGATATTGTACAACACATATGTATCATTATTTATGTTTCCATGTTTCCCAAGGAACTAGACTAGTATGAAATTTGTCCATATGTTTTTATAATGTTTTATGTATTCTAAAAAATTATTGTAATGTTAATGTAGGAAAAGTGAGGGTCGTTATATTTGGTATCATATCATAGGACTAGTTAAATTTGGGATGTTAGGATGAGAAAACCTGAGTGAGAACCCTAATGGAATGTATAAGGATATTTCTAATGATTAGGAAAACTATTGGAAACATTCATGTAGTTTTGTTAAAGGATAGAGTAAATGGTTTCCTTGAAATACATTTTTCATTGGAAACTAAATGTGGATTTGGCTCTGTAAAAAATGTACCTATGCATAAAAACTCCAACAAGATGTTTTGAGCCTAACTTGGTGTAATATGGTTCACAACAACAATCCTTGCTGCACACCTGGGGGATACACATTCAGAATTATCCAACACTTCTGGAACCATTATGAAGCATTTAAAAATAATTTTTATATGAATAACCAAGGGTAAACATAAGTTGTCATATATTAAATAAGGTTTCATAATTTAGACATCATATAAGTGACTTTTCTTTATTATGTAGTTCCTCAATTTGATAACTATTTATCACTCTATGCTTTTTGGTTTTATTCAAATATTGAAACTCGAAGGAACTACATTAATAGTGATTGGGATGGAGAACTCAATGATTCTCCTCTTGATAAACCAAATGTTGTGGATTCTAGACTGAAAAAAATTATTTATATGCTCACATATATTTCTCAAGATCCTAATCATGGTGGACTTCCAAATGATAAAGGGATGGATTGATGTTCTGTTGAGTCTTTCATAAGGAAACTCCCACCATCTTTAATATGGAATTAGGATCCACTTATTACTAAAAAATAGATCAGTACTACTGAATTGAAATTCCCTATTTTCCAGTGTTGACAGAATGATAATGTTTTTATGTATGTGTATTAGTTGGAAGGAGAAGCAGACTAGTGGTGAATGCTAATTAGGAATATGACGCATTATGATGATATTGAATACAAGTATTAGGATGAGTTCAATTAATAATTTTTCAAATAGTGAAATACTATTGTTCTTTTTACTAAGATTGATAAAGTGTTTATTGAATGAATATGGATGATGAAACTGTTGGTACATACGAGGATAATTTCATGATTTTTGTGAGGTATGATTCATGAATTATCATCCAACTTGAAATTAAATTTGATATGTCCTTCAGTTCCTTAAATCTATGTCTCAAAACAACATTGTCCATAAGAGAATTTTGTAAATATGAAGAGATTGTGTGTTGTTAAATCAAGGATGAAATAGACTTTAGAGTCACATATCAATCTCATCGGTTTTAAACGAAAAGGTAGATTATTTTTAAAGAAACCCTAAAATCTAGGAAGACAAGAAGATGAGATTTCTATTATCCTCTAAGTGTGATAAGAATCATGAAAAAATAGTCTTCAGGGGTTTGATAAAATTTTTATGTGTGGAATGGAAGGTCACCAAGAAATTAATTTTTGATGTGATGGGAATAGGTTAGCTAACTATAAGAACGGGGAAAACATGGTACAAAATTCACCTCTCATGATTTAGTGCTACAATTATCAGGAGAATGAGAATTACGATAACCACTTCCCAAATCCAAGGGATGGTGATGATGATCGATGTCAGCAACATCTTAATGTGATGGAAAAGGGGAAATCTCATGGAATTAATATTTATGATGAGGTTTGTGATAATGACATGATGAAAGGTACACATACCATCCACTCTTGTACTATAAATGACATATGAGATTCTGGATCTACCCACTCTTTAATATCTAAATATTTTTTAGGGGTTTTAATATTCAAGAAATACAATTAGATGTGGAAATAAAAGAGCTATCCCTTAATGGTATGATGATTGAATCTCATGTCTATGATTCTCATTGGATTGAAGTTTCTGGGAATGTGATTCATGTAAATATTTTCATTCATCTTTTGGTTGAATTTAATATTATCTTAGGCATGGATTCGCTTGATATGTATAAATATGACATTAATTATTGAGAAAATGATGTAACTTTTGATATTTTAATCCCTCCTATGATCATCCACCAATGTGACGATAAATATGAACATAATGTGGACAATATATCTTGTGTATGGGTATTAATTCCAAATCAGAAGGGGTTTTTATCTCAAATGGTTGGAGATAAAGTCTGCATTGATGATATTCCTCTTGTTCACGATTTCTTGGATGTATTTATAGAAGAGTTTTCATGACTTACACCAAAATGCAAACATGGGCCCTCAATAGAACACATATATTGTTCAAAAAACATTTCAAATAATCCTTATAGAATGACCACAATTGAGTTAAAAGAATTTTAGAATAAAATACAAGAGAACCTTGAATAAGGGTTCATTTATCAAAGTGTTTCACCTTATGGTTTGTCTATAATTTTGTGAAAAAGAAATATGGATTAATGCGGCTCTCCATTGATTATCAATAGTTTAATTATATCATGATCAAGAATAAGTATTCTCTCTCCCATATTTATGACTTGTTTGGTCAAATATGTACACATAAATACTTTTCCATGATTGAAATTTATGACGGATATCATCAATTGAGGGTGAACAAAAGGGATATACCCAATACGACATTACATATAAGGTATGGATAACATGAATATATAGTGATGACTTTTGTTCTTACTAATTACCCTACTATATTTATGGATTTATTGAATAGAGTCTTTAGATATTACATTGATTAGTTTTTGGTATTCATTATAGATGATATTCTTATCTATACAAAGAGAAAGGAAGAGAATGAAAATCACTTTATAATTTTACTAATGTCCCTAAGGAAAGATAAGATATATGAAAAATTTACAAAGTGTAGATTTTGGATAAAAAATGACTTATTTTTTGGCCACATAATCCCATGATATGGAATTTTAGTAGATCTATCAAAGATATAAGAAATTGAATGTTAGCATAGACAAACCATGATGACTGATATCCCTAGATTTAATGGATTAGATTGATTTTGTTGATGATTTATGGATAATTTCTCACACATATATAATCCTATGAACAAGTTAACTAGTAATGGTGTCAAATTCCTCAGATATATGAATATGATGAAAATTTCAAGGAAATATAGTAAAGGTTGGTTAGTGCACAAGTGTTTAAATTACCCTATAGCGGAGAAGGGTTTGTAAACTATATTGATAAATCCAATAAGGAATTTAGATTTATTATTATGAAGGATAACATGGTTTTATCCTATTCGTAACAACAATTGAATATTCGTAAGAAAAATTCTCCGACTAATGATTTGGAGTTACTAGTAGTAATTTTTTCATTAATGATATGGAAACATTATCTCTATGTAGACAAGTATGTTATATATACTGATCATAAAATTCTCAAAATCTATATTCACACAGTAGTAGTTTAACATGCATAAGAGATTATGGTTGGAGATAATAAAGGATTATTAATGATAACTAAATTACAACCTTCAGAAAGAGGACAAGGTGGTTGATGATATGAGTTAGAAGGATCATACTAGCTTATCCATGATTAAGACCACAAAAATAGAATATTAATATGTTTTTAAATAATGGATCCAGAAATTCCTATGTGAGGGAGAAAATATTATCTTTTTTTCAAATTAATATTCATCCCACTATTTAGGTAAAGAATAAGAATGTGTATAAAGAAGATTTATAGATAAAAAATAAAGTCAGAAATGTTCCTGAGTTTATCCTTGATTAGGATGGAATGATAAGGTTAAGGAAAAGTGTATGTGTTCATTTCATACCAAATGTGAAGGTGTGTTTAGAGTATTATCATAGTTATTCATTATTTGTTCATCTTAAAAGTACACAGATATATAGTTACATGAAACAACACTTTTGGTGGTATGTAATGATGAGATATATCCTTGAGTTTGTATCTTCGTGCTTTGTGTGCCGACAAGTTAAGGCTGAAAGACAAATGTCAAAGGAGATGTTGTATCCGTTAAGTATACAATAATAGAAATGGGATAACATCATTATGTATTTTGTAGTTGGATTACCCAAAACTGCAAATTGTATAATGATATATGAGTCATAGTTGATCACATTACTAAATCAGCACACCTCATCACTATTAGAGAATACATCTCTCTTTATCATCTTTCCAACATAAACATTATGTAAGGGGTAAGGATGCAAGGAGTACCATATTATATTTTATTAGATCGGGATTTGAGGTTTACCTCAACATTCTGGCGATGTATTCATAAATAAATTGATACAGAATAGTATTTTAGTAATGATTATCATCATTAGATAGATAGTTAGTCTTAAAAAACAATTCACACCCTAGAAGATATGTTGATATCTTCTTCTCTCGATTTCAAGGGTGTCTGAGATCACCACCTTCCCCTAGTTTAGTTTTTTTAAAACAATAAATTTCACTGAAAGATTAAAATGAAACTGTATGATTACCTATATGGAAAAAATGTAGAGCTAGAAAATAATTTGATGTGTTTGGATAAATAAAGATATTGAGACCTCGAATTGTTGAACAAATAGTCAGGAAGGTTATAACCATTCCGCAACATATCATGGAAGTTCAATGATGGTAGAAAAGTTATACTGATAACCATCAGTTTAATCTTGAATATGATGTTTGGGAAAAGGTTTTTTATATGAATTTGAACCTGGAAGAAATATATGATATTTGGGAAGAAAGGGAAATTAATCCTTGTGTATATTGGTCCCCCGGATATTATTGATCATTTGTGGGATGTAGCCTATTGCATAGAAGTTATTCCAAATCTATATCAAGTCCATGATATGTTCCATGAATATCTCTTGAAGATGAAAATACCTACACTATAACATGTATTGATGTCAAAGTTCATACCACTAGAGCATGATCTTTCTTATGGGAAACAAAACGTTGAAATTATGGATCATACATATAATCTTCAATGAAAAAAGACCACTTACCCTGTCAAAGTATTTTGGGTAAATCACTAGTTGGGGAAAGCTATGTGGGAAATTGAGGATACAATACAGTAGAATTATATTAATTTTGTTTCCCGAGTGATTAATTTTTATGGAGAAATTCATTTTATGGGGGGTAGATTGTAACACCATGAGTTTTTATGACATTTTTTCAGAATAAATTAAATGTTTTTTAATATCTTCCAATGAAATATGTGAAACATTCTTTTCACATGGAACTGACTCAGTGTACATTACACAGAACATTGAATCTGTGTATGTTACATAAAAAATCGACTTGGAATAAGTTAGATGCAACACTAACTTGACATATGTTACATGCAACACTAATGTTTCTGTGAAACATCATTTTACTATTATAATTATTTTAATGAGATAACTATAACATATCCATTAAAAATAGTTATATGAATAGTAATAACAGCTTTTTAACTATTTGTTTATAATTTTCTATATAAATACAACATATTGGTAATAAACGATATAATTGTTTGGTAATGTCCTTATATATTTAAAAATACCATTTTTTCAAATGAACTACTTAATGTACTTCTTTAAAAACTAATAAAATTAATATTAGAAAAACTTAAAATTAAAATTTGATAATATAAAATTATTTTTTATGTATTTATAATATCAAAATAAGATTGGGGAGAATTTTTTGAATTTTTCTGGGAAAATTCATTTTTGTATAAATAGTGAACAATACTATATTTTAATTACAAACCGCTTGCTGATTTAATTTATATATAAAGATTTATTTTATTTTATTTTTTTCAATGATTAATTATATTATATTTTTATAAATTCATACAATTTAGGTCTTTGAGATCAATTTCTCTTTAAACATGGCTATAAAAACATAGTGATCTTTTTAATGTTCTTACTTTAAAAACTTGTAATGTCGGCTGGAATACAATGGTAATTTTAAATTATTTTCTGCCACTACAATTCATAGATTTTAGAAAAATTAATTAATTATTATGAAATAGAATAATTTATAATGTATAATAAGATAAAATTATATTTTTACCAAAAATATAATTGAATGGTATTATAATTATTTACAATGATTAAGAGAAAAATTATGTTAACAAAGTAGTAAACCATAAATTTAATACCAAAAAAATACATAGAATCTTATAAAACACCCATTTTATGGACCTTATTCGGCCATTAAACTTAAATTGTTGAGTTTTTTTTGTTTTTTATGCCTTTTATTTGGTAAAAACATCAGTACACATAACATATTTTAAAAAATACCAACTGTGTCATATCCCATCCCAATTAAAGGACACCACCAATCCATGTTTTTATCAAATCTCAAACAACATATTTTCAACCAATATTTTTCCAATACACTTAAAAAAATACATACCATCATCTTTTAATCCTTCCCTTGGGATTAAATAAATCCAAGGATGATTTTTGACAGAAACAAAAATAAGTTACCGAATTAAGAGTTAGCGTCTTCTATCGTGCACCATTATTTTATTTTCATTCACCACCCTCCCTATATTTATTCAATTATGGTATAAAAAAGTAGTTTACTCAATATGGTAGGATTTTTTTATTCAAACTATTTTACCTACACTTACACACACTTCCATAAAATAGCTAACAAACATACTGTTTCCGTGTATGAAAAATTACCACCTTAGTAAAAAATGATTGTTCATTTTTACACTACCGCCTCTCATGGTGGAAATTATAATAGGAAGTATGGTTAAATATTTTATATATTATATTTATTTTTTTCCAATGTTTATTTTTTTTAAACATATATCTTTATACATTCCATTTAGTGTTAGTACGATAACTACTTTTGAGAAAGTGTGGACTACGACCCCCTCAAAGCAATGTGATTCATTCATACACAACATGGAATTTAATAAGGACTGGTTTAGTGAATATATATGATATATATGTTATAATAATTCTACTTTAATAATGATATATATAAATATATATACCAATATTTCATTTAGGATCATTATTTCAATATAACAATAAAAATTGAAATGTAAATGCATACACATGGATTACAATTTCCATGAACAGTGTATTCAATTGCATACTTATATATTCTATAGATTATTTTAATAAACATATACTGAAAATAAATTATATTTATATCATGTATTAAATTTTAGGATCATTATATAATTATAAGGACAGAATATATACCAAATTAAGACACATGAAAAAATGTGGATATTACCCAAAGTGAAACATTAATATATGATTGTTAACAACTGGGTAATATTTGGCCATAATTAAAACATATATTGTATTAGATATAAGAATATTGATCTTTAAAATATTTATAGTAAATTTATATTTATTATATTAGTGGTTGGAATGATTATGTTGAGAGTCAAAACATACGCTTTAAGAATCTCATCTGACTTTTATTTCTGTGAGATAAATTTCTTAATAACAACTCAGTTATTTTGAGTGGTTTATGATTTGAAGATGAATTTATTATATGTATATTATAATTATTTTTATGGGTATTCATGTATGAATTGTATTATCTCTCATTTGTTAGGATTATGTTTCAAATGTTTCCAAATAAGAAAATTAGTTTTGTCTCAATTTTTCTTCTTTGGGACTTATACATTCTTATGCACCTAAATTATTTTAAAAGTTTTATATACATCATCATTACATGTTATATCATTAATATCTTTATTTTCATGATATTTTTTGAATCATGTAATTAACTTTTTTTACATGGAGAGTGTGATACCATTTTACCAAGGGATAATATTTTATTGATACAATATCATCGATTTTCAAGATTGCATATGGATATGATTCAATTATTGGAATCCCATGATCCATCTCTCAAGAACACTCACCGTTTCTTATAATTTGGTTATTCAAGATATCCTCAGGTATTAGTACCATTTTCAATCTATTTGGTACTTAAGATAATGTTTTTAAAAAAACTATTTCTATCTCTCTCTTTGGTCGAAAATCTATTATATTAAAAAACCATGTTTTAAAAAAAATCAAAAAAGTAATCCACATATATATGATTCCTATTTAAAAAAATGGATCTTAAAAACGTTTTATGGGTTTTAATTATTATTTTATAAATTTTAAAATTTATTTTCAAAAAAGTTTTTTTAAAATATTTAATTTTTTTAAAAGTGTTTTTCAATGAAAAAAATATATTCTCTTAAATAAATGTTTTTAGAAGTTAATTCAAAATTATATTCCATATAAGATAACAACCATTGGTTTTAATATTGAAATTGTGGGAAAAGTATTAAATGTTTTCATTCATTTTATTTTGTTGAATTAATTATGTGTTGATGGCATGATGTTTATGAAACACATTTATCATTCATGAGTAATAAAATGTTGAAACCCACTTCTTTTCACAGGTTATGATTAAGATGAAATGATTATAAAACTAATATCTTTACATATGTTATGATATGATTAAATGCTTATAATACCTGTTTCATTTCAAGGGTTACTATATGATTATTTATGATCTTGTGGAACATGAATGTATGATATCACTATGAAATGGGTGGGTCTAATATCTCCCACCATTTCATGGGGTAAATATTTATATCTCATGAGATATACTAATGTGGTCTTGGGGGTGTACCTTGTCTACTTTGAAGGCCATAGGTGTGGACCATGACAAAAAAGATGGTATGAGGAGTGAACTCATGCTACTAAGATAGCCATTGGAGTGAACCTCGACTACCAAGATGGTATAACAAGTGAACCAATACTACCAAGACTGTCTTAGAAAAGATTATGTGGATACTATAGAGAATATATTATATGATGATGTATCTACCTCAATTCTATGTTTTAATCACATGTTATTATTTCATGGTTTATGTGCATTATTTCATTATGATTAATGCTTCATGAACTACCATGATTTATACCATTATTCATGAATATGATCTTTGAAATTTGGGGTATGATATTCTACATTCATCATCATGTTCTCATACCCTTAGGCACATGATCATACTTAAATATCTCTTTTATTAACCCTTACTAAGAATTTGAGCCACCCCTTTTTTTGTTTCCGTCCCTTGTTTAACAAAATATGTATTAAGATAGATGTGCCTAAGAAGACTTCCAGTCCATAAGAACCTATTGGGAGATAATGTCGCTCACTTATGTATCAATATTTATGTTTCCCTATTTCCAAAGGCACTAGACTAGTCTGGTATTGGGGTTTCTATTTGTATAATTTATTATGTATTATGAAAATGTAATGTAATGTTAATTTATGAACATAGAGGGACTCAATAGTTCGCACACGGTATAGAAAACAATGTGCCTATTATAAAGTGGTGTTTTCCCCATTTTCCCTCCTGATAAATATTATTTTATCACATAATTTACTCCGCATTTATTCTTTAAAATACTTGTGTGAAAATCAGGAGCTATACTATCTTAAAAGAATCAATCTCCATTTATTATTATGATTTTTGAGTTCTATATAATGAAAATCAACGATCCATGTTAGTTTATGAGTCATATTATTTAAATTTTATATAAGAATATTTATGTAGTTATTTTTCCTCTTTTGAGGCTCATAATCCATAATTTTTCTAAGGTATTTTTATCTTGGTGATTTCAACCATTTTAAAATTAATTAAGGGATAACATTGGGATAGTTATTACCTATGATCTTTGGGTATGTTCTCTACAACTTATTTCCCATAGTCTTGGTGTTAAATATTGTATATGTGTAATGCATGTGTCATTACAGTACAAAATTATTCCTTGATAGGCAGGGACAAATTGGATGTATAAATGATTTATTGGACATTTCATGGATCCACTATCATCATTTTATGATTGGTAAACTTGACCTAAGTCCACCAATGGGGTGTGTCACCCCCAAGACCAATAAAAGTGAGTTGTTAAATTATGGATTGAAACGTTTATTAGATTAAATGAATTGTAACTTTTTTAGTACATTTATAAGATATATTGTTTTATTGGGTTAACATGGACAATTAAATAGGTTTTGATTTAATTTCGGGGAAATTTGGTAAATGGATAATGGTGAAATGTCAATATTATTAAATTTTTTGAAAGTATGTTTAATGGTTTCATAATGACAAATGAACAAATGGTCTAGTAATGGAATCAAGTTGAGTGCATTAAGAGTAATGAACCATGATGATATTATTAAATGGAAAGGTACAACCTTGTTGTTTTTTTATGAATGTTGACTAATAATGATCCTTGTAAATTATGTTTTATGGTCTGGTGGGGATGTGTAACAGAGGCTCCCAATCCTAGTGTTCGGATAGACATATGTTATAGGTCTCACAAATTCATTGTATGTTGTGGACATATGACTTCTACTCAAAGGTCATCTAATATGACATGATTAGGATACATGGATTAATGCTCGATGGTAAAACAATTTAACTAAATTTATTAATGAATTACCAAGTGTTTTATTGTGATATAACACTTGTACTATATTGTTCAGATATATAAGTGCCAAATTAGGTTAGTGTGATGGTACAATTGGGGGAACCAATAGAAATGGGGATAATTGATAATTTTTTAACTAAAATCCTTTTTATATTTTTAGTTTATTTTTTTAGTTCTATATAAAATTTAATTATATTGAAATATGTTGTAGACAATTCTGGTGGCAACTTACTTAGTTTTAGCTACACCCTACCCGGGCAGTCATTGGGTACCTAAGCAGAATCCATTTTTTATGTTTTGAAAATAGAAAGAGGCCTTTGATATATGGTTGATTAGGGATCGATCATAGATAAGATGATTATAAATGTCATCAAGAACATTTGTAGAGATTTACTTTTGAATCTTTATTTAATTTTCCATCTTAACACATTTGAGCATCATGGAACAGCATGCCTTCTGTTTTGATTTTTTTAGTTTTCCCTTAGTTTGGGAATGTGGTACGGGATGTTTGGGTATCTATTTTTATATCATTTCAGTGTTTATTTTGATTTATAAAATTTTATTATTATGGTAAATTGGGTATATTTTTCCCACATGTCACATTATAACCAAACAACTTGGAAGAAGACTCTTTCATATGGGAAGGTGGGTTTGAGGTTATGTAACCATCCATATCGAGGCACATGTTAAGTAACACTCAGACTGGGGCATTGGATCAATAGTTAAAACCATTTAAACAATTCAATTTTAAACCAAATATGTAATATTATCTATAACATGATCCAAATTAACCATTTTGTGAAATTATATATCTTCTTTTATTAGAGATATCAATTGATACAAGCATTATCACCAGGATTATTTCAATGAAATATACAACAACATGCTATATCCTTGAGCTTAAAATTGATTAGATGATCAAAATAAAATATTATCACCTTACATATTTGAAATAAAATTTATTTTTCATAAATTATTTCATCGAAATTTATTTTATAAAATAGATTCATAATCAAATTGTTAAAATAGGTGAATTTATTGGTGTCATAATAATGTATTCACAATTGTTAGCACTTAGAAAACCTTGAAAAAACACAGACAAGTGGGAGTAATTAAGCACTGAGGTATTTACCATATTATAAAAATGTATTCAAGTAGAATATATTATCTTTTTTCCTATTCTAAATTTATTTTCATTGAAAAAAAAACTAAAATTTAAATTCAATGGTCTTCTAGAACAACAGTTAATTTGTTAGAAAGTCAGAAGATATAAGTTGATTTTATGGATGAAATTACACTAGAGACTTTAAATGTTCAAGAATAAAAATGTTCCATTACCACCTAATTCAAAAAATTGATTCATAAGTTAAAACCTATATAAAAATGTAACTAAAAAACTAGAAAGTATTTATTAGTCAAAAACTAATGTGTTGTAATTTGTAAAAAATAATAAATCAAAAAGATGTAATTTTTAGAATATAAATTAACACATCAATCCAATAATCGTGTTTTTTATATGATAAGGAAAAATATGTTAAGTTTTAATTAGATTTATGATTACTTGAGTTGTATGATATTTTATATAAATTGATGTGTTTTTATGAGTTTGAAGGATGAAACAATATTTTTATGTTTTTAGCTAAAAAGTGATAATCCATTTTTGATTTCCAATGACCAAGAAAAATGTTTGATGTGTATTAAGGGGGAGAGTAAGCAATGGAATAAAATAAATATCTATTTTTGGAAAAATTAAATGGATAAGTTTATCAGTTATGATGCTATGAAAAATACATCAATGATGAATATGGAAAGGGTCGACACATGCGACATATGCCACAATGGAAAACAGTGAAAAGGTGTAAAAAAAGTGGTGATCAGGGTAATGAAACCCATTGACTAGATACACAGAATAAGTTTTAGTTGATAAAAATGTATTCATCCAATGGCTAAAATTAAATTAGTAATTTTGTTTTTTATTTCATTCAAATGTGTGATTTCAATTTTATGTATAGTAAATCATAAGCAATTGAGATACCCAAGATTGTTAAGAGATGTGGTAAAAATTAAATATAGTACATTAAAAAAACATTTTTATTTGATAATGTAGATAAATACTAGAATAAATATATTGAGGTATATATTGATAAGAGTATAATAAATAAATAGTATAATGGTTTAAACATGCCCCAAAAAACATTAGTAGCGATGAGTAAGAACTAGAGTTTGGAGGACATAGGAAAGACTATGTTATCAGAGTACAATGCCTTAAAAATCATTTGAATTCAATCTAATACAAAAGAATTATATATCTTAAACCAGTGTTCACTCTAAAAATAATAAATTAAAAAACTAAATGAGGTTTAGTTTTAATAGAACATAAAAATTAATATATTTATTGTTTTCAAAATCCATTGTTTCACCTAGATAAAATGTAAAATGTTTTGCATATTTTATGAGAGTAAGGATGGTTGTACATTAAATGAATATAAACATGGTGGAAGGATTTATCAGTTTTATAATACGAGTTTTAGAAAATTAATTTTTATACTAATTATAACGGATTTTGATATTAAAAATACATAGAAATATAAATGATTATGAACAATTTAATTAAGGAATATCATGATTGTGGAATTGGAAAATATATTTTTATTTTACATGAACAATACCATTTTAAATTCTCCAATGAGGATTATAAAATATTTAGTGATGTGTAATGGCTTGTGTTAGAAGACACTATTTTCTCAAGTCTTATGAGGTTTGTGGATATGAATAAAATTATTTGAGATTGTAAAAAGGGTGATAAAACCTAGATAACTTAAGTAATTATAGTTATATGAGCTTGCGTTTTTTCAAGTGGAATCAAAATAGTGTTGAAACGGTATTTCAATTTGAAGGCTGGATTTTAATGATGAATGAATATCTAAATAAAATTTAGTGGAATAATTTCTTGCAAATGGTTTCATTAAACAAATAAAATAATGTGACATGGGTGAAATGTGTTTTTTAATGAAAAAAATATAACAAATAATAAGAAAACCACATTAAAGGTCATCTTGTACAAAAGTAGTTCTATCAAAATAAGGGTAAACAATTTTATGGGAATTTTTCTCTAGTATCACATCATGAAATAATAAAGATCATTCTATTGATATATGAACAAAAATTAATAAAATTATCCAAAGGGTCATAAAATTATTGTCTTTTAATGACAATCCTGAGGAAAAGTTCCACTTTGTACCACTCAAAATGATTTTTTTTTCATGACGGTGATGGTTTTGTTGTTTGAAATTTGAAATAGACTTTGTATAGTTATAAATAGGAAGACTCAATATTGTAATCCAAACTGACCAGTAGCTTTATGATTATTAAAATAATGAAAATTAATGCTTATTTTTATCACTATGTTAAGGGGGTGAACTAAACACACCTATTATGATTTTTAATGTCAATGAAATAATTTTTTATCGAATAAAAAGGAATATTTTTTTGGAATTTGTTTCCTAAATGGATAATGACTTTGAGATATCAATTATTTGAGGGAAATGTTTTTTGTTTCATTTTTTAACTAGAAACATTATACGTTATATATATATTCAATCATAATAAAAACATGTTAATGAGATTTTGAAGATGCTTGGAATAAAAATATAGGGAGATATATCTTCCCTTATAGCACATGGAACAATTTTTCCATTTATTAAGACTAAAAAATGGATGATCAAATATATTTATTAATTATTATTTGTATAATACTATACGTGAAATTTTTTAGACTACAAAACTTATTTTTTTTTCTCACATTGTGAACAATTCAAAATAAGTTCTTTCGGGAAAGTACTTGTGGTTGATAAACAGATCTTATGATACTTTAATAAGACAATTTATTTTAAATTGAGGTATGATATTTACAAATACTTTTAAATTTATGGATATTATCATGTCGTTTAGATAGAAGATATTAATGATAAATTGTGTACTTGTTTTGGTGGATTTTTTATTTAAAAAAGAATAATTGATTGGAACACCAATGAAAACATTCCAGCACATTGTGCATAAAACAATATAAAATTGTTTGGATATCACAATCCATAAATGAAATGATATGGAATAAGTCCAAACTTAAATAAATGAGGATAATGTTTTTTTTACCAATAATGATGAGGTTTGGAATTAAAGTGTAACCATTTTAGCAATAAATTTGAAAAAATATGAGGTTGAAACATATTGACACAAATTAATAATTTTTATGGATATAGGGGGATTTTTTTATCATTAATTAGTGTATATTTCAATAATGGATAATGTTATATATATTTTTAGAAAATAAACTAAATAAGTATTCCATCCAACATGTGATATTGTTTTTAGGGATTTATTATCACAAAAAATACACATACATTTTCTTATTTTTTTTTTACTTTTTTCATTAGTTTTAATTTTTTTAATAATTCTAAAAACAAAATAGATATATCTTATAAATGGGGATAGGACTGAATTTCATCTTCATGATATGTTCATGGGGGAGCTATGGAGACCTGAGATGTTGGTAGCTGAATCATGTAAGAGTGATCATTCATTAATTATTTTTTCAATGTATTATATTTATTACACCAAGTGGTAGAGTACCTCAAAAATATTATATTCTATGATGTCGCATTTTGATATCCATAAAATTAGTGGAATTATTTGAATTTATTCATGAGGTAATTCATTCAATAGGTATAGAATATTATTCAAGTAATATTAAGGGAAAAAATTCATATGGATGATTTGGAAGCCAGTTATAATAGATATGAAATGAAAATGAATGATATATTTTTGAGGATGATCAAAGAAAAATGTGAATAGAGATGATGAATCCATGAATTGTTGAGGCTAAAGGATGAATTTATTCTTATATGCATGGATCATTACATAATCATATATGCTGTAGCTTAAAGAAAATGAGGTAGAAAAGAAGGATTCTTTTAGATAAGTGTTTCAAGTTACAAAAAATACTTCACCATTATAGTGTTCCTAAGTAATTATAGTGTTAAAATTTCACCTAAATATAAAGGTTTAATGACAATTTTTCATCACTAGTTTTGAAGTGGAATAGAATGAAACAATAATCCGTTCAATCACACTACAATGGAATGGATGACATCATAATATACTAGAAAATAAAATATTGTACATTAAAATATTTGTGGGGAAAATGAATAATGTGAAATGCTTGTGGTAATACCTAAATGGGTGTGTTTATTTATATTAATTTAATGAATTGGGAAAAAATTATATCTATATATTCTAGATCTTACCATCACACCATTATGAAATCTAACATCATATATTGTATAATAATCCTATAATTTTTGACGCATAATCATCAACCCATATCATTTTATATTTTATAAAAAACACATTTATTTGTTATTTTGAAAACATAAAAAATATATGAACCCTAACTTATATATATTTAACTTAATAGAACCCCAGTAATAAAAGACCATCAAAAAGTAAAACCAAAATCAAATTAAAATTTTAAAATTCCATGAAATCATGATCCCTATCCAACCCCATTGAAAAAACAAAATAGATAATTCAAATCCACCAGTACCGTTGGATGACTTGCATGGATACTAAGAAAAATCTTTGAGATTGTTGACCACCAATTTCAAGGATATTTCTTTTGAGTCTGAGGATAAGTATAATGGTGTACATGTTATGATAATGTTGAAGGCACTTTTTATAGGGAAGTAAATGTTAGTTTTTTTAGAATCACCATTCTTTTATGTAATTAAATTTAAAGGAAATAACACTATCATATTCCATTTTTTTGTTGATAATAATATTAAAAATGGGAAGTGGGCTCAAAATTATTCTTCACTAAGTATTATCTGTCAAAAAATAAGGTTGAGTAAACATTATAAAAAGCATCCTTCCCTGGGAGATCATTATCACTTTATCTCTTATCACAAAATTTTCATCATCAAGATCTAAAAATAAAAACTAGCGTCAATAAAAATTCATTTGTAGAGTGGTGTTTCAATAAATACTTACTCACCCACATAGAGTTTGTTGAATAATATCTGATGATCCTATCAAATTCATATATTTAAACTAAGATATATCAAATTCAAAAAATTATATAAAAAATTATTTTGATATAGTTTAAATTCATATTTATTTGTCTTGGGTCCTTCTGGACCTCATTAGAGACGGTTATTGAGAAAAAAATTTAATTTAATTTTATGTAAACCATAGAAAATCTCAACAACATGTTTTAACATATCAATCCATTTTGAAATGTTAACAATTCAAAAGACTCAATTTTAACCATGATATAATTGACAAGATCATGATATATTTATTTTAATGTCCATACCACAAAGCATGAATAAGTACAATTATTTACATCATAGTTTTACCAAAAACTCTACAGAACCAATTTTATGAGAATTTTATATATAATTCAATTTTATAAGGTTTAGTGGGAACCAAAAACAATATCAGTAGACCAACCAAAAGTATAACCATAAAATAAATCAAATATCAATAAAAAAATTTCATATATAATTATATAAATACATTAAATATTATATTTACAATAATAATCCAAAATAATAAATAGGATAAAAAAAATGATCCTCCATAGTTCCAGGCAGACCTAAACACCACATTATAAGAACTAGAATGAAAAGATTCATTTATGATATAAAATGAACAAGATATGTATGATTATACATGACTATAATTTGATTCCACCATGAATATACCATTGATTCCTTAACACCAAGAAAAAAAATATAACCCATGAGTACTCATAAATAAAAGTATTCAAAGATGCCATATTCAATGACATCAGGGACAACCACTCATGCTAAGAAAAGTGATACTATTTTGATGATACAGAAAATCCCATAATAACATATAGGGAATACCAAAATATTTTGAACACAAAAAAGGATAAATAACTACCACACAATGAAGAATATAAATTCAATGGGAATATAAAATATAGGACATACTGTCATGACCCGTCCTCGGGGCCCGTGCCGTGACTACCCCAAGCCCACCTTCCATAGGATAGGGGCTGGCGACTAGCACCAAGGCGTAAATCCCAACAAAAGGGAAGGAATTGCCTTTGAAAAGTAAACAAGCACCACAGAGTAAGCAAGCGGAAAAGTAAACACTAAGTAAAAACTGTTACAAGCTGTGTTGAAAGTAAAAGGGGCCAGAAATACAAGCCCAACTGTAAAGTACAACTGAAAGGGGAAAACAGCAACTGAAAAGAAAAGTCACAGCGTCGAGCCATCCTCTGGAAGTCCCACCTGAAGGGTGGGTACAAATAGCCTCCACTGCTCCTCGGGTCCACTTGACCGCTCCGAGTACGTCCCGCCCAGTGGACCACCTCCAGGTACCGTCCTGCTCTGCAAGCCTCCACCACGATCAGCGATGTCCGTCATCTGCAACCAACACAACGTAGTGCAGGCATAGCCCGTGCAGGGGTGAGTATAAGCTACTTAGTAGGGACCCTGAGACCCCCAAAGGTCTCCCAGAATCCACAAATGATAATCCACAAAGGAAAAATACAATCATGAAGTAACATCCGACACGACTTAGGTATATGCCCATACATATACCAAAGTTATCAATTCTCGTTCGGCTCTAACATCCGAGCCCAAGAACAACCCAGTCCACACAGGAAAGCAAACATAAAACCACACAGGATAGCACAACATAATCCTCAAAGGAGAGTAAACAGTAAATCCACACAGGATAGCTCAACACAATCCACAAAGGAGAGTAAACAGTAAATCCACACAGGATAGCTCAAGACAATCCACAAAAGAGAGTAACACAAGATTCAACTCACACATGTATACTTCTTCAAATAAATATAGAGATGATCACTGATTCATCTAAGTCGTCGGACCCACAAAGGATAGATAGGTACTAACCCCCGCAAAGACCCACACAGGATCGGGCCCACACAGGACCTGTAGGTGCTGGCTCACACATAACCGCTGAGCGCTGACCCACACAGGATAGGACCCACACAGGATCGGGCCCACACAGGACCTGTAGCACTGACCCGCAAGGGATCACTGAGTGTTGTAGTTGTCGCAATCCACTTAGGATCTCTGCACAGTCGTCGTCGCAGTCCACTGAGGATCTCTGCATAGTCGTCGCTGTAGTCCACTGAGGATCTCTGCACAGTCGTCGCTGTCGAAGTAGCAGTCGCAGCCAGCTCTAGGGTTCCCGCACACAGCAAGCTCGTTCAGGAGGGTCCGCTCCACGAGCTGAGAGGCTGATACATCAACTGGCACAAAGTCTGAGGTTGATGTATCCAAAAGTTCCGTATAGTCAACAGGAACTCAACATCGCAGACGGCGCGTCAATCGGACGCCCGGTCTGAGAGTTATAGGCTTTTCCGTCCCAGGGGTCCAGTTGGTTTTTAAGGGAAAACCAACCTGACCATACTCCACCTGCATTCAAACCTCGGGCATAGTATGCCAAAAGATCAGTCTCACATAGAGGAATTCAACGAAGTTAACGGCACGTCGATCGGACGTCCGAAGCTCAAGATATGAGTGTTTCCGCTCCGAGGGCCCGGTTGGTTTCGTGTACGAACCAACCCGGCCGAACTCAAAGTATTCCGAAACCTTGAGTGTGATATACTGAAACGACCGTATCGATCAAAGGATCACGTTGCTGCTGACGGCGCGTCGTTCGGAGGCCCGTAGCTCATGTTATGAGTGAAAGACCGAAGACGGTCCGAGGACGGGGGGTCCGGGCCCGGGCCGACCCGGCCCGACCCCCCTGGGTCGGCCAAACCGGGTCGACCTGAACCGGGTTGACCCGACCCGGTCCAACCTGGCCGGACCCGGTCCGGCCCGGCCAGGGCGTGGACCGGCCGGTCGGACCGGCCTGGCTCGGCTCGGTCGCGCGGCCGAGCAGCTGGACGCCGCGGGGTGCCGCCCCCGCAGTTTGGAGGTGTCACGGCCCCGCGTGGGGCCGCGTTGGTTCAAACGGACGCGGCATGTCGCCGTGTCCCGAGCGGGCGAGCCGGACCCGCGCGGGCGCGGGTTTTCTGGCCGCCGCCGCCACCGGTGCCGGCGCCGCCGGCCGCTTCCGCGGGCCACTGGAGTTGCTCGGGTGGTCGGTTTTTGTTCCCGTCTCCACTGTTGCCCCTCCCGGGTTCCATTCTTCGCTGCGGGATCATCAAATCGCCCTTGTGTCACGTTTTGTCGTCGCCCGCCAAATCCGCACAACCACGAAGAACGGCGGAGGGTTGTCGGGCCGTGTTCGTTGGGCCCGCACCCTCCACGTTAGAATAATAACCACGGGAGAATTATGCAACACATGAAACAACAATTTTAATAAATTAAAATTTTTCATATGAATCCGGTTCTTTAATTTTAAAGAAACATTCACGGGAAAAAAATAAAAATATTCACAACAACCCCTACCTCGTCAAGTCGTCGCCCGCGGGTTCTTCGCGGAATTGGGGATTGTCGCGTCGTCGCGGTATCTGGTGTCACGTCGTCGCGGAAGGGTGTCGCGTCGACAAACTCCAAGGTTCAAGAACAAAAAGATTTAATTAATAATAATTAAATCCTTCTTGAGTTAAAAACCACAAAGGAAAATTTAAAAGAAATCTGAAACCCTAACCTCAATGGATGATCGAAGGTTTTTGTTGCGGATTAAGTAACGTCGCCGAAGAACGTCGCAGGAGAGGAAACGTCGGCGTCACGGCACACGGCGTCGCGTCGTCGATTTCCACAGGTTCGGCGTTCTTCGTCGGAGGCTGGCGTTCTTCGCGTTCTTCACGTTCTTCACGTTCTTCGCGAAGAAGGGTGATGGCACAAGAACTTCTGTCAAAATCCTCTCAACGTGTAATCCTCCAAAATGTCGTGTTGGTCTTATTTTATTATTACGCCAACAAACGAATAAGAGGTAAGTAACGACCCATTAATTCGTAGAATTAATTCAACGAAAGAAACCGCCTATTTAATTCATGAATAAAACCACCCAATTAAATGGTGCGTTAAGAATTTAAGAAAACGCGTCAGTTGACTTTCATAATGACAGGTTTTCGCGGGTGTGTTACATAGTGGAAAAAGAAACAGTGGGGCTCGTGCGGTCCCCACCTCATAAATATCCTACCAAGAGGGTAGGATATTTTTTGATAGTACTCTATCCGTTTCAACTCATTTTAAGTGGCTTTCAAGTGGCTTCAAGTGGCTTAAGTGAAATAAAATTAAGTTTTTTGAAAAATTTATTTTTTTTCTTAACTTTAATACCCAAAATTAAAAACCACATCCGAGCAAACGCAACTCCGGAAGAGGCGTTTCTAATAAAATACTAGTGCTACGATTTCATCGGTGCCCTCAGAATTCGATTCCGGGCACCGGTTCAAAAGTTAGAAAAACCCGCTCGTCCGTTCACTGAACGTAACCGAGCCAAACATTGGAAAATGATTCTGGGCACACCGGGCCTCGAAATCAGGTGCCGTCAGAAACTGCGCTCTTGTAAAATTCCAAAGAAAATTAAGAAAAAAATTTCCTTGAAATTTACGAGTCTTTACACATATATTAGATCATAATATATTGACCATCTTATGGGATACTATAAACCTAGAAACACCTTTCAAAACTCACATCCTCTAACACCATTCCACAAAAAGATCCTAAAATATCCAATAAAAGTGATTTATAGATAATAAAGGTGAGATAATAACACCATAGTCTATAAATAACTCTATCAAAACAATGAATCATCACTGTAGAAAGTACCTATAAAGACATAGAAATGAAAAAACTTCTCTAGTAAAAGATCCTATTAGTTGTGGACACCATGGAAGAACAATAATTTATCAGTTAAAAATAATAAATTAATACAATAAATAAGTAAATAATTTGAAGCAATAGATGAGGAATACTGTAATTTGTTCCAATAATGAAAATAACTAACACACACACTGATAAAAATAATAGAAAAATCACTCAAAAAATCCAAAAAATCACCACCAAGGAAAAGTGAGATCTAGAAGATTGATGTTGAAAAGAAGAATCCTTAAAAACCAACATTATAATGAACACATGATAGATATATTAAAATTATTTTGGGAAAACCATGTAACATAGCACTATATTTGATTATAGAAAAGCCTAATAATCACACCATGAAATAATAGGGCATCCCCTATAGATGATAGATAAGACTTTATATAAAATGTATCCATATGTGAAACCAAATAATTTTATAATAGAGAAAAAATATTTACAAAAAACATACTTATATTTATTAATAAACTATTTTATAAATTATTTAAAAATTATGCTATATTTTATAAAAAGAAAATAATATAGATTTTTTAAAAAAATAAACCATTTTTTATAAATCATATTTAATGAAAAAGATATTATAAAATATACCAATATTTTATAAAAAATTAAAACACATTACATAGTTTTATAACAATCGTTATAGATTAGAAAAAACAATTGACTATTTTGATTTTTAAAATTTCAATATTATTGTTTCCTCCGTTATTTCTTTAACGTCATTTTAAGGTTTTAAGGTCATATCTATTACCATATATAGTGCAAAAAACAAAAACCTCATAAAATATACGATTAGAGGGGTATAAAATATTGAATTGGAAACAATTAAAAAAAAATTTATATCATTATCCATTAATAATATCTAACATTACCTATTTTCAATGAGATTCTGTTGTAAAAAAATGGTTTCTTGACTCTACAAGTTTTCAAGATCACCTAAAATCCCAAAATAATATGGTAGGTCAAATTTTTAATTTAAGGCATGATAACAGATCCTTTAAAAACGAAATTTTTTTTAAAGAGATAATTGGATATATTTTACATTATTATAAATCACTATTATATCCTAATGAGGTCCATGAACTCCATTAAATAGTAATCCTTCATAGAATAAAATTCATACATATATTTGTAACATTTTATTTGTTATGAATTGAGTATCTTTTAGATTTTTAAATTTGAAATATTCATAATGGAAACCTCATTAGTAAATTCAATTTCCAAATAAAATATTTTAATAGTAACATAATTTGAATATCAATATATAATTTTTCATGTGTGAAATTAAAAATGATAATCATCTTAAGATATTCAATTGAATTATATCATATATCATTATAAATTAGCATCATGGTGTGGTATAAAAAAATATGGCCTAAAAAATCAATATTTTAGTGAGTCTCCTTATTTAATAGTTTAACGTTTAATGAATATTTCCAATAATAATGACCTCATATAATACATTATGTACTCACAAGAATACATTATATATTGTGTTCCTTTAACAACATTTTGTTTCTATTGTTTTTAATTTTATATTATATTATATTAATTGAGGTTATATTACATGTTGTCTAGTTTTGAAAAATTAAATATTAAGTTTTAGATGTTTTAGGGAGTTGAACGACTTGCACATTGTTAGGAAAAAAACCTGAGATAACCATTCGATTGATTTTGTAGATGTTACGGAAAAATTTTACACATTTGGTACACAATTTGTTAAAAAATATCGAAACTTTTGGGTTATAGTTCTTCTCTAGTGCATGTTTTATGGTTGACACACAATTTATAAAACTTTTTAGCATAAACATACAAGATTATATGTTTTCATTTAATGTTGAAATTACTTTTATTCAACATTGATTTAAATGTTTTATCTCCTCCTCTCTCCTCACCTTAATTCAAAAAACCTTAGGTGTGAATATGGATATGTCAACCTTGATTATGCATTTATAGACGGATCCTCCTTCATAAGTTTCAAGAAATTTATCATGTTAACATTCCATTTTAATCCACTATCCTTCATTATTTTTTTTCAATTTCTCCAAGCTTCATCCTTCTCTTAGATCCCTATATAACATTTCAATCTATAATTTGGTTTTTAGATGGTTTTATCCTAGGGTTGTGATTATTTAAGAACTATATATAGTTTTCTTATAGACCCAATAATTTCATACAAAAATAGTATTTATTGTTATATTTATATTTAGTACACCTAAAAATATTATATCCCTAGAAAAGTAAATGTATTAGAGTACATAGAGATTAGATACATAAAAATATTATATAATTGAATAAATTCAACATCATCCAGAATGTTTTTATAAAAATGTGTCCTTCTTTTTCATAACAGAGTTCAATCCTTTTTCATATCCTAGGAAACCAAAATATAAGAAAGGGTGAGATTAGATTCTCATTAAGGATAAATATGAGGGATATTAATTGACATTATTATATAATAATAATATATGCATAATTGAATGAGAAGATGTGATTATCATAATATAATCATACCAATCAATTAAATGTTCATAATCACAAGTGATGCATAAAATAACTATATTTCCTCATTATTGTGGAAGCACAAAAGATAAATATTGACACATGACTTCAAATAATAAGAATAACAACATTAATTAAGAGGTTGGAACCACAATATGCATAGAAACCATATCAAATGAAAAATTTATTTCCATGACAATATGATTTCATCAGATTATGCATTATCCTAGGTTTCTCATTCTATAGTAGATCAATAATTTCTATCTAGTTCTTATAGAGGATCGACCACATCAACATGCTTCCCGTAATTATATCATTATAAATAATGCTTTATCTAATTAATTGAATAGATATAAAATTTTCATCGCACCACTCACATAATAAAAAATATATATATTTGTTCATGAATATAACAATATATTCATAAATTTATAATATCATATCACATTTTATGAAATGAGATTCATAATCATTACATCATTTCAACATTGCATAAATCAATGAAAAGAAAAGAATTGCATAAAATATACCTTAAATCACCATCACCATAAACCATAAAAATAATGAATTATGATTTTATCATAATATCTTATCCCATGTGAATCATAAAAAACCTTAAATGATATTTACATAGATTAAAATACCCTTAAAATTTAATTCGATCCATTTTTTTCAAACATGATAAAAGTATACTATTTTTTATAAAATTTTAACAATTTTTTCTCATAAAATATTTAAAAAAGAGTTTTTATTCAAAATAAAATGGAAAATTATTAATGAAGCATAAAATAATGTAATAAACCTGATAGTGGGAAATTCCATCCATACTATAAACACCAAAAGAAAATATTCCTTTCAAACATTGGTAAAAAATAGAAAACAAGTTGTTCTGATTTTTTTTTTAAAAATATCTTTCTAAAGAAGAGTAAATAAATTAAATGGTAGTGAAAATAAAATTACTAAAAAAATTTAATTGTATTTAATAAACTTAAAAACCCAATTTTAGTGATAATGGACATTGATGAAAAATTTAATCGACCAAAACTAAAATAAGTTGTAATTTCATTAAAAACGTTTTATTGATCATTTAAATACCAAGGAGGAAAAATAGTAATAAAAAATTTAATTTTTTGAAATTTTAAAATAAGAGGAAATTATATGGTGCTTAACATAAGAGAACTGTGTAATTTTAATCAAATTAATTTTATAATAGATAATCCTATGAAGAAATTACATTGTAACATAACCCGATACTGTTGTGGTAACTTTTAAATCCTATCCCCCTGAAAGAAATAAATTTAAATAAGAATTTAAGTAAAATAAAAATAAAGATATTAATTATGTATAATATTAAAGGGGCAGTATATGCAATATATGAAATAATCAAGTATTGAATATGACATATGTTTCATAAATTCAAATGTTAGACCAGAAACTATTACCACATTGGAAACATTCGTAACAAAACACCTTGGATTAAATAATTTGAATTGTAACATTAAATAGAATTAATAAATAAGGTTAGATGAAAAAACATGGTAAATTCACAGTATATACACTTCATAAACATAATTTTATTAATTATATAGCATGTATGTAGAAGGAATATTGAGATAAAGAACACTTACAAATTTGGTAATCATTAAATAAATGAATCATGAATGAGAGAATCATACATGAATTTATAAATAAAAGTAAATTTTATAAAAATAATCATATAATAAATTCGTGGGTCATATATACACTATATAAATGAGACAAGATGGGGAATATTGAAATGTTCTTGTAGAAATAAAAGTGATATGAGAAACTGCTACATCAAGTCATGTATCACTTCATCTGCAATCAAAACTAAAGTATACTAAATATATAATTATTTTAAATATATTCTAGGACCATATTCCAACATATAATTATTTATAATATTTACTTATAACATCTTATCACCCATTTATTAACAATTATTTATTGAAATAAAATTTCTAGGTGATAAATGATTCATTTATATTGAAATTTTCGTTTTGATGGTTCCAGTCCTTTTAATTAGATCATTCATCTATATAATATATAATTTTAATCATTTCATAAGTATCATTTTAAATAATTAGATATACATTAATTATAATTTATATAAATTAGTTTTGAAAAAATAATTACATAACTGTGTGGAGATGGTAGTATGTACGTAATCATAAATGACATTTTCACTTTCTACAAACGTAAACAAAGAATGGTAAATAATAATTAAATTTTATAGAATAATTATTACATAATAAATATATTTTATATTATTTAATTATATCTTTATTACTAGTCATGTAAATAAAAATTGAATAATGAAACACATAGCATTGTGAAGGTGGTAGTCCATACGTTCACATGAGTGACGTTATAATTTTCCAGCAGATGAGAAGGTGAAAAAATAGATAAGATATTATAAATAAAGAAGAATAAAAAATATAAAAAATATAATATATAATCATTAAATACATAATAATAACCAACCATGAAATATGGTGATAGAAAATGGATCATATCACTTCATGGAGGAGATATTCCATATGTATGCATGAATGGATACATTCATTTTCCCCTAGATGAAAAGGATGTGAATAATGGTAATAAAATAAAAATAATAAAATCCTATTATATGGGATGTAATTTTGATATTATGTTGGAATATTTATGATAGATTTGAAAGAGGTAAAAGTAGAATTCAAATGGAAAATATTAGTTAAGGTGATTACATAATCATTTAAGTACCTCCTTTGGATATCATATTAATGGTTCTAGTGATGATATATGAAGAATAGAAACACATATATACCATTTATAAGTATTTTTAGAAGAGGGTTTGTTGGGTTTTTTGACAATGTTGATCGAGAATGCATGTAGAAGAGTGGAGTGTAGGTTCCCTTTTATAAGTGAAAGAAGGGACACTCATATAATTTTTAAAATAATAAAATATTATAAAGTCACATTATGAGAAAGGGGTTCAAACATTAATTAATTTTAAATTATAGATGATATATGGCATAAATAAAATAAAAAATTTGGATATATAAAATTTTTTAAGTCATTTTAACTCTTATCTCTTTAGTTTAACTCCCAGTTAACTATTTTTCCCTTTAATCATGGTGAAACACGTTGCAATCATTAAGAGTTATAAATTTAATTATTAGATTAAAATAAGATAATAAATAGTCATTCTATTTAATTTTTCACCATTTAAAAATTCATATATCCCCTTGAATAATTTCTATTATTTTCTTAAGATATAATTAAATATAAAATACCATAAAATATCATTAATGTTATTTGTGAACTATTTATTTAATTTGGATTTAAATTTTTGAAAATGTAATATATTTCATATATATAACTATTAACCAATAATTATACATTATAATTACCAAGAAAAATCATGTTTCAACAAAATTAATCCATAAAATATTTATTTTAACGTTTTTAACATTATTTAGTAATTTTTTATACTCTTTTCACAAGCACTTTGTTAATGTTGCGTAAGAATTTATATAAACCATAAAATTACAGTATTTTTTCATGAAATTAATATAATAAAGTAATATATTAATATTCAAAATAAACCAATTTAACTGAAAATAAATTATTTGTATACCCATGATAATATATTATATTTTTTTAAAGAAAATATAGTGACAGTTTATATAATTGCATAAATTATTATTTAATTACTAATCAATGAAGAATGACAAAGAAATTTTATAATATAAATTCAAGGATGAAAATATTAAATCCCCAATAATCAAAATATTAAATTAACAATTAGGGTTATTTTAAATCCCCATTTGATAGTTTTAACCATGTTTTACCAATTTTACCCTTAAAAGGAAAAAAATAATTTCCATGTTCTCTATTCATAATGAAAAAAAGATATATTTAATAAAAAAATTAACCTCATAATTCCAATTATGTAATCCTTGTTTCGTAATTCATTTTCAATAATTGTAAGAAAACAATTTTAATATAAATTCATAAATCATAATGAAAATTAATTTTTCGGAAAATGGGTTTTAGCCTAAAATATACTTATATGAAAGTACTTGAAATATAGGATTCAAATAGAATAAATTATATTATTATAAATAAAATAGTTCATAAGTCACATTATGACCAAATTTAAATATAACAGCGCTACTAAAATACTTAATTTAATGAAATGAAATAAAAATATTTGAAAAAGTTGTTTTTTTCACCAATCGATGAAAAATCAATTTTTTAAAAAAATACAAAATTTTAATTTATTGTTAATTTCAATATGAATATTTAAAAAATAATAATTTTCTGAAATAAAATTTTAAAAAGTGGTATAAATTAATTATATTTTCAACACAAAAAATGAAATGAAATCATTTTTTAAGAATATGCAATTTTGAAACATAAACGACTTCACAGAAAATTAAGTGCTTATTTATTATTCAATAATATAAAATTATTTATTAATAATATATATATATATATATTAATTAGGTTTCCAAAACTTATACCCATTAATTCAAGGACTAGGTTATAATGGTCAAATTTAAATAAAAAAATTACAGTATATCACAATTCACTTAATCTTCGATGTTTTGTTTTATGAAATATTTTACGAATTGTATTCATTTAAAATAATTCTAATAGATTTTACTTTATCACGACATTAATAAATTTTTTCCTCCTAGTTCGGTCTCAAGTATAATTACATTTCTATTTTACACTACCTTTGTCGAAAAACCACATCATACAAAGGGGTAATAAAGCATCCATTAGAAAGGTTGAGTGCGGGATATAAAGGTTAAATGAAATAAGACATAATCATGTTTCTATATTATGATGAAATTGTTTTCATTTTAAAATATAGAAAAAAAATGTGAAAAATAATATCAAAGTACTAATATAAATACATTGAGAGCATAGTAATGATAAATTTTATGACCACAAAACCATAAATAAATGAAGGGTGAAAAGACACTAAATTAATTAGAATTGAAGGTAAAAGGGTAGTTTTTTTCATTCATGAACACTTGCCTAAAATATTTACAACATTTAACTTTTAATATATAGAACAAAATAAATTATAATTATTTTATTTTTAATCTAAATTCCATCTTTTGGTTCTTCTTTGTGAAATTTCTACATCATCTCTTACTGTATGAAAAAAATATTCCAAATGAATAATTCTTGTGTGAAGAAAAAAAAAAGTAACTTTTAATTGATCATAATATTCATAAATAATAGATAATTCATTCAAATTATCAAAAGATATTAACCAAAGTGGTTTTCACATGTTACCCAACAAGGATAAATATTTTTATAATGAAATAAAAAATTAATATCTAAAACCAAAACTATATCCCCCAAGGTTCAAAGTTGTAACACCCCAAGATTCAACAGTACATTTCCCTTTGATTAATACAATAGCTTGCGTTTTATGCAACATTGAATTTTAACACACCATGACCAATCAAACTAGCTGTTATGAATAGTAATACACATTTTTTTATACTTTATAAACATTATATATCAAAATGGAATTTTTTTTGGAATTATAAATATCGAAATTAGCTTACGGTGAATTTTTGGCATTTTTATGAAAAATTGCAACTTTTAAAAAATAGTAAAAAACCCTGCGTTATAGTTTAAAACCGAATTTTTATTAAAATATTTATTAATTTTGTTTATGTTTATTTTATGTAAAAATAGATTGATAATACCTATATTAGTTCAATTCAATTCATTAGAGCCATTTTATAACTAAATTAGACATGTAAAATTTTATTGAACTTTTTACCGTCTTTTACCCACTTTCAAGGCACATTTCAAAATTTGCATTAAACCAAATTTTACCGCTTCCATGAATTGAATTTCAAACATCCGAGAGACACGGTTAGTATCAATATTTAAAATATTGTTCAATAAGATGAAATTAATTTTTTGGTGAATAGTACCTTTGGACTTCAATTACCACATTTTAATGTAAATAGGATAATTAAAGGTAAAATGATATTATTATTACCCTAACACATGTCCTAATTCTATTTGATAAGTGAATTTTTACCAAAAACATCCTAAGGAATAATATATGATCCTTTCAGTCCAGTTGGATTAGATTAGGACTTTTATTATTATTTTATTTAAAGAAGAGTTAAAAGTGTTAAATTCATAGTTTAATAACATATCCATATTTAATATTTGGTTGTACATAACATAAATTTGACTATAAATATTCATTAGAAAGATAAAAAAATTTATTACACAATGGTATTTTATTTATAATTTTTAGACATTACATAATGAAATTTATTTATGTCACAATGATAATGTAGTAATTACCTTATTAAGGAATTCTTAAAATAATTAATATTATAAATTTAAATATTTATGTAAATTTATACTCTTGATTCAGTCCAAGAATTTCCTATAATAATATGAAATTTTAGGTTTGATTTAATGAATTTTATTTTATGTAATCATGTTGTTATGACATTCACAAAAACAAAATACCAAATAATGTCAAAATTGACATAAATGAGTTTTTAAAACAAATACTATATTATTAGTTGATATAATATTCCTAAAAATATAAATATCGGCCAAAGGACTTAGATAATATAATATATATTAATAATGAATCATTTTATGTTCTATTTGATTTTCATAGTGATATTATTAACCATATAATATAATAATACAAGAATACATGGTAAAATTTAAACTATTAAACTAACAGTTAAATATAAAATAAAAGGTTAATATGGTGACCTAAACCTATTTAAAACCTATTTATTGAAATTTATTCAACCCATCCTCACCTTATCCTAGAAATAAATCATTTTGGAGCCTTTATTATCTGAATATGATTGTATAATAAAATAATATTTTAAACATTTCTTAAAGTATCTCTCACCTCTCTTATAAAAGGGTACATCTCATTCTCTCAATATCACACCTCCCAAGCCATTTGGCATGGCCAAAACCTTCTCAACTATCCTCCCAACTACCCTCAATTTGAGATGGAGTCCTTCATTTCATCAGAATACCAACTTTTGGAGTCCTTTTGATCAACTCAAAAAGAAACACCCGAAGAAGAGGTAATAATTTAACCCCCTCCTTCAAAGTTCTTTTTTTCTTCCACTTCCTCTTTATTTGTTGATTCTATGAAAGAAAATAACTCTAGTAAATTATATATATAATTAAATTACTATAAATAGGGTATAACCATATTCATTATTATATCAATTCTATGAATTACATGTAACCGTACGAGCATACGTAAGGCTTCTAGTCTCCATGTCGTGGTCTAGTTTGTTATTCAAAATCTAAATTATTTCGATGGGTATAGTAATGAGTATAACTGATGTAAATAATAAATATAAAATTTTAAGGATTCTGTATATATGATATAACATCCAATTACGTATGATTTCACCTTAAATTGAATGATACAGTCGTCATACATACGTATAAATTAGTTTCTCCATGAACGCGATTTAATTAATTCCATATCATTACCATTCAAGAATAATTTTCATTTTATGATTAAAAAGAATTTTTAAAAAAATAATATAATTCTTGATATGAAGCAAATACATTTTATCCATAATAAACATTACTTACATAACCAATCATATAAAGGATACTGAATCAGTTAACACACGAAAGAATAATACAATTAAAATATTATTAACAAAGAAATATTTAAAGATCATATATGATATAATATTTATTTAAGTGATTATTTTATAATTTAAAAACATTGATTTAACTATTATCTATCAGGTTAACATACGTCTAAACAAAAAAAAGTATAGGGTAAGGGTTAATTCTACAATCTCCTAATTATTTGAGGATGTTTATACGTGTGCATTTGGTGGGACATCATTATCATTCACATCTGTGTTTTTAAAAATGTATTTCAAAACAATTTACTATTTTCATAGACTATATTTTATAGTCATTTATACCCTTTTGACTTTTTATATGATGTTTATAAAGTAATCAGTCCGTTATTTTCCAAACTAGGTCCTTTACAACATTTTTTCACAAAATTATGGAAATAATGTCTTTTTTACTTATACGGCTGGTGTGGCTATTTTCTGTCATTATAACACCTTAGAAGGTTCCCATACAATCTTAGAAGAATATTTTCAAAATAAAATTTTTATTTTATAATTATGTTTCTTTTAAATGATTTTAAAATATAAAGATATATATCTCTAAAAAAAGATTTGATTTCATCTATGTCAACATCTTTTGATAAATTTTACACTTTTTTGAAGTTGATTTATTATGATACAATATTTTATATTTAATTTAACATTTCTTGATTTGTTTGAATATGGATGTGTTATTTTTATACCATTCATGGTTTATGATTAATGAATTAAAATTTCATATGCTAGTTTTAATACAAATGTTTATGTTATGTTTCATCCTTTTCATAAGTGGAATGTATTGGACTAATTAAGTGACAGGTCAAGCCTGTTATAGCTCCTCGATTCATTGGTAGGTCTCATGAGACAAACTAGTGTCTCATTATAAGACCTTGAAAAAAATTATTATTTATAGTCTTCTCATGAGGCCTTGACTATGTGGTTATGATGTGTGGCATTATGAATTCCATCATTTTGAAAAGGGATATTGATAATGCATGTGATTATTTGACTTTTAGAATATCCATGTGAATAAGTAAATGGAATTATTTGATTCATCATTGCCCCATTATTCTCAAGTTTATGTTTAAAAGGCTTATGTTTTAGTCTTATAAATTGCCTTAAATATTTTTTCTTATTTATGAAAGATTCTGCTATATTGTTATCCTTATTGAGCATCTATGCTCACCCCTTTCCTATTTTTTATTTTTTAAAAGATGCGAAGAATTATTTTATGATTTACCTGCTGGAATCAGATATGTCACATGAATGTTGTCAATAGATCCAATTGTTTTTTTATCATTTTATAATTTATGTAAAACTTTTGAATATAACTAGGACTTTCCTGTATAATAATCTGATCAGATTTTCCAGATTTGATGCCTCGTTATAATTCCAATATTTTTTAATAATTCACCAAATATGGGTAACTCGTGTTGGGGCATTATAGTTGGTATTATAAAAATTTTATTACAAACCTTGGATAAAAAATTAAAAAAAACTATAATTAGATAACATTACCCTTAGATAGACATTGAGGATTAGTATAATATAACTTCCATGAATTTTGGTAATGTAGATATTTTTTGTATTATCCACGAAATATGTCCCTGTTTGGATAAAAGCTGGTAGATCCGGATCTGGCATAGATGTACCTAGGATTGAAAAATCTGCCAAAAAGTTTCAGTCTTGACATGGGTTATCCTGGTACCCAACAACGGGGCTTGTATCACTCTTGGTAACTTCACTCCTAGGGGATATTCTTAGGGTAATTCAAAATTTCCTTACAAACCATTATAAAAAATTTATAAGTATATACCTCCTCAAATACTTTTTTTATGATTATGGATTATATCGATAAACTGTTCAGTTTATGTTATGTGTTTTACAAGATTGGAGTTATGTATTCTGATTCACAAATTAATCTACTATTTTCCATTATTTAGAAATTGTGCCTAGTGGAAGAATGGAAACTGTATCAATACACGTAATCTATATAAGGATTGCCCTCCTAGTCAAAATAATTATAGTGGTGATGGTGATTCAACTGGTACTGATCAGATTATCACCATATAAGGACAACTCACTCAGGTTATTAATAATAAAATTAACTGTATGGAGCACCCTAATCTAAAACATGGAGGATCAATGATAGACCGATTCATGAGACAAAATCCATTAATGTTTAATGGGACTACAAATCCATTTCTAGCTGAGCAGTGGATATGTTTCTTTGAGAAAATATTCCATGCTTTGGGGAGTAGCGAATGGGTAATGCTTTTTAGGGAAGTTTATCATCTCACACCAGATGCAGATCAATGATGATCATTAATTCAAAACAAATAGGAGGATTTAGAAGTATCAAATATGGAATGGAGGGAGTTTGATGAGTTTTTCTTAGAAAAATACTTTCCTCATGACCATCAAGAAAATATTAGAAGTCAATTTCTGAGTCTGACACAAAAGAGGATTAGAATGTTACAATGTATGAGGCTAACATTAGATGTTTATAAAGGAATACAGTAGATTATATACATAACCCAAAGAGTAAGATTGATCGATTCATTGATTGGTTAAAACAATTTCTCTATTGATAATTTGTCTCACAATCCTTCTCGTTGTACGAAGATATGGTCCCATGTTCTATCAAGACAGAAAATGAATTCTCAAAGTCTTATGACTTTAAAGAAAAGAAAGAGATGAAGAGATCTACTAAAAACTCTAGAAATGGAATTAATAGGAAGAATGGAAATGTTTAATATCCATCCAGCTGTAAATTATTTATGAAACACCCTGGTACATTCCTAAAGAGAATGAGAGTATGTTACATGTGTGGTGAAAATTGCCACCATGCTCATTATAGCAAAGAAAATAATGTGCCTGTAAATGTTGAATGCTAAAATTATAGGGAAATGGTGCATTATGAAATCAATGTCCTAATCTATAAAGAAACATACATTTAAAAAATACAAGGGAGCAAGGATGAGTTTATACGATCACTACTGCTGAGGTTGAAGATCCGAAAGATGTGGTGGCAGGTAATTTAATGATTTCCTCAAGTTTAGACAATTCTTTATTTGATTCTGGATCATTGTATTGTTCGATATCTTCTAATTTTTCTATGAAAAATAGATATATCCTATTTGATTTAATAAGGGAGTTGGGAGTCCGAACTTTTAAGGGATGTATCATTGCAACAATGTTTTTTGAATCAGTTCCCATTAGGGCATATAATTTTTCTTTATCTGTTGATCTCATCATCATACACATGATTTAATGTGATATAATCCTAGAAATGGAGTAGATTTTAGACCATGATTCCAAAATATAGTGTAAGAAGAAGGAGTTTATAATTTTCTATGGTGACAATGAGTACCTTATCAATAGAGCATAAACGTCACCACCTGATTCTTTTCAAGATCCACCTGAGTAGCTCTACTAAATTAATTTATATGGGAGGAAGAGAATTAAATAACTATGAGTGAGAAAAATAATTTTCAAATATAATATGTACCTATTTTTTAAGAATATGTTGATGTGTTTGAAGAGGATTTACCTGGAAATCCTTCAGAATAAAAACATTAGTTTCCATTGATTTATCTATTGGTTCATGGCCCATATTAAAGACCCCTTATAGAATGACCACTATATAATTATTGTAACTAAATAAAAAATAGAGGAATTGAGTAATAAAGTATTTATTCTCCCTTTTATTTCTCCCTGGGGAGCCCCTGTTCTTTTTATAATGAAGAAAGATGGATCTATGAGGTTTTGCATTGAATACAGTGAGATCAATGCAATAATAATAAAGAACTAGTATACCCTACCTCGCATTGAGGATTAAATCAACCAACTTCATGGAGCTCAATATTTTTCAAGGATTTAAAATTGATCTGCATATCATCCGTTGTCTATGAAGAAGGATGAAATTCTGAAAACAATATTTAGAACAAGGTACGGGCATTATGAGTTTACAGTAATACCTTTTGGACTGACAAATTCACCCTTTGTTTTCATGGATCTAATGAATAGAGTTTTAAAACTATATATTGATGAATTTTTAGAGGTATTAATTGATGATATATTGGTATACTAAAAAATCTATGAAGATCCTGATAATCACATTCGCACTATTCTAAAAACCCTCGGAAGAAATGAATTTTATGGGAAGTTTAGAATTTTTGAATTATAGCATCCAAATTTTTTTTCATGGCTATATTGTCTATGAGGACAGAATCATTGTTGATCCTATTAAGAAAAAAGAAATAAAAAAGGGCCAGCACTGATGATTATAACTAACGTACATAATTTTATAGGTTCAGCAGTTTATTATCTGTACTTCGTCCATAATATTTCATAATTGGCTAACCAATTAACCAAGATCACACGTAAAGGGGTTTAATTTTTTGGTCAAAAGAGTGTGAATAAGGTTTTGAATAACTAAAGATAATATGATTCAATGATATTATATTGTCTATACCATCACGGTATGATGGGTTTTTTATTTATAGTGATTCTTAAAAGAAAGGAATTGGTTGTGTCCTTATGCATAATGATAGAGTTATTGCCTATTCATCACGATAGAAAAAATTTAATGAAAAGAACTATCCAAATCATGATAGTGATTTAGCAGTTGTAATCATTGCTTTAATGATGTGGATACACTATCTTTATTGTGAAAAATGTGAGATATATACCAATCACAATATCTTAAGGTATATTTTTACAAAAAAAACTAAACAAGAGCCAACGGTGATTGCTCGAACTAGTCAAGGATTATGATTGCATTATAAACTACCACCCATGGAAGGAAAATAAGGCGGATGATTCTTTGACTAGATAGGATCATGGAGTTTTGAACAAGTTGAGAGTTGAAAGAGGTCATATGTTCATGGATATAGTAAAAATCGATATGGGAATAATCATGGAAGGTGAAACATCAATAATTTTTCAAATGGTTTCTAAACCATCTTTACTAGAAAGAAAAAAAAGTTCCCCGAAAAATGATGAGGATTTTCAAAATAAAATTAATGATTTGAATGATGGGAGATTTATCGACATCATATATGAAAATGGGATTTTTGAAATTTGGGAAGAGACTTTGTGTTGCTAATATACCTGATCTAAAAACAGAATTGTTGGAAGATGCTCATAACTCCAATTTCTTTATACACCAGGTAGCACTATGATGTATAGAGATTTGAGGGAAGATTTTTTGTTGGATAACATGAAGAGGAATATTGGTGATTATGTGTCAAGATATATGACATGAAAACTGGTAAATTCAGGATGACAACATCCAATAGAATCTATGAAACCTCTTCCCATAACTGAGTGGAAATGGGATCATATTGCGATGGACATTTTCAATAGACTACCAAAGAATCCTAGAAGAAATGATGAAATATGGGTAATTGTTGACCATCATACCAAGTCAAAACATTTTCTTACTATAAGAGGTGATAAACCACTTAAACATTTTGCAGGACTATATATATATTTATATGATGTTGTAAGACATTATGGAGTACCTCTATAGATTGTTTCTGATTGTGATCCCCTTTTTACAGCAAGATTCTGGAAAAGTCTTTAGAAGGCCTTGGATACTGAACTTCGTTTGAGCACTTCCTACCACCCTCAAACTGATAGACAATCAGAATAGACTCTTCAAACCTTATGTGACTTGTTGAGAACATACTCACATTACATTCATGGTATGTGGGATCAATATTAACCCCAAGTAGAATTTTATTATAACAATAACTTTCATTTAAGTATTCAGATGGCACCATATGTAGTTTTATATGGAAAGAGATGACACACACCAACTTGTTGGAATTATGTTGGTGAAATAAAATTTTTAGCCCTAGAACCTATTGAGGAAACAATGGAAAAGGTAAAGGTTATCCAAACCCACATCAAAGCATCTCATTGAAGGAAAAAGAGCTACACCAATAACTGAAGGAATGATTTGGAATTGTAAGTAAGAGATCACATTTTCTTGAATGTATATCAATGGAAGTGTGTTATACATTTTGGTAAGAATGGTAAATTGAGTCCCAGGTACATCAGTCCTTTTGAAATTCTAGAACGAATTGGTGTTGCAGAATATCGTTTGGGATTTCCGCCAAGTCTATCCAAAGTTCATGATGTGTTCCACGTATCACTGTTGAGAAAATACATGTCTGACCCAATGCATATACTCACCTATGAGGAAATTAAACTCTAAATTGATTTGTCTTAGTGTGAAGAGCTTTTCAAGATTCTTTATATAGGAGAATGAGTGTTGAGAAACCGAATGAATCGTCTGGTAAAAGATCTATTGAGAAATCATAAGATGGAAGAGGTAGTATGGGAACCTGAGGAATATGTGATGATGAACCATCCAAATATTTTTAGGCAGTAATATTCAAGAAATTTTGAGGGAAAAATTATTTGAAGGATGAGAGAATGTAACACTGCTATCTTCTATGGTACGTTTCCCTTTGAATAGTACAATAGCTTGCATTGTACACAACTTGGTGTTTTAACATACCACGACCAATCAAACTAGCTGTTATGAATAGTAATACCTATTTTTTGAAATTTTAAAAATTTTATTTTTCAAAAAGGACCTCATTTTTGAATTCAGAATATCAAAATTAGATTAGGGTGAATTTTTTGTACTTTTCTGAAAAACATTCAATTTTTGATGAATAGTGAAAAACGCTATTATTATTTAAAACTGAATTTTTATTTGAATAATTATTTATTTTATTTAATTTTATTTTTAGGGAAAATAGATAAATAATACCTAGATTAGTTCTTGGAAATTAATTGGAGTCATTTTATAATAAAATTATATATATAATTTTATTGAACTTTTAACCGCCTTCTACCCACCTTCTAAGCACGTTATGAAATTTGAATAAAATGTAATCTTACCACTTCTTTAAATTTAATTTAAAAATCCAAATGAGACACGATTAATATTAGTATATAAAATTTGGGTCAATAAGATGAAAATATTTTTTTTGAATAGTTTCTTTTGACTTTTATTTACAACAGTTAAATGTAAATATGGTAATTAAAGGTGAAAATTATATTATTATTACCCAACCACATGTCCTAATTCTATATTATATGTGTATTTAGACCAGAAAACAACCATAGGAATATAATATGATCCTTTTGGTCCACTTTTATTAGATTAGTACATTTTTTATTATTTTATTTAACGAAGAGTTAAAAGAGTAAAATTGAATATTTAATAACTAATCCAATTTTAATATAGGGTTATAAAAAAGATAAAATATAGTATAAATATTCATTAGACAGAAAAAAATATTTATTACATAATGTTATTTTATTTATAAATTTTAGACATTACATATAAAAATTTATTTATGACACATTGATGATCCAGTAATCACCTTATTAATGAATGATTAAAATAATTGATATTATTAATATCAAAATAAACGTACATTGAAACTTTTGATGAATTACTCGAATTTACTAGCATAATATGACTATTTATGGTTGGTTCAATGAATTTTATTCTATGTAATCTTGCTATTATGACTTTCACAAAAAATAAATACCAAATTTGGTCAAAATTGACATAAATGAGTTTTTAAAACAAATACCCTTTTATTAAATTATATAATATTCCTAAATCTGACGTTTGGATAAAAGACTTATATAAAGTTATATATTTTAATAATTAAAAACATGGGGTTACTTGGAATTTTATTGTAATATTATTAACCATATAATATAATAATACAGGAATACATGATAAAAGTTAAACTATTTAACCAAGAGTTAAATCTAAATGATATGGTTAACATGATTAACTAAACCTATCTAAAACCTTTTGGATGAGATTTGTTTGACCCATAACCACCATATAATCGAAATAAATAACTTGGAGCAATTATAAAGCGAATATTATTGTATAATAAAATACTTTTTCAAGGTTTTCCTGAAGTAACCCTCATCTCTCTTATAAAAGGGTACTCCCCTTCCCTCAAAATCACACCTCCAAAGCCATTTGGTTCTATCAAACCTGCTCAAATATCCTCCCAAATACCTTCAATTCGACCAATAGGCCTATTTTTGAACATAATTCCAACCTAAGGAGACCTTTTGATCAACTAAATATGAAACACTCGAAGAAGAGATAATAATTTAACCACATCTTTCAATGTTTTTTCTTCTTACACTTCCTCTTTGATTGGTTTTCAATAAAAAAAATAAAACCGTTATCTTATACAGACTATGATGTTATTTTAAATATGTTACAACTATAGTCATTATTATATCCATCCTATGAATGATAGTTTACCATACATGCGTATGTATGGCATACCGTCTCCACGTCGTGGTGTAGTTAGATATTGAAACATTTCATTATATGGATGGGTATAATAATGAGTGTAAATGATGTAAATAATAAATATAACATGTTAATAATTATTTATATATTATAAATCATCCAATTACATACTATTTTACCTTTAATTTAATTATATTATCGCTCTTTCCTAGGTACCGATTACCGTCTCCACGAACACGATGAACTTCATACCCCATCATAACCATTCAAGAATATTTTTCATTTTATGGTTAAAAATAATGTTTAAGTACAAAATATCATGCTGTATATGAATCAAATACATCCTATCCATAACAAAAATTACTTACGTAACCAATCATATAAAGGAAAACGAATCAGTTAACACCTGAAAAAATGATATTACAAAAACATTATTAACAAATAAATATTAGAAGATCATATATGATATCATATTTATGTATGTGGTTATTTTATAATATAATAAGAATGATTTAACTATTATACAAGAGATTAAAATTCCCCTAACCAAGGAAACTTACGAGAAAAGTGTTAATTCTACAATCACATCATTATCTGAGGTTGTTTATACGTGAGTATCTAAGGGGACCTCTTTATCATCCACATCCATGTTTCTTAAAAATGTATTTCAAAACATTTTTTCTATTTACTAGACTATGGGATAGATTCATCTATAATATTTTTTGACTTTTGATATTATTTTTATATAGTAATATTTCTATTATTTTCCTAATAAGTTCCATTACGACCTTTTGGAAATAATTATGGAATTTTTTTTAACTTATACGGTGGGTGCAACTATTATCTATCATTATAACACCTTTGAAGAATCCCTTACAAGGTTATATGATTATTTTCAAAATTAAAGTTTTTTTATAATAATGTGACTTTTAAATGATTTCAAAATAGAAAGAGATAATTCTCTCAAATATCTTTTATTTTATCTATGTCATCATCCTTTGATGAATTTTTCACTTGTTTGAAGATGATTTATTATGATACAATCTTCCATATTGTATTGAAGGTTTTCTGATATGTTTAACTGTAGATGTGTTATTTTTATACCATTAATGGTTTATGGTTAAAGTATTAACATCTCATATGATTGTTTTAATATTAATGTTTATGTTATGCTTCATCCTTTTTATATGAGGAATGCATTGGACATAGTAAGTGACAGGTGGAGCCCGTTATAGCTCATCGATGCATTGGTATGTCAAATAAGGAAAACTAGTTTCTTGGAACAAGGCCATGAAAAAATCTTATTTGTAGTCTTGGAATGAGGCCTTAACTACGTGGTTACAAAGTCTGGCATTATGCATTCCATCATTATGAAATTGCCTATTGATATTGCATGTGAGTATTCGACTAGTAGAATATCCATGTGAATAAATAAATGGAATTATTTGATTTAACTTTTCCATATTATACTAGAGTTTATTTTTAAAAGTATTGTGTTTTATTTTTATACATTTCCTTAATGTTTGTGAATATTTATGAAACCTTACACTATATTATAATCCTTACTAAGCATCTGAGATCACCCCTTTGATCTGTTTTATTTTTCTTAGGATATAAAGAAGTATTTTATGATTAACCTGTAGGAATAATATATGGAATATGAATGTTGTCAATGGAGATAATTTTTTGGTGTTTTTCATTTTATAATGTAATGTAACACTTATGAATGTATCTAATACTTCCAAGTATACAAAATTGATCAGACCTTCGGGATTTGATCTCTTGTGTTCCTTCCAATATTATGAAATAATGCACCGACTTTAGGTCATTGGGGTTGGTGTGTTACAAAAATAAACCATTAAATATTTATTTAACATTAAGTCTCTAAAATACAACAGTATAAATTCTAAAAAATATAAATAAAGTCACTAGATTTATATTATTAATTTATATTATACCCTATACAAAATAATGTCACTTATAATAGTAAATATCAAACATATGATTACCGTGATCATGTATTCACTAAAAACATGTTCATAACTAGAATAAATAGGAAATCTCATTTAAAATATATATTATTCCAAAAATTAACTCTATCCATCTTTATTAAATAAAATCATAGAATAATGAAAATATTCTATATATGGAAAAATTGAAACAAACATCATAAAATTTTATAGAGATTTTTTTATCAAATCAATTATCAATTTCTTGGCCACCAATACTATCAAATTTACATTAGAAATATCAATCATGTATTAATCATAACGAAACACAAGGCATATATTAAGTGATATATATTACTTAATCATGTTTTTTCTAAATAAATATTACCTTCAATCCAATTAACAATAATAGGTTATCGGTACCAGTCAAAATATATTTTCAAATCCTTAAGAAAAAAATATTTGTCAACTCCAAAAACATAAAATCTTCTATACACCCACTTCAATTAGTGTAATAGATCATACCCTTCAATTTTTTGGACAAAACCCTTAGATTAAAGAACAAAATGAGATCATTTGAAGTTCCCCATGCATAATACAATCATCTTTTAATGGTATACTATGATATACATTATTTACCTTCATTAAAATTTTCTTTCTTACTTAAAAATTAGTTACATTATGGCATTATATTCAACATATAAATCTTGTTCCATTGTGAGATTCCCTTGATTGATTCTTCCAATATTATCAACAAACAATAATATGAATCTTCATTACTCCATGATATTTGAATGTCTTGTCATGACATGTCAATTTGATTGTATTTGTAAAAATGATTTATAGTATATGAAAGACAATAGGTTATATCTAATGGAGTGTTTATAGGTTTAGAGTGTGTATTCTCTAAAAAAATTAATACAATATGGTGGTTGTTTTGAAAACAATTTAAAGAAAATAACTTAATTTAAATAATTTATTCATTTAACAACTAATTATATTTAGATAAATGTGATAAAAATGGTCCATTGTGAGTTCCCTAAAAACATATAATGTTCAAAACAAATAGAGTTTAATTTAGGATTGATGTATGTATTATGTTGAATAAATTTGGAATCCAGATTTATTCCCATGATTTTATAGCAAAGCACATTGAACAATAACTTGACATATAAACCATATAAAAAAGGTCCATATCTCTATCATGACATAATAACATCCAAATAATATTGATATCTAAAATAATTAGGGAAAAAGGATTTGTGTGTTTCCTAATTGGAACAACACTTGTCACACATTGGAGACATCACACTGATCAATTAAAAGTAAAGGGCATTTCATCTGATTAAATAAATCAACTCATTCAAAAAAGATTCAAAGTAATATAATTCTAAATGAAATGTTTTAAAACCTAAAATATATAAAATTTGTAGTATAAAATGTTTTATAACTCCCTTTACAATAGTGGTAGCTCTCTCACAACAACCGCCCACCATTTATCCCAACATAAGGAGGGGGGAAGTCGGGAGGATCTCCTTATTTATTTTAGTTCTCTCTATGGGGATAGGGTGATCTAGAACCTCCAACGGGATGATTGGAATATTATTGAACTAAAAATGGCAGAATTTCACTCCTTGATCTAATATATAAATGAGGTTTCCATGGTTTCTTTTTATAGCTAAATGGGAAGTGGTTTTGGGAACATAGTTTTCAAGATAACAATTTTCTCTCATTTTTAGACAAGTAAAAGTCCATTAAATGACTTGGGAAAAAAAGTAGAGTTGTTTCTATTCCTTTTTACTATCTTCTTATCAAATATGTCAGCCAATGAACAGTTGTATTGGGATATATTGTCAAAATATGAAACATAACTATTGAATTAAATTAGATTATATACCTTGGTTTGATTGGTTCATATGCCCCCCATAATATTTGATTTGGGAATTTTTCTCAATATTAGTTGTATTACATGAGTTTTTGGAGCATCCCATAAAATTTCAGCCCATTTATAGGCATGAATATCTTGAAATTTATAAAACGGTGGACATGATTCCTTGGGCTTCAATACAGTTTTTCATATTTTCACTCTAGATCATCTACAAGGCTTCCAAATTTCTTCATCCTAGAATGAAATTATCAAAATAATAATAATTTTCCTTTTCACAAGGATAAATATTAATTAAAATAATAATACATGAAGTGAAATTTGATTTTATATTAGGAATTTATAATAAAAAATCACTTTAATACATTGTTGTAAGGGTGAAATATAATAGTGAATCATTGTGTGATCACATCCCCACACTAAAAAATATTCACTGCTAGGATGATTCACCTATAAAAAAAATTATGCATGGAGATATACTCAACGTCATGAATATTTAACATTCAATGAAAATTTAACTCCAGATATAATTGTGATCAAAGAAAAAAATCACACCGATGAGTTATACAAAGTGATCATAGAAAAGGACATCTCAAAAATTGTATTAGAATTTAATTCCAAGAGATTCATGATACCAATCAAATAAAACAATTCAAAAGTTAATCATCTCATTGATTCTGTAGGTGTGTGTGTGTGTGACAACCATTTTATGTTATTCTTTCCAATCTCTACCATGTAAATATAAGTTATTTTAAAAAAATTCATCTTACATGATTCATTCCACCAAACATGACCTATATCAATTTTAATCAAATTTCAAGACCAACTCAGTTAATAATTCCTAGAAGTCAAACCATAATCCCCTGACCAAGATATCCCCATATGTTTTACATTTAATCAACCCCTTTAGTGTTAGTTTTTTTGGTTTGTTTTTTGTATTTTTTATCAGGGTGTACAAGAGTCAGATACTAGGTACACACACGGAGTTGAATATAGTATATTAATGAAATAGTTCAGATAATGAATGACCATATATAAAAATAATTTTCAAAAGTATATACAAATTAACCTCACTTATATTTACCTTCTATTATGTATTAAATTTTCACACATCATGTGTGGTTGCAATGATGGGTTGAGAAATTCAGTGAGACCATTCTCCCTTAAATTATTCACACAAATGGTACGATTCTTCCAAACGGTTCCAAAATGATACAACCATTTATATCATTGAAAAACAACCAAATTTGAAGATATATCCACATCATAGTATTAAATTCTTGGTGAAATGAACATTTCATCATATTTTTTTAAATTTTGAATCTATATGAAATATTTAAATCCCTCATGCATTTTAAATAACATCAATGATTAAGATGGAATCATTTCCCATGATGAAGTGGGAATAAAAAAAGTAACATTCCAGTACAGAAGGGATGGGTAAATAGGGGTCAAGTAACAATACAATCCCACAAGACAAAAAGGGAATAAGAAGAAAGATTTTGGAAATTCCTATCTAAACTAGGAATGTAATCATACCTCCACACCTAGATCATATAGTGTCATCACAATAAAAACTGAATTGGGGGAGGAAGGTTAAATCATGTGGAGTGTTATTGGTAAGATGTTTCTTGAACATGGACGTTGTCCATTGAAGACTCTGTAAGGGATTCGTTGAAGTGATTAATCCATTTCCCATTGATAGTAATGGTTTTTCTAGTTTCATCATTTTGAACTTGAAAAATACTAATTGGATAAACCTTAGTGATCATGCATGGACCAATCCAGCAGGAAATAATCTTACCTTGATGAAACATTAGCCATGCATAGTAAATGATGACCGTCTTTCTAATGTGGAATTGACGATGAAGGATGATACAGTCATGGATTCATTGAAGTGATTAATCCATTACCAATTGATTGTAAAGGTTTGTCCAGTTTCATCATTTTGAACCTTAAAAATAATAAATGGATAAACATTAGTGATCGTGTATGGACCAAACCAGCAGGAAAGAATCTTACCTTGATGAAACATTTTCCATGCATTGTAAATGATGACCTTCAGCCCAATGTGGAATTGACGATGAAGGATGATACCGTTATGGGAAGCCTTCCTTCACTCCTTATAAATCTATTAGTTCTCGTATGAATCTCTTCCCATTTCATTTTTCTCCTAAATCTGTAACTTCCTTTGATCACCAACACCATAAAGATTAAAATTTCATTGTTTGACGGCTTAGTATGCCTAGTTCTCTATCTTAAAAGAGAGGTGACAAATCTTTCTTAACACTAGTTGATATGGTGACATTCCAATAGGAGTTTGGAATGAAGTACGGTAAGCCTATAGTGAATGGTTGAGCGTAAGACTCCAATATTTTCTATTAGGATGAACCATTTTTTCAATAATCTATTGTAACTCTGTATTCGAAACCTCAACTTGAAAATTAGTCTATGGGTGATAAGATTTAGAAACTCGATTCTCGACCCCAGACCGATGAAAAATAGATAACATTTTTTGGTTGTAGAAATGAGTACCCTAATAACTAATTATGAACCATGGAAATCCAAACCTATAAAAAATTTGAGTTCTGAGAAATTCCAAAATTTTATTGGAATCATTATCCCTTATGGTGTTTTATTCCACAAATTTGGACATATAATCAACTTCCAGAAGAATGAACAAGTTCCCAAATGAATTGAGGAATGGTCCCAAAAAGTGAATGCCCCAAAAATCCGAAATTTTATAGAATTGTGATGGTTGTTTTGGAATTTTATTTCTTTTAGATAAAATCCCAATTAATTGAGAGTGAGGAAATGATTTATATAAATAATCAGCAATCTAGAAATAATGTAGGATAAAGAGACCAGAATCTAGGACCATAAAAGGAGTTCGTTGGTGACCGAAATGGACCCCACAAGAAAGATTTTGGATGAAATAAAGATGGAATGAATCTTTCTATCCAAAACACTAAGTACGTGATCCCTACATGTTCTCCAAAGTTATGGGACATCCCAAATGTACCATCAAGATCCATGTTTTAGATGGTCGTCCTTGTTTCTCTTTTAAATCATTTTGAATCTATGATTCTAGCAAATAATTTATATTTTCACCATAATAAGTAATATCATCTTACACTAAGTAAAATTTCTCATTAAAAATTTTCATTTATAAGAATATATGGGGATGATGCAATGTCAGATGATGGGAGGATCCTACTGATATGGTCAACCACTATATTCTAGGGTTATTTTTTTCTCTAATTTCTACATTGAATTCCTAAAGGAGGAGAATCTATCAAATGAGACATTGTTTGGATTCTTGTGTCTTAATAAGATACCTAAGTGGTTCATGGTCTGATAACACAATGAATTTGGACACCAAAATGTATGAACATAAATTATTCAAGGAAAACATAATGGCCATGAATTGTTTTTTAGTTGTGGTGTAGTTTGATTGGGAGGGGTCTAGTGTACATGAGAGATAGACAATGACATGTGAATCATGATCAACCCATTGTGATAAGACATCCCCAACTGCATAGGTAAAGGCAACACACATGTGATTAAATGTTAATTCCCATCAAGGTGGTTGAATTTGAAGGGGTGATGTGATAATCCATTTCAATTTATTAAATTCTTCCTCACCTTCGTGATCAAACAAATTATTTTTCTTTATGGAGTAATTTAGAGAGGGGGAGTGGAGTCTTACTAATTTCATGAATGAAATGATGGTAAAATCCATCATGGCCTAGGATAGACTGCACATATCACACATTTTTTGAGAATGGTACGGAAGACATGAAATCAACTTCCGATTTTTCAACATGAATATTATCCCCCGAAATGACATGTCCTAATACTATACCTTATCGCACCATGAAATGGAATTTATAGTAATTTAATATATGATAATTTCCAATATAGTGACATAAGATAAAACCTAAACTAAATAAACATTCATCAATGGAGGATCCATACATAGTGAAATCATCCATGAATACTTCTATTCAATTCTCCAGGTAATCCAAAAAAATAATAACCACGTAGTTTTCGGAAAGTACTTAGAGAATTGCACTGACCAAATGATATCCACTTATATAAAAATGTTCCAATGGGTAAAGTGAAGGCTGTATTTTACTGATCCTTGGGGAAATATGGATCTAAAAGTATCCAGAATCCCATTAAGAAAACAAAAATTGTACTTCCCTGCTTGCCTCTCTAGAATTTGTTCAATGTACGAAAATGGGGAATGGTCCTTACTAGTGTGTCGGTTTAGTCAAAAATAGTATATGCAGACACGGAAACTATTTTGAACATGAGTTAAAACAAATTCATTTTTTTCATTTTTAATTACTATTAGAATAGTTTTTTTAGAAAACCCCTTTTATTAGAGTAACCCATTGGTAGTCAGATATGGGGTAAATGTTTCCAGCATCCAATAATTTTGTTACATAATTTTTTACAATATCTAGGAGGTTTGGGTTCAATCAAAATTATGACTATCTCACTGGTTTATACATATAATTTAACAATATATAATGTCTGAATAATGATGGTATAAAACTAAGAATTCATGAAATTGTCCATTGTAATGATTTCTTATACTCCCATAAAATTTCAAGTAGTCACAATTCATGTTAAGGAGGGAGTGAACTAGAAACGACGACCTGAAACCTGTCTCCATTCTCAAGATAGGAATATTTTAATTCATGTGGTGGTTTTTTTAGTTCCAATTCAAGGGTTAATTAGATTTATGGGAGTGCGTGTGAACGTAAGAGGTCACTATTCTCATCTAACTAATCAATGGTATCATCCTCATATGAGTAATGAGATTTTACAATATCAGTTGTATTATCGATGGTCATTTTATCCTCAGTGTTCATGAAATCATAAATTAACAAATATACATGACATTTATCTTCAATGGTATAACATTATATACATGATTCATTTTATAGAATTTCAATAAATTATGAGAACTCAGACATGGGACGAGGGGAATGAAAGGATGTTCAATAGGGGAATGGAGTACATCAATTGAAATAACAGAGATAGTGGACATTTTTTCTAATGGGTGATTCATAGAATTATGGACATTGAAGTGGAAAATTTCACCACCAAAATCTTGATATAATGTACCATTTTGACATTAATTATGGTTTTATAAGTATTCAAGAAAGGCCTCCCAATTATAGTAAGGGAATGTCTATTCATAAAATCATATTCCAATTTATGAAAATAAATATTAGTTGGAAAAATTAATATTTTCACCCTCACACAAAAATACTCTAACATACCAAAGGGGTGTATGGTACTCTGATTTTCTAGTTGAACAACACTTACAGTGGGTTTCAGTTCCCCAACCTACAATGAAGTGTAAATAGACTTAGAAAACACATTTATAGAAGCACTAATATTAGGAATATAATCAATAAAAGAATATTTCCCTATAGTTCACATAATTTATAACGTTCTGGGATCATTGAATTTTGTGTGATGTTATGGATATGTCAATACTGAGATATTCCTCCCAAAACTCACCTTCTCATCAACTCATTGTCACCTTATTTATGTACACATATCCTTCAAAAAACATTACATATCTTGGAATTTTCTTTACGACATCAATCAAATAAAATTTAACCTGCACTTTTTTGAATGTTTTAAAAATTTACTTATAATGTTACATTTTTTTTAACTGGTTGGGTGGCCCTTTGGATAAATGTAATAAAAATGGTTGGGATAGGTGACTCATCAACAAAAACTCTTTCCTTTGGATGATTTTCTCTTAGTACATCTGTTTTAAACATTTTGACAAATTTTAATGGTTTGGATGGTGTTTTCCTCAAAATGTTATAACTCTAAAGGAGGGGTCATTTTGTTTTTAAGTTGAGTTCCTCTTATGAGGGTGGAATCACTTACATTTTCCTTATCACTAAGGATGACTTGTGGTTGAGAGGGTTGTTTACCCGACCCATGACATTGGAATTTCTTGAAAGTGTTGGATAGTTTGCCTAATTGGGGTTTTTAGGCCTTAAATTGTATCTTGGGTGGTTTTTTGTAATTGGAGATTATTGGAAGCCATTTTATTTATAATGTATTTTAGGATAGGTTTGTGTTTTTGAGGGGTTTTTGGAAATACCTCTAGAATGCTTGGGGTTTTCTAGGTGGTGGTGGATTTCTACGCATCCATGGTTGTTGAAGTTGGTTTGAATACCCACTTTTATATAATCTTGGTTTTCCTTCCACCGAGAGTTGGATAGATAATAAAGTTCTTTCCTAATGGGTTGGTTATAGGGGAAACCTAGAAAGATTGTCTCACAACTCTCAGATTCTTATCTCAGTTGAGGGAATTTGTTATAATAGTGGGTATCAGATGAAAATATTCCATAGTGGACAGGGGGAGGAGATTCAGAGTTCCTTTGGGAATAATCTTGTTTTTGAAGAAGGTTAATTACCACTTTGAACTTCATGTCCACGTTCATCTTGAATTTGATTGATTTCACCTCATGGAATCTTCTAATGGGTACATTAGACAGTGAATTGAATTGCTATATGTAATGCACCATGTACTCAATCAGGGTTCTTGTAGAAATTGGAGTGATATCGACTAGCCCACCACTAGTAGCAACATTATTCATGTTTTGATCAATAGTAATTAAACTTTCATAAATGTATTGTATTAAAAGTTGATAACTTATTTGGTGGTGTGGGAAACTTAAAATAATTCTTTTAAATATTTCAGAATATTCATGAAATTTTCCCATTTTGATTGTCTTGTACCTCATATTTCATTCCATATATTTTTAGTTCTAGAGGACGGGAGTAATTATTCAAGAAAAATGGGTTTATTATTTTCTCAACCACTAATTAGTGAATTAACATAGTATAGAAACTATTTTTTAGTATCTTCAAATGAAAAAAGGAATGATCATAGATTTAATTGATCTTCAACAACATTTTCATTTTTTAATGTAGAAAACACAATATGATATTCTTTTAAGTTCTTCTATGGATATTCTCCCATTAGTCCATGGATTCTTGGTAATAAGTTAATTAAACTGAATTAATGTTTAAAATTGGGTGTATCTCCTTGTAATTTAATGTAAGGGGTTATATATCAACAAAAGGTGAGGTTAGTTCTTTGAGTAGTATACTATTTACAGACATGTTATATATGTTAATTTTAGTTTGAATTTGGGTTACAGAAGAAGAATAATAAGTACCAAGAAGAGTGTTTATGTTTTGTGTGTCATCCTTCAAAGGGTTATCTTATGTGTCTCGATGTCGCTGACGTAGGATCTTTTCTAGTTATGGTTTTAAAGGATGTATGTTTCCTAGATTAGAAAACCTCATAGACCTAAACCAAAAAAATAAATAAATCAAAACACAAAAATATATTTAATGGTATAAGATAAAAAAATAAATATTCACAAAATTTTAAAAAATCATATAAAAACCACACACTAAAAACCGAAGTTCCCCCTAAAAACATAGAGAAATTTGATTGAGTTTTCCTGAAACGTCAAATTTATTATGTTTTAAAATTTGATTGATAGTATAGGTCCTAGCCTAGGTCATGTATCAGGGAGAATATATAGCTTAGGAGTGTTCATTCATAAAAAAAAATAATTAAAAGGGGAAGGTTGTTTTGAAAATAGTTTAAAGAAAATAGCATCATTTAAAGAATTTAATAGTATAAGAACCAAGTGTATTTTGAGAAATATTAGAAAAAATGGTTTATTGTGAGAAAACTATGAACATGTAATGTTTTTCACTCATCGATTTCAATTTAGGTTTGATGTAAGTATTTGGTTGATATTAATCACAATCCTGATTACTTCCCAAGCTTTTATATCAATGAATGTTGAGCCAACCCTTTACATAACAATCATATAGGCATGCTCCAGATCTCATGAATGATAAAATAAAATCCACATAAAATTAAAATCAAATAATTTGGGATGAAAAGGATTATTTTTCTTTGAAATCAGAACAACATAAGTCACACACTCAAGACATTATGACAATCGGTTAAAAGTAAAGATGATTCTATTCAATTCAATCAAAAAGAGAAATCAAAAATGAATAAAAGTAATGAAATTATAAATGAAAATTTTTCAAACCTAATATACTTCACTCTAGATATAGAACAATTGATAAATCTCTTTTAAAAAAAATTTTATCTCCACCAAAATAAATGCCCACCATTCAGCACAATATTAAGAGGAGGTGGAATGTTAGAGGGATCTCCTTATTTTTTTAATATCATTCTTTGAGGTTAGAGAGATCCAAAAACTCCAAGAGGATTTTAGAATTCTTGTGTTAGTAAAAAATTTCAAAACATCACTCCATGTTAGAACTTATAAATGAGGTGTCCATGGTGTCCTTTTATAGTCTAAATGGGAAGTGGTTTTGGGCACCCAGTTTTCAAGATACCACTTCTGTCTCAGTACTTGACTAGTAAAAACCCATATAATTACATTTAAAAAATCATAAAGTTGTTTTAAACCCTATTTAAAATAACCATATCAAAATTTTTGGCCATTTGAAAGTGGTATTGGGAGATATTTTTAAAATACTAACCCTAATTTTTGAAATTGTTCAGATGTAGTCCCATAGAAAAAATTTTTGGATGAGAACCATAATGGCATAATTGGGATTAGGTTTCTTTAGATGAGTTGTATCGCATGAAGGTTGGGATATGTACCCCATATTTAAGATCATTTAAAGAAATGGAATTTTTTTAATTTACAATAAAATAGATATGAGTCATTGGGCTTCGATAAAGTTTGGATAATTTTCCTTTTGGATCATCTTCGAGGATTCCAAATAAACTCTTCCTATGAATAAATAATAAATAAAAGTCTAATTTATATTTTAATTCTGAAAAATATTAAATAATGGAATAATACATTATTTAAAATTTGATATTATATTTGGAATTTATAGTGAAAATGTAGTCCAATACAATAGTGTAAGGGTGAAATAAAATAGTAAATCACGGTGCGATCAATCTTCATAAATAAACCTCAGTTTAAACTACATTTTTCTCTTGTATAGTGTTTTATTATAGTCACACAAGTTTATATTCTTATTAAAAATAAACTGATTTATAATTTGGAATAATGAAAAGGTTTCCAATTCTATCTCTAGATTGTTTTGGCTTCTCATGAGGACACTCATTTCATTTTACATCACATTCAACATACAAATAATTCTTCATGAGTCTAGCCATTTAATTAAACCCATAATAATATTTCAAGTAAAAACAATTATAGTGAGAAAACATATAATATTGAAAAATAATTCATATTATCTCTAAATAATAAGACCTTTATTTTAGTATATTACATATTAGGATTAAGATTATTTATTCATGGACATTATATATTCAAATCATTAATAACGATTCATAAATAAAATTTAAAATAACCCCACATTCTATAAGAGTGTAAAACTATGTGTGAAGTAAGTGGTCATTCCCCTTGAAAAAACATGTTATCCTAGATACAATAGTCCAACTCTTTTTAGGAACATAACCAAAAGATGAATATCTTCCTAAACAATATCAACTTCTAATATCTAGACAGAGATATGTTTATAGTGAATCCCATTAATCTATACCTTAACAAAACATTAGGCTAGTATCCTTTACATGGTATTATCCCTAGGGTTTTGAACACTGTTCTCCAATCATAATCCCCCAAAATTACTAAACCCTACATTATTATAAATTATTTATACCTAAACATATAATAAATAAATATTACATCCTTCATATGAATATAAAAACATATAAAAACATTACAAACCCAATATACATAAATGGTTTCCTTTAATTTGATATTAGATACATAAATATTATTTTTTTGAATGATATTAAACATATCCCATAAATTTGTTCTCACATTGTACCTTTTTTAAAAAAAACAATACTTAAACCTTTTCTTTAAACCATGGGGAGATGAAATATAAGAAAGGATGAGATCAGATAATCAGTAGTGATAAATATGGAGTGTATCAATCGACCATAATATGAAATAATAAGATATGAATAAGGGTATAAGAACATGTTATTTTCAATATCAAAGGATACACAATAATTCAAAGTTGATAATCATGATTCATGGAATAAGACATAGCTTTTTACAAGACTATGGAATCACTAATGAACAATTTTGCTCCATGTGATCAAATCATAAGCATTACAACATGTCATAAGATTATCCATAATCAATGTTATAAAACAACATCATATTTCAAGGATAACTACTAATACCATCATATCATTAAAGATAATTTATCACCAAATATTTCTGATATTATTTTGGATTCCGCATTCCTATCTATTTCCCACCTTGGATTGATTGAACCTACACATTTCACAACAATTATAGAAATAGATATAAATATTTTACCAATGAATTAAAAGGATGTATAATTTAGGACCAAATAATAATATACTGAAAAGCATAATATGTTTTCTATAAGAACATATAACATTCAACAATTCATTCTTTTTAAACCAATGTAAAGGAAAATAGTATCGTAATAATTCCACTATTTCCTCATAGAATAAAAAAATAAACAGGTTTTAAAAAATAAACCTTAGGTCATTATCATTATAAACAATCAATCAAAAGAATGTTGATGGTATTATAATCTTATATCTACAACGAGTGATAAAAATCATAAAAGGATGTTTACTTAGATGATAATATCAGTAAAATGTGATTTGAATTTTTATTTGAAAACATGAGAGAAATATAATTTTAATTTGATAAAATTATAAAAAAATTAAAAGAATAATGAGAATAATATTTTTCTTTAAAATAACATTATAATCATATAAAATATTATTCAATTAAATGATTAGAAAGAATGATGCAAAAATCTATTTATGTCATATTAATTAAAAGAAAAGATTTCTTTCAAACATTTTTGAAAATTCCAAAAGGACATTTCTAAAAACATTTGGGAAAAAAATAATTTTAAGAAAATTGTAAATAAAGTCAATGTTAGTAAAGTATTCCTTATTAAAAAATTTAATGCCTACGTAATAATATACTTAAAACACATTTTGAGATCATTAACATGGAAGATAATGTTAATTGAAAAAAATATTAAAATTTTTATGAATAAACTTTTCTTTACCATTTTATGTATCATTGAGAGAGAAAAGGGGACAAATACTTGAAAATTTCAGTAATAACAAGAGTAGAATAAAATATATGGGGATTAAAGGAAAATAACCGTATAATTTACTAAAATGGAAATTTAGAATTAACAATATATAAAAGTAATTATATAGTAATATAAATCATGACCACTTTGGTAGATTTCAAATAATAACCTATAGAGGCCCCATAACATTACACATGTTATTACATGATTTTGAGTATAATTATCCATGAAATATAAACTAATTATAAAAATATATAGTGTAATTGGAAGATTATGTACATAATTATAAAACATGAAACTAGAATAAAATATATTTTTGTTAATCTCTAGAAAGATATCCTGACTTCTTTTAATCACTATCGACTACAAATGATAACCTATGGAATTAATTGACAAAATGGGATGACCTAAAAATCCTAGTAAGGGAGTAATCATGAAGAATAAATATACGACATGATCCAGGAGGAATAATATAATAAAATAATGGAAATGGAACATGAATAAACATTTAGAGGCATATCATATAGAACATGAAATCATATTATAATGGAAATATAGGAATTTTAAACTAATACATAACAAGACAAAAACATGAGTCAAGGTTAACTGCCCAAATGGTACACATGGTAGACAATGTCCCATAATGAATTAAATATACTCTTCAATCACATAAACATAATCTCATGAGACAAATAATTACCCAATTCATCAGAAAAAAATTTCGGTACACCTATCATAACATTTACAGGAATATTTGTGCCACTTAACGAAATCAAACATCAAGAATAATCATAAAGGTTAACCGTGGAATGAAACATGCTTCGTAATCCTATCATAAGGCACAACCAAAAGGTGTATCATAATGGTATCCTTGAAAGAAGGAATTGAATATTTTTTTAACAATAATAATATAAAAATAAGAAAATATTATGTATAATTATTTTTAAATGAAGTGAAAAAAATAGTGTTTCGTAAACATTAGAAATGAGAGACTTTAGTGTTGTTTAATAGAATATATTAAATATGTTTTAAATAATATTGGGGGATAATTGTTAGTGATAAACCAGAACTAAAATAAAATTGTTTTTCATGATAAAAGTAGATATTTTATAAAAAAAATAATGGATTACAATATTGTATGGAGTGTAATTGAAAATAGTTCAGAAATAGAGAATTTCCCTTTGATTAAGGTAGCTTACTGAGAGGAATTGATAAAGGAACCTTTTATAAAATGTATTTACCAACAAAATAAAAATGAATAAAGATATATACACATGTTTTTAACATATAAAAACAATTTATTATAAGTATATAATAATAATTGGGAAACACATTTAGTCGATGAGAGAGAAAGAATAACCCAAAGGAAAAATGGAGGTTTAGAGAGATCCCTTACCTTATGTCTGAATATGTTCTGCACATTCACATAATGTCATTGATAATAAAGTTAGATCCTTTGTTTAATTAATTTATAACATCTTACACTCATAATTTATTTATTATAATGTTATTAAGTTCATTTAATTCTATTTTTATGAGTCATAATAATTAATTTTGTTATTCTAGGAGTGTTTGTTTCATGGTTTGATGGTGAGATCACTTGAGTATATTTAGGGATGTTTCCTTAAATAAGAATATTAACATAGAATTGAAATTATATGGTATTTTTAAACATAAAAATGTATACATTTTTCTATATATCATTTTTCTTTCTTGTATGTTTAAGATTAATTTGATAAAACATAAATGATAAATGATTAGTTTGTTTTTTGTAGTTTTCGGATCATCATTATTTAGTTTCATTATATTTAATATTATGTATATATATTAGTTAAAAACCATGAAATAATATATTATATACGTAAAAATCATATTTCACAATAATAATAGTTTTATTACCACACTTTATTGTGGAATGGGATAATGAAAACTTAAATCCCACGAACACAATGAATTGACAAATTACGGATGATGTATTTCATTTTTATAAAAAATGTTAAGCGAAGAGAGTTGATGATGGATATTCCATTAAAAACATTAATTATATATATGATAATGGATTTATAATTTTACTTTGGATAGGGGTGATGACAGGTTCCAAGAAAGAAATAATTTAAATGAGAGAGATAAGGGATTTTACCTTTTCAATGTCGTTTCCTTGAGAACATCCTTAAAACAATTGGAATGGATTTTTGTTTGTGAGAAAAGTAACATTAGGACATGAGGAAGAGGGTTGGAAAGTAATTTTGTGGATTACTTTCTTTCTCAAAATCCTAGAAGTTGTGATGAGAATGGGTGGTGTGGGGTGGTATTCATAGAGGGAGAGAGGAGTGTTTTGATTATTATACTCTATAATATTTACTTTTGGATTAATATAATCAATATTATTGATTATTGTGACAATATAACGTTTCTAGTTCATGTTTGTTATAAATAATTACTTCTTATATCCTCCATGACTCAATAGTTCATGAATTTTTTCTAATAATGTTAAATACTGTAAATTTCCATATTTAACTATTCAACCAAAAAATCTACTATTTTTAAAAAATTTAAAACAAATCACCCCAACCATTTCTAGATGTTTATATTTAAAAAATATAATATATTTTTTAAAAAAATTCTATATATGAGAAAGTTTGCTTTTTTAAAAATTCATCATTTATTAAAAAATTATCGATTTTAATAATATAATCAAATTTATGACCCATTTTAAAGTCACTTATGGTCCTATAAAATTATCATATAATTTTAATAAAAATAATATTAGATTTTAATAAATTTTATGTAAATACATTTTATTTTAAATCATTATATTTAATATAAATGTGTGATTAAAACATTTTTGTTTTATTAAAATAAAAATACGTAATTTATTATTTTTAAAACATTTTTTACATGTACCATGATATAAATATATATTATATTCATTTTATAAGATAAATAAATACCATTTTAAATATCTACAGGTTATGTTACTATTCTATCAATCATAATACTGTTCATAATGGGAAATTACTATTTAAAATATCATTTTATTATTCCAATGGTGAGATTAATCTGCTGACATTTAGATTTACAATGGTCACATGGGTGTACAGATTATTATAAATAACTATCATACTATTCATTATTCATTCATATATATATATATTTTATCATGGTTATTTGTAATTTCAACTTCAAAATTAATTTATTGTTATTAACATTGTGTTTTATTTCCACATCTTTGTTTATCAGTGTAGTCATTCTGGTGGATCGAGCATATCAAAATTATACAATCCTAATTTTATTATTTTATATTTATTGTATGGCTATAATATTGGGAATTATTATTGGTTTATTGGATGAAAAATTTATCATTCATAATTTATGACAATAATGTTTTGTTTGTTTATCTATGTGATGTATAAGGTTTAAACTACATGACATAATTATAAGAAATGGAATACTATTCATAAAATTATAGGTCATTTCATTCTTCCACCCATGTGAGATATCACCCTCCAAATTTTATTTTTCATACTAAATTGAAAAATGTTGTGGTTATATCTCATCCATGTCTTCCTATAGTTCCCATTTCTCCTCTCATGCTTATGGTTTCTCCCTAGAACGTTAACCATGTGAATTTACTTGTTTTGTAGAACACTATCTTTATAGTCTATGATCTTCACCAACATTTCCTCATAGAATAGACCATTTTATAGGTGTACCACCTTTGCATTCAGTATATGTGATGGATATGGTATGTACATTCACATGAGGGATGCATGGAATACATTATGTACTTGATACATGGTTGGTGTAAGTTCTAGTGTCTAGGTGAAAAATTCATTAAAATCATAAATATACAAGGGGACAATGTACTTGGGACATATATTTCCCTTCTTCCCAAACCTCATGACTCTCTTCCATGGATAAATGTAGGGGAATACTTTATCCCTAGCCTCAAACTCTAATCTTTTCAATAATTATCTACATAGTTCTCCTTTAGAATTTGTGATGCACTGATGTGATGCAGAATCATTATCACCTTTTCTAACACTTCCTTATCCATTTCAAATCCCAATAAATCATTTTTCCAACTTCATCCCATAATTTAGGTTTTTTACATATTATCTATTAAAATAATTCATATGGAACAATTTTAATTATTCAGTGGAAAATGTTGTTAAAATATAACTTGTCCAGTGGAAGATGTTATTCCCATCCTTATTTAAAGTCCACATAACATGCTATCAACATGTATTATAGTGTTTTGAGAGTATTCTCAGTCTTTCCATCAGTATGTGGGTGACAATCCATAATATGATTTAGCTCAGTGTGTAGTTCATGTTAGATACATTTCCATAACATGGTGGTAAATCTCTGATATTATTTGGATACAATCGATAATGGTACTTAATGTAGCCTCACCCCCTATCTGATTTATATATTTTCAATACGATCATGTGATAAGTCTTATATATTTTAAATTAAGTGAGAATTCTTTGTAATATGATTCACAAAAACCTATATAACATTATTTCCACTGTATAAGTCTCATGACACTATTTATGGTGATTTTTTCTCACATCCATTGATGTATGGGTAATGGTTACATCATATATAGAAAATTTACCCTTTCATCCTTCACTTCCAAACATACGTGGAACTTTGATGTATATTTAGTGATCTCCTTCTTTAAATTGTCCTACCAATAGCGATCTTAGGGATCTCGATACATCTTCATGATCCTAGGGGGGATATATAAGTTCAAGATACATTCATCATTAAAAAAATATCCTTATATTTACCAGGATTTGACAGTTCACATAGTCATGACCCAAATCTTACAACCCCTTCCTCATAAAATGTTAACTCTTAGGATTTCCCATTTCTGAAAGATTCCTCTTTATTCTAAATTTCTATATCATCTCTTTAAGATTATCTTATATTATCTATAAGTGATGGTTGATTAATAATATTGGAAAATAATAATGGCATTCACTCACTTATTATTATCATTTCTATCCTCTATTGGACTAAGATTAATGGATACTTATTAATTATCATCATTGAAGAAGTTTTAGGATAATTTCTACTAAGAGAATCCTCCACATTATTTTTTTATCAATATTTTAGTGGATTGAACAATATTAATCCTTAATGAGATCTAACCATCTTCCATTGTCCATATTATTATACTTCTGTGTGAATATATATTTTAGTATCTTGTGATCAATATATATCTCACACTTCTCTCTATAAAGATAATTACACTGTGTTTTCAATACAATGATCAAGATATCAAACTCCAGATCATGCGTGGGATTGTTTTTCTCATGAATATTTAGCTTCCTTGTGGCATAGAATATCAATTTATCATTTTCATTATTACGCAACCTAATAATTTCTTTAAATAATTGTTATATACCACAATGTTTTCCCCACCTTTTAGTAGAGTATGTATTAGTGCAGTGGTAAGCCAATTTTTGAACTCTTTAAATAAGTGCTCACATTCAATTTTGTAGAAAAACATTACTCAATTATGATTTGGCTTTTTTAGTGGGTTTTAGTGTCATGAGAAGTTCCTAAAAAATCATCGGTAATACCCATCTACAACATGGAAAATAAGAATCTTTGTTACAAATGAAGGTTTGGTCAATTCCTAGATTACCTTGGTTTTAAAAGGGTCTAGAAATATCCCTTTAGTGGTGTTAAAATTACCCATTAAATATTATTCCTCCATATAGAACTCATATTTTCTCTACTTTTCATATATTTTCTCCCTTTAAAAATTTTTGAGAAAAATATTCAAATGATCCTCATTATCTTCCTTTCTCATGAAGTATAACTGCATTTCATCTAGATAGGCTAAAAAAATTTGTTAAGGTAATCTCTAATGACTATTCATTATGTCTATGAAAATTTCTAAAGAAATAGTGATTCTTAAAGATAAAAATATGGAATCCTAATTTCTATACCTTTTTCAAAATGTAGTCTTCACAATATCTTCTTTATTCACCTTTAATTGGTGATATCCTAACCGAAGGTCCATCATAGAGAAATTATTGTCCCCACATAGTTGATCAATCAAGTAATCTATCTATATAAGTGAATTAATGTTCTTTGTATTGATTTTTGTGAGCTCATGATAATCAATATACAGGCACATTGATCCATCATTTTTCATGATGAAGAGGACTGAGTGACACCATTGTAAAAAACATGGGCAAATAAATCCCTAGTATATGTTCTATTTTAACAACTTATTTAGTTTTTCTAACTAAATGGTGGTTATTATATAGTAATTCTTTGATACGTGTAGAGATATAGGAATAATATTAATTGATAACTCATCCTCTCAGTCAGGAGGAAGACAACATAATTTTTCATAGAACACATCAATGTAGTACTTCACAATGGGAATATCATCAAGCATGATTCTCTCCATTATATATATCATTTGACCAATATATTTTTAATCATATGGAAATATTATCCACAACTAAGATGATGATTCTAGAGGAGATTCATCCTTCTCCATACACATGTATAGAAGTGGAGGATACCTTACGATGTGAAGTGTGATATCTCTATCCTAACATTTGATGTTTTCTTTATATAAAAATAGATAATACATGACCAATATTGTATAAAAGTACACTAATGTAAGTAATATGAGATTTTGTGAGAGGTTAATTCCATAAATATTTACTAGTGAGTAGTTATATACTTTTTATCTAATAATTTCCCCATTCACTATTTTGATAGATAAATAGGTGGTGATTGAATAGTTATACTAAACCTACAATATATAAAAAATTGTGTTTATCAATAATAAAATTGTATGTTTTCAAATAAATATTTAATAACTATTGTACCAATCACTACATCATTTTAAGGGTTCACCTCAACAGATGTGATAACATATACCGATTATTGCTACTATAGACATTGGTGTCATTGATTGTCTTCCAAAACCCTTGGCCTAGGTCATTGGATTGAATAATGACCATATTCCTTGAATTTGAAACACTATAGTACATGTAGAGGATTAATTATAACCATCCTTTCATATTCCATAATTGTGGGATTCATCATATCTCTTTAGAAATTATTAGCTTGATTCCCATCTTTTCCACATTTGAATCATTTCTTGGTTACCTCTAGAATGTTCCCCGTATGCTTCTTCCCACACTATTAATATTTGCGATGCATAGTTTTTGTTCCTACATGGGACTTATATATTGAAATCCCATATTAAATTATATTTTCCTCTTTTTATATTCTATCACTTGGTACCAATGATAATCTCCAATATCCATCTCTCACCATTGAGGTATCAATGTAATATTTCTTCATAACTATAAAAGATTCAAATTGACAAGGATTTTCATCGACTTGAAATTAAAAAATTTAATATGAAATCCCCCTTGATTTAATTTTTATGGAAAATATTAAGGTGTGTAATGAAATACGTGTATATTTTTCCTTGCACTCTCCCATAGAAACATATTCCTTTTTATTTAGTCTAAGGAACTCCATATCCATCTTAAGATGGATAGTTTGGGGAAAATTTTTATTGAAAAATATTTTATTGATTGATTCATATTCCATGGAATAAATTTCCACCTTAGACATCATGTTTTGAATAGTTTCTACCACTGATTAGCTTCCCCATAATAATTATAAAATTCCAGATCGACTTTATCTTCTTCTGAGCATTAGAGGTTAGAGAATATCACATCAATAGAGGTATCCCATTATTATGTTATGAAATGATAAGAAAATACACTAAATAAAAGAGGAATTTTTCATATAAAATATTTATAATAAACATTCTAGTTCTAAATAGAAGGATGGGATTCTACATTATTAAAGTTACTATTCATAACATAATCCATTTGATCTAGTGTTGTCAGGAACTTTTGAGACCCAATTCCCTTCATGTTTGGAATCCCATTAGAAAAATATTTACATTGATTATCACATTGGTTATTTTCACAGGTTTATATATTTCAAGAAATTATTTAGAAAAATAAATAAAAACTATGGGGTTCAATAGTTAAGTAATGATCATATTTAAATGAATCTCTGGAAATAGAAGGATAAACATACAAATGAAATTTATATCCTTATTTATGATTACTAATGATTCAATATATTATATCCATGGTGTTCAAAATATCAAATGGTTTATTACTATATTATTATAGTCCCAATCCCCGAAAACAACTCGAACATGCTCTAATACCACCTACATAAAACCTATCCTTTTAAATATTGGATTAAAAGATTTTTATGCATAATAATCCATGAAAATCAAACCAAGGATCGTAAAGTGTAGTGTATTTGAAATACTTGGTACATAAAAAGAAAAAATGAAAGTAGTATAAAACATATTTTATTAATCTTCATAATGATCTCCTAACATCCTTTGAGCTCCTATAACTGTATAGGAAAACATGGGGAATACATAAACTAAAAGAGATGAGCTAAAATTCCATGTAAGTGAATACTCAGGAAAAATAGGTATATCACATGAGCCAGAAGGAAAAACATAATAACATAAAAGACATGTAAAATGAATAATCATGTGAAGGAATATTATATAGAACATTGAATCCTATGATCATTGAAATATATGAGTGTGGAAGTAACCCATAAAATGAAATAAACACAATTCAAGGATAGCTGCCAGGATGGTATCACATGGTAGAAAAAGTCCCATAATGGATTAGGTTTAATCCCCAATCACATATATAATGTCCCATGTGACAAAATTATACATTTAGTTAGAGTTCTATCTAGATTCACTGATCATAACATGTATGTTCATATGTGTTCCACATAAATAAATCAAACATATTAAATAATCATAAGGGGTACCCATAAAAAGGAATGGGGTTTGTAAACATGCTATAAAGAATAAAAAAATGGTGAATCATATTGGTATCTATGAAATATGGTATTAAATAATTTATGGAAAATAATAAATAATAAATTATAAATAATAATATATCATCAATAATGATTTCCAACTAATGTGAATACATGAAAAAGAGTGTTCATGTAACTTTAGACTTGAGACACTTTAGTGTGGGTTGTGGTAAAAGATTAAAGATTCTTCTAGGAGGAAAAGGGATTAATTTTGTATATAAAACTATAAATGAACTAAAATATTTCAACATTGTGAAATTAGAGATTTTGGAAAAATATTATTGTCTTAAATTATTTTATATAGTGTACATTAAAATTGGTAATAAACATAGAATATCCCTTTCATTGGGTATTCTTATAGAGAGAAATTGAGAAGGGAAGCTTTTAAAACATGCATTTTCCATCAATGAAATTTTAATTGAGATATATAAATTTTTTTAAAACAAATACATAAAATTTCAGATAAATATGTAAGAAAAATGAGAAATATAATTGGGTAACGAGAGATAAATCATAACTCAGTGAGAAAATAGAGGCTCAATGAGATCCCATACCTTATGTATGATTGTATTATGCACATGCACATAATTTAGTGTATAATGATATTATATCTATTAGTAACTTAAATGTTAACCTCTTAAACCAATATTTGATTTATTATAATTTTATTAAGTTAATTTATGGAATATCCTAGATCAGGATGCCACTCAATAAGGTACCAAGCCCATTTAGCCATAGTGCCTAAAGTGTATCTACCCAAATTCCAGAGGATGGTGACTAAAATAGAGGGCATTGTTATATCCATGTGGAGGCTATTACCTCATCACTAGACTATAATATATTGGAAACAAAATCATACAAGTAGATAATAGGTAAAAATAAAAACAATAGAGACAAAAAGAAAGATAGGAACATATAATAATTCTATAATTCATTTCATATAGAAAGTTATGATACTTGATATGTGTCAATAAATGTATCCAAAAAAGGTCTATAGTAGTACAATACAATACATGTGTCCAAAATACGAAAAAAATAAAATTATTATCCCTGAATAGCATGACGAGCCTCATATTGCGCATGTTCACGCCTTCTCCTAAGCATTGAAAAAATTAAAGCATCAAACTATGGGGTTTTCCCCTATTTCTACTTTCACCCATGAAATCTCTACAATTACCCAACAGTGGCCCGATCATGGTATGATATACAATCCTAGAATGTAATCACCTAGTTATCTATTACAATTTCATGATATGAAATATAATAAGATAAGTAGTTTTCATGTAATGTATGTATGTATTAAATAAATGTATAATTTACCATGAAATATCGACAACTAAGAAATTGGTAAAGAAATATCCTCTAAATGATACCTACAAGAAAGGTTTCAAGCTCCTTATGAGGAAACTATAATATAAATAGGAATACCCAACAAGGCCTCACTGTACATCCATATATGTCATTTCAACCATTACCATTCCATATATTGATGTGTAAAAGTAACCCCCAGTTAATTAACATATCATATTAGGAGGTGCAGAATGAAGATTGATCAAGGGATGGTTATTGGGTACACTATTAGAGAAGGTAACCATTCTGTTGATGTGCTGGATAGGATAGTGGATCCAACTGAATCACATATTTTTTCATTCTAATATGGGATATGTAATAGATGATAGTAAATTAATTTTCAAGGATGATTTTTTCAGTCTTCATTACTTTCATCAGTCTTTCTGTTTATTATTTTATATTTTATTTAAAAGAAACAATATCAATTTTTAATCACTCATAGTCACCCCAACCAAGGAGTTCAACCGAGCATTACATAAATCCAAAGACCATGCATTATTATATTGTTTCAGAACATAAAGGACCATATCTATGGTGTAGAATACCAATACATCACCATTGATTCCAAAGAGAATATAAATGGAAAATTGGTTATGCACTAGTTGGATTCCTAGGATAATATCAACCAAACATGTCATAAGAGAGTCCAGGCAAGCCGGGTCCAAGGGGTAGCAATGCCCAAGGCATCCCATGGAATCAATACCCAATGATAATACTCTATCAAATCTATAAAATACCAAATCAAGATCTAAGGAGTAACACCAAATGCATCTAAAGAATTATTCCTCATTTCATACCATCAATCAATTCATACCAAATGAGTATACCAAATCCTATTACTAGTAACATTAAATTTCACCTAATGAGTATACCCACTCATATATGACAATTTATATTTAAATATATAACATGTGTTTACCCATCCATTTCCAAATTTTCAAAATAAATCATTTAAGAAATTCATGTTCAATTCAAACCATTTAATCAAGTATCACATTCACAGTCAGGAGAAACATATATTAACAATAAATTTGATTCATTGCATTTATATATGGGCTTCCTCTTACAATGAAATCCCAATAACACACCCATTGTTAGTTCAATAATGATAAAAATGGAAAAAACAAGGCACATCCCATGAGAGGCCTTTGGTTTGGATGATAACCCCAAACAAAATTCAAAGGAACCTAAGGTAATCCCTTAGATGTTCAAATTCATTTAATTCAAATAATATTTTCAATGTTAGATGAGCTCTGGAATGTACGGGAGGAAGAACCATATAGCTAGCCCTATAAAGCACCAAACCTAATAGAAAAAGTACATACCACATACCATAGCTCAGTAGTATATTGATCTTCAAGTATAAACTCCTAATTCAACAAATATTGAATGAAAAATTAAAATGGATGAAGAACCTGAAATTTCAAAAAAAAAAGTCTTGATCCTAAATAGAATTATTGATAGGAAGAAGAATGGAGAACAACTAAAAATGAATCGATTACTCATCGATGCATATCCAAAAAGATGAGAGGTTCTTGAAATGGATATTGGATAGAAGAGTTACCTCAAATCCATGAATTGTCATAGATTAGAGATTCTAAGCGTTTGAGATACAAACTATTGCAGAAATGAGAATTTTGGATAATTTTTTTTAAGTTTAAATAATAAATATAAAATTTACCCAAAATACATTGGTCTAGTAATTTGAAAAATGGACCACCAGCCATGAACAGTTAGTTGTAAGATATGGTAATCATCATAGTTTGACTAACCATGCTGAAACTGTGAAAAACATCCACTGTCAAAATCATAGACATGGATGCATGGTCATGGGGCTGAAAATGAATGGTTTTTCCTAGCCACATGGACACCTACTTCTCTTTTTCAAGCCTTTCATGGTTTATAGGACTATGCAGACTACCCCTCATGGTATTAAATAACCTTTTGTCGAGCCATTTTTACCCCAATACACGGTTTCCAGACTCCGAACAAGCCCAGACACCCCTGATGCCTTCATGACCTCAAAGGGCATTCACTTCTAGATACAATAAACGGTAAAACTAAAAAAAATTTGATCCTTACATTAGATAAAAAAACCAATTTGTTAAAATATTATCCCCTAAAACCCATTTTCCCATGAATTTACCTCTAATGTGTTGTCTAGATTCTTCTTAAGAACTACTATTACCAAAGGTAACTTACATTGACCTCCCAATCTGAAGACTCCTCTTATAAATGACCGTGCTTCCATAGCTCTTATTCTAGTGGAACTGAATAGCCTCAGAGAACCTTTGTTGTCCCATCTACGATATGAATCATATTCTCCTTAATGGATGCATCAATATGTAACTCAACATCCTCAGGTTGAAATTCATGAGAAAAGTCCAACTGATATTGGAAAACTATGATAAGTTGAATATGTCATGCATGGTTCAATACCTCTATGATAACTACAACCTCTATTCTACCGGACTAACACTACCCAGGATGTCAAATAGACAAAAAACCATGATGAAAGCTAACCCTATATCATGATCACCAAATGTTCAATCCTCAGTGAAACACATAAAAAGTTATTATCCCCGACCTCAATCCCTAGATATCTTATACAGTGCTCAACATAAGAATTGTGTAGATATTATGAAGCATCCATTCATTTTTGAATAAACTAGAAATTATCATAAGTTTCATGAAAGAGACATGGTCTAAGTAAGCTGCTTCACCAACCTATAACAAATATAGGGTTGATCGTTACAACCTCCCATAAAAAGCCTCATGAGGTACCAAATGTATAGTCTCATAATAGATGTTATTATAGGCAAAATAATATAGGGTAATATTCCTCTCTTAAGATCCCCCAAAATCCAGGACGTATGATCGCAACATTTTATTAAGCACTATTATAGTTTTCTTAGACAATCCATCAGTTTGAGGGTGGTAAGTTGTGCTCAGAAGCACTTGTGTACCTATTGAACTCAATAAAATCATCCAGAAATGAGATGTAAACAACAACCCACATGTCATCATTACCTCATGGTGACCTTGACAAACCTGTCATGAAATAAACCATGAAATCATCCCATTTATACTCAAGGATATGTAAATATTTTAAATGTATATCCAATAACTAATTTTATAACTTCACTTTCCATGGAACACCTAATAACAAAACCATCAACCTTAGGTTTCATACCTGACAACCAGAACAAACTTCGTAAGTCACAATACATCTTGGTGAAAATGGGATGAACATTCCATGCAGAGGCATGGAAAATTCACATAAACTCATCTCATATATCAACTGGAACACAAATTACACAATGAACACACAAGATATCAAATTCTCATAGGGTCCAACCATGATGAGGTCCATCACCTACCACAATCTCCCATAGAACATAGCATTCTGAGACTAATAGCTTCCTCATCCTTACTCTATTCAGTAGGTAAAAAGTTATATATAAGGATTATATATAACTCTATCTCTAACTTCCTTTCAACTCCAATTTCAACTCATATAATAAATCCATGATCTACCACTCACTTATGGCCTACTAAAATTTCTATATAAAAGTCATTATGTTCAGTGCATCGACCACTGTATTTCCTTTTCCAAGCATATAGGCAAGCAGTAAGTCAAAATACCGGAGTTACAAAACCTACATCTATGTCTAAAATTTAAGATCATTCCTTGAAAAACGTACATGAGGATATTTTGGTCAAGGTACACCAAAACACTCTCTCCTAGTAAAAAGTGTATTGATTAACAAAAAGAATGAATGATTGCAGATAAATCTAGATTTTTCATTTGGTAGTTCCTCTCATGTGGACTCAACTACTAAGACCCATATGACCCAACCCTTTCCACATGTATTATTACTACTCCAAGAATGATATGTGATGCATAATAATACACAATATAGCTCCTGACCAGCTCTATAAATATAATGAATAATGATAATTTCCATATCCCTTTCAACACCATCTCGTAGGAATCTGACCATTCAAACTTCACACCCTTCTTATTCAAATCCATCAGTGGAACTAATAATTATGAGAATCATTGTATGAAAAGATTTTAATAACTAGGTACCCATAATAAAATATGTATGTCAAATATGTTCTTGGGATGCTCCCAAGAAACTACTTCTCTCACAATCTTAAGGTCATTTGATACTCTTATTTCTGAGATAATGTGACCTAGGTAGTGAATCTGATCCATCTAGAAGTGGAAAACTATGAGATAAATAGATACTTGATGATATATCAGTGTATCCAAAATGATATCAAGATATTTGGCTTGGTCTTTTCAACTGCAATAATACAACAAGATATCAACCACAAAAACCACAAAAAAATGAATCCAGATAAATATAAAACACTAATTTTATAAATTCCATAAAAACCAATGGTTTTTTCATAAGACCGAATAGTTTAACTAGATAATCATATAGAATATAACTTCTAAAATAGATATTATGAGGTATTTATGAAGTTATAACACCTACCTATTGATATCAGGACCTGAAATTAATTTTATGGAACACTCAAGCTCCTCAAAGCTGATCAAATAGTCACCCATCATTGACAGAGGATAAAAGTGCTTATCCATTAGCTATTTTAGTTTTTGGTATTCTACACATAGCTTAAGGGTGACATTTACCTTTTCACAAAAAGGACTAGTGAACCCCAAATATTAGTATGAGGTTAAATAAACCCATTTTCCTATAAGTCATATTACTTCCTCTTGATCTTCTATAACTCCATCATATCCATCTTGTAAGGAGGAAAGAATAGTAGTGAAAAATATAGAACTATTTCGATATAGAACTCAATATCTCTCCCAAAAGGTAAACCAGAAATACTATCTGAGAACAAATCCCTAAAATGATAAACCACAGGGGGAAAGTCCAATTAACATGCTCTTTAATCATACAAATAAAAAATAAAAGTTTGGGTTATTATCCCTCCAAACCCATAGCGTTGTGACCCAGCATTCCTTTCATAGACATACCATTTACCCTTTTGAGAATACAATTCACCCTCTAGTGATGTTAAATTCACCCCCGAGCGAGAGTATTCAATGTAAGATTTATAAGCTACTAGCATGTCTATCCTATGTATGATGTGAAACCCAGTTATCCCAATTACATAAAGATCATAAACTAAGTGACACCCACCATAATCAAGGGGGAATTCCCTTAATTATCATAAATCATCTGTTAAGATTCCAAATGGAGTTTCTAGCATTATAACAATCTTATAAAATAGTATAACGATCCCAAAGATTTTCTCAATAAGTGCAGATATGAAACTATGTGATGAACCTATATCAAAAAGATCAAACATAATAGTTGAGGTTACTAAGACCATTCCTCTAATTGTAGTTGGTACAAAACCCAAATCCTTAGGGTTAGACTATAAACAATAGATCCATCATAAACCACGACCATGTGAAACAACTTCACTACTCGAAGTAGTCCCACTCTGATGTCATGATATAACTGGTGCCCATATACCTCAGCCATTTCCACCACTACCTCATCCTAATCAATCAATACTACTCAAACTCCCTACATGATATGAATCCAAGAAATCTGTTCCTGAACCTGGTGTCGGAGCTGACCCCTTACGAGTCATATTAGGAGGTAAGTTCCTATAAAAAATCTACACATTGGCTATCCTTCTAGAAGCTCGACACTCTACTGTGTCAGGATCACACTAATTAATTATATAGACCTATCTTCCAAACTTATTATAGAATTATGAGATACCAGTACTCATAGCCTAACTGGTACTCATCTCACAAAAGGCTCAAATTCTACATTTTTCCTACTGGAAGTCGAACTAATGGGTCAATACGTGTTACTGATCTACTGTGTGCACCAAAAGTTCCAAATTTTTTTCTCTATAATCTAGGATTGATTCATAATTTTAGTGATATAGGTCAATCAGAACATGTTTACCTAAGATCTGATACCATTTTAAAGACCTTAATCAAAGTTTCTCCCTCATTATTTTTCAATTGTAATTTATGTCGGTAAAAAACACTAAAACACTATAAATAGTGTAGATTACTCCATAACTGTCATTGCGCCTTACTCCATACACATGAATTCATAAGCCCACTATGCCCGTAGAGTCTCGGGATAAAAGTATTCATAAAAAAGGGTTTTCAAATCATCCCAAATGATATATTTTAACCTATTAGTCGGGTTCATTACAATAAACTAGTGATTTTCATCACACCAAGCATATATGTGTTTATATTAACTCTTTTCTCTTTACGCATCTCAAGATTAGGAAAGATCAATAGCGTAGTCTCTATCCACAAATATGTATCATGAGGAATTCGAACCCCTCAAAACATTGGGGTTGTTTCTTGTAGAACAAACATATTAGATCATCCATAGAAAATGCAGATGTAGTTCTCCTAGATAAGTTTGTACAATGATAAATAATCCTTTTCATAACAGTTCCACAACACTTGCATCTAATGCAATAGCTGGTTCCAAAACTGGCACTAAAAAGGTTCCACCGGTTGTAAGAACTCGATTATTAATTTTTGGAATGGATCTTTCTTTATTGGATTATACATAAGGAATAGAATAAAATAGATTAAATGTTGTCTCTACACCATACATGACTAGAATTTGTGGTTACATGACATGTATTCTCAGGTACATGCCATGTAATCCTGTCGAAAAGTCAGTGCATGACACATAAGCGAATCCAGCCGTGAAATGAATTGTAAAAGTTGTTACAGGGAATGTAGTTCCTCTTACATGATATGTATTTTCAAATTTTTTATAAAATGGGATGTTGCCTCGTTTTTTGTCATTTTGGATAGAGGAGGCACCGGGTTCATGAGACAAAATTCCAAAAGGGGATTTGAATCTTGTTTTTCTATCCAAACCCCGATTCTTTCACCGTCAGATGCGTTGGATCCCAATTGGTAAGATCTCGATTCCAGTTGAGCCATTATTCATGATTTTTTTCTATATGAAGTTATTTTACCTTGATAATTTTACCTCATTTTGTTGATCTACCTCATTGTATATTTTATTAGAAGGAAATACAGGATGTGGAGAGCCATATGACTACGAGGTAGGTGGCCTTGTGTGTTTCACTAATTGTCTTCTGGTTTATGTGTGTTATAGTTCCATAAAACCATTTTATGGTGTTTTTTTGTTGAGGATTAACATGTTTTATTTCATATAATTGATTAGGTAATTGGTTAGGTTATATAAATGATGTTTGAGGATGCTTGAATTGATTAAGGGCCACCTCATGAGTGTGTTTCCCTTGAATGACAAACATTTATTCATTTTTCCTAGGTTTCCTTTGAGGAAGGCCTTGTATTCCCAATTATGGGTTTTCAAAAATGGAGCTGGTCAACTGAATGTGATCCTACATGATATAATTATTGGTTATCTATTGTTATAGTTTAATTGATATGTTTCATTTGTTACCTAAATTTCCCATGCGAACATAAGTTTGTTTAAACATTGTAACTGTTTATATTTCTAATGGGCTTGTAATACGATTGATGCATACATGAATTGATCAATTATTTCCATGTACATTTTTAATTTTATTGTGTTATTGGTACATGATATGCATGTAGGTGAGATTGTGATATGACTACGGGAATTATTGTGATATGTCTGCTGGTGATGTTGTGTCATTCCTTCAGGTGATGATTTATTATGCCTCCGAGAAAGGGTTTCTTATACCTACAGGTGAGGTTGTGTTATGAATTCATGTAGATTATTTCTTTTCTTGTGGGTGAGGCATTGAACTAAATATCTTTTGTCTGTCCATATGACAAGTCTTCCAAGACAAAGTACAATTTTGGATTCAGTCTTCAATTAGAAATGTTTAGAAGGTATTTCGAGAAATATATTGTTCTTACATGATACGGTGGATTGTCAGACTATGATAACATCTCAAAATGTTTACAATTCAAATTAATTGAATTTTTACTAAACATTAACTTAAAATAAATAGGAACATGACTAGTAATATTGTTTACTTTTGTGTTCTTCCTCGTTTACTACTTTTCTTGTTTGAACACTACTAATTGCATATACTCTCTAACATATAGGCACAACTCATTTGTGTTTTCATATTGGGATTTATTTTTCACACAATATTTGTGTAAAGCCATTGGTCCCAAATAGATTATATTGTTTTTGGTGGTGATAATGGAATTCACCCTTCTACAGGTACTTGATTTACTATTAGGATCTAGAGAGCATGGGACCAAGATGATGCTTGTGATTATCTTGAGTATTCCTTAATATTTCAATTTTTGGTATTGTATTTTTTATCTGACTATAATGTTTCCTATTTAGGTTTCTTTCTTAGAACAGGTGACGAGATGTATCATCTTTGATATGCTATGACTTCAGGTTATCTTTATTATCAGTATTCTATTGTTTGTTTATGTGGTATGGTATTTACTAATTCTACTATTATATATTATTTTTACACAGAGTTACACTCTTCCAATGAGGGCATACCTTCCCCATTATCACACCTGAGTCCCTCGTTGCTAGTCGGAAGCCTTTGAAATTTAGGAAAATACATCTATGACCATGTGACCAAATGGGTATGGATCACCGGTTTAGTGTAATCCCAATCGTGGATGATACAAAGTGGTATCAAAGGATTAATTTCAGTATTTCCATACATTTTTGGGAAATTAGGCAAGGATAGGAAGGATGTGAGATTTGGTATTAAACTGTGTTTAGGAGTAGCTACCTTGTGTATAGGGAAAATCAAAAGTGCCTCAAATTTAATTGTTATTCTAGTATTTTGAATTGTTATAGATGATTAAATTTCACCGTTGGGTAGAAAGGTTATTTTATTATTATTATTAATATTATTGTGGTTATATTTTGTTGAAACCCTGTAATATGAGGGTACTCCATCTCATCCATCATATAGGAATTTGTTATATATCACATTCCATGCATTCTTATAATTACATTTAGAGATAAATACTGATTTCATGTTGTTGTGATAGATATTGTATTAGAATCCTTGTTAGATATGCCTACCATTATGATAAGTGTATTGTTTTGTGCTATGTTTTTAATTGGATGGACGCCAAACATTAGTCCCTGACGTCTATGGGCCCTCTGAGATTAGAATTTGTTGGATAATGGGGTTAATTTAAATTAAATTGTGTTATGATATTCTATACAAGGATTAAAAACCTTGATTTGTAGGGATCATAGGCCCCCATGGATCCAAATTTTAAAACATTTGGGTTACTTTTCAAAAGTAGGGGTTCTAAGGATGTTTTAGTGGATTACTGCTCGAAAACGTAGACAACATGATATGTGATTCTATGAACACACCCCATGTGTTCTTTTTTTCAGTAATAAAAACTATTCTCAAGGACAAACCATGTACTATATGTACACTCCATATGTTAACTGACCAGGTGAACTGACCTGGTGAAAGAAAACACAGTTTGTTGAGTTTTGATCATAAAACAAAATGTACCTTATGTACACCCCATTTAGTTTTACAAAGGTTAACCTCATGTGGATCTATCCATGTAACATTACATGGAATGGAGGAGAGACCTGTGTACACACTGTGTTTGTGTCTTACACACTGTGTACCTAGGGTCGATACACACCAAGGCCATAAAGACTACACAAACATGTAAATATTTAAGGGTACATGTTGTGTATGGTTTCCACACACCATGTAATACTCATTTGGTAACCTTTGAGGGCCTTTTCCTATTTTTTTGATACTCTTTAACAAAAAATATTGACAATGAGATCAAACTGAGGTGTGTGCATGACCATGAAGATTCATTCCACCACAACAACCTCAATCTGTAGGCTAGGAAGGTGGAAATGTTCATACCCTAGAGGTGGTAGGCCATGGGATACTAGATGAACCTTCAGATTTGCCTATTGTGGCACAAAATATAATACCAGACACTAGTTTGGATGCAAAATTGCGTGAATTTTTAATGAGTTTCATCCAGCCATTCAAAGAAGTACATCATTCTTCCACATCTATGGAAGAAATGATGCGAGTATTCGGGCAACAAAATCTGCCTTTGATTTTTAGGAGATGGTGGACCAAAACCTTAAAAATAATGGTGGAAGCCATTCATTCTATATTATAGCATCTGGAGACGCCTCCTAATAGGAGGTTCAAGCTCATGACTTATATCCTAAGCAATTCGGCCAAGAGGTGGTGGGATGTTACCACTCAGATTGAGTGTCATCCGGACATGGCATGGGGAGATTTTCATACTTACTTTTATGACTAATATTTTCCCAAGACACTGAGGGCCGATAGAGCCTGGAATTCATGCATCTAGATTAGGGAACTATGTCAGTGATGGAGTACTCTAACAATTTAAATGAGACTTAGAGATTCACACCAATTCTGATGGGTGGCAACACATCGAGGGCCATGCGTTTTGAGGATGGTCTCAGGTATGACATCTTATTACAGGTAAACGTTTTCAGGTTTACTTATGTATATGCCATCATGAATCATGCATTAATGACTGATTGTAATCTATGGGAATATAGAGGTGCACACAGGGTGGTTCAGCATTGAGATCTGGCATTTACTCGATCGGGATCAAGAACATTCATATGGTAACTTCTTGTAGTGATATGTTCTGGAAGAATGTTTCTTTCAAAAGCTAAGAGAGGTGATATCACTATGGAAGATCTATGAATATGACACCTTATATCCCAATGGACCATGTCGAGTGTCGATCTTGCGATAAGAAGGGCCATCTATGGAACTTATGCAAATACTTTCCACCAGCATCTAGCGAGAGTGGTTCTTTACTGAATCCACATTAAAGCGCACAGTCAGTGCATTCTCACAAGACTATTAGCTGGGGGTGACTGGGCGATCAACCTAAAGTTGTGGTCATAGAAGTGGTAGCCAAACCCTAGGGTTTCAGTGATAAGAGGGTGGGTCTATTAGGGTAGCAAGGTAGTGTCGCAGATAAGTGGTATCAGTCATACCTATGAAGTGAAATAGGCCCAACATAAGCAGTATCACATACCTTCAATTATCAAAGATTCTATTATACTGACCTCCATTTTTTTCTCCTTAAGACAATGATATAGGGGTTTCATATAGTTTTATATCATTTCCCATTATAGAGAGCCTTAGGAACCATGTTTCTCTTCTGATAAAGTTATGAAGCTAGACTCTCCTTTAGGGATAATAATGTAAGGTGTGCATCAGTGTAAGGAATGACCCATTGAGGGTTCTTAGGGTCACTTGTTATGGGATCTATATCTCTTAGATATGATAAGATTTTATTTCATTATTATAATAGATTATTTGGGACTTATTTGAGCTTTTGAGGATTCTTATCAATGTATATATAGTTTCAAGTCACCAGAGATTTGATCATTTATATATAAAACAAATTGAATATCTAGGAAGGGATAGATGTACCCCATTATCATGCGTTTATAGGAGGGACAACCCAGATTGTGAGTCTATGTTTGGATGACCTAGGGACATGTTAGAAAAATTTCCCTCCAGTGGTTGACTGTTTCAAGGATGTTTTCATAGAAAATATTTTGGGGTTTCCTCTAGTGAGATAGGTGAAGTTAACTATTGATATAGTGCCAAGAGCTGCATCGGTATCCATTCCTTCTAACATGATGAATTTGACAGAGCTGTAGGACCTCAAGAGGCATCTAGAGGATTTAGAGGCAAAGAGTTTTATCTAACCTATTACTTCTCCATGGGGTATTCCATTTATTTTTTTTAAAAAGGAGGATGGTACCCTCATGATATTCATGGACTATCCAAAATTGAACCAACTAATAGTTATAAACTTTTATCCCTTGCCCCAGATAGATGACTAGTTTAATCAGTTTCGAGGAACTTTGGTGTTCTAGAATATTTACTTGAAGTCAGGATATCACCAATTACGTGTCCAACAAATAGACATACCTCATACCTATTTTTGTAGCAGGCGTGGTCTATATGAGTATCTGATTATGCTGTGCGTTCTCAGAAATGTGCTAGAAGAATAATGGCGTCGATGAACCGAGTGTTACATTCTTAGTTGGATTCTTTTCTCATGGTTTTCATAGATGATATCATGGTGTATTGTCACAATCGACATGACCATGACAATTACATTGACATCATATTGAATACACTGAAAGATCATTTTTTATATGATAATACCCTAAGGGGCCACTTTTGAATGGAAAATATTCACATCCTCAGACACATTATCATGGAGACAAGAGCGTTACTGGACCTAGAGAAGGTGAGGGCAGTAGATTCTTGGGAACATCACAAGAACATACTTGACATAAAATGATTCTTAGGGATAACTGGGTATGAATGATTTTTATACAAGACTTCTCACGCATAGAAGCATCGTTGATGGGACTGACTAAGAAGGGTGTGATGTTTGTTTTGTTGGATTCATGCATGCAAGACTTTTAATAATTGAAGATGAGACTAACATCAACAGTAGTCATGATACTACCAGATAAGGGAGAGAGTTATACATTCTACAATGACGCTTCACATATAGGACTGGGGGAAGTACCGATGTAGGGAGATTGAGTCATGGTGTACGGGTCTCAATAGTTGAGGCATCATGAGAGGAGTTACCCAACATATGATTTGGAGTTATCTGTTGTTGTACATGCATTGTGCTATTAGAGATAATATTTACTTAGAGGTTGTTTTTTTGGTGTATAAAGAAAATAAAAGCCACAAATACATATTCACTCAACATGACCAGAATATGAGACAATGAAGGTGGATGTAATTACTTTAGTCCTTCAATTTTGAGCCTACATACAAACCAAAGAAATTCATTGTAGCGGCTAATGTATTGTGAAAGAGGGATCAGATACAAGTACGATAGGATGCTAGTGGTGATTAGATGTTTATGTCCTTGTTCTCTAAGATGCATTTGGCGGTGCACAACAGTTAGGGATAGAACATCCTTATTTGTTTATATGAGACTTATACCCTCTTATATAGAGTGAGGATGATGCATATATTAGATTACAAGGTTCTATTCATGTAGGAGAATAGATCATGTGAGGACCCACCTCTTGGTTGGATGGTAGGAGTTGATGCGAGAATTTCATGCTTCAGCTTTGGGAGTACATCCTATAGTTTCCAAGATGTACCAAGAATTGTTATGTTTATACTGGTGTCTCTGTATGAAAAGAGATTTGGATGGTTTTGTGACGAGTTATTCCACCAATCATCCGATATAGGAAAAAAATCAACAGACAGCTGGGGTTTTACAACAGTTCCACATTCCATTGTGGAAATTGGATGATTCCATGATGGATTTTATGACATGGTTACTATGTTCTCCCAGAGGTAATGATGCTATGTGGGTGGTGATTGATGACTTATGAAGGTCACCCACTTCTTGCAGATCAATGAGACCTTCACTGTTGATGTGGTTTGGAAGCTGTATATTCATGAGGTGGTACGACTGCATGGGATCACCCGTTATATCATTTCAGACAGGGATACCCACATAATGTCTCATTTATGGGAGAGTTTAAGATGGTTCTGGGTAAACATGTTCTTTTAAGTACAATATACCACCCTCATACAGATAGCCAGTCAGAGCACAAAATTTAGGTGTTGGAGGGAATGATTTATCCATGTATCCTTGATTTTAGGGGTTCATGGGAGAGACACATACCATTGGTTGTTTTCCCCTATAATAATAGATTTTGGGAATCTATTCTGATATCTCCTTAAGAGGATTGGTATGGTAGACCATTCTGATCACCCTTGTGTTGGATGGAGGCAATGGAAACAGCTACTCTAGGGAAACATCTTGTCAATCGGACCACTGTATAGGTTCAGTAGATTCAGAAGTGGAAAGATACTATACAATCTCATCAGAAATATTAATTTGATCATCGTAGATGACACTTGTAGTTCATGGTTGGGAATCATGTTTTTATTCGTGTAGCACCGAGGTTGGTACACATGAGGATTAGAAGATAGGTTACGATTTCACCAAGATACCTCATTCCGTTTGAGATTATATTAAATGTCCACCTGGTTTCCTATCATTTGAAATTACCTTAGAGGTACCAGGATATTCCTGATTCCTACCATGTTTCTCAGTTGCGGGTTCACATTTCAGACCCATCTCATTCGTTTTAACCGAAGGAGGTTGAGTTACAGGTTGATGCGTCCTTTGAGGAGTGTCATATTCAAATTATGGATCGTATCATGAAGGTTCTCCATGGACAGTCTCTTCCTTTAGTGAGGGTTTTATGGAAGCATCGCTATGTGTTGGATGAGAACTATAATAGGTAGACCTCTATACGATCCTTGTGTTTAGTTTTGTTCTTAGTTAGTTCTTCATCACCCTTGGAAGATAAATTCTGGGGGAATTCTCTTTAAGGGGGGAGTTTGTAAGAATATGATTCTTATTTTTAGATACATACCTTTAATTTTTTGGTTCATAGTTAAAGAAAAATGGAATAAAAGAGTTTATATGCTGGCTCTAAACCTAACACGGAGAGACGTGGTGGTAACATGCCCTGTATTCTAAAGTAAACGCTATCTAATCATGTTTTTCAAGTCGGTGCATGATGTGTACGGGATGTCGTCCGTGAAATAAACATTAAAAGAACCTATATGGTGTGTAGTTCTTCTTACACGCCATGTATTTTCTTGTTTTTCCTAAAATGGGAAGTATCCTTGTTTTCTATCATTTTAGACAGAGGAGGCAATGGGTTCATGAGAGAATATTACCAGAAGGGGATTGGGCTCCCATTTTTCTGTTCGAACCTCGATTTTATCACCGTCAGACGCATTGGAACCTAATCGAGAAGATCTCGATTCCCCTTAAGCTTCTATTTTTTAAATTTTCTTCTCAAATAAGTTATCATATATTTAGTTTTTTTACCTACTTTTGTAGATCTACATTGTTATAGACTGAATTAGAAGCTAAAGATGGATGAGGATAGCCATACGATTATGTGGTAGGTGGAATAGTGTATTTCGGTAATTTTTGATGGGTTTTAATGTTCTAGAGTGCCATACACCTTTTATTAGGGTGTCTCGTTGTTGATAATTTACCTGTGTTATTTACTATAGTTGATCAAGTAATTGGTTTTATAATATAAATCATGTTTGAGGTTGCTTGAATTGATAAAGGGCCACCCTATGGGTTCGTTTCCCTAGAATGACCAATGTTTAGTCGTTTGGCATAGGTTGCCTATGAGGAATTCCTTGTATTCTCTAGTTTGGGTTGTTAAAAACTAAATTTATCAATATAATTTGATTCCCATGTGAGATAATTATTTTTTCTGCCTTGTAATAGTTTAATTCACATGTTTCGGTTGTTACATAAGTTTCCAATGTGATAATATGTTTGTTTAACCATTATAATTGATTATATTACACAAAGGCTTATGATATGTTTGATGATCATGAGAATTGATCAATGTTTTCTATATAATAGATTCATTTACAAGTGTTATTATTATGTGATATGCCTGCGAGTGACTTGTGATACACCTGTGGGCGAGATTATGATATGGCTATAGGCGATGTTGTGTCATGCCTATGTGCGAGGATTTGTTATGCATGAAAAATAGGATTTGTTCTGCTTGCGGGTGGGGAGGTGTTTTTCCTGCGGTCCAATTTTTTCTTTGCCTGACGTTGAGTTTTTGAACTGATCACCTTGTTGAAATCCTTATGATGCATCTGCCAAGACAACACACAATCTTGGATTTGGTTTTCCCATTTAATTGCTTAGATGGTCTTTCAGGATATCAATTGTGAATACATGATATGGGGGATTATTGGGATATGTCCAGATCTCAATATGTATACAATTCAATGTTAATGAATTTTTTAATGAACATGAACTGATTATAAATGGAAATAGGTCTTGTAAGATTGTTTATTTTTGATTACTTCTTAGTTTACTACTTCTCTTTTTGGTACACTTCATGTTGCATAGAATTACTGATAGATAGTCACATATCATGGGTGGTTTCATACTGGGATTAATTTCTCACTCCATGTTTGGGTGATACTTCTGTGCCGAAACTGAGTATATTGATGTAGGTTCCAATAAGGGAAATCAGCCTTCTACAGGTTCTTGATTGGATTTTAGGATCATGGGAGCATGGGACCAAGCAGAGAATTATTATTCTTCTGAGTTTTATTTTTTATTTCTATACCTTTTTATTTGGTTTTTTATCTGAATATAGACTATCCAATTTTTATTCTTCCTTATAACTTATGATAGAAAGCATCATCTTTTGTATGCTATGACTTATGGTTACGATTATTTTTATTCTTCCTTTGTTATTTCGGTTGCAAGGTATTTATTCCTTCTACTATTTTATATTATTTTTCCCATGAGTTACACTCTTCAAATGAGGGTAGAGTTCCCCCACAATTACACCTAGGCCCTCATTTTTAATCAGCAACCCATGGAATTTTGGTAAATTTTCTTGAGGCCATGTGAAAAACTAGGTACGAAGCATCATTTCAGTGGCATCCAGATCTAGGATTTTGACCTGATTTCCCATGGGCCACAACCTCTGGAGTGTGTTTGTCGCCTCCCTCCTAGGGAACAACTGCATTTGATGGTTGTGGAATACCTCTACAATTCCAAACACATACCTTGGAAAAGAAAGACAATGAAGTTCATAACTGAAAATTATAAGACATGTCAGAACCCTCCTAAAACAAGTTCATACCACAAAAAATTATTCTATTGTCAATACTGTAAAGGAAAATAGTCACAAGTCACTGGAGACAATGACTATTTCCCAGTCAAAGCTTGATCTATTCAATTTCTCTATATATTGTTTCAAATTTCTATTTAAATTCACATTTATTTCATTATATATGAAAATTAAATTTAAATGGTTGAACTAATGGGTCAGCTAGTTATGATTCATATGGTCCAATACACTTGATGAATAAAAATGTAGAACCTATATAATTTCTACCATATTAAATTAACATTAATTTATTTTAATCAAAAGGTGCATCACTTCCCAATATGTAAGGACACACACTGCTTATGTACTGAAATATCAGATCACTTCTCATTCCAATATACAAAAATCTATCACAACAACAGATACATCATGCTAAGGCCAAGATGATAAGTATTATTATATTTAGGTGTTGTCTTTTTTATATTGCAAAATAATGTTTACTAAGAAAAGGATGTCTATGAAGAAAATAAATCACCTCAATTTGTTTTTGGTGAAAATAAGACTTGCCACCGTATTCATGAAAATTAGAATTAAAATGGTTGACACAGTCCATCGTATTGAGATATTGTTTTCTGGATAAAAATGATCATAAGACTCATCATGTGCCTAGACTGAAAGAGTATATAATGATGGGGTAGAATCAATGTTTGCATGACTGTGATATAAATGTGATGATTATTTAATGATCTTATTGTTCTCATAAATCATATGTACTTTAAAAAACAAATGATGGAATATTAATATATGAAACAGTGATAAAAGGTGTTGTAAATCATATTCAATCTCATTATAATCATGTTAATAATATTTAAGATAAGTATAAAATTATGTTTTTGATCGGGAAGTGACAATAATTTCTATTGTTATTCTAGAAAAACATAATATAATCATTGATGTAATCCATATCGCAAAGGAAGTAATGATATAAGATAGAGTTTATGAAGATTAAATTCAGTGAAGCTGAAGTTTTCCAATCTCAAGATCATCATAATATGTTTGACGTATGTATCTTTGTTTAAAGGCCCATAATGAAGATAATAATAAAGAAAAGAAAGATATTTATGATGTCAATGATAATGACATTGGTCTATCATATTAATTATTTCATTATATTCATCATTGGAAAAAAAAATTACTCAGAAAAAGACATTAGTATCATATTCATAAGAGATCGAAGTTGCTAATGTATAAGTTTTCGATACTAGTCCATCGAACTCGGTATACAATCATAATAATTGGAGGAATATGTTTTTTGATTGTGGAATAAAAATAGAAAAAGAAAATAATAATGCGACTAATAAAAAGAATAAACTTAGATATTTTTCAAAAATGTAGTCACACATTCATCCGGATGAATTGTTTTGATTTCAAATGTGTCTAGATCCATCGTAATGAAATTGACTCCCATTTTATGAATGATGAATTGACATATAAACCGATGTAACCTGACAGTAATAAATTAGTCAGATTCAGGATCGTCAACCTAGAGGATAGATGTAGAAGAAGAGAATTTGTTAAGGAATTTTTAAAAGTGTTGATAAAGGGATAAATGTAATTAACGATATTGAAGGAGATAAAAAATATGTCAAAATTGGTAGCTTGAAGTGAAAATAATATTTTTCTTTTCATCTATTGGTACATAGAATCAAAATGAAGAAATCATTTTGGGAAATAAAAATAAACTCTATTTATTCTTATATGTAATTAATATGGAGAATCATATTGATGAAATCAGATTGGGAAAATCAAATTTGGACTAATTGTTTTAATAAATGTCAAAAGATAGTTGATGTTTCCTGAATATTTGAGAAGGATTGAGAAGAGATGAGAAGTGTAAAGAAGCACCGACAATGCCAAAAGGTATCTGAAATTCAACGAATCATGGAAATTCAAAAAAATTTCTTTAGTAAGAAACTTTTTTAGAATACTGCACAAACCAATTTTCGGGATAGAATAAAAGGATAGAAGTAAATTTTAATTTTTTTAGGATGTTTTCTTCATCATATATGAGAGAAAATATTTGAATTTCTAGAGAGAAGATGTTTATAAGATGATATTTATTGATGTTTTTCCCATAAAATAGAAAGGAGAAGATACAAGATTGCAAAGTATTTAACTAATCATAATATTCAATTGATTATCATATTCTAAAGATTAAGATATTAGGATAGAAAACCATATTGGGATTTCTGAACTAAAGAATAAAGTGTATAGAATTGTCTCAATCAAATTATGATAGAGACATATATTTTTTATGAATTGAGTAATCAGACTGGGAGAATCAGACCGGGTAATAGGAAATTTTTTATATCAATGTACATGAAGTTAATTCCATATTATGGATAAGAACGTGATGATTTTTTTTCCAAAAGTTTGTATTTTGAAATGTTGTTAAAGAATCAATATAAATTGTTTTGAACAAAAATTTTATGTTAGACCATTTTTATATTAGGAGAATACACACAATGGGATTGTTTATATAGTGTTACACAATATAAAATATACCTGGAAATATTTATTATTATTGAATAACAAACCTTTTAAATTCTTGTGTTATTGTGGACATGTGTTCTAGTTTTTTTCAGTAGGGAAAGTAATATTTAATAGGAGGTTAATGTTATTTCATAATTGATGAAACATAAATGAAAAAGTATCACTGATTCACCCCTACCACTCTCGGTGATAAAATTATCCTAACAGGGATCTTACAATTGTTACTAGAGCTGGTTTTTCCTATCATATTTCTTTTATGATGTTTTGGAGAGAAGTCGACGGATAATATGAATTTTTTCCACAATAAATGTATCACAATTTTATATGGTAAGAACTAACAAATATGGACTGATATAATGTTTCCTTATCTTATTTCTATACGATATGATGTTCATGAAGATACAATAGTTGGGTTTTCTTCTATTGATGACAAAGTTCCTCCTACATGTATAAATAAGAAGACTATTAAGAATTGTGGAAAGGCTAAGAATGATTTACTATCATCACTTTACTAACGATAATTTTTTAGGGTGAATGATTTCTCCATAACCAATGGTATATGGCATATATTAAAAATTATATAAAAAGGAAATACAAAAGTTATGAAGGTAAATTTACAAATATAGAGGCTATAGTTTGAAGATATGAAAATTGGTGAGTATTATTTTTTTGGAAAATGTTTTACTAGGGTAGATGACACTATCTTCAATATTATATGTTTTGGTGAAAATTTAAAGGATTCTATAGTTATTTAATAAAAATCAAGAATCCTTCCTAACATGTATGATGCTAATGTTTCTTTATTAGAAGATAGATATTTCAATTCATAATCTATGGATGCTTTTCATAGAACTGTCATCACTTATTAAATGAGAAGGGTGAAATATATGAAACGTAATAAAACATCAATAGATTAATGTCTTTCATGAATATGAAGAAAGAGAAGTTAAATAATATTCTTACTAATGAAGAAGCTTGGGATTTTTATTCCAAAAACGTGGTATGTAAAAATCAAGATGATATTTTATCCTTGTTTTCTAAAAATTTGAGAAGTTTTACATGAAAATATAAATTGAAACATACCTTAAAATTATTCCAATGTCGATCTATTAGGAACTTTTTTGATAATTTTCCTCGAATAAATAAATAAAAGGAAAATTATGAATTACATTGAAGTCTAAGAAGATCATTTAAGAAACTAGCTGATAAAGATATATATTTTTCTATAATGAAAGAGAAAAAATCATTCATATACAAAAAGAATAATTTTCTTATCTAAATATAAAGATGGTGAAAGCTGTAATTATAAATAAGAAAAATATATTGAGTATATTGTTGAGAATATTTTTATTACCATAGTGAATGATGAAGAATTCAGAATCAATAGTTCGTATGAAAAAGAAACTCGATTAGAATAATATTTGAAATAATAATTGAAAGAGTTCCTACGAATGATTGGATGTAAATATAATGAAATTATGATGTTGAAAATGAAAAATCCTCTTCAAAAATTTGAGGAGATATTAGTTATGATAATGTGAATTTGTTAGTAATGAACATCCAGAAGTGAAGATGAAGGAAAAAAAGAAGAACAGTTGGAACTTGTCCTATAAAAACATTATAATGATGATGAAATAAATAAATGTTCAAAAAAATATATCTAGAATTTGTAAAAGTTATCATAAGAAGAAACTTGTTATAAATAAAGAAATTTACAATCAATTTATATAAATAAATTTGGAAGTATTTCTGAAAATAAAAATCATGGGAATGATATGTATATGGCCATGACTCACAACGTTTTAAATTTAGATGTTTCTAAAAATCATGATTTTGAATGTGTTTTTAAACATGATTAATATGGAAATGTTTCTATTAGTTCTGGTACCAATATTTTTGTGAAGAAAAAGTTGATTCTAATTTACAATTTAAAGGATGGTGGTTCAGATAAGAAACATAAGAATTTTTAGGAGAAACATCTTCAAAACTCTGATTGGTATGGAAATTTTAGAAGAAACTATTATTTTTAGGGGAAATGCAGGTATTTTGGTTGATTCATACATATATAAAATATTCATTTGTTCAACCAAAATTATTACTTGTATTCCCTTGGTTATAGAAGTTAATGTTTGATGGGGATTCAATCCTCTCAAAAGAAGAAGTCTGTAAATGATGTTATAATGAATCCCAAGAATGAAGGTGTGAAAATTTAAAACAAGTTCCAACTCTTGGAATCTTTTTTTTGACAAATTTGAACAACCTATATATCTTTCTATGGAATGTCATGTTTTGTTACCGGTATAAAAATATTTCATAATAATTCTCTAAAACAGGATGTGATGAAATAAAATAAATAAAAAAAATCTCTTCTTGTTGAAACTACTCAAAAAGATTTAAAAGGAGGAAAAACATGGATTCTTGATAGTGGTTGTTCTTGTAATATTAAAGGAGACACAAAATTGTCGCATAATTTGATATAATTCCAATAATAAACAATAACATTTAGCCAATATGAATCATTATTAATCCAAGGTGTTTTTTCAACCGTTATTGGGAAATGAAAGATAAAATAAAATAAATCATTATATATTGATAGGGTTGAAACATATCATTCAAGGTGTTTCACAAAATTCTTATGAGGATAAAAAACATATCTTTTTAAAATATGGGTTTTTTGTGAAAAGTGAGGAATATAGAAAGATATATACAAGAGGCAACCATACAAAATGAAACTTGTTTAATGATGGTGAAATACACAACTCTTGTTACTTGGGTATGATGGAAGAGAATCAATTATAGAATAAAAGGTTGGGACACATGTGATAGAGAAACATTAGAATGTTATCAAAGAAAGGTAGTGTCTGTGATATTCTTGATTTTCCAGGAAGAAGATATTAGTGTCAAACTACTTTTCAGAAATGAAATATTGGAATTTTTGTGAATAAGAATGTTGAGATTGGTTCAAAATTACCATTGGAACTTATTATTTCTTGTATTTTTTGTCTAATGGGAAAGAAATAAAAAAATAGAGATAGATAATTCATGAATTTCATTAAGGAAATTAATCAGATTTTCTTATTTTATATTTATGAATACAAATTCAGGTTCTTTAAATATATTTAAATGTTTTAGATGGAAAGATGAGAAGGAATGTTAGTATTCAGTGAAGAAGTTGATAATTGATAATAGTTGTGAGTATAAAAATGGAAATTTTTAAAGTTATATTGAGATGCCTGGGATTCTACATGAGTAATATTCCTCACACTCTCCTCAACAAAATGGATTTTGAAAATGGAATAATAGAAGTTTGGTGTAAATGGGGAGAATTGTTTTGTTTGAACATGGTATTTATCATTACTATTAGAGGAAATCCATGAGTAAACCTGTATATATTCAAAACTAATGTTTCTATTGGTAAAATTTACATATTACTATATATAATATTTCTAATGATAAAACTACATGTTTGAAACAGATTATACATTTTATGAGGCCATGAATTATAAAGAATAAAGGCGGGGATCGTATAATGTTCATGTATAAAGGTGAAGATGGATTCTCTGTTGGCTGTGATCTGGAAGAAAGAGGATATATCTGTTTCAAAAATTAAAATAAGATGATTTTTTGATTATATTGATGTGAATATTTTTGGAAAACCCAAGAAGGATAAATAGACTCACATAGATAAGGATTTTGAGCATGATAATGAATGTTTTTTTAACGATTATGATAAGTATACAAAAAATTGTAATCCCACACAATAAGAATAAAAATCAGACACTTCTATTTTGATTGATGAGGATGTATCTCAAAAATATAATCCTATTCTAAGGAATAATATGGAACCCTAGAATATTATTGGGGATCAACATAAAAAGGTTCAAATAAAAAGAAAGAAAAATGTAATTACATATAAGTCTTTTTTTAAAAAAAGTTCATCCGAATGATGTGAATTATGATTTTGAGTATTCGGAATGGATTTCGTCTTTGAATGAATAAATAGATCAAATATAAAATAATGATGCATGGGAAGTCATTCCAAATCCAGATAATATATGTTAATGGAATAAAGTGGGTTTTGTGGAACAATCTAAATGAATAATTAGAAGTTATATGAATCAAAAAGATATTATTATTAATAAGTTACTTGAAAATTCAAGGTATTGATTTTGATGAAACTATTACTCCAGTAGAAATGTTAAAAACAATCAGAATTTTTCATTCTAATACTGAACAATGAAGGTACATAATTTTTCAAATGGATGTAATGTTATAATTTATGAATGGGTATCTTGATTGTAATTTTACATTGAACAACAATGTTTTATTTTTTGGGAGAGAAGAATGTTTTGTCTGTATATTTTTCAAATTTTTGTATGGGTGGAATCAATCTCTAAAGGAATGGTATTCCATAAATTATACATGCTTAAGAAAGATGAGTTTTAATAAAGGAAGTGTTGATAAGAATATTTACATTAAATAAATTAAAAATTATTCCCCTATAATAATTATTTTATGTTGATGACATTTTCTTTTCTGGGAATGATGAATGATTTGGTGAAATATTTTCTAGAGAAATAAAAAAGTTGTTTGAGATGTCGATGTTAGGGGAAATGAAATAATATCTTGGGATAAAAAATTTAAAAAAAAAGAAACATAATTTTCATTCTCAAGAAATTTATGCTAAAAAATATCTTAAAAAGATCATCATGGAAAACTTAAAAAACATTTTCACACCAATTTCAGATGGAACATATGTGTCTAAAGAGGCAGATTTCATGGATGTTGATCATAAATAATTTCAAATGATGATTGGATGTTTGTTATATTTGATATCCTCATGACATGAATTTGTTTATTCTATAACCTTATGTGAAATATTTCAGATTTATCCTAATTAATCACATTTAATTGATAGAAAAATAATTTTCACACACATCAAAGGAACAGAAAACTCATAATATGGTATGATAGCTCAGAAAGTATTTATTTGGTTTCGTATTCAAATGTCTATTATGCATGTAAATTAAATGATATAAGATCCACATCAGGTGGAATTTTTTTGGGGAAATTTTTTGTTAGTTAACATAAAAATATATATAATTAATTAACTCTTTGTACAAACGGGGATGGGTATGTGGCTATTACTAATGTCGCTACCCAACATATGCATATAAAGAGTTAGTTAAAATATTTAGTTGTTGAAGTGAAATTATTATTGATCATGGGTTTTGTTAATCAATGTGAAATAAATATCACCCATAATCTAGTACAACATTACCATTCAAAACATATTGATGTCAAATATCATTTCATTAAAGGGAATTTATAAAGAATGAATGGAAGATGGAATATATTCTTTCATCAAATCAAATCAGTGAAATTTTCATTGAACCTTTTCCAAAAGAGGATTTTTCTAAATTGAGATTGAACAGGGGAGTCCAAACTATTTCTCATTAAGGTTTATGTATGTGTTTTTGTCTCATCTCTAATATTAACATTGGATAATTTTGTTAAGGGGGATAATTTTTTCATAAATATATCCTTATGGACACATGTAAATATTGGAGTTGGTTCCCAAGAACCAACTTTTATGTACTTTATGATAACTTATATTCATTTTTTGAATATTAATAAATTCCTTATCACATTATGATTGTTCATCTGCATAACATTTTACATGATAATGATCCAAGAGTATCTATCACACTAAAAGGTCATAATAGTTCCCCGCTATGATGATAACCTAGAAGTGTTATGAAACTATTCTCAAATAAATGTTCTATAGACATATGATATCATTTTAGGGATAAAAATTATACATACTATCAGTGGTGTAGACTCATAGAACATTGGGAACCTTTCCGTGGGGTATTCCCAAGGTGATATTAAGTAGGACATTATTACAATGAGGCCTAATAGTAGGAAATAATCATTTATAAGTCTCATTTGATGTTTCTATTTGCAGAAATTTGTTCGTAAAGAGGTAGGATAGGTTGGGTGCATCGCGAGTAATATTACATTAATGAATAATACGAAAGAGGATTTATACCTTGTATTTACTAACAAAAGTTCATATCTTAGGCCCTTTGATGAAAATGATATAGCCTAAATAAATCCAGGGGCATGATATTCTATAAAAATGTTTTATTTCCAAAAATTCAAAGAATGATATATCATGTATATAGGTTGATGGAAATTTCATACAACCATATCGATATAAGATATTGTGTAAAGAATTATGTATTACATGGTAAATGTTTATATGAGTTGACATGTTGATGCATTATTTACTTCTTTCTATATATGTTCCTTGGAATGTTTCAAGATTCTAAACATGGACTTTTGGATACTCCACCTAATGCCACTGAGAAAGAGGCATAGGGGTCCACAGAATAATTGTAACTAGAATATTAGTTAATTAAATTATTATTTAACAGGTTGAATAATATTATTCCCGGCCTTGGTTGTATAATTAGTCATGTAAGCCTGATCACATTTATTCTTTCAATAGTTATTCGAGAGAATATATTATTATATTATAATTAATAAATATTAAGAAGGATTGGAGAACTGAGTTTAAGGGTCCAGTGAGAAGTAATAAATTTAAATATAATATCATTACAAAATATTTAATTATAACTCCCAACTTAAGAACCTATTAGGAAATAATTATATTGCTGTGATTATTTATCATTGGGGTTTCATTAGGATTAATTAAATATTTAAGGACACCTTTTCACATTATTTAATTATTACCCTAGTGAAATAAGTACCTTGTTTTATTACTCTCTCACTACCAATGTGAAATATAAGCGATTCATAGACGATTGTGCACAAAATTTTGGAGAAAACAAATCAATCAGAGTGAGTTCATTCCACTTTAAGAATTCTCTCAAGAATGAGAGAAATCATCCTCCATCAGATCATGGGGAACTCTTTAGAAGTGGTTCTCAAGGTGATCAATGGTGGATGACGCAGTCTTAAGGATCTTCTATTCTTGCACCTAGAGACTACTTCGGCGGTGTCTAGAGATTTGAGGATCATGTGTGGATAACCACTAGAAGAGATCTACCCTTGATCTCTACAACACAAAAATAGTGCCCTATATATCTATGGTTGAAAACATTTACAAAGAAAGAATAATCCTTAGAGGTAATGTTTATTTAGTTAAATTAATTATAAGCTATTTATGTTTATCATCTCTCTTTGATTTAGGTTTCTATTCCATTGACATATTTCTTTGATTCAATTCTATGGATCATGGCATTCATCATTGTACATATCTCAGATATTTCATTGAATATGCATAAAATCAAAGTTGGCAACTTCCCCCCCCCCCACACATCCACTACGCCTAGAACCAACAAGTTGTATTAGTGGGGGAATATAATATTTCATAATTATTTAATTTTTTTGTTGATTTAGGAATTCATAATTTAGTATTTACATACATGTCTAATAGTTATTCTAATATGAATAACGTGATTTCTTTCATCCTTTATCATTTCTCATAGATCAAACTACGGAGATCAAAATTATGATTAAAATAAAATTAGTGATTTCATCAGGAGGAGCCAAGGATTCTGCTGAGATAACAAAATAGTATATGCCTTGTTAACAGAGTTACACAATGTGTAGTTATGATTAAGGCACCATAAGTTAATTCAAAAATTACTCAACCCATGTACATTGAAAACATGGGGTGTAGTTAATTATTACCACATGTATTGACTGGGATAGACTAGTGTACGATGATCCGAACTACATGACGTGTGTCCCACTAGACATGAAATGTTGTCCCTTTTTCATCATGGCAAATTCATGCATCTTATATATGAACTAGCTGACCAATGACCATGTTCTGTGGGGTCAACAAAATATGTGGCCCACTGGACACAACATGTATTCTAATAAATCCAATATATTCTTCCCATGCTGACTCCCTAGGAGTGTATTTCATATAGATGGTGATGGTGGTACACAACATGTGGATTGGATCTACACACCCTATAATTTTACCAAAATATGTAGGATTAAAACATTAATATCAGAAAAATTTTCAGATCATCACATTATGTATAAGTTGTATTAATTCTATGTGCATTAAATCAGGAATTATTTCTGAAAATTCATGTTATTTGTGTAATCATCTATAAAGTACACATTATGAAAGTACATGATAAATCATGCATTCTATATGCCACAAATAATAATGTGTATACAAATATAATAAATGTTAAATAGATTTGGATGGGTATTCACTAGGTTACCATCAAGGAACATTTATGTACAAGGTTAATTTTAAATGAATTTTAATTTTTTTGTAATTATAATGGATGATAATCTCAACTAAACTAATGAAAGGATTAAGAAAAAATGATTGATTGATTATAGATAATAATTACTCAATTCAAGCATGATTTATTTGAAATAATAATGATTAATGAATATAATGATAGTTTTATTAAATTAATAATTCGTTGAAATCATGTAGATGATCATGAGCTAGAGACGAACTTTGTATGTGATTGGTTAACTTTTAATTTATTAATAAATTAAATTTTTGGCTTGCTTGCTTTCTATCCTCATTAATGTGTAGGACCTACATGATCATGGTTTCATTTATGTAAACCCCCTTTACCTCTCACCTACATGTGAGTAAAAGAATAAGAAATGGATGAAGCTCTTAAAAGAAGTGTAGGTGGTTCATGTTATGAGAGTAATAAGGAACACCAAATAAGGACTTAGTGTAAATGAGCTTTAATGGTTGAGGAAATCTAAATTAATTATTTTGGCATTGTGGAGTCCACTCATAAAAAGCCACGAACTATGAGTTAATGCTGTTGGAATTTAGAATACAGACCTAAAAGAATTCAAGTTTCTTAACCTGTAACATCCCAGGTAAATAAAGAATAAAGCATTTTCATACTTATTAATATTTACGAATTAAACATTAATTTTACTTTAAAGGGGTTTCTATGTTTGATAGCGTACCCGATACGCAAAAAATAGATTCTTTGAAATCTTACGTTGCACACTAGTAATAAAATAATATTATTTTAAATGGTAGTTAACACATAGCCGTTGTATTGGAGGTATTGAATAGAAATAACTAAAATATGATTATATATGTTTGTTAAATGTTTTTACATTTATCCAATAAAAGATAAAGGATTAAAATACAAAAAGAATTCAATTTTAGGCATATATACTCTAACATTCACTAAAGGTCAGCTTATCACCATTTGATGGTGAACCGTCTATAAATATAGTTTTGGTCACTCTTATACATTCTATTGGACCAAATAAAATTCTTCTTTAGAATAGGGACATCAAAATTTATTTTGTGTAATTTTTTGGTATTTTTCTGATAAAGTTCATTTTTTAATGAATAGTGAAAAATGTTGTATTTTAATTCAAAACCACTTTTTAATCTAATTTATTTATATGATTAAGTTATCTTTTGAATTGGTTTTAAAGTTAAAATAGAATATATTTTTAACAGTTAATCCAATAGTGGTCGTTGGAATTAATTTCACTTTGAAATTGGACTTAAACTAGTGTCAATCTTTTGATATATATTTTTTTTTATAAAAACACATTTTTTGTTCTGACAACGGGAATTAATTATTAAATTAATTAAGGTAACTCATATGTTTTGAATTTTTTAAAAAATAAATAATTTTGGAATTCAGAATATCAAATATAGCTTAGGGTGATGTTTTGGTATTTTTTGAAAAACTTCAATTTATGATGAATAGTTAAACCACTAAGTGGTACTTAAAAAAATGATTTTTCATTTAAATGATATTTTACCACCTATGTGTTTTGAATTTCAAAAATCTGACATACATGGTTGTCATTAGGAAGTAAAATTTGGTTCAATGGGATTAAAATAATTTTTTGGTGAATAGTACCTTTTATGTTTTTAATCGCGATTAGAGGTAATTAGTGTAGTTTAAGGTAAAAATAATGTTTTAATAATATGAAATGACCTTGACACATGTCCTAACCTTATTGGATGTGTCATTTCCGACCAAGACAATCCATGGGTCAACATGGGGACCCAATGGAGCCACTTTGGTAGGAAAATTACAATAATAACTTTTTATTTAAAGTTAAAACAAATGTCACAAACATGAGTTGTTTTACTAAAACAATTTTTAAATGGGGTTATACAAGTCATATATTTTACTATAAATATTCATTAGAAATATAAAAAGATTTCCTACATCATGATTTTTTTAAATTTGTAGACATTAAATAAATTAAATTATTTATGACACCATGATGATGCAGCGATTACCTCATTATTTAACGATTTAAATAAAATGAAAAGATAATGTAAAATCTAAGACCTGCACTTGTCAAAAACCCATTTTATGGGTGTATTTTGAACTCTTATCACCTTATCCTAGAAATACATCAATTTGGTACCTTTAAAATCCTAAAATCACTTTATAATAAAGTAAACTTTTATAACATTCCAAGAGTGCCCCTCCTCTCCTCTTATAAAAGGCCCCCACCTCTACAACCTTACCAACACCTCTCAAGCCTTTGGCTCGGCCAACCCCTGCATATTGTGTCTCTCCACATCCCTATATTACTTCTAGAAGCCTCACATTGGGCAGAAGTCTTCCCAAGGAATCCTTTGAGCTCAAATCAAAAAGAGTTACACGTTTTAAAGGTAGTGTCTTCTCTTATGTTCTTATATTTTATTTTGCTTCTCCAACCCCCTAAACTCTTTTTATTATTTTATTTTGTAACAACAACAGTATCTTAAATATACCAGGATTTTTTTATGAGAAGGATTATAGTTACACCTACACACACTTTTGTCTAATAGTTAAAGAACAAACTGTTTTTGTGGTTCGCGATTTTCTGCCTCACGAAACGATGATTGTTCAATCTTCTTTTAACACCTTTCATGGTGGCCATTAAGATGTCACTATATTTATATATGATTTATATTATGTTTATGTTTTCCTTATGCTTCTGTATTTTTCATTTATGTCATACCTTTATGGTTTCCATTATGGGTGAACGTGATAATTTCATTTTCGGAAGTGCGGACTACCGCCCCCTCAAAGTGATTTGATTCGTTAATGCCATATGTGGGACGTATAAAGGATGGTGTTAATGATATTATATATAATATTATACTGGAATTAAAATATACCTTTATATCATTATGATTTCACTCCATTAAATATGAAATATAAATGAAAGTTGTGTTCATGCGTACGTACGGCTTACCGTCTCAATAAACGGTGCATTTCATTTCTTACCACTAAATGTTTTAAACTATTGTAAATACATGTATATGCTGGATATATATGATATATATGATATACAAATCATGAATATCATTCTGGATATAATGAACCTTTGACCACGTGAACAACATGTAATTGTAAGAAGTCCATTTTTGACTTAGGTACCAAATATCGACAAAACGAACTTTATTAAATTAAATGATTATATATTGTTTATAACATGTCAAAAATTTGTATTAAAGGAATATTAAACTTGAAAAATTTTCTTAAGTGAGTTGAAATTAACACTAGTTTATTATTCAGTTGAATAAAGAGCAATCGAGTCACGTCAGAAACAAGGTAAGGGACTTCGTCTCAATCTCTTATCATAGAGGCATATTTTTTTGTAATACAAGCCTTTCCTTCTATATGGTGTATAAACCCCTTTGACATTAAATTTTATAAAAAATGAATTTTTTTCTATGAAGAGTTTTACAAAACGAAAAAAATGAATGTTTCTTTTGACGTACATGGCGACAATGACCTTTCCGCCACCGCGAGTATTATTTGATCTTTGGCTTCCTCAACAAGATGTTATATTGTTAAAAGTAAATAAATACCATATACTCTTTTTTTTTATTGAAAATGGTTTTGATAATGTATTTTTCTTGTCAATATATTTAAGTGATATATTGTGCTTGAAATATGGAAATGTTTTCTTTCCTTTATAATTGTTTTATGTGTTATGATTTTATAATGGTACTTGGACATTTGACGGGTGGTTATGTGATAAACCATATGACGAGTGGTGCCGTGAATACCAGGACATGTGGTTACGTTATAACCTCCAATGCATTGGGTATGGAAGTCAGTCATATGGCTATTCCATTAAGTTATATGTGTGGAAGTCGACCGTATGGTTATTCCATTTAAGTATGTTTATGTCCCAAGTTACCTTTATATGTTATGCGTTCTTTATATCGGTTTTATGGTAATATTTTGGTTACAAAAGGGTAAGTAATAATCTTTTATTCATTGAAGAGTTTTTACTACTTCATAAAGGTGAAAAGTATTACTTTGATAAATTTTACATGGTTTACTTGTGGTTATGGAAAAAACTAACAGTTTTTATTCCTTGTGTATCCCTTAATGAGATTTTTATTCTCACCCCATGTTTTTTGAAATGTTTTTCATAGGACTTTATGTGGAGTAGGGTCAAGGATAGGATCAAGGGAAAGTCATTTTATATAAAACATGGAACTAGACATGTTTCTTTTTAAGATATGTTATTTTTATGGAAACTTAGTAGAGGTTTCTACTTTGTAATCTTTTGAGATGTAATAGTTATGTCCTAATTATCTAAAACTCTAAACCTGAAAATATCGTCAATGTGAATAATTCATTTAATTCATTATTAAGTAAGTTTTATCTTCGGGGCCTTATAGTCGGTATCGTAGGTCGGTTTAGATGACTTTAGGAGTTATAATTCTATTAAATGATTATCCAAAAAAAAGTTTTTTATGGTCAAATTGAAATGATATAGCATTTGACGATTACCATGTTGCTTCTCCTAAGATATTTCTATCATAAGAATGGGTTTTCATAGAGGAAACAGAATAGATTTTCTGGGAAGGAATACAGATGGAAATGACCTTTCAAATCAGTATCCTGAGATGGTCAGAATCAGAAATAAACAGTTTGTTGTAGTGATGGCTCAGTTGACTCAGGTGAAAAATGTTGGTTGTTTTTATTCATGATATTTTGGTGTTTTCTAAAATTAAAAAGGATCATGAAAGTCATTTAAGGGTTATCATTCAAACCTTAAAAGAAAAAAAATTGTATGGAAAATTCAACAAGTGTGATTTTTGGTTACAACAAATTTCTTTCCTATTCACATTGTTTTAAAAGAAGAGATAACAGTTGATCCTGCAAAAATAAAGGTTGTTGAAGAATGGCCAAGACCCACAAATGTAACTGAGATTCATAGCATCCTTGTTTTGGAACGCTATTACCGAACGTTTGTTGGAAATTTTTCACAGTTATCTAGTCCAATGACTAATAATACTCAGAAGGGTGTTATGTTTATCTGGACAAAAGAATGTGATGATTATTTTCGGGAGTTGAAAAAAAGATTGGTGAATTCTACAGTTTTGGCACTTCCTTCCAGGAATGGTGAGTTTGTTATCTATAGTGATGCTTCATTGAAAGGACTTGGTTGGATCCTAATGCACAATGATCATGTAATGGCTTATGTTTCATGTCAGTTGAAAACTCATTTGGTAAATTACGCCACACATGATTTTGAATTAGCTGCTGTTGTTTTTACTCAAAAAATTTGGAGGCACCATTTTTATGGAGTAATGTGTGAAATATATACTGATCACAATAGCTTAAAGTATATAGTCACTCAGAAATAATTGAACATGAGACAGAGGAGATGGCTAGAATTAATCACGGATTATGATTGTACAATTCATTACTATCCGAGAAAAGAAAATAAAGTGGATGATGATTTGATTCGAAAAAGTAATGATTCATTAACCATGATATGTTTGGAACGAGATCCTTTGGTTTTTGATTTGATGAACTTTTTCATAGAATTTGTTGGAGTAGGAAGTTCTTCTGTTTTGTTTAAGGTGTTTGTGAGATCATCCCTATCAGACAGAATTAAGCAAGTGCAGAAGAAAGACAGTGGAATGTAGAAAATGGTTGAGCTGGTTCAGAAGGGTAAGTTGTCTGAGTTTAACATTGATAATGATTGTGTTATGAGGTTTGGGAAGAGATTATGTGTGCCTTGTGATTCACAGTTGAAGGGTTATTTGTTATGTGAGGCTCATAGTTCCCCGTTTTCAGTTCATCCTGGCAGTATTAAGATCTACAGAGATCTGCAGGAGTATTACTGGTGGGATGGAATGAAAAGAAATTTTTCTGATTTTACTGTGAAGTGTTTGACTTGTCAGTAGGTTAAAGTAGAGCATCAGTTACCGAAAGGGGTGCTTTAGTGATTACCGGTTCCAGAGTGGAAATGGGAAAATATATCCATGGACTTTGTTGTGGGATTACCGAGGACATATCGAGGTAATAATGCAATCTAGGTTATTGTTGATCGATTGACTAAATCTGCTCATTTCATTCCTATTCAAGATACTTTGTCTCTAGATAAACTTGCTCGGTTGTATATTAAAGAGATATTCAGGTTGCATGGAGTTCCCCTCTCCATCGTATCTGCTCGTGATCCTAGGTTTGTTTCTAACTTGTGGAAAGGCCTTCAAAAGTCATTGGGTACTGAATTAAATTTTGGTACATCTTTTCATCCGCAATAAGATGGGCAGTCAGAATGAACAATTCTGACTTAGAGGATATGCTACATGCTTTCTCTATGGATTATCAGCGAAGTTGGGACCAACATATTTCTTTGGTTGAGTTTTCATATAATAACAGTTTTCATTCTAGTAAACAGATGGCACCATTTGAGGCATTATATGGGAAGTGGTGTCGAACTCCAGCTTTTTGGGATGAAGTGGGTGAAAGGAAGCTGATGGGACCATAATTGGTAGAAGAGATGGAAGAAACAGTTCAGTTGATTCAGAAACACATGAGAACAGCTCAGAGCAGGTAGAATAGTTATGCGGATAACCGGAAGAAGGATCTATCTTTCGAGGTAGGTGATCATGTTTTTCTCAAAGGTTCACCATGGAAAAGTGTGATGCGATTTGTTAACAAAGGAAAGCTGAGTCCAAGATTCATTAGACCATATAAAATTCTGGAGAAAGTTGGATCAGTTGCTTACCGAGTGGTGTTACCTCCGAGTTTATCTCAGGTACACAATGTTTTTCATGTTTCGATGTTGAGAAAGTATATGCCAGATCCAAATAATGTTTTGATCCCAGAGGTAGTTCAGTTGGAAGATAATCTCTCTTATGAAGAACAAGCAGTCCAGATTCTTGACTGAAGAGAGCAAGTGTTGCGAAATAAGGTAATTCACCAGGTAATGGTTTTTTGGAAAAAACATATTATTGAAGAGGAAACGTGGGAATCTGAAAATGCTATGAGGGATAAATACCCCCACTTATTTTGATAAGTGAATAAAATTGTGAGGATGAAATTCCCAAAAGGGGGGAAGGATGTATCATCCCAGGTAAATAAAGAATAAAGAATTTTCATACTTATTAATATTTACGAATTAAATATTAATTTTACTTTAAAGGGGTTTCTATGTTCGATAGCGTACCCGATACGCAACAAAGAGTTTCTTTGAAATCTTACGTTGCACACTAGTAAGAAAATAATATTATTTTAAATGGTAGTTAACACGTTGCCATTGTATTGGTGGGAATGATTAGAAATAAATAAAATATGATTATATATGTTTGTTAAATGTTCTAACATTTATCCAATAATAGATAAAGGCTTAAAATACGAAAAAATTCAATTTTATGCATATATACTCTAACATTCACTAAAGGTCGACTTATCGCCTTTTGATGGCGAACTGTATATAAATATAGTTTTGGAAACTCTTATACTTTCTATTGGACCAAATAAAACTCTTCTTTAGAATCGGGACATCAAAATTTACTTTGTCAAAATTTTTGGTATTTTTCTGATAAAGTTCATTTTTTAATGAATAGTGAAAAATGTTGTATTTTAATTCAAAACCTCTTTTTAATCTAATTTATTTATATGATTATATTATCTTTTTAATTGGTTTTAAAGTTAAATTTGAATATCTTTTTACAATTTAAGCCAATATTGGTCATTGGAATTAATTTCAGTTTGAAATTGGACTTAAACTAGTGTCAATCGTTTGATATATATTGTTTCATAAAGACACGTTATTTGTTCTGACAGCGGGAATTAATTATTAAATTAATTAAGGTAACATATATGTTTTTAATTTTGTAAAAAAGACATCATTTTTTAATTCAGAATATCAAATAAGCTTAGGGTGATGTTTTTGTATTTTTCTGAAAAACTTCAATTTTTGATGAATAGTGAAACTACAAAGTGGTTCTTAAAAAACAGATTTTTCATTTAAATGAAATTTTACCACCTCTGTGTTTTGAATTTCAAAAATCCGACATACATGGTTTTCATTAGGATGTAAAATGTGGTTCAATGGGATTAAAATAATTTTTTGGTGAATAGTAACTTTTAAGTTTTTAATCGCGGTTAGAGGTAGTTAGTGCAGTTTAAGGTAAAAATAATGTTTTAATAATATGAAATGACCTTGAAACATGTCCTAACCTTATTGGATGTGTCATGCCCGACCAAGACAATCCATGGGTCCACTTGGGGACCCCATGGAGCCAATTTGGTAGGAAAATGACATTAATAACATTTTATTTAAAGTTAAAATAAAAAAGTCACAAACATGAGTTGTTTTACTAAAATAATTTTCAAATTGGGTTATACAAGTTATATTTTTTACTATAAATATTCATTATAAAGATAAAAAATATTTCCTACATAATTATAGTTTTTTTATAATTTTTAGACATTAAATAAATTAAATTATTTGTGACACCATGATGATGTAGTGATTACCTCATTATTCAACGATTTAAATAAAATGAAAAGATAATGTAAAATCTAAGACCTACAGTTTTTAAAAACATATTGGATGGGTGAATATCGAACTATTATCACTTTATACTCAAAATACATCAATTTGGGACCTTTAAAATCCGAAAATCATTTTATAATAAAGAAAACTTTTATATCATTCCAAGAGTGCCCCTCCACTCCTCTTATAAAAGGCCCCCACCTCTACCACTTTACCCACACCTCTCAAGCCTTTTTCTTGGCCAAACCCTACCCATTTTGTCTCTCCACATCCCTCACTTACTTCTAGAAGCCTCACTTTGGGAATAAGTCTTCCCAAGGAAGCTTTTGAGCTCAAATCAAAAAGAGTTACCCGTTTTAAAGGTAGTGTCTTCTCTTGTGTTATTATGTATTATTTTGCTTCTCCAACCCCCTAAACACTTTTTATTCCTTTATTTTGTAACAAAACCAGTATATTAAATATACTAGTATGTTTTATGAGAATTATTAGAGATACACCTACACACACCTTCATCTAATGGTTAAAGAACATGTTGTTTTTATGGTTGGCGATTTTCTGCCTCACGAAACGATGATTGTTCAATATTCTTTTAACAACTTTCATGGTGGCAATTAAGATGTCACTCTATTTTTATATGATTTATATTATGTTTATGTTTTCCTTATGGTTATATATTTTTAATTTATGGCATACCATTATGGTTTCCATTATGGGTAAATGCGATAATTTCATTTTAGGAAGTGTAGACTACCACCCCCACAAAGTGATTTGATTCGTTAATGCCATATGTGGGACGTATAAAGGATGGAGTTAATGATATTATATATGATATTATACTGGAATTACAATATACCTTTATATAATTATGATTTCACTCCATTAAATATGAAATATAAATGAATGTAGTGTTCATGCGTACGTACGACTTACCGTCTCTATGAACGGTTAATTTCATTTCTTACCTCTAAATGTTATATACTATTGTAAATACATGTATATGCTTGATATATATGATATATATGATATCCAAATCATGAATATATTTCTGGATATAATGTACCTTTGACCACGTTAACAACATTTAATTGTAAGAAGTTTATTTTTGACTTAAGTGCCAAATATCAACAAAATGAACTTTATTAAATTAAATGATTATATATTGTTTATAACATGGAAATAAGTTGTATAAAATGAATAATAAACTTGAAAAATGTTCTTAAGCGAGTAAAAATTAACACTATTTTATTATTCAGGAGATTCAAGAGCAATCGAGTCACGTCAGACACGAGGTATGGGACATTGTCTCAATCTCCTTTCATTGAGGCATATTTTGTTCTAATACAAGACTTTCCTTCTATATGGTGTATAAAACCCTTTGAATTTTATCTTTATACAAAAGGAATAATTTTTTATGAAGAGTTTTACAAAACGACAAAAATTAATGTTTCTTTTAACGTGCACGGTGATAATGACCTTTCCGCCGACGCGAGTATTATTTGATCTTTCGCTTGCTCAACAAGCTGTTATATTTTTAAAAGTAAATAAATACCATATACTCTTTTTTGGTATTGAAAATGGTTTTCATAATGGATTTGTTATGTCAATATATATAAGTGATATATTATTCTTGAAATGTGGAAATGTTTTCTTTCCTTTATAATTGTTTTATGTGTTATGATTTTATATTGGTAATTGGACATTTGACGGGTGGTTATGTGATAAACCATATGACGGGTGGTTCCGTGAATACCAGGACAGGTGGTTATGTTATAACCTCCAATGCATTGGGTATGGAAGTCAGTTGTATGGTTATTCCATTAACTGATATGTCTGGAAGTCGGCCATATGGTTATTCAAATTAAGTATGTTTATGTCCCAAGTTACCTTTATATGTTATGTGTTCTTTATATGGGTTTTATGTTAATAATTTGTTTACAAAAGGGTAAGTAATGATCTTTTATTCAGTTATGAGATTTTACTACTTCATAAAGGTGAAAATTATTACTTTGATAAAGTATACATGGTTTACTTGTGCTTTTGAAAAAAACTAACAGTTTTCATTCCTTCTACATCCCTTACTGAGCTTTTTATGCTCACCCCAAATTTGGTGAAATGTATTTCATAGGGCTTAATGTGGAGTAGGGTCAAGGATGGGAACAGGGTAAATTCATGCTATTTAAAATGTGGAACTAGACATGTTTCTTTTTAAGAGTTATTATTTTTATGGAAACTTAGTATAGGTGTCTACTTTGTAATCTTTTGAGATGTAATAGTTATGTCTTAATTCTCTAAAACTCTAAACCTAAAGATATCCTCAATGTGAATTACTCATTTAATTCAATATTATGTAAGGTTTATGGTCGGGGCCTTATATAACCAACCAATGTTGAGGTAATGATAATAGAATATATATATCACTGCCACTAAAATATCTAAGAAACAGGTTATTATAATTCCAATGGTGAGGGCTATTGGGTTTCAAAAAAATATTTGGAGGCTAATAAATATAATATTTATTTATTTATCTAAAATTATCAGATAATGTAAAAAACTTATGCTCATATTATTTTAAGGAACAAAATTAAAAATGAAATCAAACATATTACTAAGACGCATAATTGAGATGGAAAAACTTATCAAAAATTTGTTTTTACAGTAGTGGAAAAGGAAAAAACAGTTCAACCTTATTCATTAAATGAAATTATATTTGTAGTAACAATATTTAAATGTAGTGCCTATAAAGGAGGAGAGTGATGAAGAGGTCTATCTGTAAGAGGAACATCTGAATGATTCTACAAATGCTCAGAGCATCATGTTATCATCCACACCCAACAATTTCTTTATGAATAATGAGGAAATTGATGTTTATTGCATTATGTCTCACCTTCGGTGTCTCTATCAAGATAATGTGAGACAAGAGATGAATGAGATATCCAACAATTTTTTCATGACTATTCATGGAGAGTCTATAATATATGAGAATCATGTAGTCAATCTTATTAGCTACATTGAGATTTTGGACATATTAGGGATTAAATTCCTGAGATGAGGTACTTATAGATCCCATAATTTCATCACATCCCAAGGCCTTACCAAGTTTAGTGTGAATTAAAATATGAGTAATAATGAGATGAGTCTATCAAAACTTTTATCCTTGATTTTCCATATGGATAATGAAAAGGTGAATGAGAAACACATAGTCCATATGATGAATAAAAAAGCCGAAGGGCACGAAAAATGGTCCTATGACATTTAAACAATATAAAATTCATGACAATCATACAACCAAGTATAATAAGATACAAAAATAGGGCAAGGAAAAGGAGGAAATATGTTTTTAATGTGGAAATTCAAGCCACTGGAATAAGAACTACACCCAGAAGCAAGGGGAATCCAATGATGTGTTCAGTATAGAGTGAAATCATTCCATTTCAACACATTTGGTATTAGAAATATCTTGTGGTGCTAACATCAGTATTTTAATATATGAACGAAGTAGATTTTATAAAAGTTCCATGGAAGAGGTGTATCTGCATGATTCCAATGGTGCGAGGTTATATGCATTTTCCATTAGTGAATACCAACTTTCACTGCTGATGATAACGATTTTGGTTTTGCATGATTGTTATTATGTACCTACTGTTACCAAAAACAAAATTTTTGTATCATGTTTAGATACAGATGGGTTTATTTTCATTTTCGTAAATAAAATTTGTTTCTTTTATATAGACAACATATGTTATTGTATGACACATTTAAATAATAATATATATGTATTAAATTATGAAACCCAACTGTAGGAAATCAAAAATGAATCATGTTCACATGACTTATATAGCACCAAGTGGTGGAATTACAGTCTTGGACCTGTTAATAAGAAGAATCTAACATAGCTCTTTCAAGATGGTTATTTAAAATCTTTTTAAATTAATCCACATGATATATATCATGATTATTTACATAGGATGATTAACAATCCACCATTCAGTGGATATGGTGAAAGGTTCATATAAATTCTATGATTCTTAAACATTAATGTATGTGATGCATTTCTAGTAGAAGATATAGGTAGATATTCTTACCTCATAACTTTTACTGATTACTTGAGTAGATGTGGATATATTTACTTAATGATATAGAAATATGAGTCCTTCGAGAAATTCCATGAGTTCAAGAATGAAGTAGAGAATCATATTGTTTGGAATATAAAGAATATTTACTCGGATCAGGGTAGATAATATATTAACCCATAGTTCATCAAATTCCTACGGGTGTTTTAGATTATATCATAACTCACTCTACCTTATAAACCACAGTGGAATGTGCAATATAATAGGAGGAGCTATTCCATGTTGGAAACAGTATAGTCGATGTTGAGTCATTTAGATCTTCCATTATAATTTTGGGGATATTCATTACAAACTATGAAATACACATTAAACTGAGTACCAACTAAATCAGCAAGTGGATTTCCCTTCGAGATATGGAGTGGAAAGAAAATAGTTTGGTCACATACACTTGTATGAGGATACAAGGAATTTGATAGGCATTTTTAGTCAATAAAATATCACCATGAGGCATAAAGTGTATCTTTATAGGATATCACAATGAGATAAAGGGATACTTCCTATATAACCCAAACACAAGAATGTGATCGTTTGTAGAAAATCCATCATTTTTTAGAGGGAGAACATCCTCAAAAAAAAGTTTTTGAATGATTGATTTCGATGTAGTTAATACTCAAGATACATAAGAGTTGGTATAGGAATATGTTCTATATATCCCTGTGGAAAAAAATACTTCTTGAAACCCAAGTGTTGCGTAGGAGTGTAAGAGAGGTAAGGAAACCAAAGAGATGTTGTCTTATGGTCTCCAAGGGTGGTGACTCATTATTTTTGGACAATGAAAATTCCATCTCATACATAGAGGATTTATAGAGCTAATAAAATTAAATATAGATAGAAAATATGAATTTGAGATGGATTCGATGAATTAGAACCATTTTTGGGTTTTGGTCGTTGCACCAGTTGATGAAATGCATGTTGGATGTAAATGGGTATTCAAGAAAATGATTGACACTGAAGGTAAAGTTAGTACCAATATGTAATTTCAAGTGGCCGAAGGGGTCAAATAGCATCTGGTAATTGACTATGATTAAAAATTTTCACCATTTTTCATGTTTAAATCCATTATAATTATACTTTCCATAGTTTCTTACCATGACTATGATATTTGGAAGATGGAAGTCAAAAAACGAGTTTCTTAATGGGAAACTTTTGGAAGATTTCTATATGAAAAAACCATAAGGTTTTATGATACCAGGTGATGCCAAAAGGTTCTTCATGTTGTAGAGATCAATTGATGGATTACATAAAGAATCCTGGTCATGGAACATTCGATTTGATTAAGCCATAAGAGAATTTAGTTACATTAAAAATGAATGTGAGCTATGTGTTTACAAAAATATTTGTTGGAATGTAGTCGTTATCCTAGTATTATATGATAATGACATATTACTTATTAGAAATGAAATTCCAATCTTATAGTCTGTTAAGGACTGGTTGAAAAAGTGTTTCCTCATGAAAGAATTTGGTGAAGTAGCCTACATTCTAGGGATCAATATCATTTGTGATAGATCCAAGAGTATAACTGTACTAAGTCAATGTACATATATTTACCAGATACTAATGTGATTTAGAATGGAATAATCAAATAAGGGATTGGTTCTAATGTCACTTCGATACATATTTCAAATAAAATGTGTCCTGAGACACAATAAGAGAATGGTAGAATGAGTAAAATCCAATATTCTTTTGAAAAAGGATCAATCATGTATGCCCTGGTATGCATTAGAATTTATGTTTCCTATTAACTGAGAAAGGTATAGGGATATCAACCAGATCTATGAGAATAAAATTGGAACAATGTTAACTCAATACTTAAGTATCTAAGAAAAACTAAGGATATATTCCTAGTTTATGGAGGAGATGAGGAGCTTGTCATCAGAGGGCATGTTGATGCTAGTTTTGAAATAAATTAGAACGATTTAATGCCATAATAAGGATGTGTTTTCTATATCAACGGAGGAGAAATGAGCTGGAAGAGTTCAAAGAAGCCCGTTGTTGCTGATTCTATAGTGGATTCCGAGTATATTGAGTCTTCTGATACAACCAAGGAAGCAGTTTGGATTCAGAACATTGTCTAGGATCTTGATGTGGTACCTTAAAATAAAGACCCTATCATATTGTAATTTGTTAATAATTCAACCTTATTTCTTGAAAAATATCCAAGGTTACATCAAAAGAAAAAGCACATACTTCTAATGTATCACCTAATAAAGTATATTCATCATAGGGGTGATGTTGGAGTGAGTAGATTATCCACGAAATATACTATGGAGAACCCCTTGAATAAAGTCCAATATAATTAGAAGTATCGATATCATGTATGAGATAGGGGATAGAAGGTTGTGTCCAATTGGATCTAGTGAAAGTGGGAGTCTATTGAAGTAGGTTCCCTAGAACCAATATCTATTTAATTTGTGAAAACTTATGTTAATAGATTTTTAATATAAATAAATTCCTAATCACATCATGACTTTTCTTAAGAATAACATTATTTGTGATAATGTTCCATGTGTACCTATCACTCTAAAAGGTCATAGTAGTTCCCTATTGTGATGAGAACCTGGAAGTGCTATGAAACTATTGTTAGCTATATTTTCTATGGATAGATGATATCATTTGAGGGACAGAAATGATATAGGCTATCAGGGGTAGATACTCATTGGTCTTTGAGGCACCTTCTCATGGTGTACTCCCATGGTGATATCGAGTTGGATATTATAAGAACGAGACGCAATAGTAGGAAATCCACATTTAAAAGTGTTATTGGATATTCCTATATGAATATGTTTGTATTGGTCCTTGGATATTAACATTATTATTAATGGATATTCTGAGTTGCTTACATTGATGTATTAATGAGAACTGCGATGAAATTTTTTTGCAGAGATGTTAGATACATTGGGATAATCATGAGTAATATTACATTAATGAAAAATGTGCAAAACAATTTATCCCCTATGTTCACTAATAGAAGATAATATCACATTCCCTTTAATGGAAATTATGTAGCCTAAATAAATCGTTTTCCATGGTGTACTCTATAAAATGTTTATACCTAGAAAGTCAAAGAAAGATATATTGAGCATATAGGTTGATGGCACTAACCTAAAAAATGCTCAACTAGATAAATAGTGATAAAGAAATTATATTACATGGTAAACATTCATATGAGGTGAAATGTATTTGCTGCATTAACATAATTCTCTATGGGTGCCTTAGTGTATTTCTGGATGCTAAACATGCACTTTAGGAAGCTCTGCCACTAATAAAGAGGGATAGAGGTCCACAAAGTAATTTTATCCATAATCATAGTTAAATAATTTATTATTTAATAAGTTGAATAAATTTTAATCCCATTCATTGTTTAATAATTATTCATGTATGTCAGCTCATATTTTTTCTTTCACTATTGATTTCAGATAATATATTGTGGGTAGAAAGATTGATAAATATTAAGTAGGGTATGATGAACCTGTTTAAGGAACCAGTGATAAATAATAATAATGAATATTATTTTATTAAATTATTTTTTATTATAACATTAATTTTAAGATCATGTCACGAAATAATAATATTTCTGTTATTATTTGACATGGTGGTTTCTCTGGGATTAATGAAATAATTAAAGACACTTGTAAAAATTATTTTTTTATTACCCTAGGTAAATAAATTCCCATTTATACTATTCTCTCATTACCTAATGGAAATATATGTGAAAACTATTAGGTTGTACACAACATTTTGGAGAAAACCTCCCAATCCTAGAGAGTTATTTTCTATCCATGAACAATCTCAATAATAAGATCGTCCTCTTCCACCAGATCAAGGAGAAGGCATTGGAAGTGGTTGTCATGGAAATCTATGGTGGAAATTTCAAGCTCAAGTATCTTTCATTATTGGACTTGATGATTCCTTTGGGGATGTTCCAAGATTCATCTAACACATATGGATCATCATTAAAGGAGATCTACCATTTATCCTTATAATGAAATGATGGTAAACTGTAGATCTAAAGCACATGAGCCTCAGCCCGGTTGGTGAGGACTCCTTAATTGCATCAAAGAGACCCAGGATCAAATCCAGGTGGAGGGTAAATCTCGGTTTACTATACCAGTATTGTAGCACTACTATAACAGGCACTGTACCAGGCACTGTACCAGGCACTGTACCAGGCAGTATTGTAGTACTGTACCTGTACTGTAGCTGGAACTGTGCAGAACTGTAGTAGGTACTGTAGAGAGAACTGTAACAGGAACTGTTTGGCACTGTAGTAGTCGTGAATATTCCACCGTTTGGGATTTCGGTCCATAGATGTGGTCCCCAAGTCCATTAAGGCCTTCAGGCCACCCATGACATCGGTTCAGTGAAGCCTTCAGGCCACCTCAAGGCCTTCTGGACAACTTAAGTTCAGATGCAAACCAGTAAAACTATATGGAACAAGCTTCAGAAGGAGGAGAAGCAAGGAGCTTTTACCATAGCAGAAGCTAAAAGGATTTCAAGAATGAGAGGGCACGACACCTTCCATCGGGACCAGCCTGTGCATGCATGAGAAATCCCAGGCGAACAACCATGCGAAGGTGGAGATCTGATTTCACGACGAAGATGCAGGGGAGTAGCGGTTCCAAGTAGTTAGTCTAGGTTGTATGAAATTTTTGAAGCCTACGCGCAATGAATTCCTCTAAAGCCAGTGGACCATGTAATACTTATTCTTACGAGCCTTGTAAGGGTTCTACCTAACCCCTTGAAAGATGGATTATCAAAATTAATAAAAAATTGAAGGCCTTCGGGACATTGGAGGTAAACTATAGATCTGTGACGGAAAACATCAATGAAGTATGAATAAAACATGAACGCAATTATTATTTACTTAAATTTAATATATGTAATACATGTTGATCCTCTCCCTTAGTTTTAGGTTTGTATTCTGTTTTCAAATTTCATTAATTCATTTCTATAGATCATAGTGTTCATCATCACATAGATCCAAAATTATTCATCGAATATGGAAAAACGGAAGCTGGGAACCATTCCTCTCGCTCTTCCAATGCACCCGAAACCTATTGTAAATAGGGAGTGTTGTGGGTATGTTGGGAATCTAGAATTGTTTGTGTGTGAACTATTATAACTATTTTTTTGAATGGTTATAGGAAAAAAATTATATTCCAAGAATATTTAAGAAGAGAAGAATTTGGAAGAAAAATATTGTGATGAAAAGTTTAAGAGGATTCATGATAACTTCTTTTTGATGACATTGTTCTACTACAAATACATATTTTTCCTATAATGAGCTAGCACACATGGTCATAGAATTGTTTATAATTAATCCTTATCTTGATATTACAATGTTTAGTGATTTATGAATCTTTGTCGAAAAAAATAAAAATGTGGAGATTTTTAGGTCCATGTTGATATGGATGATCATATTCAAGTGTAGTCTTTTGTAGTCATTAGTGTTTAAGAGGAAAATGATGATTAGAAAATAGATCACCTCGTATTATTTTTGGTCAAAATAAGACTAACCATAATATATAATAAAATTAGACTCATAATTTTTTAGAATGTTCATCGTATTAGGAAGTTGTTATCTAGATGAAAATGATCACCATACTCTCCTTGGGTCTGGACTGGAAGAAGATATCATAATGGGGGAGAATCAGAGTCTGAATGACTATGATATAAAAGTGGTGATGCATTTATGATCATAGATTTGTCATAAATAATAATTATTCTATAATACCTGTGATTCAATCATGATATACTAATGTGGGAGAAAAGGTTATGGAAATCTTATTTAGTCTAATAATAATAATATTAATCATATTCAAGTGAAAAAGGAATGAATAACGTTGATTGGGAAATAAAAATACTTTCCATTTTAGGATAGACGATGATGAATCCATTCTTAAGCGTAATTAAAGTCATGATGGAAGTTACAATATTAGATGAAATTTGTTAAATAAGAATGTAGGTAGTGTCAAAGTTTGCTGATCTCAAGATCATCATGACAATTTGATTGATACATATTATTTTAAATACTAAGAAGGATAGTCATAATAAAGAAAGGAAAAAAAAGTTACATAAGTCTATGCTTCCAGCACCAGTCCATCACATTAAGTATTTCACTGTCATCATCAAAGGAAAATTTTTTTGTGAAAGAATAGTTAATGGTATCATTTCAGAAGAGATCTACGTTGTTGAAGTAGAAGCAGTTGATATTGACCAATCAGACTCGGTATACCATCATAATCATCAGAGAAATAATTTTGTGGGACCTATTAGTAGAAAGAAAAATAAATGAATACAGTGAAAAATAAAAAAATAAAGGCAGATCTTTTTTAAAAATTCATTCAACCATTCATTAGGATGAATTATTTTTATTCCAAATGGGTTAAGGGACATCGTATTGAAATTGTCTTTAGTTGTGTAAATGAAGGCGAAGACAATAAATAGAGGTATCCCAACACTAATAAATTAATTGGATTTAGGATCATCAACCTGGAGGAAAGAAGTAGAAGATCTGTCCTATTTAAGGGTATACAAATTTATTGACTAAGGGATAATGAAACAAAAAGTGATTGAAAAATAAAAAAAGTAATGAAAAGGGGAAGCATGATATTCAAAGAATATTTTTGTTTTTATCAGTAGGTAAAGAGAATTATAATGAAGATATAATATCAGGCAATTATAAGGAATTATATTTATTACTCTCTAAAATTGGTATGGAGAATCATATTAGGCGAATCAGATAGGGAAAATATAATTTGGACAAATTATATTCAAGAAAGATAGATGGATGTTAATGTTTTTTGAATATTTGAAAAGGATCAAGAGGAAATGATAATTGATGGGAATCACTGAAGAAGTCAAAATTTAATGTAAATTCATAGAAACATGCATGTTCAGAAAATTTGGTTGAGTAGGAAACAATTTCACAATCCCACCAAAACCATTTTTATGGAAATTATAAAAGGTGAAAAGTATATAATACTTTATTAGTAACTTAATGTTCATTTTTAAAGGGTATACTCTCATAATTTCAAGGGAGAATAAGTTTCTAAGTTGAAAATTATTGAATATGTTTTTCTATATAGATGAAAAATGAGATGAGTCAAGATTGTAAAGTATTTAGCTGATAATAGTATTCACTTTATTATCATATTCAATCAATTATCAAATAAGGGAGAATTATCATTATGGGATTTTTGGACTGAAGCACAATGTGTCTAGAATTGTATCAACCTTATTAGGTTAAATTGATATAATCTATATGTATTGATTAATTAGACTTGGAGAATCAGACAGGGTAATCAGAATGAGTTTTAAATTAAAGAAAAAGAAGTTATTAAAATCATATGGGTAATAAATTGAATAATTTTTTTGAATGTTTATATATGTGAATGTTGATAAATAATCACCATAACATTTTTTGTTACAAAAATATTCTATTACATCAGTTATTCTAGAAGGGGAACACACACTATTGGATTTTTTAAATAGTTCCACAAGAGTAAAAGGGAATATAGTATTCATTATATTCCACAAAAAATGAATTTTTTCTAGTGGTTTATGTGGTATTAGATAATTTCCAATCAAGATGAAGTATATCTATTATTTTTTAATATCGAAATTGTAAATAATTTTGTTCTTGTGGGTGTGTGTTTGAATTTGTTTCAATAGGGAATATAATATTTAATAGGAATAAATGGTTTTTTCATATGTAAAGAAACATATAAAAAAGATGGAATTGATTCACCCCTCCCTCTATATGTGATAGAATTATCCTCACTAGGAACTTACACATCTATAATAACACCTATCACAACAACATGAAATAACTAATTCATCCTAAATGGTATGGTATAATGAATGGAATATGGCTTCATGAATGTTCCTTATATGATGAAAGAGATGGAATACTCTCATAAAATTGGGGTTCAATAGAAATAAAAACTCATAATCATATCAATAATAACTGCATAATTTAGGTGTGTCACCCAACAGTGGAATCAAATCAAATGTAATAGTCAAAATAAAAAAACAATTAATTTGAAGAAATTTTTTTTCTTGTATATGGGTTAGCTATTCCCATACATAGTTCATTACCAAATTCCATTTCCATGTTACCCCATTATATTATCATAAAATAATAAATAAAATAAAAGATGATGGATCTGATAGCACATTGTAACGTCCTGGTCCAAGATGCCACTCAACAGTGCCACAAGCCCTGTTGGCCACAAGGCCTCAAGCATATCTCCCTAAACTCCATAGGCCTCTGACAAGAAGTGAGGGCCTAGGTGTGTCCATTTAGAGACTATTCCCTCATCATCAGGTTGTAACATAATAGAAACAAATCATAAATATATTAGAAGTAGTAAACAACAATATAATTAATACATAAAAAATACAAGAACAATAACGAATCCATAATTCATTTCATATAAAAATGATGATAACATATATGTTTATAAGAATGCATCCAAAATTATACAATAGTTTTACAATGAAACATATGTATCCAAAATACCAAAAATACCAAAACTTTTTTTCCCTGAGAAGCATCATTATCCCCAGCTTGATCTTGTTCTCCTCTACTCCTAATCATGGTACAAAACCAAGCCTTGAGATATTGGTGAATAACCATATCACTACCCACATCCATGAAATTAGTAATGGTACCCAACTGTGGCCCCCATACGGTGGTAGATACAATCCTAGTAGGTTACCACCAAATGATCTATAACAACTCATGGCTATACAATATAACAATCTCTGATGTTTTCATGTAATGTACGTTAGTAGTAAAATAATGATAAAGTATCCATGGAATATATACTAATAAAAATGTGATACCAAAATAGATTCTCATGTTTACCAACAAAACAAGTGTCATGATTATAATAATTCAAATATAATAGAAATAGGAGTAAACAACATGGGATTTACATACATCTGTACATGTTATATCAACCACAACCATGTCTTATAGTGATTTAAAAGAGTAACCATGGAAAATTCGTTCAGCCAAGCATACCATAAATCCCACGAACATGACGTATTATCATGTGTAGGACCAAAAAAGGATGGATCCAAGGTATATAATACCAAGGAATCATCATCGATCCCTATGGGAATCTTAATGGAATCTTGGTTAGGAGTTGGTTGGAGTCCGAGAAGCATTTCACCCAAAGAAGGCATAAGCGATTCCGACAAATCTAAATTGAATGGGTGGTGAGTCCCATGGAATCCTAGAGAATAAACACCCAAAGGGAATACTCTATCTGAGGTTTCCACTACCTTGAAAATTTACAAGGAGTAACATCCAAGGAATTTCAATAATTGGACCTCATTTCTTATCATTAATCAATTCTTTCCATATGAGTGTACCCATACATATGACCATCCACACTCAATTACATCTCATAATAATACCTACTCATATATCACAGTTTCATCTAAACATGTCATATTTCCCTACCAAATAATTTATTCATTTTCTAAATAATAAATTAAAGTTTAATATAATCTATTTAATAATTTATTACATTCATGGGGATGAAAATAATATACTAAAAACCATTTGATTCATTTCATTTACATATGGGTTTCCTCTTACATGGAAGGAACAAGAACACGCACTTTGGGGTTTTCAACAAAAGTAATAATCAAGGCACACCCAATGGTTGGACTTTGGTTGGGGAAAAAATCTCTAACTCATTAAAAAAGAACCAAAGGGAAACCCTTACATGTCAACATTCATTTAATTCAATTTATCATTCCAATTTCAGGGCAACACTAGAATGTATGGTGGATTACATAGCGACAAATAACCCTATAAAGTACCAAAACCAATGAGAAAAGTATAGAACACCTAAAATCAGTAGTATAGTGATCGTTCATTATAAACTCTTGATTCAACTCAGATCGAGAGAATATTGAAGAATGGATGAAGGACCTAAATTTAGGGTAAGTCAACTGGTACATAAATAGCATCGTCCAGAGGAAGGTGTAAAATAGACATCCTAAAAAGAATCAACTATTCAACCATAAATATCCAAAGAGGCAAGCTATTATTAAATTGGAGATCGGATGGAGGACATACCTCAAATCCATTAATAGTAACTGATGATAGCTAATAAGGGTTTGAGCTACTTTCTGTTGTAGAAATGATGATTTCAAGTTAAAATAGATTGAAATTAAATTTATAATAAAAACATTACCCAACATAACGTAATCACATGGTTTTGTTGAACCGTTTTACAAAATGTGCACCAAATGTGAATGGTTATCTATAAGAGAAGGAAACTAGCACAGTTACCTCCCACTATTTAAAAATATATGTAGAAACAATGAAAACCCCCCTATCAGAATTGAAGACAGGGTTTCACTTCTGTATGAACTAATTCTCATAGTTTGGACTAACTTTACTACCACCTCGGTCTCTCTTCCTATGCAACACATGTTTTTTTAAACTGTGAAGGCTACCCCACATGGTTTGAACTAACTTGGTGTCAACCCATTTTTAGCCCAAAACATGTGTACTAGGGTTCGAACATGGCCCAAACATCCCTGATACCTGCATGAACTCAAATGGAATTCACATAAATCCATATTAAAATAGTAACACTAAAAAATGGATCTATACCTCATTAAAAACATGAGATCTTTAAATTTATTTTTATTTTTTGAGTTATAAGTGTTTTTTTGTTCTGGGGGCGTTCATTGCATGGTTTCGTGGCTGCTCCACTAATTAATAATTACGGATGTTCTCGAAAAATGGGAATACTACTATAGATGTGAAATTATATGTTATTGATGCACCTCAAGAAGATTAAATGGTCTCATATATAATATTTATTTCTAGTATAAGGATGATTCATTTAATAAAACCTTAATGATAAATTCATAGTTTGTTTTGTAGGTTTTCTGACCATCATGAATTAGCGTCATTTTGTTTTATATAATGTGCATATATTAGTTTTAAAATAAGAAATAAGTTATAATATACATATTAAAATATAATTTCATCAAAAAATGGTTTTATAAAATTCGGTGAAAAAGGTAATGGAAAATAAGAACTCATTATCCACAAAGGTTGTGAACCCACATATTATAGATGATGTTTTTCATTTTGACCATAGAAGGCGAAGAGAAGGGTTTTTATGGTGGATATTACTTTTAAAAAATGAAATTATAGTACATATATGATACCAGGGATATCATTTTAATTTACATAGGGGTGAGGATAAGGTTAAAGAAAGACAAAATTTAAAAGAGGATCATGAATTTAATTGGGAATAATATTGGAAATCTTCTTAATCATAGAAGATATGTGGATAAAGGGTGTTGAGGGGTGGTATTAATAAGGGGGAGATGGGTGTTCTTGATTATTATATTCAATATTTTGATATTTTAGATAATGTATATCAATAATATTGATTATTATGACTATATATAGTAACTACTGGATGTTATTTCGAACTATTGGGTGCATACATTAGTCATGAAGAAAAAACAAATGTATTTTTCTTATAATGTTAAATACTGTAAATTACCATATTTTATTATTCATTAAAACTTATTCTCTTCTATAAAATCTATAAAAATTTACCCCAACCATTTTTTATTTTTATATTTAAAATATTGATTCAATTTTCTTAAATATTTTACTAAATATGATATATTTAATTTTTCAATAAAATCACAATTCACTAAAAAATACTGATTTCAATATTATAATCGATTTTATGACCGTTTGAAAACTCAATTATGGTATCAAAAAATATATTATCATTATAAAAAACCATAATATAATTTATGAATATATGTTATTTAAATAACATCTATTTTAAATCATTATATTTATTATAACACTATGATTCAACCAATTATGTTTTATAAAAATACAAACAGTTAATTTATTAATTTTAAAACATTTATTTAAATGTACCGTTATATAAATATATCATATTTTCATTTTAAAATATATGTAAATATTATTTTCAATTTTAATAGTTGCGGTTGCTATTCTATTGATCATATTACTTTTCTTAACAGTCATATTACTATTCATATAGTAATGTTACTACACTAATGGTGAGATTATTATTCCAGTAATCAGATTTATAAGTCATATGGGTGTACTACTTATTATAAATACCACTTATCACATTAATTAATCATTAAATTCTATTTTTTCTGAAATATATTTATAATGTATTCCTTTTTTTATAATTAACATTATGTTTTATTTTTATAGCTTTGTTTGTGAGTGTAGTCATTCTAGTGTATCAAAAAGATCCAAATCATCATATCCTTATTATCTGACTTTCTATTTATTGTCCCATTATAAAATTATGAATTTTTATTGATTTATTTTCTGAAAAATGTATCATTATTAATTTATGAAAAAATATTTTGTTGGTTTATCTATGTGATGTATGAGATTTATATTATATGGCATAATTATTTGGATGATAAATGTATTGATATGATTTTGGGTTGGTACATAACACCATGAAATAAATAATAAAAACGGATATTTAAATATGATTAATAAAAAAAATTCATGATATATAATATTAAATTGGTATTATATACATGAAATGAGAGAAATAAATGGTGTATATGACATACATCTCATGGAAGAAAAAGTGAGACAATAAACCCATTCCACTTTGTTACATTCAAATAAAAACCTCTTGGACAAAATAATTTTAATTTTGATAATAAATAAAATTAGTTATCCAAGATGCATGATATAAAATTAAAAAAATATGTATAAACAACTATTAAACATAATTAGATACACAACATCAAACATGTATCCAAAGAACAATATTGAGATAAAAACCCTTAAAATATGCTGATCACAAAATCAAATCCCCTTGAATGAGGAAAAAAAACATGGTATACAAATAAACATAATATTCATTTAATAATAATAAAATAATCTCATGGGTTGAATATATAAAACATAATGTAAACAAGGGGTGAATATGGAATTTGTCTCACAAAATTAAAAGTGAGATTTGAAACCCATACCTCATGTCTTATCTTGATTCATATTTTTTCAGATATTATATATCATAAATATATAATTTTCCAAAAAATATAAAAAACAATATACATACATATAACACAATATATTATTCAATTATAAAATCTTTTCACATATTTATTTACAATTATTTTTTATAATCTATATTCTCAAGGATAATCCTTTTGTTTTTCGTGCATATTTCTGTTTAGAATTTATGATAAGTTTAATTTGATCATAGTACAATTATATACATAATGTTAATAACTTAATATGTATTATTTTTAATCATTATATACACTTATAAACTATTTACATAAAGTGGTAATGAAAAATGAATTACATCACCTGGTGGGGATGGCAGTCTGTACGTACACATGAGTGATGATTCCACTTTTTGATGGATGAATCAAAAGAGATGTGAATAATAATTTCACATTAAAAAAATTTAATAAATATGTTATATATTTAGTAAATGTAGTAGTCTTACAATATATTTAAATTTTCAGTAGAAATGACTAACATTGATTCATGGAAGAGGTCTTCGACATGTACGCTCGAGCAACATTATTGTTTTCCAATGTATTGGTAGTTTGGAAGGTATATAATATCATAAAATTAAACAAGAATAAATATTTCATACATTTCATATATAAATATTAAATCCATCATTATAACCATCCATGAAATATTATGATGGAAATTATATTATATGACTTCATAATGGTGGAAGTTCACACATACACATGAGTGGAACTTTTTTCACTTGGTGGAAAAGAGATGGATAAGGAATATAAATGAAATATAATAATATCCTAGTATATGTGATACTCTATTTTAATTACTTTATAATGATTATTATATAATTTAATGAGGTATAATATGACGTAAATTGGAAACACTCAGTTAATACTATTACCTAGTTTTTTATGAATCTCATTTGGATTTCACTTAAGAGACTCTAATGATGGTATTATAAGAAGATAAAATATTACATAAAATGTATAAGACCATTTATAATTGGTTTTTAGGGGTTTTCTATGATAGATTTCTCAATATGTTTTGTATAAGAGAGGAGATAAGCTTCCCTTATATTAGTGAGTGAAGGGGAAATCAAGATATTTTTAAAAAATTTAGAATATTATAATGTCACATTTATAGGCAAGAGGTTCGAAATTGAATTGTATCAAAATTAAATTCAATATAGGGTAAAATTAAGCTCATAAAATATGATTTACTTAATTTTATAGATAATTTTAATCATCATCTCCTTTTATTAACAATACGTTAACCATTTTTATCCTTAACATTGGTAACACATTTTTAAATATTGAAGGGTTATAATTTTTTTTATAAACTAAAAATTGGTTAATAAATAAAAAATGGTTCAAATTTTATACCATTTCTAATTCCACTTGATATATTTAATGTTTTCTTGATTTTTAATATATTTAGTAAAATATTATTTAACCTAAAATATCATTAATGTTATTTTTAGGACTTATAATATAATTGGAATTTAATGTTAATAAAAGATAAATGTATGTATAATATGTTTCCTTTTACCATAATTTATTCATTATAATTATCCATATGGTTTTTGAAACACCAAAATTCTACCAAAAATATATTTATATTAATTATATAAATGTTATTTTGTAAATTTTTATACTAAAAACACAAACAATGTGTTGGCATTGTGTATGAATGTCAAGTAATTATACCTTGCCTAAATATTGTAAATAAATAAAAATCATAAAAATAATTTTTTAATATTAAATATAACTCATTATAACTAACCAATACAACTTTTAGTCACCACTAAAAAATATTATATTTTTTGAAACAAAATATTGTGGTATATAATATTTTTAATAAATATAATATATACCTCATTATCAAATAAAAACAACACATAATTTAAATCACATAGGAACTTTTTTGAGGATATTAGAACCTCACTCATCCATTAGATTAATATAAGGTTTTAAGATAATTTTAAAATCGTATCCTTAGTTTTAACGTCATTTTACACTTTTCACCCTTACCGAGGTGAAAAATTATTTTCATTGGTTATTATTTATAATAGAAAAAAATAAAAGGTTCATATTTGAAAATTATTAAATTTATAGTGAAAAAATATATAATCAATTTTATCATGATAAAATTTCTTGATGTGGCATAAATTCATTTTAATATAAATTCATAAAACAAATTATAACATTTTTTAGAAAAACAGAACTAATCCTAAAATTTATTTATATCTAAATCATAAATACTTATGATTTAATATATAAGCCTAAGTTAATTATGATACTTTTATTTCAATAAAGTTTTTTTATAATTTAAAATTTCTAAAAGTGTAAAATATTAATTTTAATTTCTATTCACAAAAACAAAATAATATCATTTCTGGAGAAGATAAAATTTTAATGCATAAAATGAGAAAAATAAAAATTTATGGATTACATTAAAATCATTAATCAACACATTTAAATTTATTAGGACCATTATAAATATATATTATAATTTTCTTAGTCTCATTCTTACCCTCTAATTAAATGACTAGTTCTAACTATTACATTTAAAAAATAATAATATTATTGTATATTACAGTTTGTTTAAATTTTGGTGTTGTGGGTTAATAAATCATGCAAAAATATGAGTCTTTTAAACGTGTTTTTATTACTTCCTTGAACTTTTTTATGTTCTTTATGGATGATTATAGGATTCAAATTGATTATGTTGGTTTTATGTTAGGTTTTTATATGTGCTTCCTTTATTTTACAATTCATTGAATGTTTGACCATTATAAAATCATTTTATTAAAATATAGTAATGTTTTTATTATAGTATAGAATTATAAACAATTTTAATTAAATTATGGTTTAAAATGAACTATTTTATTATGTATTTCTTGAATTTTTTTATCGAAGGTTCTCATATGCATATTGTTTGTGAAATAATTAATGGATTCGAGAAATGAGTTTTAATTATAAATTTTATCGATTCATCATTATTTTAATATTAAAAGAATATTAATGAATAAAAAAGGTTTTTGTGTTCTATTTTTATTTCCAAATCATTTTAAATTGTGAATTTTTATGAAAAAGGGATGTGATCGAGATCCCCTACTCAATGTTTTTGAAATCTCATTCGGAACATTATATAGTAAAATTCTATCATGATTACAAGACCCCCATTGATTCCCCCATATTCCTGATTACAAATATAGTGGCTCTGAATAATGATATGATGATTTTATGATGTACAAATTACCAATTCTATGTGACGGTGGTGGAGGGGACATAGAGTAATTAGTTATTCCTTGATTATTGATCTTGGTTTTATTACTTACTCACCTCCACATTAGATAAGTCATGAGATCCATGGGTATCATTGGTGCGGTATTGATTCATGATACCATAGTTGGAACACCTGTTTCTAGGGTTAACATTATTTTGTAGGGTAGCGATATAGGGGTATTTTTATTTATATTATATTTGTCTCATTAATTAGACATATTATGTTATTTTGGGACATAACATATGACAACTATTAGTCTATGTTTTTATAGATCTATTTTAACCGTATCACATTAAGATCTTGTGAGTTTATCATAAATATTTACATTTATGGATTATTTATGTAGGGTATTTTATTTCAATAATATTCATCCTTCTTATTCATGTTTTTTTCATGGAACCATTTTTTATGTTTTGTTGTATTACCTTGAGATAATAGTGTATTCTAATATTGATATTTATTTATATATGGTTATATAGTCTACTTAAATAGACTTTAAAAATAATTTAGTAAAATTAATTTCAAGGTAAAATGAAATGTTGTTTTTATGAATGATATTTCATGAATGGTTTTTAAATGTCGATGAAGAGGTTTTAATAAACTATCATCTTTTCAAGGGTCCTTCCTTTGAAATTAAAACATATTTTTTATTGATAAATTATAGTTTCCATGTTTTTTTATAAAAGTTTAAAGTATTTCCTCCACTATGATTAAGGTAATGCATTTTTACTTTCTATATTTTTAGGAAACATGAAACCCTCTATTTTTTTATATTATTCTCAAACTAGTATTTATAAACAATTTATTTAATTTAATTGCATAAACTCTGGGGTGAGTTTGGCTGGTCGTGTGTGCTCACAACCAACATAAAGAAATTGTAATAACTCGGGTAACGATATAATAAATCATTTTCTTATTTACTAGTACTCATTAATAAATTAGTTATATTCATTATAAAAAGATTATTTACCTTTAAATCGAAAAGGTAATATTTTTTAAACTCTTTTCTTATAATGTTTTAATTAATGTATTAATTTTAAATATATAGAATTTTAATTTCTAAAAATAAATTTTATTTTTAAATTTAACTGTTATAAACTATCTCAATATTAATTTTTGTTAATTTTCAGAAAATAATTATTTTTCAATTAATAGTGACAAATTCTGAATTTTTTAGAAAATTGTATTTTCTTTTCAATTATTTTAAAAAAAATTATTTTTTGTGTAGATTTAAAAATGTTAATTATGATATAAAATAATTTAATTATGGACTTTGAATTAAATTTATACTTGAATATAATATAATCACGTTGTATAATAAACAATATCTTTTTTTAAAGCATTTTTTCATCGTTTTTTTTTCAGTTAAAATTTAAATTAAATTATGCTAGTTATATATCATGAATATTAATAAAATGGATTAAATATTTAGAATAATATAATCCATATTTGGTAAATATATTCCTTTAAATTTTGAACATTATGAATAGTTACTTTAGTAATTGTTTTACCACTATAAATTGTAAACCTACTAATTAATGTTAAAATTAAAATGATAAGGAATATAAATTTACCACAACGCATGCCTTAATTTAAATTTTTGAGTATATATTGTTCATAAATATATATAATAGTATAATATATGGAATTTTATATGTATTTTAAATTGATTTTGACTTTTAAGTTATTTTTTATAAATAAAATTAAAAAAAATCATTCTCTTTTTCTTATTATCAGTAAATTTTTGTCCATTGAATAAAAAGTTGATATGTTTTATTATAAATATTAATCTAAAATATTATTTATTTTCTCATTATGGGAATTAATTTATAATTATTATTGATGAAATAATTATATTAAATTCATATAAAACCCTGACAAACTGTTTGTGCAAGTAGTAAATAAATCAATAATTTTTTTTAAAACTTTATAAACAGTACTATTTAAGTAATTTTTTATATTGCGTCATTTTTTTCAAAAAAAACTATTATAATAAATATTTTTAAGCATTTTATTCTATTTAAATTATTTATTTTATTATTAAAAGTCAAATCCAATAAATAGTTCCAATCTAACATTAATGTTAATTTAAAATAAATAATATTTTAATACGTGATTTAAAAATCATAATATTCTTATCATTTCTTAATTGAATGGAATATAGTTTCATAAAAAAAATTACTAAATTATGGTCTGTTTTTTACTTTTTTAGTAACTATAAAAACCCTTTAAATGTAAAACACATTTATATCACTATAATTAACAAAAGGTTAGTGAATGGTAAAAAAATATTACAATCATAAAAATGTGATCTATGTTTGTAAAAATATTATTTATGAGTGTATTTTGATTATTAATAATCATTTTTCTAATAGTATCAATTTTAATCCATATTAATTAAAAAATAATTTATATTAATTTTTTATTTTAATAAATTCCAAGAGTGCACCTCCCCTCTCTTATTAAATAGAACATATTCTTCCCATTTCTTCACACTTAAAAATTTATTTGTATCAGCCGAAAACTATCCAAATACATTTATTACATTCCATAAAAAATATCATAATCCTTGTTTTAATAAAAAAACATACTTCAGATTTCATTTTTTCTAAACCATAAGTGGTAATCCAAAGAAGTGGTATTGTTATTAACAAGGGGTTTTTTTTATTTCTTCTTCCACCGCCTTAAAATATTAGTAAACCATAGTAAAATAGGAAAACAATTATATGAAACATATTGATATTTTTTTAATGGATCAACCAATATCCATATCCCCTTCCATCAAATGGGAAATGAAATCATAGTTTGTGTGTGTGGTGGGCTACCACCTTGTGAACAGATGTAATTTGTTTTCCATCTCCTCCTCTCATGGATTATTTTAATGATAGAATTAATTTAAACACAAACACACAATTATATATATATGATAATTGTAACATATTTATCATTGTTAATTTTTAATATATAATTTAATTTATGATATTTTTAATCAATGGAGTATTATTACTTCATTCATGACTATGTGTGGAATACCATCTCCATGAAGCGATGTGATATGTTCGTACTCGCTAAATCACAAGGATGACATATATAATTATATTTAAAGAAATGATATTATATTTAGGATACAATTATAATTTTTTAATTATAAAATAATACTTACCATAATTGAATAATAATCCAGGTAAAATGGAAACATTACATCTCCATATGTACGACCAATTATCTCAATGATTATAAATTTCTTCATTTTTCATCACCATATATTATGGTCGATTAAAAATTATAATTTATATATTAAAATTATAATTATTCAATGATTATTACACAAGATATAGTTTATTAATGATCTAGTTGACAATAGTATACCTACCAAATCAATTTTCGTCATATAAACCCAATATCACCCAAACATCTAACACAAACCTAATTGACTTAGTAGTTGAATATAAAAATATAGTGAATAAAATAAATGGAATAATAAACTTGAAGAATGATATTAATAAATTAAATAATTTATTTTATTTATTATTCAGGATAAAAAAGAACATACATAATGATTTAGAATCAAGATAGGGGGTTTTCTACTAAAAATCATCTTTTGAATTTTCTCTTGAAAAACATTTTCTTCCACATACATATATTTTTTTATAACTTTACATATGTATTTATATGGACATAAAACAATTATAAAATAAAATTTATTCTTCTTTTAAATTTTTTGAATGATTTTCTGATGAAATATTTTTACAAAATGTGTTACACCGCATATTTTTCATAAAATAAATAGAAATGGATGGAAAATTGTTTTAAATAGATATTTTTAATTAGGATTTAAAACATAACTTTTCTTTACTTCTATGTTGTGAATTTCAAGAAACTGTCATCTACATTTGTGTTCAGTATGATACATGGAGTCTATTGGAACCAACTTGTTTTTTTTGTGAATATTAACATACCCTTATGAATAGTAATATTAATAGTGATATGACCCTGATGAATAGTAAATTTTATTATAATTTTATTTTTTTAAGGATTTATGATAATAGCAACTAGATTAGATTTTCATTGTGATAATGAAGTAGTTATAGAATTAGAACTGTTAATTTTTTAATTAAGTTTTCTTTTATTTAAATGATAAATTAATAATATTTAGAAAATTATTTTTCAAAAATGTACTTCGTTTTGGAATTCTACACATTAAAAAATGGTTAGGTTAAATATTTGGGATTTTTCTGAAATTCAAGAATTTATTTAATGAATAGTAAAATACGATAAAATATGATGAATGCTAAATACTTGATTTACTGCATCATAGGTGATGCAAGGATTATGTAAGCCCACTTAGTTCAAACTCACATGACATTATTACTATTTGGGGTCACATGAATTTAGATTATTCATAGTCTTGAGTAATATATTATAATAATAATTAAAATAATCTAAAATACCTCCCATCCTCCACTATAAATAACACCCTCACTACCCTCTTCCTTCCACACCTCTCAAGCCTTGAAAATAGTCTAATTTCTACCAAATTCCCTACCCAATCTTATTCCCCACGTTTTAGAGCTTCTGGTCTCACTAAAAGACCAAAACCAAAGCTCTTAAGGAGGATCTCGATGAGAAGAGATCAAGAGGTAAACATCGTCTTTTATTATATTTTATTTCTATTTTTTTATGATATTATCTTCCATTACCTTTGTATTATGAAGGAATGTTTCATTAAATATCCCCCATTACTACCCATATTATGAATAAATGATGATATATCCCTTTCCTCTGATCAAAATATTTTAATGAGATTTTAAGAGATGTAGTTAGGCTGCCGAATTTTCTTGAGAAATTTATTAGGTATTCTTTTATTTTAAGATTCCTTTCTTTTCATATTATTTCCTCACCTCCTCTTATCCAATAGGAATGAAAGATGTATAATCTTGTAAAATATGGATTCTATCATGTTCATATAAAATTCACCATCATTATTTTTCTCCTCCCCCACTTATTCAAGGAATAAAAATATTGTCCACAATGTGTCGAATTACCGACATCATGGACGATGTGATTTCAAATTTCATTAAATATTTAAAGTCTGGTCATGAAACCATATTTATGATTGAAACAAGTTATAATATATGTTTTATGACTCACCAATAGTTCTGGAATTCTTTAGTACTCATGGTTCTAATTTATAAGACAAAATGTGGTGGTTATTATTAAAGAACCACTAAAAGGATCTAAACAAACATCATTTATGTTCTAACTTATAAATCATCCTAATGTAAGAATTCAAAATGATAAATGGGATAATTTATGTTACTGGTTATATGAATATAATACTCCATCCCAATTATAGAGTTTCAATTTCAATCAACAAGAATTTACACAATGAACCAAACATAGAAATCATGTAAAGAATTCAACCAAAAATAGTGCAAGAGGAATAATACTAAGAACTAAGTGTGAAAAAATATTATTAAATGCTCATATAAGATGATATAAAGATGAAAATGTTCCTTTAAAATATTAATAACAATTTTTTTAACCATTATATATAATTTTTAAACAATTAGGAAGTAAGAAAACCCGGAGGTATGGGAATTCTTATCCCAGTTTCCATTCATTAGGTTAAACTTCTACTTCATTATTTATGTGCTATTTAAATTGTTTGAGTGAAGGATTCTGTTTATATTATGTCTAATTAGGTGTATTTAACGTATATATAAATAATCCATCCACTCTATTAAGTCTCTATTTAATGGTATGATATTTATAAGGGGATTTTCATTAACAATTCTCTTTTAGAATTCTATTTTACAAAATTCAAAATTAATTTCTTTATGATATTATTCATGTTGTATGGTTATTTTTTTGTTCATGGGAATTTTTTATGATGAAGGGTTGGACCTATATTTCCCTCCAATTAATTGGGTATGATTATGTTGTATGTTCGACATATGGTTACTCCAAGTGTAACTGCGATGGTTACGCAAAGTAAGGAAACTGTGAGGATTACAGATTATAAGGTTTCCAAGAATTGTTAAAAGATTATTTAAGTAATGCCCAAATATACCTATATGATTATATTTATATTCTCATGTTTGTGTGGATATTGTGTGAATCTCATGTTGAAAAATCTAAGTATATATGAATGAAAACAATGTCTTCTAAAAATGTTTTAATACGTTACAAGATTTCATGGACTAATGTTCTCTTTCATTCATTTTTCATCCATTAATGAGCTTTGTTCTCATCCCAAGTTTTAAATGAATTTTCACAGGTTAGTGGATGTGTAATACGTTGAAGGAAGACAAGTTAAATGTCATGGAATTGTCATGGATTCTTGTTTTCTGTTTTAATGTTCTATATTTTGAAAAAAATGGAAACTATTTTTATGGTATCCACTCTGTAACAATGTGTAATGTTATGAATGTTTTTTTCAAATTCTCTAATTCTCTAAAATTGAAAATATCCTCAATGTAAAAGGAAGTGTTTTCCTAACTAAACAGAATATTATGTATGTAATAAGGTTGCGTCCTTATAGTTGGTATTAGAGGGAATATTAGATAACCGTAGGGGTTAGCGTGATGTTAATAGAATACTATAAATGATTTTCACTCTATGTTTAATTTGTTAAAGCATTTAAAGAATACCATGTTGCTTCATCTAAGATATGTTTTTTCAGAATGGTTGTACATAGAAGGAACAAGGATGCTAAAGACATGAGGAACCGACAGAATGAAATCCTTCCTAAACTACAACCCAGAATGGTAGGGATTGGAACTGAGCAGTTCGTGACAGTAATGGATCAGCTAATGCTGGAAATAAATGGTGGTGGAATCCAAGCAATAGAACCAATAGTGGTACCACAACGGAACATATCAATAGTGGAACATTTTATGAGACAACATCATCCTACATTCAATGGATCTTCTGACCTAGTACCAGATGAATGATGGATTAAAGCCCTTAAAAAGATATTCGATGTTATGGGATGTTTAGATAATTAAAAGTTAATTCTTTCCATTTATCGTTTTGAAGGGGAAGTCGATCAGTGGTCGTCAATTGTAAGGAATATCAGGGGTAGATAAGTTTTTATGCCTTAGAGTGGGAATAATTTAAAAGTCTTTTCCTTGAAAAATATTTTCCTAAGGTGGTGCGACTAAGATTGGAGAAGCAATTCCTTGAAATAAAACAGAAGAAGGAAGATTCAGTGGATGTGTATGAAGATAACTTCACCCGATTGGCAAGGTATGATCCAACACTTATTCTGGATCTTGATTGAAAAATCAACCACTTTAACTCAGGATTAAATCCAAGGTATCGAATAGCATTGGCCTCTCGTGAATTCAGATGTTATGAAAAAAATTTCTGAAGTGCTGAGAGTGTAGACATGGAGTTTGCTGATGATAACATGCATTTTGGGAACAAAGTAAAGAAGAGATATAGTTGGCATGAAATGGGTAAGAATCAACCAACGAAATCTGATGGTAATAAAATCCAATTTCTAGTTTGTGAAATGTGTGTCAAGAAACACCCTGAGGAAAGTCTTATAAAAACTGGGAAGTGTTCTAAATGTGTTAAGTTTGGACATCTCTCCCTAGATTGCAATGAAAATAATCCTAAAAATAATCCTGATAAGAAATCTGTAAAGTGTTTTAAATGTGGTGAGATGGTTCATTATGGAAATTTCTTCCCAAAGAGAGATCTGGATGATTCTATGATGCTAGATTACAAACAAAAAGGTATAGTGAGATCGTTTTCGACTACGTCAGCAGATGTCTGTCCATCCAATGAAGTTGTATCAGGTACATTGTTTGTTCACTCATATTTTGTTAAAATTTTGTTTGATATGGGGTCTACACATTCCTTCATCTCTAAGAACTTTTCTGGTAAATTGGAAATATCACCTTAAAAAATGAAACTCGAACTTGTTGTTAAAACATCAGGGGGGAATGTTATAGAAATGAAGAATTATAAGAATCCTTCTATTGTTGTGTGTGGAAATAATTACCTGTAAACCTCATTATTTTACCTGTAGCTAATATTGATGTTATTTTGGGGATCGACTAGCTTTCTAATTATCATGATAAGATTGACTATTGATCTAAAGAAGTTTTTTTCCAGAAAGAGTTTTAGTTGGTATACAAAAATGAACCAATACTATTGATAAAATATCAGGAAGCTAAGAAACTATTGAAAGATGGAAATGAATGTTATCTAGCTCATATTTTTGAAAACAATTGAACTATTCAAATTAATGATGTGCCAGTGGTAACTGAATACCTTGATGTTTTTCGTAATGAGTTAATTGGTGTCATAACTGATCAGGAAGTCGAATTCACAATTGACTTAGTTGTGGATGCTAATCTAGTTTCAAAACCCCCATATCGCATGGCTCCAATAGAACTTCTTGAATTGGAAAAAAATCTGCAGGATTTCCTGGACAAATGATTCATTCGTCCTAGCCCTTCACCATGGGGAGCCCCTGTATTGTTTGTTAAAAAGAAAGATGGTTCCATGGACATTGAATTGATTACAGAGCATTGAATAACATCACGGTTAAAAACAAGTATCTGTTGCCTCATATCTATGACTTGTTTGATCACCTCCAGGGAGCTCGGTACTTTTTCAAGATTGACTTAAGATCCGGATACCATCATCTAAAGGTGAAGGAAGATGAAATCCTGAAAATATCCTTCCGTACAAGATATGGGAATTATGAATTTGTTGTTATGCCATTTTCATTAACTAATGCACCTGCTGTATTCATGAATCTTATGAATAGAGTATTTCATGAGTTCTTGGATAAGTTCGTGGTTGTATTTATTGATGACATTCTGGTATTTTTTAAAAATAAAGAGGTGCATTAAAAACATATAAGGGCTGTTTTACAAACATTAAAAGAAAAGAAACTATATGGAAAATTCTGAAAATGTGCTTTTTTGGTTGCAACAGATATATTTTCTTAGGAACATTGTAAATAAGGAAGGAATAACAGTTGATCCTGCCAAAACAAAAGTATTTGATGAATAGACAATACCCAAAATTGTGACAGATATTAGTAGTTTTATGGGATTATCAAGTTATTACCGAAGGTTTGTTAAGAAATTTGCACAGTTATCTAGCCCGATAAATAAGTTAACACAGAAAGGGGTTAAATTTTTCTAGACAGAAGAATGTGATGTTTGTTTTAAGGAACTGAACAAGGGATTGGTGAATGCTTCAGTTTTGGCCTTAACTTCCCAGAATGGTGAATTTTTCATCTACAGTGATGCTTATTTAAAGGGACTTGGTTGAGTTTTGATGCATAATGATCATGTAATTGCCTATGATATGAGACAACATAAACCTCCTGAGCTAAATTATCACACACATGATTTGTAATAGGCAGCTGTGGTTTTTCTTTGAAAATATGGAGTCATCATCTATACAGAACCAAATTCCAAATATATACTGACCATATAAGTCTAAAGTAAATATTCACTTAGAAGGAATTAATCATGAGGTAGAGAAGATGGCTAGAACTGACAAAGGATTATGACTACATGATCAATTACCATCCTGGAAAAGAAAACAAAGTAGCAGATGCCTTATGTCGAGAACATCATGCATCATTAACCATGATACGTTTGGAACATGACCCCTTGATTAATTATTTGATGAATTATGGCTTAGAAGTTGTTGGTGTAGGGAATACATCTGTTTTGTTTCAGGTTTTAGTGTAGTCTTCGTTGTCAGACAGAATTCAGAAAATGAAGAAGGAATACAGTGAGCTACAAAAAAAGGTATAATTTTTTAAAATGGGTAAGTTTCCAGAATTTAATGTTGATAAAGATTGTGTTTTATGATTTGTAAACAGTTTGTGTGTGCCTACTGATCCTCAGTTGAAGAAATATTTGTTGTGTGAAGCTCATAGTTCTCCATTTTTTAGTTGATCCAGGATGTACTAAGATGTACAGAGACCTTCGAAAATATTACTGGTGGGATGGAATGAAAAGAGATATTTCTGATTTTACCATGAAATGTTTGACATGTCAACATGTTAAAGCAGAGTGGAAGTTACCAAAGTGGATGTTTCAGCCTTTCCCAGTTCGAGAGTGGAAATGGGAGAATGTATCCTTGGACAATGTAGTGGGACCACCAAAGACTTCTCGAGGTAACAATGCTATTTGGGTTATTTCTGATCGGCTAACAAAGTTTGCACATTTTCTATAAATTTGAGATACAATGTCTTTAGATCAGCTTTCTCGATTATGCCTCAAAACGATTGTCAGGTTTTATGGAGTTCATCTTTCCATTGTATCTGACTGAGATCCCAAGTTTACTTCAAACTTTCGGAAGGGACTTCAGAAGTCATTGGACACATAGGTAAATTTCAGTACAACTTTTCCTCCCCAATCAGATGGGCAGTCAAAACGAATGATTTAAAAATTGGAGGATATGCATCGGTCTTGTTCAATGGAATATCAGAGAAGTTGGGATCCACATCTTTAATTATTTTATTTTTCATATAATAACAGTTTTCATTCAAGTATTCAGATGCCACCTTTTGATGCCTTGTATGGAAAGCGGTGTCAGACTCCAGCGTTTTGGGATGAAGTCAGTGAAAGAAAGTTCATGGGGCCATATTTAGTTGAAGAAATGTCCGAGAAAGTGAGGATGATCCAGCAATACATGAGGACAGCTCAGAGAAGGCAGAAAATTTATGCAGATAACAGAAGGAAAGACTTCTCTTTTGAGGTAGGTGACCGTATTTTCCTTAATGTCTCTCCTTGGAAAAGTGTGATTCATTTTGGTATGAAAGGAAAGCTAAGTCCACATTTCATTGGTACTTTTGAAATCTTGGAGAAAGTTGGAATAGTTGCATACTGCATAGCTTTACCTCCTTGTTTGTTTCAGGTACACAATGTTTTTCATGTTTCGATGTTGAGAAAATATGTTCCAGATTCATCACATGTCTTGACCATAGAAGACGTTCAACTGGAAGAGAACCTTTATTATGAAAAGATACCGGTTCAAATTCTTGATCGAAGAGAATAGGTATTGCGGAATAAGGTAATCCACCAGGTAAAGGTTTTGTGGAGGATCCACATGGTTGAAGAAGCAGCATGGGAGTTTAAAATTGCTATGAGGGAAAAATACCCTCAGTTGTTTAATATGTATATAAAATTATGAAGACGCAATTTTCAAGAAGGTGGGGACAATGTAACACCCTATGTTATTCTAAAAATAAATATAAATGCATGGAACTTTGTTTTAAATATATATTTTTAATTAGACTTTAAAACATAACTTTTTTTACTTCTATGTTCTGAATTTCATGAAACTGTCATCTACATTAGTGTTCTGTAGGTTATTTGGAGTCTATTGAAACCATATTTTTTGGTGAATAGTAACATACCCTTAGGAATAGTGATATTCCCTTAATGAATAGAAAATTTTATTAAAATTTTATTTTATTAAGGCTTTAAGATAATAGCATCTAGGTTAGTTTTCATTGTGATAAATAAGTTGTTATAGAATTAGAACTGTTAATTTTAAATTAAGTATACGTTTTTTTAAAGTTAAATTAATAATATTTAGAATTTTTTTTTAGAAATTGACTTTATTTGTAAATTCTACATGTCAAAAAATGGTTAGGGTAAATGTTTGGGATTTTTCTGAAATTCAAGAATTTTTTTAATGAATAGTAAAATACGATAAAATACGATAAATGACATATACTTGATTTACTGCATCATAGGTGATTCAAGGATGATGTAAGCCCACTTGGTTCAAACTCACATGACATTATTTCTATTTTGGGTCACATGAATTGAGATTATTCATAGTCTTGAGTAAAATATTATAATAATGAAGAAAATTATCTAAAATACTCCCCCCTCCATTATAAATACCACCCTCACTCCCCTCTTCCTCACACACCTCTCAAGCCTTGAGAATTGTCTAATTTTTTCCAAATTGCCTCCCCAATATTATTCCCCACGTCTTAGAGCTACTGGTCTCACCAAAAGACCAAATCCAAATACCTTAAGGAGGATCTGAAGGAGAAGTGATCAAGAGGTAAACATCCTCGTTTATTTTCATTATTTTCTTTCATTTTATGTTATTCTCTTCCATTACCTTTCGATTATGATGGAATATTTCATTACATATCCTCCATTACTACCCATATTATGTATGAATTATGATATATCCTCTGCCTTCCATAAAAATATTTTAATGAAATTTTAAGAGACACAGTTAGGTTGCCAAATTTCAGAGATAAATTTATCATGTTTTCTTTTATTTTAAGATTTTTTTCCTTTCTTATTCTTTCCTCAACTCCTCTTAACCAAGAGGAATTAATGCTATCGAATCTTGTATAATCTATATTCTCTCATTTTCATAAAAAATTCATTATCATTATTTTTCTCCTCCCCCACTTATTCAAGGAATAAAAATATCATCTATGATGTGTCGAATTACCGACATCGTGGACGATGTGATTTCAAATTTCATTAAATCATTCACGTCTGGTCATGAATCAATTTTCATGATTTAAAAAGGTTATAATATATGTTTTATGACTCACCCATTGTTATTTAATTCTTTTGTACTCATGGTTCTAATTTATAATACAAAATGAGGTGGTTATTATCAAAGAACCACTAAAATGATCTAAACAATCATCATTAATGTTCTAACCTATGAATCATCCTCATGTAAGTATTAAAAATGATAAATTGAATAATTTATGTTACTGTTTATATGAATATACTACTCCATTCCAATTCTGATGTTTCACTTCCAATCGATAAGAATGTCCCCCACGACCCAATCATAGAAATCATGTAAAGAATTAAACAAAAAATAGTGCAAGGGGAAAAATAAAAAGAATTATGGGTGAAAAGATGTTATTAAAGGATCATATAAGATGTTATAAACATGAAAATGTTCCCTTAAAATATTAATAACACTCTTTTAACCATTATATATGAGTTTTAAACAAGTATAAAGTAAGACAAACTCGAGGTAAGGGAATTCATAACCCGATTTCAATTCTTTGGGTTAACCTTCTAATTCATTATTTATGTTCTATTGAAATTTATTGTGTGATAGGTTCTGCTTATATTATGTTTAATTATGTGTATTTATAGTATATATACATACTCCTTACACTCTATTAAGTCTCTATTAAATTGTACGTTATTTATAAGGTGCTTCTCATTAAAAATTCTCTTTTAAAATTCTATTTTACAAAATTCAAAAGTAATTTCTTTATGCTATTATTCATGTTGTATGGTTATGTTTTGGTTCTTGGGAATTTTTTATGATGAAGGGTGGGACCTATATTTCCCTCCATTTCATTGGGTATGATTATGTGGGAGTTTGTTCATATGGTTAGTCTAAGGGTAATTGTGATGGTTACACAAAGTAACGTATTTTTGAGGGTTACAGATTATATGGTAGCCAATAATGGTTACAAGATTTTGTAACTAATACCCCAAGATACCTCTATGATTATATTTATGTTCTCATTTTTGTGTGGATATTATGTGAATCTCATGTTGCATAAAGTAAGTAGATATGAGTGACTAGAATGTCTTCTGAATATGTTTTCATACATTATGAGAATTCATGGACTAATGTGCTATTTCCCTCCTTTTTCATCCCTTAATGAGATTAGTTCTCATACAAAGTATTTAAATGATTTTTCACAGGTTAATGGATGTCTAATACCATGAATTAAGACACGCTAAATGTTGAGGAATTGTCAATGAGTCTTTTTTTATGTTTTAATGTTTTATATTTATAGAAAAATGGAAACAGTTTTTATGGTATCCACTCTGTAAAAATGTGAAATGTTGTGAATGTTTTTTCATAATTATCTAAATCTCTAAACTTGAAAATATACTTAATGTAAAAGGGATTTTTTTTCTTTATTAACTCATGATTATGAATTTAATAAGGTCGGGTCTTTATAAAATGTTTCAAATTTATTTACAAAATACAAAAGAATTGTATTATTTTAACATATATGATTATAATGAATTGTCTCATCATCATAACTATTATATTATTTCAGGATTACTTTATAATATTAAATTTATCATTTAAATAAAAACACACATACCCTATTTTATGGTAATTTTCAAAAAGGGATTCAAAATGGAATAGATATTTTAATACAGAAAAATGTTTTCTAATATGTTAAAAGAATATTTTTATTATTATGAAGATGAAAATTAAATCATTTATGTTTTATAATTATGTTATGGTTCTTTGGATTTTATCATGATTAAGTGTTGTTACATTGTAAAACAATGATGGGTTCTTGAATTATAAACCATGGATGAATAATTATATTATTAACCAAGGATGGGTGGTTCCATTATAATCCTAGGATGTGTGGGTATTTGATAGCAATCTAATGCATTGGGAATGTATGTTGATCGTATGTTATTTCCATTTGGAAGGGTGATAAATAAAATTATGTCACTAGTCACCTACATGTTTTATATATTCATTATATGTGTTTTCAAAAAAAGTTTATGATTTCTAAAAGTAATATTATAATCCAATGTTTTAAGGAATGTTTATGATACATTTTAATGATGAAAACAAAACATTGTTAAAAAGTATTTATGAGTATCTATTTACTACCAATAAACCTTTATATGTTTTTTTTGTAGTTATATATTACTTATGAAACGTTTTATGAAAATATTTGGGTAGATATTCTGATTTCAAGTGTAAGAAAATTTTCATTTTGAAATCAAATGTTTATTTAAAAAGAAAATATTTTGTAATTATTAATTGACTAATGGGTTTCTTAATTTCTTTAATTTTATGTCCCATACTATGATTTTTATTCTCATTCATCATTTTAAAATGTTTTCAAAAGGATTAAGGATAGTAAATGGGAAATAAGAAGGAAATTTAAATGTTGTAAAGAACTTTCCATAAATGAAATCAGGTATTGTTATAAATATATTATAATATGAAAAAAAAATTATTATAATTTTCCAATTTTTAATATATGTGTTTTTAATGTAATAGTTATGACCATATTCTATAAAACCCTAAAATTAAAATATCCTTAATAATGAAATAATGTGAATTCTAGAATAAATAATTATGATTATTTAATGGTTAAGGTTTAGATCCTATATTTATTTTTATAATAATGGTTAAGATAAATTTAGAGTTTTGTATAATGCTAATAGTGTAACATCATAATATTTTAATTCTTGGTTATGCTTAAATTCTTTAGAAATTTATTATTTTTATTTTTCATCCAAAATATGTCTATTTAGAATTGTTTTCTAGAGAGGAGACATGGAATCTGAAGTAGCAAGGCACCAAGGAGATTATATCCTTTCAAATAATTAACCTAGAATAGTTGAAATTTTTACTGAGTGGTTTGTTACAACGATTGATCAGTTGATAAAGTCTTTAAATGGTGGTAAAATCCATTCTAAAAAGTATCTAGATCTACCAAAGAATAAAATGATGATATTAGACCATTTTTTGAGAAAAAAACCTCCAAAATTTGGTGGATCGTCTAACACAATGGTATATTATAGATGCATTATTTCATTACAAAATATATTTGATGTCATGGATAGTTTGCGTCCTCAAAAGGCAACCCTTTCCATTTATCATTCTAAAGGATAATATGACCAGTAAGAGTCCATGGTTAATAATATTAATTAAAGAGATGTTGTTGATCGTTTGAAGTGGGATTAATTTAATAATACTTTCTTTAAGAAATATTTTCTTATTATTGTTCTACATAGGATGGAAAATTAATCTTATAATTTAGAAAACAATAAGGAAGATTCAGTTGTTTGGTGTGATGAAAATGTCACCCATTTGGAATGTTCTATAGAAAATTTTTTATAGTATCATGATAGAATAATAAATCAATTTTACATATAATTTAATCCAATATATGGAAAAGGAATTATATTTCCATGGATTCAAATGTTATGAGAAACTATTTATATTTCTTGGAATGAAAAAATGGAGTTTATCCTTGATCATGATTTTATGAAAAAGATCATAAGAAAAGGTATATTTTTCATGAAATTGTAAAGTACCCATAAAATAAATATAAAATTTAAAAAAAGGTTCCAATTTTGTGATAAGTGTGGCAAAAAACTGAATAATGTCTTATAAAATACAAGTAATTGTATGTTTGAGTATATGGCTCAAGATTGTAATGAAATGGATCTATTTATTGATAATTAAAATAATTAAAACCCAGTACTAAGATGTTTTAATTGCAATGAGTTTGTATGTTATTATAATTTTCATATGATGTTAGTCACTCAGGGTATAAATCACCATGATTAGAAGCAAAATGGAGAGGGAAATTGTTTTTCTAGTAATATAGTTTATGTTAGGCCATATAATGATGCGGTGACATATATATTACATATTTATTGGATTTATGTAATACCATATTTGACTCTTGATATTTTCATTCATTCATTTTTAAAAAAACTTCAAGTAAATTGTGAATATCACATCCAAAAATTGTGATAAACGTTTTGGTCAAATCATCTGGTGGAAATTCTAAAGCAATCATGAGTTACAGGAATCCTCATATTATTATAATTGGAATGGTCGTTCCTTATAATATTGTTCAACTTCACATATTATAGTTTGCTATTATTTTTATATAGATTAGATTTTAATTTATCTTGCTAATATAGATTAAAGATCTAATAATGTTTGATTCAATGATTTCATAACATTGAAAACCTACGAAGAAGAAATTTTTTTATTAGAAATGCTTGTGATGTTTATGTAGGTCATCTTGTTGAAAAGAATGAAATTTACTATATTAGTGATGTCATAGTAGTAAATGAATATATGAATGTTTTTTCTAATGATTATCCATGAGTTATTCATGATCGTGAGGTTATATTTACGGTTTACTTATTATCATATGTTATTCTTATTTCAAAAACCCTTTATCAAATGTTTTATATAGAGAATTTAGAATTAAAAAAGAATAACCTGATTTATTGTTTAAAGGATTCAGTCCTTGCAGAACCTTACCATGGGGTACTATTATATTTATGAATAAATATAGTTCCATAATGATTTTTAATGACTAAAGAGATTTGAATAACATCGCTGTTATGATTATCTTCCCTTTGCCTCATATCAATGATTTTTTTTATCATCTCAAGAGAGCCTAGTAGTTTTTAAATATATATCTCAAGTTATGGTTCCCTCATTCGATGTTGATGTAGGAATTTATTCCTAGTATAGAATCTTATACTATTAATAGGAATTATTTTTTGTAGTTATTCCCTTTGAGTTTTTTGTTGTAGAATTTGTATTTATGGATCTTATTAGTATAGTTTTCCATAAATATTTTGAAACTTTTTTGGTTATGTTTATTGAAGATATATCAGTATATTATAAAAGTAATTAGAATCATGAAAGAAACCTATAGAGTGTTTTTTCAAACCTAAAAGAAGAAATGTTACTCTAAAAATTTATTATGTGTATATTTTCGTTGAATAAAATTTTTATCCATGAGTATTTTGTTTCAAAATATGGAATAATAATTGAACCTGATAAAAAAAATTTAAAGTATATCTGATACTTACAAATTTCATAGATATTTATAGTTTTCTTAGATTAGTGTGTTACTACTGGCATTGTTTTGAAAATATTTCTCGGTTATTTATCCCATTGACTATGATACCTTGAAAAGGAGTCAAATTCATATCTATGAAATGATGTGATTATATTTTTGGAACTAATAACAAGATTTATTAATGCTTCAGTTCTAGCCCTACAATCGACAAATGGTTAGTTTGTTATCTACAGTAATGATTATATTAAGGGACTAGTATATGTTCTAATGTAGAATTATTGGGTATTATTCATCACGAAAACAGAAACCTCACAAGTTATGTCATTCTACATAAGATCTTGAATTAAATAATGGGGATTTTTCTGAAAAAAAATTGAAGGAATCATTTATATTTATAAAAGTTATAATTATATAACGATCATTAAATTTTGAAGTACATATTTGCATAGAATGTGTAGAACCTGAGGTAGAGAAGATGGCCAGAACGGATTAAGGATTATGATTTCATGACCAATTACCATTCCATAAATGTTATAAACTTAACTGATTATATAATAAAAAAATATCATACATCAACAACCATGTTTAATTTCAAACAAAATTATTTTTATATTGTTTTGATGAATGAAATTAAAATTGTGAATGAAATAACATCATCTATTTCATTTTAGGTTTCCTTAAAATAATCTCTATCAAAAAGAATTATGAATGATCAGAAGAAAAACCATTAGTTACATGAAAAATGTATAATTGGTTAAGAAGGGTATGTTTACTAAATTTAATGTTGAAAAATGTTGTATTTTAATATTTGGAAAGAGATTATGTGATTCATGAAACTTCTATTAAATGAGTGATTTGTTAGTTGAATTACATAGTTCCCCATATCCTATTAATCCTAGAAGTACTAAGATGTACAGAGACATCCTGGGGTATTACTTGTGGGATGGAATGAAAAAAATCATTACTTACATTACCATGAAATATTTCACTTGTCCATAATTTAAAGAAGAAAAGAAATGATTGAAGGTGATTCTTCAATATTTTTCAGTGTTAGAGTGGAAATGGTAAAATTAATCTGTGGATTTAAATGTGGGAATACGATACAAATCTTGAGGTAATAATGAAATTGGGTTTTTTTGATCATTTAACAAAATATATGTTTTTACCTCCCTTTCAAGATACTATTTAATTAGGTAAACATTTTCAATTTTATTTCAAGTAGATATCCAGGTTACAAGGAGTTACTCTAACCATTGTATTTGATTGTTCTCTGATATTCACTTCTTATTTTGGGAAAGGTATTTAGATTTCGTTGGGTACTGAATTAAATTTTTGGACTAATTTTTATCCACAATATGAAAGACTATCTGAGCGAACTATTAAAAACATGTTAGATATTATTTATACTTTTAAATTAATTATCTTGGAATTTTGGATCAACACCTTTCTTTGGTTGAGTTTTCATAAAATAAAAATTCCATGTTAGTATATAGATTGCATCCTTGTAAGAATTATATGGAAAGTGGTTTCAGAATCTGTCTTTTTGAAATAATGTGGGATAAATTAATTTGATAGAGAACTATGTTAGTAATGAAAATAGATTAAAAGGTAAAGATAATTCAACATTACATTAGTATGGAATAGAGCATGTATAAATTTTATACAGATTTCTAGATAAAATATATTTTTTTGATGTACATCATTATTTTTATCATAAATTCTTTCATCGGAAAACATTAATACATTTTGGTAAAAAGGGAAAACTATGTCTACATCTCATTGGACCATATCAAACCCTAGATAAAGTTGAATCAGTTGTGTTCTGAGTGGAAATTCCTCTATGTTTACACTGGGTATAAGACATATTTAATGTTTTAGTGTTATTGAAATATGTGCTAGATTCATGTAATCTTTGTATACATCAAGTAGTTTGGTTGGAAGAGAATATTTATTATATGGAAAAACCAATTAGGATTTTTGACTATAGAGATTAATTTTTTTTTTGAAACAAGGTAATTCACTAAGCTATGGTTTTGTGGGAAACATATATTATTGAATAAGAAACATGGGAATCTAAAAATGATATGAGGGATCTATATTCACACTTGTTTAATAAGTGAATAAAATTATGAGGATGAAATTTCCATAAGAGGGGGAGAATGTATAAAACCATTTAATGATAGAATAAAACAATTTCATATTTACTTTTATTCATCAATTAGGTATTTATTGTCATTATAAAAATATCATGTAACTTATAAATAAAAAAAATTAAAAAAATATTTTCTTATAGGGTTTTTTTAAAAGTTTAATATTACAATTATAAAATTTGAATTTTAAAAATTAAATTTAATTATCATTATTTTTTAACCTAGTAAGTGAAAATTATTTTAAGTTAAATTTTTGAGCATTTAGTATGAAGATTTTTTTTCAATGAATAGTAAAATTTTTCAATTTTTATTGAAAATATTGTTTTTGCTTTGATTATATAAAAATCCAAATTATATTTTGGATTAGTTTTAAGATTTTATTTTTTAATTTTATTTAATATAATCCTATTATGGTTTTTAAAAAAAAATTATACATGAATTCAGTATAAAACCTTTTGATACATAAAATTGAAATTTTTAAAAAAAGTACGTCTTCATCGTAATTTATTATATTAATATTAAATTAAAATATCATAATATTTTGTTTGAATAAAAAAATGGATTCAAATTATGTAATCATGGGGAAAAAATTTGTTAAATTGATATCTTTTATGTTTAGACATTATGAAAAGTAACTTCAGTAATTTTTTTAACCAATGAAAAGTGTAAATTGTGTAATTAAGGTTAGAAATAAAATTGTAAGCAATAATAAATGAACCTGACACATGAAATAAATTTTTTAGGTGATTATTCCACACCACTATATTATAGATGTCAAATACATGTCCATTTGTTTCAATTTTTCTAGGAGTTTTTATCAATATATTATTTTAAATAACTAAAACTATAAAATATCATATTATTTGTTTTTTATAACTATATTTTTGAAAAGTGATAAATGTTGGACACACTAAATTATAAATTTTAATTATAAATATTTATTTATCTGAGAAATTTAATTATTTTATTTATGGATTAAATAATTGTGTTTATTGATTATGGAACTATAATTTAGTGCCTGTGAAAGTAGTAAAAAATCAATAAACTGACATTGAAAACTATAGAAATAGTATAATTTTATTGAGTTATATTTTCTTTGATTTTTTATATAAACAAGAAATATTATAAATTTGTAGATTCATTATATTCAAACTACATTGTTGTCTTCTAGTTATAAATTTCTAATTAAATGAATAGTTCCAATATTTATATTAAAATTATTTTAAAATAAATAACAATTTATTAAATAATTTAAAATTATTATTAATATTATCTTCGTAAATTTGAATAGGATATGGTTTATTACATCAAGAAGAATCTATTTATAGGTATCTTTTCTTTTTTATAGGAACTTTATTGACCCCGTTATGGTAAAAAACATAGATATCACTGTAATTGTCAAAAGGGTTAACAAAGGGTTAAAGGAAAATGATTGGGGTATAAATGTGATAAAAATCCTAAATTTTTAACTTTATGAGATTATTTAAACTAATACAAACATTATCTTTGAATATCATCAATTTGTATCCATATGGAAATCAAAATTATTATATATTAATTTAATATTTATAACAATTCCAAGAGAGCCCATCCACTCTCTTATAAAAGGGAAACTATAATTATCATTTATTAACATTTGAAAAGTGTTTGGGATTAGCCAATACCGAAAAAAAATACTTTTAATCCCTAATAACATCATATATTCCATGTTTTGATTATAACACTAAATTATAAATTTTTTTGGTGTAAACCTGAAGAGGTTTTCGGCTGAAGAGGTATACTTCTTAAACAAGTGTTTTTGTTTTGTTTCTTCTTAAAACTCATAAAAATTTTATTAAATAAAGATGAAATAATATTACAAGTAAATTCTATACAAAAAAATTTATTTTATGATAATTTAACATCCTAAATCCATATTCTATTTTATCAAATGGGAAAAGAAACCATTGTTCATATGTACGGGGGACTACTGCCTCGTGAAAAAATGTAATTTTGTTTACATCTCATCCACTTACAAATGGTATTAATTATGTATTAAATGTATATATATTATATTAATTACATATTTATAATTATTAAAATATAATATATTTGTAACATTCTTACCTTTCAATCATTGAAAATGCGTCAACGTCTTTCAAGCGTTCATGTGGACTACCACCTCCACAGAGTGATATGATTATTTTTTCATAACCAAATAACATGTATGATATCTATATATAGAAATAATATGTTATTTATAATATAATTTTCATTATATTCACTTAAAATATTACTAACCTTCTTTCAATAATATTTGTTGAAAAATGGAAATGTCACTAATCTGTATGTATGGACCACCATTTAAATGATTGTAACATAGTTCATTTTTCATAACCATATTTTATTCTTAATTATAAACGTAAAATAGTTTTATAATAACTATAATTAATTAATTAATATTATTCTTGAGATTCTAGTGTAATGATCTCTTTTATCGTAGTCAACCTATTGATGACACTTCGGACGTATGAGCAAAAAATCATCCAAGCATATGATGTGGACCTAATTGATTAAGTAATTGATTATAACATGGTAATAAATAAAATAACACAAATAATTATCATGAAAAGGGTAGTCATATTGTGAATAATTAATATATTTTTATTATTTATGAAGATAAAGAATGCACGAAATGATTTAGACTTAAGGTAAGACTCTTTATATTTAAAATCCTACATTAATGATTCCCTTAAAACCTTTTTTCTTCCATGACCATATTTTTAAAATTATTTTATGGGTATATTTATTTGGACATAAAATAATTATAAAGAAATTTTTATATATCTCATGACCTTCTTTCAATGGTTATGAAGACAAATCTTTTTATTTAACATTTTGAATTATTTTTACAAAATACAAGAGGAATGTTCTATTTTAACATATATGATAATAATGTCTTATATATCCATTCTAACCATTATTTAATTTTTTATTGCTTTATAATCATAAATGTTTTTTGAAAAGGAAACCCATCCTTTCCTATGTAATTATTTTATCTAAAAAAAGGGTTTTAAAATGAAATCGATATTTCAATATACAAAAATGATTTCTTATTGGTGTAATGAATATTTGTATGAGATGATTAAAATGAAAGATGTCATGTATTATGTGTTTGTTATTTTTTGGGGGGGATTGTTTATGATGATATATGGTTATATTATAAAATAATGAAGGATGGTTCCATTATAAAATAAGGACAGGTATATACATTATTAACCAAGTATAGGTGGTTCGGTTATGAACCATTGATGGGTGGGTACATGATATCCCTCCAATGCATTGGGTATGTAAGTCAACTATATAGTTATTACATTGGTAACAGTGATTTGGAAATTTATAACCTAGGTTACCTAAAAGTTATATATATAACTTATATGGTTTTAATAGATTTTTTTTGATTTATCAAGGTAAGATATCTATTTTATTTTTAAATGAAATTATATGAGTCATTTTATTTTTAAATAGTAAAACATTGTGAAAATGTTTATATGGGTAATAAATGAATGAAAAAAAACCATTAAAAGCTTTATTTTTTCCTTTATGATTTTCTATGAAATATTTTATTAATGTATTCACAGACTAACGAATTTGTTTACTTATAATTTTTGTATCCCTTAATTTTTTTCTCATACCATGTTTTAACATGTTTTTTACTAGGTCTATGGATGGGTAAGGGAAAATAATAAGTCATGTTAAAATTCAAGAAGATTTCACATTAAAGGAAATCATTGTATTTATAAAAGTAATATATTATGAGATAAGTGGATACTGAGTAAAAGTGAACACTAGTTAATATATTTGTTTTCTATATAATATTTATAAAATAATTATATATAACCTTGAACTAAAATTATCATGGGGAAATAATTAAATGGAATTCTTCACATAAAACATAAGATTATATAATGTTTAAGGTTAGGTTATTATACACATCATTTGTGTATGTGTTCAACATTAAAATTATTTATATGTTATATTTTCTATTCTTTAATTTTTTCCGTTATTTTATTTGTTTTTATTTGGTGTTTTGTCATGTTATAGATGACAATGGGTTGCATGGGTGTTCTTAGGTGGTTAGTTTAGATTTATCTTATCTTTTGGAAATGGATGTCTTGACCAAGCCATCCCCTTATTTATTTCATTTGGATTTCCCCAATTTTATAAAATATTTTATATTTATTTTAGATATTATTTGTTATTTAGATAAATGGGTAGAATAATATTAATTTATTATTCGTCATTTGGTTTATTGATATTCTATTTTAATCTTTTTGATGTTGAACATATATCCATTTTGTGGATGGTCCATGCTAGGTTTTTAGTGTAAGAACCATTTTGTGAAAACATTAATTTGGGGAAAAATAATCCCCAAAGATCCTAATTTATTTTCATGAATTATTTTCTAGGCCATGGGGATCATGAAAACACTTTTCGGCAGCTTTCATATGGGTTAGGTAATGCGTCATGTCAGCCCAAGCAGATTCGTTGTAAATGTTATTAGAGAAAATGTTCATGTAAAATGGGCATGGTTCTAGAGATAATTCTCAAAAAATTTGGGATGAGTCATGGTAGTATTTATATTGGAATTGTGTGACTCTTTTGGAACATATTGTGGAGTTGGTAAGGTTTTCATGGGTATTCAGAGTTTTGAATCATCAATTTTGACTTAATATTTAATTGGTTTGGTGTAGTTTAATGTGATAAAATGATATTTTAATCCCCTGTGAGTTAAGAAAGTAATTTTGGGGTTCATTTTGAGATTTAGGGTGAATATAGAAGTGTAATTGGGGATAAAAACTATAGAAAAACAAAAATTAAATATATATATATATATATATTACATCTCATTAGATTAATTTTCATCAAATATAATTATGATCTACATAAAAATAATAAAATTTTATTGTATTTGAAAATTTGGATATATAAATAACTGGTACATAAAATATAAATATAATCCTATAATTATTTATTCATAAGTACCACACATATTTGATGAATCATACTTAAAACCATTTTTTATATCCTAGTAATAGAGGAAAAATAAGAAAGGGTGAGCATATATGTTATATAAATGTAAATTAGGGAGATATTTGTGAATGATCATATATAAGAATAACATGAGAATAATATTATGAGTATATGATATTAAATTTTTTAATTTATAAAAAAAATTCATATAATCATCATCCATGGTGTAAGTCTTTTTAGTTCATAAGACATTAATCACGAAAGAATAAAAACATGAGCCATGACATCATAAAATTGGCATAAGATCTTGTCATAAAAGAGTGACACAAAGTGTTGAATAATAATAATCATATAAATATTATTTATATGATACCCATCATGATATTCATCAGATATTAGGATTGGGATAACCACCCATGTACTAAATTCAGTCCAAGGATATCCTCCAATGTTTCCTTTTTTGGGCTTTGGATAACCTACAATATAACATATTTTGGACTTTGAATAACCTCCAATGTAACCTTTGAGGTCATAAAATTTAGATTTCTCCCTATTTAAATGAAGGTATTTATATCCATAACATCACATTATCATAATATATTCAAATGTATACCATAATATCATGAGAAAAATTGTCATTTCATCAAATTATAACATAAGGAAAAGAAAACAGGTTTCATCACTATTTAAATAAACCATTAATTTAATTAATAGTGAAGGTAATATAAGATATTATCATAAGTGAGGAATAATAAACATCAGAGGTTATTATGGATGAAAATACCTTTAAAATATCACTATCATTTCATATTGAAAATACACATTTCACAATAAAAATCACTTATTTATAATATGAAAATCTAAAAAAATTGGAATCAATTTTAATTAAAAATAACCATGGGAACATGTTATAGAATATTCATTGAAAATTTTATTCATGGGGATGCGAAAATTTTATCATGTTGTTTATGTTAAAACAAAAAATTTTATTCATATTTTTTGGAAAATATTCATAATTACTATATTCAGTAAAAAATATGATTATTTCATTTATATATTAATATAGAAAGTAAAACATAGGAAAAAATGAATTTGTACCATTTTTATGTTATGGTAAAAAAATTCATAATATCTGTTTAAATAAAATATAGTTATGTATAAAAAAATCATAATTGAAGAGTGAAATAAAGTGGGCTTCATTTAAAAAACATCATCTAGTATATTTAGAACTTAAAGAGAATAAAATTAAAGGAAAAAATTTAATCATAAAAAAATATAATATAGGATTATAAATAATATTTTTGAGTTCTAGATCACACATATATCTCATAATATTATTATGAATAACCAATCCTGATAAGAAGTTAGATTCTAATGTTAGGCCCATAGTAAATGTCTGACATTATTCGTAAACACTTTATCATCATATTAAGAAAAAAAATTATACTTATATACCATAACCACATAAAACCATATAAAACCATATATAGTCAACATATAACACTTAAGCAAATATTTATTATTAATTCTTTATTAAATTAATAATTTCTAGTTTTTAACTGTTTATCTTTTATGAGTGTTTTAGTTCAGTAGTTATTGTCTTGTCACAATGATCATGGTTGAAAAATCTAGAAAATATTAATAATTTCATAACAAAAATTTATAATAATTATATAAATTTGTATAATAATTCATATTAATCATCAATGAATAATAAATAATATCACTTCGTAGAGATGATAATCTATACATACACACGAATAGGGTTTTTTCTCTTTTCGATGGATTAAAGGAAATAAATTTCAACAATAAGTCAAAATTATTAAATTATTATTATATAATAAATATTATATACATATATATAAACACACTATAAAAATAATTATAAAAAATGGTTAAATATGGTAATGTAAAATAAAGCATATCTCTACGCTAGAGTGGTAGTCCATACAAATGCATGAGCTGCACCTTCAGAACTTATTCAATGCGAAATAGTTAAGAAATCAATTTTATGTCATAAAAAAATAAAATGTATATTTGAGACATATTATTCATCAGGGATGGATAAATACAATAGTTATTTTTATTTTTGAAAAATAAAAACGATTGAAATAGATTAGTTATTATTTATTCATCTTCATTCAAGGACTTCCTATAGATTATACCTTAAGCGCAGAAAATTTTTATAGAAGAAGATTAGTGGACGTGTGATGAAGAGAAGGATTAGAATAAGGTTTTTTATTAGGCATATACTAATATATAAGGATCTTATTTTTAAAATAAGTGAGAATATTTTCCCCTTTTTAAGTTAGTGGAGGGACATACAATGAATTATGTAAAATGGCCTAATAATTTGTAGTCACTTGAAAGTAAAATTAGATCCAAATAGGAAATATTTAAAATCCTGTATATGATAATGTTGAAACTACATTAAAAAAATAATAAATAGATAATTATAGGTGGATTTTTTACCCGTATCTCTTAGCTTATACTCTAATAGAACCGTTTTATACATAACTGAGGAAAAATGATATTATTTTCACTATTCATTATGACAAAAACATTATGTTGAAAATTTTAAATTATATTAATTACTGAATTTAAAATATTCAATTTATTTTAATATATTGTATCTTTAGATGTGGGAAATTGATTATTTAAAATAAACAATCAAAACACCACAAAAACTTGTTTTTAGAACAATAAATTTTTAATCATAAAATAAAACATACATCCATTATTTACCAAGTAAAAACCATCAAATGAAATTAAAAATAATATATTTAATATATAATATATATATTTCATTAAAACCCTTTATAAATGATGTTCATTTTTAACTGATTAAAATTTAAACACATTACCCCCCATATAAATAAGATTTCTAAAAAAATAAGAAAAAAATAAAATTTTACCAAAATAAATATTTATTATAATAATTATATATTTAATTATACTATAAAATAATTAAATCATTATTATGTTACATAGTGATAAAATTTGAAAAAATAATGGGTATTTTAAATTTCATAATTTAATCAAAATAGATACAAATTTATAAAAAGTTGCTTGAACAATATACAAAATAAAACTAAATCTTTATTAAAATATACTCTAGATTCACCCATTGATTAAAATTATATGATAATTTTAAAGGTAATATTAAATTCCTCAAATAAAATTAATAAAATGGTATAAATTAAATAAAATTTTGTTGTATAAAATTCATTAAAAACAATTTTATTGAAAATAATATTTTGAAGCATAAATTGACATTACTAAAAATTGTGTAATTGTTTATTATGAATTAATAAATATTTTTTCATTATTTAAAATATTTATACATATTTATACTATTTTATTTATTAATATTCGTTACTATAAACTTATTTTCTAGTTTTTAAAGAATTACTATATCACAATTAATTTAGAGTTAATGTTGCATGTAAACGAAGCTATTGAATAATTCATGTTCATTTCAAAGGATATACATATAAAATCATGGGGTATTTCATTATAAAAATATTAAAATGATTATATCCTTCTGTATTCCATCAGTTTTATAGAATTAAATGAGGATATATTCTCTTCATCACATCCTCAGGATCCCATATAGCTTTCTAGAATTTTCTATTCATCCAAAAAAAAATTAACCATGTGAGTAGAACAATTCCATAGATCATTATCACCATGATCCAGGATTTGTAAGTGTTATTATTCATAATAAATATCGTGATCACATGGTACAATCTGTTCATGTATTACATGTGAATTATGTGGAGCATACTTCCTCAAAAGAGATACACGGAACACAACATTTACTTGAGATAAGTTCTATGGATGTGAAAAGTGATAAAATAATGTACCAATTTTTTCAAGAATATCAAAGAAAATAATATTCATTAGGACAATATTTATATAATTTTACAATAACACAAAAATCATCAAAATATAAATTTACAAGAATACCTTCTCACTAAATTGATATTCTAGATGTCATTGATGATTATTAGTATAACTATTCTATTTTCTCTAATCTTCCTTGATGTGTTATTGAATGAAGCTTGATTTAATTGAAATTTCCCCTACATGATCAAGTCCTAATAAAATTTATTCTATTACTTTTTTCTAATTGTTTGAATTACACAATACCTTCCATAGAGGACATCATGAAGATCTATCTAAATTCTTGGGTGTAAGGTGTTATTTTAAGACAACTCAACTAGATGAATGTGAGGATCAATAAACCATTAGAATATAGATAATAGGATCTCAAATTATCCAATAGGATTTGAAAGGTCTTATTTGGATGAAAATATATATGAAGATAGAAAGAAGTAATGAAATAAAAGAATATATATAGAGTGTGATTAATACATTTCGAGAATGTCGATGTAATCCTAAGATCTTATCCAAATACAATAGAATATGGAACCCCATGTAACCTTCAAATTTTTTTAATGAATATTATGGAAATATAATCAAGGGAGAAATATTATTTGATAGAAATAAATTTTAATTACTTTTAAATTTTATTTACTATAACCCAAAGGGAATTATAGCTTTTAGTTAGCAAAATTATTATGATTCCATAATCCATGGTGTTGTTTTATCATTTCCCTATAATTATGGAAAATGATTGTAAAACCCCCTTAGGAATATTTATATAAGACATAATTTTATGAACTACCAATAGCTATGATATATATTCTGTAATATCTATCTTCATGTAATATTACTAGAAATGATATTTCATCTCTATACACATCTTTTCTCTTCCCGTATGAATAGACAATGATGAAATATGTGATTCTTCCAATATCTCCTTATTCAACTCTGGTATTTATGGAACACATACACGGTTCATGAAAATTTTCATTCCATCAGAATTACTATTAACCTCAACAACATTTATAAACATCCTTGGTAGCTCTATATCCTCATTATAGGCCTCTTTAATATCAACATGGATAGATAGTTTATCAATCACTTGTGAAGGATTGTATTTCCCCATTCACTCAATATTCCAAGGTCCATCCTCTACACATCCATATATATTTTATCTTTTTTGATTTTCATCATATATATTCTATAATGATCTGTTAAATTCACTACAATGTCCACCTTGTTTTCATTCCTATGGTGGTAATTTATTTGTCACTTATAATCTTTAAATTGACTATAATCGTATTCTATAGTGAATATTCAACTCTTTTGGGGATAATATATAATTTAAACTATTTTGATAATTATATAGGTCACACATACCACTATAAATATATTTCCTTTATATATTTATTGAAACTATTACACTTTAAACATCAAATAATTATTCAAATAATTTTTATCATGAAAAATCAATTTTCATTAGGAAAAACATATGACAATATAATTCTACACAAGAATAAAATCCAATCATATTCATCGATGAATAACTATAAATAAAAAATCCTTCTCCTTTGTATCATAGTTTGAGCATAGTTTCAATAAAATTCATTTTTTTGGTTCTTTGAAATTTTATTCACATTCACCGGTGTAAACAAACATGACTCCATTCCATGGTAGCATGATGAGTCGATTAGATAAAAATGAAAAATAAATCACAAAGAATCAATGACATCCATCTAATAAAAGAAAACTATGGATCTTAGTCATAATGTCCAATTTTGGGTTAATATTCAATGACTTATATCTTTTATTGATCCTCTGATTTTTCTCTCTAGAAGTCATATAATGAAAAAATGAAATATTATGTATCCAAATTCAAAAATGTTAGATTTTTATTTAGTCTTATAATTCCATAGGGTCTTTAGTATTATCCTCATTTGTGTCATGAGCCATTAGAAAGGGGCCCTTGCAGTGACTCCATATTCATGCCTCCTTCATTCTATGGATGATGACTAGAAATGGGATGAAATATCACTAACATGGGAGGCCTCAACTTCCGTATTTGTACCCATGCACCCATATCCAAGATCATACAATGATGAAATGTAAAAAAATCTAATAAAACATGCATGAATAAATCTAAATCCTACAAAAAGAGTACAACAACAATTAGTGGAACGTAACTAGGGTCAAAATAAAATCCCACTATAAGAGTCTGAAAACAAGTACAAAATAAAAGTAAAAATTTGGACATCTATCAAGATGACTATAGAAACACACCTCTGTCTGTCTATCTTACATGGAATCTCTTGGTATAGATCCCTCTAAGAATATTTCAAATGGTCGTTCTCTACACAAGTCAGGACATATTCTAGAAAATTCCATGAATGGGAGAGTATAATAATACCATGTATAAAACCCTATAACAACAAATCATATAAAAATTCGAATAATAGTTATCTATACATTGATATTTGTATACCAAACATATAATAAGAATATCCAAATATACTCAATAAAGACACACAGTCTCAAATTAAATTCACAACCATAATTCTAGATTATGATTCCTGCTTGAAGGTCAAACATAGAACTAAACTAATATAATACACTCCAAGAGTTAGATAATAATGAAGACATCCTTCTGAGAGGTTAAGATCATCGGGTCTTATCACAGAATGTATACATAGGATGTTCGGAGATATACAATACACAAATGAGAATCAATACCCAATCCATGGGGAATACCAACAACTCAATAAGGAATAACCCACTATGTAGATGATCTACAGCAATGTAGTGTGGGTCACAATGATACCAAGAGCACCACATAGGGAATGAAAATAATTGAGGATCACACTCTAGGTATCACAGAAGGATTATAATAACTCTATAAAAGATGCCACACTAAAGGGATCACTTTAATAAATGTAGGATATAATTTCATTCAATATCACTTGGAATGGATATGGGGAATGAACCCTAATGAAACATTAGTATACTAAAGATGATATGTTCTCTAAGTCAACATTGACGGAGCACACGGTGTGAACTAGTTGTAAATCGAGTGTCCCTTCAACACCTAGTTCTTCTTATATAAAAATATCATGTCCATTTATGTGTCATTGTGTAAGGCATTCCCATGCCCATCTACTTCATCATATGTCCATTTATATTGTTCTTACATTGTAACCCTAGTCAGTCGTGTCTGTGTGGGGGGGTACACGGCATTTTCGAGCCCATATTCTCATATTTGGGTCTGTATACGCTCCATGGTACACACCGATATTCAATGGGGAATGAAACATCGTGTGATAGGGGTCATTTTCCATGTGATACTCAAATTCACACAAAAACCCTTGATCCATACCAGGGTCCCACACGTGTTGCAATCATGTATTACATGTCGTGTGTTACATGATTTTCCTGAATCTTATATTTGGATCCATGGCATTTGTCTATTCCTTCATCCATCGATCTAGCTACACACCCCACTAGAATTCCTGGATCATGGGTTGATGAGTATTTCTTTCCTTGATCACTATATTTTGGTCCATCTATAATTTTTTAAAATTATTTATACACATCATTAATCTTCTCATGCTTTAATCGAATCCAATGTGCTCTAATCTTATCGGATCCATTAATCGCTTCCATCGTCTCATATTCATCAAGGCATATACTGTCTTGATGTATGATATCTAATTGCTTCGCTAATTGTGAAATATTCTACTCCTCAGTACATATCGAACCACAAGATGAAAGATTTTCTCAAAATAAATAGATAAATGAGGAAAAAATTACAATCACAAAATGAGGAATGAATCTCGTCTAATGTTCAAGATGGCCTTGATTTGTTTCTATTATTCTGACAATAAAATTTATAAATAACCAATAAAAAATAAATTCCCCTAATTATAAGTTAAATACGACCTATAACAAGAATATACATGATCCATGAATTCATTCATTATTTTATTGTTTTGTATTTGAAATTGAAATAATAAAAATAAGAGAAATACAAGAAATACATCATCCAAAATTGATTAAAATTTATCACTGATAAAGAATTAATTTGTGTCATTGTCATTGGTGTGATCCTATGATTTAGTTACTCACTTTTTATTGATCTTAGATCATGTTGTTATTCACCAATGGAGTCCCCCCAACACTCTCTGATGATTCTTTTCAATTTTTCGGATTATGCAGTTACCCCTTAAAGCTCACTATAAGAATTTATTTAAATAAGGATCAAGGTTTCTACATCAATTAATAAGTTAATAAGTTAATTTTATTAATTTTAATTATTTATCACTCATGATATGTTTTTCACCAATACCCCATACGAAAATAATTTATGTCTTACCTATGATAAAACCATGTTTTGAACTCAATGGTGAACTCCGATTTTTGATTAGGTATGTTATTTAGAATTTATTAAACATTTTCCAGAAAATTTTATACACATGTATTTAATATATTTAATACATATAAAAAATTTATACTGGTAACATTGGGCCTTATAATCACACATCATTCTAGTGCCTTTTCTTAAAAAATGTCCAGATTATAACAAAAAACAATACATGACAAATCTTAGTCAATAAAATGTATTCTTCATTACATTTAATTCTTATAGAATATATAATAATACAATGTATCAATAAAACCAAAACTTTATCAAGGTAATGTCTAAATAATTTATTAATTTAATCTAGGAAGATATTAGGGACATTATTAATACCTAACAGATTAACTATAAATTCAAAATGTTCATACCTTAAGTAGAAGGTTGTCCTAGTTATGTATCTAATTTGGAACACAAAACTAATAGTATCCATATTAGATATTAATGATGGAAAATATTGATATCCTCATAATTGATTTAAAAATTCATCAATATGGGTTAAAAGACACATATTTTTGATTGCAATATTATTAAATTATATGTAATCAGTACAGAGTCACATTAAACCATATTTATTTTAAACAAAAATAGAAGTTAACCCAAAGGTGATAAAATTGGATATTTGAATCCATTACCAAGATTACCACATAGTTGTTTCATCAATTCATGAAATATAATTGTTTCCATTTTATATTAATTATTTGAAATAGGTGTGGCACCAGGTATGAATTTTATTTTAGAATCATTTTAACATTTCATAGGAATACTACAAAACTGTTATATAAATATGTCAATAATCTTTCATAAAATATTCATATATTCTATGTTGAGTTTATTTACAACCATCTAAGATAAATTTATCCTATTTATATAAACTAAGACCTATGAAATAGATGTAATTACCATTATATATTCACCAATATAATCACAATGATAGATTATTATAATTTGTTTATAAATATAAAACGTGAATTCCCATCCTCTGTAATTGATAACAGATATATATAAATAAATCCATTCCATTCCCTAAACCACATCGAATTAAAATGGAGTGAGAATGAAAGGATTTTTATGAAGAACATTACAACACACATTAATCATAGAATATACATATAAATGAGATACCATAATCATGTCATTAATAATTTTTATTATTAATCAAACATCTAATCCTTGAACAGGTAATGTGATACTCAAAAGAAAATTCATCCGATATTAATGATTATGTTGAACTATAATCAAATATGAAATTAGTAGTTTTACTGTGGAGGGTAAGTATACCTTTCACCACTTCTTTATTATTCCCCAATGACTAAAAGTGATCGCATAAAATTTCACTATGTCTTTGAGATTAAGAGGTTTCTGATGTTGATTATCATCATTAAACCTATTATTCAATCACTAGTTATAATAATTCACATAATCTATTAATTTAATCATTGGTGGGTAGTGGTTAATATTATGTAACGTTATCCCAATTTGAATCGTTAGCTAAATTATTCCAATTTCATGAGTATTTGATTACCCAATAACATTTTTTAAACATATAATGAATTCACTAGTCCCCTTATGTCAATTTATTCACATTATATTCAAACATTCTCGCAAAACAATGGGTAATATTCTTTCTTCCAAGGTTTTTTTATTAGAAATTAATTTGAATTAAATAATTCATTCCTTATTAAAACCTTGATATTGATGAATCATTCTAATATCCACTTACACCTTGATAAAAAATTGAAAATTTTACACCTAGATACTAATTTCTGTTATAGATAACAGGCTTCATAGAATCGATTTTAATCTACTGAAGAATTGATCAATCATAATTCTAATAGATATATCATCCTTTTTATTTATATAAAGAAATATGTTTTCCATTTTTTATAATAGATATGGGGAAATTACGTTTTTAAAAAATATCCTCAAAACCCATCCCACTCCATATAGATAATATCTCAATGTGACACGACATTCATGATTATAGTCAACCATTGATTGGATAACCCATCCAAGTGATATATATTTAAAATAAACATTTTATTTTGTAAAAAATATAGAATAGTAAATATCATTTAAGGGGTACTGATCCATTCCATAGTAGATCAGTGGAACCACAAAATCATAGTAGATATTGCCTAATGATGATCCAATAGTACGTTGTTCCCCCATTTTCTCTATTGGATGATAAAAATAAATCATGCATTGAGATAATAATGAGATTATAAAATTATGGGTTTTAATTATAGATACTATATCCTTTAGATTATTTGGAGTATAATCATTACATTGTTTTTCCCCTTCAGTATTAACATGATTCTTTTGGGTTCCATCCATTTACTAAAACCAAACATCATTGTTTGAGAAACAATAATCATAATGGATAATAATATAAATAGGAAAATATATTATAAGATTTCTAAATTACAACACCTTATCTTTAATCTATCAATCCTTAGGTTTTACATATGACCTCCATATTAATTATATATTTATAACTATCTTAATTTCTCATAAATAAAATGTGAGTTAAAAAAATTATATACCCCGAGGAATGTTTATGCAAGTGTACAGTCATAGGCCTACTCACTATTCACTAGTGATGATCATGTTAATATAAAATCCAAATTATTCATAGTTGTGAAAACTATTTTCATATATGAAACAACTACTTCCACTTGCAGGTATCTAGATTGGAATGAATTTTATAGGAAATCCTCACTCATTTATTTAACATAATATAAGATGTTATCCTCTATGTTGGCATATGCATAAGGTTCTCAATAAGTGTTTCTCATACTAGTTTCCTAGAATAACTAAAGAATTATATTAGAACATCTATAATGACACAAAAACTACCTACACTAATATTATACCCTATGATATGAATATTCATTACATATCACTGTGAAACAAACAATAATTGTAATGGTTTATATCCATGGAAATTATTATAGAGAAACCACTAGTACATAAATGATCTATATCATGCACCACTTATATCGTAAAAATAATAAATCTTCTTAGTCATATCATACTAAAAATCATTATTTATATCCAAGGGGAAATAACATATTTGAAATGGGGAGATCATAAGCTCGTTAAGGGTAAACATGGGAGATGTCACTCAATGGTTATATGTAAACATATAATGACTATGATGTAATGATATCCTTGGATTATCATTTTAATTACATTATCTATAATTAATATATTCATAAGGTAGGGAATAAATCAAGGTAGTTCATATGAAATGAGTTATAAATGAATCAAATTATATAATCCTTTAGAGAATAACATTATCATAAGATAATATCATAATAGATTAAAATGAATTGTTGGATAATAATAACAATAGAAATAGTTTTCCAAGGCTACCCACCAAGATATTCATCACATGTTAGGATTGGGATTACTATACATGTACCTGCCTTTCGCTTGGTATAACCTCTCTTGTACCCTCTTTCTTGGATTGGGTTAACCTCTTGGGTACCATATTTTTGGATTTAAAAAACATCACATGTAACATTTGAGATTCAAAAAAATTAATCATTAAATACTTTATTTAATTTAAATTTTAGACCCTCCTATTACATAATAATAATTAATTTAAATATATTCCACAAGATCATAGAAAATTTTATCATTTCATCGTAGCATGTCCCATAGAAAAGAAAAGTGGATTCATAAATATTGCATAATCATAAGCATAAACAATAAAATTAAATAAAAAAGGTATTAAAATTTGATCACATCCTTAGTTAACTCAATGAACCTCAATGAATAGTTTTATAGATGAAAATAGATTTAAAATATCAATATAAACATTATTGAAAATAATAATAATTTTTTTTAAATAAATTAATTAAAGAATTATAATTTAAAATAAATTAAGGGAAAAAATATCATTTAATATAACAACAAAAAACTATTAAATGAATATCCAAATAAAAAAATAGTCAGTAAGGTAGAAAAATCACTTCCTGTGGTTTAAGATAAAGAAATCCTTTTATATTTTATGAAAAAAAAATCAGAAGTACCTCATTCAAAAGAAAATACACTCATATTAAACATTCTTATAGAAATTAAAACATGGTTAAATATGAATTTATTAAATTAATAGATAATTATAAAACCATTTGTAATTTTTCATTAAATAACATATAGATATGGAAGAAATAGATTCCTGACCGGAGTGATTAATTAGTCAGTTTTCAATAAAACAATTATTGTAGTATCTTGGATTATTAAAGAGAGGAAATAAAGTAAAACATGAAATAACCATAAAAATCCAGATTATAAAAAATTTATTTATGATAGATAGATCATATAATTTCATCATTAGATATTTAATCATAAAAAATCTGAATAAAAAGTGATATAGCAATGTAAAACTCTTACGTTAAGTATGAATTTTATCATAAGCACTATAAACACTTGTATAATATATTAAAATTTATTATAACTCTTTACTACAATCATATTAATACCAATATTTCTATTTAGGTTACACTTATAACATTTAATTATCCCTTTATTAATAATTCTTTATTAAAATCATCTTTTATAGGTGTAAATTTTTTAGTTTTTCCTGAATCATTTAGTTTGGTTATTATTGTCCTTGTATGTTGATCATAGTTACATAATCTAATGAGAATTAATCACATCATAATTATAATATTCTATACTATTATATAATTTTATATACATTCATATAAAGATATTATGAAAAATTAATTCCCTCCCTTCATGGGGATAGTTGTCTGTACATATGCAGCGGTGATTTATTCCACTTTTCGATGGATGAAAGGAAAGAGATACAAATAATATTTTACCATTTATGAATCATTATTAGAACATAAATATCATATTTATATAATAGGTACTTCATAATAACTAATTATTAATGATGTTAATGTATATTGAATCATTTTTTATTGTATAGATGGTGGTCCATACATACACACAAGCGATACATTCACATCTGATTTGATGAACAAGAGTTCAGAAAAGTTTATGGAATCATTGTAATAAAATTATTTTATATGTATGATACTGAATTAAAAACTATTTTATGTTTAAAATAGTTTAATATAATTTAAAAAAATTCTAATATCTTGGTTATGATTTATACCTCTTCTTGAAGAGACTTCCTTTGATGTACACATTATACAATGAAATATTTTTATTATTAAAAGAATAATGTATCTATAATGAAAGAATGTAATATAGTAAGGTTTTTAATTATCTATTTGATGATATAAAAGGTGAATGTTTTGTGAATAATGGTGTATAAGATTTTATCTTCTATAAGCGAGGGGAGGGACACACATTGAATTACTTAAACATTTTCAATAATACATGGTCACATTCATGTGATAGTGGATCAAAATTTCCATTTATTATACAATATTATAATATATAGATTTTATATATTCATCCAATAATATTTTGACATATTAGGAGGCATTCACACACTAATATATTTCTTTAACCCATGGTAAACCTATTTTAACCTTAACCGTGCTAATAACATTTTTGTGTTTTTACTGATATTTATTAAACAATAATTAGGTTTAACTTATTATAAAATATTAATTATAATGATTAAAAATATTTAATAGATTTTTTATCATTTATATTTAGTAATTTCGCAATTTAATTTTATATAATATAGAAAAATGAAACAAAAACATGTTTATATAAAAATACATATTTGATAATAAATTGAATTTAATTCTATTGACTGATTTGAAAAAACCACAAGGTTAATGGTAATATAATATATTGAATATATAATATATTAATTTTATTAAAAAAATCTTTCAATTTAGATTATTTTTATTTTATCGAGATAAAAACATATTGCACTTATAAAAATAATTTAAAAAAATTTGTTTATTATCCATAAAATTAACTTATACCAAAAAGTAGTATAAAACTGATTAAAATTTAATTTATTAGATCCTATATAATTAAATGTGACCTATTTTAATTTCATATAATATTAAAAACATAATTTTTATTTTAAAATACTTTATTTAAATAAAATAAATAACAATTTTTTAATAATAGTTATATTTAATATTCGCTAAAAATTATTTTTTTTTAAAATCCAAAATATGAACCATAATATAGTAAATTTATGATTATTTCAAAAATTTATTTAGTTTAATTAATGGAAATTTCAAAAGTTGTTGAAATTAATTATATTGTCCACACATAATATTCAATTATTTTTTTCAAATAAATATATTATTGAAAACAAAATGAATTTACATAAAATTAATACATAATTATTATGAATTAATAAATAATGATAAGTTATTTAAATAAATTAAAAATATTTTTCATAATGTTGTCAATATTATTCACAAATTATAATTTAATGAAAATATTATAATGGATTACAATATCATGGTTCATTCGGACATGAGGTTGTGTGTGAAGAAAGATATAAAATACTTCATGTTTATTTCATAGGATATAAATATAAAATATAGGGGTGTTACACATAGTTACATTACATTTTCAGTAATAACATGTAAATTCAAGGGAAATGGTCTAGTTAGATTCCGATATCCTGTTACATGGTTAGTGTTTGGCTTCAAAAATCATTTGGCCAATCTGTGTATAACTCTCCACCCCTCCTTGTTTTTCTAATTATGACACCTATGAGACTCAGATTATAAAAACAATAGCACCAAAACTTTGGAGATAAATTTATGATGGTTTTATTAATATTTTATGTCTTTGAAATGGGTTTATGATTGATTTTTAATGGGTCATTTTATCAGGAAATAGTTAATTTTATAAGTCATTTTATTTTAAAACATATTTTGGCGTGTTGTTTTGAAATGGGTCTCATGGTTTCATATGTTTTTTTAAAAAGAACTAGATTTTATTATGTTGTAAGATAATTTATATAGGGTTTTTGATATTTTAGTAAATTCACTAAAAGGATCCCATTGAATTTGGGAGTGTTTTTTAATTTTGGAATTGTTGTAAAATGATTTCATTAGTTTTTAAATAGAGTGGGATATTTTACATTGGGTTTATTGGTCTTAAAAAGAAATAAAATAGAATTATATATAAAGTATATTCTTATGAAGAATAATTTTTATATTTTCAACAAAAAAAATTTTGATTTTATTAGAAGGGAGTTTTTATGATGTTTGAGTGCTGTGATTTTTTGGGTGGGATTATATTTCTTATTTCAACCCATAATTTATAAAGTTACAATACTATTTTAATTATGATAAATTAATTTATTTCACTAATATAATTTTCTATTTATAAAATTCATAATACATCATAAAATTAATAATTTATAAGGCATGCATCCAAGTATAATCTACATTGTGAATCCATTTTTACATATAAAGAATACCCCTTCGATTTTGGGGTCTACCCAAACTCTGCAGAGAGTGGTGGAATCCAAACCTTCCTTGATCTTGGGATTATTGAATCATTTTATAAATTTTATTCTTTTGGATCATGGGTTATCAAATTTAGAAGAGTATCTAGTAATTATTAAGGGAAACCAAAATTCTATCAAGACACCATGATCTTTGTGGTTAATATCAATTATAATTTTTCTCTATAAGGTTCTATGATCCCAAATTAGTTTCATAAATATTTTCCTTTACAATTCATAAATATGATATGAATTTAGTGGATATACATGATAATATAAAGGAATATAAAAATTTTATTCTCGTGTAACTTTTTCAAAGTGAGTAGCAATTGAAGTAGTTTGTTGATTTTTTCTTATATCGGTGTTATTTTTATCTTACAATAGTTGTTAAGATAATTATGGATGATTGTTTGTTTGGAAGAATTATTCAATAATAACATTGATTACATGTGCATGGATTTTACATGAAATGAATTATGTTGGGGTTCAAGAAATATATTCAGGTATAATTTGACCATTCTAGGAAAGATGTGGTTTTGATGCTTAAATTACCTTCCTAGTGACTGAGGTAAACCCACCAGTTCTATAATAAGAGATGAAAGATCCATTTCTATATGTGTAAGTTGGTGAGGGTAATCTCTAAAGGTATTATAATTACCATAATTAGAATAATACACCTATTATGTTTTATAGGGTGGTGTCCCATGGAACTCAACGACATCATTCGTGAAAACTAGAAGGATAGATCTTCATATGAGACATTCAGTTAGACTTCCTATGTTTTTAATGCTCTGCTATAAAAAAGTGTATAAGTTAAAATTCATGGTTTGGATTTCTATTTTTCATTTATTGAATTTCATATAGTTATTGTATTGAATTTTTTGGTGGAATTTTATCCCTTAATGGTTTCATTTTGATTAATGATGACCTTTTGATGTTTGATTCTTCATTAGTTGAACCTGAGAGACCATTGGTTATAAATATGGTTGACTAGTACTATTTTTTAATTATTTAGGAACATATGAGTGTTTATTTTTGTTTTTTGGGATCAATATGAAATGATTATACATTATTGATAACTAGTTTTAACCCTATAAATTATATATAACATTATATTGAACCAATTTTGGGTTTTTATTGAGGCCTATTTGATATTTGTTTCCTCATATGATTTTTATCAGGCATTTTTGGTTGATTGGTGATGAGTTTCTCTTATTTAATTTTTATTTTCATTTAGTGGACCTTATATTTTAAAACATTATAGATGAAATTATTTCCTTCATATTGTTTTATTTTGGTTTGTGTGAGGTTACTTTTCTTGAATTATTTATATAGGACAAGTTATATTTTTTGACTTTTCCATTTATGAGACTTTTTATTTTTATCATTATTTTTGAGTAATTATATATATTTGAGGGAACTATAAAAGGTCTACATCAGTTCAGATAGTCAGGTGAGATCCTTTGGGATTAGTGAGTTCATGGAGATATGGGTGTTTTTTGAGGGATTGGGTTTCATGGTATTTGATATTTAAAGTGGAAAATTTTGATGATGGGAAGTTTTTATTAGTTTTATCATGTTATGATGCTCTATTATTTTCCCCACCCATCCGCATCATGATTTGACGTGTGGATGTTCTTTTTCACATTTCCTTTTACATGACCTTAGACTTTATAGGGGTATAAAATTACACGGTAATGAGAATTTTAACACACATGTGTTACTGTTATTAGTCAGAATATATTATTTTATATTATATGGGGTAATATTTATCATTCAAGAGTTTTTTGTATTTGAATTTCAAATTTGGGAAGTTTCATGGTTATCCATAGTTAGGTCGTGGTTAAGAGAAACCATTTGGAAACTATTTGTGGAATGATTCTGAGGTTATATACACATTTTGTATGATTTGTGAATAGTTTTTTAAACCATGAATACTAAAATTCAAGGTGATCAGTATTTTATAGTAGAAGGTACACAATGTGTGTATGTTTTACCAAAACATTTAGCCTTATCATATGAGCTTCCCATTATTTATTTTGAGGTGAAATTGTAGATATTAGTATATAAGTTTAATGTATTATTTCCACCTTACCCATCCCCCTAATTCAATTGACTATTTTTATAAAAAGGGTTCTCCATCCGTTTTTTCTCAAATATATTTGGTTCCACATTCATGAGTTTCATGCAATTTATCATGGTAACATTTTATTCTCTCTCTTTATTCCCCATTACTCACTTATTTCTCTTATTTATCCAAGAATCTTCCTTCTACTAGAAACCTAAATTAATGCGCTAGATGGATTTTGAGTTCACAATGGTTATATCATAGGGTTTTTATAATCTAGGACACATATAAGTGTTTCATTTACTCATTCCTATGTTTTATAAGAAATGTGACACATTTCAAACTCGATTTTAAATATTTTGAGGTAGGTGTTTCTGTTGGATTTCTTTATTTACCAATTCATAGAATTATTGGACACTATAAATATATTACTAATTGAAATATAGTAATTTGGGACTAATTGGATGGAATTATTAATGGTTTTCATGGAATTATAGTTTGTAATATTAATTTTTATTATATATTAAATGTATTTGTAAGGCCCAGATCCACACGGATCAAACCTCTACATGTTTTTGAAGATATAAGTGGTCATAAGAGGCTCAGAAGATGTTTATAGAGGATTAGATAAGTAAAAGCTGGAAATAGGAGATTAAAAATTGTGTATCTACATTACATGATGTGAAATATTTTTTTACAATTTGTTTCACAGTGATAAATAGGGATACATAGTGTGAAATGTTTTGGGGTTTGAAAAATAAAATAAAATATTGAGGCCATACATTTTTAAGTGAACTCAACCATGAGTAATTGAATGACTTGAAAAGGTAATACACGTCATGTAATGCCATGAAACTATACATTTCAAGTGTTTTCCAGCTTCTCTGGTTTTGTTAAAAACTAAGGTTGTAGCGGATCTCCCTCAACCCTTGCTGACCCAATGAACATCACTTCAGTGTTTTTAGGATTCCTTCATCCAGAAATGATCCCTTATTGCCTTATTTGATCCGTATCAACCCAACTTCAATATAAGGTATGATCAAACTAATTTCTAGAGAGTAATTATATATTCTTTCTTATGTTTTGTCAATGATATGTGATGGCATGTGATCTCCATGTTTCTAATTGAGTTTCCATAGTAGTTCATTAGTGCAGTTGTGCTGCAATGTCCTCAGGTGGAGGTAATTGTTGCCTGATAGGTGATTTTGATTTATTTATTTGATATGTTCTCAGGTTAATAATGTCAACATCCATTTAAGGTAGGGAATTTGTGGATTCCATATTCTATTTATGTACCTTTATAGAGTTATAAATATTTATGCTTTTGGATCGCAATGAGAATAACCTAATAATTATGTGAACTGGGTTAAAGAAATAGGTATTTATCACATAATGATTTTTGTTTTGTTTTATACTATGATAATGTTTTTCCTCTTTATTATCTAGATAGTTTGATATTTACTGCATCATTTACTTATCATGTTGTTCTTGATGAAAATTGGTAAATAACTGAAAACTAGAATTAATTTATAATTAATTGGCTAAATGATATAGAGGCATTTTTAATGAATTCGGTTGTTGTGGTTGCAATTTTATGTTGATAAAATTGAAATAGATAGGAATGTATAATGTAATTGGATAATGAACCTAAATCATGTTTATTCTTGTCAATTAATTATTAAAGGCATGATAAATTAATTGTTGAATTAATTTTTCATAACTTGTGATATATTATTTGTTAGTTTTTCTTATATTCAAATACTGTGAATAATTAATTGGTTAATGAAAGATGGCATACTATATGGTTTTGTGAAAAAGGTTAATTCATTGTAGGGTCTATGTTTCCCACTTTCTTATAAAGGTAGAGTCCATGTGATTTTTTGTTGTGAGAACTAGGTGTGTTTCAAGGCTAAATGCCTTGATTTGGGGCCAAGAGCCTATTTCTATGTTTGTTCTTGTGGGTTCTGATGTGCTCCGGATATGAGACATCTGGTTGTGGGGGAAGGGAAGCTCGGATGTTACGTGATCCTAGGATGTTTGATCTTGATGTATTTTTTTGTATGTGGGGGTAGGTAGGACTAGTGGTTATGGTAGCAGTTGATGCCTAGAAAAGTCAGATGCATCATTTTATGCATGTGGGTGTTGGGGAGGACACTAGGGAATATATAATGGGTTGATGATGGGGTTTCCAGTCATTGTGAAATTATTTGGTGTTGAATCTATTGTTTTTTGTCTATTTTACTTCCCAACTACATGATAAAGATTGTCTTGCTTACCCACCTCCCAAAAAAAGTGAATATGCATAGGTTATGACATATTCTCTCCATGTTTAGATTCTTGATGATGGATGGGCCTATGTTCCCATAATAGGTTGAAATGAATCAACAGGTAGTTCATCTACTCATCGTGTTGATCCCCATGAATTGTGTATCTATGAATTCATTTCTAGAATCCCTAGGAATATAGAATATTTTAATTTTGTTGAATAAATGAATAAATTATGTTTAACCCATGGTGGTTGGAGCTTGCTGGGATGAAATACTATGGTTGGGTTTATGAGAAGTCATGGACTCGGTGTTGTTATTCATAGAGGACATGGATCATTATTTGAATGCTAAAAAAATTTAATGTGGATTTTTATAATTGTTAATTAATGTATAAATTATTTATTAACATGAAGTAAAACTGATAAAAATGGATTAGGTAATTTAATATATCTCATTAAATGGTTGTGTTCTTATAGGATATCAAGTCATAGTTATGGTATAATAGAGTTTGAGAGATATTAGCTGTAGTTGAGCCTACGAATAGGTTTACTCATAGTATGGTTTTGAGATATTATATCGTATACTTTTTGAATTTCAATACACTACTCCACAATGATGTTTAGTACAACTGATTCCTTGGATATTCTAATCCATGAGGGGGGGTGTTTTCCTCAACATCATGATGGGAGGATGAATGGATGACTACCCACATTGGCCCAACTAACATTTCATGGTAGTTAATCATGCTGGTATACACGATAGTTAGTTTTGTCCATATATGTATGTAGAGGGATATAATGGCTTGTGGCTATTTCACACACACATATTCTGGATATAGTTTTTTATGTCATCCTATACATATAAAATTTATAGTATATGATGTCTTGAGGATCCTTACATGGTGTATGTGATATAATGGATTATGATATAATACCTAATATAAGATACATGTTATATGGGATGTGGTGGCTCTTAGGAACTACCTGGTTACTTTGGGTTGTATTGTTGGGGAGGTGTGTTGCACAATGTGCATGTTATGGTTCTATGCCTTGGTGTCTTCAGGATAGCCTTTTTGTAGGGAGATGCTAATGACGTATGACATTGGGGAATAGAGGAAAACCAGTGGGTTAGTGGTTGTGGGGTAACCATGACATTATTTATTATTTTATATAATCTTGTATGTGATACTCGGTGAGAGTATCCATGGTGGGCCATGGAGCATAGTATACCTGTTTAGGTGATGAGTTAGTTTCACATGTTTTTCAATGTGCTTTAGCATTATTTAATTATTTTTCATGAGAGGCTTTGGGTAGGATCCTACTGAGTATACTTTTATAGTCACCAGACACCCATATAAGCTATTTTTCTGGTCACATAGATCGGGTTTGAGATCAGGATAGATACTACTCTCTTTTTCTTTTTGTACGAGCTGTTAGGTATTCATGGTTTCTACTATTTTACATTCATTTAGTACTTAATATATTCCCATTTTAGTTATAGTAGTCTTCCATGATGTTACATATGATGTAATTGGGATTTACTTTTTATTTTATTCTATGAAGGAGTTGGTTAGTGTCAATCTTATCTCTCTCTTCCATATTTTTTTGGTTAGAGGGTAATGCCTCCGATCTATGAGTTTGTAATACCCTTGGTTCTTGTTTCCAACTTAGGGCTTACAAGAGGTTGGATATCATGACCCGTCCTCATGGCCCGAGCCGTGACTACCCCAAGCCCTCCTTCCATAGTATAGAGGACGGTGACTGGCACTAAAGGCGTAAATCACGATAAAAGGGAATGAATTTCCATTATATAAGAAAAAAACACCACTGAGTACAGAATCGGAAGTAAACACTATGTAAACTGAGTACAAAAGTAAGTGTTGGAATGTAAAAGGGCCAGAATACAAACCCAACTAAAAGTATGTTACAACTGAAAGGAAAGTACAGCTGTAGTAAGGAAAATCAGCAACCACCAAATCATCCTCCGGCTATCCCACCTGAAGGGTGGGTACAGATGATCTACTCAGCTCCTCGGGTCCGACTCTCCTCTCCGTGTATGTCCCACCAAGTGTTCCTCCTCCAGGCACCATCCCGCTCGACAAGACTCCACCTCGATCAGTGATGTCTGTCGTCTGCATCCAACACAACGTAGTGCGGGCATAGCCCGTGTGGGGGTGAGTATAAGATACTCAATAGAGACTCCGAGACCCATGTAGGTCTCCCAAAATCCAAAATGATAAACCACAAAGGAAGGATACAATCACGAAGTATCAACCAACTCTACTTAGTTATATTCCCATTCATATACCTAGGTCATCAATTACTGTTCGACTCCAATTCACGAGCCCAAGTACAACCCAGTCCACACTGGTAAATAAAACCCAGTCCAAAGAGGAATGAACATACCAATCCACACAAGAATGTAAGTCAATCACATCAATGATAATTATTGAAGTCAAGACTTAGCTCACACAGGTATACTACTCACGAAGAGGTGTGGAGATGGTAGGTGTAGCCTCTGAATCATCTCCCTGGCCGAACACATGTAGGATCCAACTACAGAAGTTGTCACTGTCGAACCCACGTAGGATCCTTGTACAGTATCCATCACTGTTGAACCCCTGTAGGATCCAAGTGCAGTCGTCCTCACTGCCTAACCCACGTAGGATCCAAGTATAGTCTTCCTCTCTGCCGAACCCATGAAGGATCCAAGTATAGTCATCATCGTCGTTGTAGTCGTAGCCAGCTCTAGGGTTCCTGCACACAGCAAGCTCGATTCCGGGAGGGTCCACTCCACGAGCCAATGGGTCGATACATCAATTGTCATGAAGTCCATAGTTTATATATCCCAACGTTCTGTCTCGTCAAGATGAAGTCAACGTGACAGACGGTGCGTCAATCGAACGCCCGGTCAGAGAGACATTGGTCTTTCCATCCCAGGGGCCTGGTTGGTTTTTAATCTAAACCAACCCGACCCTACTCCACCTACATCCAAACCATGAGTGGAGTTAGCCAAAAGAACCATCTCACTAAGATTAAATCTATGTAATTGTTGTTACGTCAAACAGATGTCATGTCCTTAAGTTATAAGCGTTTCGGCTCCTAGGGCCCGGTTGGTTTCGGGTTCGAACCAACCCGGCCATACCCAAACATCACCGAAACCTCTAGTATAATATACCTAAACGACCTTCTCGATCCATGGATCCCTACGCAACTGACGGTGCATCAATCAGAGGTCTGTAGCCCATGATATAGGTGTTTGAACGAACCTGGTCCGAAAAATAGGGGTCTGGACCCGGTCTGACCTGGCCCAATACCCCCTGGGCGGCCCGAACCGCGTAGACCCGACCCTGATTCGGGTTAGGCCCAGTGGGACGCGGCTGGCCTCGCCCGTGTGGCCTGTGGCTTGGCTTGGGGGCTGGCCGGGGCTCGGCGCTGGCCGAGCGGGGCATAAAGGGGGTGTCGCCCCCTTGTTTCCGAAACAGAGGACTCGTGGGGTCCACCCTACGAATTTTCCGGGTGGTTACACCCCCCTAGTTTTCTTATTTGGTTGTCTATAATGGATGGCCTTGGTGAACCGTGGCATCCCCTCGGGTTCCGCCTCTAGGTGGCACCGGCGGCCGGCACTGTCGGCCGCCCTTGGGTGTCTGCCGCAGCTCTTGTCCGATCGGCGCAGTGCGACGGCGCCACGCCCCTCCGCCGTGGCCAACTCCAGTCACGGTCCCTTCGGCCTCACCGGTGTGGTGAAACGGCATCGCACACCTCTACCATGGCCCACTCCGGGTCGCGGCCCCTTCGTCCTCCCTGACGCGGCAGAACGGCGTCGTGCACTGCCGCCGTGGCCTGCTCCCGCCACGGTCCACTTCGTCCCTGCGCGGTGCAACAACACCACACCGCCTTTACATCAAACGTCAACTATGGTCAACATGAAAAAGTGGAGGAGGATTAGCTGTGTTTTTTAAGTCCGTTCTCCTCCCGTTATGATGATAAAAACGGCCAAAGTAAACGAGAATGCTCAATGACAAAACAAAGCACAATTTTAATTCATTAAAATTGAACATAACCCCTACCTCAAAAAATAATAGTGAACGTCAGCATCGTGGATGATGGTGTCACGTGGTGAGGTTTCGTAGACGTTGACGGAGAGCGTTCGAGGAGAAAGCGGCGTCTCCTCTTTTTATCACAGAGAGTAGAAAACAATGCGTGATGTTGTTGGCAACTTCCGGCACCATTGTCTTTTCCTTGTCGCGAAGGAGGAAAAGGAAGAAGAATCTGGGGTCGCCGACTCGATGTTCTTCATTAGAGTCTTGGCGTTCTTCTATAAAAGAGATGAAGTTCTTCAAGTCTCAAGAGCTCTCTTCCCTTTCTCTCAACACAACAAGCCCACCAAAAAAATAAAATAGTACTTCTCCTTATTTTATTAATTCATGCCATGCATTTTAGATTACAAAATTAAAAAAAACCAATTCACTTAATTAATTAAACCATGATTTTTATAATTAATTAGTTGATGTTTTGGCATGTTTAATGAGGTAGATAGATGAGAGGAAGAGGATAGGTTTCACAAGTTAAGATGAGTTGCAAAATTTAAGAGGGGGTTAGAGGAGTTTTATGGAATGTGAATGGGTGGGGCTCGTGTGGGATCGACCTCACAAATATGATCACATAGATAGTTAGGGGAGTGTGGGTCCCACCCCAACTATCCCATGTAGGATATAACCACTTGGTGTTGAATTAATATTGTTCCACAATTTTTATCCAAGTCTATATTAGTCCTCAATTTTTAACTTCTCCTCCCATGAAAACGCAACAGCGGTAAAGGTCCCCATATGCAATTACTGGCACTGTGGTTTCATCTGTGCCCTCAGATTTCAATTCTGAGCACCGGTTCAAATGATAGAAAAACCCGCTCATTTGTTTACTGAACGAACCCGAGCTAATCTTCTGAAATTGATTCCGGGCACACCGGGCGTTGAAATCAGGTGCCATTAGAAACTGTGTACTCGTAAAATCCCAAAGAATTTAAGAAAAACTTTTACTTAAAATTTAATAGTATTTGAATTACTCTCACCTCGGGGATTTACATCCCTGTAAAGCTACTTTATAAACTAGGGAAACAAATGAGGGTACTGTGCACGCATCTGAGCCTCTTGCTCCCATGTGCTCATCTGGAGGTTCCCGTGCTACCACCTGAGGCGCACTAGAGGAATCTTCCATCCACGTAGGACCCGGTCCTATTGATCCTCGATCTCTACCGGGACCTCCACAAATATTTCTCCGTCATCGATGTCCAGCTCCCCGTGATCAATGATATGCGTCAGGTCATGCACGTATCTCCTCAGCTAAGATATGTGGAAGACGTTGTGCACCTGGTGAAACAGAGGTGGAAGAGTCAGGCGATATGACACCATGCCTATCCTTATGAGAACCTGGAATAGTCCGATGAAGCAAGGAGATAACTTGTTACCCCGGCCAAATCTCCGTAATCCACATCGAGGTGAGACCCGTAAGAAAACGTGGTTGTCATCCTCGAACTCTAGTGGTCTCCACATCCTGTCAGCATAGGACTTCTTTCAGCTCTGACCATTCCTCATCTGCTCTTGAATGATTTGTTCCTTCTCTGTCGTGGCTGGTACCATCTCTGGTCCTAAAACTGATGATCCCCTGGGTCACTCTAGTATAGAGTTGATCTTCAAGGTCAACCGTACAATGCATCGTATGGTTCCATCCCGATGGTGGAGTCATAGATGCTGTTGTATGCAAACTCCACCAATGGTAGGTAATCCTCCCAGCTGCGACCAAAGTCGAGGAAACATGCATGGAGAATGTCCTCAAGAGTCTGAATGGTCCTCTCCATCTGACCATCCGTCTGAGGGTCAAAGGTAGTGCTCAGGCATAGCTACGTCCCAAAAGCCTCCTGCATCCCCTACCAATGCCAGGAAGTAAAGTGAGCGTCTCAATCTGAGATGATAGATGATGGAACACCATGAAGCCGTAAGATCTCTTGAATGTATAGGTTTCCCATGCTCTTTAATGAGCCCAACTCTCAGATAGGTATGAAGTGGGATGACTTGTGAGTCGGTCTACAATCACCCAGATTGACTCATGTCCTCTGGAAGTACGTGGAAGTCGCGTCATGAAATCCATATATATCCCATCCCACATCCAATCCAAGACCATTAAGGGTTGTACCAAGCCTGGTGGTACCTAGTGCTCCTCCTTCACCTGCTGGTAGGTGAGGCATCGTGAAACGAACTCTTCCATAACCTTTTGCATTCTCGGCCACCAGTGTTGTCGTCTAAGATCCTAGTTTATCTTCGCTGTTCCAAGATGTACCTCCAAAGGGGAAGTGTGAAACTCCCTCAGCACCAACTCCTGAAATGCAACTGGTACCATGGTACATCCCTTGAAGAGGATGACGTGCTCCCCGCATTTATAAAATCCATTGAGTGCCACCCATGAGGATATATGGTCACGTCACACCTCACAGTCAACATCCCTACGTTGTGCCTCCCTGGCCCGCTAACGTAGTGGATCAGTGACAATGAGTGACTGTAGAAAGTTTTCCCCATCTCTATCCATGAAGGATATCTGCAACACGGATAGCTGCTCTGTCGCCTCTCCAAGTAGCTGAAGGCCCAATCTCTTGCTGAGTGAATCAGCTACTACGCTTCCCTTCCCAAGAGTATAGACTATCTCAAAGTCATAGTCCTGGAGGAACTCGAGCCATCGCTATTGCCTTAGGTTCATGTCCTTCTGCGAGAATATGTACCTTAGACTCTGGTGGTCAGAGTAGACTGTAAAGCGCTCACCCATCAGATAGTGCTGCCACATCTTTAAGGCGATGACCACTGCTGCTAACTCCAGGTCATGGGTAGCGTAGTTCTGCTCGTTCTTCCTCAAATGTCGTGAAACATAAGTGATCACTGCCTGCTCCAACATGAGGACACACCCACGTCATGTCCCTGATTCATCGCAGTAAACTACGTACCCTACACCCTCCTCTAGTAGCCTCAAGATGGGTGCACTAGTCAATCTTTGTCTTATCCCCTGGAGGCTCTGCGGACATCAATCGGACCACACGAAGGGTTTCCCATTCTTCTTCAAAGCTGAAAGTGGTGCTGCAACTATGGAGAAGTCTGGAACAAATCTCTGATAGTATCTACCCAGAACTGGGAAACTCTGCACCTCAGTCATGCTCGTGGGTGGATCCACCACAACTCCCGCATCAGATATGATGTGCCCCAAGAAGTGGACCTCTTGAATCCATAAATGACACTTTGAGAGTTTACTATAAATCTGGTCCTCTCGGAGTGTGTCTAGTACAACCCGCAAGTGGTAGGCATGCTCCTCCTCAGTGGTCGAGTAAATCAGTATGACATCGAGGAAGACTAAGACAAATCGATCAAGGTATGGCGGGAAGATCCTGTTCATGAGACTTATGAACACTACTGGAGTGTTGGTTATGATGAAAGGCATAACCAAGAACTCATAGTGTCCATACCGACACTTGAAGGTCATCTTCTACACATCCTTGTCTCAAACTCTGAGCTGATGATAGCCTGACCTGAGGTCTATCTTTGAAAACTATCATGCTCCCTTGATCTGATTTAAGTGGTCGTCATTCCTCAAAAGTGGATACTTGTTCTTCAACGTCACATGGATCAAGCGACGGTAGTCGACACATAGTCACATGCTCCCGTGTTCCTTCTTTGCGAACAAAATTGGGGATGCCCAGGGTGAAACACTAGGTCGAATGAATCTCCTGCCCTTAAAGTCCTCCAGCTGTACCGGTATCTCTCGAAGCTCAGCGGTAGCCATCCGATATACAGGAGTAGATATCATGGTTTTCCTGGGGTACATTTCATAATAGAAGTCTACCTATCTACGAGGAGGTAGTCTTGGAATGTCGTCAGGAAAAACTTCTGCATACTGATCCACTACAACAGGAAAAATCAGACTCCACACATCAACTGATCCTAAGATGAGAGTAGCAAACTGATGGATGATTAGTTTTCCTCTCTTCTGTGTGATTCAATCCAATGCTGCAAAGGCTCCCTTCTTGCCAGTGAAGGCAAACATGATCACATCGCTACGGACACACCACGCCTTGTGCCTAATAAAGTTGATCTAAGAATAGACTACAGATAACCAATCCATGCCCAAGATGACGTTGTAAGGCCTCGACGCCTCTACAAGAAGATCCCAGCCGAAGCTCTCACCTCCTAGAGTAAGTTCACACTACCGGAACCAGTGAATAATCATCGATTTTTCTCCCGTTGGAGTCTCTAGAAGTAAGGATCGAGCCAACGAATCCGTTAGAATCTCCAATCTCTAAACAAGGGCAGAGAAAATGAAAGAATGACTCGCTCCTATGTATATAAGAACTACATCAAGGGTGGATTAGACATAGATAGTAACTATAATCATCTCATGTGTGCCGTGGTCGTAGGACTCCACTGCCTGAGGCCAACCCTACCTCTGTCCGCCAGCTCCCTGTGGTTGGGGTGGACCTGCTGGTGGTGGTGGCGGTAGATCCAAGAAGCATTTTCCACCACCTACTACTCGGCCAACTCCTTTACCTCGTCTGCCTCCTCCCGGTATAATGCCACGGTCGAACCTCTACCTATGCATGGGTGGTCCCTCAACCGTCTGTTGATCCTCTGCATGGAGGGTCGGGCAGTCACGGGCCATGTGGCCCTATCCGCTGCATGCATAGCAATATATGCCTCTCTTATGACTGGCATTGCTGCATGTTCCCTGCACCTCCGAACTAGTATCCTGAGGTCATCCACCTGATGGTCAGGTCCGCTTGGACCTCTGCAACATATTTCTACTGCTGACTGAAGAGGAATCCACTATTTGTCGCCCTACACTAGGCCTCGCTGCTGGTGTAGGTTTAGCAAGAAAGCTCTCCACTAGAAGGGCTCGCTCCAGTACTCCTTTTTGTGTCGGAATACTAAGTGAGATCCTCAATTCCCTGATCTCATGACTCAATCCCTGCTCGAAGGTCCGGGCCCAAAAGAATGGGTCTCGTACCATGTCCATGGAGTAGCATGAGAGGTCGGTAAATCTCGACGAGTACTGGGCTACTATCAGGTTGCCCTGCTGCAGTTGTAGTAACTCTTGGATGCACACCACACGAAGGGTGGCTAGAACAATATCCAAGTGGAAGAGGCTCTTGAAGTCTGTCCAAGAATTGATTCCCTGTCGTGCACCTGGAGCATCTGGCTCCACCATCTATATACTGCTGCATGTAGGAGACTCAACGCAAGGATCACCGTAAGATCTGTTGGTGTCCCTCCCAATCTGAATACTCAGACAACATCCTCCATCCAATCCTCGGCTGCCTGAGGGTCTGTCTCTCTGCGGAACCTGGGCGGTGTCCGATGCTGAAACTTGTACAACACACTCAGGCGTCATGCACTCTCAGCTGCTGGGGCTAGTGGCATCGGTGGCTCGGCGGGTAGAGGTACCTCTGGTGCCTCCGCTGTAATGGGGCCCTGCACCGAGGCCTCATCGCTCGGTGGGTTGCGATCTCGCACGTAACTGGGAAACCTAGCTGGCTGCCATCATTGGGCCATCCTGAAATAAAACAAGTGCGTCATGGTAAATACAATATATATGGTGATCTAACACAATGTAATCACAAAGAAAACATTTTAAACACACACGCAATCAATGTTTTCGTGCACTAAGTCAGAAATCCGAAGTCAGGGTCCTGGTGTACGGATACGTCGGCTGACGCACGAAAACTGGACTCCCTGGACTGATAACCACACTCATTACTCTAAACACTATTTCTTCATAGGAAGAAATTATCCGAGTCATAAGTTCTGCGGTAGAACCGACTCCTCTGATACCAATTTGTCATGACCCGTCCTCGGGGCCCGAGCCGTGACTACCCCAAGCCTGCCTTCCATAGGCCAGGGGCTGGCGACTAGCACCAAAGGCATAAATCTTAATAAAAGGGAAGGAATTACCTTTATATATGAAAACAAACACCACTGAGTACGGAAGTTGAAGTAAACACTAAGTAAAATGAGTACAAAAGTAAGTGCTGGAAAGTAAATGGGCCAGAATAAAAACCCAACTGAAAGTATAGTAGAACTGAAAAGAAAGTACAATAGAATTATGGTAAATCAGCAACCACCAAATCATCCTCCGGTTATCCCACCTGAAGGGTGGGTACAGATGATCTCCTCAACTCCTCGAGTCCGACTGTCCGCTCCGTGTATGTCCCGCTAAGTGGTCCACCTCTAGGTACCGTCCCGCTCCACAAGACTCCACCTCGATCAGTGTTGTATGTCTTCTGCATCCAACACAACGTAGTGCGGGCATAACCCATGTAGGGGTGAGTATACGACCCTCAGTAGGGACCCCAAGACCCCCGTAGGTCTCTCGGAATCCACATGGATTAACCACAAAGGAATGTTGCAATCACGAAGTATCAACTAAATATACTTAGTTATATTCCCATACATATACCTAGATCATCAATTACTGTTCGACTTCAATTCACGAGCCCAAGTACAGCCCATTCCACACAGGAAAAAACAACCCAGTCCACACAAAAAGCACAACCCAATGCACACAGGAAAGCAAGTCAATCACATCGATGATAATGATTGAATTCAAGACTCAACTCACACAGGTATACTACTCGCGAAGAGGGGTGGAGATGATAGATTTAGCCTCTGAATCATCTCCCCTGTCGAACCCACGTAGGATCCAAGTACAGAAGTCGTCACTGCTGAACCCACGTAGGATCCTAGTATAGTAACCAGTGCTGCCAAACCCACGTAGGATCCATGTGTAGTCATCCTCACTTCCGAACCCACGTAGTATCCATGTAAAGTAATACTCGATGCCAAAACCACATAGGATCCATGTACATTCGTCATCATTGTTGTAGTCGCAGCTAGCTCTAGGGTTCCTGCACACAACACGCTCGATTCCGGGACGATCCACTCCATGAGCCAAGGGGTCAATAAATCTAAAGTCACGAATTCCAGATTTTATGTATCCCAAAGTTCCGTCTCATCATAAGGAACTCCATGTGACAAACAGTGCGTCAATCGGACACCCGGTCTGAAAGATATTGGTCTTTCCGTCCGAGGGGCCCGGATGGTTTTTAAGATAAACCAACCCAAACTTACTCCAGATGCATCCAAACCTTGAGTTCAGTAAGCCTAGGGAACCGTCTCACAATGAGGAAATCAATGTAATTGACGGTATGTTAATCAGACGTCCGGTCCTTATGTTATAAGTGTTTCCGCTCCAAGGGCCCGATTGGTTTCAGTTTCGAACCAACCCAGCCATACCCAAACATCTCCGTAACCTCGATTGTAATATACTGAAACAACCGCCCAATAAAAGGATCTCTACACAACTGACAGTGCTTCAATCGGAGGTCCGTAGCCCAATATATGGGCGTTTGAACAAACCTGTTCCGAAAATAGGGGGTCTGGGCCCAATCCGACCCGGCCCAATACCCCATGGGTCAGCTCGAACCGGATCAGGGTCCGGCCCATTTGGGCACGGCCTGGCGGGGCGCGACCAGCTCGTCCCACGTGGCCTACGGCCGTCCCGACCCGTGTGGCCCGCGGACCGGCTCGGAGGCCGGTCGCGGCTCGGTGTTGGCCGAGCGGGGCGCAAAGGGGGGCTCCGCACCCTTGTTTCTGAAACGGTGGACCCATGGGGTCCGCCCTAAGAATTTTCCCTGGGGTTACACCCCCCTGGTTTTCCGAACCGACCATCCGCCCATGGGTGTCCGCCGCGACCTTAGGTCGCGGATCTTGTCCGACTGGCGCGGCGCCATCGCGCCGCGCCCCTCCACCGTGGCTCGCTCTGGCCTCGGTCCCTTCGGCCTCACCGGCGTGGTGCGATGGCTGCGTGCACCACTTTTGTGGCCCACTCCTGGCCTCAGCCCATTTTTCCTCACTATCATGGCGCGACGGCGCTACGCACCACTGCCACAGCCCACTCCGGTCGCGGTCCGCTTCGTCCCCGCGCGGTGCAACAACACCACGCCGCCTTCGCCTCAAACGTCAATGATGGTCAACACTAAAAAGTGGATGAGGATCGGCCGTGTTTGTGCGGTCTGTTCTCCTCCCGTTATGAAGATAACAAGTGACCAAATTAAATTATAATTCCCAACAACAAAAAAAGCAAAATTTTAATTCATTATAATTAAACTTTACCCCTACCTCAATAAACAATGACGAACATCGGCATACCGGTTGACGGTGTCACATGGTGAGGTTTCAAAGACGTCGACGGAGAGAGTCCGATGAGGAAGAGACATCTCCTCGTTTTATCATGGATAGAAGAAAACAATGTGGGACGTCTTTGGAGAATTCCCACTTCATTGATTCCTTCCTTGCCGCCGAGGAGGAAAAGGAAAATAGAATATGGGGTCACTGAGTTAATGTTCTTCGTCGGAGACTTGGCGTTCTTCAACAAAAGAGATGGAGTTATTCAAGTCTCAAGATCTCTCTTCCCTTTCCCTCAACACAACATTCCCACCAAACAAAATAAAATAAGGCTTATCCTTATTTTATTAATCCAAGCCATGCATTTCAAATTACAAAATTCAACGAAAACCAATTCAATTAATTAATTAAACTATGAGTTGTCTAATTAATTATGTGATATGTTGGCAAGTTTAATGAGGGAGAGAGAGGAGAGGAAGAGGATAGTTTTCACAAGTTAAGATGAGTTACAAAATATAAGAGGGGGTTAGAGGAGTTTTAAGGAATGTGAAGGGGTGGGGCTTGTGTGCGACCCACCTCAAAAATATCATCACATGGGTAGTTAGGGGCTTGTAGGTCTCACCGCAACTACCCCATGTTGGATATAACCACTTCGTTAAGAATAAAAATTGTTCCAAAATTTTTATTCAATTCATTATTAATCCTCAATTTTTAACTTCTCCTCTCGTGAAAACGCAACCGCAATAAAGATCCCCTTATGCAATTACTGATGTTGTGGTTTCATCGGTGCCCTAGGATTTCAATTCCGAGAAACGGTTGATAAGATAGAAAACCCCACTCATTCATCTAATGAACATATCCAGAGAAAAACTTTGAAAATTTATTCTGGGAACACCGGGCATCAGAATCAGGTGCCGTCAGAAACTGTGTACTCATAAAATCTGAAAGAATTTAAGAAAAACATTTCCGTCGAATATACGGGTCTTTACATTGGACTTATGGGTTATTATCTCTCTTATCACATTGTCAACAAGGGGGTAAACTTTATGGGGAGGTGGTTGTGACAGAGTGGTAGCAGAGATATGTTTGAGGGATAAGATGTTGTTTGGAGTTAGGTATAGGTGGGGTTTCATTGGTTGTTTTGGAAACAGTGTAAGTTATGTTTATTAATCACTCTGAACAATGTATACTAGATAAGCCATAGGTATTTATGGACCCTAGTGATCTAATGCATGAACAATGAAGTCTATAGTGGCTACAAAACGAGGTTATATTGCTCGTAAGGTATAGACCAATTAAAGGATCATCCATCATTATTCTTTGTACTTGTGTTTCAATGGGTATAACTTGCGATATGTTGACCTAAAATTAATAAAAGAAAAAAATTAATTAATTTTAAAGATTTTTATATTATAGAATTAGGAACTCTAACTGCTTTTCCTTTTGTAGTTTTTGGCTCTATGTTGATGTCATTATTAGGTTCAAGTAGAACATGTACAACAGGTTGTGCTAGAAGATCTCCATAGAGTAGATGTTAATGATGAAGACACATTGAGGATGAAACTCTATGAGCTGTAATGAAATAGTCTACAGAAGTACAAGAGATCCATTTCAGATGATGTCACAAAAGACTATCTAGAAGAGGTTGTGATATCCTTACTTCGATCCTTGTCCAAAAAGATCAATGGGTATCATTGGTTGTGAGAATGTTGCAGGGGGTAGTGAGGAATTTTTGCTTCTTGTTCCTCGGGGACCGTGAGGAGTCGAAAGTCTCATTGTAGGAGTTCTAAGACTGGTTTAGTTCGGAGTTTATTACATCGACCATGAAGGAGAAAAAATTCCAAGAGATTATTACCCATCAACAGGTTAACTCTACGATGAAATATTTTAGAATCCATTTCAAGAACCTTATATGATATTTTGTAGACCTATTTCTAGATGAGGAGGCTAGGTCAAGGCATTTTCAGGAGGATTTGCATCCTGTTACCTAGATCCAGGTCACCCCGTTTATGCTGAAGATGTATCATGAGGTGATGATAACGGCATAGGTCATCGATATGATGTTAGCCATAACCAAATCACCTCAAGATGTGTGTAATCAGGCTTCTTGAGGAAGTAGATCTATGGTTTGGGGTCCTCGGTTTTTAGGGTAAAAGAGTTTTCGATCTTCCGGGGTAGGTCACAACCCCTAATATCTCATTTAATTGGAGGTGCTATCTCTCAGACCAATGTTAAGGTATCATGCAATTATTTTTCTAATGGATTTTGAGTTCTTCAATAGTGAGAGATCTCAACCTTTCTCAGCAATCATCATACATCATGTGTTTTTCCTTAGGGACATTTTCCTGAGGCAGTTCCAGATGAGGTAGTAGTAACAGGATGAACAAACATTGGATCAGTAGAGTGTTGATGGGAAATGTGGAGGACAACCTTGAGACACACCTCTTCCTTAGTGAGAAGAGTTCAACCATGGAGGTTGTCAAAAGCAGGGTCATAGAGTTATTGGTCAGCATCATGCGTTAGCATTGCCAGCAACATGCGAGCTAGTCATCATTCAAGGAACACTTTGTTTTTTTTCTACATTGGTACATGTCTTGATTGATTCATTTTCAAAATATTTCTTCATATAACCTTTTCTTTTCCATGCTTTGAGACTTGAGGTAGAGGGCATTCTAGTGCCCTTTACATTGACTATGCCAGTTGGAGGTTGAGCAGACATGTTGATTTATGTAGGGACTCTGAGCTAGTTATAGGGAAGCACTGCTCTTGATGATATTTCCTATGTTTAAGGATAAAACCATATGATGTAATCCTAAAAAATTTATTTGTTGTATAGAGTGAAAGATACTGTGGATTTTATTAGGAGGCGGGATGTTTTCAATGAATATTGAGGGACATCAGTGTTTGTTGGTGAGAAAGACCCTCAGATAGACCTGATGAGTATTCCATTATTGACATCATTTATGGCCGAGTATATGTTGAGTCTATCGGAGGTTCATCAATAGGTATTTCCCAAGTTCATAGAAGAGTACCGTGATGTCTTTGTATAAGTGTTTGTAGTGTCACCCCCTCAATTGGAGATCATGTTAGAGATCGATCTACAACAATTTTTGTATCCTATATCAGTGCCTACGTATAAGAATGTTCCTCATGAGTTGTGATAGCTATGAATACATCTTGATGGTCTATTTTAATGAGGATTTTTATCCAATCATACCATAGTGTGGTGCACTAGTTATGTTATTGAAGAAGGTTGGAATCGTTTTCTGATTTTCTATCAATTATCATCACTTGAACAATGTGATTTTGAAGAACATTTATTCTCTTATCTAGATTGATGATTTAATCTATCAACTGAATGGTGAAAGTTGGTTCTAAATGATTTATTGGGTATTTGGATATCAACAGATGCATGTAAACTATGAGTATATCATGAAGAATGATTTTTTTTTCATGGGAATTATGAGTTTTTTTATGTCATTCGGTGTGATGAATGCTATAGTGGTGTTCATGGAGTTAAGGAACATTGTGTTTCATGACTTCTTGTATATGTTCATGGTGGTATTCATCGATGAAGGCCTTATATACTCCTAATTTGAGGAGTATCATGCAGAGTATATGCATGCTATTTTGGGAGTTCATCGTCGACAATAGCTATTTGGGAAATTGTCTAAGTGAGAGTTCTTAGCTTAATAAGTCTGTTTCATGGGGAATGATGCGTCCCAGAAGAGGGTATCCATGGATCCATCAATAATGGAAGTACTAGTTTCTTGGGAATCCCCTAAGATAGTGGTAGAGGTGATAATTTTCCTCGGTCTTGTATAATATTATAGGAGGTTCATAGCCGATTTATCTCGGGTTTCAACACCTCTAATAGTGCTGACCAGAAAGATTAGGCATTCATTTAGACTGATTAGTGTTAGGATGATTTTCATACTTGATGGAGATGTTGGTTAGTGCTCCAGTTATTTGACTGCCAATATATGGATTTCAGTTATAGGTTTTCAATGATGCTTTACATATAGGCTTAGGCTTTAGTCAAATTCATAAGTGATCAGTCATTTGTTATGGGTATCGTCAGTTGTAACCCCTTGAGAATAACTATTCCACCAATGATTTTGAGTTAGCTGCAGTGGTGTTTTTTTTATGTTGTTGAGACATTACCACAAAAGAGAGCATTTGGTGGTCTTCATTGACAACAGAATCCCATGGTATGTTTTCCCCCAATTGGAGATGAACTTGTAACAGTGTTGGTTGATGGATTTCTTATACGATTATGACTTCATGTTTTCATATACGCCTGGAAAAGATAAAGTTGTGGCTTATACATTGTGTACAAATTCAAGAAGTGATTTAGTGTACATATTAAGTGATTCCTAGAGAATAATAGAATGGATTTTTTCATCAAATGTGGATAAGGGATAAATTGGGGGAAAATGTGGTATTTTTAATAGGATGGTGTATTCATATTTGGTGCATAATGTAGAAGAGTCTGATTTGGGGATCAGGAGGTGGAGATCAATAGAGACCAACTTTGTGGTGAGGCCCCTGATGTTTGGTTTGGGGATAAACAACACCAGGTTTTTTTCAGGGATTTCATTTCATTCCGTTGGTTTTACGTGAGGTGGTTCTCACATAGTTTTATAGTTATCCCAAAGTGGTACATCTTGGCATGAAAAATATTTATTCATTTTGAGGAGTAATTTTGGTGGCATGGGTTGAAGTATGCAGTTGCAGAGTTTGTGTCTTGATGCATTATCATCCCGAAGGTGAAGGTTGAGCATTATGTTCCCATTGGTATTGTCCAACCATTAGATGTTCCTTTGTGGAAGTGGGAGGAAATCTCGATGGACTTTGTTACTGGTTTACCTTGATATCAGGTAGGAAATGAATCTATATATGTTTTAGGGGATAGTTTGATGAAATCATCCCACTTTATAGTGATCATGAAGTCGAGCTTAGTGGAGGTTTTTTTGAGTGAGTATATGGGGGTGGGGGAAACTCTACAGAGTCCCCAGGGTGATCATTTCCAATAAAGAAATTAATTTTACCTAAATGGTGAGGAGAGGACTCTAGCATGGTTTCAGTACACATCTATGCCTTAACAATACTTTTCATCCATAGATGGATGGTCAGATAGAACAGACCATCCAAACTCTTGAATACATATTTCAATCATGTATTATAGGTTTTGGAGGTTCATGGATGAGGCACTTAATATTGGTAGAGTTTTCTTGCAAAAATAATTTTCTCACTACAATTTTATGGAATAATTTTAATCCTTGTACGACTGACCATTCCATTCTATATTTTTCCGGACTAGGGTAAGGAAGTCAATGATTCTCAGGGCGAAACTTGTACAAATCATGACAATGATGGTATAGGTGATTCTGAAGAGAATGAAGGAATCACTATATTTTCAAAAATACTATGAAAACCAATGGAGTAGACCTCTAGAGTTTGACATTATAAATCACAAGTTTTTGAATATGACTCACAGTTGTGGGAAATGATGGTTTGGTCATGTGATTAAGGGTTGTTCTCAGTTTTGCTTTTTACTTTTTGAGGTGTTGGATCATGTAATATCCATTGCATATTGGGTAGTGATTCCCTAATTGATCAGAAGGATACACTATGTTTTCCCTTATCATAGATCTATCCTTATCTTCATGAAAACTCTCACATCATTGAATGGGACAAGATCGACGTTGATAATGTCCTGAAATTTGAGGAGAGGCCTATAGATGTCTTGGAAATAAAGGAGAAGGTGTTTCATAGGCTTGATATCTCATTGGTTCGTGTCATCTGGTGTCACGGTGGTGTGGAGGAGAGAACATGGGAACATGATTAACATATACATTCTCATTACCCCCAATAAATTTTATATTTAGATCTTCCCTTATAACATAGTTCATTTGGTGGTCGTAGAACCATTCTATGTATGAGTTGAATTCCTACTGTTTCTTGTTTTAGCTTACAATATTTTGAGAGGTATCCCCCCAAGAGAGTTCTTAGGGGATGATTTATTTTTTTCATGGTTTTTCACTTGTTCCTCTAGTGAAGTGGTTAATCTCTGGTGGTGGTGAGAGCCTGGAGAGGAATCTCGTGGGTTGGCTATTCGGATAACAACATTCTGTTTCCTCTCTATGTTCAGTTTTTATTCTGATGGATGAGAATGTTTTGAGAGGTACCTAATGTAAGGTATTAGACCCAAATTAATCAACCGTTTGTGTGTTTTTAAACACCGAAGTACATAGAGGAGGCTCGAAAGAAGTTTGAAGAATTTTAGGTAAATAAAAACTATGAATAAGGGATTACACATTGTGAAACTGTTTAACACGACGTGACATACAGTTTCATAGGTAGGTTCGTTGTGTGAATGTGGGATTCACAACATGAAATGATTCGAGATTAGAAAAATAAAATAATGCTTTGAGGTGATGTTTTTTAAATAGAACTAAATCTAGAGGCATTACATGACATGAAAGGGAATTACGAACTGTGTAATGCCCATAAACTATATGTTTTATGTGTTTTCTATCCAAATGGGGTTTTTTAAATTGTAAGGCTGCAGTGTCTCTCCCTCAACCATAGGCTACCCGATGACCCTCTATTTAGAGTTTTGGGAAATCCTTCATTATGGAATGATCCCTTGCTCCCTTGTTTGATCCATAGTGATATGTCTTTGATAAAAGGTATGATATACCTTCGTTATCGAGGTATCATCAATCTATTTCCTTTCATTTCTAATTAAATTTAATTTTTCATTCTCTCCATGTTTTTAATGGAGGCTCATTAGTAGTTGGTTGGTGCGGTTGTGCAGCGGCATCCTCAGGTGGGTGTAATTTTTTTGGAAGAGTCCATCGTTATACATTAATTTGATCCATTCAAATGAGAAGAACACCAATAACCTTTTAAGTTAGGGGTTTAATGGATTTTATATTATTTTTACATGAATTCATATATTTAGCATGATTTAACCCTTTTTATTTAAATGAAATTAACCTAATAATTATTTGATCCAGATAAAAAAAATTATTATCGATCACGTAACAATGTTGTTATTTTATACCATGATAATTATATTTCTCTTGATTTTATAAATAGTGTGATATATATTAATTTATTGTCTTATTATGATGTTATTTATAGAAATTTTTAATGAACATAAAGCTATAATAAATAGGCTAAAAGATAAAGAGGCATGTTTAATTATTCTGGTTGTTATTGTAATGTGAGGTGGATAAAATTGATGTATTTATTCATGTATAATGGAATTATTTAATGATCCTAAAGAATGATTTTGTTTGTTGATAAATGATTAAAGTCATGATAAATTAATTTTTTAATTAACTTTTGATAGGTTTTGATATCTTTTTTGTTAGGTTTCACATAGTTGGAACCTGTGAATAATGAATTAGTTAATTCAAGATAGAATAAGAACCGGTTGTGTGATAATTTATAATTCCTTGTAGGGCCATCATTTCCAACATGATTGTAAATGTTGAGTGATAATACATTGGGTAAATTATATATTGTTTTGTGTGAAGGCTGAATGCCTTAAGTTTGGGCTAAGAGACCATTTTTATGTATGTTCATATAGCCAATGAAGTGCTCTGGGCACGAGACATGATGTTGTTGGGGAAGGGAGGCCCGAAATTGATGTGAGCCTAGGATGGATGATCTTGTAGGTATATTGTGGCATGTTGGGGCATAGATTATGAATTTTTTTTTGAATTAATTGATTCATATAGTGGTGAGATTAATTAGTTTATGCATGTGGGTGTTGAGGAGGACATTAGGGATGATGGAACATGTTGAAGTTGGGCTTACCTGTTGATGAGAAAGTGGTTTCTGTTGAATCATTTGTTTTTTTATATATTTTAAATTCCCCACTCTGAGAGGAAGATGGGATTTATTACCATCCTTCCAAAAGAGGCGAAGAATCATTGGGTATTCTATATGATTTTTGTGTTCAGTTTCTCAAGGATGGATGGGCATTCGCTCCTTCTATAGGTGTAAGTTACTCGACTTTCATTTGTTCCACTCACCGTGTTGATCCCCTTGTGTTGGTTGATTATAAATATATTCTAGAAAGTCTCGAAATATGGAATATGGTAAGGTTGTGGGATAAATAAATAAATGTTGTTTAACCCATGGGGGATTGTTATTTCTATGATGCAATGATGAGTTTGTGTTTCTGAGATTCAATGAACTTGTTTTGGTTATCCCTTGAGGGAATGGATATTATTTGGAATGAAAATGAAATTTAATGTGGAATTTGATAATGGATAATTAATGTATAAAAAATTAATTAATGTAACATGAAACTAATAAAAAGTGATAAATTAATTTTATGTTTCTCTTTGAATGGTTGTGTGCTTATTTGATATCTTGTCTTTGCACTAGGAACCGGGAGTCCGAGAGATGTTAGCTTTAGTTGAGACTAAGACAAGGTTTTTTCCACAGTGTGGTTGTGAGATTTATTATAACCTATACCGTTTTTTTGTTTTATACCCCACCATATCAGTTAGTACAGCTAACACCCTGGGGATTTTGAGCCCTAGGGGGTGTTTTCCCCAACATCTTGATGGGAGGATGGATGGATAACTACACCCTTTGGACCCACTCTATTATCTAAGTAGTTACTTGTGCTAGTATGTAAGATGGTTAGTTTTCCACAAATGTGTATGTTGAGGGATTTAATGTCTTTTTTTAATTTCACACAAATATATTATGGATATAGTTTTATAAGTTCTACTATAGGTATAACATGTATAAGTTGTGATGTCTTGAGGATCGTTACTAGGTGTGTGAGTATTAATGGATTAAGGTATACTAACCGATGTTTGATACATTTTATGTAGGATATGGTGGATCTATAGAACAACCTAGTTAATTTTGGTTGGTTGGTTCTGGTGGTGTGTTGAACAAGGTGCATGTTGTGGTGCTATGCCTTGTTTTCTTCATGCAAGCCTATTTATAGAAATATGCTCAGGATGTTTGATGTATGGGAAAATTGGAAAATTATTGGGGAAGTAGTAGTGGTATAACCATGATATTAATTAGTATATTATATAATATTGTATGTGATACTTAGTTATAGTATCCATGGTGAGGCTGAGAAAATAGTATACATGTTTAAGTGATGAGTTAGTTTAGCTTGTTGTTCACCGTGCTCTAGTAAGCTTTCTTTAATTTTTTACAACAAGCTCTAGGGATAATCATAAGAAGTATACTATTATAATCACCATATGTTCATATAAAATGTTTTTATTTTCACTAGAGTTGGTTAGAAATCAGGCTAGTAACTACTAGGTTACAGGTTTTGTATGAGTTGTTTGGGCTTCATGTTTCTTTTCGTTTTAATTTATTTTGGAACTTGCAGTTTTCCATTTTTAGTTGTTTTAGTTTTGGATGAAATTAAATATGTTTCCTTTGGATTTATATTATATTTTAGTTTAAGAAAGAGTTGGTTGGTTTATCTCTTTTCTCTCTATTCTTCTTGTTTTCTTCATAGAGGTTAATGCATCTCATCTACATGTTTACAAACACCATCAATACAAGTTTCCAACCTAGGGCCTACTAGAAGCAGGACTCAGAGGTCATTATCTCTCTTCTCACATTTCAAAACCTAGGGGTTACATTTTTGGGGAGCGGTTTGTGATAGTATTATTTTTAAATTGAATGTTCATGTTTTTCAATTTTTATGAAAATTTCTAAACGGATTATTTAATTTTTTTTATGATAAATTTTGGCATTGGGTATTGATTTATATTTTATAATAATGTTTTTTGTTTAAAAAATGAAGTTTCATTAATCTTGTGTATAGATTTTTTTAAAATGAATAATTTTAATGAAAGTGGAAGTGATCAACATACTGATTTAGATTTTTTAAAGGCCCATTATTATCATTATGAAAATTATTTCCCTCAATATTATGATACCATCATTGATTCCTATGGAACTTCTTCACCAATATCGGGTTTTTAATTAATGATATTGTGATTTTATAATGTAGAATGGTACTTTTTCATGTAAGGGTCATAGAGGCGAGGGGGGTTATTTTTCCCCTTACATATTGATATTGGATATATTATTTACTCACCTCTACATTATATTCCTCTTGAGAAACTATGTATCTAGGTCATAGTTCCTGATTCATGACACTGCATTTGGTAAACATGCTACTAGGTTCCTCTTATTTTTGTTATATAGAAAGTATGAGGGTATTATATTTTTTTATGAGGCCATTGTGGGATAAATAGTTTTTTCTGGTTATTTTTTGATACAATATAGGATGAATTTTTATGGATGTTTTAATAGAGCTATCATTATCATATTACATTCAGAACCAATAAGTTTCCCATGGTACATAATCATTTATTTTTAATCATTTAGGGGATTTTCATTTGTTAATATGAATTCCCATTTCAATTGTATACATGTGTCAATATTTGGATTTATTTTGTTTTATTTTTTTGATTGAGGTGTTATAGAAATGGTTTTGAAAATTGATTCGGGAATAGATTTTTCAAAGGATATAGAAATTATTTTTGTATGAAATTTCCTAATGCTTTTTATATTGGTAGAAATAGAGTTTAGTTTATTTTTATCTTTTTAAAGGCCCATAAATGGATATTTTTAATGTTTTTTATTTATAATTTATTATTTTCTGATGTTTTTCTAAAAGTGGAAACTATTTCTTTTAGTGTTTTTAAAGGAACGTGTTTTTAATTTTATGGGGATTTACAATAATTAAAAACCAATATTTTTCTCTATTGTATTTCAAACATTTATTCGTGACCTATTAATCCAATGGAATTGAATAGACTCCACAATGAGACCATAAAGAGCCTTTTTTGATCACAACCATTATAAACACTCCATGTTTGTGAAAATACAATATATCAAATTGGTTCCATTATTAGATTAACATCCATTATATTGGGAATAAAATGGAGATTTGGGATGTTTTGGAAGACCATATATTTCATGGATATGCTCAGAAAGTAAATTTATGTTTTAAGGAAAAAAAATTGTGTTAATGAAATTTGACATCTGATTGTATAAAAGTGATATATTTAGTAATGTAGTGTTACAAAAAAATTAGTCTATGATAAAACCAAATAAATCATTTTATATTGAATTTAACATTAAATTTATATTATAACTATATACATAATAATTTAAAGCGTTAAAATGAAAAAATATTATAAAATAAGATATCAAAAATATGAAAATTTTGATTTTCTCAATCCCCTAGAATGATTTTACTAACAAACAAAACCATAAAAATGAAATAGAATATTATTAATGAGATAATAAATTTTAAATTGAATGTATATATATATATATACTTAATAGAAAACATAAGTGAATTAATAATTAATGAAATATTATTTATTTATAGAAGTTATGGAACCCATATGACCATTATAAATATGTCATTTGGAATAGTAATCTGGCCATTAAGAAAAGTAATCTAAATATCAGGAATAGTAACTTAGCCAATTTAAATTAAAAATATATTTAATTATCTTATAAAATATTAATATATCAAATTTATACCATGATTATAATAATGAAGTGATTTCAAAAAGATAAAAGTAGTGTTTGAATTTTTTTCAAAACACATATGTGTCTTTAAATTTTTTGATTAATATAAAATTTCAAATAGATGTCGATTTTCATATTGTGGATATATAAAATAATAAAAAGTTTAATTATAATGATAATAAAATTTAATGAGACCATAAATAATTTTTCAATGTGTCTTATTATTGAACATAATATTAAAATTGTTATTTTTCAAACAAATAATGATTTTATTTTATAAATATTTATCAAAAATAATAAAATTATTTTCTAAAATCTATTTTTTATAATCTCAGAATTTAAAAATTATTAATATTGATTTTGGGTGTTTTTTTATAATATTTTCTTATCTGATAAATGGTGAAATATAAAAAAAATATCGTATTTAACATTATGTGCCGAATAAATGAAAAAATGAGCCATGAAAGATGCATGTGACCATTATTCACAAATAAAATTCACCAATTAAAAATGTATTCACAATGTTCATTACTTTTGAAAATATCGGGAAGAAATAACAAACTAATGAATACCTTATTCAAAAACACCCATCTCCTCCCATTAAAAATATCACCCCTCACAAATCCTTCTTCTAACACCTTCAAGGCCTTGAATAAATCAAAACATATACCGATTTATATCACCATCACTACTAAAAATTTCTAGGTAGTAATATTATTACAAAAAAACCATTCCATGAATCCTTTTGGGGTGACCTAAGAGGGGACATAAAATAGAGATAACTCTCAACTAACTTTTTTTTCAAATCATTCTTCTTATTTATCATATAAATAAATTTTATCCAAAATGAAATAATGAACAAAGACTCCTAATTTATTTTCAATTAATGGATTATCAATTAACAAAAAATTATTATTTTAATTCTAAAATAAAATATATTTTTTATTTGGGTGGGATCACCATATTCATGAACAACGTACTTTATTTTTTTCAACCGGATTCATAAATTATTATAGAAGTTAAATTATAGTTAAATATTAGTATAATAAATATATTATATATTATTTCATGTCATGTAATGTATTAAAAATTATTTAATTAAAAAATATAAATCAAATTCATGGTGGTTGGTAAACCTAACTTAATGAACGAACTGTATAAGAATATGTTTATATGAAACAAAACATCCCTTTGCCACGACAAATATTGATATTTGGAAATATTTAAAAATCTAGAAGGGGAAGCATATACTTTTATTTCACATATATATTTTACTCATATTTTTATAATAACATCAATAGTTATAGACACACTATAAAGGGTCTTTGTGACTATAAAATGAACACCCTCAATAGAGTAAGAATAAACCCGGTGTCTTAACAAAAATATTTTAATAAAACATAAAGAATATAAATAAATAAAATATATTTGAAAAATTTCTTAGGATTGTATATAATTAATTTAAATTTTCATTCATAAATATATTTAAAAGTGTAGAGTGAATGCAGACCTAAGGTAAGGGAACATATGAACCGCCTTCTTTTATTTTATATCTACCCATTTCTATCTAAAACTCACTTAATGAATGTACTATTAAAATTTGTTGATTTAACATTCCATATATATATATATATATATATATTTCCCAAATATATATACCAAGTTATCTTTCCCTTTCAATGTTGGGGATACACTAATTTTATGGTTTTTGTATCAATTAAATTCATTAAGTAAATTTATGAATGTCTAGTATTAATTAGAGATAACTGTTAGATTAATCATGGAAGAATGTGTGATTAAATACTTATAATTTCTGGGTTTAAATTTTATTTGATAATATTTTAAATACTTTTGAGGATAATCATTTATCGAATGATTAAGTTTGAACTTTTGCCACCACTATTGAATTGTGAGATTAATGTATTTTATCTTCATATGAATGATCATTTTTATTAGGTATTATCATAATTTTTATTCTAGAAATTTTTATTTTGTTCAATTTATAAATACAGAGGAAATAACGTTCTATCATTTTTTGGGATTCTTTGGTATCTTTTAAGATGATTATAGTGATTTAGGCACAAAAATTTCACCTTGATTAGTACTCATTTTTATAAAATGATGAGAATTTATAAAAAATTGATTAATGTATATAATTATACATGGAAATTAAAGATATTTTATAAGGCCCCAGCCTTAATCCTTACTTAATCTTGACTTATTACAAGATTACACATTGAGGATCTTTTCTGGTTTAGAGTTTTAGAGAATTAGATCATAAAACTTGCATTACATTCCACATTTAAACAAAGTGGTTACATAAAAGACAGTATTCATTCTTCCCATCAATGGAAACATATTGAAAATAATACATGGATTCTTTCTTGACACATCCTTGACACTATCATCACATCATGTACCTTTCCCTTGACCTGTGAAAAACATTTCAAAAACATGGGATGAGAATAAAAAGCTCAGTAAGGGTTATAAAAATATGGAAAGGAAACATGAATTCACATACACATAAGAATGAAATCATACTTCACCCATAACATATAGGCACTTTAACATACCTCATCAAATCATGAATAAATCATAGAAATCATAATACATAAAATGTAACTTGAGGCATTAATAACATTCTTACGTAGGGAGTAACCCTCTTGGTTACGTTTGGAATACCCATCACAGTATATTCCCTAAATCTCTTCAGAGAAACCTTAACGTTTCACTCCTTCGCGTTACCCAATGCATTGGAGAGCTAAGTCGGGCTCACCTGCCCTTAGTTTATCACGGAACCACCCATCTTCATAATAATGCCCAAGAACCTCAACATAATCGTATCACATAAAACCTTCATAAAGGAAACATAACATTTCCAACATTCAATCACAAGATATCAATACAACAAATTGATATAAAAACATTATGAAAACCATTTTCAATACCAAAATAAAATAAAAGTAAAACACTGTATTTATTTTTCTTTTAAAAAGAAGGTATGTCTTGTAGAGGAATCCGAAACTCAAATAATGGTCACGGCGGCGGAGAAGTCGTTGTCACCGCATACGTATGACAAAAACATTCCCTTTTGTCGTTTAGTAAACGCTTAGTATAAAAAAGATTCCTTTTGGATAAACATAAAAGTCAAAAGGGATTATACACCGTATAAAAGAAGGTTGTGTATAAAACAAAATATGCCTCAATGAAAGGAGATTGAGACGAAGTCCCATACAAAGACGGTATCCTTGGTTTAAGGATAAATCAATTACATAATTATGTGTGACAAATGAATACACCAAATATAAGTGGATATTAAATGTAAAATAATCAAAGGTCATTCATACATATTCAAAGGATGACATATTCAATAACTACATGTAGAACCCAAAGAAATTTAAATTGGGTTAAGAAGTTCCCTTGACAGCCTAACAGCGTCACATCAAAATGAGTTGATGAGAGATAAAAAAAAGGGTATCTCATCACATGGACATGAAATTTACATCAATAAGGATATATGATAACATATCCCAACATAAAAATATGTAAATTAAAAGACCCAACAAAAGAAGTCTTTTAAAAAGAGGAGGGTGAAAGGTTCCCTTACCGACATGGGTATCTTTCGAAACATACACCTTGTGAAAGAAGGAAAATACAACATTGATGTAAATACTCATAAAATAAAGTATATTACACAATGAGTAAAATAATTAGTAGTACATACACCACTCAAAGGAAATTGTGGCAAATGTAGCATAAATCTCATGGGAATAAAAGTGAGATGAAAAATCCCTTACGAGAACTCGGCAGCCTAACGACGCCACATAAAACTTCCAAAAATGGATTGATGAGATCAAATAGGGTCTATAATCTTATTAACATAATGTTTACAGAAATTGGAATATAAAAGAACATCCCCCAACATAACAAATAGGAGCTTAAAATAAGTGACATAAAGGAGAGGACTTAACAAGAAAGAGAGTGATTAGATCTCTTGCGAAAATTCGGCAGCCTAACAGCGCCACTCAAAACATCCAAAATGGATTGATGAGAGGAAATAGGGTCTCTCATAATATTAACATAATAATTACAGTAGGAGTAATATAAAATAACATCCCAATCATAAGAAATATGAGCTTAAAAGGAATGACATAAAAGAGTGTACTTAAAAAGAAAGAGAGGTGTAGGATCCCTTACCTCAAGTCCAACTTGTCTGGTTCGTTTCTTTATATTCTTGAATAATAAACTTTGGTCAATTAATAATTACCTAAGTACCTCCTTTAGAGATTATTATTCAGTTAATATCAAATATTATAATGTTATAATAATTGTTTAATAATGATAGTTCATATCAGACGTTTTTGCCGATGTTTGGTACATGAGTCAAAAATGAACTTGTTTGAAAAAAGATTGCCCATGTTGTAATAAGTAAATAATTTCCAGAATATTATTAATGATTAAAATATCATATATATCCAGTAAATATTAATTTCATACTATTCCATATCATTTGGAGATAAAAAACGAAAAGCACTGTTCATGGAGACGGTAGGCCGTACGTACGCATGAACGCTACTTTCATTTTTTGTCATATTAATGGAATTAAAACCAAATGAGAGAGATATATATATATGTTATAATTCCAGAATAATATCCATAATTTTGATTTAATATATTACATATATATCCATTATATATATATACTTATAATATTACATAACATTTTGAGATAAGAAATGAAATGTACCATTCATGGAGACGGTAACCCGTACGTACGCATGAACGCTACTTCCATTTCTATTTCATATTTAATGAAATTAAAACATAATGATACATAATAGTATTTTAATTACAGTATGGTATCATATATAATATTATTAAATATATCCTTTATACGTACCACATATGGTATTAACGAATCAAATCACTTTGAGGGAGCGGTAGTCCGCACTTCCTTAAATGAAGATATCGCGTTTACCCATAATGGAAACCATAAAGGTATTCCCAAAATTAAAAATACATAAGCTTAAGGAAAACATAAACATATTATATATCATATATAAATATAGTGTCATCTTAATGGCCACCTTTGACGGTGTTAAAAGAATGTTGAACTATCATCGTTTCGGGAGGCCGAAATTCGCCATCCACATAAACAATATGTTCTTTAACCATTAGATGTAGGTGTGTGAAAGTGTAACTCTAATACTTATTATAACAACATCCTAGTATATTTATGATACTGTATTTTTTATAAAATAAATTAATAAAAAGAGTTTTGGGGGTTGGAGAAGCAAAATAAAACAAAAGGACTCAAGTGAAGACATTACCTTAAAATCGGGTAACTCCCTTTGGTTTGAGCTCAAAGGCTTCCTTGGGAAGACTTATGCCCAAATTGAGGCTTCAAGTAGTAAGAGAGGGAAGTCGAGAGACAAAATGGGCAGAGGTTGGCCGAGCCAAAGGATTTGGGAGTGTGGGTAAGGAGGTAGGGGTGGGGGCCTTTTATAATAGGAGAGGAGGGGCACTCTTGTAAAGTTACAAAAGATTACTTTATTTCCAAAAGAGTTTCGGATTTTAAAGGTCCCACATTGATGTATTTCGAGGCTAAGGTGATAAGGGTTAGAACTACACTCATCCAATAGGTTTTTGACATGTTTAGGTCTTAGATATTACATTATCTTTCCATTTTATTTAAATTGTTAAATAATGAGGTCATCACTGCATCATCATGATGTCATAAATAATTTACTTTATATAATGTCTATAAATTATAAAAAAATACTATGATTTAGGAAATCGTTTTAGCTTTCCAATGAATATTTATAGTCAAAAATCTTATTTGTATAACCCCATGTAAAAATTGTTTTAGTAAAACATTTCATGTTTGTCTCATTTTTACTTTAACTTTAAATAAAAAGATATTAATGTCATTTTCCAACCAAAGTGGCTTCATGGGGTCCCCAATTTTACCCATGGGTTTTCTTGGTCGGCCATGACTCATCCAATGAGGTTAAGACATGTGTAAAGTTCATTTCATATTATTAAAACATTATTTTGTCCTTAAACTACACTAATTACCTCTAATCGCGATTAAAAACATAATAAGTTACTATTCACCAAAAAATTATTTTTATCCCATTGAACCACATTTTACTTCTTAATGACAACCATGTATGTAGGATTTTTGAAATTCAAAACACAAATATGGAAAATTTTCATTTAAACAGAAAAATCAGTTATTATAAGTACCACTTAGTGGTTTCACTATTCATCAAAAATTTAAGTTTTTCAGAAAAATCCCAAAAATTCACCATAAGCTATATTTGATATTACAAATTCAAAAATAAAGTCTATATCAAAAAATTCAAAACATATAAGTCACATTAATTAATTTAATAATTAATTCCCGCTGTCAAAGAAAATAGCGTGTTTTTATGAAACAATAAGTATCAAAAGATTGACACTAGTTTAAGTCTGATTTCAAAGTGAAATTAATTCCAACGACCAGTATTGGATTTAATGGTAAAAATATATTCTAATTCCACTTTAAAACCAATTCAAAAGATAATCTAATCATATAAATAAATTATATTAATGTGAGGTTTTGAATTAAAATACAACATTTTACACTATTCATTAAAAAATGATCTTTATCAGAAAGATACCAAAAATTTACACAAAGTAAATTTTGATGTCCCAATTCTTAAGAAGAGTTTTATTTGGTCCAAAAGGATGTATAAGAGTGAAAAAAACTATATATAATGACGGATCTCCATCAAAAAGGGAATAAGTGAACCTTTAGTGAAAACTAGGGCATATACGCCTAAAATTGAATTCTTTCCATGTTTTAAGCCTTTATCTTTTATTGGATAAATGTAAAAACATTTAAAAACATATATAATCATATTTTAGTTATTTATATCCATTCCCGCCAATACAATGGATACATGTTAACTACCTTTTAAAATAATATTATTTTATTATTAGAGTGGAACGTAAGATTTCCAAGAAACTCGTTGTTGTGTGTTGGGTACGCGATCGAGCATAGCGTCCCCTTTAAAGTCATATTAATATTTTATTCACAAATATGGATAAATATGAAAAATTAATATTCTTTATTTACCTGGGGTGTTCCATATTTTCTTATTTTTTTAGCATATATTACATAATAATTCCTAAAATACAGGGTAAATAATATTAATACAAAAATTTTATCATATTACGTTTATTTATGATGAATTGATGGACTCTTAACCCATAAAAAGGTATGATTTTCTAGTCATTACCTTTTTCTTTCCCATATTCTCTAACAATATATATCAATAATTGGTTGTTGTTTTTTCCTTCTATTTATGTATTTTTACCTCTATATAATTTTCTAGTATTTGTAATCCTATTTTTGGGATATTTCAGATGATCTTGTGTTTCATTCCCATTAATTTAAATAAGAATTTTCATTAACAATTTTTATGATCTAGGTCCAATAAATGAAATTTTAAAAGTCAAATTTTTTTATTATAATGATAGAGTTTGAATTGTGTGAATGAGATTTATTAACGGGGGTGGAATGTAGTATTCTGATATTTTAAAATGCAATATTGTATCTAATATCATATAATATATAAATCATCAAGCTTAATGTAACCATGAAGTACTATTATTTAAATGTGACTCCTATAACATAGCCATTGAACATGAGGAAATGAATAATATAAACCATATTATGAAATATATGATAGTTTTAATCATTACTAATGTATTAATTTCTATTTATGTAATAAATAATCAAATGTTATTAAAATTATTTTCTTTTTCAAAAATATATTTTCATAAAAATTGGTTATTTTTGGTTTTCTTGAGAAAATATTATAAACAATTTTAGGAACCTCAAAAAGTAATATTTCATTAAAATTATATAATTTTTTATATCTTAATAAAAAAATTAGGATATGATGATGTTTTGAGGATTTTATAAAAATACTGATTTTTGATGAATAGTGAAAAATAGTTATTTTTATTTAAAATTTTATTTTAGTCGAGAACATAAAAGGTAAAATTAGATTTTAAATTACTTTTAAAATTTCATTATATTATTTTAATTTCAAATAAAAAAAATATGGTTTTTATATGTGTTTTATAAATTAATTCTATACAAAATTATTTTTGCACTTAAAAAGCATTTCCATGAGAAATGTTTTTTGTCACATTTTCTTAGTTTCATGTAAAATTATATTCTAAAAACTATATGTTTTAAGCAATTAAAAATTTATTCCATATTTTTAATCAAAATATCCAAATTTCGTAAATATCACCTATTTATTTTTTTTATTATGAACAATACCCATAGTGAATATTTCCCACCCCAATGGAGATAAACCGATAATGGAGGGATAAAAATAATCAGATAAAGACTAGAAAATAACCCAAATATTTTCATTAATTTTATTTTATCAATAAATTTCTTCCCTAATAATATAATGTTTCTTTATATTTACTTTTTTTCATTTTTATGTCATTATAACTTTATAATATTTTATGTAATGAAAATTAAAAAATCTGTAATCTTATTTTTAATAAATAAAATATTTTTAACATGGGAATATGTATAGTATATTTTATGTTATAAATAATTTTTTAAAATCTATATGATTTATCTTCCTTACGGAAATTTAATTTTAATTTTTTCTAAAGAAATATATACCATTAATGCATACACCAAGCTGACACAATAATTATTAAATAGATTGAAGGATAAAATAAATGAAATAAAAATATTAAAAGTATTATAATTTCATATAATTGATGTGTCCCATGAATTTTATAGGTAAAAATAATATTTTAGATATGTTTAAAAATATTTTATTTAAATATAATCTATTTTATTCATGTTATAAATGTCAATTTAAATGAATAGATCTAAAATCTGCAATATTAATATTATTTGAAAAATATATATTTATTAAATGATATAAAATTGTTACAAATAAAATATCCATACAATTTATTAGTATATTGTTTAGAATATAATTCAAAATATATTTATTATCATTTTTTTCATTTATGGTACCAAGCATGACCGTCAAAGTTTAAACAACCTTGTTGTCACCCTAAATGTCAAAATAGTTGGGGGGGGGGGGGGTTGAAACCAAAATAAAAAGATAAACACATAGTCAGACCTTGTAAAAATGATATTATATTATATAATTTCATATAATAATATTATTATACACAATTATGAAATATTTGGATCCATTTATAATTAAAAATTCAATATTAAAAATTTAATATCTTAAGAAATCCTGAACGGCCCCTCCCCACTCCTATAATGGGGAACCACTTCTTCTCACATCATTATACCTTATGAAGCATATGTATCTGATTATATATACCCAAATAAACTATTACCATAACTTGAAACATTATATAGGTCTTAGTTTGAGAGCAATACCAACCCTATTGGGCATAATGTTTAAATAACAGGTGGCTTTCTAAAAATGAGGTATAGTTTTTATTCGAACATTTTCAATTAATTTATTCTTAAAAATCCATAATATAGTACGAAATTTTCTATAATATAATAAAATAATAATCTCCCATGTAATTATATTTTATTATTTTAATGGAAAAACCAATATTCATCTCCAACCACAATCAAATTGGAAGGGAATCCATTGTTCGTGTATACAAATTACTACCACCACACGGACTAATGTAATTAATTTTACATTAACATAACTAATATATAGTAATAATTCTGTATTTAGTGAATAAATACACCATTAATGAAATATTTATCATTCTAAAAAGACAATTTGTCATTTAATTTCTTACATTTCCATTCACTGAAGAATAATAATGTATGTCATGTTTACGTGTGGAATACCACCAAGTGTTGTGATTAATTTTTCATCACAACATCACATGGATGATATATATAATAATTTAAAAATAAAAAATATGGTATTTATTATATAATTATCATTCAATAATGAAAAAATAATACTTAATTTATTTACATAATGACCATTGAATAAATGGAAATGTTAATCATGCATTCATATGACCTACCATCTCCATTATTATAACATATTTCATATTCCATAACCAACTACCATGATTGGTTTACAAAGTATAATTAATTAATTAAAATTATAATTTTTTCATGATTATTATTCTATATATAATGTAATAGTGTCCTCTTATATCATAGTTAACCCATCTAATTTTCTTAACAAATAAACTGAATATCATCAAGATGTCTGAAATGTAATTAACTAATTATTTAATTTTATATAACATAGTAATGTAAATAATACAATGAATAATGAACATTAACATGTTTATTAAGAAATTAAATAGTTAACATTTATATATTATTTAGTAATTCAAATATCTTACAAGATGAGTCAGACTTGAGGTAAGCGATTTCGTCTCAAATTACAATCATTCAAGCATATTTTAACGTTATAACTCTTATTAATTGACTTTGTGCCACATGATTTTGCATCAATATATCTCAAAAAAATTTATTTATTATTTTCACATGTTTTTTATTTATATTTGTTGCACATAATTTTTCAATTTATTAATACTAAATTTAATGATATGATCTTTGTAAGGCTAATTCGTCTCAATTTATCTTTCATTAGGACATATGTTTCTTATATGAAAATTTATCCATTTATTAAGACTATATACTGCCCCATTCACATGTTATAAAAATAATTTTATTATTTTAATGATATTTAAAGATAAATTTATTATCTTTATTTAATGGTTCTTGTTATTGAAAATTTTTCAAAAGCGGAAAATGTTTAATGTTATAATATTTTTTATTTTCTGGATTGTAAATGTATAGTATTTCTTTCAGAGGAAATTTTATGATTTTATTTCATGAATAAAATATATATTATTTACCAATGGTTATGAATCTTTTCCATATATTTAATTTTCATTTTCACCATTATTGATTGAATAAATTTCATGAAAGATGTTTGAAAGTGATACTGATCTAAAATCATTCCATAGATGAGGAATCTATCTAATCTTAATCCATGTTTTGCAAAATATTTTTAAAATGATTATTCTCCTCATATAATTTATTTAATAAATATGATATAAATAATTTTTTTCTAACATCCCATGTAGCACCCCAATCCTCCACGGTACACTACTCTTTGAATAATACAGTAGCATGTGTTGTAAGCAACATCGAGTTCTAACACACCACGACAAACCTAAAAAGACGTTATGAATAATAATACCCACTTTTTGAAATTCTAAAAATTTTATTTATCAAAATTGAATTCAATTTGGGAATCAGAATATCAAAATTTTCTTAGGGTGAATTTTTGGCAGTTTTCTGGAAAACATCAATTTTTTATGAATAGTGAAAATCATTGCATTATTATTTAAAACCTACTTTTTATTTAATTAATTATTAATTTATTTAAATTTATTTTAAGTCAAAATTTATATGTAATACCTATATTAGTTCAATGTAATTCATTGATGTCATTTTATAAAAAAATTAGATATATAATATTTTTTTGAAATTTTTAACGTCGTTTACCCAACTTCTATCCATGTTAGAAAATTTCCATAAAATGTAATTTTACAGCTTCTGTGAATTGAATTTCAAAAATCGGAGTAACACAGTTGACATAAAAAAGTAAAATGTTGTTCAATATGATGAAAATAATTTTGGGCAAATAGTAACTTTTAAATTTCATTTACCACGATTAAAAGTATATAGGGTAATTAAAGGAAAAATTATATTATAATTACCCTAAAACATGTCCATAATCTATTGGATACATGTTTGTAGACCGAAATAAAACTTATTAATAAATTTTGATCCTTTTGGTGCACTTGGATTATATTATGACTTTTATTATTATTTTATTAAAAGATGAGTTAAATGTTACAAATTATACATTTAATAACTAAAACTTTTTTAATATTGGGATATATATTATATGAATTTGACTATAAATATTACTTAGAAATATAAAAATATTTCCTATATAATTTTTTTTATATATAATTTTTAGAAATTAAAGAATTAAATTTTTTTATGACACAATGATGATACAATATTTACCTTATTATCGAAATATTAAAATAATTGATATTATAAATATTAATATAACTATAAATTTAGACATTTGCTGTATTCCATGAATTTATTGGTTAATATGACATGTTAGGGTTGATTAAATAATTTTTTTTCAAGTGATAAATTTTTTATGACTTTCCCAAAAACCAAATACTAAATAGTGTGAAAATCGACATGAATGACTTTCTAAAACAAATACTATATTATTAATTGATATAATATTCTTAAAAATATATGTTTCAGCTAAAAGATTTTATATAATAATATATATGTCAATAATGATCCACTTGGGGTTCTCTTGGCATTTTATATAATTTTTAATAAAAATGAAATATAAAAATACAAGAAGATATTATAAAAGTTAAACTATTTAACTAAGAGTTAAATCTAAATGATAATGTTAATATGGGGACCTAAACCTATCTAAAACCAATTTCTTGAGAGTTTTGCGACCCAAAAAAAACCATATCCTAAAAATAAATCAATCTAGATCCATTATAAAGAAAATATGATTGTATAAGAAAATAATATTTAAATATTTTCCTAAAGTGACCCTCACCTCTCTCATAAAAGGGTATATTCCCTTCTCTCAGAATCACACATTTAATGAAATTTGGCTCAACCAAGACCAGCTAAAATATCCTTCCAACTACCCTCACTTCTACCTAGAGTCCATAAATTTATCAGAAATCCACCCTAAGGTGCCTTTTTGATCAAATCAAAAGGAAGAACCCAAAGAAGAGGTAATAATTTCATCACCTCTTCCAATGTACTTTTCTTCTTCCACTTTCTCATTCTTTGTTGATTCCATATGAAAATAATACCTACAGTGATTTATACATAATCTGAAATTATTATAAATATATTAAAACCATATTCATTATTCTAGCCATTGTATGAATTACAATGTCGCCATACGTGCATATTATGGCTTACCGTGTCCACTTCATGGTGTGGTTTGTTATTCAACACATCATTATTTAAATGAGAATAATATAAAGTATAATTGATTTTAGTAATGAATATAAGATGTTAATGATTCTTAAAATTAGATATAACATCCAATTACATATGATTTTACCATCAATAAAATTGTATTGTCATTCATGCATACGTATGAATTACCTTCTCCATGAACATGATGAGATTCAATCCCCATCATAACCAATCAAGAATGACATTCATCTTAGGATTAAAAATAATTTTTAAAAACATAATATAATTTTTTATCTGTAAAAAATAAATCCAATCCATAAAAACATGCTTTAAATAAAAAAATATATAAATAAAAACAAATAAGTTATCACCCGAAACAATTATACTATTGAATTATTATTAACACAACAATATTAGAAGATCATATATGATATAATATTTATGTAGGTGGTTATTTTATAATTTTATTAAAATTATTTAACTATTACCCAGGAGGATAACATACCCTCGATCAAGGAAAATTATAAGGTAAAAGTTAATTTTATAATCTCTTTATTATCTGAGGTTGTATATACGTGAGTATCTACTGGGACCACTTTATCAACCACATTCATAATTCATAAAAATTTACATTAAAACATTTTTAATTTTTCCAAGATTGTGGGTTAATGTAATTTATACCATTGTTTTACATTCAAGAATATGTTTTTAATGTAATCGTTCGGTCGCTTTTCAATTAAGGCACATTATGAAATTTTCGACCAATTGAGGTAGGAATGTTTATTTAATATATACGGTGGGTGCAGTTATTTTTTTCTGTTATAACACTTTCAAAGCATCCCTTACAAGCATAAAAGAGAATTTTCAAAATATATGATTTATTTTATAATTATTTGAGTTTTAAATGATTTCAAAATAGAATGATATATTTCCCTCAAATAGATTTTATTTTATCAATGTCAACATCCTTTGATGGGTTTCACACTATGTTGAAGTTGATTTGTTAGGATAAAATATTCCATATTGTATTGAAGGTTTTGTGATATTTTTGACTATGAAAGTGTTATTTTTCTTCCATTCATGGCTTGTGGTTAAATTATTAACATTTCATATACTAGGTATAATACAAGTGTTTATGTTATTTTTTATCCTTTTCATATGAGAAATTAATTGGACTCTTTTAGTGACGAGAGGAGCCCGCTATAGCTCCACGATGCATCTGTAGATGAGACAAACTAGTTTCTTGGCATAAGGCATTGAATTTTTTTTGTAATCTCGGCATGAGGCCTTGATTATGTGGTTATGATGTTCGAAATTATGAAATCCATCATTATAAAATAGGATATTCATATTATATGATATTATTAGACTAGAATAATATCCTTGTGAATAAGTAAATGACATTATTTTTTAATATTTTCTATATTATGTTGAGGTTTCTGTTTAAAATTGTTGTGTTTTCGTTTAATAAATTTTATTTAAATGTTTATTCTTATATATAAATGTTTTACTATATTTTTATCCTTACTGTGCACCTGATTTCACCCCTTTCAATGTTTTATTTTCCCTCGGATGTGTAGAAGTATATTATAAATGACCTTTAGGGATTGTCTAAGGGATATGGATGTGTTCAAATGAGGCACTATGTTGTTGTTTTTTGTTTCGTAATGTAATTTAAAACATATGTGTATGTTTAGTACTTCCAAGGATACTAATATGATCAATCATATGGAATTTGATCTCTTTTAATCATGCCAATGTTATGTTATATTATGATGACTCTAGATAATTAGGGTCGTGGTGTTACAATTGGTATGGTTGGAAGTTTAATATAATCCACGGAAGCTAAATTTAGAAAAACAATGATTACAGAACACTACGCTATGATAGACTTTGAGGACTAGTATAGAAGAACTCCCTAAAATATTGTTAATGTAGATATTTTGTGTATTTTCCATCAAATACATCCCTCTCTAGATATGAGCAAGTAAAGGCAGCAATGGAAAACATGTACCTAGGAGTGAAAACATTGACAAAGAGTTTCGGGCTTGACTCAAGGAATCCCGGTTCCTGACAACAGGTCGTGATGCACTCTTGGTTATGACACTCCCAGAGGTCATGCTTATGATAATTCACATTTTCATTACAAACCATTATGAAGTATTTATTAGTAAATACATTCTCCAAGAAAACATTTTTTATGATTATATATTATATGCCTAAATTATTCAATTTAAGTAAGGTAATTTACTAGATTGAATTCTGTATCACGATTCATATACTTATCTACTGTATACCGTTGTTTAGAAATATCACATATTTTAGATAATGGAAACTGTATCAACACACGTAATCCATGTAGGGGTTTCCCTCATACTCAAGAAAATTATAGTGGAGCCGGAGATGAAACTGGTGTTGAAAAACATATTACTATACTAGGACAACTCACTCATGTTATGAATAATAATCTTACCCGTATGGAGCACCATAATCCACAACGCGAAAGATCAATGTTAGAATACTTCATGAGGCAACATCAAACAACATTAAATGGAACTAAAAGTACATTTTTTCTAATCAATGAATAGGTTCCATAGAGAAAATATTTCATTATTTGGGTAGTAACGAAAGGGGAAATGTTTTCATAGCAGTTTATCTCCTCACGGTAGATTCAAATCAATTGTTCTCATTAATTCAAACCACAAAGGAGGACGAAAAAGTATCAAATATGGAGGGGATGGAATTTAAAGAACTTTTCATAGAAAAATACTTTTCTCATGACGATTAAGCCGATATGGAAAGGAAATGTATGATTCTGAGGAAAAATGAGGAAGACAATGTCGAAAAGTATGAGGCTAACAATACATGGTTAGTAAGGCATGCAGCAGATTAAATATGTATCCCAAGAGGTAAGATTGATCGATTCATTAATGTGTTAAAAAAATTTCTCCGTCGAGCATTATTCTCACAATCCTTCTCATTATATGAAGATATTTCCTCATGTGATATCAATAAAGAAATTGAATTCTTTATGTATTATGGTGTTAAAGAAAGTAAAGAGACGAAAAGATCTATTGAACACACTAGAAATGGAAATAAGGGGATGGAGGAAAAATATTAATTTTCATCCTTAAGTAAATGTGGGATGAAACACTTCGGTACATGCCTGAATGGAATGGGTGTCAGTAATAAGTGTGGTGGAGGAGGCCACAAAACTCTTGATTTCAAGGGAAATAAATAGGTTGTCAATGTTGAATGCTACAATGGTAGAGAAATGGGGCATTATGAAAATTAATATTCTAAGTCTACGGGAATGTTACCACAGAAAAGTCCAAGGGATCAAGGCCAAGCTTATGTGTTCACTAAAGCTGAGTTTGAAGATCCAAATGATGTGGTGGCATGTAATTTAATGGTATCCTCAAATTTAGAAAATGATTTATCTTATTCTTGATCATCTCATTGTTTTATACCTTCCCAGTTTCCTAAGAAAGCTAGATATTCCCAATTTAATTTAACAAGGTTGTTGTTAGTGAATAATCATAAGGGAAGTATCATTGAAACAAAATTTTATTCATTAGTTCCCATTAGGGAATATAAACGTGCTTTATCGTCTGATCTCATCATTATTCCCATGATTGAATTTTATATAATCCATTGTATAGACCGGAATTTAGACCACGATGTGAAATTTATTGTAACAAGAAGGAGGTTGCAATTTATGATGATGATATAGATTACCTTATCATTAGAGAAGAAAAATAATCATCTAATTATTATCTAGATCCACCCTCAGTAGCTTTACTAAATTCAGTAACTAGGGATGAAGAGTGTGAAATAACTATGTTTGAGGAAAGGATAGTTCAAATAGTGGATGTACCTATTGTGAAAGAATATGTTGATGTGTTTCTAGATGATTGACATGTACATCCTCCAGAATGAGAAATTGTGTTTCCCATCTATTTAATTCCTAGTTCAAAGCCCATATTGAAGACCCCTTATAGAATGGCCAATGTGAAATTAGTGTATCTAAATAAAAAACTTGAGAAATTGAGTAATAATGCATTTATTTGTCATCGTGTTTCTCCATGGGGAGCCCCTGATCATTTTGTTAAAAAGAAAGATGAATTTATGAGGTTTTTCATTGTCTATAGGGAGATCAATGCTATAAAAATAATGAAAAAGTATCCCCTGCCTTGCATTGATGATTTATTTGATCAACTTCTTGGAGCACAATACTTTTCAAAGATAGACATTTGATCTGGATATCAGTAGTTGATTGTGTTGAAGGAAGACATTCCAAAAACAACATTTCAATCCAAGTATAGAAATTACGAGTTTATAGTAATGCCTTTTGGACTGACTAATGCACCATCTGTTTTCACGGTTCTGATGAATAGAGTTTTAGAGGAATAACTGGATGACTTTGTAATGATATTTATTTTTTATATCTTAGTTTACTCAAATATCTATGAATATCATAAAAATCACTTGCGCACTATTATAAATATTCTTAGAAGAAATGAAATATATGGGATGTTTATAATGTGTGAATTCTGGCTTCAGGAGATTTCTTTTATTAGGAATATTTTCTCAAAGGATGGAATCTTTGTTGATCCATCTATGACAAGAGTAATAATAGAATGGATAGCACTAATGAGTATAACTGAGTTACATGGTTTTATTGGTTTATAGGTTATAATCGGTGTTTCGTCCAGAATTTTTATTGATTATAAATTCCATTAACCAATCTCACATGTAAAGTGGTTTAATGTTTTTTGGTCAAAAGAGTGTGAATAAATTTTTGAAGAATTGATGAAAATATTATTCAATGATCCAATAATAACTCTACCATCGAGGAATGATGGGTTTGTTTTTTATAGTGTTGATTCAAAGAAGGGAATTGGTTGTGTCGTTATACAGAATTATAGTGTTTTTTATGCATCATAGTATCTAAAAATTCAAGAAAAAAACAATCTTATTTATGAACATGAGTTATCAGCTGTAATCTTTTCTTAGAATATTTGGAGACAACTTTTATATAGTGAAAATTGTTAGATATATATTGATCATGAGAGTTTGAAATATATTATAACATAGAAAGAACTCAACATGAGGAAAAGACGATGGATTGAACTATTCAAGGACTATGAATGCACTATAAACTACCACCTAGAGAAGGAAAACAAGGTGGTAGATGCTTTGAGTAGAAAAGATCATGGATTTTTGAACAAGAAGTGTGTTATCCAGGATCATATGTTCATAGATCTAGTAAATATGTACATGGGAATAATCATAGAAGTTGAAACATCTATAATTCTTCAAATCATTTCCAAACCATATTTACAAGAAAGGATAAAATATTCTATGATTGAGGATTAGGAGTTTCAAAATAAAATTATTGTTTTGAATGAAGGGATATTGATTAAATTCCCATATAAAGATAGAATTTTGAAATTTGGGAATATAATTTCTATTCCTGACATTCATGATATAAAAATGGAAATTTGGATGGTCACCATAGATCTAATTTATCTATACACTCTCATAGTAGTAAGATGTATAGAGATTTGAAAAAAAAATTGATGGGACAATATGAAGGGGGAGATGGTTGATTATGTGTCAAGATGTATGGTTTGTAAACAAGTGAATTTTGGAAGACAACATCCTAGAGGAGTCATCCAACCTCTTCCCATACCTGAGTGAAAATGGGATGACATTACGATGGACTTTGTAATGAGGATACCAAAGACTCTTAGAAGGAAGGATGCAATATTGGACATTGTTGATCATATTACCAAGTCAAAAAAATTTCATGCTATATGATAATTTTTACCACCAGAACGTTTATGAAGACTATATATTAATGATGCTTTAAAACATCATCGAGTACCACTATAAATCATTTCTGGTCATGATCCACTTTTTACATTATGTTATTTGGAAAAGTCTTCAGAAGGCCCAAGATAATGAACTTCGTTTGAGCACTACTTTCCACCCTCGAACTGATGGACAATCAGAACAGACTATTCAAACCTTAGAAGAAATGTTGAGATCTTGCTCACTAGATATTCAAGGTATGTGGGATCAATATTTACCTTTGGTAGAATTTTCCAATAAAAATAGCTTCCATTCAAGTATTCAGATCGCAACATATAAAGCATTATATTGAAAGAGATATCGTAAACCAACATGTTTGGATGTTGATGGTGAATGAAAACACATAGGCCTAGAACATATTGAGGAAACGATGGAAAATGTGATGATTATCCAACCACACATGAAAGCATCTCAGAGAAGGAAAAAGAGTTATGCCGATAACCGGAGGAAGGATTTGTAATTTCAAGTAGGAGATCATGCTTTCTTGAAGGTATCTTCATGGAAGGGTGTTGTAAGATTCAGTAAGACATGTAAATTAAGTCCTAGGTACTTCAGAGCTTTTGAAATTCTAGAAAAAATTAGAGTTGTAGATTACCATTTTTCAAAGCCTTTAAGTCTCTTCAAAGTTCATGATGTGTTCCATATATCGTTATTGAGAAAATACATGTCTGATCCAACACATGTACTCACCTATTAGGAAATAGAATGGGTACATGATATGCCATATTGTGAATAGCCTTTCAAGATTCTAGATACCAGGGAATAAGTGTCGAGAAACCGGATGACTCGCCTGGTAAAATTTTTAGGGAGAAACAATAATATTGAAGGGGAAATGTGGTATCTTGAGGAACATATGATGAATAACCATACAATCATTTTATGGAGTAGTAATATATAAATTTTAAGGATGAAATTATTTGATGTTGGGAAGAATGTAACACCCTAAGCTTCCACAATACTATTCTCTTTGAATAATATAATAGCTTGTGTTGTACGCATCTTCGAGTTATAATAAACCACAACCTATATAGATACATAATACCTATAATAGTTCAATGGAATTCATTGTTTTCATTATAATATAAAATTAGATGTATAAAATTTTATTGAATTTTTTATCATCTTTTACCCACCTTGTTAGAAAGTTTTCAAATTTTCATAAAACATAATTTTACAGCTTCTATGAACTGAATTTAAAAAATCCCATAGACAAGGTTAACATTAGTAATTAAAATGTTATTCAATAGGATGAAAATAATTTTTGGGTGAATAGTTACTTTTGAATTTTATTTACAACGGTTAAAAGATAATAAGGTAACTAAAGGTAAAAATGATATTATAATTACCCCAAAACATGTTTTAATTCTATTGGATAAGTGTTTTTTGTCTGAAATCAAATTTCATAATAAAATATGATCTTTTTGGCCCACATGTATTACATTAAGACATTTATTATTATTTTATTTAATTTTTTTTAAAGTATTAAATTCGAGGTTTAATAACTAAATAATTTTTAATATAGGGTTATGCATAAGATAAATTAAAATATAAATATTAATTATAAATGAAAAAAAATCCCACAAAATTTTATTTTATTTATAATTTTTAGACAGTAAATAATTTCATTTATTTATGACACCATGATGATGCAGTAATTACCTTATTATTTAATGATTAAAATAATTTATATTATCAATATTAATATAATTGGAAACTGAGACTTATGATGTATTCCATGAATATTATAGGTTATTATAACAGGTTAGGTTTGAATAAATAAATGTTTTTCTGAAAGTGATAAATTTGTTATGACATTCTCAAAAACCAAATACTGAATATTCTCAATATTGACATGAAAGAGTTTTTAAAACACATACTATATGATTAATTGATATAATATTAATAAAAATATACAGTTCAGCCAAAGAAGTTATATTTTAATATATATTTCATTAATGAACCACATGAGGTTCACATGGAATTTAATAGTATGTTTATTAACCATGTAATATAGAGATACAAGAAGACACTGTAAAAGTTAAACTATTTAACTAAGAGTTAAATCTATAAGATAAGGTTAATATTATGACCTAAGCCTAAAACAACCCATTGGTTGAGAGGTTTGTGAGCCATAAAAATCTTAGCATCAAAATAAATCCATACAAAGAAATTAAAATTAAAATAAGATTGTATAATAAAATAATGTTTTACGCTTTTCATAAAGTGACCCTCACCTCTCTTATAAAATGTTAGTTCCCATTCTCTAAAAATCACACATCCAAATACATTTAGCATGGACAGACCCTGCATAAATACCCTCCCAACTACCCTCACTTGGATCTAGAGGCCTTAATTTTATCATAACTCCATCATATGGAGAACATAGGATCAAATCAAAATTAATCACCCGAAGAAGAGGTAATAATTTCATCACTTATATTAATGTTCTTTTCTTCTTCCACATCCCCTTTCATTGTTGTTTCCCTAAAAAAATATTAACTCCAGTAAATTATACATACTGTGATGTTATTTTAAATATGATCAATTATATTCATTATTTTTTCCATCCTATGAATTACAAAGTCATCATACATGTGTATATATGGCTTACCGTCTCCAGGTCCGGGTGTAGTTTGTAATTTAGAACATCATTATTGGTATGGGTATAATAAAGTGTATAATTGATGTACATAATTAATATATCTTGTTAATTATTATTTATATATTATATAAAATCCAATTACATATGTTTTTTGAATTAATAGAATTATATTGTCCCTCGCGCGTACGTATGGATTGCCGTCTCCACAAACGTGATTAGATTCATTCCCCATCATAACCATTCATGAATATTTTTTATTTTATGAGTAAAAATAATGGTTAGAAACTTAATGTCATTTTTTATATGAATAAAATACCTAATATCCATAACAAAAATGACTTATGTAACATAACATTTAAACTAAAATGAATTAGTTAACACCTAAAACAATGATACTATTGAAATATTATTAACAACGAAATATTAGAAGATCATATATGATATATTATTTATGTATGTGGTTCTTTTTTAATTTAATAACAATTATTTAACTATTATAAATATTGTTAGAATACCATCAATCAATTTAAAATAGAAGGTAAGGGTTAATTTTTACAATCTATTTATTATCCGAGGTTGTTTATACGTGAGTATCTACAGGGACCTCTTTATCATCCACATCCATGTTTCATAAAAATGTACTTAAAAACATTTTTAATATTTACTATATTATTGTTTAAAGTCATTTATAACCTTTTTAAATTTTATACTTTTTTTAATGGAATATTTTCGTCACTTTCCAAATAAGGCACTTTATGACATTTTCGACAAATTGAGGCAAGAATTATGTTTCAACTTATATCATGGTTGTAGATATTTTCTTCCATTTTAACACCTTATAAACTTACCTTACAAGCTTAAAAAAGTATAGTAAAAATAAATATCTTATTTTATAATTATGTGAGTTTTAAATGATTTCAAAAAAAAGAGACATTTCTCTCAAATAAATTTGAATTCATCTCTGATAATATCCTTGGATAGATTTTACACTTTTTTGAAGTTGAATTATTATGATAATGTCATCTGTATTGTATTGATGGTTTTGTTTTATTTTTTTACTATGGATGTGTTATTTTTATTCCATTCGTGGTTTATAGTTAATGTATTAACATTTCTTATTCTTGTTTTAATAAGAATTTTTCTGATATGTTTCAGCATTTTCATATAAGGAATTCATTGGACATAGTAAGTGAGGGGTGAAGTCTATTATAGCTCTTTGATGAATATGTAGGTCTCATGAGACAAACTAGAGTCTTTAGAAAAGGCCTTGACATAATATTATTTTTATTCTTGCCACGAGGCATTGACTATGTGGTTATGATATCCGACATTATGCATTCCATCATTACGAAATTGGCTATTGATATTACATGTGATTATTCGACTAGTAGAATATCTATGTGAATAAATAAAATTCATTATTTGATTTATCTTTTCCATATTATGCTGAAATTAGTTTAAAAGGTTTGTTTTAGTATTATTCATTTCATTAAATGATTATACTTATTTATGATAGTTTCCAATATACTATTATACTTACTGAGCACCTGATCTCACCCCTTTCCATGTTTTATTTTTCCTATTATGCGAATAATTATATTATAAATGACCTACATGGGTAGTATAAGGGATATGAATGAGTTTAAAAGAGACAATATGTTGTCGTTTTTCATTACACAATTTAATGTAAAAATTATGTATGTATATAGTACTTACAAGGATACTATATATATTGGTCATTTGAGATTTGATACCTCATGATCATGCCAATGTTTATTATTATTTCACCGACTGTGGGAAACATGGGTCAGTGCGTTACATCCTAGGTTTTTGATTGTGTCAAAAATATCAACCTTTTTGAATTTTAGAGTTTGGTGTAATGCCAACATTCTTCTTGATACTCGGAACTTAATTATAGTGTTTTTTTGACCCATGGACATTTTTAGATTGTGATTAAGGATCAAAATGTTTATTAGGGTTTTAGGTGAGTTTTGGATGAGGCAGGGCCTGAAAAATTAGCTTTGTGAAATCACACACAGAGGAATATAGTTCATACAAACCGGATAGCCTCCAAATAGTAATTTTGCAACCATCCTGTTTAACAACACATAGTTCAATGATGTTTTTAGTAGGGGTAACATGATCGTGAGAGACCACTACAATTTTATTAGATCTAATTAACAAGTTGTATTCATGGTTTTGAAAACTTGGCTCCAAATCATTCACAGTGTGACACTTCAATAGTGGGTACCATACAGTTAGTTTTTAGTTATCCAAACATGAAGCCAACCATTCATGCCATTTAAATGGGTGAAATTATGAAATTAACCTCCCTCTATTTATATTTTTATTCCTCATTATCCCTCTTCAATTAAACAATAAGGGGTTCTTCTCCAATTCTTTTTTGCCTAAGCTTTGAGCCTTCTCCTATGACCGGACTCTGATCTTTGATCTGTTGGTGGTTGTAAGTTCATCTTGATAATACATTTAATCAACTATCTTCTTTTTTTCATTTATATTACCATATAAAACTCTAAATTCATGGGATAATATTTCCCTATTTTCAAGGATTCTATCTAGAAAATCGTTTTCTCTAAACTATTATCATGTTAGAGGCCAATATTAGACAGTAATGTGACTACCTGTATAAGGTAGGTGATGCATAACTCTTTCTTTCATTTTGTGATTATTTTTGCGGTGAATTAATTTATTTTATGCGGTTTTCATAAGTGAGCCCATAATTAATTAAATTCCTCCTTATTAAATTTTTCAAATGATGACATGAGATACTTATGGGCATTATTTGGATTCCCCTAAAAATTATAAATATGGTTAAGGGGACTAGAACAACCTAGAATGTTTAGTTTGGGTGTGTTTATTAAATTATAAATAATTTTTTATACTAAATGAACGAGTTCTATGTTAATTTGGAGGGCTTAGACTATGGACTGAGGTGATGTCGACCACCTTGAGTGAGGAAACATAGTTTACAAGGTTGGGAATGGCCTAGGTTGCTTGGGATGATGTTCATCATCAATTTGAGGTATCATGACCAGAGCCATTTACACATTTTGTTACATGATTTTACGAATAAATATCAATTAATTAAATACCAAGGATAGAAAAATCCACTATCTTTGGAAGTCTACATACATTATTAAAAAAATGAAAACATAATAACACATCATTTATTAATCTCCACAATGAGATCCATCTTTATTTAATCAATTATAATTACATAATTTAATATAGGGAATACATAGAAACAAATGAACATACTATAAATCCTAGTAAGGGAATAATCATGGAATAATAGTAAAACACATTAGTCAGAAAGCATAACATTATATCATAAAAGGATTGGAACATGAATTAAAATTTAGATTCATATCATAAAAAAATAAAATCATATGATCGTGTAAATATCGGAATGTGTATGAAATAAATTATATGACCTAAATATGAGTCTAGGATAACTACCTTGGTGGTATAATATGGTGGACAAAGTCACAAAATGAATTAGGTTTACTACCAAATCCCATACATAATATATCATGAGACAAAACCCTCCCTAATGTATTAGAGCACTACCTCGGTGGACCCATCATAACATTTACATGAAATTTTTTGGCACATAATGAAATTAAACATAAGGAATAATTATAAGGGTTACCCATAGAAAGAGATGGGTTTCATATTCATGTCATAAAGCATAAGAAAATGGTATATCATAATGGTATCCACGAAAGAAGGTATTAATCATTTTTTTAACAATAGTATGTTTAAAATAAAAACATATGACTAGTAATTATGTCTAAATAATGTTAATTCATTAAAAATACTATTTATGATTATTTATAAATTAACCACTATAGTTTTGTTTAAGGGAAACAATTAATGAGTCTTTAATGAGGAAAATGAAATAATTGTTTGTATAAAACCATAAATTTACTAAATAAATTTAACATAATAAAACTATATATTATTAAAAAATATTGGTGCCTTAAACTAATTTACATAATGTACTTTGAATCAATAAGAAACAAAGATGTTCACATTAATCAGGTATTATTATGGAGAGGAATTGAAATGAGACCCTTTTAAAATATGTTTTTCTTGATCATTGAATGATGAATTTATATATATATATATATAAACCTTTGTATCATATAAAATATATATATATGAGATCTATATTCGATTAATGAATAAATAAAATAAGGTAATGAGAGGGAAAGTGTAACCCAATTGAAAAATGGAGGTTCCAAGAGATCACTCACCTTATGTCTGAATGTATTCAGAAAATGTACTTAATCACCTCAATAATAAAATTATATCAATTAGTCATTTAATTAAAAAAAGATTACACATTTATTTTATTTATTTTAATTTTATTAAGTTCATTTATATCCATTTTTATGAGTTATAAGGATTAATTTCATAGTTCATAGGGCATTCATTTCATGGTTTCGTGGTCGATTCATTTGTGTATATTTATCGATGTTCATGTTAAATGGGAATAGTACTCAAAAGTGAAATAATAAGGTATTTATGAACCCAAATATGTTTAAATAATTCCATATATTACTTTTTTATGAATATGAATCAATTTATAAAACATTAATGGTAAATGTTTAGTTTTTTGGCGATTTTTCTGACTATCATGAATTAGTATAATTTTATTTAATATTTTATCTATATATTAGTTCCAAAACATGATATAAGTTATAATATAAATATTAAAATTTAAATGAATCATAATAATTTTTCTATACCTAACAATGAAAGTTGTAATGGAAAACAAAAACAAATCATCCAGGAAGGTGGTGAATCGATATATTACAAATTTTGTTTTTCATTTTTATACTAAAAGTAGAAGAGACTGGATTTTATAATGGATAGTACATTGACAAAAAAACATTCTAGTATATATATGATACCAGATTTATCATTATAAATTGTATAGGGGTGCTGATAAGGTAGGAGAAATAAATAATTTTATAGAGAAAGATGGGTGATTTTACCTCTTTAATGTCTTCTCCTTGAGAACCTACTAAACGAACTTGGAATAGATCTTTTAGTGAGACTAAAAAATTAAAGACATGGAGATGAGGCTCGAGAAGGGAAATGGGTCAAATTTTTTCCATATCCAAAACTTATATGTTTTGAGGAGATAGTGTGGTGTGGGGTGGTATCGATTAAAGGCAGATAGGGATTCTTTTTATTAGTATATTAAATAATTTCATTTTTTGTTTGATGACATCATACAGTACTGGTTATTGTGACTCTATAAAGAAGAAATGGAAATTGAGTTCTAACTAATAGTGGTAAAGTATTCTATAACTATAAAATTCTTGTTATGGCTTATAATTATATTTTCCATAAATTAATGTATTTCACTTTCATCAAAAAATTTACAATTTTATAAAATTACCAAAATTATATCCCACAATTTTTTTGATGTGAAGATTTCAAAAATGGAATCCATTTTTTGAAAATAATTTGCTACATATGAAAAATGAAATTTTTAAACAAACTCTTCATTTATTAGAAAAATAAAAATATCAATATTATAATAGATTTTATGGACGTTTTTAGAATTACTTATTGTCTCATAAAATTATGTTATGCTTATAAATTACATAATATAAATTTATGATTGAATTTTATGTAAAAAAAATTCTGTTAAATCATTATATTTATTATGTTTGATTAAAACATTTTTGTTTTGTAAAAATACAAACAATTAATTTATAAATTTTAAAACATTAATTTACCTATACACAGATATAAATATATCATATTTTCAATCTATAAGATACCTAAATATTATTTTACATTTCCATGGGGAGATATTACTATTCTATTAGTCATATTACTATTCCCTATGGTCAGATTACTATTAAAATAATCATGTTACTAGTTCAAATGTATAATTACTATTCCAATAACCAGATTTATTATGATCATATGGATGTATTACATACTATAAATACCTCTTATAACATTCATTATTCATTAAATTATATATTCTCTCATGTTTTTTTACACATTTACCTTCAAACTGAATTTTTTACTATAAACATTATGTTTTATTTTTACATATTTGTTTGTGTGTCCAGTCATTCTGTTGGATCAAGTAGACCCAAATTATTCTTTAATTAATCTCTTGTTTTCTATTTGTTGTACCACTATAATATTAGTAATTTTTATTATCCTATTTTCTAAATTATATATCATTATTCATTTATGAGAATAGTTTTTCTTTTTTGTATATGTGATAACTATGGTTTATAATATATGACATAATTATAATAAGGTAAATTCAATTAATAAAATTTTAGGTTGTTACATTCTTCCCACATTAAGAAATTTCACTATTGAATTGTTTTTACATACTAAGGATAAAAAAGGTACAGTATGTCTCCCATTTATCTCTCCCTCTGTTTATCATGTCACATATTATACTTATTTTTTCTCCTGGGATGATTGAAAAGGTTGGTCATCTTATTGTGTATAACATTATCTCTATGGATCCAATATCTTCACTAGATTATCCTCCTAAGAGAGATAATTTTCCCAGTGTACCACCTTTGAATTCTGTACATGTGTGGGATCAAGAATGTACTTCATCAATAGGGATATATGGAATACATCAGGTACTAGAGATATAGTTAGTGGAAGTACTTGTGTATAAGTCATAGCTCGAATGCGATCAAGAATATCGAAGGGGGAGATGTATATGGGAAATAACTTTCCCTTCTTCCAAAATCTCAAGACGTTAATCTCGATAGATATTTTGAGTAATACTATGTTTCATAACTCAATCTCTATATCCCATCAATTATTGTTCTACGAGCTCTTCTATCGAATTTGTCTTGCAATGATGTATTCCTGAATGGTTTCCACCATTTCTATAATTTCCATGGAAATTTCCAGTCCCAACAGCTTATGTTCATTGAAAACATTCCAAAATTTAGTCATTCTAAATGTATTTCCATAAAAGGAATCATATGGTTCCATTTTGAATTGTTATTTGAAATTTTTTTTGTAATAAAAATTGACCAAAGGAAGATGTTGGTACCATCCTCCATTAATGTATTTAAATAATTTTCTCAACATGTCTTCCAGTGTTTGGATTGTCTTCTCAAAATGGATATCAGTCTATTAGGGATAATCCATATTGATGATTATCTTAGTGTTTACGTAATGTTGGATACTTTTCCAAAATAAAGTGGATAGTATCAGATCTCGATCAGATAGAATTGATAACGATACTCCATATAGCTTTACCACTTCTCTGATTTATATATGTGTAATGAGATTGATTAATAAGTTCACTATTATTATGATAAAGTCATAAATAATTGTCATAAGTTCCATAAAAACTAATTTTTAAAATATTTTATTTGGATTTATTTTGAAGAACGGTGAAAAATTACATAGTAATGTCTTCCCATTTAAATGAAGTTATGGTTAATGGTTGCACCATCCCCTTATAATTTTGTCTTTAATCATTCACTTTCTCGAATACAAATAACTTTTATGTTTATTAATTGATATCCGTATTCATATTATCCCACTAATAGTGCTCTCATAGATCTATCACTTTCTCGAATACCAAGAAATTTTATGTTTATTAATTGATCTCCTTATTCATATTATTCCACTAATAGTTCTCTCATAGATCTATCGATACATATTCATGCTCTACGGGTGGATGGAGAAGGATGGCATTTGTGCATCATGGAAAATCTCTATCTTTATCTAATGATTTTAGGGTACACATAGTCATGTCCCAAATAAAACGACCTCTTCCCGATCAATTTTAAAATCCTGGGAATACCCATGTATGATAGATTCTACCTTCTGAATTTTCACATCATTAATTTGAGTATCCATTAGGTTCCCTTTAAGGGATGATTGAGAAATAATTTGATAATGGAATGCTTATTATTCTTACCTAATGGTTCTCATTTATATCCTTTGTTTGTCTAATTAGATTCTATATATCTCAATTTTGATCATTAATAATGATGAATGATCCTTTCTACTTAAAGAGTCTTCCACTTTATTTTATTTACCACGACAGTAGTGGATTGATCCGTCATAATCATTAGAGAGATATAACCTTCATTTATATATAATATTAAGATAACTATAGGATAATATATATTTTAAGATCTTGTGATAATAATTTTTCTTACATTTCTCCCCATATATATAATTCAACCAGTTTTCCATGTAAATATCAAATCAGCTAACTCTACATCATTCATGGGATTGTTTTTTTCATTAAATTTCAACTACCTTTAGACGTAGGCTCTTACATTATCATTTTTCATCAATAAAAACATAATCCATTATTCGATGAATATTTATATTCCATAAAGAGTTCCCAACTTTTAGGTAGTTTAATTACTGGTGTGTTGATAATCCTCTTGTTTATAACTTTTATGTATAATTTATATTATATTTCCAAGGCAAACATTACTAGCCTCCACGTCAACATGATTTATGGAATTGAAAATCATGAGAAAATTATCACAAATCATCGGTAATAATTAGTTAGACCAAGGGAAATATAGTTCTACATTATAGATGTTTCCTCAGACCATTCATTGATTGCCTTTTTTTATAAGGGTCTAAAAATATCCATTTTTTGTCATAAAATTCCCTAATAAAGATACAAAAACCATCTTGAACTGACATTTACTCTATATTTCATATAGTTTATCCCTTCATAAATAATTTAGCATAATATTCAAATTCTCCTCATGATCCTCCTTCCTATTAAATTTTATCATAATATCATCTACAAAGACAAACAAAAATTTAATAATGTTATATTTATATAATATATTCATTAATTCCATGAAAATTGAGGACTCATTAGTGTTTCCGATGGTAATTAATGTGAACTAATAGTTTCCATATCTCATTCAAAAGTATGTAATGAGAATATATTCTTTCGTCACTTTTAATTGTTGATATTCTGACCAAATATTGATATTACAGAAATACATGACACCATGTAGTTGATTGAAAAATACAATTATCCCTGGAAGAAGATACTTGTTCTTTATCAGGATTGTATGGAGATCACAATAATCAATGTAGAGGAACATTGATCCATCCTTCTTGTTGAAGAGTAGGATTTGGGTAGCCCACAGTGAATCACTCAAAAGTATGAAACCCTGATCTAGATACTCTTGTAACCACTTCTTCAATTCGTCAAATTCAATGGTGGCCATTAAATAAGGGGTCCATGATATGTGAATAGATCCAATTATAAGTTCAATGGAGAACTCAACTTCATGATCAAGTGGGAGACCAAAAAATTATGTATGGAACGCATCAGCATAGTCCCTCACAGTGGGAATGTCTTTTAACATGATTCTATACATTTTCTAAATCAGTTTAGATATATTTTTCCCAAAAAAATATTATCCAAAACGAATATAATGACTCTAATGTATATTCATCCTCCGGCACAAACTTATACTGATTCGGAGGATGCCCCAATATGTAAATATTAATATATTTATTACTACAATTGATATTGAATTTATATAATCAAATACTAACCTTTCCCAAAATACTGTCAAACAATACTAAAAGAAGTAAGATGATTTTATAAATGAGGTTTAGTTGAAAAAAATTTCCAGGGAGGTGTAATATAATTTATATGTAATAATTTTCCCATTCATTATGTTCCAAGATAACTCAACCACCATATTTTGAGCGGGTGTTTTAATAGTTATACTGAAATTGAATGATATGACAGAATGTCTAGAACTAGAATCAAATGGAAAATTATCTATCATTGAATGAATTTCTTGTGTATATATCGACACATCATATTGTGGATCCACCTCTGAGTAGTAATAAAATACCCCCTTTATTTCTTCCTTGAAGGTTGATGTCATTAATTGTATCTAATAAATATTGAAATAGATAACTGTCTCAAATAATTTCAACATTCGTTAAAGTTGAAACATTGTACTATAGACTGTGTATTAAAATGAAAATTTCTTTATACTTTATCATTTTTGGTATTCTTCTAATCCATTCGACTATTAATATCATGGTGTCCCTATTTTCTGTATTGGAAACATATTTAGGTTCCCTTTAGGGAGTTACTAGGATGCTTTTTACCCCACATTATACACATGGGATGTTGATTTATTTTCCTCCATTGGATTTTTATATTGTTACTACAACATTAAACTCAATTTTAATCTTTTTATATTTGATCCCATGAGACCTCAGAGAGGCTTAAATTTCTATCTCAAACTTAAGGGAATAATGGAAAATCTCTTCATAGCTGTCTAAGTCTCAATTTTCTGATTCTTTTCATAGACTCAAGTTTTATCCTCTACAGAAGTGATCCAACTTTCATTCTATTGTAGTGAAAAAAACATAATTGAATTTTAAAATACCTGTATACATTTTATTTTTCACCCTTGTAGACTTATCTCTATTTTTCATTGGTATGAGAAACTCTCTCCCCATCATAAGATGGAGAGTTCAAGGGAAAATAAATATTGAAAAATATTTTCATGAATCCATCACATTCCATAAAATCAATTTCCATTATAGACTTTAGGTTTTCGATCAGGTTCCACTATTGATCTTTTTATGATAAAAATAGCATACCACCATCAAGACATTCTCTTCTTTTAAGAATTGGAGGATAGAGAATATATTCTCAATAGAGTTAATACATTGTTTTATGACGTGGGGACTAAAATATCGCATAAATATATGAGGAATTTTTAACATGAAATATTAAACAAAAAATTGTTCATTCTTAGGAAAAGGATGGATTTACACATGATTCGTGTAATTATTCATAAATTGAGCTTGTTACCCAGTATTGTATTGATGTTATAAGACATGTTCTCATAATATTTGAAATATCATTAGGGGGATCATCACATTACCTTCCGTATTGGTTGTCTATATGAGTGCTCCTATTTCCATCCATTAACAAAAAAAATAAATAGAAATTTTAGGGTATTTAATTTCTTGATAATGAGAATATAAAAATACAACTATAAACCAAATATTATAAAATTAAAATGGAAAAATAAATCCAATATTTTTATTCAATATGGTAAATTCTTGGTTATCCATGGTGATAAAATTATCTCTAGGGTTCTTACTAATGTTTTATAAACCAAATCCCCAAAAAACAAGACCACAATATTATTTCAAAAATAATAACCATATCCTTTTACACAGATGATTACATGGTTTTGAGTGTAATTATCTGCGATACACATACCAAGGATCAAAAAGTCTAGGGATTTGTAAAAATAGATATATAATTAAAAAACATGAAAATAGAATAAAACATAACATATTGATATCCATAATTATCTCCTAACATATTTGTATCTTCTAAAACTATATAAGATAACCTAGGGAATACATAAATAAAAAGGGATTTGCTAAAAATCCCAGTAAAGGAATAAGCATGGAAAAGATCTACATAAAACAAGTCTTAATGAAAAACATAATAAAATAAAAGGAATGTAACATGAATAAAAATTTACAGGGATATAATATAGACCTTGGCATCATATTATTATAGAAATAGAGGATTGTGGAAGCATCACATCAAATTAAATAAACATGAGTCAAGGGTAACTACAAAGACGAAATCACATGGTGGACAATGTCTAATAATGGATTAGGTTTACCCAAAAATGTAATACATAATGTTCAAGTGAAAAGAAATTACCCCATGCAATAGATATATATCTGGGAACATCGATAATAACAAGTACTATTATATGTTTCCAATATAATGAAATCAATAATAATGAATTATCGAAAGGGTTACCCATGGAAATAAATGGGTTTTATAATCATGTCATAAGGCATAAAAAAGGGTTTATAATAGTGATATCAATAAATAAAAGGATTAATTTTTTTGTACAATCATAAATTAAAAATAATAATAGATCATAAATAATAAGTTCAATCTGATTTGAATACATGAAATATAGTGTTTAGTAATAATTATAAATGAGAATATTTAGTGGGGTTTAAGGGAAAGGATTACAGATTCATTAAAGAAGCCAAGGGTATAATTTTATGTTTTAAAAAATTAAATTAAAATGTTTTCAATGATAATATTATATATTATATATTTTTTTATCAATATTTTTCATGGAGTGTACTTGAAAATAGGTAAGAAACTGAGATGTTCCCTTTAATCGGGATTTCTTATTAAGAAAAATTTGGAAGGGACCATTTTAAAACATGTATATCGTCATAAATTATAGATTATTTTACATATATACATAGGTTGAGAACATATATATACAATTGAGGAAAATTATATAACATGAATAAAAAATACATTGTGGTAAAGAGAGAGAAAGTGTACCCCAAAGAAAAAAATGGAGGTTCGGGGAGATCTCCTAAATTATGCATGAATTAATTCTGGACCTGAACGTAATGTTTTGGATAATTAAATTAGATCCTTTATTTAATTAATTCAGATCCAATTCCACATATATTTAATTTTTTATAATTTTATTATATTCATTTATTTCCATTATTAGATTTATAAGGATTATATTTATCATTCTGGGAGCGTTTGTTTCATGCTATCATGGTCAGTTCACTTATATATTTATTAATATTCTTTTAAAATGGAAATAATACACTATAAGTGAAATTATATGGTATTTATAAAAATAAATAAGTTTAAAAGGTCTCATATATCATTATTTTTTATGTTATGAGGATGATAGATTTGATAAAATGTTAATGATAATTGTTTAGTCTCTTTTCATGGTTTTTATAAAATTCACAAATTAGTTTCAATTAATATAAAATTATGACTATATATTTGTTTCAAAAAATTAAATAAGTTATTATATATATTAAGATCGTATTTTACCATAATAATGGTTTCATGACCATCATTGAAGGTGGTAATGGTATATTAAAACTTGTCATCCACGATGGCGATGAGTGGATATATTACGAATGATGTTTTTTTACGATAAAAGGAGAAGATAAGGGATTTTATGATGGGTATTCCATTAAAAGAATAATATTATAGTATATATATGATACTTTAGTCATCATTTAACTTTGGATATGGGTGAGGATAAGAAATAAGATAGATTTAATTTAAAATATATTGACGGAGGATTCAAACTCTCGAATGTCGTCTCCTTGAGAACCTTTCTAAGGAGCATTAAATTGGTAATTTTGTTGGAATAGAAACACAAGGAAGTGGTTAAAAGGCTAGGGAAGGGAATTTTTAAGAATATTAAAAAAGTCCAAATCTTAGATGGAGTTAGGAGAAAGGTTGGTGAGGGGTGTTTTTTATAAGGGGATGGGAGGGTTGCTTTTTTATTATTATATTAATTTTTTTATTATTTTGGATACATACATTCCATATTAATGATTCCTGTGACTATGTAATGAAAATAGTTCAATTGATTGAAACTAATTGGTTCTCGAATTATGATTCAATAAAAATTTCATGTATTTTTATTATAATACTAAATCGCATAAGTTTCTATATTACACTATTGACCAAAAGATTTACTGTTTTTGAAAAATCTCTAAAAAATCACCCTTTAAATTTTAATAAAATTGAAATTCCAAAATTGTAATCTATTTTCTGAAATTTTTTCTCTAAATATTAGAAATTTAATTTTTAAATAATATTAAAATTTATTCAAAAATTAATGATTTTAATATTATAATCTATTTTATTTCTCATTGTAAAATTACTTATAGTCTAAAAAAATATCTTATCATTATAATAAAAATTAATATTAATGTATGAATATATTTTTAGCAAAGATGTTTTTAAATAATTATATTTATTATAAATTTGTGATTTAAAAATACGTTTTATAAAAATACCAACACTTATATATTATTTATAAAACATTTATTTCCATGTACCATCATATAAATATATAATATTTTAATTTGATATGATACCTAAATATGATTTTACATTTTCATAGGTGACATTATTATTATAGTAGTAATATTACTATTCATAATGTTAATATTACTATTTAACTATTATGTCACTATTCTATTGGATAGATTACTCTTAACATTTGTAATTCTTATTCATTTAGTTGATGAATAATTTATTATTTTTCATTTATGGGAATGATGTTTTGTTGGTTTCTCTATGTGATGTATGATGTTTATACTATATGACATAATTATTACATTTTAAATTCCATTCATAAATATCTAGATCGTTACATGATATGGCATGGTCATTAGATTGAGGAAAAGAGGTCCTTGGGATGTGGGAATGGTCCATGTTACTTGAGATGGTGTATACCATAGAGATTTAGTGATATAGTCGCTAGGGAACGAGGTTTTAAATGATGTGGCTGAAGTTTTTTTTAATTCCTCTCACCATTTTTTTACATGCACAAAACTGGAGTTATGGATGCACACACATGACTCACATGAGGTGGTTCTCACAACTCATAGTTGGTAGAGAGCCCTATAGACTATGCGACATTGTCGATGATGCTGACCAAAAAATGAAGTGGTGGGTTCTCACTATCAAAATAAACATGGATAATTATGGAATAACAGTTGATAGGGATGATACCATGAATTTGGGGATGATTATTTCCATGCTAATTGAGTCTATTGGTCAAGGATATCAACATGAAGGATATTATGATGCATCGGGACACCAACTATTAAGCATACGATAATTATTTATTGGAGGAAAAATATCTCAATAACTTAGGACATTATGTTTTGAGCTGATAGTAATTTTCTAAGATGATGTCTAAGGAACAAGGGACATGTTTGGTCCTGCCATTCGTAGGCCGAATCTGAGATTGATGGAATGCGGTTTTAGGTTATGTATTTGTAGGTGAAACTTGAGGGTTCACCTGGATTTTTCATCAGACGATTCCTTGGGTGAAAATAGAGGATCCTCATAATTGAATTCATATATATATATATGTGTGTGTGTGTGTGTGTGTGTGTGTGTATAGGTGATATATACTCTATATGTAACTAGGGGAATGTATTCACTAATTACTAGTGACGTTCGAATTAGGTGGTCGCTTCCATATCACTGCTGAGCATAAGGGCAGCATGTTATTTATTTAAATGTAAATGTGGTGACTTTTTATTATGTTTACCGTACACCTACATTATCATTAATGTAATATATACATGAATTGGTGTAAGCCTACATAGATGTATTCTCACACACAACCTGGGCCCCTCAGGATGCATGTAGGAATTATTATTTTGTGATCAGGTAAGGATTTAGGCTCTGGTGTCGGACCATAGTGATCATGTGTTACTACATAGCATGTGATAGATGATATATGAACTATGATGGATCTTTTTCCTCATATGGAGTATAATTTTGAGTTCTATCATGACTTTATATTTATGTAATGATATGATCATCCCTAGTTGATCCACATGTTAAATGTTTTTTATGACCTTCTATGATATTATTTGTCTAGAAATTTAATTTTTCCTTTGGTCATGTTTTTTCATTTAAATTTTATGATTATTCTTCACTATATTTCATGTGTTTCTATTGGTGTATTTTTTTAGTGGATTACACTATTATATATACATACAATTATTATTATTTCTATATGAGGGCATAGTCTCTCCACTACCACCTTTTTACACACTTTATTCTAGTCTGTATCCTTTGGCACACTGGGAGGTAGACTTAATGCTCAATGGTCCACCAAAATGTAACATAGTTTAAACTGGAATTCGGTTCAGGGAATTGAAAATGGAATTAGATAAGGTTCTTGATGGAATTTCTTGGAAACATAATAATATCTAGCTATTAAATGATAATTGTGGTTGGTGGGTTACAAATGACATCAATTTATTTCTATTCTTTTAGGCTTACTATTTATACTATAGTTGGCCAATGATCACGATATTTTTAGAAATAGGAATATAGATCATGTTTGGGTGCCTAAATTCTCATGAATGGTGGGTAATATGAGTATCCAGTTGTGTGAAGGGGATTCTCTATAGTTTTATTTTACAGTTTCTTTGATTTCTACCTCGGGTGGCACACTTGGTAATGATGGTTATCTGGTATACAGATTTGGAACCTTGTCCTGGTATAAAAAGGGAGGTATAATTATTCATATTCATAGAGACTTAGGATCATATGATATATGTTATCATTTTGACTTTCATTTAAAACATGGATTGAATTAAGAGGGGTTTGGCTGTTTTAAGTGTCAACAAAGATGCTGAATTGTATTTTCGTATATAGTATAATTTTGTGGAATTCTACATAGCCATCTAAGGAATATGGTTCCAATGAGATCTGTATGTGATAATACATAATGTTATATGCATGTGATATGTGGTCCTATCCATGATAAGGGTAAGCCAGTATGATGATATAGGGTGGGTTATTTAATGAGCCAAAAAAATCAAAATAGTTTTTTTCTGGTATAACCTCTTTTGTGGTATTCCACTCAACTACCTTGGATGTATATATGATATGTGATACATGACCCTATTATGGGAAGGAAAGGTACTATGAGGCTGGATTTAATATTATTCTTGACACCAATGTGGGTAGAAAGGGTGCCATGTGGATATGTTATACTTGCTATGTGGCCTAGATACGAGTAGTTAAGGGTGGCTTGGTCCCGAATGTCTTATGAAAGTGTATGGTATGGGACTATAAGTGTGCTAAGAGGTGATACCTTTTATAGATTTCCCTATTTTATATATATATATATATATACTGTCATGGATTGTTTACCATGATTATTGGTATTCAATTTTATGCCACCTAAATAGATTCTAGTGCAGTGTTAGGAGGGTGGTTATGTGGAGTTGTATAAGTGTGCATGAGATGATATCCTCGAGGGTAGGGATAAGACCCAAGATGGTCTAAATGATCATGAACTATAGGTACCTGATCCGATATGAGGAAGGAAACCATCAATGGATTATTTTTGGCACATGGATGGATTATAAGATCTGGTAAAGCCTAGTTTGAGTTATATTGGGCATCAATAGGAGAGCGTAAGGAGAAAATCCGTATATGGAATGCTTAACTTGTGAGATCCAGTCTTAACACCCAATAATTTTTTTAGAGAGGGTAGACACCATGAAGATGAGAACTGGATCTATTCAATACAAAATATCTTTGACTATCTTGAGGCACCCCTAGGATAGTGAGTGAATATGGAAACCTACATGATGAGAGGATCAAGAAATTGTTGGCCTCACGTATATTTATAGGATAGAAGACATGATGGTCCAAATTGGAATTATTTTGAGGCCATGTTCATCAATAAATTCTTCACATAGAGGTTAAGGGAAGATATGGACTATGTGTTAATGATTATATAGTATGGGGAGACATATTTCATGGATGATGTGTTGAATTTTAGTGAAATGTCTCATTTTTTAACTATTATATTGAGAAATATTATCGCTCAGGTGAGGTTACTTGAGGATGGTCTTTGGCATTCCATCATTTTAAAAGTGAATATTTTTAAGATGACTTCATATCAAAGGTCATAAATCAGGTTAGAATAGCTGAGGGAAAATGAAGGACCCATCATATCTGAGATGGGTGATGACATCAGGTGAGATGGGCGGTGATGCACCAAGTATCAGGAAGTGGGGCCGTGAAGAGTCTCATTAGGAATGTTATGAAATATATTTATATATACAAACAAGGAGTATGTCATTAACAGTATGAGTTTTATGTGGGTAGCTTGGGAATGTTTATTACTATTGTGAATGGTTTCCAATGGAGTGTTGGGCGTGCGACTATATGGTCCATCTAGAGAGGATCTATAGGATGCCTTTTTTGAATGTTGAGAGTTAGGGATAATTCTAGAATCAAGGATTAGAGATATGACCTAGATGATTAATAGGAGTATATAGCCATGATTTAGATGCACATGGAGTTCTTAGAAGAGAAATTGGGACCCGGACATTGGGTAAGTTGCAAGTAGCTGGTGTAGCTTCACAAGAAGGTCATGTCTTGAGTAGTCGATCTTCAGGATAGACACATGTTATTGAGATGCCAGAGTTATAGAAGGACATGGAGTCGATTAAATTTAGAGTTAAAATGTAAGAATAAATGTGTTTTATGTTTTTTAGCATACCTAGTAGTTTTTTCAGGTGGTGTACAAGAATTTTTTTGGAACTAACCATAGACTGGTTAGTAGGTTTGCATCAATTATGATGCCTGGCATATATATGAGGTGTGTTGGAATTGGAAACAATAATGGGAATCAATGTGATGTAGGTTATACTTGAGGTGTCTAGACACATCGGCATCGATACGATGAATATTCTATATGAGGTGTGTACAACTTCATGAATTTGAAAGGAATGAATATTTATATGGTCATAAGTCTTTCAAAATTTCATGATTTTGGGTCCAGAAGCGATAGGGTTGGTAACTCCAAATGTGGAGAGAACATTGAGTGATTTTTACCTTGGAATTAATAACCATGGTAAACCAGGTTGGTGTAAATTAGATGGGTATTATTTGTACCATATTTGTTTAATGATTTATTGATTGGGGGGTTATGTTATAGTGGGAGACTATAACATCCTAGGGTTTTAGACATTCCAAAAATCCTCATACTTTTTGAATTTTTGAGTTTGGTGGGAGTGACAACATTTTATTGATCCTCATAACATTATTTTGAGATTTTTATTGACCAAAATCCAGGTTTTTATATTTTTTTTAATTATCATATTGTTTCTTGTGGTTTTTTGTGAGTTTCTGGTGCAGCGGGTTTGGGAAAGTCAGTTTTAGGAAAGTATAGATAGAGGCACACCGATTAGACAAACCATGTAGCTTCCCAATAATAATTGTGTTATCCTCTAGTAGAACTATTCATAGTTTAAAAGACAATATATGAGGAGGTTCATGAATGTGTAAGATGTATAAAATTTTCAATAGATGGATTTTAACAGTATGTACATGGTTTTGAAAACCGTGTGCCCAACTACTCATAGTGCGGTTCTTGGAATGTGGGGACCAAATAGTATGAACATAGTTTTATAAACATTTCATCCCATTAAAATGGGTAAAATTAGGAACCTATCATTCCTATATTTATCATTTTCTTCATTATTCTCCCTTTTATCTAGAACAATAGGGGGTAATACAACAATTCTCTCATACCTAGGCCTTGTACCTTCTTCTCTAATCGAGATCTGATCTTTGATCTATTAGTGGTTAATGATTCTTATTTAATTGAAATTCAACCCACAATCTTGTTTTTTTTGTTTAACTCCATGTGCAGAATGATAAATCCATGTGTGATCATTTCCATTATTTTCTATGTTTCCATCTAAATTGTTATTTTCGTCACTTTCAGATCTAGTAAAAGTCTAATATCATTCGAGCGAGTTCGTAATAGTATACGGTAGGTGGTTCCATGTTATCTCTTTAATTTTATGAGTGCTTCAAGGAATAATTATAATAATACATGTAGGTTGTCCGATTGATACCCCAATTAATTAAATACATTCTTATTAAAATTTTCAAAAGATGAGTTGATATTTTTATGGGAATACTATTAAATTCATGAAAAATGATCAAGCTGGGTAAGGGGCTAGGAACAACATGTATATTTTAGGTCAAGTGTTTTTATTATATTATATTTGTTTATATTGAATGCATGAGTTCCATGGGAATATAGAAGACATGTCTTGAGGATTGATGTTATGTTGATTACCTGTACAATAGAGACATAGATTCTCTGGTTGGGTATGACCCATGTTACATTGGGTAATGTGAATCACCTGGTAAAGACATCATGGTGACCAGAATAAGGTGGGGATGTTATTAATATGTGGAATGGTCTGAGTAACTGAATATTGTGTTAACCATCAATATTTAGAAACACAAAAAATTGGTGAATATGGTTCAAGATGATGTGTATTAGGATTTTTGGTGACTTACACTCAACTTTTGTGGGCCAAAATATCATTAGAGACATGTGTAAATAGATTGGATTCATACGAGATGTTGTTGACCACTCGTTATTGGTGGAGCCCAGTAGACTATGAATATTACGTGATGGTGGTGAACATAATATGTAAAGGGGGTGATCATCGTAGAAATGAACATGGATTGTAATGGACCATTGATTGAAGGTGATGAGACCATCAGGTGGGGACTAAGGCTTATTGGAATACTTGGGTCCATTTGTATAGGATATCGAGATGATGAATATATTCATTCTATGAGATGTCATCTTTTGAGATTACAATGGTTATTTATTAGAGGATAGATATATATATGTACTTTAGGACGTCAGGATTTGAGATGATGATGGCATTCTATGATGAGGTCTAAGGGACCAAGGATATGTTTTAGTGTGAAGTTTGGAAACAAGTTTTGATATTGATGGCATGAGGTTTCGGGTTTTGTGTTTATGGGTTGAAATTTAAGGTTCACTTAGATGTTTTTAATCATTGGATTCCATCGGAATAAATCCACGGATACTCACCACTTAGTCATATATAAGCAGATTGGTGTGGTATTAAATATATAAATGGCGGCATGTATTTACTGATAACCGACGATGGCTGAAGGAGGTGATCACATACATGTGGTTGTTTATCATTAGGGAAACTTGATAATTATTTAAATTTACTGGTGGTGCCTTTTATTATTTTTATTATAGACCTACAATATCATGGATATATGAATGGAACACATTGGTGATATCCTATAGATATTTATTATCACACCATACACGATCTGTTCGAGATGCATGTATACATTATTCTTTTGATATTAGGTAGGAATTAAATATTAGGAGCTCGAACGTGGTGATTTTGTCTTACTAATTAGCTTTGGATCAATGAAATATTGACCATGGAAGATCATTTTCATCAGGTAGATTTTACCTTTGAGTTCAAGTTTGAATTACTTTGTATATACTAATATGTTAGGCCATGGGAGAACCACTTGTTTATATTTTTCTTACCTGTTATTATATCATTTTTCTTTAAATGGTATTTATTCCTTTAGGAATGATTATGATATTTCTCCTCTTGATTATTCTAATTCTCAATTTCATGTGTTGCATCCAATGAGTTTGTTTAGTTTCATCTATTATTATATATATAGACCATTTTTATTATCACAACATGAGGGTATAGTCTCCACACTATATCTTTTGTAATCCCTTTCTCATATTCGACACCATTTAGCCTATAGGGAGGCATGAAAAAGGCTGTGTGGAAAATCGATCAAGGGCACAATTTAAAGGGGAATATAGGTAAGGGTTCTATATTTTTACATATTTTAAAATTTTTTTAAAAATGATTTTCTTAATATTTTCTAAATTGGAAAATTTTATTATTTATTTCAAAACATTTTAAAAAATGATTATTGTTAATGTTTAAAATAAAAATGAATTTTCATGATATCATGACCATTATTTTCAATGAATCATGATCTATATTTCTCCAAGGTTATTTTCAATGAAATATACATTCACAAAATTTAAGTAATTTTTAGTGTTTTAAATGTTATTTTAAAATAAAAATAGGTATTATCCTCAAGAATGTATTATATGGTATTATAATTGTATTTCCAATCATCAACACCAAAAACACTTGATTCTATATATGATCCACTTGTGATATTTTGGTTTTTTACCATATTAATTGTTTCTCTAGATAGATATTTAATTTTTAAAGGATATATTATTGTAAATCATTTAGTTTCCAAAGGTTTATCATGTTTTGAAATAAATAATTGATGTTTCTATATTTTTTATGATTACATGAATAATTCATATACATTTTTATGTTATGGTTCTTGGGAATTTCTTATAATGATCTATAGATCCATTATAAACCAAGGATGTTTGGTTCTGTTAGAAACCATGGATGGGTGGTTACGTTATATCCAAGCATTGGTGGGTACATAATATCCCCCTAATTCATGGAATATGCAAGTCGACCGCATAGTTATTCTATTGTTAGGTGTGATGGTGAGAGTGATATGGGAATGAATTATCAAGATACATAAACATTTTATCTATTCTTGTTATGGGTTTTAAGAAAATATTATGATTTCTTAGGGCAATCCAATGATTTTATTTTTAATGAAAAGTACATTCCACTTATAATGGTTGGAATGATATGTGTCTCTAATGATTCCTCGATCGACATTGAAATCACATGGATCACGATTCTTGATTCCAATGACTCTTTATATTGCTAAAAAATTATCCCATGTTTTATTATTAATGATCCAGGTAATGATAACTTTGTGATTCCTTATGATATAATCACGAACTATTATAATTCCATCATACCCTTATACTCATCTTACTCTCATGGGAGACAATCAATTTTATGTTCTTATGTTTACATTTTACAAGCATTTTAGCTCACCCTTATTATGTTTTATTTTCCCTAGATTATGAAAAATGATGAAAAAATGTTTTCTTTCATGAAATGCATAATATATATTGAATTTCTTCTGTGATGATGCTTATATTTATAAACCAGTGGTTTATGAATCTCTGTATTATATAATTTTTCATAATTCTCAAAAAATGTGAAGTTATATGTTCATTGAGTATATAAGTGATCTAACAATTCCATTTTGTTTTGTTAGGTTTTGAAGTTAAAAATTGTGTCACATTTATCAATATGAAATCAGAAAATGAATATTTTAGGTTTTTATCACTGGATTTGAGATTTTGGGTCTCGAGTATTTACATAGATGAATACCTTTGAGTTAAAAAGGGTATAGGTATTCGCAAAAAAAATGTTTACAATGAGATGACATGAGATAATTTCATCATCATAATTGGTGCAAGTAAATGATCAAAAATGGATTAACAAGATTTAAAGTGGTCTCCCATTACTTAAGCATATTAATTAATGTAATGGGATGTGTAAAAATACATTAAAAAAAGAAAAATCGAAAATCAAAATCCTTATTACAAAAAATGTTTTTTAATAAAGAGGAGGAATAAAATATCTTACCCTAAGAGCGTGATTCTAAAAGTATAGGATAATAATCTTAAGAGATATAAAACACCGAGGGAGGGATTTAGAGGGGTTTAGGTAGGGTAAAATCATAGTAAATGGGGTTTTAAGTGAAAATGAAATGTATTTTGTGTGGATATTTATATTAAAAGAGTGGTTAATTATTTATTATTTTCTATATATAGGCTAAATAATATATGTGATAAAATAATGAAAATCACTAACATTACCATGGTTTATGCCCATGTTTTATACCATAATATATGGGTTTTATATATTTTATTATTATATGAAGAAATCTAATTAACATAATATAATTGATTATGTGGATATGAGTCATTTTATTAAATAATTATTATTGAAACATTTAAATATAATAAAAGTTTTGTGTATTGGTCAATGGTTTGTAAAATTAACCAAATAACATCAAAATGGTAGTAGTTGAAATGGTAAATATAATATTGGTCATGGATTCCTTTAATATTATTTATTATGTAACCTTTGGGATATTATATTGTCAAAATACATTCCATATATTTGTATCATATTAAGGGTTTACAAAAAAAATTAAACTCTTACATGATAATTTTAAAAAATCAACGTGACGACTTTTTACATGACGATTTTAAAAATAATATTCATTATAATAAACTAATTTCTTGAATATGGTAATTAAAACTCATAAATAAAAATTCATATTGACATTAAAAATACTAGTTTTATAACACTAATAACTTTTAAAATGTTATAAAAATTTCCTTAGACAACATAAAATTATATAATAATATATTTTTTAAAAAAAATTAAAACAATTTAATATAAAAACATTTATTTCAAATTTATTAAACCTTTAAAAAATAATATTTTAATTGAAATTATATATTTCCCAAAAATATCAATTTAGTTTTTTCGTATCTAAATATTGTTCTTTTAAAACAAATTTTTTAACCATATATATAAATTAGTAATAAAAAGGTATAATTATAATCATTTTTTATTGAAAATAAATTAAATAATTTTTCATAAATGTATGATCTAGACCCTAAACCTATTATTACACCTTCATACACTATTAGTCTAATGTGTGTGATGGTGGTACATTCTTTTAATGTTTTAGAAAACATGATATGGGTGGGGATCATGATAAGCTTGAAATTATTCCTCAAATAGTTTTTCTCAAGTATTTATTTTTGAATCCTAGATTGAGAATGGATAATGTAATATCCTTGTTATGTGATCTCCCACAGATTCTATAATAATTGGTCTTTATATGGTACAATTTTATTAGTTGAGGCCATCACATCCTCCTTCCATTCCAATTTGATCTTATTATAGACAATAATATATAATAACAACAATGATCATTACATAATAACTGTATAATAATCATTTATAATATTGAATTATATTTTTTTATCAAATATAAAATATTTTATAACTATCCAAAATATAACATATAGCGCATGTGTTTTCTATAAAAGTATTATATTATATGATATTTATTCATTAAAAAGGGAGTTTATTTATAAATGATAAGTTCATTACATTCTCACCATTTCATAAATTTCAACATAAAAAATACATTTCATTCATTGAAATAGACGTTGGTACTACAGTTTCACCCCTGCGTTTGGTTATCCTATTTCATCCCCAAATTTTCAGTTCTACTATATTAATTTTATCAGGTATGTTATCTTGTTTCATATAGATTAGTCTCTTTGATCTAACATATTTTCCATGTTATCCTCATATGAAAATTCATTTTCCGAAGGTAACACCTGTAGATTTATTACATATGAGGGGTTTGGTATATACTTCTTCAAGAGGGGTACAGAAAACACAACTTGTACATATGATTGGTTTGGTACTGTTTTAGTCAAAAGGTCAATGTTTAGCTGATATCTAAGATCTCAAAGGGCCTAAACTATATTGGACAAAGTATTCCCTTATTCCCAAACCACATGGAGTTCATCAATATTCATATACAAAGAAACAATTTATCTATAACGTAAAACACCTTTCCTCATTGATTATTTCATGTATAAATTCTCCATTGGATTTTCACAAAGTTCATATGACTCTTAATGGTTTAGAATTCTCTATCATTATTTTTATAAGATCCGGTCCCATCAGTTTTAGATCCCCAATATTATTCCAACATATTAGAGTCTAACACCTCTTCTCATACACACCCTCATAAGGATCCATTTGAATTATAGAAAAAACATGTTGTTCTATGAGAACTCCTCTGGGAGAATGTGATGATCCCAGTATCCATGGAAATAAATTTAACAAGATATAATTATATAATATCATGTTTGGATGGTTCTACCATTATGTCTATTGATATTATAGTGATAATCAGTACCGATAAATAGCTCTATATCCAATTATGGATGAACACTTCTCCTAAACATTGAGGTAAACAGAAGGTGTCAATCAGATATAGTTTAGAGTCAAACTCCATAGAACCTTTCAACTTCTCTTCTATATATCATTATATGTGGCTAAATATAATAATCATCCTTGATATAAATGAAATGTTTAGACTTATTAAGGTGATCTAAAAATACAAAAATAATGATATTACATTAAGGTTTACAGAGGTTTCTATGAAGAAATCCATAGTTATGTTTTCAGATTTCAATACTAATATGAGCAGTGGAAACACCATACCCTTATGATTCTACCATTTAGCCTTAACATGTTAGAATATCAACAATTGAGATACAAATTTAGAAATATCCGACTTCATGTTATCCAACCATATGTTTTTCATCATATCTATATACGTATTAGTGATTCAAATGTGAATATAGAAGGATAGGAAATATGAATCATCTCAAAGGTCCCCCCTTTAGTCAATTTTTTGGGACACATATATGGGTTCCAACCATTATAAATAAATCGACAAAAATGTTGAATTCTAGAATATTCACTACCTTTTTTCATTTCTCCTCATTTCCTTTTTTTTTCTCCTATGTCCTCCCAGTGAATGTATGGTTGAGAATTTATTTGAGAATAATAAAATGTAGTGCTTTTAAATATTCTAATTTCCATGGTTTTATTTTTTTAGAAGATCTGATCTTAGTAATTATTCATTAAGGAAGGTTTTCTATGGTCCTCTTTACTTAGAGAGAATATTCCCCTCCAATGTCCTTACAAAGATGATAATGGATTGAAAAAAATAAACCTTGATTAATTTTACTCACCTTCATTGATGCGTACTAAGACCCATTATATGAATATATAAATGACGATTTTTGGCACCATATATATATATATTTGTCACACTTCTCCCCATAAAGATAATGACTTAAAATAATGAGTTCTAAGATTACTATATCCAATTCTAAATCAGTTTTCACGTCGTTCATCTCATAGATAATTAATTGGTGGGAGGAATATTTTATCACAATTTAATAATTCATGACTACACAACCCAATCCTTCTTTGGATTCATTTATATAGATCAAAAATCATTCCTCACTGGTGGTCTATGTGAGTATATGTTCGGTGTCTGGAAGCATCTTTATCTTGTTAATTCTCTCCTAAAATTCACTAATTTAGCTAAACATAACTCTCTTTTATGTTATCTTTGTTGTTGGTCATGGAAATCATGATAAGTTTGACAAAATTTAATTATAGTATGAATATAATTTAAACAAACTATGGATATACATCATATATGTTGGTACATGCCACCATTAATTTCTTTTGCCTTTAAAGGATCCATATATATCACTTTGGTGATGAAACTATTCTCTAGGAATGTTACATTCTCCATCCAAGACTTGCATTTACTATACGTCACAAATAAATTTTCAATCCACAAGGCCTTTTGTAATGAATTTAACTTCTCTGCATGTTCCTGGTAACATTATGAGGGTATTAGAATATAATCTATAAATACTACATAATATTTGATCAGTTAACCCAAAATAATCAATTAACAATGTCCAAAAATGTAAAAGGATATTTAGAAGGTCCAATTGAAATCATTATGAACTCGTAGTACCCAAAACTATTATAATATGATTTCTTGGGTATATTCTACTTATTTACTTTCAATTTATAATTTCTTATTCTAAAGATGCACCTTATCGAATTCTTGGGCTCCTCATAGTTGATCAAATAAAACATCAATAAATGAAATATGATACCCATTCATTAATTTTCTCTTAATAATCTCTTGATAATCAATGCACATGTTCATTGAACTATTCGTCTTCTTGATGAAATGGACTGGTTCACACAACATTGAAGTACTTTTTATTGTACACCCGTATCCAGATTCTATTATAATTACTTCTATTGATCTTTATGAAAAATAATTCCCATTAAATATGGAGTCATGGATATTACAAAATTACTAGTAACTACGGTATATGCTCATTCATCTTTTTTATGAAATAGACTGATTCTATTATAATATTGACATGTACTGTCGTTGAAGTCGGTCAAAGATTAAAATTTATATTCCTACTGACTATTGTACATGTGGAAAGTAGGGTTGAACCCATAGGGAAAGCTATTTGGAAACTAATCTTCTAAAAACATGGAAAAATCCTCTATTATCAGCAGCGGAGTGGTTTTTCTAAATATTTTTTATCTTTTAAAAAAAATGTTTTTATAAAATGTAAAGTAAAACACACATCTCTTGTAAATTTGTTCTACCTATATTGAAACAGAGGATAGCGGAAAATAAGATGTAACAAAGAAAATAAAATGTTGATAAAAGACAAATAGAAAAGAATGCACAGGGATTACTCTAGTCTACTGGTTTTAATTTTTTCTCCTAATAATTTAAAAGTAAAACATAGTACCACTACATATATGCGACTTTATTCCCTCACCAGAAATTAATTCACGGAAGTTGATTTTAAAAGAACAATAGTACAAACTCACCGTATGTACTGATGATTTTATTATGAGTCGATTACATAAAAGACGAATCCATAGTCAAACTCTCTGAATGATTACAGAGTTTTTAAAAATTTAGAGTTCGTGGTACGAAGCAAAAATGTGTGATTAGAGTTTATCTCTCTAATCAATTCTAATCATAGAAGACATTTTTAATGAAAAGGAAGAAAATGATCACCAGTTGATTAAGAACTCTCCCTGAACTAGAAAGTTAGCTAAATAATATATTGTTCATTATCACTATATTGAAAACTAATGTCATTCAAATATAGAGTAAGATATTTGAGAGAAAACAGAGGAAGAATACTACCTCTGCTCGCATCAATTACTACTACTCTTGTCCCTCAGAACTCCGAAGAGTGGCTCTCCGAGTAGTGCTCCAGATTCTCTACTCTACTACAAGACTGGTGTATATGTTGAATGAGTGAGTCTTTGTGCCCATACACTCTCTAATTATGCTTTTGTTCTGTTTAATATATCAACTATCAACTGCTACATGTCCCTGAACATTTTCCACCGACTTCAAAGTCTCTTCACATGTGCACTGCACACGTGCATTTTTTCACTACTGAGACATTGCGCTAGTTTTTCTCACATAACTAATTTCCGCTCAGTTAGTTGAATGCACCTGGACGCTTTCCTACATCTTAAATGAACATACAAAGTTAGAAAAGAAAAATAAATAAATGTGAATGCAAAGAATGAGAAATGCTTTTTTTAAAAGTTAAGGGTTATTTTTACTCAAAGAAAGTTAACAGAAGTTGATTGATAATTATTTAATTTTATATTATTTATGAAATTATTCACTTAATATTACTATGGTAAAACATAATTTAACTAAAAAGTTATTAATTAAATTATTTTATTAGTTATAGTTACTAAATTATTAATTTTATCGTTTTTAAGTAAGTTATTAAATTTTAACAATATAAGAAATTATGTAATAAAAATAACAAACAATTTAGATAGTATCAATAATTTAATTTTCATTATTATTATTACTTTTAAAGAAATTAAATTGTTCGATAAATTTATTATTTAGTTTATTTTAATTTTTTAATTATAATTAATACCTATGTTTTAAATATTTTTAAATTAATAAGTATATTTTATAGTTTATTTATAATAATTCTTAAATAATTATTTATACTATTAACAGTGAATTAGTTTATTATTAATTTAGTTTTATATTTTAAGTTATAATATATCTTTTTATTGATATTTGTTTTAAATGATAACCATTACAAAACATATTATATTCATTTCACTAACTAAAGTTAACATTAACATAAACTTTAATAATTTTTTTCTTTTTGTTTTAAATTACTTATATTGTTTAATTTTTTAAATTTAGTATTATTATTTTGTTTTGGTTATCTCATATTTCTCCTCCAAGTTTGGCGCAGAGTGGGAGGGTTTGTGTTTCTCGATTTTTTCTGTAGGAAGATGCAGCAGCCTCCTCTAATTTCCACAACCTCTACATATGAGAACCACCACGGCTCGGGCATAGCGGCTTCAGCTCCTTCGAACAGGGCAGCCGCTTCTTCGGCTCCACTGAATAGGGCATCCTCTTCTTCGGCTCCTCCAAGTGCAGGACAATAGCGGCACAATGGTTTCTCCAGTGTGTCTTTACCCAGTCTGGTGGTGGAAAGGCCCTTCCAGAAGAAGTGACGTCCTCTCATTTAGCTTCCACAGTGTCGCGACTTCAGCAGAGTGAAGCAGATCTCCCAACAGCATTGGCCTTCCCACAGTGCGGAAGCCTCCATCAGTGGCAGACAACAGCGAAAATGTTCTCTCCTCCTGTGCGTCTTCACCCAGTCAGGTGGTAGCGAGGCCCTTCTAGGAGAAGCAGAAACCTCTCCTTCTTCGGTTCGCAATGGAAAAACAACTTTGTGGACTCCACTGTGGCTTCACATCCAGTGGCTACCTCTTCCCATCCAAGATGGGTTTTATTTCCATATTTAGTGATAAGTTGTGAGTTAAGGTTGAATGGATAAATGGTAAGAGGAAATTAATGAGTAACGGTGTGGAATGGATATGGGTCGTAACAGTGAGGTAGCAACTGATAGAGGCAGGGGAAATGAGCGTCAACTGGTTACCAGTAGAAAACATGAGGGTTGGGGGTCACTGTTAGAAAAATAATGGTGAACGGTGGGAAGGAAGTAGCGGGACACTGGTATAAAACATGTAACAATGAGGTTGGGAAAAGAATAGTGAGAGGGGGTATAACGGTGAGGAAAGACTCACCATTAGAAAAGGTTATTGTGGGTCACCATTACGATAGATTAAATTTCAATGCTCAATGGTAGCTTAAATTGAAGGTTACTGGTACATTTATGGAATTATGGGTTACTAAAAGAAAATAAAAATTAAGGGGTTAACATTACAAATAAGACAAAAAAGGTCATCGGTAAGATAAAATGAAGGTTACTCATATGGCATAAAATAAAGATACACAAAATGAAAGTTCACCTTTACAAGATAAATAGAAACTAATGGTGACCTTTGGAAAATATTTAGAATTAAAAATTTAAAACTTAAACAAAACAAATAAAAAGATTTAGAATAATTAACTAAAAGAAACTAAACATCATAAATTAAACCAAGATTTTAATTAAACTTAAAAGAATTAAAATAATCAATTGAAAGCACTTAAATTATAAACTGAATAATTGTTTGTCCAAATTAATAAAAGACATAAATTAAAATAACTATGAAAATTAATTAAAGAGCGAAAAAAATGAAAAAGAATAGCAATGGTGACCCAAATAAATTTATCAGTGAGGTTAGGATAAAAAATTAGAGTTACAAGTAGGAAATAGTAATGGTGAAAAAGGTCACCATTACATCTCAAAACTAGCTACAGGTAGAGCAAAAACAATGTAGGTCACCGTTAGTCAGTAAACGTAACACTGTTACCGCTAGTTATAGTCTACCTCACCTGTAGACTAAAACCAAAAGAAAATGAATTACTAGTCAAACTGCAAACATAAAATAATTTAATTAATGTTTAAAAATTCTTAATTATTTATTTTAATTATTATTTGAATAAATAAAATTAAAATCGAACTATTTTATTTAATTAAAAACACATATTATTTACTTAAATGACTAGTTGGATGACTTAAACCATTATTTAACATTGCTATCCTATTCTAATGTAACTAAAATAATAGATAAAATATTAAAATAAAGTCAAAGTTAATTAAATTAGATTACATTGATTAAATAATTTTTTAAAAAATATATTTACTTAATAAAATGTTACTCAGATTTAAATTAACCAAATTAAAAAAGAAAAAATTAAATATATTAGTTTAGTAAGTTTAAAATTGTTATTTTAAATACTAAAAATACATAATTAATTATATAAATTGATTAATTAATAAAATTAATTATAAAATACAAAAATACAATTATTTTCTATAAGGTGATTAAATAAATAATTAAGTCCTTAAAAATTAAGTAAAAAAATGTGTCAAAACTATGTAAAGATAGAGCCACATCAAATTCCCCCACACTTAAGCGTTGTTTGTCCTCCAACAAACCCATGTTTTATTTTCATTGAAAAATAGTAATATGTATTTATGATTAAGATCATAATGCAACATGTCCAGCACTCAAAACATAGGAAATAACATAACAGCAGGCTTTAAGAGAATGAATTATTTAGATTAATCTTTCTTATAACAAATAATCACGGGTAATTATGAAAGCTATGAGTCACCAACCAATGAAGATGTAATGCCTCATACATGATACAACTTAGTGACTCATTTCAATCCAATCTCGGGTTATAATTTCAAGAGTGACTTGAGGTAAAATATCAAACGAATTAAGACCTTAACCAAGGAACACTATACTTTGACAAAATCATAGGTTCCAAAAATAATTAATTTTTTTTGTGAATAAACTCAATGATACAACCTAAATGACTTCCATGAAAACCAATTGATCCCTTCTTTATCTGGTGTTCATCATTCCCCTCACATTAATGAGCTCATTTTTGACCCTAGACAGGTTATTTATTTTTTCCAAGCCATGTTTCATTGTGTTAAGCACTGTGCAATGCAGTTATTCAAATTCAACAGAGGGTATAAAGTAAATAGAAACACACCCAACATCTAGGGTCTCAAAGACTCACCATCAAATCCCAGATGCCCAAATTACTCCATTTTCAAATGATTTATATCATAAATTGATTACATTGCCTCATTAAAACATTAATTTTAATAAATAAAAGATGAATGAGGCCCATAGAATCAGAATCAAATTTCTATTTCCAAGGGTTATGATCATTCTTCCACAAACATGTAACCCATATCACTTTCAAAAGTAGGTCCAAAACCACAATGTCTAATAAATCAATAAGAGGGACCACTGAGCAATTATCCAACCTCATTAATTTCAGGTTCTAATCAAATCTTAACTGCCAGCTAAGTACTTGTCCTAAGGGAATACAAAATTGGATACAGTGTAAAGACTAAAATTATACAAAAAGTTTGAAAACATTTATCAATTTTTTACAAAAAGACATGAATTAATAATTTTTACAAGAAATTTTGAATTGAACTTGGAATTGATGGGATTTCATTAAAACACAGTTTAGCATAGTCAAAAATTGACCCCCTTCCCCACACTTAAAACCCTACTTTGTCCCCAATGTTGTCTTTTAAATATGGAGAAGAAAAATTAATCAATTAAGGTTCAAAACCGATTTTCAATAAAGAAAATTTATGGCATGTATAAAAGTGTCTCAATGAAGTACAACAATATTGTTTTCTACAAGAAATAAATTAACAACAGATTCATATCTAGACACAACATTAAAGTGAAATGGATTTTAAATATAGATAAATATATATATAAGGTGTGGGTGCACAATGAATTGGGTGTAATCATGTTTAACAAAATTTAATTCTAATGGATGTTCAAATAAGCTGAATGATGCATTCTAAAAACCCTATAGACTAATTAGATTCAAAAGACCAGAAACATGTACCCCCGTGCATATAAATTCAAGTAGTGGAATAGTTTTTAACAACAGTGAAATTCCATTTTTCAGCAAAGAGGCTCATGCAGAATTTTACACAACATGTCGTAGAATTTAAAACAGTTCATGTCATGCAACAGAATTTTCAATACACATGTAGAAGAATTTTCTACGCAGAAATTTTTTTCCAAATCACACAGGAGCAGAATAACATCATTTAAAATGCAGAGAACTTCCCTGATTATGTTTTTTAGTTAATGCTCCATCATGGGAATTTCACTCCATCACTAACACAATCAGAAGCACACTTTATGATCCTGAAATAGGAATGAGGAATGAGAAAGATCCAAAAGATCACTAAAACAGAGCATAAAATCCTCTTATTCAACAACTATAATGAAAATAAAAAAAGAACTAAACAAGAACCATGGGTTGCCTCCCATACAGCGCTACGTTTATAGTTTTTAGCCAGACATTATTTAGGATCAACTTTCAAGAACAGTGAAGGCAGCCAAGCCATTTGGTTGCCACTCAAAATACAGCTTCACTCTTTTCCCATTAACCAGCATGGGTTTATATTTTTCACCAATAATTTCCAAGGCTCCATTCTTAAGAGCTCTCACAACAGTAAATGGTCCATACCATTTGGAATTCAGTTTTCGAGGAAATATTTTTTGTCCAGAATTAAAGAGAAGAACCTTCTGTCTAGGTTTGAACTCATTTTTTTTGAATGATAGAATCATGAGAGATTTTAGTCCTCTCTTTATAAATTCGTGAATTATCATAACTCTCTCTCCAAATATCATCAGGTTCACTAAATTCACGTAATCTCCTCTCACCAACACTATTAAAATAAATGTTTAGAGCATTAACTGCCCAATATGACTCACGTTGCAACTCCACGGGTAAATGACATCATTTCCAAAACAACAACCTGTAGGGTGACATAACTATTGGGGTCTTGAAAGCAGTTCTGTAAGCCCAAAAATCATCATCCAATTTAAGAGACCAGTCTTTCCGAGAGTTTGCCACAATTTTCTCGAGATTTTGTTTTAGTTCCCTATTTGAATTTTCCACCTGTCCACTAGACTATGGATGATAAAGAGTACCAGTCTTATGAGCACAACCATATTTATCCGTAAAAACTTTAAACATGTAGTTCTTGAGGTTTGTTCCATTATTAGTGATAAAAGCTCTTAGGACTCCAAATCTTGTAAAGATATACCTTTTGACAATTTTTATTATAGAATTGGCATGATTATTGGGAAGTTCCACTTCCTCAACCCATTTAGAAACATAGTCAACAACAAGAAGAATATACCCATTGCCAGGAGATGATGGAAATGGACTCATGATATTTATACCCCAGACATCAAAAATTTAAACGTCCAGAATTCCTTTTTGGGGTTACTCCTGCGTCTTACCCACATTACCTAGCCTATGACATCTATCACATCCAACCACAGAACATCTAGCATCCATAAAAAGAGAAGGCCAATACAAACTAGATTATAAGAAATTTTGAGTGGTTCTCTCACCCCCAAGGTGACCTCCCCATGGTGAAGACTGGCAATTCTGAATAATCAGAAGAATCTCTTCCTCGTGTATACATCTCTTAAGAATACCATTAGCACATCTCCTAAACAACAAGGAATCATCCCAAAGGTAGTATTTATGCTCAGAAATGAATTTCATCCTTTGGTTGTTGGACTAATTTTTTCGAATGACACATACTACAAGGTAGTTGGAAAAATCCGCAAACCAAGCTAATTGCCTGACTGAGATAGTAAGAAGATTATCATTAGGAAAGGAAGAGTTAATCTCCCTAGAATTTTCAGATTCATATTGGGTAACATGAATCCTATATAGTTGACCCGCAACTAAATTTTCAACTCGTGTTTATCCGTAAACTCTAAATTTAACTCTTGTAATAATAGAATCTATCTAATAAGCCAGGGTTTAGTTTCCTTCTTAGACAAAAAATACTTTATGGAAGAATGATTAGTGAGAATGATGACATTAAAACCTAACAGATACTACCTAAACTTCTCCAGAGAAAACACAACAGCTAACAACTCTTTTTCAGTGGTGGAATAATTCTTTTGGGCATCATCTAGCAGTCTACTAGAATAATACACCACATGTAACTTCCTATCCCTCCGCTGACCAAGGACAACACCAAAAACTATGTCACTAGCATCACACATATGTTCAAGAGATATCTTCCATTCAGGATCTATAATGATGGGTGATGTAGTGAGTTTCTCTTTAAGGAGATTAAATGATTTCAAGAAATTTTCATCAAATTTGAATGGTACATCTTTGAATAGAAAAGAACACAAGGGCTTTGTGATTTTTGAGAAATATTTTATGAACCTCTAGTAGAAACCAGCATGCCCAAAGAAACTCCTAACACCATTGACATTTTCTAGAGGTGGTAATTTTTTAAAAACCTCTATCATAGAAGTATCAACTTCTAAACCTCTCTTTGACACCATATGACCAAGAACAATACCTTCTATAACCATGAAATGACATATCTCCAAATTAAGAACACGGTTGGTTTTGATTCGACTCTCTAAGACTAACTCAAGATTTTCATGACAAGTATCAAAAGTACTACCCACAATAAAAAATTCGTCCATGAAAACATCAATAATTATCTCAATCATATCAAAAAAATCGCCATAATAAACCATTGAAAGGTGGCTGGAGCTCCACAGAACCGAAAGGGAATCTTCCTGTAGGCAAATGTTCCAAAGGAGCATGTGAAAGTGGGCTTCTTCTGATCCTCTGGATCAATAGGAATCTGGTTGTAACTAGAATACCCATATAGAAAACAAAATAAATCATTCCCTTCAAGCCTCTCAATAATTTGATCCAATAAGAGAATCAGAAAATGGTCTTTCCTAGTGGATGTATTCAACTTCTTATAATCAATACAAGCTCTCAATTTTGTGGTTTTCCTAACTTGTACTTCTTCATTCTTTTAATTTTTATCTATAGTGAAACCTCCCTTCTTGGGGAGAACCCGGGCAGGGCTGACCCAATCACTATCAGAAGTGGGATAAATCATTCCAGTGTCAAGAAGTTTGATTACATACTATCTCACAACTTCTTTCATGTTTGGATTTAATCTTCTTTGACACTCTACCCTAGGCTTATGATTTGGCTCTTTAGGTATCTTATTTATACATAATAAGGTACTAATACCCATGATATCAGCTATTGTACAGCCTGTGGAATATTTAAACTTTTTCAAGACATTCAACATTCTTTGTTCCTGATTTTCATTCAGTTCAGAATAAATTATTATAGGAAAAGTAGAGTTCTCACTCAAAAAAAAATATTTAAGATGAGCAGGGATGGGTTTCAGTTCATGATCAGGTGGTTCTACACTATAAGGAAGACTCTTAGGATTGGAAGGTCCAAGATCTTCAACATATTTCTTGTAATCAGTATTGAAATATGAAAGATTTTCAATTTCATGCTCAAATTCAAATGTAACACTTCTATTGTCCAAGGTGGAAAATTCTCTATCCAAACTTTCCATATCAGAATTCAACATCTCAGTGAAAGAAGAATCATCAAGTTGTCTCAAAAGTTTTTCCTCATCAAAATCAAAGTTTTTAGAAGTGTTCAATCTAACAGAATCACCCTCACATTAACTCAAAAAGCTCTTAAGTTTAGAAAAAAAGTACTCTCCAACAATAGAAACTGGATAGTTGTCCAGATCTAGGGGATTTTCTTGATTGGTTGTTATAGTAGAATTTTCAGTTTCCAGATTAACTTCTTCAACAGAGATTTGGTTTTCATATTCTTCAATATGTTCAAATTGATTTTTATACGAAATTTATCCTCAAGTAACTCTATTTTTGAGCATTTTTCAGAATATGTTAGTTCCTTAATATTCTTAAAAACATTGAACTCTTCTTCATGTTCACCAATTCTAAAAATTAATTAACCCTTAGATATATCTATAACACCACCACCGGTGGCCAAAAAGGGCCTACCCAAGATGATTTTCACCTCTTGATCACATTCCATATCTAAGACATTAAATTCAGCAGGTAGAAACAATTTCCCAATCCCAACTAGGAAATCATCTACCCTTACCACATGATGATTGAATGATCTATCAGCTAACCAGAGAATAACCAGGGTGGGTTGAAGATTACCCAGTCTCAACTATCAAAACAGTGAGTATGGGAGTAGATTAATGCAAGAACTTAGATCGCACATACAGTTGAGCTGTCCAGAGTTTCCTATAGTAAAAGGGATGACAAAGCTACCTGGGTCTTTCAATTTTGGTGGGAGTTTCCTTTGAAGCACATCACTATAGTCTTCAATGAGGCTATAGGTAGCACATTCTTCTAATGTATTTTTGATTGAAACAATTTTCATTAAGGATTTCATATAAGATGGTATTTTAATTAAGGCATGGATAAATGGGATGTTCACTTGATGTTTATAAAGAAGACCATGGAACTGAAGAAGCTCTTCCTTGGTATTTCTTTGAGGTTTCAGTTTCTCAGGGAAAGGGATGGGTGGGGAAAAAATTTCAGATCATTTGGAATATCCCTTACATCTTCCACAACATTTTCTTTTCGTTTATTCTTTTTATTTTTAGATGATGTTTTAGCTTGAGTTCTAGGTGAAAAATTCTGATTTTGATCATTTTCATTACCTTTCTGTGAAATTCCAGCATGTGTACAAAGCATATTTTTATTTCAAGATTGAAGTAGATTTCCATTTTGGGAATTTTCAGTTTATTTTTCAGCAATAGATTGAGTATTAAGACCACTTCATGTGACAACAGCCATGACATTCTCCCTAGGGTTATGTTCAGTTGTACTTGGAAGTTTACCTTTTTCCCTAGTAGTCAAATCTCTAGATAATTTTCCTATTTGTGTTTCTATATTCTTCATTCCCAAATCATTTTGAATTTTTTCTTACTCATATTTATTTTTATGTTTATTAAATTGAGCCATGTAATTTACCACTTTTGAATTAATTTTATTCAAGATTTGATCCAGTTTAGAAGCCATTTTATTATCAGTATTTCCTTATGTGCTTGAAGACTCCCCCTTTGTTGATTTTGAATGTTCGGACTTGGTTGGTTCGGATAATTAGGGGCAGTTGGTTGCTTAATAATTCCTTGATCCTTCCATGATAGATTTAGACGATTCATAAAGCCTTGATTGTCATTATTTGAGAATGGATATTCTTTTTGAGGCATCCTAGGACCAGAATTAAAAATGTTTATGGTTTTAGGCTATTGGGATGTTAAATCAGCATTAATAAAAAAAAATCAGAGTGCCCAAACATACCACATTGAGTGCACTGTTTCCTTAGTGAGTGGTACTGATTCTGATTTTCAATTTGATTTACAATTTTTATTGAATTCTGGTTCATTAAAGTCTGATGTTTGTTGGTGATTTCGGCTAGTTGAGCTTGAGTTTCATTAATCGAACCTATGTTATCACTCTTATTCACTCTCTTTTTCTTGAATTTTTATGTTGGTAATTAAGGGCCAGATTGTTAAAAATTTCCCTTAACTCATCATATGTTTTATCATTGTATCTAGCCCCAGCAGCTTGATCCACAAAATTTTGACCAGAGGAGGAAAACCCTTCATAGAAGGTATCCATGAGGAGATGAGATGGGAGTTGATGATGAATACACTACTTAATCATGTCCCTAAATCTATCCCAAGCTTCATGAAAATCTTCTCCATCCTCTTGGTAAAAACTAGTGATCTTAGTTCTCAGTTCTCCTTTTAATCTTTTGGGATAAAATTTCATAATGAATGAGTTTTAAACTTGATCCCAATTCTCAAAAATGTTTTCATCAAAACAAAAAATCCAATTCTTATCATTCCCCATAAGGAAAAAGGGAAAAACTCTCATCCTTAGATAATTTTTAGTGAGTCTTAATAATGGAAGTTGCTACACAGTATTGCAAAAGTCTCTAATGTAGACAAGAGAGTCCTCATTAGAGAGCCCATTAAAAGCAGATAGTAGTGAAATATGTGACTATGTTAATTCATAGTTTCTGGATGTAGGGGATAACCTAATAGAAGAATGCTTTCTTGAAACATGCGGAAGTTAAAACACTCTCATCCAAGGCCTTTCATGTTCATATAAAAGTTCTGGTTGATTTTGATAGTTGTTCGGTGCATGAACTGTATTATCTAAATTTTCCATTTCAATTTTGATCTATTTCCTTAGAGCAGTGAGATCTTTATCTATTTCAAGGTTCAGTGGATCTAATCTGATAGCAGACTGTCTTGTGCTCGTGAAAACAACAGTAACAATATTAGAAGTAACAATATAGAATGAAAAGTAACAGTTTATTTACAGTTTTCAAAATTTTCATTTTTTTAATGATATTTATAAATGTTTTTTTTTAATGTTATTTTTAATAATGGCTCGTGCGGTCCCCGACAACGGCTCCAAAAACATGACCTTTAATATCATTTATGTCGGTCAATGTTTAAAATTTATATTCCTACCAAATAATGTATATGTGGAAAGTAGGGTCGAACCCACAGGGAAGCCTATTTAGCCACTAATCTTCTAAAAACATGGAAAACTCCACTGTTTTCAGTAGTTGAGTGGTTTTTCTAAATATTTTTTATCATTTAATATTTTTTATGTTTTTATAAACAGTAAAGTAAAACACTCATCTCTTGTAAATTTTTTCTACCTATACTGAAACAGAGGAAAACTGAAAATAAGATGTAACAAAGAAAATCAAATGATGATAAAAGACAAACAAAAAATAATGCTTGGGGATTACTCTAGTTTACGGGTTTAAATTGTTTCTCCTAATCATGTAAACGTACTACATTGTACCACTTCATATAGGATACTTACTTCCCTCACTCGAATTTAAGTTGTGGAAGTTGATTTAAAATGAAAAATAATACAAACTCGCTGTAAGTACTAATGTTTTCATTATAAGTTGATTACTTAAAAGATGAATCCATATTCAAACTCGCAGAATGATTACTGAGTTTTGAAAAATTCAGTGTTTGTGGTAAGAAGTAGAAATGTGTGATTAGAATCAATCTCGCCAATCAATTCTAACCATAGAAGAAATGTTTTAATGAAAAGAATGAAAATGATCACCAGTAGATCAAGAACTCTCCCAAAACTAGAAATTTAAGTAACTAATATATTGTTCTTTATAACTATATTGAATACTAATGTCATTCAATTGTGTAGGAATAGATTTGACAGAAAACAGAGGTAAAAAACTCCCTCTGCTCGCATCAATTACTACTAGTCCTGGCCCTTAGAACTCTGAATAGAGGCTCTCCGAGAAGTGCTCCAGGTTCTCTACTCCGCTCCAAGACTAGTGTGTACGTTGAATGAGTGAGTCTATGTGCTTTTCCTCTCTCTAATTATGATGTTGTTCTATTGAATATATCAACTTTCAACTGCTGCATGTCACTGAACATTTTCCACTAACATCAAAGTCTCTTCACATGTGCACCGCACACATGCGTTTTTTCAAGACTGACACGTCACAGTAGTTTTTCTCACATAACTATCTTCCGCTCAGTTAGTTGAATGCACCTGGATTCTTTCCTACCCCTTGAATGAACCTGCAAATTTAGAAACGAAAAATAAATAAAGGCGAACACCAAGAATGAGAAATAGTTATATTTTAAAGTCAAGTGTTATTTTTACTCATTGAAAGTCAACAGATATTGATTGATAATTATTTAAATTTATATTATTTATATAATTATTCATATAATATTACTATATTCAAAAATAATTTAATTAAAAATTTATTAATTAAATTATGTAATTAGTTATAGTTACTAAATTATTAATTTTGTCATTTTTAAGTAAATTATTAAAGTTTAACAAAATAAGAAAATAATTTATAAAAATAACAAAAAATTTAGATATTATTAATAATATAATAGTAATTATTGTTATTATTACTTTTAATGAAATTAAATTGATCGATTAATTTATTAGTTAGTTTATTTTAATTTAGTAATTATAATTAATACATATGTTTTAAATATTTTTAAATTAATAAGTATATTTTATATTTTATTTATAATTATTCTTATTTAAATATTTATACTATTAATTGTGTATTAATTTATTATTAACATTTATTATTAATTTAGTCTTATATTTTAGTTTATAATTTATCGATTTATAGATATTTGTTTTAAATGATAACATTTACAAAATATATTATATTTATTTGACTAACTAATTTTAACATTAACTTTAACTTTAAGAATTTTTTTTTTGTTTTAAATTACTTATATTGTTTTATTTTTAAATTTATTATTAATATTTTTGTTTTAGTTATCTCATAATCCTACCCCAAGTTCAGTGCACAGAGGAAGGGTTTATGTTTTTGGATTTCGTCCATAGGAAGGTGCAGCATCCTCTACTAATTCCCATGGCCACTATAGGTGAGAACCACCACGGCTCAGACTCAGCGGCTTTTGCTCCTTTGAACAGGGTAGCGGCATCTTCGGCTCCTATGAACAGGGCACTGGCATCTTCGGCTCCTCCCAGCGGCGGATAGTAGCGGCACAATGGTCTCCTCCAGCACGTCTTCACCCAGTCTGGTGGCCGTAGGGACCTTCCAGAAAAAGTAGCAACCTATCCTTCGGCTTCTATGGTGTCATGCTTCAGCAGAATGAATCAGATCTCCCAATCGCAGCGGTCTTCCAGCAGTGCGGCAACCTCTATCAGTGGCAGACTGCAGTGGCACGGTGGTCTCCTCCAGCGCGTCTTCACACAGTCCAGCGGTGGCACGACCCTTATAGCAGAAGTGATGACCTCTCCTTCTTCGGTTTGCAGTGGAAAAACAACATCGCAGACTCCAATGCGGCTTCACATCCTGTGACTGCCTCTTCCAATCCAAAGGGGTTTTATTTCCAGATCCAGTGAAGAGTTGTGATTTATGGTTGAATGAAAAAATGTTGAGAGGAAAAGAATGAGTAACGGTGACGAATGGATATGGGATGTAACAGTGAGGTAGAAACTGATAGAGTCAGGGGAAATGAGGGTAAAATGGTTACCATTAGAAAACTTGAGGGTTAGGGGTCACTTTTAGAAAAATAAGGGTGAACGGTGGGAAGGCAGTAGTGGGTCACTTGTATTCAGTAGGTAACAGTGAGGTTGGAAAAAGAATATTGAGAGGGAGTATAATGGTGAGGAATGACTCACCATTAGAAAAAGATATTGTGGGTCACCGTTACGATAGATAAAAATTAAATTCTCACAGGTAGCTTAAAATAAAGGTTACCGGTACAGTAAAGGAATTATGGGTTACCGATAGAAAATAAAAATAAAGGGGCTACCGTTACGAATAAAACAAAAAAGGTCACCAGTATGCTAAATTGAAGGTTATCGGTAGGGCATAAAAAAAATTTACCGTTAAACAAAATGAAAGGTCACTATTACAAGAAAAATATAAACTAACAGTGACCTTGGGAGAATATTTATAAATAAAAATTAAAACATAAACAAAAAAAATATAAAGTTTGAAAATAATTATTTAAAAGAAACAATACATCATAAATTTAAAAAATATTTTAATTAAAATTAAAAGAATTAAAATAATCAATTGAAAACACTTAATTTATAAACTAAATAATTGTTAAACTAAATTAATAAAATAATTAAATTAAAATAACTATATAAATTAATTAAAAGCAGTAGTAAATGAAACAGAATAGCAATGGTGACCCAAATAAGTTTATCAATGAGGTTAGGATAAAACATTAGAGTTACTGGTAGTAAAGAGTAACAATGAAAAAGGTCACCGTTACATCTCAAAACTAGCTACCTCTAGAGAAAAAATAATACAGGTCACCATTAGTCAGTAATTGTAACCTGGTTACAGCTAGTTATAGTCTACCTCACCGGTGGACTAAAACCAAAAGAAAATGAATTAACAGTCAAACTGAATACATAAAATAATATAATTAATGATTAAAAACTCTTAATTATTTAAATACATAATTATTTGAATACATAAAATTAAAATCTAACTATTTTATTTAATTAAGAAAACATATTATTTACTTAAATGACTAGTAGGAAGACTTAACACATTATTTAACATTAATAACCAATTCTAATTTAACTAAAAGAATAGATAAAATATTAAAATAAAGTCTATGTTAATTAAAAAGGATTAATTTGATTGAATAATTTTTCAAAACAAATATTTACTTATTAAAAAGTCATGTAGATTTAAATTAACCAAATTAAATATGAAATATTTAAAGTAAATTAGTTTAGTAAGATTACAATTATTATTTTAAAGACTAAAAATACATAATTAATTATAAAAATTGATTAATTAACCAAATTAATTATAAAAATACAAAAGTACAATTATTTAGTATGAAGTGATTAAATAATTAATTATATCATTTAAAATTATATAAAAAGATGTAGCAAAACTATGTAAAAATAGAACTATATAATTCATCATTAAAAATAATGCCCATTCAATATGGAGTCTTGAATATTAGAAAATAACTAGTTATACATTAGATTGGGAGCTCATCCCCTCAACAAGAATGATGAAATGAAAATTCATTAGGAAAACACAATACTGTATTATCTTATAATGGGAATGTCATAAAGGATCATATTTTTTATATTATCAATCACTTGATGTAGATAAAATTTCACATAAGGTAATAATAAACATAACTCAGTTGATTAGTCAAAAATATATTCATCCTCATCTAAACAATTATATATTATTAGAGGGAAATTTTTTATATAGAGGGTTATATGCATCTCCTATCAATTTATTTTAGATCTATAAAAGGGAAGCTAATCTATACCATGAAAACAATCAAATTTATATAAAGAGAGTATCAGATGGTTCTATAAGAAATGAATCATATAATTATTGATTAGGTATATGTTATATATATGGGATATAATAATTTCTCCATTTTTCATTTTTACCATTATCTCAACTTATAGGTTTTGTGGTGTTGATTGAATAGTTCTACTAAAATAGAATGAAATAAAATAATGTGTAGAACCATAATAAAATATTTGCTTCAGTATCACTGAATGAATAAATAGGGTGCATCTCACCAGATCATTGTTTGGATCCACCATAGTAGTTTTAATGGAATAATCATTCTATTTTTCCCTTGGACTTGGATGATTTTTTCATCTATTATCATTGAAAACCCTTGGATTAGTGCATTTTTTTTCAAAGATTCCATGTTCCTTAAAGATGAAACATTAGTCAGTAGACTATGGGTTGATCAGAGAATTCTTTTCTTCTATCACAATGATTGGCTTATCCCATCAACATTCACTAGCTAGGTACACTTACATCCCACACCTAAATCATTTTTTTATATCTATCACGTAATTTATTGGATTATTATTCCAATATTTTATAAAAGTGGGATGTAGGAAATTCTTACCACTATGATATTTCTCCATCACTCCACCAAAATGAAACATCATTATCCACTTCCTACCTCCATACCCATGAGACCACTATGATTTTACAATCTCTATTTCGACTTTGAGGGAGCATCATCCAATTTCTTCAAAGCTGTTAAATTCTAGAATCACCCATTATATTCTTTTTTTGAATTACACACTATATAATATATCACCATTACATTTGAGGTTATTTAAATATACATGGGCATATATATTATGTCATTTACTATTTTATTCATACTCCTAGATGTATTCATCATCCTTTAACATGATTCTAAGGAACCCCACTACATTTTATGTAGAAGTGTATGGGGAAACTATTTATTGATTTTTAATAAAAAAAATTCAACTCAATAACATCTATTTCTTACATGGGATTTTTATTATTGATTAACAACCACCATTGAACCAATTATCCAATCTATATGGTAAATATCTAGCATGGTATTCTATTAATAATGGAATTTAAGAAAAAAAGAATATATTTTCAATTATGTTGATTAATTGTTCCATGATTATGTTATAAAATGACTTATGGGAATTTAGAGGTCGTTTTGACATAAATTTAACAATTTTAACTTACTCATTCTTATAGGGATTTGGTATTTCCCTTTGATTCACGTTTCTATTAAAAACATGACATAATTGATTATGAAATGTTATGAAGTTCTTGATTTATAATACCGTTGAAATAAACATCTCATTTTGAAATTTTCACATTGACTATCACATTTTTTATTAACTTGGTTCCTCATATTTACATACATTAACTAAAATATGGGTAAATTAGGGATGATAATTTTTAAATTATAAGTTATATAAAACTAAAAATATAATAATTTATTAGATAAGAAAGAAATTAAATGATTTCCATAACCTAATAATTTATATGTTCCAATACAATATATCTATTTTCAATTTACTAAAATAAAATTTATTATGAAATACTGTTCAATATATAGTTTTTTGTTTAATTCATGCGAATATACAAAATAATAACTACCATTAATTTCAAACCAAGTATGAAGTAAGGAATAATTTTGTGCACAAGGTGATGGTAAATATGTTACCAAATGCACCCTTTTATGGTTATTACCCTTACATACAACTATGCCAAATCCAAATCCATATGTAATATCCAGATAGAGATTTTGTTTCTTAGAAATAACATACTCTATATATTACCAAAATGAAGGTATATTTTCTATATTTTACCTTATCCATATTTTTTTTTAAAAATCGTTTCTATTCATAATCAATAAAATAATTATTCCTCACATTGACACAATATTTGAAGATCCATTATTTTATATACACATTATTTCTTAACAAATGACATAAAGATCCACAAAATAAAATCCTAAAAGTTACAGTTTCCTAGAGTCTTTATGTTGTTACTCATCGGCGTAGTTATTCAATATCAATATCAAATTTTAGTATCTAGAATCATATTTGTTTTCTTAGAAACCAAATCTGATACACAATACAAAAATTTAGGGATTTTTTCATATATTTAGGATTGTCCTTCTGGTTTTCACTGTTCTTTCTATTCCCATTCCCAAAAATTAACATAACCTCCCTTTTATACAAACTATGACCTCCCATAATTTTTTGTAATATTTATTTATGAATTATTAAAAAATTATTCACATAATATAACTCAAAAAGATTGAGATGAATAATTTCTTGGTTAAATAGATACATATCTTAGTAATTTGAAATGTAGATACAATAACATTGGTTAAAAATTATATAACATTCCCTTAAATTCCATTTATTTTCTAATGTATTATAGGATAACCTATGAACATAGATAATAAAGGGGTTAGCTATAAATCAAGGTAAGTGAATTATTAATGCATTAAATAATGTCATGTAGTTCATGGGAGTTAAGGGGAATAATATGGTGACATGAAAAGTAGATAATCTGAATCACGAACATTGAAGCATGACATATTATGATAACATGAAGACATCATAATAATTATGAAATAATTTAAAAAATAACATCATAAGTCTAATTCAATTATAATAATTGAGACATAATAACATTTTTTTCATAGGATAACTACCTATTAACCATATATGGTATCTCATGAGATAAAAATATCACGCAATGCCTTAGATAGGTAAATAATTTGGGGGCCAACTATCACATTTATATCATGTACATTAATTTTTCTTCCTCAAAGATCATGATATATAATTATTCTATTTTTCAATTATAATACAAATATTATCGACTGTTGATTTCATTTATAGAGTTCCCATATGAATGAAGGATATTTAAATAAAGGTGAATAACCTTATGTGAAAATGGAGACAAGTATTCACAACTCAAATTGTTAATAGAAAATTGTTGGATAACTTTGATAGCTTAATGATTATATGTAAAGGCTCATAGAATTGTATAATAAGAATATAAATGTTGTATATGCATACAAAAGAATCATATGAATAGTAGAGTTTTGTCTAAAATGACAATAAAAAAAATTAAAATTTTAAATCAAAAGACTTATTACAATTAAAGTACTTGAATAAAGAGAAGGAGGAGGAGAATCAAATACCTAGAGAGGGTGCTTCTAAATGTTTGGGAGGAAATTATTATGAGTGTGGGACAACCATTAGAGGTATTTATAGAGATATTGGTAGATAACATTCGTTGTTAATTGGTTTTTAGTGAGTATTAATGGGATTTTGGTTGGGTATTTGTATTCAAATTGTTGAAATTATTTAGATGTTTTTAAAAATAGGTGTTGGTATCTTAATGAAAAAGTAATAAAAACCAAAAAATATAGGATGGGGATTACAATGATTAATTACAAATCTGAGTTATTTTAAATGGTTTATTTTTATATGAATTGAACTCATTAAATTAATACCTTTCATGATGTTGTAGTGAGTCATGATCATAAATAGTTATTTTCTAATTCCTAAAATATAATATAGGTTTTGTAGGATTCATTATAGTTTTATAAAATGAAGCAAATAAATCAAAACAACCTTATGTAAAAGATAAAAATATGTTTCAAGTCATGTATTTTGTTAATAATATTTATTAAATCACTTTTGGAATATTATCATGTCATAATAGAAAATGTATATTTATACTCCAAGTGTTTCTTGATATGTATGAGCATGATCCTAAACATTATTAAGAAAAATAGTTAAACTATTCTTGCATTACAGTTGGAATTATCCAAATTCAAGAGTGGATCTCACCCCTAGATGTCTACATCCACCAGATTTTGGGAAAATAATGGGGCCAATAAGAAACACATCAAGATTGCCTCCATGACCAGTATCATTGAAAGGGAAAATACAATATGGGTTTCTTCACAATATGATTTTAAAATTTCCATGTTGACATGACTTGAAGCCTCGATACATTCAACCCATTACCAAATCAGTTTTATAGGGAACTTCTCAGTTATAGATTTGAGGGCTCCAACAACCATATATAAATTTTATTCAATCCATAGGGATTTCCATCAATGGTGGATAACACATTTGATGGAATAAATCATTACCCATATTTCATCCTCATATAAAGTTCCAATTAAAATTTAGTGGTGATAAAATACTTTTATTATTCCAACATGGGTATGAAAAAAACTCCACATATATCAGGCCCTGACATTTCAGAGGTCGCACTATCCACATTTAATTTGATACATTAATCATTAGGGGGAATGAATAAGATGTATTTCTATGAAAGTGGCTTCTTCATCCTTCCATTAATACCCCATATACTAATTTTATTTAAATCATATAAATATTTGTGCATTTAACTTATTTTTATTATTGATTCATTGAACAAATCAACATTAATTACGACTATTCCATCATAAATGGATGGTTTTTGAGAATCAAATATTATTGCATTACGTGCCATCCAGATGTACGATATAATGGATACCTTATTTATGAGAAGAAAAATCCATAGTTGATCACTTTTTGCCACATAAATATTGGAAAACATAATCCATTATAGTTTTTTGTTAGTGATTATTATGATTCCAAAGTCTTCCTGCAAAGCTACAGCCAAGGAAGATGTGTTCATTTTTAGCACTCCTCATACAAAAGTTCCAACCCAAAGCATGATGAATTCCATAGTTGTGAATCATGCTTTAAGAGGGAAGGTGATTCCTCCATAACTTCCAGATAAGTATCAATCTTGAGGTATGAGTGAATTTATTTTTGATCTTCATCATCCATGTTGGAGGGATTGTGATACCATTATGTATTAGTACTAATTTTTTTGAAGAATCCTTGTGTATATGGTTCCCATATGAGAATTTTTCTATACCTAAAAACAAACCTAATTATATGAAGGGAGATATGTTGGTGGAATATATCATTTAGACTATTGTTGTTCTGGAATAATTCATCAGCAAGCATATCCTGAAGGCTTGAGGGAACATCTATACTCTCAAGAAGAGGTGTGTTTAGATAGTTACTAGCTTAATAATTCATGTTGGATTTCCAATATACAATACATTTATAATTCCACATAATGTATTTTAAATAATTTTTTACATAAGTCCACTCAAAATCGTCAATATAAATAGTCTATCCATCAAAAAGCTTACAAATAAATTTTTTTTGATTGAAAATCACAAGCGGAATCAGTATAAGTCATTAGTTCCCATGTGAATTTTCTATGTAATGAATCATTAAATATTTTAAGATCCATGATTCTCAACCCACACATCCAAATGTAATTAATTATTTCTCCTAATGAAACATTAATGATCATCATTTCATGTACGTATCATGTCTAGATGATGTTATGTATTAGTTTTTTTAATTTCAATTAGGAGATTTCTAAGCTATTGGTATATTGAAAATGCATAGAAAACTATGGAAGTAGACAAACAAATTAACCAAGAAAACCCTTCCGAATTGGGAATTATTTTTTATTTTCCAAATTTTTAGTTGGTGGATACTGTGGGAACAAATATTTTCAAGATAACATCTTCGTATATTTCTATAATAGAGGGGGAACCCAAGGGAAAAAAGGGGTGTATATCCCTTTCCACTCCAAGAGTTACGACGATTTTATTTTTTCTTGTTGGAATGAATTTTGTCACAAAATAAAATATAATACTTTTCCCAACTAGTATTCTTCGCAGTACCATTTTTATATTGTTTAAATATAGATTTGATAGAAATTAAATTTCATTATACTTATATAGTATATAATCATTACCAAAAAATTAAAACACTTCAAAAAATTAATAAAAATTATCCATTGATTAATTTTAATATGCTACTTTAAAAAATAATATTTATTTTTTAATAATTTTTTAAAATTTGATAATTTACACTTTTAAAATTTATATATTTACTAGAAAATAATAGTTTCTTTGAAATTTACAACATTATCATCATTATAAAAATAAAAATTGACTTAATTTAATGATATGGTCATTTATATTTAAAATTATATTATATAATAAGAATATTTCATGGAAATAATTTTTTTAAAAATTCATGATTTTATACAATGAATTAATAGAAACGAAATATTTAATGAAAATACAATTTTGGTTTATTCATATCAAACTATAGTTTTTATTTATCTCTATATATATAATCATGTGTATAAAGTAATAAATAAATCGATAAATATAATCATTATTTTATTAAAAATCAAACTTCTTATGAATTCATAATACTATGGTCTATACACATACTCGTATTACACTAGTGTACGCCTTAAGGAGAATGTGTGTGATGATGGTACATACTTGTGTTGGTTTAATGAAAATGGTTGGGGTAGTTATTTCAATAATCCTGAATATATTTCATAATCGGTTTCAATTAAGTTTCATTTATTGAATCATAACGTGGGATTGGTTAAGGAAAAATATCAATGATTACATCTCCCTTAGAAGCTCTACTAAATTGGATTCATAGGGTATAGTTTTATTAATTGACTGTATCACTTCATACTTCAATGTCAATATGATATTATTATGACCATTTATATATACTAATATTATTAGTAACTATATAACATGTATATTATCATTTTTTATGTTGATTAACAGCATATTAAGTCCACCATGACATATTTTCGAATGGTCTAAAAACCAATATTGTGTATTATGTTTCTATAACATAATTACATAATATAGAATTGTTTCATTCCAAATGGAAATTTATTTATATAATTTGGTATCATTACAATATACATGTATTTAAGGCATTATATATTTATTTCTTCTAACTTTTCCTTACATTCATAATATTAATGGAATTTTTCTTCAAACATTTAACAAACACATGTTCTCTTCATATAAGACCAAGGGTGTTTCTTTCAATAATTACCACACATGTATAATATAATCCTTCATTTTCAACTTTATAGCGTTGTTCTTCCCCTAACTCATAATTATTCTCTTCTTCTAAAATATCCAATGATTATATATGTACTAAATAATTCATCTTAATCTTTGTAGTGATTGAGACTATATCCTCATATGATGAAAATTCCCAACAGAAAATATCCCTTCGATTGATCTACTTTAACTGAAAAAAAAATGATCAACCTTTCCTTTTTCTCTACCTACATCATCTACAACATGTCAGATAATGTTTTAAATTTAAACTCATACATAGTAACATTCTATTCCCCCTTTTTCAAATATTGAGGAACTATATTTCAATTTCTATCCATTCCTATGAAGGACTATATTTTCATATACTAACACCATGAGCATTTCCCTATCCATTCACAACATCTCATATTCCACTCTGGTGTTTTGAAACAGAGACCGCAATTGGTCCAAATAACCCATTAGATAATAGTGATCCATGAAGCCTTGTTTCTTATTCACTACTTTCCAAAACATGAAGGATCTTCTCTAAGGAATTTATCCATTATTGATCTACTAATGGATTAATAGTCCCACTGAATTTATTTTTTCACATGGTATAATTTAAAATATTTACTCTATGTTTTTTATTATCATGTCTCTATATACACGTGAGATTGTTTTTCATTGAAAATAACAACTACCCTTATTTGGTTATGAACAGATTGCAATAAACTCTAGAATCATTATCTGGTTTTGGTGGGATACATAATAATTGAATAATTATATAGATATTGTTTCATTTTCTACCATTAGTCTTTATATTTCAATAGCAGAATACACATAATTAGCTCATGATAAAGAATTTTAAAATAAAATTCCTATAATTATTTCTATAGTGTACCTTAGAAATAAATAGAAGGTTTTAATGAATATAAATATGTATAACTTATTTCCTTTTAATATATTACCTAAGGTTCTTTATAAATTTTATCTAGTAACAACATCATTATCCAAGACTATAAAATTACCATTTTAGTAGTACTGCATCATTATTTTAGAAGAATACAAGAGTTCCTGCAGGATCTAACAATATTGTAGTTTTGGAAGAATGGATATGGACATATATTATATTTTAAAATAGATAATAAAACTTTAACATATTACCTATAAATTATTATCCCTTACAATATGTCCCAAAAAACTATATATTTACTCTATGTAGGTTTCTTAGGTAATAGTAAATAATTAAGGGTGAGTTTAGATGGCCATTAAGGGGAAACATATAGTGGAAGTTTCATAACATTAACATATATAAGTTATATAGAAAAAATATATAGAAACATGAATCTATTATAACCATGAACTGAATGAATGATATATCCCTGAAAATAAATTTAAACACGGATAACAATGAACATTAATATTATACTTATGGGTTGAATATTGTCAGAAATTTAAACATTCTGTCACGGCCTTGTTCTATCAAACATTTCTTTTATGGTAATATTGATACAAAAAACATAAATTTTATTATCTCAAAAGGCATGTGGATTCAGATTGGGTTTATATAATTCTAGGAAACACACATATTTTGAATAATTCTAAGGTATTAACCATAATATTCATCAAGATCATTCATATAACTCACTAATGATCATATAACAAAATAAATCAGTTCAATATATATAATGAAAATTTTTAAAATCAAACAATTCCCCATGATGTAGAATTATCGATATGTCTAGGATAATATTTTTATCAATTTAGAAGTTATGACGTATTTTTAAAGTAACATGAAGTACCCTCATCAATGAAATATATGGGAGAATGTACTCCCTTTATGATAAGTTATCCATGTAACTTAGTCATTAGTTTTAATATTTTACATAAGTAGGGAAAAAAGTAAATTTTAAGAAGAATCATTTACCCTAGATCACTATGTTATTGTGAATATTCCAAATAACATCCCTTAGGCATGTGTCATTAGGAGCGCGGTCTTAGGCCCACTAACCTTACATCTATGTGATAAATGAGTCAACGATTGAAAAATCATTTTTGGAGTGATTAAACCCAGGTGGATTTGTTCTATATTTGAATACACATTCTAGAATATATACTTGTATATAATTTCTATTAAACTACTAATAATTTTATTTAACCGAAACGTGTGATTTTTCCCCCATGGAAATTATGGTATTTCACAATAGTTTTGTTAAGTATTGAATCACATAAATATCAAAGTGGGATAAAAAGGACTTGTCAATACCATAAATTTCGTTATTAATATAGAAAATTCTATTACTAAAAATTTATTTACAAAAAAATTAAAATTTATTTGGGTTATAACATTATTCTTGAAATATTAAATTTCAGATGAAAAAAACCACATATGGCATGGGATGAAATTCAATCATACCAATTGAAAGAGAGTGGGATATAAAATGATTTTAAAATTAAATTAATACATAAATTTAATGATATTAAATCTAAAATATAAAACATATATATATAAAAACTAAATTATGTACATAATATAAAATATGTCTCAAGTAGGGGAATTTGAGATGAAAACCCCTCACTTATTATCATAACCTCTATAAACATACATTAACCTCCTATACCATAAACATATCTATATTAATAAATTAATATATAAAATATCTTCATCAAAATTAACCTTTATTCATTTCATTTATATGGATACCATTGAATGATATTATAGTTGGGTATTCCAAACATGAAGATGGAAACCCAAGGAATGATTTTGTAAGCATAACGACTATAAAAAAGTTGATATATAATGGGTTTAATAAGTCTTAATGGTAGTAAATCATTAATATAAAATTGTTTTAATATTAAATAATTGATTATAAACATTTATATGAAATGTCACATAGAAATAGAGGGACCTATAACAAGGTATGTTCTGTAATTTATAAGAAGAGGGAGAGAATAAAAAAGGGATTTCAACAGCATAATGACAATATCAATGATTTATAAAATGATTTTATTTTGAGGGAAATGTAGTATTTAATAAATATGTAATTATTTGGATTTTAAATACATTATTATCAATATTTTAAATCAAAATCAGTTGATTTTAACTTTTTTAAAATAGAATAATCCTTGTACATTTTGGTCAAAACATTCCTTACGAAATATTCAAAAAAAGATTACTTTTAGAAACACTAAAAAAATTAATAAATATATATATATATATTCATAATTGTTATTTATTTCTATATAGACACATCCTGATAATAATTTCTACAATATGGACATATAAAAATATAATTTTTAAAAAAAATCATTAACAATTTTAAAATTATGTTTTTTAGTTAAACAATCCATTACCGTAAGTTTCAATCCCCATTTACATTCATCGTAATTATAAAACATAAACTTATATATATTTTTATCATTATTAATTAACTTTTAAAAAATTATAATTACTTTTATTTTATTTTATTAGTATTATATATATAATTAAATAATAAATTAAGTCCAGACCACATGTTTTGATGAAATTCATCTCAATGGTCAAAAATGGCTTCGGTTGGTTGATCGTGGTCAATCATGTCACTATAACATAATATAATATATTTATATTAATATTATTATAAATTATAAATTAATTATTATCTAAAACCAACCATGAAATTTGGTTATAAAAAATTAATTACCATACAATCCAAGAGATGGTAGGTCTTAAATACGCATATTTACCATTTTCAATTTTAGAAGAGAATAATGAAAAGAAACAAAGTACCATATTAACATTCCATAATTATTATTATATCATAAATATGAAATTTAATTTTTAAATACACTTATATATTCAATCCAACTGATGAAATGATGAAAAATAAAACACATCACTTTATGAAGTTGCTAATCAACACGAACACACAAACAATGCTATAATTTTTCAATGGATGGAGATGTGATAAAATAGATGATATAAAATATTTTAAGAATGATAATTATTTCATGATAATAATATTTATATATTAAATCCATAATTATTATCATTTTTGACAGACAATGATGGGAAATGAATTATATCATTCTACATGGTGGTTGTTCACCGTACACATGAACGATTATTTCATTTCAAATTAGATTGGAGAGGAGATGTATACATGTTATTAAAATAATAATATTTTATTATATATATGTTAATTAATTTATTTTTTCATTATGGTTGTGTATGATTTGAGGGAGGAAAAAAATAAAATTAAACTAAAGTGGCTAATTAAGAATTATACATATTCGTTGGAAAACCTCGTGCAGTTTATACTTCATTGATTATTATGATGTGTTGATGATATGTATAAGGCCTCTCTTATGTATGGAGGGATTCCATTAAGGTATTTGGTTTGGTAATTTCTAAAAAAGGATCTTTAGGTGTATAGATGAGAGAAGAGGGTGTTTCATTTATTGGCTGATTAGAGTACATAGTTGAATTTTTTAAAAGATTAAAATTCATTAATGTATGACTCAAGAAAAATGGTTTAAAAATTTACCATTTAAATCGATTAGATGATATAGATTCCAAATTTTTTCCATATATATAATTTAAAAAAGTTATTAGATCATTTTAACCCATTTCTCTTTATTTTAACCCCATATAAACTATTTGTAACCTTAACCATAATAAAAAAAATTTACTATTTTTAGTAATCATTATGAAAAAAATATATCTTAACCTTGTTAAATAACATTAATTATGATAATTCAAAAAATAAAATATATTTTATCAAATTAAATTCATATAAGTGGAATAATTTAATTTAATATTAAACCCGTAAAATGATAGAAAAAATGGTTATTTACAATAATATCTTTTAAGTATAAAAATGTTTTTTTCATTATAAATAAAATTATAATTTTGATTTAAATAAATTTATTGTGTTTTATATTTTAAAATTGAGTAATTATATTTTTAATGTAATTATAAATATAATTTTCCTATTTAATTACTTGAATAAAATAACAATTTTCAATATAAAATCAGTATTTTTCACTATTCATTGAAAATTCAAACTTTTTGAATAATTATAACAAATTAATCATAAGGTAACATAGTATTATGAATTTAAAAATATAGTTCAATTTTTAAATTAAATTATATAATAAGGAAATACATATTTTAAATCAAATAACATAATGCATGAAAACGAAATTAGGTTAGAAAAAAATAACATTTTTTGAAAGAAAAATTACCTAATATAACTATAACGAATAAAAATATAAAAAATATAATTAATTAAAATTAATAAGGGATGAAAATGATTTATATTACCATTACCTATGTAGTTAAATTCTTTCCAAATTTGGAAATTTTGTCCTCGTAATTTTATTCATTACTTAAAAAAGTTGGGATATTTGTTCCCCCTTATCATTTTCTGATTCCCATGTTTGATATTCAGGAATATGGTTTCTACACAAAACCCATACCTAGTAAATAACATTATTCCACAACACCTGATCAATATGGTGAATATGTTTAACTAAATTTTTTTCATAGTAAATTTTTTATTTCAGATGAACTACTTTAAGGCTCAAAACATGAGATACATCCATAAGAAATTTTTGAAACAATGAAAGATGAGACACATACCTAAAATAATCATAGAGTAAAATCCACTCAATTAGAAACTGATCCAAAATTAACCATAATTTCATATTCTTCCATAAAAATACATACATAACGTTAAGTTATAAGAAAAATTTATTAAAATTTTCTATGTATATACTTTTAGAAAAACATGATCACCTACCTGAATAGATATATCTTTCATTTGTTAGTCATTATATCTTTTTCTATTATAATCTATCCTCATATGGTATTGATTTCACGACCCATCCTCGGGGCCCGTGCCGTGACTACCCCAAGCCCGCCTTCCATAGGCCAGGGGCTGGCGACTAGCACCAAGGCGTAAATCCAGGTAAAAAGGGAAGGCATTGCCTTTGTAAAGTAAACAAGCACCACATAGTACAAGCGGAAGAAGTAAACACTAGGTAAAAACTAAGTACAACAGCAAGTACAGAAAGTAAAAGGGGCCGGAAATACAAGCCCAACTGTAAAGTACAACTCTAAAGGGAAAATAACAACTGTAAAGTAAAGAAGCTACGCCGAGCTGTCCACTGGAAATCCCACCTGAAGGGTGGGTACAGATAGCTCCACTGCTCCTCAGGTCCCGCCGACCGCTCCGAGCACGTCACCCCCAGTGTTCCACCTCTAGGTACCGTCCTGCTCTGCAAGCCTCAACCACGATCAACGCTGTCCGTCGTCTGCAACCAACACAACGTAGTGTGGGCATAGCCCGTGCAGGGGTGAGTATAAGCTACTCAGTAGGGACCTCGAGACCCCTGAAGGTCTCCCAAAATCCACAAAGGATAAACCACAAAGGAAAGATACAATCACGAAGTAACAACCGACACTGCATAGGTATATTCCCATACATATACCTAAGTCATCAATTCCAATACGCTCCAACCTCCGAGCCCAAGTACAACTCAGTCCACACAGGAAATTATACGTATTCCACACAGGAAAGCAAACGTAATCCACACAGGATAGCACAACACAATGCACACAGGAAAGCAACAGGATTCAACTCACACAGGTATACTTCTTCGAGGACGATAGAGATGATCACTGATCCATCTAAGTCGTCGGACCCACAAAGGATCGATAAGTACTAACCCCCGCAAAGACCCACACAAGATCGGACCCACACAGGATCTGTAGGCGCTGGTTCACACAGGACCGCTTAGCGCTGACCCACACAGGATCGGACCCACACAGGATCGGTAGCACGGATCCACACAGGATCGCTGAGTGTTGTAGTCATCGTCGTCGAATCCACTAAGGATCTCTACACAGTCGTCGTCGCAGTCACAGTAGCAGTCACAGCCAACTCTAGGGTTCCCGCACACAGCAAACTCATTCGGGAGGGTCCGCTCCACGAGCCGAGAGGCTGATACATCAACTGTCATAAAGTCCAGAGTTGATGTATCCAAAATTTCCGAATCGACAATAGGAACTCAACGCAACAGACGGTGCATCAATCGGACGCCCGGTCTGAGAGTTATTGACTTTTTCTTCCCCGGGGCCCGGTTGGTTTTTAAGGAAAAACCAACCCGACCATACTCCACCTGTGTCCAAACCTCGGGCGGAGTATTCCAAAACATCTTTCTCACTAAGAGGAACTCAACAAAGCTGACGGCACGTCAATCGGACGTCCGTAGCTCAAGATATGAGCGTTTCCGCTCCGAGGGCCCAGTTGGTTTCGTGTACGAACCAACCCGGTCGAACTTAAACTAATCTTAAACCTTGAGTGCGATTAACCGAAACGACCGACTCGATCCAAGGATTGCATCGCCACTGACGACGCGTCGTTTGGAGGTCCGTAGCCCGAGTTATGGGCATTTGAACCCAAACTGTTCGGTATCGGGGGTTTCGGGCCCGGGCCGACCCGGCCCGAGACCCCCCCAGTTGGCCCGAACCGGGTCGACATGCCCCGGACAGGGTCGACCCCGCCCGGCACGGCCCGGCCCAAGGCAGTGCGCTGGGCGCGGTGCCAGCTCGGCCTTCGGCCGAGCTGATTGAGAACGGGGGGCGCCTGCCCCCCTTTTGTCAAACCGCGGCCCCCCTCATAATGGGGGGCCATTTTGGCTGGCCGGGGGAATTTAATTCCCCTGGTTTCCTCCTTTCTGGCCGGCCCGACTTGGCCGGCCGGCTTCTTCTCAACAGGACCGGCCAAGGCCGGTCCTCTTCTGGCTTCCGACACCGGAGGCCCGGCTGGCCACCGGTCACCAAGCTCCGCCGCGGCCCGGAACCGGTCGCGGCCCTTGTCGTCTGACGCGGTGCGACGGCACCGCACCCCTCCGCCGCGGCCCCGTTCCGGCCGCGGCGCCTTCGACTTCCCTCGACGCGACGCGACGGCGTCGCGTTCTTGAATCTCTTTCCACGGTGCGGCGCGACGTCGCCACACGTATGTTCCGCATGAACCGCGTGGTGTGACGGCACCACGCTCCTTCGTACCAACAACAAAGAAAACAATTATGAAATAAGGAGGAGGGTCGGCTGTGTTTGTGCGGTCCGACCCCCACGCATTATTCGACAATAAAAATTCGAAAACCACAAAATTCGACATGCCAGAATCAAGAACGGATTCAAATAACATCAAACCCCTACCTCGGTTTCAAGTGCGGAGCACGTCAACAAGCCGCGGAAGACAAGCATCGCGGAGGTCGGGCATCGCGGGAATCGAACGTCGATTCCGTTGACGTCGAGGTTCATCCGAAGAGGTACATCGCTGGAGAAGCTTCGTAAGCTGACGGAGGAAGCCTGAGGAAGCGGCGTCTCCATTCGTTGACACGGGAAGAAGATCGAAAGAAGCGGCGTCGTCGATCTTCGGAAACACACCGGCTACGAAGAAGAGATGAGGAGTTATTCGTTGGAGCTTAAGTGTTCTTCGTGTTCTTCGTCAAGGTTGAAGAAGATAGAGAGAACTTCCCAAATCCTCTCAAGGTGGCAAAGGATACCAACCAAAATAAAATAATCTTAAAGCTTGTTTTATTTACACAATTAAACAACTTGAATTTCAAAAGATTGAAATTAAAACAACTCAACTCAATAAAAACTCAAGTTGTCAAAATTAAATTGAGTGGAGTTATTGGGAGTTTAAAGTGGAGTTGAGGAGTTAGGGTTAATTTGGGCCCCACCACACTTAATCCTCTCAAGGGAGGTTATGTGGATGTGGGTCCCACCTCTAACTCCCTTTGGGAGGATATAACCAACATGGATAAAAAAATAAAATGTGTTTCCACATTTTATTTAACTTCATTTAAAATTCCCAAAAACTAACTCTCAACCCGCATAAAACGCAACCTCGTAAAAGGACTCCTTAAGCGAATATCGGCGCTGCAAGTTCATCGATGCCCTCGGAATTCGATTCTAGGCACCGGTTCAAAAGTTAGAAATTCCCGCTCGTTCGTTCACTGAACGTACCCGAGCCAAAATTCGGAAATTGATTCCAGGCACACCGGGCCTCGGAATCAAGTTCCGTCAGAAACCGCGTTCCTGTAATATTCCAAAGAAAATTAAGAAAAAATTTCCTTGAATTTTACGGGTCTTTACATTACTCACACCTCAGGGATTTACGTCCCCGTAAAGATACATCAAAACTAGGGAAACAAATGAAGGTACTAAGCACGCATCTGAGCTTCCCGCTCCCAAGTTCTCTCCTGGAGATTCCCGTGCTTCCATCTGATGCGCACTAGAGGAATCGACTGTCCATGTAGGACCCACTTCTGTCGATCCTAGATCTCCAACGGGACCTCCGTAAAAGTTGCCCCATCGTCAACGTCAAGCTCCCCATGGTCAATGATGTGCGTCGGGTTGTGCACGTATCTCCTCAGCTGAGACACGTGGAAGACGTCGTGCACCCGGTGCAACTAAGGTGGTAGAGCAAGGCGATAAGCCACCTCGCCAATCCTGCTGAGGACCTGGAAGGGTCCGATGAAGCGCGGAGATAACTTGCCGCCTCGGCCAAATCACTGTATACAGCGTCGAGGTGAGACCCGCAAGAAGACGTGGTCTCCATCCTCGAACTCTAGTGGCCTCCGCCTCCTGTCAGCATATGACTTCTGCCGGCTCTGAGCTGTCCTCATCCGTTCCTAGATGACCTGGACCTTCTCTGTCGTGGCCTGGACCATCTCCGGTCCCATAAGTGATGACTCCCCAGGGTCTATCCAACACAAAGGAGATCTACATGGTCGGTCGTACAACGCCTCATACGGTGCCATCACGATGGTGGAGTGGTAGCTGTTGTTGTACGCAAACTCCACCAAGGGTAGGTGGTCCTCCCAACTACGACCAAAGTTGAGGACACATGCGCGGACCATGTCCTCAAGAGTCTGAATGGTCATCTCCATCTGACCATCCGTCTGAGGGTGAAAGGTTGTGCTCAGATGTAGCTGCGTCCCGAACGCCTCCTGCAATCCCTTCCATAGCCAGGAAGTAAAACGAGAATCTCGATTGGAGACGATAGAAGATGGCACACCGTGAAGCCGTACAATCTCCTGAATGTAAAATCATCTCATCCTCTCCACTGAGCCCTGCTCTCTTATGGGTAAGAAGTGATCCGACTTGGTGAGTCAGTCGACAATCACCCAGATGGAGTTGTGACCTCTGGAAGTGTGTGGAAGTCCAGTCACGAAGTCCATATATATCCCGTCCCACTTCCACTCCGGGACCTCCAAGGGTTGTACCAAGCCTGATGGTACCTGATGCTCTGCCTTCACCTACTAGCAGGTGAGGAATCGAGAAACGAACTCTACCACAACCTTCTTCATGCGTGGCCACCAGTGCTGTCGTCTGAGATCCTGGTACATCTTCGCCACTCCGGGATGTACTGCCAAGGGAGAAGTGTGAAACTCTCTCATCACCTCCTCCCGTAAAGCAACTGGTACCATGGTACGTCCTCTGAAAAGGATGTCGTGCTCTAATCCAAAGGGGAAACCATCAGGTGGCTGTCCTGAGGATATCTGTGCACGCCGCGTCTCACAGTCAGCGTCCCCAAGCTGTGCCTCTCTAACTCATTGCATTAGTGGAGGAGTGACTATGAGAGACTGAAGGAAGGCTGCTCCATCTCTATCCACAAAGGATATCTGCAAAGAGGCTAGCTTCTTCGTCACCTCCTCATGTAACTGAATGCCCATCCTACTGCTGAGGGCATCGGCTACTACGTTCTCCTTCCCAAGAGTATAGACTATCTCAATGTCATAGTCCTGTAGGAACTCGAGCCATAGACGCTGTCTCGGGTTCAGGTCCTTCTGCGAGAAGATGTACCTGAGACTCTGATGGTCAGAAAAGACTGTAAAGCGCTCTCCCATTAGGTAGTGTCGCCATGTCTTCAGAGGGAAGACCACTACTGCTAACTCTAGGTCATGGGTAGCGTAGTTTTGCTCATGCGGCCTCAACTGACGTGATCCATAGGCGATCACTGCCCACTCCTGCATCAGGACACATCCAAGTCCGGTCCCTGATGCATCGCAGTAAACTACGTATCCAACTCCCTCCTCAGAAAACCTCAAGATAGGTGCGTTGTTCAATCTCTGTCTCAGCTCCTGGAAGCTCTGCTGACATCTATCTGACCACACGAAGGGTTTCCCCTTCTTCGTCAAAGCTGAGAGTGGTGCCACAACTCTAGAGAAGTCTAGAACGAATCTCTGGTATTATCCGGCTAGACCCAAGAAACTCCGCACCTCCGTCACGCTACTGGGTGGCTCCCAAGCTAACATTGCCTCGATCTTCACAGGATCCACTGTAACTCCCGCCTCAGAGATGACGTGTCCCAAGAAGTGGACCTCACTTATCCAGAACTGGCACTTCGAGAGTTTACCATAGAGCTGGTGCTCTCTGAGTGTGTCTAGTACAACCCGTAAGTGGTAGGCGTTCTCCTCCTCAGTCGTCGAGTAAATCAAAATTTCGTCGATGAAGACCACGACAAATCGATCGAGGTATGGCTGAAAGATCCTATTAGTGAGGGCCATGAACACTGCTAGAGCATTGGTTATGCCGAAAGTCATAACCAAGAACTCATAGTGGCCATACCGACATCTGAAGGTCGTCTTCTGCATGTCCTCATCTCTAACTTTGAGCTGATGATAGCCTGGCCTGAGGTCTATCTTTGAGAACCACCGTCCTCCCTTGAGCTGATCAAAGAGGTCATCAATCCTCGGTAGCGGATACTTGTTCCTCACTGTCACCTGGTTCAGGCGACGATAGTCAACACTAAGTCGCAAGCTCCAGTCCGCCTTCTTGGCGAACAAAATCAGGGAAGCCCAGGGTGAAACACTGGGTCGGATGAACCCCTTTCCCTGCAAGTCCTCCAACTGTACCCGTAGCTCTCGAAGCTCAGCGGGGTCCATCCGATACGCTGGAGTGGATATCGGGGCTGTCTCGGGGTACATGTCAATATAAAAGTCTACCTCTCTGCGAGGAGGTAACCCCGGAACGTCGTCGGGAAAAACATCCGCAAACTGATCCACCACTGTAGGAAAACCAAGACTCCGCACAACAACTGCTCCTAGGATGAGGCTAGCCAACTGATGAGTGATGGGTTTTCCTCTCCTCTGTGGAAATCCATCATGTGCTGCAAAGGCTCCCTTCTCACCGGTGAAGGTGAACCTGCTCCCGTCGGTGCATACACATCGCACCTTGCGCCTAAAACAGTCAATTTTTTGCATGAACCATAGATAACCAATCCATGCCCAAGATGACGTCGTAAGGCCTCGATGCTGCTACAAGAAGATCCCAGCCGAAGCTCTCGCCTCCTAGAGTAAGCTCACACTACCGGTACCAGTGCGTAATCGTTGAGTCTGCTCCCGTAGGAGTCTCTAGCCGTAAGGATCGAGCCGAAGGCTCTGTCGGAATCTCCGAGCTCCGAACAAGGGCATCGGCTATGAAAGAGTTACTCGCTCATGTGTCTATAAGAACTGTAGCAAGGGTGGAATAGACACAGATAGTACCTCGAATCATCTCAGGCGCGCCCTGGTCGTAGGCCTCTACTGCCTGGAGTTGTGCCTGTCTCTGCCCGCCAGCTCCCTGTGGTCGGGGTGGACATCCTGGTGGAGGTGGTGGTAGAGCCTCAAAGCATTGCCCACCACCTGCTGCTCAGCCAGCTCCTCTACCTCGTCCACCTCTTCCCTGCGGACCGCCATGGTTGACCCTCTGCCTCTGCCTCAGTGGTCCCTCAACCGTCTGCTGCTCCTCGGCACGACGGGTCGGGCAGTCATGAGCCATGTGGCCCTGCCCGCCGCACGTGTAGCACTGCCTGCCCCTCGAAAGACTGGCTTCGCGCTGTGTGCCCAGCATTGCTGAGCCAGTGTCCTGAGGTCATCTTCCTGAGGGTCTGGTCTGCCTGGACCCCTGAGTCATCCGTCGACTGCCTGCCGCAGAAGACTCTGCCACGTGCCGCCCTACGGTGGGTCTCGGCACTGGTGTAGACTCAGCAAGGAAGCTCTCGATCAAAAGGGACTGCTCCAGTACTCCCGTCTGAGTCGGAATGCTGAGGGAGATCAACGATGCCCTGATCTCGTGTCTCAATCCCTGCTCAAAGGTCCGGGCTCGGAAGAATGGGTCTCGTACCATGTCAGTCGAGTAGTGCAAGAGATCAGTAAATCTCGCCGAGTACTGAGCAACCGTCATACTGCCCTGCCGCAGCTGAAGAAGCTCCTGAATGTGCACCGCACGGAGGGTGGCTGGGACGAACTCTGAGCGGAAGAGGCTCTCAATGTCCGTCCAATGTAGAGATGCCTCATCGTGCACCTGGAGCATCAAGCTCCACCATCGTCCTGCTGCTGCGTGCAGTAGGCTCGCCGCAAGGATCACCATGAGATCTGTTGGTGTCCTCACTAGCCTAAAAACTCGTACAACTACCTCCAGCCAGTCCTCGGCTGCCTGGGGGTCCGTCTCTCCATGAAATATGGGAGGTCACTGGCGCTGAATCTCATGCAGTACGGTGAGGCGATGTGCATCGTCAGCGGCTGGTGCTAGAAGTATCGGTGGCTCGGCGGGTAGTGCTACCGCCGGTGCCACTACTGACAAAGGGCCCAACACCGAGGCCTCGTCGCTCGGTGGGCTGTTGTCATGCTCGACTCTCAGAACCCTAGCTGGCTGCCATCGTGGGGCCATCCTGAAAAGGAAACAGGTGCGCCACGGTTAGTACAGTATACCTGGTGAGCTGATATAAAGTAATCACAAAGAAAACTTGGAACACACACGCAATCAATGTTTTCGTGCATTAAGTCGGAAATCAGAAGTCAGGGTCCTGGTCTACGGATACGTCGGCCGCCGCACCAACACTGGACTCCCTGGACTGATAATCACACTCAATACACTGAACACTATTGCTTCACATAGAAAAGATCAGAGTTCGCGGTAGAACTGAACTCCTCTGATACCAATTTGTCATGACCCGTCCTCGGGGCCTGTGCCGTGACTACCCCAAGCCCGCCTTCCATAGGCCAGGGGCTGGCGACTAGCACCAAGGTGTAAATCCCGGTAAAAAGGGAAGGCATTGCCTTTGTAAATTAAATAATCACCACAGAGTACAAGCGGAAGAAGTAAACACTGAGTAAAAACTGAGTACAATAGTAAGTACAGAAAGTAAAAGGGGCCAGAAATACAAGCCCAACTGTAAAGTACAACTCGAAAGGGAAAATAGCAACTCTAAAGTAAATCTGCTACGCTGAGATGTCCACTGGAAATCCCACCTGAAGGGTGGGTACAGATTGCTCCACTGCTCCTCGGGTCCCGCTGACCGCTCCGAGCACGTCCCGCCCAGGGGTCCACCTCCAGGTACCGTCCTGCTCTACAAGCCTCAACCACGATCAACGCTGTCTGTCGTCTACAACCAACACAATGTAGTGCGGGCATAGCCCGTGTAGGGGTGAGTATAAGCTACTCAGTAGGGACCCCGAGACCCCTGAAGGTCTCCCAAAATCCACAAAGGATAAACCACAAAGGAAAGATACAATTACGAAGTAACAACCGACACTGCTTAGGTATATGCCCATACATATACCTAAGTCATCAATTCCAATACGATCCAACCTCCGATCCCAAGTACAACTCAGTCCACACAAGAAAGTATACGTATTCCACACAGGAAAGAAAACGTAATCCACACAGGATAGCACAACACAATCCACACAGGAAAGCAACAGGATTCAGCTCACACAGGTATAATTCTTCGAGGACGATAGAGATGATCACTGATCCGTCTAAGTCGTCAGACCCACAAAGGCTCGATAGGTACTAACCCCCGCAAAGACCCACACAGGATCTGTAGGCGCTGGTTCACACAGGACCGCCGAGCGCTGACCCACATAGGATCGGACCCACACAAGATCGGTAGCACTGATCCACACAGGATCGCTGACTGCTATAGTCGTCGTCGTCGAATCCACTAAGGATCTCTGCACAGTCGTCGTCGCAGTCACAGTAGCAGTCGCAGCTAGCTCTAGGGTTCCCGCACACAGCAAGCTCATTCGGGAGGGTCCGCTCCACAAGCCGAGAGGCTGATACATCAACTCTCACAAAGTCCAGAGTTTATGTATCCAAATGTTCCGTATCGACAACAGGAACTCAACGCAACAGACGGTGCGTCAATCGGGCGCCGGGTCTGAGAGTTATTGACTTTTTCGTCCCTGGGGCCCGATTGGTTTTTAAGGCAAAAACAACCCGACCATACTCCACCTGCGTCCAAGCCTCGGGCGGAGTATGCCAAAAGATCCTTCTCACTAAGAGGAACTCAACAAAGCTGACGTCACGTCAATCAGACGTCCGTAGCTCAAGATATGAGCGTTTCCGCTCCGAGGGCCCGGTTGGTTTCGTGTATGAACCAACCCGGCTGAACACAAAGTAATCCGAAACCTTGAGTGCGATATACATAAACGACCGTATCGATCCAAGGATCACATCGCCACTGACGGCGCGTCGTTTGGAGGTCTGTAGCCCGAGTTATGGGCATTTGAACCCAAACTGTTTGGTATCGGGGGTTTCGGGCCCGGGCCGACCCGGCCCGAGACCCCCCCGATTGGCCCAAACCGGGTCGACCCGCACCGGACAGGGTCGACCCGGCCCGGCCCGGCCCGGGCCAAGGCTGCGCGCTGGGCGCGCTTCCAGCTCGACCTTCGGCCGAGCTGATTGAGAAAGGGGGGCACCTGCCCCCCTTTTGTGAAACTGAGGCCCCCCTCATAATGGGGAGCCATTTTGGCTGGCCGGGGGAATTTAATTCCCCCGGTTTCCTCCTTTCCAGCCGGCCCAACTTGGCCGGCCGGCTTCTTCTCAACAGGACCGGCCAAGGCCGGTCCTCTTCCGGCTTCCGACACCGGCGGCCTGGCTGGTCGTCGGTCACCAAGCTCAGCCGCGGCCCGGAACCGGCCGCGGCCCTTGTCGTCTGGCGCGGTGCGACGGCACCGCGCCCCTCCGCAGCGGCCCCATTCCAGCCACGGCGCCTTCGACTTCCCTCAACGCGACGCGACGGCGTCGCGTTCTTGAATCTCTTTCCACTGCGTGGCGTGACGGCGCCGCGCGTATGTTCTGCATGAACCGCGTGGTCTGACGGCACCACGCTCCTTCATACCAACCACAATGAAAACAATTATGAAATAAGGGGGAGGGTTGGCCGTGTTTTTTGCGGTCCGGCCCCCTCGCATTATTCGATAATAAAAATTCGAAAACCAAAAAATTCTACATGCCAGAATCAAGAACGGAATCAAATAACATTAAACCCATACCTCAGTTTCATGTGCGGAGCACGTCAACAAGCCGCGGAAGACAAGCGTCGCAGAGGTCGGGCGTCGCAGGAATCGAACGTCGATTCCGTTGACGTCGAGTTGCGTCCGAAGAGGTACGCCGCTGGAGAAGCTTCATAAGCTGACGGAGGAAGCCTGAGGAAGCGGCTTCTCCTTTAATTGTCACGGGAAGAACATCGAAAGAAGCGGCATCGTCGATCTTCGGAAACACACTGGCTACGAAGAAGAGATGTGGCGTTGTTCGTCGGAGCTTAAGTGTTCTTCGTGTTCTTCATCAAGGTTGAAGAAGAAGGAGAGAGCTTCCCAAATCCTCTCAAGGTGGAAAAGGATACCAACCAAAATAAAATAAGCTTAAAGCTTATTTTATTTAAACAATTAAACAACTTGAATTTCAAAAGATTAAAATTAAAACAACTCAACTCAATAAAAACTCAAGTTGTCAAAATTAAATTGAGTGGAGTTATTGGGAGTTTAAAGGGGAGTTGAGGAGTTAGGGTTCGTTTGGGCCCCAACACACTTAATCCTCTCAAGGGAGGTTAAGTGGAAGTGGGTCCCACCTCTAACTCCCTTTGGGAGGATATAACAAACATGGATAAAAAATAAAATGTGTTTCCACATTTTATTTAACTTCATTTAAAATTCCCAAAAACTAACTCTCAACCCGCATAAAACGCAACCTCGGAAAAGGTCTCCATAAGCGAATATTGGCGCTGCGAGTTCATCGGTGCCCTCAGAATTCGATTCCGGGCACCGGTTCAAAAGTTATAAATTCCTGCTCGTTCGTTCACTGAACGTACCCGAGCCAAACTTTGGAAATTGATTCCGGGCACACCGGGCCTCGGAATCAGGTGCCGTTAGAAACCGCGTTCTTGTAAAATTCCAAAGAAAATTAAGAAAAAATTTCCCTTTAATTTTATGGGTCTTTAAAATTGAATCATATTCACCTTTTGGACCAATTATTCTACCAATTTGGATCTCAAAAACAGTCCTTCTCTATCTTCATATCAAAAAGATGGATTCCAATATGGTTTTCTACATTTTACTTAAAAAAGATCCCTCTAAATTATAGAATATGAACATTTATTTTTTAAAAATTTGATAAAAGTTATATGATGATCGCAAAATCCATTATAATCACTTGAAAAAGGTAAATTCATATCCTCTAGTGTATAAAAGTTTTTCTCTAACTATCTTTCAGATTAGGGATGAAAGTTATACTAATATTTAATTCTATTCACAATGTCTTATAAAGAAATTTTTAAAAATTAAAGGTGAATCTATGATCATGATTATGTATAATGGAAATAGGGACTCTAGGAAATATTATTATCCCATTAACATAAAGGAAAAAGGTGATCCAATAGTATATTACATAATATTAAATAAAATGATATGATTTAGATATTAAAAAAATAATTATGTAAATCATAGTATTACCACGATATATTTTTGTTAATCCCACCATAGAATCCATTGATAGATTCTATTATTTCCATTCTAGTAAAGGAAAATACTAAAATGACTTCTTTGGTAATTTTCATTAGGTGTTAACATGTCGACAAATCAGAATTTTCATAGTAAAATTTCAATTACATTTTATTGTTTTATCCCTCGAAAAACTTCTAATAGTTATTTATACATTTATGTGCTCTCAGAATGAGTAAAACATTGAGAGCTCTGAGCCCCATTAAACAGTGAATTATTTACCAAGTGGTAACATTGAAAACAAAACCTATATTTGTATCTCAAAACACCTAATTTGGTATTATTAAATTCAGTAAACATACATTTCTTAACAAATTATATCTTTTCATATAAAAAATTATGTTTCTTTAGTCATGCATAATTATATATGATAAATATGATTGTAATGAAACATATAAAAAAATATGGGGAGTTCCTTCATGAAAAATTTATAACCCAACATTCATTAAATCATTAACCAATAAACCATTCTTTAGATGTATCATAGTTAATGAATCATTTTATTTTCAACTAAGAGTACTAGAAACTCAGCTTTCCCATCCTAGATGGTATTGAATTTTGCAATCATAGTATTATATCAATTATAACCATATTTTCGGTTTCATGTTCAACTATTTATTAGTGAATATATACATAATAATTTTATAATAAAAATATACATCATACCCTAACCTATATCAATGATTCCTCCAAATTATTAAAGAAAATTCTATAGTTTTTAGTTCATGGTCATGTATATGATAGTTTTTCTCATGAGGATTTAATTGATGATAGTAAAATACTGTTACCCAATATTTCATAATTTAAACAAAACCCAATCCCTTAAATTAAGCATAACTCTAGATAAAAAATCAGTATTTTTAAATGGAAGGACTAAAATAAGAGCATTCACTAATCTTATTTTTAATTCTGGGAAACATTCACTACATTCGTTTACTCAAACAGACCCAACACATTTTTAAGTAAAATTATTTTGTGGGAAAGATAAAAAGTAAATGTTTTCAAAATAACAATAATAATATTCTAATAATCCATGGAAACAGTGATTCATAGTATCATTTATAGGTCATCTCTGTTCATCAATAATTTTAGTTTTAGTATGAACAATAATTATTCAATATTTTATTATGATATGTATATGGAATGAAATATTATATAAATAAATGTCACAGTTGATAAATTATCCATCTAACCTATTTTCATTTAAGAATTTCATAATTATATGTAAATTTTTTTATTCTTATAAATTTTAGAATACTCTAAAATATAATCAATAAAAATAACTGAAAATTTATAGAAATATTTATGGAAAACTAAATTCATAATATCCATGAATATGGATATATTATTTATCAATTGAAATGGTGAAAATCCAAATTCACAATTCTCATTCCTAGTAAGAAATGATGTTATATGGATGACATCCTCAATCACAATTAGCTAATGGTACCTAGACCCAGTACTATCATATGATAAATATTACACTCTTTATATATGACCAAAAAATTCCCCGCTTTGTGGGAAAAATACATATTCTTAATAATAATTTTATTCATTCCTATAGAATCTATAAAACACAACATGGAACAAATATTTTTTAAAAAAAATTGAGATACCAAGAGTGATGTGCTAGAATGAATGATAGATTTATAAAATATTTTTTAAACATTTTTTCAATTATATATGTTGTACTTGATACATTCATTATTGAGGGTTTTATATTGTATTATCATTATAAATGAATTCAATAGTGAATTAATATTCACGATCTTGTATAATATTAGAAAAATTATTTGAAAAAATTTCTACATTTCATTTTTCTACAGTAACATCATTAATAAGAATAAATATCTTATTTTCAACAATATTATCAAGATAAATTTCATTTCAATATTTCAGATGATTTTTAGATTATTTATAGGTTATCGAATGTATGAATTTATTCATATAAATATGGAAAATCTTTTTATTAAATATCTTATTTGGATTTTCAATCTTTCATAGCATGATAAACTAAAATCCAATGCATGCCCATAATTACATAAAATTATACTATGGGAAACATAATATTTTTTTAGGTAATATCCTTGCATATATGATAATAGGTTATTATTTTTCAATTCTAGTTTCCAAAATACTACCATCGATTTTTTTACCAAAATTACTAACTTTTTTTATTGAGGTATAATTCTTAATTTATTAGTAAATTATTCAGAAATGAATGAATGTGTAGAAGCTGGATCAAATAAGAGAACAACATAATCTGAATAAAAAAGAAATTTAGATGTTTTAAATTCATATGATGGAATAAAATAAGGGGATGTAGTTGTAAAGGATTTCACAACACCCTTCTTCTTATAATTTTCTCTATCCCATCATTCACGCTATTATTTAGCCACACATCTACATAATAAAGAATCATGTTACATGTAAATAAACTTACAATCATCATGTCAAAATTGGCCATACCACAACTTAGATGTTTTTATCATTAATAAAAATCCACCGGTCAAAAATTACCACTTCGAAATAAATTTCATGATTTTATAAGAAATTATATAGGGTGTTTTCTACCAAAACTATCACAAACTAGAAACATGTTTTTTATAACGTTATGATTTATTTTATGAATTCTATCCATTTTTATGCTATATAGACTTGTTTTTTAATTTTTTTATTTATCGATCATCTATAAAATATATTTATACCTTACCAAAGAAACAAAAAAAATCTTTTTTTTTTAAATTCATTTTAGGAAAATGATATTTTATATATTATATTCAATCTTAGTAAGAATGATTAATGTTATTATCAATAGATTTGAAACAATTTTGTGTGCACCTTGATAATCGAGCCATGTTTACTTTATACAGGGCCACATTATCTTCCTCCTTATTCATTAAATTCAAGGTTTTTTTATTCTATATTGAATAACCATTAGAAAATAATTCTCTAGAAAATATTCCTAAATGAATCCCATTAAATTTCATCATTCTATTCACATTATCTAATACTCTAAACCATTGACAATTAACTATCAGATTCACCTTAAAATATGTGATAAAGATGTGTTACCTTATTATGACCTTAACAACCCATGAAATTGAATAAATTTTATAGAGCTTTAATCCATACAATGGAAACTAGTAGGTTAGAAGATCCACCAAACCCATGAGGAATTTATCTAATAAATTACTCCACTATCGACATGTTCTTTTGTGGTAAATCTTGTTTTTCTCTACTGAGGATGTTAATCCCATTTATAGATTGAATAAACTGATCCATCATAATAAAAGACTGTTAAATTCCTCTACCAACCATTTCAGATTTTAGATTTATATACATATTTTCCTCTTCGTCCTTACCCACTTTAGATTCCCTTTATTTCCTTTGTCGAAAACTATTCTGAAAAAATATATTTTAGATGAAGAAATAGGGTAATCGTAAAATTTTATTTCATGTTAAATATATATTTGAATCCCTTCTGAGGATTTCTATATAAATTATACTAAACTCTAAAATTATCTACATGATTCATCTAATAAAAAATATTAAGACCCGACCATAAAAAATCCATAAAATTAATTATTTACAAATTTTTTCTTTTTATATAATTCCCATATATCTTTTAGATTTATAGTTTTATAAAATTTGGTCCACAACCTTATATAAATAAATATTAAATAATTAAGTGATAAATTCCACTTAGTATCCAATTTCCCCCAATATAAACATGTAACACATAAAATGTTTTATTTTCATTGAATATCTTCACAATTTTATAAATTACCTGATCGTTGTACTGACACTTCCTTAAAACCTATGGAATTTCTTTAATCATGTGATTCAAACAAAATTTTCAATAAGGTACATATAAAAATCAATAACGAAACAAATTAGTCATTGAATACTTTTATAAAATTTACTATTTAAAATTATTCCTTGAGTTCCAAATAAACAATTTCTTACAAAATAAATACACATCACTAGAAAAATCATTTCATTAAAAAATTCAGAAGAAATGATAAATTGGAAAAAATTCTTCTTATGGGTTTTTTCAATATTAAAAAAAATGATATTTTTTTGCACAAATTTATACATTTAACTTTTAATTAGAAACATAAACATTTAATTAAAAATAAATTCATAATATTAACATGATAAATCAGAATATTTTCATAAAAACCATAAAAAAATATAAATCATTTTGGTATATTGAGACATATATTTCATACTAGAGATTGCTTAGTGAATCCCTACTCATTTCTAACCTTTTACATCTTTTTTTTAAACTAGTTTTTTATTAAAAAACACAAATATGATAACTAAATTATGTTCATGTTTAATTCAATAATATAATTATATTCACTTTAAAATTGTTTAATTTCCTTTCTTTATGATTTTGTTGTAGGTTTAGGTGATTTGGAGAGTCTATGATGGAATTAAAGAAAAACATGGAAAATGACATGAGAGCCAGAACACACATGTATACTTAAATATATACATTGGATAATAAATGTATTTAATTGAGATGAGAATTTTTGGAATACTAAAAACACATGTGGGATACATTTTTTGAAGATCATAGTTTTCTGTTATTCAAATTTTTGGGCCAATGTATGTCTATAAAGATATAAAATTCTTGTCGGGCCAGATTGGAAAACCCTTGTGTATTTGGTCTATAACATGGGCGTATAATATATAATTGGACTAATTCTACCACTATTCGGTAGATAACTCTACACCCCAAATTTATACTAAATTTAAGGACATTTTCTCACATTTTGGTCATCCAACTACATAGAGACATATCAGAAAAAGTGTTTTCCATCAATGGTCACATACTCCCTTAGATACTTGAATTATTTTGTGGAATATTTGTCATATTTGGGAATAAGAACCACCCATAACCATCAATATATGATGTTTCTATACCATAGAGTTTTATTTAAGCTTTTAGGTTGGTCTTATTCACATCTGTGGATTCTTCCCCTTTGATGGATTTCTAAACTTCTAATGATCACCTGTGGGGGAAGGTGATGAAAATACCAAGATTCATGTTTGTATTGTTTTTAATAGTCATTTTCATTTCCATTTTGCGTATAGTTATAATTTATTATATATTCTTATTTAATTTAGTTATATACATTTTTGTCATACTCAACTCGTATGATAATTTTTTGGCGTACCAACTCAGGGGATGATTCACACAACATTTAAAACCTATTCTTACCCCATTCAATAACACTGTTTGTGTAGTTAATATTGTTCAATTAAACATAAAAAATTAAAAATTAAATTCCATGTAAATCTATTTCATGAGTATCACAATAAAATAACATATAAAACTAGACATCATGTTGATATATTTGTTTCTTTCTTATCTGAGTTTCAGTTTCGAGTGGGACACAAATCTCCCTCTCATTGGCGGTAGTTGGTGAATAATTTCATGTTTCCAACAAAAAACTAGGAGGTAACCAAGTGTAAAATCAGTAACATTATAGTTCTGTTTTTTACAAAATATGTATTAAAATATCTAAACCATATATGATGAAGCACTGATGGATGGGCATCCTGAGATTTCTATGGGTTGATCACACTTAATCAAATTATTTAATTTTAATTTTAATTTATTTATTACCATTATTTATAAGAATATTAAATCCAAAACCCCACATTTTCAGAAATCTCATTCCCATTTTCCATAATAAATACCACGTTTTTAAATTATTGACTTAAGGCTCCATCTAGAGTTATTCTGAGGGTTCCTACTATGCTAAAAAATTATAGTTACTCTAAATGTTTAATTTGACATGCTCGATAATAGAAACAAATTTTAACACCAGTTATGGGGAGATAAGATAATTTTTCATATTTTTATTTTCTTTTTTTATTAATCCTTATAATATTCTTCATCTCATTTGATTGTTTTTTTTTTGATTCATTATCCCCCTCTCTCAAACTCTATAACCTTCTCTCTCTCTCTCACAATATTAGTATATAATGTTAAATATTATTTTATTTTATCCATTAATTCATATTATGATATTTTATTCTATTCATATTCCATTAAAAAAGGAAAAAACATAGGAATAAAATTGTGAACATTGTTTCAGGAATGGATCTGACAACAAAAGTTTGCATCCAATTGACACAAAAATTGAAAAGACACTTCAAACAAAAATTACATAAAATAGAGTAGGAATCTCAAGTAACACTATAGAAACCCTTTCGTAACCCCAATTTAACATAAATAAATATAATTGTGAACAAAATGAAACCTATGAAAATATGGAAACAAATAATCACACCATAAAAGAACTAACCACACTGAATGCAGAGTATCATCCCACGTACATCCATTATCCTAAAGAAGAATCCAAATTTGTGTTGTGATTAGACCTCAACCACATCCTTCCAAAACCTCATGGTCTTCCCAGGGAAGGACTTCACAAACTTGTTATGAAGTTTCATATATTTTTCTACCCATAAAACCCCAAAATGTGTCTGAGGACCTCATCGAGTTTAGGTACTTACTTTTCTCATGTTATGGTGTAGCCAATGGATGGCTATACTCTGTCCCTACCATAATTCGAGGCAGGATTATCCTTAACTAAACCTTTCTAGATAATGTTTTCCCTGGGTCGTAAAAATAATATATTATTAAATGAATCTATGTAATTATGAAATCATAAGAAGAGGCCCTTCATGTATTTTGAGAAATATTCAAAAGACATGTTTCAGGTTTTCCCTAACAGTAACATTGTGTCCATTTAATCAATAATACAAAATTTTATTATAAAACATGAATTCATCACAATGTGCATATTATATTCTTATTTTCTCATAACAATCCCAAACCATTGTGATTTAAAAAAAAACATGGGATGATCACGAATAGTTCAATAAGGGACAGATAATAAAAGAATTCATAAGTCCGTGAATACATATAAATATATGAAATCATTTTGAAAATGACCTAATTTTTACCCATAATGTATCATATACTGAACATGTGAAAACAAATTATTTCTATAAAATATAGAAAACATAAATAAAACAGTATAGGTAACATGGGAAGTTACTTACCTATGATTTTGACCATTACAACATATATATGATTTGTACATCTTATGGATACATTACAATGCAACCCCCACGACTTTCTTATGTTGTAACCATAAAATTTACACATAGAATAGGTATTTATGTAAACTTACATCATAAAAATTAAAAAGGCATTGGAGGGAGATATAGGTATAACCATTCATTATAAAAAATCCAAAGAACCAATAAATAATAATAAAACAAGAATACTTGTATTTTGTTAATAGTACATGATGTTTTCGACTCATGGAATCTACCACATTGTTCTCATATCTAAGATGGTAATTTTTTGTGAAATAATGATTCTTTATCAGTTAAAATCATATTCTCCGCATCGTGTTAAATTACTTCTTCGTGAATATATAAAAAAATTTGATGGTTAGTATATATTTCACAATTGGATAAATATAAATAATATCTCAATTTTTTTAAGTGAAAACATTAGCTGATAATTAAAGATCATGTGTGGGATACATTAACTAATGAGGTTTTATTTATCTTTGATGATAAGAAATTAAATAATCATTTTTAATTAGAACACAACCAAGTATCATCAATTAATTATCACTGTGGATGACAAAATCACCATTTCATGAAGGTAGGGCCAAACTAGAGCATTCTTCAATATTTTTTTGTTATTAAAAAAAAGCATCACATTAATCTATCCAAAAAACTTAAAAAATTATCATATTAAAATAATTAGAGGGATAATTACTCATGTAATGAAATTAAAACACCATTAGTAATAGTATTTAATTCCATGAAAACTACGAATCCTAGAAACAATTGTAGGTCTTGTTCATTCATCGACTACATTTTTTTGAGATGAACTATTATTCCCTATATATTTAAAATATTACCAAGAAATGTATTTTATTAAAACCAAAAATACAATTTTCCAAATTTTCTTTATAACTTATCTTCTATGAGTTTTTTTGGAAAATCCTTAAATATTTTTTATGATCCTTATGTGTTTTTTAAAGTTGAAAAATATTATAAAAAAATAACAAAGTTCTCAAACTAGTCACAAAATATATTTTTCATAATATCCATAATAAAACATGGAGATTTTTTAAAACAATGGAAATAAAAAACAATCATAATTCACATATTTATTTTGGAATTTAATTTATCGAATTTCATCCTCCTTCACCTTTATGTGATGATTCTTGGATCTTATATCAATATTAGAAAAATACCAATCTCCTGGGAGCGAATTAAACAAGTCAAAAATATGAGTTAATAGATAATTATTCTTAATAGAAGTGTTATTTAAGGCTCTATAATAAAAGTAATTTCTAAAGGAACCATATATCTTTTTAACAAACAAAATAGGATCACCCCATGGTGACGATATTGGACTAATGAAACCTTTATAAAAAACTCATGAAACTACTTTTTCAATTCCAAATGTTTCACTCATTAAATTTGATAAATGGGTTTTGAAATAGTCTTAGAAACAAGAATGCAGTCAATAGTAAATTAAACTTTCCAATCAGGTATAACACCATGAAGTCCATCTGAAAAATCTCGAAATATTCATTTACCTCTATTACATTATTAATTTGAACAGTTATGTTATTTTCAACAATATGTTCATGATAAATTTCATTTCCATATCTTTATAGTTTCTCAGCTTCTTAGAATGTTTCAAATGGAATGGGTTCATCATTTTATAGAAACTAAAAATATTTTGGAAAAATAAATTCATTAACTCTACAATCAATTATATCATGATAAAAATATAGTTATTCCATACCTAAAATAAAATAAAACACTAACAAGGGATGAAAACAAGGTATGTTATCAATTTCATTCTATATAGAAGAACATGAATCTTTTTATAATAAAATTTTTCCTTTATATTACCTGTTAATTTTTTTACTAAATGTTTAGATTCAATTTATTTATATTTTTATTTTACAAAAAAAAGATCATTAAATTAAAGGAATGTGTAGACCTTGTTATAAACAAGAAATTAGAAAAATCTTATTAAATAAAAAACGTACCTAATACCACTTAAGTGTACGGACTAATATCAAAAGACGTAGTTGTAAAGGATTTAACTACGTCTTTGTGCTTATATTATGGATTCTTTCTATCATTAAGATCTTTTTATGGGATATAATTTGTATAATGCCACTTTTTACCACTTTTGAATTGTTTTATAGTTTTTTATCATAATTAATCATACAAATAGTAAGATCATTTTCATTGACATATAAGGTCATATATTTTAACATAAAACATCAAAAAAAAAATATCGTTTTTTTATGTCATCCACAATGGTGCTTTTTTTAACCCACACCTCCCGAACTAGAAACTGAACATTCTTACCTTTAGATTTTATTGATTGATTCTGACCCATTCCTTTACATAGTAACATTTTCTTATACATGTTATAAAAGTACAAGTGATCATAAGAAAACTCCATTTCTACCCACTCAACATATCAAAAAAAATTCTAATTCATTTTTAATTCATTGAATGTTAATTCCCTTCAATATCAAAGCTTTAATACTGAGTAAAATAGAATTGATTTTACTATCCGGGTCTTGAATAATATTTTGAGAACATATTTCCAATTAGGTTAATTTTTATTCATACATGGAAACTTAATATTCATATTTAACTATCAATTCAATTAATTTAATTTCTATCCTATTTCGAACCACATTAGGAAAATATTTTTTAAGGAAATAATACTTAAATTCATCACATTCCATGGAGTAAATCATTTCAATATCTCTATTATTATAAAACATTTACCACTACTAGTATGATAAAACTTAAAAAACGTAAATATAATATCTACCCTTTTGATTATCTAACACTCCAAGAAATCAAATATCATTTACTGGGATTGTATCCAACCTTCAACCACCACCAATAAAAAGAGCCACAAAAAGTAGGAGGTTATTTCCTCATAATATGTTCCACTATCATCATGTAATTTTGGGGCATGACTATTATTTATGTTGATTTGTAACCACTAACATTTATAGACTAAGTAAAATAATCGATTACTTTCACAAAATGACAAATTTTAATTAGAACCATTACATTTTTTTGATTCAAAAATATAACATCCTTTCAGTGCCTTCATACTTCTACTTCAATATTCCTTCTAAAGAAAACCATTATAACCTGACATATCATAGAAGAATCAACATGCTAGTATAGTAATTATATATTATTTCAACATAAACATAAGTTAAATATAATTTATAGTTATTATATTAACATCCTCCTAACCCCAAAATTAATCTAAATCGCGATCTGGTACCAATTATAGGATCCCTTTCTGAAACATTACAAAAACTAGAAAATTATTTTTTAATTCAATTTCTAACATTAACAATGATAATTTTGGATTATAGTTTCCTAAAATTAAAGAATAATTCCTATATAAATAACCACAATAAAAAATTATACTGTTAAAAAAATTTCCATTTCATCCATAATAAAACAATTTTTAATTAGACATGAATTCATCACATCTATTAGCTTGGATTATTCTTTTGCCTCATCAATACATAAAAAATGTGAAAAAAAGTTTAGAAAAATGACAACAAAAATTATTAGTTAGGGACCAAAAATAATAGAAATCATTATTCCATGAATTCTTATAAATGTATGAAATCATTTTCACCAAGACATACTTCCTACCAATAAAGTGTCATTTACATAACTTATGAAAAAATGATATTTCCAAAAAGAATAGAAAACACGAATAAAAAGATATAGGTGTCTTGGGGAATTAATTAATTACTATTTTAACACTAATGTGTGCCGTAGGATTTTTAACCTCTACAAATACCTTATAATGTTACCCTCATAGCTACATTATGTTGTAACCATCACAGTTGCACTTGGAACAACCATTACAGTCAACATACAATATAAAAATACCCAATGAATTGGAGGGAGATATAGGTCACAACCATAAACATAACAAATTTCCGCAAACCATATCATAATAATAAAACAATAATAATTTTATCATAACAAAATTCTTCATGAATTTTGTAAAAATAGAAATTTTAGAGTGGTTGTTAATGAAATGTCCCTTACCTTAGATTTTTCATAGATAAAAACAGTTAAAACCTCCCATATAATGGTTTAAACACTATTATTAATATATTAAATATCCATATTAATATATAAAATTATTTTTTTAAAATTATTATAAAATGTTTCCAACCAAATAATAATAATATTTTCTTATTTTCATTGTTTCAGCTGAATTTATTTTTTCGTTTCCATGATTTGTTCATATTGGGTTTCCTTGTCGAATGAAAGAAAATATTTAGAAGTATAATTAAATGGTATTAATATGTATAAATAATCTCAAATGATAACATATGTCATTTTAATAACATATTACTGTGAATCATTTGATAAAACATTAATTAAAATGATTTTATTAATTTTGGTGGATTTTTTTATCATCGTGAACTTATATAATTGTATTGATATAATGTACATATATTTGTACCAAAATAATATATAACATATAATATGTTTAGTAAAATATTTTTTTAATATTAATAACTAATTTATGGAAAAAATTGAAGGCGGTAAAAGAATATGAATACACATCACCCACGATAATGGTAAATCGATACATCATAGATGATATTTTCAATTTTTTAGAGTAAGGGGAGAAATGGGAGGTTATATTATGGTCATTCCCATAAAATAATAGTATAAAATTATATTTAATATTCTGTAGTAATCAGTTAAATAGGATGGGGGTAGGTGGGTAGATAATATTAAAATAGTTGAGAATGAAAATAAAATAAAATAAAAAAGAAAGTGGATTTTACCTCTTGAATTCTCCTCAATGAGAACCTCCCTAAGGAACATGGATTTGGTAATTTAATAAAACTAGTAGGTATTAGAAATGTAGAAATGTTTTTTTATTATATGTGGTTAGAAATTGAAAAAAATAAAAGGATTTTAGGTGTGTGTAAAATATGTGGTGAGTGGTGGTTTATATAGTATAAGAGATAGGTGTTTTTTGATTTTTTTTATTCTGTAGTTTATTATTATTGTTAAAGGATTTTAATTGTTATATAATACACCATAAATATATAAAAATAACTTAAGTGAGTTAGATATTATACTTATTACATCATCAATGAAATTAAGAATAGTGTATTTGACTTATAATGTATATATACCCTAAATTACCGTAATTTACAATTCACCAAAAATTTAACTATTTCAGGAAAATCCCAATGATTCACCCCTAACACATTTTAGATATGTAAAATTAGAAAATTATCTCTTATTTATGAATATAATTTTCTAAATATGATAAATATATTTCTATTTATTTATTAATTTATTTTAAAAATACTAATTTTAAAATCATAACTGATTGTACTAAACTAAAAATAAGGACTCATAAAATTATCATATAATCTTAAGACAATAAAATATTAATTTATTAATCTATTTTATGAAGATTAATTTTCTTTTAAATAAATATATAAATTATAATGTTTTAAATAAAAATTATGTGTCTTAAAAACACAAACACGAAACATTTCAATTTTTAAAAAATCTATTTACTTAATTGCTGATATATATATATATATATAATATTCTCACTTAAAAGGTATAGAAATTTTATTTATACTTTCATAGATGAGGTTACTATTATATTATTATATTTTCTCAAATATCTAAAAATAGAACTTATTTTATTATACATTTACTATGATTTTAACTATTTAATTCCATAATGAATGAAATTTATTTTATATGTACTTGGGTTGTTACATATTGTTTTCAAGAAATATTATAAAATTATAATTTATTTATTAAAATATGACATATTTAGATTATGGGAACATTGATTTATCTAGTATTAATAAATAATAAGGACGAAATATTTTATCCCCGCCTTATTTTCAATCATATTATAGAATTGGAAAAATAATAAACCATTTTTATCAAAATAAAAATTATCATTATTTTAAAATGGGAATATTTATACATCCCATATCCCATTATACAAGAGAAATAAAATGAGACATAATTCATATAATTTTTTATTTAAGAATTGAAAAAATCGATTTCAACCACTTACTTAATATTGATAACCTTTGATTTATTTCTGCAATGAAACCTTCTTGATCTATTATTGAATTATTGTTTATATATGAAACATATTTATATTTATAATAATAATGAATGAATAGTCAATATCATATATGATTTTAAATAAAATAATTAAATTCTATAACTCTAATAACAAAACCATACTCCCAATTACCTTTTATACACCCCTTCAGATATTATGAACAATTTTATGTCCAATGATTGGTTTTCAAATACTGGAAACATTTCCATTTATTACAACACAATTTGTATTTAATATACTATAAAAAAATTGGATGATATAATTTTATTCTTAAGGTTTACAATATTTCCATTATATACTTTTATTATATCTTTTTTTTGGATTATAAACTCAACAATAAACATTATTAATGATTTATAAAAAACAGGTATTAAGATATTGTTATAATTTTGGACACACTTTAGTATTGAATATCTCTAACATTGGGTTGGACTTCTCATTGGCCTGTATTCATTGGATTTATTCTAATAAATTTTTTTCCCAACCTATCAACTCTTATTATCTATTGAATATATTTTGGATTCTAATGATTTTAATCATTCATAATAATTTAATTCACATAACATTTACATGAGATATATTTTGATATTTTTAGGTATAATTATTATTTTTTTTAAATAGATAATTAGTAAAATAATTTTATATATTTTACAATAAAGGAAACATATTTATTTTTAAAAAGGTATAATGAACATGAATAAATTATTAGAAACATGCATACAAATTATTAATTCATTTTATGAGTAAGTGATATGTTATAAAAACATTCCAGATAAAATGTGTTAGGTTTCTTCAAAAAAGAATTATAATGGATAAATTACTCGATATTTTTAGTACTAATGGTTAGACTATAAAGGATTAGAATATTTCACGTCAACAGGATATAAATTAACCTAATAGTTATGTGTATATTTTTATCATTAAATTTGGGAAACACTTATTATAGAGCCATAATGATATTTAAACCAAAGGAATAGTTTTGATAAAATTCTTATGACAATCATGATAAATAATATTCCCATTGAACTATCTAAGAATCATATATTATATTGTTAACATGATGGTATACATAAATATCTATATGAATAAATAAAATAAACATATTGAATCAATGAAAATATAAACTATAGATGAATAACATAAAAAATATACAATGAATATTAAAATTGAAAATAATTTTAATCAAATATTATATTATTAAATTCTTTATTATATATAAAACTAGATATTCTTGTAATATGAATTTTGATTTTAAGTAAAAATGATATTATCATATAACATATCACTAAGATCAATATTATATAATGGGAGACATAAAGATACTTACATCATATATAGGATCAAAACCTAATAGTATTTTATACGAAATGATATATATTTTATGTTTTTCAAAAAACACATCCTAAAACACAAAAAAGTAATAAATTTTAATTAAGTTCTTAATATTATTTTCAAAACCATAATAAATATTCACTAAACCATATGAATCTGATTTTTGAATCCATAACTTTTATGTTGTAATATAGTCATGAGAACATTAAATTTTTCAAGATGATAGTTAACCTAAAAATGGTCTCTCTAGAAAAAATAATGATTGAGATATGTGAGGATTTTAATTTGTTTTTAGAGGAAAAATTACTAATGTAAATTTAGTTTCCCCTGATTTGCATAATATGATATAGTATGTTAATGAAAATTAGAGTTTGGGGTTTCCTCTAATTATAAACCTTGATAGACAATTTTTTTATGATCATATAATAAAATAGGTTTTATAATTTAGTAGTCATTATAAAAAATTATATAATCTTTACTCAATCCTTATAATATGATGAGGAGTGTAGAGAAAGACATGGGTGGTAAGATATATAACTTGATGAAGAAAATAAAAAATTGTAACAATTTATAATAAAAAATAATAAAACAATTGGTGGTTACAGTATTCAATCATGGTCCATAAAATCATAAAACATGTTTCGTGAATGATGATTTTTAAATTATGGAATACTTAAACTTAAGTGATATAATTAAAAAGATAATTAGAGTGAAATTAAAATTTATTTAATGATTAAATGTCATTTTTTAATTTTATATGAATAAACTATAATATTATTAATATTATATGTGTAACATCATAGATTTCAATTGAATATTTTAAAAAAAATTATTCTTCAATTAAATATATATATAATAAATGAATTTAAATTATTTTAATTATAAAATAAAAATTCTATAATTTATAAATATACATGTACTACCATAGTTGTCTCCTTTACATGTTGTCATCAAAATATTATTTAAAATATTTGAATAAAAACTATTTATTATAAATATATTATAAAATATTTATAGTTTATTAATAATTGTTTTAACAAATTGTTAAATTCTAAAACAACAATACAAGAAGTGATATTATAATTTAAATATTATTGTTTAGATATTATATAATTTATTATAATATTTTCCTTAGAAAAGTATTTTAAGTGTTTGAATTTCCATTTAATTATAATATATAATGGTTGAGTGCAATGAAATAATATTTAATATAATATGAAATTTTTTGTTTATAACATAATATTTAAATTGTCAAATATCATATTTACACCGAAATTAAAATTTATGTTGTTTTAAAATGTAATATAATATCCCCTTAATTTATAAATTATTAATATCAACATCATGTATGTTTTTATACTCTAAAAAGTTCATTTTACACTATTAAATAACTAATTATACACTAAACATTACATTGTAATGTATTTTTTGTTTTTATGGGAAATTTAAATTCCCCATATGATGAGTATATTATTACCACAATAATATTATTATATTATGATAATATATTATTTAGTAATGAAAAATAATTGTTTGATTATCATTATTATCATAGCATATATTGTTATTCCAAAAAGACCAATTTCTTACAAATGTTTTTAAAAAACCAATTTTATTCAAATAGATGAGGAATTTTATGAAAATATTATTTTTACACGTATAAATAATTAATTACCAATATTTTTCAATACTAATTAATAATAAAAACAATAAATATCTCATATCCAATTAATAATTATTTATTCAAGATAAAAAATGTTTATATGTGTTAGAATTTTTTTTATAAATTTATATATAAAATTTTTACAAAACGAATTTGTTGAAATATAATTTTTTTCGAATCATCATGTAAAATTTATCTAAATGTGAATTTTTTGTAATTTTAGGAATGAATTAATATTTTTGTAAATATTATAAAATACATCTTATAAAAATACATACATTTTATGACATCATAATGATAGAAATATGTAAATTTTTTTGTTCTTTATATGAATCTGATGCATTTTATGATGATAGGCTAGATTAAAGATAAATATTAAACAAAAGGAAGAAAACAAAATACAGACTCTCAGACTGATTTTAGGGAAGTGACTATTGTGGTTTCTCATGATCAATCTTTGGTTAGCTATTCGTGTATTATTATGAATTATGTTCATGGTTTTATGAGTGTAAAATTATGTATGGTTCAATTTATTTGTCTAATGCTGATCAGGGTGACAACATGGAAGTAAAAATAAATGTTCTTAGAGAATGAATATAAAATAAAATAAAGGATTCATTGACTTTTATGTTAGGGGAAATATGTTATACTGAAGTAGATGAGTTGATGTGGGGCATATTCCAACTAGATCCTATGGTAAATAAAGATCTTAATGAAAGGGTTGATCTTAACACGCTATTTTATTTTCTTAAATAGGATGAGAATCAAAGGCTAGTAATGAAGATATGAATTTATATCCTGCTCATCATAATTGTAAAACAAAAATGAAGGATTATACATTCTCTTAGTACAATGTAATTGTGTTGTTTATATGAAATTTATGATAAATTTAAAGATAATTACATTAGTTTTAAACAAAAAATAAATATTCAAAACATAATTTAGATTTCATTCAAATAAACAAAATATTTTATTATATAATTTTTATAATGTATTTATAAGAAACATTTTCGTTTTTGGGGGTGTTTTAATGCATAATACATAACTATTTCGGAATTATATACAAAAAATCATTAGATTAAAAACTATTGATTTTATGTGGCCTAATAACAAAAGAATAAATACTTTATTCTAAAATACCCCTCAACCCAACCTATATAAACACCCTTCCACCAACCCATTATTTTTACTTCAAAAGCACATTCCCTTGAAAAATATCTTCTTAAATCCCAATATAAACCCCAATATTCATGAATTTAATCATATACTGTTAAACAACCATCCTATAAAGTTCATATACTTAATCTAATAGAGGTGTCTAAAAAACCACGGTAAAGGTTTATCATCTACCCTCTTTATTTTCAAAGCCTTATTATAAAATGTTTTCTTAATATCCTCAACATATAAATCCATTCTTATACTTTTAGGTCATCTTAATCCCTTTCACTTCTTAATGACTAGTCATAATCCAATCCATATCATCAGACATTGTTATTCTGTTACTGTATCAAATTAATGGTTACCATGTCTCTCTTTCCATTCTTATTTATGAATATTTTATACTATGATTATTTTACGCACATATTATTTTTATTTTTATTTTATATTACCATTTTGTATGAATTTTTTTTATCCTTTATTTTTTATGCATCACTCATTCCTTGTTAATGAACCCTTATTAATATGCCATTACTATACTGAAATATGTGTAGGAAAATCCATTTCTTATGATTTTAGTTCTCTTATTACCCTTTTATAATGTATGTACGAATTAAAAGTAACATAATACTATATAATATATATTTTATTATTTTTTAAACTCTAATATTTATTCAATATTTCATAATTATAAATTCTCTAAAAAAATCATTCACCCATTGTATATTGAAACTACAATGGTGACCACTATTGATTTATTTTCCGTGCATTCGATTAATTAAGATTCTTAAAAACTGATTTAAATATTTAATATAATATAATAGTCAAATTATATCATATATATTTTTTATACATGTTAAAATGGGTATGAAAATAATAATATTAAAATTAGACGGTCGTAGTAATTTTTAACCATCTAAAAAAATATTATCATTGATTATTTGTTAAATTAAAACTAAATTTGAATTTATTGAACTTCTTCACTTCTAGAATTAAAATAAAAACTATACCATTATAATTGTTATTCTTTTGGAACCATTGGAATGTAATAATTTATCATTATAGTTATAGAAAAATATTTTATCAATGATGAAATAAACTACTAAAAAATGACCAATGCACAAAAAATTAATTCTTTTAATGACTTAATATAAAAATAATAATGAAATATGAATTTAAATGATTATAAAACTAGTAATTTTCTAATATGAATTAATTATTCAATATGTTAGAGTATATATAAGGTAAATTGGGACTTGAGGTAAGGGTTTTATTCCGAATGTCCAATTATATAGTTCGTTGTTCATAAATTTTATATCTTCATATAAATGTCTCAAATATTTGTTATTGAATGAATAAATTTATATTTTACCCTTAACATTGATGGTTATATGTTCTCATATTATCTATTATGTAATTCTAGTTTATAAAAAACATTTCTTATAAGGGTTATTTCCCATTCAATTTCATTATTGGTGTTTTGTTATTTATCCCCCACTATCACTTTCTCTCATCCACTTTATATATTACTATATGGTTTAATTATTTATGTTATTCACTTATATCAATCCTTTTTTGGGGATATAGATATATTTTTTCCCTCCTAATCATCAAATATATTAAACCCTATGACACCTAAAAAATAATCATTTAAATCTTCTTATATTCATCAAAAAGTTTCTTATATTTTTAATTTAATCCTCATTTTGGATCCAATGATGAGAAATGTAATTGTAATGATTACTTAATACAATTATTTTATCACCATAAAAAAATATCGTTGAAAAATATTTATTTGCATTTTTCAAAGATAATATGGTAGAATGTTATGAAATCTCTTTTTATAATTTTTCTTATTTTCCTAACAATTCATTTTGAGAATATTTTGAAAAGAAATTATTTTTATATTTAAAATTTTACAATTTTATTTTATATATTTTTAAAATTTATAAAAAACAAGAAAAAATAAATTCTTTAATTTCATTTAATATTAGATAAATAAGTCATTATTTTCTTACAATATATTATATATATTTATTTTTATTTTTTTAAAAACAAACAGAGTCCTGAATTGGTCACCCAATTCATGCCCCGAAGAAATTTATTAAATCAAAAGGGTTAACATACAAGCTCGAGGTGCAAAGTGCTCACACCAACCAAATAATTAAGAGCGGAACATGAGATATATCAAGGAAAATAATTCACCTCATGATAACAGAAAGAAAACCTGTGAAAGCCCCCGGTCCTTAAGCAGAATCATCAGGAGTTAATGTCTACAGGACTTTGTTCTTGCCCAGCAACATCAACAGCAGCACATCCGACATCAACTTCAAGGATTTCGAGGCTCTCCCCCAATGCTTCTCCACTTTCATAGCTTTCTGTTCGCATATTTCCAACAGCCCGTGCATCTAAATTTGTGTTAAAACGGTCCAATGTATCTCCAAAGATGGATCTTGCAATATGCAGTTCATCAAAAATTTAGTGTTTTCCTATTTGAAAAGAAAATAAACAGTCTGATCCCTCTTCCCCTGTAGGCAACATAAACGGAATATAACGCAGCAAATCCAACAAAGAGTGTAAACAAAAGTCGGGATCCTCTAGTAAGCAACATAGGCCAGATCAAAGACTTCCAAAAAAGAGCAAGCAATACACCATTTTCCCCATATCTTCCTTTTCATAGCTGCCCCTTAACAATCATACCACATAGAAACACTTAAAAGGAACCATATAGCATCAAAAATGTCTGGCTGTAGAAGATCAAGAGAAAGCAGACCAAGCATCATCTATAGAACAACTATAAGATGAAAAGCTGCAGGCTAGGAAGATGAATCAGAACCAGAAATCCAATCAGCATCCAAATATACTCATTATACGTCATCCATAAGCACAAGTGTTGTCCAATTGGGGGTGTTTTTTGTAATTCATTATTTGTATTGAAATTATGTATTATTAATACAAGATTAAAAAGTTTCGTTCTTGGGGAATCTAATCTAGAATTATAGAGTTATTGTTTTATATTTTGTATTTATGTTTGTTAAAATTTGTTTAAAATACGGAGATAAATAATTGTTACCTATAGAATATAATATTTTTTATAACTACTATTCTCTCTCTAGATTTGTTAAATTTTATCTATGAGAGATTGAAAAAATATATACCGTTGTAGATAATTTTTTCGGCTGTGTTTATATATTGTTGTTAATCAATTGGTTCTTATGTCAGAGTTTGGAGGATATTACTCGAGTAGTTAGTGGATACCTTACAGACATGGAATGAGGGAAATATGGCCACCAATATTCGTTATTTTAATGGGGTGAAAGAGTATTCAATAAAATTAAAAATATCACATGGCCACTCCCACCTAAATTTTACGAGAATTATTAATTTGTACAACATTGTGATATATCATTTCATACAGCAAGTGAGTTTTTTACATTTTGGTTTCATCCCTATTTTAATAAAATAGTTTCTATTATGAGTGTCATATTTCAATGAATATCACTTAGGGTTAAAATTTTAAATGGATTCAGTTTGAGTCATATAATTACTATACCATTATTTTTATTAATAATAAATTTAGGGTTTACTACTCTAAGGTAGTAGTGTGTAAAATAAAATATTTATAAAGTATATTTTCAAAAAACACATTCTCTGAAAATTAAATATATAATTTTTTATTTCATTTTTTATATCTTTATAATGATATAAAATAAGAATTTATATATATTTTTTTCATCAATCTTCATTTTTTTATATATATTATTCAGATTCTTATTTCTACTATAATAAAAATTTATTAAGAATAATAAACTATTGAAATTGTTTAATAAAATATCGTTTATTTAATTCGTGATTATTTTTACACAATTTTTTTTAACTACATAACATTTAATAGAAGTTTTGTTTTCAAACTATAATTTAAATTTAAATTAACATAAATTATATTTTTTTTATAAAATTATTAAATATATTCATATAGAAATATTATTTTAACATAAAAATATTAAAAACAATGAAATAAATTTAGTTTTCTTATGAAATTGTATGTTTTAAATGTTATTAAATAAATGTTTACATTTCATTTTTTTAGAAAATTAATATTTCATTATATTTGTAAATATTTTATAATTATTCATTTTATTTCAAAATGTCATCTAACACACTCTACTTTATTATTTTAATCTATAAAAAACCTTTTAAAACATCAAATTACAAATTTTACACAAAAAATAATAACATAATGTATTTATTTTTTTATGTAAAAATTTACTACATCATATGTATAATGACCTGTTATAAATAATAATTATATTTGTCTTGATGATGGTTCTCAATTTTAAAATGGTTTTTTACATTGTTTTATGAAAATATTATATAAAATAATTGAACTAAAACATTTTCCCTAAGTATATATTTAAAATATAAAATCACATTAATTAGATAATAAATTTTTGGGGTTTTTATATATATAAAAAATTTAATTATTAATCATATGACATGAAATAAGAAAAAAAAATTATTTACTCATAGAAAAAATATTATTTTGTTGAGGAAAAATTATTTTACAATTATTATATACTTTAACAAAATATTAATATTTTAAATAATTTAACTAAAATTTTTGAAATTGGATATCATTATTATAATCAAGCATGTAGAAATAAATTAAGGTTATTTTTTAATATTTTTCTAAAAAAATGTAATTTTCCTAGCATAGTAAAAATAGTTTTTTTATGAATATATTTAATTTTATGAAATCTTAATTATATAAATTTAACTCTTTTTAGTTATATTTTTTTAATGAAATTTATTATATTTAAAATTTAATATTATTCATTTTGAAATAATATTCTTGGTTTCCAAACTTATATATTTTTTTCGAAACCAAGTTATATTTTATAAAAATATGAAAATATTGGATTCTTTAATATATATAATGTATTCCCATGATTATTTTTTTATTTCAGGATTTTATATTTTCATGGAAACCACCAAATTTAAATCACAAACTACTAACAGTCATTAGAATCATATTATTCCCAAACATCGTCTTAAATAATCAAATAATCAATAATTTATTCTAAAATATTATATAGCTATATAAAACATATTATTTCATATATTTCCTATCACTTAAAAAATAACTTATTTTTATAGATATCAATCTATGTATCTCTCAAAAATCATTTAGAAATATACTTACGACAAAGGATTAAACAAAAGTTCCCCGTATTAGTGACTTAAAAAAATCAAAAGGAGGCATCTCAAAAAACAAGGTAAGGGTTCATCATGATCAACCTTTTTTTAAATATCCTTTTATTATCCCTATTATTTAATTACATTATTATAATTATTTGTTATTATCATCATTTTGTAGTATTATTTATTAATTATCACTCATTCCCTCTCTTAAAACTTTTGTAGATGATTATTTTTTAAAATTAAGTGTTCCAACGTCTTTATATTATTTATATTTAAAATTAATTTATGATTTTTAAAAAAAAATATTTTTTTGTTCCATGATTATATTCCAATTTTATAAAATTTGGTTTGATCAATTATTGGTTATATATCACCTTTTACCTCTCAGTGAACTCTTTCTCATAAGTAATTACTATTTCAAAATACAAGTTTTAAAATTAATGTATTCTCATTTAAATTCTATTATTACCCTTCTATAATATATGAGATCATTAAAATTTATATTAACGTTGTTTCTAAATTATATTACAATTTCTTTATGAAACACAAACATTTATTCTATTTTTTTTCATTTTATGTTTTATAAAAAATCATCCCCCACTAAGGGTTATTTTCACAACCTATGTGAAAGTTGAGGTTATATTTTTATATATATATTCCTTTTTAATTAATAAATATTTATTTAAGGATTGAATTTAATATAATAGTCATATAAATCATTATATATTCAAAAATGATAAAATCTACAAGATAATTTTGATATAAAATGTGAACAATAATTGTTATTTTTAACCATATAACACATGATTTTCGGGGAAGATGGTCTATATCTTATGATATTGAATTCCAATAATCATTAAATGACCTAAAAATATACATTTAGATATATAGATCTAATAAAACAATTATTTATTGACTATCTACAGTTACATTTGTAGCAAAGATTTTTTTGAATAAAGAACTTATAAACCTAAACATGGTTTATGAATGAAACATTAATCCAATAATGGAATAAAACATTACAATAAATAAATCATATAGAATAATAATATTTAAATAAACAATAATATGATTTTAAAATTTTAAATTAACATATATGATTTTATTATACCAACTGATAAATGAAATATATATCAATTTGAGACATGAATAAAATGTTTCATTCCTAAACGGAATTCCTTAATTAATATTAGTCAACTATTTCTTATATTATATTCAATGCTTAAAATAAAGGGTATTTAATTTATATCATACCATATTACCTTATATTTTTGTTATAAATGTTCTCCTTTCCTCTAATATAGAATTATAGTTCATGCATTAATTTTCTTGTAAGTGTTCTTTTGGGTAACATTTCACTCTTGAGGTTATATTATGTATCACCACTATCTATTTTTTTCCCCAAATTTATATATTTTCTATATTATTCTATTTTTTACATTATGATCTATTAGCCTTCCTTTTCTAGGTATATGAATAATTTAATAATTCACTTCAAAATTATCCTTGATGTCAAAGCATATAATATATATGAAGATAACATTCATAATTTTCTTATATTATTCTCCATGATTATTCTATTTCCAAAAAATTCTTATAAAAGGTACCCTATTGTGAAATTTTATTATTTAAATATTATTTTTATTTATTTTTATCTTGAAACTATTATATAATGAAATTTTCCCCGTTATATTTGAAATTGTTAATAGAACATATGAAAAATAGTTTGAGATTTCTCTTCCATTTACCACTAAATTTATATCAAGACTATTATTCAAATTAATTAGTTAAAATAAAGTCATTATACATTTTAAAATATCATTTTCATACAATTATATTCATCTAAAAAAATAATTTTTTTCTATTTATTTATATATTATGTGAAAACAATGTTATTTTCCCTTAAAACCAATTAATATTATTATCTTAATTAAGATAATTTTCTTATATTTTAATACTAATTTATATTCCACTCATTATAAGTTTCAAATTTTTTATTTATATAAATTATATGATTTTAACCAGTAGATCCAATGAGATAATAATCCTCTAATTAATTATTCATTTTCTTATGAGCTATTGGTGTGGTGGAATGAAATACCACTAAATAAAATTCAATATCACTAACGGTTACCTTCCTTTTAATAAACTGTGAAAAAAAGATAATAAAAATTTCACTTCCTTTCCTATTTGAATTTCTTATAATTTCTTCACCTGAATTATTATATTTCACCATTATATGTATATATATATATATATGATTAAATACAGAATGTAATTACATGAAAATATATTGCTTAATCTATATGATATGATTAACCTATACCTCATTATCCCAATATATGTTTTCATTTTATTTATAAAATTTAATTCCTTGGATGCCAATTTTATTTCCATTAGTTATCCTTGCTATGAAATTTTGAGTTTATTATTTATTTATATTATTTATGAAAACAATTATATATATATATATATTCTTTTTCAGTGGATGGGTAAAAAATTATATGTCTCTTAATTCATTAGGTCAAGCATTTTATCTTATGATATCATTATACATGGTCTAGATGTGAAAGTATTTATATTCATTTTTGTGTGTTAGAAAATTTATATAATACTTTTCCATAATATTATTTATGATCTATATGTTGTTCTCTTTCTCATAATCTTCTGTTCTAATAGTTTTCATCCACAATTAGTTTCTATAAAAACGTGCCTTATGTTTGTGTCATATTATAATTCCATAAAGGAAGTGATTCAACTATGGATGGTGGTAAAAAGCATATCTAATAGGTGGATACACCTATGTAATTATCTTACACATATTTTCATGGTTTAATGATTATTATTATATCAAGAATATTCTATCATATAAGAATATACAATCATTATTTATTTTATTTTCAAATTATTTCATGACAATAATTTCATTGTCATTCCATTTCACAAATGATCATTCTTTTCAAATTTTTTGGATTTATTGTTTACTCCATTATTCTTCAATATGTATATTTTACACCATAATGAGTTTTTGAGCTCACTAGATTATTTTTATTTATTATTTCTATAGGTTATAATATATAAAAAATTGATCTTGATTCGATAATATGGTGTCTCAATTGGTGGATTTTTTTAGATTTTGTAAGATGATATTGAAATATGTACCTTGTTATTAAATACAATAAAAATTTGATTCATAGAGATGGATTAAATTATATTCTATAGGTATTACCCCAATGACCTTCCCCTCACCCAATGAAACACAAACCACCCCACTACAATAGCATAAAATTTAAGAAAGGATTAATAAATATAGAATATTTCATTAAAATTAATAGGAAAGAGTTATTTTAATAGTGATATAAAATTTTAATGGATACTTTATGATTTATGATTTCTGAAATTGTTATAAATTTTGTTTATTTCTCTATCATGTTCAATTATATGATAAGAAAGTTTTATTTTTAGTGAATTATTTTTTCATTAAATAAGTTCTTTATTGATCATTTATAATTTTATACATCACATAAACATTTTTGAATTGATATGATTATAGAAGTTTTATCTATGTTAAAATTTAATCATCTAAGATATATTTTTACATAATATGGAATTAATTCCCACCACACATCAATAATATATTTACTATTAAATTAAATAACTGTAATTTTATTCGACCATGGATTTTATGCATCATTGAATAACATTTTGGAAATTATTATTTTTAATAATCTAGTTTGAGTTTATTTGAGCTTAGATAAATATAAAAATGTAAATAGTAAATGATTATCCCACCTACACTCAAAGTTAAAATAATTATATATATATAATACATAAGGATATATTTGTAAAGATATATCTTCATAAAAAATATGAATTAAATATTTTCTACTAAATTATAAATATAAAATAATAATTTTTCAAGAAGTTATAAAAAAAGATGAAATAAATTTAAAACTGATTTATTTATATTTTATATACCAATAGTAAATAACATTGTAACATCAAATGTTGTAATTAAATAAAATTTATTATTTTTTTATATATTATAAATAACATATATAAATAAAAAATCATAATATATTTAAAATAATTTTCATCTAAAAGTATTTTCTTACAAAACTGAATTTAAATGAAAAGTTATTTAAAAAACAACATAGTGATGCAACTGATATTATATGATGATGTAATAAATGTTATGTATTTATGAAAATGAATAAAATTACCTCATAAACCCAAAAAGTAAAATTTTATTATTATAAGTGGTATATATAAAGACATGTGGATGGTTCTCTTAGTATTATTAATTTTGTTTGTGAATATATAAATATTTTTTTTATAATAAATGAATCCCTTTTTTATCATCCAATTATATATCATGGACATTTTGTTGAATGAGAAACCAATTAATCTAGAAATAATTATATTATGTTATACATAGTATATGGATGCCAACAATATTTTTGGGTTAGGATGACATTTTATGATTAGTGTGAATTGCGTCTTATATGAGGGTACCATGATTAACTCATGAGGCACAAAGTTATATTTTTCTTCTTGATAATACAGTAAATATAATACATGGAAATTTATGTATTAAATCTTGGTATAATAATAGTATATTTTCTATTATTACACATTACCTAAGGATATAAATTAATATTGAATTTAAACCATCATATATTTATACATGACTTATACCTTCATTGTGGGTAGGATTATCATGATTTGTAGACATGATTATAACAATGTTTTAGGTTTATATTATTCCAAATGGTATTTTTAAAATCACGTATATCTGTTATGACATTTATAATATATGTTTTAAATTATTCAGGAATTTTATATCAATGTATGGGATATTGAGAGATGATGTTAATATATATTTTAGAGAGTTCCTTGTGATATACTCATTTAAAAAAGAAAAATATTATCATATACATTTATGAATGATGATTCAATAACTATTTTTAGTCTCAAATCAATAAAATTTATAAACATATAATGCTAATAGAGAGATGACCTGGGTAACCATTATTGGAGATCTTTATTTAATACCCATAATTTTATTTTTATCCTCTTATATTCTATGTTTTTTTAATTATTTAAAAAGTATTAAATGTTGGTGATTTCTTGGTTTTTTAGAAATGAAAATGAAATAAATAAAAACATCAAATCATCTAATCTGAATTGGGGTGAATCCTTGTTTGAAATATTGTTTCATTTATTGTTTGTTATTTATTTTATCTTAAATTTGATTTTTCACTCAAAATCATACTTTTGTTTCCATATTTTTCATGGATTTTTAAATATAGTTCACTATTATAGATATCTAAGGCACAAAAAGTTTCACATCTTCCAAAGTGTTATCTGATGAATGTTACAAGAACATAATCAATCCATGACTCTTCCAAAACCTATCAAATGTTAATATTGAATTAGCCCCTATACTCCATCTCATATGAGGTGTGTTGAGATATAAGAGGGTGAAAGAATTCATTGAGGATGGAATGATAAAGTGGTAATTCCATGGAAGGTATACAATCATCCTCCCAAACCCGAACACACTCACTACCCCACATCAAATGGAATGAAATATTTGAGAATTATGAATTGGGATTTCGGAACATTCCCCATATATGGACCAAACAATTGAGTCAGTCACCCAACATGATGTAAATTAACAATAAATAATCGAGAAATGAAAAAATGAAATATGATGGAGATGCATGCTACTGTATTGAAAATAAAATCTTTTATATTAAAATTACGAATGAAAAATATAGTAAATTATCAATTGTTATTTGGAGTTGTTGAAGGCCAATTATCCCTTGACTATTTATAAGTGGTATTTTGGATGTTTATACAAATAATGGTAAATATTCAAATCTAAATCAATATATTCCATATAGACATGGTATAAAGTGATATTCTTCCATATATAAGAGTTATTGATTCTTCCATGGTATAATATTTCCCGCAACTCAACCATAGATCCATATACAATTGTTGATCTACTATTAAAACAACTTTAGGGTTTAATGGGTATTTTTTGATTTTTTTGTACAAATTGTTTGAGAATATTCATTCACAAAAAATTTAACATGGATTTCATCCACTTATAGTAATTATAAATTAAATGTCCATATATAATCATAGAGAATGTTTTAGAAAATACCTAGGAGTAAAAAGTTAATACAAAGTGTTTCATGTGAGTATGAGGTGTTAAAGGGGTTGATATTAAACTAAGAATGTGATGGATGATGCGCCAGAAGACCACATTTCTCAAAATATCAAGTGTCCAGGTGAGACTGGCCATCAAAATTATTAAATAAAATTTAAAAAACATTTTCCATAGTTACAATGAGTTTTAAATAAATTTTAGTGCAATACACTTTTTATATCAGCATCCACAAAATATGTACAAAAGTCTAGTGTCCTATAGGGCCATATCTTGCTTTTCCTTATTACTGACCTCCCAAAAAAAGTAGCTACCAACTAGTTACAATCACTATATACATGTGAGATGATCATGTTATTGTGATTTACATGATTGATGAATTTTTTCCATTGAGGATTGATTCTCCAAGGAACACCCATGGTCATCTATTTAAAAACTGTGATAGAATGTTCTGAACTAGATTCAACCTAAAAAGACATCCAATTAGGATAAATGCCATGTTTGATGGGACGAATAATTTCCCATAGTTCAATATCAAATTTCACATCAATGGTAATATTTTTATAGAAACATCCTTTAATAAAAACTCTATAAGTTTGAAACACACAAGCCCAACCTGATGGGCCATGAGTTTGAGCAGTTGCACCATAAACATTTACCTTAATACGAAGTGGAATTGAAGGAATCCAGCGTACATATTTCATCACCAGTGGTTTCTAAGGAATTCCAATTACATGAAACACAATACATATTAATAGAATTTGATATTTTTGTATATTGATAATACATTAGGGGTCAATGATTATTCCTTTGTTAGATTATGAAATCCATAGGTGTGGGGGTAGTTAGAGTGAATTTTTAATATGAATTGGTCATCAAGTATATATTTTCCCATTGATATAGGATATGTTAGTGTTATTAGTGGCTTCCCTATACCCATCCATTGAATTTATATATATAAATAAATTATATATATTTTGATATATACAACTGTTCCCACTTTTCATGATAGTATCATTAAATCATAATGTACTATAGAATTGATAATATCCTTTATTACATGGAATATTAGAAAATTGTAAACCATTTAGTATCTATTATAATAAATTTTACTTCAATGAAAATGACAATAAACATATGAATTATGGTCAATATATATTATAATGGATATACATATATGATATATGACTTTTGGTGCTGTAAGATCACATAAATTATGGCCCCATCAAACGATGTTCTCACATAGTTTTAGTAATAGTATGAAATATGAAGGATTAAACCACGAATAAAAACCCCACTTGTTAAATATTTAATTTTTTATCTTATCTACAAGAATTTTTATTGGTCTCTAGTGATGTGATCGTTTTTAGTGTATACCATTTGACTGTGTACATTGATGCTTGATGAAAATAGTGAAAGTTATGTTGTGGTGAGGTAAACTAATTTTGTTGTATCATTTATTGAAAGATCATGAAAATATTTTTTTTTCATTTGAAAAGAATAATTATCTTAGGCCATGGTGTACTGGATGGTATTATATTCATCAAATTCATACAAAGGGTAAAATATTGTAATACTATTCAGTATGTCTATGAATAAATAAAATAAGAATGTTTGGTGATACATGTTGTGTGTTAAGATTCATTAGATATCATATGAAAAATAGATAATGTTAAATGTCACATGTTCATATGAGATTATTTTATGTAAATGGATGGCTCTATCTCTTTAGGATCCTTGGTGGGTTGTTATACCATGCCCCTAGTTTTTGAATGATACTCAATAATTTTGAGAAAAGGGCCACATGTTTGACCCATGAAATGAATTATTATTTATGAAAAATCCTAGGGAATTAGTATTTAGAATATAGTGGATATTACATTGGGGTCTAGGATATGTTTTATATTGAATGATAAAAACAATGAAATAAATTCACTATTAACATTGTTTATGATAAACATTAGTTATTTTGAGTTTTTAGTTTATTCATGGGGTTTTTAGTTTTCAGGATAAATATTATTTTATGAAAGAATATTTTATTCATGGTTCATTAAATATTTCATTTCTGGAATTTTGAGGAAATGGCTCTTGTTTCGTCATCAAAAAGATTTTAGATTCTATAATTATGTAACAGAATATTTATGATCTTTAAATATGGTTGGATACATTATATGTGCCATTTTTTAATTTAAAAGTTTTTAATTATAAAATACTAATGTGAAAAATTAATATATATAAAATCCAATATGTATATAAATTTGATCCAAACTGGAGTAGAAAATTCATACACTTAACTTATCACTCATTATATACTCTCCCTGAAGATTTGGAGAAGGAAGATGGAGATATGATCACCTTGAGCCAATTTCTCCCTATTGGATCAATGAAATGGGGATACTATAATAGTGATGGAATTGGATTGTTACTACCATATCCTCCTCAACACCCATAGTTAAATGATAAATGATTTATAATGGATAATTATTTGGATTGTGTGTGGAATATCTAAATAGATTTGATATTTGTTCCATCATGCAACGATTATCAACAATGGTAGAAACATGCTAGAATCAACAAATATAAGGAGGTAACAGTTCAAATTTATTCATGTGATTAATTACAGATTCTAAGGATTCACTGGTTGTAATTTTGGATGATGTATCATCATATATGACATAATGACATTTTTTGGTGATTTGTTTTTAAAAAAAATCCATTTTCATGCTTCTACATAACACTTTGAACCAATAAATGGTTTAACAAAAAAACAAAATATTGTTTAAGAAATGTTTAAGTTATATTTCAATGAATAAAATGGTTCTTCATCATTAGGTTCCAATTATAATGAAATGTGATCTGATCCAATCACAAAAATAACTTTATGGTCGTCTTAGGTTCAAAATTAGATCTAAACCATTGTTTTAGGTTTTAAAAATTATGAAAATATATATTTTTACACTTTTTTGATGATGGAAATTCTAAATACATAGTATTATAGCTACACACCAGTTGTTAGAACAATAATTTCTGAGGTTAACATGTTCCACACATCCTGTGAAATTTCATAAAACAATTATGTCCAAATATTATTAAACAATATTTAGATATTATATATATATATATATATATGGTTCCATGCATATATGGTGGATTCATGAATAAGAAATCCATTATTTATGTGGTATAGTTGACCATCTTTCTACTTATCTGGTTGACATATTATTTTACACTATATATATAAGGAAAAGACTAGTGCCACCTGGTTGAGGTTGGGTTCCCCAAAGGAGTGTGTCTTCGATCATTGTCCCAACACTGTGCATGGAGGCCACCACATCCCCATCCAAGATGATGGGTTGGGTTAGACTCTTCCCGAATTATCTAGACATATTTGAGCCCAAAATAGACCCATAACCCATTTTTATGAAGTTTTGGAAGTCTCAAGGGATAAAGGATTTATAATTTTTTTGGAGAGTTATAAAATTTTAATTAGACAATGAGATTTAGTATTTTTGAATTATTAATAAATTATGTTATTTTAATTCATTATTTATTCTATAGAGATTATTTTATGAAAAATAAAAATTTGTATCCAATATTTTCTACCTACCAAAAAATCATGAGTTTAGAATAGAATATATAGGTATATAATTTAATTAATTAATTTAATCTCCTCAATTATAAGTGAAGTTTGTAATTATTAAATAATAAATGATGGTTTATGGCTCATCCCTCCCTTATTTGTATTTATAAGTGTCTATGTGAGGTTCCCCATACCCATGTTCCCCAATCCATTGTAAATACCATTGAATATTTTTTCACAAATAAAATAGTCAACATTTTTAAAAAATATATAGTATATTTATGATTATAAGTGCTTTTTAGTTTTAGAGAATTATAGTATTATGAAAATTAAAATCTCTTATTATCTACCTCACATATTTTTTATAAAAATTCTGTAATTCCCACTATCATTTATCTAAAACTAAATCCATATATTCGATACCTGTATCTAGAAAAACATTTACTCATCCAGAATACATATGAATTCAAATTCAACAGATGGGAAGAGCAAAACGTTCAGTGTATAGATATTAAAACGTATTAGTAAACTCTTTAGACGTTAAAATAATTGTTAAATAATTGAAAATATTTTCAAAAAATTAAAAAAAATGATTTCCATGAAACTTTTTCATTTAAAAAATAATATTTAATTTACATAAATGGAAAATAAATCTATATTTTTTAAAATAAAAATTTTCATTTTTATGAAAAGGAATGAAAATATCAATTTTAAATAAGAATATTTAAAAAAATATTCATTATAAAATAAATTTATTGATTTTCATAAAACACATCATAATCATGAAAAATAATAAAATAAATAAACCAGGAAAATGAATGTTGTTTTGCGTGTACCAGCCACATGATTGAAAATTTCCCTTGAGGGTTAATTTCATTCCTCATCCCATGTAACGTTTACAATGAAAAATTTCCATATTTTATGAATTTTTTTTATTTTAATTATTTTTCACTAATGTTTCCATAAAATACATATCATATTTAATACATGTTAAAAGTAAATATATATATATATATATACATATATATATATACATATATCTTTATATATGTAAATAGATATTTTATTAAATAATAAAAATAAAAATTCATAATACCAAGAATTCACATTAATATGTGATTTTCAAAACCTAAATGGAGTTCAAATATGAATATAAAGGACCACGTGATAATAAAAAAAATGAAATTCATAAGGAATCCGTAAAATAAATGGTCTCATGAGAAAAAAATACTTTCAATGGTAATATTAATTTAAATAAAAAAACATAATGATTCCTAATTGAAATCATTAAAAATTAAATGATTATTATAGGACACTTATTACAAAAATTAGAAGTTTATTATTATAGAATGTTTTTTATTTAGAAATAGAATAGATGGAAATTTTAAATAAAATTTACCCTATACATAAAATGAAAAAATAAATTTCATAAAATACAAGAATTCTAAAATAATTTAAAAACACAAAACTAAAAAAACAGAGTATTATTTCTAAAACACTATCTATTAAAAAGTTTCCCCAAAAAATGATATTTTTGAATGTGTATTTCCCTTATATATAGTGTCTTAAAAACATGTATTTTTTTTAAAAAAATAAAATAGAATAAAATATTTGTAACTATGTTTGATTATTTCAAAAAAAAATAAAACACTAACTCCTTACATATAATTTCTTCCTTGAAATTTTATGCATAATAGTTTTTAAGAAACCCCACCCTCAAAATCAAATTGGATGAAAAATCATAAATTGGATTTAAAAAAATAGATGATTAAATCTTTATAATAAATATTTTTTCAAAAAATAATTCCACTAATCTAGTTCAGAACTATACTTCTTGAGATGCTACTACAAAAAATTAAAAGTTCATCTTCCCCATTATAGGCAATGTGATTCCCTTGTACTAATCACTCTAAGAAAATCACTCAGACTAGTTTTCCACTACCCCTTAGGCAAACCTCCCCATAAACAAGAGTGTGCTTGCTAGTGGCTATGGCCCATAAGGTTACTATGGGGATACTATACCATTGAAATCAGAGTATAATAACAACACAAATAAAAAATATAGTAAATGAATGTTCCATTCATACCAGATCCCCCATTAGTGTATTATACTATAGTAATATTGTAGAAATAAAATAAAACTATGGCTAATCACCCATCCCAAATGGGTATCAAGTCCAACATGATTCCATCAATCAACTCAAAACTAGATATCCAATAAAAAATTTATCAACCCAAACCCTAAAACGTATCCCTTAGGAAAATAACAACGACTTCTTTGGAACCTAAGTGCTATGGATATTTGAGGAGTGTGTCAGTATATCAATATAATCCACCATAAATAATGTCCCTAAAATAATGTATCTTATACGAAATTAATAAAAATGTTTTATAAGAGAAAAAAATATATAATTTAATATAATTTATATTAAAGTAAAAAAACAGAGAGGTCAAAGGAACACGACGACACCCAAGGATGGTTATATGATTATTGATCTCTAGGTTAATGACCATGATCCACCATACCTACTTCATTCGGTTACAAGGTGTCTATTGCATCTCTTGATATCTGTTCCATGAATAAATAACTTTGCAAAATACAAGAGGTTATCCTATAATTTTATAGAATCAATATTCACATAGAATCCATATAATCATCATGAAATTTCCCTGAATTCTAACCTCATATCCCAACATTTCCCATCATTACTCACCACTTAGTATTGAAACACTAAATATAGAATTCTAGTGGAATATGGTAGGTGGAATCAAAATTCTCAATCTTGAAGTATCACATTGTTCTAGGACTTCCTCCAACCCCTGAGTCACTACCAATCATATGTAATCTAATCACCCATACCAATTTTACCAACATTAAAAAAATATATTTAATTTATAATCTAATCTTGTTACTACCAAGTAACATAAGTCACATGGAATCCAAATTGATCGTCCCGTATTTCCCAATAATTTTTTCCTCACATTAAACATTTAATTAATTAAAATCTCATTCAAATTAATTCTTATTAAGCCTCAGGATGAAACTTTTCATAATCATTGTATCACATCTTAGGTTCCATTAATAATTTTAAAATAATTATTTTTTATTTTAAAAGCCAAGACTATAATAAAACATGATATCCAACATTAATCTACGTTATTTTTTACCATGAATATTGGGGAAATTCCCATAAAATAATGTATTTACATTATTATTTTACAAAAAATTCATGCCTAATATTGATAATAGAGCCCAATCCATCATGTTATTTTACATTCCCATTTTATACAGGTTTTATTAGTTTTCCCATTACATTATAGTCGATTAATTTTAAGTTTCGAATCATTTATAAATTATTGATGGTGTTGAAATTCCATTTTACAACAACCAACTAGAACCATGTTCCCTGTTATGTAATTTAGAAAATCATTATTAATTTTTAGGCATCTTGACATCCAATTGATATTCTTTACCACAATTATATACTCTTAAATGTAAAATTTCCCAAGGTCAAAAAATGTTTAAATGGGGAATTTAAACTAATGAAAAAAACTATTTTTAAGTTAAGCTTCTTCAAATCATGGTATAGTTATATGGGATACACCACAAATGAAATCAGACCAAATATTATTCTATGTATTAAGTTAAATGGAGGTCTTACCTTAACCTCAAAAAATTATACATATTCGATATGAGAATTCAGTTCTATCTCAAGAAAAATAAATAAATAATCCATAAAAATCCTCTAAAAATGGCGCTAAAACAAAAAAAAATGGTGGAATATGTGAAGATGGAAAAATAAGAATAAGATAAGAGGCTAGCGGCATATAAGACTCACTAAGGGGATTTTATCACATCTAATCGAGGTAGAAATGGAATAAAAATAGACGTTATCTACTATGAAAAGGGGAGAGGGGGTGAGGGAACCCCACTTACAAGAAATGGTCCTAACGTTGGAAATTATCATCTTAATAAGAAAGGGAGCAGATGACGGTAAGTGAACCAATATACCTTTTAATAAAGAAAGATCGAATCCTTTGGTGAGTTAATGGGTCTCTATAGTTTGGTGATGGAACATCATCAAATATATGATCCTTTGAAAACCGAATTCTTCTTGAAAGGGAGACCGTCTAGGTTATGGTAAAACAGCCAATCAGTTGCATGCCTCAACCCCCTACAACTTTTCCTGCATGCTCATAAGACCCTCAAACCCTTAGGGGATGTCATTTTAAATCCAATTTAGAATTTATGTGGTTGCAATCCTACTGATTTACCTATAATCCTTGTATAGAAATAGTCCCATCCACAGATTAAAAAATTCATAATTTGCTTAAATTTCTAGTACCCATACAAAACCGAAGCCTCACAAAAAATACTAGAGTTTTCATTATTTTCTGTGTGGTCATTAATGATAGGAATACATCACTAGTGTCCCAAAATATAAAAGCGTGTAACCATTTTAATTTTATATCCCGCTATAAATATTAACTTGTTGTGATGAATGCATCGTTTATAAAAAACAATAGTGGACAGTTTCGTTGAGAAACCAATTGCAAAGGCCTACTCTAAATAATATTTAATTGCTACGAGCCATGAATCCATCACAAATAAAGATAATAATTTAAAAAAAACCATTACGATGAATAAAATACTCATTCACAATTGGGATTTTTTAAATATTAAATTATAATTAAAAAATATTATTTATATATATATATTTACATAATTACATAATTTCACAAATAATATATTTATAATCAAAAAATATATAATAGTAATATAATCAATAGAAAAATAATTGTTATTGGTGGATGATGATCACTCAAAGGGTCCTGAGGAGGATACTCCATACCAACACCATGCTTAAGACATCACATATAATCTAACATATTCTATTCTCTTTAACAATGATGCTAATGCTCTTCCTCCCTTTCTCTCTATATCTACTATATAAAATCATATTGAGATAGCATCCCCTCATCATTCAATGAAATGAATGATGATAAAGATTGTGCATAATCTTTATTCGGTCTAACCGATGACATATTTGATACATGATAATATCTAGAAGGTGTTAGTCATGAAGCAACACCAGTCACCTGATCTATCTCAACATTATGCATTGTCTCCCGTGTCTAATCCCCCTCGTGAAAATTTTACTTATATATTGAATCTACATTTCATTCATTTTGACTCTATCGTTAATGAGAGTTCAAAATATCATATATTTCTGTGACATATAATTAGAAATTTGAATAGAAATAAAATTATTATTGGGAAAACAAAATCACAAATACTAACAACAATCCAATGGGGTCTATTTCCCAAAAACAGTTCTCTGTGTGGATTGGTGTACACCTTATTAAATTTATTCTCCATGATAAAGGGATAATTATTAACCTGTATAATATGAACAACATTTTATATTTAAAATATATATACATTAATATATAATATTACTGTCCATGTTTCATGGATTTATACCAAAATGTACGACTCCCAAAAATAAGTGTGACCTCTTACACCCCTCGTTTTGCTGCCAAGATACTGACATGCTCCTAAAAGATTCCTCTATCTAGTAGGAGAAAAATCATTCCCATACATTTGATATGATATATCCATGTTGATGGGAGAATAAATACTAGTTGAAAGTTGTTTCATAAGATTCATATATGGTTCAATTTCTTTGGTTGTGTAAACACTGATGAAAACGTTCATGTGCACACATATTTCATGCCTTTTGGATAAGATATCTCAAGAAATCATAAATTAGAGATAATAAATTATTCAAGGAAATTAAATACATAAGGTTAAAATTAAATAAATAAAAAATAAAAAATATTATTTCATAATGTACATTCCATAATTTGACCATATGCTAATGAACATCAATGGGAGCCTAATACCATGACACCCATAGCATAGAAAAATAACTTTTCAAAAATACACTAATGTTCCTAAATGTTAAATGAGAAAAACTATAAAAATAGAAAACAAATAATCATAATGTTATTACCAAAATTAGTACAAAAACATATTACAAAATTAATACAATTAGAAATGGAAAATACCTCAGTAAACAAGGATATAAAATCAAGATATGATCATCTCTATGAAATAACATCCATAATCATCAATTGGGAAAGGCCTTGCCTCCACCTAATATGTGAAACATCCTATAGATCAGATGAATTAAGATCATCATCGGAAGTCCGTCATCAGTGGGATAATGAAATAGCTTGTTAGAAGAATCTATAGTCATTTAAATAAATAATCATAAATAAAAAAAATAAAAATATTAAATATAAATAACTTATAAATACTTTAATATAATAATATTAAAAATACATAATTATTAATATATATTTCAAATATAAAAAAATAACTAAAAATAATACTTATATATAAATAAATAATTTAATATAATAATATAAACTACCAATATTTGTTAATATAGATATAAAAATCATTATATGCATAATATAATATTATTTCCTATAAAGACTTTTTAATAACGTTATAAAATATTAAAAAATTATTTTACAAATCAAATATGGAATATAATAGATCTTTAGGAACATATATCAAAAAATAATAATCTTATCAATAAATAATTGTTAATGAAATTATCAATTATCAAAAAAATAAATCTCTAAATATAATAAATCATTCCCTATATAATTCTTGATATTCATTGAAGACAATGTTTTCATATTCATATTCAGCGTCATAATATTTTATATGTTTTTAGTTTCATCATCCCTTATTATTTCATCAAGATTATCAGTTTCATCAACTCTAAATAGGGGGGTTTCGTTATCAATATTTATATAGAATTGGTTAATAGTTTCAGTTGATGATTTGTATTGAAATGTTCCAACATGTATCACATCAAAAAAATCATTTTCATTTTTGATAAACTGATTTCGATGAAATTTAATTTTTGTTACACTCCACCAATCATTCAAATATTTCAAAACGACTCACTAATTGTCATAATAATCATCATTTTATTGACATTCCAACATAAATGATTCATTTGATGCGAGAAGCCTGTTATATTTAATGTCAATTAATCCATGTAATTAAAGAACTAGAAACCCTCAATCAGCATCAAACTAATTGAATTTAAACATTACTACATTGTTTGTCCTCTGACAACGTAACTCAGTTATTTCAACTAATATACCATATAATAGAAATGAACATACATTATGATAAGATCCTTTTAAAAAACACCATTATTCATTGATTTCTTCGATTCACCATATATGGGTATATGGATTCAAAATCCATTAACCACATACCCATTATATTATTTTCCGAATTTTGATAGAGGATATTTGGGAACACTTAATCCACGTTCAATTTTACACTCATATTGTGTTCCCTTCAATCAAAGATTTTCTTTATTAATAAATACAATTGAAAATTTTATATAAAATTCCATCGAAAATAACATAACAACCCATACCATGAAACCAATATTAAAAATTATGTTGACAGTTTTCTTCCTGAAAATCATGGGTAATTTGTAAAAAAAATTGATATGGTCATCATATGGTCAAGAAAAAAAATGTAAATAAATTTTTATTTTATAATATTTTTTTGAAATTAATAATACATAGTACTCACTTCATAAATCATGGATGTTTTAAACATTTTAGAAAAACATATATATGAGCTCTGTTTTATTATTTAGCTAAATGTCATCATTCACAATAACCACTAAAACCAATCTTATACTGATTAAAAACTAATTATTGATAGTACGTGACATCATCATCATTTTACTCATTATGAACCCTAAAATTATTTTTTGAGGTCTATACCAATTGAAAATTATATGAGTAGATATTAAACTTTCCTCATAAAAGTACGCTTCTATAATTTTCAAATAAAGTAATTATTTATTACATATTTTTTTCTTTAAATATCTCACACATATCTCAAATGGGTACATCTATCAAAATTTTATCATCCCTCCACATTTCTATTTAAATGACGTTTGTTAATATTAATTATTCAGTTTAATAAAAAAAGTTCGGTGGGAATATTTTCACCAATGTATATAAAATATAAATATCATTTTGAATCATACTCAATAAATCATAATCTATTGTTTGCACAAAAAATATCTAATAATAAATATGGTATTTTGGTCGACATTTCAATGACTGATGAATTGAACTTACCTTTAAGACAAACATCCAATAATATTTCCATTATGACATTGCAGTAATGAAATGTTAACCAGGTAAAATGTAAATTTATAATAAAACATGAAAAATTAAAAGAATATAAATATCAAAACCTCAAATATCTAATTCATTGATATAATAATAAATTAATTTCCTCATAAATTGTGAAATTAAAATTTTGATTCCTTAAATTGTGTGATCTTTCATCATCTAATAATTCATGTTTTGGATGTCTTTAAATTAGGGAAATATTTATCTATGTATTTACATAATCATTAGTTTTACCAGATTTTCTAATAAGGTATAAAATATGTCATAGAAAATATTCTTAATATGAACTATATATAATAAGTAATGAACCAACTAGTTAGACCGATATGGAAATTTCCAAATAAAATTACTTTGTTTTATCCAATTATGATCTCTCCCAAAAAAAAATTATATTTTTTTGTTTATGATTAGTCCAAAATCAATCTTAGGTAATGAAAAGGTGATATATTTTATCTAAATACTTGAGAGAACTTCTATAAGTTCATATATATCAATTATACCTTTTGTAAAATTATTTCTATTTCTTTGAAAATGTGATATGTAAGAAGAAAAATCTAATGACGGTCAAAATAACTATATATTTTTTCTATTTCCATGCATCAAAACTTTTTTCACATCCATGAAGTACAAAAATAAATATAGGGAATGCCTACTCTATTTACATTACATTCCATAAATAGAAAATTCATTGATCATCCACTTTAATGGAACATTAAATGTAAAATTCTAATCTACATCAATATAAAATATAGGTTCACCGTTCTTAAATAGAAAAATTAATAGATAATTAATTTACTAAAATAAACATTGATATTATTCTATGGATGTAATATAATTAATAGATCCAAATATATATAAGCCTCCTTCATTATCATCTATGTAGTTATGTTGTACAGATTAATAGAAATAGTCCAAAAACCATATTTACTTATTTAAGAACCAAATGGGAAAAACATTCAAAGAAAGACTCAAATGTATTTCATGAGGTTTTGAATAAAAATAAAGATGCATCAATTGAATTTTATTTAATCTCAATAACATGAATCATTTATGAATTTATTGATATAAATATATGATTTACAATATGTCATCAAGGCAATCATGTTGTGAGACATAAATAAATACGGTAAATGGGGTGTAATATACATTATTTAATTAATAGGAAATATGGAATTTCATTGTAATTACACATTTTACAAATATTCTCTACATGTTGAAAAATTAACTAAAAATTTCATAATGACCATAATATAAGATGGAGTCATTTGATCATGAAAAGGTCTTCAGATATTTCTGTCCTAAATTATGGAATAACCTCTTACATTCATAGAAACATACAGGTAATGTATTTATGTCAGGAAATAACCTTTTAAGAAATGAATATATTTGAATGATGAAAATATTTTACAGTCCAAAATCTAATTTAATTATTCTACATATTGTATCTAATTCAGGTTTTCTTTTCTGAAATCTCGTAAATAAGGCATCCTTAAAATATTTCAAAAAATTGTAAAATTGAGATGGTTCTGATTTAGGATTTTGAATATCATTCTATGTTGTTGTTTCCAATGTATATGGGCTAGTATAATCATTTAATAAATTCTCAAAATATTGATCATGGGCCAAAATAAATTTATATTCTACTAAATTCAGTTCACCATCATGACACAAAAAAAGGATAATCTTTCTAAAAACCCAAATTTAATATATAGAGTCCAACATTGGAAAACATTACGAATATCTTATGATCACATTTATTACCTGTACATTTAATTGTTCCTTAAAAAATATGAATTTGACGATATAAATGATATACATGTTTCAACACCCTCAATATAGATATTATTTATTCATGATCTACTGGGATTTTTTCGATGATTTATCCAATCATGATCACGTAATATAAATTAGTGTCTACAAACTAGGTATATAATTATATATATAAAATTTTTAAATATGAACAATTATTACTCATTGTAATTATTTACATATTATTACTATATTTTAATTGGGTCTAATTAGAAATTAATATATATTTTTATACAATTTTTACAAATTAATATAATGTACTAATATTTAAAAATGATTAATAAGATTTATTTATTAATTAAAACATTTAATAATACTTACTTATTTTGGAAATACATATATTAAATATTTAAAATTATTTAATGATTATAAAAAATCATTTTAATTAATAGTACAATTATATTAATTAATTTGAATTATTAATAGTTGTTATTAAATTTTTTATATTTTTGGAAAGGTATTAATTTTTTGAGTAACTATTAAAAACTTAACATTTTTTTCTAATTGATATAATAATTGATATATTTATTATAAATATTTATTAATTGTAACATAATTAAAAAAATTACTAATTAATAGTAATTACTATTATTTGATATATTTTATTTTACACTTTATTCAAACTTATGGTAATTTCTACAAATTTAATTTTTTTAATAATATATATTAATTAACTTTATCATCATTAATGATTAATAATATTTACTATTTAATTATTAATTATTAAAAAGTGTTTAATGATTATTAGTAATTATTTAAATTGTTACATTATTATTAAAATTACTAATTATTATGAATTTTTATTGATTTTTAGTATTTATTATATTTTTTTGAAGGAATTAATTTTTTTAATTAATTATTAATAAATTAGTTTTTAATAAAATTTTAATTATTTTTAATAATTTTCTTTTTCGTTGAATTGATTTTCATAACATTTTTTTATAAAAAAACACATTTCTCATAAAAACATTTTGTTAAAAAACTTTTCTTTAAATTGATTAACAATCATTTCCTATTTATTTAATAAGTTGTATATATATATATATATATATATATATTTTATAATTTCATAATCAAATATATATACATCAACTATATTTTTACCTAAATTTAAAAATAAATATACAAATCAAATATATATATATATATTACCTTTCATGTTTTTTAAATGTTATATATGTATATTTATATGTTAATATATATCAGAAACCTTACACATTTTTTAAAACGTTTATATATACATATTATCATGTTAATATATATATATATGTTTGTATATTACCCTATTTATCTGTAAAATATTTATACATAAAATATATTTTTACATGTTTTTTAAAATAAATATTCATTTCACACACACACACACACACACATATATATATATATATATGAAAAACCTTAAATGTTATTTTGAAAAGTTTATATATGATCATTCACATGTTAATATATATATATATATTACACATGTTCTGAATCAAATATATATACCTCAAATATATTGTTATATGCAATTTAAGGAAATAAAATATCAAATATACAAACACACAAAAACATAGATATATATGTGTGTGTGTGTGTGTGTATTTCAAAAACCTTAAATATTTCTTTTAAATGTTTATATATGTATATTCACTTGTTAATATATATTCATTACATGATTTCTTAATCAAATATATTTACATGATATATATTTATACATATTATTATAAATAAAAATACATTTCATATATATATATAAGAATATATATATATATACATAAAAAATCATATAAATATTTTAAAAATGTTTATATATGTATTTTTAAATGTTAATATATATATATATATATATCCAAACATTTCCAAAATAATATTCAAATATTTTAAAAAAATCAAAACCAAACATTATATAACAATCAGACATGGTTTAACATGAAGACCCCAATCCAAGCATTATCGTAATTCATTAAAAAATATATTACCATAAGGATGCAATAAAATTTACCAATTGGATAGATTTATATAAATGCCATCAATATCAGAACTCCCTATAATTAATTTTGATAATTATAGTATTTATAAAAATAACATAAAATAATAAACATACGCTATCCCCAAATACCAAAAAATTCAATTAAATATAATGGTTAAATAATAAATAAAATAATTCAAATTAATTATAATTAACTCATCTGGATTCGATTAACACCCAAATAAATAATAATAATAATGTAGTAACACTAAATTGTTAATAAATCAATAAATTTGGTAAATGTTTTATTTTGTGTTTTAACTAAAATTTTTTGGCATGATTGAATGGGAAATGACAAAAATAATGAAATAGGATAGAAAATCAGTTCATCCCCAGTGGATTCAAACACAATTGTAGAAAACATCGGGGTGTGGTGGATGCTTTCTATCGGTTGGGGGGTGAGGATTTAACTATTGGAAGACTAAATGGTGAAGATATTTAGGGAGGATGGGTGGAGAATAGTGTTCATGTAGTTTTAATTAATTTTTAATTGTGACAGGTTAATAGTGATATCATTTTCTCTATTATAAGGATAATTCGAAATGACCTATTGCGACTAATTTCATTTTCCATCCTAAAAGTAATTTAATGGATGCCTATTAGTTATGGATATAACACTATATCAATATTATTTAACAGAAATAATTCTTTTCACTTAATAGTGTGCATTCACAACAAAATAATTTGTGACGAGGTTACATTTCTCATTATAAATAACAGTTATATTCAACATAATTGGTTTCCCATTGAAAAAAATTGTTTCTTAGAGTCTATTTTCGATGGGTCTCTTATATATCATAAATAACCAATCATAATTTCCCTTTTTTCTAGTAGTGAAACTCCCCACAACTACAATTCTCATCCCCGAGAAGTCTCTTTGATTAAGAAACCATAACTTCTTACCTATATTGCTAACCCATTTAATTATGGATAACATCATTCCATATGAAACACCAAAAATGAAAAACCTCAAACTCATGGTAATCAACCCTATAGAACAGGATCCAACATCCATTGTAAAATCCAAAACACATAAATGGTTCTTAACATATTATTTCCATCCAGAAACACCAACAATGTCACTATTTGATTTCACACCAGAGTTATAGTGTCACCAATATAATATCCAGTATGAAAAAATATATATAATTCCTTGGGTCCGTTTTCATCAAAATTTATTAACAAAAAATCCTCCAACATTTCAATGACCCATCTAGTGTAGGTTCCAAATTACCACACTAATTCACATTTGATAATGGTGGTTGTATGTTCATACCCATAATATTTTCCAAATACCTTCTAAATATAGAACCATAATTATCATCCATAGATAAGCTATAGATATAAATCATTTTTCTAGAAATACCAGTTTGATTCTTGAAACACGCCCATAATATCCAAAACAAAATTTTAGATATGGTTTTCTATATACTAAATCCCTTTTCTTACATGAATATAATTAAACTTGTTGCACTACTAACTAATCCATCCATTCATATAGGCACCCTAAAACCATCAAAACATATTCTTCAGGTCTATAAAGAACCTCTACTGATGGCACATGGTTATATCCATAACCATCCAAAACCATTTCTGTGCCCTATCATAGAACAACATATCTTCAATCTAAGCACACTTGGCCATAAACCCAAAGCTGATGCTTGGTCTATATCAACCATTACATATAATTTATTTATTTTACTTCCACAATAAATCCAAATAATACCCTCACTTTTAATTTAACAGAATTTATATTAATGTACTATTGTTCCACACTCATCTATATATGCCTATTACCCTTTCAACATATGGTTCATAGACCTGTGACTAATATAGAGGTCCCCTATTTAGAGTTCCGTGTTTATTGATTCACTCAGGAAACTAAAATCATCATGGACCAAATTGTATTAATCAACTCACACAAAGGTAGTAAATGGATATATCCCCCTCACCTATGTGAAAAAATAAGCATAAAATACCACTCGTTTCCATCTTCTGATAATGAAATACATGTAATTACCTAACATTTGGTATGTAATGAGGTCAATCCATCTAGTTATTGATTCCACACTCCCAACTATGAAAATTCAATTATATCACTCCTTAAGTGTAAATAATAAATCTCTAAGGTATAAATAATTAAATACCAATTTTTGAGACATTTTGCGATACATTCAAAGGCCCATGACACATACAACCCACGCATCTATAAGATCATTCTTCCATTAATCCACATTTCCACCCTTACTATAGGGGAATCTAAAAAACCAACAAATGGAATTAGTCCTACCAACCAACATGAATATCATTGATGCATAGTTATATCATCTTGAGAGGGACTCATCAAAAATATTCCACTACTACCTCATGACTCTCTTCTAAGATATTTAAAGTTATATTCTCTATGGCACTACCACCACCGCACCTTGAGATATTCTCCAGGACCCAAATGATTTCCAATATAACATAGAAAAACCCCCTTACAAAATAAAAGGCCAAATATGCCTCCTATATAGCCCATTCATAACACCCTGACTTCATTGATAACTAATTATTTCTTATTCTCGTTACACCTGATTAAGCTAACCAAACTACATTCTATGTCTCATGTGTATGCATTCAACCTTGTAGATATCAAAACCATGGGTCTCATGATCCTCTAATAGAATTTACCATCCCATATCAAGATCATTTGAATCTCAAATTACCGAGATTGGGATTATGAGCCCATTAAATCATTTGACAATTCGTACTAGCATGTCGGTTCCATCAAACTATAGGCTCCCTCAATTATTTCATCCTCCTAGATTAACATTTACCAAGAGTAATTTGCATCATAATGTGCAAAAATATACTCAAGATTATTTCCAAGAAAAAATATATATTACTATTCTCTATCTTCCCTAGACCCATCTTCTAAGGGTCAACAATGAATAAACATCCAAACAACACCATAACAGTAGGTGCAGGGATCCAAACAATCATTCCCTTTAAAATAATCCTAAATCCAAAACACAAGAAATATAGGAGATATATTTAGAATATCCAAGGAATAAATTTAATTAAAAATATCATTAGAAATGATATTAGCCAAAATATATTCCTTCATCTCACAAATCTAATGTTCCCACATTACTAGGATAAACCCTCTCATGGCTTTCATTAGTCACAAAAACTACTACCTCAAAGAAAATGTCATGTCTTTTAACCCAACCCATTATGTATATGAACCAACCCAATAAATTTACCTATATACCATATGCACATATATACACGACAAATAACAAAAACAAAATGATAAAAAAAACTATTTCTAGGTCCAGCACATATCCTGTAAGATCACAATCCCTAAGGGTCACAAGAAACCATGATTCAAGGAAACACCACACAACCTCATGGCTATATCCCATATCAAAAAAATTTCATAACTAGGGACCTCTCTCTATACCAACTTTGTATGCATATGTTCATTGATAAACATAGGGGAACTCATCAATGAGGCCCCTAAAAGACAATTTATTTATTATTTCACATTATTTATCTTCACTATTTATACCTAAAGATTCTCATTTTTCAAATTTTATTTCACAAAATTTTAAAATCAAAAATGTTATCAAAAATTTTAAATTATATGGTCTTAGGTAGAGATAATTCCATTTACATTTTATAAGAGAATATACATTATATTTTTCTCAATGAAATTTTTTTTTCCAAAACCAAATCTTATTATTTATTTATATCTATCTATTAACTATAAGTCACATAATGAGATAATAAAGTATAATTCCACAAGAAACATATATCTAAACCATATAAATCATTGCAGAAAATTTAAATAACAATCCATATTAATTATTTATAACCATAGTTAGATACAGATTACCCAGAGATATAAACCATAAAAATTAAAAAAATACAAGTGCAAGTGAATCCTAGGAAACTATCAATCACAGGTAACATGAATATGATATACTATTCCATTATGCCTAACATGATACATGAATGTTGAAACCCTCACTTTTAAAAAAGTAATAACTGATAAAATAAAATAAATATATAAAATTACATCCAAATGATCCACATTATATAGAAATAAAAAAATGTAAAAAATTATGAAAAAATATATTCTCCAACCCAGAAACATAGATTTTCTCCTACGTGTGGGGAAGTAGGTTCATAAGAATGAGACCATTACCAATAACAGATATTATACTAACCTCATTTCAACCATGGAATATATTTGAGTGAAAATATGAAAGGATCTGATACCACTACATAACTCTCTAACATGGATCAATCTATGAACAATGATGTAACTGGTTCACCAAAAACCCATAAGTGTTCCTTCCTATATAATAGAGTACGCCAACTATATAAAAGGTTACATGAGGTTCTATTGAGATAATATTTCCTATTTATTAGAGTATAATTATATAATAAAGAAAATAAAATATAAAACATACATATAAACATTATAATATAAAGACTTTATGAAAAATAAATACAAACAATAGATGTAGAAATAAGTGAAAATTCCATACATTCCATATACCACATGGGTAGATCATACATAAGTATTAAGAAAACTAAAATAATAATGGGTCTAACCAAGCATTCCTAACTAGACATTATTTCTTCCAATTCCCACCATCTAAACCCATTCTCGACATCCAATGAAAAAATCATTGTGTCCTTCTATTAAAGCTATCACTGTAAGAAATAAAAGTGTCTTCCCAGTTACCCATGTTTCATACAGATCCATGAATGGAATGAGTAAAACTCTCTAGGCCACCACCAAAAATATCTCTAATATAACAATTCCAATAATTAGTTTATGTTGAAGTGCTAATAATAAAATAAATCAACAAATTAAAATAATTTTAATAAAAGAAACAAAAATCATTGACGCCCCAGGTCTTGATGACACCCAAGGTTGTTTGTACTATTGTTGATCTCTAGATCCATGAACAAGATCGACCATAGCTACTTTAGGAAATTTTGATATGTCTTTAAACATTACTTCATGAAAATGACATAATAAATATACTTTGGGAATCTAGGTGATCATCATACCATTCCATAGTATCAATAATCACATGAAATCCAGAGTCATATTGGGATTCCTATGAGATTTATCATATCATCTCAACATTCCCCATCATTAATCATCAAATATAATCTAGATTCTCATTGTAGAATTCCAATAGGATCCAAGAATTCACCCCAGCATTCCTAATCATTAATTTTTTACACAGTTTTATGTTGTCATCATTCCCCCTTGTTCAGTATAAATTATATATAATATGAGAACTCTTCCTTGTATTCCTAGTCATTGAGGTACAATATATAATTAAGATTCTCATCCTAGATTTCTCAAGTAACACAAGTCACTTTATAACCCTGGATCTCATCCTAGAAGTACTAATCATTAAGAATCACTTTAAACATTTGATCAATTTAGACTTTACTCCATTTAATACTCATGAAGAACAATTCCATAACTTAAAAAATTTATTATATCATTTATTAGGATTTATTTATGATTGAAAAATAAATATTTGTTTTTTTTACTAACTATGAAATTTTATAAAACATGTAATTTAAATTTAAGGTCCATTATGATTTACTGAGGATATAGTGAAAATCAACAAAAAACAAGTAATTTAATATTTTATGTTACCAATAACCATAGGTAATACTAATACTAGATTCCAATCCATCATTTAATTTTCCATTCCCATTTAATATAGGTTTCATTAAATTTCCCATTACATTAGCCTAATTAGTATTATCGGTAAAAACTATTACCAATTATTTAAGTCAGTGAAATTCCATCTCACATCCATCAATTCAAACAATATTATCCCTTATGTTATTTAAATCAATGTTATGAATTTCAATAAACACAACCATCGTATGTTTATTCATCCTTTCCGATGACATACACATGAAATTACAATCTCTTAAGGTCTAATGAACATTAAACAAGGCATTTATCAAATTCTGAAATGAAATATTTTAAATTTTATAGGATCAAAGTATGATGGATTTGGTTTGACTACACCATACACACAGTAAAAAAAATAAATCCTATGTGTTATATTAAAAAGTCCACCACCTTAGATTCATAATTGTCAACCCATCTAGTTTCAGACATTAGTTCGACCTCAAATAGAAGAAATTGATGTACCATAATATCCACCTAAACCTAGGGTATGACCCACATAAATTATTTAATATGTTCATATGGAAAAAAATACAAAGAGTTTAATCGAGTCCTAGGCCCACTGGATCCGATCCAATGCATATGTCAAAAGCATAACGAGACCAATAGTAGTGGATATCTGCTATATTCAATGGAGAGTGTGTAACAACCCAGGTAAATAAAGAATAAATAATTTTCATATTTATTAATATTTACGAATTAATTATTAATTTTACTTTAAAGGTGTTTCTATGTTCGATAGCATACCCGATACGCAACAAAGATTTTCATTGAAATCTTACATTGCACACTAGTAATAAAATAATATTATTTTAAATGGTAGTTAACACATAGCCGTTGTATTGGTGGGAATGGATAGAAATAACTAAAATAGGATTATATATGTTTTTAAATGTTTTTACATTTATCCAATAAAATATAGAGGCTTAAAATATGAAAAGAATTCAATTTTAGGGTTTTATACCCTAATTTTCACTAAAGGTTCACTTATCGCCTTTTGATGGCGAACCGTCATTAAATATAGTTTTGGTCACTTTTAAACATTATATTGGACCAAATAAAAATCTTCTTTAGAATCGGTACATCAAAATTTACTTTGTGTAAATTTTTGGTGTTTTTCCGATAATGTTCATTTTTTAATGAATAGTGAAAAATGTTGTATTTTAATTCAAAACCTCTTTTTAATCTAATATATTTATATGATTAGATTATCTTTTGAATTGGTTTCAAAGTGAAATTAGAATATATTTTTACCATTTAATCCAATAGTGGTTGTTGGAATTATTTTCTTCTCGAAATTGGACTTAAACTAGTGTCAATCTTTTGATACCTATTGTTTCATAAAAACACGTTATTTGCTCTGACAACGGGAATTAATTATTAAATTAATTAATGTAACTTATATGTTTTGAACTTTTTAAAATATACATCATTTTTTAATTCGTAATATCAAATATAGCCTAGGGATTATTTTTTGTAATTTTCTGAAAAACATCACTTTTGATGAATAGTGAAACCACTAAGTAGTTTTTAAAGAAACTGATTTTTTCATTTAAATGAAACTTTACCACTTAGGAGATTTGAATTTCAAAAATCTGACATACATTTTTGTCATTATGAAGTAAAATTTGGTTTAATGGGATTAAAATAATTTTTTGGTGAATAGTAACTTTTATGATTTTAATCGTGATTAGAGGTAATTAGTGTAGTTTAAGGTAAAAATAAAGTTTTAATAATATGAGATGAGCTTGACACATGTCATACCCTTATTTTATGTGTCATTTCCGACCAGAAAAATCCATGGGTCAACATGGGGACCCCATGGATCCACTTTGGAAGGAAAATGACATTAATATCTTTTTATTTAATATAAAAGTAAAAATGACACAAACATGAGTTGTTTTACTAAAACAATTTTTAAATGGGGTTATACAAGTCATATTTTTGACTATAAATAGTCATTGGAAAGATAAAACTATTTCCTACATCGTAGTATTTTTTTATAATTTTTATACATTAAATAAATTAAATTATTTATGACATCATGATGATGCAGCGATTACCTCATTATTTAACGATTTAAATAAAATGAAATGATAATGTAAACTCTAAGACCTAAACTTGTGAAAAACCTATTGGATGGGTATATTTCTAACCCTTATCACCTTATCCTCGAATTATATCAATTTGGGACCTTTTAAATCCGAAACTCATTTTAAAATAAAGTAACATTTCTTTACTTTCCAAGAGTGCCCCTCCTCTCCTCTTATAAAAGGCCCCCACCTCTACCACCTTACCCACACTTCCAAAGCCTTTGTATCTGCCAAAACCTGACCATTTTGTCTCTACACATCCCTCTATTACTCTTAGAAGCCTCACTTTGGGAATAAGTCTTCCCAAGTATGCCTTTGAACTCAAATCAAAAGGAGTTACCCGATTTAAAGGTAGAGTCTTCTCTTGTGTTCTTATGTTTTATTTTGCTTCTCCAACCCCCTAAACTCTTTTTATTCATTTCTTTTGTAAAAAACATAGTATCTTCCATATACTAGGATGTTTTTATAATAAATATTAGTGCTACACATACACAAACATACATCTAATGGTTAAAGAACATACTGTTTCCGTGGATGGCGAATTTCTGCCTAACAAAACGATGATTGTTCAATATTCTTCTATCACCTTCAAAGGTGTCCATTAAAATGTCACTATATTTATATATGATATATAATATGTTTATGTTTTCCTTAAGCTTATTTATTTTTCATTTATGTCATACCTTCATGGCTTCCATTATGGGTATACGTGATATCGTAATTTTCGGAAGTGCGGACTACCGCCCTCTCAAAGTGATTTGATTCGTTAATGCCATATGTGGGACGTATAAAGGATGGATTTAAAGTTATTATATATGATTTTATACTGGAATTATTATATACCTCTATATAATTATTATTTCTTTCCATTAATGTATGAGATGGAAATGAAAGTAGCGTTCATGCGTACGTACGGCTTACTGTTTCCATGAACGGTGCATTTCATTTCTTATCCCCAAATGTAATGTACTATTATAAGTTCATATATATAATGGATATATTTGATGTATGTTACATCTAAATGATTAATATAATTCTGTAATTAAAATATACATACCTCTCAATTAGTTTTAATTCCATTAATATGACATAGAAATGAAAGTAGCGTTCATGCGTACGTACGGCTTACCCTCTCCATGAACGGTGCATTTCATTTCTTACTTCTAAATTATTATGTGATATTATAAATACATGTATATGCTAGATATATATGATATATATGATATCCAAATCAGGAATTTTATTCTGGATATAAATAACCTTTGACCACACGAACAACATGTAATTGTAAGAAGTCCACTTTCGACTTAAGAACCAAATATCGACAAAACAAACATTATTAACTTAATTATTACATAATGTTTATAACATGGAAATAAGTGATATAAAACGAATAATAATCTTGAAAAGGTTCTTAAGAAATTCTAAATTCACTCAAGTTTATTATTCAGGACGTTAAAGAATGATCGAGTCAAGTCGAACCCGAGGTAAGGGACTTCGTCTCAATCTCCTTTCATTGAGGCATATTTTGTTCTAATACAAGGATTTATTTTTTACGGTGTATAAACCCCTATGACTTTTAATTTTATACAAAAGGAATATTTTTCAACGAATAGTTTTACAAAACAGAAAAAAGGAATGTTTCTTTTAACGTATGCGGTGACAACGAACTTTTCCGCCGCCGCGAGTATTATTTGGTCTTTGGCTTCCTCAAAAAGTTGTATTGTTTTTAAAATGAAATAGATACCATATACTCGTTTATGTATTTTGGTATTGAAAATGGTTTTTATAATGGATTTTTTATGTCAATATATTTAAGTGATATATTGTGGAAATGTTTTCTTTCCATTATATTTGTTTTCTGTCTTATGATTTTATAATGGTACTTGGACATTTGACGGGTGGTTACGTGATAAAAAATATGATGGGTGGTGTCGTGAATACCAGGATGGGTGGTTACGTTATAACCTCCAATGCATTGGGTATGGAAGTCGGCCGTATGGCTATTCCATTAAGTATGTATGGAAGTTGTCCGAATGGCTATTCCATTAAGTGATATGTGTGGAAGTCGACCGTATGGTTATTCCACTTAAGAATGTTTATGTCCCAAGTTACCTTTATATGTTATGTGTTCTTTATATGGGGTTTATGGTAATCCTTTGGTTACAAAATGGTACGTAATGATATTTTATTCAGTGAAGAGTTTTTACTACTTCATGAAGGTGAAGGTATTACATTGATAAAGTATACATGGTTTACATGATGTTTGAAAAACAAACAGTTTTCATTCTTTCTGTATCCCTTACTGAGCTTTTTTATGCTCACCCCAATTTTTTTTGAAATGTTTTTCACAGGACTTAATGTGGAATAGGGTGAGGGATGGGAGAAAGGGAAAGTCATGCTATCTAAAACATGGAACTAGACATGTTTCTTTTTAAGAGGTTTATTTTATGGAAACTTAGTCTACTTCGTAATCTTTTGAGATGTAACAGTTATGTCCTAATTCTCTAAAACTATAAACCTGAAAAGATCCTCAATGTGAATTATTCATTTAATTCAATATTAAGTATGGTTTAATGCCCGGGGCCTTATAGTTGGTATCAGAGGTCGGTTTCGACAACTTTAGAAGTTAGAAAATTGTTAAATTATAAATTAATTTATGGTATGATTGAAATGATATAGCATTTGAAGATTACCATGTTGCTTATCCTAATATATTTCTGTGTTAAGAATGTTTTTTCATAGAGGAAACAGAACATATTTTCTGGGAAGGCATACAGCGGGAAATGACCTTTTAAATCAGTATCCTGAGATGGTCAGAATTAGAACTAAACAGTTTGTTGCAGTGATAGATCAGTTGACTCAGGTGAAAAATGTTGGTTGTTTTTATTGATGATATTTTAGTGTTTTCTAAAAGTAAATAGGAGGATGAAAGTCATTTAAGGGTTATCATTCAAACCATAAAAGAAAATAAACTATATGTAAAATTCAGAAAGTGTGAGTTTTGGTTACAACAGATTTCTTTCCTTGGTCACATTGTTTCAAAAGATGGAATAACTGTTGATCCTGCTAAAAAAAAAGTTGTTGAATAATGGCCAAGACCCACAAATGTAACTGAGAAACGTAGTTTCCTTGGTTTGGCAGGTTACTACCGAAGGTTTGTTGAAACTTTTTCATGGTTATCTATTCCACTGACTAAGCTAACTCGGAAGGGTGTTAAGTTTATCTGGAAAAAAGAATGTGATGATTGTTTTCAGGAGTTGAAAACAAGATTGGTGAATTCTCCAGTTTTGGCACTTCCATCTAGGAATGGTGAGTTTGTTATATACATTGATGCTTAGTTGAAGGTACTTGGTTGTGTCCTTATGCATAATGATCGGGTAATTGCATATTTTTCACGTCAGTTGAAAACTCATGAGGTAAATTATCCTACACATGATTTGGAATTAGCTGCTGTTGTTTTCTCTCTAAAAATTTGGAGGCATAATTTGTATGGAGTAATGTGTGAAATATATATCGATCACAAATGTTTAAAGTATATATTCACTCAGAAAGAATTGAACATGAGACATAGGAGATGGCTAGAATTAATCAAGGATTATAATTGTACAATTCATTACCATCTTGGAAAAGAAAATAAAGTGGCTGATGCTTTGATTCAAAAAAGTAATTCTTCATTAACAATGTTGTGTTTGGAATGTGATCCTTTGGTTAAGGATTTGATAAAATTTGGCATAGAATTTTTTGGTGCAGGATGTTCTTCTGTTTTGTTTCAGGTATCAGTAAAATCTTCTCTATCAGACAGAATCAAGAAATCATAGAAGCAAGACAGTGAGTTGCAGAAAAAGGTAGAGCTGGTTCAGAAGGGTAAGTTGCCTGAATTTAACATTGGTAATGATTGTGTTTTGAAATTTTGGAAGAGATTTTGTGTTCCTTGTGATTCACAGTTGAAGAGAGAGTTGTTATGTGATGCTCATAGTTCTCCGTTTTCATTTTATCCTGGCAGTACTAAGATGTACAGAGATCTGCGGGAGTGTTACTGGTGGGATGGAATGAAATGAGATATTGCTGATTTTACTGTGAAGTGTTTGACTTGTCAGCAAGTTAAAGCAGAGTAGCAGTTACTGAAAGGGATGCTTTAGCCTTTACCAGTTCCAGAGTGGAAATGGGAAAATATATCCATGGACTTTGTTGTGGGATTACTGAAGACATCTCGGGGTAATAATGCAATCTGGGTTATTGTTGATCGCTTGACTAAATCTGCTCATTTCCTTGCTATACGAGATACTTTTTCCCAAGATCAACTTTACCATTTTTATCTTAAAGAGATATTCAGGTTACATAGAGTTCCTCTATCCATTGTATCTGATCGTGATCCTAGGTTTACTTCTTACTTTTGGAAGAGTCTTCCGAAGTCGTTGGGTATTGAATTAAATTTTAGTACGTCTTTTCATCCTCAATCAAATGGGAAGTCAGAATGAACAATTCAGACCTTGGAGGATATGCTACGAGCTTGTTCGATGGATTATTAGGGAAGTTGGGACCAACATCTTTCTTTGGTTGATTTTTCATATAATAACAGTTTTCATTCTAGTATACAGATGGCACCGTTTGAGGCATTATATGGGAAGCGGTGTCGAACTCCAGCTTTTTGGGATGAAGTGGGTGAAAGGAAGTTGATGGGACCAGAATTGATAGAATAACTGGTAGAAAAAGTTTAGTTGATTCAGAAACACATGAAAACAGCTCATAGTAGGCAGAAGAGTTATGCGGATAACCGAAGGAAAGATCTATCTTTCGAGATAGGTCATCGTGTTTTTCTCAAGGTTTCTCCATGGAAAAGTGTGATGCGATTTTGTATGAAAGGAAAGCTGAGTCCAAGGTTCATTAGACCATATGAAATTATGGAGAAAGTTGGATCAGTTGCTTACCGAGTGGATTTACCTCCGATTTTATCTCAGGTACACAATGTTTTTCATGTTTTGATATCGAGAAAGTATATACCAGATCCATCTCATGTTTTGATCCCAGAGGTAGTTCAGTTGGAAGAGAATCTCTCTTATGAAGAACAACCAGTCCAGATTCTTGACCGAAGAGAGCAAGTGTTGATAAATAAGTTAATCAACCAGGTAAATGTTTTGTTGAAAACCCATATGGTTGAATAGGAAACGTGGGAATCTGAAAATGCTAAGAGGGATAAATACCCCCACTTATTTTGATAAGTGAATAAAATTACGAGGACGCAATTCCCAAAAGGGGGGAAGGATGTAACATCCCAGATAAATAAAGAATAAAGAATTTCCATATTTATTAATTTTTACGAATTAAATATTAATTTTACTTTAAAGGGGTTTGCTATGTTCGATAGCATACCCGATACGCAACAAAGAGTTTCATTGAAATCTTACGTTGCACACTAGTAATAAAATAATATTATTTTAAATGGTAGTTAACACATAGCCGTTTTATTGGCGGGAATGGATTGAAATAACTAAAATATGATTATATATGATTTTAAATGTTTTTACATTTATCCAATAAAAGATAAAGGCTTAAAATACCAAAAGAATTCAATTTTAGGGTTTTATACCCTAATTTTCACTAAAGGTTCACTTATCGCCTTTTGATGGAGAACCGTCATTAAATATAGTTTTGGTCACTTTTATACATTATATTGGAAAAAATAAAACTCTTCTTTAGAATTGGTACATAAAAATTTACTTTGTGTATATTTTTGGAATTTTTCCGATAATGTTCATTTTTAATGAATAGTGAAAAATGTTGTATTTTAATTCAAAACCTCTTTTTAATCTATTTTATTTATATGATTAGATTATCTTATGAATTGGTTTCAAAGTGAAATTAGAATATATTTTGACCATTTAATCCAATAGTGGTGGTTGGAATTAATTTTTCTTGAAATTGGACTTAAACTAGTGTCAATCTTTTGATACTTATTGTTTCATAAAAACACGTTATTTGCTCTGATAGCAAGAATTAATTATTAAATTAAATAATGTAACTTATATGTTTTTAATTTTTTAAAATAGACATCATTTTTGAATTCGGAATATCAAATATAGCCTAGGGAGATTTTTTTTTAATTTTCTGAAAAATATCAATTTTTGATGAATAGTGAAACCACTAAGTAGTAGTTAAAGAAACTGATTTTTTCGTTTAAATGAAACTTTACCACTTCTGTGATTTGAATTTCAAAAATCCAACATACATTGTTTTCATTAAGAAGTAAAATACTGTTCAATGGGATTAAAATAATTTTTTGGTGAATAGTAACTTTTATGTTTTTAATCGCGATTAGAGGTAATTAGTGTAGTTTAAGTTAAAAATAATGTTTTAATAATATGAGATGAGGTTGACACATGTCATACCCTTATTGGATGTGTCATTTCCGACCAAGACAATCCATGGGTCAACTTGGGGACCCCATGGAGCCACTTTGGAAGGAAAATGACATTAATATCTTTTTATTTAATGTAAAAGTAAAAATGACACAAACATTAGTTATTTTACTAAAAGAATTTTTAAATGGGGTTATACAAGTCATGTTTTTGACTATAAATAGTCATTGGAAATCTAAAAATATTTACTACATCATAGTATTTTTTTTATAATTTTTAGACATTAAATAAATTAAATTATTTATGACATCATGATGATGCAGCGATTACCTCATTATTTAACGATTTAAATAAAATGAAAAGATAATGTAAAATCTAAGACCTACACTAGTCAAAAACTGATTGGATGGGTATATTTAGAACCCTTATCACCTTATACTCGAATTATATCAATTTGGGACCTTTTAAATCCGAAACTCATTTTAAAATAAAGTAACATTTCTTTACTTTCCAAGAGTGCCCCTCCTCTCCTCTTATAAAAGGCCCCCACCTCTACCACCTTACCCACACTTCCAAAGCCTTTTTATCGGCCAAACCCTGAACATTTTGTCTCTCCAAATCCCTCTCTTACTCTTAGAAGCCTCACTTTGGGCAGAAGTCTTCCCAATGAAGCCTTTGAGCTCAAATCAAAAGGAGTTTCCCGATTTAAATGTAGTGTCTTCTCTTGTGTTCTTATGTTTTATTTTGCTTCTCCAACCCCCTAAAATCTTTTTATTCATTTATTTTGGGACAAAAACAATATCTTCCATATACTAGGATTTTTTTATAATAAATATTAGAGAAACACATACACACACCTACATCTAATGGTTAAAGAACATACTGTTTCCGTGGATGGAGAATTTCTGCCTCACGAAACGATGATTGTTCAATATTCTTCTAACACCTTCAAAGGTGGCCATTAAGATGTCACTATATTTATATATGATATATAATATTTTTATGTTTTCCTTAAGCTTCTGTGTTTTTTCATTTATGTCATACCTTTATGGCTTCCATTATGGGTATACGTGATATCTTCATTTTAGGAAGTGTGGACTACCGCCCCCTCAAAGTAATTTGATTCGTTAATGACATATGTGGGACGTATAAACGATGGATTTAAAGTTATTATATATGATGTTATACTGGAATTATAATATACCTCTATATCATTATTATTTCTTTCCATTAAAATGTGATATAGAAATGAAAGTAGCATTCATGCGTACGTACGACTTACCATCTCCATGAAGGGTGCATTTCATTTCTTATCCCCAAATGTAATGTACTATTATATGTACATATATATAATGGATATATATGATTTATGTTACATCTAAATGATTAATATAATTCTGGAATTAAAATATACATACCCCTCATTTAGTTTTAATTCCATTAATATGACATAGAAATGAAAGTAGCGTTCATGCGTACATACGGCTTACCATCTCCATGAACGGTGCATTTGATTTCTTAACTCTAAATGATTATGTGATATTATTAATACATGTATATGATAGATATATATGATATATATGATATCCAAATCAGGATTGTCATTCTGGATATAAAGAACCTTTGACCACACGAACAACATGTAATTGTAAGAAGTCTACTTTCGACTTAAGAACCAAATATCAACAAAACAATCTTTATTAACTTAATGATTACATAATGTTTATAAAAAGGAAATAAGTGATATAAAAGGTGTAATAAGCTTAAAAAATGTTCTTAATCAAGTATAAATTAACTCAAGTTTATTATTCAGGACGTTAAAGAACGATCGAGTCAAGTCGGACCCGAGGTAAGGGACTTCGTCTCAATCTCCTTTCATTGAGGAATATTTTGTTCTAATACAAGGCATTATTTTATATGGTGTATAATCCCCTTTTACTTTTAAATTTATACAAAAGTAATCTTTTTCTATGAAGATTTTTACAAAACGGAAAAAATGAATGTTTCTTTTAACGTACGCGGTGACAACGACCTTTTCCGCCACCGTGAGTATTATTTGGTCTTTGGCTTCCTCAACAAGCTGTAATGTTTTTAAAATGAAATAAATACCATATACTCTTTTATTTATTTTGGTTTTGAAAATGGTTTTTATAATGGATTTTTTATGTCAATATATTTATGTGATATATGGTGATCAATGTGTGGAAATGTTTTCTTTCCATTATATTTGATTTATGTCTTATGATTTTATAATGGTACTAGGACATTTGACGGGTGGTTACGTGATAAACCATATGACGGGTGGTGTCATGAATACCAGGATGGGTGGTTACGTTATAACCTCCAATGCATTGGGTATGGAAGTCGGTCGTATGGCTATTCCATTAATTATGTATGGAAGTTGGCCGAATGGCTATTCCATTAAGTGATATGTGTGGAAGTCGACCGTATGGTTATTCCACTTAAGAATGTTTATGTCCCAAGTTACCTTTATATGTTATGTGTTCTTTATATGGGGTTTATGGTAATCCTTTGGTTACAAAATGGTAAGTAATGATATTTTATTTAATGAAGAGATTTTACTACTTCATGAAGGTGAAGGTATTACTTTGATAAAGTATACATGGTTTACTTGATGTTTGAAAAACTAACAGTTTCTATTCTTTCTGTATCCCTTACTGAGCTTTTTTATGCTCACCCCAAGTTTTTTTGAAATGTTTTTCATAATACATAATGTGGAATAGGGTCAGGGATGGGAGAAAGGGAAAGTCATGCTATCTAAAACATGGAACTAGACATGTTTCTTTTTAAGAGTTTTTATTTTATGGAAACTTATTCTACTTTGTAATCTTTTGAGATGTAACAGTTATGTCCTAATTCTCTAAAACACTAAACCTGAAAGGATCCTCAATGTGAATTATTCATTTAATTCAATATTAAGTAATTTTTAAGGCCCGGTCCTTATAGAGTGGGAGAGGACACCTTCAATATTGGGAATGACACTAAAATAATCAATTTATGATGTTATAATAAAGGGGGTAGAAGTGGTAAATGAATCTTTTAACCCTTTATGAAAAATATTAAGACACAATTTCTTGCTAGTGGTCCCAAAAAGACTCTATACTTGTTTTAAGGGAAAAAAGTTAGCCTATGGAAACACACCCTTTTGGTTGTTGTCCTCACCTTCATCCCACTCTTCTTTCATGCTCTTAATACTCTGACACCCTAATATATATTCATTACAGGGAAAAATTTGTTCTATAAAGTGTTCTAAAAATTAGAATTATATTTTTATTTCTAGTTTAGAAACTGACCCACGCACCATTTTGAAAATAAAAACAAATGGGGACATAGAACACACACCCTAAGTGAGGAGGATTGAATTAGGGTGTCAATTTGTTCCTTAAAAGTGATGGATCATGATACGACATCGGTAAAAAATTGTAAAACTTATTTGATGGAATATTACAGATATAAAACAATTAAATACTGAGAGATAAAAAATGATTTTTACTTGGTTAACCACTAAGGTATAGTCTAAGGAAAATACGGTGAATGTTTGTAATTCATAACTAAATCCACTAAATATAACTTGATATTCTTGAGCTCAAATTTTCAAGAAAAATCACTATGTTCTAGGAACAATTCCATTATAAGAATTAGTGATATCACACTACCTCCCTCGAATAACATCAACCAACTCCCCTAGCTTACAAAATTGGGTGAAGTCTCAATAACTTTAAAATCCTGAATGTCACATTAATTGTTTTGTCCAATAAGTATTTTTCCATGATTTGAATGATACACTATGTACATCATATTCCAAAAATGAAACACTGGATTGAACTGATCAATAGAACTAGATATTCAAAACCTTCTAGTCAACCAATTTTAACAGTGGTGCCCTTTACCCAATGTGTGCTGTAAAATTATTACCACTACATTTATATTGAATGTTATATAATTTTTTTTTTCTTTTCAAAATAATATAGGTACTTCTATATCAACTTTGTTTATGGTAATTTCCTTATATTACATTTCGTTTCAAAAGTCTATAACTATTCCCAAGCTACAAAGAGATCATAGAGATACAATGATAGTAATCATAATTTATTGACCTATGGTCCAGTCACATCATTGTGACGTGACACATATAATTTGTTACTACTAGTTGATGGGGGATCATAAACATTGATTCTTATTATCATGAAGTTCACCCTTGGTTATCTCTTGTATTTGAGATCATAAGGATAGACCCGCTAATAATAACACCACATTTTTCAGGTTTCATTGGTTGTTCATATCTACAGACATGTGTAACTGTCTCTTGAATTGAGATCATTATAAATTAATTTCATTTAATTGTGTAATTTGAAGCAATTTTAATCCATGTAAATAAAGTCATGGTGAGGTAGTTTGTGTTGGTAACATCAATGGTGACATCACATTGATTTAATAATCAGGAAATGATTTGTATCTTCTGAGTTTAAAAAGTGATACCTCATGCCCAGTTGATTAGAATGGTAACACCTTCATAAAATCCATGTCCATTGTAGTTGATGTTAAGACCAAAAAAACATATCAACAAATAAAATAGAGCAACATAATGTATTATGACACTTGGGTTCATTATTCATCATTGAGATATCAATTATGAAGAGATTATAATACAAAAACAAATATTATAGGAAGGTAGTCGTTTATTTGTCTTTTTTCTTATCTCTGTATGAGCCTTAATCGGTACCTAGAACCTTCTCTTGGTACGTGAAAATTATTCACTATTATTGAGATAATGTCCTAGAGAGTCACACAGTATAACACATTGAGAATCCCCCCAATTATTTTTAATAAGAATATAGAACTTGGTGGGAGCTCATCCATGGTCCTGGTATTATCCATGTTCTATGAATCACCAAGGAATAAATAAATTCATTAACTATTTATGTTCGAATAATTATTTAATTTACTTATTGCATTTATTTAAAAGTGATTATGTAAGTACATGGAAAAATATTATTCGAGTGGATACTAATATCCTATGTTTGTTTTATATTATCTAGATACACAATTTGATTTAAATACCCAAGTTTTTCAAGTAATATATTTAATATATACTATAGTTTAGTGATAAATTATAATTTTTTTTGGAATTATTTATTTTTTCATAAATATTTATTTATAAAACTTATATAGTGTATGTTTACTACACATGGTTCAAGATCCCAAACCTAGTATTATAAATATTCACAATATAGGGGAATAAAGGATCATCCCATGTAACTATTCATTTTTTGGAATTGAGAGCCTCTCTATCTTCTTGAATCCTAGAGATAGAATCCCTAAAAAATCACGATCTTCATGTTTTGTCTTCTCAAATCAATGACTTTCACTTTTGGTGATCATCACTTCGTCGAAGAGGTCTTCATAACACCGCACTAGAACTATGATTCTAAAAATGGTGCACAAGTATATTCATGAATCATGTGTGGAAGATCTAGAGGGCTTCAACATCAACGTCCTGGAGCACTGGTCATCAGAACCATGCAACATGCTTCTTCACATCAAATCCAAATGAGGTAAATGTTCCTTGTTTTCTTGTTCTCTGTTTAAAAAAAATGTTGTCCTTAGACTATATGAAGATAATATCACAAGATTCCACGATGTTAGGTTTCTTTGATGATGAAGACAATTATATTCCCATCCCATTAGCTTATTTTTCCCATCCTGGTTCCTAACATTGGTATCAATGGGATGCATGGTTTGTCTAAGTCAAAAAAATGGCATTAAATTTATGTATAGGTTGTTGAAATAGATTCAATGGATCTGACCACTCTGTTTCGGTGCAGATGTGCGTCGGGTTTCTGTTCCGACGCTGTTCCGCCAGGACGCGTTCGCGCGTGCGCCCGTCGACCCGAGGGGATGGGCGCGCGGCTTGTGGCCCCGCAGTCCCGCTTTCCAAAGGCGGGCGGCATCCGTCCCTTATTCAGGGGCGTCTGCTCCTTGATCGAAACCGGGATGATGGGATGTCTGCTCCTCCTTCCGTGGACATCTCCTTGGAACTCGTTGCCTAATCCGGGTCTCCCTCATAGATTTAAGACGTGCTCGTGAATCTCGTTCCTGGCGCCATGTCTCCATGGACACCGGTTAATTACGCTGCTTCCGCCCGGACGCTCCAAGGAGTCTGGTCGGGGCAGCAACCTGCGGTGAGGAGACCGGGTAGCTCTGGGTGTTGGGGGCGTGTCTTAACACTGCGGCTCTGCATGTCTTCCTTCTGTCCCTAATAGGGCTTCTCGAAGGCATGATGGCCTGAGGCATCCCGCGCTGGGTACGGGGAACTGCGTTACCTGAGGTTTTCCTCAGCTTCCCGTGTTTAGCACGGGGTATGCCGCGAGTTTAACATCCAGCGGGGACGGCATCGGACTGATCAACATGAGGAGTGGATCAGATGACAGAACCCCTTGCGGGGAGCCTCCGACGCTGGGGCCAGCACATGGGCGGCTTCCCGAGTGAAGTGGAGTGGAATGAAATGGCATGACCCCACCGGGATGTGGCGGCCCGGTTAAGGATCAGGATGAATGATGGAGTGAAGAGCTTGGACACCGTAGAGGCTTCCTACGTACCGCACGTTAGCGCGGATCAAAGTCAGCGTAGTTCGGATATACAGTTTAACGTCATGCTGGACGATGGCAAGCGAACTCACGAGGAGGTCGAGGCTACCGGGCGGAGGATTGAACCGAACCACCTCACACAGAGGGGGATGGAACGACCGGGTGGATCACAGTTTCACGTCATGCTGGACGCTGGCAGGAGAAATAGAAAAAAGGCCTTGGGGAAGCACAATGGAGATACACATGTGCAGTCCCCCACAAGGGCGGATTCATAGGTGAATCGACGCGAATGTGAACCCGGGAGGGGTCCACTGATGGACGAACCGACGTGAATACGACCGGGACGACCAGGTGGTGGGCTTAAACCTCAGGGAGGCTTCCTACGTACCCTGTTTAGGAGACAGGGATCAAAGTCCACGTAGTTCATTCTGTCAGGACTTACGCACTGAGGCAGCCCGGATGCGGCAAAACTCAGTTGGAGAGGGACTCGGGCCGGAGGTGAGAGACCTCGATCCCTGTCACGCCCTCTACTGGCTTCGGCAGTGGGGAAGCACAATGGAGATACACATGTGCAGTCTCCCACAAGGAGCTAGGGGTTTGTAATTCCTTACCCCCGTGGGCGAAGGCCACTCCAATTAAATCGTCCCTAAAGAGGGGCAATCCCGACATCCCTGCAGAGACGAGCGGGTGTGGGCCACATCCAAACCGAGGGGGACCCTGCGTGCGGGGCACGGGATCGGGTGATGCGGAAGGTTTAACGTATTGCCGGATGAAGTACAGTTTAATGTCGTGTGTTGAGGACGAAGCGGACGGTTTAACGTCTTGCCGGACGAAGTACAGTTTAACATCGTGTGTTGAGGACGAAGCGGTCGGTTTAACGTCTTGCCGGACACAGTACAGTTTAACGTCGTGTGTTGAGGATGATATGCTAGTCAGTTTAACGTCATGCAGGTTGGACGATATGCTAGGCAGTTTAACGTCGTGCAGCTTGGACGTATGCAGTTTAACGTCATGTTGGACGAGGGATTCCTGGCAGTTTAACGTCCTGCAGCGCGGACGAATGTTGCCGCCGATGGGTCCGTGTCACTTCGCGCGAGCCTGGAGGGCCGCACGGGAAGACAATGCATGGTGCGGGCACCCAGGATGAAGATCATCGGGTGCCACGCAGGCGGGTACCATCAGGGGGTTAAAGGGGGCGACCCTGGCGGTTTGCGCACAAAAGAGGAACTTGGCGCGCAATACCGCGGGTCGGCGCGCAAATGGGCGGGCTGGCGCACAATTGGGCCAGCGCTTTGCGCGTGGAAGATGGAGATTGCGCGCACCGGGCCTCTGATAGCGCGCGGGGGAAACGGCCCATTCTTTAACGAATGGCCACTTTGAAAGGGGGGGTGCGCGCAATCGGGCTGGATTGCGCGCACCCGGGGGCAATTGCGCGCAAGAGGCTTCTTTTGTGCGCGAAGGCCTTTGGGTGAAGAGTTGTTCAAAGGAAAGGAGCCAAAGGGATTGCGCGCGAAGGCGAACCCCGAGGCTTTCTTGCGCGAAAGAAAGGAGGTTACCTGAAGATCGGCATTGCACGCGGAGGGGGTTGGATTGCGCGCACGAGCGACTCTTCGAATTCCGGCAACCTCCAAAACGTTGGGGGTCGCCTTATATTTATAGGCAACCCCAGGCACGGAATCCGGTTCGCGGGCGCGCAATTTCCTCCGCGGGCGCGGAATCGGGACCGGCGCGCAAGGGAGTCGCGCGGGCCACGGGCGCGCAAAATTGCGTGCCGGCCCAGCGCATTGCGCGCATCTCGGGAGGCTTGCGCGCCTTACGTCAACTTTGCGCGCGGACCTCCAAATTTCCGCGCAAGGCCTCCGGGCCCTCCGAAACGTGCTTCTGACTCCAAATATGACCTCGCTTTCCGCATCCTGAGCTTCGTTTGGGAACAACGGACTTTTCCTGCGTCTACAAAAGCCCCCCCTCGGAATCTGATCGGCGAGAGGTCGCAACGATCGGGTTCCGAGGGAGACGCCGGAATGCCGAAGTCCTGGGTAGCGCGGGACTGTGGCGCGCACAAAGGGCGTCGGGCGCGAAATTCGCTGCCTTGGTCGTGCAAAGCGCTTTCCGCGCAGCGCGGACACCCGGCCTCGCCTATAAATAGGGGCCCTGGGTTTCTAAAGAAAAGAGGGAGGTCATCCCTAGGAAAGGAGACCTCAGACCTAATCAATGTATCATCCCCCCAACTTGTTTCGACACACAAGCGGGACAACGCTAGGGGCGTGAAGATTTTATCCGAACATAGGGAAATGAGAAAGGGTGAATCGTGTGTCCCGAATTCAAAGATCCACGACGGTCGGCCTTCCAGGAAATGCCCAAGACGGCAAGCGGACAATGGATCAATCGACCATACTACTGCAATAGACGGACCGAAGGTCATCATTCATATTGTAGGAGGCGGATCACATGTCATCATCAATGCCGCTTGGGGGTTCCTTCAGGCACAAGGGTGGAAATCCGAATCAACAGGGCATGCGAAGCGTGGAGCGAAGTGATGATTTGTTCGGACAGAATCTAACACTCCCAAAATTGCGCCACCGTGGGGAAAGCGTATTAGGCGGATGCACTAATCTGGCCGTGAATCACCCCAATTCTCAGACAGAACCTCTTTGACGAGGAAATTGTCGCTTCCCATCATTGCAATGGGGCATCCCGAGCTGAATGGGGGAGAATATCACAACTGCACCACTCTACCAGAAGCCAGGCCAGACGGCCGGCGATGAGGAGGGGCGGGACTTAGCGATCCCTGAGGCTAGACCCGATTCGAGATGCCCGGGCATTCCTACGTACTCCATCAGGCTGGAGATCAAGCCACACGTAGTTCTGAGAGTGCAGTTTTAACGTCATGCGGGACGTAGAACCCCGTTTAGGGAGATCTTAGTTTAAGGTCATAGAGCTTGGACCATAGGGGCAGATCTTAGTTTAAGGTCTTAGAGCTCGGACCATAGGAACCTCAATGTATTCCACATCGTGGTCCTATCCCCTGGCTATGCAAAGATGCACTGAGGGATAGTGTCAAGAGTGTCGAGGTTTCGCCTGGTCAGAACGGGAGGTGGAAAACGTAATGTGAATCATGCGGCCATTCACTCAAGGACTGGGGGCATCGGCGTAACGATATGGGAGTACTGCCGACCATGGCGGAAAAGCAGCATCAATATCGCACTGACCGTTGATGGAATGAGGCAGAAAACGAGCATCAACCGCTCAAGCGCAGGATTCATATCGATTTACTGCCCGAGGCCCTTGGGGGCACCAACCCGAGTCGGTGGGAGAGCACTGAGGCATTGTGTCCAGACCGCTCACGGGGGCTCCACCCAGGGCGTAGGCAATGGGTCCGAATGAAAGGGAGCACGAAGCCTGAAAAGTGGAAGGAACCTGACCAAGATGAACCTGACCCTCTTGGAAATAAACCAGAGTACTCTTAACACCGGTGGACCACTGCAAGGGGTCGAGGGACACGCCTTGAGGGTGACCCGAAGGCGGCGGATTCCCCAGAGAAGGGGGAATCTCTAAGAGGTGGGGGGCTGGACCCGAAGATTCAAATATTCGGGCGTTCCTACGTATCCCATAAGGATGGGAATCAAGACACGCGTAGTTCTTGAAGCGCGGCGCAACACAATCGGGCACCAGCGCTGGGAGGGGTGCGGGTCTAGCCCTCGCACCCAGAAGAAGCGGCTTTTGATATTTCTTGTTTGTCCTTAAAGATGGATGGTTTTTCTTTGTGCAGCGACATGCCTGTGATTAAGAAATCCCTGGCGTCGCCACAATAATCAAGCCATGAAAGGCATTGATAAATGGCGTGGTAATTAACCAGTGCCCAACGTGAGTGTCCCCTGAGGAGAACATCACGATGCAGTGCCGTTTCTCGTAGGGCGGCCAAGACGATCACAGTTTATGGTCATGTGGTAAGACCTGGCAACACAGTTTAAGGTCGTGTGGTTCGGACCGTGGAGGAATCCGCTTATTGCGATATGGCGGACCCAACGGAGGTGGGAACATACCCAGCCCTGCGGTCACGCACGATTCCAGGAGAAGGATCCTGGGATAGGGGCATGCATATGTCCATCACCCGAGGGGCAGATATGCTAGCCTCCAGCTATACTGGGCCCAGAACGTGATTGTTCGGGCGACTCCTTCCTCCTTATGGGGACGAGGGTCCAGCTACACATGGCCCTTAGGGAGGACATCAGCATATATCCTTGGTTCTCAGATCGTGGGAGCCTCGAAAGACACCATTAACCTGGTTGGCCTGCCTATCGTGTAAAGGTGTACTAAAGGTCAGTATGAAGAGAGTGTCGAGATTCCACTACAACGCACAAAGGCGGAGTGTGATGAGGACTGTGCAACCAATGTTCAGAGCCTGAAAGAGCCGACATGGCGATCAAGGATGTCGCTGACCATATTCGCAACACAACATCCGATCGTGTCAGCCTAGGATGAGGCAAGAAAACGAGCATCAACCGCTCAAGCGCAGAATTCATATCGATTTGTGGCCCAGGACCCGCCGGTAAATCGACCCGGAGCGGTAGGAGAGCACTGAGGCATCGTATCCAAACCGCTAACGAGGATCCCTTTGAGTGAAGGCTCGAACAAGAGGAAGCGCGAGGCCTGACAAGTAACACAGGACTTGTCGGGATTGAATCTGACACTACAGGTCATAGACCGAAGTACCCAAAACATGTTATCAGATCACCGGAAAGGGTCGGAGGACTCACCTTGAGAGCAACCAAAAGACGGGGCTGGACCTGAAACACAAACGTCCAGGCGATCCTACGTATCCCATAAGAATGGGAATCAAGCCGTACGTAGTTCTTGAGAGGCAGTTTAACGTCATACAGGACGCGTTCGCGCGTGCGCCCGTCGACCCGAGGGGATGGGCGCGCGGCTTGTGGCCCCGCAGTCCCGCTTTCCAAAGGCGGGCGGCATCCGTCCCTTATTCAGGGGCGTCTGCTCCTTGATCGAAACCGGGATGATGGGATGTCAGATCCTCCTTCCGTGGACGTCTCCTTGGAACTCGTTGCATAATCCGGGTCTCCCTCATATATTTAAGACGTGCTCGTGAATCTCGTTCCCGGAGCCATGTCTCCATGGACACCGGTTAATTACGCTGCTTCCGCCCGGATGCTCCAAGGAGTCTGGTCGGGGCAACAACCTGCGGTGAGGAGACTGGCTAGCTCTGGGTGTTGGGGGCGTGTCTTAACACTGCGGCTCTACATGTCTGCCTTCCGTCCCTAAAAGGGCTTCTCGAAGGCATGATGGCCTGAGGCATCCCGTGCTGGGTACGGGGAACTGCGTTACCTGAGGTTTTCCTCAGCTTCCCGTGTTTAGCACGGGGTATGCCGCGAGTTTAATGTCCAGCGGGGACGGCATCGGACTGATCAACCCGAGGAGTGGATCAGATGACAGAACCCCTTGCGGGGAACCTCCGACGCTGGGGCCAGCATATGGGCGGCTTCCCGAGTGATGTGGAGTGGAATGAAATGGCATGACCCCACCGGGATGTGGCGGCCCAGGTAAGGATCAGGATAAATGATGGAGTGAAGAGCTTGGACCCCGTAGAGGCTTCCTACGTACCGCGCGTTAGCGCGGATCAAAGTCAGCGTAGTTCGGATATACAGTTTAACGTCATGCTGGACGATGGCAAGCCGACTCACGAGGAGGTCGAGGCTACCATGCGGAGGATTGAACCGAACCACCTCACACAGAGGGGGATGGAACGGCCGGGTGGATCACAGTTTCACGTCATGCTGGACGCTGGCAGGAGAAATAGAAAAAAGGCCGTGGGGAAGCACAATGGAGATACACATGTGCAGTCCCCACAAGGGCGGATTCATAGGTGAATCGACGCGAATGTGAACACAGGAGGGGTCCACTGATGGACGAACCGACGTGAATACGACCGGGACGACTAGGTGGTGGGCTTCAACCTCAGGGAGGCTTCCTACGTACCCTGTTTAGGAGACAGGGATCAAAGTCCACGTAGTTCATTCTGTCAGGACTTACGCACTGAGGCAGCCCAGATGCGGCAAAACTCAGTTGGAGAGGGACTCGGGCCGGAGGTGAGAGACCTCGATCCCTATCATGCCCTCTACTAGCTTCGGCAGTGGGGAAGCACAATGGAGATACACATGTGCAGTCCCCCACAAGGAACTAGGGGTTTGTAATGCCCTACCCCCGTGGGCGAAGGCCACTCCAATTAAATCGTCCCTAAAGTGGGGAAATCCCGACATCCCTGCAGAGACGAGCGGGTGGGGGCCACATCCAAACCGGGGGGGGACCCTGCGTGCGGGGCACGGGATCGGGTGATGCGGACGGTTTAACGTCTTGCTGGACGAAGTACAGTTTAACTTCGTGTGTTGAGGACGAAGCAGGCGGTTTAACGTCTTGCCGGACGAAGTACAGTTTAACGTCGTGTGTTGAGGACGAAGCGGGCGGTTTAACGTCTTGCCGGACGAAGTACAGTTTAACGTTGTGTGTTGAGGACGATATGCTAGTCAGTTTAACGTCATGCAGCTTGGACGATATGCTAGGCAGTTTAACGTCGTGCAGCTTGAACGTATGCAGTTTAACGTCATGTTGGACGAGGGATGTCTGGCAGTTTAACGTCCTGCAGCGCGGACGAATGTTGCCGCCGATGGGTCTGTGTCACTTCTCGCGAGCCTAGAGGGCCGCACGGGAAGACAACGCACGGTGCGGGCACCCAGGATGAAGATCATCGGGCGCCACGCAGGCGGGTACCCTCAGGGGGTTAATGGGGGAGACCCTGGCGGTTTGCGCGCAAAAGAGGAACTTGGCGCGCAATACCGCTGGTCGGCGCGCAAATGGGCGGGCTGGCGTGAAATTGGGTAAGTGCTTTGCACGCGGAAGATGGATATTGCGTGCACCGGGCCTCTGATAGCGGGCGGGGATAACGGCCCATTCTTTAACGAATGGCCACTTTGAAAAGGGGGGGTGCGCGCAATCGGGCTGGATTGTGCGCACCCGGGGGCAATTGCGCGCAAGAGGCTTCTTTTGCGCGCGAAGGCCTTTGGGTGAAGAGTTGTTGAAAGGAAAGGAGCCAAAGGGATTGCGCGCGAAGGCGAACCCCGAGGCTTTCTTGCGCGAAAGAAAGGAGGTTACCTGAAGATCGGCATTGCCCGCGGAGGGGGTTGGATTGCGCGCACGAGGGACTCTTCGAATTCCGGCAACCTCCAAAACGTCAGGGGTCGCCTTATATTTATAGGCAACCCCGGGCGCGGAATCCGGTTCACGGGCGCGCAATTTCCTCCGCGGGCGCGGAATCGGGACCGGCGGGCAAGGGAGTCGCGCGGGCCACGGGCGCGCAAAATTGCGCGCCGGCCCAGCGCATTGCGCGCATCCCGGGAGGCTTGCGCGCCTTACGTCAACATTGCGCGTGGACCTCCAAATTTCCGCGCAAGGCCTCCGGGCCCTCTGAAACGTGCTTCTGACTCCAAATATGACCTCGCTTTCCGCATCCGGAGCTTCGTTTGGGAATAACGGACTTTTCCGGCGTCTACAAACTCGATGATCCGTTTCTAAATGGCCATGTAACGACTATTTGAAATTTTTAAAATGAACAACGTCGTGTTGAATAGGTTTTTAATTTTGGGTACTTGACAGTTTTTCGAATATTTCTTATTTTAAATTAGTTTTTGTGTTCCTGATAATTACAAATGTGTGGCCATGTTGTGGCCAGAATATGGAAACCGAGATAATTCGGGTGGAGCTCAATAATTATGAGTTTAATAAAAATATATTATAATATAAAATTAATTTATTTCTCTTGGTCATTTCCGTACAAGGCGGATTTATATTACCTTCCTGATCTCACCAGTGCCACACGACAATTATTCCTTCCTGAGCTTGTCTTCATCGGGATCTCGAGCAGCTAATCCTACCAAAAACACGCCGCCACCCATTACCCACGGTGATGATGCCATCCCGATATTTCTCAACATATCCCTCCCTAGTCACGCCATCCTGAGTAGACCCAAGGGGTTTCAATCACCCCTCAGCTAGTGGTTGCACCATCCTAGAAATCGTGTCATCCTGAGGCTTCTAACACCCTCTTCCTAAATCCAAATGACAAGGTTCCTCCGCCTCCCTCGGCGTGAGATGCACCACCGGGATGCCACATGCATCGTTTCGTGCTCAATGGAACCTAGATCCCACCTCCTAGAACACTAGCATGAACCATATATCTGTTTTCTAATGAGCACTGTTGTGGGGTGTTGTTAGGCCGACTGCGGACACTGTGGCCACACTGTGGTTCGGTCCGGCTCCAATGAAACAACTGTGTTGATGTACGCAATCCATCCAGACTCCTTTCACAAACGGAGGTATACCAATTAAATTAATATAATTAATTCAATTTAGTTTATAAATTAAATTAATTATAGAATTTTTTGGATTAAAAATAATAGAATATGAAACATTAATTTACTATAATATTGTTATTAAATCAATGTTTTAATGTAATAATGGATTAAAAAATTCAATTAAATATTATAACCAATAAATAAATTATTTGAATTTATGAAAATTCATTTTTTTAATAGAACAATCTCGTACTAATTAAATTTTTTTAATTTTATTTTTTATTATGCATTATGTTATACCATGTGGTCTTAAGCTTGCGCCCAACATGTGCATGTCTCGATTTTATTTATTAAATTATTTATTTGATGTGTTTGGTGATTGTAATAATTGATTATATAAATGATGGTCTATGAATGGAATTTTTAATTCCAATAAGTATAATCTAATGAACATTCAATGCACATGTTATACTCGTATTCCCTAGACCCCCTCACCCATATGAAAGTATATTTGAATGAATAGATGATGAAATCCCATGACACAGACCCCACAAAGTCAAGATGGCAATCCATATGGGAGCCGAGCACATTGCACTTAGGGAATCTATGATACAAGTTAGGTGTTGGTCAGGTATGGAAGCCCCTAGGTCATTATTTCTGTGTTATGGATTGATTACAACGAAATGATAAAGGCCATTCATATTTCATTCTTTTACTTTATGCATCATTTATTTATTTTATTATTCATGATTATTGCTAGATCATGTAAAATAGTAAACAAGAAAAATGAATAAATATGTGATAAATATTTTTCTTTTATTGATAAGTTGTGAGCACGAAAACATAGTTTGAAAACATGAAATTGAAAGATATTATATTCTCCAACAAATATGAAAATAAATCAAAGATATATTATGTTTTAAAGCCTTCCATTACTTACATTAGAAAAAAAAACATGTGTTTGGGGTGCTCGTCAGTCATAGATGATAGTGCCTCTTACTATCAGGGAGTTCTCACAAGATAATTGGGTCGACTTAACATATGTGAGGAGTCAAGGATTAGTTATAGCTAACATTTTATCAAATTAGAGGCAATGTTTTGTGGGAATTAAGTCATGATTCTAATAAGCTGGAACTTTTCTCAACATAACAAGGAATAGTCAGTTTAATCCTTTTTCCATCGTAGTTCCTACCTTGAAACCCACCGAGTAGTTGCATAGGAATTTCTTGTAGACTATGAGGGAGGATTCAAGGATCTTTTCCACTTGAATAATCAAGCGATAGTGTATTACTAATCTAATAGTGAGGGCTGTTTAGGTTTAATAAAATAGTGGGAGACATTTATTGATATAATAATAATTAATATTAATGTCTAAAAGTTATTTAATACATTGTACTACCTACTTATATCTATATGTTGTAGATCATAAATTGAAATCCCCAAAACCACAAGTACATTAACAATGTTATCAATTTTGGATAAAAAAAATATCTTGACCGACAATATCTTCTAAGAGTGGTACAAGTGTTTGTCCATAGTACTATTCCATGAAAGGAAGCCACATGTGTTAGAATCATATGTTCGAACTGATCCTCCATAGGAAGAATGTTATGTAGGAAAAGATAAATGGAAAATCAATACAAAGTATGCACTATATGTTCAGTACATCATGTTTTCATCCATCTTCTTCTAATTAAAAAAATCACAAGGAAGAGGATGCCAATAAGATTCTTTCACATCAACAAGAATAATATTCACATAGAGATAGTAAATGAAGGTATGAGATATCTGGTTCCCATTATAGGTTCATTCTATTCGGAGGTAACCAAGAGGGTTCTAATATACAAAATATAATTGGGTACATTGAGGGGATTGAAGACCTTAGGTTCAAATTGAAACATGAACTACCAAAAGATCTCATAATTTCCTCTTTACAACAAGGATTTTCAACTTTTATCATTTATTATAACATGAATGATATGACAATGTCTCTCTCAGCCCTTTTGGATTTATTTCTCAAATCTTACAAGTGGTATGAAAAATACTAATTCATCAGTTCTAATGGTGAATTAGAGAAATAAGGGAAAGGTAAATGTGTCTAAGACCAAGTCACGAACAGAAAAACTAATGCACCATTTTGTAAAGATGGAAATGATATAGATACAGAGCAATGCAACATAGTCTATCTGTTATGGATGTGGCAAGAATGGCCACTGGAAGAAGGATTTCAATGTTGGGAGGAATAAAAAAGATAACTCCTCAACATCAGGAATTTTGTTTATTTAATGAAAGCACTCATTTTATAAAATTTTGTTATTAGATACAGCAGTTGGCTCACAAATGTTCTTTATATACAAGAACTATGTATGTTTAAGAAGATTGAACAATGTGAAGTAGATATTTGAGTTACAAATGGTGCATGTCTAGCAACCTTTGCAGTGGGAGATTATCACCTTATATGTCAAATTAGTTTGGTTTTAGTGCGGAATAATTATTATTATGTTTCTTATAAAACTATAAACATAATATCTAAGTCATGTTTGGGCCCCACAGGATTTTATTTCATGTTTGGAAATAAATGGTATCAATTTTATAAGAAAAACATGTGTTATGTTATGGTTCATCTTAAAAATGGTTTATATATTCAAGAGCACAAAACCCTCACAATAGAAATCAATGACAAGACTAGAAATCAAGACTCATATATCAATATCCTTTGGAACTTCAAGATAGGTTATGTAAATGAGAAATAATTAAAAAAAATTACCTCAAGAACGATATTTAGAATCGGTATAGTGAAAACCAATCGATGTTTATCATGCTTGTTTATAAGGGAAAATGGCTATAAAACCTTTCTCATGGAAGGGTTAAAGATCTATTGTTTCCCTATAAAGAATGCATACTGATGTATATGGTCACTCTTTAATATAGGAAAGTGGTGGCATCCCGTAATTCAATGATTTTACCGATAGAATATTGTAGGTATGGATAAGTCAACTTAATGTGGTATAAGTGTGATTCCTTTTAGATATTTTAAGAATACCAACATAAAGTTGAAAAACATCTTGGTAAGAAGATAAGGGCACTCCTCTAAGATTGGTATGGATATTATCTTAACCAAGGGTTCAATGATCACATGAATTATTGTGGGGTTGTTTCCAAACTCACTTTTCCTTATAAACCACAGTGGAAGGTTGTAGTGAATGGAGTAATAAGACATTTATTGTCATTGTGAGATCAATGATGAATCTTGAAACTCTACCATTATCCTTTTAGAAATAAACATTTTAAAAAGAATCATATTGGCTTAAATGATTACCAACTAAATCTACAGATGGGATTCCATATGAGTTATGGTATGAAAATAAACTCAATGTGCTACACATATGTGTATAGGTATGAAATGATTTTTTTTCAAGACTATTCCTATTGTAAAATTGGAATAATTAAGCACAAAGTGTGTATTTATAGGTTATCATAATGAAAACAAATGATATTACATCTATAAACCTTCCTATTGAAACTTCATTGTAGAAAAATACGCCCCATTTCTAGAAAGGGAACACATTTCTAATGGAAATTGTGGAAACAAATATAACATCCCAGGTAAATAAATAATATTAAATTTTCATATTTATTAATATTTGTGAATAAAATATTAATAATATTTTAAATGGGATGCTATGTTCGATGGCATACCCAATACACAACAATGAGTTTCTTTAAAATCTTGCGTCGCACACTAATTATATAATAATATTATTTTAAATGGTAGTTAACACCTAGTCTTTGTAATAGCAGGAATGAATAGAAATAACTCCAATATGATTATATATATTTTATTAATATTTGAACAATTACTCAATAAATTATAGAGGCTTAAAATGCGAATGAATCCAATTTTGAGCAAAAATATTCTAATATTCTTTAAAAGGTCGATTAACTATCTTTTGATGGAGAACCTTTTTAAAAATAATTTTTTACAATTTTATATGTTATATTTGAAAAAATAAAATCATTCTTTAGAATAGGGACATCAAAATGTACTTTTTATAAATTCTTGTTTTGTTTCCGATAAAGTTCATTTTTTAATGAATAGTGAAAAATGTTGTATTTTAATTCAAAACCACTTTTCTATCAAATTTATTTATGTGGTTAGATTATATTTTTAGTTGGGTTTAAATTTTAATTAAAATATATTTTTACCATTTAATGTAATGGTGGTCATTGGAATTAATTTCACCTTGAAATTGGACCTAAACAAGTGTAAATCTTTTGATAGATATTGTTTCTTAAAAACAGGCTATTTTTTCTGACAGATAAATTTAATTATAAAATTAATTAATGAAACTTGTATGTTATGAGTTTGGTAAAATGGACATCATTTTTGAATTCAGAATATCAAATATAACTAAGGGTGAATTTTTGGTATTTTCCTGAAAAACTTCAATTTTTGATGAATAGTGAAACCACTAAGTGGTAGTTAAAAAACTGATCATTCCTTTAAACGAAACATTACCACTTCTGTGATTTGAATTTAAAAAATCCAACATACATGGTTGTCATTAGTAAGTAAAATGTGGTTCAATAGGATGAAAATAATTTTTGGTGAATAGTAACTTTTGAGTTTTGTTAACTGTGATTAAAGTTAATTAGGGTAATTTAAGATAAAAATAATATTATAAAAATATAAAAACACCTTGAAACATGTCCTAACCTTATTGGATGTGTCATGGACGTCCATGACAATCCATGGGTCTGTTTTGGGACCCCATGGAGCCACTTGGGTATGATAATGACATTAATAACTTTTTATTTAAAGTAAAAATAAAAATGTCACAAACATATATTATTTTACTAATACATTTTTTACATGGGGTTATATAAGTTATATTTTTTACTATAAATATTCATTATAAAGATAAAGATATTTCCTACATCATGGTAGTTTTTTTATAATCTTCAGACATTAAATAAATAAATTTATTTATGACACAATGATGATGTAGTTATTACCTCATTAATGAAAGATTTAAATATATGATATTATAAGTGTTAAAATAATTTTTTTGAAACATTTTATGCTATAAAATAATTTATTAGATGATTATTACATGTAAAATATATTTTAATGTTTTTATTAGTAATTAATAAATCTTTTATTCCTTATATCCAAAGTCAACTACCAAATATTGTCGAAATTGTCACACATGAGTTTTTAAAACTAATGTTATTATATTAAATGGAATAATAATATAAAAAATCTAATATTCTTCCAACAGAGAAATAATATATTACTAATATCATTATTGATATAATTATGGGACTGTTGGCTTTTTAAAGTAATTATTATGACCTTATAGTTTGAAAATAAAAAAAGATGTGGTAAGAATTATTAATTTTAAGTAAGAGTTAAAATGAAAAGATAAGGTGAATTATATGACCTTGACTTGTCAAAATATTATTGTTTGAGTGGATTTATACCCCTTATAATCTTATCATTGTAATATATAATTTTGGAACCATTCAATATTGAAAAACATTTTATAATAAAGTAATATTTGATGCTTTTCCAAGAGTTCCTCTCCTCCCTCTTATAAATGGCCCCCACCTCTACCCCCTTACCCACACCTCTCAAGAACTTGACTCGACCAACCTATACTCATGTTTTCTCTCCATATTCCTCTATTACTCCTTGAAGCATCGCTTTGGGCAGAAGACTTCCCAAGGAAGCCTTTAGCTCAAATCAAGAAGAGTTACCCGATTTGGAGGTAATGTCTTCTCTCGGGTTTCTTTATTTTATTTTCCTTATTAACTCACTACTATATTATTATTATTTTATCCCATAACAACACAAGTATCCTAAATATAATATTATGATTTTATAAGAAGTATTTGAGCTACACATGCACACACCTCCATCTAATTGGTGAAGAACATATTGTTTATGTGGATGACGAGCTACTGCCTCACGAAACGATGATTGTTCAGTTATCTCCAACCACCACTAATGGTGTCCATTAAGATGTAATTGTATTTATATATGATATATATTATGTTTATTGTTTCCTTATGCTTTTTTATTTTTCATTTATTCCACACATTTATGGTTTCCATAATGGGTAAACGCGATAATTTCATTTTTAGGAAGTGCGGACTACCGCCCCCCAAAGTGATTTTAATCGTTAATTCCATATGTGGGATGTATAAAGGATAGAGTTAAGGATATTATAAATGAAATTATTCTGGAATTATAATATACCTTTATATAATAATTTTCTCATTCATTAAATTATGAAATAGAAATGGAAGTAGTGTTCATGTGTACGTACGGCTTACTGTCTCCATGAACGGTGCATTTCATTTCTTATATCCAAATGTTATGTACTATTATAATTACATATATATACTGTATTTATATGATATATATTATATATACATCATGAATATAATTTTGGAGATAATGGATATTTTACCACAAGAACAACTTGTAATTATAAAAAGTCCATTTTTGACCCAAGTACTAAATATCGACAAAACGACCATTATTAACTTAAATGATTACATAGAGTTTATAACATTGTAATAAGTTATATAAACGGAATAATGAACTTAAAAAAATTAATTAAGTATAAATTAACATAAGTTTATCATTCAGGATGAACAAGGAAAATACGAGCAAGTCAAGTCGGACAAGTGGTAAGGGATCCAACCTCTCTCTTTATTTTTAAGTACTCTCTTTTATGTCATTTCATTTATGCTCATATTTCTTATGTTGGGGGAAGTTAATTTATATTCCTTTTACTTTAATTTTTATTTTAATATTATGATAGACACTATTTCCTCTCATAAATCCATTTTTGTATGTTTTATGTGGCGTCGTTTGGCTGCCGAATTTTTGTAGGGGGGTTTCTTATCTAACTTTTAATTCCGTGAGATTTCCATTGTTCACCACTTATTTATTTCATGTGAGGTATTGTGTACTTCCATTTGATATATATTATCATGATTCTATTTATATTTATGGTATTTTTCGATTCATATTTTGTCTATTATCTTTTGGTCATACGACTCGATTGATTACAATGAGGTAAGGGGTTTTTATCTCACTTTTTGTTCTAGTGAGATTCATGCTACATTTGTCACGATCTCCTTTGAGTGGTGTATGTACTACCCATTATTCTACTCTTTTTGTAATGTACATTAGTTTATGGTTATTTACATCAACATTGTATATTCCTTCTTTCATGGGGTGTACGTTTCGAAAGTTACCCAAATCAGTAAGGGAACCTTTCAACCTCCTCTTTTTCAAGGACTTCTTTTTGTTAGGCCTTTTAATTTACTTCTTATTATACTGGGATATGTTCTTATATATCCTTAATGATGTAAATTTTATGTCCAAGTGATGAGATGCACTTTTTATCTCTCAGAAACACATTTATATGAATTTTATAGTGACGTTGTTAGGCTGTCAAATTTCTGTAAGGGAACTTCTTAACCCAATTTCAATTCATTAGATTATACCTCAACTTCTTGATTATGTCATGATATGAATATTTTTGTATGAACAATGATTGTTTTAAACTTAATATCCACTTATACTGGGTGTATTTATATTTTTCAAACATAATTATTTAATTGATTTATCCTTAATCTAAGGATATATTCTTTGTATGGGACTTCGTCTCAATCTCCTTTCATTGAAGCATATTTCGATTTCTACACGAATTTATTTTTATACGGTGTATAAATCCCTTTTGACTATTCATTTCATTCAAAGGGAATATTCTATCTATGAATTGTTTTACTAAATGACAAAAAGGAATGTTTTTTTAACGTAATCGGTGACAACGACCTTTTCCGCCACCACGAGTATTATTTGATCTATGGATTCCTTAACAAGAAGAAATCTTTTCAAAAGAAAAATAAATACCATATACTATTTTTCCATATTTTGGTATTGAAAATGGTTTTTATAATGGATTTATTATTTCAATATCTTAAAATTTTATATTGTTATTGCAACATGGGAATGTTATCTTTCCTTTATGCTTAAGTTATGTGTTATGATTATGTTATGGTTCTTCAGCAATTTTAATAAAATTGGGTGGTTTCATGATAAACTAAGGGCGTGTGAGCCCGAGATAGCTCTCTAATGCATTGGGTAACTAGAAGGACTAAAAATCTATGGTTTCTCTGAACAGATTTAGGGAATATATTGTGATGGGTATTCCAAATGTAACCATCAGGGTTACTCCCTACATAAGAATGTTATGAATGCCTCAAGTTACCTTTATGTATTATGATTTCTATGAGTTAATCATAATTCTTATGATTTCATGAGGTATGTTAAAGTGCTTATGTTTTATGAGTAATGTATGATTTAATTGATTCTTATGTATAGATGGACTAATGTTTTCGTTCCATATTTTTATCCCATACTGATCTTTTTATGCTCATCCCATGTTTTTGAAATGTTTTCCACATGACATAAAGATGAATAGGGTCAAGGATGGGATCAAGGAAAGACATGATATCTAATACATGGAACTAGACATGTTTCTTTTTTAGAGTTTTTATTTTATGAAAAAATTGTAAACTGAGTAGAAGTGTCTACTTTGTAATCTTTCGAGATGTAATAGTTATGGAATAATTCACTAAAACTCTAAACTTGAAAAGATCCTCAAATTGAATAATTCATTTAATTCAAGATTATGTAATGTTTTATGGTCGGGCCCTTATAGTTGGTATCAGAGGTCAGTTTAGATAAATTTAGAGGTTAGAGTGTTGTTTAAGAATAAGTGACAAGTTGTGTATAACCATAATGGTTGGTATATTAAATGGAGTCATTATTATTTTTGAATTTTGGAATGAGTTTGAGAAAATTGGATAAGTATATATTAGTGTTTATCTTCCTCATTAATAAGTGATGGTTTTTTTTGATATACTCACACTGACATTTTTGGTTTTAGTAAATGGATGGATCTAGTAGGAACCATTGTGACAGTGGTTTTCAAGGAAACTATGGTGGTTCTCTGATTAAGAGAATGGATGAAATGGGGGATTCAATGAGAAATCTTGTGGTTATTCTAAAACAACTATCAAGAGTTATGATTAACCAATTTAACATTGCTGAGTTCTCTAATGCGTCATGTATGATAGAATCAACTCGATGAGGAAGTTCAGGTAATAATTATAAACGTAACCATTAGGGTTTATATGATCCTTACTTTTGAGGTAATTATGGGTTATTATATGTTATGATGGAAAATAGAAGGCATGAGATAAACTGGAGGATATATTATGTTATGGTTATTTTTGAATATTTTAACTCTTTTTGGGGAATTTTATATGAATTATATAGTTTTGGAAAAAGGACAACACACAGACCGTGTGAAAACCCTTCGCGTCAAACGAAGATGTGGGAATCGAACCCAAAACCAAAGTGCGACTGGGATTTATCACCTACCACTGGACTACGTGAAGTCCCTGTTTAGTATGACTAATTCTTTTTAGTTAGATGATCTTATGAATCAAGAATAAGTTGATTTTGGGTTATATATGGAAATTATTAACCTACCATGGAGGATATGTGATTAGGTTAATTACTTTTTAGTATGATACTTTAAGAGTAACTGATGATATTTGGAGATCAATGTTAAGATTCGTCTTGTAAGACTATGTTATTGGATCCTTCTAAGATTTGGGATTGAATCTTAGTTTGGATTACATTGAAGAATAATATGAATAGCTGTTTTTTGAGTGGTCTTTGATGAACTTTTGGTTTTGTTAGACAAATTTTGGAGATTAAGAGTAGTTTTTATTTTTGTAAAAGATTTTCATTTTTTCGATTATCTGATCTTGTACTAAACATTTTGGTTTTGGTTAAAAGACATGGGAAATATATATAGTTCTCTTTAATAGATTATGTTATTCTCTCAAAGTTGATTATAACACTCTTAATGTGAACAAGTCATCCTAAATACTCATATTTTTGAGATAATATGAGTTTGTGATAGAAATATAGTAAGAGATGAAAGTCTACATGACATGTAAGTATGTTCCCTTATGTTTTTAGTTAAGCTCATAAATAAATTCATCAATAAAAAGTAACATAAAACAAAAACGCGGTTTTTTAACTTTTCCTACTGGGGAAGAAAAGACTATTTAACCTATCACAAGTGTGTAATTTTGAGGTGGTTAACCTCCTCTTAATAATTTTTTCAACCTCTCTCCATCAGGCCTTGATGGTTTTTTTCCTCCATATCCCTGTTTTCTTGGAATCCGAGTATCTATTTTCTCGGGGGACCTTTGTACTTCTTTTCTTTCTTTTAAAGTGATAGTTTTATTGACATCTTTTTCGATGTGTTAATTTTAATAAAGTTTACAAGAACAATTTTAAAATTGCGAGGACATAATTTCCAAAAGGGGGGAAGGATATAACATCCCAGGTAAATAAGAAATATTACATTTTCATATTTGTTAATATTTGTGAATAAAATATTAATATTACTTTAAAGGGGAGGCTATGTTCGATGGCGTACCCAATACGCAAAAATGAGTTGCTTTGAAATCTTAAATTGCACACTAATAATATATTATTATTATTTTAAACCGTAGTTAACTCATATATATTGTAATAGTGGGAATGAACAGAACTAACTCAAAAATGATTATATATATTTGTTAAATATTTTAATAATTACCCAATAAATGATAGAGGCTTAAAATGCGAATATAAGGCCCCATCCTTAAACTTTACTAAATATTGAGTTATTACAAGATTACACATTGAGTATCTTTTTAGGAATAGAGGTTTAGAGAATTAGATTATAAAACATGAATTACATTCCACATTTAAACAAAGTGGTTACATAAAAGTTAGTATTCATTTTTCCCATCAACGAAAACATATTTAAAATAAAGCATGTATTCTTTCTTGACACTTCCTTGACACTATCATCAAATCATGTACCATTCCCTTGACCTGTGAAAAAAAACATTTCAAAAACTTGGGATGAGCATAATAAGCTTAGTATGGGTTATAAAAAAAATATGAACTGAAAACATTAGTACATGCATGAAATCATACTTTACTCATAAAATATAATCACATACCTCATCAAGTCATGAATAAATCAGAGAAATCATAATACATATAGGTAACTTAAGGCATTCATAACATTCTTACATAGGGAGTAACCCTCTTGGTTATGTTTGAAATACCCATCACAGTATATTCCCTAAATCTCTTCGAAAAAACCTTAATGTTTAACTCCTTCTCATTACCCAATGCATTAGAGAGCTATATCGGGCTCACCCTCCCTTAGTTTATCACGGAACCACCCGTCTTCATAACAATGCCCAAGAACCATAACATAATCATATCGCATAAAAATGCATAAAGGAAACATAAAATTTCCACATTTCAATCACAAGATATCAATACCACACATTGATATAATAGAAACATTGTGAAAAACATTTTCAATACCAAAATAAAAGAAAAGTAAAACATGGTATTTATTTTTCATTTTAAAAAAATGTTATGGCTTATAGAGGAAGCTGAAGCTCAAATAGTGGTCACGGCGGCGGAGAAGTCATTGTCGTCAAATACGTATGAAAAAAACATTCCCTTTTGTCGTTTAGTAAAATGCTTTGTATAAAAAATATTACTTTTGAATAATTGTAAAAGTAAAAGGGGTTTATACACCGTATAAAAGAAAGTTGTGTATAAAACAAAATCTGCCTCAATGAAGGGATATTGAGACGAAGTCCCTTACCTTGTGTCCGACTTGACTCGATCGTTATTTTACCTCCTGAATAATAAACTTGAGTTAATTTATACTTAATTAAGAACCTTTTTCATGTTCATTATTACTTTTTTATCACTTATTACCATGTCATGAACACTATGTAATTATTTAGGATAATAATGGTCGTTTTGTCAACCCCAGGCACTTGAGTCAAAAATAACCTCTTTATAATTACAAGTTGATCATGTATCCATTATATCCCGAGTTATACTCATGATATAGATATCATATATATCATATATATCCAGTATATACATGCATTTATAATATTACATAACGTTTAGAGGTAAGAAATGAAATTCACCGTTCATGGAGACGGTAAGCCATACGTACGCATGAACGCTACTTTCATTTCTATTTCGCATTTTATGGAATGTAATAATAATGATATATAGGTAAATTATAATTCCAGTATAATATCATATATAATATCATTAATTAAATCCTTTATACGTCCCACATATGGCATTAACGAATCAAATCACTTTGAGGGGGCGGTAGTCCGCACTTCCTAAAATGAAGATATCACGTTTCCCCATAATGGTAACCATAAAGGTATTCCATAAATAAAAAATACAGAAGATAAGTAAAAAATAAAAATATCATATATCATATATAAATATAGTGTCATATAAATGTCCAACATTGAAGGTGTTAAATGAATATTGAACAATCATCATTTCGTGAGGCAGAAATTCGCCATCCACAGAAACAGTATGTTATTTAACTATATGTAGGTGTGTGTAAGTGTAGATTGAATCCTTCTTATAATAACATCCTAGTATATGGAATATACTAGTGTTGTTACAAAATAAATGAATAAAAAGAGTTTAGGGGGTTGGAGAAGAAAAATAAAACATAAGAACACAAGAGAAGACACTACCTTTAAATCGGGTAACTCTTTTTGATTTGAGCTCAAAGGATTCCTTGGGAAGACTACTGCCCAAAGTGAGGATTATAAGAGTTATAGAGGGATTTGTAAATACAAAATGGGTATGGGTTGGCCGATCCAAAGGATTTGGAAGTGTGGGTAAGGTGGTAGAGGTTAGGGCCTTTTATAAGAGGAGAGGAGGGGCACTCTTGGAATGTTATAAAAGGTTACTTTATCATAAAATGATTTTCGGATTTAAAAGGTCCCAAAATTATATATTTCGAGGATAAGGTGATAGGAGTTCGAAATCCACCCATCCAATAGGTTTTTGACATGTTTAGGTTTTATATTTTACATTATCTTTTCATTTTATTTAAATCGTTAAATAATTAGGTAATCGCTGCATCATCATGATGTCATCAATAATTTAATATATTTAATGTCTAAGAATTATAAAAAAATATCATGATGTAGTAAATCGTTTTAGATTTCTAATGGATATTTATTGTCAAAAATATGACTTGAATAACCCCATTTACAATTTTTTTTAGTAAACCAACTCATGTTTGTGACATTTGTTACTTTAACATTAAATAAAAAGATATTAATGTTATTTTCCTTCCAATGTGGCTCCATGGGGTCCCCAATTTAAACCATGGATTTTCGTGGTCGGTCATGACACATCCAATAATGGTAGGACGTGTTTCAAGTTCATTTCATTGTATTAAAACATTATTCTTACCTTAAATGACACTAATTAACTCTAATCGCGATTAAAAACTTAAAAGTTACTATTCACCAAAAAATTATTTTAATCTCATTGAACCAAATTTTACTTCTTAATGAAAACCATGTATGTCGGATTTTTGAAATTCAAAACACAAAGGTGGTAAGATTTCATTTAAATGAAAAATCAGTTTTTTTAGTACCACTTAGTGGTTTCACTATTCATCAAAAATTGAAGTTTTTCAGAAAAATCCAAAAAATACACCCTAAGCTATATTTGATATTCCGAATTCAAAAATGATGTATATTTTACAAAATTAAAAACAAATAAGTTGCATTAATTAATTTAATAATTAATTCTCGCTGTTAAAATAAATAGCGTGTTTTTATGAAACAAAAAGTATCAAAAGATTAACACTAGTTTAAGTCCGATTTTAATGTGAAATTAATTCCACAACCACTATTGGATTAAATGGTAAAAATATATTATAATTTCACATTAAAACCAATTCAAAAGATAATATAATCATATAAATAAATTAGACTAAAATGAGGTTTTGAATTAAAATATAACATTTTTCACTATTCATTAAAAAATGAACTTTATCGGAAAAATACCAAAAATTTCCCCAAAGTAAATTTCAATGTCACAATCATAAAGAATAAGTTTATTTTGACAAATAGATCTTCTAAAATTGTCAAATTTTTGATTTAAAAATGGTTTGTCATCAAAAGGCAGTAAAACAATCTTTTTAAAATATCAGTGTATTACATGCTAAAGATTGGATTTATTCTCATTTTAAGCCTATAAAACACTATCTAATTCATTAATAGAAATAGATAAAAATATCTATTATTCATTACTTACTTGGGATGTTACATCCTTCCCCCTTTAGAAAATTGTGTCCCCACAATTTATTTACTTATCGAATAAGTGGGGGTATTTAGCCCTCATTGCATTTTCAGATTCTCATGTTGCCGCTTCAATCATGTGGTTTTTCCACAAAGCCTTTACCTGATTAATCACCTTATTACGTAACACTTGATCCCTATGGTCAGGAATCTGGACCGGTTGTTCCTCATAAGATTGGTTCTCTTCCAGCTGAACTACCTATGGACTCATAACATGAGATGGATCTGGGATGTACATCTTTAACATTGAAACATGAAAAACATTGTGTACCTGAGATAAACTCGGAGGTAATGCCACTCGGTAAGTAACTGATCCAACTCTCTCCATAATTTCATACGGTCTAATGAACCTTGGACTCAGCTTTCCATTCTTCCCAAATCGCATCACACTTTTCCATGGTGAAACTTTGAGAAAAACATGATCACCTACCTCGAAAGATAGATCCTTCCTCTAGTTATCTGTATAACTCTTCTGCCTACTCTGAGCTGTTCTCATGTGTTTCTGAATCAGGTGACCTTTTTTTGCCATCTCTTCTACCAATTCTGGTCCCATAAACTTACTTTCACCCACTTCATCCTAGAAAACTGTAGTTCGACAATGCTTCCCATATAACGCCTCAAATGGTGCCATCTGTATACTGGAATGAAAACTGTTATTATATGAAAATTCAACCAAAGAAATATGTTGGTCCCAACTTCCCTGATAATTCATAGAACAAGTACGTAGCATATCTTCTAAAGTCGAAATTGTTCGTTCTGACTTCCCATATGATTGAGGATGAAAATCTTTACTAAAATTTATTTCAGTACCCAACGACTTCTGAAGGCCTTTCCAAAAGTTAGAAGTAAACCTGGGATCACGATCAGATACAATGGATAGGGGAACTCCATGCAACCTGACTATCTCTTTATGATACAATCGAAAAAGTTGATCTAGAGAGAAAGTATCTCGAATATGAAGGAAATGAGCAGATTTAGTCTATTGATAAAAAATAACCCAGATTACATTATTATCTTGAGGTGTCTTCGGCAATCCCACAACAAATTCCATGGATATATTCTCCCATTTCCATTATGGTGATAGTAAAGGCTGAAGCATCCCTTTCGGTAACTGCCGCTCTACTTTAACCTATTGAAAAGTCAAAAACTTCAGTGTAAAATCAGAAATATCTCTTTTTATTCCATCACACCAGAAATACTCCCGCAGATCTCTGTTCATCTTAGTACTTCCAGGATGAACTGAAAACGGAGAACTATGAGCTTCAAATAACAACTCTCCCTTCAACTGTGAATCACAAGGCACACACAATCTCTTCCCAAATCCCAAAACACAATCATTATCAATGTTTAATTCAGGAAACTTACCCTTCTGAACCAGCACTACCTTTTTCTGCAACTCAATGTCTTGCTTCTGTGCTTGCTTGATTCTGTCTGATAGAGAAGATTTCACTGATACCTGAAACAAAACAGAAGAACATCCTGCACCAAAAACTTCTATTCCAACATTCATCAAATCCTTAATCAAAGGATCACTTTCCAAATGAAACATTGTTAATGAAGCATTACTTTTTCGACGCAAAGCATCACACACTTTATTTTCTTTTCCCGAATGGTAATGAATTGTACAATCATAATCCTTGATTAGTTATAGCCATCTTCTCTGTCTCATGTTCAATTCTTTCTGAGTGAATATATACTTTAAACTTTTGTGATCGATATATATTTCACACTTTACTCCATAAAAATGATGCCTCCAAATTTTTAAAGCAAAAACAACAGTAGCTAATTCCAAATCATGTGTAGGGTAATTCACCTCATGAGTTTTCAACTGACGTGAAGCATAAGAAATTACCTGATCATTATGCATTAGGACACAACCAATTATTTTCAATGAAGCATCACTGTAGATAACAAACTCACCATTCCTGGAAGGTAGTGCCAAAATTGGAGCATTCACCAATCTTCTTTTCAATTCGTGAAAACAATCATCCCATTTTTTTCCAAATAAACATAACACCCTTATGAGTTAGCTTAGTCATTGGACTAGATAACTGTGAAAAATATCTAACAAACCTTCTATAATAGCTTGCCAAACCAAGGAAACTACGAATCCCAGTTACATTTGTGGGTATTCGCCATTCTTTAACAACCTTTGTTTTTGCAGGATCAACAGTTGTCCCATATTTAGAAACAATATGACCAAGGAAAGAAGTTCGTTGCAACCAAAACACACACATGCTAAATTTCCCATACAATTTCTTTTCTTTTAAGGTTTTCAAAATAACCCTTAAATGTCTTTCATGCTCTTCTTTAATTTTAGAAAACACTAAAATATCATCAATGAAAACCACCACAAACTTATCAGGGAACTCATGGAAAATTCTATTCATTAAGTCCATGAATATATCAGGTGCATTGGTTAGCCCAAAAGGCATCACTACCAATTCATAATAGCCATATCTTGTACGAAATGCAGTCTTCGGAACATCTGCTTCCTTTAACTTCAGCTGATGGTACCCCGATCTCAGGTCAATCTTTGAAAAATACTGAGCTCCCTGGAGCTGATCAAACAAATCATCAATATGAGGAAAAGGATATTTATTCTTAACAGTAATGTTATTCAAGGCTCTATAATCAATGCAAGGTCTCATATAACAACAATTATTTTTAACAAATAAAATAAGAGCACCCCATGGTGATGTTCTAGGTCGAATGAAACCTTTCTCTAATAAATCATGCAATTTCTCCTTCAACTCTAAAATTTCAGTTTGAGCCATTCGATAAGGGGGTTTTGAAATTGTCTTAGCATTAGGAACTAAGTCAACAGTAAATTCAACTTCCCGATCAGGTATTATTCCAGGAAACTCATCAGAAAAAACATCAGGATACTCATTTACCACTAGCACATCATTAATCTGAACAGTTCCCGTGTTTCCAAAGATATGTGCAAGGTAACATTAATTTCCATCTATTACATGTTTCCCGGCCTCTTGATATGTTATCAACAGAAAGGGTTCATTCTTGTACATGAACTGAAAGTTATTATGAAATGAAACTTCTTTAGCTCTACAGTCAATCTTAGGATGGTAAATAGAGAGCAAATCCATACCTAGGATAACATCAAACTATACTAGAGGTAAAAAAATAAGGTTTGCAAGTAGGTTCATTCCACGTATAAGGATAAGAAGATTCTTATAATTTCTTTTTTCCTCATCATTTCCCCCAGGTGTTTTTACCACAAGTTCAGGAGTCATTTCTTGAGATGGTATTTCTATTTTACTAGAAAAGTTTTCAGAGATGAAAGAATGTGTAGACCCCGAATCAAACAACACACTGACATAATCAGAAAAAACAAACAATGTACCTGATACAACATCATTTGATGGCCCGACATATGCTGAAGTAGTTGCAAAGGATTTCACCACCCCTTTCTACTTTTAGTCTAACTGCTTCCCATCACTCAAGCTCTTTGTTGGACACTCATTTTCATAGTGACCCATCTCATTGCACTTAAAACATTTCACTAACTATAAATCAAATTTGGTCTTACCATCACCTTGATCTTTTTCAGTGCAATCACGAGCCTTATGTCCCATCTTATCACATCGGTAGCACTTTCCTAAATTCAAAAGGCATTCCCTAGCATGACTTTTACCACATTTATCACAAACTGAAAACTCAGTTTTCTTACCGTCAGACCTTTTTGAAGAATTCTTTCCTTTCTCCTACCACCTCAGTCTCTTCTTCTGCTGGTTGTTATAGAACACATGATCATCGGAAAACTCCATTTCCACCTTGTTAGCACATCGAACAAGCTTTTCATAACATTTGAAATCATGATAAGCTAAATCCCTTTGATATTTTGGCTTTAATCCTGAGTAAAAACGATTGATTTTACTATCAAGGTCTCGGATAAAATTTGGAGTATACCTTGCCAATCAAGTGAACCTTTCTTCATAGGCAGCCACTGAGTCCTCCTCTTGCCTCAATTCCAGGAATTGTTTTTCCATCCTAAGTCGAACAGCCTTAGGAAAATACTTCTCAAGAAACATAACTTTGAATTCATCCCAGTCGAGAGAATCAATCTCATCAGCGTCCCTGATATTTTTAACCATCGACCACCACTGATCTGCTTCACCCTCCAAATGGTAAATAGCAAGACTAACCTTTTGATTTTCTGAACACCCCATGACATCGAAAATATTCTCCAGTGCTTTAATCCACCCTTCAGCTAGCACAGGGTCAGATGATCCTCTGAATGATGGGGGATGTTTCCTTATGAAATGTTCCACCACTGACATGTTCCTCTCCGGTTGATCTGGCTGATCTTGTGCATGGATACCGCCACAATTTATCCCTTGAGTCAACTATGCCATTACTGCAAAAAACTGTTCAGTTCCAATTCCGACCATCTCAAGATGCTGATTCGGAAGGTTATTTCCTTCTGTATGCCTTCCTAGCACTGCTTCCCTATTTCCTCTGTGGAAAACCATTCTGAACAAACATGTATTAGATGAAGTAACATGGTATTCTTCAAATGATATATTATTTCAATTTTACCACAAAAAAATATTTTTGGATAATCATTTAATAAAATTCTAAATCCTAAAGTTATCTAAAACGACCTTTGATACCATCTATAAGGCCCCAACCTTAAACCTTACTTAATCTTGAGTTATTACAAGATTACACATTGAGGATCTTTTCAAGTTTAGAGTTTTAGAGAATTAGATCATAAATCTTGCATTAAATTCTACATTTAAATAAAGTGGTTACATAAAAGATAGTATTCATTTTTCCCATCAACGAAAACATATTTAAAATAAAACATGGATTCTTTCTTGAAGCTTCCTTGACACTATCATCATATCATGTACCATTCCCTTGACCAGTGAAAAAAACATTTCAAAAACTTGGGATGAGCATAATAAGCTCAGTAAGGGTTATAAAAATAAATATGAACTAAAAACATTAGTCCATGCATGAAATCATACTTTACTCAAAAAACATAATCGCATACCTCATCAAGTCATGAATAAATCATATAAATCATAATACATAATGGTAACTTGAGGCATTCATAACATTCTTACGTAGGGAGTAACCCTCTTGGTTACGTTTGGAATACCCATCACAGTTTATTCCCTAAATCTCTTCGGAGAAACCTTAATATTTAACTCCTTCGTGTTACCCAATGCATTGGAGAGCTATATCGGGCTCACCTGCCCTTAGTTTATCATGGAACCACCCGTCTTCATAACAATCCCCAAGAACCATAACATAATCGTATCGCATAAAACATGCATAAAGGAAACATAACATTTCCACATTTCAATCAGAAGATATCAATACCACACATTGATATAATAGAAAAGTTGTGAAAAACATTTTAAATACCAAAATAAAAGAAAAGTAAAACATGGTATTTATTTTTCATTTTAAAAAAATGTTATGGATTGTAGAGGAATCCGAAGCTCAAATAATGGTCATGGCAGTGGAGAAGTCATTGTCGCCGCATATGTATGACAAAAACATTCCCTTTTTCGTTTAGTAAAACACTTTTTCTAAGTAAGATTCCTTTTGAATAAGCGTAAAAGTCAAACGGGATTATACACCGTATAAAGGAAATTTGTGTATAAAACAAAATCTGCCTCAATGAAAGGAGATTGAGACGAAGTCCCTTACCTCTTTTCCGACTTGACTCGATCGTTCTTTAACCTCATGAATAATAAACATGAGTTAATTTATACTTTCTTAAGAACCTTTTTCAAGTTCATTATTCCTTTTGTATCACTTATTACCATGTCATTAACACTATGTAATTATTTAAGATAATAATCGTCGTTTTGTCGACCGCGGCCACTTGAGTAAAAAATAACCTCTTTATAATTACAAGTTGTTCATGTATCCATTATATCCAGAGTTATACTCATGATGTAGATATCATATATATATCATATATATCCAGTATATACATGGATTTATAATATTACATAACGTTTAGAGGTTAGAAATGAAATGCACTGTTCATGGAGACGGTAAGCCGTACGTACGCATGAATGCTACTTTCATTTCTATTTCGTATTTTATGGAATGGAATCATAATTACATAAAGGAATATTATAATTCCAGTATAATATCATATATAATATCATTAATTAAATCCTTTATACGTCCCACATTTGGCATTAACGAATCAAATCACTTTGAGGGGGCGGTAGTCCGCACTTCCTAAAATGGAGATATCGCGTTTACCCATAATTGTAACAATAAAGGTATTCCATAAATGAAAAATACATAAGATTAAGTAAACCATAATTATATGATATATAATATATAAATATAGTGTCATCTAAATAGCCACCTTTTACGGTGCTAAAAGAATATTGAACAATCATCGTTTCGTGAGGCAGAAATTTTCCATCCACGGAAACAGTATGTTCTTTAACCATTAGATGTAGGTGTGTAAGTGTAGCTATAATCCTTCTTATAAAAACATCCTAGTATATTTAATATACTGGTTTTGTTTCAAAATAATTGAATAAAATGAGTTTAGGGGGTTGGAGAAGCAAAATAAAACATAAGAACACAAGAGAAGACAATACCTTTAAATCGAGTAACTCTTTTTGATTTAAGCTCAAAGGCTTCCTTGGGAAGACGTCTGCCCAAAGTGAGGCTTCTAAGAGTTAGAGAGGGATGTGGAGAGAAAAAATGGGCTGGTTTTGGCCGATCCAAAGTCTTTGGAAGTGTGGGTAATGTGGTAGAGGTGGGGGCCTTTTATAAGAGGAGAGGAGGGGCACTCTTGGAAAGTTATAAAAGGATACTTTATCATAAATTGCTTTTCGAATTTAAAAGGTCCCAAATTTATATATTTCTAGAATAAGGTGATTTGAGTTTGAAATCCACCCATAAAATAGGTTTTTGACATGTTTAGGTCTTAGATTTTACATTATCTTTTCATTTTATTTAAATCGTTAAATAATGAGGTAATCACTACATCATAATGATGTCATAAATAATTTAATTTATATAATGTCTAAAAATTATGAACCAAAACTCATTATGTAGGAAATCCTTTTATCTTTTTAATGAATATTTATAGTCAAAAATATGACTTGTATAACCCCATTTAAAAATTGTTTTAGTAAGACAATTCATGTTTGTGACATTTTACTTTAACATTAAATAAAAAGACATTAATTTCATTTTCCTTCCAAAGTGGCTCCATGGGGTCCCCAAGTTGACCCATGGATTGTCTTTGTCAGCCATGAAACATCCAATAAAGGTAGGACATGTGTCAAGTTGATTTCATATTATTAAAACATTATTCTTACCTTGAATTACACTAATTACCTCTAAGCGTGATTAAAAACTTAAAAGTTACTATTCACCGAAAAATTATTTTAATCCCATTGAACAAAATTTTACTTCTTAATGACAACCATGTATGTCGTATTTTTGAAATTCAAAATATAGTGGTGTTAAAATTTCATTTAAATGAAAAATCAATTTTTTCGGTACCACTTAGTGGTTTCACAATTCATCAAAATTGAAGTTTTTCAGAAAAATACCAAAAATTCACCCTAAGCTATATTTGATATTCTTAATTCAAAAATGATTTCTATTTTACCAAATTAAAAACATATAAGTTTCATTAATTAATTTAATAATTAATTTCCGTGGTCAACACAAATAGCATGTTTTTATGAAACAAAAAGTATCAAAAGATTAACATTAGTTTAAGTCCGATTTCAAAGTGAAATTAATTCCACTATCACTATTAGATTAAATGGTAAAAATATATTGTAATTTTACTTTAAAACCAATTCAAAAGATAATATAATCATATAAATAAATTAGACTAAAAAGAGGATTTGAATTAAAATACAACATTTTCACTATTCATTAAAAAATGAACTTTATCGGAAAAATACCAAAAATTTACCCAAAGTAAATTTCAATGTCCCAATCATAAAGAATAAGATTATTTTGACAAATAGAGCTTATAAAATTGTCAAAAGTTTGATTTAAAAATGGTTTTCCCTCAAAAGGTAGTAAAACAATCTTTTAAAAATATTAGTGTATTTCATGCTTAAGATTGGATTTATTCTCATGTTAAGCCTCTAAAAAACTATCTAATTCATTAATAGACATAGATAAAAATATCTATTATTCATTAATTACTTGGGATATTATAGCGAATGAATCCAATTTTAATCATAAATATTCTAATATAAATTAAAAGGTTGATTAACCACCTTTTGATGACGAAACCTTTTTAAAAATACTTTTTTCAAGTTTATATTTTATATTTGACAACATAAAAACCCTTATTTAGAATCAGAACATCAAAATTTACTTTTTTTAAAATCTGGTTATTTTTTCTGATAAAGTTCATTTTTAATGAATAGTGAAAATGTTGTATTTTAATTCAAAACCTCCTTGTAATATAATTTATTTATATGTTTATATTATCTTTTTAATTGTGTTTAACGTGTAACTAAAATATCTTTTTACCATTTAATCTAATGGTGGTCATTGGAATTAATTTCACCTTGGAATTGGACCTAAACAAGTGTCAATCTTTTGATGGATATTGTTTCTTAAAAACATGCTATTTGTTTTGACAGTGAGAATTAATTATAAAATAAATTAATGCAACTTCAATGTTATTAATTTGGTAAAATTGAAATCATTTTTTATTTCAGAATATCAAATATAACTTAGGGTGAATATTTGATAATTTTCTAAAAAACTTCAATTTTTGATGAATAGTGAAACCACTAAGTGGTAGTTAAAAAACTGATTTTTCCTTTAAACAAAACCATACAACTTCTATGATTTTAATATCAAAAATGAAACATAAATGGTTGTAATTATTTAGTAAAATTTGGTTCAATAGGATGAAAATAATTTTTGGCTAATAGTAACTTTTGAGTTCTGTTAACCGCGATTAAAGGTAATTATGGTAATTTAAGGTAAAAATAATTTTATAAATTCTAAAAACACATTGAAACATGTTATAACCATATTTTATATTTCATGTCATACCATGAAAATCCATGGGTCAATTGGGGGACCCCACGGAGCCACTTGAGTATGATAATGACATTAATAACTTTTTATTTAAAGTAAAAATAAAAATGTCACAAACATGTATTGTTTTACTAAAATATTTTTTATATGGGGTTATATAAGTTATATTCTTGACTATAAAAATTAATTAATAAGATAAAAATATTTCATACATCATGGTTTTTTTTATAATTTTTTGACATTAAATAAATAAATTCATTTATGACACAATGATGATACAGTTATTGTCTTATTAATGAAAGATTTAAATATATGACATTATAAGTGTTAAAGTAATTTTCATGAAAATTTGGATGCTATAAAAGAATTTATTAGATTATTATGAATTTTAAAATATAATTTAATGCTTTTATTTGTAAGGAATAAATATTTTATGCCTTTAACAAAAGTCAACTACCAAATAGTGTCGAAATTTTCATAAATGAGTTTTAAAAAAAAATGTTATTCTATTAAATGGTATAACAGTCTAAAAAATATAATATTCTTCATACTGACATATAATATATTACTAATATCATTATTTATTCAATTATGGGACTATTGACATTTTAATGGAATTATTATGACCTTATAGTTTGAAAATAAAAAAAGATGCAATAAGAATTATTAATTTTAACTAGGAGTTAAAATGAAATGATAAGTTGAATTATATGAACTCCACTTATCTAACACAAATTGGTTGAGTATAATTATACCCCTTATCCTATTATCTTAGAAATATATAATTTTTGAACCATTCTATTTTGAAAAACATTTTATAATAAAGTAATATTTCATGATTTTGCAAGAGTGCCCCTCCTCCCTCTTATAAAAGGCCCCCACCTCTACCCCCTTACACACATCTCTCAAGACCTTGGCTTGACCAACCTATTCTCATATTTTCTATCCACATCTATATCATACTCCTAGAAACCTCACTTTTGGCATAAGTCTTCCCAAGGAAGCCTTTGGCTCAAATCAAGAAGAGTTGCCTGATTTAGAGGTAATGTCTTCTCTCGAGTTTATTTCTTTTATTTTCCTTCTTAACTAACCAATATCTTTTTATTATTTGATCCTATAATAACACCAGTATCTTTAATTTTCTAGGATGTTGTTATAAGAATTATTTGTGCTACACTTACACACACCTCCATCTAATGGGTGAAGAACATACTGTTTCTGTGGACAGCGAGCTACTGCCTCACGAAACGATGATTGTTCAATTATCTCCTACCACCTCTCATGGTGGACATTAATATGTCACTGTATTTATATATGAAATATATTATGTTTAATTATTACTTATGCTTATTTTTTTTTCATTTATAATATACCTTTATGGTTTCCAAAATGGGTAAACACGATAATTTCATTTTTAGGAAGTGTAGACTACCGCCCCATCAAAGTTATTTGAATCGTTAATACCATATGTTGAATGTATAAAGGATGGAGTTAAGGATATTATAAATTATATTATATTGGAATTATAATATACCTTTATATAATAATTTTCTTATTCCATTAAAGTATGAAATATAAATGGAAGTAGCGTTCGTGCGTACTTACAGCTTACCGTCTCCATGAACGGTGCATTTCATTTCATCTATCCAAATGTTATGTACTATTATAATTAAATATATGTACTAGATATATATGATATATATGATATGTACATCTTGAATATAATTCTGGAGATAATTGATATTTTACCAAAAGAATAACTTGTAATTATAAAAAGTCCATTTTTGACTCAAGTTCCACATATCGACAAAATGACCATTATTAACTTAAACGATTACATATAGTTTATAACGTGGTAATAAGTGATATAAAAGTAATAATTAACTTGAAAAATGTTCTTAAGAATGTATAAATTAACTTAAGTTTATCATTCAAGAAGAACAAGGAACATACGAGCGAGTCAAGTGAGACACGTGGCAAGGGATCCTACCTCTCTCTTTCTTTTTATGTACTCTCTTTTATGTCATTTATTTTAATCTCCTATTTCTTATGTTGGGGAATGTTATTTTTTATTCCTTTTACTGTAATTTTTATTTCCATATGATGAGATACCATATTTAATCTCATCAATCCATTTTTGAATGTTTTAAGTTGTGCTGTTAGGCTGCCGAATTTTCATAAGGGGATTTCTTATCTCACTCTTAATTCCATGAGATTTCCATTGTTAACCACTTACTTATTTAATGAGGAGTATTGTGTACTTCCATTTGATATATATTATCATGTTTCTATTTATATACATGGTATTCTTTGATTCATATTGTGTCTATTATCTTTGGGTCATATGGCTCGATTGATTACAATGAGGTAAGGAATTTTTATCTCACTATGTATTCCCGTGGAATTCATGCTATATTAGTCACGATCTCCATTGAGTGGTATATGTACTGCCCATTATTCTACTCTTTTTTTATTATAAACTCATTTATGGGTATTTACATCAACATTTTATCGTCCTTCTTTTATGGGGTGTACGTTTCGAAAGTTACCCAAATCGGTAAGGGAACATTTCACCCTCCTCGCTTTAAAGGACTTCTTTTTGTTAGGCCTTTTAATTTGCATCTTCTTATGTCTGGATATGTTCTTATATATCCTTTTTGTTGTGAATTTAATGACCGTGTGATTAGATGCCATTTTTATCTCTCATCAACCCATTTTTCTAAATTTTAATGTGACACTGTTAGGATACCATATTTCTGTAAGGGAACATCTTAACCCAATTTCAATTATTTGGATTAAACCTCTACTTCTTGATTATGGCATGCTATGAATATGTGTGGATTGACCTATGATTGTTTTACACTTAATATCCACTTATATTGGGTGTATTTATATTTTTCCCATGTAATTATGTAATTGATTTATCATTAATCTAAGGATATCGTCTTTGTACGTGACTTTTTCTCAATCTCCATTCATTGAGGCATATTTAGATTTCTACTTGACTTTATTTTTATACAGTGTATAAATCCCTTTTTACTTTTCATTTCATTCAAAAGGAATATTCTATCTATGATGTGTTTTACTAAATGACAAAAAGGAATGATTCTTTTTTAATGTAAGCGGTGACAACGACCATTTCCGACACCGTGAGTATTATTTGATCTATAGCTTCCGTAACAAGCCTCAATGTTTTCAAACGAAACATAAATACCATATACACTTTTTACGTAATTTGGTATTGAAAATGGTTTTTAGAATGGATTTATTATTTCAATATCTTAAAATTTTATATTTTTATTGCAATGTAGGAATGTTATCTTTCCTTTTTGAATAAGTTATGTGTTATCGTTAGGTTATGTTTCTTGGGAAATGATTATAAAATTAGGTGGTTCTGTGATAAACTAAGGGCGGTTGAGCCCAAGATAGCTCTCCAATGCATTGGGTAATGCGAAGGAGTTAAATGCTATGGTTTTTTTGAATAGATTTAGGGAATATACTGTGATGGGTATTTCAAACGTAACCATGAGGGTTAATCCCTACGTAAGAATGGTATGAATGCCTCAAGTTACCTTTATGTATTATGATTTCTATGAGATAATCATAAATATTATGATTTCATGAGGTATGTTAAAGTGCTTATGTATTATATGTAAAGTATGATTTAATTGATTTTTATGTATAAATGGACTAATGTTTTCTTTCTGTATTTTTATCACTTATGGAGCTTTTTATTCTCATCCCATATTTTTGAAATGTTTTCCATGAGACTTAAAGATGAATAGGGTCAGTGATGGGATCAAGGAAAGACATTCTATCTAATACATGGAATTTGACTTGTTTTTTTATGACTTTTTATTTTATAAAAAAAATAGAAACTGAGTTGAAGAGTCTACTTTGTAATCTTTTGAGATGTAATAGTTATGGCACAGTTCTCTAAAACTCTAAACCAGAAAAGATCCTCAATGTGAATTATTTTTTTAATTCATGATTATGTAATGTTTTAAAGTCGGGCCCTTATACCAAGATTTTCTTCGATGAAGGTATTTCTCATGATGCACATTAATTAGTACGCGTACAATCTCCAAAAGAGAAAGTGGAAGAAGAATTGGTTCCTAAGACACAAATATTACATAGGTCTACTTGAGAGGTTATAGAATTATAGGGCTATGGTTTTCATGTTACCGAATTAGGTGAAAATTTACTCCTTAAGGATTATGAACCCCAGAAATATCCTGAAGTAGTTGAAGGAATATAAGTTGCTTAATGTGAAGATGCCAAAAATTCTGAGATGGTGTCCATGTACCAAAATCATGTTTGGAATTTGGAAGAACCTCCAACTATTGTAAAATCCATTGGGTGCAAATGTGTATTTAAAATAAGATTTACAGGGATTTTAAGGATAATACCTATAAATAAAAACTGTTTACAAAGGGTTCTAGACAACGTCAAGGTATCGACTAGGATGAAAAGTTATCTCAAGTAGAAATACTAAAATGCATCAAAATATTTCATTAAATGGTATCCTATAATGATTATGAGATTTGGAAAATGGATGTCAAAACTGATTTTCTAAATTGTATGTTGGTTGAAGACTTATTTATAATTCAACAGGTAGGGTTCATCATGTCATAGAATACCAATAAGGTATCCAAGATGTAGATATCCACTTATGGATTGAAGGAGGAATCTCTATCATAGAATGTTTTTTATGAAGCCATTAGATAAATTGGTATTTTTCAAAAAAAAAATTGAGCATTGGGTCTATGATAATGTTTATCGGAATTCCATAATTTTCCTAGTATTATATATAAACTGCATATTAATTGTTGGAAATGCAGTGGAATCCTTACAATCAGTTACAAAATGGTTAAATAAATATTTCTCCACGAAATATATAGGTGAAGAAGCTTACATTCTAAGGATCAAGTTCTATCGAGATAGATCTAAAGGATTTCTTGGACTAAGTCAAAGTACATACATTGAAAATGTACGAAAAAAATACAATATGGAATAATCTAAGAGAGGGTTATTGGCTGTGTCACACGATATTAATCTCTCCAAGAAAATTTGACCACAAACATAGGAGGAGATTGACAGAATTAGTAGAATCCATTATGCCATGGAATTGGGTTCTATCATGTATGCCATGTTATGTAATAGGTTTGATATTGAATTTTCATACTGCATAGTGGGAAGATATCAAGCTAATCCATGAGGGCTTCATTAGGCGTATGTTAGAACTATCCTAATGTACTTGAGGCATAAAAATGATATTTTCCTTGTGTATAGAGTATATTAGAAAATATTTGTGAAGGGATACACTGATAATACTTTCCGGATAGATCACGATGATCTGAAATCATAGTTAGGCTACACAATTTGCTAGAATTTTTATGTTGTGAGCTGGAGAAGCTTGAAAAAATCTATGGTCTCTCATTCAATAGCATAATCCAAGTATATTAAAGATTCAAATGTAAGAAAGGAATTAGTCTAGATAGAAATATTTTTCTCATACATTGGTGTTTATCCTTGTACTGTAGAACATGTGCATGTTTATTATGATAATACTACTACAATGGTTCTTGCTAAGGAGCAGAAGTCTCACAAGTGTAGAAAGTATATACTTCAAAAATTTCATCTCTAGAGGGATTTTATCTAGAGAGGCGATGCCGAAATTAGTAGAGTAGCCACGGATGACAACATGGTATAACCCCTGATGAAATTCATTTCTCAGTAGAAGCATGATTCTCATGTGAGGGATAGTGGATTGAGACTTGTTTGCATTTGGTGCTAGTTCATGTTTTATATCATTATTACCATTTCATGTATACTTTTTGTTATGTACATGTGTTTATCATTCCATAATAGTTTAGATACTTCTTTATCCACTTTGTTTATAGTAACATACAAAGATTACATGTCATATTAAAGGGTTATAGGAGTTCCTAGGCTATAATTAGAACCTATAGATATTATGACAATAATATTAATGAAATTTACTATAGTCCAGTTACATTATTCTGAAAATAAAATAGATGATGTGTAACTATTAGGTGGTGAAGGCTCAAAATCATTGATACTTCTTCTCATGACGTACTCACTTTGTGATATCTACTACTTGCAGGCATGAGGACATACCCGCTGAGAAGTACACCACATGTTCTAGGTATCATTGGTTGTTCCGATATATGGACATGTGTAATGGTCTCTATAATTTAGATCATTATTAATGTATGACATTTAAATGTGTATTTTGATGAATGGTTAAAACCATAGAAATAATGTCGTGGATAGGTATTTTGTGTTGGGTACATAATTGGTGACATTCCATTGATTGAATGATCATGAAAGAATTTATCTCTTCCGAGTTTAGAAAGAGATATCTCAAGACTGGTTTATTAGTATGATAGCGCCTTCATAAAATCCATATCCATGGAAGTCAAATATAGAACCATCGAGATAGATCATCATATAAAACAAAGAAAGATAAAGGATGATTACACTAGTGTAAATTTTGTTTTATTTAGATATTGATGATGAAGATATTATATTGTGTAGATTATGTTAATAGAATGGTAAACTTTTCTTTGACAACTTCTTATCCTTATAGGGGCCTTGATGGGTTACTATACCCCGTCTTGTTTTTTGAATTTTATTCACTCTTATTGTGATAAGGGCCTAGAGGGTCACACAGTATAGCACTTTGAGAATCTTCCGTATTCTATTCAATCGGAATATATAACATGATGGGCCCCACAATGTAGTTTAGTTATTATACATGTACCATGGATCACCAGGGAATAAATAAATTATTTAAATATTCTTGTTCAAACAATTCTTTGAATTTATTTATGACTTGTATTTACAAGTGCTTATGTAAATACAAAAATAAATATTATCCAAACATATATTAATATCCTGTGTTTTTTTAATATTATTAGGAGATGCGAGTGAAGTTAAATACTCAATTTTATCGCATAATATATTTAATATATACTATAGTTAAATTTTAAATGATTAATTTTATTTATTGAATTATTTAGTTTGCCATAAATAATTATTTTTAATATTTATATATTGGATTTTTATTACAGGTGGTCCGAGAACCCAAAACGAGTATTAAAGATATTCACTATATAAGTGAAGAGAGGTACTTTCCATGTAGACTATTCATCTGTTGGAATTGAGTGCATATCTATCCCACTAAATCCTAGAGATATAATCTCTCAAAGAAGAAATATCTTTGAGTTCCATTTTCTTGGATTGAAGGTGTACACTTGTGGTGATGGTCACTACGTCGAAGTGGTTGTCAGATTACCGTGCTAGCACATGAATTCTTAAGAACAATTCAAAAATAGATTCAAGAAGAATTTATGGATGATCTATATGGGTTGACATCAGATAATTTGATCAAAGGTCACTGAAACCTTACAACCGTCTTGCATGCATCAGATCTGAATGAGGCAAACATTCATTGTTTTATTGTTCCTTATTTAAGCCACAAGTAGTTCTCAGAACGTACCAGGATAAGATCACCAGATTCAATGATGTTATGTCACTCCTGTAATGAAAAAAAAATTAATTTCTCACCCATCATCTTCTGCAACTCATCTCAATTCCTAACATGTAACTCTTTCACTTTCATTAAAGACATGTACTTCCACAAAACATTTTTGTTTTCTCGCACAATTTATTTTTTCACACAACTATTCATGAAAATAACTTAATATTGATAAAAAATGATAATTGTTCACACATGTGTCATCCAAATATCTCAAAAATGCTAAAATTTTGTTCGTGGAGGAAGTATTGAATCTCTATTAGAAATGTTACTTCAAATGAAAGGGGTAGAAAAATATTTTTAGACATAGATGAACCTATATGCACGTTCTTTGAGCACCTTCCACTATGCATCAAATTTTTCTTCTATAATAATCATATCATATTTAAGTCACATTTAGCTTGAAAATTTCATCTATATATCACGTGAACATGCATGTTCTTTGGACCCCTTCCACTTTGCATGAAACTTTCCTCCCATGCTGAACATCTCCTTTGAAATCTCCTTTAGCGTGAAAAATACATCTATATTATTCAGGTGTGTGAAACACATATTGTTTTATATAAACCCACCATTTGTGAAATGTATAATATTTCACAAAAATCATGCATTCTTCATATTTTTATGTTATGGTACCGAAACATCAGTTGAATGAAACCTTCCAAAACATATTCAAACTTGTATACATGTTTTAAGTTTTACACAAAAATCATTCTTTTTCCAAAATCATCTATATAAATTTTGAAAATTTTGGACTCCAAAATTTTGAAGACACGTGGAAACAATTAAACCTTCCAATCAAAATCCATCTACATCGTAAAAAAAGTTTCTTTAAAACTCTATGATTATCTCAGGTTAGATTGACAACAAACAAAAAAATCACCATTTTTATTGATGAAAACACTTGGTTATAATAATCACCCCCTTTGGGTTCATTGTAAAAATTTAGATAAATACAATAAGTCACCAAAAAAATAAAAATATATATAGGCATTAAATAATACATTCAACACTTTAATTTTATGTGAGAAATCCCCAGTATAGAAAACCAAAGTGGAAAACAAGGATTCCATTCCTTGAGAAATATCACTCTAATTCTATAATCCAATAATTTATTTAATTTCACTTATCTTTCCCTTTGGAAATAAACCCAAAGAACTTATACCTGTACATTTAGTTCTCAAAATAAACTCCCCTGAATTGTATCGCCCCATAGAACTACATCACATTCATATATATAATTAAATAGTTTACACAAATGGGGAGATGTGACCAACCATAACCTCTTCATGACCTGATAAGTGGATGCAAACGTAGCTCAACTGGTGGTTCTCAAACCAATACACTGGTAATGGCTTAGATAGAATATCTACCACTCCGTCATCAATTATAAGATTCTCCATTTTAATCACACGTATTTTCAACTTTTTCATTGATGATTTCATATATGATATCAATATGTTTGGTATGAGTGTTGAGAAAGATTCATCATAAGATCGATCACTCTCTTATTATTATATTGAATCACTATCACCTATTTGACATCATCACCAATATCAGGGAGTTGTTTCTGTATCCACATTAGGTGAGTGCAGTCCTTTGTAGAAGAGATATACTCTGCTTTATCCATACTAAGAGAAATGCTTTATTTTTTCTTTCTAAAACAATCGAAACATTTATTTCTAGTAAAAAATGCTTCACCACTTCTAGACTATCTATCCACCACAACTTCATCCCAATAAACATTAGACAATGTCGATAATTGATTATCTATTCCTAATGAAAATTACATTCCAAAATTTAGAGTAACTTTAATACACATCATGATTCATTTAATGGCTACAAAAAAAATTTCTTGAGTTTACATTGAAATTGAGTAGTTAAGCACGTTTCAATGATGATATCACTCTATGTTACAGTCATGTATGATAATATTCCAAATATATTTCTCTACAAGGTGGGATAATTTGATTTACCATCCTCATTATTTATATGTTTCTTTCCAACCACGTTTGGGGTCAACATTGGTTTGGGGTCATTCATGATGAATTACTTCATCATATCTCTTGCATATTTTTCTTTGGAAATTAAGGTGTAATCCTTCTTTGTAACAATATGTAACCCTAAAAATCAGATGATTTCACCAATAATAGACAATTCAAATTTATATTTCATAGGATTACGAAATTATTCTATTTATCACTGTCTGATTATACAAAAAATAATATCATTCACATACACAACCACCGTAAATTTATCTTTCTAAGAATTCATTACCTGGAGATTATGATTGAAACCATATTTTTTAAATTATATCTTTTTAATATAGGCATACAATTGTGAATACCATGATCATGGTTAATGATTGATATCATAGAGAGCATTCATTAATATACAAATCACCATATCATCCTTTATAAATACAAATCCCACCCATTGTTTAATGATCAATTCTTCTTTAATGAAATCTATTCAAGAATATCAATTTTTCATCCAAATAGTAAACATTGTACCCTTTTTGAATTTCTATAGGAAGAACTAGATTGATTGAATCTAGTATAGTAACTATAGAAACTATTTATTCAAAATAAATTCCTTAAATAAATCTATATACTTAAAACAGCATGTGTTCCTCGTTTCTGATCACATTTCAATTCTCCTCGAATTTATTTTTAATGATCCCCTATGTTCCAATCACATTATGATTTTCAGGTCTCTTAACAGGATCCCATGTCTAGTCCTTGTAAATATGTTCTAGTCATTCATTTATAGACTTAACCCATGATTCAACCTTCAATTATTCTTCCAAATACGTTTGATCCAAATTTTATGGAAATAAATATTAGTCTTCATTGACCATTACCCATACATGTGTAGTTGAGTTCCAATCCCCAATGATGTTGGATTGATCAAATTTCTATTGTTATATTTTTCTTCTAAGGTTCTAATTATGTTTATTCATCAATAGGTTCCTCTTTTGATTCTTCTTCTGAATCATCATCATTTTATTATCCTGATTGTTTTGGTAGCCTTCCACTATCTATGCAATTTAATTTTTCCCTTGTTCATTTTATTGTTCTTATTTTATCACATCAACATATGATCTCCATGAGGTATTTATGGTCTTAACATCAATGATCATGCCATCTTTTATTTCCAAAATATTTATAAGATGATTATTTTAATATTTATAGGATATAATATTCATTAAATATCCAATGAATATTACATCATCTCGAGCATCTCTATATTTTCTTTGATTTCCTTCTTTATTTGAAAGGAAAAATTTACTTCCAAATACATGAAGATAATTCAAAGTGGGATTCATTCCATTCCATATATCATATCATCTCCTGGTTTATCCTCTAAAAATACACATTTGATTTTGAGTGTATACCATTACTTGAACAACCACTTTATAGTAATGATGAGAAACATGAATCTTAGTCAGCATTTCCCAATCCATATTGATCACCTCAAGATTTATACATTAAACCACCCCATTTTTTGTGTTGTTCACAATTTGGAAACATCATAAATTACCTCATGTTTTCAAGGTAGTTTTCAAATTTATTGGATGTATATTCTCCTCCATTTTTATAACATAGAAACCTGATTGTGTGGCTAGTTGTACTCTCGTCAATTTTAAAATTACTCTTCAGGGAATCAATAACATTTTATATACTATCTATAAAAATATATAAATAAATTATAATATAATAATTAATAAAAATAACGAATTACCACTCTCTACTTGTTCCTTCCTCATTCATAGGTACAAAAACATATTTTTATATGAGATCAGTTAGATTATATTCAATTTTGTTCTCTACCTAATATGAACTCTCAAATTTCTTTCATCGCATCCATGAATTCAATGTATTTTCATGATCAGGATTCATACAATGAATATAGAAAAATATATTATGGATAAATATGTATTCCTTTATTTTTTTATTATTGTAACTTAACCTCTAGTTCCACAATTCGTTTTCTTCTTCATTATCATGTAACAAAATGTTATATTTTTTCAAAATGGTAGAAACTATTACCTGTTCTACATCCTTTAATAAGAGGATTAATTTTCATTCCATTGATCGTACACCCATATAATTAAATTTCATGACAATTATTGAGTCACAGAGTTGACTCACACTCAAAATATTGTGATTTAAACAATCCTCATAGAGAACATTTTTTTTTCTTATCTCATAATTTTCACGTTCTTTAATTGCACTACCTTTGATCTTTATAGAACCATAGTTAAAAAAATATCAATATTCTATAAACCATTTTTTAAAAAAAAAATCAACAAATATGAATTTCCAGTTATGCAGGATGAGGATCCTCTATCAAGAATATAGTTTCTACTGTTTCTTGTAGCATTTAGGGATATTTCTACAAGATTGTACTTCTCAATTTTATACATTTCCATACATGAGATACCTGAGTGAGTTGATGATAAATATGTACATTCCAATTTATATTCAATAATCATAGAATCATTTAATCAACATTATTATTTCATAAAAGAATGCATATTTTCACGTGTAGTATTTTTTGGTTGAAATGTATTGACTTTTCACTGAGTTTTATAGGTATTGTTCCCTCCTTTAATATGATTGAAATGAATATATTTATGTCCATAGTTAGAACTATGAAGAAAATATACATAGAAATATTTTTTGTATAAGAAAAATAATAGGGTTTTATTCTTTTTTCATAACTTACTGGTGCTTTCCTATTCAAATAGATCCATGACTCTTCACTGTGAAACATGGTATGAATTAGAAAGACACAAAAGTGACATTTCATAAGGGGAAATATCTTCTCACTTATATTCAACCACATATCCTCTTCATTTTAAAGGTATTTGACCGATGAACCTCCCTAGATACTTCAATATTATTTAAATCTATCTTTTCTATTCGGTTCAAATATTTCTTTATTATAAATTAGTTTCATTTCTGATGTTTACGACTTTCTTCTACCAATTATAATGGATCATACCATTTCAATACTTTTATTTTTATACATCTAATAAAAATCAAATTTTTCCCATGCATTTTGATATAGGATCATTTAAGGAGTGTTTGACTCCTCTAGAACTATATTTATATTCATCTAACAAATTATAATATGGGAATCTTCCAAACTATTATTTTTATTTTTTTCCATTTACTTTGAATTAGTTTCTAATTTACTCCATAGAGTAACAAATTCTTCCTCTAGTTCCTCAGCTATATTATAATTTTTTTAGTCTCAATAAGAGGTTATTGATGAATTTTTCATAATATTCAATCAATTTTTTTAAACTGCTCATCCTTTTTTGATATTTCATGAGTTGATAAATTTTCTTATGACTCTCATTCCAGTTGATCAGTCTCTACATCAACATGGTCAACATAAATTGATGAACCTTTCAAAAAATCACCCATAATTTGGTTTCTATTTATTTTAATGTAAAACTAATCAAGGTAACACTCAAGTTCCATCTTGAGATTAACAATGCCAATCAACTGATTATACTCATCCTTTGTAGAAACTAAATTTTCAACTATTGACATCATGTAATTTTTAGTTTCATAATTAAATATGGGTTCTATAACCTCCAAAAAGTAATTATCATCTTGTTATTATTTGAAGAAGAAGCAAATTCCCGATAATTTATTTCATATTTTTAAATCTATCTTATTAGGGAACCTCTTAGAAGGATTCTGCATGATTTTTACATAAGTTTCTAAATTATCAAATTTTCTTTATAAATCAAGCAGCATTGTGTCTAATCTTACCACACCAAAATAAATACAATAGAATATTTCATTCAAATATACATTTCCCTCGCAAATGTTTTGTGGAAAAAGATATTGAAATTCATCATCCAAATCATCTCTATCATCACTACCATAAAAAATTTCAATATATTCCATAGATTTGAATTCAATTTCTTTTCATTCATAATTTTTTTTTCATCTAGTTTAGATCTCATTTCATAATCCACTATACTACTTATTATATCAACTTGTTAATCATTAGACATAACACTTTCTTCAAGGGATAACACTTATGAATTTTAAAATTGGTGAATCAATCTTATGTTTTAATTCAGATAAGAATGATCAATAATTTATTCACTGAGTTTTCAAATTACTTAATCAAATTTAGTAATTTGGTTTAAAAAATATGCATTTTCATCTCGATATATTTTCATATTATTAAACTTATTGTGAAAAATGTACTTTTTCCTCATTCCATTTGTTATAAACATTTTATATATTATTTAGTTTCTCCAACATGGACTTGGCTAAAGTGAAACTAATCATAATCAAATAGATTTGATCAGATAGAGATCAGGTAAAATAATTTTGATATTTTTTATCTATATCCTGCATTTTCTTGTCTATTTTGGAAATAGAAAAACCTAGTGCATCAATGTCTTGAATTATTTGAGTTTGGGAAAAGATAAATTCCATCCCAAGGGATCACATAGGTTTTCTCATCATATTCATCCAAATATATATGATTCTTCCATCAAATAATGATATTTCCCAAGTATTTAGTGAATTCTACATCAAAACAACATAGTACACATATAACAGCAATAACTTGTATGCCTTTATACCACCTGTAGGGCCCTAGAGCACAATGATAGGGGATGGGAGATTCATGGTGTCAAATATTTATTATTAAGGTGATATATGTTCTTCCCAAATTAGTAGGATCATTTAAAACCAAATTGATGTAATTGTGTAGTTATGAAACATTCAAGTGTAGAGAGACAACATAAGAGTTGTACTTAGATCACCATTAAGTGATAGTCTAGGGAGAATACAGTAACTGTGTTTAGGTCATACCCAATTCCACAAAGAGACATTGTTTATTGTGGAGTATAAAACATTGAACACATTAACTCTGTGTTAGGAAAACTTCATTTACAATAATTAATGATGACACACAACCTCCCTCAGAACAAATTAATCAACTCCCCATAGACCACTGCCTTGGGTGAAGTTTCATATAGTATTATGAATTCAAGTTATCTTATATAATTTTGGAATTTTTTCCCCAAAATTGGAATGATACACTACATGCATCATAGTACTCAATTGATGCACTTGAATTCCCTGATCAATCAAACCATATATTGGAAAGTTGTTTGTCGCACAACTCACCCACATTCATGAATGAACTGTACATGCATGAAACTTTTTTGTTTTTTCATACATGTAAAATTTTAAACCAAAATTTTCATGAAACTCACTTGATCTTGATGAAAACAATGATAATTTTCCATGAAAGTATCCTCTATGAAACATTACAGCATGCAAATATAGAGCGTGAAGCAGAACCTAAAAAACATACATTGAATGATGTGGCTAGACAACTATACATAGACATGGTCAACCCTATATTAATGTTCCTTGAACAACATCAATTTTTTATGCAACATTCTTCATGTGATGAACATCACATTTATAATTACCTTTTTCACCCAAAAACATCTCTATCACACAGGTGAATGCATGTTATTTTCGTTCATCCCACTCTGCGCCCCAATTTCCTCATGCAATGAACTTCTCCATTTGATCCCTCGTTTATCATGGAAAATATATCTCCATTTCTCATATGTGTGAAACAACCCCTAGGTTTTTCAAAATCTGCCATCTCCCAATTTTAGATCATTCACCCAAATCTTTCATTTTCAATATTTTTATGTGATAATAATGAAACATAACTTGCAAGATACTTTACGAAACACAAATAGGATTACATGAAACTTTTAAATATTACATAAAAACCCTTACTTTTCCAAAAACATAAATCTTCATCCACCAAATTTTCAACACAAAAATTAGAAAACATCGAAAAACAATTCCATCTTCAACAGTGAAACCATATGTATCGGAAAAATACTTGTCATGCGATATCATTGATTAGCCTAGTGTGGATTAACTACAAACCAAAAAACACCATTTAAAGTAATTAAAAACAATGGTTCCAACAATTTATTCCAAAACATTAGAGAACATATATAGTTTCAAAGTCTTAAAAATCTTTCCCTATATCTACCTTGATACAAAATGTAAAATTTTCATTTCTCATGAATCCAATGAGGGAATTTTGGAGAAAAAAATGGGGAAGAAGCCACATTATATATAAGGACTACTATTTTATATAAGATGTAAATAATATATATATATTATTTTATTTCATTATAATATGAATTCCAAATATATATAGAGAGATTGAAACATCTGCAACTTGGATCCTTTAAAAAGTGGTGTTCCTTACCATTGATGGAAAAAAAGAATATGTATTGGATATGTCAGCATTATTATGGTTTGAAATGTTTTTTTCTAATCACGTGTATGGTTATAATAAATTCACAACACAACCCACCCCATACCCATGACCAATTCATAAAATAGTTCAAATAAATATGTAAAATCATGACTATGTAAGATACTAGAATTTAGTTAACCCTACATCAATCACAATGGACTTCAAAGACACTGCACTTCACTACTGCTAAAACAAGTATCTTCTTCCATCCTTAGTGACTAATTATCTCTAATACTGATCTTGTCATGAGGGTCAAAGACATGGCTCGAGAGTGGTGGAATAGTGTTAGATGATGGAGGGAAAGGAAAATAATGGGAGTGATCACATGAGGATATAAGGGAATTTGATGATGATATGTTTTTTTATTTTTTATGTCTATATACATTTATATAAATATACTAGTTATACATATATATATCGCAAATAAAAAATAATTAAATATAATTTTATGAACCCATTTTATTATAAATATAATCTTAAATATTTATTCATTTATATGTATATTTTTAATTTTTCTAAATTATATAAATATATTTTTTAAAATGTACTAAAAATGTATTATATTTCACATATATATTTATATTTGAGTCTTTTTTTTAGTTTTACTTATCATTCTACTCATAACACATTTAACGCTGTCATGAAATTTGGTAATTTCTTTATATTTTTCTATATTACACGCATCATATATAAATATATTATAACATTAATTTTCCTATATAAATAATAATTTATTATTAAATTATGTAACTATTATTAATAATTTTTTTCATTATAATTATCCTATACATAATAAATAACGAATTTAATAAGTATTATTATTACTATATATATCTTAATTAAAATTAATAATTATTTATATCATAATACAATAATATATTTATTATTCTTTTTTATATTATAAATTTTCTCATTGTATTAACATTTAAATTATAACACATAAAATTATTTAATTATTGTCAATGTTTTTTAATTGTAATTTGAGTATATTAAATATGATTTTGAAATTAATTTTATCTTTTGAAATAATTTCTTGGTTAATATAATTATCGTATAAAACATATATACCTACCATGACTTATGTATTAAGATAAGTATTATATTTTTTACTACATATAATCTCATAAAATATATAGAAATACTATTAAAATATAAAATTTTCATACCGAAACTTAGTTTTATGTATAGTATTTATTTTATTTGAATTACAAAAATTATAATTTAAATTATCATATATATATATTACAAACCTATGTCATTATATTCTAAACAATAAATAACATGTTTCCCCATAATTTCAACTATCTATGATAAATATTATTTTATAATTATGTAGATAAAAATGTATATGTTTTTATAGTTTTGATTACTCTGTTCATAAAAGATTTTTTTTGGAAAATTAAAGGATTGTAATATATGAGAATGATTCAATCTATATAAAACTCTATTGAAGAAAAGATCCAAAACATTGAAACCATAAAGATTCTCTTAGATCCTCCCTTAGATTAAACAACCACTAATTCTAAGAATCATCTAAATTCTATGACATGCATTGAAATTTTCCTCAACATCATAATCATTTGTGTTGTATAAAAATTTTCATTGATACCAACTAAAGTGTCCCATACTCCCTCTCCTACATCTAGTCCTAGATGACTATATATATTTTTTCAAAATATTATATTTAACATCATTAAACAATATAGATTCTCTATATAACCCCATGAATCTTTTAGGTTAATATATTTCTATAGTTAGAAAAACTAGAAAAACATACTATTTATCCATCACATATTTTTTCAAAACAAATGCTCTTATTCATACTACCTTTCTACTATGAATAAATTTTTGTATTTGATACATATATCTTCGGTAACTCATAATCAGATAAAATCCGTATAAATAATATTTTTAAAACCTATAGTGACAAAATAGATCAATATGGGGTTTCTAAAATATTTAGGTAGACTTATTAATCATTAAAATAAATAAAACTCAACATATTTTCAACAAGATAAAATACTGATTTCAACATTATATTTTTATTCTAAATGAAATTTCATTTACATGAAATAATAATGTGATATTAAGAAAATAATAAATTAATTTTTTATAAAAAATTAAATCCATTCACCTTTAAATACTAAAAGGATATTGTGGATGGTTGTTGAAAATGGTTTTGTTTGTGGTCAATATAAAAGATGGAATCAAACTTCAATGTATGATGATGACCTCTATGATTAGTGATTAATCATGGAATGAAAACACTGAAAATATTTTGACAAATACTCTTAAATATTGGTGATGATTCCTACAAAATTATTATGGACTCATTCGTTGTTATTTTGTAAGATAATTCACCATGGTTATAGTTGATGTACATAGAATTATTTTGGATTAATTTAATGGAATTTGATGATACACATGGAAAATTATCCTTGAATATCATATAATTATTGAAATGTTCATAATATCAATGCTATGTTCAAACTGTGTTTAGAGAGTGAAAATTTTCACAACATTTGAATAAATAAGTGAAGGCCATGAGATATGTACATTACTACATGAGGGGTTTCTAATTATATCAGGACCATGAAAACAATAATTTTCAGAAGGTTATATTTAATAATTGTTTTAATGAAAATAGTTGAAGATCGTGAAGAACATAAATTTTAATCCAGAGATGAGGTTTATGGTTTTAAGGGAAAATATATATTTCATGAAAATTATATATATATACTTTCCATGATGTATATTTATAGCAGAGATGAATATATAGACTATAAAAGAATGGGTAAAAATCTTTTCATTAGTATATCTTGTTAGTTGATGATATATGTCTTTGATACTTAGATAAATTATATGTATTGATTTGTACTAAACATTTATGCCAACCATGGAGTCCACTCTTCCCAAATCTACCCCAAAAATATGAGAGGTCACCCTAAACCATTTGGGGGAATCATTACAAGAAACCACCAATGGTGTAAATAGGTGGGAAGAAGCCCATAACAACCCTAATGGTGTCCATGGTTGTAGGATAGGTGGAGCCACTGTGTGGGGAGGCAAAATAAAAGATGAGAAAAATTACATGGTGATGTAGTGAGGGGGAGAGGATATTTCTAGATATCAATTGAGATGTGCTTTTTGATCAACTATGATTCTTTGTATTTTTTATTCAATGTGGGATGGTAGTGGGTTACTATTCCACTATATTAAAATTCGGGTAGATTATGGACTGTTTAATTAGCTGATGTCCAACATTGATCTATTATGGTAATTGAATTTGAAATAATCCACACATATTCATGTTATCTTATATAATTAATAAACTAGAAAGATTGATAAAACTTCCATACAATGGATGAAAATGATCTGACCATCTTTTGTGATGATTTATATGAGGGAAAAGATTTGGATCGAACTGAAATCGTCCATGAGGTCTAACATATCAAATTCATGAATCAAAACTAAAACAATATTATCATCTACCTAACAGTAAACACTGTTATAGGAGGTTTATTTCACATCCATTCATGATTGATACAATCTACATTCAAAAATTGAGGAGAATGCGATTAAAACCGTAATGGATCATCATTAGTTTATAAATAAAATACATCATGTTTTATATAAACATAATTTAAGATACATGGAGTAAAATATTTCAAATTTAATGATACTTGAATCATTGAATGGATCATTGACGTGACATAAAACTCAGAGGACTCGATACGACATGATTATTGAAGATGGGTTGATTTTCACCTCCAATGAATACCAAAGATCCTCAACTGAGTGATTGGATTCCAGTCGAGGGAGAATGATATTATTTGTTGAAAAATAAAGACATCGTGAACATATTATTCATGAAGAGTGGTTTACAAGATTAACTATCATTGCTCGAAGGATGATATTTTCATAGGCAATTGAAATGTTGAAAGCACCCTCGAAGGATCATTTTAATGAAATTTGTTCGATGAATCATAAGGGATAGTTAAAATGCATATCCCTATATTTCATGACGATATGATCAATAAATCCATTCAAGTAAACATGTTTTGTTTTAGGATCTATGAGATAGTGTATCCCCACAAAATGTCTTATGAAGAAGAAGAGTTCTCATTGGATATTCATAAATTTATAGTGCACACGATAATGTTTCTCTTACTCTATATCTCATGAAGGGGAAGTCCATATTGCGCATTATATTTAAAGGGATACTATTCATTCTTCATTTCATGAAATATGTTAAGAAGAGTGTGATTAATATTCCCAAAGAAGAATAGTTCGAGAATAAAAGTGGAAAATGTGCATGGCATAGAAATAGTAATCTTAAACTAAAAAATAGGTGATTATTTTGTGTTTTGGTTTTTATGTAACATTAAATTCAATCACGAATTTATGAACTATCATTCATATGTAAATAAGAATTAAGAAAACAAAAACATGATATTTGGGAGAACAAAAAATACAAAATAAGTATTATTATTTTTCAATGTATTTGTATTCTAGGGACTACTTACATGATGCACAATTGATTTAAGGGAGTGAAATATTTATTATAATATATAATTTCTATGAAAAGTGTGTTCACTAATTTCATATATATTTAAGGATGGGAAATTCAACACATATGGAGTATCTACCTGAGAATTTGATAAAAGAGGAATAAGTCGACATGTAGGTATTTGAGAAAAATCATTAGGTTCTCATTCTTAGATAGTAGATAATGAAGTGGAGGATGGATATTCCAGTTAATTAAAGATTATAAGGATGGTGGGCATAGAATAATGTTTATTCGGTTGGATTTTAAGTCCTTTAGTTGAATAATCAGATTATTTAGTTAATTAAAAGTTAACCGGTGTAGTTGTGATATATTGTTCATATTTTTATTGAATTTTATTTAAGAAATGGTGGTATGAAAAAAATTGTTGAAGACTTATGGAACCAGAAAAAAGAAAAAAACTAAATTAGGATGATTTTTTATTTCCTACATGATCATTGTACACCAATTCATGGTATTTTAAATCCCTCAAAATTAATGTGATAAGAGAATATTGGAATGAACCACATGTTGATCCCCACAAGGAGAAGGCCTTTTTTCTGAACTGTATTATGATCTATGTGTTTTATTTTTCCCTTTATTATCTACATATCATGAGTATGTGATTTTCGATAGTACACAATATATCCATTACATTTAACCAATATATAAGTTCAAGAGTATATCGTTTTATTGAAAGAAGGTAAATGTTGGTAAAAAGTTGGGAATACTGATTCTCCCCCTCCCTATGTCCTAATATGATCTATATGAGCTCTACAAGTGGAATGAGAGCATAAGTTTAGATATTATTATATTAGATTATTATTCCTAGTCTTTTTTATAGGGATTATTTAATGATCATATTTGAATCTAATTCTGAAGCACCTGATATGGAAAATTTTATATCTACTCTTATTGAGGAAAACATGAAGGTTTCTTCCAAGATTCTGAGAAACGGAAATAAGAGGGAAGCTAATATATTGAGAATAATCTCAATGAATAGAGATAAAGATAAATCAACTTTTATAAAACAAGATAATAATGATTCTTATAATGAATATAGATCAAGATTTTGAGAGTATAAGGAATTGGAATCTATAAAAAAATATTAAGGCTTTTACCCTCAATTTTTAGGATATATTAATAATATTCATGAATAACTGATTTCATAAATTTTTTGTTCATTCAAGGATATTGTTTTATGAAATATCATAACATGATGGTGAAATCAATAAAATGGATAATGGACTTGTAATGGGATTTAAAAGTCCAATGTTGTCACAAACCTCTTTGAAGACAAGGGAAATTTTTTTGAACCTTTTAAAAAAATATTTCTATAACTAAAGAACAATTGAAAATTCATTCTTAGGATATAACTATGAGTAAATATATTTATGGTGATGTAATCCATACACGTAAAATATTTATCAATATTTATATGAATATCATAAATTCTAAAATTTAAAGAAAACATGTAAGGTCAAATATCTTAACATATTAGTGCAAGAAAAGACCATGATTCATGATGAGTTTATGTAGAAGATCCATGATCGTGATGAATCACCTAATTCTTCCATCAGTTTCAAGGAAGAAAAATTGTATGTTAAATCAAGATGAATCATGGACCTTGAGAAATATTTTAATGAAGGATCTAACCCTAAATATTCTAAGATGTAGGTTTATAAGATTTATGATAAATCCACCAAAACACTAATTGTTGATACTGGAAAGATAAAAAAATATACCTTTAAAAATGAAGCTCTAAATAAAGAAGTTAAATCTACAAACAATTAGAAACTCAATCCAATGATATTTGTACTACAAAAAAGTATATTTTTAAGATATTTATTGTTCAATTAGAAATTTGGGAATCAAGGAATTGTTTTTTGGAATAATGTGTCATAATATGAGAATTACATATAGAATTAATTGATGGAGAGTATATGTGAGGAATAAAATAAACCTAAAAAACTATAGAAAAATATATAGACAAATAATAATCTATCAATCAGAAGTATATTTTTTTATCTTGAATAATTATTTAATAATTGAAAAAAATATTTCCTAGTTTTTATGACTTCTGGTATATTACATACATGAAGTTTTTATACATTTTTGAGAATAAAAGACCACAAAAAACTTAGAAGAAAATAATAAAATATAAAATGTATTCATTAGGGGATACAAAATAGTTTTATGAAAATAAAATTGAGAAACTAGTTATTACCGATAAGAATTAAAATTAGGATGCCAAGAATTTCATTTCAACTAATAAATGATACATCTACTGTGGAAATATATGTCTTACCATGTACCCCTATAAGGATTCCATGAAAATTAAGTGTTGAATGATGAAATATAGAATAGAATCAATCGATGAGATAAATTAGTTTATATGATTTGTTGAATACATTCCTTAATAGGATTTTGAAATGTTTCCTAATAAAGTAATTAATAATAATTGATGAATACATCTAGAAACACCAGGATAGAAAATGTTAAGAAAGAAATGGTTAATCGTCTTCTATGATCAATTACAAGTTTCTAGAGAAATTAAGTTGGTTGAGGATGATACACCAGCTAATGTAAAGAAAAAGGGAAAATATATTATTCCACTTGAAGATATATAATTTCATGATAGGTTGTAAACCCTTCAAAACTAGAGTTTCTAACAAAAATTATGTGGTCGATGATAGAAGGTTATACATAATGAAAAAAAATCTATAACAATTTGTTAATCTCAAAGGGAGATATTGAATATATAAAAACAAGCACAAAGAGAAGCCACTACACTTCTGGAAGAAGTGAGGATAAAAAATCCAAACAAGATTAAGGTGAATGAATAAATTTTTCCATTCTTTCAAAGAGAGATCATAATTTCAAATATAAATGGGAAACACGCATGAAGATTACTATCAACAATTGTGCTATAAGGAATTGAGTCCTTAGGTTGAGAGAAAATTATCAACCATATTTATCTTATTAAGAAGCTCACAAGTGGTCTTCATTTTTTCCTTATTTATTATGCATTTTTATGCTTACATTTGTTGGAATTAAAGGTGGTGATCACTCTAAATAATATAACTTTGTGTACGAAGTGAAAGAAAACATGTTAGAATGATTATTCATTATTTGATAGAAACATTAATTGTTCTACAATGCTAGTTTATAACCATAAATATCTTGATGGATATTTGATGAAATTTTCCACCATGTCCAATAAATGGGTGTACACCCATTTATAGGGAGAAAACATAAAGTAAATTAAATCAAGACTTGTTTTGTGAATATTTGGATGATTCGTTCATCTATAAAAATTTGAAAATTGAGTTTACCCAATTTCACTTCATTCCATTATATTTATTTTATAAAATATTTGTATTAATGGAGAGTATTGTTTTTTGAGTAAATTGTTTTAAATGGGTAGAAAAATATTATTTCACATGCAATTTATGTGTGTTTGTTGATGTGTGCATGAGAATCTATTACTTGATAAATCTATCTATTTTATAAATCCCAATATTTAAGAAATGAATATGTTATGAGATTGATATCACATGAATGATTTTTAATGGAAATCGTAGACAACATTGTATTTGTCTCTCACATTTTCTACATTGGGGTAGCCCACATCGAATTAGAGAAGACCAACTAAATTCTATTTGTCCTGTGAAACATGTCGAACCATCCTTTTTTCCAAAAAGGGGACATAACTGCCAAATGCCATGATGGGAATAATAATACCCCTACATTAATCCTCTGTAATTATTTTCAACAAAGGAGAGAAGGAAAATTGACATTATGGAAGTAGTATTGAAAAAAAATCCCAAGGGGGAGACTGAAAAGACCATGTGTGTTGTTGTTGAGAATGGTCATGTTTGTTGTCCATATATATGAAGGAATCAAAATTCAATTTATGATGAAGTCTTATATGATTATTGATTAATAAAACAATGAAAAAGTTTTAATTATGTTGATAAATACTTGATAATATTGTTGGTGACTCTTGTAGAATTGTAATGGAATCATTGGTTGTAATTTTCTAATGAAACTCTCCATGATTGGTGATGATTCCTAGATAATTGTTATAGACTCCACTAATGGAATTATTTGTCATGGTTGGAAAATTATCCTTGAAAACTATATGACATTGAACTATTCATTATTTCAAATACATGTGACAATTATGTTTAGAGAGTTCACATTGTTACAATGATTGAATATAGAAGTTAAGGTCAACAAAAATATACATTATTTCATGAGTGGATTCAAACTGGATCAAGACCGTGCATACATTGATTTTCATGATGGAATATTTATGAATTTTTATTTGAATAGAAATATTTTAATATCATATATAACACAAATTTTCATAAAGATAATGTGTTTATGGTTAGCATGAAAAATATAAATTGCATGAAAATTACAAATATATACTATTTATGATATATATTTATAGTAGAGATGAATAGGTGGACTGGGAAATTATAGTTAACGATTCTTAGGTTATTATTGTTTGGTATTTTATGATACATGGATTTTATACTTTACATATATTCAAGATATGGTTTTGTTAAAAAATATTAGACCAACCATAGATTCTACTCAGCCCCATTGAACCCCACACATATGGGAGGTCACCTTCAACCACATGGGGAGTCAGTCCAAGAAACAAAAAAGGTGGAAAGGATTGGGAATAACCACATAGCATGCACGAACGTTCACATTGTACAATGACAGGCCACACTACTATTCGGAGTGTCACAATGGCAGAAGAGATCATGTAAGGGGTGATAGAAGAAGGGAGATAATAGATTTTCATATGGTTGTAGGTGTACTTAGTTTGACATACCGCACTTCAACATGTTTTTGATTCTCAGTGGGATCCTAGTGAAGTACTATTAATTTGTTTTAAATGCCAGATAGAACACAGACCATTCAATGGACTTGTCACCACATTTGACATCCTACACCACATGAATTTAAAATAATACATGGATATACCCATCATTTTTGTCCTTTGAAGAAATAAAAAGATCCAAAAAACTGGCCCACAACAGACAAAAACATTCTTAATATCTTATATGATGATTACTGATGATGTGAGGGATTCATATCAAACTAATATAATTCTTTTGATCTAACATCTCGCATGAATGGGTTATGATCAAACTAAAATCCTGATTTCCCACGAACCAAAATCATGCAAGCGATCTGATGTCTCACCGGAGGTGATGGATTCAGTTCAAACCGAAATCATGCATGTGATTGAGTAATCTATCAATGTGAATCATGAAGAAGAATATGCCTTCTTGGATTTTCAAGAATGTATATTGTGAAGGAGAAAATTTCACCCTTACCGTGTCTCGCGAAGGACAAGTGGAACTTGTGCACAAGATTTACCAAGAGACGGTGCATGCTTTGATGCTTGTTTCTTATGAAGATGTTGTGATTACTATGTGAAATGAAAAAGAGTGCATGATGAATCTTTTAAAGTGTTCATGACAAACAAATAGTGAGCCCAAACTAAAGAAATTGGTGAATGATGTATATTCGTGTTTTATTGTAGCATTTCATTCACGCATGAATTCATGCACATGTAAAGAACAGTTGAGATAACCAAAACATAATATTGGACAATATAAAAAATAAAAAATAAGGATTATTCTTGTTCTATGTATTTGGAATGCATTCAAAACATCCATGAAGTGGAATTGATTTGAGGTAGTGAAATAATTGTTCTTGAAAATAATATTTAATAAGAGTGTGTGTACTATTTTTGAGCATAATTAAGGTTGGTAAATTCATCACATAAGGGGTATCTACCCAGGAATTTGGAAAAGAGTGGAAGAAGAATACTTGTAGTGATTTGATAAAACTGATCAGTTTTTCATTTTGAGAATGTAGAGAGTTGAAGTGAAGGATTCAATTTCAACTTAATTATATAGTATAAGTCCAACGTGCCTTAAATATTTTTGATTAATTGGTAGTTGAAGTCATCAAGTTAAAGAACATGATGGTTCAGTTGGTGCAAAGTCATCAACAATTATTGAGATATCTTGTTCAGAAATTTATTTAATATTCTTGAAGAACGTGTTGTTTCAGTGTAAACAACACCATCGAAGACTAGTGGAACCAGTATAAAGAACACCACTGACTTAAGAATATATTTTTACATACTTTCAAAATCATGTACACCAATTCATTGTGTTTGTAATTACTAAAAATTAAAGTTACAATAGAATTTGTGAATCAACCTTAGTTTGAGCATGAAAAAGAGTAGGTCTTTGTATCAATCCATGAAAAATTATTTCTCTTATGATGTTTCCACTATTATCTTCATTTCATGTGTATGAGATTCTAAATAGAACACTAAATAATACATTTCTCTTAACATGGGAAGAGGTTCAAGAGTAGAGAGGTTATTTAAAAGAATATAAAATTTGATAAAAAGTTCGGTACACTAATTTATATAATATTTTCGTGGATGATGATGAAGACATATTTTTTTAATATTGATTTACATTCTTAAATTTATATGTTTATATATTTGTTAAATGAATATATATACAGATCTCACATATAAATATTTCTTTTATAACATTTTATAATGCCATTTATATAAAAAAATTCATAAATATGTAATAAATTTCATATAAAAATATTAACATAAATTTTTTCTTCATTATATGCAGAGATATATATATTTACATTAACTTTAAAAAACCTTGTATTCAATTAAATATATTAATTTAATTTTTTTGTATAATTATAATTTAACTCCCAACAATTTTTATGTTATCATAGAATTTTTTTAAATTTCATAGATTTATGTATAATCCTCCAAACAGACACACACACACACACAGACACATATATAAATTTATTTATATATTTATAAATTTGTATAGATTCATTTGTTTTCCCATTTTATTATTAATTTTAAATTCATTTGAAATCATTATCATAATAAAATTATCCTCCCATTTGTGATCATTTTCATTATAATTTAAGTGATTTATATTTCAATTATTATTTTAATTTTTTAAAAAATAAATATACTATCACATTTATTTATCTCTATAAATAGAGTTTTACTATTAAAATATATAATTATTATTCAAAATGAATCTTTTGATTGTTATAATTATCAAATACATACTTATATATATATATATATGTTTTATTACTATTAATATTTATATGTTTATTTCAATTAATAATTATATATATCAAAATACACTACATTAAATATTATTCTTCAGTATATGTCAATTAGTTTGATTTTACTAACAGTTAAAAGATTACTAATAAAATTTTATAATATTGATAAATTTAATATTTTGATATTATAAAATAATAAATATGATTTTATATTTGATAAAATATTCTCAATTTATTTATATAATATATCTATCTTATACATTATATATACCAATATAGAAAAATGTACTAAGATAAATGCTAAACAATTAACTTCTTTGTATCTCATAAATTAAATACCAATATTATTCAAAAATAATTATGTTATACAAAAATGTAGTTTTAGGTATAATATTTATATTATTTTAATGACAAACATTAAAATAAACACACACACACACTCTCTCTCTTTCTCAGATATATATATATATACATATATATTAAAAACATGGGTCGTTACATTGTGTGACCAATTACTACATAGAAATTTCACATCCTTGAGACCCCCACATATAGGTATGTATATTTTTCATAATGATGTTGGAAAACATAGACTTGACCACACTAAGACAAGGAATACATTCAGAAAAATTTTATATACATTTGATTTGGTGGGAACATCTATACGAGTTAAAAATGACATAGGAAAATACCCACATGGAATTGGTATATCCTTCATTTTATTAATGTATAAACCAGTATTAAAATATCCGAAAATATAATTTTATTTATTTATATATTCATGGTTGATTTTTTTATATATTTATTTTACATAAATACTTAGAATAATAAATAAGAATGAGTAAGTAAAATAACAAATATGTTTTCAATTTTTTTCTATTGAACATTGAGGATATTTGTTTGTGATCACATAAAAGAAATATTATACATAAAAAGATATTACATTCATTATTAGTATTTCAAATACCTATAAGAAATATTAAGTCATTAATGAATTCCATCAATTAATGGTATAGAAAATTGTATATAAGAGGTGCTCTTCATCTTTAGTCGAGGGTGTATCATACTGTTGAAGAGTTATTATAAAACCAAGGAGTTAATTTGATAAAATTTATAAGTGAGGAAATAACCATATCTACCTTATTTTAAATATAGATGTGATGTGTTGAGTAACTTCTATTTACAATTTCTATAATTGGAGATTCCACTCAACATTTCAAGGATTCGCAAGTCAATGCAGTAGTCCAGTCAAAAGCCTAAATTAAAATTATCTGAGTAATTGAATGACAATATATTATTCTAATAGGTTTTTTTCATGATTTATTACAAGTAGAATTCTGAAGGGATATTATATTTAAAATCAATATGTTGAGGGAAAATAGGATATGGCAGTATAGTGAATGAAATTTTATGATTAATTATTTTTTAAAGTATATAGATAATTAAAATAAACTAATAATATTCTAAAATTATTAGGTGTATATTAAATATAAAACACCAAAATTATTTTAACATCACCATGATTAATACTAAATAAAGATAATAAATTAACTAATAAAAATATCATAGATTGTTATATGGGATTGGACATTATACTGCACCAAGAAAAGAAACTCTCTGTGCAGAAATCTACAGCTACTACTTGAACCACCATAAAAAACAAGGTAGATAAAGAAAACTACAAGAATTATATATATATATATTATACAAGATGATCAGTTCATCTTATTGCATCTATGTTTATAGAGTTTCAAAAATTTCAGGAGGATGAATATGCCAAAAAATGATATCTCATCTCCAAGGAATTTATCATGATATAGGCCAAAATGAATGAAATAAGATATCTTGGGAACTATATATATATTGGTTAAAAAAAGGGAGTCATGAAGTCACTCATGTACTTAATATGAATGGGTACATTATGATAGTAGATTCCCTTAAGTTTGTAACTTCCCAATCCTGATCATGTATATATGAGAGGGGGAGGGGTTGAATGAGTGATTTATTTTTCATTTTATGATTCCACTTTTTGAAACAACCTTCACCTTGGGTAAAAGAATTACCAACATGCAAAAAAATAAAATAAAAACACGTCAATAGGAACATATGAATTTATAGGGTTTAGTACTCCAAAAGAGTATCAATGTCCTTAGTATGTTTTCTAAATAATCCATTACCACATAATCATCTTGAAATCAATCCTTTTGTGTGGAATTCAATGTGTTGGATATTCTCTTACCCTCATGTAGAACAATGTTAAATACAATAGTGCATCTTCATTAAGAAACAGAAAAATTTAATACAATGTTATTACAACAAACATGTTATGGTTATTTGTGGTCAACATTCAAAAATAAGATCTTCAAAACAATTCATCACTTCTGTACCTAGTAGTAGACAAGAACATTGTTGGAATTTTAAATGATACTCATTCTGATTTACAAATCTAATTCAAGATTCCTATTTCTCAATATAGAAATATAATTATATCAAAATATGGTTGTGAAAATTATGAACTACTCCTGCCCGAGTCTAGATTACCAAATCTGATTGCTCACTCTGTTTTTGGAAAATTTTATTATGATCTTGTCTCTTCACCTTTCCTATTCAATTGGGAAAACTTCCTATGGAATTCTCAATTAATTAACCTATTCCCTCTATAATTCTTTAGTGCTCCTCCTTCTCTCTACACATTGTGAACTATACTTATGCTAGGAAAGTAAAAAAAAATCCACTTTTTATAGGGAGAAAAAAGTGGTTTGGGTGGGATTTATAAAATCATTTTCGCTCTACCTAATTTCTTGAAATCTCAATTTACCTTGACTTTCATGTGAATCATTGACATCTTTAATACTTCTCAAATCTTCATGAATCTTAAAAACTCTTCTCAAAAAATCATCTATTTTATGACGTTCTTAACAAGCATTAGTGTAATTCTGATTTTCATTCTGATTTTTCCATTATCATTAAAAAAATTGGTCACTCCAGTTTTTATGACCCACTTGCAATCATAATAGAGCTGAAGACATATCATTATATTTCTATGCACCCATTTCAAACACCAATATGTTCATTCTTAGTTCTTCAATATGATGAATAAAACATGTTCCTATATAAATTGCTCTGTATGAACTGATAATAACTTCATCAATTACGATTCTCATCACCATTTGATAATAGTTCAGGAAATATCCATATATGTTTCTTATTTTTTAAGCCTCATGAAAAATAATCAAATAATATTTTTTCCTCTTTACCCACATGGTGAGGAAACCAATGTTCCCATCAGAGAAACACTTGACAATTTATCATGATGAAAATATTTGCCTACATAATTGATTTGTCTCTGATTTTATTTTTATATCAATTCATCGGTGCCAAAAACATTCCCCATAAAATAATCCCGAATTCGAGATGAATCTCATATAATATTAAAAAATATCAAAAATATCAATCAGTTTCAAAAGAAATTATGATGGATTGTTGGCACACCACATCTAATGTACTGGTTCAATCACTTTCTACATCAGCAACATCTTCTCTTTTTTAATATGACTCACATCACTTAATTCTCAGATGATTTTTGTCTCACGTATTAATGGTATGTCTAAAACCCAGCATCTTCATAAATTTACGTTCTAATAAACCAAATTAACTTAAAGAAAGTTATGTATATGGTGTTCTAACATCTGTTGGTCAGAGTAGGATACTCAGAAGGTGGGTGAATTGACTTCCTATAAAAATTTTGGTTATAGAGAATTATTTGAAGTTCCCCTACATTTAATTTTCGATTAAATAGTTACCCAGTAATGAAATTATAAGAGATAAAAAATTCTATTAATTTCTCAAAAGTGTGAATAGTTTTCATTTGTATCAATTAGATAATTAATACATCTTTTGAAACTAACCTAATAATTTAATAGAGTCATAAACACTTTCTATGAATAACTATTAGAGTTCAATTTAATTTTAGAAAATATGTGATAAAAGAGGGTAAAATAAAGTAAAAACATAGCAGAAATGAAATAAGGGGTTCATTCTCAAGTAGAGACCTAATAATCTCTACTTGGGTATCACCATTCCCCCAGCGGTTCAAATTAATAAAAAGTTTGATCCACACCATAGATCAGGGTTCAAAACATCACATTGGTTGTCCAAGTCAAAAAACCTCTACCATAGTTCTTCATGGGTACAACCTACCAGGTCACACATAGACCTCTTAAAAACTTATCCACAAGAGTAAAAAATAATAACATTGTAAGAGTTGAATGATATAATTTATCCTTCAGTTTGATACATGAGAGAGTTTTTTTCTTTACGGGTAGATATATAAAGTGCTCAAAAGTATGTATAAATGATGAAAATTGAGAAAATAAAAATGAGAATTGATTTAGAAGGATTTGTGTGTCTTGAGATGCAGCTCTGGACTCTTCAGATGAATCTGATATGAGGTTTGAGTCCTTTTTTGGATATTGACAGAAAACAAAGTTTCGTATTCTCGCTTCCAAGTACATCTATGTTTCTAAAAGAATATTTTTCTTTTTATTTGATATATTGACGTATATTTTCAATTCGATGATTAGATCAACTGAAATTTTTTCATGTTTTCTACCTATTTTTCTTGAGTTCATTGTGGGTGCGTTAGAGTCAGGAATATTTTTCTGTATATCTCATGAGGGAACAACACACTTCTATTCTCTATTGCTTCTCTCTTCGAAAATGATTTTGATTATTGAGGTCTGACAAAGAGCATGTTAATTCCATGTGCATATGTTCATCACACCTCATACTGTCTACTAAAATTCCTAAAAAATATTCACAAATATGTTAGTGTCATTAAATGAATCAAATATTACCGTCAGAAAAAAAAATTATTAAATGAAAATTTAAACCGTCAATCAGTGACTCCTATATCAATGAGTCAGTCTATCGGTGAGTCATCCAGTCTGTGAGATATTATTCGGGGAATCATCTCTTGGTGTCTCCTTTTGTCAGTGACTCAACCCATCAGTATTTCTTTCTATTTGTCTTTCCATATGTATGTGACTCATTATATCAGTGACTCGTATTAACTGTTGGTGAGTCCTTATGTCAGTAGCACCATGAATCTGTAGGTGTTTGAGTTGGTGAGTCATATGTATCGGTAGGTTTTCTGTCTGTCGGTGATTCATATGCATCAGTAAGTCGTCATTCTATCGGCAAACCATATGCATTGGTAGGTCGTCTGTTTATTGGTGGGTCATTTGCATTAGTACATCATCTCTCTATATGTGAGTCATATGCATCAGTAGGTTTTCTATGTCAATGAGTCATATGCAAAAGTGAGTCATCTGTTATTCGATGTCTTAGTTCTTCTATGAGTGTAAATGAATCATACTTAAATAACATTAGATGTTCTATCTATCTTACAATACTAAAAAGTCTAAAAGTGTTATCACCCCTAATTAACCATAGATATTCAGTTATAATATTGTTTAGTCTTAAATAAACATAATTAGTTAATTGATTTAAATGATCTGATATACAAGAGAATCTTTGACATAATTTAGGATCATTCATGAGGTATGATATATGTTAATATATTACATGATTTGTGATATCTAAAACCATTTTAGTTAGATATATTGGTCAACAATATCCTATGTGCCAACAACCTCTGCCTTTTTGATGACCAGAAATCATGACATTATTATGTACAATTAAAGAATGATTAATGTAAAAAATATGTTTATTAGCTCCCATAATGATGAATAAACTCAAAATAAATTATGGGAAGTGAAATGTATCAATGTAATGTAAAAAAAATTCATAAAAAAAATAATTCTTAACAATGTTATCCCCCTTTTCGGATTAAGAAAAAGTTGATAGTTAAAAACTAAAACAGAAAAGTACAAACAAGGAATTGGTAGTCATAATAAAATTACACTGAAAGAAAAAATGTACAAGAAATCAGAACTATCAAAAAAATAACTCCACAATACCTCTTAGGGTCAAGGGGTGCCATCTCCTGATCATATGGATCAATCATAGTTTTAGTAGCTAGTGGATGAGAAACAGGAGCATCTGAATGAATTCTCAGTGGATGTAATGGAATTCCTACTAGAAAAATGAATTCCATTCATGGTCTATGCTGGGATAAAACCTGAGGTTCTGTTTTTTCTATGATAACAGACCTTATTAGGGTCAATTCATGAGAAACCGACCTTGAATAAGAAGTCATTGGTGGCGAAGAGTGAAAAAAATTTGCCGCTTGAACAACAATGGTTTCACTCTGAACATAGAGATACGGCTTCAATGGTTTGACGAAATAATCAACAATATCACCACAATACTTCATTATTTTCTCAAATTTGTCTTTATTCTTCAATAATTTATCAAATAAAGGAGTTAATTTCTTTAATTTATTGCCTTGATCATTGAATTATTTTGTAACTAGGAGTAAAGTATGATTTTCATCCAAATATTTAAATTACTTGTCAACCAGTTCTTGGTGTAAATCTTGGAGAAATATGAATTTATCCACATTGTGAGCTCTTAATTTGTAAAATATTCTTCCATGTAACATAATCTGTCCATATCATGCACATGATCACTATTCTTCTCCTTAATTTCAAGGATACCTAAGCTAAAGGTATCAAATAGAGAATTAAACTTATCTTTTAAAATATTTATGCTTGCCTCTGTGTCTAGAGTCTGAGAAGTCTAACAAATTGTGGAAGGAATAATAGTATGAGTTGAGGTTGAAGTAGATTACATAATTTCATTTAATTATTTTCTTAGTTTTGTAAAATCAGGATCATTAATATGAGAAAATAAAATCTTCATGTCCTTTCATGACACTTTCCATTGTATTTCTATTTTTAATGGTTAAAGAATTTATGATAATATTTAACATTCTCACCCCATTCTCAAACTTGGTGTTTCTTTACAAAATGGTTTCAGAAGTTTTAATCAAATTTGGATAAATTTACATTATCACTATCTGTGAGAATAATATAACATCAGCTGGAGATACACTTGTTATGGAAGGATTTGAACTAGAAGTTCCATTTTTTTAAATATTTAGCCATAGAGGAGATAAATTTCAAGTTATCAGTAATCTCAGTGACTTATCTAGTAGCTTCATCTATCTCATATCTCATCTGAGATTTTATTGAATGTGTAACTGATGAAAATATATATTCTGTTGTTTTTTCCAAATCATCCATAGAGACATAGTCACTAGAAAGGGTCTCAACCACATGTTCAATTGTAGAATGTAAAAATAATATATAATACTAATCTTCAAAATCTAATCCCAGTTCCACATACCCTGGATTCATTTTCCATTCAACCATTACATCACCATCTAGAAGAGTGAGAGTGTCTATAATTACTCTTCCAAGTTGATTCTCATCTTCATCTTGAGTTTTTATTTCTTGAGGCTCCAGCCTCAATATGAGCTCTCCTTAATATTTTATTATCATCTTCATTAGGTTTTCTTCTTTCATAAACCAAATGAGGTATAGAAATATCATGAGATTCCACTTTAGTAGAATCTTCAACATTTTTTCTCACATCAAAAAAATTATGAGGTTCTTCCTACCGAGCCTGATCTATAACTTCAATAATTTCATCGTATTCAGTGTGATTATCCTTATGATGGTCATTATCACATCCATTAATTTCACCATCATCATTTCCAGAGACATTTTCTCCATGTGTGTATTTACCATCGTCTTCCTCATCTTCTTCCTCTTCACTAACATTTCCACTTTCACCATCATCACATTTTTCTTCTTCTAATATAGAGTCACTGAATCTATATACATATTACAAATTTCTTGAGAATTCTATCTTCTAATCCACATTATCATCCAAAGTTGACTCATCAGAGTGTAAGGTAAATGGATGACTAGGACCTCCAAAAGAAAACCATTTGCGAGGTCCAGTTATGTCAGGATAAATCCTATCATCAATAGGTGATCCCTGATCTCTAACTATAGTGATAGGATCTTCTTCTTCTACTAAATATTAATCAGTTTCATCATTTGGTCCCAAAATAAGATCAGTTATATTCTTAGGTCTAGTAGGATAATCATTGGGTTAGAACTTTTCAAATCTCTTATCTTTATATCCAAACCTTTTTCTATTCCATGGGATATAATTTATTTGGATCCTCTCACAAATAACATTACTAAGGAAGACACCACTTCACTAAGAAACAACTTCTTTACCATCATCAAAAAAACATTTTTCTTTCATCCTATCTGAGATCATTCAGGGATTGAACATGGAATTATTTTTTCATGAAGGTTTTATCATCACATTCATGTAAAAAACAAGACATAGACACAAATTTATAGTGATCTCTTTTAATATAATATAAACCTAGTAGATATATCAATATATCAGATAAGTAAAGTCCCCTTTACTTGGAAAATTTTGATGTTGTATAAACATAAACAAGATTCTACATTCTCCAAATAACCCTGTAGCAATGGGTCTTATGGGCTCATAATTATTTGTGAGTACTTTTAACATTATCTCAAATAAAAAAAATATCACTCTCTAGTGGAGAGGTACCTTCATAGTCATCAAATACACCCTCATGAGGAACATTATGACATTGACCCCAATTTATTGAAGCGAAAGTGATTATATTCTATTTTACTAGGGATTTTATCAAGGTTACATCCCTTTATTCCATTAAAAACTTAATATTCATTTAAAAAATATTAACTAGCTTTGGGTAAATTGGTCATTCATTATTTGATACACACTCAAGCCAAGCTTGATCTTACAGTACCTTGATCAGTAGAGACATTCTTTCAAACAATCATTCCACAAGAACTTTTTTTTTTGCAATTAAACCCAATTTTATAGAGCATTATTTACAAGTGATAAATATTATCTCAATTAACCATATAGATTCATATAAGCACATGACTAGTCATCATCAAGAACTTGCTTCACACACACCATTACAATTCGTTTAGTCTGGAAGTTAGATGGTCAATGCTTGGGGTTGAGAGAGAGAAACGTCCAAGAGAGTGTGGAGGTAAAAGAGTAGAGTGTATTGATTCAAACATATATCATTTATGAATTTTGAAATTAAGAAATCATGAAATCCAGAACCAGGTTCAAGGAAATTATTGAAATAGAATTGATTTGATAAAAACATAAAATTTATAAAAATAGTGAGTCATTGGGGATGACATTACAAAATTTTCATAACAATAACAGTGTTCGAATGAAAAATCGTCGGTGCCAAACTGATTATTTTGTAGGCATGACATAGCGTTGGTGTTGAAATGAAAAATATACCAGCATGAAAACTTTGTTAGCTTGACAACTGTGTCATCATGACATAACATCGATGTCGGCCTAAAAACCATATCATAATGATAGAGTGTCGATGTTAACATGACAACTGTGTCGGAAGGATTGCTGTGTCAACATGACATAACGTCGATGTCAGAATATAAACTATTTCGGTATGAAAATGTCACATAAAAATATCTAAGGACAAGAATGACAAGTTCTTATAGATTGGTCTTTCCAAATTCATGTCTGATGGAATAAATTATTTTAGGTTTCATTGGCTTAGTGAATATGTCGGCAATATGATATTCAATTCCAATAAATTCTATGGTGATATCACCCTTTTGATAACGAACTCTTAAAAAGTGATGTCTTAAATCAATATGTGTTGTTTTTGAATGATAAAATGTGTTTTTAGAAATTTTAATAGGTTTTTATTGTCAAAATTTATAGGTACATGTCTAAATTGATATCCATAGTATAGAAGAGTTATTTTCATCCACAAAATTTGAGCACAACTACCAGCAGCTTTGTATTCAACATCGATAGTAGATAATTAAACAGAATTTTGTTACCTACGCCCTGATGAAACCAATAAATTTCCAAAAAAGTGATATACATTAGAGGTGATATTCTTATCAAACTTTCATCCACCAAAATCAGCATTATAATAACTCCTTATATAAAAGTTTCATCCATTACGATAAAACAAACCTAAATTAATAGTGTGTTTGAGGTAGTTGAAAATTATTTTAACAACAATGAAGTGAGATTATTTGGGTTTAGATTGAAAATGGGCCCACATACACACACTAAACAATATATCTATTCTATAAGAAGGGAAGTAGGTAAAACATCGAAACATAGTATGTGGTTTGATCAATAGATTTACCATCTTCATCAAGATACAAATTACATGTATTACTCATTGGAGTGTCACTACATTTAATTAAATCAAATAAAAATCCTTTTAAAAGGTATATCATGTACTTAATTTGATTTCGAATGATTCCTTCATTATTTTGAAAAATCTAAAATCCAAGAATGAATTTGAGTTCACCCATCATGCTCATTTCAAATTTACTTTGCATCATTTTAGAAATATCAACACATAAATAATTTCTTTAAGATCCAAAAATAATATCATATCCATAAATTATAACTACTAAAACATCATTATAAATTTGTTTTATAAAAAGAGTACGATCAAGAATTTATTTTGTAAGAACCTTTGTGATGAGAAAAGTACTTATTCTGTCATACCATGCTCTTAGAGCATGTCAAAAACCATATTAAGCTTTTTTTAATTGGAATACAAGATTGCGAAAAGGAGGGTTTGTAAATATAAGGTTTGTTCAAAAAAAAACATCATCAACTATATGCACATTTAGGAAATCATTTTTAACATCCATTTGATAATGTTTGAAATTGAGTTGGGTCTAATTAGAAAGAAAGACTCTGATGGCCTCTGGTCTAGAAATAGGTTCAAATGTTTCTTCAAAGTCAGTGACTTATTCTGGATTATAACCTTCTGCAACCAATCTAGATTTATTTCTAGCAATATTACCTTATTAATCTACACTGTTCAAAAAAAACCCACTTAGTTCTTATGGTCATGGTATCTTTGGGTCTATCCCAAAGTTTCCAAACATTATTTCATTCAAATTGATTAAGTTCTTATCTTATATTCATCACCCAAAATTCATATTTAATAGCATCATTAGTGTTTTTTGGTTCATGATGTGAAAAAAGACTTGATGGTCAACTTGGTTTATAAGAGATGCTCTAGTTTGTGTCAAGTTATCTATGTCTCCCATGACAACATCTAAAGGATGGTTCTTGGGGGGTTTTTGTTTTTTCTAGAAAAAGAAGATATTGTGATATCAGATTTATCTACATGTTCGAGTTCATCATGTCCAGATTCTAATGAATTTCCATAACTATTTGATTTAAATGATTGCTTAACAAGAGGATAATATGTTTTTTTATTTATTTCTAGAATTGAAACATCATCTTCAAGGTTCTCAAGGACGTTATTAGGTTCATGTGGATCCGTTTCATCAAATTTTATATGCACAGATTCTTCCACACCCTTGGTTCTTTTATTAATGACTCTATTGGTTTTATTATAAGTTGAGTAACAAAAGAATATTCTTTTATCATTATTGGACAAAAATGTTTCAATGTTGACATATTTTTTAAGGATAGTGACATTTCAACCAAATTTTTTTGAGTAACTAACATTGGTTTTTTTATTGTTCCACAACTCATAAAGAGTCTTAATGCAGATGGTTCTAATTAAAACTCTATTATTTATGTATCAAAATGTATTCATAGCCTCATCCCAAAAGTAATCATGAAGATCATATTAATGAAGCATTGTTAGGGATATCTCATATAATATCCTATTTCTTATTTCTACAACTCCGATCGGTTGTGGTGTCCTATGTGTAGAGAATTTTTGACTATAGCCATTGTGTGAAAAAGAATCCAATGTCTTGATTTTCAAACACACATACATGATAACTTATTATGGATTTTATTATAATTCCCCTTATATTTTTCAATATTTTAGAATAATTGTTGAAGTAAGTAAATGATTCAATTTTGTAAGCTAAGAAATAAGTCCAATTTAACCGAGAATAGTCATCTATAAGAACATAGACCATGTACTTCCAATTCAAATAGAAACTCTAGATAGGCCCAATATATCCATGTGAACTGTAAAGACCTAGAAATTCCATATAATATTAATAATTATTTGGGATTATTTTAAGTATGTGAAATTTAACAGCACTGGATTCTGAGGCTTGTTGTTCCCGGAACATGAATTTTGAACTTTTTTAAAGGTACAATTAGTAAAAGCATGGGCAATGTTTTGTATCTATTAAAAAAATGCTCATATTAAAAATCCATGTGAACCATTTTATTAGTAGGACCAATATTCTCTTATGGGAGGATTAATTTCAACCACAGTAGGTTGGGTGAATAAGATATTTTTTCAACATTTTAAAAAATAATAAAATAAAATAAAATTTGTTATTTTATTTACCTACCTCATGTTGAGAAGTGGTGGTGAGACTGATGGATTGTTAATCCATTTAGTGTCTCGACTCTTTGGTTTTATCCACTCTGTTGAGAGATTAAAAGGTTCATTCATTAAAGAACCTCATTAATCTCTCATTTTGTTAACCTCCTTTTTCACTATATTTAATTGAGGCATGGGATGGGGTTTTTGACACGGCTATGAGGAACCTCTAATGAAGTACCACGACATCTTCCACAAATGATGAATATAATCTTGGAAGGAAATGATCCGGGATCAATGAATGTTGGCGGCTTCATCAAATGTGAATCCTTCTTCTACAACCACGACATCACCACTAGTTATGAGGTAGGGGTTTTGTTTAATTTCAATAGAATTGTTTCTTTTCGGATTTCTTCAAGAATGATGAATCACAAAAATTTTTAATGGGATTAAATTTATATTTATGATGAATTATTTACTAACTGATTGATATAATGCTAACACGGAGGGTTCCGTCGAAATGAACAAGGAAAGAACCCTCTGCCGCTTTGAAATTTGCATCATTCATCAAAGACAAATTTTTCCAACCAGATAGAAATTTGAATTCGGGTTCCAAACAATGGCGACAAAAACCCTGGAGTCTCGTAGGCACATTCGGAAGTAAAAACGGACCACCATAGCTCACCCAGTGGTCTGCGAAAGATCTGCATATGCGGCAGCCCCGACGGGCATTGCCGCTAGCCGGAGGGTGATGACCAGCTATGGCAGTAGGTGGCGCGCTGCCGCGGGATGAATAGGGGAGCCGTGACATAAATTTGTGACACCTTCAGAGGTGGTTGACACATGACTTATTGCATTGGAAGAAGGGTGGTGCGCTATCACTCTTCGTATGTTGAGGTCATGGATTTGAAGCCACGGCGGAGGGGGGACCCACTCACGGCATGTCCCACGGATATCATGGTGGTGCCATGTGGCGTAGCCGATTGAAGAGATGAATTGGACATTGAGCCATTCAAGAAGGATGGGTTGTGTGACCCATCACGCGGGTCACACCATCCAGAGGGTAACACCATTCCACTACACAGGGGGCTGAGCACACAACGACCTAGCCATGCTTGTTTGGGCTGGGAAGGTTTGCGGCCTAGCCAGGCCAGGTCAGTCCAACTGGGATGGACCGAACCCAACCCCATTTCGGTCGAGCTACACTTAAAAAGTCGTATCTCACAGACCAGCCGTCCATTTTACAAATTGACTATGACCATAGAATCCTTCGAATGAAAAGGTATGTTTGATATACTCATCCCATGTTTTGTAGAATTTTGGTGTATGGAAGGGTTGGATTGTACACGAATCTAACTAGTACCTCGGCATAAAATGCCTATAACTCTAGGACCGGGTATCCGAATGATGTGTCGTCTATTGCGTTGGGACCCAGATATGGTGGCATATCATTTGTTTCATTTTAATGGTTCATAATTCATGTTTAAGTACTACTTATGTAGTTAGTAAAAGTCCCTCCTAGAACCAAGTGTAATATATACTGAAATCCAGTGGATGGCTGAGACGTGAAGAATTAATGGTGATCATGTGTGGATCAGTACCTAGTGATCATGGGTTGATTAGTACCTAGTGACTTTGTGTGGATCAACACCTGTTGATCATATATGGATCTCCACCTAGTGATCCTTTTTTGATCAGCACTGTGGGAACCTCTAGGGATCTGCACCTAGAGATCCAGTGTGAATCAGCACCGAGCGATCCTGTGTGGATCAACAGCAGAACCCTCGACAGAATAAGATGATATTTCTTTAAGAATAATCATATGTACTTATGTAATTATTTTATACCTAGTTTGAGATGATTCGTTGTTTTTTTCTTGGTAATTGAGATCATGATTTTTGGTAATGTTTTTTAAAATTTTGAGATACCTTCGAAGTTCTCGGGGTCCCAACTAGGTATTATTATACTCTCCAATGCATGGGCTTCGCCCACACCTTGTTGTGTATTGTGAAGACAATGAGAAGCTAGGATGAGACTATAGGATCTAGGACCAGGCAGTACACGGAGGTCACTTGATAACATGGAGGGCAGTGGAGGTGAGTTGTACCTACCCTTCAAGATAGAATCCATGGTGGATGATCGCATGAGTGGTTTACTATTTTCTATTGTAGTTTTATCATTATGTTGGCCTTGTAATCCAGCCCCTTTACATTCATTACACACTTTTACTACTATAGTTTTACTTCTTGATTTATTTTGTGCTATTCATGGACAGTGTTTTGTACAGGTTTAAAGGAAATGAATTCTCGTTTTAAGGATACACCTTTCTGGTGCTATTCTCAAACTATTTTCCTATGGAAGGAGGGCTTAGGGTAGTTATGACACGGGCCCTAGGAGATGTGTTGTGATAAAGTGGAATTGGAGGATTCAGTTATACTTAAGAACTAGGACACTGATCTTTCCAATGGAGCAAGAGTGTTACATGTTTAGAGTATGGTTGTCAGTTTTGGGAGTCTTGTGTTGGTGTGGCGGCAGACCTATCAATACAGAAGGACTATGAATTATTATTTCCAACACAGTGCATGAAAACACTAATTCCATGTGTTATGGATTTTTATTTAATTTTGATCACTTTCGAGTCATCTCACCAGGTATAACTTTTTGATCATGGCACACTTTCTTGTTTTTTGGATGCCACCTTGTAGACATCCAACCAGAATTCCAGAAAGAGTACACAATGATGTCCCACTGAGTGAAGAGGCTTTAGTGTATGGTCTTCTAACTATGTTGGAACCTTTGGGTGGTGTACGAGCAGCACCACCACCCATTGAGAATAATTTTACACCATCACAACTAAGAGGACTATGCACGCCAACTAAGTGAATTGCTGGTGATCTAGAGACAGAGGCCTCTGATTTTTTGAGGTGATACATATCCCCAGGAAGCTAAGGACTAGCTAGAGGTTGTGGCATGAGTTGTTTGTTTAGTTGATATTCTAGAAGATCATTTTGGGTTCCCATCTGATAGCCTATTCTAGGTAATAATAGAGAGATGATTGAGTCTGAATCTCTAGTTGTATGAGGAGACAAAACTCTCCTGGGAGGACATTGAGACCCTCTCTAGGGAAAATTTCATACCAGTTACCTTACGCTCAGTGTGTATCAAGGAGATGATTCCCTTAAAGGAGGGTTGCCAATCAGTGGCCTAGTAATTGGCAAGATTCCCTGACCTCTCACGTTACTCCACTGACATGGTACGAGAACCATTCTTCTGGGACCAGAACTTTGAGCAGGGTCTCTGGTGGGATATCAGAGCATCGATGATATTACTCAATATCCCAACACAGGTTTGAGATTATTAGTGGAGAGATTTTTAGCTGACTAGGAACCAATGATGGGAGCCACCACCTAATGATTGGTAGTCGATCCATCTGCAGCAGGCTGGGGGCAGATGGAAAAGAGATCATAGTTGGTGAGAACATTTGGTGGATGACCCCAGGATGTAGGGTTGGAGGTGCAGTGATTCAGAGGTTGACAAGATCCTCTGATGACTAAAGCATGAGACTCTTACTGCAGACATGGACACATGTCTTGTGACTATCTGAATCACCTCATTGATGATAAAAAAATGATAGAGGTACCATTGAGTCAGTGGTTGTTGTTAGAGATAGGGGGTCTATATGGTGGTGTACATGGTAAATGATTAGGTCATGAAGTATGTGGTGGATGACGATTTGAAGTTCTACCACCACCACCTCAAGGTGGTCCACCCCGACCACATGGAGCAGGTGTAAATGGGTGATCTGAGCATCATGAGGCAGAGGCCTTTGTCCATGGTATTCAAGATATGATTAATGGTATGATATATGACTATTCCACCTTAGTTGTTGTTCTTATAGACACATGTTTTTTTCAATAATTTATTTACACAACACATGTTCGGATCATAGCGATTTTGATGGACCTTCTGGCTCTATCATTGTGATTAGTGACTTCTACGGGATAAGATTCGAAGATTAAATATTGGTGCGGATAGTGTGAGCTCACTTTAAGAGGAGATAGCTTTAGTTGGGATCTCCATGTTGCAGTGTTGAGGCCTTATGACATAATCTTGGGTATGGAATAGATATCCATGGTCCATGATAAGATTGAATTTTTTAGTCTCAATGTACGGTGTGTCAGTAAGATTGGGACAAGGATTTCCTTCACCTGTGAGAAGAAGTAAACAATTAAAACACATGATGTATTCTTTCGAAGGAGGGTGAAACCGATTAATCATTAGTTGTCCAACCATACCCTTGAAGTTTTTATGTGAGGAGTCTGAGTTAGCCTATATTATTGGACCAATATGATGATTTCATTATTGATTATGTTCCAAGACTACCTCCTCATAGTGAGGTTGAAATTTACATATACATGTCCCTTGAGATGACACCGATATATACACCATAATATCATATGCCCCCATAGAGCTTCGTGAGTTATGGGTATAGGTGGAGGACTTGCAGCAGAATGGGTTCATATGGCCAAGTTTTTCTCTATAGGAATCCCTAATATTGTTCACCAAGAAAAACGATGTGAGTATGAGGATTTTCATGGACTACTGGTGCCTGAAACAGGTGACCATGAAGAACAACTATCCACTCCCAAGGATTGGTGATCTTTTTGGCCATTTGAAGGGAGATCGATGGTTTTCAATGATAGACCTCTGATGAGGCTATAATCTTATTTTGGGTACATGAGATGGACATGCCAAAGGCAGCATTCAAATGTCATTATGGACATTATGAGTTCTTGGTGATTCCTTTTTTCATGACCAACACATCAGTAGTTTTTATGGGGATCATAAATAGGATCTTCCAACCATACTTCGATCTCTTGATGGTCATCTTCATAGAAGACATCTTGATATACTCTGTGTTGGAGGTAGAGCACGCCGCACACCTACTGATAGTTTTGGATACACTCTAAGAGGACCAGCTTTAGGGAATGCTCATGATGTGCCAATTTTGGATACGGGAAGTCCACTTCTTGGGGAATGTTATCTCGGAGGCGAGAGTTGCAGTGGATCCAACGAAGATAGAGGTAGTTCATTCTTTGGAGCCACCCAGGAGTGTGACCATGGTGCGACATTTCCTGGGATTAGCTGGGTACTACCAGTGATTCATACATGAATTTTCAATAGTTTCGACACCCTTATCATCATTGAAAAATAAGGGACAACCCTTCATGTGAAGGAGAGATACCAGTAGAGTTTTTAAGAGATAAGACAATGACTGATGAGTCCCCCATATTGAGCCTACCAGAATAGGGTGTTGGGTATGTTGTATCTTGTGACTCATCAGGGACCAAAGTAGGTTGTGTCCTAATATAAAAGTGAGTAATGATCTCTTATGGAACACTCCAGTTGAGACAACATGGGCCGAACTACGCTACACATTTTTTGGAGTTATCATCATTGGTCTTTGTGCAGAAGATGTGGTGGAACTACTTGTTGGGAGAACATTTTAATGTATACTCTGATTAATATAATCATAGGTATATATTCTCACAGAAGGACCTAAACCTGAGATAGAAGCAATGGCTAAAGATGCTCAAGGACTATAACTTTGATAGAGTCTATACATCGGATAAGGGGAACGTAGTAGTAGACACACTCAGTAGGAGGTCTGGTTAATAGTTTCTAAGTGAGGCAATAGAGTAGCTAGCCATGTTATATATATCCTCTGTGGATAGAGATGGAGCATCTTACCTACAGTCTTTGACTGTCAATCCCACACTTATTCAGCAAGCACAAGAGTCATAGCATGGGTATGTTGAGTGCAATGCCTGACATGCTCAAATATACTTAGAAAAGGGACCTAGTTTATTTTTTGAATGTGGGAAGCACATCATCCTATTTACAGGACGCCCTATGGTACTATTCATGCATCGATAGGAGGTATTGAAAGATTTCCATACATTCCCTTTTGCAGTACATTCTGGTGAGGAAAAGATGTACCAGGACCACCAACATCATTACCGGTGGAGAGGGATGTAAAAATAAGTGGTATAGTATGTATCCTAATGACTCACTTGTTAGTAAGTGAAGGATGAAAATCATGTTCTAGTGGGATTAGCTAAGACACTGTTGATACTAGAGTGGAAGTGGGATGGGATATCCATGGACTTTATGAAAGGGATACCAAGTATGTACAGGGGATAGAATTCCATCTGGGTGATCGTTGACTTACTCACCATGTCTTCCCACTTCATACCAATCAGTGAGCATAGATTCGAAGAGAGAATGTGATGCATCTACATACAAGAGATTGTATGGGTTAATAGGGTGTCGTCAGTGATCGTCTCAAATCGTGACACATGTTTTACATCCCTCTTGTGGAGGGGGTTTTAGGAGGTGTTTGGGACTCAACTATGCTTGAGAACCACCTTTCACCCTCAGAAAGATTTTAAAATGGAGCGGACCATACATACACTCTAGGAAATGATTCGTTCTTGTGTCCTTCATTTTGGCCGCAGTTGGGGGGACCACCTGCCACTAGTGGAGTTTTCTTACAACAACAGTTATCACTCTTCCATCAGCATCACTTCGTTTGAGGACCTTTATGGGAAACCTTGCAGATCTTCTCTAAGCTGGCCTATCCTAGGTGAGTTAGCACCTACATGTCTATTGATGGTACAAGCTACCATGGAGAAGGTGTCGATCATCCCGGAGAAGATAAAGACTACACAGGGATAGTAGATGTCTTATGCTAATAGGATATAGAGGCCCTTAGTGTTTTATGAGGGATACCACATCTCCCAACGAGTATCATCCCAACTAGGATTGCTGAGGTTTGGCCAGGGAGTCAAGATATCTCTGAGATTCATCAGGCCTTTCCAGATCCTCAGCAGAGTAGGAAAGGTGGAAACCCATCTAGCTCTTCCCCCATAGATACATGTGGTGGATACTTTTTTCCATGTGTCGCATCTAAGGAGGTACGTGCATGATGCATCACTTGTTTTTGACAGGGTAAAGCTGGAAACTTATTATTGGGTGACGTATATGGAGTTCCCAGCGGAGATAGAGGATCGACTGGAGTGGGTCCTTCATGGGTGGTCGATATAACAACCTTGTATTTTATTACACACTTAATCATGATATATTACATTAACTCTTCACTTGATAAAACATGAAAGATAGAGAGGTCTAGTGTAATTGGGGAATAGGAACATTACATAAAAACATAAAATATAAAACGCACACAATATTTTCTGAAAATTTCCATTACATAACTAGACATACCCTCATACATATCATTTCATGGGATAACTTGAGGACTTACTTGTGAAAAGGGTGACCTATAAAGCCCAATAAGGGAGTAAACAAGGCACAAAATGAAAAATAAAATACACGTTAATAAATAGAAATATAAATGGATCATAAAATAACATGAAAATAATGTAATGATATAGAACTATTATTATATCATAGAAATTTGGCAATAACACATAACATAAAATTAGCAAGAGCCAAGGCTTGTTGCATGTTATACACGAGTAAAACCTACTTGAACATGAATTAGTATGAGTAAATACTCACATCACTTCAATTATCTTGAGTAAACCCTCATTGCACTTGACGTGTCCTGATAATAATCTTTACCCAATAAATTTGAGCGCTATCAGGGTGCACCCTTCTTAAAAATTTCTTTTCATGCATAAGTGTGCCACATGGATTGTAAAATCATGGAGTCATTCAACATCATAATTTATTCCATGATAAAATAATGTGGAATACACACATGAATGTATATAAAAAATAAGTAAATTTTCATAAAGGTGAATACCTTTGATTGAGAAATGGGGGTGGTATTCACTACACAATGACTTCATCATGGAAAAACGAGGTGCAATTTTGGAAGCATAACGACGTGACAAAAAAATTCAAATAAATAATTGGTGAGAGATACATTTTTCCCTTATAATATGTACAAGAAATGGAAAGTAAGCGGTTTATATAGATACATGTCCCAAAAATTGTAATGTAATTTTGATTCATAACAGAAAATAATTTCTTGAATTTAAATGAGGAGAGACAAATTTCTTACAGAATTTCAGCATGGAAACATGTGTAAATTGGAGGAATTAATGAGAGATAAAGGGTATCTCATAACTCAAACATAAAGAGGGAAGTATGGGGGGGTTCGTAATTATACCCCAACATTTTTAATTGAAAATAAAAGGGCATAACAATATTGATTAACTTGGATAAAATGAGAAAGGAATAAATCCCTTACTTAGGAGTGTGATCCCAAAGGCATGGGAGAGGCTTGAGAGAGAATTATTGGGAACATGGGGAACCATGGGTGGATTATAGTGAGTGGATGGAATAGTTTGGATGAACTCCAATGTTGTGAAGAGGAAGTGGGATCGGGTGTTGGTTTATATAGGAAAGGAGAAGAAATTATTTATTATTTAGGTTTGGAATGCTACACATTAAACTAATAAAAACCAAAAACCATCTCATGGTTTTAGACCATGGTTTTATCCAAAGGGTAGTGGAAAAAAAGTATTTTATAAGGCCTATGGACTAAGGTCTTAAAATAATGGGATTTTATAAGTTTAGGTGAGTCACACTCTCTAGGAAAACTATTTAAAGAACTAAAATGATTTATAAGATTTGGAGGGTCCACTAATGCTCTATAAAATAAATCAAACAAACCGAAAATAAAATTAGTTTAATGGTAAAATATATATTGGCCAAAAATATTATTTATAGTAATTTATTACATCACTATCGGGTCATTATAATGTCATAAAACACATTATATATTTAAATGGTATTTAATTTTTATAAAAAAAAATCAATTATCTCATAGAATTATGAAAATTTCACCATTAGATAATTTTGAAATCTTGATTCAAATAATAATAATCATTTTATCCAAATAATTTTCTTAATATCGGAATATTTTACTTTAAAAAACTGATATTTATCAAAAATTCGTGGGGTTTTGCAAAAATATATTTCAAACATTAATAAATATCAAAATCATATTCACTATAGTTATATGGTCATTTATATTATATATAAATAAATTTAGTAGTAATATTTAATTAAAATATTATTTAATTCAAAAATCCATTATTCATCATACTGTATTTCTTAATTAACTAAAAAATGCTATTTTTGCATTAAATGCTATTTAAAAATTAACAATAATAAAATTAATGTATATTTTCTATACCAAAATAATGTACATTATCTTAGTACTAGTTTATTGATACATCACCCCATATAAAATATGAATATGATCGAAGGGTAAGGTTTGCAATGATGACATACATCTGGGGTGGCTCGGTTAACATCGCTTTGGTGGTAATCTCTATCAACATCAACTTCTCCTGTATGATGTTTCGTTCGAGCTTATCATGTTGAAGCTCAGTTTAGGGTTGGTCAAGATCGAAGATTAATGACCCCATCACATGTATTAGCTCTGTCAAATGGGCTTCATATGTTTCAAGTCTACAGGATGAGGTCATCGCTTCCTTTGTTTGAGTAAATTGGAATTGTTAAAGCCCTATATTTATACTAAATATGTTATCACTATTCAACGACTATATTAGCTATGTTAAAGATTCATAACTATATGTTAAAAATATCAAAACATAAAACTAATGAAGTGCATTTGTTATATAAATATTTCACATAATAATACATTTAATTAGATCAAGATGACTTCTCACTAATGAATGTTTGGGTCATTACAATCATCCCCCCTTAAGAAATTTTACCCTAAAAATATCATTTTCCCTCACTAAAATAGATGTGGGTAACTCTTATTCATCACTTACTTTGATTCCCACATCACTTCTTCAAACATGTGGTTTATTGATAACACATTGGCGAGGGGTAATGTCTTATTTCGTAGAAATTTTTCACTACGACTTAAGATCTTCACTAGCTGCACCTCCAAAGAATGATCAACCTCTAACTGTACTATCTCTGAAGAGAGTACATGTGATGGGTTTAGTATGTAATTCCTTAATAAGGATACATGAAATTCATAATTTAATTTATCCATGGTGGGTGGAAGTACCAGTTGTTAGGCCACAGCCCCAACACGATCAACAATCTCGAAGGTGTCGATGTACCTAGGAATTCAATTCCCTTTCTTTCCAAACATCATTACCTTCTTCTATGGAGATATGTGTAGATATACCATGTCTCCAACTTTTAACTACAAGTCTCTTCAATGGTTATCTGCATATGTCTCCTGTCCACTTTGGGATTCCTTGAAATTATGTTGAATGGTTTTCACCTTATCCACCATTTCATTGAACATTTTAGGTCTTATCAGCTTACACTAACTGACTTCATCACAACACACCAGTGTTATGCACCTTTTCCCTTCAAGGTATTCATGTGGAATCATTCAGATGCTCGAGTGGAAACTGTTATTGTAGGAGAATTCAACTAGTAGATGATGTTGGTGCCATCCTCATTTGATGTCCGAAGAACTTAATATGAACATATCATCAAGTGCATGAATAGTTCAATGAGATTATCCATCAGTATGTGGATGATAGGTAATACTGAAGTTTAGTTTAATGCTTAGAGCATGTGGGAGGATTTTCTAGACCTTCGAGGTGAATCTGAGGTCACGATCGGATAAAATTGATAGTAGTACTCTATGCAGCCTTACCACTTATTTGATGTAAATCAGGGAACGTTGATCCAATGAAAATTCCTCTTGAATCATGATAATGTGATCTGTCTTCGTAAGACAATCCACAACAACCCATAAAGCATTTCTTCCTCTAGATGTACTTGGAATTACAGCGACAAAGTCCATGGTAATGTTGTCCCACTTTCATGTTGGTAACGGTAGTGGTTGACTCATCCCCTCATACTTTTTCCTCTAAGCCTTCACTTACCGATATACCAGGAACATTGATGTATATTCAACAATCTCCCTCTTCATATTGTCCCACAACAAGTTTCAATGTAGATCTCGATACATATTTGTGCTCCTCAGGTGAATTGAGATGTTTGACCTATTCATGTAATCCAGAAGCTCCTTCATTATATCTGGATCAGATAATACACATAATTGTGACCCAAATATCACAATTCCATCCTTGTCAACCAAAAAATCTGAGGATTTCCCATTACTGATAGTTTCAACCATTTTCTAACCTTCCACATCCTTTCTTTAGTAATTTTTTTCTCCATGAGGGATGGTTGAGAAATCATTTGAGACAAGATTTATGATGTTCTTCCCTTAATGATTCCCATGTCCATCATCTGTAAATCTAATAATATTGGATCCTTTTCAATTCTCATCAATGATAAAGATTCAAGATATTTTCTACTTTGAGCATATGCCACCTGGTTTTCCGTACCGAGATGGTAGTGGATTGAGCAGTCATAAACCTTGATGATCTATATCCATCTACATTGGTGCATATTAAAGCCTTTTTTGTTTTAATATATACTTGAGGCTCTTGTGATCAGTATAAATATCACACTTCTCCCCAAATAGACAATTACACCAGATTTTCAATGCAAATATAATAGTATCCAACTCAAGATCATGCATGGGATAGTTCTTCTCCTAGAATTTTATCATCCTTTAGGTGTATTCTATCACTTTATCATTTTTCATCAACACACAACCCATAAACTTCATTGAAGAATCACTAAATACCAAAAACAATTATCCACTCATGGGTAATGTGAGCACAAGCGCAGTGATAAGCCACATTGTTTACTCTTTAATGCTCTCTTCGTATTCATCACTCCAAGAATACTTGACTCCCTTCCATGTTAGCATGGTAAGAGTGTTGGAAAAGCATGAGAAATATCTAAAACATTGGTGATAATATCCATATAACCCTAGGATGGTACAGATATATATTACTGTTGTTGGCCTCAGCCATCCCTCAATTGCAGATGTCTAAGAAGGATCCACATATATCCCATTCCTGGTGATGATATGACCCATGACTGAAAATACTTTAACCAGAACTCACACTTGTTGAACTTTTAAAAGAGCTTCTCCTATCGCATGGTCTCCAGTAAAGTTCATATATGCTCTTCCTGATCCTCTACGGCTTTGGAGTATATAAGAATATCATCTATAATGACTACCACAAATTTTTCAAGGTAATATATAAAGTCTCTATTGATCAAGTACATGATGATTTATGGAGAATTGGTGAGTCTAAAATGCATTACAATGAATTCATAGTGCTTGTATCTTGAACAAAATGAAATCTTGGGGATATCCTCCTTATTCACACTTACTTGATAATACCCCAACTGAAAATCCAACATGGATAAGTATTGTGTTCCACGTAGCTGACCGAACAATTTATAAATTCATAGAAGATGATTTTTGTTATTTATCATGATTTTTTTGAGCTCACAGTAATCAATGGAAAGGCACATTGACTTATTTTTCTTTTTGACGAATAGGATCGGTGCACCCCATGGTGACACACTTGGGTGTATAAACCATTTATCCAGATTATGATGTAGTTGTTTCTATAAGACCTCATGCTCCAAAATAGCTATTGTTTACATAGTCCTGTATATTGGAAATTCCCCAGGTATAAGGTCAATTGAGAATTCAACATCTCTTATAGGAGAAAGATTAGGAAATTCCTCGAGAAGAACTTCAGCGAATTCCCTCTTAACAGGCATGTCTTTGAAGATTGTTTCCCCCTTAGAATCAATCATTCGAGTCTGATACGCATGCTCATAGGGGATTAATATCCACATATGAGATTATGGTGCTAAAGAAGATTCATCTTCCTCCTTGCACTTATATAGAATCAGGGGTCGATTCTCCATATGGATAGTGATTTCCCTCTCATGACAATTTATGTTGGCTCTATATAGGGAAATCAAATCAATGACAAGAATTGCATCAAATTATACTAGAGGGAGTATGAAGAGGTTCGCCAGGATGTTCAATCTACAAATTATGGTAGAGGAGGAGTTATATTCCTGGGATGTAATGATTGCCCAATTTTCTGTACTTAACGACCTCTTCACTTCCATTATTTGTTGCGGTGTTAAGATTATTCTACTAAACATTCAAGAAATATTAGAATGTGTATAACCATAATGACAAATTATGTTATTTATTATTGAATGAATAACTTGTGTACCTATCAACACTTCGTTTTCACGGTTCACTTCGGTGGTAGTGATGGAAAAAGCTCGCACGTGCTGCCTTGGAGGTCGTTGGATTCCTCCGAAAACCCATGGAATAGGGCACTGATTTGCAAGGTTCCATTGTTCTTTGAAGATGAAGCAATAAACAATGCATTGAGAGTTGAACATAGAATTCCTCTAGTCTATCAAAACAAAAGGTTTATCTTGTTAGTAGTTAATTTCTAGGTTCCCTTGTTTTACACACCTAAATCATTTTCTCATCTCCTTTAGGCAATTTCCATGGTTCTTGTTTCCACACCATTGGAAAGCGGGGTTCTTGATTTTTTTAGCACCATGGTTTTTTCCATCAGACTACAAGATTTTAATTCCACCTTATGCTTCTTATCCACTTGATACCCTTGTGAATTCCTAATCACCTTTTTGACCTTGAGGGAAAATCAGACAATTTCATCATACTTTTTGATGTCACAGATCGCCAGGTCTTTTGCAGGCTAGGTTACAGCCCACCAAAGATGCTATCAACATTAAATTCAGGGTTAACAAGAAAAGACGGAGGTGTATCATGAAATACTTATGAGGTTTCTCTTGTATGCTCTGATGGATTCATTTCCTTTTTTCCTCGAGGGAATGTAATTCCCTTTCCATCTTTAGTTGGAGGGTGTGTGGAAACTATTTATCAAAACACATCATTTGAAAATCCTTCCATTACAACACCTCGATCTCTTTCTCATGATTCGAATTTCTAATCAATGTCCACCACTGATCGGCTTCACCCTCCATATGATGAATAGCTAGAAGATCTTTTTCTTGTTCGGAACATTAAAGGGTGGATAAGATCCTTTCAATGGAGTTGATCCATTGTTCAGTGATTGAGAGATCAGATGATCCATTAAAATTAGGAGGCCTTTGACTCATGTCGCTCTCGATAGTTAATTGTTCATTGTTAGGGAGGGGGGTTGAATGTTCCTCTTGACCAATATTTCTATTAAAATCATGAGTTAACTGAAAGAGTATCACAACAAAGTCCACGATTCTTGCTCCCTTCAATAGGGAATCTTATTTGAATAGTCATCACATTGATCTTTGCATTGGTTGTTTTCCCGAGTCATCCTATTACTGACCATTGGCTGGAATAAAATGAATGTTAGGGGTAAAACATAAAGGATAATCCAAGTAAAAATAGATGACATATAAATAACTTTTATTTCATTAATTTATGAATCTATAGGCTTCAATCTATATTATCCATGAACTACTTTTTAATATATATTATTTGGGGATTTTCTTATTCCCTTAATAATGGTTCATACAAAACATGTGAATTTAACAATGTATATCCCCCAAGAGTGTCGTAACCCAGAGTGAAGCAAGGCTAGTTGTTGTGTACCAAGATACCACGATCAAACTCGAAACTCCTTGTCTGAGTTTTCACTTAAAGGCACATTTGTTCCAAAGCCGCCTATTCCTACTCGTATCTAGATATGGATGTATTTTCATGATAAAAAACATACTCAATACTCACCAAAACATAGGGATGTTTTTATTATACATAGTCTTATCCCTGTGGATTTCACTATGGTTTTTTAATCCAAATCCCCAAAACAATGTATCCTATACTTTGATACCAACTATAACAACCCTACATTTTTATTACACACTTGAAAATGATTTATTACATAAACTCTTCACGTGATACAACATGGAAGATCGAAAGGTATAATGTATTTGGGTTTAGGAACAATTCATAACAACTGAAAACATTAAACACACAACATCTATATTGAAAACATCCTTTACATAACCACGTCATTCTCTCATACTTAGAATTACATGGGATAACCTGAGGACAAAAATGTGAAAAGGGTGACCTATAAAGCCCAATAAGGGAGTACACAAGGAATAACATGAAGAATACTATACAAGTTAGGAAATAGGCATATCAATGGAGAATGAAATAACATTAACATAAAGGCATGATATAGAATGATTTTCATTACATGGAAATGTGGTAACAACACTTAACAAGTAATTAATATGAGCCAAGGCTCATTGCACAAGAATCGTGAGTATCATTGTAATTTAATTAGAATGATTAAATCTTCATTGAAAATGAATTATCATGAGTCAATACTCGTTTTACTTGATTTTTCATGTTACTACTCTTTTCCCTATGCATTGGAGCGCTATCAGGGTGCACCCTTACAAAACATTTCATTTCATGCAAAAGTATGTCACATGGATCCTAAAACATGAAGTCATTCAACATCATAATTTATTAAAAAATAAAATAATGTGGAATATATACATTAAAATAAATAAAGAATAAGTAATTGTGAATAATGGTAAATACCCTTGATAGATAAATGGGTGTGGTATTCACTCAACATTGACTTTCCCTTGAAATAATGCGGTGCAATTTCAGCAGCATAACGGTGTGACAAAAAAATTCATAGAAATGGTTAATTAGAGAGAAATGGGTGTCTCATAATATGTAAATGAAATGGATAGCATGGAGGTTCATATAGATACATTTCACAACAAGTGTAATGGAATTTAGATTCATAACACTAAATATTTGATTGAATGTAAATGAGGAGAGAGAAATTCCTTACGGTATTTCGGCATGGTAATAGTTGTACATTGGAGGAATTAATGAAAGAGAACTGGGTCTTTCATCACTAAAATATAAATAGGGATTTACGGGGGAGGTTCTAAATCAAACCCCAACATTTGTATTTTAAAATACAAGTTCCTAACAATATTTAGAAACTTGGATAAAACGAGAAAAGAAATAATCCTATACTTGGAAGTGTGCTCCCACAGGCATGGGAGAGGCTTGAGAGAGTCTTATTGGGATCTGGGGGAGCCTTGGGAGGATTTTAGTGAGAGGATGAAAGATTTTGGTTAAACTCCAATGTCATTTAGTGATGAGAAGGTGGGATATTTTTTTGGTTAATATAGGAAAGGAGAGGTAATTATTTATTGTTTAGGTTTGGGACATGACACATTAAACTAATCAAAACCACAAACCATCCCATTATTTTTAAAAATGTATATTTCCATAGGGGAGTAGAAAAAAATATTTTATAAGGCCAATGGCCTAAGGTTTTGAAATAATAGGATTTCATACGTAGAGATGAGTCGCACTCTTAAGAAAATCAATTTAAAAAACATAAATGATTTATAAGACCTAGAGGGTCCACTAAATGGTTGTAAAATATATCAAAAAAACCTAAAATCACATTAGTTTAATGGTAAATCAAATATTGGATGAAAATAATTTTTATCATATTTATTTACATTACTATTAGGTCATTTTGATGTGAAAAAACACATTATTTATTTAAATAATATTTAATTTCACAAAAATAACAATCAACTGTCTCAAAAAACTATGATAAAATCAAAATTTGAAAAAAATTTCATCCTGATTCCAAAAATAATATTCATTATATCTAAATACTTTTCAAATAAGTGAATTTTTTAATTTAAAATAAAAACAAACATTTATCGAAAATTCATGGGTTTTGGAAAAAATAGCTCTTATACCTTAATAAAAAGCACAATCATATTCATAATAATTATACAATAATTTATATTATATAAAATTTAATTTAGAAATAATATTTATTTAAAATATAATTTAATTCAAAAATCCATTAATTCGTCGAAATAGATTTCTTAATTATCAAAAAAATACTATATTTTCATTAAAAACTATTTACAAAGTAACAATAGTAAAATGAATGTATATTATCTATAGAAAAATAATGTACATAATCATAGTACCAGGGTCTTGTTAGATAACCCCTTATAACACCCACATAAGACCGATGGGTATGGTGTGCAATGGTGATAAACTCTTGGGGTGGCTTGGATAAAATCACTCGAGTGATAATCTCTATCAACATTCACTTCTCCCATAAGAGGATTAATTCGAGATTTACATGTTGATGCCCGACTTGGGCTTGGTCAAGAGAAAAGCCCAATGATTCTATCTCTTCACAAGATCTAACAACTGGGCTTCATATGAGGAAAGTCTATTGGATGAGTCCATTCCTTTATTTTTCTCATTAAAATGTATTTGATAAAGCCCTGTATTTATAATAATCATGTGATCATTGTTCAATGGATATATTAGAAACACTCACAATTCTTAATGGTCTTTTAAAAATAAGAAATCTTCTTAACAATTATGTGAATATGTTATATAAAATTTTCACATAATAATACATTTAATTAGATAAATTGGATTTTTTATTTATAAATTTTTGGTTAGTTACTGTCGATTACTCTGGTGTAAGTTCGTTGGCAGCACAGAAACCTCTAAGAGAGGACATGGGATAGGGATACTCAAATGCATGCTTAGTACCCTCATTTGTTCCTCTAGATTTATTGTAGCTTTCAATGAATAAAATCTTTAAGGTGGGGAGAATGTAAAGACCCAGAAATTCCATATTTTGTTTAATTATTTTGGATTATTATAACTTTGTGAAAATTGATGGCACATGATTCTAAGGCTCGATGTACCTTGAAAGAAATTAGGAAGTTTTTTGAGGTACTTTTAGTAAATGCACTTGTGGAGTTTTTTATCCTCTCGACCAGTTCCCATATTAAAAATCTTAGGGCACCGTTGAATCCACATCACTGAGATTCATTTAATGGAGGATTAACATCTACCATTGTAGGTCAGGTGAATGTTTTATTTTTTTCAACATTTAACGACTTAATAAAATAACATAAAAGTTGTTATTTTATTTTCCTACATCCTATTGAGAAGAACTGGTGGGACTGATGGTTTTTCAAGCTACTTAATTGATTGAATATTTAGTTTGTAACCTCACTATTCCGAGATTTTGAGGTTCATTCATTAATGAACCTCACTAATCGCTCGTTGCATTAACCACCTTTTCCCCTTTATTTAATTATTTCTTGGGTTGGTGTTTTTTGACATGACAGTGAGGAACCTCTAGAGAAGTACCACGACATATTCCACCAAAGAAGAAAGGAAACATGGATGGTAATTATCCATGATCAACAAAAATCGGTGGCTTCATCAAGCGTGAATTCTTCTTCCATAACCGCGATGTCACTAATAGTTATGAGGTAAGGGTTTTGTTTAAATTCATGTGAATTGTTTCTTTGTTGCGTTATTGAAGCATGATGAATCATGAATGCTATGAACGTGATTAAATTTATCTTTTGGATGAAATGTTTATTATATTCTAGATATAATGCTAATGTGATGGGTGTGGGCCAAAATAACAATTCCTGGACCCTTATCCGCTTCGGTATTTATCTCATTCTTCGGAGACAAATTTTCCAACTCAACAAAAATTTGAATCCGGGAGCCACACAGTGAGAGCAGCAACCTGAGAGGCCCATAGGAATGTTCAGAAGTGATAAAGGACCATCGATGATGACCTGGTTTCCTATGGAAGATCTGCTGGTGTCGCAAACCGGCAAGCGGTAGCGGAAGCTGGAATCGTCCGGCCGGGGCGGCATGAGATGGTGGGCCGTTGCGCGTTGTAGAGGGGAGTCAAGACATTAACCCACGACAGCTAGAGAGGGTGGCCGACACTCAGCCGGCCGTGTCGGTGGAAGGTTGGGGAACTAGCACATGCTATAGGTGGAGGCCACATCTTCGATTCCACGGTGGAGGGGGGGCCTACTCTTTATGGGACCCATGGACAGTAAGGTGGTGCCACGAGGTGCTGCCAGTTGAAGTGTTGAATAGCTCTTTGAGCCATTCTTGAAATAGGTGTCAATAGAACCGTCACATGGGTCACGCCAGTGGGAAGGTTAGGATGGTCCACTACCTAGTCATCTAAGCTTGCCACGGCCCATCTAGTTTGGGCTGGGCCGGGTCGGGTTGGCCCAACTGGGTCGGACCCGACCCTGACCCATTTCAACCCAAATACGTATAAAAGACAGTATCTCGCAAACTAGACGTCCATTTGAAGAACCGTCTACGGCGATGGAATCCTTGTAATGAGAAAATCCTTTTTATATACTCCACATTTGTTTTTAATATGGTTTTAATATTGATATTTTGGGTTGTACACAAATCAAACTGTGCCCTCGGCAAAAAAATGCCTATAACTCCCAAATCTGGCATCTGATTGACGCGCTGTCTATTGCGTTAGGACCCATATGATGGGACAGATAGTTGGATTACTTATTCATGGGATTTAATTCCAGTTAATGTATGACCAATGGATTGAGGAGAAGATCTTTACAAAAGCAAGTGTACTATGTACAGATTTCCAGTGGATGGATGACACGTGATGATTTAATAGCGATCATGTGTGGATCAACACCTAGAGATTCTCTATGGATCATAACCTAGAGATTATGTGTGGATAAACACCTAGAGATCTAGTGTGTATCACCACCAAGAGATCTATGTGGATCAGTAGCTGGTGATCCTATGTGGACCATCACCTAGAGATCCATTGTAGATCAGCACCGAGCGATCCTTTGTTGATCATAGTAGAACCCTTGATAGAGTAATATGATATTTCATTAAGACTAATCATATGTACTCAGTTACTTAAATTATACACGGTTTGAGATGATTATTTTCTTTGTGATTTTTATTGAGATTTTTATTTGTGGTTTTCCTATATGAATTTACGGAAAACCTTCAAGAGTACCGTGGTCCTTACTTGTTATTGTTATACTCACCCATGAACTTTCTTTAACCACACCTCATTGTGTCTTGTTTAGAAAATGATCAAATCTGCTATGACTATAGGAGCTAGGACCTGGTGGTACACGGAGGTGACTAACTGAAGTGGAGGGTTTGGGAGGTGAGCTGTATCTACCCATCTAGTAGGATCCTTGGTGGATGATCCCAAGACCGGTTTTCAGTTTTCTGTTGTAGTTGTGTCTTTCATTTGGGATTTTATTCTAGCCCCTTTACTTTAGTTACACACTTTTACTACTATAGTTTTACGTTATCATTGCATATTGGTGTGTTATTTGACTGTGTGTTGTAAAGGATTAAAGACATTGCCCTCCCATTTTAGGGATACGCCTTTCCGGTGCTACTCACCAACCCTTGGTCTATTGAAGGTGGGATCGGGGTGGTCACGACATATGACATAGGAGATGGGATGTGACATGAACCAACTCTAATGGTTGAGAAGTTGAAAATTAATTCATTATATTGAAATATATCTTGTGATGTTTACCATTTTGACATGGATTACAGATATTTTTATTTCAAAACTCAAGATTGTGTAGATCCTTTGGAATTCTTTTTCAGGTATGCTTTAAAAGAGAGTGTACATTACAATGTCCTAATATTTTATTCAAAAGAAAATAATATTTATGAAATTCAATCAAACAATATTTTTTTAAAGTAATAAAGGAATCTATGTTAACAATATATACACTTTCATTTATAAATATAGAAAATACTAATTCATTTTTAGAGTTAAAAATATACTTAGCATCATTTTCAAATATAACATGAACTCCATTATCACATAATTGTGAAATAATAATTAAATAACATTTACATCCATCAACAAAAAGTAATTTAGAAATTAAAACTGTGTTAATGTTACCAATCTGAATTAAGGTAATTTTTTTCCTTTATTATTACCACCAAAATTGACATATCCACCATCAATATTGATTAGGTTCTTGAATCATGAGTATTATTCTATCATATATCTTGAACATCCTCTATCTAAGGACCACTAACTCATACATGAGCACTTGAAACAACATTCCTATAGATAATCACCAAAAATATATTTTGGCACCTAGATTTGTTTAGATCTAGTGACTGTAGTAATAAATTCCTTTTTTACCCACATTTACTTCAAGGATTCATATAATCCTTATATAACATATTTGAAAAATAGACTCTATTTGTTTCATACACTTAAAGGTATTAAATGATTTTCTATAATTGGATCTAGCTGCATGTTTTTTATTTTTAGGTTGAAGAAAAGATTTTCTAGAGTTTGTTACAAAATTGTTTTACATTGTTTTCTATATCCAGGGTGATATCTGATAATAGAAGTTTACTTAGGCGTTATCTATTTACCAAGAATTTGAGTAAGATTATTTCTCCCATTGGTAATATTTTCATGATATTTCTTCAATATCTTATTAGAAATTTTTAATTCATTGTTTTAATTGAGTAGTTGATACTTTTTTCCTTTTCAGTAGTAAGTTCAAGTATTATATTTACATTAAGAGCATGATGTTTCTTTAAATATTTATATTTATCATTCAATTCATTTCATCTACCTTCTATCAAGTTATAATATTCAAATTGTTCATCACTTGTCATATCATTATAATTAGTTTCATCCCCATAATATCTTGAATTATGTATAAGAGAATTTATGGTTACCTCAGAAGTATTTTTCTTATAACACATATTTACCATGTCATCTCTTAAATCATGGGAAGATATTGATTCACTGGAGCTATCCGTAGAGGCACTCTTGGTGGCCTTCATAGCATTCTTATACATGATGTACTTATTTTCATACATCCTTCTGTATTTTAATTTTGGATTGTCAGCTTTGACTTTTCCACTCATATTATCATTCATAGTAGACAATCTCCTCTAAATTTTCATTTCCTTTCCAGTACTTTTTCTATTTTCCCTAGTTACCATATATTTCTTTGTAATTTTTCTTCTTGAATAAACTCTACTTTATATAGAATTAATTTAATTTTATGTCCTGCTGAGCCATCTCTCCCTCACTCTCTAATGTTGATTCATCATTACTATAGCTTTCAAAGTGTCTATAACCTTATCTTTTTTTTAATCTTAGAGTTTATAGTCTTGATGGATAAAAAATTTCTCTTAGGGTTATCTTCTTCTTCTTTGGTGAATTTCAATTCTTCCCCACACATCATAAATATTTCAATGAGCTCTATAAAAGGTAGTTTACTAATGTTACATGATTCTCTAATGTAGACAGAAGTACCATCCCATAAATTAAGTAGGTATTTGATTATTCTCATAATTATTTCCTTTCCTTTAACATCTATTCCCATAAAGATCAAATTATTCACAATTACATTAAACCTAAGATGAATGTCATAAATATGCCCATCAGGATTCATTTTAATGTTTTTATATGTAATTGTATATGTGTTAGGTCTCATTTCTTTAACACTTGAAGTTCCTTCATGTGAAACAGATAAGGTGTCCTATATATCATTTCATGTTTTACATGTAGAAATTCTGTTAAAATCTTTATCTCTTAATGAAAAGTGTAAGGAATTCAGGGATTATTAATTATTATTATAACCAATATTAGTCTCCTCAAACCAAGTAGTTCTAATAGTGGAATAAATCTTATATTCATATATTATTTAAGACCTAATTTCAAAACCCATACTTTCAAAGTGAATTTTTATTTTAATTTTCCATTATGTATAATTTGTTCAATTAAATAATAGAGGTCTATTGGTAGCAGCACATTGCATATCTATTATCCATACTAATGAATATGGTTTATATATCTAATTATTTATAAATTTAGAACTAATAGAAATTTTGAGATCTTTAAAACAAAACTAAATTCAAAGATGAAAAAAATATTAAGATTTTTGAAACTAGAAGTTTTGAACACTCCTATGATACCAAATGATGGTCAGATTAGGACACTCAAGAGGGTGTAGAATTTAGTGTTAATAAAAAAATTATTAGAGATAATTATTTGAAGTTCCCTCATATTTAAAAGTCAACTGACTAGTTATCCTATAGTGAATTTATAAGAGCTTGACTGTTCGATTATTTTCTCAAAAGTGTGATTAGTTATCATTTATATCAATTTTATAATTAATAAAAAAATAAAACAACATAATAAGTAAATACTGTTATATAAACTTTCTATGACTAACTATCAGTGTTCAAATTAGTTTTATGAAATATGTGATAAAATAGTGTAAAGCAAAAAGTAAAAACACAACAGAAATTATGTAAGAGGTTCAGTCTCAAGAAGAGACACAATCTTCCCCCCTTAGTTATCACCTTCCAACATGAAGTTTAAATCAATAAACACTTTGATCAACTCCCTGGATCGAGGTTCACAATAACATAGATGCCATCTAGGTCACAGGACATCTACCACAGTTCTTCTTGGGAACAACATACCAGGTCACACAAGGACCTCTTCCACACTTATCTATGGGAGTAAAAAAGTGTAAGAAGGTAAGAGTGTAAGGATATCTTGCATCGTTAATTTTGATTCAAGATAAAATGTGTGATTTACATATAGATACATACACTTCTCAAAATATGTAAAAATGCACACAACAAAGCAAATAAAATTGAGAAAGGATTTATAAGGATTTGTGTGTCTTGAGCTGCAGCTATGGACTCTTCAGATGTAGCTTATATGAATTTTTTGTCTTCTTCAATATGTTGAAACAAAAAAAATTGTGGATTATTCTAGCTTCATGGTACAATTATCAGTCTGTATGTATATTCTTCTCATTTTTTGAAATGGAAAAGTAGTTTTTCAATTTGATATTCTACTCAATTGACATTGAATTGTGTGTTCTTCCTTTTTTTTCTTGAGAAAACAGTGTATTCATGTGCGTCAATAATTTTATTTTTTATGTATCTTAAGAAAGCACTCCAATATTCAATTATCTATTACTTCTCTTCCGAAATGCTTTTTATTCTTGAGGTTTGACAATGAGTATATATTTTTCATGTGTATCGATTCATCGTTCATCGAAATTTATGCTAAATAAATTATAAAAGATTATTAAATATGTCAATATCTTTAAATGACTCAATAATTACCATTAGAAATAAATTTAATAAATGATAATTTAAATAGTCTATTGGTGACTCCTTTGTCTATGAGTCAGTATATCAGTGTGTCATCCTATCATTCAAGAATCGGTCGGTGGCATGTATGTCCATATCTCCTTCTATCAGTGTCTCAACCAATATGTATGTCATTCTGCCAGTGTTTCCATACATAAGTGGCCCGTTACATCAGTGACTCATTTTAACCATCAGTTAGTACTTTCGTTTGTAGCACCATGTATCAGTAGGTTACTTGCACTGATTATTGGTCGATTGCATCAGTAGGTTGTCTAGGTCGGTGTGTCATATGCACCAGTAGATCATATGTCTGTCGGTGGGCCATTTGGATCAGTAATCCATTTACTTGTCAGTGAGTTATATGGATCAGTAGGTCTTTTTTCTATCAGTGATTCATATGCGTCGGTAATTAGTCTTTCTATCGGTGAGTCATGTGCATAGGTAGGTTGTTCACATCATTCAGTCATATGCATCAAGGATTCATTTGTCTCTTGGTGTATCAGTTCTTATTTCGGTGTCAGTGACTCATATGTAAATAATTTTAGTTTTTCTTTCTGTATCATAGTAAAAAAAATCATAAAGTGTTAATACTTATAGATACTCATAGATAATAATTTATAACCTTGTTTAGACATAAAAAAACATTATTAGTTATATGATTGAAATGATCTGATATACAAGATAAGATTTGACATAATTTAGGATCTGTTAAGAGGTAAGATATTTGTTAATATATGAAATGATTTGATATAATTAAAATCAATATAGTTAGAGTTATTGGACAACAATATTCTTTTGGACAACAATCCCTGCCATTTTGATGATCACATATCATGGAATTATTAAGTTCCATTATAGAATGATTAAAGTAAATAATCTGATTATTTTCTCCCATAAAGATGAATATGTTCAAAATTAATTATGGGAAGTGAAATGTATTAGAGTAACATAAATAATAATAATTCATAAACAAATCATAATGCTTAATAATGATCTCCCCCTTTTGGTATTAGAAAAATGTAGAATGTTAAAAGCTAAAAAAACTAGACACAGTGAATTGTCTGTCATAATCAAATTACATATAATAAAAGAAAGTACAAGAACAATTCCTATAAAAATGAATCACTCTATACTAAGTATTAGGTTCAAGGGATGAAATACCCTTATCAGATGGATCAATGGTTGGTTTAGTAGGTTGTGGCTGAGAAATAGCAGAATACGATGGAGAATTCAGTGGTGGAAAATGAATTCTTATTGGAACAATTGGTGAAAAGATTGGTCGGTGCTCAGATAACACCTGGGGTTGAGGTTTTTCTATCATTAAAATCCTGATTTGGGTCATGTATTGAGCAACCAACATTGGAGAGGATGTAATTGGCTGAGCAGAGTGAATAGATGTTGCATTAGGAACAACAATGGCTTCACTCTGAACATAGAGATGTGGCTTTAATAGTATGATGAAATCTTTGACAATCTCAAAAACATATTTCATTACATTCACAATTCCATCATTATTCTCCAAAAATTTATCCAATAGAGGTTTGATATCCTTAAATTACGTGACTTGTTTTTTGAATGTTTATTAAAACTGGGGATAAATTGAATTTTTTTTTCAAATATATAAAATAACTTGTTAATTGGTTCTTGGAGTAAATCTTAGAGAAATATGAATTTATCCTCTTTGTGTGCTCTTCCTGAGTGGAAGAAGCTTCCTTAGTATATAATCTAACCATATCATGAACACAATCAATATTCTTCTCAATATATTATAGGCTTCTTAATACAGAGTTACCAAATAAAGATTTCTACTCCTCTTTTACAACAGTTCTAATTGCCTCAGTATCCAGAGGATGAGAGGTCTAACCAGATGTAGAAGTAATAACAGTATGAGTTGATGTGGAAGCATATTTTCCAATTTCATTTACATTGTTTCTTAGTTTGGAAAAATCAATAACCTTCGCGATGAAAAACAAGATCTTCAAGTCCATTAATGACACTCTCCATTGTAGTTCTCTGTTCTGTGGTTAAATATTTTTGTTAATAGGTAACTTCTTCTTCTCGTTTTATAGATTGGTATTGTTTTCCACAATGGTTTTAGCAGTTGAAATAATGTTTTACTAAATTTCATTTATCAAAATCTATGAGAATGAAATAGATTCATCTTGAGATACACTAGTTCTGGAAGGGGAAGAATTTTTTGTTCCAGTTTTCCTTACACCTTCATATGTAGAATAGATAGCTTTCATGTTTTCAGACAGCTCGGTGATTTCTCTACTATATTCTTCAATATCATATCTTATATGGTATTTTAATAAATGTCTTACTAACTATCATATATCATCCTTGCATTTTTTTCAAATCATCCTCAGTGACATAGTCACTACAAATGGTATCAACAATTCATTCTCTTACATTAGGTACAAATACCTGATATTCTAAATCTTCATAATCTAATCCCAATACCATGTACCCAATATTCCTTTCCCATTAAACCATTACATAATTATAGAGAGTATTAAGAGTTTCTATCCATACTCTTACAAGTTTATTCTCTTCTTTAGATTCATTTTCTATTTCTTGAGGCTCTCACTCAATTGTATATTTCATTATTGGTTTCCCATATTCAACATGAGGTTTTATTCTTTCACGAACCAAATGAGTTATATGAATATCTGGATCATCCAATTCAGCAGCAACTTCATCATTTTCTCTCACTTAAATAATAACTTCAATAGGTTCTTCGAATCAAGCCAGCTCTACAGATTCAATAATTTCAACATATTCACATTTGTCATAATTATGATTATCATTGTCACATACATTATGTTCATCATCATCATACCCAGATACATGTTCTTCATTTTTATTTTTTAACATTATCTTCTTCACTATCTTCTTCATCAACAGCACTTCCACTTTCTCCATCTTCACTTTATTATTCTTCTTCATCAGATCCACTAGATCTACTAACATATTCCACATTGCCATAGACTTAAATATATTCATCCACATTATCTTACAATGTGGGATCATCAAATGGTATGGTATGTGGAGGACTATGAGGTCTAAAGGAAAAAAACTATTATGAGGTACAATTGTGTTAGGATCACTTCTATCATCAATAGGTGATACCTAATCTCTAAATAGAGTGACATGCTCTTCTTATTCTTATAAAGAGTAAACTACTTCCTCATTTGTTCCTAGACTAGGATCATCCATATACATAGATCTAGTTAGATAATCCACTATATTGAACATTTCAAAGATCATATCTACATCTCCTACCCATTCTCTCTTCTATAGGTTCCGGTTGATTTTAATCCTCTTACAAATCCCTTTACTGAGGCAGATCCCACTTACCTCAGAAATAGATTCTTCACCTTAATCTACACAACCTTTTTATTTTAGAATAGCTAAGATCATATTTAGATATAATAGGGAATTATTATTGTAGGATGGTTTCATAATATCTATCATGTTAACAACAATATATCTACACCAATTTACCTCCATCAATTTTAAAGAAAATAATCCAAGTATACTTCTTGATATTTCAGAGAAGAAAAGTCCTCTTTACAGGGATAGATTTGATGATAGATAAACTTAAACATGATTCTAAATTCTCCACTTAACTATATATAAATTGGACATTTGTGCTCATTATTATTAGTGAGTTATTTTAACACTGTCTTAACAAAAAACATATCACTCTCAGGTGGAGAGGTAACTTGATAGTCATCAAATACTCCTGAATGGGGAAAATAAAAACATTCATCCCAATGTCTATAATTGAAAGATATTATCTACACTCTTACTATGGATTTTATCTAGGTGACATCACATACTTTCAAAAAAACATCATATTCATGTTAAATTCACAAACTAGCTTCGGATAAATGGGTCGCTCATTAATTGAGAACCACTCAAGACAAACTTGATCTTGTAGTACCTTGAGTAGCAGAGACTTTATTTCTAATATTCATTCTACAAGAACATATTTTTCTTGAGTTACAACAATATTTTCTAGATAAGGATTTATGGTTGGTGAGGATTTTTTTGGTTCACGTTTTTATTACTTAGAAGCAAGAGACTCATTATCATCAAAATCTCACTTTAGACGTGCCATTCCAATATGTTTATTATGAAGGATAGATGATGATTGGTAGGGGTAGAGAGGGAGAGAGAAAAATGATTGAGAAATTGAAGAGGTAATAGAGTATATTTTATTAATTCAAATTTATATCATTTAGGGATGTTGAAATTATATAATCATGAAATCGTGAATCGGGTTCAACAAAATTAATGAAACAATTTCATTTTTAAAAAAATAAGAAACGTAAAAAAATAGTGACTCATCGGGGACAACATGAAAGATTTTTCAAAACACTAATAGTGTTGGTATGACCTAGTGTTAGTGCCATCATGAAAATTGTGCTGACGTGACATATAGTTGGTGTTCGAATGACAACTGTGTCATCATGATATAGAACCGGTGTCAGCATGACAACATTGTAGTCATGTTATATCATCAGGTATGGCATGAAAACAATATTAGCATGACTATTGTGTTGGCATTGAAACTGTTTCGTCACGACAACATCACTTAAAATAATCAATGGAATAGAATCCCAAGTTTGTATAGATGGATCATTTATAACTCACGTTTGAGGATATTCATTACTTTAGGGTGCAATGGCTTAGAAAATATGTATGCCATCTGATATTCAACTCCAATAAATTCTAAAGTGGAATGAGAAATTAGGGCGTTATAAATGTTAATAGAACTTTTATTCTCACAATTTAAAGGTACATGTCAAAATTGATATCCATAGTATATCAGAGATTGTTTTATCCACAAAATCTGAGCACAACATCTACCAACATATATGTATTCAACTTTGGCAGTAGATAATGTGCCCGATTTTTTTTCTTACTACCCCATGAATCCAAAAACTTTCTAAAAAAGTGACATGTTCTTGAGGTGATCTTATATCAAACGTGTATCCACAAAAATCAGCATCATAATAACTCATTATATCAAATGATTTTCTTTTTGATTATAACAAAAAAAAATTAACAGTATGTTTGAGGTATTTTAAAATTCATTTACCAACATTTATGGGATATTATTTGTGGTAAGCATGAAAATGAGCACACATAAAGACACTAAACAATATATATGGGTACTAGAAGTCAATTAGAGAAAACATCCAATCATTATTCTATAGGTGGTTTGATCAATAGATTTACCATCTTTATCATGATCCAACATATAAGTAGTACTCATTGAAGTGTCGTTACATTTAATTATATCAAATGAAAATATTATTAAAACGTCTTTTGGGTATTTATTTTTATTTAAAATGATAACTTCTTTATTTTGAAAAATTTTAAATCCAAGAATGATTTTGAGTTCACCAAAAAAGCTCATTTCAAAATCTATTTGCTTCATTTTAGAGAAATTAATATACAAAAAAATTGTTTAAGATCCAAACAATTATCATCTACATAAATTTGAACTACTAAATCATCATTGGAAATTCATTTTATAAAAATAGTAGGATTATGAATTCCTTTTGTAAAAATTGTTGTAATGAGAAAAGTACATAGACTATCATACCATGCTCTTGGATATTGTTTTAACCATATAAATCATTGATAATTTGAAAACATGATTTTGAAAATGAGTTTTTTTAAAACTAGGGGGTTGTTCAAGAAAAAAATCCTCAATGATATACCCATTTAAGAATTATCTTTTAACAGTTATTTGATAAATCTTGAAAATTGAGATGGGAAGCATAAGTAAGCAATATTATAATGGCCCCAAGTCTAGAAATAGGTGAAAATGTTTCTTCAGAGTTAATGCCTTCATATTTACTATAACCTTGTAAAACAAACCTTGATTTATTTTTAATAATATTACCAAATTCATCAACTTTGTTTCTAAACACCCACATATTTCCTATGGTCTAGGTGTCTTTAGGTCAATCCACAAGCTTCCAAACATTATTTCCTTCAAATTGATAATGTTCTTCTTGCAAATCCATCATCCAGAATTCATCTTTAATTGCATAATTTATGTTTTTAGGTTCAATATGTGACAATTTGGATTGATGTTCATCCTAGTTTCTAATAGAATATCTATTTTATGTTCCTTTATCTAAGTCTCCAACAACAACATCTGACAGATGGTTTTATAGGGTTCTATTTTTTCTAGAAATAGAGGTTTCAGAATTTCAATATTATCTACATTTTTGGGCTCTTCTTGTCCATATTATGAAGAATTTATAGAACTTTTGGATTTGAAATATTTCTTGACAAGTGGATTATATTTTTTTGTATTTATTTTCAGATTTTACACATAAATTTTAAGATTTTATTTTAAGGCATTAGGTACATATTGATCTGTTCATCAAAATTTCTATGCACATATTCTTACACACACAGAGTTATTTTATTAAAGACTCTAAAGTCTTTATTAGATGTTGAGTATCCTAATAACATTCCTTCATCACCCTTGGATAAAAAATTGTCAATATTTTACTTTGTATACAATATTGGACTTTGAAACCAAAAACATTGAAGTAACCAACATTGGGTTTATCTGTTGTTCCACAACTCATAAAGAGTCATCTTGAGAATAGGTCTAATTATGACTCTATTTTTTATTTAGAAAGCTGTATTCATAGCCACAACCAAAATAGTACATAGGTTGATCATATTCATTAGGAATTGTTTGGTTTATCTCTTCTAAGGTTCAATTAATCATACCCACAACTCTATTTTGTTGAGTTGTCCTAGGGGAAGAGAAGTTATGACTATAACCATTATGTTATCTAAAAGATTAAAAGTATATATTTTCAAACTCATGTCCATTATCACTTCATAGAAATTATATTCTATGTCCACTTAGATTTTCCACTATTTTATCATACATGGTGAAGTACATGATTTACTTTTGTGAGCTATGAAATAATTACATGTATACATAGAATAGTCATCTAGAAACTCTAGATTTTCCAAACAAGTCCATGTGAACCAACTCTAAAGGTTGAGAATTTAAATATTCATTCATTGATTTGAAATATAACTTGTTGTTTTTACCCTTTTGATAAGGATTACAAACATTTTAATTTTAAAAATAATGTTTTGGTAGATCCTTGACTTGTCCTTTTTAAGTAACATTTCCCTGAGAGGGTAAATTATAGTGTCCTAATATCCTATGAAAAATCAATGAATCTTTATGAAAGTAACTTAAAAAAGAATCATTTTGAAAAACAATGAAAGTATGTTAACTACATATACATTTTCATTTCTAAAAGAAGAAAATAATAATTCAGTTTTAGAGTTAAAAACATTGAAAGAATCATTTTAAAATTTAACATGAAATCCATTATAACATAATTGTGAAATACTGTGAAAATTATATTTCAATTCATCTACAATAAGTTACTTAGAAATTGAAACTAAGATAGTGTTACCAATCTGACCTAACACAATTATTTTTCATTTACCATTGTTACAAGAAGTGAAATATCAACCATCAATATAGATTAGCTTGTTGAAGCTTGTGTAGTCTCCTTTAATATGTCTTCAACATGCATTGAATAAGTACAACTAACTCTTTCAGAGATCTTCAAATAGCTTTACTCCAAAATAATCAAACATAAGTAGATTTTGGAACCCTAAAATGCTTGAGTCTAGTGACATTTGTAATAAATGATTTATGTACCCAAATTGTATTCATGAGTTTCCTGTAAGCATTATATTACAAATTTGAAAAATTAACTCTATTTGGTCTTGAACAATTATAGGAATTAAAATATTTTCATGAACTAGAAGTAGCAGAAGAATTTTTATTTTTCTATAGAATAAATATTTTTCCATATTTAGTTACAAAATGTTTTTTAGATAGGCTTTTGTGTCCTTGCTGATATCCAATACCAGAAATGTACATAGATGCTATCTGTTTACCATGAATTTGAGTAATATTATTTTTCCCCTTTGCAAATTTTTTTATATCTTTCTTTGATTTATCATTATACATTTCTATTAATGTTTTTAAGTAGTTGATCATTCTATTAATTTTGAGTAATAAATTCAGACATAATATTTACAGTGAGAGAATTATTTTTCATTAAATATCTATATTTTCTGTTAAATTCATTTATTGTCTCTTATATCGTGTTTCAATATTCAAATAGTTCATCACATGTCTTATTATCATAATCACATTCATCCCTAGAAAATAAATAATTATGTATAAGATAATCTAAGGCTACCTTAAATGTTTTTGTCATAGAAAACATTTTTTCCATGTCATCTATATCATCATGAGATGATGTTGAATTGTTTGAGCTATCCTCACAGTCACTCAAGGTGGAAGGAAACAGCATGAAACATGTTCCAAGGACATCTATGAAAAATGACCAACAAGAGGGTCAAAAATTTCATGGTGAAACTCTACAGTTTTCATAGGGGTCAGTGACGGTAGCAAAGTCACTAGACCGAGGGGTAGGGACCACAAACCATGAGTTATACAAAGGAGGGGTGTGGGGGAACATCTCCCATGGTATGGAACAATAAATATGGCTATGTACTCAAGGAGGAACCCAAGGTATCTACATGAAAATAATGCACCACCATGTTGATGCAGAATGAAGGAATTATTCTTGTTAACTCGTCAATGTGGTCGAAAATGTAGGCCAAATAATTTGCGACATAAAATCCTACATGAGAAGCACTCATACCACGAGCATACACTTCCACGCCACAATTATGTGGCACAACATACATCCACATCTAATATCTTATCACCCAGGGTCTTATTTTTTCCTATAAATAGACCCTTCAGGCCTTCATTTGTATGGAAAAATTTTCATGAAGTCTAATTAATGCTCTGGTCACCCTAGTGCTTTTTCCAAGTCTTACAAAATATTCAAGGTAGATCAATACTAATGTAGAGGAATTGAAGGAGGATTATGGGTTTTATGTCCTTTTAGTGTTTGAAATTCATAACACTTGCATGTCGATAGCGCCCAACCTACCTGAACTAGAAATACATGTGCACCACCTACTCCTATCATAGGAACTTGAGTGAACCACTTCTAAAAATACTTTTGAATACTCTTGAAGGTGTGAGTCAAGTCTTTCTCAAGTATTAACATCCATGTTGTTCATCACTAAAGTGAACCTTAGGTCACCCAAGCCTACTTGTGTGACCATACTTGCGAACCATTACCTACTTGGGCACCCTTCTTTGATGCACCTACTATATTAATTATACAAGACAATAAGCCCTCATCAACTCCATTCCTAGAAATAGTTCTTCTTCATTGGCTCCCCTTTCTAGAAGTGATACTGTTCAATCCTTCACCAAAACCTCTTGACATATCAAACCCTTCGGAAAAGCACACTTGTGTGTCATCAATATGGGTTTGTATATCCATAGTCAATGGTCTCCCACATTTGTTTCAAAATAGAGTTAGGATTCATAGAGTGTTTTGGGCATGTATATCATCATTCACAAGGACCTTTATTCTAGGAATAATGTTAGGAATTTCCCTTTTTAGAGGGTTAGGGTTTGTGTTCTGACCTCCCCTTCTCATCTCTGTGACCCAGAACCTCAGGTCTCTAATAGTGAAGGTATGGTTCACACATTATTTTCCATTCAAGCAATGGAAAAGTATCTCTCCTCTACCATGATCAGTTTCATGGAAGACATCCTGGTGTAAGCCCCTAACCATTCAAGTGGGAGGTTTCATTCTTGATGCTCTCTAATTCATTAACATGCACTCCTTCAATGCATTGGACCCTTTTCCAATGTTTTGTGAATAGAGGGAAGGCTCGTCGCCTTTACCTCTACCCGGGTCCACTTGACCTCATCCACCCTCGCTGCCATAGGAACACCCTCTTCCACTAGCGGATGAGAAAAAGTGTGGTTTACTTTGTTGAATCATTGACGTCCTCTTGTTTCTCACACCAAGAAGGACTCATGTAGGGTTAGATATTTTTCATGATCACTACATTTTCACACAATCATGAACTACGAGAACTCGGATTCCTGATCAAACTAGGATATATAGGATGCCTTCTTGAAAGCCTTATCCTAAAAGGGTCCTATTCCAAAAGGGTTTAACCCAATCATATTCCCTCCAATTTTAATCTCTTATGCATAATTCCCAACACAATGAATAAAATATGAAAACTATGATTCCCATCATAATTAGGATATGAAGGAAGCCTTCTCAGGGCCCGAGCTCACTGGATATCCACTTCAAAAATCCAAATCTAATTTCCTTAATCTAGGAATCCTCAATAGGAATAAGCCCCAAACCAAACTCCCAAATCATGAAGGCGTCCTTTTTAGGAAGTAATGAGAAACACATTTATCTCAACAAAAAATACATTCATATGTGACTTATTAAACTATGTGAGATTTGATTCCCATAAAAATGGAATACATAGGAATCCTCCTTGAGGTTCAAACCCAAAAATTCAGATCGACAAAGTTCTCCTTAAGCCAAATTCACAACAAGGTCAAATATTACATGGAAACACATATTCTTTCCATTTACCTTGTGAAGCATAGGAATAATTCCCACACTAGACCTTGACTATGCCAATCTCGATTAGATTTCCTTACCACATGACAATAAACTGTATGGATATTCCCTTATTGAAAGACTTTAAAAGGTATGTTGCTTCCCATTAAGCGGCATTGAACTATGAGGGTTCGGATTCCTTTCACAAAGATAGGTGGGTAGCCCATTTTATGGGTACGTTCCCAATATCAAAACAAACCTTCATCTCCTTGGATGAAAATAAACTCTAGAGTACCCCACTGAGTGGATTAAAATCTATTATCATCATAACTTTTATTAAAATAATCTATAAATTTTATTTCAGAAGATACCATTGATTGTTAACCTCGAGTACATATGTATATTTCTATTAATGAACAACCTTTAATACATATAGATGATAATAAAATTCACACATGATAATAAGTGATTACAGATTCCAAGGGAATCATATGATATACATGGTGAATTAATAATGATTCATGCAAATATCTTAAATTTATAAAGAGAGCCTTGAAGTAGACAATAATTCTCCCAAATATGGTGTGACGAGTCCAACCTACCATGCTCTCGACCAATGAATGTTTTTATGTATTTTAAAGTCCAAACATAATGAATTCATTCCTTGGTAAGTAGGTCCATTTTGGATAATGAACAGTTGGATGTCTCGATTTCCATGAACAAATCCGATAGAAACCTCCTAAAAGTAGTGATTTTTAAACTATAACACATGTTTCAAGGGCTTAAGAAATAATGACCTTCATAGGATTCTTATACTTCCTGACACTATTTTCATACTTCTTTTTGTATTTTAATTTTGGATAGTCATCTTTGACATTTCCACTCCTCTTACATTCATAACAATAAATACCCTCTGATTTGTCATTTATTTTCCTTTCCTTATTCTAGTTATCATCATTATAATATCTTCCTCTATATATGGTCTTCCTGAAGATATTCCTACCTTTATAGAATTTCATTAATATTTTGTCTAGTTGATACATCTCTCCTTCATTATCTGATATTGATTCATCATTACTGGAGCTTTCAATGGAGGATAACACAATCTCTTTTTCCTTATTCTTATAAGTAGTTGTCTTCAATGCTACAAATTTTCTATTAGGTTCATCTTCTTATTCCTTGTTGATATTAAAATCTTCCTCATACATCATAATTTTTCCAATGAGATCATTGATTGGTATTTTTCTAATGTCACGTGATTCTAAAATGGATATAGAAGTTCCACTCCATCAATCAGGTATGAATGTGAGTATTCTGATAATTTGTTCATTGGATGTTACATCTCTTCCCAGAGATATCATAGTGTTCACAATTTCATTTAACCTGAGATACGTGTCATAAATACGCTCATTTGGATTCATTTTACTATTGAACTATTTTTTAGTAAATTTGTTAAGTCTCATTTCCTTCACACTAAAAGTTCCTTCATATGAAACACATATGGTGTCCCAAATTTCATAGGTCATTTTACACGCAGAAATTATGTTAAAATATTCATATCTTAAAGAACAGTATAAGGAATTCATGGATTTGAAATTATTATTATAAAAAGTATTATTTGGTTCCTCCCATGTAGTTCTAATAGAAGAAATAATATTATATTCATTTATAATTGAATAAAACCTTTCAAAACCCATACTTTCAAAGTGTATTTTCACTATAATTTCCCATCGTGCATAATTTGGTCCATTAAATAATGATTATCTATTGGTAGAAACACCTTCTAATATATTACCTATAATAATAAATAATTTATATATATATAATGAAACAAAAATTTAGAACCAACATAAATTTCGAGATCTTTATAACATATTTAAAATCATTGTTGAAAAATAGATTAAAAACATTGAAACTAATGATTTTGTACACTCCTCTGATTCCAAATGTTCATAGGAGTAGGACACTCAAGAGTAGGGTTAATTAGGTTTCTAAAAAAATCTGTTAAATAAAGTTATTTAATGTACCCTTAAATTTAAAATTCAATTGACTAGTTATCCATTAATTAAATTATAAGAGCATGATTGTTCAATTAAATTCTCAAATGATTGATTATTTCCCAGTTATATCAATTTGATAATTAATAAATCTTTTGAAACTAACCTAATAAGTAAATATAATTTTAAAAAAATTCTAATACTAACTATTAGATTTGAATTTATATTTATGAAATATGTTATAAAGAAATGTAAAACTAAAATTAAAAACATAGCAGAAATGAATCGAGAGGATCAGTCTCAAGCTGATACCTAATCATCTCTACATGGTGATCACCTACATACAAAAAAGTTTAAATTAATAGAAATTTTGATCCACACCCAGGATTGGGGTTCACAATAGCACACATTCTATCCATGTCACATGACCTATACCACAATTCATCATGGGTACAACATACAAGGTCACACAAGGACCTATTCCACACTTATCAGTAAGAGTAAAAAAGTGTTAGAAGGTAAGAGTGGAGTAAATATCTATTATCCTTAAAATTAATATGGTAGAAAGTGTGTTATTTATAGATACATACACACACTACTAAAAATTATGTAAAAATTCAAACAATAGAGAAAATAAGAATGGTAATGGATTTAGAAGGCTTTGTGTGTCTTGAGATGCAGCTCTGGAATCTTCAGATGTAGCTGAGATTAAGTTTGACTTCTCTTCTAAAAGATGAAACAAAAATAGAGTGTCATATTCTAAATTCTAGGAACAAGTATTTTCTTTCCATTATATTCACCTATTTCTTTAATACGATGAAGTAGTTTTTCTATTCTATTCTCATCTCGATTGAGATTGACTTATGAGTTCTTTTTTTTCATCAGTTCAAAATGGGTGCTTGAGATTTGCGGATATTCATCTATATGTCTCTCACACGGGCACACCAAACTTATATTATCTATTTATTCTCTTTTGTAATTTTATTTTTATTCTTGAGGGACAAAAAAGTGCATGTTCTTTCCACATCCATTGGTTCATCATACCTCATACAGTCTGCTAAAAGTGCTATAAATAGTTATCTAAAATTTTTGTTTCATTAAATTACTCAAATATGATCATTAGAAATAATTTTAATAAAAGAAATATTAAACATTCTATCGGTGAATCATCTATCGGTGAGTTAGTCTATCAGTTAGTCATCTTGTCGGTAAGAAACCAGTAGTTGACCCATCTATCGATATATCCTTCAATCGGTGACCCAACACATCGGTATTTCATTTTATCGATATTTCCACATGTCAGTGAATAAATAAATTGGTGACTCATATTAGCTATCGGTGAGTCCTTGCATCGGTTGCACCATGCATCGGTAGGTCAGTTGGACTGACAATAGGTCGATTGCATGAGTAGTTCGTCTTCATTAGTGAGTCATATGAATCGATAGGTCTTTTTTCTATCTATGAGTTATATGCATAGGTACATCATCTGTATTTTAGTGATTCATATGTATCAGTAGGTTTTGTATATTTTTGTGAGTCATACACACCGGTAAGTCATTTATCTGTCGGTGAGACATATGTATTGGTAGGTTGTCAGTGTCGTTGTGTCATATGCATCAGTGAGTCATTTGTTTGTCGATTTCACATTTGTTCTGTCAGTGTCATTGAATCATACTTATATAACATTAGGTGTTCTGTCTATCTTATAGTAAAATAAATTTATAACGTTTAAATACCCCTAATTACATATAAATGATCAGTTATAATATTGGTTAGACTTAAAAAAGGTAATATGTTATATGAATGAAATGATCTGATATAAAAGATAATCTTTGACAAAAATTTTGGTCTGTCATGAGGTATGATATATGTTAATATATGAAATAATTAGTGATAATAAAAACCATTATAGTCAGAGACAGTGGTGAACAATATCTTATGGGCCAAAAAATTTGGCATAATAATACAAAAAAACTGTTATTTTTTCTATGTCCATGTTTCAAAAACATCTGATTGTATCATGACTTTTTCATAAATTTGAATACATTAAATATTAGTATAACATCATTTGAAATTCAATGAATTTCATTTTAACATTAAATTTCTTCAATAACATCTATATTTCTAATCAAAACCTCAATATGATTGCCTTGAATATGTTTGGAAACACTCCCCCCTTAATTTCATAAATAATGAATCACAAGTTTCTAATATCACTAATGAATTTAGTGATTTAAAATACAGAAAAGAATAATTATATTTTCATCATAGTCACTAAGACTCCAATAATTCTTCATTGTTATGATAATAACATCATTATGGACCCAAGGTGAGTCCAAAGAACTTTTCTTTAGGAAATAATATTCTCAATATGATGGATATTCTTAAGGATTGTGAGTCCAATATTATAAATATGATGGTCAATCTCATTTTCACCAAAAACAACATGAATTGATTTCTCTTTTTTTATATTTCCTTGAAAAAAATACAAAACAGAAACACAATCAAATTATTTATCAACCTGGTCCAAACAGTCTCCCAATTTGGATTTTATTATCAACCAAGAATCATAAGTAAATAATATTTTGAACCTCATGAAATGGATTACTTATCAAAAAATCTAATCGTACATGATATAACTATCTATAGAAAATATGAATCATTGACAATAAAATCATGTTGTCCAAAATTAGTGACTCATGAAAAACTTCTCAAATTTTCATTATATATCTTTTCTTCTTGCATTTTCCTATAAAAAATATTTCCTATAACCACTCCAACAAATGGTTAGAATGGTTCACAATTTTACATGATGGATCCATATTTTACCCCCAACCCCCATTTTATATTCTTTCAGAAATATTTTAGCATATAAAAATGAATATATTTATAAATCATTCTCCCCATTAGCATCACTATCCAATGAAAAGTTAAGATACGAGGATGAAACACACACCATATTCTTAATGTTACGGATGTTGGATACCCATGTTTAACCTCAGTTTGTGAAAAGTATCCTTCAATAAGGATTTTTTGGAAAATTTCAGGAAATTGTTTAACTCTATCAATATACACCATCTATAATTCATTATTCATTACATAGAGTTTTATGAAATGACATATGATATCAGTATGTTTTAAATGAGAATTTTGTATCGGATTTATTGTATGTTTGTTTTCACTGTGATTATCACAACCTAATAAGAAGTGTAACCTCACATCAAAAAGTAAATATATCAACTAAGTCCTCATATACATAATTGGAAAATGTTTTTAGTTGTATAAAAATACTTGGATTCAGTGATATTAAGTGTTACCGAGTCAAGCATATTTTTATTGAAACTAAAAAAACATTTTTCTTAAAACAATACTACACAATATTTTGATCTTCTATCATCAACATTTATTTATTAATCAAAATCTAAATACACAAACATTTCAATACATTCAGATCCTTTATACCAAATTCTGATTTTTTTTGCCTTTGATATATATAATAATTCATTTTCTAGCTAATTAGTGTGATTTTATTGAGGAAATCAAAAATTATTCAGATAAGGTAAAAAATATTCATGTTTTGATATAGAGAAAACTAAAAAACCTCCTATCATCTTTCAAAACACTTTTCGATCAACTTCATTACCTTCACCATCTTTAGACAACTTGGTTCCCACTAAAATCGGTGTGGAATATTGTTTCAAATTTTCCATGATGAATCACTTAAAAAACACCTAAGAATACTTTTCTTGAGAAATAAAAATATCTTTCTTCACTTATAATATTTGTAAAAAAATAAAATATTTCTCTTCTCACAACATAGAAATTTAAAAAAAAAATTTCCTTTATTTACAAAATATTTCACAACATAACCGATTACGATGAGGAAAACTTTTGAATTTAATTTATGTAATAATAACTATCAACTCTTCCTTTGTTAAAAATAATCTTCCTTAAGAAAGTATCACATTTTAAATACCATTCACTCAAATATAATTTTATAATATAAATTTCATTAATCAACTTGCACAGATAACATTAAAATATCCCTAAAAAATCCTCATGGTTGATCAATAAAAAATTCAACATCATGATCACCATTCCAAAATGTGGAATTCACATCCCTTAAGAAGTTTCTATAAATTCATAATGTTGAAATAATATGGAATATTCTGATTGAGTGTATCAATTCTACTGAAGTAAAGGTTTCATCAAAATTGATGCCTTCTACATGTGAGTAGACTTTGAACACAAATATTTCTTTATTCTTGGTCATTTAACCATTTTAATTCATCTTGTCCCTAAAATCCCATTTGGTACCAATAAAATTATTATTGTCTTGATTAGGTAAAAGTTACCATGTATAATTATTCTATATATAATAAAACTCATAATTTATTTACTAGACACATTACATATTCTCAAAATACTCATTCACATAATTTGACTCCACATTTATTACCAAGATATATGTGTAATAACTTTTAATGTTATTCTTGTTTTAAATGACTGATGATGATCCCCAATAATGTTGTGATCTTTAAAATACATCCTCATCCTAGAATTAGATTTTCTAGATTCAACCTTGTCACTGGAAATATATGATTTCGATTCTTATTCTTGGGAATTTTTGGACTTTTTTCATCCTTATCAAAATAATTATCATAATTTCTTTCTTCTTGTTTATCTTCCCCATATGCATTAGTTTATTTAACTTTGTTATATTTTTCAAAATAATTCACATCAATAGAGTCAACTAATAAACCTCATTCATTGTTGAAACATCTTAATCCCCTTCCCATGGGAGAATATCCATGAAAACATCTTTCTTCAACTATCTGCTTAAACAATATAAGGTTTCCACCTTTTTTATTTAGAGTGCAATGACTCCAATATACTCTAAAATGTTTCAAACTTGCATTTTTCCTTAATAAATATTATATGGAGAAATATTTGATCATATACTATAGAAACATTAGTTTTGAATATGAACAATAGTGCTCATATATTTAACAAAAATTAATGAGAAAGACCATGTTCACATTACATAGCCTGGACCATTTCCACAAAACATATATTTTTATCCAAAAAACACCATTTTTTGGTAGTGTATGGTGTAATTAAATCATTCCAAACTCCTTGATTCTCAATATATATTTCAAATTATTCATTTATGTATTAATCACCATGGTCATTTCTTAACTTTTTCACTGAATACTAAAATTCCTTCTCATCTTGCCCTTAGAAACATTTAACCATTTTCAGATCAACTGAATTATGTTTTATATACATGACACATGTAATGTGAGTAATCTCATAAATTAAAGTAATGATGTACTTGTATCCATGAGTTTATTGTTTTCTCATATGTCTATATATATCAAAATAAATAAGTTTTCGGGGTCTTTTTGAACAAATTTTATATTTCTTGTGCATAGAGTCAGTAATATTTACTTCCTCACATATTGCACAACCCCAATATAATCTTCTTAACATTTCAAAAATACAAAAAACACTATCTCTCTTTGATAAATTTCTCATATTTCTCTAACACATGTGTCATGGTCATCCATTCCAGAACTAATTTTCATCCACCATTCATATGTAATGAGAGTTTTTTATTTCACTAACATAAGATAAGTTTCCTATGGTATGTTAAACTCTTAGAACAATATTTAGATTCTCCTAACATTTTACAATTAAACCATTTTTTTGAATATAATTTTTTTCCATAATCATAAATTTTTATAACACCTAACATGTATTTTTATCCCATCTATAGACAATTATTTGTTAGACGTCATATTTTTTTTATTGATAATATCATATCCAATACCATTGATTCAGAGGGATTCATCATTGAGAAAAGTAACTATTACTTTTTTGAAGTATTTTAAAATCATTAACAATTTCATGTCTCCTACCATATAAAAATAATACCAACTATCCATGATCTATGTTCGTTTTCCTTTTATTACATTCAGAGTGTTGTTAAATGAAAAATATTTTTCTCTCTCTTTATGTTCCTTTACTTTCAGCTTATGAGAATTGTTAACAAACATATTTTGTGATTCAAAAAAAAAGTAAATGTTTTACAAGATGTATAGGTTATTAAATATTTTAAAAAATAGTTTCTGGTGTTGGAACCTATTTTCTGTTTTTACAATAGCCTTCCCATGTTTATTCCAAGGATGATTATCATATTTATTCGTTTGATGAGATTAAATGCCTCTCATAATTTCCCTTCTATAATCTATAGAATAGTAGTAATATTGATGATTGAACCAACAAATATTTACTATGTTTATAAATCCAAAAAAATACCATATATATCTGTAGAAATATTATTTTCCTTTGAAATATCCATATTAACTAGAGTGGTGAGAATGCATCTCATCGCCATTGTTATCAGACTTTCGTTTACCCCCAGTAATTTGGTATTCAATTGGATTATTTTATTTTGGTTTAATTTCTACTCATAATTTTAAGAACAATATGTAATATAAATATTTTTGAACGTATATTTTTTAGAAACATCTGAATTCGTGAATTTTTCAATCTTGTTTACATACATAACTTTCTCATATTTCATTTTATTAGAAACAATTTCATCTTTCTTCTAAATCAATGAATTTAATTTTTATCCCTTCTTAGGATTATCCTTTTGATATACTTCACCAAATTCAGAGATATAATTTTCAAAACATTAAACACACTATTCACCATCAAAATGTTTTTTTGACAATTCCAACTCATTTTCTTTTTACCTTTAGCTTTACTTCCGGATGTTCATGACGATTACTTTATTTATCTATATTTTTCATCGAATTACCAATCTCTTCCAGTATCTTTTCATTCTCATTATAAAAACATTCTTGATAATTTTTTGAAGAGTCATCACTTTTCAACTTCACGATTTATTTCTATATCCTCCCAATCATTCTCAGATAAGGTTTAAATTCTTTTTTCAGATTAAATTCTTGTTGAGTTTCTTCTTCTTTAGAACAATTTCTTCCAAACTCTTCATTGATACATGTTGAAATTAAAATAATTTCTCAAGAGTTCTCAAATATTTCTTTTGGATTCATTCTCACTATCTCCATCATGATCATATTTATAGAAAAACATCATCTTTTGGATTGGAATTTTTTATATTTTACATTGTAATAAGATTTATCCATATCACCTTATTTTTCCCATTATCTTTTAGTCCTTCTATCATCTTCCTCCCCATCTTCATCTTTATTTCATTGAGGAAAATTGGTCATAATGTTTCCAATGCCTCCACATTCAAAACCTTTCAAGGGATATTTACCTTAATATTTACTTATACCACTCCTCACATTTTTAGAAAACAATGGTAAAAATTCATTATTATTATTATATTATTCATTGTTGGAATTAGATTAATCAGATTATTCTTCGAAAATAATCTTCTTTAATATTTCCTTCTTGATAGCATTGAAAGAAATTTCTCCATCAACTTTTGTTTTTCCATTTAAAAGATTTTCCCGTCTTATCTAATGATTAATAATAGTTATATGAAAATAATCCATAGTTTAAATTTTTTGGATCTTTATCTTCAAGTGAAGAAATTTTAGCATCAATATTTCAGAACGTATTCTCATGATCATTTGAACAACTATAAAATCTTCATAACTTTTCCCCTAGAAATCTAACAGTTCAAAAAAAATCATTCACCTTAGTAAATAAGTCACAAAAATATTCATCTTCACCCATCTTGATATCTTAATAATTCTACCTTTAGATGTGTATCTGTTCCTTTTCACTTTTGTATTGAATTTATATATGTTTTCCAGTTTATCCTATATAAATTTGGTAGTGGAAACACCATTTACTCTTAAAAAACTTTCAGTTAGAGATAAGAGTATATTTATCTAGGCCCTTATATAATTCTCAAGATTCTTCTTGTCAACAGTTGTAAGAGGATCTTTATCATCAATAAGAGGAGATCCACAAGTCGCAGCGTCAAGAAAATCATACCCATTAGACATACTTGGAGGAAACAATCTATCTTTCTGGATATGATAGTTCTTTCCAATAGAGACTATAATCCCCTAACTGTTCATACAATTGATATTCACCATCAAAACTAATATTAAAAACATAAGTAAAGATTAAATGGAATGAACCTTTAGCTATCCTTCCACTTTTATGTTCTCATTCAATATCTTGTATCACTATGACGGGTTGTGGTTGAATAAGAGATATATTTTTCTTTTATGTTTCCCATTTTTAATAGAACCTTCAACCCTTATAAATGATTTGTCACATTTCAAGATAAAAGATCATACATTTATATAAACCAAAGATTTTAAAAGTTTCACTACTCAATGGTAGTAGTTAGATCCTTGGTATGGTTTCGAAACAATACAATACTACCAAATCCAATAGAAAACAATCCTTTTGTGTATAATACATATAGTAGGATATTACCATACACACATGTAGAAATGTGTTAAACACAACAGTTCATGGGAATAAAAGTATAACAAAAATGCAATAAATTTTTTTGTAACAAACATGTTATAGGTCTTCTTGATCAATATCCAAAAATAAAATCTTCAAAACAAATATTCAATTTTTTACCAAGGAGAAATCAAGAACTTCCTTAGACATTGTAATAATACTCAGCATAATTTCCCAATCCAATTACCTAGTACAATTTCTCAATAAAAAAATATAATTATTTAATAATATGGTGTAGTCCATTATAAACTATTTCTACCTCTTTCTGTAAATCCAAAATTTGATTAGATTGTCCAATTCCAGATACTGTAATTATGATCATTTTTCTTCCACTTTATTATTATATCTAGAAAACTTCCTCAATAATTTCTTATCTGGAGACTTCTTATCACTATAATTCTTTAGTGCTCCCCCTTCTCTCTACATCTCAGGAATATTATTCATTTTATAAAAGTAAATTATACTTTCCCTTCTAGGTGAGAAAATAGAGGTTTGGGAAGAATTTATAAAATCATTCCCTCTCAACTAAATATCTTGAAATATTTATTGTCCTTGAATTATGTATGAATAATTGAATTCTTAAATGTTTCTCAACACTTCATGAATCTTATAGAATCATCTAAAAACATTATATTTCTTCCGAATTTCAAAAAAATAGTCACTATTCAAATTCAAAATTTTCAGTTTGAATTGCCCATTACTGTGAAAAAATTTCGTCACTTTGATTTTATAGACCCACATGAAATGACCTCAAGATTTAATACATCTTATTAAATTTCTCCACAAAAATTATAAACACAAATTTGAAAATTTTTATTTCTCCAATATGATGAAGAAAACCGGTTTTTTAATATATGTCTCTATAAAAATGGATAATAACATCTTTATGTAAGCTTCATGTCACATTTTGACAAAACATATAGAAATATAAAAACAAGTTACTTTTTATTTTGAACCTATTTAAAAATAATTATATAATTTATTTTATTTGGATGCTCAAGACATATAAATAAAATTCATATGATAAACAAATCAACAATTCATCTTGATGAAAATAGTTATATATATTGTTGATTTGTCTCTGATTTTATTTTTCTATGAATTCATCGGTCCCAATAACATTCCCCAAAAAACAATTATGACTCCTCTAAGACTCTACAATTGATATAAATAAAATTCCAATTAAATTAATTTGTGTTAGAATCCATTACAATAGAATAGTGGCACACCACGTATGATCGACTAGTTTTAGAAGAATCCAGATCAATAACATCTAATCTAATCTGAATATGATCCACAACACCTCATTCACTGAATATTTTTTTATCATGGATTAATGGTATAACAAAAAGCTAACATCTTCATAACTTCATGTTTTGATAAACCTTCTTAGACAACAAACATTTCTATGTCTGGTGTTCTCACACAGATGGAATGAGACCAAAAAATGTTAGTTTTAACAACATTAATCATTCACAAACTAATGCATGTATTGTGACTTCTTCATAATATTAAATACATTAAATATCAACATAAAATCATATTTTTTTCAAGGTAATGTATTATAACATCCCATTTCTCCAGAAAAATCATTCTTTCTAATCTGAACCTCAATAAGATTCCCTTAAATATGGTTGGAATCACTCCCCCTTTCTTTCATAAATCTACTTCATAGTTTTCTCAGATTACTTGAAATTTTTATGAATTATAAAATAAAAAAGCATCATAATATTTTCCTCACAGTCATTAAAAATCAAAAAAAAAACCTCATTATAATCAAAACATCATTCTAAACCCAAGCTGAGTTTTATAAACCTTTCTTCAAGAAACAATATTCTCAATATAATAGACTTTATTATGAATTGGGTGTCTTATATTCATTATAAAATGATCATTAAATTTTTCACTAGAAATAAAGTGAAGTGAATTCTCATATTATTGATATTTTCATGACAAAAAAATAAAACACCTATATTTTTTATCATTTTGTTTATAAAAAACTTTATATCGAACTACGAATCAGTGATTGATCTCATCCATTCCTCATTATAACCATTCCTCTCAACCATCATCATAAATTATTATAATAAATACAAGAAATTTTTTCTCTTAGATCTATTTGATTTACATCACAAAGATGATTAAGATATGAATAATAAAAACTCTACTATCCTTATGGTGAATAAAAAACGGATAAGAAAATTAAAAGGAATCAATGTCAATACATAATATAAAGAGAAAGAGGCACTTTATATTACCTTTGGATACAGTCACTCAAAGAAAAATTTCGATACTATGAAAATGAAGATGTGTGATTATTTAAATTCTCCAATATTTTTAATTTAATTCAATCAATAAATTTCTACATAGTAGGAATTGGAAACATCATTCGAATAATATATTTTAATTCAAATGAAAAACAGTATAGATTAAATATTATTCCATAGGTTTTTTATTTATTCTCTTTTGATCAAATCAAGTAAAATGACACATGGGGGGATTCTTACAGTATTCATTGGACTTTGGCCCAAATTATCCCTACTGTGAAATATGAAAATGATGTTCAAAATGGGTATTGTTAAAATTGAATTCCTTATTTTTATGAAGTTAATTTTTTTGGTATTACATATAAATATCTCCTTCCTATTGGAACCTTCAATTTCATCTGGATTCCACCATTTTTGTTATAGATCAAATGTAACACCGATTGGGAATCATGAGGCAATCTAGGTATCTCTAACTATGGTGAAATTTTTCAAAATAATTATGGTAAAAAATATAATAATTTCATAGTCTTTGTGGTATCAATAGTTCCCTTAATGTTGAATTTCCTAGAATTATCAATGAAGTATATTTTTCAAAGCAGTGAGGAATTCTAAATTTGTGGCTTAAATGTGACTCTACCACAATTGTTCATACTATTATAAGTGGTATCAATCATTTTTCAGAGATATTTAATTTATTATGGAGAAATTTTATGGATGTCAACTTATCCTTGAGTTATCTTATCAATCTAGTATACATGGAGGAAAATTATCTTTCTTATGGTATTTCAAATAAGGAGATCACTACTCTTAAAGTGATATGGTGTAGTAAGGATCTTAATGTGCTTATTCATTTTCTAAAAAATGAATATTGTAAAAAAATATTCCTTTAGACTTTTTTATCTTATTTTTATTCCATAATTGTGGCATTTATTGTTGAGAAGACCATCATTCTACCAAACCACAAGGGCTTAATAAAATTTCACCAAAAAGGAATCAAGACGTAAAACCCTTGGATGTTTGTTATACATTCAAAAAAGGTCAAATTACCAATAGAAAGTTTATTTGTAAAAGAGACATATAGACAGAAATACTTGAAATGAGTCCGGTTTATGTATGTGATATATTTGAATTTGAGGAAAGGGGGTACATTCTTACACCATAACCTTTAATGATAGTTATAGTAGGTATGGATATTACTAATTTATTATGTATAAGTCTGATAACTTTTTAATTTTTATGGGATGAAAAACATCACGTAGAGAATCATCTTCATAAACAATATAGATTATATTTTATGACCGGTGTGGAGAATATCTAAGACATAAATTCATTTTTCACTTTATGGAGTGTGGGGTAATCAAGCGACTCACTCCTCCTTATAAAACTATATATAATTTAGTGGGAGAAAAGGGAAATCATACCTTTATTGATATGGAAATATTTATTGTGGGTCATGAATCTATGTTAAGATTTTTTTTAGAGGATGTACACTATATAAATCATCTTATGATCTGAAATAAGTACCAACTAAGTCAATAAATGAGTTATGGTTTTGAGAAAAACCCACTCTATCTTATATTTGAGTATGGGCATGTGATGTATTTATTAATTCAATACTGAATTTATAGAGATATTCCAAATTCATGATGTTCATATTAATATGATATCATAAATAAAAAATAGATATTTCATATATAACCCTTTATATAGAAATTTTATTGTGCCCAGATATGGCATATTTAACGTATAGGAAAACATATATAATGGACAGAGTGGGGGTAATATCAACACTGAGGATGTTAAGGATTCAAATATACACAATTTGGTACTATAATAATATCAAATAGATATATTGGGGGATAATGATGTTCCAAATAAATATGGACTAACTATGTCTACTAGAGAGTTTATATAAATAGAGAGAAATTGTTTAATTTTAATATAACTGGTTGATACATTAATATTAGAGATTTATGATCCTTGTACCTACATAGAGGTAGTAGATGTAATGTTTTCGAATAAATAGAAATAATCCATGAATTCTGACATAATATAAATGTACCAAAATCAAGTGTTGATTTTGGTAGACCCTATGGGTGATATGAGACATAGTTCATTCGTATATTTTTTGAAAAAAAAATTATCAATGGATGGTAATGTATATAATTACAAAGAATGACTCGTTGTGATGTGTTTTAGGAAATTTCGAGATATCCACTATGAAAAAACACACTCACCAGTCATGACGAATAAATAAATCTGAATATTATATACATTACCATCCTTCCATGAGTATAAAGTTTGATAAATAGATATCGATACTGATATTCTATATGAGATGTTGGATGAAGACATCTATATGAATCGACTAAAAGGGTTCCCTATGTCAAAAAGTTCCAATAAAGAATTCCAAATGTAGATGTTAATTTTAGGATTGATAAATGTATCATGATCATAGAATATTTGTTATGATGAGTCATTAAGAGAATATGGTTTTTTTAAGAACAAATGTGTGCCATTTTTCTATAATATGGTAAGATGAAATTACTTATATTTACAAGTTTTATATGTTAATTACATATTAAATATAGATAAAAAAGTAAAATTCATACAATTAGTTATGACATGGTTAGTTGAATGGAAATATATCGAAGACAAAAATTATGTAGCCTGTATTCTTGGGATTTTGATCCATTTGGTTAGATCTAATGTTTTTCTTGGGCTATGCAGGAGTGCGTATACTGATAAGGTATTATACAGTTATAAAACAGAACAAATCAATAGGGTATTGATCCCAATTTTATTTGGTATCAATATATATAATAAAACGTGTCCAAAACCCAATTTGGATAAAAAAAGAATTAGTTGAAACCATTATGATTTGGATGTGTGAAATATAATGTTTTCTTTGTTGTTTTTTATGTTTTGTTTCCCTAGAATTTAATAATTGTACATAGATATCATGATAATCTACGATAGATTCATTTTGATATTTCTGAAATATTTTATAAAGTACCTAAATATTACAAAAGATTTGTTCCCAATGTATGGAGGATATGAGAAACCAATAGGGAGTAGATACACATATTATAGTTTCTAGATAAATCATGATTATTTAAAATAATAATAATGTTATTTTTTCTTTAATGATTATGAGGTGAGCTGAAGATTCTCCAAGAAACCCAAGGATCATGATTATGTATAAAAATTTGATTATATTGAAAATTAAGATCCAAAAATGTAGTAATTATTGATACAAATGTTTTTCTATGATATTGTATTTGTACCTAACAGTGTGGACTATATAATAGTTTATTATAACAATATAGATTTTATGGTACTTACTATGTAGCATAGTTAGTACCAAAGAACAATGAATATACTATTTATTTTTAATCTCATGAGGGATGTTGCTCCAAGAGGTGAAGTAATTGATAACATAGTTTCCATTAGGATAACAAAAACAAACCCTTACTAAATACACATCTAAACATCATCATGATTTTCATGTGATAGTTAGAGCAATGATTGTTATTAAGAGTTGTCATTAGGGAATGTGGGAGTGTTGTGAGTGGGTGTCCTAGACCCAGATCTTGTATGTACTTTGACATCCATAACATGTATATGGTTTGTTATATATAAACACACACACACAGATATATATATGTGTGTGTGTGTGTGTGTCTGTGTGTCTGTGTGTGTGTGTGGGTGAGTGAGTGAGTGTGTGTTTTATATTAAGATTATAGATACATTACATAGGTGTGTAATGTATCATTTTTAATGTCTCCAGATTACATGTTGTCTCAAAAAGATATATCAGTACCCAACTATAATGATATGTAGGAGATACTAAGACCTTGATTCTAATCAAAATTCCTATGATCTAGATAAATAATAATAATGTGACACATATTATGAATAAATATTAGGATAAGTAGTTTGAAAAGTATTTTGAAATCATCTCATGTTGTTCACACATTGTGATCTTGAGTGTATCATATAATTACAAATTACACTTCAATAGGAAAATGAAATGTTAAATGTGTTATTTATTGTTTATATATTTTTCATGTGTATTAATCTTAAAAAATGAGATAATTATACATATTAACCATTTTAATGAATACTAATATTTGTGTATTCAGTTTAATTATTCAAATCGATAACTTTCCCCTAAAAAATGTAGCATTGTGGTGACGATGGGGTAGTCTAATGAAGAGGTTGCAGACTTAGCTGTCATACTATTACTTTGTTAATTTTTTTGTTAAATATCAAACCAAAATTATGGATTATAAATGAGTTAATATTTTTTATGTTAGATAAATTATATTTTCTCAATAAATCAATCTTAGTTATTAACAATTTTGTAGAAAATTGGATAGAAAAAAATCAAGAAGGCAGTAATGGACAAGATTTGATCCTCAAACACACCCTCTGTTATTTTCTATATGATTTCTAAAATTATATTTATCAATTAAAAATAAAATTACTCCAATTTAACACATAAATATTTTATAAGAAATATTGAGAACTAAAATATGGGTGTTGATCCACCTGCCAAAGAGAAATCATTACTCAAAGTCCTATGATCAACCAAAACAGATCAAACTCACTATGCCCAAAGTGGAGCCATCACCTAATAAAATTGAAACAATGAGAATGACCATTATAATTTAAAAATCTTATAAACATTAAATATCAAAATAGAAGAAACTAAATTCATAAATTAAAATAAACATTCTTCAATCATGAAAATATTTTTCCTGATAAATATAATAAGAATACAATGAATTACCAAACTAAAAAGAAAAAAAATCCTTGGATCTCCACAGCCCACAACTAAATAAGGTTTAGAGATTCAAAGATTAAATTATTCCTAGGTGGAAGTTGGTTTCGGAATCATATCTTCCATTACATAGTCACCTCCATCAATCTAACTTTCTAGGGATTATTCAGGAGATGGAAATATAAACATAATCAAGGATGAATTTTTTTTTCAAGTTTCCATCAAATTCATGTAATCCAGACTTTCAACATCATCCTATAATAATATACCTCTAATAGCTTCTAGATATTGTTTCTAAATTATATCCTTTATATACCATACAATTTGTAGATCATTTTGACACATGGTTCAAAATATATTAATTGATGACTGAAGATAATGTTTTTTGGATGATGTGACCCATCATTGTTTTCTATCTAACTCACTCATGGGATGTATTAATGATATAATTTTCCCTTTATATTTAAAATGCCTCTGAATATTTGAGTTTTATTTAATATCCTTATGTAATAATCAAATTTTGATGTTTGTATCTCTGGTTATGTCAAATTGAGTTATCAGCCTAAATGTTTTTTTCATAATGAATTATTTATTTAGGCCTCAAGAAGGGCGAATGAACACTTTTCCAATTAGAAAAATATTATATCATCAAATCAAAAATAATTACATGATTTTTAATAATAATGAAAATGATATTCCCAAAATATAGAAGTTATTGAAAATAGTTAAAATTCTAGAATTGTTTTCAATTTTAATCCAAAAAAGTCCATAAAATCCATAAACCATGATATTTAGATCAAATTGATAAAATAGTGGGGTTTAAATAATTTAAATGAATTAGAATAATAGTGTTAATATTATCCCCATAAATACCCACCCACATAACACTTTGACTGCTGGATAAGTGATCATGAAAATCCAATCACGGAAAATTCAAAACACAAACCAATGAAATTCACCAATTTATCACCATGAAACGAAAGATATTTTGTCTCGTAAAAAATGGTGTTTGGAATTCATATTATTCAATAAATTTCCAGTTTTGTTATACTCACAGGTAAAAAAACACTTACATCACATAAATTGTTTCACCACAAATAAATAGGTATTTTCAACAATTCTTTTGTAATCCAAACTCATGAAAGAACCACCATAGCCTTGATAAATTTCTACATCTACACTCGATATAATATAAAAATTTGTGATTATCATGGGGAATATTAAAATTTGTTTTATTTCTTTTGGTCGGTGGGTCTTGAATGTAAAAAACATTGAGGCCGAATAAGGTGGGATTGTCTCTTTTCAAAGAAAAAATACATGATTATAATTTTCACTCAAGTATGGTCCGCTCTTTACCTCACTTTGATGAAAATAAGATCTAAGAATATTTGAGGCTATCTTTTCCAACCCACACAATCAATATTTTACACAAAAATGACATTTTTCTTCACCCTCATTTTTTCTTGAAAGCTTTACATTAGAAAATAAATCTTCCATTGATAGCTCTAGATAGACACATCTCCAATACATTGAGATCTTTGGATGGGAATATCTCATAGGAAAGTATTTCCTAGTTGCAAAAAAATTGTCCTTAAAATTTAAATCTCCACCCAAATAACCCCAATTAAGGTCAAACACAACAATTAATCCTTCCAAACACTTTATTTCATGTATATCATGCATTTTCAATTCTATATAACGTTGTAAAGGGAAAAATGGATTCTAATGTGGCTAAACATATATGTTGTACATGGTCACTAAAGGATTACACTGATCAAATGTACATGGTGGGACAATATAAAAATGATAATCATGAAAGGGGGGTTTTTAATTCCATATAAATTACTTAATCATTTAAATCTCAAGTACCTCATAGTTCATGTTTTTAACGAAATAAATCATGATCTGGTTAAAACAAGCATGGATTGGTTCCCTCAATAAATGTGGTGAATCTGAAGATTATGTAATAATTGGTTTCTAATACACAAATAAATGGAATTTCAAATATAAATAATATGAGATGTGGAATTATATTAAAAAATAAGAGGCCTTTTTAATGAAATTTTAAAAAATATTGAACTTAAAAAAATCATTTTCACCATTCATATATGTTCCGTTTCAAGGGGTCAATTGGTTTATTCATTGCCAAGAGATTAAAATGTTAAAATTATAATCATTTGAGATCATAATTGTTTGTAACACCAAATTTGAAATAAAAGAAATAAAATCATAAAAATAATAAAATAGAAGAAACTCACAAGAAATTCGAAGAAAAAAAAGGAAAAAAAATTGAAAGGAAATCACACCAAGCCTAATCTACCTAGAATATTCCTCCCCCTATACTTATTTTTGGAATGTACTCATTGCGCATAGAAGTTTAAATTGTGATGTTAAATTCATGAACAAATGACATGACAAAAAAGTGGAGAGGAAAGAAGAAACAATGTTTTTATTAACCTGTAATAGCCATTATATATCCTCATAGATGCTAGAACATGAAAAACTAAAAATATAAAGAATAAAAAATTTATTGAAAGAAATAAAAGAAAAAATAAATAAAGAGAAGGATAAAGAGACTTGCTATGAAACCCAAAAGTTGGGGATATGATTTCACTACACCTAGTCAGGCAGTTCAAGCTAATCATACACAATCTATAGGTGGGTGTAGTTTATTCCTCATGAATCGAAAAAAATGAAATTTGTACAATCATATTTAGATTTGAAAACATAAAAAAGACCCCAAACATAAATTTCTTCTTTTCACCTCCATGAAAATATAAATCCAATATTACAGTGGAAGAGGGAAAAATGTAGAACTATCTTACCAAGACTTTATTATTACCGAAAAACTCCAATGTTATATGATTTGTAATTCTAGGACAAGGTTCGTCGTTAATTTCACATTCAAAAATTGTTTCTTAATTTAATATAAACACGGTACCTACATCATCATCTGAACCAGTGTACTCTTACAATGGAGACACCATTATTTATTCATTTTAAACCATAAGATCCACCTTATCTATGAATTTAATTCACTAAAAAATAGTAGGCACTAAAAATGAATAGGGGAAAAAGTAAACAATTTGTTATAAATATAGTAAGCTAAAAATGGACCAAAATTTAAGAAATCCCCCTATGTTATTTTTGGTTATAGATTTTTTTTAGGATGTAAAATAGGTGTACTGAATGTGGGAATCATATCGGGTTCCTCTATATGCCTGTGACAATTAAAGGCCCCAAGTTTGTCTTACTCTATGAGAAAGGATTCATACAGAGGTTTTGAATCTTCAATTTCTGAAAGTGTGGATTCAAATAAAATTTAATTTTCAATACATTCATCATAATATATTTACAAAGAGTTTCTATTTTCGAAATACACATTAATCGGGGAATCATTGATAATTTCCACCATTACATTTGATAATGGTAATTTTAAATCATATTGTAACTCACCCACAAAGGTTTCATCAATGTAAAATGTTGTTGGGAAACGATTTTCCATTTCATTAGCATCTTTTTGATCTATTTTTTTAATTATTTTAAAACATTGGAAATAATTTCAATTTGTTTACTTACTTCTTGAATCATACTTCATTTTGTTAAGGAACGAAATTCTCTTATTCAATAATGAAATTATTTTCTTCAAGAATTAATTAAATTTCATTGAATATATATAATAAAAACTATTCATTATATGTCTTCTAAAATGGTTGATAATCAGTCCAAGAATATGAGTAATCACTTTGAAATTAAATTTTTTAAAACTATAAATTAGTTGTCAAAATCCTAGAAATTCAGAAAAAAATTTAAAAACATTGTAAACTGATTTAAAAATTGTTCTATGTTGATGCTGAGATTTTTATTACCTTTACCCTAGTCAATAATTTTCTCCTTAAAAATGAAGCTTTATGGTTACCATGAGGATTCTCATGAGAAGGTTTCAGACTAGTTTTTCAAACTATCAATTTTTTAATTTGTTTTTTTAACATTGATAACTAAAATTGTAAGTTTGAAATGAGATAGAAAATGTTAAATTAAAGGAAATATCATTTCACCATGAAATATAATTCAGTGATTAGAAATTCTAAGCAAACCAAAATGAAAGCAACACTAATGAAGGTTTTGATGGACAAACATTGATCCTAAAACACTCTCGTCGTCAATATCTAAATGAATTTTAAAATTATATTTATCAATTATAACTCAAATAACTCCATTTAAACATATAAAGTTATAATAAATCATATAAAGACCTCAAATATTTGCATTGACCCTCTTTTCATACTAATCTGATTACCCGGCGACCTCTTACAAACCAAAACAGATTAAACTAATTGTGCTCAAAGGTAAGACCTTGGAAAAAAATTTAAACAATGGGAATAACCACATTAATTTAAAAAATTGATAAAAAATAGGAAACTATATTTATGTATTAAAATATATCTTCATTAGTTATGAAAATAATTTCAATAAAAATATAATAATAATATAATGAAGTACCAATCTAGAAATGGTTGAATCCTCAGATCATTGACGTCCAAAACCACTTGGACTTTAAACGTTCATTAATTAATTATTCATAATTGGAATTTATTTTCAATATAATATATTATCTATCACAACACACTCACTCAATCAATCCTTCCATGGAATGATGAAAATATATAAATATAAGGAGAATGATGGATGGAAATATGAAGTCCAGTTTATATCAACCCAAACATACCATGACTTTCTCCAGCATCGTGGAAGAATATCCATTGAAATTTTTCTATATATTTTTAATAAATTATATCCTATAACCACCCTATAATTTCAAATGAATTTAACATGTGGTTTGCAGGATACGAATTAAGGTCTAAATATATCATTTTATTGATGAAGAAATCATTCAAATTTCACCCCTTGACTCACTCATGGACTATATAAATGAAGTATTTTTATTGTTAAATTTATAAATAATGTTCTCAATTGAGTGAAATTTCATATCCATGAAGAATCATCTAATTTATATTATTGTATCCTGACTTATGGATCATTGAATGAGGTGGGGTCCATCATGTCGTCTTGAAAATATTCCCAAAATGAATGATTTATTTTGGCCTCTCTAATAAAGAATTAACACTCTTTCCATTTGAAAAAAAATTATCACGTGAATTTAGGAATGTTGAAAAAAATCATTACATGCTTTGGATTAATAATGAAAAATGATATCCCCAAAAACAAAAGTGACTAAAAATAAATAAAATTCATGAGTTGTTCAATTTTCAAATTTTTGTACAAAACATCCTAAAAAACCAAAAATCCTGATATTTAGATCAATTTTTTATATATTTATGTTTAAATCATATAAATTAACATGAAAAGTAGTGTACTTATTAGATATATCACATAATTGGATCCCAAATGAAGTCCATGATATTTATATTATGGTGAGGTGGATCTTGTTAAGAGCATCATTTCTTATATGACTTTGATCAAATGAACATAGCATGTTTTTTTAACTCATGAAAGGATTATATTTGTCAAAATAGTATTTACATGATATTAGTGCCTTAATAAAATCCATGATTGTAGTATAATAATTTAATTCCATATAGTTTGGAAAATAATGGATAAATTAGGTAAGGGAGGTGAGACAATATGGGAATATTGGTTTATGAGACAAAATATATCAATATGAATAGTGTATATTTTTTTCATAAGAGAGGTTTTTGTAGTTATGTCTAAAGTTGAACCTTTAGGAGACATGATATTTTTTAGACATTTCTTCATGTTAATTAATGGTACTCACTTCTATCTATTCAAGGACCTAGAAGATCACAAATAAATCACGTTCAAATTCATTTCCAATTTCAGTGAATTGGTTTTTATTATATAGTGGGACCCATACCATCGGATGAGATATGTCCGAAATTAATACTTTTTAATATTTAAAAAATTACCTACCATTGAATTTTATAATAATTTGAAAGGAATTCATTTTTTAGTATATTCAATAGTTTTTAAGTGTACATGAGAAATAATATTCAGAAATGAATATTTTATTCAATTCTCATTAAATATTATTAGAAATATGGGTTATGGTAATGGATTTTATTTTATAACACAAAATAGTCTATATTATAAATAATGTTCTATAATATTTATGAAATTTTTCACTTATTAAATACATCATATTTGTTTAATTTGGTATATTTTTTGAGGTTTTATTTTTTAATGGAACATGGTGAACGTTTAAAAAATAAATCCTCTCTATATATTAAAAGTAAATTTAAATTTTAATATAATTTCATTTACTCAAATTATCCATCCTTTTAAGACATCTATCATATTTTAGGGATGAAATATGAAGATTATATCAACTCAATTTGAGTTATCCCTTCCAAATTGATGTAATGATGATCTTATAATAGAGGTGGCATGAAAGAGTTCCTTATTTCTCCATGGTATCACCCACAGTTTGGTGATTGATGATTGAAATACATGTTGTAGATGTGTGGATGATATAGATTTATTCAACATTGGTCCCTTATACATACGATATTAAAAACTGAGTGAAACATGAAAGTGTCAGTATATCTCACACGGTAAATTTTCAATTTTATTTTCATTTTTCATTCCTTACACACAAAATACTCATGTTATTATTGGCTTTGGGTTATTAATAGAGAAAAACTCATGAAATCATTCCGATGATAGAATTTGAAAATCAAATTGTTTTATGCCTCCACAGTGTTCCAAGTCCATGTAGTTAGATCCAGAGGACACATTGAGAAATTAATAATTTCTAAACGATCTTTGTGATTCGACATTGGGTGATTTACACCATCCTAAATAATTTTTTATGAATAGATTAGATATTTATGTATCCTAATTAATGATAAAAGTGTTGATTTATTATTTTAATACTTTTTTCAAAGGCTATTATAAGAGTTTGTTAGATTGGGGAAAATATTTAGAAGGATTATGTCAGATGTAATTTTCATAATAGTGAATCTTCTGATATTAATACTAGGTTAAATACATGGTTTAATAGAAACCAAACCATCATAGAATCCTGAAAATAAAACACATTCATTTTTTCAAATTTTCAAATAATCTTTTTTAAATTACACTATTTAAATTATATAATTATTTTTTTCTCATATTGATATCAATTATTTCATAATAAATAATTTTTTTAATATTTATTATATTTAATATAACATTTAATATATTTAAAATTGAAAATTATTTTTAATGAATAAAAAATATTAATTAATCCCTCCCTGACACATGAATTAATCTTTTTTCCTTAAGGACATTAACATGATAAGATTATTCACATAGAATCTACTTCTTCCTTTCTTAAATACATTTTCAATTATTGTTACCTATTTAAGATTTAATTAAATCTCCATATTATCCTGAAACCACCATTTTGATTCCCTTTTATTTTGGTTTTATATTTTACAATTGAATTCAAAAAAAAATTGATCTCTCATTAAGCAATTTGTTTCGAAAATTATTTTTCATGTTAACCTTTTTTATTGTTCAGCTTCCCTACTCTCCATACAAATAAAAATGACCATATTAACTTATTTGTTAAATAAATTCATTTTCATAAAAAAAATTGTAAGTAAATTATTTTAAATTATCTATAAATAAATATTTTTAAATTGTAGGTATCCCCAGGGATTATTTGTGACAACCGAATTATAGAAGAAATATTTTGAATATCTACTCATTGATTTTTATTTACAATTATAATGTAATTTTTGAAAGACAAAAAACTATTCTTAATAAATTTTTTGAAACATCAATTTGAAACACAAACACGAAAAATAATCTAGTTAAATAAATTTATGTAATTTTTTATTTTGTGGTAAAACAACAAATAGTTATTTTTTCGTAAGTGTTTAAATTAATATCATATTTCATGATCATTTTTATTATGAAAAATTTACAATCCACATATGTTTATTTTCATATTATGTTCGTAATATATTTATTAAAGTAATGAATATATATTCCCAATCAAATCATTATTCTTAAATAATTAAACAAAAATTTTGTATTGGAGTGAAAAATACATTTCAAAAACAATTAATAAATATAAATAAATAAATAAACTCAAAAAATTAAGATAGTTTTAATGTATCTAATAAAATAATATTCATTAAAAAAATTACATAAAAAGTGAATGTAAGGGTAAATGAATAACTACTATGATGAGGATGCACAAGATTATTATAATTCTATGTTGTCCTGAGGTAGTCCACCTACTACCATCTTTGAAAAAATAAAAAATTAAAGAAAATTACAATTACAATTATATTTAATGAAATGTCAAATGATAAATAAGGATAGAAAATATTATTTTTTCATCCTTAATAGGAATGTTCTTATACTTTAAATATACTAGTAATTTATTGATCAATGATAATTAAAATGTTGATCGGTTTTATGAGATTTGATCCATAATGTGTTATTTTTTCTAGAGTATTTGGGTGTTAACTGAGAAAGGAAACCCCCCAAATGATGAAATGAATCACAAAACATAAGAATGTATATAGAAATATTAAGCTATAGAGAACGTAAAGGGATGAATTTATCATCCCTATTATCCTAATTAGTGTCCTCCTTTAGTAAATTTTTTTCATTGATATTCTTGTGACAACACATCACAACATTCCCCTCGTGATCTTATTATTTCATTTTCACCTTTTTGGTGGTCTATTAATCAATATTCGACAAAATATTATCCTCAATGTGTGTTTCTGTTAATCTTATACATCAAATTATATAAAAATAGTTGGTGATGATTATACAAATGAAAAAATTATTAATTATTTATAATATTTAAAAATGTGAAATTGAAAACATTTGATTCAAAAGATAAGTTCAATCCACTAATTTGGTTAGCTAGATAGAATGATTCTTCTTGGGAATATATAGGGTGAAAAGTTAATATGTGTGTGAGATAATGATATTCCAATGAAAATCACATATCAATTTTTTCTTAATCAGAGGTAGGATAAAATAAATCATTTGGTGACTTTAATACATTTGTATGAAACAATGAAAAATAAATAAAGAATTTATTAAGATCCATTTCTAAGGGTAATTTAACTTTCCACTCAATGAATTCATTGAGATACATGACAATATTTTTAAATAACTCCTATATATAATTGGATAATTATACCCCTAAATTCCACTAAGCTATTAAATTCACTATTTCACTAATGTAAGGGTTAAGATAAATATAAATTCCATTTTTGATATATTATTTAATTTTTCTCAATGGAAATAAATATCTACAGAGTAGAATAAAAATGATTGAAAAACTATTATCCCTTACATGAATTTAAAATTTATTCAATGACTACTACTAGAATTAAATAAATAAACATTAAATCCATGGAATGGATCTAGGTAGTTGAGTATGTTGGTCTCTCATTGAGAGATTTACCAATTACTCATTGTCATATTTTTGTTTATATTTATTTTTTATTTTTAGTTATTTTGAATATATATGTATCATATAGCAAAAATGTTACAAAATTAATGATAGAAAACTACATATTGGCTAGAAGGATATAGTGTGGATCATAGGATCAGTTTATGGTTTACAACATCATTTTTAATTTATTTTAACATTCATTTTATAAAACCTGGAATATCATTCATGAATAACCATGATCTAAATAGATTTTGAAATCCTATAAACTATAATAGTTCTCTAAGGTATATTTAGCCCCACCACCTCTATAATGTTAAGATATAAATGTACTACAACCATCAAAATTTGAAAACTGTCATCCCAAACACAAAAGTCATTATTCTTTCATAGGCCCCCACATTACATCATATATAATTCTATGTAATATAAGGGTGGGTTGATTATTTGGTAGAGTTTTATGTGAAACAGTGTTAGTGCATTGGGATTATCACAACCCCAAACTACAAAAAAAATTAATTATCCATTATAAATGAATGAAAAAAATATAGAATTAAGGATTGGAACTCTTGAATACCATGAACCACTCCTAGGGACTATAACCTTGACTATGTTACTAAATATACTAGAAATTTAATGGATAATAGGGATGAAAAAATGAATAGGTGAATTTACGTGGCTCACCAACGCCATTATTTGGGACGTTCAGGGTTCGAATACTAAGAGTATGCTTTTGGGGAGATATTCTCCTCTAGGATCCACCCGCCTTTCAAGGTTTCCTAGTTTCATTAGAGTGGGAAAAATGAGGTGTGGCCCAATTGCTGACAGATTTCTGTGACGAACCATCACAGTTGGGTCATTACCCTCTGAGACGCTCTACCATCTTGGCTAGCTATGACTCCATCCCCGACTAGGGTGCTACCTCATTGAGGTGACCTCTTCGTGGGGGAGGTAAATTATCTTGTGTGGAGGGTTTGAAAATTCCACACATGGACATTACCTTTTAGAATAATAAAGAAAATGAAGAAAAAATAACTTATGAAAATGTCAAAAAAATTATAGAAAATGTTACACTAATTTATAGTGTGTTTGGAGGTCATGTATAATAAAACCCATTAATAGTGGGAATTATGATTTCTATATTTGAAATTTTTAACCTTTAACACTAAAGATATGATGTCCATATGTACATGGATGAGAAAAATATTCTTCTATGTATAGGCCTATGTAATTCTTCCTTGTTTTGTAATTATCTTAAAAGAACCCATTATCCTTGTTACTTTCTTGAGATTGGTTTAGATCATGTAGAATTATTTCAAGGGAATTTCCAAATTTTTAAAAATTGAATGAATTGGAATATTAATTAACATATGACATTTCATGCATGGCTTCCATATGAATATGTGATTTGTTCAATATCCATGATGAAATTTGAAAATGTTATATTCCCACTATTGAATATATAAATACTTATGAGTTTTGAAAAAGAATTATTTATCTTAGTGATTAAATATATGTTAAAGGGGTAATAAATAATTCATTATGTTCCAATAATAAATTGGTCATTAAAAAATAATTTCATTGTATCTCGATAGTCCTCTGAAGGATGGAAATTTAGCAATTAAAGAACCTTTGTGGAATGTTTTAGGCCTAAATACTATGTTTTGTAGATGATATGGGTTCTCTTTGATCATGGGATTATTTTTATGTTTTATCTCAATTATAATTTAATTTACCATACTGCATTTGGTGAACTTCATTGTATTGAGTAATTGTTATAGAATATGTCAGTTGCAGGTGTATCTTGAGATACGATCATGGGGTAGCATTAACATGTGGGTGCTTTATCATGGCCTGCAACATGACTATGTAAGAATAAGTATGATATGGGAGGGGATTATATGAGATTTCATTTTCACATTGAGAATTCCTCATGGTTTTCCATGTGGTTACACCCATGGGATTATTTTAATTATATCATCCAACAATCCTATTGAATACATACATGTTTTTGTTTATTAAGCATAAATCCTATTAAATTATGAATTATAACCATCCATTATAAATTCATATTTTTACCATTATAAATCTAATCTCAATAATTTTTCTATAAATATAAAACATTATTTTTTCTCATATTCAATATAAATTTTTCCTTTTTAGAATTTAAATATACATAAAAACATATAGAAATATTGGTAAATCAAATGAAGTGAGATAAGTTCATATATATAATTTTTTTACTTAATTTATAATTAAAATATCATTATTCTCAAAATATATGACATCATTAATTTTCTTTAGAAACATGATGTCATAATTGTTTTTATGATTACTTACAATGTATGAGACACATATGGTAACAAAAAAAGGATATATATGTTCTTGAATGTGATAATAGAATATCCCTTTGAGGAATAAGTTTTATAAACACGTTTATTAGGGAAATAAATTATATATAATTAAGGATTAGATATTTCATAGTATTTGGAAGTTTTATAATAGATTAAAAGTTTAAAAATATAGGTTTTTCAAATGAGGATTATTTTTTTATATAATATTTTTTTGAAACCCTATGTACATAATTGTATCCCCTGTCATAGTAGTTTTAATGGACATAAAAAATGATTCTGGAATACGATTTCATGATTATTTGTACATAAAATTATGTAGTTTCACATAATTAATAAGTATTTATTATAAATTAATTATTGATATAATTCATCTTAATGAAAAATAATGGAATGAAAAATGTCACAGCACCATGTTTTTTACTATAGAATTTATTTTTGAATGTTAAAATGTTTTAGTGATGTGTATGAAAATGATTTAAGAGGTATCACACATCTCAAATTCCTTCTATATATAATTTAAATCAGTTAAAAAATCTCATGAATGTTTTTAAACATGTTTTGAAAGATATTATGAAATTTTTTTAGGGGTAAAATGTTATATTTTATGGTGGAATGAAATTTTAAAAATAGTTTTTGTTTTATCAATGTTTATGAGATATTGTATTTATGGATTACTATTTAAGAAGATATTTAGTTTCCATTATGAAAACATACATTTATATGAAAATTGGATTGATCATTTTGAAAAATAATAAATTATTGATTCCATCACTATCAAAAACATCTAGAGTTTTGTGAAACGTTTTTCTACAAATGGACAAAATGACTCTAGGCCATTATTAGTGTGAGGAAAAAACATCCAATTTGTAATTAGATTCACAAAAACCATAATTAAATTTAATCGATTTATTTCATTGATTACATATAACAAAAAGCCTTTGTCCAATTTGGTGAAAAAAGATTAGTTTCATAAAAACTAGAAATTTATTCTTACTAATATTTTTAAATTTAATTTACAAAAATAGTGGGTGGATATTGCGTTACATGTATTATTCTTTATTTCTATAGTTTTTTGGAGATTGTTCCTAACAATAAAATCAAATTCTGATTTCATAGTAATATGATTCATGCAACTACATTATTTTTTTGTGACTATGTTTCATTATATTTCACATTAGTCATGTTGTTTACATATATTTATTTTACATTTTTTTATATTAGCAATATAGAATTAACATTACTTATAATGATATTTTATGGAATAAAATAATAAATCTTTTATAAAATGGATTGTATTTTTCTTAATATATTTTTTTTGTTTGGATTTCATCATAAAATAAGATATTTAATAATAATAGACATATAATATAAATGAGTAATTGGAAGTTATAATAATGTTTTGTGTGCATAATGTAATGGGATTACATTCAAACCTTTTATATAGAAAAATATTATTTTTTTTGGATTTATTTTTATTGCTATATTCATTTAGGTATTTTGATATATATCTTATATACATGGTATTTAATAATACATTACATACTTTTATATAAAATATTTTTTGTAATTGAATAATTATAATTTGAAGTATTCATCAATCCAGTTATATGATATTACAATTTATCATATTTCCACTTCATTCATTATCATGTTATTTCTTATATTTTGATTAATGAACATGAAAAATCCCATTTTAATATGTGTATAACATATTGATTGAATCAGTATTACATCATAATTGATCCAAAAATGATACAACTATAAACTCATGTACCTATCAACTGATGATATTATTTGGAAAAACAACAAGGCCTTAGGAACCCTTTTGGATCAATTTTAATTTCCATAAATGTTGAGGTATAATGGAAATTTTTTGGGAAGTGATTTTCCCGATTTTTATTTTTTAATTGAGTTAATGATTAGTAATTTTAATAATTTTTCTTAATATATATATATATATATATATATATATTAGATTATAAATATTATAAACCAATTTATTATAAGGTTCCAAACATAAGTGTATTGAAATTTATGACAAAACATGTATACTTACGATAAAATAATATATAAACTCAACCATGTAGAAATAAAAAATGATACAAATAGATTATGGTTATGTGGTGAATAATGTAATTATATCATACTTGAAGATGTTTTAAAACTCCGAAAATCAATTCATGGTGAATAAATATCATCTAGTTAGTTCAAATATTCCTTTCACTTCCTCTATCACTTTTTATTCAAATATTTTATAGCTATTGGTTTTTATGAATAATGTAATATGTTTTCAATATTTTTTTCATCTTTCATTGGTCAGGGATTTCAATAGAAATTACCAGAATCACTAATTAATCATTTTTACATTAAATCAAATAAAAATCCCGTGTTTTATAATTGGACTCATATTTGATGGCCAATTACAATTATTCTTAAAAAAAATTTGTTAATTTATACTATTGTGGGTGAAGAAGATAAAGGATGATTTATTGGAGTTTGATATTGTTTTTTGGTTTTTTTGCATTCACTAATAATGGATTCAATTCAGTAGTAATTTATATCATAGTTCTTATTTTAACATTTTAGCTCACCTCTTTCAATCATATGTATTGAAGGTAATAATATATTCTATTGTTCCTCTAATAAATGTGGACGTGGATACCATTAAATTTTTATTTACAACAATTTATCTTGTTTTCATGAAAATTAATCTAATGGGGATGATTTATCAGATGATTTGGAAAAAATAGGAAATATTGATTCTTCAAGATGACTGATTATGAAGATACACTTTAATTTTTCTTGAAGTACGTGAGCAGACAGAAAATAGCTTTTCAATTTTGTCAAATCGGTTTCATTTGGTGTGAATATAATTCTCAATATTATAGTATTATTTTGGATTAGGAGGTTAGGTCTTCATATCATGAAAAATATTCTATGGATTTTTATTAGTTTCATTGTCTTCCTATTATTTGAAATAAAGGGAATCTTCCCATCATTTGTTTTGGATTTTGGTGGTTCCTTCATTTTTATCAAGTATAAAGTTAAGTTTTTTGTTTGGGAAGGTGTGGTGTTTTCATTTACATTAGAAGTAACACCTAATGTTTTAATCCAAGTTGGGCCTAAATATATGAGGGTAGGGGTGATTGTTTCTTATTTATTAATTCTTTGAATAAATATTCTCACGTAGTGAACATTGATGGTATGGGAATTGAAATCACATGTATTCATTTTGGAAATAATATCTATATTTTGAAATATCTCTTTAGTAAAAGACTCACATTATTATTTTTTCCTATAATCATGAAAAATCAATTAAATATATGATATAACTTTGGTTTTTTGTTTTTATCCATTTTATATAGTATAATTGTTTTATAAAAAATGATAAATGGATTTTTTATGATATACAGATTATATAATGATTCAAAATAATCCACTGTCCATTTGAATTATGATATTATGATTATTTATGGTTTCATGAAAAACTAGCAACCTGACTAATTAAAAACTATTATAGTAGTGCCAAATTTCTTCATCAAAAGATGTCTCAAGATACTGATTTTGTCAAAATATTTATACTAAATGACTACCAATTCCATTACAACTAAACATGAGGAACAAAGAATCAAATAGTTTGAGTTTTTAATGATATATACAAATAGAAAATAAAATCAGGGATAGAAGAAAAAATCATGATAAAAGTTATATACGGATTTTGTGACTATAAGTAGTCTATTGAATCCATCAACATCTTGTTGAAAATAGTTTTTTCTAATTCTTATTTGTCATATTTTTCTTAGAGAATACGAATCTGATAATTTCATATTAATTTGAATTATTTTATTATAAATTTTTTATATCAACAATGTAGTTATTAAGGACAATTTACCTAGATTCATGTTTTGGAGAAACAATATAAAGATTCCTATTATAGAATATGGGGAAATTTATTGACCGGGCTTATCAAGGGATTCATTTTGATTCGAAGACATATATGAGATTCAAGATTATTGAAGGTGAATACATATCAATAGGTCTAAAATTTATTCTACCATAATATTTTTATATGACTCCCCATATGATTTGGGTAAAAGTATATATTTAATAATATTTTTTAAGGGTACATGAATGGTAATTCAATACTATATGATTTTTTAATATCCACTATGCTATTTCATTTATTGTTATTTAAAAAAATTATAATTTTTTATATTACCACTTTGTAATTATGTTCCTTAGTGGTTATCAATTATATATAGTTTTCATACTATTATTAATTACATTGATTTTATATCTAATTTTTGTGGGTTTATATGTAGTTTTAAATTATAATATTTCAACACTTGAGGAGGTAAAACATTTATTTTTCATTCAAAATATATGTTTTCCATCCATATCCTTGGACAATAACTTGTAACAAAAATAGTGTCTACACCTAAGACTAATCCTGAACTAATTATTTTATTTCCATTATATTATCATATTTTCAAGATTATTATTTTAAATATAATAAAATATAATAAAAATAATATCTTTTTCTGGTTAAATAAATTAATTGAAAATCAATAAAAAAAATTTATCCTAGTATAGCACCTATTTTTGATTGAAATTATTTTGAGTATTCACATGATCAAGTGGAATCATTTGTTGTTAACTCTAGAGTTTAAATTTTTCAAATGATTTATAATAATTAAAAAATTCTTAATAAATAAGTCTGTAATCATCCAAAATAATAGAAGAATTAATTTTACATACATATTTTAGATATAAATACATTGTTATATTCTATTAATAGAATAATATATCTTAACATTCATTTATCTCAAACTACCAGTGGTATATGAAAAAATATAGAAGTTAAACATTTTTAACCACCAAAATTTTTTATAACTAATATAGTGATTATTAAATAAGACTATCAATAATTTAATTTTATTCATGGTGAATATATTTCCCCAATGTATCAAAGATTCATTATAGTTGATTTTATATTAAAATTACTTTGGGAAATGTAATTATTAAATGTTAAATTATTTGAGAACTTTATTTATATTTTACAAAAGTGGTGGGAATAAATAAGAAATAATTTTAATAATAAAAATAAATTAACAAATATAAGTCTACATGATATGGTATTCACGCTTTTACACTATGAAATTATTTTTAAAAGAGATATATAAAAATGTAAAAAGATAAATGGGGTTTCATTTAAAACTACCATATCTTTAATTACCACAACATGTAAATAAAGTAGTTATAAGATAAATTATAGAAACTTTTTTAATAACAGGCAGTGTGAAACTACAGATGGAGAACATGATAACATATTAATTAGGATCTCTAAATATTTTAACATAAAGAGAAATTATTCTAAAAAATATATCAAAAATATTATTATATAAAACTGATGTATTGTGAATATATAAGGAATGGTATTCTTACCATGAATTCTATATGTTAAAAAAAAGAAATTACATATTAGAATATACCATTAAAATAAAATCAATATAATTATAAAATACATGTACTCAAGTAATATGAGTGAAGGTGATACTACATCTAATAGTTCTTTAGAATAATGGTATGAGATTAGTGTGATCATAAAAATTTATTCTAATATTGAAATAATATTTATTTGTTGAATAATTATTGAAAACCATATAAATATATACATAGATTTCAAAAGATTTTATTCTTCTGAATATTACCATGATGATGAAAATTCATATTATTTGGATGATGATAGAATAAATTCTGAAGCTCTTTATGAAATGAAATCTTGTATTATAGAATGATAAATATGTACCAGAGTTTTATAAAATTGGTAATTATATTAAAGATTAAACTACTAAAAGAAAAGATATTTTTATAAATGTTCATGATAAACATACAAAAGATAGAAATGGGAATGAAATGTTTTTTATAACATTATATATTAAAGGAAAATATTAAAATATATAAAATTGATATAAAAGGGAAAAAATGTTAAAGCATAAGATGTTCATCTTAATTAAGTTGATCGTATGAAGAAAAGGTAAAATAAGGATAATCCAAGGAGTTTGACTTTTTCTCAATACATGAAATATATTATTAAAATGACTTCTAACATTGAGAGACTAAAGATAATTTTAACCATGTTTATAATAAGTTTAAAATAATTGGTAATATGTATTGATAAATTAGACACTATATAACTACATTAATGTTTGGGAGTAAAACCACTAGAATGAAAAATTATCAATCAAACTATTTGATTCCTAAAAATCAACATTATAAACATTATGTTAATGAGGTGTAAATTTGATAGAAAATTGTAACTTAAATAAAATTCAATATTTTGTAAGAACCGATGAATTTAATTAATGGAATATTCATGTGATAAATATCATAGTGCTAATGAAATATTTATTTCAATGATTTTATTTTCAAATTATACTACACCAAAATTGGCCTATATTTCGAAAGAAATAATTCTAAACATTTATAAAAATTAGGCATTGAGAGTTGGAGATCTATAATAGATACCTTAAATGTTATATTATATTTATTAGAAATATAATTCATAATGAATAGTACATTTCAATATTTTATGTTTTTATTATATATAAATTTAATTCACTCTATTTAGGGGGATTTGTTTGGTTCTTTTTGTTAAATAACTATTCATCTAGACTTCCTTCAAAATTCAGATAACTTATAATATTTAGTTTAATAATATCTATAAATATCTTAAAAAGAAGAAGATAAAACTTTTTCCATGATATATATATTCATGATTCTTATAGATGATATGCTTTATTTCACTATATTTTAAATTATTTACATTCAATTATAAAAAAGGAAAAGTAAAAAAATTATCAAAAAAAATTAAGTTTAAAAATTATTTATTTTGTAATATTTAAAAATATATAAAATCATATTCTTTTGTTGGGATTAAATAATAACCATTTGATCATGGGATATTAATTACCATTTATGAATGTATTAAATGATTTCGGAATTATATGTATTTATGTGGTTCAATTGTTTTCAGGATGAATTCATTCTGATTTTGTCCTAAATCTCTGGGGGGGTTTCAGAGATCATTGTAAAACATATGTTCTATTGGTGGTATAATCCTATGATATTTCTACAAAGGATATTTTAAGAGAAATATTCATTAATTATTAGTTATTTGATATCAATATGTTTTTATATAAAATTATAAAATATTTTCAAGGATAGATAAATGGTCATTTTAAATAAAGAACGTGATTTTAATTACCCATTTTTAGTAAGTTAGTTCTGTAATTACATGATCTTTTTAAGTATATGGTATGAACCTTATTAAATTTTTTCGTTGTAACACCATAATCATCCATGATACGCTTCTCTTTGAATAATACTATAGTGTGTGTTGTACGCAACATCGATTTCTAACTCACCACAACCAATCAAACTAGCAATTATGAATAGTAATACACAATATTTAAAATTTTATCACTTTTTAATTTCAAAATGGAAATCATTTTTTGGTTTAGAATATCAAAATTATGTTAGGGTTAATTTTTTGTAATTTTCTGAAAACATTTAATTTTTGATGAATAGTGAAAAACCCTGAGTTATTGTTCAAAACATACTTTTTATTTAAATATTTATTTATTTTATTTAAATTTATTTTAGGTCAAAATAAATACATAATACTAATATAAGTCAAACGTAATTAATTGGAGTCATTTTATAATAATATTATATATATAAAAATTTAATTGAACATTTTACTGTCTATTACCCACCTCCAAAGAGAATTTTCCAATTTGTATAAAACATAATTTTACCGCTTCTCTGAGTGGAATTTCAAAAATATGAGAGACAAGGCTAATATAAATAAGTAAAATTTGGTTCAATAAGATCAAAATAATTTATGGTGAATAATACCTTTTTACTTTTATTTACCACGGTTAAAAGTAAATAGAGTAATTATGATACAAAATAATGGTTTTCTATTATAATTACATGACTTTTAAATTATTTAAAATAGAAAGAGATATTTCCCTAAAACAGTTTTGATTTCATCTATGTCAACGCCATTTTATGGATTTTAATCCTGTCTGAAGTTGATTTAGTATGATACAAGTCTTCCATTTTGTATTGAAGGTTTTTTCATTTTTTTTGACTATGGATATGTTATTTTTTTACCATTCATGGTTTATGGATAATTTATTGACATTTCATATGCTATTTTTAATACTAATTACTATTTTATGTTTAAAAATTTTCATATGAATAATTAATTGGACTTAGTAAGTGACGGTTGGAGCCCTCTATAGCTCCTCGATGCATCGGTAGGTCCAATGAGACCAACTATAGTCTTTGCACAAGGCCTTGAAAAAATATAATTTTTAGTCTTGGAAAAAGGCCTTTACTATGTGGTTATGAAGTCTAGATTTATACATTCCATCATTATGAAAGTGTCTATTTATATTTCATGTGACTATTCGACTAGTAGAATATCCATGTGAGTAAGTAAATTGAATTATTTTGATTTATATTTTCCATATTATGATGATGTTTATGTTGAAAAGTATTTTGTTTTAGTTTTATACATTTCCTTAAATGTTTATGATTATTTATGAATTTTTCCTCTATATTATTATCTTTACTGAGCATCTAATCTCACACCGTTATATGTTTTATTATTCTTAGGATGCGAAGAAGTATATTATGACTGACCATTATGGATAGTGTATGGGATCTCAATATTGACAATGTAAATAATTTTTTTGTAGTTTTCCATTTTATGATGTAATCTAAACCTTATGAATATATCATTTACATATATTTATACTAATCTAATCAGTCTTTCGAGACATGATCTTTTGTGATCATTCCAATGATACGTAATAATGCACCGACTCTGGGATTCTGGGGTTGGGGCACTCAGTTGGTATCATAGGAATTTTAGCATATACCATGGAAGCTAGATTTAGAAAAACATTAATTAGAGCACATTATCCAAAGATAGACTATGAGGATTAGTATAGAAGAACTTCCTAGAATTTGGGTACTGTAGAGAATTTGTGAGTTTTCCACGTAATACATACCTGTCTGGATACGTTCATGTAGAGGCTGCTCTGGAATAGATGTACCTATGTGTAAAACACGAAAACACCGCTTTGAGGTAGACTCAGACGGGATCTAGTGCACGATAATGGGCCTTGTTGTACTCTTGATTACAAAACTCTCGGGGGATATGCATAGGATAATTCCCATTTCTTTCAAACCATTATGAAGGATTTATGAATATATACCTTCTCAAAGAAACAAATTTTTATGATTATAGATTATATCTACAAAATTTCAATTTATGTTAAGTAAGTTATAGGTTTGGAATTATGTATTGCGATTCATACACTAATATATTGTATTCCATTGTATAGAAATGTCACCTGTTGAAAGGAATGGAAATTTTATCAATGCACGCATTCCATGTAGGGATTCCCCTCCTTCTCATGATAATTATAGTGGAGCTGGGGATACAACTACTACTGATTATCATATCACCATACTGGGAAAACTCACTCAGGTTATGAATAATTACCTTACCCGTATGGATAACCCTGAATGATAATGCGGTGGATCATTGTTAGACCGCTTCATGAGGAAACAACCACCAACATTCAATGAGTGTACAAATCCATTAGTAGCTGAGAAAATATTTCAAGCATTGGGGAGTAGCGAAAGGGAAAAAGTTGTCATGGTAGTTTATCACCTCACATGAGATGTAGATCGATGGTGGGCATTGATTAAAAACACAATGGAAGATGATAAACTATCAAATATGGAATAGAGGGTGTTTAAAGTGTTTTTTTAAGAAAAATACTTCCCTCATGACCATCAAGTGGATATGGAAAGACAATTTCTGAGTCTGATGCAAAAGAAAGATGACAATGTCCCAAAGTATGAAGCTAAATTTACAAGGTTAGCGAGGCATGCTGCAGATTATATACGTAAACCAAGAAGTAATATTGATTGTTTATTTGATGGGTTAAAACCATTTCTCCATCGAGCATTAGTCTCACAATCTTTCCCGTCGTATGAAGATATTGTCTCATGTGCTATCGTGATAGAAAAATAATTCTCTATGTATTATGACTTTAAAGAAAAGAAAGAGAAGAATATGTCTGCTAAACACTCTGGAAATGGAAATAAGGTGAAGAAGGGAAAAGTTGAATATCCATCCTACTGTAAATGTTGAAAGAAACACCATGGTACTTGTCTGAAAGGGAATTAGAGGTTGCTACAAGTGTGGTGAAAAAGGACCCCAACCACGTGATTTAAAGGGGAAGAAAGAGGCTGTTAATGTTGAATTCTACAATTTTTGAGAAATGGGACATTATTCAAATGAATGTCTTAATTGTAAGGGGAACTTACCTTGAAAAATTCCAAGGGATCAAGGACATGATTATGTTATCACTACTGCTGAGGTTGATGCTCCGAAAGATGTATTGGCAATTAATTTAATGGTTTCTTCATGTTTATCCTATTATTTATTTGATTTTGGATCATCGAATTGTTTCATATCTTCCCAATTTTCTATTAAAATTAGATATTTACAAATTGATTTAACAAGGGAGTTGTCAATAAAAACTCCTAAGTGATCTATCATTGCAAAAAAGTTTTGTGAATCAGTCTCCATTAGGGAAAATAAATATTCTTTATCTTCTCTTCAAATCGTCATACCCATGATTTAATTTGATATAATCCTTGATATGGATTGCCTTTCAGACCATGATGTGAATTTTTTTTATGAAGAAGGAGGTTACAATTCTCGATGATGATAAATATTATCTTATCTTTAGAGAGAAACATTACCAACTAATTCTTATCAAGATCCACCCCCAATAGCACGACTAAATTCAATTATTGGGGAGAAAGAGAATGAAATAATTATGGGTGAGGAAAATAATATTCAAATATAGGTTGTACCTACTGTGACAAAATTTGTTGATGTGTTTCTAGAAGATTTACATAAACATCCTCCAGATCAAATAATTGAGTTTTTCATTGACTTACTTCCTGGTTCAAGTCCCATATTAGAAGACCCATTATTTAATGGCCACTATGGAATTAGTGGATCTAAATAAACAACTAGAGGAATTTATTGATAAGGGATTTATTCACCCTAGTGTTTCCCCATGGGAAGCCCTTGTTCTTTGTGTTAAGAAGAAATATGAATCTATGAGGTTGTGCATTGACTATAGAGAGATCAATGTTATAACAATAAATAACAAGTATCCCCTACCTCGCATTGATGATTTATTCGAACAACTACATGGATATAAATAATTTTCAAATATTTCCCTTCGATATGGAAATCATCAATTGTGTGTGAAGCAGGAAGAAATTCCAAAAACATCATTTTGAACCAGGTACAGGCATTACAAGTTTACAGTAATGCCTTTTGGATTGACTAATTCACCCTCTGTCTTTATGGATCTAATGGATAGAGTGTTCAAGAAATATCCTAATGACTTAATAGTGGTATTTATTGATGATATTTTTGTATACTCTAAAAGCTACGAGGATTATGAAATTCACTTGCGCATTATTCTAATGACTCTAAGAAAACATGAATTATATGGGAAGTTGAGCAAGTGAGAATTATGGTTTCAGGAGATTTCTTTTCATGGACATATTGTCTCTAAAGATGGAATCTCTGTTTATCCTTCTAATACTAAGGCAATACAAGAATGGCCAGCACCATCTAGTATAACTGAGGTATGCAGTTTTATTGGTTTATTAGGTTATTATCGGTGTTTCGTCCAAGAATTTTTCCCGATTGGCTAACCCATTAACGAAGCTTACATGTAATGGGGTTAATTTTTTTTTTGAATGAAATAGTGTGAATAATGTTCTATATAATTGAATATAATATTATTCAATGATCCTATCATGACTCTACCATCGGGGAATTATGGGTTTGTTATTTATAGTGATTCATCAATGAAAGGACTTGGTTGGGTCCTTATGCAGAATGATGGTTTATTTCCTATGCTTCATGATAGCTAAAAATTCATGAGAAAAACAATCATAATCATGATCTTGAGATAGAATCTGTAATATTTTCTTTGAAGATATGTAGACTTTCTCTCCATGGTAAAAAATGTGAGATATATACCGATCACAAGAGTTTGAAGTATATTATCACACAGAAAGAACTCAACATGAGGCAAAGGAGATGGATTAAATGTAACATCCCAGGTAAATAAAAATTAATACATTTTCATATTTATTAATATTTGAGAATTAAATATTAATTTTACTTTAAATGGGTTTCTATGTTCGATAGTGTACCCGATACGCAAAAAGAGTTCTTTGAAATCTTACGTTGCACACTAGTAATAAAATAATATTATTTTAAATGTTAGTTAACACATAGCCATTGTATTGGCGGGAATGAATAGAAATAACTAAAATATGGTTATATATGTTTGTTAAATATTTTTACATTTATCCAATAAAGGATAAAGTCTTAAAATACGAAAAGAACTCAATTATAGGCATATATACTCTAATTTTCACTAAAGGTCCATTTATCAACTTTTGATGGCGAACCGTCATTAAATATAGTTTTGGTCACTCTTATATATTATATTGGATTAAATAAAATTCCTCTTTAGAATAGGGACATCAAAATTTACTTTGTGTAAATTTCCTGTATTTTTCTGATAAAGATCATTTTTTAATGAATAGTGAAAAATATTGTATTTTAGTTCGAAACCTCTTTTTAATATAATTTTTTAATATGATTACAGTATCTTTTTAAGTGATTTTAATGTGAAATTAGAATATATTTTTACCATTTTATCCAATAGTGGTCTTTGGAATTAATTTCACTTTGAAATCGGTCTTGAACTAGTGTCAATCTTTTGATACTTTTTGTTTCATAAAAACACGCTATTTGTTTTGAAAGTGGAAATTAATTATTAAATTAATTAATTCAACTTATATGTTTTGAATTTTATAAAATAGGCAACATTTTTGAATTCGGAATTTCAAATATAGCTTAGGGTGAATTTTTGGTATTTTTCTAAAAAAACTTACATTTTTGATGAATAGTGAAACCACTAAGTGGTACTTAAAAAAACTGATTTTTCATTTAAATGAAATTTTACCACCTCTGTGTTTTGAATTTCAAAAATCCGAAATACATGCTTGTCATTAAGAAGTAAAATCTGGAAAAATGGGATTAAAATAATTTTTTGGTGAATAGTAACTTTTCCGTTTTTTTAATCACGATTAGAGATAATTAGTGTAGTTTAAGGTAAAGATAATGTTTTAATAATATGAAATGAACATGAAACATGTCCTAACCTTATTGGATGTGTCCTGGATGACCAATAAAATCCATTGGTCAACTTGGGGACCCCATGGAGCCACTTTGGTAGTAAAATGAAATTAATACCTTTTTATTTAATGTTAAAATAAAAATGTCACAAACATTAGTTGTTTTACTAAAACACTTTTTACATGGGGTTATAAATGTCTGATTTTGGATTATAAATATTAACTTGAAAGATAAAAGGATTTCCTACATCATAGTAGTTTTTTTTATAATTTTTATACAATAAATAAATTAAATTATTTATGACACCATGATGATGTAGTGATTACCTCATTATTTAACGATTTAAATAAAATGGAAATATAATGTAAAATCTAAGACCTATACATTTACAAAACCTATTGGATGGGTGTATTTCGAACCCTTATCACCTTATCCTCGAAACACATCAATGTGGGACCATTAAAATCCGAAAATCATTCTAAAATAAAGTAACATTTCTTACATTCCATGAGTGTCCCTCCTCTCCTCTTATAAAAGGCCCCCACCTCTACCTCATTACCCAAACTTTTCAAGACTTTGGCTCGGAAAACCCCTGCCCATTTTGTCTCTCCACATCCCTCTCTTACTCTTAGAAGCCTCACTTTGGGAAGAATTATTCCCAAGGAAGCCTTTGAGCTCAAATCAAAAGAAGTTACCCGATTTAAAGGTAGTGTCATCTCTTGTGTTCTTATGTTTTATTTTGATTCTCCAACCCCCTATACTCTTTTTATTCCTTTATTTTTTAACAAATATAGTATCTTCAAAATACTAGGATTTTGGTATAATAAGGATTCTAGATACACATACACAAACCTTCATCTAATGGTTAATGAACATACTATTTCTGTGGATGGAGAATTTCTGCCTCACGAAACGATGATTGTTCAACACTCATATAACACCTTCAAAGGTGGCCATTAAGATATCAATATATTTATATATGATATATAATATTTTTATGTTTTACTTAAGCTTCTTTATTTTTCATTTATGGCATACCTTTATGGTTTCCATTATGGGTAAACGCGATATCTTCATTTTAGGAAGTGTGGACTACCGCTCCCTCAAAGTGATGTGATTCGTTAACACCATATGTGGTACGTATAAAGGATAAATTTAATGATATTATATATGATACCATACTATAATTATAATACTATTATGTATCATTATGTTTTAATTCCATTAAATATGTAATATAAATGGAAGTAGCGTTCATGCGTACGTACGGCTTACCGTCCCCATGAACGGTGCATTTCATTTCTTACCTCTAAATGATTATGTAATATTATAAATGCATGTATATACTGGATATATATGATATATATGTAATCTACATCATGAATATCATTCTTGATATAATGGATATTTTACTACGTGAACAACTTGTAAATATAAGAAGTTCACTTTTGACTCAAGTACCAAATATCGACAAAACGACCATTATTATCCTAAATAATTACATAGTGTTCATGAAAAGATAATAGGTGATATAAAAGGAATATTGAACTTGAAAAAGTTTCTTAAGAAAGTAGAAATTAACTCATGTTTATTATTTATGAGGTTAAAGAACTATCGAGTCAAGTCGGACTCGAGGTAAGGGACTTCATCTCAATCTCCTTTCATAGAGGCATATTTAGATTTATACACAACTTTATTTTATACAGTGTATAAACCCCTTTAAATTTTACATTTACACGAAAGGAATCTTTTTCTATGATGTGTTTTACTAAACTAAAAAAAGGAATTTTTCTTTTAACATACGCGGTGACAACGATCTTTTCTGCCACCGCGAGTATTATTTGATCTTTGGCTTCCTCAACAAGCCGTAATGTTTTTAAAATAAAATAAATACCATATACTCTTTTATGTATTTTGGTATTGAAAATGGTTTTGATAAAAGATTCTATTATGTCAATTTATTCAAATGTTATATTGTGATTTAAATGTGGAAATTTTATCATTCCTTTATATTGGTTTTATGTGTTATAATTTTATAATGGTACTTGGACATTTGACGGGTGGTTACGTGATAAACCTTATGAAGGGTGGTGTCATGAATACCAGGATGGGTGGTTACGTTATAACCTCCAATGCATTGGGTATGGAAGTCGGCCGTATGAATATTCCATTAAGTATGTATGGAAGTTGGACGAATGGCTATTTCATTAAGTGATATGTGTGGAAGTCAACCGTATGGTTATTCCACTTAAGTATGTTTCTGTCCCAAGTTACCTTTATATGTTATGTGTTCTTTATATGGGTTTTATGGTAATATTTTGGTCACAAAATGGTAAGTAATGATATTTTATTCAGTGAAGAGTTTTTACTACTTTATAAAGGTGAAGGTATTACTTTGATAAAGTATACATGGTTTACTTGTTGTTTAAAAACTAATAGTTTTCATTCTTTGTGTATCCCTTACTGAGCTTTTTATACTCACCCAAAGTTTTTTTGAAATGTTTCTCACAGGACTTAATGTGTACTTGGGTCAAGGATGGGATCAAGGGAAATTCATTCTATAAAAAACATAGAACTAGACATGTTTCTTTTTAAGAGTTTTTATTTTATGGAAACTTAGTAGAAGTGTCTACTTTGTAATCTTTTGAGATGTAATAGTTATATCCTAATTATCTAAAACTCTAAACCTGAAAAGATCCTCAATGTGAATTATTCATTTAATTCAATATTATGTAAGGTTTAAGGTCGGGGCCTTATTTTTGGTATCAGAGGTCGGTTTAGACAACTTTAGGAGTTAGAAAAGTGTTAAATTATAAATTAATTTATGGTATGATTGAAATGATATAGCATTTATGGATTACCATGTTGCTTCTCCTAAGATATTTCTGTGTTCAGAAATAGTTTTCCGCAAAGGAAATAAAGCATCTATGTTGGGATGACATCATGAGGAAGACAACCTTCCAAATCACCAACCTGAGATGGTCGGAATCGGAACTGAACAGTTTGTTGCAGTGATGGCACAGTTGACTCAGGCTATAAAAGGTGGTGGTATCCATACATGAGATCAGCCAGATCAACCGCAGAAGAACATGTCAGTGGTGGAACATTTCATGAGGCATTATCCGCCATCATTCAGAGGATCATCTGACCCTGTGATAGATGAAGGGTGGATTAAATCACTAGAGAAGATTTTTGATGTCATGGGGTGTTCAGAACATCAAAATTTTAGTCTTGTTGTTTACCGTTTTGAAGGAGAATCTGATCAGTGGTGGTCGATGGTGAAAAATATCAGGGATAGTGATGAGATTGATGATCTTCACTAGGACGAATTCAAAGGTATGTTTCTTGGGAAATATTTTCCTAAGGTGGTTCATCTTAGGATGGAAAAACAATTTCTAGAATTGAGGCAGGAGGATGACTCAGTGGCTGCTTATGAAGCAAAGTTCACTCGACTGGCAAGGTATGCTCCAAACTTCATAAGAGATCTTGATAGTAAAATCAACCGTTTTTACTCAAGATTAAAGCCAAAGTATCAAAGGGATTTAGCTTCTCACGAGTTCAGAAGTTCTGAAAAAACTTGTACGATGTGCGAAAAAGGTGGAAATGGAGTTTTCCGATGATCAGGTGTTATTTGACAAACGATAGAATAAGAGGTCCATTTGGAAGGAAAATGGGAAGAATTCATCAAATAAGCAAGGAGGTAAGAAAACCAAATATCCATCCTGTTAGAAGTGTGGTAAATTGCATCCTGGAGAATGTTTATCCATGTCTGGAAAGTGCTTTCGGTGTGATAAGTCTGTTCATATTGTTTGTAACTGTAAGGAAGATGATCAGGCAGGCAATGAAAAGCCAGCGGTAAGATGTTTAAAGTGTAATGAAATGGGTCATTTTTCAAATGAGTGTCTAATGAAGAACTAAACTAGGGGAAAGAAGCCAAACTACAAACAGGAAGGGGTGGTGAAATCCTTTTCAACTACTTCAGCAGATGTTGGGCTGTCGAATGAAGTAGTGTCAGGTACACTGTTTGTTTGATCAGATTATGCCAATGTGTTGTTTGATTCAGGGTCTACAGATTCTTTCATTTCTGAGAATTTTTCTAGTAAATTGGAACTTCCATATCAAGATATGAATCATGAACTTATGGTAAAAACACCCAGAGGAAATGTTGAGACAAATAGAAATTATAAGAACCTTCCTATCCTTGTGTGTGGAAAGAATCTACCTGAAAACCTTATGTTTTGACTCTAGTAGAGTTTGATGTTATTTTGGGCATGGATTGGCTTTCTTTTTATCATTCTAAGATTAACTGCAGCGTTAAAATGGTTTCCTTTCAGAATGATTTTTAGTTTTTGTACAAGAATGAACCCTTGATTTTGATAACTTATCAGGAAGTTGATAAACTATTAAAAGATAGAAATTAATGTTATCTTGCTCATATCATTGAAAAAAAGGGAACTGTTCAGATTAATGATGTGCCAGTGGTAAATGAGTATCATGATGTTTTTCCTGATGATTTTCCTGGTATAGTTCATGATCTAGAAGTTGAATTTATTGTTGACTTAGTTCCTGATTCTAAGCCAATTTCAAAACCTCCTTATCGAATGGCTCAAGTTGAACTTTTAGAGTTAAAGAAACAATTTCAGGAGTTATTAGATAAAGGTTTCATTCGACCTAGCACATCACCATGGGGTTCTCCTGTCTTGTTTGTTAAAAATAAATATGGTTCAATGAGACTTTGCATTGATTATAGAGCCTTGAATAATATCACTGTTAAGAACAAGTATCTTTTTCCTCATATCGATGATTTGTTTGATTAGCTCCAGGGAGCTCCGTATTTTATGAAGATTGACTTGAGGTCGGGGTACCATCAGTTGAAAGTAAAATAAGCAGACATTCTGAAGACTGCATTCTGTACTAGATATGGCCATTATGAATTTGTAGTTATACCTTTTGGGTTATCCAATTCACCCGCTGTATTCATGGACCTTATGAATATAATTTTCCATGATATCTTGGATAAGTTTGTGGTTTTTTTCATTGATGATATTTTGGTGTTTTATATGAGTAAAGTGGAGGATGAAAGTCATTTAAGGGTTATCTTGCAAACCTTAAAAGAAAAGAAACTGTATGGAAAATTCAAAAACTATGAGTTTTGGTTAAAACAAATTTCTTTCCTTGGTCACATTATTTCAAAAAAAGGCATAATTGTTGATCCTGCTAAAACAAAAGTTATTGAAGAATGGCCAAGACCCACAAATGTAACCGAGATCCGTAGTTTCCTTGGTTTGGAAGGTTACTACTGAAGGTTTGTGGAAAAAAATTCATAGTTATCTAGTCCAATGACTAAGCTAACTCGGAAGGGTGTTAAGTTTGTCTGGACAAAAAAATGTGATGATTGTTTTCAGGAGTTGAAAAGAATATTGGTGAATGCTCTAGTTTTGGAACTTCCTTCCAGGAATGGTGAGTTTTTTATATACAGTGGTTCTTCGTTGAATGGACTTGGTTGTGTCCCTATGTAGAATTATCAGGTAATTGCATATGCTTCACGTCAGTTGAAAACTCATGAGGTAAATTACCCTACACATGATTTGGAATTAGCTGTTGTTGTTTTTGCTCTAAAAATTTGGAGGCATCATTTGTATGGAGTAAAGTGTGAAATATATACTAATCACAAAAGTTTAAAGTATATATTCACTCAAAAAGAATTAAACATGAGACAGAGGAGATGGCTGTAATTAATCAAGGATTATGATTGTACAATTCATTACCATCCCGGAAAAGCAAATAAAGTGGTTGGTGTTTTGAGTCGAAAAAGTAATGCTTCATTAACCATGCTACATTTGGAATGAGATCCTCTGGTTTTTGATTTGATGAAATTTGGCATGGAAGTTGTTTGTGTGAGAAGTCCTTCTGTTTTGTTTTAGGTATCAGTGAAATATTCTCTATCAGACAGAATCAAGCAAGCACATAAGCAAGATAGTGAGTTGCAGAAAAAGGTAGAGCTGGTTTAGAAGGGTAAGTTTCCTGAATTCAACATTGATAATGATTTTGTTTTGAGATTTGGGAAGAGATTGTGTGTGCCTTGTGATTCACAGTTGAAGAGAGAGTGGTTATGTGAAGCTCATAGTTCTCCGTTTTCAGTTCATCCTGGCAGTACTAAGATGTACAGAGATCTATGGGAGTATTACTGGTGGGATTTAATGAAAAGAGATATTGTTGATTTTACTGTGAAGTGTTTGAATTGTCAGCAGGTTAAAGCAGCGTGGCAGTTACTGAAAGGGATGCTTCAACCTTTACCAATTCCAGAGTGGAAATGGGAAAATATATCCATGGTCTTTTTTGTGGGATTAAGGAATACATCTAGTGGTAATAATGCAATTTGGGTTATTGTTGATCGATTGACTAAATCTGCTCATTTCCTTCCTATTCGAGATACTTTCTCTTTAGATAAACTTTCTCGTTTGTATCTTAAAGAGATATTCAGGTTACATGGAGTTCCTCTCTCCATTGTATCTGATCGTGATCCCATGTTTACTTCTATCTTTTGGAAGGGCCTACAAAAGTCGTTGTGTACTAAATTAAATTTTAGTATAGCTTTTCATCCGCAATCAGATGGGCAGTCAGAACGAACAATTCAGACTTTTGAGGATATTCTACGTGCCTACTCTTTGGATTATTAGGGAAGCTGGGACCAACATCGTTCTTTGGTTGAGTTTTCATATAATAACAGTTTTCATTCCAGTATACAGATGGCTCCATTTGAGGAATTATATGGTAAACGGTGTCGAACTCTAGCTTTTTGGGATGAAGTGGGTGAATGGAAGCTGATGGGACCAGAATTGGTAGAAGAGATGGCAGAAAAAGTTCAGTTGATTCAGAAACACATGAAAACAGCTTAAAGTAGACAGAAAAGTTATGCAGATAACCGGAGGAAGGATCTATCTTTTGAGGTAGGTGATCATGTTTTTCTCAAAGTTTCACCACAGAAGAGTGTGATAAGATTTGGTAAGAAAGGAAAGTTGAGTCCAAGGTTCATTGGACCATATGAAATTCTGGAGAAAGTTGGATCAGTTGCTTACTGAGTGGGTTTACCTCCGAGTTTATCTCAGGTACACAATGTTTTTCATGTTTCTATGTTGAGAATGTATATGCCAGATCCATGTCATGTTTTGATCCCAGAGGTAGTTCAGTTGGAATAGAATCTCTATTATGAAGAACAACAAGTCCAGATTCTTGACCGTAGAGAGCAGGTGTTGCGGAATAAGGTAATTCACTAGGTAAAGGTTTTGTGGAAAAACCATATGGTTGAAGAGGCAACGTGGGAATATGAAAATGCTAAGATGGATAAATACCCCCATTTATATTGATAAGTGAATAAAATTTCGAGGACGCAATTACCAAAAGGGGGAAGGATGTAACATCCCAAGTAAATAAAGAATAATACATTTTCCTATTTATTAATATTTTCGAATTAAATATTAATTTTACTTTAAATGGGTTTCTATGTTCGATAGCGTACCCGATACGCAACAAAGAGTTTCTTTGAAATCATACATTGCACACTAGTAATAAAATAATATTATTTTAAATGTTAGTTAACATGTAGCCATTTTATTGGTGGGAATGAATTAAATAAATAAAAATGGTTATATATGTTTGTTAAATGTTTTTACATTTATCCAATAAAGGATAAAGGCTTAAAATATGAAAAGAATTCAATTTTAGGCATATATACTCTAATTTTCACTAAAGGTCCACTTATCGACTTTTGATGGCGAACCGTCATTAAATATAGTTTTGGTCACTCTTATAAATTCTATTAGACCAAATAAAATTCTTCTTTAGAATTAGGACATCAAAATTTACTTTGTGTAAATTTTCTGTATTTTTCCCATAAAGATCATTTTTAATGAATAGTGAAAAATATTGTATTTTAATTCAAAACCTCTTTTTAATATAATTTTTTAATATGATTAGATTATCTTTTGAAGTGGTTTTAAAGTGAAATTAGAATATATTTTTACCATTTAATCCAATAGTGTTCGTTGAAATTAATTTCACTTTGAAATCGGACTTGAACTAGTGTCAATCTTTTGATACTTTATGTTTCATAAAAACACGCTATTTGTTTTGACATCGGGAATTAATTATTAAATTAATTAATTTAAATTATATGTTTTGAATTTTGTAAAATATACATCATTTTTGAATTCTGAATATCAAATATATCTTACGGTGAATTTTTGGTATTTTTCTGAAAAACATCAATTTTTTAGGAATAGTGAAACCACTAAGTGGTACTTAAAAAAACTGATTTTTCATTTAAATGAAATTTTACCACCAATGTGTTTTGAATTTCAAAAATCCGACATACATGGTTGTCATTAAGAAGTACAATGTTGTTCAATGGGATTAAAATAATATTTTGGTGAATAGTAACTTTTAAGTATTTTAATTGCGATTAGAGGTAATTAGTGTAGTTTAAGGTAATGATAATATTTTAATAATATGAAATGAACATGAAACATTTAATAACCTTATTGGATGTGTCATGGCCGACCAATACAATCCATGTGTCAACTTGGGGACCCCATGGAGCCACTTAGGTAGTAAAATGACATTAATACCTTTTTATTTAATGTTAAAATAAAAATGTCACAAACATGAGTTGTTTTACTAACACAATTTTTACAATGGGTCATACAAGTCATATATTTGACTATAAATATTCACTGGAAAGATAAAAATATTTCCTACATCATAGCATTTTGTTTTATTATTTTTAGACATTAAATAAATTAAATTATTTATGACACTATGATGAAGTGATTACCTCATTATTTAACAATTTAAATAAAATGAAAATATAATGTAACATCTAAGACCTAAACATGTCCAAAACCCATTGTATGGGTGGATTTAGAACCATTATCACCTTATCCTAGAAACACATCAATGTGGGACCATTAAAATCCGAAAATCATTCTAAAATAACGTAACATTTCCTTACTTTCCAAGAGTGCCCCTCCTCTCCTCTTATAAAAGGCCCCCACCTCTACCTCCTTAACCACACCTATCAAGCCATTATCTAGGCCAACCCCGGCCTATTTTGTCTCTCCACATCCCTCTATTACTCCTAGAAGCCTCACTTTGGGCAGAAGTCTTCCCAAGGGAGCCTTTGAGCTCAAATCAAAAGGAGTTACCCGATTTAAAGGTAGTGTCATCTCTTGTGTTCTTATGTTTTATTTTGCTTCTACAACCCCCTAAACTCTTTTTATTCCTTTATTTTGTAACAAACACAGTATCTTCGATATACTAGGATGTTTTTATAATAAGGATTCTAGCTACACATACACACACCGTCATCTAATGGTCAAAGAACATACTGTTTCTGTGGATGGCGAATTTCTGCCTCACGAAACGATGATTGTTCAACACTCATATAACACCTTCAAAGGTGGCCATTAAGATGTCACTATATTTATATATGATATATAATATGTTTATGTTTTACTTAAGCTTCTTTATTTTTCATTTATGGCATACCTTTATGGTTTCCATTATGGGTAAACGTGATATCTTCATTTTAGGAAGTGCGGACTACTGCCCCCTCAAAGTGATTTGATTCATTAACACAATATGTGGTACGTATAAAGGATAAATTTAATGATATTATATATGATACCATACATGAAATGTAATACTATTATGTATCATTATGTTTTAATTACATTAAATATGAAATATAAATGGAAGTAGCGTTCATGCGTACGTACGGCTTACCGTCTCCATGAAAGGTGCATTTAATTTCTTACCTCTATATGATTATGTAATATTATAAATGAATTTAAATACTGGATATATATCATATATATGGAATCTAAATCATGAATATCATTCTTGAGATAATGGATATTTGACTACATGAACAACTTGTAAATATAAGAAGTTCACTTTTGACTCAAGTCCCAAATATCGACAAAACGACCATTATTATCCTAAATAATTACATAGTGTTCATTAAAAGATAATAGGTGATATAAAAGGAATAATGAACATGAAAAAGGTTCTTAATAAAGTAGAAATTAACACAAGTTTTTTATTCAGGAGGTTAAAGAACGATCGAGTCAAGTCGGACCCGATGTAAGGGACTTCATCTCAATCTCCTATCATTGAGGCATATTTCGTTTTATACACAATTTTCTTTTATACGGTGTATAAACCCCTTTGAATTTTACTTTTACACAAAAGGAATCTTTTTCTACGAAGCCTTTTACTAAACGAAAAAAAATAATGTTTCTATTAACGTACGCGGTGACAACGATCTTTTCCGCCGCCGCGAGTATTATTTGATCTTTGGCTTCCTCAACAAGCCGTAATGTTTTTAAAATAAAATAAATACCATATACTCTTTTATGTATTTTGGTATTGAAAATGGTTTTGATAGAGGATTCTATTATGTCAATATATTCAAATGATTTATTGTGATTGAAATGTGGAAATTTTATCATTCCTTTATATTGATTTTATGTGTTATAATTTTATAATGGTACTTGGACATTTGACGGGTGGTTACGTGATAAACCATATGATGGGTGGTGCCGTGAATACCAGGACGAGTGGTTATTTTATAACCTCCAATGCATTGGGTATGGAAGTCAGCCGTATGGATATTCCATTAAGTATGTATGGAAGTTGTCCAAATGGCTATTACATTAAGTGATATGTGTGGAAGTCGACCGTATGGTTATTCCACTTAAGTATGTTTATGTACCAAATTACATTTATATGTTATGTGTTCTTTATATGGGTTTTATGGTAATCTTTTGGTTACAAAAGGGTAAGTAATGATATTTTATTCAGTGAATAGTTTTTACTACTTCATAAATGTGAAGGTATTACTTTGATAAAGTATACATGGTTTACTTGTTGTTTAAAAACTAGCAGTTTTCATTCATTGTGTATCCCTTACTGAGCTTTTTATGGTCACCCCAAGTTTTTTTGAAATGTTTTTTCACAGGACATAATGTGGAATTGGGTCAAGTATGGGATCAAGTGAAATTCATGCTATCTAAAACATGGAAGTAGACATGTTTCTTTTTAGAAGTTTTTATTTTATGGAAACTTAGTAGAAGTGTCTACTTTGTAATCTTTTGAGATGTAACAGTTATTTCTGAATTCTCCAAAACTCTAAACCTGAAAAGATCCTCAATGTGAATTATTCATTTAATTCAATATTAAGTAATGTTTAAGGCCGAGGCCTTATATTAAACTACTCAAAGATTATGATTTCACCTTACACTACCACCTGGGGAAGCGAAACAAGGTGGCAGATGATTTGAGAAGAAAGGATCATGGAGTTCTGAAAAAGATGAGAGACGAAAAGGATCCTATATACAAGAATTCAGTAATGTTGTACATGAGGATACCAATGGACGGTGAAACATGAAAACATTTTCAAATGGCTGTGAAACCATATTTACTAGAAAGGATAAACAGTCCATAGACCAATGATGAAGAGTTTCAAAATAAGATTGAAGTTGTGAATGATGGGAGATTGAGTGACTTTGTTTATGAAGATGGAATTTTGAAATCTGGGAAGAGACTTTGTGTTCCCAATATACCTGATATAAAAAAGGGATCTTTTGGATGATGCTCATAGTTCCAATTTCCTTAAACACCCTAGTATCACTAATATGTATAGAGATTTTATGGAACATTTTTGGTGGGACAACATGAAGAGGGAGATTGCTGATTTTGTGTCAATATATTGGGTTTTTCAACAAGTGAAAGTTGTAAGGAAACAATCTACAAGAGTCATGCAACCTATTCCCATACCTGAGTGGAAATGGAGAATATTACGATGGAATTATTCATGGGACTACCAAAGACTCCTAATAGTAATGATGAAATATGGGTCATTGTTGGTTGTCTTACCTAGTCAGCACATCATCTGGCTATAAGAGATTATTTACCACTTGAACATCTAGAAAGACTATGTATTAATGAATTTATGAGAATTCATTGAATACCCCTATCGATTTTTTCCGATCCTGATCCACATTTTAGATCAATATTCTAGATAAAGTCTTCAGAAATCCCTGGATACTAAACATTTTTTGAGCACTTCCTACCTCCCCCAAACTGATAGACAATATGAATGGACTATTAAAACATTATAAGACATGTTGAGGTCATGGTAACTTGACTTTCAAGGTATGTGGGATCAATATTTACCTCTGGTAGAATTTTCCTATAAAAATAGCTTCTATTCAAGTATTCAGATCGCACCATATGAGGCATTATACGGAGAGAATGTCAAACACCAACCTATTGGGATGATGTTGGTGATATAAAACTTGTAGGGCTAGAACTTGTGGAGGAAACGATGGATAATGTGAAGGTAATCCAAACCCACATCAAAGCAGCTCAAAGTAAGCAGAAGAGGTATGCCGATAACTAAAGGAAGGATTTGGAATTTCAGGTAGAAGATCATGTTTTCTTGAAGGTATCACCATATAAGGGTGTTATATGTTTCGGTAATAATGGAAAATTACGTCCCAGGTAAATCTGACCATTCAAAATTCTAGAACGAATTGTGGTTGTAGCTTACTGTTTGGAAATGCCTCCAAGTCTCTCCAAAGTTCACGATGTGTTACACATATTACTGTTGAGAAAATACATCCATGACCCAATGCATGTACTCACCTATGATAAATTAGAACTAGAACCTGATCTATCTTATTAAGAAGAGCCTGTCAAGGTTCTTGATACAATAGAAGAAGTGTTGAGAAATCGGACGACTTATCTGGTAACGTTTCTATGGAGAAACCATAAGATGGAAGAGGCAACGTGGGAACCCGAGGAACTTATGATGAAGAACAACCCGAGTATTTTTATGCATTAATATTCTAGAAATTTTTATGACAAAATTATTCAAAGGAGGGGAGATTATAACACCCCAAACATCCACGATACGCTTCTCTTTGAATAATACAATAGCGTGTGTTGTACGTAACTTTGAGTTCTAACACACCACAACCAATCAAACTAGCTGTTATGAATAGTAATACCCACTTTTTGAAATTTTATCAAATTTATCTTTCCAAATGGACTTCATTTTTGGGTTTTTAATATTGAAATTAACTTAGGTGAATTTTTGGTATATTTCTGAAAACATTCAATTTTTGAGGAACAGTGAAAAACACAGAGTTATTATTCCAAAGTGAATTTTATTTAAATTATTATTTATTTTATTTAAACTTATTTTATGTCAAAATAGATACATAATACCTATTTAAGTTCAATATAATTCATTGGAGTTTTTTTATAATAATTTTATATATATAAAAATTCCATTGAACATTTTACCGTCTATTACCCACCTCCTAGGAGAATTTTCCAATTTGTATAAAACATAATTTTTCTTCTTCAATGAGTTGAATTTCAAAAATCTGAGAGACAAGGCAGCTATCATTATGTAAAATGTGGTTCAATAAGATAAAAATAATTTTTGGTGAATAGTAACTTTTTACTTTAATTTACCACTGTTAAAAGTAAATAGATTAATTAAGTGTATAAATGAGATTATTATTACCATAACACATATCATAATTCTATTAGATAAGTGTAATTTGACCAAATATACTTTAGGAATAAAATATTATCCTTTATGAACAGTTGGATTAGATTATGACATTTTTTATTATTTAATTTAAAGATGAGTTAAAAGTGTTAAAATCAAGGTTTAATAGCAAAACCATTTTTAATATAGGGTTATAAATTACATAAATTTGACTATATATTTTCATTAGATAGCTAAATAAAATTTTTAAATAATGGTAGTTTATGTGAAATTATCAGATATTAAATAATTTAATTTATTTATGACACAATGATATTGAAGTAATTACCTTATCAATGAAATATTAAAATAATTGATTTTATAAATACCCAAATAAATGTAATATTAGACTTTTTATAAATTACGCTAATTTTTTGGGTTAATATGACATGTTAGGGATGATGAAATGAATTTTTTTTGAATTAATAATTCTATTATAAATTTAGAAAAATCCATATACAAAATAGTGTCAAAATTGACAGAAAAGAGTTTTCAAACAAATATTATATTATTAATTGTTATTCTATTTATAAAAATCTATGGGTTAGCCAAAGGGGTTAAATACTATATACTATGATGTTATTATAAAAATTGTACAACCATATTCATTATTTTATCCATCCTATGAATAACATGTCACCATATGTGTGTATGTAAGGCTTACCATCTCCACGTCATGGTGTAGTTGTTATTCAATACAATATTATTTTGATGGGTATAATAATGACGTATAATTGATGTAAATAATAAATATGACATGTTAATGATTCTTTATATATGATATAACATTCATTTACTTATTATTTAAATTATAAAAGAATGTCATTGTCGCTCGTGTGTACGTACGGAATACTATATCCACGAACACGATGAGATTCATTCCCAATCGTAATCATTCAGTAATAATTTTCATGGGATGAATAAAAATAATATTTAAAAATAATAATATCATTCTGGATATGAATCAAATACACTATATCTATAATAATCATGGCTTACATATCTAAGCATATAAAGAAAAATGAATCAGTTAACAACTGAAACGATGATACTACTAAAATATCATTAACAAATCAACATTGGATGATAATATATGATATAATATTAATATATATTGTTCTTGTATAATTTAATAACAATTATTTCAGCATTATACAAGATGTTAACCTACCCTCGACCACAGAAAATTACAAGGTAAAGGTTAATTTCACAATATCTTTATTTTCCGAGGTTGTTTTTATGTAAGTATCTTCTGGGATCTCTTTATCATCCTCATCCATGATTCTTAAAAATGAATTCCAAAACATTTGTAATATTTACAACACTATGGGTTAATTTAATTTAAAACCTTGTTTGAATTTTATAAAATGGTTTGAAAGGAATCTTTCTGCCATTTCCAAAACAAGGTACCTTATGACCTTTTCGAAAAAATTAATGTAAGAATGTCTTTTTAACTTATAGGGTGGGTGTGGCTATATTCTATCGTTATAACATCATCAAAGCTTCCCTTACAAGATTATAAATTTTTTTTAAAATAAAGGTTTTATATTATAATTACATCACTTTTAAATGATTTTCATATAGAAAGAGTTATTTATCTCAAATAGTTTTTAATTCATCTATGTCAACATACGTTAATGGATTTTAATCTTTATTTGTAGTTGATTTGTTATGATACAATCTCCCATTTTATATTGAATGTTTTGTGATATGTTTGACTATGGATGTGTTATTTTTATAGCATTCATGGTTTATGGATAAATTATTAACATTTCATATGCTATTTTTAATATGAATGTTTATGTTATGTTTAAAACTTTTCATAAGAGGAATGAATTAGACATAGTAAGTGACGGGTGGAGCCCGCTATAGCTCCTCGATGCAATGGTAGGTCTCATGAGACAAACAAGCATCTTGTCACAAGGCCATGATAAAATCTTATTTGTAGTCTTGGAACAAGGCCTTGAATATGTGGTTATGAAGTCTGGAATTATGCATTCCATCATTCTGAATGTGCCTGTTTATATTGCAAGTGATTATTCGACTAGTTGAATATCCATGTGAGTAAATAAATGGCATTATTTTGATTTCTATTTTCAATATTATGATGAAGTTTATGTTTAAAAGGATTTTTTAGTTTTATACATTTATTTAAATATTTATGCTTATTTTTTAAAGTTTCCACTATATTGTTATCCTTACTAAGAATCTGAGAACACCCCTTTCTATGTTTTATTTTTTCCAGGATACGAAGAAGTATATAATGACCAACATATAGGTATAGTCAATGAGATCTCAGTTTTTTATAGGGAAACAATGTTTTTGTAGTTTTCCTTTTTATTATGTAATGTAAACCATAAATATGTATCTAGTAATTGCAAGGCTACTAAACTAATCAGTCTTTCGAGACATCAATGATATGTAATAATGCACTGACTGTGGGATTCTGGGGTTGGGGAGTTAAATTAATTCAAAGGTTTTCATTGTTATTTTTGATGTTTTCTGAGTTGATTTAAGTACCATTTGGGAGAGAATTATTATTCATATTTCACAAAATAACTAGGTATCATATATGGTTCTTTATAGACGATGATTAGAATATTTTCTTTTTAATTAAATATAAATTTTGCAAGACATTCCATTTATCACTGGATGTCTGCATAGTATTCCATAGTATTCATTCACTATTACATCCATAAAAAGGAGATGGGGATACTATTAAGATCAAAGGATTTTCTTCACTGGACTATTTGGTAAACCTTATGAATAACATGTGACATCTGAGATATATTTCACTCTTAAGTAATTGGACCCAATTGACCACATGGACTCAATATTCCGAACTTGTACACCATAGTCTACTGACAAGTGTTTAGGTTCTATGATTGTATGTTTGGGAAAATATACCCTCTTTATTAGAGTGGATCACAATGATGGTAATAATAAATAATAAATATTTAGAAATTATATAATTAAATTTTGAAATGATATATGGAATTAAATAGACATCCAGAGAATAATAAACATTCAAAAAAATAGGCAATATCATATACTAATGATTCCATTTCTATATAAAATGAATAGGAATACATGAATCTTGGAATACCAAAATTAAATGTAAAAAAAAGAAAGAAATCATTCACTACTATCCCCATGATAATCCTGAGAACATTCTAATTCTTGTACATTAAATATCCCATCAGTAATGTGAGTAAATCATTCATGATCGAGCATTTGACTTTATTACTACCTATATCCATGATTTTTTTATGGGTACACATAGATGGACATAATTTGGTTTGAGTAAAATATAGTAAGACTACACCAACAATGTTTGATAAAAATATATCATGTTAATATACAATTAAACATTGTGTAGGTATAATATGAAAAGTTTGAATAAACAGTAATCACTTTGAACATAGGGTCCTCCTTGAGTTCCTGGATAAACATACATTAATTGGCCCATGGAAGATGTCCCAAAACATATGACCATTTCAATACAACATGGTAACTAGGGGTCATAGTCAATACTCCATTTAATTTAATCATGTATATTCAAAGGTGAAACGCGGGAAACATTAACCATATAAGGTTGATCCAACTCATATTAAAAAAACATTCATAATGTCTATAAGGGTATGTGTATAATCCAAATGGTCAAACATATACATTCCACTATAAATAGTTATAATGTATCCCAAGGAACAATTCAAAGGTAAATAATACCTTGAATTGATTTCAATACAAAGGAGATAACCCATGGAATCACTTGTATATAAACATCATGTTGAATCCAAGGAGATAATCATAGAATCATATTTTTTGAGATAATGTTTATTTATCAGTGATTAGATAAATACACCACTAATATATGAAATTTTATTAACTCTATTGAGGTATCCCACTAAATGGTCAAATCAATGAATCGACTATAATCATCAATATTTTCCAAATATAATTCATGTTTGGAATCCATTTCATTCCAAAGGTAAGGCACACCTTTAATGCGATTGAGGTCTATAATTTTAATAATAATGAATTTTATTTAATACATTAAAAATTATCCAATTAAAAATTAATATTATTACATAATTCCAATTTTTCTCCATTCTATAAAACATATCATTTTTAAATTACAAACGGACAATGAAAGTATTAATTCCATTTAAAAAAACTCATTCCATTATATGTTCCACTTACAAGTGATAAACGGTACAAGAGTCATGTATTTTCTATTTAACATTTCATATAATTCATTTACAGATTCCACAATCATGTGAAAATATAAAAACACAAAAGGGGTTATTTAGTATTAAAGTATGAAGGGTAGTCAATGTGTTTTAATACAACACACACTAATGGGTAGTTTGGGTGGAGGTCAATAATCTCTAAACATGTCAATGTGGCTAAATAAAATCAAGGTTTCTGTATCAAAAAACAATTTATGTCCTTACACATTTTATGACAATGCATAAAAATTATGATGTGTTTCACAATTTTGAACCATTATAAATAACTATACTTTTAGAAAAAAAATTTTATCACCAAAATTAACATACTAGTTGACCCCTCATCAATTATTATCCTTTTCTAAGGGATCTAATAAGATAAAATAGATAAAATGGGGAAATTCAGTAAAAACAAGGTAGATAAGTACACATGGTCATATAATCCATGACAATGAAGAAAATAGATAATATAATAAATAAGAATGAAATATTCACATAGTAAAATCCATCATGAAAAAAAAAAAATTAAATAAAATCTCAATGAGATGAGATCTCTCAACTCCATAAAGAGTGAATAAGAAGAGATATCATACAAGGTGAGCTACTCTATTTTTGATGTTTTAGAAATAGTATAATAAATGTAGAAGAATGGAATGGAAAAATATTTATATCCCACATTTTTAAGGGAGACATGGTCTGGCGGTGTGGTTTGGTATTCCGTGTTCTAAATGTGCATTGGACACTGTCCATGAACCCTCACCTCTAACGGTATAAGAGGATAGTTAGAGAAACTATGAAAAAATCGTTTTATTTTAATTTGGAATTTATTTTAATATTTTTATGACCATGTTACCCATATTTAAAAATATTTATAACTCTAATCCTCCCTTATAGAGTTTCATAGATGAGGTGAAAAATTAGTTCAAATAATTGAACACAACACATTTCTCTAAAAAACTAGTAATTCAATCCCCAAACCAATCGTCTGCCCTCATAAACCCTCCAGGAAATCATTAAAAACTAGAAATTTGATAAAAAAAGGTTAATAATTTTAAGAACCCACACTACTATTAAATATCGGGATCATATAACCACCCCTCCATAAAATAAATCATTTATGAGTTTTCCTTCAGAGATTGGTTGGTTAGTAACCATGAATAATTATGACTATTGAGGATTCATATCAGCCGCTCATTTATAGGTCACATCCTATACATGATTATAATACCAAGTAACACATACTGTGGAACTTCACTTCATCATATATCCTTCATGATATGAACAATGATACAAACTAGATACACCTAAAAACATCACCTACCTCAACCTAAGATTCCCCATGATAAATTTCAAATAGATGGGAAAAATATTAATTTCAAAGTTTTGAAACATTAAATATTCCCAACATGTACTGGTGCCTCTAGGAATGTTCTATCTGATAGGCTATGTATCCAACACTATCCAAAATCTTGAATGTTATGATGAATATAGATCAAAAAAACATTTCATATTAATCTTTCGATACACCAATATTGGTAAGACTTGCACAAAGACCTCATATATCATCTCAAACCCTAAAGGTTAGTGATGATTATGGAATTAATAATTTTTCCTAGACTAATCCATATCCAAAAATTTCTTAATAATTTTTACTTACTATTAAGTCTCTTGAACAAGATGAGGTTCCAATTTTGATGTTTCTCATACCACAAACCAGTTTAAGGGAGAACAACAAGGCCTACTATAGAGTGTTTCATATGTATCAATCATAATCAACACATGGAAACAATTATTTTAGGTTGATTTAGTAATTGGTATGTTTTTTTCATAAGAACCTCCAAAATCAAGGATTAATTCCCTTATCAATTAATTTAATACTATTCTAGGGTGTTTAGACTCACTGTTTGTTTGTGGGTGATATATTTTAAAGAGAAATACTTATGATCCATGGTACATTTGTAACTATTTCTATAATTAATATTCATACCATGAATACCTGACTGATGTGATGGTTCATGGAACCCCATTAATGTGTATGATCTAGTAGTTGTAAATCCTCCAAGATTCATCCCCTTAAAATGCCTTCTTGATTTGATATAAATTAGAGACTATTCTTAATATATATATGATTACCCACATACATTCACTTCCTCATGGTCACCAACTTAATATCATAAAAAAATTTATAGTGAATTCATCTCATTTCTACTATATATTTCATAAAACTTGTAAGAGGACAGTGGGCCACCGTTGTTCTACCTTTACCTGTTGAATGGTGGAAAATCATGTAACAAAACATACTATTTAATTATACATTACATTCCACCAATATAGGTGGTGCATGACATGGTACATCTTATTGAGTACTAGATGTTCCACCAATTTAGAAGTATATGATTCTAACATCAATTTATATCACATGTATGTATGTACTGAGACATTCCCATAGATTTAGAGGATCACATTTTGAAAAATAATCTAACCACATTGTTATTCATCCCCTAAAACACATTCCCTTTAGAATGAATCTTCAGGATATGAAATATATCACCTTATCCCATGGACAAGAAGATATTATTCCACTATTGAATCCATGATAAAATTATGATCATGAATCTTTGTAAATTCTATATTCATATACAAAGGAATAAAATAATTATATTCCTGAAAAACATGATTATATGTCTTTCATCTAATATAATTTATTATTGAATTTACTTTCATTCCCATAAATGAAATCTAAAATTTCAAATAATAATGAAAATCTATACATATTAACTTTCAAAGATTCAATTCACATTGTGTGATTATGTATATAAGGATTTAATTTTCCATTTATATGAAAAAACACTCCTAGTAGATAATATATTCAACAATGTAAATCCTGAACAAAAAATTTCTAGCATGAGGTCATACATCAGGTACATTCACTCACGAGGAATCAATTGATGAGAACCTCATTCTATGACACATTTCCCTTAATTCAATATATATCCTATGATAATATCTGATGCATCACAATAAACTATAAATCCTATTTTTTTGATCAGGTAAAATTAGGATCTATGTTGAGGGTAGCCTTCTGTTCATATTCTGAACGTATTTCTCACAATCTTCAGACCCAGATAATTTGAAACATTCTTGGTAAAGGTTGAAAGTAGTTATTCAAGGTGTAAAATGATCTGGATGAAATTCCAATAGTAACCAAGTATCCCCAGGAAAATTATTATACCTAAAAATACATGATATCTTATTAGTAAACATTGGATCTCACATTTTTTGATCCATAGATACAAATTATTTCAATATAACGTGTCCTAGAAAGTGAAATGTGTTTTTCCAAAAGTGGAATTTTATTATATTTGGAAAGAATATTTTCTATCGTAGTGCAATAAATAATATTTCAAGGTGTTTGGAATCATCATGTATTGTTTGTGGATACACCATGATATTATCCATGAAATCATCCAAAATCGAATATTAGTATGGAACGAAAAAATAGTTCATAAATGATACAAAGATAGACCTAATATTTATTAAAATGTACAAAATCAATAAATACTCTTATAAACTGGTGGACTCACTTATTTTGATAATCCCAAATCAAGTTTAATTCCACGGTTATAATGTATTAGTCATTTTTGAAATATTTTTTAATCAATCTTCATAATGTTTGTCCTGCATAAATCTATATCTTTTTCAATCTCATGGATTTTGTAAATCAAGTGTTAAGTATAAATTTCTCTAGGTACGAGGTCACTATTAAAGGTCTACTGTTGATATGCTTATCAAATCTTACAGACAAAGAGTTACTGTTATAGGTCAATAATGGGACAAGGCTTCTGTTAGAAGTCCACTGTCAGACTCTTTCTCATGTCTTCTGTTAAGAGCTTCACAGTTTAAGTATACTGTTGGACATGTCTACTGTCAGTAGGTGGCTACCGCTAGAAAACTCAAACTGCTGATTAAGTCTGCTGATAGACATACTCCACCATTGATGAAGTCAGCTGTTGAGAAAGTCGACCGCTCGAAAATGTCAATGTTGAAGTAGTTTGATGTTACAAAGCTACTATTAGAATCTTACTAATTGAAGTCTACCGCTGATCATGCTTACTGACTGAAGCCTACTATTAAGGGTCCACTGTTGAGCCTACCGATGAAGTCCACTATTTATGTCCTTACTGTTGAAGACTACAGTGTGACATGAATCTGCTATCAGTCAAATGATAACCTATTCTTTACTTTACCAATTTTTTTAATACTATCTAAACGTTATGGTCAGAAAAATTTAATGCACCTGATATTATTTAATGATATTTTCATGCATATCAGGAAACAGTACGAGGTACGAGAAAGACCACACATGGATGAATCATTTCTCTTGTCGGCCCCTGAAAAATTAAATAATGGAAATCTGAGCTGGAAAAAGGATATATATATATATTTTGAGACCTAAAGAAAAAGGAGATAGACATCAAGATATTTAGATACACAGATAAGGGAGACATATACAGTACCTGATATACCAAGAAATAAGAAGAGCACTCGAGCACTAGTTCTGAAGATCCCAGAGCTTCATAATGATATGTTGGAAGAAGATTTTCAAAGTTGTTGTGGTGTGGAACATAGATTTTCATACCCATGAAGCTGATCATTTCAATTTCTAGAAGTCATAACCTAGAAGTTGCGACACTCTGTTTTAGAGGAAACTTGTAGAGAAGGACCAAAACATCTTTTCCTTCATTTTAAGGAGTCTAAAGATGATCTTCCAACACATAGATCATTCTAAAATTATTTCTAATACCTTTAGCTCTACGGTGTTTAGTATTTTACATTTTTGAGCAGTGTGTCTATTTTACACACACTGACTTTTGTGCTTGTACTGAGGAATACTGAAAATCCACAAACCAAACTCTCTTTACATTTGGTTCCCACATATAACATTGGAAGAATCCTAGTGTGGCATGGTAGTTTATTTTCCCATGTAGAACTATGGTAGAGGTTTCCAAAGCTGGACAGTTTGTGAAAACTATTATAAATCCAGATACAGGTTGTGTATCATTTTTAATATAATTGTTTGGTTGCAGGTGATCACCAAGTGGAGAGGACTAGGTCTTGGCTTAAGATTGAACCTCTTGTTTAAATTTTTGTGTTCAACTTTCAAGTACTCTGTTTTACATTTATCCGCTACTTATATTTTCAAAGATAGAAATATGTTTTTACACATACTCTAATAGTTAGTTTATGTTAGTGTGTATATGTGATTTTTTTAGTAAACTTGTTTCAAAAGTTGAATTAGTACTCACACTGATTCAACTGAGGATTAATCAACCTATGAGAAACTTGTTGAACAATAAATCTCTTATATCTCTACATCCTTAATTAACTAGGCTATTTTAATTTGGGGGATTTTAATCCTTTAAGTTTTTTTTACAGAAATTTTAATTGGAACTCAATTCACCCCCCTCTTGAGTATCCACTCCGACCAACATTTGGTATCAGAGGATTCTTTATTCATACCATCAAACCTGCTTTTCAAGATTTTCAATTTCTTTTCAACTGTGATTTTAGTTGTATCTTAAAAATCTCAAAATTTCTGTTATATCTAAATTTTCAGTTCATTAACCTTTTAATTTTCTATGGATAACTGAGTTGAGGGTGTTGCTGCTATCAAACCACCTTTTTTTAATAGAGATAATTATGGTTAGTGGAAATTGAAAATGAAAATGTATCTTGAAAGCTTAGGACCTGAAATCTGGGACACAATTGAAGGACGACATTCATTACCAGCTACTACTAGGGATACATGGTCTCAATTAACTAAAACTACTTATAATAATAATTGTAAATCAATGAATGCCTTATATTGTTCTTTGGGTGATGAAGAATTCAATTGAATATCTGCATGTAAGACTACTTATGAAATTTGGGATACCTTAGCTGTCTCTCATGAAGGCACAACCGATGTTAAAGATATAAGACTAAATACCTATACTATTAAATAATATAATTTTAAGGTGAAGCCTAATGAACCTATCTCTTAATTGTATCTATGGTTCAATAAAATAGTTAACACCATGAATCTCTTGGGAAACCAATGGACAGAAAAGACCAATTCATGTGGCTTCTTAGATGCCTAAATGACAAATGGAGAGTCACATCTATATCAATCCAAGAATTATGTGACATCAACAAGCTACCAGTAATGGCACTAATTGGAAATATAATGATGTATGAAGAAGAGAATAAGGTGAATCAAGCAATAGAAGAAGAACCAAGAAAGAATTCAGTGCATTCTAGACATATGCCTCAAAAATCAAAGACATAGAAAAAGTTCAAGTACCTGTAGACAGTTCTACAAGTGAAGACTCAAATTTAGATAGTTATGAGGAGATGGCACAACATGATAGAAGATTTAAAAGGTTCCACCAAAAGATGAAATTCTCTAGGAATTCAAATTGTAAAGGAACATATGATCATAAAGGGGAATGGAAGAAACATAGGAAGTGGAATGAGAATACAAGTGAAATAGTATGCAATGAATGTAAACAAAAAGTTCATGTGAAATCAGACTTCCCCAATATAAAATTCAAGAGAAAATATTAGGATATGGGAAAAGGTTCTAAAAACGCTATGATAGCAACTTGGATTGTTTCAGAAGACAGTTCGAGTGGATCTGATGCTTTAGACTCAGTACAGAACAAACATGCCAATCTATTCTTTATGACAGAGACATCTGAGGTACACTTAATTCACCTATACTTAATACTTATTATTCCTGTAATAAAAGTGACTCTCATAATGATAATGATATGAATAAAGAAGAATTATTTTAATATTGAAAAATTCTTGAGTATAATTTTGATGAACTCAAGGACAAATATAAGTCATTAAAAAGACATCTTTCATTAAATGCAAATTACAAGTCAAATCTGAATAAAGAAAAAGAGAAATTTTCTAAGCTTCTAAAGGAAAATAGAGAGCTAAAATTATCTAATGAACAATTAAGAAAGGATTTTGAGAAGTTCACTACTGGTAGGGATACCTTGACACAGTTTCTAGGAAAACATATTGGTCGAAAGTATACAAATGGTCTAGGATATCATCCCGAACAAAGACAAATTAGCACAACCTAATCTATTCCAAAATCTGGACAGTTCGCTGCTAGTTCTAGTATTGGACCATCTTTTGAGAAACAATTTTCAAAAGGGCCTAAAAAATTATTTATATCTCAAAATGTGATTTTTTTATTTTAGAAAACATATAAATAAAATATGGGTTCCGATAGTTTTACTTTCTAACCTATCTGGACCCCATAAGATCTGGGTACCAAAATTACCCCATGTTTAATCTATTTTACAGGGAAGTTCTTTAAAGTGTTCTTTTAAGACCTTATGGTACATGGATAGTTGATGTTCAAGACATATGATAGGAGATTATTCTTTCTTCAAAAGTATAATTAAAGTGGATGGTGGGCATGCTACCTTTGGTGATAATGCAAAATGAAAAATCGTCAGCTTAGGCTAGATTGGTAACCCAGATACAATATTAATTTCTAAACTACTTTTTGTTTATGGATTAAATTAAAATTTACTTATCATCTCTCAGTTGTGAGATGACGGTTTTAATGTTAAATTTGAAAATGATGCATGCAATGTTTTCAATTATAAAAATGATTTAGTTTTAATTCCATGTAGAAATGATAATGTATATGTTGTTAATCTAAATTCCAAAGCCACACAAAATGTTTCCTGCTTAAATTATTTTCATAAAGAATCGTGGTTATGGCACAGATGGTTACGACACTAAAATGCGTACTCACTTAGGAATCAATCTTAGAAAAGTTTAGTTAGAGACTTACCTAAATTATAATTCCCATTTGACAAAGTGTGTAATCCCTATCAAAAGGGAAAAAAACACAATGTTTCCTTTATACAAAAGAAATAAGTCTCATCTTATCAACCACTTGTGTTGGTTCACATGGATTTCATTGTACCATCAAGAGTTTCAAGATTAAATGGGAAGCACTGTGTTTATGTTCTTGTATATGAATTTTCTAGGTATACATGGGCATACTTCCTCGCACACAAAAGTGAAGCTTGTTCATACTTTGTTAATTTTTCCAAGTTTGTAGAATTTTTTAGTGGACATAGAATTAGGACCGTAAGAAGTGATCATGGTCATGAATTTCAAAATCATTATTTTGAATCCTACTGATCACACAATGGGTATAGTCTCAACTTTTCTTACCCTAGGACACCTCAACAAAATGGTGTAGTAGAAAGAAGAAATAGGACACTTGAAGAAATTTCTAGAACTATGATTAATGAGTATGATTTACCTATTTATTTTTTGGATGAAGTTGTAAATACAGCTTGTTATATCAACAATAGAGTTTTAGTTAGTCATGTTCTGAAGAAGACCCCTTTTGAGCTTTGTAACAATAGAAAGGCTAACTTTAATTACTTTAGTGATTTTGGTTGCAAATTATTTATTCTTAATACTAAGGATAATCTTGACAATGTTTCTCTCAAAAGTGATGATGGAATTTTCCTGGGTTAATCTATCTCAAGTATATCCTATAGAGTGTTTAATAAGAAAACAAAATGTGTGGAAGAATTAGTTCATGTCAAATTAGATGAGACAGATCCACATGAGCCTAAAACCTCTCTTGAACATCTTGAGGAAGATATGTCAATTCTGGACCTTAATGATAAAGACAGTGAATCCCCTGTGAAAGTGCCCAGTTCTGGAATTTTTCCAGAATCTACGCCTGCTATTTCTGAACCAATAGGAAAAAATGAGGAATCTAGTTCAACACTTCCTAAAGGTGTTAGGACTCATAAGAATCATACTCTAGATACTGTTGTACGTGATCTAAATAGAGGAACACAAACTAGAGATTCTCTGAGAAACCATGTTGAACATAATGCTTTTCTTTCATTACATGAACCCAAAAATATTAATGATTCTATCAATGATGAATTTTGGGTAATGGATATGCAAGAAAGATTAAAACAGTTCGAAAGAAACAATGTCTGAGAATTAGTGGAATGACCTAAGGACACTTTGACAATAGGCACTAAATAGGTGTTTAGGAACAAAGTTAATGAGTCTAGAAATACTATTAGAAATAAGTCTAGGTTAGTTGCACAAGGATATATTCAAGAAGAAGGAATAGGCTATGAGAATACCATTGCACTTGTAGCTAGATTAGAAGCCATTATGATATTACTTGCTTATGTAGTTCATCTTAATTTTAAACATTATCAAATGAATGTTAAAAGTGATTTTATAAATGTGTATATAGTTGAGGATGTGTTTGTTGAAAAACCCCCTAGTTTTACAAATCCCCATTTTTTAAATAATTTTTTTAAAATTTCTAAAGCTTTATATGGATTAAAACAAACTCCAAGAACATGGTATGATAGTGTCAGCTCTTTTCTTGTTTCAAAAGGTTTTACCAAAAGGATGGCTAATCCTACTCCTTTTATTAAAAGAATTTCCAAATATGATTTCATAGTAAAAATTTATGTGGATGATATTATTTTTGGAACTTCTAAAATTTAATTATGTATTGATTTTTAAAAAATGATTCAAAATGAGTTTGAAATGAGTTTAATGGGAGAACTCAAAATTTTCCTTGGATTTCAGATCTTTCAAAATAATGATGGTATTTTTTTGAATAAAAAAATAGATTAATGATCTTTTAAAACGTTTTTATTTGGATGGTAGTAAAGTTAGGGACACACCTATGAGTACCACTTGTATGTTGGATGTTGATGAAGCTGGAGAACCAGTGGATCAAAACAACTACAGTGGTATGATAGAGAGTCTACTCTATCTTACAGCTAGCAAACCTAACATTATGTTTAGTGTATGTATGTGTGCTCGATTTCAAGCCAATCCAAAAGGTTCTAATTTAACTGATGTTAAAAGTATTTTTAAATATCTCAAATATACACCCAACCTAGGACTATTTTGTCCTAAAGGAAAATCATTTGATTGGTTGATTAATTCTGTTGCTGATTTTTCTGGATTTAAGTTAGATAGAAATAGAACCTCTAGGACATGTCACATTTTAGGCAAGTCACTAGTATCATGGTGTAGTAAGAAAAAAAATTTGTTGCATTATCTACTGCCGAAGCTGAATACATAGCTGGGGGTAGTTGTTGTGCTCAAATTCAATGGATGAAACACACTTTACTAGACTATGGATATCAATTCCAAAATTCTCTATAAAGTCTGACAATACAAGTTCTATTAACATTTCCAAAAATTCATTATCTCATGCTATAACAAAACATATTGATGTAAGACATCACATTTTGAGGGATCATTATCAAAAAGGTGATATCACTCTTGAATTCGTTGGCACTGAACATCAATTGGCTGATATATTCACAAAGCCTTTGAATTCATAGAGGTTAAATTTCATCAAACATGAGTTAGGTATGATTAATTTTAGTATAGGAAACCTCAATGTTAAACCACATTGATAGGCACCTCACTGGTGTACCTCATCGTTGGACCACACTGGTGTACCTCACCGTTGGACCTCACTAGTGTACCTCACTAGTGGACCTCACTGGTGTACCTCACCATTGTACCTCACCGGTGTACCGCACAGTTGGACCTCACTGGTGTACCTCACCATTAGACCTCACTGGTGTACCTCACCTTTGGACCTCATTAGTGTACCTCACCGTTGGACCTCACTGGTGTCCTCACCGTTAGACCTCACTGGTGTACCTCAAGATTGGACCTCACTGTTACACCCCATTGTTGAACCTCACTAGCAACCTCACTGTTTATTACCACGCTGTTGGATTTTACTGGTTATTTTTTCAGGAATCCAAAATATTTTATTATTATTTCTGTTTTATTTCTTTTTATCCCTAAATGATAAAACTAATGCTACAAACATATCTCAATCCACTTTCGTCCTCAATCTTGAACCATAACTCTCAAAATCCATAAACCTTAACTCTCCACTGATCCTTCAAACTGCTTCTAACCTCCATGGAATAACTCAAGAGACCCACTACTATCAATGAGGATGCACCAAGGCTAAAGAGGACTCAAGCCGAGTCTAGTGGCACCAGTAGTACACCGAGAGGACCTATCAACGCTCATATGGAAAAGAGAGAAATCGTGGATGAGAAGGATCTAAGTGAAGAATGTCTACTGCTGAGCAATTCATTAGTGCTGGAACCACTAGATGCCCAAGGATTGACTGAATGATTTTCCAACAATAATGGGTTGTACTACGTGAAGTTTGTGAAGGAATTCTATGAATACCTAAAGTTTGAAAAGGAAGATGTTGTGGACAGGCTGGTATCTAGAGTCAATGGCAATGAGGTTAGCTTTTCGTCTACTGAGTGGGATGATTGTTTGAGAGTCCCCCCATGAAGGAGTGTATGAATAATTTTTTGGAGTGGCTCTTCCAGACAGTGAACTTTTTGAGTATGAAAATTCTCTGGAAGAACTGATAGGGAATGGAAAATCAAGGAATATCATTGCAGCTGATATTAATTGAGAAGAGAGGTTATTATTTAAGTTCTTTCAGTATGTGATTAGTCCCAGGAGAGGGGATTTTGTAGTGTTGAAGTATTAGGACATATTCCTTATGTACATGATGAAGCATGGGGAGAAGATCAACCTATTTATGTTACTAATAGAAAAATTAGAGGATATGAGTAAGGTAAGCTGAATGTCCAATTCCCTATTCCATGCCAAGATAATCTCATTAATGATAAAGGTAAAGGGTGTGGTTGGAAATAAAGAGGATATGAAAGTGGATAACAATAGTTTTTGTATCTCCAAAGTTATTTGAAAATTCATGAAAATTAGCTGGAATCCCGAGAAGAAGGCATCGATGAATGATGAAGGAAAGGTGTATGAAACTTTTGACCCTATTACTCACCCATCTAGGTAAAAAGAAAAGAGAGATCCTAGCCTGAAGCCTGATGAGAGAAAACCAGCTTATATAGATAATGAGGAGTAAATTGAAGGAGCTATGGAACCTGAAAGACAAGACATCCCAATTGATGATGGGAGTGATCCTGATTTACCTGCCAGTCCGTTAAGGACAATAGATTTTGGAGCACTTAGCCCTCCAAAATAACTACCTATAAGAGAAACTGTTCTAAGGGACTATGATACTGAGACCAGTGAAGAAGAAGAAGTATCTTATAATATTGTCAGAAACAACTCTGAAGAGTATGAGGCTACTGAGTTAGATCATTCTGATCATGAGGCAAAAGAGGCTTGTGATAAAGATGAAGGAAAGGAAGCTACTATTGCTAAAGATGATGATGAGAATAGTGAAGTATAGGAGATCAGTTTGAGCCCTCTGATAGGTAATACAGATTGGAAAGTTCCTGACCATGAAGTAGAAGTGGCATCTACATCCATTGAAATATAGGTCATTTATGACTTAGTGGATGTTGTGACTCACACCACTGGTGAATCAATGGATCTAACAGAGGATGAGTCTGCTATAGTTGAAGAGGAGGTTGTGGAATTACCTAGAGAAAAACCAGAAGAGGGGAATACATAGGAGAAAGCTCCATGTGAGGGGGATCAACTTGGTTCTGTATCTGTTCTTCATGCCATTGAAGAACGGTCAGATGTCCTTGGATAATTGCTACTTGGGTTGGATTATTATGATTCTGATTATGATATGTCAACCAAAAGACACCATGTACCTGATGTTTTATAACCTCTTGTAGTTTCTCCAGTGGTTATCCTTCCTGAGAACCTTGTCACTAAGAATGATCATGAATCACTAAAAACAGATCTTTACCAGATGTCTGATAACAGGGCTTCGGAATTGGAAAAGGAAATGGCCTTAATTCAAGAGCTGGCTATCTCTACGATGACAGGGATTCAGTCTTCCATTCTAGACAGTTTGTCCTAGGAAGTATCTCAATGCCAGAATCAACTCAAGGATGTGTCTTAGACTGTGGAACTTCTAAGACAGTCAAGGGTGATCCTGACCACTCTAATGGCTTCAAGGGGCCAATCAAACAAAGGCATTCACTTAATAAGAAATGTGGTGCAACAAATGGTTGCAGTGTTTGAATGTTTTATGGAATCCATGAAAGCTCATGTGAAGGGCCATGGTGATGATGTAAAGAATCTCATCATTGGGATGACCAATTCATTTATGGAAACTATTGATTTCCCTATAACTCCATTTTTTTCCATTGCCTCTTCTTCAACCTCCACTTCACCACCTGTGGACTTATCAGCATTCATGATAGTGGTCAGTGAAGAGTTAGAAAAGATATCCGGTGTCAGTGCACCTGACTCTCTATTTGTGACTCAGATTATCACCACTGCCAATGATATTCAGAAGGTTGTTAGTGACTTCATCATAGAGGCTTCCCAGCACTAGAAGAGTATAATAGAATAAATTGATTTTTATTAGAAAAGTATTTAATCCAAGCATCAGATAGATGCTCATTTCAAGGTTTTGTTGGGAATCATCAAGACTCTGCTAGTAACCTGAGCCTTCAAAGGCCAAGTCACTCTGCTATGATAGTTGACTCCAGCCTTAGATAAATTTATGGAGAACAAGGATGATTTCATCTCGGCTATGGAAAGAAGAGGAAGAATTGTTATGGACTTTAGAAACCTACTACTAGCCTTCTTCATGTGGAATGTACCCCTGTCATAATCCCTCCTGCCTTACCATCATACCAACCCAGTGATTCTTCCATGATGTCTCCAGATGAGGCCATCCTAATCCTTACTACACTGACAGCTCAGAGAGCTACCCACTATAGAAACACTAGTGCTTCTGTTGCTGCCCCTCCAGTCCTTCCTGCAGCAATTCCCAATCCTGCGGATCAACCAGCTCAACCTCTATCTTCTTCTTCCAAAGGGAAAGAACACTTTCCTGAGGCTGATGTGGATTGAGTTTGTTTATGTATTTTGATAGGGATTGTGTATTATTTTTGGGTCATGTAATGTACTTCCATTAATACAAGAATTATGTGTTATCTCGATTTGTGTTTATTTTTGCTAATCACAAAGGGGGATAAATGTTGTGCTAATACTAATATGATCCTATGTTTTCATTACTCTCTAATGGACCTTTTCTTCTTTCTCCTATGATACCATGTACTCTTATTAATCTCTGATACATGAGAAACCACCACTGAACAAAGGTTCCCTTTGATCTATGTTTAATAACTGTATTATATGATTATTTTTGATATCTATAATTAATACATACTGGCAGAATTTGTGATTATCAAAAAGGGGAAGATTATTGGACTCACCTGTTTTGGTAATCCCAAATCATGTTTAATTCCATGGTTATAATTTATTAGTCATTTTTACAATCTTCTTTAATCTGTATTCGTAATTTTTATCTTGCATAAATCTATATATTTTTCAATATCATGGATTTTCTAAATCAAGTGTTTAGTTTACATTTCTCTAAGAACAATTTCACTATTAACAGTCTACTGTTGATATGCTTATCAAAGATTACAGACAAAGAGTCACCATTATAGGACAATACTGAGACAAGGCTTTGGTTATAAGTACACTGTCAGATCTTTATCAAGTCTTCTTTTAAGAGATTCAAAGTTTAAGAATAGCACTTGACATGTCAACCGTTAGTATAAGGCTGCCTCTAGAAAACTCCTATTGTAGATGAAGTCTGCTGATAGACATACTCCACCGTTGATGAAGTCAACTGTGGAGAAAGTCTACCGCTGGAAAAGGTCATTGATAAATTATTCTGATGTTACAGAGATACTATTAGAAGCTTACTGATTGAAGTCTACCGATGATCAAGCATACTGATTGAAGCCTACTATTAATGGTCTGCTATTGAGCCTACCGATGAAGTCCACAGTTGAAGAGCATACTATTGAAGACTACCATTTGACATGCATCTGCTATCAGTTAAATTATAACATATACTTTACTTTACCATTTTTTTTAATACTATCATTACGGTCTTGTCTAGACAATTTAATGCACCTGACATTATTTAATGATATTTCTAGGAAAATCGGGAAATAGTACGAGGTATGAGAAAGAACACACATGGATGAATCATTTCTCTTCTCAGCCCCTGCTAAATTAAATAAGGGAAAACTGAGCTGGAAAATGTATATATATATATATATCTGTGTGTGTGTGTGTAGAGACCTAAAGAAAAAAGAGATAGACATCAAGATATTGAGATACAAACATAAGGGAGACATATACAGTACATGATATATCAAGAAACAATAAGAGCACCCGATCACTCATTCTAAAGATCCCAGATCTTCAAAAAGATTTGTTGGATGAACATTTTCAATGTTGTGGTGGTGTGATAAAAAGAGTTTCTTACCCAAGAGGTTGATCATTTCTATTTCTGGAAGTCAGAACCTAGGAGTTGTGATACTCTGTTTTAGAGGCAACTTGGAGAGAAGGACCAAAACGTATTTTCATTCATTTCAAGGAGTCCAGAGTTGATCTTCCAACACATAGAGCATTCTAAAATAATTTCTAATACCTTTATCTCTACTGTGTTTAGTATTTTACATTTTTGAGCAGTGTGTCTATTTTACACACACTGACTTTTGTGCTTGAACTGAGGGATACTAAAAATCCCCAGACCAAAATCTTTTTACCTTTTTTTCCCATGGATAAATGTGGAAGAAACCTAGTGTGGCTTGGTAGTTTATTTTCCAGCGTAGAACTATGGTAGAGGTTTCCAAAACTGGACAGTTTGTGGAAACTGTTGTCATTCCAGATACATGTTGTGTATCATTTTTAATATAATTTCTTGGTGGCAGGTGATCACCAAGTGGAGAGGATTAGGTCTTGGCTGAAGACTTAACCTCTTGTCTAAATTGTTGTGTTCATATTTCAAGTACCCTTTTCTACATTTATCCACTGCTTATATTTTCAAAGATAGAAATTTGTTTTTACACTTACTCTGATAGTTAGTTTTGGTTAGTCTGTATATGTGATTCTTTTAGTAAACTTTTTTCAAAAGTTGAATTATTACTCAAATTTGAATTGGAACTAAATTCAACCCCCTCTTGATTATCCACTCCGACCAACATAAACCTAACCTAATTCAAAAATATGTACATGATATATCTAGAGAAATAACCCTTACCTGATTATGGAATGATCTTAGATCAATTTTGAAGAGGAACCTGCCTCCTTAAATTATTTAAAATAGATCATATATTAAATGGTGTGGGTTCTTTTTATTTACCATATGATTATTACAAAGTTTTAAATCCACATAAAGACTTCTATTATCATCATGATTCTTAGAAACATTCACAGGTAAACCCTAGGGAGAAGTACAGGGTCATATAAACCCAACAGCTTCATGTTCCTCCAACTACCAATTGAGTTCCTAAAGCACATCAAGAACCATATTTTATTGAGTAATAGACACAATTTTTACTCCTTGAAAATGAAAAATGCTGAAATTTACCTCTCACTGAGGATTTATCCTAGAAAAAACATTTGGGAAAATATCCTTGAATTGGTCCGCAACTGAAAGAAATGTAGTATGTCGTACTCATTAATATTGGTGAAAATGATTGGAAATAATGGAATAAAATCCACCCAGGCTATGATTCTTAGGTCCTTCATGAATTTAATTGACATACCATTCACCATTATAAACATATATGTTAGCCTCATAGGATATAAAATACACCCTCTAGTGGTAGCAATCAATATATGTGCGACAAGGTAACAGCCATTCCATATTTATAATTAAGTCAAATCTTATTATTCTGAGAAAAAAATGTTCCATAAGAAATGATAGTCTCTTATATTTATAGGAAACTCCTTCTATTAGTGAAAACATTCTAACTATACTCAAAATTGATTATCAAGAGTTATTTCCCCCCAAAATTACTCAATGATTAGTATAAGACTCTCTATTACAACCATAGATATGAATGAATGTGAAACAACATTTTAAAACAATGTAAATACTAAAGTATAGGATACATAGATCATAACATGAACTATACATGGCCTGACACTCTACTACCTATATATAAGATGAAATGCAAGTAACTATCCAGATCTAGAGGCTAGAGATACAGATATATTTTCATGAATAGGTACAATCATTTGATGATACACATCATTATTATTCCATCCTAAACCTCATCCACCTTCTCATATTTTATATCTAGTAGAAATACAATCCTCGGACATGAACTGAGTAATTAATCTCTCAATGTAATGTATAGATGGTGAAGATCCTCTTCCATTTTTAAACCTGCAGAACTGTCAGATAATGTCTCTAATGATGGCCCATTTTTTCACTTTCTCTACACTAAACTGGGTTTATATCATAATAAGGCTTTATGTGACCTTTCCTCCCATAGTAATGTAAAACTATATATCTATCATTTCATATACATTGACTACCATGGCTATCATGTGAAACATCAAACAGACACATACAACAACTGGATGAAACAATTGATAATATACGTGTTTATGTACAATGACATGTACTATAAGATTACCTCAGGATATGATTGATGATAGGGTACTAATTTATTATTTATAAAATTATAGATAATAAAAAAAATATACTTCCGTGATTGGATGGACTACCTAATCTCGACCTCATAGAATATTTCTCTACATAAATCATCACTATTACGAGTATGTGGAAAGTGTTTTACTTAATTGAAGTAAGGTGAATAGTCCATGAAATACATAGTTCCTTAATATAGGTTCATAAATTAAATATCTATATCATCACACAATGTTTATGTGAATTAATAATCAATGAAGGCAATTTAGAAGTACCCGTAGACCAAACCATCATGTCGCTCTATACGATTTAGGATAATCCACCATTTCTTGGAAGATACATAATGCAAGCAAGTTTTGATTTTTAACCTCCCCCATAGAATCATCTTCTGATGCCCATTGATCAAAAGAATGGATTCTACCCTTTACTCAATAACATGGGGGACACTATCCCTGAATAAATTGTGTGGGTGATACAATTGGAACTCCTTTGTAAATTAATAAGTAGTTTATTGTAGTAATAAGAAACTCTCTAGAAGTTGAGTGTCAAAAACAAATCCAGGTATAGTAGATAGTACTACTGGTGGTTCTCCATGAAGAGATATTGTCATGTTAGGTCTCTCCACCTCATGAACATAGTCATATCACCTCCCTCATGCTCTACCCATGGTATTTGAAGTGGAATATATCTATAATTTTAAGAAAACACCTGAAAATTAGACATAAGGAATAAAAAATATTGATATTTAATAATGAAGGTTCAAATACTTACTATACCAAATAAATATCAATTAATCTACCCATTACTATTTCCACTTCAAGGGAATTGATATGATTCCATGTTTCAATTATAGAAGATTAGTTATATGAATTGTTAATTTCATGTCCTAAAAGAAAATACCATTTCAGTTGTAATATAAATACCATTTGATGATAAAAATTTCTTGAATATGGTAAATTTAGATGTATATATATATTAAGGACAAATTAGATGTATTTTTATTCCCAAGATATAAAGATTTTATATTTACATGTTTCAACTGGAATCGGACGTAACTACAACCTTCTTTTAAAATTGATATCATTATGTAACAAAAAACATATAATTATTTGACTATATGGATATAAATTAATAATATTTTAAAGTTAAAAACAGTATAAATTACAATTAGAATCCATATAATCACAACCATCTAACCTTTTAGTCCATAATATTGGAATTCAATGGCTTAAACATGTTGTAAGTGGATAGATAAGGTGAAACAATTAGGTTATGTGTGGAAATACCATTTAGGTTTATACAAAACATTATGCAACCAATTATTTTTCTCCCTTTTCCTACAAGAAACATTAGTTCAAATACATTTACAATAGTCACAGAACATACAATATGTAACATACAATAAAATAAACATGGTATGGTGTATTCAAGACATACAAATTATTAAGTGTTTATATTAATTCATGAAATAATACTCCCATTACATTCTATAACAAGGGTATAAATTCATTAAACACATCATTCTAAAACATATTCATTACCTTATAGATAATTTAATACAACTATAACAAGAAATTTCTAGAACAAAAAATCTCATTATAAGAAAAATGGGTTTTCCCTATAACATGGGTTAACTACTCATAGGGAAAAATTATTACTATGCTTTAAAATTTCATAGTTTCCATTATAGAAAACATGAATATAAATATAAAGGAAAATAAATCCTTGATACAAATTTGCGACATCACATTCCTAGAGTAATCATAAGTAACCACACCTGGTTGTCTTTGTAGACTCTAGTGCAACTCCCTATATTCCAATGTACGTTAATTAGCAAAGAGGGTCTACGGTGGTACTATGGGGATATTATACCATATTTATCAGAGTGGATCATAATGGTTATAATAATGAACAATAAACAAGTTAATATCGTACAATTCAATTGTATAATAAGGCATGGTAGTAGAAAAAAACATCGATATAATAATAAACATTCAATATAATAGTATGTATTATATAATGATGAGGTCATGTATATACAAAATGATCAGGAATAAATGAAATATGTCATATATATAGTACATACATTACAAAATAAACAAAAATATTCAAACTATCTCCATGATCACACTGATCACTATTCTATTCATATAGTACCAGTATCCCACCCATACAAAAAAAGATAATTTCTGACTGGTGGATGCCATTATATCTACATTTTTTCATGTAACCAGTTTGGGTACCCAAAGATAGATTTAACCGGGTGTGAGTAAAACTCAGTTGGCTCCCACCAGTGATTTACAAAAAAATTCTATAAATTGAAAATGAATTAGTGATCATGTATCAAAAAAAATTGTGAAAAATATTTAATCAAATTGATCTATGGTTCGTCAAGAAGTTCCTAGCTAACCATAAATTCGTCAGTCTACATCTGTTGTCTCTAAATATAAGAAACTTTTAACTCTATATGGAGAAAAATTAGAAAAATTATATGTTATATAATCAGATAAGATCTAATGTGATCTTATATAATCTGTGACATTAGAAGGTAGAAAAAACTCATAGAAATAAAATATTATGATTGGAAATAGGTTAATTAGTGTGCAATGCAATGGATGCACCCATGGCCTTCCATAGTAAATATTTCTAACTTAGTCAAATGTATCAAATTCTAGACTAGATTTCGAGCCTAATGTAAAAATCCATGGAATCACATATTTGTAAACATGAAGATAAATGTGATGATATAATCAGGGAATTCTTTTTAATGGAAGAGAATGTGATTTTTTGGGGATATTCCATGAAATTCACTAATATAAGTCATTTACTAAACCCTCATATAGTATCTCACGTAGTAGTCACATCAATGAATCTGCTGGAATCCACTATGTTCACCCAAGGAATTCTAGTTCCGGAATCCAAATCTCACTCTAGGTAGGACATTCCATTAAATTGATCGAAGTTTATAATAATGATAATCAAGTATTAAATTTAATACATAAAATATGGCTATTGTGTGAATTAATATCATTCAAAAATTCTAATTTAATTTATTCAATTATAATTTTAATTAATAAATTAAAATGAACAAGATAAGTATTCATAACATTTAAAAAATTATTCAACTCATAATTCATTATAATTACATTTGATTAAATTTTGAAGATTCGTGTTTTTACCATTTTAAAATTCAGAAAATTTATATAGGACTTCCATAATCAAGTGGAATGCTCTACACGGCCAAGGGGTGGTGTAGTCATATGGTATAAATGATAACTGATAATATTTAATCAAATCCACCCTAAGGGGTGGTTTAGGTTGATGTTGAGAACATATAACAATTTAAAATGGGATAGGTATCTTTATGGTCATGGTCTCAAAAATTAATTTTTGTTATTACTCATTTTTGGTGAAACACATATAAAGTACGGTGGTCAACAAAATGGACATAAATATAAATAGCCATACATTTGGGGATTTTTTTCCTAAAAACATATTATTAAAAAATAGTTGACTCCTTATCTATTATTAGCCTTTGATTATGTGATGTAATATAAGAAAATTGAGAAACTAGATAAATAACATAAAAATATGGTATAAACACTCACGTGGAAATATAATCCATGATTGAAATGAAATAAGAGTAATGAATAAATAATAATATTGGACATGTTGATAGGGATCCATTATGATCAATGATGTCATAATTAGATCTCAGATTGAGATTATCTCTCATTGCATACAGGTGGGGAAAATGGAGCTATCACACAAGGGAAGTGACTGTGAGATTGGGGGTGGATAAGTGGGAATATAATGGTTTAAGTAAGGATGGGAAAATCCTTTTTTCCCACTTCTAAAATGTCTCATGGTCTAGTTTCTTGGTTCTTATGCCCCTTTACTAACAATGTATTTGCGACTATTTTAACACGCTCACCTCAAAAAACATAAGGGAATAGCTAGAAAAACCATTTTAAAATAATGTTCTTTTCTATTTAAATTTATTGTAGTTTTTAAATCTATATAGTACATGTTTCTGGGATTGGATAACCATGATCCTAAATTAAAAGTTCATATAGTTAAGGAGAATAATTCAGAAAATTTCTTCTCTAAAAACATGTTTCTTTATATTTCTCTAAAAAGGGAACTATGGCCCCAATCTAAACCGAAATCCATCTAAAATAATAATAAACTATTTAATAACTTCAATTTAGATAAAACAATATTTTTAGTCTTGAATTAGAATTACCCATACCTATATAAAAACATGAATATTATATTTTAACCTTTAAATGTTCATCTAGTTGTACATTGAAGATATGTGAAATGTTATAGTTAAGATATATTTTTTTATATAAATGCACTCTAATAGAGTTATTTTAAAATTGATAAGAGCATAAAAATGTGACAGTGAGACACATTCCCAAATGAAAATAAAAACCCAATAAATTTTGGAACAACATCAAGGATGATATTAATCAATGACTTCTAAGATAACATGTTAGATGAAAAAACAATAGTAATTATTTATACTGATATGTGAAAATTAGTTTAGGGTGAAAAAGATAAATGGGCATAAAATCATCAGTTAATAGAAATTCTAAATTTTTTAATTTTATATATAATATACTAGAAATATAAATTATAAATCTAGATTATGTGAATATTAGTCAAAGGTGTTTTATCATACAATATATCTTTAGTAGAAAGAGTCCACAAAAAGGAATATTACAGATTTCAAAGGATTCATGAAACCCATAGAGGGTTCCAAAAAACACATGAAAATATAAGTATAATAAGGATAGAAATATTTTAAGGAATAAGTACATTGGGTTTGAAAAAATTTAGGTAATTATTTTAAGAGAAGATTCAGATTAGAATTGGGAAATATAAATGTATAAGGATAAGTAGTATTCCATTAATCCAATGAAATCCTTGTTTCCAAGTACTACTGTTCCTTCAATTATCATTCATGGTCAAGATTTTCTGAAGAAAAAATACTAAAAGGAAAATATGATATTTAATGTAAGGGGAAATATTTTACAATGGAAGTACAATAAAATTATTCCCATAATTCAACACCACAATGAGACGATATATAATCAAAAAAACAAATTCAAGGAGGTTATTCCGTCAATATTAATCCTATCAGTAGTTCGTCTTAATATAATTATTGAATAAATTATTTATGAAGAAAATTAGGTTGAAAAACTATCTTAAATGGTAGTTCTTCAAAATAATGTTAAAAATAAACCAAAAAAGTGTCAAAATATCTACCTTCGATCGAATTGTTGACTAATATGTCTCTATAAGAAACATTAACATAGAACAAAGATTCAAGTTATATATATGAGAGTTTATTCTAATCTTAATTTTATTCATTCAATGAATATGGAAAATATCATAATGTAGTTGATGTTGATAATTCCAAAGAATTTATTTTTATGGATAAGAGTACCCTTATATATTTTGAAGTGCTGGTGGTGGAACTAGTTGTTCATAGAGAAATGGATTTACCTAATGAATATAAACTGACTTTTTTTACCTTGTAAGACATTAAAATATATTATGAAATATTTTTTAAGTCTAGAGGTGACTCAATATGAGATTTTGTGATTTAGAGAGAATCAATATTTATGTATTAAAAATATTAATTATATTATATCACGAGCATGTCATGATTTATTTTTCACATTTTTAGGACATAAAATGAAAAAACATATATAATGGATGAATTCAAAACATGGGATTTACCACTGGTAAAACCTAAGGTTGGTTGTTATCAGACACCAAATTGAGGCATTCATTTTTTTGGGGTTTAATTAAAATGAATAAATTATTTATTTATTTTAAATATAATTCCCATGACCTAAATTAAACATTTTATTTCATATTATAAAAACTCTCTATGTATAGCCTTATAATGATGGAAAATTTGATAATAGGATTTGGAATTTTTTTAAATCAAATTAATTAGAGGATGACGAATGTTTAGATTGATGTGAATAAAGATACATCAATCACAATATGTCATTTAAATAATAGGAAACCACATTCATCACCAATTATCAATCATCAATCATGTTTTAGATTTTCAATTATGGTTTCCATTATTTTGATTAAAATATTGATCATTTATTTAATTATCTTTTTTAAATGTGTGATTATTTGATCGTTCGTATGAACCCATTTTAGTAAATTGAACTAATAATTTAAACTTATTTAATATAACATGTTATTAATCATGATTCTAAAAAAATAATTTTTAGGATAGGAATATAATAGACAATGGTGGTATCACTTTTTTTATTGTGATATCCCCCCAACAATTCTTCATGCTCTTCACCGCTATCCCATACTGATTCAGTTTTACTTGTGGGGATGTGTTTAGGAATGATCAAACCCCTAAATACATGATTGTGATGATAAAAATATAATTATTAGTGATATGGGGACTTATCATGGTGGTTTAATGGTTGTGGGTGATTACCTCAAGTTTTAAAACCTCAAATAGTGATTGATCATGCAATGGGATCCCATTGAGTGATCAGATTCTGATTTTCAACCATCATATGTCCGGTATAGATGATCATAGATGAAATTTACAGATTTCTGGTGAACAAATTGTTAGAATTGAGGTGAAAGAAGTAGATATTGAGTAAAAATGGAGAATTTATAATTTATTTGAAAAATTCAACTTCTGACTCTGTGTTTTGGAAGAACACACAACATGTCTTTGGATTTCACGGTGGCTATGGTTTTCAGTTGAGTTAATGATCACTCATCATGTGTCTAGCCTGATGTGCCATGTTGAGTACCCCTAGTTTCTTGTATGTAACATATACTTGATGCTTTTAATGGCTTTAATGTTAAGGGTGTTGAATGGGAGAGTCGGGAGAACTTGTAAAGATGTTGTGAGGCAAAGGGGAAGTCGCACGGGCGGCACACAGTTTTCCTAAACCGTGCAGCGAAACCATGCGCAGTGGGTCTTAGAGGTAGTAGATTCCGCATGGTCGGCACACGGTTTGTCTAACCATGCATCCAAACCATGCGAGAAGGGCAGTCAAGGTAATAACTAATTCACGGTTAGCGCCCGGTTTGTCAAACCCTGCGAACTAACCGTGAGACCACATAAACGAGATCCTATAAAGGTGATTCTCATGTGTTTTTGCCTCATTGTAGCTTGTTTTTTTCCTAAGATGCCTTAACAAGGGATTTTGGTTCTCCAAAGGTCAAGTATGGTTCTACCATCGTTCCAAAGGTGATCTGATGGCTTCTCTTGGTGAATCGAAGTCGGATTCTTGAGGTGTGTGATCATTCAGGTTTGGTTTCTTAGATCTACTTCTGTTATTCTCTTGTTTTGTTAGAACTACTTTTTATGGGTATATCTTAGTGTGTGGATTCCATATATGACGAGATTTGGTCTTGGTGGCATTAGTAGAAGATATCTAAGGAGGATCCTTGGTGAATCGGCCCGGTTTTCTTGTGTGTTCTTCGTTTGTTAGGGTTTTCATCAAAACCATTGAGGTAGGAGGCTATACTCTCGAATCCTAATGTTATAATTGATTTTGATAGTTTCAAATTGGTTATATTAATGGAATTGATTGTGAAAATCTTGGAATACATCTTCTTTTGTGATGATTTATGGTTTTGATGAAATTGTGAAATCTTAGTGAATTGTTGTGCAATGTGATTTGGCTTCTTGAATTTAAAATGTTGATCTTAAATTATGGATTTTCTATAATTGTAAATGGTTAGATGCAAGATGGGTTTTCAATTAAAATGGTGTTTTATTGAAATGGTTTATATGGAAATGGCATTGATGAAATTGGTTTATTCTACGGGTACCACCAAAAGAACGGTTTTATTGAAATGGTTTGAATTGTTTGAACATACTTGGTTTTGATGGAAATGGTTTTCAATAAAAGGTGTTTTATTGAAAGTATGGTTTTGGAATTATTGTTGTGAATGTGTGGTGTCTGTTCATGTTGCATATACGAGGCTTTGTTTAAATAGGACCTTGTGCTCGATGCCAAAAGTTTAATGGAACATGAGACTTTTAAGTACGAGGCTTGGTTGAAATATGAACTTGTTATCGGTGTTGAAGGTGTAATGGCACATGGAAAACAATTACCTTTTGATGAATTGGTAGATCGACGAGAGACCACTCATGAGTATGGAACTGTCATAACGAAGCATGCATGGTTGATTTCACGGGTTGTGAAATGGTTTGGTATGCCAAAAAGGGATTTTGGGAAATGGTTCTAAAGCTTGATTAGTTATTTTTCTGGAAAATTAACTTGTTGGAAATTTTGGTGTCAATTTCTCTTGGATTCTATTGGTTAAGAATGTTTTTTGAATCATGTTTATATTTATATATAAACTGATTTTGAGAAAATGTTTTAAATAAACTGTTTTTATATATTTTTTTCTAACTCTTCTATCCTAGTGGCGTGAGTAGGGATGTCATTGGGAAAAACCTACTGAGTTTTATACTCACCCAAGCTTTGGCACTTTGGATCTTTTTCAAATGTATTTCCCTAGAGCTTCTCATGGGTACCACCTCTAAGGGAAGTGGATTTTATGATTGATCTCCTTCCGGGGACCAGCCATATTTCCCTTTTATATTATAGGATGGAACCAACAGATTTAAGGGAATTGAAATAATAGTTAGAGGAGCTGGAAAGAAAGGGTTTCATTCGACCAAGTACTTCTCCATGGGCAGCACCAGTGATGTTTGTGAATAAGGCGGTTGGAACTATTCGGTTGTGTGTTGATTATGGTAAGGTTAACCAAGTTGAGATAATGAATAGATATCCAATTCCACACATTGATGATCTATTATATCAATTAAGGGAATCTCAGTGGTTCTCCAAGATTGACTATCGATCAAGATATCATCAATTTCATGTTCGACATGAGGATATTCCAAAGACAGCTTCCTGATGTAGATATGGCCACTACGAATATGACGTCATGCCGTTTGGTCTAACGAATGCACTAGAAGTCTTCATGGCTTTGATGAATCAGATATTTCAGCGATATTTAGATTCTTTTGTTGTGGTGTTTGTGGATGATATCGTGGTGTATTCAAAGACAAGGGATAATCATGATGTGCACCTGGAAACAGTGTTACAAATCTTGTGAGATGATCATTTGTTTGCGAAATTATCAAAGTGTGATTTTTGGATACAGGAAGTACGTTTCCTTGGCCATGTCCTTTATGAGAAAAGCATTTCTCATGATCCTGAAAAGATATAAGCCGTTGGAAACCATCGAAAAATGTGTTCGAGATACACATTTTTCTTGGTCTAACTGGTTATTACTGACGCTTTGTGCGTGATTTCTCACAACTAGCATCACCAATGACAGCTCTAACAAAGAAGTATGTTCCATTCCAATGGACAAAATATTGTCAGAAGACTTTCCAGGAACTAAAGGTTCATCTTACATCGGCACCCATCTTGATCTTTCCTGAATCAGGGAAAGAGTATGTGGTGTATTGTGATGCTTTGAGAACAGGGTTGGGTTGTGTTCTCATTAAAGGAGACCATGTGGTTGCTTATGGCTTAAGGCAGTTGAGGGTCTAGGAGAAAGATTACCCAAAACATGATTTGGATTTGGCTGCAGTCGTCCATGCTTTGAAAACATGGAGACATTATCTCTTTGGTGAGAAATTTAATGTGTTTACGGATCACAAATGATTGAAACACATTTTCTCACTGTGAGATTTGAGTCTCAGGCAAAGGAGATAGATGGAGTATCTCCAAATGTTTTACTTTTACTTGATGTACACACCCATAAAAGGAAATTTGGTGGCAGATACATTGAGTAGAAATTCATATGCTAAGTTATCAAAAGTAGCTTCAGATTAGTGGAAGTTGATGTCGGTCTTAGTCAACATGCATGTGGAAAATGAAAATTGAGGTGATGTTGCAGTTTTCTTTTTAGCAATGCTTGTTCATGATTTGGTAAGGATGATCAAAGAAGCACAAACATCTGATGCAGAATGTCTAGTTGTATGTTCAAAACTCAATGGTGGGGAGACCATTGATGGTTGGAAACTTAGTGGGGGTTTAGTTTTGTGTTTCATAGAGCATATGGTTGTACCTATGGTTGTTCAGGAAAAATTCCTTCATGCTTACCATCATTCAAGATGGGCCGTACACCGAGGTATACAGAATATGTATATGGCGTTGAAGGTGCATTTTTGGTGGAGTGGCATAAAAAGGAAGGTGTCCGAGTTTATCTCGCAGTGCTTAATTTGTCATCAGGTTAAAGCAGATCATCATAGACCAGCTGGAATGTTGCAATATTTACATATCCTAGTGTGGAAATGGGATCAGATGCCAATTGATTTTAATAGAGGTTTTCCAAGAACGTTTCGGAAATACGATGCCATTTGGGTGATAGTGGATTGTCTAACCAAGTCAGCCCATTTCAACCCTATTTGTGAAACCCATACGGTATAAGATCATTCAAAAATCTATACTCGAGATGTGGTAAAGAGGCATGGTGTAACAGTATCTATATTCTCATATTGAGATCCAAGGTTCACATCTTGTTTTAGTAAATCATTACAGCAATCCCTTGGAAGTTATTTGACTATGAGCACGGCGTATAATCCTTAGTCGGATGGGTAATCCGAGCGGATGATACAAACGTTAGAAGACATGTTTCAGGCTTATGTAATGGATTTTGGTGGATCATGGGAGGAGTATATACCCTTAGTGGAGTTCTCATACAATAATAGATATCAAGCCTTGATACGCATTGCGCCGTTTGAAGCATTGTATGGTCATCCTTGTCGTTCTCCACTATGCTGGGTGGAAAGAGGTGAAACATCACTAGTCGGGACAAGCCTTGTCCAAGAGATAACATACAAGATCCATTTGATTAGAAAGAGGATGGAGAAAGCTCATTGTCGTCATAAATCTTATGTAGATCACCGTCGAAGACCGTTGTCATTCGTTGTGGGTGATCATGTCTTCTTGAGTATCTCTCCAAGACATGGACATATTCTTTATAAGAAGAAGTGAATGTTATCTCTTAGATACATTGTCCCTTTAAAGATACTGGAATGTGTTGGAGACGAGACATATCGGTTGCCATTACCACCACGGTTCATTTTGGTGCATAATGTGTTCCATGTATCTCAGTTGAAAAAGTATCAGCCTGATCCTAACCATGTAATCAGATGGGATCACTTTGACCTAGATCCAGATTCTTCTTTGATACATATCCTAGTACGGATTGTGGATAGGTAAGAGAATGTATTCTGTGGAAAAAGCATCGGTCTAGTGTGGGTTTTATGGAAACATGGTCAGATTCAAGAATATACTTGGGAACATGAAAAGGAAATGAAAGATCAATGGTTGGAACTCTTTCAGTTGGGTGAAGGTTTTCTACATTGTGATGATGGAAACCCCAGTGGTGGGGAGAATGTAGTACCCCCTGGTTTCGGGTATGTAACCCTTACTTGTTTCTTTTCATGGTTTTAATGTTAAGGGTTTTGAATGGGAGAGTCGGGAGAACATTGAATGATGTTGTGAGGAAAAGGGGAAGTCACACGGGTGGCACACAATTGTCTAAACTGTGCAGCCAAACCATGCGTAGTGGGTCTTGGAGGCAGTTGCTTCCACACGGTCGGCGCACGGTTTGTCTAACCGTGCGGCCAAACCCTGAGAGACAGGTGGTCGAGGCAGTAGCTAAAGCACAGTTATCACATGGTTTGTCAAACCATGCAAACTAACCATGCAACCACTTAAACGAGATCCTATAAAGGTGGATCTCACATGTTTTTTCCTCTATTTAGCTCATTTTTTCTCCAAAGTGGCCCTAAACCGGGATGTTGGTTCTCCCAATGTCAAGGAGGGTTCTCCCATCATTCTAAAGGTGATCTAAAGGCTTTTCTTGGATAATCAAAGCCGGATTCTTGAGGTATGTGATCGTTCTTATTTGTTTTCTAAAATCTACTTAGATCTACATCTCTTCTTCTATCAGTTTCTTAGATCTATTCCCATTATGGGAAGATCTAAGTGTGTGGATTCCAAATATTACGAGATTTGTCTTGTTGATTTTAGGAGAAGAGTTCTAAGGATGATCCTTGGTGAATCGGCCCAGTTTTCTTGTGCATTCCTCGTTTATTAGGGTTTTCATCATAACCATTGAGGTAAGAGGCTTCACACTCGACTCCTCATGTTAAAATTGATTGGATTAGTTTAAAATTGGTTATTTGAATGGAATTGATTGTGAAAACCATCGAATAAATAATCTTTAGTGATGATTTATGGTTTTGATGAAATTGTGAATTATTAGTAAATTGTTGTGCAATGTGATATGGCTTCTTGAATTTAAAATGTTGATTTTAAATTATGGATTCTATAGAATTGTAAATGGTTATATGAAAGATGGTTTTTCAATAAAAATGTTTTTTTATTGAAATGGTTGGTATATAAATGGCATTGATGAAATTGGTATATTCTTTATTTTTCAACAAAAGTACGGTTTTACTAAAATTGTTTGAATTTATTGAACACACTTGGTTTTGATGGAAATGGTTTTCAATTAAAGGTGTTTTATTGAAAGGATAGTTTTCGCATGATTGTTTTGAATGTATGGTGTGTGTTCATGTCGTATATCCGAGGATTGGTCGAAATATGACCTTGTGCTCGGTGCCAAACGTTTAATGGCACATGGGACTTTTAAGCATGAGGCTTGGTTGAAATATGACCTTGTGCTCAGTGCCAATGGTGTAATCGCACATCGGAAACAATTACCTTATGATGACTTGGTAGATTGATGAGAGACCGCTCATAAGTATGAAACTCTCATAACGAAGCATGCATGGATGATTTCATGGGTGCTGAAACGGTTGGGTATGCCAAAAATGGATTTTTTTGAAATGGTTATAAATCTTGATTAGTTATTTTTTAGGAAAAATTACTTTTTGGAAAATTTTGTTTCAATTGCTCTTGGATGCGGTTTGTTACGAATGTTTTTGGAAACTTTTTTATATTTAGTTATAAAATGCTTTTGAGAAAATGTTTTATATAAACTGTTTTTATATAATTGTTGCTAACTCTTCTATAATAGTGGTGTGAGTAGAGATGTCATTTGGGAAAACCTACTATGTTTTATACTGACCCCTACATTGGAAATTTGGTTCTTTGGCAGATGTCATATTCCAAGACACAGGTAAAAGTAAGTAATCTCATTACTAATGGTTCATGGTGATTCGTGGGAGATGTGGTAGTGCTTGGAGCATGGAGCTATATGTGGAGCTGTGGAGAATTTCATGGTATGTTTTGGTCTTTTGTTAGTCTTCCACTTGGTACTCTGATATTGTGTTGGTTGTATTTGTTTATGGAACAATGTAGCTCTATTTTGTTAATGCATAAGTTAGTTGTTTCATTAACATGCATCATATAGTGGTTGTTAGTGATGTTTTGGTTGGTTTATTTCTGAAAGGGTAAATCAACACCCACTCGCATTGAAACCCTTAGGCATTTATTGTCAGCCTTTGGCGCCTTGGGGATGTCGCTTAAGGACTAATTATGACTCGTTGTACTCTCAATCCAATGAGAATTGGCGGGTCATTAAACATGTGACCCTACATGAGTAGCTATTCTATTTCCATCTACACAAACCATGTGTCCCATGCAGTAGGGCTTGTCATGTACTCTAGGAGGTCACTAGTATGCACATAGGTACATGGGCATCAGTCAGTACCTGGGCACAACCAGGTACATGACCAGTGGCATGAGAATATCTTAATGTACATGGGAATGACCAAGATAACATGAGTATCCCTTGAGTGAGAAAGACACGTGATGTACCACTAGTTCATGATGTGTATATTGATATTGATTTCGACGAAATGTATGTAGGCGAACATGGTTAGGCGATGAGGTGGGTTCAAATTCAATTTAGACTCCCATACATTTCATGTATTCCCTACATAACATTTCCCAATTTTATATCCTTCTTTAGTACATAGATTTTAGCTCATGAGTAGAATATCGTATGTATTTTCCATGTATAAAATGATTATGTCCTTAGATATGTAATAAAATATATGATGGAATATATTTTTATTGTAAATTTTTGTTTGAAATGTATGACAATGAAATCGATCTTGGAAAAATCATGAGGGGGTTTTTGGGGTTGGTACTCACCTCTCACACCTGGGAATAGGTTACCCATGCTCTTTATATAGACAATGTCAATACTGACCTACACTATGAATGGATCCCAATCAATGGAGTGGTACTCCCTCATCCTCATGTTTCGATAGCATGAATGTACTCCATGGGTGTTGTGTATCCCTCAAATATGGAGTAAAACAGTGAGGAGTGGGCCCCTCAACACATATTTTGGTGTGGTTATGTGGGATGCATGATTAACAGTTGTCTCTCCCTCAATATTATAGTGTGGTGTAAATTCTTGAGCCCCTAAAAAATGTTTCATATATAGTTTTTCATGTTGTGGGACAATGGATATGTAAAATGGGAACTATGAGAAGAGTCATCCTTATTTGCTTGACTATAGAGATTAAGATCCCATTTCTCTCCCATTTTGGTTTCATATTGGGAATATCTCGGTGTTAATGGTTACAGTCTCAGTTTATGGTTGACATAATTTCGACGGGATGATCAAACCTTTTTTGTATCTCTCTATTGCACCTGGTCCAATTTTTTGGGAATACTGATTGGTATGTATGTACTCACCACTAAAGGATATTTTTCCTCACATGTCATGTATAATGTCAATGGAAGATAGTTCAATATTTAATTTAATAGATAATAAAAAGAAATTATTGTATTTACTATGTATGGTTGTTTGGACTTGGAGGTCAGCAGTCTGGATATCTGAGTTTTCCTTTATTTGTGTTTCTTTTCATGTTGAGAAATTATTTATAGCTGTACACGTATATTTTCCATTTTATATTGGTTTATACTATGATACACCTATGTATTTCCCTTTATTTATTATATTCATGTTTTAAACTACAAGCTACTATATTTTATTATTCCTCTGCATTATTTTATGGAGATAGGTTGGGTGCATGAATATAGGTATGTTAGGATAAGACATCCAATTTAATTTATGCCTTTTGGGTGTTTTTCACCAGCCCCTAGCCTATTAGTGGTGGGGTTGAATTTCATCACGGCTCAAAAATCCATTTTACATGAGAGGATTGGTGGGTTAGATCATTAAATATTTGTATCAGATTAGTTTATTTCATGGGATGGTTTTTTGAGTTTTCCCCTTTTGATTATGGGAAGTGAAATATGGAAATTGTATTATAGTGAATATGGTACGGTATTCATGCCCGAGAACCCAGGTTTTGTGAGGAAGATAACATATCCATACACCAAGAATCCGACTACCTTCTTATCAACTCGACATACTAATACATGGGTTATTGGAAAAAAAGGTACATGCATCATAAATGATTGATTCCTTCATCAATCCTTCTTGATTCAGTACCCTAGGTATGCTATTTGACCATGTTACATCATGATTACTTTCAAGAAGCTTCCATGTGGATTCCAATAAAGGATTTTTATATAGTCTATTGATGATGACCACATCAATGACACATCAGTTTTGGGATCTATAAATGATGTATTTCTTCCATGTGAGCAATATGTAGTGCTACCACTTATTGAGCAGCGTGTGGACCCACCTCCAATTGTCTAGGTAGATGATCAACTAAAATATGAGTAGTGGATGGATACGAAATGATAATAAATGGTACATGGTATATTTTATATTATAATAGTTCTATTAATAGGGACTGTTAAAGTATCATGGTGTGTAATTCCCTTAAATAGTATAGGGTTAGTTAGAGGTAGCACTCCGGGTTATTTTATTTTTGAGTAACCTGTCCTACCAGATGGTTATGCTTGTGACCAGTCTTCTTCATTAATTAGTTGTTAGTATTGATGGTAACAGTGGATGATTCGCCTATATATTATATTCATAGTTCGTTCTTGAGATATAGATATTATATGTTTCATAGTGAGTCATACCAATTTTTATCAGCTGGTAAAGGACTGGCATGAGATTTTGGTGTGAATGTCTCACTCAAATAAGACAACTCTTCATGGGGGACTAGGCCCCTAGAATTATCTGGGGTAAATAAGGTTATTGGTAGAGCACATTTTTGGTTATGTAAGACATGAATCCAAAAAACGAATGAAATAGGGAAACTTCCACCAGAGATTTGTCCTTGTAATGTTATTTAACTCCATACGAGTGAGAAAATGGTTCCAAAATTAGATAGTGTCAAGTTGTGGTGGATGAGTACTTTCAATTTTTATGTTTTTGGTTATTTCAATGTGCTAAGGGTTTGGATCATTCACTAGTTAATTAGGATATGTGGGAATGGAAAATAGTGGATTTATGTAGATTTCTCTTAGGACATTGAAATTCATATTATGCCCACGTTATGAACTGTGTCTTATCTACTAAATTTATAGTTTTTGTAAGTGTTGGAATGACAATTTTACATTTACATATCCCTTGTACAAGTCCTATAAATAATAATAGATCCTTAATATTTGAAACTTTTATTTTGAGGACCACATAGAGAGGATCAGTGGTAAATAACTTTTGAAAGTGTGACCCAAATCCGAGAGGAGAGTAATCCTTACATGGAATCATTCTACAACTGATGGTGAGTCCCAAAAATGTTTTCCCCAATATATATTGGTTTCCTACTATCCATTCCTAGCTGACTATCACTAATATGGGTGAAAATTTACCTTAGGAAGTGGTATGTGATTTACCTTTATATGTGAGACTGAATCCTATGAATAGTATGATGAGATCCTGTGTAGAAGGATTCAACGAATTATTTATCAATTTGATAGTATTAAACTTCAAACAATAGATCTAATGAAATTTCAGTTTCTAATGGTAGTGGAGGAATTTATGGATGTGTTCCCAAATGATGTTCATGAACATCCTTGGTGGAGGGTGGTTTAATTATTCATTGAAATGAACTCTCAGGACACAAATTTATCTTCTATGTCATATCATATTCCCCCTATAGAGCTCTAGGAGATAGGGGTCTAGTTGGATAACCTTGAAGAGAATAGATTTATTTGACCAAGTTTTTACCTAGGAAACTACAATTTTTTAGTGATAGGGGATATTGGGATCTAGATGATTTTCATTTTATCATATTCTGAGATGGTTAATGGTAATGAATAAGTTTCCCTTATTTGTGGATTGAAGACCTCCTTAATAGGTTTTGAGGAATGAGTTGCTTCTCAAAGATTGATCCCAAGTATAGCTACAATTAGTTAAGGGTTGATAAATATGATATTATAAATATGACATTATGATTTGACTATATAATCTATGAGTTCTTCATGATAGCTATTATTTTTATAAATGCCCCACATGGTTTTTGGATTTTATGAACCTGATCTTCCATCCATACTTGGAAAACTTTTTGGTGGTCTTTATAAATTAAATACACTTTTACACTATCTAAAGAAAGTATAATTCAAAGAATATAGTGATGGTCCCAACCTACCCTACTAGAAACAATTTTTTGTTAATCTATCAATGTTCTAGAATAAGATTTGTGAAGTTTACTTTATTCAGTATGTCAGTTCTGATCATTGTTTATCAATGGAAACAGATAATATTGATACAATTATTTATTTAGATCCACGTAAGATATTTTTGGTGGTGCCTAGTTTTCATTCCATGATAGGGTACTATAGGTTATTTGTGCATGTATTTTTAGAGAAGTATCCCCTTTAACACCACTAACATGGAAATGATTTTTTTATCAAGAATAGGAACTGACATAATTATATTTAAGTTCACTTTGAGGTTAACGAGTAATCCTTTGTTGATACTATTAGAGTAGGGTGTTGAGTAGGTAGTTTTTTATGATGCTTATGGAGATGGGCTATATTTTGGGTTGATGCATATGAAGGTAGTGATCACATTTGGGTTGAGGTATCTAAGACCCCATTAGTATAACTACAAAACTCACAACCTAGAGTTTGTAGTGGTAGTCTTTTCTCTAATGATATAGAGGTACAATATTCTAAGGGAGGTTTTTTTACTCAAAACAATATAGTCTCAATTAAATATGTAATCAGATTATTCCTAACCTGATAAAGTGGAATTTGTTTGTAATCATGTATGAATATGAATTCAAGAAAATATATACATCTAGGAAAGGAAATATGCTGTAATATTACATAAATATAATGCACCGACATCAATTAGTAGAGGATACATATGAATATTTGGATTTTATGAAGCTGACCCTAGTATAATATGGGGGTGAAGTTTTTCTTCAGTCAATAGTGGTGAAACCTCCACTTCATCATCATGTGAGAGATGGTCATTTTGGTCCATAGACTATGTCATTATTAATGAACAAATATTATAATGAGATTCCCAGGATAGATTATATAAAATATGACATAACATCATCCTTTTAAAAGGATTAATGGTGGTTCTAGACTTGTTTTGGGAGGACGGGATGAGGGGGTTTCACAGTTTCCCTCTTTTACAAACATACCTATGTTGAAAATATTTACATGGACATTGAAGATTAGTTTTAGTGGGATCACATGAGGTGGAGCTTCATTGAGTTTGTCTCTCATTGTCTCACATGTAAGTAAGACATTGACATGATATTGGTTCCTACAAGTTTGAGCGGTCCCTAGATATACCAAAGTTGAAATAAGATGTAATATCCATGGAATTTTTGATGCGCAATTTGTAAATAGTGTGAGGCCATAATTCTATTTGGGTGATTTTTTACTGGTGATGTCGGCACCCTTCCATTCTATCATGGAAAAGTGTTTAGTGGAGAGTTTAGGATAATATTACATATGATAGATCATCTAGCATCATGGGGTACCCACAAAGAGTGTCTTAGAATATGATGCTTGATTCACATAACATTTGTGGAGATTCTTTTGGGAGGTGTTCAAGACCCTGTTGAGGAAGTGTATGGTGATTCACCCCCAAATGGTTGGGAACATCGAGCAGAATCTCCATACATTGGATTATATGTTGAGTGCTTGTGTTTTTGAATTCATGTATAACTACGAGGATGTAATTTAATTGGTAGATTTTTCTTATAATAGTAGTTATCAATCTACAATAAGTGTGGAAATTTTTAGAGATGACTATTGGATACCCTATAGGTCACCCTTTTACTGGAATGATATTGGTGAGACATCACTATTAGGGAAAGAGATGGTTTAGGAAACAATAGAGATGGTTTTGATGATCCATGAGATTTTGAGGATAGCATAGAGATGATTTATATCTTACAATAATCAATTTTCTAATCCCATTATGTTGAATATGGGGGACCATGTTTTCTGAAGAGTTTCCAAAAAACAGAAAATGAAGAGGTTTGACTAGTGATGAATGTAATCCTCAAGGTTGATCACATTGTTTTGAATATTTCAAATGGATGGTAAGGTTTCTAACTTCCTAGAACATCCCCCACAATTAAATCTTGTCGATGAAATATTCCATGAATATTAGAAGAGGAGATGTGTGCATGATCTAAAAAATGTTATTGACTGGGGTGAGATATATTTTGATAAAGGATCAATCATTATGGTGTACCCAATGGTGATAGAGGGTCGACAAGATAATATCCTATTGGGATGGACCATTCCCTTATTTTCTGTATTGTGGTATCATGAGATAATTTTGGAGAGCTCTTGGGAGAATGATATCAATATGTGGCCTCAATATATTTACCATTTTATATAGGTTATAAATTTTTATAAAAAATACACGATGAAGAGGATATTGTTTTGGATTTATTTTTTACATTGTAAGACATCGGAATATGTTAAGGATTATTTTTAAGGTTGAGAAATGAGTCATCACGAAATTTAATACTTCAGTGAGATTTAAGAAATTGATATATTAAAAATATTAATTATATTATATCACATAGACATCATTTTTCCTTGTTTTTTAGGACCTCAAAAAGAAAATCTATGACCATATATGAATTTAGAACACATGATTTCTCATAGGTATGATCTAATGTTGGTCTGTATTGGATTCTAGGTTGAGACAACTATTGTTGGTGAGTTTAAATAAAATATATACATAAATTGTTTGTTAGTTTATTTGGAATTACTATAACCTAAATTATTATATTTATTCCATATTTTACAAAATCTCTAGAGTTAGAAACATATCCATAGGAGGATTTTATAGGTGGATTTGGAATTCTTCATTGATAGAAAAAATCAAAAGATGATAAACTATTGGATAAATGTAGATCTATAGGAAGATAATGTAGTGGTTATTCATTGTCCCTAGATAATGTGTTATAATCTAATGATAAATACAAAATTGAATTATTTTTTATCCTTTGGGAATGATTCTCTTTTTGTTAAGATATCTAGAATGGATTTTATTATCTACTATTGATCAATAATTATTTGATACATTACATGATCCCATTGTAATAAATTGAATTATTGATTTGAATTTATTTATTATATCATGTTATCACTCATGATCTCACATATTTCTATCGTTTTCTAGGATCACATCATCCGATGATAGATTCACCATTTTTTCTTATACTTTTCACCACCCTTTCTTCATGCACTCTTACATTGTCCCATGGGGTTACAATATGAATTTTCATTTTTAATTATTGAGAAGTCAAACCCCAGGATATGCGATGGAGATTCAACTGGTTAATGTATTAGTAATTTAGGGATAGATAAAAGAGGTTACATAGTTTACGGTGAATGATTTTATTTTCTAAAACCTGAATGATGATTTTTCATGAGAAGAAATCCCAATGTGAAATTAGATTTCAATTTCCTTCAATTAGATTTCATGAATTGATGGCAAGAGATGACCCACATGGATCTTAGGTGGTCCAATAGTGTGATTTGTTATAGATGAAGTAGATATGGATTCTATGTGAAGGATCGATAATTTCTGTGAAAAGAGTCAGAATACACCATTTAGATCAGTGGACCCCATGATGTTTTGTTTGGATTACAAGTTTACTAGGGGTTTCATCTATGTAAAGGATCACACAATTTGTGTTCAAGATAACAAACAATGTGACCCTACTAAGGTATCTATTTTATACGCCATCAACACACAACTAGGTCTACATACTACAAGAGACACTATGGACTCTATTAACATACTCTCATACCATAATGTATATGAGATCAACCTAGTACCCAAGCAAGAATATGTACATGTTGTGGAAAACATGCACAACCCAAAGTACACCAACACAACGAGGATAACATGGCTTGGACCCTAGTGGCTTGAAAATTTCATCCAGTACTACTACTCTCTATGTGTGGTGACATTGATTTCCAATCCAATTCTAGATGAGAAGACACCTAGGTGACGAGGTAGGGTCACATGGTTTTTGTAATCCCACACACTCCATGTATTCCCTATAAAATTATTTCTTCTCGTATATTCTTCATTTGGAATCATATTTATTCCCAAAAATAAACTATAATGATAATTTTATATATAGAATGTGATGGATACCATTAATGTGGAATACATGATATGATGAAAGATGTTCCAAGCATGAAACATCATTAGGAAATACATGATGATGGAATTAATAATGTAAATACCATTAGAGACATTTCAGGGTTAGTACACCCCTTTCACACCATAGTGTGGGTTCCCCATTCTATATAAATATATATATAGTTGGAACTCCCCTAGAACAAGTGTAGATCCTTTTTCTATAGAGTGGTACTCCACCATCATCTCGATACGGTTCCATGATGGTCCTTCAATAGTTATTTGGCCCCCTCAAATGTCAATTTTGTTTATCGAGAAGCATGCCCCTCAACACTAATTTAGAGAGGTTATGTAGGATGAATAGTCAATATTTGGGACTCTCTCATATGTGGACTACATTGGCAAGGTGTGGGCCCCTATTTGTAGTTTCTTATATGATTCTGCATGATTCTAAGAAACTAGGATGCAATATTGGATTTACATGATGACTCATAATTCTAATATGGATTTGGGAGATTGATATCCCTTTTTTCTTGCACTTGGGATTCATAATTAGAATAAATATGTATTTTTAGTTATCATATCAGTTTCTTGTTGATATGACTTATATGCGATGATCTAAACTTTTTTTATATCTCAATTTCACTCCATTTTCAATTTTGGGGGTGTTCTACGTGGTAAGTAAACACACACCGCTGTATGGGATTTTACAACATATATATTTTATTTTATAGATAACTGATAGATCAATGGTAACATTGGTGGTGCTCAGGGATAAATTGGTAAATAAAACTCATACAGTATTTGATGGGTAAGTCCATGATCTAAAAATTTACTATCTCTTTATAATCTAATACATTCATGCATACTATTGATGATTTGTATAAAAATGGATACTCTCCTTGTGTTACTCCAAAAGGATCATAATATCACATAATTTATTGTTAAAATATGTATATATTTTAATTTTATTCATTTTCAAATTATCAGTTTTTGGTAGTCAAAATGGAATAATATTTTACTTTACATGGAAGGAGAAGTAATGGGAAATATATGGATTTTTTAAGAGATTAGTGAAATCATTGTTATGGGAAATTCTAAATTTATAATTGCACATATTTAATTTTTTTCCATGGTGTTTTTTTTTTCAAATAACAGGTGATTTTTAGTATATTAATCACTTTACATTTTGATTTGAAAATCCAAAAACACTTAATTAAGTATTTGATCCACCAAGTGATTTTTGTTTTTAAAATTTCTATATATAATTTAAAAATATTTATATGAAATAAAAATAATATTATATTTTATGAAATACCAGTGGTTGATGTATTTCTGAAGAATACATAACCATTGGTGTTTTCAAATCCCAATTATTTAAGGTTTTGTGAAAATTATGAATAAGAACAATCATCATTCTAGATAACACATTATATGTATTGGGACACTAAGTTCATCGAATAATGAAAAATAATATACTTTTATGATTTTAAAACTAAACATGACAATACTAAATTTCATCTATTGGATTTTACACAAGGAAATGTATAAATAGAGAAACACGTCATAGATTAAAGGAAAAATACATAATAAAAATTATGTATGAAATATATAAATATTAAAAATAATATGAATTCATCAAAAAAATGTTAAATATAGTGCTACTAATTAAAATTTTGTTTTGAGATATTTAATAAATATTATAAGAGTGAGGATATCAATGTCAATGATCAATGTTTTATTATTTTGATACTGAGCATCTGGATATGGATGCCGGATTTCAAATCATCAAAATGTATTAGAGGATATATTAATATTCTAGTAATATAATTGGGATAATTACAGATAATACTGATTCAGGTATTCATAGGGATTGGAAGATATATCAATTCCTTTTATTATTATAATCAGTCATCATTTGATAGGTTTTAGTTGAAGATACATTAAAACAAGTAATGTTCCACTTATACTTTTGTTAAAAGTGATGATTTTTTAAAATGTCAAAAAGTTTAACATTATTGGTAAATCAATAATCCATGTTATATAATTTTATCTATCTAATTTCATTTATTAGTTTTTTTAATATTTGGATTGTTTATATTCCCATTTTGTTATTAATTTCAATGGTTTATGTAAAATTCATATACTATAAACAGTACTAGGTATTACATTGATTTTAAGAATGATATTTTTAGTAGTATAAAAAGATATATATCAATTAATTTTAATTCATAAAGAGGTTAAATCAATATAATTTTTTTAACTACAATTCAACCCCCTCTTATAGTGTGTTTTCAATCAATATCATCGACCAATAAGCATCTCCATCATTTGATCATGTAGTCTTTGATTCTTCCTCTATTAAACTGAACACTATATCATTTGTTCCCATAGTTTCTTATGATATTAATGAATTAATTCTAGATTCTATTCGTCCTACTTATGCATAATAATATGTATATACAGTCTTTGTCAAAATTTGTATTTATAATTATTATGTAAATTTTTGGAATAAGACAGATTTATTTTTCATTAATTTTATCCCTTAGGATAATCTATGTTTTGAAATAGACACATATAATGAATGTTACTTTTCTATATTTAAGGATGAAGTGATTAAATAGATTTTTTTTCACTGACACCAAAAAATATAAGTTTTCATTGTTTTTTATTAAGGGATATTTCTACCCTAAAAACTAAACATGATATGTTTAGGAAAATTTGTTCCTTCTTAGGATGGTTACCACTAATGTTTTAATGATGGTATCTCTAAAAATTGAATATTTTAATATATGAATAAATATTTTTGGTCGAAAACACAATGAAATCATAAGAATATATACCCATCATAAGGGAAAAAAATTATCATCTTTTACTTTGGGAGTAGACCAAATGGGTTTTTATGTTTTATTTTCATTTGTATTTTTTGATTCATTAGGGAGTGTTTTATTTATATTTTATATATCCATCATTATTTTTACCTATACTCTTATATCCCTTGGTTATCCATTTTAATAGATAATGTATCCATCATACATACAATTTATTAATAAAATTCCAGTATATTTACCCACTAATAGACAAACATAGCTCTATATAGATCATAATTATATCAAATAAAAAAAAATATTTCACTACATGTGACTAATATGAATTCATAGAACTATGATAAGAAATGGAAAACCCAAGGCAACCCAAAAATAATCTTTATATAAGAAAACCCAAAATAATATCTTTCTAAGACATCCATTAATTACTGTAAAATCCATATTTTGACCTATATCACCATGTCTTAGTAACTCTCTTATAACAATTCCTTTTAATTAAATCTTATATATATTAAAAGGTCTAAACATACTATTGGGTATACATGTAGGGAGAGACTATGACCCATTACTATTTTTTAGGGAAAATTTTATATAGTTGAAACATAATATATAAAAGTAAGAAATATAAATAAATGATCATTATTTAATATACTCGATGAAAATAAATAAACAAAAACTCCCAAGATTTTGGGTTCCATGTTCTTAAAAATCCACAATGGTGGAAGACCATAAATTCTTTAATCCATACATAGAATTCATGTTGTTGAACAAGACCATGTATGTTGTTGGAAAATTTTTAGGGATCCTTTTTAATGTGATGATGGATAATCAATAAAAGGAACTATAATAATTAATAATATGGTAATATATATAAAACCATATATGGGAATCAAACTAATATATTAATTTCCCAAGGAACCCATTTATTAATATTTCATCAACATTCATAATTGTGTAAGGTATTTATAAATAATTTTGTTAGAATATGTTATGCCTAAAATATTTTTTATTACATTAATATAATACATATATACCTTGGAATATAATAAAAATATTTAATCAAAACAACCTATTTTAAATTACTAAGAAATATATACAATCTTAGGTTACAAACATTATCATGAAGATTTTAGAGTTTTTCATAAAAAAAATATATGTAATCCAATTTATTCATAATTAGTGGCATAAAGTTTAAAAATACATACAATATATTTAGAATAACAATCCATTAATATAAAATCCATAATATAACCATGTTTTTCAAAAACATTTATTTATTAAAAAAATATATTTTTTTCAGTGTCTATCAACATCATGCTGCTACCAACCCCAACACTATGATAATATATGAGATATGACAGGTCGAAACATAATTTTCTTGTTATGGTAAAATTATAAAGTTATAGGGTTAAATCTATCACCATAAGATGAATTTTTGAAACAAACATAAGGTTTTTTTATTTAACAAATCTTGAAGGGAGTAACAATAAACTAATGATAAAGAATGATGTTAATTTCAATAGGCTTTCCAAAGGATAATATTTTCATCCCCTTAACAAGAGATTATATTATGAATAATGGAATATAAAATAACATTATAGATTCATAAACCTATTATAAAATTAAATTATATATTTCCCTTGTTTGTAATAAAACAGAATAAAACCATGGAGGAATGTTTGAGATAATACCCTAGACAAAAAAAAGAAATATATATATAATTTATTGAAATTCATCAAGTCTATATTTAATATGTGATATCGTTTAGAAATTTAAGGGTATAATTAAAGAATTGGGGGGATATCCATAATGATGATTTCTTGGAAATCAATAATTAAAGGAGTTAAAAATGAAAATTGTTTAATAAGTAAATAATCATTTTAACTCTAATAAGAAAAATTGAATTTTACTCCTTATTGGTACCTTGAAATGATTTAAATGTAATCTTTTATGAATGAAAATTACTTGTGTATGGAAACTATGATCCTATTAAAATTTATATATACTCTATAACTTATCCCAAAAACAACAGAGTGCTTGGTGATTATCCTCCACAAACTTGAAACCACTTAGGCTTCAAAATTTTATTTCTTTTACTCCATTTTCAATTGAATAACTTATTAAAATTATTTTACCTACTAAATATATAGTTAACAGAGTAAATATTCAAAATAAAATGGAATATCAATGCAATAATGAAGAGGTTTATTACAAACTTCCATGCATTATACTTCACTTTGTAGAGTATAATCAACATGCCTCTCTATTAAATAGTCATAACTATTGGGTGACAACATGAATATTAATATTTTTTCTAATAATAAATAAAATTTTATTAAAATTCAAATATTTAAGATTATATCTTTATGAAAAAAATTTGTTTTTAAAAACTCATTAAAAATAAGTTTTAAATTTTAAATTAATATTTAAAAATATAAACAATAATTATTTTTTAGACAATGATAATTTAAAAGAATGTTTATTCAGTAAGTGAAAAATAAGATTATTAAAAATAATATTTAAATAACTATTTTATTGTTATCAATGTTTTTTTGAATTATAAATATAATTTTATGAATATGAAAATTACTATTATTTGAATTATCATTTTTAAATTTTTTTATATAATGAATATTAATTTATATATAAATATAAATTAATATGAAATATATATAAATATATAATTAATATTATTAAATTAAAAAAGATGAAATTAGGTTAATTGGAAAAACCAGTTTGAGAGAGGAGACTGATTTTGGGGTTTGGGTTTGGGGATCATCACAGTTATCATGCAGTAAGGGGGTTTCATGTGATTTAAGAGCATCGAACCAAGAATTGAACAATAAGGGAGTCATAAGACTGAGTAGATTTAGTTGGTAGTCAATGCAGGCGGCCGAGTGTGGCTGGAGGCCTCGTTGCGGTTTTGATGCTCGGTTGAGGAAGGGTCGAATTCCACTGAGGTTTCAATTCAATTTTGGGATGTTCTAGTTTCCAAATAAAGTGGAATCCAAGATTTGGGTTTTATGTTTTCATCAATCTAAAAATGGAGTTTTGTTTTATTTTTTACGTACCATATTTTAAATGAGTTTAACTCTAGTAAAAATCATTGTTATTTTTTTACCTTTATACTATGGTCTATTTGTTGTTTAATGATTTTATTTTGGAATAGGAATAAAACGATTTGATTTATTATCCATTTTCGTCATACTATTTGTTTTATTCTATTTATATTTGTATCTGTACACTCATCTTATAAAAAATCTAGTTTTTGTGTCCATCTGGTTATATTTACGAATTTCTTTTGTAATTGTTTTATAATTTTTCTCTCATAAACAACATTGACTATTTTTCTATTAATAATTTTTTTCTCTATTGTATAACCAACATTAAACATCTATATTATCAATTTGATCCTATTACTAATTCCAAAATTAATTTTAAAATGTCATTTCTTGTTGAGATAGAATATAATTAGGTTTTCTATCATGATAGGTGTATGAATTAAGGTTTGATATGAGGTTTGGTGGAATACACATAGCTAAATTGTTTCTATTATTTTACTTTTGTTTCTATTCATGGTGGAATGAGAGACAGTGCATGATATAGATCATGAAATTGTGGTTTTACAAAGAGGATAAGATGATTTTAAATAAATTTGGTAATTTTATTAATTTATTTTACATATATGTGCGTAAATTGTTTTCATTCATAAACATACAAAAGTTATATTTTATAAGCACTCATGTCCTAACTTTTGATTCATATAATTATATAATATGTATGAATATATTTATATTTTTTTGTTACAAACAAAAAATATTTAATTATTCTTTTGTTCTTTAATATATAAATTAATATTTTCAATTTATCTTTGATATATTTATAATTTTTCTGTTTTAATTATCATGATATATATATACTTATTTTTTTAAAAACTCTTTTATGTAAAATTTATTAGTTTTTTTACCAATTTATGTACATGATTTTGGAAGTGTTATTTTTATAAGTTTTTATTTTAAATATAATTTTATTATACTATAATGTTTATAATAATAATTTCTATATATATATATATATATACATATGTGAATATCATGGGAAACTCAATGTTCTTTTATTTAGAATCTAAATTCAAGATATAAATTTATAAATTAATATAATGATGAAATGTTTAGTGTCATGTTCGTAATTTTATTTTAACGTTTCTAAAGAGTGTGCATATAAAATTAAGTACGTCAACATGATATATTGAAATTATGGATATCACATTTTCATAATCATGGCCATGAATTGTGCATAACATCCACATACCATGAATTCATAATATATTAATGGTTTCAATTAATATATTATGGTATACATCCCAAATTAATTTGTACATAGATTTTTTCAAACTTTAAAACATTTTATTTAAAAAATTTCTTTTATAATTTTAACAAAGAAACATAATTATTATTATTTTGACTATGTTAATAAAATATATTGTATGAATATAAATGTATTAAATCAATTAATTTATGTAAAAATTTTATGCAATCATGTAATTATTTTATTCGTTGAACCAAAAAGGTAAATGTGTCTAATAATTTACTCAAAATAGAGTTTTAAATGATAAAAGTTATCACTCCATATAAATTGTATTTCAAGAGTTCTTCAATGAATCTATGAACAAATGGATGTTAAATATTCTTTTAACAGTACAAAAAAATCCTTATAAGAAGATTTATGGTGATATCCATACTCTCTAGATATTTTTATAGAATGTTCATATTTATATATACATGTATATATAAATAAAGGTTTTTGTGTATATAATACATAAATATGTTTTTAAAAAACACAACGATAAATGTATATTTTAAAATAATGGTCAAAACGGGTATATAAAATTAGAACATGGAAATTAAAATCATGATTGGGAGTGGGTAGTGAACTTGTCCATCAAAAAAGTGGGCAGGCCCATATAACCTTCCATATCTAAAGTGGCCTCATGAGTTTTGTTTTCAAAATAATTCATTATGTTTTATAAAAAACTGTGGAGTATTTTTTAAACCATTTTCACAGTATAATTAATTTCATGGTATTATGAAATTTTATAAATAAATTTTAAAATTTATTTTCAATGGATATTTTGAAAACCAGTTAGTGGAAAATTTCATGCTCAACCAATGTTCAAAATTGTTTCATAGGTATCATAGAAGTTTTATGAAGTACATATTTGATATATGAGTTTGCACACATATATAGAAATAGATATTTTTATTTTTCTCTGACTTTGATAAATTGTATGATTTTTTCAAATTCTACAGAACCGAAACTAGAAAAACGTACTTGATTGGGTAATTAGTTTCCTAATTATTTATTTTCTTTGAGAAAAAAAATTATGCCTCCCGTTTTAATACAAAATCTAGAAGCATCAGTTATGGTCATAGTAATTGGTATCATATGAACAATCTGGAAAACTTTTATGATTAGATTTTTTTGTCTAAGTGGTAATGTATATAAGTTTAGAAATCCATCTTTTTCTTAATTATGAGCACATAAAAATAGAATTCTTTTTAAGTCTGATGAAATAATTGAGAGGGAATAATTTTTTAGGGGGGGTTGAATGTAACCACCAAAAATATTAATAATTTGTTTTATAATATATAATATCTAGATAAATTTTAAATATTTAGGATTATGCCTTTATGATTTTTTTAAATTCATTATGAATTTTATGTAAAATTTTATTTAATATTTCAAAAATATAAACAAAAATTATTTTTTCCTAAAACAACACTTTATAATAATTTTAATTCGATAAGTAAAAAAATCAAATGTTTATTATAAATTATATTTAATTTAATATTTTAATTTATTGACTATTTATTTTGAATTATAAATATAATCATTATGATTATTGAAATTATTTTTATTTGAATTCTAGATTTCATTATTGTTTTAAAAAATGAATATTAGTTTTTTTGGAAAAATAATTTCATTTGAAACATATATATATATATATATAATGAAATGAAAATGATGAAATAAAAAAAGAAGAAATGCGTTGAAGGGAAAATCATGTTTTAGAGGGAAAGCTATTTTTGTGGTTTTGATTTGGGGTTTGTGGGTGTTGCCGCTCATCCAAGTGTTTCACTTGATTCTATATATTCAAGATTAGAAGGTCACATAGAGGGGGATCCATGGCCAAGAATCCTTTAGTAGAATTCGATGCAAGAGGATGATTGTGGATGAAGGTATTGTCATTGTTTTGAAGGTCGGTTTAAGAATGACTGAACACTGGTGATGGTTTGATTAATGTTTGGGATGTTTTTGTTTTTGACAGAAGTGAACTATATTCCTAGGGTTTCAGATCTTCACCAACCTATCATTGTAGGTTTTTTTTAATATGTTGGTACTCTCTTTTCAATTAGTTAAACACTGTTGAACTCCATTTTCTTCTGTAATCTTTGTTATCATTTGTCTTTATACTTGTGGTCTGTCTGTTTAATGATTTTTTCGGATTATGAATATACGTTTTTGATATATAGTATACTATTTTTCAAAATACTTGTATTATTCCATTGATTTTTTCATATGTACACTCAGATTGCAAAAAAATCTTGTTTTTTTATTCTGATGATATCTGTGAATATCTTGTCTTTTTTTATATTTGTTTATGTTAAATAACCTTGTATACTTTGTTTGTCATTTTTTACACCGTTTGGATATCCAAAATTCATCATATATATATTTTCAATTTGATCTTTATGGATAAGCCAAAGTGAACATTTAAATTTCATTTCATGATAAAATATTATATACAAATATTTTATTTTATTCTAATTGTATAAATGAGGGTGTTATATGAGGTTCTTTGGAAAATCCACAGTTGCCTAATTTTTCTTCACTTCCTTTTTTTCCTATTTTGGGAGGAATATAAGATAGTACAAGATACATAACATGTAATTGGGTTCATCCAATAAGGAAAATAATATCTTGAAAAAAAATTGGTAACATAATTAATTTATTTAATATATAAGTGTGTAACATTTTATAAATAATATAAATACATAGGTAATATTTTAAAGGTATAAGAGTCCCAGATTTTGATAGAGATAATTACATAATTTTTATGAATATATATATATTTTTTTTCTACAAACAAAATCTACTTAAGTTTTTATTTTTTTATTTTTTTATTTTTTTATAAGGGTTTATTTTTTCCTAATAATTTATCATTGACTCATTTATAAAGTTTATGTTTAAATTTTAATGATATATATATACATATAAGTTAATTTTTTTATGAATTTATCTTGTTGGAGAAAATTTTTTAGTTTCATTTACCGAATAATGTTAATGATTTTTCAAGTGTTATTTTTTTCAGATTTTTTTAATATTAATTTGTTATGATATTATGTGTATAGTAATAATAATTTCAATATATATATATAAACATGTGATTATTATGGTACAAAAGATATTATTTTATTTAGAATCTAAATTCAAGGTATATATATATAATTTTGAATTTTTTTTGATTTTTATAATGTTATTATCATGTCTCCAAAGAGCACACCTGGAAAATAAAGAATGTCATAATGTTATATTGAAACTAAGGACATCACATTTGAATATAGTAATTGAAATGTGTTATAAATAACATATACATACCCTAGATTAATAATAATTTCATTATTTTAATTTAAATATTAGGGTTTACGTCAAAAAATATATCTAATTACTAGGATTTATTCATTCTTTAAAATGTTTTATTTATATGGTTTATTATTAATTTTTTGTGAAAAACATAATTAATTATATTGTATGATTATTTTAAGACAAAATTTTATATGAATAACTATATATTAATTCCATGAATTTATGAGTATGTTTTATATAATAATTTCATTATTTCATGAATTTATCCAAATAAGTAAATGTTTCTAATATTTTACTCAAAATTTAGTTTTAAAATGATAAATGTTATAAATTTATATAATATGTATTTCATGAGTTCATGAATGAAGGTATGAACAAATGGGTGTATTTTTTAAAAAAAATTCCTTGTGATGCCTTATGACATGAGTTTTGGTGACATCATAACTCACTAGATATGTTCAATGAATGTGCATATTGATATATTAACACACACACACACACACACATATATATATAAATGTTTTGTGCATTTAATACATGGTTATGTTTGAAAATAAATACCCAATGATAGATGTATATATATAAGGAAATCTCAAAATGGATTTAAAAAATTTTCACTTGGACATGTTAAAATTGATAGGAAGTGGGGAGTGAACCCAACTCTCAAGAAAGTGGGTAGGCCTAGACAACCTTCCATGTTTCAAGTGGCCTCTTGTGTTTTTCTTTCATAATCGTGTTTAATGATTTCCAAAAAACCACTTGACTATTTTTAAACCATTTTGAATGTATAATTAATTACAAGGTATTATAATATGTTATAAATACTTTTGAAAATTAATTTTCCAAATGGGATTTTTAAAACCACATACTGGGAAATTTCATGCTCATCCAATATTTTAAATTCTTTCACTTGTATCATAGATATTTTTAGAAGGGAAATATTCTCATTATGAGCTATCACATGAATTAAAAAGTAATTATTTTTTATTATTTATCTATGATATATTTTGATATTTTTATTAATTAACCAGATCCAAGACTGGTAAAATTTTCTCTACTATAGAATGTTTTGGGTAATTATTCATTTTTTTATAAAAAAAATTCAAAGCCTGTTTTAGTGCTATATCCTGAAACTTGGGTTAGGGGTGTTATATATTATGTTTTGATTTAAACCTCCCACTAAATTATATTTATATTAATATTGTAATGAATCGTTTTATTTATACTAAATGAGTTACATTCCATTTAATAATCTTTTATCATTATTTAAGCTTTCATTAAGTTGTTTCTATATATGAATCATTATCCTCTAACACTATGTGATCATGTAAAATCACTTGACTATTTTTTTACATTTCTATTGAATTTTTAATCATTGAACTCAATATAAAGTGTCTATGAGAGGGTAATATATTGTAAGATTCCTTTATATATGAAAATATTGAAAACGTAAAACATAATAGAATGTATGATTCCCATAATTTTTCATCATTTATTGAAAAAATCTTATATAAACCATGTGAAATAAAATATTGCTTAACAAGATTTATAGTAGTTATCACCAATGATGAAAATATGATTCTTAGTGGATTTAATTTGTTTTCCAATCATCTCTAAATTATCTTCATATATCCAATTATGACTTTTACTATAATGTTAAAAATAAAATATGATCCATATATCTTAGTTAATTAAATTGGAGAATGGTAAAAAAAACAATATTAATATTGATGAAGAGAAATAATATTGGACGTATGGTATATGTTATTATAACTAAACTATAATTATGATACTTGGCCTGCTAGATATCCACAAAAATAGAAATTACAGGTCTTCCTAATATCAAACTATATATGAATGTTTCAATTTTATTACCGTTTATCATTAGATGAAAAATGATACTCATTTTTTTCTGAGTAAAGAAATCTAAATATAATACTTTGCTACACCTATATGTAAATAACCATTCAATATCAATGAAAATGGACAATAAGTATTTCTAATGCCTCACTCTCTCGTGTTATCCTATTTTACCCAACTCTTATACTAAATTAGTTTCTTTAATGTATATGAAATGAGTTATCTATGTCAAATAATTAATAGTTAACCAAAATATACATTTAAAAAATTAATATTTTTTAAACTAGTAATTAAATAATTCATGATATTATAGAAATTTAATAATATGAGGGTGATTGGTTAGAATATTTTGTTATGTCACTAATGTACAACATTCACATTTTCTTAGGAAAAACACTAAAAATCAAAGTCAGCTATCTATTGTTTCATATTATGATACTATAATGGTATATGAATATCACAAAACAAATGGAAACCATTACAATGTATAATATTTAGAGCCTAATTTGTGGTATGAAATACATATTTTTTATTCATATCGATGCCCACAAGATTTCAGGGTGATATTTGGTGTTTTAGAAGAGTTTATTGTTTGTTTATGGGTAAATGTATAATCTTGTGATATTAAATAGTTCTCATCTTGTCACACTAGAAAATATTGAATTCAACGGGCTATTTTATTATATAATATATTGTCACATGTACTATGAATACTGATAGTTCCTTTCAAAAAAAACTCGTTATTAGTGAATAGTTTCTTACATGTTCCCTAGGACCACGCTATTAGGCCATATAATAATCTAAAATCACCCCCAAAAAATCATTATTTATATGAAATTACAAATATTGGGTTTATATTCCCCACTCTTATGGATCACTAAAACATGGGTGTTCTTAGAGGTGATTATGGATAATTATGTCCAACCAAAAGACATCTCACTTGATCCCTCAGTACTTGTAGTCTTGAATAAATTTTAGTTACCTCCATATCTCTATAAATGTTCCTTTCCATGGTTATTTATAAATAAAAAAATACAATGGATAATTTGGATTTAATTGGGTATTGAATTGTGGATAAATTTCGTGATATTGATTTTATTTGTTATAGTAGTATTTTAATATTTATGATGGTGTTCTTCACAGAATGATTATGTATCACCATGATTTGATTTATATGAAATCTCATATATGAGAATTTCGAAAAAATTATTTATCATATAAGTGATTTTTTATATAAATTATTTTCTATTTTTTAAAAAATATTATGATTGTGGTATATTGTTTGTGTAAAAAATGTTTTTGGGTGTGTATTTTTTGTGATCATTAAAATGATTAATTAAATTTGATCTCATGTTTAAATGATAATAAAGTATAATAAAATACTTTGTTTTTAAATTGAATTTGATTATTGAAATATTTGTTTAAAAAATATAAGTATTTTTAATTTTATTGAATGGATATTGGGTAATAAGCCGAACATGTGTTATAAATTTTTTTAAAAAAGGACTTAATTTCCTTTTATTGTTAAAATAGATCAAAAATACTTATGTATGATATCCCCATCATGTTTTTTGGAGATGTAATGAAAAGACTTAGAAGTTTTAAAATAACTTATAGAAGTTACCATTATTATTTATTGGTTAATTCCCATGTATTATACCTTTCCCAAGGGTTTATATTTTATTATTTAGGGTAGATGAATAATTGGATTGAAAAATAAGTATTACGACATGTTTGATAATATTTTTATTAAAAAATCATCATAGAAATATAAAATTATTATTTATAATTTTAAAAACAGTAATGGGTTTGGGTTATGTATTATAAAATATATATAAACATGAATGATTTTGAAAAGCATGGGTATTTTGGGAATTCATGAATAAATATTAATGAGAATTAAAAAAATTCCCCAATTTCCCACAATTATTGATCGATAGAATGTATACAACATAGAAATGATAATGGAATGATATCTTGTTTCACTAGTGGTATATAGTATCAAATACTAATGATCATTCGATGAGAATGATTTATAGATTATTGGATGACTCAAAGATTATTTTTGGGGGTTATGGTGGAGTTATTGGGTGATTTATTTTAGGCAGTCTCTTATTATGACATTTTTATGAATTAATTTTTAATTTTATAATATTATTAAAATAATTATTTATGTGTTTATTATTATGTAGGTTTTAAATTAATTTTTTATCAAATAAAAAATACCACTAAACTCTTACAACTAGATTTGATGCTAAAAATAATAATATTTACGTTTTTAGATTTTATACCCAAATACATGAAACAAATTTATCCCTAAAAAAAACTAAAATATTAGATCATATACATACCAAAGGGCCTCTTGTGAATAGTGTTTCCTATATTTTTTACAAACTCTATCAAAGTGTAATTTTCCATATACTATCCATTTTTTCTATAAATGAATTTCATTATAAATACATTCTTACATCATAAATGTTAACATCAACAACTATAACTCTAACATTATAAATATTATTACACATATTTAATCTCTATAAAAACCATTTCAAAATGTCGGATGAGAAACAAAATCCTAGAAACATAAATAATAATAAATCATTCCCAATAGAAAAAGTATTTTTATATCAAATAAAATATTAAAACATAAATCCTAAAAACAAAACCCCTTTTAGGGATCTTATATAATTATATTCATAACCCATGCAAGAAATAACTGGATCCCAATTAATTTGATATTAGAAAACTCCTTGATTATCACCCACAATATTTCCTATGAAGGTAATGTGTATTACCCATTGAATTGGAGAGAGATATCGACCTCACCCATCAAATTATCTATATCATTATCACCCATCATATAAGTTATATAGAGCTATATGATCGTATATGTTATATCAGGATAACCTATTCAAAAAATCAATATTTGGTTCACACATCATCATCTATAAGGATCTAGCACCATATTATAAATAAAACATTTTATGGATAAATATTTTTATAATAAACATCATATTTTTTTATCCCATATAAAAATTAATTTTGTATATCACTGTAACCATTCTTTTAGAAAACACATTTTCAAAGAAAAAGTAATGTAACACCTCAAGAAATTGTGAACTTTTTTTGTTTCTATTAAATTCAATATTTTCGATATTTTTCTTTACATGAATCACTGAGCTTATATTTTATTACACAAAAGAGTTAATTTTTATTTTTTATATTCCCCAAAAATTTAATATTGGCTTACATAATACACGTAGTTATAATTGCACTAAAGAAATAATGTGTTTAATTGTGTTACAAACAATATTGAGATTAAAAAACCATGATATATTAATAATATTATTGAAATGTGAAAATTATAATCGTGAAATTAATACTAGAAGTATGAATATTATTAACTTACCATTAAATATTATTTATAATAATTTCATATAAATAAATAATATTGAAAAAAATATAAATATTTAAAAATTATTTATATATTATAAATGTAATATTTTCTCTAAAAACGGGTTTATGTATTTTTGTGAACAATGATAAAATTTAATTTTGAAAATATTTGAAAAATAATTTTAATTAATAAAATTAATTTATTAATTAAACATTTCAAAATTAGTTTAGGGAGGTTTTTTGGATATTTTTTTAAAACATTCATTTTTTGATGAAAAGATAAAACTAAAAAAATCTCAATTCACATATACCTTTTAATTTATTTTATTTATAGTATTAAATTGTATTTTAATTTTTTTAAAGTAAAATTAGAGTATTTAAACATATAATAATAGTATCTAAATCATTTGAATGAATTTAGTATCAAATTTAGATATAAAAACATAGTAAACATTTGGTGATTTTTTCTTAAGAAAATAACTTCCTCATATCGTTTATAGGATTAAATTTAAATGAAAAAAATCAAACTAAATGAATATAATTATAAAAAATAAATTAAATATTTTTAATAATAATATATATTATACAATACGTTCATAATATTTATAGACCATAATGACTAGTGAAAACATTTAAAATTAATTAATGTGATTAAAGTTAAATTTGGGTTCTGTGTATTACATGCATTTGTATTAAATTTAATTTTACACAAACAAATGTTTTTTATTTAATAAATTTGATTTAAAATTTACAATTAATAAATCTAAATTATATGATAAAACTCATTTTAATAATAATTATAAATTTTAAATTAACTAGTTTAATAAAATTATACAAGTTACCTTTGGAAAAAACTAAAAGTTCAAAAATGATTAAAGATAAAGACTAAGGAATAACATGATAATTTATTTGGTGATGTTTCTAGAAAAAAAACCAAAAAAATTATTCTTTAATTTTTAAGGAACATGAGGTTTGAGAGATCACTCAATAGTGAAAAATTTTTGGTATTTAAAAAAATTCCACTCCTCATCGACTAGAAAAGGGAACTCCCTCAGCTCACATATTACCACCTTACCACCCACTGGATGAAGAAATTCACTAAAACAATAACTTTCCAACATCCCTACCCTCTTTTTTTATAAGAATTATTTTGGTCCAAAAACCAACCTAGGATTTATTTTCTGAAAATCAAATGAGAATAGCCATTGAATAGGTAATGTTCTTCAATTGAATCATTATTTTATTCATTTCTCTATCTTATACAATTATTATTATAATGTTACTATATAATAACCTCTTTATATTAAATATAATTTGTTTTTTTACATTAATATAATGACCGATAATTAAATCCAATTCTTACAAATGGGTTATAAAAACATCTTGCATGTGTTAACCGACTACTGCCTCACAAATCGATGTTGTTTGTTTTCCCATTTCAACGTATCATAGTTTTAAATATTAATGGATTTATTATATATATATAAATATATATATATGATATTTATGAATTAATTATAATTATAGAATTATTATATCACATATACCATTAGATTTTCCATTTTTGGGAATACGATAACATCATTCATGTGTGTGGCAGACTAATCGCTTGTGAAGCGATATGATTTGTTAATGATTTAATATTGAATATATTAAGTTATGGATTAAAAAATATGTGATATTTATGACATTAAAATTATTTGGTGATTATAATAAATCATTTTATTTTCCTTAATTCAATAATTTCAAGAAAATAAAAACAATGTTCATTCATACATATGATCTACCATCTCCAGAAATAGTGTATTTATTTTCCATCACTAAATTTCATGGATTAAAATAAATAAATATATTACTAAAATATATTATATTCATATCCTTTTTATAATTCTAGATGTGTTGGAACCATGATCAATGTAATGGAAAAATAAAAACATTTTCGAAAAACAAATCGGTCATTACCCAAAACAATACTTTAACATTGAATTATTATGAAACATGTAATAAAATGTCATAATAAAATTATATGTGTTATAATATATTATTATTCATCATTAATATATTTATAATATTTTTTTATTTATTATAAATGATTTTCAATGAGTATAAAAATTTTCAATATATAATGTATGATATTTCCATCTCACTTTTTACTTATGTCCGAAAAATGGCATATTCACCACCAATTTATTTCATGTGATGTATATAAGGATCCAGGTTTAATTTATTTCAATACTATAATTTAATTTTTTTTCAATATACATTTTTGGATCTCCCTTCCACAGGGTTTATGGTTCCAATGATAATAAATCGACTGTGAATGTTTGTCCAAGTTTGCCTTCATTGGGACATAAGTCATGTTATGCACCTATCATTTTTTATGTGGTGTACATAATTCCACTTGTACATGAAATTTCATTAATAAAATTATGTTATATGTATTATATCACTAATTTAATGTTATTTTTTAATGGGTCTTATTATTCAGAGTTACTAAACAGGTAATTGTTTTACATTACAATCTCGTCGATTATTGGGATTTGTTGTGACTGAGATTAAAATGATAAAATATTAGTATAAATATCTAAATAAAATCAATAATTTTATTCTCCTGTATATTTCTTATGATAACAAATATTTTCATCATCATTTTTAACTTTTTATATAATTAATAGTTCAAAATAATATTTTTATGAAAAATAATCATTTTAGTTTAAAAAACCTTTTGTTCAAAAACAATATTCTCTAAAATTATTATCAATATGTTTTATATTTTAAAATGTTTTTTCAATCCAAATAAATATTTTCCATTTTAAATAGTTTAATTTATATTTTAAAATCATCCATTATACTATTTTACAGTTCTTTTCAATGAAATTACTTTTGAAAATATGTTTTTTAATAACTAATTTTTAATTAATAGTTATTTTCCTCATTAAATGTTTTATATGATATTTCAAAAATATTTTCCATTTAACATAACATCCACATATTTTACCTATGCTTTTCTAGGGATATAAACAAAGGATATCATTTATATTGATTCTTTGATTGGTTATTGATGTCCGCCAAATTAGGGGTGAAAATTTTTCAAGGGAATAAATTTAAAAATATGGGTATTATTTTACCCACAAAACAAAGTAAGAAAATGTTTCTAGAATTTAGGTATCACATAATCATCCATGAGACATGTGATCTTGAGAACTAAAAAAGGTCACACAAAGGATCCATGTTCAGTGCATGACAAGAAGAAAAACCCACAAAGCTCATTTGACAAATTTATTTTTTTATTTGAAGGCATCCCATAGACTCACTATTTCTATAGTGTTTTTCAAATGAAAACCCTTAGGTCATGAAAATTTTCATGTAGCATTCTACTAACAATCTATCTAAGAATCCATGGAATTGGGGAGAAAAATATCTAACAGGAGGTAGAAACTTGTTTTCATAAAACTAATGCGATGTACCCATGAAGCTCGTGAGACACTCCAATCCCCCAATGAAAATTTCACTTTACTACATAGGATCCTACTTCAATATCACCCCCATCATTGAAAAGGATTCATAAGTGTCAAGGTAGTCACACACTCCCCATTTGGAACTAAAAACTAGCAGAAGGTCTTTTCCAGGGTAATGCGCACTTATCACCGTAATATCCTTTTTGGTCAAATGATATGTCACCAATGGGGAGAGTTATTGTATTAAATAAAACTCATACATGTTTTCATGATCCCCAAGAATTTCAAAAATTAAAGTATGAAACAAAAGGGTAATTATGTGAGACTCATGTGATAGTAAAACTCCTACGATGCACACATGAAGATTGTGAGACACCATGGAAGACTGGGGGAAATGTATGACACTTCACACAAGTTGTCGCTAGTATTTCACCCCCATCACATGAGTTGCTTTGGAAGTGTTTGGATGGAATTTTTCTCCATGATCGGCTCTAATAAAAAACATATGAAATTATACATAAAACATTGATGAATCACCACATGAACCTCAATTAGTCATCTAATGCATTACCAATGAGTAGCATGATTGTTCACAACAAAACACATACAATGTCATGATACAACCTACCTTTGTGAAATAAAAGTATGAAAATAAAAATGGAAATGACATGAGCTTATTTCGGTAAACAACTTCATGAAATGCACTCGCAAGCTCTTCATGACCTCACAAAATCCCTTCGACATGATGAAATGATCTATCAAAGGCTCCCTGTCATGACATACTTGCCTCACGAATGGTACCAGACTTATCACATAATATCATGAGAAGGCCTATCAGTAGGAATCCTAATCACATGATGGCTGATAGACATAGTGGCCTGATAATGTGAAATCCCCTTGCCATGCCCATATTATTAGTAAAGGCCACATTAATTGTCTATAATCCAATAAAAGTATAATTCATGGGATCGTATCATGGTTCCTGCATATTATGTGATTCCCCCAGATTGACCTATAAAAGGTTCTCACATTACACATGATAGAAAATCCATCCTCCAAATTTATCCTAGATTTGTGGAAAACATGCTGTCAAAATTAGAAAATAATTGGGATGTGGAGGCCTATAAATTCCCCTACCAAATATGAAAAATGTATTTAATATCCTTTGATCCTCGAACTGATGCACTCAATACTTAGAATAGATTTCGTGGAGTGACTGATGTTGTGATCTGAATGGTTTTATAATAACTAAAATCTATGGATCCACCTAAGTGAATCACTTGACATGCATTGGATCTTCATGTGATCCGTCCTAGATTATGCGAAGGACTCATTCGAGGTTATGCGAGGGACATCCCCTAAAACTGATTAGTAATGTGAGACATAATAATGCTAAAACTAAAAAAATATAATCCATATAACATAAATGAATGGGACTAAGACTAAAAAGACAGGATACATATGAAAAAAACAAACATTGATCCTCATGAACTTTATAAAAACCACCCAGGTCGTTCGACAACACTGCAACATGTTGCCTAGATCATGTGTTTCTCTGTTAATAATTTAATTCGATCATGCAAAGTACCATAGGAAAGTCACACCAAGTGACATGATTCCCCTCAATCCTGAGACCCAAGTCTCACAAAACCCTATGGGCTCTCCATATAGACCACATGATATCTTATATACATGTATCCAATATCATGAGGTAACACAAGTACATGTAGTAAAAGTCTCAAGATAAAATAGAGATTGGTCAACTGGATCTCATGATGTCCCCTAGAAAATACAGTAAGATATTTTGGAATCTTCAAGACATGCCAGTCATAGTTTACAATGACATCCTAAAAATTCCTCAATGAAATGTGGCACCCTCCAGAGATTTCACACTAGGTATATATATACCCTAAAATAAAGAAATCAATAATTCTTGATGACACCAAGGAATGTTATATATATCTTCATTTTTACTCTAAGAATGTCATTCGAGATCATGTGAGGGATTCTAGGATCATTATGTAAGGTCTTAATATGTACTTTGAATAATTCGGCCCTAGTCATGTGAAAAAATTCTGAAATTGCATCTAGATTAGGTGACATACCATGGAAAAGTCAACAGGATCATGAAATAGTTTTTTGAAATGTTAGGCAGAAATCCTCTGACAAGTCAAGTAGACAAAAAAGCCTGGTGAAATACGGATCCTAAGACTTGATAACCATGTCAAGACTATGAAGGGGAAATATCAGTGGGTAAGCAGTGTTTTAAAAAAATTAAGATGAATTTGATTCCTTCTATATATAGGATACCTAGGATTCCTTCTTAAGGCTCGAGCTGCGTAGTATGCATCAAAAGAGAAATCCTAGCAGTTATGTCCTGCATCCACAAATAGTTGTATTGGTCATTTTCCATCCTTTATTTCCTATACCAAGATCATCTCACATAGGATTATAAAATTGTATTGATCATATCCTTCACAAAGTGAAACATTATTATCTAATTCATAATCCACTAAACAATGGGAAATATAATTATTTCCTTAACAAAAATATGTCAGATTCTTTGTTAAGGATTAACATCAAATGGGAATCCACTTCGGTGAATGTCCCCTCATGTCTCCAACATTTCTATCATCAGGAATGAATTATTTCCATGGGTTGATCATTATACCACATCCATCCATGGATTTATAATCCCAATTTAACTAAAATAAATTTTATTCATTCTATGATAAAAATACATATGAATCTTTCATAACGAACAAGATATATATTGATAATCCCATTGTTTCTTCCCATATATAGGTCCTACATATATATAACGTGAGACTGATTAATTAGTATCCCTTAGTTCTCACACCGATCACGGCTCGAATGAGCTTAGTGAACTGTAATGGTCAACAAATTTGAATCATAAATTTCTACTAGCTAGAAAAGCCTTGATGTGTAGGACTTAATGAGTTGCATGGTATTATTACATTAAAATAAGGTTATCTACATTGGGGTCAGTCCCATGGGCTTGAAAAAATTGTGAAAATTCTGATTCTAGCCACAACTAGGATATGTGGGTCGTTTCCTTTAGACTCAAGCTAAAATACCTAGTGCGTAATTCCCAAACATAATTATTTTCTGAAATGTAAGAAACTACACGGGATTTATTGATCGGGTTGGGCCTTGATTTCTTCCATGAAGGTGATATGTAAGAAACCTCATAATGGCTCAATACCATCCCCATAAAATTTAATCACCTCCCTATATGGTAGTTATTTCCAAATTTCATGGTTATGAGGATTCAACATATAATAATCTACACATTATTGGGAATTTGATTATGAACCTCAAATACATATAGATGGATTCACTAATAGGATCCCATTATGATTCATATAAAAAGGTTTAACCTACAACTATTTTTTTGGGTAACTGGTACCATATATAAATTAGAAAGAGATGATAAAACATACAATTATTCAATAATAGTGTCTCGAAGTAGGAAACAATTCCCCCCAAAAGGGGTGAGATGGGCCCAACCACCCATCCTCTTGACCAATGTGAGTTTTAAGCATCATTAGGTCTGAAAAACAACAGTCCAACTACCTTTAGAAATAATAACTATATCCAGTTCTGGATGTGGTAACCATTAAGTATTTCTGTTAAGAATGAAAATGGTGACATAATCACAATATTTATGTAAGAAATAAACCCCCAATATTTAACAGTCAAGCCAAAAATAATTCAACTCATTTATCTCCTTTTCGGTAAAAAGATAAATGGTCAAACTCATGTGAAACTCTCAAATTAAAAAATGAATAGATCGATAATATTAGAAGGATAGGGTTAACCGTGTACATATAATTGAAAACACATCAGGCCTATTATATTTACTAGGTTGGTAACCTTGTTCCTTGTTCTCTTCATGACTGTAGATACATCCATCCTCAACAACACCCCAATCTGAGATAGGGTCTTTATCAAGATTCTATTTAGGAAAATAAACAATAGGTAAAACCCTAGTGGGTCACAAAATGACCCCAGCTACCTGAAAAGTTCATCATCAGGTGGTGACCACAAAGGTTCGGGAATACAATCGACATGGTAAGATCTCAACCATAGAAGATACCAATAAGGATATTCAGGTATGGAAATCGATGATTCTGCATCTTCCGAAGAATTCTACATTATTTTCATTAGACCACATTTATAGAACAAACTACTTTAGCAGCTTATCTCTATTGCATGAAAGTCACCACCTACATTATATAATGATGGTGGACCAGAGAGTCAACTATGACTCCCTTACATTTTAGGATCAACCAATAAGAGATCCTATCAGTCACCATCACAAACATCATCCCACTAATACCCACCTGTCACATACTAAGGGTACCACCGGACACACTTCCACCTCAGATACAAAATCACGAGAAACAATAAAGGCAACATAGGAGAGGAAGGCTCTAGATGAAAATTACTCATCTCATATACCCACTCTCATAGATGAGGTCTGCTGAAATAAAACAAAATTAACTAGTAAGTATGATCATTTACCTAGTCATTCAAAACATGATTTTGTGCATATTACTGCAATAGGAATGTGGTAAGCATATATCCCTACCTCTATTAATGAATTCCATTTACAAATTATTATAGAACAAGGAAGAAAAAATTTGGATTATATACCCATTTTAGTCAATGATATGTTTCACTATATAGAGAAGATTGAAAATAATTAGCTTTATATTCCTACACAACCTTTCATAAAATTTTATTACATCTTAGCATCAAATGTAGAACTATGCTGGTATACTCCTTGACTGGTTCAGATACAGGGACAGGAGTGTATTCAAGTCCTTCCATCGAGGGAATCTTAGCACTATAATCATTATAATAAATTGGTATCCTTGGACCATTTACAAATTATTTCTCAAATCAATGATGAGTATCGTAATAATATATTAAACGATTAGATATCAGACTAGGATCATATTTTATTTACAATCTTTTCTCATAAATAGATAGTTGATCATTCCTCTGGATAGGGGGACATGCATGTTGAAAAAACCCAATGACATATTCCAAAGGGCTATGATCAGACTAATATCCTAGTTTTTCCAAGGGATCACCATTATAATTGCGCACATTCCTTGGGAATGGCTCAATTTTTTCCATAGACGGCCATCAAAATTCTTCAAAGGCCTAAGATCAGGCCCACATCTTCTCTATCAATAGGGATCAAACTGTGAGAATGAAACATGCCTCGAGACAAGCTCAGATCCCTACCAGTGAATATACCAGACATATTATAGAAGGCCAGGGAATCCAAGCACAAATTCCTACTTCCACTAATGAACGAATGTACCATCATCCTTCTGAGGAAATATATAAGGATTCTCATATCCCTTATCCCATTTCAAAGTTAAATCATAATATTTTTATGGAGATTTAATATTTGAACGAGGCTTGTATATTATTTTCAAAAGGGGATCAAAAAGTGAGAGCAGGACATGCCATGGGGAAGGCTCATATCCCTTCCACGAAAGATCAGTGACATTTTCAAAAGGATCAATATTAGGCCTATACTCCCATTCTGACTGAGGTTCACCATGTGCGAATAGAAGAAGCATGGTGACAATCTCATATTCTGATAATAATGAGGAAGCTCATTTGAATGTTTTGAAGCCTCTCAGTAGTAGGAAAATATGCTAAAAACACCAAATGGTTATAAAAAAGTTCCATCAACCATTATAAAAAATGATCATATCGTTACCAAATTCTAGAAGGAATGTCGACATATTTTGATCATGACCCATAACTAGGATTATATACCTAATCTTGTCAAATCAATTTTCCTTGAGATTTTTCAATCCACATTATCCATACCACAAGGTTCTTTCAACTCAACAACTGAAGTAGAATATGATCATTTTCACAATAGACCTTATTGTGGTAGTGTGGTTATGGATTGAAAAAACAATACTCATATCTTACATCATGGTTAACCACCATATGATGATATCTCTTATGGACAAGAAAATCCTCACTTTTCCCTGACACCTATATATAGAGAGTTGATCATAACTAATATTCCATCATATAGAGAGTCTATAAAAAAATTGGGGTCAATTATATATAGTCCCTATAGACTTTTAGTATAACTCCACTATAGTCAGTAGGGGAACCCAAGAAGTAACAACTTTGGTTTGATTAGGGAGTGGCATGAATGTCTAATGAAGTAGAATCTGACATTGATATATTAATAGATTTATCTATAAACAACTTCCCTTCCATTTTCTTTCCCCTAACCACTGCTAACTATGAGTCCCTATATGATATTGAAATGAAGGGTTGACCTATCTACTCCAAAATATGATGGCTACTTATCAACAAATGATGGCTAGAATCCTCTCTTATTTTAGATACACAGTTATCATTACGACCATCAAGGTACCTAATTTTCATCTTGTCCTAGATGCTATATCAATGGTCTAGGATCCAAAATAAAAAATTCAATATGAAAATTTGTAACAAACTTTACCCCATTGCATCAAATCTTTTCAGAAACTGATATTCGAAGCCACATCATGAATTCATATTTGAGCACGTTGAATGTATGGAGAGTTACACATCACCACACCCCTAGAACAATGTAACACCTCATGAATGGAGTCGTATAATGTTGTAGCCTCCAATGAAATCAGGGGATAGTGTACCACAAATTCTAGTTAGTCACTATGGAAAAATGCCACCACTTTAATAAATCCATGAAGTCGTAAATGAGGAAATTGGAAAAAACAAAATGCTTTGAACTGGGCCTCTCAATGAAAAAATTACACATCTGATACCTAGAAGTGAAGGTTGAAATCAAAATAGTACCATATTGTAGAATCATATTCTTATCAAGGGATTACATTGCACCCAACTCCTACCCAAGCACATCTACCGTTCATCAAATAGGCCAAAATTCTATCTTCCATTGTAGTTGTCATGATGAAGACCTTGATAATTGACCTAGGGGAATATCTACATCCACCCAAACCCCACTGATCATCAATTACAGATTGTATTAAGTACTCGTCATTAAAATCTAAAAAAACCTCAACCTACTATAATAGTGGTATTTATATCTCAATCTCCATATCAAGGTTTATCATCTTCTGAGAAACTACTTGGGAATTAAATTACTATTCTAGAACAACCCCATCCCACTAGGATGTGGGAATTTATATCAAATATCCATATAGAGAGTCATCAAATCCCCAACTGGAATCATTGTATCATCAATAATAAGATCAATTAATGCCAATTTTAGCCCCAAGTAGTCACCAGTGTTGGGGGAATATTAATCATTATCATCTCAGTAGAGGGGATCATCCTTTTTTCGGTTGGGATGTAAATATTGAAATTTTGCATCCCATCCATTCCTTCCTCTATAAGAAAAAAATTTGATATTCGTTTCTAGTATGGAAATCATGATATAAAACCCCTCAAGGTCATCACTCATAGGTTGAAATAGGAGTAGAAAATGATAATGGTAATTAGACCTTTCCATGTTTGCAAGAAAAAAAGGTCCAATATGGGTAAGTAATTAAGGGAAAACCATAATAATGGAAATGAAAAAACATCCTATAGCGTTGAAAGTAATATATTAACCACCATTGCTTGATATGCCTCTGTAAATGTCATCAATATCAATATGACATATAGTGTGGATGATGATGAAAATATGAGAGTCACTACATTTAAAACCTATCACAAGAGGAAGGTGATCTAGACATGCCAATTGAGGTATCACACACCTAAAACTAAGGGTGGTTTCAAATCATGGAACTTCTAAATACCATGTTGCCACCTCGAAGGACGAACACATCTAATGAAAAAGGGAATGGTATGAACCCATCCCAATCACCACAAAGAAGATTCAAGGTACCTTCCATGGAGGAACAACTATCCCAATATGATAATGAGATACAGACTCTCAAAAAACATTATGAGGAAATACCTATGGGGAATATTCTAGTTGGTTATCATCTATAGGCTGTGGAAAATATTCATCCACCCATACTTCTGGATAGATTAGATCTGACATCAAGAGTAGTATATGATTGTTAAATTTTCTCCAGATCCATGCAGTTATTCTACATAAATATGTATGTTAAAATGATAATGACTTCTCTCCAATGTCGTGATAGCCTCTCCCTTTCTAGGGTCATTTTACAGTCTTAAGAAGAATCATGTATAGTGTAAGATGAAGTAGATATAACCTCATAAACCCCCACCTCATCTTTATAGAAAGGAGGCAGCTTAGAAAACTAAAACCCTAGGGTTTTTAACACCACTGAGTCCCTAGATACTGGAATAGATTCCATTGAAGGGTGACATGAAGCGGTACATCCTAAGAGGATGTCATACCACATGGGGTGGGTTGAAATTTTCACCCCACCCATTTTTTAACAATCCTATCTTCACTACCATTGGCATAACTGGAGATCCTAATCATCATCTCACTCACATAATATCCTAATGTGGTCAGATTAGGTCCCTCGATATCAATAGGAGGTTTCCAAGATGAGGTGTTCTGTACAGAATCTAATAAAACAAACATCCTTTTGGTACAATATCTTTCTTTCATGATCCATTGTAGTATTGAAGACCTTTATCATTAGTTCCATTACTAGTTCTACTTCATGTTGAAGAAATTACAATTATTGACCATAATACTATAATAAACATGAAAATTAGTGGTTGTACGATTTACTAGCCATATGCAAGGGTATATCCTATTCAATCAGCATCCCTCCCTTGTAAGAGAAAATTATTGGAACTCTATGTTGAAAATATCTGGGATGAGTGGAAGAAACCACTAATCCTAATGATCTATCATGGTCTATACCATGAGTTCATAGAAATGGAATAACATCTGGAAGAATTCATTCAACAAACCGAAGTCAAATATTAACTAATTCTCATAGTATAAGGACAAAATTTTAGAATGATAGAAACTACAACTCTTTCCCTAAAACATGAAATATTTCCCATTCGAGAATCTAAATAGGTCCCAAACCACCTAAGGGTTCTTATTGAATGGAAGAACCCCCAAAATTTACCTCATCATGAATCTATAAGAGATTAGGGTTGTCTAGTATATTTGGAATGGATGAATAATGAACACTCCTTCCAAAACAAAAAAGACCCAGTTATTTCATACTATAGATGTAAAATAACGTTCTCAAGCTTCCATAGACCAAGAATCCCAAAAACGTCAAACCCACTGATCATCTCAAATAATTCCATTTTTGAAGGAGATTGGGTCATAATATCAATGATTTATTCATATTCAAGTATGTTCTTCAATGAATGGTGAAACTAGGATATATAATGTTGGATAACTCCCAAGAGTAGGTGAACTATATAAATGTGGCCCAGTCAGAAGAATATTTTTATTTTAAGATAGTTCTAGATAGGTTTTGGTAAAAGATAAACAACTAGATGACTCACAAAATAGTTGACTGAGCTTAAGAAACCATGATATAATACTTTCATAGACCCAAAAAATCTCTTCCACCCATTGAATAAATATCATATATTCTACCTAATGGTGGATTCGACCATCATAAGCAGGAGGAAATAGAAGAGTATGAGTCATTTTATGATCCAATGAATTTTATGAATTTTATATATTTCTTCCCTTTAATATCCATTGGATGGAAATAATCCCAATAAGTTGAATTCTCATTAGAAAAATATCTTTTATATTTTTTCATTAAACACGATACACTTGGAAGACTCGTTCCATGATAATTTATATGCCTTTGATTATGATTTCCCTACACTACACTAGGGAACATGAGGCCACTTGCATAGTAACCTTAGTTACAAGGGACAAAATGGTTAGTTTTCAACCTAATATCATTGTCTTGTATCCTCAGAGGACATATATTATGATGATAACCATGTTAATACACTCCACCAATCCCAATAGAGACATAGAGGTGTCTCAAACCCCTTTAGTGGTCGTCTCCACCCAGTTGGCTTGTATGGCTATGGGGTGGGGGTGGGATTGTTTGATTATTTGATCAGACTGGTGAAATGGAATATTGGAATGTTCTTCCCCACTGGGAGGATACCCCATCGTCCTCTCTATATGAACCAGAACAACCCACCTCAAATTCCTCACCTATTGAAACAAATATTATCAAACAACCACACTACCAGAAGGTCCGAACTCTGGAAAAAAATTACGACATTTTGAAATAGATGGTGATTACCCTAGACAGTATCTCAATGCATGACACACTCTATATTTCAAAATAACTTAGGGAGAAACTCGTGGAAGCCCTCCCAATCCAACATTAACTTAGAATAGAAATCGCTATAGTTGGGATCTATTGAATAGACACCATGTAAGCAGAGTTCCAGGTCTCTATCTTGTTCATTTAACAAGAATAGGGAGATGTCATCCACAAAAACATAAATCACCTATATGATTCTGGAAGTATAAATAATGTTAAAATATGAAGGGATCTGAAGGACAATGGTTATGGGATCATCCTCATATCATTTCAGACCCTTCGATGTTTGTGAAATGTAAAAGGAGACATATCTCCCAAATGTTTTTCCATTCAAGGGTATTATAATCATGAGATAATAGTTATCGGGAAGAAAATCTCAAAGATTATTTTGGGGATCCATCATCTGAGCCTGGTTTTATAATTTTCTAGAAATAAACCGAATAAAATTTCCTAGATAGAAGGCCCTGGATCCATATCCACATGAAGGTACCTTTAACAATTAATAATTTTTTAAAATATCCCAAATATTGAATGGTCAGAATACTACCTGGTGACAATGACCCCTTTGATACATGCAATGCCAGATATGATAATGTAGATTTTTACAAATAAGAAGACCAAAAACCAATGTTGTATGATGATATATAGGTTGTATCCCCATCCAAATTTGGGACCTCCATTGAAACTCTATAAAGTATGATTGATAGAAACCATGTTCTCCACCCAAATATAGTTTAGGTGATAGACCTGGTCCTAGAGTCCCAATCCTCTCTTATCCCAAAAATAGTGTAAAATAAAATCAACCACAACATATATCTTTAATGAATCATGTAGTATTAAATTATTATGTATCTTCTCATGGGATCTTTCCCCTCGCCTATGATAGAGATACCCCCATATCATTGTCTCCGTCTGAGAATGCCTCCATAGATTCAAAGGTGATGGAAGATGGGGATGAACACAGAAGAAACCCTTCCACATTCGAGGAAGGTGTCTCTAACACCAACACTGACCTCAAGAAGGTAGCTAAGGGAATATAAGAATACACACAACTTTTATTGATTAGTCACACCAAACCTCTCTAGGAGAAAAATATGCATATTTTTTTTATAAATCAAAATAAATATGTGTTCTTTTGTAATAAAAATAAAATTACATGAATGAATCCAAACTTGGATACACACCATGTCGACTTAGATAATTAAAATCAAGGCTTAAAAAATAAAAATATAAGAATTAACCCTTCTCATGACACAAATGTAGTGGTGGATGTTGAAAAATTGGTCAAATACAACTTTTTCAAAGAAGTGAAACACCCAAGATGGCTTGAAAATATCATACCCATCAAGAAAAAGAATGGGAAGATTATGATCTTGATTTATTTTAGAGGCCATACAAAACATTTTCCAAATAGATAATTTCTATTTCTAATCACAAAACTTTTGATCAATGCAACTACTCGATTACAATGTCTTTTATTTACAGATGAGTACTAACAGTACAACCACAAGAATATAGCTCCGGAAGATAATGAATACATTTACATTAGAGACTCCTATGGGATATTTTTATATCATTTCATGACATTTGGAATAAATAATACCCACACCAATTATTAATTTCCATTACATCATATATTTTATCCATTAATGGGAAGAATATATGGATGTTATCTCAATAACCTGGTTGTAAAATTCCAATAGTGGCCCCCATTAATCCTGAAGAATCGAGGGGGATCCAAGGGATCCTATATTACATTATGTGTTTCATATCTATCTTGGCTATAATATCTATACCTTTAATCAACCTTATAATTAAGGGAATCACCTACCAGTGAGACAAAGACTTCCAAGAAACTATAGAAAGTATCAAGCATTATATACGACACCAAGTAGTTATGATTAATTTTTTGGAATACAATCTACTAATTTTATATGTGGCCTCCATTTTACTTTTTCTAGGAATCCTACATGCATAAATACTGATTATAGGTTGATAATTATCTCTATTACATCGTCCAAAAAATGATTGGCACTGAGACCCAATACTCAGACGTCTAGAAGAACTGTCTGGCACTCACCATTATAGTAGAAAACCTGAGGCAAAAATTCCAGAACCATAGATCCCATTTGGTCCCTCATTCTGATCCGCTAATGTACATACATGGACATCCTATGTTGAATGGGAAGTGAACCCTATGGGTGGTCATTTTGTAGTAATATGACATCCAGTTTGTGTAACAGAAGGTAGTGAAAGTGTAATATCTAGATGATTTCCTTAAAGAACATCCCGCCTTTGAAAATATAATGGTCAAAATCAAGATCCTAGATGTAGATGACTTATATTCCCATGACACTCCATATATTTGGGCGATTTATTTTGATTATGCATCCCAAATTCATATCAGCAGAAGAATGGAAAACACACAATACAACAGGGTTCTCTTATGGATTGTATTTTTCTCTATATAAAAAACATTTTACCTTATTATTTATCACTATCCATTGGAAGAATGTATAATGAGGCTGAATACCATGACCTCATCACTATAATGGAACAATACATACATCTGTGGATATCCTACCTAAATATCAATTGGGATTAAGAAATAAGGATAAAGTAGATTAATAGAGAATATTCTATCAAAAATAAATAATTTCCCCATATCACAATATTTATTAGAGAACAGAAGGAAAAGTTCCCATGGATCCCAAATTTTATCATGATATCCAATCATTGAATGATCACATCGATGAATTGGCCAATGTGACCATAGTCTAGGTTGATGCTGATCAGCTAGAGGAAATCTTCCATATCACACACTGATGTATAGTCTCATTGGTCTTCATTATTATATTGAATAAATAAATTGAGTCAAAAGTTCCCCAGATCATGAAGAAAGGATATCCTCCCTTGGATAGATGGTGCTTGTAATCTGTTATATCCAAAAGGGGACTTCGTGATGTACTGATCCCGAAGGGAATATACTCATCATCGAGTAGTGAACATTACCATACAGTATAATACAAATGAGTATAAATACCTTTATATTTCAAGAATTTGGGGAATTTTCCATTGATTCATAGTTGAGTGATAGATTTATGTCATCATGGAAGAGACCCATGAAGGATCGTGTGATGATCCTCAGTCTAGGACTATGATCTCCCATAAATTTAGGAGGTTGGGTTACTACTAAAAAACCATGATACATGACTTTTTGGAATTCACAAGGAAATGTCAGTCCATGAATATCTATGAATACTTCATATATCACCCAATATAATTACTATATAAAACTAATTAATCTTTCCCAATTTTCGTTTATGGAATTGATTTGATGGTGCTATATCCCCCAAAAAAATTTAAGTAGTTAAAGTACATCCTTACTACAACCTAATGCTTTTGAAAATGGCATGTGGTAATACCCTTAAATAATTCAGGGTGATGGACATCATCAAATTCATAAAGTCTCATATTTTCTTTATGTTTGGATTACCTAAATCAATATTAACAGAAAACGACATTAAAATTTGTTATACATTGTTGAAGAAACTATATTAGGTGTAAAATATGGTGTCCAATCACTTATATCACCATCATGTAGTAAAAAATAGACAAATAGATGCTTTTTATAAGAATATTTAAAATATACTGTAGAATGTGGTGAAAAAGGATAAGAGTTCATTGCTAGAAAATGTACTCCATGCTTTATGGGACCAACATACCACCAAACGTCTACTATAAAAAACAACATACTAGTTGGCGTAAGAGAATAATGTAGTTTTACCCATTGAAGTCTAGATAAATTCTAAACAAATCACCATTTTTGGAAAATATCAGATGATGAGAAATCAGAAAATTTACTTGATGAATTAGAGAAGATTAATAAGAATATGATGCATATATTTTCCAATGTTAAATTCCATCATAATTGAATCACAAAAAATATTAAGTAAAAAATTTTACCTCTATTCATTCCTCCAAGGAGAACTGGTGTTTGCTATTAGGACCTCAAGGATAACAAGAAATAAGCCTCAAAATTTGCAACCCAAATGGAAAAGGGACTTACATCTTATATAAGGTCTATAAGAATAATTTTTAATGAATGAACACAATGGATGTGAAACATGTCACACCCCCAACACAAATGTAATATTTCTCAAGTGAAACATTACATAACTATCATCGAGAATCATGTCCTAATAGTAATACTATAAAATTCACAAAATCTCACATCCAGACCACATAACTCTATAATGTATGGCACACATCCTCAACATAGGGAATAAAAAATTCACGAGCCCCCCAATGGTTCATCTACATTAATAATAGCTGAACCATTTAATAAAGGCAACACTTTAAGTTTCACAATAACTCACACCCTAACCAAATGATGTTATACAATATAAAATCATCCTAGTAGCAATATGGTAAATGAAACGACATCATACATCCATGTTAAATTATGTTAAACTAAGAGGTTATATGCTGAATATCGTAACCATGTTTGTTAGAAGTGTTTTTTGGAAGTAGATAGAAATTAAGGATGATTGATTTAAATAGTGTTTCATTTTTTTTTCAAATGAAATAAATCATGAAACATTATAATTTTTGGTGATTAGACCATTTTTACATAAGGAACAATCATAATAATATAATTTTACAAAACATTCATAAGAATGTTTCTTTGATTATATTTTTTATGTTAGAGGTGTTCTGCAAATGGAGTTGTTCATTAGACACACCTTCATTCTAAAATGAATGTTTGATTTCATATGAGAAGATGTATTAGAGTCTAAATAGATCCAATGGTAAATTTGTTGATGATTTAGCTATCTGGTAGTTATTGTAAATCCTAATTTGTCTATGGAACATGTGATGATATCCATATGAAGGAAATATGGTGGGTGGGGGTGGACATGTGCTTCCAATCATATTGAGGTTTGTTGGAAAGAAAGATGTTAATTGATGTAAATATATAATTTATTATTAATATCAGATGATTTAATTATGATCCTTGTGTTATCAATTTCACAAGGTATTCATGATTAAAAGATGTAGTTTTTGGAAGTAGAAAGTCCATGATGTCAAATTTTATGTTATCAGTTCATCGGTGTGAGTTCATTAAACATAGAATCTGCGGGAATTTTTTTAAACATGAGAAGATGAAGATAATTATTTTTAGTCAGACCAATAAGACACAATATAAAATTCATCCAAAAAATATCTCTATAAAATAATAAGAAAAAGAAATATGTGTTTGAAGTAAATGTTGCTAAAACTTATCCACCAGATGTGGTCTGTGACTGATCCATTAGAGGAAAAAAATTGTGAATACAGATAATAGTGAGAAGTTTGTAGGGATTGATGCATGTAATAAATTCATGGACTGATCAATTAGATGATGATGAATAATGTATTCCACCATTTTCATTAGGTTGAACTTTACTTTACATCATTCGGGAGAAAAAGGAGCTCTAGACTATTTCTCAACTGCAACAATAATAATCAGATAATAAGTGGTTCCAATTCATCAAATTCTGTTGACATTGATCAACTAGAGTAAGTTTAAGACTGATCCGTCAAACACATTATGATACTGATAACTTCTTTAGACATAAGAAAATTTGATTGAAGAAAATATTAAAATTGATCCCTATGTTTTGTGGAAGTTTCTATTGAAGGGAGTTTCAAATGCTTCAGATGCTTAAAATATGTTTATGGAAGATAGTTTTCAAATATGTATGTCTTTAAGTTGGTACAGGGCATTGGAATGTTTTAGTTATTATAGTTAGTATGGAGTAATTTAATGGAGATTCTGATTCCAAATATGTTTTAATCATAATTATAATCATTTTCTTAACATGATTCCATCAAAATAAAGAAAATTATAATGAAATTTTGTTTCATACTAAAGAATTTCTAGAATGTTTCAATTGATCTGATGATTTGAAAATATTTGAGAATGTTTCAGAAAAATAAATAAATGTTGACAAGTGCTAAGAAATCGAATATCATGCCGAAATTAAAATTAAATTCAAAATTATAAAAATTTGTTTATGTGGGAAAATGTTTTCAAAATACCACCTAAACCACTTTTTGAGAAACTATAAAATGAATAAGAGTGTTTTAATTTTAGGTGTATTACAATAATGTTCATGTGTGAAGGAAAGGTACATGTGCTAATTTTTTTAGAGAGAACTAGTTTCAAGGCTGACTATTCCTAGGGAAGTATACCAGAGAGAAGATGTGTAATAAATAATAGTAATAAATTGTTACTGAATTAGACCGAGGCATCATAGGAAGGTTTCCTGGGAAATATGAATCGTTTCAAAAAAACTGAAAGGTGTTATTTCATATCTACTTTACAGACTAAGGAATATAACTAGGTTCTTCACAATGGAATCAGACTTATCCATCATACTAAGTATCATTTAGAAGTCTAAAAATGTTATTACCTTCTTCTGGTTAGGAAAGGGATGAGAAATATTTAATTTCATCAAAAATGGTGGTTTATAAGAAAACACAATAACTTATTTTCAAGCAACTAGTGAAGGTTTCATTACTTATTACACAAACTTCTATTACAATTTTTTTTTAAAAAAAGCACAAACATCGTTGTATAGATCATAAAGATACAAAGTGTAAGGGTATATCCTTCCTATTTGAATACACAGAGATAAATTTTTGTTGTGGATTTTGTTGTATTGGATTATATCTAAACTAAGCCATGGATGTATATAATCATGTTGAGTAGTGAACCATGTAAATTATTATGTTCATGCAGATGTCTGATTTTTTTTTGGTTTTCAACAATGTGATAAATCATAAATAAGAGGCAAAGGTTGTTTCAAAAGAAATGAAATTTAAAATAAAAAGATATCACTTATTCACCCTCCCCCAATCAGTGACACATTTATTCGTGATGGGGAATCTAATTTATATCAAAGGGATGGTTCCCTGCATTCATTCATTGATGAATTTTTCAAAGAAATGATTTAATGGGGAATATGAATTTATTCAACAGTAAGGTTAGACTAGTCTTTGATTGTATAAACTATCAAATTTAAAATTAAAAAAATTATCTTTATTAACATTGGTATTATGTTCGGAAAGTAGTTACATATGGATTTCAAACTATTGATGAAAAAGTTCTTCTCACATCTGTGGATAAGAGGAATATTGATATTGATGAATCTGATTTGAATGAATTACTCTAATCACGTTCTTAAAGTGAGTTACAAATAATGATGTAACATTGTACTGTTAATGGTATATGTGAAAAGTAGAAGAAAATTTATGATGGAAACACAAAGGTAAAAAATGAAATGTTACAAATTTGGAGGATAGAGTATAATGATTTGAATATGGGTGAGTATTAATCTATTGGGGACTTTCTTTAAAGGGTGTATTATATTGTAATCACCATTAGACGTCTTGCTGAAAACTAGAAGACTCAACCATTACATAAAAGATCCAGATAATTTTGAGGCCAATGTTTAAACATTAATAGATAGATATATGAAAATATGGCCATTGTAGTAATCTTATTACTTATGAAATGAGATTGGATAAAGTTAAGAAAGGAAAAATATTTGATTAAGATATTTATTTGAAGGCTTCAATGAAAATAAATTATAAAATATTATTAAATAAGAAGAATCGAATGACTTTGATTCAATAACTGAGGTGTGTAACAATCTTTATGATCTTTTATCCTTGTATTCTAAAAATATTAAATGACGTATAAGAATGTATTAGTGGAAATTTCCCATGAAATGTTTTGAATGTGAATCTCTTGGTGAATTTGCTACTAATTATTCATGGAGAAATAATGAATAGAATAGTGAAGATGATGATAGAAGAAAAATATAAATATAAATAATCCTGGGGATAATTCTAAATCATTTTTAAATGGAAATGATAAAAACCCTTCCATATAAAAATGGTTAATATTTTTGTCTAAAGATAATGAAGATGAATATATTACTGGTGAATCTAAATTCTTTTGGTTATTTTTTTTGAGAGAATACTTTCATTACAACAATTAATGATGATGTTTTTGTAAGAATTACTTTGGAAGAAGAGGAAGAGTTTTCTCTGGAATTTCATTGATATATAAAATTAAAAAAATGTCTCACGCTTCTTCTAAGACATGAAAAAAATATCATGAATTTGAAGATGGAATATACTATGAAAATAACTTTAGAATTCCCTCTTAAAGATAATGTAATGTTACAGAAAAAAGTTTATTATATGAAAAATTATCTTTGGAAATAAAATAATTATAATGAACATATTAAATGAAAGTTGAAGGAAATAGATGAATAGTATTAATTTGTTCAATAAAAACATTCTATATTTGAGTATGTAGTTAAAAGATTCAACAATTATATATATGAAGATGGTGAATGATATAGAAAGGGTGAACATGAGAAGGTTAAAAAGTAACCTTCAATGGTTGACTATAAATTTAAAGTGGTTTTTAAAAAGATAAAATATGAGAAAGTAATTTATGCGGCCAAATCCAAAAAATTATAGAAATCATGAGAATAAAAAATTCTTAGTGTAATATTTTTTCTACCAATTCTGATTTTGATAAGGCTAGAAATAAATCTGAGTTGATGAAGAAGACACCAGGTGATAATAGAAAGCTTTTTGGTTAACAGTGTTTTGATGTGAATGATAATACGAATTTTGAAAAACACGTCCATAAATATAAAATGTATATAATTACATAAAAAATATTCTTTCTCTGTGTACTATTTGTACTATTGTTCATGTGGTGATATGAAAAACTTGTGTTGGATTAATCAATAAAATCACACTGATTAAAAGAATTATAGAATGTATGTTTTGATGTGGATTCAATACTCTAAAATTATAAACTTTAGAATGGTGTTATGAAAGTGTAAAATGTATTCCATCCTTAATAAAATATTTATGAAATAATTTATTAACCTATAAATCTTGTAAAAGGGTGCCCTGTTTTTTTTACAACAAAATAAAAAATTTAAAATACCTCTCAGTAGCTAGATTTGAATAATTATGTAAGAAAATAAAAACCTCTATTTGTCGAAATATATCTATATTATAAAAATTAGGATTACCATAGATCTTGGATCTTGGAAAATCTTCTCATATGATATCAGATTTATTATTATTTAAGAATGTGAAGGATTTTATAGAAGGAAAAATGATATTTGGAAATGATGACTCCAGGTATATTAGAGGTGTTGGATACAATGTTATTGGGGATGAAAAGAGAAAATCTAAGAATGTATTTTTCTGATGGGCTGAAAGAAAACCTACATAGTGTTTCCCAACATTGTGATGAAAGTAATAATGTTGTCTTCATAAAAAATGGAATTTTGTGAAAAATATTGGGAGATTGAAATGTTTTTGTGAGAGGAAAACATTCAAAAGGGATTTTGATTCATGTTTGTGATGTTCAGAACACATTTTAATTTAGTATGATGGAAGCAAATTAGTTTATGCATAAAGGGGTGGTATATATTTGTCATAGAATCTTTTATCAAAGAGATACAATGTATGTGGTATTCATAATATGTCATGTATAATAGATTGGGGTTTCAAAAATATTCATAAAGGGGGGATTAAAAACAATATGCATAAAAATGTTGATATTGGTTCAAAAAGTCCCATGGAACTAATTCCTTATGATATTTTTGGTCCAATTGGAAAATAATAAACTCATAGAGACAAGTACATCATTAATTCTATTTATGATTTTACTATCATTACTTGTGTTATGTATTTATAATATATGTCTGGTGTTGTGAAGCTGATTTATAGTTTTAGGAGAAAACTAAAGAATAAATGGGATAATTCTATGAAGAGGTTGTCAATGTAAAATGGTGGTGAATAAAAGAATCATGTGCTCAACAGATATCATAAAAACATGGAATTCGTCTTGGTTTCAGTACATCATACACACCACAAAAAAATGGTTTTTCTAAATGGATCAAATAGATGTTTGGTTGAAATAGTGATAACTATGTTACCTAAACATGGTCTCTATCAAAACATTTGTATTATATACATGAGTATACTTTTTTATATCTATAATTAATGTTCCAACATTCTATGTTTCAACATTACACCATATGAAATGTTTGATGACACAACTCCATGTATGAAACACTTACGTGTCTTTGGAGTCCCTGCAACATAAAGAAAAAAGGTTGAAATAATGTAATATTTGATCAGAGAGGTGAATATGGAATATTTCATGGCTATGATCTATATGTTAGTGGATATATATGTGTCCAAAAATATGCATGATGTTTAGTAGATTCTATTGATGTAAATATTTTAGAAAAATATTATAAAGATGATAAAAAAATCATACAAATATGGAAGATTAACATGATGAATTAATTTTTGATAGAGTTATTATAAGGTTGTAAACAATTTTAATCCAATATAAGAAGAAGAATCATATTGATTTTTCTTGAGAGATGAGAAATATTCTCAAACATCTATTCCAATGCTGAGGTGGTAGGTGGAAGCTGAAAACAAAATTGGTGATCAATATAAAAAGATACAAATTAGAAGAACATCAAATGATATTTCACATACTTTGTTTTATTCCACAGATTATCCAAAATATGTGAATGATTATTTTGAGCATATTAAATGGATTTAGACTATGAATGATTAGTTGAATTAGATTAAAAATAATTATTCTCAATAACTCATACATAAAAAAGTGAAAAATATGTTATTAGTAAAACATGGGATTTTAGGAACAAGATAAATGAAGATGGTGAGATATTAATAAGCTCTGTATTATTATACTAAAAAGGTTACTCTCATATTGAATTTATTGATATTTATGGTAAATTTCTCTTGTGTCATGGTTATTTACAATTATAATCATCTTTAAATTATTCCACAACAATGTTACAAAATATTTCGGATGGATGTGAAGAAGAAATTATCCAATTGGGACCAAGATAGAAAATTTTATAATGAAAAAGAATTTGGATTTGTTTTTGGAGAGTATGAATGTTTAGTGTGAAATATGAATAAATACTTTTATGGGATAAGTAATGATCTGAGGTAATGGTATTCCAAATTATATACTTCTCTAAGGAAGATGAACTACTAGAATTTAAGGGTTGATTATAATTTGACAATTAGATAAATTCAAGAGATTTCCCTCATTATAATTGTCTTTTTGAGGATATAATCTTTTCTAAGAATGTTAAAAGAACTAATGATTGGATTTTTGAAGAAATTAATGTGATTTTTGAAATTTTAATGATAGGTAAAATGAAATACTTTAATGGATTAAAAATATTGTAAAATAAAAAAACATATCTTTCATTATCAAACAAGGAATGCGATGGAACATATTAGGAATTTTGGAATGGAAAATTCAAAACTAGTTTCCAATGGTATTTCAATGGGAATTAGGTTGGATAAAGATAGGAAAGGTAAGTATGTTTACTCTAAAGAGTTTCAAAAGTTGATTAGAAGATTTTATATCTGAATGCATCAAGATCAAACATTGTTTATGTTATTACCTTCTATATAAGATTCAAAAATGATCCAAAAGAATCAAAAATATTGGATGGAAAAATAATTCTTAGATATTTGAAAGGAATAATAGATTTTAGAATCAGGTATGATAGTTTAGAATGTATAAATTTTGTTTTGGTTATATAGTTGATGATTGGGAATAAAATGTTGATAATAGATTATCAAAATTTGGTGATTTTATATTAATGGGAAAAATTAGTGTAATTTCGAAAAAAAAATAAAAAACAATTCAGAAAATAATAGCATGGATGAATCTGATTATGTTTCTTCCACCCATGATGATACCCATCATGTGTGGTTTAAGGGTTAGTTATAAGACTTAAATGTTCAATAGAAGTTATATATGCTCTTGGGTTGTGATAATCAACATGAAACAAAACATACAAAAAACCCAGTAAAACATTATAATTAAAACATATTGACATAAAATGTCATTTTATCAAAGAGAATTTGGAAAATAATAAATTGAAGCTAGAGTGTGTTCTTACATTAGAACAATTGGAAGACATTTTCAAAAAACATTTTTCAAAGGAAGAATTTTTCAAACTGAGGTTGAACATGGGAATTCAACCTATTAGTAATCATGTTTTGTATATGTGTTTATGTCCTCACTCTCATAGATCTATTAGATAGTGTCGTTGAGGTGGGGGTTTTTTCATAAATTTATCTATTGATATGTGGTAAGCCTTTTAAAGAAATATTTATGTAGGGGGTAGTGGTAACCTATTAGATCAGCATGTATGTGTGTGAACTATTCAAACATTTTGTTGGTGTGCTTATGGGAAACATTTATTTATAGGTACATGGAAGAGGTAATGCTGGAATATAAGAAATATGTGATGTAAATTCTGAAAGATAATGAAGATTCACAAGTCACTACTTTTGGAAACCATGGTTTTCGGTCAATAATTCATGTTTCCTATAATGAATTTTCTCATGTAGGATTATAATTTTTGATAACTAATCCATATCATTAGTTTACAATATTTAGAGATTTATAATCCTCAAATAAAAAAATGGGTAGATTTTTGTGACCAAGTTGGTTCGAGGTTTTCTTGAAAGATTAATAATGTTTGTGAAAACTCTTTTGTATTATGTTGTATTTTATTCCATAAAAAATAATTCCCGTAAATTTTTATTATTTGGTGATTATATGATAAAGCCATAATTATGAATCACAATCACATAATTAGATGAACTATTCATAATAAAGTTTCATTGTTAATATTTTTGGTTCAGGAGGTGTTCTACATGTGAAGTTTTTCATCAGACTCACCTTAAGACTAAAATAAATGTTGGAATGAGAATGATAAGATTTGTAAGATTTGGAATGGATCCAATGTTAAATTTGATTATTCTTTTATAATATTGGAGATCTCATTCATTATAATTTGTCTAAGAAACTTGTGATTGTAGAATTATGAAGTGAAGGGGGAGAATAAGTGCTACCAATTAGTTGGTGGTTTTGTCATAAATACCGAAGATGGTGAATAGGTTAAAATTAATAAGAATTTCTACTCAAAGTCAGAAGATTATATACTGGTCCTTATGTTTTCAAAGGCAAGAGGAATTCCGGATTAAATGTAGGATTTTGTGGAAGTATAGAGTGTACGAATTAAGGTTTTCCGGTCTTAGTTCATCGATGTGAGTTCTCCAGACAAATTATTAGTTGATGTTTGGGATGTTTTTTTTAATACAAAAGAAGATTGAAATTCTATTTTTTTGTCATAAAATAATCTAAAAGTTAAAAAAAAATCATAAAAATAAGTTTTTGTGTACAATAATTTTAAAAGGAATGATGTCTTCGATGTTGAATTTTCTAATACCCATCCATTAGATGTGATGGGTCATTGATCCATTTATTGCAGGAATTTTTTTGAATGAATATAATAAAATGGTGTTTGTGGGGACCGATTCAAATAATAAAATTATTTATCCATCAAACTGTTGATGATGAATACTATAATAAACTATTTTCATCTTGTTGAATTTTATTTCACATGGGTCAATAGAAAAAGGTGCTCTGATATATTATTCAATTGGTTCAAGAATCATTGGATAAGAAGTGGAGCTGAATCATTGGACTAGTGTTGATACCAATCAATCAGAGTAAGTTATACAATGATCTATGAGACATAGGCTGACACCAATAACTTCATTGTATATGGGAAAATTTGTATGTGTAAAATAATAAATCGGTATTTTATAGTTTTTTGGATGTGTTTATCAAATGAGTTTTTTATTGTTTCACAAGTTACAACTATGTTTATGGTTGAATTGTGTCAATATTTTATGTTTTTAGTTGGTTTTGAGCTTCATAATGTTCTATTACTTACATTAGTTATTGAGAAACGTAATGAGGAGTATTCTACTTTAGATATCTTTTCATCAAAATAAAAATATTCAATTCTAATATGTTTCCATTTTAATGAAGAAAATCACAAGGAAAATTATTATCAGACTTTAGAAATATTGATGTGAGCTGATGATGTGAGAATATTTGAGATGTTTTAAGAAGAATTGAGAAAATTAATGAACTGTTGAAGATTTCACTGATAATTTTTAAATGGAATTAAAATTTAAAATTAACAAAAATTTGTTAAGTTGGAAAAAAATTATATTCCCACAAAACCTACTTTTCAGTTACATATTAAATTAAATTAGCACATTGTAATTTCTAATATATTTGAACAATTTCCATGTGTAAAGAAGATGGAGAAGTGGTGTAAGCTTTTGAGAGAAGAATATTATAGACTAAGCATTCTTGAGAATTTCTACCAAATAGAAGATGTGTAATAAATAAGATTAATAAGAGTATACTATATTGGATTGAACCATTAGACAAGATTTTACGAGGAAAGAATAAGTGGTTCAGAATTGTTTCTAATGTATTTCTTCTCATATATTTTCTATATTGATGAATCATATAGGGGAAGAGGACTAGTGAATCTGATTGAGTCGTTGAACTAAGTGCCATTAAGAAGATCATAGTAGTTATTACCCGCTATTGGGTAGGAATGTGATGATTTATTTATAATATCATCATAAGTGAAAATTGATAAGAGAGGACATTGACATGTTTTGAACAAACTGTTGTTGGTTTTATTACATATTTCACAAACATGTATTATATAACTTGTGATAAGAGAAGCACAATAACCATTGTATTGATCATAGTGATACACAAGTGTATGTGTATTTCATACTTTTTTCTATCCACACAAAATGATTTTTTTTTGTAATTTATGGTGTGCTATTGAATTTTTTCCAAACCATTCAAAGGAAACAAAAACTCTTGTTGAGTATTGAATATTGTAAACTTTTTTGTTCATTTGGAAGTGAGATTGTTTTATCATAAAAGTGATAAATCATCAGCAGGAGGCAAAGGTAGCATAAAAATACTGGAAATGTAAATCAAAAATATGTCACTAATTCACTCTTTCCCCACTTAGTGATACATTGATCATTGCTATGAAATAAAACTAACAACATGCTTTTAACCTATTCAGTGATATTACATACCACATTAAATTAAACATAAAAAACTTTCATCATTGAATGATGTCAACCTGTATGAGATTCATTATATCATTAAAAATTCATTACACATAATCTATGATCTATAAAAAAAATAGGGATGAAATTTACCGGTCCCCGTATGATATTCACATATACATAGAAATTCTATCATTATAAGAACAACATGTGGCTTGATTCCTTCCATAATAAGATCCGTCTTGTAACCCAATCCACTATTTTTGGTCCTATCAATAGGTTTAATTCCCTTTCATATTGATTGTACCATGTCATTACCACAAGATGTTCAATGATAAGGCTGATGTCTTTATCGCGGGATGTTTGAACTGTGTGACAAATACATATGCACCACACGGAGTTGAATTTTTTATACCAAATCCTATCATCATCCCTTGTAAAGGGACCATAAGAGTCTAGCCCCAATCATCCAAAGTGCGGGGTGATTTCACAATTTTTTACACACATCAATTCATCAATCACAATTTATATCTCGATCACCTAAATTTTCCACAAACCATTCATGGACCATTGAAATGAAAGGTGATCTTTATTATTCACTATGTTATCAAAACAGAAGGGATTAGACCTACCAATATTAGAAATTGTGGCTCAATAAGGAGAGATTTATAATCCTTAAGACACAGATGTCATTGTGGAAGAACTCTACACCAGAGGGAATTCGGAGTCATCCCTGATATGATTATCCCATATCATTAATTAGAATCAAAGAACCTAAATCCATGATTTAGAACATTTTCATCTCCCATTCAGAAGGTTTTTAGATTACTCATGATACTAGGAATTATAAATAGAATATTGCATAACATTAGATCATATTATTTCAATGTGCATCTTGAACTTATATTTTCTAATCTTTTGTCAAAGATGTATGACCTAATTCTATTTCCTATGATGGTCCAAATAACAAGACATTAAAATTATTGAGAAAAAGACAATAAACATGTCAGGATGAAAACCATTAAAGGGTGACCTGAGAAAAAGTCAATTCTTTTCTCACTAAACTCTAAATATCCAGAGTTTTGGTACTAATATTTGGGAAACTAAAAGGGCATAAATATCTTACGGGTTAATCTGTAGCCCTAGTTAAATCCAAGATATTCACAATGGACCCCCTTGTTTTAGGGAAAATTTATAGTAATGATTATTTACATATAATAACTAAAATAACATGTTCATTAGGTAGTCAAACAACCATCAAGGTTTCCTAACCCTTCTTGAATATTAAAATATAAATAAATTACACTTTATGATCTGAGTGCCTCAGATTGCCTCTGTCTTCAAAGGAATATGGAAAAGGAAACCCAACTTCAATGGAGCCTTTGTTTGAATATTATTGTATACATATAGGCCCTACATATGGGATTTTGTTCATCAATCAAATGTTTCACTCTCCAAGAAGATATTTTAGATCCTTATGAGCCCTAACATCACCATGGAATAAGTCAACACCTTGGTGTGTTCTGGGAAATTTTTAATATGATTGTCTCAGACCATCCTCATGACCTAAGAACTTTGAACCGTGTTTTACAATCCCCATAACCAAAATATTGAAGTAGATTCAACATTATCCATATTACATGAAAATCTTTTGTACCCTTTGTCAAATTAGAAATGTGAAACAACATTCTAGAACCTTTGATGGCCCACATATTGTGATTCAAAACCACAGGGTGTATGACTTGAGCTTTAGAATTTAGATTTAAACTACCCTAGGGTTCTAGAACCCCTCAAATATAGTTTTCCTCCCATAACAAAACTCATCATTTGAATATTTGAGTCTTCATGAATCATCCAGGGCCCTCATAAGGGATCAAGTATCATCTTTTATTGAATATGATATCTATGCAAAATGGATTTAACATGACAACTAGAGGCTTCTCCTCCTTGCAATAAAAAAGATAAAATCCTCATGAGCCTTGGAAACACTGGGTTGAGACCTAGAATATTTGGGTCTTATTGGTCATCCCCATCATGTATTCCCTATTCCATATTCATTGACTCGTACTTATTGGTTATGTATAATATCACTCACATTCCAACTATCTATGTGGGAATAGAGTCCCAATTATTTCACACTCAACTAATTTTTCCCTCATAAATATTAAATGAACCTTGGAATATCATGGAGACACATCTATTTGAAAATAATACCGGCAGATAATGGGTTTTACCTACAAACGAGAGGCATATCCTCCTTGCATAAATAGAGATCTAATCCTTATGATCATTGGAAACAGCATGCTAGAACACAACACTATAGGTTTTTTGATTGTTCCTGGAATGCCCACACCATATTCCATAACCATAGATCTAGTCCTAGAAGTAATAATTTGAAGAACATGACATCATAATGCTTGATCTGAAATTCTGTAAACTATATATATATAATGTTGTAGCTAAAAAAACTAAACTTCAGTAATATATGTTCGGATATAAAAGGCCTAAAACTACATCGAAATATGGTCTGAGATAAAATACTATACTATACAAAAAAAATTCAAGATAAATGTATCTAAAATATGTTATAAGAGGTCTAAGATTAAAGGCCCTAAACTACATCGAGAGAAAATCTATGTTAAAAGGATCCAAACTAAAACACAACAACAATATAGCCTGAAAATAATGAAAATGATAAAAATACTTTATGGCCCACTATATTTCCTTGTAAAAAACCTATTTATTATCACCAAACATATGGACATTTGAAAAATGATAGAGAACTCTCTCTCTTAGAGACACATATCCTACCTAATCATCCTTCATTAAAAGTGGTAATATCTAGATAACTAGAACCAATAAATCACTGAGGAACCTCATTATTCGTGGAAAATCATGATAAATATTCAAGATGAATTTGTTTTGATTTAAATATTAAGAACCAAACATTCATGTTTACATGTTATCATTCACTGGATAGGTATCGTTGGTGATTAATATAACTTCAGATAAATAAAATGTGACCCAAATCATAAATAATATAAAAACAGGAAAATCATCTGAATGTTTCAAGAAGTTTATGAATTCATAGAATTTAATAGGAGGAATCTCCACATTTCAGAGTCTCTAAATTAATCTAATAAAAAAAAGAATGCATGTTAGTGATCAAACTATAATATGATTTGATCAGTTGAGATGGAAATGAAGGAAAGTGTATGGTGAGAATTGAAAATTCAATGTTGAATTAATTCTCTCCTTGCCTCTTCTTCTTCCACCCAAGGTTGGAGGGTCTTGAATAATTTAATCAACTCCGAAAATTGTTTTTGAGTGGTTTCCAAAGAGGATGGTGATGTTGATAATATAGATCATAGAATAACTATGATTTCATTATATCCCCATATCATCATAGTTCTGGCATCCATATGGTCTTAAAAATATATATAAACTGGTGACACTTCATCAATTCCTTATTGGTCCCATTCATCAGTTCAGAAAGGGTAGTCTCGTCTTGGAATTGAATAAACCCTTTTCATTGGTGGAAAAATATTTCTTAATTACGATAATCATTCTCATTATTTCAAAAAATGGTTGGTGATAAAATCCATTCACCCCAAGTCATCGAATAGCTGAAAAATGAATTCCAGTAGGTCACAAAATAATTCTAGAAAACCTTATGTAACTAGGGAATTGATGTTCTTATAGAAGATATTATGTAGTTTATGAAATTCTGTAACTGATGGACTGTGTATAATAAGAGGAGGAAAAACCAGTTGAGTTTATGATGAAGTAAGAGAAGGATCCTTATATGTTCTTTTATCAACAAGCATACCACCCATTGCTTGTGTAATATATCGATTCACTATAGTAGGTTCTTCCCCACTAATAGGTTAATCATCACTGGGATGAGGGAGCTTCCTTAAAGTCTTTTCCAAGTCATGAATCATCTCCATCACATCTCCAAAATAATGATTCAATGAGGAAAATGGTATCCCTATAGGACAAACCTATAGAATTTACACACCACCATAGTATTTTGATACCCAATCATAGAAAAAAGCATCTTCATGAAAGGAAAGAGAATCAGTAAATGGTATAATTATCTCTAGATCAGTGTATTCATGTTCCAACATAATACAAATCTATTGGATGATCTTGGGTGTCTCTCTCCTCTCAAGCCAACCAATGAAAGAGGGTATATCCTTTGGGTGTATCCTACCTAGTGAGAAAACCAATATGGTTTCTATGAACTGTAGATGATAAACTCATCCATCATGGTTAAAAGTACTACATCCTGAAGGTTGATCTTTTAAGACCTCTCACTGATAGATCCCCCATCACTGTCAGTGATTGGCCTAGACTGAACATGATAAGGGGTGAAATAAAATATATTGGATACTCTCAACACATTTGTAAACTCTTAAGAACCTAGTGACATGTCTCTAATCCTAGATATATTTAGAGACCAGGGGTGAAATATTAAATTGGGATCCATGTGGTATTTTAGTATTCATACAAATATAAATTCTCCACTATCCAAACAAATAAAACCTCGGAAAGACTACTGATCTTATAAGGGATGATTACGAACAGAATGTGTCACATTTTTTGGTTAATGATTTAAGGGTATGTATTTCCAAATCGAGATGTTGTCCATCTTCTATATATGCCTCCATCACCAGCATACTGGCTCATATTCTTGGGTGTTCATTCCTAGCTGGGAAAATTCACCCTTTTAAAAAGATTTCCATGAACTCCACAAGATTAAGACATGGTTATATACTTATATTCACTCTATATACCCATGAGGTATAATCCCTATCATCCAAAATATCCCAATATGAACCAAAACTATCTCAAAACTAAATATATGGTCATCGATGGGAGAGTATAGCAGTCAACCTAGAATCATTGTGTTAATGGAAAATTTTGATGTGATATTTGAAAGAGACAAGAGAGAGCATATTCAAATCCTTTCATATATTTTATTTCACAATGATGATCATGTCCCTCACCAAGCCTCTAATGCGCAAAGGTTCATCCTAGACTTATGAAATAGGATGGAGTTTTTCATTTACCTCTTTGAGAGAGGGGATCAAACCCAATTGATAGATGTCTGTGAGAATAATTCCTACCCCACCATGGGACAGATGAAATGAGTTGGTTCTAGGGAACCAAATACATACTAATCCACTTATAATATCATATTGAAAATAAAATATAAATTGAGAAATCCACACTTCTTTGTAGAGATGGTCATTGTATGGTTGTTCATTAATTTCTAAGCAGGTTTTCCTAACACAGAATAGCCATCCCCATTCATAGGAAATGTTTACACCAGGGTAAAAACCCCACATAAAACTCTAGTTTCTCCTTGAGTTTTTCACATAAGATGATAATATACACCAATATATCAATGTTATGGGATGGAGAAATAAATAACAACCATCCCTACCTAAGAGAGAGTTTTCTAACATATAATACAACCCATGGGTTCAGGTAGAGACCATTTACCCATCCTTGAAAATTTTCCTCTGAATATAGTCAAGAGAAGTTGAAACATAGAATGAAGAAATACTATAGTTTGAATACGAAATAAAAATTTCGTCCAGCAATCCAATCCCATATAAAGTAAGATGGTGTAAAAATGGTTAATTTTGGACAACGAATAGAAGAATTCGTTTCCGAACCACATTATTAGAATTCACACGTTATTGAGGGACAATATTTAAATTTCAAACAATATTGTCCCTTTGATTAGCTACAATAATTAATGTTTAAAGTGTGATGAAATCCCTATAAATAAAACTATGTGGCATATGTCTGGTAGATAAAATAAAATCTTATCAATGGAAGTATATAATATTCTCGCAGATTTATGCAAATATCAAAAATCAAAAGGGAATTTATGATCACAAAAAGAACTCTATATTCCATAGACATGTTAAGGATATCATATAAGTATAAAAAATTAGATCATCATGAAATCTGGTGACCCCTCAATAGAATCAGGATTGTGTGACCTAGACATGGTCATGCGAGTTGTAAAATAGCTGAAAATGATCAAGTGATCGAGCCATCAGTTCCCACAAAAACCTCATGAAGATCATGCATCCCCATGTCTATGGATTAAAAAAAATAATTGAGATAAGTTCATGGTTTTTTTTAAAGAGACTATGGGAAAATAAATTCTCGTGAAATATTTCTCATAAAGAGGTCTCATGAACAATTCTCATGATTGGTTCTTACAGGATGGTCTTCCAATAATGTCACCCAACATAAGAATGCATTAAGAGATATGAATTATTGGTATCCATTTAATGAGCTTCCAATCACTCCCTAATTAGTATTAAATTCTTCAGAATACCAAAAATCCCATGTTATACCATGTGTGACCCAAAGACTCTGATTAGAGGCTTCTGTAATTCTTCAAGTAGGTATTTAAATTCATCAAAAAAAATTTGTATCCCCCTAGATGTTGCTATTGAGGGGGGTTGGATTTTGACGCCCGAAAAATAAGAATCTATAAACTTACAAGGGAATAAATACATGAATATGAGTATTATCATTACCAAAAAAGGATGAAAAGGTCTCCATAAATCACAGATCAAATAAAAATATATGATACATGTGATTGAGATAACTTGAGAAGGTCACACAAAGGAGCCATGTGTAACACATAAACAACAGAAGGTCTCATGAATCCCCTCTTAAAATTATAATTTTTTCATATAATGTCTTCCTAGATACTCAGTAATTATGCAGTGTTTTCAAAATAATCACCCCCTATTAGAAAAATTGTCACATGAAATGTTCCTGGAAACCAATAAAAAATCCTTGGAGAATAGGAAAAATATCCAATAATCGAGAGATTCTTATGGTTTAAAACTCATATGACTTAAAAATACATCTCTCAAGACATCATAATCCCCTTGTGAAATGTCCTCCATTTAGTGAAAGATATCTCTTGCATTTCACCCCAGTTATATGAAAGGCTTTAGATATATCTATATGGTAGTGCACTCCCCCATTGGCTCAAAAAACCCAGAATAGATTATCCATGATAACGCACAAACATTAGAATAGGAGCCTTTGTTTTGAACGTGACACATCACCAATGGAGTGATTGATTTTATTTTAAAATAATAATTTGTTCTAGAAACAACCCTAAGACTTTGATATATAAATCTAGGAAACAAAAGGGTAATGACTAGAGCCTCTAGTGGTCATAAAACTCACATAATAGACCCATATAGCTTGTCAGGCACCATGTAAACCCCATTAATATGCGCGCTTTGTCATGCAAGATACCATGAGCATGTCACATCCTTCAAAGGAATGTATTCATATGCATTCTGATGGACTTTCACTACCTCTACAGCTAAAAAGAAAAATATTTGGAATTGTCCATGAAATGCTTGGGCATCTCTATAAGATCCTATATTACTCACGTGAAGCAACATAAATGCTGAGATTTACAATCCTCGACAACACTCAAACAAATTCACGATACTCAAGACCTTTTTAAAATAAAATTATTAAAATAATAGGGGAATGAATATAGCTTATTATGGCCATAAAAATCATATGGTGTTTTTATAGGTCTTTAAGACCTCACAAAATCCCTTCATCATGATGTAAAGATCTCAAAAATACCCCATAGAGTTCTATCCTTCTCTTCAGAAATATCCAAGGAAACTCAAATAAGATCCTAAAAACGTCCTTCAGAAGGAATCATGATCTTATGATGGTCCATAAGAATGTTATCCAAATAATATGAAAGCTCATTGGAATGATCACACAATTATGAAAGTCCCCATTAATTCGATATAATATAATAAATAGGGAATTGAAGGGATAGGTTGGCAGTCATTGAAAATCATCTCATGCACCTATAATTAGCAACACAAGGATCTTCCAAAACTCATGAAATGAATGTCCCCCATAAACACAATCCTTGATTTGCATGATATGTACTATGAAAACAAAAAATAATCAGGGTGGAAAGGCCTATTAATCCCCCCTAGTATGAAAAATGTGTAGAATATTGTTGGATCCTCACCCTGGTGAACTCAAGAATCATAGAGAATTTCATATATTGGTTTATCTTGTTATCACAAATGTTTTATGGGAATTAAATTTTTGGAAAACACCTAATCGGATCACATGACTTGTGTAGGATCTTAGTACAATAAAATGTTGGGAAAAATAATAAAATGAAGGGAGACATATGAGAAGAACACAAATATCGATCATTATCTGTTTCATACGAACCACCCAAGACATGCTACAACACCTGGACGTGTCTATTAGATCCTAAAATTCTATTTTGATATACAATTTGGATAATGTGAAGTACCTTAGAAAGGTTAGATAAAGTTACATGATTCCATATACATTCTACCCAAGTCTCACAAAGCCCTTCGATATTTCCATCCATACTTCACGATGTACTCTATACATGTCTCCTAGATCATGAGAAAACACAATTACATGTCACCTATGTCTTGTGATGGAATAAGGAAAAATTTGATGGCCATAATGATGTACTCCAGAGAATATAGCTAGATCTTTCAACATCTTCCAGTTATGTCTGTCCGACATTCACGATGACCCCCGAAGAAGTCAATAAGGACATATGGAACCCTCGAGACATGTAACATCGACTCTTTTGATTACTTATTAGAATGTTATAAAAAATTCATGATCAAAAAAGGTAATGTTTAATAGATCATGTGATTCACTCCAAACTTGTTAGCATAGATCATGTGAAAGATTCCTGAATCAACCAGTCTTGTCTTACATTATCATACAACCTATTTAGTTTTGGTCAGGCAATGTCATTCACACATTACATCCATATTTTGTAATGAACCTTAAATATTTCAACCAGATCATGTGATTGTTTTTTGGAAATGTTGGGATTAAATTCTACAACATGTCTAGAAGTTAATCAACACATTTCATGTAGTCGTGTAGGCCAGGTCAAGCGGGCATCCCAGAACATTATAACCTTGTCTAACTTTAAAAATTGGAAATATTTGGGTGTAATCCCTTATTAAAATGAACAATGATTAATCTGATTCCTTTTATAAGTAGGATACATAGGACACCTTCTTGATACCCATTATCCATAATAAGAATCCTAAGGGATTCCCCAACACATTTATCACATGTTGAAAAATAACAAGATATGTCATTTTCCATCCCTTGTTTCCAATTCCGAGCATCGATGATTTTGTATTCGGAAATTTCAATGATCATATAATTCACCAATGAAAACCTAATATAGTAATACATGATCAACTAAACTATGAGAAATATTATTAATACAATAACAAGGACACATAGGATGCATTCTTAATGCCTGAACCCAAATGGTAGTCCACTTCGGTGCATCTCCCCTTATGTCTCAGAAATACTAACAATTAGAACCGAATTTTTTTTCTTGGAATGATTATTATACCTCATCCATTAGCCGAATAATAATTCTAATTAAACTATGATGACTATAATTTATTCCATAAATAGTATAAATATAATGCCTTTCTAAATCCTGACCTCTATATTGAACATCCTTAAGGTTGTCCTAGTACATAAGTCTGGATTCCATATTCATGAGACTAAATACTCGTTATCTATTATTTCCCCCACCAATAATGGATAATGTGGGCATAGGGAATTAAAATTTTCATATAATTCAAATCAGGATACTCCATTAGCTTGGGAAACCAAAAATTTTAGGCCCTGATGAGTGGCATGACATGATTACCTCCAAATAATGTAATCTATGTTTGAGCCTATACCAAAGGTGTGAACAGACTATGATAACTATGATTCCTACTATAACGAAGATATATAAGATGTGTTATCAAGACTCTATATTAAATTACTAGATCCCATGTTCCCACACATATGTCTATTCCACTGTACATTAAACTACATCAGCTTTATAAAATTACTTGGGTTTTGATTCCTTCCATAAAGAAGAAATGTAGTTTGTCTTATAATGGATAAATCCCCTCCTTATAATATTAAAACACCTCACTACAAGGAAGATAATTATTAAGTGTCTAGTAGTGATACTTCAACATATAACTAGAAACTCATTTATGTTATATGGATTAAGAACCTCAAAAACATATTGATGGATTCACTAACAAGATCCTCACCTATTGTATATAAAGTTGATTAACCAGTAATCATTTTTAGAGTAAAAGTTCCCATATCGGGATAATTAAGAAATGAAAAAACATATCTTATATCTATAATATATTCTAATAGCAATAAAAAAATCCACAAAAAATGGTTTCCATGAGCCCGACCTCCCATCATATCGACATATGTGAGTTCCTAAGCATCATCGTGTCTGAAACACTAACTAACAAGATATCTTTGGAATGTAGGTCTATACCCAATTATAGAAGTCAATAAGATTGGTAAATTTAGTTATGAAATATAATGGTGACGTAGAATAAATTATTATTCAAGAAATCAATCCCCTTATAATCATCCATTGATCTAAAATGAATTAACCTCAGTCATCACCTTTTCCATAAAAATAATTTTTCATTAGGATAAATTTTTTATTAAACCTATTTTTGTTCAACTGGTTATTCCATGATATGATCTTTATGAAACAAACATCTTTTTTGTGGGATATTATATGGTGAAATGTTGAAATTATTATCAAACATATAAATGTTACATAGTTTATGAAAGGATGAAATGTTTATGAAACCCATTTCATTTCATGTTTTATGATATGGTGAATGTTTTATGATATTCTAGTACACATATATATGAATGTTTCTTATATGATTACGGTCAAATAATAACCATGGTTGGTGGTTATTGTATAACACCTGATTGTGGTTAAATTATAACAAAACATGTTTGGGACATATCTCTCTCTCCAATTATTTGGGTAAAGATTTAAATCCCATTTCATTTTTGGGACTAAAAGATAGTGTAAGCCCAATTCAGTATGGAACTTCACTTTCTATAATTGTCTTTCGAGTGAAACATGACTTCTAAGATGTTATATGTGGAGCTTAATTTCAGGTCCCTAATGTTAAGTGTGAACCAGATTACATGATTAAATTGTTGTGCATGAACATGATTAAATTTTCACAATATTATGCATGAACATGATTACATGTTCATAATGTTTTTCATTTACATGACCTCTATGACAACCCTGATTTTATTACAAACATAAACATGATTTATTACATAAACTGTTAACTTGATACAATATAGAAGATCAAAAGGACAAGTGTATTTGGGGCTTTGGATCATTACATAACAAATTAAGACATGAAATACAACATCTTTACTGAAAACTTCTTTTACATAAACAATATTTTCCCTTGTACTTAGCATTGCATGGGATAACCTGAGGACATTCATAAGAAAAGGGTGAGCTATAAAGCCCAGTAAGGGAGTAAACATGGAATACATAAGGAGTATAATACATGTTAGACAATAGGTATATCAATAGAGAACAAGAGAAACATGAAAATAAAGGCATGATAAAGTATGATAATCATAACATGGAAATGTGGCAATAACACTTTACATGAATTAGCATGATCCAAGGCTCATTGTACATGGAGCATGAGTAAATTATCATTGCACATGAAACACGAGTAAACCCTCGTTGCACTTGAATTAGCATGAGTCAACAATCATTGCACTTAACGAATCATGATGCAATACTTTACCCAATGCATTGAAGCACTATAAGGGCACACCCTTCTTAAACATTTCATTTCATGCATAAGTGTGCCACATGTATCATAAAACATGGATTCATAAAACATAATAATTTATTCCACGATAAAGGAATGTGGAATTCATTCATGAAACTTTATAATCAATATGTAAATTTTCATAAAGGTGAATACCCTTGATGGAGAAGTGGGCATGGTATTCTCTACACAATGGCATTGGCTTAGAAAATAGGTGTGATTTCGGCAGCGTAACGACGTGACATAAGAATTAATAAAAATGGTTGATGAGAGATAAAGGGGTTGCTCATCATATTTACATGTAATGGATAGTAAGGAGGTCATATAGATACATGTCCCAACAATTGTAATGGATTTTATATTCATGATACAAAAGTATTTCTTGAATTTAAATGATGAGAGAGAAGCTCTGTTCGGAATTTCGACATCGTAACGGGTGTACATGGGAGGAATTTAATGAGAGAGAAAGGGGTATCCCATCATTCAACATAAAGAACGCAGTATGAGGGAGGTGCAAAACTATACCCCAACATTCATTATTGAAATTAAAAGGACAAAACAACTTAATGAAAATTGGAAAAAAATGAGAAAGGAAGAAAAAACCATTACTTAGAAGTGTGCTTCCAAAGGCTTGAGAGAGGATTGAGAGAGGCTTATTAGGAGAATTTGTCATGACCCAACCTCGGGACCTATGTCGTGACTACCCCAAGCCTTCCTTTCATAGGCCAGGGGATGGAGACTAGCACCAAATGCGTAAATCCCGATATCAGGGGAAGGCATTTACTTTAAGTAAAAAAAACAAACACCACAGAGTATGCAAGAAGAAGTAAACACTAATTAAACTGAGTACAAAGGTAAGTGACAGAAAGTAAATGGGCCAGAATAAAAACCCAACTGAAAGTAAAGTACAACTGAAAAGAGAGTACATCAGCAGAAAAGTAATGCAGCAACACTGAGACATCCTATGGAAATCCCACCTGAAGGGCGGGTACAGATAGTCTCCTCATCTCCTCGGCTCCAGCCGTCCGCTCCGTGTATGTCTCATCCAGTGATCCAACTCCAGGTACCGTCCAGCTCCACGATCTCCTACCTCGATCAGCACTGTCTGTCGTCTGCATCCAACACAATGTAGTGCGGGCATAGGCAGTGCAGGGGTGAGTATACGCTACTCAGTAGGGACCCTGAGACCCCCGAGGGTCTCCCGGAATCCACGAAGGATAAACCACAAAGGAAAGATACAATCACGAAGTAACAACCAACTCTACTTAGGAATATGCCCATACATATACCTAAATCATGAATTCCAGTTCAGCTCCAACATCTGATCCCAAGTTCGATCTAGTCCACACAGGATAGCACAATCCAATCCATAGAGGATAACACAACCCAATCCACACAGGATAGCAAATCAATCATATTGAAGATATTGATTGAAAGTAAAGACTCAACTCACACAGGTATACTCTTCGTAAGGTGATAAAGATGATCAGATGTATCCACTGATTCATCTAAGCTGTCAGACCCACATGGGATACAAGACCAGCTAAGCTGTTGGACCCACAAAGGATACAATACCAGCTACTTTGTACGACCCATGTAGGATAAAAGAACAGTAGTCACGTACTGCCAGAACCACATAGGATACAAGAACAGTAGTCATGATTGTCAAACCCACTGAGGATTCCAGTATGATTGTCATCTCTGTCGAACCCATGGAGGATCCCAGTACGGTCATCATCGTCGCCGTAGTCACAACCATCTATAGGGTTCCTGCAAACAGCATGCTCGATTTCAGGAGAGTCTTCTCCACGAGCCAAGGGGGGTCAATACATCAACTGGCACGTAGTCCGGATTTGATGTATCTCAAAGTTTCATCTCGTCAAAAGGAACTCAATGCGACAGACGGCGCATCAATCGGACACCCGGTCTGAAAGTTATTGGCTTTTTCATCCCAGGGGGCCGGTTGGTTTTTAAGTCAAAATCGACCCGACCGTACTCCAAATTCGTCCAAACCACGAGCTAAGTAAGAAAAAAAGAACATTCTCACAATGTGGAATCCAAAAAAGTCAACAGCACATCAATCGGACGTCCGGAGCTCATGTTATAATCCTTTCTGCTCCGAGGGCCCAGTTGGTTTCATGTTCGAACCAACCCGGCCATACCCAAAGTTCTTAGAAACCTTGAGTGTAATATACCGAAACGACTGCCACGATCCAAGGATCACATCTCAACTAACGGTATGTTGATCGGAGGTCCGTAGCCAAAATTATGGGTCTTTAAACGTAGCTGTCAGATTTTAGGGGGTTTTGGGCCCGGACCGACCCGGCCCAAGACCCCCTGGGTCAGCCCGACCCAGGTCCGGGTCCGACCCACTTCGGTGCGGCCCGGTCCAGCGTGGGCGGCCTGGCCCAGCGAGGCCGGCCCGGCCCATCGCGAGTGGCCCTACTTGGTTGGGTGCTCGGTCCGTGACCGAGCGGCGCGGAAGGGGGGCCATGTTTCCCCCTCACTTTAAAATGGCGGCCCCCCACGTGGAGGGGCCCGCCTTGTCTTCTGCCGGGGGTTATGACCCTGGACTTCCCGAATGGCAGACCCTTGTCCGACTGGTGCGGCGAGGCGGCACCGCGCCCCTCCGCCACGGCCCGACTCCAGCCGCGGCTATTTTTAGCTTCAACGACGCGGTGTGACGGCACCATGCTCCTTCACCACGTTTTTCCCATTCCTGCACGGTGCCGTTGCACCATGCCGCCTTCGTTCCAAACCACAACAACGAACATCAACAAAGGGGGGGGAGGATCGGCCATGTATTTTCGGTCCGACCTCCTCCCGTTAAATTGATTACAGGTGGCCAATTATTGAAAGATGAACTTCAAATTAATCACGAACGTAAAATAAACCCCTACCTCGAAGAAGTTGTCGAATGATGTTCATCGCGGAAATGGCGCCATGAGGTGAAGCTCTATATATGTTGATGGAGAATGTCTGAGCTGGAGCGGCATCTCATACCAGCTGCAAAGAGGAGAAGAATGGCACGTCGATCACTCCTTGTGGTGACGGTGTGCTTTGTCGAGGTCTTGACGTTCTTCACGTTCTTCAAGACTTAGCATAATCTCTCACAAAATCTCCACACACAAAAACCACCCCAAAATAAAATACGATGCATCCTTATTTTATTAACTCATGTCAAGAATTCAAGAATTCAATATTCAAACTCTTAATTAAATAAGTTGAATAGCTTTAATCAATCTAATTAATGTGAGAGTTGGCATGCAATTAAAGTGGGTGAGTGGGTGAGTTACAAAAAAAATTTCAAGAGGGAGGTTTAATGGGGTTTTAGGGAATTTGAAGGAGGTGGGGGATCATATGGGCCCCACCCCAACTCTATCTCAAAGAAGAGGGAAATTAAGTTGTGACATAACTTTATTTCCCATAACACTTAAACCACTAGTAAAGAAATAAAAATAAAATTGTAAAACAAATATATTTTTATTCTTCACATTTTTAACAACTCCTCTCGAGAAAACACACCTTCGAAAAAGGTGCTCTTAAGAAATTACTGGCGCTACGGTTTCATCGGTACCCTTAGATTTTGATCCCGAGAACCCATTCAAAAGTTAGAAAAACCTGCTCGCTCGTTCACTGAACGCACCCGAGCTAAACTTCGGAAAATGATTCTGGGCACATCGGGCCTCGGAATCCGGTGCCGTCGAAAACTGCGTACTCGTAAAATCTTAAAGAAATTAAGAAAAAAAATTCCCTTGAAATTTATGGGTATTAAAATTACTCCCATCTAAGGGATTTACATCCCTGTATAGATACATCACAAACTAGGGAAACAAATGAGGGTACTGAGCATGCATCTGAGCCTCTCGCTCCGAAGTTATCTCTTGGAGTTCCCATGCTGCCACCTGATGTCCACTAGAGGAATCGATCGTCCACGTAGGACCCTCTCCTATCGATCCTCGATCTCAATCGTGACCTCCTCAAAAGTCGCCCCGTCATCAATGTCCATCTCCCCATGGTCGAGGATATGGGTCGGGTCGTGCACGTATCTCCTCAGCTGAGATACGTGAAAGACGTAGTGCACCGGGTGCAACTAAGGTGGTTGATCCAGGCGATAAGCCACCTCACTTATCCTGCTAAAAACCTGGAATGGTCCAATGAAGAACAGAGATAACTTGTCGCCTTGGCCAAATCACCGTAATCCACGTCGTGGTGAGACTCGCAAGAAAACGTGGTCACCATCCTCGAACTCCAGTGGTCTCCGCCCCCTGTCAGCAGAAGACTTCTTTCGGCTCTGAGCTATCCTCATATACTCCTGGATGAACTGGACCTTCCCTGTCATGGCCTGGACCATTTCTGGTCCCACAAGTGTTGAGTCCACAAGGTCTGTCCAGCACAGAGGTGACCTACAAGGTCGGCCGTACAATGCCTCGTATGGTGTCATCCCAATGGTGGAGTGGTAGCTATAGTTGTACACAAAATCCACCAAGGGTAGGTGATCCTCCCAGCTGCGACCAAAGTCTAGGACACATGCACGGAGCATGTACTTGAGGGTATGAATGGTCTTCTCCGTATGACCATCTGTATGAGGGTGAAAGGTGGTGCTCAGACGTAGCTGCATCCCGAATGCCTAATGCAACCCCTTCCAAAGCTGGCAAGTAAAGCGAGAATCTCGATCGGAGATGATAGATGATGGAACACCATGAAGTCGTACAATCTCCTGAACGTATAGGCATCCCAAGCTCTCCACTGAGCCCTGCTCTCTAATGGATAAGAAGTGGGCTGACTTGGTGAGTTGGTTGACGATCACCCAAATGGAGTCATGTCCTCTTGAATTATGTGGAATTCCAGTCATGAAATCCATTTATATCCCGTCTCACTTCCACTCCGGGACATCCAAGGGCTGTACCAATCCTACTGGTACCTGGTTTCCCGCCTTCACCTGCTGGCAGGTGAGGCATCGAGAGACGAACTCTACCACAACCTTCTTCATACACAGCCACCAGTGTTGTCGCCTGAGATCCCGGTACATTTTCTCCACTCATGGATGTACCGTTAAAGGGGAAGTGTGAAACTCTCTCGGCACCTCCTCCTCTAACGCAGCTGGTACCATGGTATGCCCTCTGAAAAGGAAGACGTTCTCTCCTCCTATAGAGAATACATCAAGTGCATGTCCTAAGGATATCTTTGCATGCCACGTCTAACAGTCAACGTCCCCATGATGTGCCTCTCTGACCCGCTGAATAAGTGGAGGTGTGACTGTAAGCGACTGAAGGAAGGCTGACCCATCTCTATCCACGAAGGATATCTGTAAAGTGGCTAGCTACTCTGTCCACTCTCCAAGTAGCTGAATTCTCGTCCTCCTACTGATAGCATCGGCTAATACATTCCCCTTTCCAGTAGTATAGACTATCTCAAAGTCATAGTCCTGGAGGAACTCGATCCATCGCCACTGTCTCTGGTTCAGGTCCTTCTATGAAAAGATGTACCTAAGACTCTGGTGGTCAGAATAGACTGTAAAGCGCTCTCCCATCAGATACTGCTGCCACATATTCAGAGAAAAGACCACTGCTGCTAACTCCAGCTCATGGTTAGCATAGTTCTTCTCATGCAGCCTTAACTATCGTGATCCATATGCGATCACTGCCCACTCCTGTATCAGGACACACCCGAGTTCGGTCCCTGATGCATCATAGTAGACCGCGTACCCTACTCCCTCCTCTGGTAGCCTCAAGATGGGTTCACAGGTCAATCTCTGTCTCAGCTCCGGGAAGCTCTGCTGACATCTATCTGACCACCCGAAGGGTTTCCTCTTCTTCGTCAAAGCTGAATGTGGTGCTGCAATTCTGGAGAAGTCCGACACAAACCTCCGATAGTACCCAGCTAGACCCAAGAAACTATGCACCTCTGTCACGCTCCTGGGTGGCTCCCAAGCTAGCACTACCTCGATCTTCGCAGGATCCACAACAACTCCCGCCTCAGAGATGACGTGTCCCAAAAAGAGGACATCACATATCGAAAACTGACACTTAAAGATCTTACCAAAATGCTTGTGCTCTCGGAGTGTGTCCAGCACAACCCGCAAGTGGTAGGCATGCTTCTCCTCAGTAGTCGAGTATATCAGTATGTCGTTGATGAAGACCACAATCATCGATCGAGGTAAGGATGGAAGATCATGTTCATGAGACTCATGAACACTGCTGGATCATTGGTTACACCGAATGGCCTAACCAAGAACTCATAGTGGCTATACCGGCATTTGAAGGTCGTCTTCTGAACATCCTCGTCTCGAACTCTGAGCTGATGATAGCCTGACCTGAGGTCTATCCTTGAGAAACAACATGCTCCCTTGAGCTAATCGAAGAGTTCGTCAATCCTTGGAAGCGGATACTTGTTCTTCATGGTCACCTGGTTCAGGCGACGGTAATCGATACACAGTCGTAAGCTCCCATCCGCCTTCTTGGAGAACAAAATTGGGGAAGCCCAGGGTGAAACACTGGGTCGAATGAATCCCTTGTCCTACAAGTCATTCAATTGTACTTGTAGCTCTCGAAGCTTAGCAGGAGCTATCTGATATGATGGAGTAGATATCGGGGCTATACCGGGGTACAGGTCAATATAGTAGTCTACCTCTCTGTGATGAGGTAGTCCTGGAACGTCGTCGGGGAAAACGTCAGCATACTGATCCACCACTATAGGAAAACTCGGAATCTGCACGTCAACTGCTCCTAGGATGAGGCTAGCCAACTGATGAGCGATCGGTTGTCCTCCCCTCTATGTGAGTCCATCCTGCACTGCAAAGGATACCTTCTCGCCAGTGAAGGTGAACATGCTCCCATCGGTGCGGACAGACCTTACCTTGCGCCTAATACAGTCGATCTGAGCATGGATTGTAGATAACCAATACATGCCCAAGATGACGTCTTAAGGCCTCGATATTGCTACAAGAAGGTCCCAGCCGAATCTCTCGCCTCCTAGAGTGAGCTCACATGGGCAACACCAGTTTGTAATCATCGAGTCCGCTCTCGAAGGAGTCTCTAGCTGTAAGGATCGAGCCAACGGCTCCGTCGGATTCTCCGAGCTCCAAACAAGGGCAGAAACAATGAAAGAATGACTCACTCATGTTTCAATAAAAACTGCAGCAACGGTGGATTAGACATAGATAGTACCTTGAATCATCTCTGGTGTATCGTGGTTTTAGGCCTCCACTTACTGAAGCTAGGCATGCCTCTGTCCGCCAGCTCCCTGTGGTCGGGGTGGACCTCCTGATGGTGGTGGTGGTGGTAGAGCCTCAATGCGTCGGCCACCACCTGCTGCTCGACCTACTCCTCTGCCTCGTCTGCCTACTCCCTGTGGACTGCCACAGTCGAACCTTGGCCTCTGCCTAGGTGGTCCCTCAACCATCTGATGCTCCTCTTCATGGTGGGTCGGGCAGTCACGAGCCATGTGGCCCTGTCCGTCGCATGCATAGCCTTGTCTGCTCCTCATAAGACTGGTTCTACGCCTTGTGCCCCACACCTCCAAGCCAGTGTCCTGAGGTCGTCCACCTGACGGTCTTGTCCTCTTGGACCCCTGTGACATCTCGTGACTTCCATCTGCAGAAGACTCAGCTACATGCCACCCTGCTGTAGGTCTCGCTGCTGGTGTAGGCTTAGCAAAGAAGCTCTCTACGAGAAGGGCTTGCTCTAGTACTCCTGCCTGCATCAGAATACTGAGGGAGATCATTGATGCCCTGATCTCATGCCTCAGTCCCTACTCGAAGGTCCGAGCCCGAAAGAATGGTCCTGAACCATGTCCGTGGAATAGCATGAGAGATCGGTAAATCTCACCGAGTACTGGGCTACTGTAATGCTTCCCTACCCAGCTGTAGTAGCTCCTGAATGTGCACCACACGAAGGGTGGCTGGGACGAACTACGAGCGAAAGAGTCCCTCGAAGCCTGACCAAAGGACAGATGCCTCATCGTGCACCTGGAGCATCAGCCTCCACCATCTTCCTGTTTCCGTGTGTAGGAGACTCACTCCAAGGATCACCATGAGGTTAGCTGGTGTCCCTACTAAACTGAAAACTCGAACAACAGCCTCCATCCAATCCTTGGCTGCCTGAGGGTCCATCTCCCCACAGAACCTGAGCGGTCTTTGACGCTGAAACTCGTGCAGTGCACTAAGGCGATGTGCACTCTCATCGGCTGGGGCTGGTGTCATCGGTGGCTCGGCGGGTAGAGGTACCATCGGTGCCTCCGTTGTAAAAGGGTCATGCACCGAGGCCTCGTCGCTCGGTGGGCTGTCATCTAGTACAAAGCACGGAACCCTAGATGGATGTCATCGTGGGGCCATCCTGAAAAGTGACAGGTGTTCCACGGTCAATACAGTATACCTGGTGAGCGGATACAAAGTAATCACAAAGAAAACTTTGAAACACACATGAAATCAATGTTTTCGTGCATTGAGTTGGAAATCAGAAGTCAGGGTCCTAGTGTATGGATACTTCGGCCACCGCACCAACACTGGACTCCCTAGACTGATAAACACACTCAATACCTTAACACTATTGCTTCACATAGAAGAAATATCAGAGTCCTGAGTTCTGTGGTAGAACCAAACTCCTCTGATACCAATTTGTCACGACCCGCACTCAGGACCTTTGTCGTGACTACCCCAAGCCTGCCTTCCATAGGCCAGTGGCTGGTGACTAGCACCAAAGGAATAAATCCCGATATCAGGGAAGACATTTCCTTTAAGTAAGAAAACAAACACCACAGAGTATGAAAGCAGAAGTAAACACTAAGTAAACTGGGTACAAAGGTAAGTGTTGGAATGTAAATGGGCCAGAATACAAACCCAACTGAAAGTAAAGTACAAATAAAAAGATAGTACAGCAGCAGAAAAGTAAAGCAGCAACACTGAGTCGTCCTCTAGAAATCTCACCTAAAGGGAGGGTATAGATAGTCTTCTCAGCTCCTCGGATTCAGTGGTCCGCTCTGTGTACATTCTCGTCCAGTGATCCACCTCCACGTATCGTCCAGCTCCACGAGCTCCTACCTCGATCAGCGATGTCCTTCGTCTGCATCCAACACAACGTAGTGCAGGCATAGCTTATGTAGGGGTGAGTATACGCTACTCATTAGGGACACCGAGACCCCCGAGGGTCTCCCAGAATCCACAAAGGATAAACCACAAAGGAATGATACAATCACAAAGTAACAACCAACACTACTTAGGTATATTCCCATACATATACCTAAGTAATCTATTCATGTTCTTCTACAACATCCGAGCCCAAGTTCAATCTAGTCCACACAGGATAGCACAATCCAATCCACACAGGATAACACAACCCAATCCACACAGGAAAACAATACAATCATATCGATGATATTGATTGAAAGTCAAGACTCAGCTCACACAGGTATACTCTTCGTAATGTGATAGAGATGATCAGATGTAGACACTGATTCATCTAAGCTTTTGGACCCACATAGGATACAAGACCAACTATGTTGTCGGACCCACAAAGGATACAAGACCAGCTACTCTGTCGGACCCACGTAGGATACAAGTACAGAGTCAAATACTGCCGGACCCACGTAGGATACAAGAATAAGAGTCATGTACTGCCAGACCCACATAGGATATAAGAACAGTAGTAATCACCGTCGAACCCACGGAGTATTACAGTATGGTTTTCATCGCTGCCGAACCCATGGAGGATCCCAGTACAGTCGTCATCGTCGTCGCAATCGCAGCCAGCTCTAGGGTTCCTGCACATAGCATGCTCGATTTCGAGAGGGTCCACTCCACGATCCAAGGGGTTCGATACATCAACTAACATGTAGTCCGGAGTTGATGTATCTCAATGTTCTTTCTCGTCAAAAGGATCTCAACGCGACAGACGAAGTGTCAATCGGACGCCCGGTCTGAAAGTTATTAGTTTTTCGTCCCAGGGGCCCGGTTGGTTTTTAAGTCAAAATAAATCCAACCGTACTCCAAATACATCCAAAACTCGATTGGAGTTATCCAGAAGAACCGTCTCACTAAGAGGAATCCAACAAGGTCAACGAAACGTCAATCGGATGTCCGGAGCTCAAGTTATAAGCGTTTCCACTCCGAGAGCCCGGTTGGTTTTCTGTTTGAACCAATCCTGCCATACCCAAAGTTCTCATAAACCTTGAGTGCAATATACCAAAACGACCTCCTCGATCCAAGGATCCCATAGCAACTGATGGTGCATCGATCGTAGGTCTGTAGCCCATGTTATGGGCCTTTGAACATAGCTGTCTGATTTTAGGGGGTTTTGGGCCCAGACCGACCCAGCCCAAGACCCCCTGGGTCGGCCCGAACCGGCGGGCGGCCTGACCCAATGTGGGCGCGGCCCAACCCAGCGTGGGTGGCCCGACCCATCATGGGTGGAATGCGGGGCGTGCTACCCCTCGCTTTGAAACGGAGGCCCCCCATGTAGAGGGGGCCCGCCTTGTCTGCTGCCGGGGGTTACGACCCCTAGACTTCCCGAATGGTCGGCCCTGTTGGCTGGGTAGTGCTGCCACAGGACTCCTGTGATCCTGCCTTCCTACAGTGCCAGTGGCTAGTGGATCAGGCCGCCCTTCCTTGCACCATCGCGGCCCTTGTCCGACCGGCGCGGCGCGACGGCATCACGCCCCTCCACCGCGGCCCGCCCCGGCCACGACCCTCCATGGTACTCCGATGCGGCGCGATGGCGCCGCGCCCCTCTGTCGTGGCCCAACTCCAGTCGTGGCTTCTTTCGGCATCAATGTCATAGTGCGATGGCACCGTAGTCCTTCACCGTATTATTTCCTCGTTCCCACACGGTGTTGTTGCACCGTGTCGCCTTCGTTCCAAACCACAACAGTGAACATCAACATGGGGGGGTGGAGGATCGGCCATGTTTGTGCGGTCCGACCTCCTCCCGTTAAATTATTAACAGGTGGCCAATTATTGAATGATGAACTTCAAATTAATCATGAACGTAAAACAAACTCCTACCTCGAAGAAGTTGTCGAATGATGATCGTTGTGGAAACGACGTTGCGAGGTGAAGCTCTGTATATGTTGACGGAGAACGTTTGAGGTGGAGTGGCATATCACACCGGCTGGGGAGAGGAGAAGAATGGCGCATCGATCACTCCTTGCGGTGATGGTGTTCTTCACCCAGGTCTTGACGTTCTTCAGGTTCTTCATGACTTAGCATAATCTCTCCCAAAATATCCACACAACAAAACCACCCCAAAATAAAATTAGGTACATCCTTATTTTATTAACTCATTTCAAGAATTCAAGAATTCAAAATTCAAACTCTTAATTAAATAAATTGAATAGCTTTAATCAATCTAATTAATGTGAGAGTTGACATGCAATTAAAGTGTGGCAGTGGGTGAGTTACAAAATAAATTGCAAGAGGGAGGTTTAATGGGGTGTTAGGGAATTTGAAATAGGTGGGGGCTCGTGTGGGCCCCACCCCAACTCCCTCACAAAGGAGAGGGGCATTAAGTTGTGACACAACTTTATTTCCAATAACACTTAAACCACTAGTAAAGAAATAAAAAAATAATGGTAAAACAAATATATTTTTATTATTTACATTTTTAACAACTCCTCCTGAACAAACGCACCTTCAGAAAATGTTCTCTTAATCTATCACCAGCGCTGCGGTTTTATCGGTGCCCACAGATTTTGATTCCGAGCACCAGTTCAAAAGTTAGAAAAACCCACTCGCTCGTTCACTAGATGTACCCGTGCAAAACTGCGGAAAATTATTCCGGGCACACCGGGCCTCGGAATCAGGTGCTGTCAGAAACTGTGTACTCATAAAATCCCAAAGAAATTAGGAAAACAAATTCCGTTGATATTTAAGGGTCTTTATATATTTGGGCACCTTGGGAGGATTCTAGGGAGAGTGGGGCAGAGATTAGATGAACATTAGAGGCTTTGAGTGAGGAGGAAGTGAGAGCTTGGGTGGGTTTATATAGGAAAGTTGAGTGAATTCTTTATTATTTAGGTTTGGGACCACTTACATTAAACCAATCCAAACCACAAATTAGCTCATGGTTTTTTCCCATGGTTTTTAGAAAAGGGGAGAGGAATACAATATTTTATATGTCCAAAGTCCTAACTTCTTAAAATAATGGGTTTTCTTATGTGGAGGTGAGTCACACTCCCATGGAAAATAATTTAAAAAGGAAAGATGTTTAATAAGTCTTGAGGGGTCCATTAATGCTTTGAAAAGTACGTCAAACAAACCCAAAATCACATTATCTTAATGGTAATACATATATTGGCCAAACATAAAGCTTTTACTATTTTATTACATCACTATTGGGGCTTTATGATGTCATAAAACACATTATATATTTAAACGGTATTTAATTTTTACCCAAAAATTTGACATTCTTAGAAAATTATGAAAAATTCAACATTGGATAATTTCTACATCCCGATTCTAGAAATATCATTTATTTTATTTAAATAATTTTACAAATATATTAATTTTCACTTTTAAAATAAAAATCTACATTTATCGAAAATTCACGGGTTTTGACAGAAATGCCTCTCAAACCTTAATAAAAATTATAATTGCATTCATAAAATTATAAGATCATTTATATTTAATAAAAATTAATTTAATAATAATAATATTTTATTAAAATAATATTTAATTCAAAATTCCATTAATTTAAGAAAATATAATTCTTAATTAAATAATAAATAAAAACACTATTTGTACTTTAAAAACTCTTTACAATGTATCAATAATGACAAGAAAGTATATTCCTTATTCTATAAAAAAAATTGTACATGAACATACTACTAGCGATTTTTAACATAAACCCTTAAAATTGCCGCATAAGACCTAAGTGTAAGGTACGCGATGGTGAAAGACTCCTAGGGTGGCTTAGATATCATCGCTCGAGTGGTAATCTCTATCAACTTCCACTTTTCCCATAGAGGGTCCCATTCCAACCTGACTCGATGAAGATCATCTTGGGCTTGGTCTAGAGTGAAACCCAAAGATGTCACCTCTTTTCTGAGCTCTGACAAATGGGTTTCATATGTAGTAATTCTACTGGATGAGGCCATCCCTTCCTTTGTATGAGTATGTTGGATTTGTTAAAGCACTATATTTATACTAATCATGTGATCACTATTCAAGGGCTATAAAAGAAACAGTAACAATTCATAACATACAACCAAAGATGTTGACATTTTATATAAACATTTTACATAAAAAGACATTTAATTAGATCAAGTGGGATTTCCATGAACGAAACTTTGGGTCGTTACAATATTCCCCCCCTCAGAAATTTCACCCTCGAAGTTTCCTTTTCCCACACTAAAACAGATGTGTTTAACCTATCTTCATTATTTCCTCTGATTCCCATGTTGCTTCTTCAATCTTGTGGTTTCACCACAACACCTTTACGAGGGGCATAATCTTATTTCGTAGAACTTTTTCTCTACGATCTAAGATCTTCACTGTTTTCTCCTCATAAGAAAGATCATCCTCCAACTGAACCACCTCAAAAGAGAGTACATGTGAAGGGTCAAGTATGTACTTCCTTAAGATAGATACATGAAAGACATCATGTACTTTGGCCATGGTAGGTGGAAGTGCTAGTCGATAGGCCACAACCCCGACATGATCAATAATCTCAAAGGGACCGATGTACCTTGGACTTACCTTCCCTTTCTTTCCAAACCTCATGACCTTATTCCAAGGAGATATGAGTAGAAAAACCATGTCTCCAACTTTAAACTCATGGTCTCATCAATGATTATCTGCATAACTCTTCTATCGACTCTAGGCTTCCTTGATATGCTGTTGAATGTTTTTTACCTTCTCCACCATTTCATCAACCATTTATACTCCAAGCAGCTTACGTTCACCGACCTCATCCCAACATGTCGGTGTTCTGCACCTTTTCCCATACAGGACTTCATAGGATTCCATTTGGATGCTCGAGTGGAAACTGTTATTATAGGAGAACTCAACCAGAGGAATATGTTGATCCCATCCTCCTTTAATGTCCATTGAGCATGATCTCAACATGTCCTCAAGTGTTTAGATAGTCAACTCTGATTGGCCATCAGTTTGAGGATGATAGGCCATACTGAAGTTCAATTCAGTATTCAGAGCATGTTAAATACTCTTCCAAAACATAGAGGTGAATCTTGGATCTCGGTTAGACACAATATATAGTGGTACTCCATGCAGCCTTACCACTTACCTAAGATATATCCATGCCAGTTGATCCAATGAGAAATCCTCCCCAGTAGCAATGAAGTGTGCAGTCTTTGTAAGATGATCCACCACAACCCAGATTGCATTTTTTCCTTTGGATGTCCTCAGAAGTCCAGTGAAAAAGTCCATGGTGATGTTCTCCCATTTTCAGTCTGGTATGGGAAATGGTTGCATCATCCCCTTATACTTATTCCTCTCTTCTTTCACTTACTGGCACACAAGGCACTTTGATGTATATACATCGATCTCTTTCTTCATATTATCCCACCAAAAGTTTTCTCGAAGATCTCGATACATCAATGTGCTCCCTGGTTGAATAGAGAAATTTGAACTATGTGCATCATCCAAAAGTTCCTTCTTCAGCTCTGGACTTGATGGAACACATATTCTTTTCCAAAATCGCACAATTCCATCTTCCTTAAAATTAAATTCTGAGGATTTCCCTTTTTTGATAGCTTCTACTTTTTCCTGAATTCCCAGATCATCCTTTGAGCATCGTTTAACCTTTCCAAAAGAGACGGTTAAGAAATAATTTGTGAAAGGATTGATGATGTTCCCTTCTTTATGATTCCCATGTCCATCTTCATCAAGTCTAAGAAGATTGGATCATTCTCAATTCTCATCATTGATATAATCGCTGGGTCCTTTCTACTTAGGGAATTTTCCACCTTGTTCGCTTTCCCAGGGTGGTAATGTATTGAACAGTCATAATCCTTGATGAGCTCTATCCATCTTCTCTGACGCATGTTAAGCTCTTTCTATGTGAATATATATTTAAGACTCTTTTGGTCAGTATATATCTCACATTTCTCCCCATGGATATAATGCCGCTAGATTTTCAAGGCAAAGATCACTGTTTCTAACTCCAAATCATGTGTTGGATAGTTTCGCTCATGGATTTTCAACTGCCTTGAAGAATAGGATATCACATTATCATTCTACATCTGTACACAGCCTAATCCCTTCTTCGACGCATCACTGAATACCACAAAAATTTCCCCACTTGTGGGTAAAGTGAGCACGGGCATAGTGATAAGACTCCTTTTCAACTCCTTAAATATTTCTTCACATTCATCACTCCAAGAATACTTTACTCCCTTTTGAGTTATCTTGGTTATAGGGTTGGAAAATCATGAGAAATTTCTCAAAAATCTTTGATAATATCCATCTAACCCCAAAAAGATATGGATATTCGTTACCGATGTTGGCCGCGGACATCCCTCAATTGCATCTGTTTTGGTGGGATCCACAGATATCCCATTTCTTGTGATGATATGGCCCAATAATGATACCTCCTTCAACTAGAACTCACACTTGATGTATTTTCATAGAGATTATCCTTGCGCAATGTATCTAGTACAGTTCTTAAATGCTCTTCTTGATCCTCCTTGGTTTTGGAGTATATTAAAATATCATCTATAAAGACTACCACAAATTTTTCGAGGTAATCTCTACAGACTCTATTCATCAAGTCTATGAATTTTTCTGGAGCATTAGTGAGTCTAAAAGGCATTACTATGAATTCATATTTCCCGTATCTTGAGTGAAAATAAGTCTTGGGGATATCTTCCTTCTTCACCCTTACTTGACAATATCCCGATCGCAAGTCCTCCTTGGAGAAGTATTGTGCTCCACGCAGCTGATCGAACAATTCCTCAATTCTTGGGAGAGGATAATTGATCTTTAACATGATTTTTTTGAGCTCATGATAATCTATGAAAAGGCGCATTGACCCATCCTTCTTCTTGATGAAGAGGACTGGTGCACCCCATGGTGAAGCACTTGGGCGTATGAACCCTTTATCCAGATTCTCCTGTAGTTGTTTCTTCAGCTCTTCAAGCTCCATGACAGTTATTCTATATGGAGTCTTGGATACTGTTAGAGCCCCTAGTATAAGTTAAATTGAGAATTCAACATCTCTTCTATGAGGAAGACCAGACAGTTCCTCGAGAAACACTTCAGTGAATTCCCTCACAATAGGCATTTTTTCAAGGATGGTTTCTTCCTTGGACTCAATCATTAGAGCCAGATACGCGTTCTCATAGGGAAGTAATATCCATGCTTGAGATGATGGAGATAAAAAAGATTCATCTTCCTACTTACACTTGTAAAGAATCAGGGGTCGATTGTCCATATGGAGTGTGATTTCCCTTTCCCGAGAATTTATGTTGGCTCTATATAAGGAAAGACAATCCATGCCAAGAATTGCATAAAATTCCACCAGAGGGAGTATGACGAGGTTCTCCAAGAAATTAAATCCACATATTATAACATGGGAGGACTTATATTCATGGGATGCAATGATTGCCCCATTTTCCGTACTCACCGACATCTTCACTTCCATGATTTGTGGTTGTGCAGGTAATGTTCTACTAAACTTTCGAGATATAAAAGAATGTGTAGAAAATAAATAAAAAAGTATGTTTGCTCTTCTTGAATGAATAACTAGCATACCTATCACCACTTCGTTTTCGGGGTTCACTTTGGTGGAAGTGATGGAAAAGCTCTGCTTTTATACCTTGGAGGTTGTTGGGTTCCGCCAAAAACCCTTGGATTAGGGCACTGATATTCAAAATTCCCCAAATCTTTGTAGTTGTAGCAATGATCAATGTGTTGAGGTTTGAACGGAGCGTTCCTATCCTCTATTGTAGCTGCGGGTATTTCTTGCCGACAGTTAATAGCTAGGTTCCCTTCTCTTCCACACCTAAAGCATTTCCTGGTCCCCTTGAGGCAATTTCCAGGGTGATTCCTTCCACACTTTTGGCAAGTGGGGTGCTGGATCTTCTTAGCACCATTGGATTTATCCATCGGACCGCCAGCATTGAAGTCCAGCTTAATCTTCTAGTCCCCATGCTACCCTTGTGATTCCCTGATCTCCATTTCGACCTTGAGGGCACATCAGAAAATTTCCTCATTGTTGTCGAAGTCAAATATCGCTAATGCTTTCCGTCGGCTAGGCTTCAGCCTACCAAAGAAGCGGTCAACCATGCATTCAGGGGTAACGACAAAGCCGGAAGCATATCGTTCAAGCCTTGTGAATTTTTCCTCGTTTGATCCAACAGATTCTTTGACTTTTTTCTTTAGGTAAAGGAAGTCCCTTTCCATCTTAAGCAGGAGGGTGCACGGAAAATATTTATCGAAATACATCTTCCGGATATCCTTCCAATCCAACGCCTCGATCTCCTCTCAAGCTTCGTATTTTTTATCAACTCCCACCATTGATCAGCTTCACCCTCCATATGATAAGCCACCAGGAGAACCTTCTCTTGTTCATAACATTGAAGGATGGAGAAGATCTTTTCAATGGAGTTGATTCATTGTTCAGCAATCATGGGATCAGATGATCCACTAAAAGTAGGAGGCCTTTGCCTCATGAAGCTCTCAATAGTGACTTGTTCTTTCTTAGGGAGGGTTGAACATTCCTCTTGACATGTGTTTCTATTCAAATCTTGAGTTAGCTGAGAGGGAATCGTGAAAAAGTTTGTGATTCCTGCTCCCATTGGATTGGGCATCTCATTAGTACAGTCATCACACTGATCTTCACATCACTTGTTAGCCCGAGTCCTCCTATTACTGGCCATTGGATGGATTAGAAGTAATGTTAGGTGGGTAACACATAAAGGGTAATACAAAGACAAAAGTTTATGACTTATAAATAAACTTTTATTTCCTTAACTCATGAGGGTATAGGATTCAATCTAGGGTTTTCATGATCTACATTCTAACATATATTCTTAGGGGATTTTTTTTAAAATTCCCTTAATAAGGGTTCATACTAAGCTAGTGAATATATTAAAACATATCCCCCCAGAGTGTCATAACCAAGAGTGCAGCAAGGCCCATTTTCGTGCACCAGTTCCCGTTCGAGTCTAGCTCAAATCGGAGTTTTCGGGTTTTACCCCTAGGATACATTTGTGCCAGAGCCGCCTCTACCTGCTCGTATCCAGACAGAGATGTATTTTCTTGATAAACCACTCACTCAATACTTACCAAAACATAGGGATGTTTTTATTATACTTAGTCTTTTTTCTAAGGCTATACTTGGGTTTTCTGATCCTAATCCCAAAAATAACTAAACCTCCCCTCTAATACCAAATATGACAACCCTTCTTTTATTAAAAACATAAACATGATTTATTACATAAGCATGATTTATTACAACATGGAAGTTCGAGAGTTCTAGTGTCCTTGTGGATTAGGATCATTACATAACAACATAAAACATGAAATACAACATCTTTTTTGAAAACTGCTTTTACATGACAACTACATTCCCTCGTACTTAGCATTTCATGGGATAACCTGAGGACATGCATAATAAAAGGGTGAGATGTAAAGCCCAGTAAGGGAATAAACATGGAAAAGATGAGCAGTACAATACATGTTAGAAAAAGGTATATAAATAGATCAGAAGAGAAACATGAACATAAAGGCTTGATAAAGCATGATAATCATAACATGGAAATGTGGCAATAACCCTTAACCTGGAATTAGCATGAGCCAAGGCTCATTGCACATGACTTTTGAGTAAATTCTCATTGCACATGAACCACGGGAAAACCCTCATTACACTTAAATTAGAATGATTCAACACTCATTTCACATGATGTATCATGATACTATACTTTACCCAATGCATTGGAGCGCTATAAGGGTGCACCCTTCTTAAACATTTTGTTTCATTCATAAGTGTGCTACATGGATCATAAAACATGGATTCATAAAACATAATCATTTATTAAAAGATAAAGGAATGTGGAATTAATACATGAAACTTTATTATCAATAAGTAAATTTTCATAAAGGTGAATTCCATTGATGGAGAAATTGTAACACCCCAAGATTTCATAGTGTGTTATTTCTTCAAAATAATTCAATAACTTGCACTACACGCAACACCGAGTTCAATTGCACCATGACTTACCCAAAAAAAAAGCCATTAAAAGAGGTCAAGAATAGTATTAACTAAATTTTAAACTTTATAATTTTAGAATCCATATTATGAGTTTCTTAGTCATAATGCAAGAACAGATTCATTTTCAGTATTGCACTTTTATCAACTTTTAGTGAAACCTTTTTAAATACAATATTTTAAACTTTTTGACTAAATGGAGACATCAAAAAATTTAAAATGAAACTTCCCAAGCTTCCACGGTACGCTTTCCTTTGAATAAAACAGTAGCGTGTGTTGTACGCAACTTCGAGTTTTAACACACACCACAACCAATCAAACTGGCCGTTATGAATAGTAATACCTAAATTTTGAAATAATATATATTTTATATTTTGAAATGGACTTCATTTCTCGATTCGGAATATCTAATTTAGCCTAAGGTGAAATTTTGGTACTTTTCGGATAACTTTCATATTTTGATGAATAGTGAAAATTACTAAATTTTAATTAAAAACAACTTTTTTAATCAAAATAATTAATAGTGATAAATTATGAATTTGAGTGGTTTTAAAGTATATTTAGAATATATTTTTACAATTTAATATAATTTTGGTCATTAGACAAAATTTTACAATTAAACCGAACATAAACAAGTGTCAATCTTTTGATAGTTATTATCTCTTAAAAACACGCTTTTTGTTTTGACATCGGGAGTTAATTTTAAATTAATTTCTTCCACTTCTGTGTTCTGAATTTAGAAAAATGGATTCCATATTTGGAATCAGGATGTTCAAATTGTGTAAATAGGTAACTTTTATATTTAGACATTTTGAATAATTACTACGGTAAATATTTTATTTACCATGTTAAGGGTAAATCCGGTAAATAAGGGTTAAAAAATAATATTATAATAATACTAAATTACCCTAAAACGTGTCTTAACCCTATTGGTTGATACATGGTCGACCATGGGCATCTTTGGGTCGATTTTGGGACCCCATGGATCCACTTGTAAGTGATAATGACACTTTATTTTAATTAAGTCAAAATGAATACAAAAATGACACAAGCATATATCTTTTAGAAAAACAATTGTTACATAGGGTTATATAAGTTGGATTTTAGATTATAAATATTCATTAGAAAGATAAAAAGATTTCCTACATAATGATATTTTATTTATAATTTTTAGACATTAAATAATTTATTTTATTTATGACACAATGATGATGCAGTAATTACTATAATAGTGAAAAATTAAAATAATTGATATTATAAATACCCAAATAAATATAATATGAAACTTTTAATGAATTAAACTAATTTTTTAGGATAATATGATATATTAGGATTGATTTAATTGACTTTGTTCGAGGTAATCAATCTGTTATGAGTTTCACAAAAATCAACTATTGAATAGTGTCAAAATTGACATAAAAGAGTTCTTAAAACAAATATTATATTATTAATTGATATTAAATTCCTAAAAATCTAAGGTTCGGCCAAGAGACTTATATCATGATAGGTTCATAATTAATGTACCACTTGGGGGTCTCTTGGATGTATATAGTAAGTTTATTAACCATATTATATAAAAATACAAAGAGACATTGTAAAAGTGAAACTAATTAACTTAGAGTTAATTCTTAAAGATAAGGTTAATATAAGTACCCAAACCTGTCTAAATTCTATTGGTTGAGTGGTTTTCGACCTATCCCCACCTTAACCTTTGAATAATAAGCTTTGGAGCCATTAGAAACCGAATATGAATTTATTATAAATTAATATTTCTAGCTTTTCCAAAGGTGCCCCTCACCCCTCTTATAAAAGGGCACTCCTCCTTCTCATTTCTTCACACCTCTAAAGCCTTTTGGTTCGGCCAAACTCTGCCCAAATACTCTCCCAACATCCCTCAATACAACCTAGAGGCCTTAGTTTGATCAGAAAGCTAACCTAAGGATCCCTTTTGATCAAATCAAAAGGAAGAACCCGAAGAAGAGGTAATGATTTCACCACCCTTCTCCAAGTTCATTTCTTCTTCCACTTCTTTTTCCTTTGTTATTACCATTCTAAAATAATAACTCCAGTATCTCACATATACTGTGATGTTATTATAAATATGGTACAACCATATTCAGTATTCTATCCACCCTTTGAATAACATGTCACCATACGTGCGTACGTACGGCTTACCGTCTCCACGTCGTGGTGTAATTGTTATTCAATATAATATTATTTGGATGGGTATAATAATGATGTGTAACTCATGTAAATAATAAATATAACATGTTAATTATTCTGTACATATGATATACCATCCATTTATATATTATTTTAATATCAAAAGAATGATATTGTCGCTCGTGCGTACGTACGGACTACCGTCTCCACGAACGCGATGAGATTCATTCTCCATCGTATCCATTCAAGTATAATTATCATTTGATGATTTAAAAATGATGTTTAAGGACTTGATATCATTCTGGATATTAATAAGATACAACAAACATGGCTTATGTAACAAAACATATAAAAGAAAATGAGTAAGTTAACACCCGAAACGACGATAATTCTAAGATATTATTAACAAATCAATGTTAAAAGATCATATATGATATCATATTAATATATATGATTCTTGTATAATTTAATAACAATTATTTCACCATTATACAGGAGGTTAACCTACCCCAACCAAGGAAAAGTACAAGGTAAGGGGTTTTCATCTCACTCCTTATTCCCGTGAGATTCATGTCATATTGCCACCATCACCTTTTGTGTGGTGTATGTACTACCCATAATTATATTCTTTGTGTAATACACTCTAATTTATGTGTATTTACATATTCATTGTATGATAACTCTTTCATGGGTTGTATGTTTCATAAGTTACCAAATTGGTAAGGGTTTACTTTACAACCTCTTCATTATCCAAGGTTGTTTATACGTAATAATCTACTGGGATCTCTTTATCATCCACATCCATGTTTCTTAAAAATGCATTTCAAAACATTTTTACTATTTACTAGAATATGAGTTAAAGTCATTTATACCCTTTTTGACTTTTATAAGTGGTTTATAAAGGAATCTTTCGGTCGTTTTCAAAACAAGGTCCTTTTTAACCTTTTCGACAGAATTAAGGTAAGAATGTTTTTTTAACTTATACGGCGGGTGCGGCTATTTTCCGCCGTTATAAAATCTTCAAAGCTTCCCTTACAAGCTTATAAGAATATTTTCAAAGAAAATGTTTTATTTTATATGGATCTTAAATTATTTCAAAATAAAAGGATATATTTCTTTAAAAAGAATTTTGATTTCATCTATGTCAACATCCTTTGATGGATTTTAAGATTATTTGAAGTTGATTTATTATGATACAAAACTTCTATGTTGTATTGAAGGTTTTGTGATATGTTTGACTGTGGATGTGCTATTTTTATACCATTCATAGTTTATGGTGAAAGTATTGACATTTCGTTTGATAGTTTTAATACGAATGTTTATGTTATGTTTAAACCTTTTCATATGGGAATGCATTGGACTTAATATGTGACGGGTGGAGCCCGCTATAGCTCCTCGATGCATCGGTAGGTCTCATGAGACAAACTAGTGTCTTGGCACAAGGCCTTGACAAAATCTTATTTGTAGTCTTGGCACGAGGCCTTGGCTATGTGGTTATGATAGTCTGGCATTATGCATTCCATCATTATGAAAGTGGTTATTGATTTTGCATGTGATTATTCGATTAGTAGAATAACCATGTGAATAAGTAAATGGAATTATATCATTTTATTTATGCCATACTATGTTAAAAGTTCAAGTTTAAAAGGCTTTTGTTTTAGTTATACATTGCCTTAAATGTTTATTCTTATTTATGAAAGTTTCCGCTATATTATTATCCTTACTGGGCATTTGAGCTCACCCCTTTTCTATGTTTTATTTTTCCCAGGATGTGAAGAAGTAAGTTATGAATGACCTGCAGGGAATTTATGAGGGGTTAATAGTGCGGATTGTGGAAACATTATGTTGTTGTAGTAGTTTTTCATTTTATGATGTAATGTAAAACTTATGAATATATCTAGTGTTTCCAAGGCTACTAAACCAATCGGTCTTTCGAGATTTGATCTTTCTTGTGATCATGACAATGTTATGAAGTAATGCACCGACTCTAGGCAACTAGGGTCGGGGCGTTACAGTTGGTATCAGAGGAAGTTTAGTACAAACCTTGGAAGCTAGATTTAGATAAACTCTGACTAGAGAAAGTAGACCTAAGATGAACTTTGAGGATTAGTGTAGAAGAACTTCCTAGAATTTTGGTATTGTAGAGATTTTGTGAGTTTTCCGAGCAATACATCCCTGTCTGGATACGAGCAGGTAGAGGCGGCTCTGGCACAGATGTACCTAGAGGTAAAACCCGAAAACACCGCTTTGAGCTAGACTCGAACGGGAACTGGTGCACGACAACGGGCCTTGCTGCACTCTTGGTTACGACACTCCCGGGGGATATGCTTAGGATAATTCTCATTTTCTTTACAAACCATTATTAAGGGTTTATGAGTATATACTTCCTCAAAGAAAACATTTTTATGATTATGGATTATATCCATAAATAGTTCAATTTATGTTAAGTGTTTTATAAGTATGGGATTATGTATTTTGACTCATAAACTAATCTAGTTTATGCCATTGTTTAGAAATGGCGCCCAGTAGAAGGAATGATAACTCCAGAAATGCACATGATTCAAAGAGAAGGAAGTATCATATCTCTCATGGTCTTAAGCTAGAATTTATAAGAGAAATAGTCTCCCATGTATTATCATCATATGAAGAAATAATATCATGTGTTGATAAGATAAGTAAAGAGTTTACTGAGTCCTATGGCTTTGAAGGGAAGCAAGAGAAGAAAAGGATGGAAGAGAGAAAGATGGATAAAGGGAAGAGGGAAAAGAAGAATTTTCCCATATGTGGTAACTGTGGAAAGAAACACCCTGGAACTTGCCTGAAAGGAATGGGAGTTTGTTATAAGTGTGGAGGAAAAGGGCACAAAGTACGTGACTGCAAGGGTAAGAAAATGGTTTCAAATGTACAATGCTTCATTTGCAAGGAGTTTGGACACTACGCGAACCTATGTCCAAGTCATCAGACTATGCCGCAAATGATGTTATTGGATAATAATCATGTTATGATACTACCACAGATGAAGAGGAATGATTAGAGTTCTTATGTTGATTATGTCAATTGAGTGTTGTATCAACAATGTACTTGTTACAATAATCATGGAGTATATAAGGATTGTACTGCAGTACTATTTCATTAAGGACTTGAGATGGTGTGGAACAAAGAAAAGTGACTCAGTAGCAGGTTAAATATTTGGAAAATATATGGTTGAGAGAAAGATAAACCATAATATGGTTCTGATACCGAGGTAGTGATTTTTGAATAATACATGATTATTTTGGAAAAAATATATTGGATATTCTTGACTACCTTGGAACTGATTAATGATTTGTATATTCCATCATTGTTGGGGTTTAAAACATTTTTGGATTGATGAAGTATATCCAGCATTCTATATGGAATAAGGGAGCATGAATGTAACCAATAAGGAATATGGTAATACATGATGAAGGTATTCATATGCTATTACGGGGTAAAAAGGATCTATATTATGTTTACCTTCCTTATAAATGTTAGACTGTGAGTTTGGACAGAAGTATTTTGGATAGTTCTAGTTTGGATTATTTTGGATTGCCATAAAAGGACAACCCGGAGGTCGGGCGGCAACCCGTCGCGTCCGGCAAGGCTGCGAGACTTGAACCCGCAACCGAAGGGCGACAAGGGTGTATCACCTACCACTGGACCATGAGATGTCCTGGATTAAATAATGTAGTTTTTATTAAAAGATCATGTAGATGAATTATAAATTCGTTTATTTTGGAACCCTATACGAATAGTGTAAATAGATTTTTTTTACATTCTATTATCTTTTAGAGTGAAAGATGAGTTTGTGGTAGAAATTTATTAATGGATAAAACTCTAATTATAAAGTAAGTATATCTCCTTATGATCTTAGCCAATCTCATAAATAAATTCCTCAATATTAGGAAAAGCAACTTTGAACAAAAATGTTTTCCTAGATGGTACCTTAAATCATCACTAATTTATGGCTTTGGGATTGTTGGCCTTTTTATAGCCATGTTCTCTACCACTCTCCATCAGATAATTGATGGTTAGATTTTTCTTCCATATCCATATTTTCCTACATGGAACCCTAGTATGTGTTATTTTCGGTAATCTTCATACTTTCGACTCTTTATTTTAAATAGAGGCCTCATTAATTCATTTTTCGATGTGGGATTTCAACTAGGATATTTTGAAACGTCAAAAATGTGTTATCCTAATACCCTATGTTTTGTTGAAGCGATGGTATTTCAATTCATCATAGATTGATGAATTTAAGGAACTCAATTTTATACTTGTTTGTGATTGATGACCTCAATCACTACCTATAAATATTTACGTTTTTCCTCCGATTATATGTCTCCAATTTCCACCAATGTTCTCCTAATCGAGATCATAATTTGGTGGTGACCCTTTGATTTCTCTTTTCCTCATATTAAGACTAAAATTTAGTAACCCAATTTCCGATGTGGGTTTTCCCACAAATATATTTTCTACTTTCAACCTTTTATTTTCGAAGAACAATTTCAAATTGCGAGGACGCAATTTATTGAAGGAGGGGAGAATGTAACACCCCAAGATTTCATAGTGTGTTATTTCTTCAAAATAATTCAATAACTTGCACTACACGCAACACCGAGTTCAATTGCACCATGACTTACCAAAAAAAAAGCCATTAAAAGAGGTCAGGAATAGTATTAACTAAATTTTAAACTTTATAATTTTAGAATCCATATTATGAGTTTCTTAGTCATAATGCAAGAACAGATTCATTTTCAGTATTGCACTTTTATCAACTTTTAGTGAAACCTTTTTAAATACAATATTTTAAACTTTTTGACTAAATGGAGACATCAAAAAATTTAAAATGAAACTTCCCAAGCTTCCACGGTACGCTTTCCTTTGAATAAAACAGTAGCGTGTGTTGTACGCAACTTCGAGTTTTAACACACACCACAACCAATCAAACTGGCCGTTATGAATAGTAATACCTAAATTTTGAAATAATATATATTTTATATTTTGAAATGGACTTCATTTTTCGATTCGGAATATCTAATTTAGCCTAAGGTGAAATTTTGGTACTTTTCGGATAACTTTCATATTTTGATGAATAGTGAAAATTACTAAATTTTAATTAAAAACAACTTTTTTAATCAAAATAATTAATAGTGATAAATTATGAATTTGAGTGGTTTTAAAGTATATTTAGAATATATTTTTACAATTTAATATAATGTTGGTCATTAGACAAAATTTTACAATTAAACCGAACATAAACAAGTGTCAATCTTTTGATAGTTATTATCTCTTAAAAACACGCTTTTTGTTTTGACATCGGGAATTAATTTTAAATTAATTTATGCCACTTCTGTGTTCTGAATTTAGAAAAATGGATTCCATATTTGGAATCAGGATGTTCAAATTGTGTAAATAGGTAACTTTTATATTTAGACATTTTGAATAATTACTACGGTAAATATTTTATTTACCATGGTTAAGGGTAAATCCGGTAAATAAGGGTTAACAAATAATATTATAATAATACTAAATTACCCTAAAACGTGTCTTAACCATATTTTTTGATACATGGTCGACCATGGGCATCTTTGGGTCGATTTTGGGACCCCATGGATCCACTTGTAAGTGATAATGACACTTTATTTTAATTAAGTCAAAATGAATACAAAAATGACACAAGCATATATCTTTTAGCAAAACAATTGTTACATAGGGTTATATAAGTTGGATTTTAGATTATAAATATTCATTAGAAAGATAAAAAGATTTCCTACATAATGATAGTTTATTTATAATTTTTAGACATTAAATAATTTATTTTATTTATGACACAATGATGATGCAGTAATTACTATAATAGTGAAAAATTAAAATAATTGATATTATAAATACCCAAATAAATATAATATGAAACTTTTAATGAATTAAAATAATTTTTCAGGATAATATGATATATTAGTATTGATTTAATTGACTTTTTTCGAAGTAATCAATCTGTTATGAGTTTCACAAAAATCAACTATTGAATAGTGTCAAAATTGACATAAAAGAGTTCTTAAAACAAATATTATATTATTAATTGATATTAAATTCCTAAAAATCTAAGGTTCGGCCAAGAGACTTATATCATGATAGTTTCATAATTAATGTACCACTTGGGGGTCTCTTGGATGTATATAGTAAGTTTATTAACCATATTATATAAAAATACAAAGAGACATTGTAAAAGTGAAACTAATTAACTTAGAGTTAATTCTTAAAGATAAGGTTAATATAAGTACCCAAACCTGTCTAAATTCTATTGGTTGAGTGGTTTTCGACCTATCCCCACCTTAACCTTTGAATAATAAGCTTTGGAGCCATTAGAAACCGAATATGAATTTATTATAAATTAATATTTCTAGCTTTTCCAAAGGTTCCCCTCACCCCTCTTATAAAAGGGCACTCCTCCTTCTCATTTCTTCACACCTCTAAAGCCTTTTGGTTCGGCCAAACTCTGCCCAAATACTCTCCCAACATACCTCACTACAACCTAGAGGCCTTAGTTTGATCAGAAAGCCAACCTAAGGATCCCTTTTGATCAAATCAAAAGGAAGAACCCGAAGAAGAGGTAATGATTTCACCACCCTTCTCCAAGTTCATTTCTTCTTCCACTTATTCTTCCTTTGTTATTACCATTCTAAAATAATAACTCCAGTATCTCACATATACTGTGATGTTATTATAAATATGGTACAACCATATTCAGTATTCTATCCACCCTTTGAATAACATGTCACCATACGTGCGTACGTACGGCTTACCGTCTCCACATCGTGGTGTAATTGTTATTCAATATAATATTATTTGGATGGGTATAATAATGATGTGTAACTCATGTAAATAATAAATATAACATGTTAATGATTCTGTACATATGATATACCATCCATTTATATATTATTTTAATATCAAAAGAATGATATTGTCGCTCGTGCGTACGTACGGACTACCGTCTCCACGAACGCGATGAGATTCATTCTCCATCGTATCCATTCAAGTATAATTATCATTTGATGATTTAAAAATGATGTTTAAGGACTTGATATCATTCTGGATATTAATAAGATACAACAAACATGGCTTATGTAACAAAACATATAAAAGAAAATGAGTAAGTTAACACCCGAAACGACGATAATTCTAAGATATTATTAACAAATCAATGTTAAAAGATCATATATGATATCATATTAATATATATGATTCTTGTATAATTTAATAACAATTATTTCACCATTATAAAGGAGGTTAACCTACCCCAACCAAGGAAAAGTACAAGGTAAGGGGTTTTCATCTCACTCCTTATTCCCGTGAGATTCATGTCATATTGCCACCATCACCTTTTGTGTGGTGTATGTACTACCCATAATTATATTCTTTGTGTAATACACTCTAATTTATGTGTATTTACATATTCATTGTATGATAACTCTTTCATGGGTTGTATGTTTCATAAGTTACCAAATTGGTAAGGGTTTACTTTACAACCTCTTCATTATCCAAGGTTGTTTATACGTAATAATCTACTGGGATCTCTTTATCATCCACATCCATGTTTCTTTAAAATGCATTTCAAAACATTTTTACTATTTACTAGAATATGAGTTAAAGTCATTTATACCCTTTTTGACTTTTATAAGTGGTTTATAAAGGAATCTTTCGGTCGTTTTCAAAACAAGGTCCTTTTTAACCTTTTCGACAGAATTAAGGTAAGAATGTTTTTTTAACTTATACGGCGGTTGCGGCTATTTTCCGCCATTATAAAATCTTCAAAGATTCCCTTACAAGCTTATAAGAATATTTTCAAAGAAAATGTTTTATTTTATATGGATCTTAAATTATTTCAAAATAAAAGGAGATATTTCTTTAAAAAGAATTTTGATTTCATCTATGTCAACATCCTTTGATGGATTTTAAGATTATTTGAAGTTGATTTATTATGATACAAAACTTCTATATTGTATTGAAGGTTTTGTGATATGTTTGACTGTGGATGTGCTATTTTTATACCATTCATAGTTTATGGTGAAAGTATTGACATTTCGTATGCTAGTTTTAATACGAATGTTTATGTTATGTTTAAACCTTTTCATATGGGAATGCATTGGACTTAATATGTGACGGGTGGAGCCCGCTATAGCTCCTCGATGCATCGGTAGGTCTCATGAGACAAACTAGTGTCTTGGCACAAGGCCTTGACAAAATCTTATTTGTAGTCTTGGCACGAGGCCTTGGCTATGTGGTTATGATAGTCTGGCATTATGCATTCCATCATTATGAAAGTGGTTATTGATTTTGCATGTGATTATTCGATTAGTAGAATAACCATGTGAATAAGTAAATGGAATTATATCATTTTATTTATGCCATACTATGTTAAAAGATCAAGTTTAAAAGGCTTTTGTTTTAGTTATACATTGCCTTAAATGTTTATTCTTATTTATGAAAGTTTCTTCTATATTGTTATCCTTACTGGGCATTTGAGCTCACCCCTTTTCTATGTTTTATTTTTCCCAGGATGTGAAGAAGTAAGTTATGAATGACCTGCAGGGATTTTATGAGGGGTTAATAGTGCGGATTGTGGAAACATTATGTTGTTGTAGTAGTTTTTCATTTTATGATGTAATGTAAAACTTATGAATATATCTAGTGTTTCCAAGGCTACTAAACCAATCGGTCTTTCGAGATTTGATCTTTCTTGTGATCATGCCAATGTTACGAAGTAATGCACCGACTCTAGGCAACTAGGGTCGGGGCGTTACAGAAATGGGCATGGTATTCACTACACAATGGCATTGGCTTAGAAAATCGGTGCGATTTCGGCAGCGTAACGGCGTGACATAAGAATTCATAAAAATGGTTGATGAGAGAGAAAGAGGTTCCTCGTCATATTTAAATGTAATGGAGAGTAAGTAGGTCATATATATACATGTACCAACAATTTTAATGGAATATATAATCATGATACAAAAGTATTTCTTGAATGTAAATGACGAGAGAGAAGTACCTTTTGGAATTTCAGCATAGTAACGGATGTACATGGGAGGCATTAATGAGAGAGAAACTGCTCTCCCATCATTAAAACATATAGAGGTCAGTGTGAGGGAGGTGAGAAACCATACCCCAACATTCATAATTGAAATTAAAAGGGAAAAACAACTTAATGAAAATTTGAAAAAATGAGAAAGGAAGAAAAAACCATTGCTTGGAAGTGTGCTTCAAAAGGCTTGAGAGAGGCTTGAGAGAGGCTTCATGGGAGCTTGGGCACCTTAGGGGGATTCTAGAGAGAGTAGGGTAGAGTTTGGACGAACTCCAAAGGCTTTTAGTGAGGAGGAAGTGGGAGCTTGGTTGGGTTTATATAGTAAAGGTGAGAGAATTCTTTATTATTTAAGTTTGGGACTCCTTACATTAAACTAATCCAAACCACAAATCAGCTCATGGTTTTTGCCCAAGGTTTTTGGAAAAGGGAAGATGAAAACAATATTTTATAAGTCCAATGTCGGAACTTATTAAAATAATGTTGTTGCTTATGTGGAGGTGAGTCACACTCCCATGGAAAATAATTTAAAAAGACAATATGTTTAATAAGTCTTCAGGGGTATATTAATGATTTGAAAAGTAAGTCAAACTAACGAAAAATAACATTATTTTAATGGTAAAAAATATATTGGCCGAACATAATTCTTATAGTATTTTATTACATCGCTATTGGATCATTATGATTTCATAAAACACATTATATATTTAAACGGTATTTAAATTTTACACAAATATTTGACTATCTTAGAAAATTATGAAAAATTCACCATTCGATAATTTCGACGTCCTGATTCTAGAAATATCATATATTTTATTTAAATAATTTTATAAATATGTTAATTTTCACTTTTAAAATAAAAACTGATATTTATCGAAAATTTACAGGTTTTGAAAGAAATGGCTTTCAAACCTTAATAAAAATTATAATTGCATTCATAAAATTATAAGATAATTTATATTTAATAAATATTTTTTTAATAATGATAATAATATTTTATTAAAATATTATTTAATTCTAAAATCCATTTATTTAATAAAATATAATTCTTAATTAAAGAATAACTAAAAACACTATTTGTACTTTAAAAACTATTTACAATGTATCAATAATGACAAGAAAGTATATTCATTATTATATACAAAAATAATGTACATGAATATAGTACTAGTGATTTGTTACATAACCCCTTAAAACAGCCGCATAAGACCTAAGGGTAAGGTGCGCGATGGTGACAGTCTCTTGGGGTGGCTCAGAAAACATCGCTCGAGTGGTAATCTCTATCAACTTCTACTTTTCCCGAAGACGATCCCGTTCGAGCCTGACATGATGAAGATCAGCTTGGGCTTGGTCATGAGCAAAACCCAAAGATGCCACCTCTTTTCCGAGCTCCAAAAAATGGGGTTTGTATGGATCAATTCTACTGGATGAGGCCATCGTTTCCTTTGTCTGAGTAAGTTGGATTTGATAATGCCCAATATTTATACTAATCACGTGATCACTGTTCAACGGCTATAAAAGAAACGGTCACAATTCTTAACATACAACCAAAGAAGTTGACATTTTATATAAACATTTTACATAAAGAGACATTTAATTAGATCAAGTGGGATTTCCATTAATGAAACTTTGGGTCGTTACAACCTCCATGTACATAATGTTATGTGTGGACCTAGTTACAATTCCTTATGTTTGTGTGAGGGCCTTATTTCCTTCTTATAGAATATGGATGGAAAATATTTCAATTTATACATGTTTATAATGTTATAAGTTGATTTGTATGAAAAAATTATATGGCTTATGTTAATGTAATTTTCTCATGGATCATGTAATTTGATTCCCTTATAATTCATGTGTTATGAACCACCACTATTTATGCCACAACTCATGTTTATGATCTATGATAGGTTGGGTACAAATATTAAATATAATGTTAGAACATCCCAATAGTTTATGAAATGTATATTTTTATATAAATTCAATTTATTCTATTGCTTACACTGATCCTAAATGAACAATAATATTAAATATTAATTTGATCATTATGAATAGTAATGTGAGAATTAGAATAAAAATCTATCCTATGTATATATAAATAAAAGATAGGTATATAATAAATGAAAATATGATATATTTATATCATGTAAAAAGTAACGAAATGATTAAGAAATGATATATGTAGTGTTATTATTTTTGTAAAACATAAATGTTCATATATAATTTTATAATAAATTTAATAGAAAATTTATTTTAATAAAATAGATTTATAAATAAAATTTTATTTGTATCATAATTATAATATAATTTTATGAGAAAAACAGTAATTTTTTAAATCTACATAAAATCAGTTTTAATTTTTAAATTGATATTTTTTGAATAAATGATGATTTAAATTAAAAATTAAATTTATCTAATTTGGAAATTTATTTTCAACAAATAGACTCTTTTTTTAAATTAAAATGTCAAAAAATGGGTAGGTTATATTTTTGGATTTTTTTTAAAATAGTTGAATGTTTGGTGAATAGAGAAATACCATAATTTTCAGTATTAGTTTAATACATGAATTATTGAGTAATGTATGATGAATGGATGTTGTAATCACTATTAGTTGTGAATAAAAAGCACTAGTTACTTTACATTGTAACAATAGTCATTTGTATTTATAGTCTTGGGAAAATATAATAAACAAATAAATAAAATAATCAAAATATACCCCTCTCATCCACTATAAATATCATCTCTCACCACCTCTCGTCCCCACAACTTCTAATATTTGGATCATGATTATATTCATCCCAATACCTCTCCCAACACTCATTCCCATTTCTAAGATATATTATTATCCAAAAAATACCAAACCCAAGTGTCTTAAAGTGGTTATCATGGAGACGAAATTCAAGTGGTAAAATCCTCTTTCGTTCTCTTTTATTGTTTTTAAATTTTTTTCTTTTATTATCATCTCTTTATCAACTATGTTGAAAAAATCATGATAAATATATTCTATAATATATTCTATAATTTTGTTATTATAAGAGAATATCCACCGTCAAACCCCTTGTACACTTCCTTTTATTCTTAAAATTAAAACAATGTCTCTTGTGTGTCGATTTACCACAATCATGGATGATGCATTTTCATTTTCCATTATCGCCTTCAAGGATGGTCATAAAACAATTTACATATATTAATAAAAAAATATGTACTTATTATAAATTATATAATTTTTGGAACCTATATTTAAACCCAATATTAAATAAAAGGATATAAGCTTGTGATTGTTGTAAAAACAAAAAAACAAATTTTTTATTTTCCATTAACGTTTATTTTAAAGAATAATTCTCATAAAATGTAACCAAATGTTATATAAGATCATTTAATATTCTATAAGTTATTTTATGACATATAATTTCATGTTTGGATAATTATTGTAATTTTATATAAACTTTACGGCTTGTATAGAAGCAAACTGACCGTGAAAACCAAAACAGAAAACACTCCAAGAATGATGAAATTGAATCTTAGAACTCTTACAAACAACTTTTAATGAACATAATAAAATTAAATAAATATAATACATGTTTAGATGGTTCTTAATTAATTAATTCATTGGTATAATTTTTTTTATTCTGGTCATTAATTATAGGAACAGAACACTTTCGAACATGAGGTAAAGGATTTCACAACTCAATTTATATTCATTAAGTTAAAATTATTTTCTATCGGTTAGGATGATCCAAGAATATATGTCAAATGAACTCTAATTGATATATATTTTTTTATATTTTTATTTTTTGGCTTCAAATTTTTCACACATTATTATATCATTAATTTATCTTCAGTCCAATGATATGATTTTTGTTAGGGATTTTCTCATCTCAGATTTACTTCTCTGGGATATATTATATATTTAACCCACATTTCTTATGTGTGGTGTCCATACATCCTTTTAATATATCTTATGATGAATCAATTTATCTTTATGTTATTTAATTTTTTATTTCATGATCATTAACTTTATGGGGTACACAATTTAAATGATTACAAAGATGTAAGAGATTTCTTAACTCAATATTCATAAATTAGGTTAAACTTATATGTCTTGGTTATGTTATGCCAAGAATGTGTGTGAAATGAAATGTGATTATTTTATAATTTACTTCCAGTTTTATTGTTTCGATTTAATTTTTTTACTTACAATTATTTCATTTATTTTTCCCCACTCCAATGATATGATATTTGTAAGGGATTTCACATCTCACTTTTATTCCTATGAGATATGCCTTCTTCTCCACTTATTAATTGTGCGTGTTGTATATATACAACCCCTTAATATATCATATCATGAATAAACTTTTCTTTATGTTATTAACTATTTCATTTGAATATTAACAATTTAATGGGGAATAAAATTTGATGGATAAAAAAGATGTAAGGGTTTTTCATGTCACTTTAATTTCTATCAACATATCCCAAGTTCATTACTTATTTCCTTCGTGTAATAATAAACTTATTTATGATCATAAATCAATGATTATTTAATTAAATTTATATATTTATAAACTCAGGGATATGATGATTGTCTAATAAATATACCACTTTGTCATAAAAAGTTTTCTTTGAATGTTATTTTAACTGGGGAAATTTTGTTAAATTGATATTATGTACTCAAAACAGATATATTGATAAGTAATATATTTTAGGAATTAATACTATGTTTAAATAATTATATGGATTTATAGTTTTTAGTTGGTACCATCATTATATATCCCCACAATTCATCGAAATGTCTCATGAGAGATAATATTTAGTGACAAAACCTTAATGTGTTTTTTTCAGGATGAATTAGAATGGTTTCTACCCCTAGAATTAAACTCTATTATGAAATGTCTTTATTGTACTGGTTCATGTTACAGAAACATGAAGTCCAATAATTAAGCATTATCTTTATTTTTTACTTAATTACGAATATCCATGAGAGTTTCTATATGATTTAATCTATGGATGAATTTTTCAATCTCGATTTATTTGTTAAAAAACATATATATTTTAGTTATTTTCCTTTTTGTATAAACTAATCATTATTTCAAATGATTATACTTTTACAGATACATTTTTATGATATATGTAACCATTATTAAGCACTATAGGTTACCTTTTTACATGTTTTCCTTCCCCATGATATAATGATGACTTGGTTGAATAATTATTGAGGAAGAATGTTTTTCCATTTTTATGATATATAATTAATTTCGAATGTATTGAGAGATCCATGTGTGTATATAGTTATTAAATACTAATAAACTAATCAATCATTGGTGACGTGTTATCTTAAATCTATTCCAATTTAATAAATTTATCCCTGACTGTAGGCTAATTTAGTTAGTGTTGTAATAGTTTCTATCATAGAATGTCTAGTAGAAACCTTTGGAACTAGATATTATGTAAACATGAAAAATATAATACTTTTTTAGTGAATTTTTGGCTCAATACTCATTATTATTGTGTTTTGACATATTCTGTGCCATTATTTAGTGATGTCACATAATTAATGAAAGGGATTCAATACCCACATAGAATTTAGGGATTTTCAAACTGAGCATGTCAATATAGTTAGTTTCGGAGCTAAGTAGATCATGAAAATAATTGGAAAACATTATCAGGTTATGATGAATAACCTTAAGGCACCTATGAAAGGGTAATTTAATGTAATAAAATCCCACATATTTTAGTGGTATTACTTTTCTAGTTATAGATGAGAAATGGATCAATTCCCATGAAAATGTTTTTACAGAATTGTGATGTAATGAAAATGATAATGTTGTACCAGTAGTATATTTTATAAACAGGGATTCTGATAAATAGAGGTAATTGATCCATAATACTAAGGAGGAATATGTCATGTAACACATGGAGTGGAAATACATTGACAAAACATTCTTTGATAAGTATTTCCGTTAACAAGAAATAAATTGAAATAAAGAGAAAAATACTTAGGAAAAAGATAATGTTAGAAGAAAGTGTTGTAGAGTATAAAGATACCTTCATAATGATATACATGTATGCTAGAAATTAAAAACATGATTTGGAAAACAATATTTATCATTTAATTTAAATAATTATTTCATGATTAATAAGGGTACTTTATTCTCTATCATTTTACTCATGTGATAAAATAGAATTAAGTGCCATCAAAATAGAGAACAAATTTTCTTGATCCTATATGTTCAAAGGATATAAAAATAACAAGAGGTATTATGATAACCTTGAAAAAGGTTACATGTTAAATAAAAATAAGGTAATGAAGAAACATAAATTATACAAAAAATGAGGATATATTCATCATGTGAAATGATTGAAAGGCACATGAGCTTTTTTTAATGGTGGCTTAAAGGTACTCTAAGCTAATGAATGAATGAGGAATAGAAAAATCAATGTTGTTTAATTCTTCAAAAATAATGAAATGGGAAATGTTTCAAATTAATATCCCATAAATTAAGGTAATCTACAATAAATGTGGTTAAGTGGTGATTTACAAGCTTATGTGGTCACCACAGATGATGTAAAAGTACAAAATAATGTGGTGTATGGTATATTAATTCAATAATAAATTTATAAAATTATTTATTTGATTTTGGATCATAACACTATTTTATATCCACAAATTTTTTCATTAAAATAAGTCATTTCATTTTTGATTTAATAATTGATATATTAGTGAAAATTTTTAAGGTAAGTCTCATTGGAATAAAAATGTTTTCGTAATTCCCATTTGTGACACATAATTATGTGTCAGTTCTTGAAATTATAATCATACATATGGATTACTATGATATAATCCTCATTATGGACTAGATTTAAAAATATGATATAAACATATATTTTATGAAAAATGAATTTACAAGTTGTGAGGATGAGGCAGAATCCATTATCATTATACTACAGACTTTATTATCTAATTTTTACATACATCCACCCGCTATATATCTTGTGAGTGAAAGTTTTGGTGAGTAATAGAAATAAAAATCTATAGAAGAGTAAAATAATCTTGAAATTGGGTATGTACCTATAATGCCCCGGCCTTAAACCTTACTTAATATTGAATTAAATGAATAATTCACATTGAAGATCTTTTCAGGTTTAGAGTTTTAGAGAATTAGGTCATACCTATTACATATCAAAAGATTACAAAGTAGACACTTCTACTAAGTTTCCATAAAATAAAAACTCTTAAAAAGAAACATGTCTAGTTCCATGTTTTAGATAGCATGAATTTCCCTTGATCCCATCCTTGACCCAATTCCACATTAAGTCCTGTGAAAAACATTTCAAAAAACTTGGGGTGAGCATAAAAATATTAGTAAGGGATACACAAAGAATGAAAATTGTTAGTTTTTAAAACAAAAAGTAAACCATGTATACTTTATCAATGTAATAACTTCACCTTTATCAAGTAGTAAAAACTCTTCACTGAATAAAATATCATTACTTACCCTTTTATAACCAAAAGATTACCATAAAACCCATATAAAGAACACATAACATATAAAGGTAACTTGGGACATAAATATACTTAAGTGGAATAACCATACGGTCGACTTACACACATATCACTTAATGGAATAGTCATTCGGCCAACTTCCATACATTCTTATTGGAATAGCCATATGGCCGACTTCCATACCCAATGCATTGGAGGTTATAACGTAACCACTCGTCCTGGTATTCACGGCACCACCCGTCATATGGTTTATCACGTAACCACCCATAAAATGTCCAAGTACCATCATAAAATATTGAAAATATAAACATTTCAATAACAATATTTCATTTTCAATCACAATAAGTAATTCCAAGATATTGAATTAATCAATCCATTTTCAAAAACCATTTAAAAGAGATTTTTGAATCAAAGTGTCCCATACCACTTTTATGATTTTAATGGAATTATAATTTAAAAACATTAATGACCATATAAATAAATACTGAAAACCATTTTGGAAACATGGTCATTAAAGATAATGATTTAGAATAATAAATCTTTAAAACATTTAAAACGATGTTTTTGTAAAAGAGTTTTTAACAAAATTAGAGACACATGAATACAATAATCAAGGAATAACATTTAATAAGAACATTATAATATCATGAGAATAAAGGTATTGATGATATAATATTCCAAAGGACTGTGTATACACCATATAAGAGTGAATTGGTGCATAACAAAAATGAAGTCTCAATGGGAATGTAAATTGAGATGAAATCCATTATAAAGATAGTATCCTTAAATTAAGGATAAATCAAGCTCATAATTATGTGCAAAAAAAATAAATACACCCAATATAATTGTATATTATGTGTAAAATAATAAATGTTCATTCACACATATTCAAAGGATGACATATTCAATAACTACATGTTGAACACAAAGAAATCGAAATTGGGTTATAAAGTTCCCTTGATAGCCTAACGTCGTCACATAAAATTTTAGAAAAAGAGTTGATGAGAGAGATAAAGGGTATCTCATCTCTTGGAAATAAAATTTACATCAATAAGGATATACAAGAACATATCCCAACATAATAAGATGTAAATTAAAAGACATAACAAAAGAATTCTTTTAAAAAGAGGAGGGTGAAAGGTTCCCTTACCGACTTGGATAACTTTCGAAACGTACACCCCATTGAAGAAGGGTCATACAATGAATATGTAAATACCCATAAATGAAATTATATTATAAAATGAGTGTAATAATGGGAAGTAAATACACCACTCAAAGGAAATGGTGGAATATTTAGTATAAATCTCAAGGGACTAAAAGTGATATGAACAATCCCTTACGAAAACTCGGCAGCCTAACGGTGCCATATAAAACTTCTAAAAATGGATTGATGAGATCAAATAGAGTATCTCATCATATTACAATAAAATATACAGAAAGAGGAATATAAAATAACATCCCCCATCATAAAAAATAGGAGTTTAAAAGAAGTTACATAAAGGAGAGTACTTAAAAAAGAAAGAGAGAGGTTAGATCTCTTACGAAAATTCGGCAGCCTAACGACACCACTCAAAACTTCCAAAATGGATTTATGAGAGAAATAGGGTCTCTCATCATATGAAAATAAAAAGTACAGTAGGATTAATGTAAAATAACATCCCAATCATAATAAATATTAGCTTAAATGGAATGACATAAAAGAGTGTACTTAAAAAGAAAGAGAGGAGTAGGATCCCTTACCTCGTGTCTAACATGACTCAATCATTATTTAATGTACTGAATAATAAACTTGAGTTAATTTCTACTTGCATAAGAAAATTGTTAAAGTTAATTATTCCTTTTATATCACTTATTACCATGTTATGAACACTATGTAATTATTTAAGTTAATAATGTTTTCTTTGTCGATATTTGGTCTTTAAGTCGAAAGTGGTCTTCTTACAATTACATGTTGTTCGTGTGGTCAAAGGTTCATTATATCCAGAATGATATTCATGATTTTGGAATCATATATATCATATATATCCAGAATATACATGTATTTATAATATTAAAAAATCATTTAGAGGTAAGAAATGAAATGCACCATTCATGGAGACGGTAAGCCGTACGTATGCATGAACGCTACTTTCATTGCTATGTTATATTAATGGAATTAAAAATAAATGAGAGATATGTATATTTTAATTACAGAATTATATTAATCATTTATATGTAACATAAATCATATATATCCACTATATATATGATCTTATAATAGTACATTTCATTTGGGGATAAGAAATGAATTGCATCGTTCATGGAGACGGTAAGTCGTACGTACGCATGAACGCTACTATCATTTCTATCTCATAATTTAATGGAGTGAAATCATAATTTTATAAAGGTATATTATAATTCCAGTATAATATCATATATAATATCATTAAATCCATCCATTATACATCCCACGTATGGTGTTAACAAATCAAATCACTTTGAGGGGGCGGTAGTCCGCACTTCCTAAAATGAAATTATCGTGTTTACCCACAATGGAAACCCTAAAGGTATGACACAAATGAAAAATACAGAAACTTAAGTAATACATAAACATATTATTTATTATATATAAATATAGTTTCATCTTAATGACCACCATTGAAAGTGTTATATGAGTGTTGAACAATAATCGTTTCGTGAGGCAGAAATTCGCCGTCCACAGAAACAGTATGTTCTTTAACCATTAGATAAAGGTGTGTGTAAGTATAGCTCGAATACTTCTTATAACAACATCCTAGTATATTTATGATATTGGTTTTGTTACAAAATAAATGAATAAAAAGAGTTTAGGGGGTTTCAGAAGCAAATAAAACATAAGAACACAAGTGAAGACATTACCTTAAAAACGGGTAACTCTTTTTGATTTGAGCTCAAAAGCTTCCTTGGGAAGACTTATGCCCAAAGTGAGGCTTCTGGGAGAAATATATGGATGTGGAGAGACAAAATGGGCAGGGTTTGGCCGATCCAAATTCTTGATAGGTGTGGGTAAGGTGGTAGAGGTGGGGGGATTTTATAAGAGGAGAGGAGGGGCACTCTTGGAAAGTAAGTAAATGTTACTTTATTTTAGAATGCGTTTCGGATTTTAACGGTCCCACATTGATGTATTTCTAGGATAAGGTGATAAGGGTTGGAAATCCACCCATAAAATAGGTTTTGGACATGTGTAGGTCTTATATTTTACATTATCTTTCCATTTTATTTAAATCATTAAATAATGAGGTAATCGCTACATCATTATGATGTCATAAATAATTTAATTTATTTAATGTCTAAAAATTATAAATAAACTATCATGTTGTAGGAAATCTCTTTATATTTCTAATTAATATTTATAGTCAAAATTTTGAGTTGTATAACCCCATTTAGAAATTGTTTTAGTAAAACAACTCCTGTTTGTGTCATTTTTATTTTAACATTAAATAAAAAGTTATTTAGGCCATTTTCCTACCCAATTGGCTCCATGGGGTCCCCAAGTTGACTCATGGATTGTATTGGTCGGCCATAAATCATAAAATAGGGTTATAACAAGTGTCAAGTCATTTTCATTTTATTATAAAATCATATTTACCTTAGATCACACTAATTACCTCTAATCGTGATTAAGAACATAAAAGTTACTATTCACCAAAAAATTATTTTAATCCCATTGAACCACATTTTACATCCTAATGACAACCATGTATACCAGATTTTTGAAAATCAAATAAAAAAATAGGAAAAGTTTCATTTAAACGAAAAATCATTTTCATTAACTACCACTTAGTGGTTTCACTATTCATCAAAAATTGAAGTTTTTCATAAAAATACCAAAATTTCTCCCTAAGATATATTTGATATTTTGAATTCAAAAATGATGTCTATTTTAAAAAATTCAAAACATATAAGTCTGATTAATTAACTTAATAATTAATTCCCGCTATCAAAACAAATAGTGTGTTTTTATGAAACAAAAAGTATCAAAAGATTGACACTAGTTTAAGTCCAATTTCAAAGTGAAATTAATTCCAATGAACACTATTGGATTAAATGGTAAAAATATATTCTAATTACACTCTAAAACAAATTCAAAGGATAATATAATCTTATAAATATATTATATTAAAGAGAGGTTTTGAATTTAAATACAACATTTTTTCACTATTCATTAAAAATTGAACTTTATTCGAAAAATACCAAAAAGTTACACAAAGTAAATTTTTATGTCCCGATTCCAAAGAAGAGTTTTATTTGGTACAATAGAATGTAAAAGAGTGACCAAAACTATTTTTAAAGAGGGTTTTCCATCTAAAGGAGATAAATCGACCTTTTGTGAATATTTGAGTATATATGTCTAAAATTGAATTCTTTTCGTATTTTGAGCCTTTATCCTTTATTGGATAAATGGAAAAACATTTAACAAACATATATAATCATATTTTAGTTATTTATATTCATTATCGCCAATACAACGGCTACGTTCTAACTACTATTTAAAATAATATTATTTTATTTTTAGAGTGCAACGTACGATTTCAATGAAACTCGTTGTTGCGTATTGGGTACGCCATCGAGCTTAGAATTCGCTTTAAAGTAATATTAATATTTATTTCAAAAATATGGATAAATATGAAAATTTCATATTCTTTATTTACCTGTGGTGTTACATCCTTCCCCCCTTTTGGGAATTGCATCCTCGCAATTTTAAAACTAGGCTTGGAAACATCATTAAAAATCCCACATCGGAACAAGAGTTAATAAAACAATCACTTTAAAATAAAGAAAGAGGATTACATAGGTCACCTGAGTTAACCCATACTATGATTCCATGTAAGAAAACATTGACATGGAGTAGAAAACAAAGGGTCATGTTCTGATGGAGAGTGATAGAAAAAATGTGTAGGAGAAAGTTAACCATAAGAAAATCACAAACTCGTGATTGGTTAAATGGTATTCGATTCCCCAGTAGGGAAAGTTAACAAAAAACATTTTTGTTTTAAGTTACTAAACCATAATGAAACATAATTACTTATCACGTAGACTTTCAACTTTTACTATATTTTTTAATCAAAATCATATTTTTTCCAAAAGACGAGTATTTCAGGATGAATTTTTCATATTAAGAGAGCTATAATCAACTTCTAGATAATCACCTAATCCACAAAAGAGAACTATACATTTCCCATGTCTTCAAACCTTAACAAAAACCAAAAAGGTTAGTGCAAGATCAGATAATCCCCAAAAGGATAGTCTTTGAGAAAAAGAAAAGCTACTCTTAATCTCAAAAATTTGTCCAACAATACACAAAGTTCAACAAATAACATTCAATAAACAGCTATCCATAAAATTCTTCAAAGTAATCCAAACTATGATTGAAACCCAAATCTCAGAAGGATTTAGTCACATAGTCTTCCAAGTTAAATCGTAACATTTATCTCCAAACAACATCAGTTGCTCTTAAAGTCTCGTATTGAAAAGTAATTAACCTAATCACATATCCTCCATGATAGGTTAATAAATTTCCATAGATAACCCAAAATAAACTTACTCTTAATTCATAAAATCATCTAACTAAAAATAATCAGTCAAACTAACCAGGGACTTCACGTAGTCCAGTGGTAGGCGCTAAATACCAGTTGCACTTTGGGTGTGGGTTCGATTCCAGCAGCTTTTTCCGACGCGACGGGTTGTCACACGATCTGCGTGTTGTTCTTTTTCCAAAACTATATAATTCTTAAAACATTCCCCAAAACAAGATAAAATCTTAAAAAATAATCATAACATATTTTATCCACAAGTTTATCTCATGCCTTTCATTTTCCATCATAACATATAATTACCCATAATTACCTCAAAAGTAAGGATCATATAAACTCTAATGTTAACCTATATAATTATTACCTGAACTTCCACATCGATTGGTAATCTCATACATGATGCATTACAGAATATACCAAGGTTCAAGTGGTTGATCCTGACTCCTTGATAGTTGGTTTAGAACAACCGCGAGTTTCCTCATTGAATCTCCCATTTTATCTAGTATCTTAATCAGAGAACCACCATAGTTTCCTTAAAACCTGTTGTCTCTTTAGTGCCTGCTAGATCAATACATTCACTAAAAACAGAAATGTCAGTGTGAGTATATCAAAAAAACCATCATGTACTAATGAGGAAGGTAAACACTAAGATATACTTACTCGTTCACTTTATCTAAAACTGGGACTCTTTCTAAAATCCTAACCATTATGGTAATGTCACTTATGCTAAAAGAATACCCTAACCTCTAAAGTTATCTAAACCGACCTTTGATACCAACTATAAGGCCCCTACCTTAAACCTTACTTAATATTGAATTAATTGAATAATTCACATTGAGGATATTTTCAGGTTTCGAGTTTTAGAGAATTAGGATATAACTATTACATCTAAAAAGATTACAAAGTAGACACTTCTACTAAGTTTCCATAAAATAAAAACTCTTAAAAATAAACATGTCTAGTTCCATGTTTTAGATATCATGACTTTCCCTTGATCTCATCCTTGACCAAATTCCACATTAAGTCCTGTGAAAAACATTTCAAAAAAACTTGGGGTGAGCATAAAAAGCTCAGTATGGTATACAAAAAGAATGAAAACTGTTAGTTTTTAAAACAACAAGTAAACCATGTATACTTTATCAATGTCATAACTTCACCTTTACGAAGTAGTAAAAACTCTTCACAGAATAAAATATCATTACTTACCCTTTTGTAACCAAAAGATTACCATAAAACCCATATAAAGGAACATAACATATAAAGGTAACTTGGGACATAAACATACTTAAGTGGAATAACCATACGGTCGACTTCCACACATATCAATTAATGGAATATCCATTCGGCCAACTTACATACATACTTAATGGAATATCCATATGTCCGACTTCCATACCCAATGCATTGGAGGTTACAACGTAACCACCCGTCCTGGTATTCACGGCACCACCCGTCATATGGTTTATCACGTAACCACCCATAAAATGTCCAAGTACCATCATAAAATATTGAAAATATAAACATTTCAATAACACAATTTCATTTGCAATCACAATAAGTAATTCCAAGATATTTAATTAATCAATCCATTTTCAAAAACCATTTAAAAGAGATTTTTGAATCAAAGTGTCCCATACCACTTTAAATATTTTAATGGAATTATAATTTTAAACCATTAATGTCCATATAAATTAACACTGAAAACCATTTTGGAAACATGGGTATTAAAGATAAATATATAGAATAATAAATCTTTAAAACATTTAAAACGATATTTTTGTTAAAGAGTTTTTAAAAAAATGAGAGACACTTGAATACAATAATTGAGGAATAACATTTAATCATAAATTTATAATATAATGATAATAAAGGGATTCATGATATAATATTCCAAAGGACAGTATATACACCATATAAGAGTGAATTGGTGCATAACAACAATGAATTCTCAATAGGAATGTAAATTGAGATGAAATCCATTATAAAGATGGTATCCTTAAATTAAAGATAAATCAAGATCATAATTATGTGCGACAAATATAAATACACCCAATATAAGTGGATATTATGTGTAAAATAATAAATGGTCATTCACACATATTCAAAGGATGACATATTCAATAACTACATGTTGAACCCAAAGAAATCGAAATTGGGTTAAGAAGTTCCCTTGACGGCCTAACGGTGTCACATCAAATTTAAGAAAAAGAGTTGATGAGAGAGATAAAGGGTATATCATCTCTTAGACATAAAATTTACATCAATAAGGATATACAAGAACATATCCCAACATAATAAGATGTAAATTAAAATACATAACAAAATAAGTCTTTTAAAAAGTGGAGGGTGAAAGGTTCCCTTACCGACTTGGGTAGCTTTCAAAACGTACACCCCATTGAAGAAGGGTCATACAATGAATATGTAAATACCCATAAATGAAATTATATTACACAAAGAGTATAATAATGGGATGTAAATACACCGATCAAAGGAAATGGTGGCAAATATAGAATAAATCTCACAGGACTAAAAGTGATATGAACAATCCCTTACGAAAACTCGGCAGCCTAACAACGCCATATAAAACTTCCAAAAATGGATTGATGAGATCAAATAGAGTCTCTCATCATATTAAAATAAAATATAAATCAAGAGTAATATAAAATAAAATCCCCCATAATAACAAAGAGGAGCTTAAAAGAAGTGACATAAATGAGAGTACTTAAAAAAGAAAGAGAGAGGTTAGATCTCTTACGAAAATTCGGCAGCCTAACGGCGCCACTCAAAACTTCTAAAATAAATTTATGAGAGAAAATAGGGTCTCTCATCATATGAACATAAAAAGTACAGTAGGATTAATATAAAATAACATCACAATCATAATAAATATGAGGTTAAAAGGAATGACATAAAAAGTGTACTTAAAAAGAAAGAGAGGAGTAGGATCCCTTACCTCGTGTCCGACATGACTCGATCATTCTTTAATGTTCTGAATAATAAACTTGAGTTAATTTCTACTTTCTTAAGAACATTTTTCAAGTTAATTATTCCTTTTATATCAGTTATTACCATGTTATGAACACTATGTAATTATTTATGTTAATAATGTTTTTTTTGTCGATATTTGGTCCTTAAGTCGAAAGTGGACTTCTTACAATTACATGTTGTTCGTGTGGTCAAAGGTTCATTATATCCAGAATGATATTCATGATTTGGATATCATATATATCATATCTATCCATAATATACATGTATTTATAATATTACACAATAATTTATAGGTAAGAAATGAAATTCACCGTTCATTGAGACGGTAAGCCATATGTACGCATGAACGCTACTTTCATTTCTATGTCATATTAATGGTATTAAAAATAAATGAGATTTATGTATATTTTAATTCCAGATTTATATTAATCAATTATATGTAACATACATCATATATATTCATTATATATATGTTATTATAATAGTACATTACATTTGGGGATAAGAAATGAATTGCATCATTCATGGAGACGGTAAGTCGTACGTACGGTTGAACGCTACTTTCATTTCTATCTCAAACTTTAATGGAGTGAAATCATAATGTTATAAAGGTATATTATAATTCCAGTATAATATCATATATAATATCATTAAATCCATCCTTTATACATCCCACGTATGGCGTTAACGAATCAAATAACTTTGAGGGTGTGGTAGTCCGCACTTCCTAAAATGAAATTATCGTGTTTACCCACAATGGAAACCATAAAGGTATGCCACAAATGAAAAATACAGAAACATCAGTAAAACAAAAACATATTATATATTATATATAAATATAGTGTCATCTTAATTTCCACCTTTGAATGTGTTATATGAGTGTTGAACAATCATCGTTTCGTGAGGCAGAAATTTGCCATCCACAGAAACAGTATGTTCTATAACTATTAGATGAAGGTTTGTGTAAGTGTAGATCTAATACTTATTATAAAAAAATCATAATATATTTATGATACTGGTGTTGTTACAAAATAAATTATTAAAAATATTATAGGGGGTTGAAGAATCAAATTAAAACATAAGAACACAAGTGAAGATATTACCTTCAAACGGGAAACTCTTTTTTATTGGAGCTCAAAGGCTTCCTTGGGAAGACTTCTTCCCAAAGTGAGGCTTCTAGGAGAAAGAGAGGGATGTGGAGAGATCAAATGGGCAGGGGTTGGCCGAGCTAGAGGCTTGAGAGGTGTGGGTAAGGTGGTAGAGGTGGGGTCCTTTTATAAGAGGAGAGGAGGGGCACTCTTGGAAAGTAAGGAAATGTTACTTTTTTTAGAATGAGTTTCGGATTTTAATGGTCCCACATTGACGTATTTCGAGGATAAGGTGATAAGGGTTGGAAATCCACCCATACAATAGATTTTTGACATGCTTAGGTCTTATATTTCACATTAGCTTTACATTTTATTTAAATCGTTAAATAATGAGGTAATCGCTACATCACCATGATGTCATAAATAATTTAATTTATTTAAAGTCTAAAAATTATAAAAAAAAATTAATGTTGTAGGAAATCTTTTTAGATTTCTAATGAATATTTATAGTCAAAATTTTGACTTGTATAACCCCATTTAAGTTTTTTTAGTAAAATAACTCATGTTTGTGACATTTTTATTTTAACATTAAATAAAAAGTTATTTATGTCATTTTCCTACCAAAGTGGCTCCATGGGGTCACCAAGTTGACCCATGGATTGTCGTGGTCGGCCATAACTCATCAAATAGGGTTAGGACAAGTTTCAAATCATTTTCATTTTATTATAAAATTATTTTTACCTTAAATCACACTAATTACCTCTAATCGCGATTAAGAACATAAAAGTTACTATTCACCAAAAAAATTATTTTAATCCCATTGAACCACATTTTACATCCTAATGACAACTATGTATGTCGTATTTTTGAAAAGAAAATCGCAGAAGTGGCAAATTTTTATTTAAACGAAAAATCAGTTTCATTAACTACCACTTAGTGGTTCTACTATTCATCAAAAATTGATGTTTTTCAGAAAAATACCAAAAAATCACCCTAAGCTATATTTGATATTCCAAATTCAAAAATGATGTCTATTTTACAAAATCAAAAACATATAAGTCTCATTAATTAATTTAATAATTAATTCCCTCTGTCAAAACAAATAGCGTGTTTTTATGAAACAAAAAAGTATCAAAAGATTGACACTAGTTTAAGTCCAATTTCAAAGTGAAATTAATTCCGACGAACACTATTGGATTAAATGGTAAAAATATATTCTAATTACAATGTAAAACAAATTAGAAGGGTAATCTAATAATATAAATAAATTAGATTAAAAAGAGGTTTTGAATTAAAATACAACAGTTTTTCAATATTCATTAAAAATCGAACTTTATCAAAAAAATACCAAAAAGTTACCCAAAGTAAATTTTTATTTCTTGATTCCAAATAAGAGTTTTATTTGGTCCAATATAATGTATAAGAGTGACCAAAACTATTTTTAAAGAGGGTTCGCCATCTAAAGGCGATAAATCGACCATTTTGTGAATATTAGAGTATATATGTCTAAAATTGAATTCTTTTTGTATTTTGAGCCTTTATCCTTTATTGGATAAATGCAAAAACTTTTAACAAACATATATAATCATATTTTAGTTATTTCTTTTCATTATCTCCAATACAACGGCTACGTGCAAACTACCATTTAAAATAATATTATTTTATTTTTAGAGTGCAACGTACGATTTCAATGAAACTCATTGTTGTGTATTGGGTACGCCATCGAGTTTAGAGTTACCTTTAAAGTAATATTAATATTTTATTCAAAAATATGGATAAATATGAAAATTTCATATTATTTATTTACCTGGGGTGTTGCAGTACCAATATTATAGGAATACATTAATATATTTCTATATGATTTCTATAGACACGCTTCAAAGCATGAAAATGATTGTAACAACCCAGGTAAATAAAGAATATGACATTTTCATATTTATCCATATTTGTGAATAAAATATTAATATGAATTTAAAGGGGACGCTATGCTCGATGGCGTACTCAACACGCAACAACGAGTTTCTTGGGAAATCTTACGTTGCACTCTAATAATAAAATAATATTATTTTAAATGGTAGTTAACATGTAGTCATTGTACTAGCGGAAATGGATAGAAATAACTAAAATATGATTATATATTTTTTTAAATTATTTTACATTTTTCCAATAAAAGATAAATGCATAAAATACATAATGAATTCAATTTTAGGCGTATATGCCCTAGTTTTCACTAAAGGTTCACTTATCGCCTTTTGATGGAGAACCGTCATTAAATATAGTTTTCTTCACTCTTATACATCCTTTTGGACCAAATTAAACTCTTATTAAGAATTGGGACATCAAAATTTACTTTGTGTAAGTTTTTGGTATCTTTCTGATAAACTTCATTTTTTAATGAATAGTGTAAAATGTTGTATTTTAATTCAAAACCTATTTTTAATCTAATTTATTTATATGATTAGATTATATTTTGAATTGTTTTTAAAGATAAATTATAATATATATTTACCATTAAATCTAATAGTGGTCGTTGGAATTAATTTCACTTTGAAATCAGACTTAAACTACTGGCAATCTTTTGATACTTATTGTTTCATAAAAACACGCTATTTGCTCTGACAGCGGGAATTAATTATTAAATTAATCAATGTGACTTATATGTTTTGAATTTTGTAAAATAGACTTCATTTTTGAATTTGGAATATCAAATATAGCTTAGGGTGAATTTTTGGGATTTTTCTGAAAAATATCAATTTCTGATGAATAGTGAAACCACTAAGTAGTACTTATAAAAACTGGTTTTTCCGTTTAAATGAAATTTTGCCATCTTTGTGTTTTTAATTTCAAAAATCCGATATACATGGTTGTCATTAAGAAGTAAAATGTGGTTCAATGGGATAAAAATATTTTTTTGGTGAATAGTAACTTATTAAGTTTTTAATCGCGATTAGAGGTAATTAGTGTAGTTTAAGGTAAAAATAATGTTTTAATAATATGAAATGAACTTGACACATGTCCTAACCTCATTGGATGTGTCATGGCCGACCAAGACAACTCATGGGTCAACTTGCGGACCCCATGAAGCCACTTTGGTTGGAAAATGACATTAATATCTTTTAATTTAAAGTTAAAGTAAAAATGAGACAAACATGAAATGTTTTACTAAAACAATTTTTACATAGGGTTATACAAATCAGATTTTTGACTATAAATATTCATTGGAAAGATAAAAGGATTTACTACATCATAGTATATTTTTTATAATTTTTCGACATTAAATAAATTAAATTATTTATGACATCATGATGATGCAGCGATGACCTCATTATTTAACGATTTAAATAAAATGGAAAGATAATGTAATATCTAAGACCTACACATGTCAAAAACCTATTGGATGAGTGGATTTAGAACCCTTATCACCTTATCCTCGAAACACATCAATGTGGGACCTCTTAAATCCGAATACCATTTTAAAATAAAGTGGCTTTTCTTTACCTTCCAAGAGTGCCCCTCCTCTCCTCTTATAAAAGGCCCCCACCTCTACCTCCTTACCCACACTCCCAAAGCCTTTTTCTCAGACAACCTCTGCCCATTTTGTCTCTCCACATCACTCTCTTAATCCTTGAAGCCTCAATTTGGGAATAAGTATTCCCAAGGAAGCCTTTGAGTGGTTTATGTACTGCCCATTATTACACTCCTTTTGTAATATAATTCCATTTATGGGTATTTACATATTCATTGTATGACACTTCTTCAATGGGGTGTACTTTTCGAAAGTTACCCAAGTCGGTAAAGGCACCTTTCACCCTCCTCTTTTTAAAAGACTTCGTTTGTTATGTCTTTTAATTCACATACTATTATATTTGGATATGTTCTTCTATATCCTGATTGATGTAAATTTTATGTCCAAGTTATGAGATTCCCTTTTTATCTCTCATCAACTCATTTTCTGAATTTTTTAAGTGACGCCATTAGGTTGTCGAATTTTACCAAGGGAACTTTTTAACCTAATTTCGATTTCTTTGGGTTAAACATGTAGTTATTGAATATGTCATCCTTTGAATATGTTTGAATGACCTTTTACTATTTTACACTTAATATCCAATTTTATTGGGTGTATTTATATTTGTCACACATAATTTTGAGATTGATTTATCCTTAATTTAAGGATACCTTCTTTATAAGGGATTTCATCACATTTTACATCTCTATTGAGACTTCATTGTTGTTATGCACCAATTCACTCTTATATGGTGTATATACTGTCCTTTGGAAAATTATATCATGAATCCATTTATTCTCATGATATTATAAAGTTCTGATTAAATGTTATTCCTCAATTATTGCATTCAAGTGTCTCTAATTTTGGTAAAAACCCTTTAACCAAAATATCGCTTTAAATGTTTTAATGATATGTTCTTATTAATATCCATGTTTTCAAAATGGTTTTAAGGATTTATTTATATGAATATTAATGGTTTAAAATGTTAAAAGCTTCAAGGTGGTATGGGGCACTTTGATTCAAAAATATCTTTATTAAATGTTTTAAATGGTTTTGAAAATAGTTTTTTTTAATGGATTCATTATTTCAATATCCTAATATGTTATATTGTGATTGAAATGTGGAAATGTTATATTTACTTTATGCATGTTTTATGTGATACATTTATGTTATGGTTCTTGGGCATTATTATGAAAACGGGTGGTTCCGTGATAAACTAAGGGCGGGTGAGCCCGATATAGCTCTCCAATGCATTTGGTAACGCGAAGGAGTGAAACGTTAAGGTTTCTCCAAAGAGATTTAGGGAATATACTGTGATGGGTATTCCAAACGTAACCAAGAGGGTTACTCCCTACGTAAGAATGTTATGAATGCCTCAAGTTACCTTTATGTCTTATGATTTCTATGATTTATTCGTGGTTTGATGAGGTATGTTAAAGTTCCTATGTTTTATGGGTAAAGTATGATTTCATTCTTATGTATATATGAACTCATGTTCCCTTTCCATATTTTTATAACCCTTACTGAGCTTTTTATGCTCATCCCAAGTATTTGAAATTTTTTTCACAGGTCAAGGGAAAGGTACATGATGTGATGATAGTGTCAAGAATGTGTCAAGAATGAATCCATGTTTTATTTTAAATATGTTTCCGTTGATGGGAAGAATGAATATTGTCTTTTATGTAACCACTTTGTTTAAATGTGTAATGTAATGAAAGTTTCATGATATAATTCTCTAAAACTCTAAACCTAAAAAGATCATCAATGTGTAATCTTGTAATAACTCAAGATTAAGTAAGGTTTAAGGCTGGGGCCTTATAGTTGTTATCAAAGGTCGGTTTAGATAACTTTAGAGGTTAGGGTATTCTTTAATCATAAGTGACATTACCATAATGGTTAGGATTTCAGAAAGAGTCCTAGTTTTAGATAAAGTTAATGAGTAAGTATATCTTAGTGTTTACCTTCCTCATTAGTACATGATGGTTTTGTTGATATACCCACACTAACATTTCTGTTTTTAGTGAATGGATGGATCTAGCAGGCACCAAAGAGACAACAGGTTTGAAGGAAACTGTGGTGGTTCTATGATTAAGATACTAGATAAAATGGAGGATGCAATGAGGAAACTCGTGGTTGTTCTAAACCAAATATCAAGGAGTCATGATCAACCACTTGAACCTTGGTATGTTCTTTTATGCATCATGTACAAGATGACCAATCGATGTGGAAGTTCAGGTAATAATTATAAAGGTAACCATTAGAGTTTATATGATCCTTACTTTTGAGGTAATTATGGGTTATTATTTGATATGCTGGAAAATGAAAGGCATGAGATAAACTTGAGGTTAAAATATGTTATGATCATTTTTGATGATTTTATCTCTTTTTGGGGAATTATTTAAGAATTATATAGTTTTGGAAAAAGGAAAACACGCAGACCGTGTGACAACCCGTCGCGTCGGACAAAGCTGCGGGAATCGAACCCACAACCAAAGTGCGATTGGTATTTATTGCCTACCACTGGACTACATGAAGTCCCTGGTTAGTTTGACTGATTCTTTTTAGTTATATGATTTTATGAATTAAGAGTAAGTTGATTTTGGGTTATTTATAAAAATGATTAACCTATCATGGAGGATATGTGATTAGGTTAATTACTTTTCAATACGAGACTTTAGGAGCAACTGATGTTGTTTGGAGATAAATGTTACGATTTAACTTGGAAGACTATGTGACTAAATCCTTAAAATATTTGGGTTTCAATCTTATATTTGTTTACTTTTAAGAATTTTATGAAAAATTTGTTTATCGGATGGTCCTCGTTGAACATTGGGTTTTTTTGGACAAATTTTGGAGATTAAGCATAGATTTTCTTTTTAATGGGTTATCCTTTTCTGGATTATCTGACCTTGTACTAACCTTTTTGGTTTTGGTTTTGGTTAAAGCCTAAAGACATGGGATGTATATAGTTCTCTTTGGTGGATTAGGTGATTCTCTATAAGTTTATTCTAGTTCTCTTAATGTGAACAAGTCTCCCTAAATACTCGTCTTTTGGAAAAAAAAATATGAGTTTGATTAAGGAATCTAGTAAAAGTTGAAAGTCAACATGATAAGTGATTATGTTTCCTTATGAATAAATTCTTCAATAAAAAGTTACTTAAAACAAAAATGTTTTCTATTAACTTTTCCTACTGGGGAATCGAATACCGTTTAACCCATCACAAGTTTCTGATTTTCTTATGGTTAACTTTCTCCTAGACATGTTTACTATCACTCTCCCTTAAGAACATGACCCTTTTCTTTTTCTTCCATGTCCATGCTTTTCTACATATGGGTTAACTCGGGTGACCTCTGTACTTATCTTCCTTTATTTTAAAGTGATTGTTTTACCGACTCTTGTTCCGATGTGGGACTTTCAAGGATGTTTCCAAGCTCAATTTTAAAAATTGCGAGGACGTAATTCCCAAAAGGGGGGAAGGATGTAACAACCCAGGTAAATAAAGAATATGACATTTTCATATTTATCCATATTTGTGAATAAAATATTAATATGACTTAAGAGGGGACACTATTCTCGATGGCGTACCCAACACGCAACAACGAGTTTCTTGGGAATCTTACGTTGCACTCTAATAATAAAATAATATTATTTTAAATGGTAGTTAACATGTAGCCGTTGTATTGGAGGGAATGGATAGAAATAACTAAAATATGATTATATATGTTTTTAAATGTTTCTACATTTATCCAATAAAATATAAAGTCATAAAATACGGAAAGAATTCAATTTTAGGCGTATATGCCCTAGTTTTCACTAAAGGTTCACTTATCGCCTTTTGATGGAGAACCGTCATTAAATATAGTTTTGTTCACTCTTATACATCCTTTTGGACCAAATAAAACTCTTCTTAATAATTGGGACATCAAAATTTACTTTGTGTAAATTTTTGGTATCTTTCTGATAATGTTCATTTTTTAATGAATAGTGTAAAATGTTGTATTTTAATTCAAAACCTCTTTTTAATATAATTTATTTATATGATTATATTATCTTTTGAATTGGTTTTAAAGAGAAATTAGAATATATTTTTACCATTAAATCCAATAGTGGTCGTTGGAATTAATTTCACTTTGAAATCAGACTTAAACTAGTGTCAATCTTTTGATACTTATTGTTTCATAAAAACACGCTATTTGCTCTGACAGCGGGAATTAATTATTAAATTAATTAATGTGACTTATATGTTTTGAATTTTGTAAAATAGAACTCATTTTTGAATTCGGAATATCAAATAGATCTTAGGGTGAATTTTTGGGATTTTTCTGAAAAATATCAATTTTTGATGAATAGTGAAACCACTAAGTGGTACTTATAAAAACTGGTTTTTCCGTTTAAATGAAATTTTGCCATCTTTGTGTTTTTAATTTAAAAAATCCGACATACATGGTTGTCATTAAGAAGTAAAATGTGGGTCAATGGGATAAAAATATTTTTTTGGTGAATAGTAACTTATTAAGTTTTTAATCGCGATTAGAGGTAATTAGTGTAGTTTAAGGTAAAAATAATGTTTTAATAAAATGAAATGAACTTGACACATGTCCTAACCTCATTGGATGTGTCATGGCCGACCAAGACAACCCATGGGTCAACTTGGGGACCCCATGAAGCCACTTTGGTTGGAAAATGACATTAATATCTTTTTATTTAAAGTTAAAGTAAATATGAGACAAACATGAAATGTTTTACAAAAACAATTTTTACATGGGGTTATAAAAATCAGATTTTTGACTATAAATATTCATTGGAAAGATAAAAAGATTTACTAAATCATAGTATATTTTTTATAATTTTTCAACATTAAATAAAGTAAATTATTTATGACATCATGATGATGCAACGATGACCTCATTATTTAACGATTTAAATAAAATGGAAAGATAATGTAATATATAAGACCTACACATGTCAAAAACCTATTAGATGAGTGGATTTCGAACCCTTATCACCTTATCCTCTAAACACATCAATGTGGGACCTCTTAAATCCGAATACCATTTTAAAATAAAGTGACTTTTATTTACCTTCCAAGAGTGCCCCTCCTCTCCTCTTATAAAAGGCACCCACCTCTACCTCCTTACCCACACTCCCAAAGCCTTTTGCTCGGCCAACCTCTGCCCATTTTGTCTCTCCACTTCACTCTATTACTCCTTGAAGACTCACTTTGGGCAGAAGTATTACTAAGCCTTTGAGTGGTTTATGTACTGCCCATTATTACACTCCTTTTGTAATATAATTCCATTTATGGGTATTTACATATTCATTGTATGACACTTCTTAAATGGGGTGTACTTTTCGAAAGTTACCCAAGTCGGTAAGGGAACCTTTCACCCTCCTCTTTTTAAAAGACTTCGTTTTTTATGGATTTTAATTCACATACTATTATGTTTGGATATGTTCTTCTATATCCTGATTGATGTAAATTTTATGTCCAAGTGATGAGATTCCCTTTTTATCTCTCATCAACTCATTTTCTGAATTTTTTAAGTGCTGCCGTTAGGCTGTCTAATTTTACCAAGGGAACATTTTAACCCAATTTTGATTTCTTTGGGTTCAACATGTAGTTATTGAATATGTCATCCTTTAAATATTTGTGAATGACCTTTTATTGTTTTACACTTAATATCCAATTATATTGGGTGTATTTATATTTGTCACACATAATTTTGAGATTGATTTATCCTTAATTTAAGGATACCTTCTTTATAAGGGATTTCATCACATTTTACATCTCTATTGAGAATTCATTGTTGTTATGCACCAATTCACTCTTATATGGTGTATTTACTATCCTTTGAAATATTATATCATGAATCCATTTATTCTCATGATATTATAAAGTTCTTATTAAATGTTATTCCTCAATTATTGTATTCAAGTGTCTCTAATTTTGGTAAAAACCCTTTAACCAAAATATCGCTTTAAATGTTTTAATGATATGTTCTTATTAATATCCATGTTTTCAAAATGGTTTTAAGGATTTATTTATATGAATATTAATGGTTTAAAATTTTAAAAGCTTCAAGGTGGTATGGGACACTTTGATTCAAAAATATCATTATTAAATGTTTTAAATGGTTTTGAAAATGGTTTTTTTTAATGGATTCATTATTTCAATATCCTAAAATGTTATATTGTGATTGAAATGTGGAAATGTTATATTTCCTTTATGCATGTTTTATGTGATACATTTCTGTTATGTTTCTTGGGCATTGTTATGAAAACGGGTGGTTCCGTGATAAACTAAGGGCGGGTGAGCCCGATATAGCTCTCCAATGCATTGGGTAACGCGAAGGAGTCAAACGTTAAGGTTTCTCCGAAGAGATTTAGGGAATATACTTTGATGGGTATTCCAAACGTAACCAAGAGGGTTACTCCCTATGTAAGAATGTTATGAATGCCTCAAGTTACCTTTATGTCTTATGATTTCTATGATTTATTCATGGTTTGATGAGGTATGTTAAAGTGCCTATGTTTTATGGGTAAAGTATGATTTCATTCTTATGTATATATAAACTCATGTTTCCTTCCCATATTTTTATAACCCTTACTGAGCTTTTTATGCTCATCCCAAGTTTTTGAAATGTTTTTCACAGGTCAAGGGAAAGGTACATGATATGATGATAGTGTCAAGGATGTGTCAAGAATGAATCCGTGTTTTATTTTAAATATGTTTCCATTGATGGGAAGAATGAATATTGTATTTTATGTAACCACTTTGTTTAAATGTGGAATGTAATGCAAGTTTCCTGATCTAATTCTCTAAAACTCTAAACCTAAAAAGATCCTCAATGTGTAATCTTGTAATAACTCAAGATTAAGTAAGGTTTAAGGCTGGGGCCTTATAATGATTTTAGTATTAATTGGATTTTTATGCAAGACCCATATCATAAACATATTATATAATAACAACTATGGAATTAGTTGATCTATAGAAAAACTAGAAGAGTTGAGTAATAATGGATTTATTCTCCCTTGTGTTATCCATGGGGAGGCCATATTTTCTTTATTAAAAAGACTGATTGATCCCTGGGACTATGCAATGAATATATAGAAATAAATTATATTAAAATAAAGAATAATTATTATCTACCTAACATTAATGATTTATTTGATCAACTTCATCGAGCTCAATATTTTTCTGAGACTGACCTTCATTCTAGTTTTAATTAATTTGAATCAAAGATGAAATATTTTTCAACGACATAAGTTTTCATGGATCTAATGAAAAGATATTCAAGGAATATCTTGATGATTTTGTTACAATATTCATTGATGATATTCTAGTGTATTCTAAAATCATTGAAGACCATGAGAATCACTTGTGGATAATTATTGAGACTCTAATAATAAAAGTGTTTTTTGGTAAATTTAACAAGTGTATATTATAGAATTAAGAAATTTATATTCATGTAATTATAGTCTATAAAGATTAAATATTAGTTGTTACTAAAATGATAATGGAAATCCAATAATTTCATACTCCAAAAAAATGAGGTATGTAGTTTCATTTGGATATCATGTTACAATCAATGTTTTGTTCAAGAAATTTTCTGATTTTCTAACCCGTTAACTAGGATCACACATAAATGGGATATGTTTGTATGGAAAAAATAATATACTGAATGTTTTTATGAATTGAATAGAAGATTTCAAATACTCGGCTTTTAACTCTATGATCATGAAATATGGGTTTATGATATACCATGATGCATTGAAGAAAGGATTGGTTTTTTTACTTATGAATAATGATAAATTTATTTTTTAGCCATCAAGGTAGTTAAAGACTCATGAAAAAATTATCCAACCCATGATCTTGAGTTAGATGTCATAATAGTTTATTTGAAGATATAGAGACACTATATATATTGTGAAATACATGACATATATAAAAATAAAAAAATATTGAAATACATATTTACATAGAGGTAACTCAACATGAGGAAAATAAAATTTATTGTGTTACTAAATGATTTTGATATCTCGATATACTACCATCCATAAAAAAATAAGGTAGCATGTGCATTAATAAGGATAGATCAATGACTTATAACATAAATGAGTATTATGATAGATAAATTATTCCTAAATTTAATAAATATGGATATGTAAATTTTTAAGGAAGGGTAAATATATCTCCCTTTTCAAATTATTAGTGAATCATATTTATTAGAGAAGATAAAAGTTTACCAATTTGATGATGAGAATTTCCAATATAAAATTAAATCTGTTATAGATGAAAAATTGGTAGACTACATGTATGAGGATGGAATAAAAACTTTTTGAAATAGGTTATGTGTTATATCAATACATGAGCTTAAGAATGAACTATTAGATGATGATCACAGCTTAAATCATTCAATACACCAGGGTATTAACAATATGTATAGAGATCTGAAGGAACATTTTTTTTTGGCATAATATGAATGTGAAAATTGATGACTATTTTTCCAGATGTTTAGTATCTCAAAAAAGTTAAGGTTAAGAGAAAAAATCCTAGATGAGTCACACAACCACTTTCAACTCAAATGTGGATGTATAATTAAATTACTATAGACATCATCACTCGATTACAAAATACACCTAAAAGAAATTATATGATATGGGTGATTGTTGTTCACCAAAAAAACCTAGTACTATTTCTTACTACAAGAGAAGATTTACTTCTTGATCATGTAGAAAAACTCAATATTGATGAAGTTATAAGACTTATTAGTGAAAATGTATCTATTGTTTCTGATCAACATCCCTGTTATACATTCAAATTTGAGAAGATTCTATAGAAGGATTTTTCTAATTAGCATCATTGGATTATTTCATATCACCCTCAAAGAAATAGACAGTCTAAAATGACTATTAAATCATAATAAGTAACTTTGAGATCATTTTCACAAGAAATTCATGGTATATGGGATAATTATTTACCTTTTTTAGTGTTTTCATGAAATAATAGTTTCTATTCAAGTATTCTAATTGACGAATATGACGAATTATATAGAATGAGATTTCATACTCTAAAATGATGGGATGAAGTTGGTGATAGGAAAACTATAATCCTAGAACTTATTGATGAGACTATGATAAAGGTAAATAATATTTAGGCTCATATTAAAGAAGGTCATAGTATGAAAAAGAGTTATGCTGAAGACCAGAGAATGTATTAAGAATCTCATGTGGGAGATCATTTCTTTCTGAATGAGTCCTCATGGAAGGAGGTCATATGGGTCAATAATAATGGGAAACTGATCCCCATGTATATTTGAACATTTTATATTTTAGAAATAATCATAGATGTATCTTACCGAAAATTATGCCAACAAGTTTTTCCTTTGTTCTTGATGTGTTACACATATCATTTCTAAAGAAGTATATGCCAGACTAAACGCATGTACTCACCTATGAAGGAATATAACTTGATCCAAATTTTACATACTATGAAGATCCAATTGAGATCCTTGACACAAGAGATAATTTATTGAGATATATTACCACTAATCTGTTAAAAGTTCCTTGGAGATACCATAAAACTGAAGAAGCAACATTGGAACCTGAGGATTATATGATGAATAACATAACTCATATCTTTAGAAGGAAATATTAATTAAATTTTAGAGGAATAGATTTTTTATGCAGGGAATAATATAACAACAAAATATTTTATGGTATGTATCTTCATAAATAAATTCATTTTTTTTATAGCATACACTATATTTAAACAAACCATGATATTAAATATTAATGTGACTATTATGAATAGTAATGTAGACACTACAATAAAAAACCTCTACTATGTAGTCATAATTAAAATATTAGTATATCAAAAATTAAAATATGATATATTCATATCATGGAGTAAATAAATAATTATTTGAAAAATTATAAATAAGGTGTTGTATTTTCAATGAAAAGTAAATGTTTGTTTATAATTTTCTAATTAATAAAATGAATTAAAATAAAACCTACTTTCATATAATATATTCTCAAATAAATATTTTTTTGTATTATAATTATAATTTAATTTTATGAGACCCTAAATAAATTTTGGATGTTGCATAAAATCAGTTAATATTTTAATAAAATTAAATTTCAAAAAAATGATTATTTTATTTAAAAATTAAATTTTTCATATTTATAAAATTAATTTTAAAAAACAAAGTCCATTTTTTAAATCTTCATATCGATAAATAGGTATAATTGTTTTTGGATTTATCTAAAATGGTTGATTTTTATGTGAATATTTAAATAAATTAATTTACAATATTAGATAAATAAATTAATTAACCATTAATGGATGATATTTGGATGATGTATGTACCATTAGTTGTAATTCACATGAACTAGTAATAGTACCTGGTCATAATAATCATCACTATTTATAGTATTTATCCAAAAAATAAGAAAATAAATTAAATAATCAAAACACGCCCATCTCCTCCACTATAAAAACCACCCTCACCACCTCTTCCCCATAAAACTTCATAGATTTGGATATTTATAATATTATAGAAAATTAATCTCCCAACACTCTTCCACATGTCTATAAGATTTGTGTCTCAACAAATGTCTAAACCCATGTTCCATGATGAGGTTCCTAAGGAGAAGAAGTCCAAGAGGTAAAATACTCTTTCATTCTATTTATTTTATTTTATTTTAATTTCTTTTATTACATTATCCATAAATCCTCTATCAAAAAAATGAATGATAACTAAAATATATTATATATATACTGAATTTTTATTATGTTAATATAATATCCATCATCAAAACCATTATCATATCTCTTTTATTCTAAAAAACAAAACACCATTAGTGATGTCTTGATTTACCACCATCAGAGATAATGCATTTTAAGTTTTAGCTGCTACCTTCATGGATGGAAATAAAACTATTATTATGGTTAATTAATATTTTATTACACATATTATTTGTTTTATATGTTTTTGGAACCAATATATAAACATGAAATTAACTAAAATGATATAAGTTCTTGATGGTCATAAAAACTGACAAAATAAATTAAATCATTTTCATTATTGTATTATATAATGAATCATACTCAAACCATATTAACAAATGATATATCATATCATTTAAAATTATATATATCTATTAATGACATATAATTTTAATTCTATAGAAATATTCCCATTTTAGATGAACTTCCATACTTGTATACAAGCAAACTTATCATGAAAAAAAATTGATCATTCCCGAAAGGATGAAATTAAATATCATAACTCATCAAAAAGTCCATACATGGTCATAATAAAATTATAATAAATACAATACATGTATAAAATGTTATTAATTAAGAAATAAATGAATCTAATTTTAATATTTTGAATAACAAAAAAAGTGAACAATGCTTTTTAACATTATGTAAGAAAATTAATAACACAATTTTCATTCTTTGGGTTAAAATTCTATGTCATTGGTTATGCTTTTCCAAGAATATGTGGGAAATGAAGTTATATTTTTTTATAATGTATTAAATATTTTATTTATTGGATTTAAAATTTTCACCCACAATTATATCATTTATTTCTCCTCAGTCTAATGATACAATAATTGAAGGGATTTTCTTGTCTCACTTTTACTTCTCTGAGATATTGTCCATTTTCAACCATTATTTCTCAGGGATAGTGTTCATAACTAAATATAATATATCATATAATTAATCTCTTTATATTTATTTTATTCATTGAATCAAATTATGATCACTAATTTTATGGAGTATATGATTCGATTGATTAACAAGCGGTATGGGATTTCTTAACTCAATTTGCATTCAGTGGGTTAAACTTCTATGTCATTTATTATGTAATGCCAATAATATGTAAAATTTTAACAAAAATTATTTTATACTATATTTAAACTTTTATTTTGTATATTTAAATTTGTCACAAATAATTATTTTATTGATTTTCTCTCACTCCAATGATGCGATCATTGTAAGGGGTTTCTCATCTCACTTTTATTTTTATGAGATATGCCTTATTCTACACTTAATCATTGCATGTGGTGTAAATATTATATTATTTGATATGTCATATCAAGAATATATTTATCTTATTGGTATTACTTTCTTCATTTTATTACTATTATTTTTATGGAGCATACGATTTGATTAATTAAAAATAGGTAAGGGTATTTTTTATTATATGAATTTCTATGGGATGTTTTCCAAGATCTTAACTTATTTAATTTATGTACTACCCATTTTATTTATAATCATAAATAATTTAACTTTTAATTGAATATTCATATTTCATATTTCATATCAATAAATATTTTCAAGGACGTATACCATTTTAATATACTATATTTTCTTTTAATGTTTTTTACATGTGCTATTATTGAGAAATCTATAATTTATACTAAATAAAGATAATTGATAACAATATTAATCATGGATTACTTCTATTTATGATTAATTATTTGTACTTTCAATGAAGGGTATGAGACGGTATTTATTATCCCCGCGATTCATCGACATGTCTCATGAGAGAAACAATAGGTGATAAACACTTCATGATTTTTTCCATGATAAATGAGATGTGCTTCTACCCACAGACTTAAACCATCTTGTGAATGATCTTGATGGTGGTGGTTTATGTTCAAGAAACATGATTTCTAATAATTGATAATTTTATTCATTTAGTATTCAATTACTACTATATATGATATTTTCATTACAATAGAATACATTGTTTAATTTTTCCTTCTTTGTTACTTTGTTTAATGGAATGTATTTATCTGTTAATTACCTTGCATTATTTATTATGAATTATTTTTTAGGATTCACCAATACAGGTTCATTTTCTTGTTATATGTAACCATTACTAAGAATTATAGATCACCCTTTTACTTATTTTTATATCCCAGTTTATGATGATTAAATCACTGAATAAGTGTCATGGCTGTTGTTTATTTTACTTTTATATATTCTATTTTTAATTGCCACTATAATATGGTAACCATGTATATACCTAGTTATTCAAGAATACTAAACTGATTAATCATTTTGGAAGTTATCTCATATATATATTTCATTGAAATAAAAGTACCACTGACACTGGGATATTGGGGGAAGGGTTTCTACATATGTTCACTTCCCCACACCATTACACTTATCTTTTGATTTCATAGGGTCACATATTATTATCTCTTAAGTTTACCATTAACAATAATCCCAACACTCCCTTTATTATGTTTCTTTTCCCCATGATATGAATAAAGGTTTTATGTTGGGTATATCTATGAATATTACTAAATGGAAAGATCTTGGTGGTAAAAAGTTAAGATTATTCACCAAATTAGAAGATTATTTTCCAGGATTCTAAAGACACTAAAATATTACATTCCTTAGGTGTGCATTTTTTGTAACTTATTGAATATTAATCTAAAAAGGTGTAATATCTGTGTATGATATGTCAAAGTCAATATGGTTGGTTTGGTTTAGTTAACATTTTTTAACTAGGATTAGAAGACATTAGTGATATCCATAGGGATATTTCAACACATATGTCTATGGTTGTCTTAGAAGATAAGTAAAAGGGTTATTCCATGTATAGGTATATGTCCATTATTTTTTAATGGATATAATGTGTAGTTAATAAAAAATTAAATTACTCTCTAAATAGTATAATTAAATGTTTTTCTAACATAGAGGATCTTATGGGTGATAAATCTAAAAAGGGTGCATTGAGATGGATCAATTGCGAACTTGTGCACAAAATAATTCTTGTTGCACACCTAGCTTAATACTCCGGAGGTATATGATTGGGAAATTTGAAAACAATTTATGAACCATCATGAAGGAATTGAATTGATTTTGACTATGAATATTCATGGAAAAAAATATTTCCTATATTAAAATTAATAGTTCATGATTTATACCCCATTTAATTGATGTTTATGATTATTTGGTTTCCAATTATGATTAATGTTGATAAAAATATTCATTTTGGTATATGTAAATGAATGGAATAAAAATGAACAGGTATAACATTGAATTTGACAATCAATTTTTTGATGAGTAATAAAATGAAATATTGACTACAGTAAATGATATTATGATTTTGAATAATCAGTTATTATATAACATGATTAACATTGTTCATCTTTACAAACTATTAAAATCACCAAAGAAGAGAAGGATATAGTTTTCATAGAGTTAAGGTAGTGGATACCATAGAGGAAGGAATAATTGTATCCTTACATGTCAATAATGTTTAATTAGACACTCAATAGAATGTATTAGAGAGACAATAACATGTTCTAGTGTTAAATAAAATAAAAAAGCTAGTAATTATTGAGGAAAATTAAAACTTTAGTAAACATAATGGATGTGAATATTAGTCTCAATAATATTTCCTTGAAATTTTAATGTTTAAAATTTTAATATTTTATCATTACTAAAATAAATTAATGAAGGGGGAATACCATTAATAGAATCAATAAGGTGGTATGTGAAATAGTTATACTGCTGATGATGAGGATACTACAAATGACAAATCAGCGGATTAATATATTAAAGAATGAGGTAATAAAGAATAGTTATTGAATTATATATTAGGTGGAATAATTGAAGTGGTTATGTATTTTAATTTCCTAATTATGATATATGAATCACAATATATAAAAGGATTGTTATTAGAAGTATTGTATTTTAGATTTCCATGACTGTGTTTAATGGTAACGATGGACTAGAAAAGTGATAATTTTAATTAAGGGAATATAAATCACACTTTGTTTTGAATAATGATTTAATGATGTTAGGATAAATAGATATTGAATATGAATAAGCTAAATTGAATATGATTGATTACCTTGGAAATGATTAATTATTTTTGGACCATGTTGATTATTCTGTCATTGATAGACTTTTCATGATTTTTTAATTTAAGGAATTTCGCCAAAAATTTTAGTTTACATTGAGGGAAAAAATCATGTATGTTTAAAAAAAGGGTTTATATTGACTTATTTTAGTACCTTGTTTCTGGAGAATACATGATGAAGGTATTCACATGTTAGGTATGTTATTAAAATAACCAATTTATTATATTTGGGGGATAAATGTTAAATTAATTTTGATAAATTTAGTTAAATTAATTTTATTTTTTATATATTTTTATCTTTTTGAAGGGTCAAAAGGTTTACCATTTATGAAATGGTTTATTTTTAACATTGAATGTTTTTCCAAATAATAATTTATTATTTTTATATTAAATATTTTTGAATATTGGATAACTTATTATAATTTTTTCTAATGGTCACTAAATATAGATGGAATGAATAATCATTATATCTATGAATTTCATGACATGTTTGTTCGTGAGGCATGAAAAATTCAACATTATCTCTTTGATTAAGATATAAAGAAGAAATTGACTAAGTTAAAACCATAGGGTGATATTATTTTTGTGAAATGAATTCAAGCTTGCATATCTTCTGGTAAAAGATAATCGTATTTAAGAAAAGAATATTGGAATAAATATTTTTCATATCATATTAATTTTTAATGATATAAATGAAAATTTTCATTCTTATTTATTTTATAGTTTCTTGGTTTTTTAAATTCTTTGGATTATATAATTTGTTCTGATAAATGATAATTATAACTCTCTATAGTTATTTATTATTCTCTTCATTGTGTATATATTTACTTCCTACTAATTTTCACATATTTGAAAATATATTATGTATTATTCAAGATGAATTTCACACATATATTTATATTTTTTATAGGATATTTATTAGCATTTTTTATGATGTGGAATTATGTTAAGGGGGTTTAAAAAAATTAAACCTTTAATAAACAAGATAAATTAAAAGGGATAAATTAATATTAATGTGTTTAGAATATTACACCTTGAGATTGTATGAAATATATTTTTTCCAATTAAATATAATCTATTCAATACAAAACAAAATATTTATATCTCAAAAAAAATTATGGAAATTTGGGAAATCAACAATGTACTAAATAAAATGTTATACATACCTCATAAGAAATTATCAAATTATTTCAAAAAAAATGTGGTTAGCATTTATTACTTGAAATAACTACCATTGAATGGTGTATACATCTATTTTATGATTATCATTAATGAAATCCTGAAAGTGAAAATCAAATATTCCAAAGGTCTAAAATTATCTTTCAGGATAGTTTTCATTTCAATAAAACTGCATATCATAAACCAATTCTATTTTATAATCCACACGGAAGGATATACATTTAATACAACATAGATAGATCTCTTTAACATTATCGTAACAAATTCCAATTATATTAAGAAAATAAAATACTCTTATAACATTTCTTCATTAGAGTGAATGAAGAGCTCCTGTGTGCTTTCATATTCAACATCCTAAATTTATGCATTCCCTATATGAGTGGAAATGGGATCACATGATTGTGTTTCATTCACCCCATCAGCAACTGGCCCCCATGCATAATCGACCTCTTATACATACTCTTAAGATTGACCAAAGTAGCATTAAAACACTTTTGGGGGAGCTTACATTTTCTTGGAGACATTGTAATTAGGGGAAAAAGGAAAGCTTGAGTAGTACTTCCATCCCTCTAGCCTCCAAATATGTTGTATAAAACTAGATGAATCCATAAGTGTATTCATTCCTTTTTTTGAAGTGGATCGAAGATAATCATTAGTGATTTATACATCTTTGGGATCCAAGGAACATGACACAGATGCAGAATATAGATCTATTGCTTTTCTATCCAACCCAAACTATCATGAATGAAATTATTTATTCCCATTCACCTATTCTATCTCTTTATAATGTAATGGTTACTCCTCTTCTTTTTACACAAAATATTTGTTTTAAGAGACAAAACTAACAGTGGACACTTTAACATTGACAAAAATATATTAAGGGGCTTGATGTACTCCCCCAAAAACTATTTGAATTTAAGATAACTACTGGGAATGATCTTCTCACATTCCTCATCACATATATCTATCCCACACATACCCCATTCCCACCTTTTCCAGGACCATTGTAACCATATTAGCCTCTCACTACATTAGAATATGAGGGGGATTTCCTCATAAAAAAACTCAGAGCCTTACACAAACCCTTGTTCATTCTTGATGCACCATGAATCTGACATGGAAATGAACTATAAACTAGATCATTCTTTAATTGAGAAAACATATCCTTTATTAGTGGGTCAAAATTCATAAAACTCGCCAATTTATTTGAGACTTTATGATACACCAAATTCCCAGTACCATTTATATCCACCTTCAGAGCATTAAAATCTACACCATAATTCAATATGTTTTGTTCATCCATACGTGATTCTTAAATTTGTTGATAATATCACATAGATGGAGGGACTCACAAGAATTGGGATACAATCAACACCAATATCGACTAATTTCATGACCAAGAAATCTATAAACAGAACAGAAATAAACCCACGATTCGTAACATACCTACTAATACCAATAGAGCTAACCTTAACTACAATTAAGATTAATTCCAATGGGTTCTTAGAGAAGTCCACTTCAATATAGATCCTTGAAGAGACTGGGTGAAATATAACTGAAGTGATGAGATAAGAGAAACTAAAATTCCAATCTATATTTCTTATCAGACAAAAAAATGGGTTATGAATGGGTAATGTAAGACTAGGAATGGAAATCCAAATCTCTATGATAGGATTTCCACACATTAGTGAAAATCAATCTACCACAAAAATAATACCAAAATGGATCCCTGAAAAATTCAATGGAGTATTTTTTAATGAAGAGATAAAATATTCTTCATTTAGGATGTTAATCAAAATGGGCCTAGAATCCAAAATACAAACAATCAAATGTTATTATAACCTCCAATAAAATAAAATAAAACTAATAAATTCATCCATGGAGGGTGGATGATTTTGATATGAAATATCCAAAATCATAGAATCTCATGTAAACTCTAGGGAAGAAACAGAAACTGAAACAACACCATTCTTCAGTGATTGTACATTAGGGAAAACATTGATCATGTGAAATGTGTGGAGTGTTGCAGGGTTAAAGAGAGGAAAAAAGGAGGGACAATGGGAGATGATAAGGGTGGATAGAAAATACTCCCCCTGGTTGGGAGTGGATTAGTAAGAGAGGCGATGGCTCGATCTTTTACTAAGACATCGTTAATGAATAGAGAATTGAGAGTGATATATTTCCCTATTAAAATACAATGACAATGAATATTAAAAAAATTAAACAATTTTCATTACATTCAACACTGATCATAGGTTTTGATACACAAAAAAGTGAGCATGAATTATTTTAAATGTAATAAAAGGTTAATATTTCGTTACATAAAACACTATGTTAATCTTTCATTTCATGTGATATTAGGTTATATTATAATAAAGATGATATTGATTTTGAACAAAACCACAATGTATCATTAATATTATTTCATGGTGACTGTTATAACCCAGCCATTAAACCTATCACTATGAATAATATTAAAAATTAACAAATATTAGGTATAATAATTTTATATAAAGGATACATATTTCTACAATATACAAAATTTTCAGTAAAGTCGTTATATATTTCAAAAATATAATTTTTTTAAAAAAATTGTTTTAATGAAGTTTCAATAACAATATAATTTTTATTGAAACATTTAGAAAATTAATTGGATAAAATAAACATAATATTAGAAAAAAATATTAAATTTTTCTTAGGGTGAATATTTGGGATTTTCCAAAAAAAAATCATTTTATAATGAGTATGGACAAATACAGATTTTTAATAGATAAATTACTTTTTCATTAATATATTTATAATGTTAAATTATATTTTAAATTGGTTTTAATGTTTGATTAGTTAAAAAATAAATCTATCAATTCATTTTTGGTAATTGGTATCAATTTAATATTGATATTGGATATAAAAATTTTATAATCTTTTGAATATTTTCACAATTAAAAACATGCTTTCTCAAAACGTCTACAGGATTATTTTTTAAAATAAATATTCCATCTATATAAATACAAATTTAGAAAATGGATTAAATATATGTAAAAAATATAATTTTTATTTCATAATAATTTCACATACATTCTTACCATAATAATTAGTGAAAATAGTTAAAATTAATTAAGACGGTTAAGGTTAAAATGGGTTTTTGTGTGTTACATGTGTTTGTATTAAAATTATTTTTAAACACACGTGTAATTTTTATTTAATGGATTTTATTTAATAATTATAATATTTGGGTACAATGTTTTTAAGAAATATCATTTTAATTAAAAAAATGAAGGATAATTTAATTAGGTAAATAAAAATATACAAGTTACACTGGTGAAAAAACCAAACGAGTAAAATGAAGTAGCCTTAAAGACTAATGAATAACATGATAATTTTTTTTAATATACATGGAGGAATAGTTTATAGAAATAAAAAAAATTAACCAGCATTATTATTCATTTTTTTTGGTAGATAATGTAAGGGAAACCTCAGAATAGTGAGTTCTTTTGGTTATTATAAAAATGACACTCATTCCTTAATTTAAAAGGGTTTTCAGTCTCCTAAATTCATGAAACATAAAGAAAAATCAACCATATTCAAGAAAAATAACTTCCTAACTTCCCTACAATAATCATATAATAATTATTTTTGGAATACAACTAATATATGAAGGGTTTATGTAAAAGATAATGAGAATACTAGAAGAAGAGTTAATGTTCTTCAATGAGAATCTCTATTTTATTTCATTATTCTCCTTCTAAAATTATTATTATACCATTATAATATAATAAAATAAATATCATCACTAAAATTAGATGTTTTTATATTAAATTAATTACATAAAAACACATACAATTCCATCAAATGGTTTAAAAAATCATTATTTGTGAGTATGTCAAACTACCACCTCATGAAACGATGCCACTTTTTTGTATGAACACCTCCAAAAGGTGTAAATAATTATACATTTATTGAATATATACTATAATTTAATTATTATATCCAGCATACCTTCATAATATCTCTTTTTTGGGAATACATAAACATAATTCATTTGTACGGCGGACTACCACCCCATGAAATGATGTGATTTGTTAATGATTTACATGGAATGTATTATGTATGGATATAATGAAAATATTTTTTATATAATAACAATTTTTATATAATTTTAATATATCATTTAATTTTCTCCATTACAATCTAAAAAGAATAAAAAAACAAAATTCATATTTATGTAAGGTCAACCATCTCCCAAAACGGTGTATTTCATTTTCAATCACTAAATTTTATATATTAATATAAATAAATATATACTAAAGTTTTTTGAAACTTATATCATGGTTATAATTATGTATATAATGGGAACATAAAAACAATAATGGTCTCAAAATATAAAAAATAAAATATTATATGAAAAATGAAGTTGTTATTACCCATAATGTAACAATAACATGGATGTGTTAATAAAAGTGTAACAATGTCATAAAAATAATATATATTTATATATATATTTACGCTATTTAAATATATGTATAATAAACATATATTTATTATATAAGATTTTTGAGTTTGTATGACAGAATTCGAGAGTTACACTAAGGGATATCGACCTATATTTCTTTATTCTATAAGACACATTCCAAATTCACTGACTATTTATTTTCAGTGGTGGATATTATGACCTAGAATTTATTTTGTGATGATTATAAATAAAATTATGGAGATTTAAATATCAGTTTAATGATCTCAATTTCATTGGGGTTTATAGTTCAAAATTTAACAAATCAACTATGGTTTTTTGTCTTAATTATCTTTATTTGGGATTTAAGTTATGTTATGGTACTATAATCATTATTGAGGTTCATTTAATACTAATTTGAAAATTTATGTTAGGAAAATCCTTTATTTCATGATATTTTTAGATTCATTTAATGTTATACATTTAAGGGGATTAGAATTCAATGTTACCAAAGAGGTTATAGCCATATAGTACAATCTCATCATTTATCGGGGTTATTTATGATTATTATTTAAATAATTAAATGTTTTGATATATATATAATGAAAATCATGATTTTAATTGTAATATAGATATTTTATGATAATACAGCCCACCTACATTTTCCTCTCATTCTATGCTCAATATCTCAAATGAATGTTTTTATGAAAAATCATCTTTTATGTTTAAAACTCGTTTCCTATAAAAAATACATTAAAAATGTTTTATATATTAAAATTGTATTTAAAACATAAAAAATAATTTCCTCAATAAATGTATTGATTGATTTTAGAAATGATTCCATTATTAGATGTGATGGTTATTTAAAAAAAATTATTTTCAAACTCATTTTTTGTTTTAAATAAATTATTTTCAATGTAAAGTTATCTTCCCCAAGAAATGATTTAAATGATATTTCAAAAATATTTTCTATATAATATGACCACATTTTATGTCACCTATTTTTTACTAGTTATATTAACAAAGTATAATATTTTTATTTTTTATCTGAATGAATCGTTATTACCAGAATTTATAAAACCCCTTTCTATTCCATGGGTTATACTATTTTAGAATTATTATGACACATAATTTTTTTTCACATGATATTATATGATTAAATGATGAAATTATTGTGAAAATTTTAAATTTTACAGAGGTTATGATATGTTTAAATGTTTCTGAATCATATTTTCTTTAATAGGTTATGGTTTAGTGAATGTTTTATGATCTTTTGGAACACAAATTTATGGTTTTTATTATGTAAAAATAATAACATTATTACCATGAAATGTTGTTAAATTATTACCCTGAACATTGGGTAAATTATAAATATTGATGGTTGAGTCCTACATATCCTCCCAATGCACTAGATAAAACTTTATATCTTATAAGTTAGATATGGTTATAATGGAGATTGAACCTAGTTTAGTATGGGAATTTTTCTTCTATGATGGTCTTGAAAGTAATCCTTGACTATTATGATGTTATTCATAAACATATATTTCATGTCTGTAATGTTATGAATGAATCTTATTACCTGTTATAAATTTTCTACATCAACTTAATTATATGTTCTAAATGTTATCAATGAACATGATTACATTTTCACGATCTTATGCATGGATATGTTTTTTATGCCCATAATTTTATACATAGTCTTGGTTATATGTCCATAAGTTAATAAGATGTACTACATTCATGTACTAAAATAATGATTGAAGCTATTTATAGTTACACATGATCACAGTGATTTTATCTAATGTGAATTCCAAAAGTCAATGACTTATTCCAATTTTATTCTCTCGAGGCTCATGTCCTTTGATTCCCTTAGGGGTCCTGTCTTATGAACAACCAATATTTATTTTATGACTCATTTTTATGATCCTTTAATGGTTTGGTATTAAATTTTTAAGTTTTTTATACCACATACCCTTATTATTATATTATCCTTTAATGTTATTATTGGTTTATATATCTTATTTTTTCTCTTAGTAGGCAATAATGCTCACCGTTTCTTATTTTTACTTTCATGAGGTTATAAAGAATAGTTTTATGTATGGTATGTATATGAAGAGTACTAAATGTGATGATAAATTAGGGAAAAATTGAATATCAATGAATATATTGAAAAATTGAATTTCATGTTTCCAAAGGAAATAAAATATTAAGGTCCTCATGCATATGTTTGTGTAATTTAATGAATATTCATAAAATAATATTTAATATCCATGTATGGGAATATTAAGTATTATAAATACTCTAAAGAACTGGAATAAAGGTTTATTATAAAGAAAAATGAACTATTATAATGTCAGAAAAATATCAAATAATAGTTATGGAGACAGTAAAATTGATTGACATCGTATACGATAAAATATGACATTCCTTTTTTTCCTTTAATAAAGATTTCAAAACAATCCGTAAAAAATAAGTAAAACATTTTCATTTGAAATATATTTTAATAATAGTAAAATAAGAATAAAATTTATATTCAAATTCATTTACTTATATATAAATAAATCCATAAAAAATGATAATAATTTTTACACGAGAGAGAAGTATATATATAATAAATCATTATAACATTAAAATGGGATTTTATGTTAAACGTGTCGATTACCTTGAGTCTGATTAGCACGTATGTTTAATTCTCCTTAAATAATAACATATTTTTATTATTCACTTTCTATATATCCTTATAAAATTTTATTATACTTAATTTTATTTATTACAATTTATATTCAACTACATAACCAATTTTGTTCTTATTAGATATTTTGACTGCACTCTGCTCATATATACCTAAAATTACTATAGTAAGTGGAAAATATTAATTATGAAATTATTCAATGATCTCGAAAATACTAATTAGAAAATAATTATAATCATATATATAAATTATACTTTTATAACAAACTATGAAGGATTGTTATGAAAAATGAGCTATGTTACAGTCATGAAGATGGTAGGATGTATCTATACATTAATGATGTTTTCATTTTATAAAAGACATTAGGTAAATAAGGTAAGAATAATTTTAACATTAAATAATGATGATTATATACTAAATATAATATTTCCTATTTAAAAAAACCTATATATAAAATCCATTCCTTGCAATGATAAAATAATCAAATCGCTTTTGTGATGGTGGTAATTTACATTTGTGAGAAATAAACGATACCATTTTTAAATGTATATAATGTTATGAAAATAGATTATATATTATAATTATATGTTTGTTATATATGTAATTAATATCATATATAAACACTAAATACATAATTAAAACCATTTGTTATAAGTGTTGATGGAAAATGAATTACATCAGGTCACGTGATAGTAGTCATTTATACACACGAATGATTTTTTGTTTCTCACTAGATGGAAGAGGACCTAAATATAGGTTTTAAAATTAATATAAAAATATATATGTATGTGGACAATATTTTTTTTATTTATTTATTTTTGGTTTATGATGATTTTATGAAGGTAAAGATGAAATCATACAAAAACATTCGGTTAGAATCTATACCTCTTCTTCAGAAAATCCATGTTTTATTTATTCTTTAAGACCTATATGGTCAGTATTCTTCCCAAAATAAGTCCAATAGAATGTGTATAATAATTTTAGAAGGAATTTGGTTAGGGACAATCTTCTAATGAGTAAAAATGGAGTTATAAATAGATAATAGTATATTCACTTTTTTATGTGAGGGGGGGGAAGTCTTCGAATTACTTAAATAATTTAATTTATATAAATTAATATTATTGGAAAATAGAAGAATTATTATAATTATAAGATATGATAATTATTATATTAAGTAATTTCATAAAACAAAAAATTTACATTTAGAGGATATTTTTTTACCCTTATCACTTTTTTTGATATCCCCAATTATCCTTTTTGACGATTTCCAAAATATCAATGTTTTTTTACAAATTCAGGGATATAAAATTTACTATTAAAGGTTAAGCGACCCGTAAATAGACCATGGATTAAATTTTAAACAATATATCATTCACATGATAAAATATAGTGTTTCTATTTATTTTAAATAATTTAATACAATATATTTTATTATAAAATATCATTAGTGTCATTTTTTAAAACTATTCATTTAATTTGAAGTTAAAGTAGTGAAGATAAAAATATAATTAAAATATAATATCATAAAATATATATAATATGTTATGTATATCTAAAATTATTTTGGGTCACTATTATTCACCCAAACAAAATTACATTTAGTGTTTTTAAATGATTTTCATGATTTTTCAATTGCTTGAACAAAAATTATGCGGACATTGGGTAGGAATTTACGGAAATTATTTAATCACTAAATATTATAAATAATCTATCATAAAAAAATAAATTTATATAAATCAAGGTAAATTTATTTGTTAATATAATATATATATTTACATGAATCAATTATTAGGAAAATTATTTAATATTTTATGTTGACATTTCTATCTTTATGCAATCACTGCAAAAGAATTTGGTAATCTACATTTCAAAAATTGCATGTATCCATAAAAAATAAAAATTACTTAATATTAATTAAATAAGATTATAAAATACTTATTAGATCTCAAATATTCTCTTTAGAAAAACAGTTTTGATTGTTCCAAAGATGTGCATGCACTACACTAGCTCTGAAATTGATTTTCATATTTATCATTAAATCTATTATAATTTAATCTTTTTGAATTAATTTTTATGATATATCTATTATATTATCATTATTTATTTTTAAAAATGTATATAAATATTTTTCATCATATTTACGTCTTGGTAATATCATAAAAGAAATTGTATTTCTTAATAATTATATTGTTATCAATTTAACAAGAAATTAAATTTTTTATAAAAATCTAAAAAATTAATCCTAGGAAATATTTGAATATACTAATTAAAAAATTTAATACATTTGATATAATTATATGAATATAATATTCCGAAAATAAATTATAATATAAATGTTCTAAAAGTACTGAAATATAGTTATATTGAAAAATGATTTTTAATCCCTAACATAATCTTATTTCAAAATCAAGTATAAATGTGATTCATATGTAATTAATTATATTATTTATAAATATATGATTTTATTATGAACTAATTTTCAAATTCAATGAATAATTTCACTTTTTAATTAAATGAAATGACTATTGAACAAAAAGTAACATTTTTCAATATTCACTGAAAAATCACTATTTTATGAAATATTCAAAAATGTCACCCAAATATTATTATGATTTGTTAATTTAAAAAATAGAATCATTTTAATCAAATATGTAATTAATTAGAATTATATAAATTAAATATTCCTTCTTATAGTTATTACATATTGTATAAATCAAATAAAATCACATAGAAACTATAATACAATCTTTATAAATTAAAAATGAATAAAATAATATGTATTTATAGAAGATAAGGAACATATACCGACTGAATAGTAACATGACCTATGGAATAGAAATATAAACCTTATGAGTAGTAAACCTGCCAAATGAATAATAACCACACCCATGAAAGTATAAATATAATTTAGGCATATTATAAGTCGAATTATGAAATAATAATATCATAGTATTAGAAAATGAATATTTTAAAATTTATTAATTATGTGTTGGTAGTTTTGTAATTCAATTAATATTTATATACAATTTTAGAAATAATAATATAATTTATAATAATATTTACATCCAAAAAATGTATTCATAAATTAATATTTATTGTCCTATGATTTTATGACACTTTTATGAGACCTTTGTAAATTTTTCATTTTGTAATAAAAGAAGTTATAAATTTAAAAAAATTAACTTTCAAGTAAATGATAAAAAAATTAATTTTCATAAAATTGAGTACATTTTTTTTAATTGTACACATTGAAAAATGGTTATAATGAATATTTTGGAATTTTAAAAAATACTTCAATTTTGGTAAATAGTAAAATACTGTAATTTACAGTATAAATACATTATATATTAAAGAAACTCTTCTGTGATTAATTTTTTCTATAAAAAACAATATAAACATGAAATTAATTATTTTAATATATTTTTTGATAATTCTCACACAATTCATAGTATTGATCCAAAATAATAATGATATGAATGAAATATTCAAAAAAACCCTTCTCTTTCACTATTAATACCACACATCACCACCCATTCTACTCACACCATAATATTTTTTATCCCTATCAATTCTCTGTTGAATCCATTTATCAATACCCTCTACTATGTGTAAGATCATTTTCCCCCAAAAAAATTCCAATACCAATACCCTTAAAGAGGTTATCATGGAGGAGAATTCAAGAGGTAAAATCACTTTCTTTTTTTTCCTTTTTCAATTTCCTTTAATTTTTTATTTATCCCTGAATATCCATATCTAAAGAGACATAATAAATCAACTATCATTTAAAATTTAAATTATATTATGTTAATAGAAGATACATCAACTAACTCCATTCCATCTCTCTCTATCATATTCAATAAATGAAAACACTACTCGTGATGGGTCAATTTACCAATATCATGGAAGAATCATTTTCATTTTCCATTTACACCTTCAAGAAGGATCATAAAACCCTTTTCATGGAATGAAATTTATAATATATGTTTGAATTCCTATTTAATGATCTGAAACCATTTTATACACATGATTTTAATTATTAACACCAAACTAGTTTGTGGTGATCGAAGAACCACCAAAATAATTTAATCGATTATCAGTACCATCTTATCAAATGATTCATCCTCACCCCAAAATTCCAAATGAATTATATAACAATTTAATATTATGAATTTTCATTAACAACATATATATTATATTATTTATATACATTCCCATTTTTTATGAATATCCATAGTTGTATACAAGTAAACAGATTTTAAGAAAACATAGGAAATTAATGCTCCCAAACAATACAATTGTATATTGTAACTCACCGAAAATACCATAAATGAAATTTATAAAATTAAATTAAATTAATTAATTTAAAGAAAGGTTATGGATTAATTAATTACTATATTTTATTTTTTTTAATGATGAAATTAAGGTTAAGTGAAGTACACATTCAGTTAGAAGGTAAATGTTTCTTCCCGAAACACAAATTTTTATTCAGGTTACCCTATATCTCTCTTTACTCAAATATAATTATTAATTATTTTTATAAAATTATTATAGATTATTTATATATGATCCTAAATCCTATATCCATATCATTTAATTTTCATGTTTTTCTCTGTATACATGTTTTATATGGTTCACTTCACAATTCTTCTTGAGTGGAAAACCTGATTTAAGGGAACTTCCAAGTTTCCTACCCATTTTCATGTACATTCGGCAATATATTATAAGACAATTTTTTATTCCAAAAACAAAAAATTTATCATGTGAAACTATATTTTTTAATTTCAGGTTTAATAAAATCAATAATGACAAATATAAATTATTTTCCCAAAAGAAATTTGTTTTCCAAAGAAAATGTTTATTTCTCTCAAAACTTTTGTGTTGATTTAATTAGAGTATTTATACATATTTAAAAAATAATTTTTAATTTTATTCTTGATATCTTATGATTATCATATATAATATTTTAATTAATAATATAATATTTGTTAGATTTTGTATGTTCTCTCTTCATAACATTCCTTATACTACTTGGAATCTATAGTAATTATGTTTACAAAATGGGTAAAATAGTTTACATTTCACATATATATGTTTTTTATGTTTAACTCCATTCATATAAAGAAATAATTAGACTTAGTATGCGATGGTTGAGGCATAAAATATCCTCTTAATCACTATTATAAAATCCACCAATACACATGGTTTTAAACCAGGGGTATAGCCCCTAAAACTATGGGTATAGGTTGTACCATGGTTTTCAAAATCATGGCCTATTGAGGGATTAGTATACATCTGAGTTATACCGACGATATAAAAAATTCTATACCCACAGTTATGAAGTGTGGCTATAGGTATATTGGAAAATTTATACTACGATATTTACACTATACCCATGATTCTCAAATTGTGTCAATAGGATTTTTCAAAAACCCCGTTGTCAGATTCAAACCCTGGAGGGCCAGTTTATTGTAAACACGCCTAACGACTACACCCCATATGATTATGGGTATATAAATATATATTTTCTTATATTTTTTTATAAACAACACTTATAGGTATAAATCAGTGGGTATAGTTTTTTCCATGATCTTTTTTGTTCCCATGGGAATTATTTTTCTCAAACTTACACGGGAAATATATAACTATGGTTCTCAAAAACCATTGGTATAAGTAAAACGTATACCCATGGATTTTTAGAATCATGGGTATTGGTTTTTAACTAGAACATATATCCATTGTTTATTTTAGAATTGTGTGTACATGCCTTAATGAAAAACATATGCCAAAGGATTATAAAACATTGTGAGTATAGGTTGGAATTTTCCACCTATACACAGACTTTTTGAAAATCATGGTTATAGGTTTAAAAAACCAATCTCTATATCCATGGTTTTTCTAAAATGATGGTTATTCATAACGAACCAAGGTTTTATCAAGGGAATTCCTTTCTTATAATTATTTTTTATTTTACAATCACATTAGGAATCATAATTAAATATATTTATACTAAATATTATGTAACCATTAATCATAATTTTTCCACTTCTATGTTTTGAATTTATAAAATATGACATACACGGTTGTGTTTAAGATGATTTTTTGAGTCTAATAAAACAAAAATAATTTTTGGGGAACAGTAAAATACACTTATGAACAGTAACCAACCATTATAAATAATAATATAACCCTTATGAATACTAAATCGTTGAAAATAATAGTAACCTTACCCTTGAATAATTAAATAAAATTATGGTATCTTATATGTGATAATTTTAAAATAATAAAAGTATTGATATTATTGTAAGTCATAAATAATTAAATATAATTAATTAATTAATTTAAAGGAAATTTTATTTTCCTAAAATGTGTTCATAATTTAAAAAATCTATGTTATCTAGATTATTGATAATTTTATAAGACCTTAAGTAATTTTTGAAAGCTTTATAAAATCTGTTTTTAAGTAAGTTATGGTTTTAATTAAATATTAAATTAATCATATTTTGAAATTTATTTCAAAAAATGTACTTCATTTTTGAATTTTTCAGGTTGAAAAATGGGTTGGATGAATATTTGGTATTTTTCTGAAATATGTGAATTTTTTATGAATAGTGAAATACCATAATTTACAGAATAAGCTAATTATAGAGTCATGTATGATTTTATTTTGATATAAGACCACTTCTTTCTAGATAACATTATAAAATTACTATTCTTTGTCATGGAAGACTCACTATTCCTTTTTTGTGAGGCAATTATAAACTAATGAATTTTATATTAAGAAAACCCTTATACCCTCCACTATAAACACCACCCTTCACAACCTCATTTCCTCACACCTCTCAAGATTCATTATTTGTCTAACCTCTTCCAAATAAACATCAAAATACCATCCCCCACATACAAGAGCTTCTGGTTTCATCAAAATACCCAGCCTAGGCCCCTTTTGGTGGATCTCAAGAGGTAGAATGAAGAGGTAATTTCTCTCCCTCTTCTCCTTTAATTTCAATTCAATTTATTGTTCTCTTCTAATTTTATCCCCAACTATCTTTTTCAAAATGGTTTTGGAACTATTGTATCATAGATATAATGTTACGTTATTATAATAATTGGATATAATACCATCCAACCCCCTTATATTTTTCCTTTTATTTTATAAAAGAAAACATTGTTTGTGAGGTGTTAATCTATCACATTCAAGAACATCATGTTTTTTTCCTCATTTCTACCTTCAGATTTGGTCAAGAAACCATTTTTACAGTTGAAACAGAATAATTTTTATGTATTATTTCATATTTGATGTTATGGAACTTATTATGTACATATTACTACATGATTAATCCAAACATGTTTGTTGTGGTCGAACAAACAGCCCAAATTAACTCAAACAATCATCATTTAATTCTTATCTAAAGATTCCTCTACATGGAATACAATGTAATTCATTATAAGATCATTTTAACTTCTGTAAAATCATTAATAACAGGTTATATATGTTCTAGATGTTTATCCATGTTCTACACGAACTTTAATTCATGAATACATGTGAAACTCTCAAGAAAATTATAAAAATGAACGGTTCTGAACAATGTTTTTAAACTTTATAACACATCAAAAATCCCATAAAAATAACATAGTGAAACCAAATTGACACCTATTCATGTATAAAATAATCTATAATTTATTATTAAAGAATATAATGTCATTATATAGGACAATAATGTGAAGGAAGCATTATTATATAAGGTAAGGGGAAATTCTTAAACCCGACATTCAACCATCAGGTTCTCCCTCTTTCACTCCATTCTGATATGGATACACCTTAAAAATCTTTTGTTTATAATTTTATTTCCTTTTCAGGGAAATAAATGTTTTCCACCAGTATTTATGTCAAACCAAATGTTTTCCAAAAGAACTATTCTTTTAAGAACACGCCTTTTACTTCTCATTCATGATTGACGGTTCTAGTAAAATGAATGTTATTCCCTCTTTCCTTTGGGAACCCAATGATAATGAATGTGTTCTTATGAGATGAAAACCATTCATTTTCATGGGTTATTATGTAATTTTTTTATTTTTTCAATTTTTCATGCATGATAAATGATAATGTTATCATGTGACAGGTGCACCCGAAATTATATAGAGTAATATGAATGTTTCAATGTAACGGGTGTACCTGTAATTATACAGTGCTCCAATGCATTAGGTAAAGTGATGAATATCATTAGTAAATGTGAAATGATGTGTGAACAAGATTCTAGACTTGTTTACAAGAATTTGTGGTAGTTAACCACTAAGACATGATGTTTCATTTTTTTAATGCATTTCCACATTTCAGGTATTTTTTTAATGATTCCCACACGGTCATGAATCTTTTCTTATGTTATGATTATGCTCACCCCATTAAATATTTTTCTTATATATCCCCTTACTATGCTTCTATCTCACCCCTTTTGGTATATAACCCTATATGGCTATATGTTCTAAGGAGAGTTCAAGTTCCAGTAAGAAGCTAGAGAAGAAGAAATTGAATAAATGTTTTTTCTTTATATTGTAATTGTTATGTACAGTCCTTGTTTACCCAAGACAGTAACCTTTTGGATCCTCTATGAGTAATAATATTATGTTTTTTATCATTAAAATGTTTTAATAGTAATGTAAGAAAATTCGGGTTCGCTATATTATAGGGGTGACCTATATCTATATATTAATCCAAAACAATGGGTATATGATAATTTTTTAGTAGTGGATGCATCGATAAGCCTAAAGAGACAAAAAAAATTATGTGTCCAAGGAATTAACGATATATTTTCAGATGTCTTGGATGAGTACTTGATGGTATTTTTATGACGTCTTTTATTAATAATTACCTCTATATGATATTAATAATTTATATTCAATGTGAATATTAGACTAGTAGAATTACCATGGTTAAGTTTCATTCTCATGTGATTAGTTTTATGGAATTATTTATTCAACTTTTATTCACTCCATATTGTTTTTATGTTTATGTTTCGATGGATTTTTTTTTAGTCATTAACTGTAGATTATTATTTATATTATATTTCGTTGTATTACGCACCCTTAATGATAATCATAGATCAGCCATTTCATATGTTTTATTTTTCCCTAGGATGCTAATATATGTATAATAAATGGATTAGTGGAATAATCTAGGAGATTTTGTGTGTTTCTAAAAGATTTTTATATTGAATTTCATTTAAAGATAGAATGTAATGTTCATGTATGTTGCATTGATTCCAAAACTAATTAATGAAAATTCATTCGTGATTTATGTCTTGTATCTTTTCAAATGTAATAAATTAAGGAAATATCTCTTAGCTACTAGGGTCATGGTCTTTACAATTTATATCAATGAATTTGTAGTAGAAACCTTGGGAAATTGTTTTAGAAAACACAAACTATATAACATAACATTAAGATATACTTTGAAGATAAGAATATATGAATATACAAAAATTATTGTAAGGTATAGATTATGTGGTTTTATCTAACAATACATCCATGTATGGATACAACATTTGGATGAGGTCTTGAAATAGATTTATCAAGAGGGAAAAACTCCGAAGAGGAGTCATGGGCCTTACTCAAGGTTTCTAGGTGGATGAAAACTGGCATTATTGCATAACCATATTGATAATCCCTGGGGGTATTATAAGTACAATTCACATTTTTTACAAATTCATTATGAAGGATTTAAATGTAAATATATTTCCAATGAAACCATATTTATTATTAGGATTTATGCTATGCATAAAATTTCGTTTTAGGTTCTGTTTTTTTCTAGAATGAGATTATGAATTATTATTCATAACATAATTCTATATATTCCATTATTTAGAAATAATGACTAGAGGAAGGAATGGAAACCATATAAACTTGTGTATCCTTTGTAGGTAATGTTCTCCAATGAATGTTAATGATGCAGGTACTAGATTTGTGACGAGTGCTAAGAAAGATATAACTATTCTGGGACAGATGGCCCCATTTCTGAAGAATACAGTTACCCATATGGAGCATTATGATTCACAATGTGGAGGAGAAATGGTAGAACACATTATGTGACAACGGCCTCCATCATTAAATAATACTATAAACCATTTTTTAGTGAACTAGTGGATAAGTTTCAGAGAAAAGATATTTATCCCATTAGGATGTACTGAAAGGGAGAAGGTTACCATGAGAGTTTATCACCTCTCATAATATTTGGATCAATGGTGTTGGTTGATTCAAATGAAAATGTAAGAATAAAAAATTTCAAATATGGAATAGAAGGATTTTATAAAATATTTCATAGAAATATATTTTCCACAAAAACAATAAGAAGATATAGAAATGAAATTATTGATAATGATGAAAAGTGGATGAAAACATGGGAAATTATGAATCCAATTATACATGGTTGTTATGGTATGCTGTAGAGTACATAGATTATAAAATTATCAATATTGGTTGATTATTTAATGTTTTAAATCCATAATCCAAAGGGAACTAGTCACCAAATATTTCTCATCATATGAATATGTTGTCTCAAGTACTATCAATAAATATAAACAATTATATAATCCTTATGACTAAAAGGTAAAATAAGAGAATAATAGGGTGTAAGAGGAAACAATTGGTAAAGGGATGAATAAAAAATGCAGTTTTTCACTATGTGATACTAACAGAAGGAAACAACCTAGTGACTGCTTAAAAAAATGAGTCTATTGCATGTGTGGGGGAAAATAAAACCAAGCCTATTATTACAAGGGATATAAATGGTAAATATTAAAATAACAGAGATGTGAGACATTATAAAAATGATTGTCCTATGTTTCATTGAATCGTCCCAAAAAAATTAATGGAGTGAGGCCAATAATATGTGATCACAACTACAGATGTTGAAATTTCTTGTGTTGTGGTGTCAAGTACAATAATAATTTCCTCAAACTTAATCAATGATTTATTTTATTCTCATTTATTAAATTCCTTTATATCTTTTCAGTTTTCCAAGAAAATGATACATTTCCCTTTTGATTTAATAATGTAGTTTCCAGTTGAAAATCCTTAGGGTTGTATCATTACAGCAATGATGTGTGGTTCAATCCCCTTTATGACACATTAACATTTTTAGAGGATAAAAATTCCATATTTCCTACTATTTTTTTTGAAATAAGAATTAGTTAGGATTACCTATCAAAACATTATATGAAAAAATATTTCAAGAAGTAGGAAATTGTGGTTGGTTTGAAAGATTCTCAATACTATCACATTAGAGTAGAAACATTATTATCTAAGTCATATCTAGAAATAACTCCAACATATCTACTAAACTAAATTCTTAGGGAGGAATAGAAAACATCATAAATGTATTATGGATGAAATATTATAATTGAAAATGTAACTATTTTTCAAGAATATATATTTGTATTTCCACAGTATTTACTAGGACATCCTCCAGAGTAGGAAGTTGAGCTCTATATTGATTTAATCCCTAATGAAAAGATAATATCAATGACTGCATATAGAATCAAAACTATGAAATTAGTGGACCTTAATAAAATTGTGGAATTTAGATTTAATGGATTTATCCTCCCTTCTCTTTCTACATGGAGAACTTTATTCTATTTTTCAAGAATAATGATGGATCGATGAGGATTTGAATTAATTATAGAGAAATAAATGATATTACAATAAATAAAAACTATCCTCTACCTCACATTTATGATTTTTTTGATAAAATTCATAGAGATAAAAACTTTTCAAAGATTGAACATTGATATTTATATCATTAGTTTCATGTGATGAAGGAATATATGAAAAAAAACAATTTTAATCAGGTATAGACATTATGAGTTTAATGTAATGCCATTTGGAAAGGATAATTCACCCTATATTATTATGGATATAATGAACATAATTTTCAAGGAATATCATAATGTTTTTTGTGGTATTTATTGATGATATATTATGATATTAAAAAATATAAAAGGGGCATGAAAACCAATTTCTCGTTGTTCCATATGCTCTTTAATGAAATGAGTTATTTGAGGAATTTAGTATGTGTGAATTATTGATTCAAATAGATTCTTTTTTTCCCATATTTTCTCTAAGGATATAATATTAGATTATCATGTGACGAAATAGGTAGTTTAGTAATGTCCTACAGTAATGAAAAAAATAAAGGGAAATAATTTGACTGGTTTAACATGATAATATTATCTTTATGTTCTGATATTTTCCTGATTATCTAACCCATTAAACAGGATTATTTTTAAAGGTGCTATGTTTATTATTATAAATTAATGTGAATAATGCTTTGAGGAATTGAATAATATATTAGGTAATTGATTTATCATGAATCTACCAACAAGAATTGGTGGATTTTTAATATATATGGATGCATCAATGAAAGGAATTGGTTGTGTCCTTATGAAAAATGACAGAGCTATTTACTATACCTTAAGGTAGTTGAATACTCATGAAAAACCCTATCCATTCATGATATTTGAGTTAGAAAATCTAATATTTTCTCTAAAAATATGGGGAAACAATCTCTATGGTCAAATGTATGAGATATATATAGATCATGACAGTTTGAAATATATAGTCTCATAAATTAACTCATTATATGGAAATGGTTATGTCTCAAGCTTCTCATGGATTATTATTTTTCAATAAAATACCAAAAATGGGAGGAAAATAATGTAATTGATGAATTGAGATAGAAGGATGATAGAGTTATGAACAAAATGAGGAATACCAACAATCCTGTGTACATGAATCTAGTAATTATGGATAAGGGAATTATCAATGGAGGTGAGACATTATTACATTTTCAATTATTTACCAAAAATATTTATTAGAAAGGATTAAAATTTATTAGTGTTAGGATGAGAAAGCTGAAAATAAAATTAATGTTGTCAATGATGGGAAGTTGGATAAATTCATTTATGAAGATGGAATAATGAAACTTGGGAGAGTTCACATGTTACCTATATACCCAAGTTAAAGAGGTCCTTATAGGATATTTTACAACTTTTTAATATCCCATTAAATCATAGTAGAACTATTATGTATATATAATTTATGGGACATTTATGGTGGGATAATATTAAGCTTGAAACTTCTAATTATGTAACAAGATGTATAGTTTTTTAATATGTGAAGAATGAATGATACCATCCTAGATGAGTCATGAAACCTGTTGATATTCATATATGATAATGGAATGAAAGTACTATGAATTTTTCATTGGGTTACCAAGGACTCTATGAATTAATGATGCAATATGGGTAATTGTTGATCAACATAACAAATTGTCACATTTTTTTCTATAAGTGATGATTTTCCACTAGATCACCACAAAAGTCTCTACATAAATGAATTTGTAAAACTACATGGAGAACATCATTCAATTGTGCCTGATAATGATCCATTATTTATATAAAAATACTGGAAAATTCTTCAGAAGGCTTTGGATGTTGTGCTTCATTGGAGTATTACTTCTCACCATCAACCTGACTGGAATTATGAAAGGACCATTCAAATATTAGAAGACATGTTGATATGATTATAACATTACATTCAATGTATTTGGGATCAGTATTTTGCATTGGAATATTTTTTCTATAATAATAGTTTCCATTCAATTATTCAAATGGCACCATATGAGGCATTGTTTGGAACATTTTTTCGTACACCATCTTATAGGGATGAAGTGGGTGAAAGGAAGTTTGTAGGGCCGTAGTGTGTGGATGAAAAATGGAAAAGGTAAAGGATATTAAAACACATCCCAAAGAAGAAAAAAGTATGAAAAAAACATATGCCAAAAAATAAAGAAAGGATTTTGAATTTCTGGTCGTAGATAACGTTTTCATGAACGAAAATAATTTTAAGGGTGTTATAAGATTTGGGAAGAATGGGAAACCATGACCTAGGTAAATTGAACATTTTGAAAACCTAGAGGGAGTTGGAGATATGAATTATCATTTTTTCATTCTACCTATCTCTTCTAATGTACATAATGTATTCAAAATTTCTTTAATATGTAAGTATATTCTAGATGCAAAACATGTCCTCACATATGAAGGAATATATTTGGAAACATATTAACCTTTCATTGAAAATACTATCTTGATTCTCTACATAAATGAATAAGTTTTGAGTAATCAGATGATTCAACCGATAAAGGTACTTTCAATAGTAATAAAATTCAGAAGGATATAAGGAATCTAGAAGAAGGTATGATTAATAACTACCCAAATATTTTTTTGAGGTTACATTCTAGAAATTATGAGGATAAAATTTTGGTTGGTGGGGAGAATGTAATGACCCAGAATTCTATCAATGAAATTTCCATTCTTATAGTAATATAATATAGTATAAATAACATTTAATTCATTATATAATACAAAAAAACAATAAAAATTAATAATGAATGATCTATGAGGTATTTCTAGAAGGTATGAAAACTATACCAATGAAATATTAACTTGAAATTAGAAATATTAATATCAACCTTATTAATAGTAAACTAGCCAAATTAATAGTAAACTCACCCATGAATGTATAAATAAAATTTAAGAATCTAATAAATAAAATTATTAAATACTTATATCATATTATAAGTAATTAATATTTTCAAAATTTTTAATTAAGTGTTGTAATTTTTGTAAGTGATAAATATTTAAATTGAATTTTATAATTAATAAAATTAGTTAAATGGCTTTTATTTTCATAAAATTTATTCCTAAAATAATCTTTTGGTGTCTAATTACTATAGGGTATTTTTTAAACCTTGGTTAACTTTTTCAGAGTGTTATAAAATCAATTATAAATTTAAAATATGTATTTTTCAAGTGAATGATGATTTAAAAATATTTAATTTATCATATTTAGAACATTATTTTCATAAAATCTAGAAACAATTAGAATTATATATATCAATAAATGGTTAGGGTGAGTTTTTGTAATTTTTCTAAAGTATATGAATTTTTAGTAAATAGTAAAAAATGACAGTTTATGATACAAAAAAATATAAGATAAATAAATTTTTCATTGAGTCACTGTAAATGTAAATATGATAATCTTAAACTTCTAATAATTATTTATAATATTTAGTGATAATTAGAAATATATTCATAATCTTGAGCCAAAATATTAAACAAATGATCAAAATATTAAAAAACACCCCTTTAATTCATTATAAATATCACCCCTCACCACCCATTCTCATCCCACCATAAAAGATTTAATCCTAGTAAAATATATAACCAATTATATTCATAATCCCCTCCACCAAATCTTCGGTCATTTGGAATCAAAAAAATAACAAAACCAATCTCATTAAATAGGTTCTCAAGGAAGAGCTTTCAAGAGGTAAAAATCCCATTTTTATTAATTTTCATTACAATTTCATTAATTTTCGTACTTACCTAACCACCCATGTACATTGAGACATGATAACTCCAGAATAATTTATATTTTTTAATTATATTATGTTAATTTATGATCCATTGTCAATATCCTTTATCTATTTTTTTCTATAAATGAAAACATCACCCATGATGTGTTAATTTACCGACATGATGGACGATGCATTTTATTTTTATTTAAATGAATTCAAGGTTGAAAAACAATACATTTGTATTGTTTAGAAAATTATAATATAATTATTACATCCTATTTAATGTTCTCAAACCATTATATACAAATTATATGAATTTATAAAACAAACCTCTTTTGTGATGATTAAAAAACTGCTAAAATAGTCTAAAAGATTATCGCTAACATCTTATATAATTATTCATCCTCACCCAAAAAACTACAAAATAATTATATAACAGTTTAATATTATTAATTTTTATTAATAACATGTAACATTTATTCTATTGATCTATTATCATTTTACATGAACTTCCATACTCGTGTAATGTATAAGGGTCTTGAAAACCAAGGAAATGAACACTCCTGAATGATAAAATTTAATGTTATAACTCATCAAAAAGACCATAAATGAACTTAATTAAATGATATTAAATAAAATAATTTTTAAAATATTCTTAATTAATTAAATAATGGGTCAATTTTATTATCCATGATATTAATTTCATGTGATGGATACTTTTTGACATAAGGTAAGGGTTTATTCATGAACCTCCATTTTTTCATTCAGGTTGCACTATCTCTTTATTTACAAAATGTAATTCTTTATTATCTTTATATAATTTATAAAAATTAGGTATATATGTTCGTAAATCATATATCTAGATCATTTTAAATTTCATTTATGGGAGTATACTTTTTTATACGATTTCCTTCTCAATTCTTCTCGATAACCATTCCATATTTAAGGGAACTTCCTAGCTTCATACCAATTTTAAAGTGTTATAAATTATTTGTTTTAATAGACCATTACTTTTATAAAATCACAATTTTTTTCATGATATTTTTTATTTCTTTGTTTATAAATAAATTATTACAAATATAAATTATTTTCCCATAAGAACTCTTCTTGTAATAAAAAGGGGTATTTCTCTCAATAATACCTCAATGATTTTATTAGAGTATTATCATATATTTTAGAAATATATATTTACTTTTATTATTGATATATTAGGATTTTAATTTAACATATTTTATTAAATTAATCGTTATCGGTTAAATAATTAATGTGCTATCTTGAAATAATACAACATACTACTTAGAATGGTTTGTTATTATGTTTACAAGTTATGGAAAGTTATTTACATTTGATATGTATATATTTTATATATTTAACCCCATTCATATGAGAAATGCATTGGTCATATTAAGTGATGGGATGGGACCTCTATAGACCCTCAATGCATTGTTAAGACTCATGAGAAAAAATGAAAATGGATTTTTACAAGGCCTTAACCATTTTCATTCATATGTCTTGGATGAGACCTCGAAGATATGTTTATGATTTCCAGAATTATGAATTTTCACATTATGATATTATTAATTTTTATTATCTGTTAATATTAGACTAGTAGAAAATATATGGTTAAGCTTCATTGTCATGTGATTAATTTTATGTAATTATTTGTTTATATTTTATTCCTTCCATACTATGCAGAAGTTTTGGTTTTGATGGCTTGTGCTTATTATCATTCACAATGAATTAATGTTTATATTAACATTCGATAATTACATATGATTATTGAGAATCTCATCTCACTCATTTATTATGTTTTATTTTCCCCATGATGAAAATATTTATTACATGAATGCATTACAGGAATAATCTAGGATTTTATCGGTATTTTGAATGGATTTTTATGGTTATAATTTAATGTTCATGTATATAATCTAGATCCAATTTTTTTTGAGATTCATGCCTTGTATCTATTCCAACGTAATAATGTAAGGCACCATATATGGGCTACATTGGTAATGGTATTTAAAAAATATAATTTCTATAAGAGATAGAAATTAATTGAAATAATTTATCTCTAAAAGTAAAAAAAATTGAAGAAAAACTATTTTTAAATATTAAAATGAAATTACTGAAAATTGAGTGATTAATTATGTAGAATTAATCAAAAAAATTGTATTTGGAATGACATTTAAATATACTTCATGATATAGATAATCATATAAGTAACTTCTAATATAAAATCAATATTATATTGGTTATATTTAAATAATATTATTTCATTATTCATTTAATCCTATTGTTTCATGTTTTTTATAGTTGAAAATAGAGTATTGTTTTAAAATAGTTGTATATTACATCTTCCCATATTAAATGACATCCTCTTAATTTCAAATTTGTATTGGTAATAAACATTTGGACATTTTAAAAAAATATTGAATACCCACATCATTAAAATAATTAATAAAACATCCTCTTTAAAATGGGTAAAGGGTAATTCAATGGTCATTAGGAATATCAAATGTCAAGACCCAGAACTTCCATGTATTTTTTTCATTAAATTGTAATTTTACGAGTCTGCAAAAATTAACGGCACGTGATTCCGAGGCCCGGAGTGACCGTAATGAATTTCTGAACTTTTTTTCGGGTACGTTCAGTAAATGTGCAAAGATGCCCTTTTAACTTTTGAACTGGTGTTCAGAATTGAAATCTGAGGGCACCGTTGAACTCGCAAGGTCGATATTTACTTAAAGAGGCTTTCACCTCAACGGTAGTTGGTCGAGGGTGGAAGATAATATTTGGGTTTTTTGTGGAAATAATAAAATAAAATAAACACCCATTTTATTTTATTTTGTTTTAACCACCCTCTTGTGGATATTATGGGGTGGGGACCACCTAAGCCCAAAACCTCCCATGTTTGATTTCATGGGTGGGGAACACCCAAACCTCCTAATGATGGACAAACCTCACAACTGCCTCATTAATGTGGAGGAGCCTCTTGAGCTTCCTCAACATTAATTATGCCAATACTCTCCTTTAATTAATTGATCCAACACATCAATAAATTAATTTAACTATTTCAATTCATGCCAAAAAACACAATAGAACTCATAATATATTATTTTGTGCTACGAATTCATTTTGGTGTAATTGGGGGGAGGAAGAACTTGGGAGGAAGCGCTGCAACGAAGAATGATCCACCAAAAAAGAATGCCAACTTTGACTTCTTCCACAGGACACCCTTCAAAGAGGAACGTCTTCAACTACGAAGAACCGATGCACGAGCCCAAAATTGGAAGTTTGTGGCGGATGAGATGAACATCGACAACTTCACCTTCTTCCTACCCGTTCCAACATCAACGAACAACCCAAGGTAGGGGTTTATATATAAGTGATTTTATATTCCCATGTTCTTATCTTATAAAACAACGAAAATGGATAAAATCTCTATTTTAGGTTGATCCAAGAATGTTTTTCTTTTTTAGGTTGGGAACAATCATTGCGGAAGGGGTTGACGTTCTTCCTTCTTGTTTATGTTGAGAGATTTTCAACTACCCTAACGCAGAGGGTACGGGCCAAACCAACATGGCCCGACCCCTCTGCAAAATCTTGTGATGATTTATGGAGTTTAACACGATGAAGGAGACAGTGCAATGACACCTCCCCCAAGGCCCCTGCCGCCTCGCGACCTCTACGCCCCGCGATTCTGCCGCTCGCGGCTCTGCCATCTGCCGATGTCTGCCGAGCCATCGCCGCCATCAGTCGAGCTGCCATCGACGGGCCGCTATCCCACAGCTAGACCATTTTCCTATGGCTAGACCACCGAACCGTGGCCAGTATGCATCCCTCATGGCCGGTCTGCCACCCTCACTGCCGGTCCGCCGCCCTCACGACTAGTATGCACCTGATGGCCAGTCCACCGCCCTCACGGCCAGTCTGTGCCCCCCGGCTAGTCTCCTGCCCCGCAGCCGATCCACGCCCTCATGGCCGGTCCACCACCCTTAGGTTCGGTAGGTGCCCTCGTGGACAGTCTGTCACCCTCGCGGCCAGTCTGCACACTTGTGACCGATCTGCACCCTCGCAGTACCCGCGATCAGTCCTCACCCTCGCGGTACCCCACAGCCGAGCCGCCCTCGTGGCACCCTCGTGAACCTCATGGGCTGGGCTAGACCCAATGGGCAGGGCCACACTGCAGGCCCGGCCATACCCAACAGGTTGGGCCTGGTCGGACCAGACCCGGGCCCACTACGACCCAGTTACTATTTTTGGCCATAACTTTGGCACCAAACGTCTGTTTGATGATCCGTCAGTGGAATTGGATATCATTGTTTGAGAAGGTACCATTAAGTGATACCCCACTGTGTTATTCATTAAGATTTGGAATGGTCGGGTTGGATCAAGCATGAATCCAACCTGACCCTCTGGACTAAAAGGGTAATAACTGACAGAACAGGCGTCTGATTGACGCGTCATCTGTTACGTTGAGACCCCTATGATGTGAAATACCATTGAGATACTTCTTCGTGAGTCATTGTAGAAGTTTTAGTATTGACCTGTTGCATGGGAAGCAGTTTCCCCTAGCGCAATACGTACAGAACCTTGTGACTTGCTGAGACTTGATGACTGCTAACCATTTAGATTTGATAGGAGGAGTACCTCAGCATACTACGAGGGAAAGCGCCTCTGTGTGACGATGCAGACCCACTGTGGGGAGCGCATCAGTGTGACATAGCAGACCCAAGGTACTCAACAGGAGGAGTACCTCAGCAGACCAAGGTTAGTCGGAAGCGCCTCTATGTGACGCGGCAGACCCACCATACTCGATAGAGGTGGAATTCTCCAGCAGTCGAGGTGTTCGATTGTGTGACTGGGAATGTTACATGATACTACCCCTAGATTATATACTAGTATGAGTTGAGTTATTACCTCTATGTTTTTCCTCATGATAGAGATGGATTACTTGATAACTTAGGTATATGTATGGGCATATACCTAAGTAGGGTTATCTATTGATTTCAAACATTGTGGTTTATCCTTGGTGGATTGAGTGAGACCTTAAGGGTCTTAGGGACCCTACTGATTATTTTCATACTCACCCCTTCACGGGCTATGCACGCACCTTGTTGTGTTGGATATTGATGATAGACAGCGGTGACTAAGGCCGAGAGTACCAGGACTAGATGGTACCTAGAGGTGGACCTTACGATGAGTCGTTACATGGAGGAGACGGATGGATGAGGAGTGATGAGGAGGCGATCTATACCTACCCTTCAGGTATGAACCTTGGTGGATGACCCAATTGTGGTTTTACTTTTTCTTCAGTTGTACTTGTACTTTCAGTTTCTTATACTTTACTATTGGACTTGTATTTTGGTCCACTTTTTATTTCAGCACTATTGGGTTATACTGTTTTACTTGGTGTTTTGTATCCATAGGTGTGCTTGATTGTGTGTTTGTTTATAGATTATAAGGGCAATTCATTCCTATTTTTAGGTAATTACACCTTTCGTGCTAGTCGCCACCCCTGGGCTATGGAAAGCGGGGGATGAGTTGTGAAAAATTGGTATCAGAGGAGTTTATTCTGCCACAGAACTATGACTCTGATCTTTTCTATGAAGAAATAGTGTTAACGGTAATGAGTGAAATATTTAGTTCAAGGAGTCTAGTTTTGTTATGGCGGACAACGTATCCATACACCTAGACCCTAACTTCTGATTTTTGACTCAGCGCATGAAGACACAGATTGTGTGTGTGTTTTCAAAAGTTTTATTTCTTATATTTTGAGTCAACTCACCATGTATAACTTTCAGCTCAACAGGTATAACTTTTTAACCATGGTTCACCTATTTCATTTTAGGATGCCTCAACGGAGGCATCCAGCTAGAGTCCAAGAGTTGTACGCACTAATAGCCCAATGAGCGATGAGGCCTTGGTGCATGGCCCTTTTCTAGTAGAGGCACTAGTGGAGGCACCAGTGGTACCGCTCCCCGTTGGTCCACTGATTCCCCCATCCCCTGCAGCAGATGGTGCACACCGCTTGAGTGCTCTGTACAAGTTATGATGCTATAGGCCACCTAGGTTCTGGTCAGAGACAGACCCATAGGTGGCTGAGGATTGGCTGGAGGCTATGGTGAGAGTCTTGTGACTCATAGGGACACCAGCCGATCTCATGGTGATCCTTTCCACCAGCCTTATACAGGAATCATCAGGCATATGGTGGAGCTTGATTCTCTTGGTTCACAAAGAGGTGACGCTTCTCTAGGAATACTTTGAGAGCCTGTTTCTTGCAGAGTTTGTTCCAGTGACTCTTCATGTAGTGCTCATACAGTAGCTTCTTCATCGAAAGTAGGGCAGCATAAATATGGCTCAGTACTCAGTGTGGTTCAGTGACCTCTCAATCTACTCCATATATATGGTGCGGGGGCCATTCGTCAGGGCCCGGACCTTCGAGCAGGGACTCAGGTGGGATATCCGGGCTTCAGTGATCTCACTCAGCATCCCAAAGTAGGAGGGGAGTGTTTGAGGGAGCCCTCTTGGTGGAGAGTTTTCTTGATGAGCAGTCACCAGCAACAAGACCCACAACTAGTCATGACATAGCAGAGTATTCTGTAGTTTCCAGCAGACAGATGTTGTAGAGGTCCAAAAGACCAGACCTATAGGTGGATGACCGCATGACTCAGGATCGGTTGTGCGGGGTACCTGAGGAGGATCCATTTATACCAGGAGTTGGTTGTGTTATGCATGTGGCGGGCAGGGTCACATGGCTCGTGACTGTCCGACCTTCCATACAAATGATCGACATACGGTCGAGGGACCGTCCAGTCAGAGGCATAGGTTCTAACTAGGAGGTCCACATGGAGAAGGAGGATGTGGCAGAGGAGCTGTTCATGTAGCTGGTAGTGGGAGACGATTCATGGTGTTACCGTCACCACCACCAGGAAGTCCACCCCCGACTACAAGTAGCAGGTTGATAGGGGAGAGCTCAACTCCAGGCAGTTGAGGAATACGCTCATGGCGCTCTAGAGAAGATATGAGGTATGATCTATGTCTACTCCACCTTATCTTCATTACTTATAGACACATGTTCAATTCATTCATTCATTTCCACTACCCTCGTTCAAAGCTCGGAGATTCTGATTGAGCCGTTAGCTCAATCCTTACAGCTAGAGACTCCCATGGGAGTGGTTTCAATGATTACACACTGGTTCCAATAGTGCGAGCTTACTCTAATTGGTGAGAGCTTCGGCTAGGATCTCCTAGTAGTAGCGTCTAGGACTTAAAACATCATCATGGGTATGGATTGGTTATCTACGGTCCATGCTCATATTGACTGTATTAGGTGCAATGAGTTGTGTGTCCGCACAGATGGGACCAAGTTTACTTTCACGGGTAATAAGGGAGCCTTTACAGTCCATGATGGAATTACCCGGAAGAGAGTGAAGCTGATTACACATCTTTTGGCTAGCTATACCCTTGGAGTTGTTTATGTGTAGTGTATGATCTATCCTATATTGGTGGACTAGTACACGGATGTCTTCCCTGATGACGTTCTGGGTCTACCTCCTTGTATAGAGGTAGAATTTTACATTGACTATTACCCCAAGATGACACCAATATATAAACCAGCATATCAAATGGCTCCTACAGAGCTTCGTGAGCTGTGGGTATAGCTAGAGGACTTGTAGGGGGAGAGATTTATCTAGCCCAGTGTTTCTCCATGGGCAGCCCTGATTTTGTTCGCCAAGAAGGCGGATGGGAGATTGAGGCTTTGTGTTGACTATTAGTGCCTCAAACAGGTGACTGTGAAGAACAAGTACCCACTCCCGAGGATTAATGACATCATTGACCAGCTGAAGGGGGCACGGTGGTTCTCAAAGATAGACCTCGGATCAGGCTATCAGTAGCTTAGAATATGAGATGTGGATATGCAGAATACGGCCTTCAAGTATCGGTAGGACCATTACGAGTTATTTTTTATGCTATTTGGTGTCACCAACACTCCATTAGTGTTAATGGGACTCATGAACATGATCTTTCATCCATTCCTTGATCGCTTTGTAGTGGTCTTTATCGACAACATTATGATCTACTCAACTTCCAAGGAGGAGAATGCCTATCACTTTCATGTAGTACTAGACACAATCTGAGAGAACCAACATTATTGTAAGATCTGGAAGTGCCGGTTTTGGATTAGAGTGGTTCACTTTCTAGGACATGTCATATAAGAGGATGGATTTGTTGTAGATCCAGTGAAGATTGAGGAGGTACTTTCATGGAAGCCACCCAGGTGTGTGATGGAGGTACAAAGCTTCCAGAGATTGGATGGATACTACCAGAGGTTTGTGAAAGACTTCAATAGAATTACAGCACCACTATCATCCTTGAAAAAGATGGGGAAACCCATTGTGTGGTCAGAGAGATGCCAGTAGAGTTTTCCAGAGCTGTGGCAGAGGATGAATAGTGACCCCATCATGAGGCTTCCAAATGAGGGAGTAGGGTAAATAGTCTACTGCGACGTAACAGGGACTGGACATGGATGTGTTCTGATGCAGGAGAGAGTAGTGATCTCATATGGTTCCCGACATCTGAGACATCATGAGTAGAATTATGCTAACCATGACCTGGATTTAGAAGTAGTGGTATTCTCCTTGAAGATGTGGCGACATTATATGATGGGAGAGCGTTTTACAATGTACTCTGATCACAAGAGTCTCAGGTATATAATCTCTCAAAAAGACCTAAAACTGAGACAATGATGATGGATTGAGTTCCTCCAGGACTATGACTTCATGATAGTCTATACTCTTAGGAAGAGGAAAGTTGTAGCAGATGCACCCAGCAGGAGGTCTAGTATACATCTATTAGGTGAGATGATGGAGGAGCTAGCCTATTTGTATATAACCTTCATGGAATGTAATGGAGAACCATTTATTCAGTCTCTTAAAGTCACTCCTAGTCATCATTAGTGAGTCACGGAGTCACAACATGGGGACGATGACTGTGAGACTCAACGTGCTCAGATATCCACAGAGAAGGAATATGATGGATTTTGTGAAGGTGGGGAGCACATCATCCTTTTTGGAGGACGTACCATGGTAACAGTTTCAATTTAGAAGGAAGTTTTGAGGGTGTTCCACACATCCCCTCTAGTGGTACATCTAGGAGTGGTGAAGATCTACCAAGATCTCCGATGATAACACTGGTGGCCGGGAATGAAGAAAGCAGTTGCAAAGTTTGTCTCTTGGTGCATCACTTGTCAGCAAGAGAAGGGGAAGAAACAGGTACCATCAGGATTGGTTCACCCTTTAGAAGGCCCAGAGTGGAAGTGGGATGGGATATCCATGGACATCGTGACAGGAAATCCATGTACATCCATGGGACATGACTTGATTTGGGTGATCATCAACTGACTCACAAAGTTGGCCCACTTCCTACCGATCAGAGAGTAGAGTTTAGTAGAGATCTTGGTACGCCTCTATGTTTAATAGATTGTGCATCTACATGGAGTAACATTGACGATTGTCTCTGATCATGACACAAGTTTTAATTCCAGACTATGGAAGGGGTTGCAGGAGGCTTTTAGGACACAGCTTCGTTTTAGCATCGCCTTCCATCCTCAGACGGATGGCCAGACTGAGCGGACCATTCAGACCCTCAATGACATATTGTGCGCTTGTGTCCTCGACTTCGGTCATATCTGATAGGATCACTTACATTTGGTGGAGTTTTCATACAACAAAAACTATCACTCCACCATAGGGATGGCACCTTTGGATGCATGGTACGGGCGACCTTGAAAATCACCTTTAGGATGGACGGACCCAGGGGAGTCATCACTCATGGGACCAAAGATGGTTTGGGCCACCACAGAGAAGGTTCATATCATCCAAGAGAAGATGAAGACTGCATAGAGAAGGCAGAAGTCGTATGCCGATATAAGATGGATACATCTGAAGTTTGAGGATGGCGACCACATCTTTTTACAGGTCTCACCCTGATGAGGTCTACAAAGAATTGGCTGAGGTGGCAAGTAATCTTCAAGATTCATCGGACTTTTTTAGGTCCTCAGCAGAGTTGGTGAGGTGGCATACTGCTTAACCCTTCAACCTCTATTGCACAGGGTGCACGACGTCTTCCACGTATCCTAGCTGAGGAGATACATTCATGAACCATATCACATCATCGACCATGGTGTGCTAGACAGTGATGATAGGGTGACTTTTATAGAGGTTCCAGTAGATATTGAGGATCGACAACAGAGGGTCCTTCGTAGATGGTTGATACCTCAAGTGCGTGTTCGCTGGCAGCACAGAAATCTCCCAAAGAGCACATGGGGGCGGGAGGGTAATATGAGTGTTTAGTACCCCCACTTGTTCCCTTAGTTTGAGTTGTGGCTTACAGGGATGTAAAGCCTGAGGTGGGGAGAATTTAAAGACCCCAAATTTACATGTAATTTTTTTTAATTAAATTAGAATTTTAGGATTTCTTGAAAATTGACGGCACGTGATTCCGAAGCCCGGGGTTCCCTGAATGAATTTATAAACATTTTTTCGGGTATGTTCAGTAAACGTACAATCGGTTTTCCTAACTTTTGAACAGATGCTCAGAATTTAAATATGAGGGCACCGTTGAACTCGCAGCGCCGGTATTCACTTAAGTAGACTTTCACCTCGACGATAGTTGGTCGAGGGTGAAAGATTATTTTTCAGTTTTTTTTGGAAATAATAAAATAAAATAAATACACATTTCATTTTATTTTGTTGTAACCACCCTCATGTGGATATTATAGGGTGGGGAACACCTGATCCCAAAACCTCCCATGTTTGATTTAAGAGGTGGGGACCACACAAACCTCTTAATGGGAGAAAAACCTCCCAAATGGATCTTTAATGTGGAGAAGCCTCTTGAGCTTCCTCCACATTAATTTTTCCAACCGTCCCCTTTAATTAATTGAGCCAACACATAAATTAAGTAATTAAACTATTTTAATTTATGCCAACAAACCTAACAGCACTCACAATCTATTATTTTGGGCAACAAATTCCTTTTCGTGGAATTGGGGGGAGGAGGAACATGGGAGAAAACTCTACAAGGAAGAACGCTCCACCAACAAAGAATGCAGACTTCGACTTCTTCCTCGGGACACCATTCAAGGAGGAACATATTAAACTATGACAAACTGACGCACAAGCCTATAATTGGAGGTGTGTGGCAGATGAGATTAACGTCGACAACTTCACCTTCTTCTTTCTCACGCCTACATTAACGAACAAACCATGGTAGGGGTTTATTTATAATTGATTTTATATTCCCATGTTCTTCTCTTCTAAAACAAAGAATGCGGATCAACTCTCTATTTTATCTTGATCCATGAATTTCTTTATTTTGCAGGTTAGGAACAATCATTATGGGAGGGTATGACGTTCTCTATTCTTGTTTATGTTGAGCCTTTTTCTACCACCCTAACGCAGAGGGTACAGGATAAAAAAGCATGGCCCGACCCCTCCGCAAAAGCTTGTGTTGATTTGTGGAGTTGAACGTGACATATGTGACATCGCAACGACACTATCCCGCGGCCCCTGCCGCCTCATGACCTCGGCACCCCGTGACTCCGCCACTCACAACTCCGCTTCCCGCCGCTGCCGCTGTCCGCTGCGCCGCCGCCTCCGCCCACCGAGCCACCTCCACCGCCCGCTGAGCCGTTGCTGCCAGACCGCCTTCCTGCGACCGGACCAACGCCCCACAACCTGACCCTCATCCTGCGGTCGTTCATCCTACCACATGGCCGGTCCTCCGCCCTCGATGATGGTCTGCACCACATGGTTGGTCCGCACCCCGGGGCCGGTCTGCGGCCTTGCATCCAGTCTGCGCCCTCGCGGCCAGTACGAACCCTCGCAGTACCTACGGCTGGTATGCGCCCTCACATGACCCCTCAGCCAAGCTACCCTCGCGACACCCTCACGACCCTCGCGGGTCGGGCTGGACGCAATGGTCCAGGCCACAATGTGGTCCGAGTCGGGTCGGTCGAACAGGGTCAGGTCGGTCCGACCGGACTGGACTAGACCCGGGCCCACTATGACCCAGTAACTTTCTTTTGGCCGTAACTTTGGCACTGGAAGTCCATGTGATGATCCTTCAGTGGTGCTGGAAATCATGTAGTGAGATGGTCCCTTTGAGTGATACCCCACTGTGTTTTATTTTATGATGGGGAACAGTTGGGTTGGATTGAGCCCAAATCCAACCGGGGCCCTAGAACTAAAATCCTAATAACTCACAAACCAGTCATCCGAATGACATTCCTTTTATTATGTTGAGACCCATATGACATGATAGACCTTTTAGATAGTTCTTTGTGGAACTTAGTGGTAGTTGGAGTATTAAGCCATGTCTTGGGAAGGGGTTTCCCCAAGCGCGATATGTAAGGAACCCAACAACTGGCTAAGACTTGACGATTGCTGATCTTTTCGACTTAGAGTGACTCAAATGGCCTAGTGGGGAAAGCCTTATTAACACGGAATACCCACGGTGTGGAGCACCTTGGTGACGCGGCATGCCCACGATACTCAATAGGAGGAGTACATTAGTATGCTACAAGGGGGAGTGCCTTTGTGTGACGCGGCAGACCCACGGTGGGGAGCACCTCTGTGTGACGTAGAAGAATCATGGTACTTGACAAGAATAGTATGATAGCAGCCCATGGTTAGTGGGAAGCACCTCTATTTGACGCGCCAGGCCCACCATAATCGATAGAGGAAGAGTTTTCCAGTTGTCGAGGTGTTTCATATTGTGACTGGGAATGTTACTTAATACTACCCCTACAATAAATCAGAGTATGATCTGAGTCAGTACCTCTGTTTATTTTCATTATGATTGACATGGATTAATTGATAACTTTGGTATATGTATGGGCTTATACCTATATAGGGCTATCTGTTGATTACATACTTTGTGGTTTATCCTTGGTGGTTTTTGTGAGACCTTGTGGGTCTCAAGGTCCCTACTGAGTATTGTTATACTCACCCATGCACAGGCTATGCCCGAACACTATTGAGTTGGATGCATACAACAGACAATGTTGAATGATGTCAAGAGTACTGGGACTTGATAGTACCCAGAGGTGGAAGAAACGACGATTCAGTACATGGAGGAGACGGACATACGAGGAGTGCTGAGGAGGCGAACTGTACCTACCCTTCAGGTAGGAACCTAGGAGGATGACCCAGTTTTTTTTTCCATTTTCTTCATTTGTACATGTACTTTCAGTTTCTTGTACTTTCCTGTTGGGATTTTATCCCGACCCCCTTTTTCTTTCATCACTCTTTTGTTATACCGTTTTACTTGGAGTTTCATATCCAGCTGTGTGCTTGATTGTATGTGTGCTTATAGATTATAAAAGGAATGCCTTCCCAGTTTTAGGGAATTATGCCTTTGGTGCTAGTCATCAGCCCCTGGCCTATGGAAGGTGGGCTTGGGGTATTCACGGCATAGGCCCTGGGGGACGGGTCGTGAAAACACATCACTCAGATTCCAAATTGGAGAAAATTATTGTGAAGGGAAAATATAGTCAAATAAGGAAATATTAATGTACAAATTATGATTAATAATGATAGGGAAAATTAATAAAGAGAAAGTGAATGATTGTAACATCCCAGGTAAATAAATAATATTGCATTCTAATGTTTATCAATATTTGTGAATAAAATGTTAATATTACTCTAAAGGGAACGCTATGCTCGATGGCGTACCCAATACGTGACATCGAGTTCTTTTGAAATCTTATGTTGCACTCTAATAATAAAATAATATTATTTTAAATGGCAGTTAACACCTAGCGATTGTAATGGCGGGAAAAAATGGAAGAAACTACAAAATTATTATATATGTTTGTCAAATATTTTTACTTTTATCGAATAAATGTTAGAGGCGTAAAATGCAAATGGATCCAATTTTAAACATAAATCTTCTAATATTCTTTAAAAGGTCGATTAACCGCCTTTTGATGGAGAACCCATTTTAAATATACTTTTGAAAATTTTATATTTTTTATTTGACAAAATAAAATCTTTCATTTGAATCTGGACATCAAAATTTACTTTGTGTAAATTTTTGTTATTTTTCCGATAAAGATCGTTTTTAAGTGAAAATGTTGCATTTTAATTCAAAACCTCCTTTTAATATGATTTATTTATATGGATAGATTATATTTTTAATTGAGATTAAAGTGTATTTAGAATATATTTTTACCATTTAATCTAATGGTTGTCATTGGAATTAATTTCACTTTGAAATTGGACTTAAACTAGTGTTAATCTTTTAATAGATATTGTTTCTTAAAAACACGCTATTTGTTTTGACAGCGGGAATTAGTTATTAAATTAATTAATGCAACTTATATGTTTTGAATTTTGTAAAATAGACATCATTTTTGAATTCGTAGTATCAAATATAGCTTAGGGTGAATTTTTGGTATTTTTCTGAAAAGCTTCAATTTTTGATGAATAGTGAAACCACTAAGTGGTGGTTAAAGAAACTGATTTTTCGTTTAAATGAAACTCTTCCACTTCTGTGATTTGATTTTCAAAAAATTTACATACATGGTTGTCATTAGGAAGTAAACTGTGGTTCAATGAGATTAAAATAATTTTTGGTGAATAGTAACTTTTAAGTTTTATTAATCACGATTAAAGGTAATTAGTGTGATTTAAGGTAAAAATTATATTATAATAAAATGAAAATATTTTTACACTTGTCCTAACCCTATTTGATGAGTCATGGACGACCAAGACAACCCATGGGTCTATTTTTGGGACCCCATGGATCCACTTGGGTAAGATAATGACATTAATGCCTTTTATTTAAAGTAAAAGTAAAAATGACACAAACATGTATTGTTTTACTAAAACAATTTTTACATGGGGTTATACAAGTCAGATTTTTGACTATAAATAGTCATTGGAAAGATAAAAATATTTCTTACATCATAGTACTTTTTTTAAAAAAAATTAGATATTAAATAAATTAAATTGTTTAGGACATAATGATGATGCAGTGATAACCTCATTATTTAACGATTTAAATAAAATGAAAAGATAATGTAAAATATAAGACCTAAACATGTCAAAAACCTATTTTATGGGTGAATTTATAACCCTTATCACCTTATACTAGAAATTTATCAATTTGGGACCTTTAAAATTCGAAACACAATTGAAAATAATGTAACTTTTTTTGAATTTCCAAGAGTGCCCCTCCTCTCCTCTTATAAAAGGCCCCCACCTCTACCTCCTTACCCACACCTCTAGAGCCTTTGAAACAGACAAACCCTGCCCATTTCATCCCTCCACATCCCTATATTCATCATTGAAGCCTCACATTTGGGAAGAATCCTTTCCAAGTAAGCCTTTGAGCTCAAATAAAAAAGAGTTACCCGATTTAAAGGTAATGTCTTCCCTTGTGTTCTTTTAATTTATTTTGCTTCTCTAACCCTCTAAACTCTTTTTATTCCTTTATTTTGTAACAACAACAGTATCTTTAATATACTAGGATGTTGTTATGTGAAATATTCTAGCTACACTTACACACACCTTCATCTAATGGTTAAAGAACATATTGTTTCTGTGGATGGCGAATTTCTGCCTCATGAAACGATGATTGTTCAATCTACTCTTAACACCTTTCATGGTGGCCATTATGATGTCACTATATTTTATATATTTTATATATGGTATTTATTTTTTCTATATGCTTATGAATTTTATATTTAAAACATGCTTTTATTCTTTTCATGTTGTGCAAATGCGATAATTTCATACGAGGAAGTGTGGACTACCGCCCCCTCAAGTGATGTGACTCATACATGCAATACATGGAATGTATAAAGAATGAAATTAGTGAACATATGTTACCTATATAACATATATATTATACTGTAATTATAATATATATATATCTCTCAATTATTTGTAATTCCATTAATATGTCAAAGAAATGAAAGTAGCGTTCATGCGTACGTACGGCCTGTCGTCTCCATGATCGGTGCATTTCATTTCTTTCAATATAAAAATGTTATGTAATAGTATAAAATTAATATTTACTGGATATATAATATACTTAAATCATTAATACTATTCTGGATATTATTTACTTATAACTACATGGACAATCATTTTCAAACAAGTTCATTTTTGACTCATGTACCAAACATCGACAAAAACGTCTAATATGAACTCACATTATTAACCAATTATTATAACATTATAATATGTGATATGAAATGAATAATAATATTTAAATGAGGAAATTAATAAATTATAAATTGAACAAAGTTTATTATTCAGGAATATAAAGAAACGAACAAGACAAGTCGGACTTGAGGTAAGGGATCCGACCTCTCGCTTTCTTTTCAAGTACCCTCTTTTATGTCCTTTCATTTATGCTCTATGTTCTTATGCTGGAGGACGTTTTTTTATATTAACCACACTGTAATTTGTATGTTTATATGATGATATACCCCCCATTACTCTCATCGATTATTTTTTTCTGAATTTTTAAGTGGCGCCGTTAGGCTGCCGAATTTTCGTAAGGGATCCTACCCCTCTCTTTCTTTTTAAGTACACTCTTTTATGTCATTCCTTTTAAGATAATATTTCTTATGATTGGGATGTTATTTTATATTAAACATACTGTACTTTTTATGTTCATATGATGAGAGACCCTATTTTCTCTCATGAATCCATTTTGGATGTTTTGATTGGCACCGTTAGGCTGCCGAATTTTGGTAAGAGATCCAATCTCTCTCTTTCTTTTTAAGTACTCTCCTTTATGTCACTTCTTTTAAGCTCCTCTTTGTTATGTTGGGGGATGTTCTTTTATATTACTCTTGCTTTACATTTTATGTTAATATTATGAGAGACCCTATTTGATCTCAACAATCCATTTTTGGATGTTTTAAGTGGCGTCATTAGGTTGTCGAGTTTTCGTAATGGATTTTTCATCTCACTTTTATTCCCGTGAGATTTATGCTACATTTGCCACCATTTCCTTTGAGTTGTATATGTACTGCCCATTATTCTACTCTATGTGTAATATAATTTAGTTTATTAGTATTTACATCAATGTTGTATTGTCCTTCTTTCATAGGGTGTATGTTTCGAAAGATACCCAAGTCGGTAAGGGAACTTTTCACCCTCCTCTTTTTAAAAGACTTATTTTGGTGGGTCTTTTAATTTACATATTTTAATGCTGGGATATGTTCTTATATATCCTTATTGATGTAAATTTTATGTCCATGTGTTTAGATACCCTTTTTACCTCTCATCAACTCATTTTCTGAATTTTAAAGTGACATCGTTAGGCTGTCGAATTTTACCAAGGGAACTTCTTAACCCAATTTCGATTTCTTTGGGTTCAACATGTAGTTATAGAATATGTCATCCTTTTAATACGTGTGAATTACCTTTGATTGTTTTACACATAATATCCACTTATATTGTGTTTATTTATATTTTTCACACATAATTATGAGATTGATTTATCCTTAATTTAAGGATACCTTCTTTACAGGGGATTTCATCTCATTTTACATTTCTATTGAGACTTAATTGTTGTTATGCACCAATTCACTCTTGTATGTTGTATATACTGTCCTTTGAAATATTATATCATGAATTCCTTTATTCTCATGATATTATAAAGTTATGATTAAATGTTATTCCTCAATTATTGTATTCAAGTGTCTCTCATTTTGATAAAAACCATTTAACTAAAATATCGTTTTAAATGTTTTAATGATTTATTATTATAAATATTTCTCATTATTATCCATGTTTTCAAAATGGTTTTAAGGATTTATTTATATGGATATTAATGGTTTAAAATGTTAAAAGCTTCAAAGTGGTATGGGACACTTTGATTCAAAGATCTCTTTATTAAATGTTTTAAATGGTTTTGAAAATGGTTTTTAGAATGGATTCATTATTTCAACATCTTGAAATGTTATATTGTTATTGCAATGTGGGAATGTTATATTTCCTTTATGATTAAGTTATGTGCTATGATTATTTTATGGTTCTTGGGAATTGTTTATGAGGACGGGTGGTTCCCTGATAAACTAAGGGCAGGTGAGCCCGATATAGCTCTCCAATGCATTGGGTAACACGAAGGAGTTAAACGTTAAGGTTTATCCAAATGGATTTAGGGAATATACTGTGATGGGTATTTCAAACATAACCATGAGGGTTACTCCCTACGTAAGAATGTTATGAATGCCTCAAGTTACCTTTATGCCTTATGATTTCTATTGAGTTATGCATAAATATTATTATTTCATGAGGTATGTTAAATTGCTTATGTTTTATGAGTAAAGTATGATTTCATTGATTCTTATGTATGCATGGACTGATGTTTTCTATCCTTACTATTATAACCCTTACTGAGCTTTTTATGCCCATCCCAAGTTTTTGAAACGTTTTCACAAGACATAAAGTTGAATAGGGTCAAGGATGGGATCAAGGAAATATCAGGCTATCTAAAACAAGACATGACTCTTTTGTTCAAGAGTTTTATTTTGTGGAATAGATGGAAGTTGTGTAGATGTGTCTACTTTGTATTATTTGATATGTAATAGTTATGACCTAATTCTCTAAAACTCTATACTAGAAAAGATCCTCAATGTGAATTATTCAATGTAATTCAATATTAAGTAATGTTATAAGGTCGGAGCCTTATAGTTTGTATCAGAGGTTGGTTTAGATAACTTTAGAGGTTAGGGTATTCTCTAAGCATAAGTGACATTACCATAATGGTTAGGATTTCAAAAAGAGTCCTAGTTTTAGATAAAGTGAATGAGTAATTATATCTTAGTTTTTATCTTCCTCATTAGTACATGATGGTTTTGTTGATATACTCAAACTGACATTTCTGTTTTTAGTAAATGGGTGGATCTAGCAGGCACCAAAGTGACAATGGGTTTGATGTAAACTGTGGTGGTTCTCTGATTAAGAGACTGGATGAAATGGGGGATTCAATGAGGAATCTCTTGGTTGTTCTAAACCCACTATCAAGGAGTCATGATCAACCACTTAAACATTGGTGAGTTCTCTAATTCATCATGTATGAGATGACCAACTCGATGTGGAAGTTTAGGTAATAATTAAAAAGGTAACCATTAGGGTTTATATTATCCTTACTTTTGAGGTAATTATGGGTTACTATATGTTATGATGGAATATGAACGACATGAGATAAGCTTGAGGTTAAATTATGTTATGGTTATTTTTGAAGATTTTATCATTTTTTGGGGAATGTTATAAGAATTATATAGTTTTGGAAAAAGGACAACACGCAAACCTTGTGACAACCCGTCACGTCGGACAAAGCTGTGGGAATCGAAACCACAACCAAAGTGCGACTGGTATTTATCGCCTACGACTGGACTACGTGAAGTACCAGGTTAGTTTGACTAATTCTTTTTAGTTAGCTGATTTTAGGAATCAAGAGTAAGTTTTTTGGGTTATCTAGGGAAATTATTAACATATCATGGAGGATTTGTGATTAGGTTAATTACTTTTCAATATGATACTTTAAGATAAACTAATGTTATTTGGATATAAATGTTAATTTTTACCTTGGAAGACTATGTGATTAAATCCTTCAAATATTTGGGTTTCAATCTTAGTTTGGTTTACTTTGAATAATTTTATGGCCAAATTGTTTATTTAATGGTCTTTTATGAACTTTGGGTATTGTTTGACAAATTTTGGAGATTAAGAATACATTTTTTTATAAAGGATTATCATTTTTGGGTATTATCTGATTTCATACTAACCTTTTTGGTTTTAGTTTTGGTTAAGGTCTAAATACATGGAAAGTATATAGTTCTCTTTTGTGGATTAGGTTATTATCTAGAAGTTGATTATAGCTCACTTAATGTAAACAAGTCATCCTAAATACTCATCTTTTGGAGAAAATATGAGTTCGTTTAAGAAATCTAGTAAAAGATGAAAGTCAACATGACAAATAAGTATGTTACCTTATGTTTTAGTTAAGCTGAAAAATAAATTCCTCAATTAAAATTAACTTAAAAAAATGTTGTCCGTTAACTTTTCCTACTGGGGAATCCAATACCGTTTAACCCATCACAAGTTTGTGATTTTCTTATGGTTAACTTTCTCCTAGACATGTTTACTATCACTCTCCATCAGAACATGACCCATTATTTTTTCCTCCATATCCATATTTTCATACTTGGAATCCTAGTATGGGTTAAATCGGGTGACCTTTGTACTTCTCTCCCATTATTTTTAAGTGATAGTTTTACTCACTCTTGTTCTGATGTGGGACATTCAATGGAGTTTCCAAGCCCAATTTTGAAATTGCAAGGACGCAATTCCCAAAAGGGGGGAAGGATGTAACATCCCAGGTAAATAAATAATATTACATTCTAATGTTTATCAATATTTGTGAATAAAATGTTATTATTACTTTAAAGGAAATGCTATGCTCGATGGCGTACCTAATACGTGACAACGAGTTCCTTTGAAATCTTACGTTGCACTCTAATAATAAAATAATATTATTTTAAATGGTAGTTAACGCCAAGCCATTGTAATTGAGGGAAAGAATGGAACTAACTACAAAATTATTATATATGTCTGTCAAATATTTTTACTTTTATCTAATAAATGTTAGAGGTGTAAAATGAAAATGAATCCACTTTTAAACATAAATCTTCTAATATTCTTTAAAAGGTCAATTAACAGCCATTTGATGGAGAACCCTTTTTAAATATACTTTTGAAACTTTTAAATGTTTTATTTGAAAAAATAAAATCCTTCTTTAGAATCTAGACATCAAAATTTACTTTGTGTAAATTTTTGTTATTTTTCCGATAAAGTTCATTTTTAAGTGAAAATGTTGCATTTTAATTCAAAACCTCTTTTTAATATGATTTATTTATATGGATAGATTATATTTTTAATTGATATTAACGTGTATTTATAATATATTTTTACCATTTAATCCAATGGTGGTCATTGGAAATAATTTTACTTTGAAATTGGACTTAAACTAGTGTTAAACTTTTAATAGATATTGTTTCTTAAAAACACGCTATTTGTTTTGACAGCGGGAATTAGTTATTAAATTAATTAATGAAACTTATATTTTTTGAATTTTTTAAAATATACATCATTTTTGAATTCAGAGTATCAAATATACCTTAGGGTGAATTTTTGGTATTTTTCTGAAAAACTTCAATTTTTTATGAATAGTGAAACCACTAAGTGGTAGTTAAAGAAACTGATTTTTCGTATAAATGAAACTTTACCACTTCTGTGATTTGATTTTCAAAAATTCTACATACATGGTTTTCATTAAGAAGTAAAATTTGGTTCAATGTGATTAAAATAATTTTTGGTGAATAGTAACTTTTAAGTTTTATTAATCGCGATTAAAGGTAATTTGTGTGATTTAAGGTAAAAATGATATTATAATAAAATGAAAATATCTTGACACTTGTCTTAACCCTATTTTATGAGTCATGGCCGACCAATACAACCCATGGGTCGATTTTTGGGACCCCCTGGGGCCAGTTGGGTAAGATAATGACATTAATGCCTTTGATTTAAAGTAAAAGTAAAAATGACACAAACATGTATTGGTTTACTAAAACAATTTTTACATGGGGTTATACAAGTCATATTTTTTTCTATAAATATTAATTGGAATTATAAATGGATTTCCTACATCATAGTATTTATTTAAAGTTTTTAGACATTAAATAAATTAAATTATTTATGTCATAATGACGATATAGCGATTACCTCATTATTTAACGATTTAAATAAAATGTAAAGATAATGTAAAATATAAGAACTACACATGTAAAAAACTTATTTTATGCATGTATTTCGAACCCTTATCACCTTATCCTCAATATTTATCAATATGGGACCTTTAAAATCCGAAACTCATTTGAAAATAATGTAACTGTTTTTGACTTTCCAAGAGTGCCCCTCCTCTCCTCTTATAAAAGGCCCCCACCTCTACCTCCTTACCCACACCTCTCAAGCCTTTAGCTCGGCCAACCCCTACCCATTTCATCTCTCCAAATCCCTCTCTTCATCATTGAATCATAACATTTGGGCAGAATCTTTTCCAAGGAATCCTTTGAGCTCAAATCAAAAAGAGTTACCCGATTTAAAGGTAATGTCTTCCCTTGTGTTCTTTTGTTTTATTTTGCTTCTCCAACCCTATAAAATCTTTTTATTACTTTATTTTGTAACAACACCAGTGTCTTAAATATATTAGGATGTTGTTATGTGAAGTATTAGAGCTACACTTACATAGACCTTCGTCTAATGGTTAAAGAACATACTGTTTTTGTGGATGGCGAATTTCTGCCTCACGAAACGATGATTGTTCAATATTCTCTTAACTCCTTTAATGGTGGCCATTATGATGTAACTATATTTTATATATGATATATATGGTATTTATTTTTTCTATATGCTTCTTAATTTTATATTTAAAACATACCTTTATGCTTTTCATGTTGTGCAAATGTGATAATTTCATACGATGAAGTGTGGACTACCGCCCCCTCAAGTGATGTGACTCATTCATGCAATACATGGAATGTATAAAAGAATTAAATTAATAAAATTATGTGACCTATATAACATATATATTATACTGTAATTATAATATATATATATATCTCAATTATTTTTAATTCCATTAATATGTTAATGAAATGAAAGTAGCATTCATTTGTACGTACGGCCTACCGTCTCCATGAACGGTGCATTTAATTTCTTTCTATCTACAAATGATATGGAATAGTATAAAATCAATATGTAATGGATATATAAGATATTTAAATTATTAATAATATTTTGGAGATGATTTACTTATAACTACATGGACAATCATTTTCAAACAAGTTCATTTTTGACTCATGTACCAAACATCGACAAAAACTTCTGATATGAACTCACATTATTAACCAATTATTATAACATTATAATATGTGATATGAAATGAATAATAATATTTAATGGATTAAATTAAGAAATTATAAATTGACCAAAGTTTATTATTCAGGAATATAAAGAAACGAACAAGACAAGTCGTACTTGAGGTAAGGGATCTGACCTCTCACTTTCTTTTCAAGTACCCTTTTTATGTCATTTCATTTATGCTCCATGTTATTATGTTAGAGGATGTTATTTTATATTAACCATAATGTAATTTTTATTTTTATATGATGAGATACCCCATCTTACTCTCATCAATTCCTTTTTTTAGAGTTTTTAAGTGGCGTCATTAGGCTGCCAAGTTTTCGTAATGGATCCTACCCCTCTCTTTCTTTTTAAGTACACTCTTTTATATCATTCCTTTTAAGCTCATATTTCTTATGATTGGAATGTTATTTTATATTAAAGTTACTGTACTTTTTATTTTCATATGATGATAGTCCCTATTTTCTCCTATCAAATCATTTTTGATGTTTTGATTGGCACCGTTAGGCTGCCGAATTTTCGTAAGAGATCCAACCTCTCTCTTTCTTTTTAAGTACTCTCCTTTATGTCACTTATTTTAAGCTCCTATTTGTTATGTTGGGGGATGTTATTTTATATTCCTCTTGCTGTAAATTTTATTTTAATATGATGAGAGACCCTATTTGATCTCATTTATCCATTTTTGGAAGTTTTATGTTGCATCGTTAGGCTGCCATGTTTTCGTAAGGGATTTTTCATCTCACTTTTATTCCCATGAGATTTATGCTACATTTGCCACCATTTCCTTTGAGTGGTATATGTACTTTACATTATTCTACTCTTTTTTTAATATACATTTGTTTATGAGTATTGACATCAATGTTGTATTTTCCTTCTTTCATGGGGTGTATGTTTCGAAAGATACCCAAGTCGGTAAGGGAACTTTTCACCCTCCACTTTTTAAAAGACTTATTTTGTTGGGTATTTTAATTTATATATTGTAATGTTGGGATATGTTATTATATATACTTATTGATTTATATTTAATTTATAAGTGATGAGATACCCTTTTACCTCTCATCAACTCATTTTATGAATTTTAAAGTGATGCTGTTAGGCTGTCGAATTTTACCAAGGGAACTTCTTAACCGAATTTCGATTTCTTTGGGTTCAACATGTAGTTATTGAATATGTCATCCTTTTCATATGTTTGAATGAACTTTGTTTGTTTTACACTTAATACCCACTTATATTGGGTGTATTTATATTTTTCAATCATAATTATGAGATTCATTTATCCTTAATTTTTGGATACCTTCTTTACAGGGGATTTCATCTCATTTTACATTTCTATTGAGACTTAATTGTTGTTATGCACCAATTCACTCTTATATGGTGTATATACTATCATTTGGAATATTATATCATGAATTCCTTTATTCTCATGATATTATAAAGTTTTGATTAAATGTTATTCCTCAATTATTGTATTCAAGTGACTCTCATTTTTTTAAAAACCCTTTAACTAAAATATTATTTTAAATGTTTTAATGATTTATTCTTATAAATATTTCTTGTTAATATCCATGTTTTCAAAATGGTTTTAAGGATTTATTTATATGGATATTAATGGTTTAAAATTTTAAATGCTTCAAAGTGGTATGGGACACTTTGATTCAAATATCTCTTTATTAAATGTTTTAAATGGTTTTGAAAATGGTTTTTAGAATGGATTCATTATTTCAATATTTTAAAATGTTATATTGTTATTGCAATGTGGGAATGTTCTATTTCAATTATGATTAAGTTAGGATCTATGATTATGTTATGGTTCTTGGGAATTGTTTATGAAGACGGTTGGTTCCGTGATAAACTAAGGGCAGGAGAGCCCGATATAGCTCTCCAATGCATTGGGTAACACGAAGGAGTTAAACGTTAAGGTTTCTCTGAAGAGATTTAGGGAATATACTGTGATGGGTATTCCAAACATAACCATGAGGGTTACTCCCTACGTATGAATGTTATGAATGCCTCATGTTACCTTTATGCCTTATGATTTCTATTGAGTTATGCATAAATCTTATGATTTCATGAGGTATGTTAAATTGCTTATGTTTTATGTGTAAAGTATGATTTCATTGATTCTTATGTATACATGGACTGTTGTTTTCTATCCATACTATTACAACCCTTACTGAGCTTTTTATTCTCATCCCAAGTTTTTAAAATGTTTTCACAGGACATAAAGTTAAATAGGGTCAAGGATGGGATCAAGGAAATGTCAGGCTGTCTAAAACAAGGAACTAGACATGACTCTTCTGTTCAAGAGTTTTTATTTTTTGGAATAGATGTAAGTTGTGTAGATGTGTCTACTTTGTAATCTTTGAGATGTAATAGTTATGAACTAATTATCTAAAACTCTAAACCTGAAAAGAAACTTAATGTGAATTATTCAATGTAATTCAATATTAAGTAATGTTATAAGGTCGGAGCCTTATAATGATCATGGTAAATTCCATGACCATGGTACCATAAATCAAAGGGGTGTGAAAAAACATTGATTCATTAGAATTGAAGGTAATAGGATGACATTTTTTTTCTAGATATATTTCCAATATTTTAGTAATTCCATTATCATCTATACTAAGAACAAAAGAATATATAATTAATTAACAACCATGATTATATATATTAATCAATTTCCACCATAATCTCATATTTTTCTCTAAACTATGTTTATTAAAGATGAATTTTTAATGCATTAATAAGTAAAAATATTATAATAGATCATACAATCCAAAAATGTATAAAACAATTTCCTCGTATCATTATATATTAAATAATTCATAAAAAGATACCATTAAGAATGATAATGTACAAAATTTATAAGCATTTATATGAAGAAATAATATATTAATATCTACTATTTTAATAATAACATTAAGTGTTCGATGTAGAACGTTCCATAAATAAATAACACTATATCAAAAATAACATAAATAAACACAACATTAATGAAATTTTTAATCTTAATGGTTCTCTCACACGTTTTATCATACATCCCCACAAATGAAATAGTATTCTCCTAAAATAATAATTAATGTTAAACCTAGTGGTTAAATATATATCATCTAACTAAAAATTCAAAAAAAAATATTTTTAATAGCCTCAAAATCATATCACATAAATTTAAAATGGTTGTCTTAGCCTTTGAACTTGTGATAAAACATAAAATTATAAACCCATGATGGTATCAGTAAATCATAAGATAACCTCAAATTAAAATATCCAAAGCCATAATGTTTTATAATACACTATTTTTTATGAACAATAATATCCCTAAAACCTTACACCATGATCTTGTGCTGAAATTATAGTATTTATATTTTTATCCTTCATACTGATAAATGTGGACAAATTTTAGAAATCCAAAAAATATATAATAAAAATAAATTTTTCAATTAGTTACATAAAAAAACCTTTTAGGATTTAATTTTATTGAAATAGAATAAACTCATTCAATGTGGACATTTTAATATATTATCAATTCTTCCCATAAAAAATTTTTGTACAAATAAATTCTTACTTAATTCCATGTAAATTATATATGTAGAAATATTCCTTTATTGTCATTCATTCTCATATTTGTGATCTATCAAAACTCATTTCCTAACATGGAATAATGGGAAAAAATATCATGAAGGGACATAAAAGTAAGAAATTTTTTGCATTAGAGAAAAACATGTAACCCTATAAAATGTTTACCATTTTCATGTAATCCTTTTAGAAAAAAAAATAATCATATATTTATGTAAAATATTTTTTTATGAAATAATAAGATTAAAATACCTATAAGGAAAATAAAAACACTTATAGGGAACATAATGTATTATATTAATAACCACATTAAGAAATAATAATTCCCTAGTTAGATCCATAAGTAAAAAATCACTAGATAACTCACTCTTTATCGCCTTTAAAGATAAAGAGCATTACATGATGAGATGTAAGGATAAATTTGTCGAACCTATTTTATAAGTTTTATTATTATTACCCATTAATTTATGTTGTATCTGGATCATCTGTTATCAACTATAATGATCAAGTTCAATATCATGAATAAAATATTTTGGGATTTTATATTTTAATCATAAAACCAATAAAAATCATATTATTTCATGTAAAAACTAGTTTCAGATATTGAAATACCATTTCCTTTTTAAACCTATTTTCAAATATAAAAGATCCAATACCAAGGGGAGAATGTTTTTCATTACAAATAAAATAAAATATTATAGAAGGCGAAATCATCAAATAACAGTTGTGTCAATAGTTAAATCTATTAATGTTATATAAATCAAAATAGAATATTCTTTTTTTTGCTTTTTATAAAGAAATTGAAATTGTTATGTTTAAAATAAATAAAATTATTCATTTATAGAACATTTTTATTAAATTAAATGGGGGCCAAAATTTTTATTTAAATTATTTTATTTTCACATTAGTAAATTCATAAAATATTTCAATTAATATGGACATGGAAGAAAAATATTTATAAAATAAATATTCAAAACATTTAAAATGATGTTTTAGGATTTTTTTAATTTATATAATATCTGAATAATTTTGTAAATTAATTATGTCCCAATTAAAAAATAAATTTAATTATTTAACTTCTTTAAAACTATTTTCATGATTATTATTCTTTTTATTTTAATTTTTTATTGGTTATATAAAAATACATAATATATTATGTTCATATTGAATTTTTTTGTTAATATTAATCTCATATTTCCAAAATTACATTAGGTAATAAATAATTTTTTTCTGTGATGTGGTGAACAAAATTGAATCACATCACATTGAGGAGATGGTAGTTCTCACTACTATGTGTACATCATTATCATTTGTCATTGGATAGAATTGTAAGAAAATTGATCATATATTATAAAAAAATAATGAAAAAAAATTCAATAAAATCATACATATACATTATATCAAACATTATAAATAATCATTAAAGGTAGTGATGGGAAATTAATTACATCAGTTTATGAGGTGGCAGTTGACCATACACGTGAATGATAGTTTCATTTCAAATTTTATGGGTGTTTATAAAGATATAATTTATGACCAAAAAATAAAAGTTTATAATAAATTTTAATATAATATTTTTATAATATTATTGTGGTTGAAAAATAATTTTATGAAATTTAGTAAGAAATAAATATAAAACATTACGTTTAAATCTATAACACTTTTTTTGACTATCACCTTTTATATACACATTTTTCCCTTTAGGTTTGGAATTCTATCAAAATAAAACATATAAACGCATGAATTGATGTTAGGATGGGATCTTGGTTGATATAGGATGATATATAAGGGTCAAAAGGTTTGAGGATGAGATGTTATGAGTTTAACTTTTTTAGGTGATGGTTGAGAAACTCTGGGAATTATAAAATGCATTAGATTATTAGAAATTTCATTTCATGTAAAATTTCACCCAATTGATATATTTCGAATATATGATTATAATTATTTGAAATATTTAAATCTAATATGTTTTTGGCAAATTTATATGACTTTTTCACCCTATAACATTGTTTAACCCCCTCCCTCCCCATTAACAATTTTTCAATCACCATGATATCAATGATTTTAATTTTTAAGGGACAAGAAAGTTATTATAAATGAAAAAGTTACCCATAATTGGTCCACGTGATATATTATAAACCATATCCAATTAAGTTGGTTGTATATATGGTTTTTATTAATTTAACATCAATTAATAAAATGTTTTTTTAAATTATGATTAATACAATTTTTGAGCTATTCATTTAATTGAATTTAAGGCCATCAAGATAAAAATGGAATTCACATATTTTTGTTTTCAAAATTTCTGATTTTATATAAAAATATATAATTATTGGTACACTTTAATTCATCCATTTGTTTCATTAAGAGTCTTAAAAAATAATGTACATTATCGACGTAATTCATTTAAAATACTAGACTTACATTGTTGATGAATTTAATGTAATTATTTCATAACTAATAATTATAAATAATTTCTCATAACAAAAATAAAAGATTTATTTTCAATATAAAATTTTATATTGGTTTAATATTTATATTTTCTCATATGTATGTTATGAAAACATATTTAGTATTTTATTTTGACTTTTATATTCATAAAAAAGCATTAAAAAATAATTTGGATAATTAAATTATTGTATGAAAAAATAATATATATATGTAAAAATAAAAAAATCAATTTTTTTCAAATAATTATTCTTTCTGAAATATTGTTTTTAGCACACCAAATATAACTTTGTTCACAATGTGTAAGCATTGCATCAACACTAAAAATGACTTTCATATTTATCAGGACATAAATTATAATATAAATTTTTTTAATTATTTTTTGTATGATAATTTTAATATATTATCTTAAATTACTCATTCCATAATTGAAATTAATTTTTATAAAAATTTATGTCTTTAATATATCATAAGAGGTATCATATTTCAAAAATAATGTATTTTTAAATTTCCCCCATACATATATCTTCTTCGTAAAAATATCAAACTTTCATCCTAGTATAAAATAGATATGATGTAACCAAAAAAATATATATCATTTCTAAAATAAAATTATTTTATTCCATAGAAATTAATTTTAATATTAATTTTTAAAATGATACACAAAAATGTATTTAGAAAAACGTTTTTTAAGCCCAAATAAGAAACTATACAAAAACCAAGTATAAAGGGGATCCATCAATAATTAGTTAAATTATATTTTTACTAAATATTTGTTATTATAAATAAATATTGAACTAAATATATTATATTAGTTTTTAATTAAATGTAATGACAGTTTTATAAAAATCATACTTTGTCACTATTCCATGAAAAAATCAATCTTTGTAGAAAATCTTGAAAATTTTTCACTAAGTTAGTTTTCATATACCAATAAAAAATGATAATATTTTTATAAAATAAAATTTATAAAATTGGTAGAAAATAATATTATTATTGTCTCACAGAAATTAATAAAATCCTTTTTTGATTAAAATATTTTTTGGAAGCATAGAATGATTTTTCTAAAAATTGAGCGATTATTTACTAAGAATTTACTATTAAATTTATATTGAAAATAAAATTACATATATTGCATAATTTAGTTAATATTATTTATATCTCCCATTAATTTCAATATTATAACAATCATTTAAAAATAATAATGTTATTTTGTTCATTTAAGATCAGAGTGGCATGTCCTGTATGATATAATACATAGAATTATTTTAATATATCTGGATATTACAATTTTAAAATGGGTTCATGGATAATTTTTTATATTAAATAAATCTATTTTTTTACAACTAATGAAAATATTAAATGTGGATATGTTGTGTTAAAATTTTGATAGTGTTCAGACTTGTGAATTATGGATCATTTGGAGGAGACCTAACACCCAAAATAATTTCATACTACATGGGTATTTATTATCATAAAAGTGTGATAAAGTTCATAAACCTAAGGTATAGTATCATTGTGACTTCTATATTGTTAGTTAAAGTGTGGATTGGTTATTTTGGGATGTTATAAATGGACTTGGTTTTGACTTTTTATGTGGTAGGCATGTATATAGGTTGAATTTTTACTCATAAGATATTTCTAAAATATAAAAACTAACATATTTATATTGAAATATGAGTTACAAGTATGTCTAAGTAGACCAAGAGGTTATTAAAACACTTGTAGATTTTTTTTTGGAGTTTCTATTTTTACTTTTACAGGATCAATTATAATGCTTCTCCCATTCCACAAATAGGTATTCAAGGATATTAAGTGTATCGAGATTAAATGATTACAAAAAAATGGTTTCTTTTAATAATAAATTGAAATTATTTTTGTAAAAAAATTTATGACATTAAAAGTTTCTATAGAAATGTATATATTGTATGAATAATTATATTTAATGATTTTGATTTTTTTGGGAAATAAAATATTGATTTCTAATTTCCCTTCTTGTAGGGGGTGGTAGGTAAAAGGATTTGGAAGTTATTTTAAAATAAGAATTTTTTGGTAACATAAAAATTATTATATTTAATTAATCAAATAATAAATAATTTTCTTCAGTAATGTTTAATAAATTTTTGATAATACATTATATAAAAATAATTAAAATTAGAATGGGGAAGATAATGAGAATACGATTCCTAATTATACACCTTGGAATTAATATTTTACAATTTATTGAGAGTGATATTATCATAATATTTCCTGACAACATGATTGGGTTGACAGATCCGTATAAATTTAAATGAATATTCCTATAATAATTCAATGACATATTAGACCTGATGTAGTAAAACATTGTTTAAACATGATATATAATTATTTTTTATTCATTAATTTTATAGATTATTGGAAACAAAAGTTTTCATAAATATTTGTTCAAATATATCATAAGTGATTGGTGTATTTTCTGAACACGATTTGTTTCATGAAAGAATAAATTATTAAGGGTTTTAAAAGATATTTATGAAATACTTCTACCCTCATATATGAAAATTATCAAATTCTTCTGAATTATCTAACATAAAAATGGGCATCATATAACCATTGAGTATATCATAGATTCAATCATATTATACTTATTTTCTATTGAACTAATTTTTATGTGTCCTGGATGGCTCATTTATTTGAGTAATGATTATTACGAATTGTACTATCATTTTGGGTACTGTTTTTATCAACTTATTATATAACATTATTTATTAGGTGGAGATATATTATTGAGGGAAATCGTCGTTGTGGGATAATCCTAAATTATAATTGTGGGGGGATTCAAGTCTAGTAGTGAGGAAATAAGAATTTTAGATCAATTTTAAATTGGTAAATGATAATTTTATTGTTTTTAACATTTTGAGTTACCTTGATGCTAATAGGTAGTAAAATTTTCATGTATTCAATTAGAGTGTTTGTATAAATGATCCATTTTCATTTATGATAACCATTGAGAAAATTAAATAAAAAGTTAAAATGAATTGATTGTTTGATATTTTTAGTTTTATATAACTTTATAAAATAGAAACATGGTCTGCATTGAAATTTTAGAAGTTTCACTAGTAAAAATTAATTGATACATCCTTGGAATATTCTGGATAGACAATAATCACAAGATACAATAATAATAAGGGATACAATGTGTAGGTTGTTTCATTGAACTCATTTTCCATAAAAATGTGTCATGATTTATTTAATTCTTTCCAACATTGTCAAAAAACATAAATTCAAATGATACATAATAGAGAATCTTTAACAAACACAAATTGAATGGACATTTTTATAGCTAGGTATTAACTTCGTCACCTTTCTCATTATACTAATCCAGTAATCAAAAAGAATGTGACAAAAAAACTATGATAATAAACATCTTATAAACTTATTAAATTAGGAATAATGATGAATGTGTATTATCCTATCATGAATCAACATATATCAACTAAAAAACTATATATTAAAATTTTGTTTTTATATTATATTTTAGTATCCAAAATATTCACATCTATGTATTAGATCATAAATATATGAATGTATTATAATATTACATAGCTATTAATTTCACTGAGGTATATTCCAATTCGATTTTCTTACATTTACAAACTATTAAAACAAACTTCCTATATAATACCTCTCTATATTTTTCACCTCTGTTTTATAGTACCATTCTACAACTATTTTTTGAAATTTGAAATCTATATTCATCTTCCTAATTATCTAATAGAATTCTGATTCTATGAATAATATATTCTTCTATGTCAACATTGATAGGGTTTAGGGAAATAATGATTTCAATTGAAGTATCATCTAAAGAGTCTCTAAGATAAAAAACTATCTGAAAATAAAATAATACATTTTTGAAACATTAATGATGAGGCCATATAAATTTTAGAATAATGATGAGAACCATATTGTGATAAGGTACACTATGGATCAACAATTGTATTTCTAAAAAATGGTTACCTCAAATTACTCATAATCATAGAAAATTGTGGATTGAATCATCCTCAGTGTGAAATGAACTCTGTAATTTTTATTAAAAAAGGATTATTAATTTTTCATGGATACTAGTATTTTAGTGTGATTTCAAAATACTAGGTAGAATCATATTTTTTTCATCATTCAATCTCATTTATCACACTAAATAATATAAACAAAAAAAATCACGGTCATGTCATGATAATTATGTCATTAGGGTCCACTTTAAGGTCTTTCACATTTGGAAACCAAATCTGAAAATGTCCATTGAAATTATGAGATAAATTATTCTATATCATTAAAATTTGAAACATATATATAATCATCAGAGTGTGAACATTCCCCTTTCAATGTTATTAAGTTTTTATGTTATATGAATCCTCTAAAAATATAATTTAAACATTAGAAATTATCCAATTACTTCCAAACATAAAAAATGACTTCACCTTAATTTAATAACCAATTTTCTCTGGTGGTTAAATATTATTTAAATTTTCAATACTCATTTTAAATCCAAATAAAAAACTGTAATAATAAATATTAACCATTTTAATTCACCTCTAAAAAAATATCCCCTTTCAGTATTCTATCACTTTGAAAAAAAACAATAAATTGCGAACTACCCTTAGGGTTACAAACATCAACATTTATACAAAACTCAAACATATATTCATAATTTTTCTTTTTAAAACTATTTATACACAAGGTAAAAAGTCATAAAATTAAATCAATTATATATATATTATCATATCATATGTAGAGATTTTTCTAGGTCATTTGGGATGGAATTTTGGATTATTGGGTGGTTGTTTTTCTTGTTTATGGTTTGTATAATGGTTAGGGTAAACAGTGTGTTTCATCCTAGGAAAATTTTCACATGATTTAGACATATAGATGAAGGTACATGGTTAGTCAAAACCATGGAAATTTCTTCTCAATTACTGAAACATGGGACTAATAAATTTTTCATGGTTGGACCATCATCATTATAAAAAATTTTATTCAACGGAAATAGAAGATATAAGGTAGGCAAGGACTGAAAAAGAAGGAAAAAGAAAGGAAAATAGTATGGGGGGTCTAAGATGAAAGATACTGAGGGCATGAACTTTGATAATATTAACCCCTTATGTCTTCAGACTATTTAAATCCTAGAAGACTACCCATTCCAGACCAAGAATATCAACTGAGGCTAAGTGGTCTTCCACCTTGTTTCCCTCCTTCCAGGTATGATATACCTAGATATTATCCCTCAGAAAGATGTGGATGTTTCTAATGGTGTAAATAATAAACCAAGGAACATTTCCCACAACAGGAAGGGCATTGTGTAGGAGCATGGACCCACACTATGTGGCTTCGTGGGTAGCCTAGAAAGCACTATATGGTTAGGAAACAGTTTACCAAACTGTTCATCCAAAACATGTGATGTCATTTTATTAAATTTAATTTTTATTTTAAGACATTAAGAACCTATAATTCAACCAATTCTTCTTCTAGTGGAACATTTTTTGACTTAGGAGACTACTCTTAAATATTGTAATTATTTATCACTTTTTGGTGATCAATTTTAATGTATCCTTTGGTGTTGGAACTCTATTTTCAATGGTTTGTACCTAAATTTTAGATTTTCATTGATCATATATATAAAATAATATCTACTTGAATGGATCCTTATATCATGGATATCGATTCCAGATACATGTTTAATGAAATGATTAAATTGGTTTTTATAGATATCCAGCATTGAAATGGGAATCATTATTTGGTTAATAAATTATCATTATGTGTTCTTTTAGCATTTCCATGGTAACTTTTTTATATCATTTCCTTTTTTCTATAAATTAATGATTTTTTTATTCTTGATTTGTAATTTATTGTTTAGGAATCACTTTTTTTCAAGATATTTCGTTTTTCTTTATCATGTATACTTTATAGAATTATTATAATTCATTATTTTAAGGTGGTAAGTCCCTCTAAAGACATTTTTTAAGAACTAAACATTCTCTCTCATTTCAAAACATTACTTGTATATTGTTGATGACATGATATATGATTTATTAAAATGTGTGATTTTTTATTTTTGATATAAAATGGTTTTCCATATTTTTTTTAATAAAAGAACGGTTGATTCGAATGAAACATTGAGTTCTGTAGATTAAAATTGATTTCAAATGATGGGATGTATATGGGAAAGCATTTTGACTTTATTGTTGAATTTTATTATTACCCAAGAAAATGATTTGAATCATATAGATTATGGGAGCCTAAGGTACATTGGTGGGGTTCAAGATGGGAAAATTTCTATGATTATTGGTGGTAATTACAAATTGGAGTGTTTTTATTTTCCTCTGGAGAGGGGATTGAGTACTTGTTTACACTACAACATAGAGTGAATTAGACATAAGGGAATTTATCCTCTCTTTCCTAAAAAATGTCAAACATATATTTAGTTCACACTATTCATGACATATCATTTTATGATAAACTATACAATCTCCAACCTATATAATCCTATAGGTACGTTCCATAATAATTTTTTGGGGAAACGGATTTATTGTAAATGTTTGAAAATCATCAATGGGTTGTTTGTTGGTTATTTAAATTCCACTTCACATTTAAATTTTTTAAAACTGTTGAAAAGTGTATATTTTATTTTTTATATCATATTGCTAAAAAATTTATCCATTAATTTCATTCTATTAAAATGTTGATATTTATATTATTTTATAGTGACTGATTTTAATAACATTGTGGGATCCCAATGGGATTTATGTTCCCACACTTTACACATACACTCAAGTGTGTATAAGATTTTTTTTTTCTGATGTAGGAATGGAAAAGGTTTCAATGTTAGTTGTGCTTCTATATCTAGTTTTTTGATGAACATAGTTTTTGAACTGGATGAAAAAATAATGAAATTTTATTTATTGTGTTTACTGGACATGAAGTTTTAAAAAACAGAATTTTGAATGTAATTCGAAGAGTGGGGACACTGCAACATGTTTTAATAAAAATTTAATTCTATTAAAATTATGTTAAAATGAAAATAAAATAAATTAATTATTTTGGAAAATGAAAACATATAGAAAAATGTTTTAATAATAATAATATCAACATTATGAGTATGATGATGATGAATAATATTATTATTATAATGATCTTATTATTATTATAAAAATTAGGCTAGTTTTTTAGAAAATCAATGGGTCTCCCCCTTCCACTCTAGTGTGTGATGCACCCCCTAGGATTCTCCCTTGGTTATGCAATGCACCCTCATTAAAGCTCCCTTTTTACTTGAATATCTCCATGGATTTCATTACGTTTACACTTTAATTTGTTGATATATGGTCTCATATTCGATCTCCAATTTATTTTTCACAAAATTTTGGCCACCCCATCACCCCTCTTTTTGTAAAAAACTACGGTCAGGTTTAACCCCAATTTTTGTGTATATTTTTTTTCTAGAACGTTCAAAATGCCTATTGATACTTCTTCATGCCTGTTTAAGAAACCACCACCAAATGCAAACTAGATAAGATCATTTTGGTCTACCAATTTCGATATGGGGTGTGGTTTTCATCATTATTTTTTAATTCCCAATTTATTATTTGAGGATTTTTAAATTATGTGTTCCTGGTAATTTTTCATATGTTTATTATATTTTCCCTGTTAGTTTTGAGTTTCCATTGTTAAATATGACTTACCTCATATGTGTGGGTATGAATATGTATATGTTTGTTCCCCCATTATTTGTTTATTCAATTATGGAAATGAATATATATATACATATTATATTATGTTTGATTACATATAATATGAAAATACATATGTGTGTGGGAGATAATGGGTATATGTATATATGAACATATGTGTAAGGATTATCATGAACATATTCAGGGCCATGTTAATATGCACATAATGGCTAGGTGTCCTTATTTATATTAAGAAGGGCATATGATTAGAGGTAGGATGCTGGAATTATGAGTGGTTTTTGATGAAAATTTAAGGTGCCAATGTGTTTTACTTGGTCTAATTTTTTGGTAGGTTCCCACTCCATTCGCTAAAAAATTATGAATGTATTAGTTTCTAGGTTAATGAATCATTGATAAATTGAATTCTGGTTCATGAATTAAATTATTAGTTATGATAAATGATTTATTGGATTAAAAATATCATGTTTTTATATTAAAACCACTCCAATAGAGGTTTTGTTTCTTCTAAGAAAAAATGTAGTGATTCAAAAAAAATTAGAATATATTATTACATTATTGTTTCTTTAAGACTTGATTTTATAATTTATATATATCATGTTTTCATTAACTATTTTAAAGGAATTAATTAAAATGGAACTTTTTAGGGTGGGACGACCATGCCTCTTGTTATAATTACCAAAATCACTCTTTATCATAAATGATTAAATGACATGAATATAATATAATCCTCAACATTCTACATAGTAGTTGTATTCCATGAATGGAATTGATTTTTTTGGTAAAAACATGATAACCTTTTGTATTCATTAATTATTTATAGAATATTCAATATATTTAAATGCACTAGTATATTGTGCACAACCAAATAAATTCAATACACTCTATTAAATTATAATTGTTCAATTTTTTAAAAAAAATATTATTTTGGATCCCTTTGGGTCAATAGGTGTGGCGAATCAGACTTGCGACATCCCCGTTGGTGTGTCAACCTGGAAAATTCTTAAAACCTGGATTTTTTGGTATTAAATCCCTACAATGAATTGGATAATGTGTTTAATCATTTGCATAAATTTATGAATTGGAGTAATAAGAAATTATGTGTTTTCTTTTAGTATAATTATCATAACTAATATAGTTAAATATTATATTAATTACCATAAATTTTAATTTTAATAAATTGATTATTATTTCTTATGTTAATAAATCGGGTATATTCGATAATATACTTTTGAATTTATGTTGGTTATATTTTGAGAATATGTGAAATCAATGTGACTAATACATGTGGGTTTGATACTGATTGGAATGTTGATTTATTGTGATATGAATCATGTTTATTTTGGAAACCTAAGTGTTTGGTGCATGTTCTTCCATACAACATGAGGTCAAGGTCCATCGGTACTCGTTCCCCAGGGTAATGTATATGATTTTATCATATTTATGAGTACTCATTACAATTTTTTATGTCTGAGGGATAGGTTTATGTTTTCATGTCTTCTAATGGATAGGAACAATAGTATTTGATTTTTTAGGGAAGAGTATATGATTACGTCGGATACCTAAGAGCTAGATGCACAGTCACACAATGCATGAGGGAATTATTCTATTCATTCCCAATGGTGATCTATTTTTTGGACTAAAGGAATTTGACATATGTTTATGGTATATTCTAAGGAATTCATCCATAGCTAGAGATCCATCCACCGATTTTGGAAATCTATCATGAAGCCTAAGTATCTAAACACAAACATAGATACATGATAGGAACTAAAGTAGTTATACCCACCACATATCCCTTAAGAACCTGGGTAGGTTGTTGTTTATTTATTCAAAAATACTTGTTTATTTTTCTTCTTATAACTACTCACTACATTACATTATATATCAAGTACTGTATCGGATTTGACACGGTGGGTTCCAACCTACTAAGATTATTATCTCACACCCTACTCGAGTGTTGTTTGTCATACGAGTAGGTATTCTTGATCATAGGCCATTAGATTTATTTTTTATGTGGTGTTGTGTACTTTGGAGATAGAGAGAACCTAACTGAGCACAATCTAAGGATGCTCAAGGAGTTAACTATTATTTTTTCCTATTATTTTGTTATTTAGTACAGGTTTTACCTTATAGTAACCCCTATCATTACATATATCATTATTTTGAATGGGTGTTAGACATTTTAATTTTATTCAGTTATATTATTCTTCAGCTATTATCTATCTTCAATTTAATATAATAATTCTTCTTTAGTTTCTATTTATTATCTAATAATACACTATTTTACTCTAACATGAGTGTATAGTCTCCCCACTATCACCAATTTAGACCCTTTCTTCTAGTCAGCTGACTATGGCATATAGGTAGGTGTTCTGGAGGTCGTACGACCTACTAGTTTGGCCACTGCCTTAGTGGTGAGCTGGGTCCGGACACTACAAAGTGGTATCATATAATTATTTTCCTTTTTAAAAATACTTTTGGAAAGTTTATTGGATCTTAGGAATGTTTTGAAACATTGAAAATAGTGTTTCTTCACACTTATCATCTCATATATGGGAAATTACTACGTAGCTAGCATTGGGATTTGTTTTTCAAGTTGTTTGTTATTACATTTGATATGATTTACCCATGAGTGATTGGTGTATTTTAAACTACAAATTATTTATCAATTTTTATGGAATATTATATAATTTTACCCTTGGTATGATATGGAGATTACGAAGCATTTCCCACATCATTATAGGAACATAATGATTAACATGTCATCCATGTTCTATTCTAGGTAGTTGAATTTTTGTTTTCCTACTGATTTAATTATGTTCCATGAGAGATATTCCATCCCATTTCATTCTTTAGGATTCATGTATAGATAAAATTATTAGGTGTTTGATTTTATCATGTTTTTTCCATGATTATGTTTTTATATTCCAGGATTCTATGTCATAGGATGCTTCTCCTTGTTTATTGGTAGATGACATGATTGTTTTTATTGATAGAAATAATTGATTATAGGATGTTATCAAAATGTCCAAGATTTCTATAAATAAAATGTTAATGTATTATGTTTGCGATCAATTGGATCAAATTTTCAATTTATAATGTTTATGGGAACATCATGAATTGAAAAATGGAAACCTATATTAAATTTAATGGCATGATTTTTTTTTGAAATGATATAATGTGAATGATGTTTACTTTTAAATATAAACATAATTGGATTAATATTAAATGAAAAACTAGACCCATGTAGTTCATTTGTGGTGTTTCCTTACATGATATCCCTATATGGTTTTATTGAAACAAGAATGATTAAAAAAATATATTTGGTTGCATACTGATAAACATAGGGTGGCTAAGAGGGACACTCATCGGTCACCATAACTTATATAAATTTAAATGAATTCATTGTGTTCAATTTACAAATAAAAATATGATCTCTAGGAATTATTAATTTTTAGAAGCACATTTGATAAAACTTACCTATTTTTTCCCTATGGATGTTGTCTAAAATCAAATTCCTAGTGTTTATTTACCCAAATTTTACTTAATGTATCGAATTAAATATTTTAGATGTTCAAATATTATAATATTAATCATTTTTATGGCCTTAAAACAGATCCTTATATTGTTTCCTTCATTAAAACCCTCATGTAATGGTATATTAGACTTTCCTTTAAGTTTCCTTGGAAGAAAACTGTGGGAGTTTTTAATAGGTCGCCTCATTTGTAGCGATGGATTTGAGGATTGGCTTCAGATCATGATGAATTTTTTTGTGGAGTGAATTAATGATAGGATTAATGCTTATACTTTTATATAGGGATATCCTACGTTAGGTCGAACCCTTGAGTTTAAATGACATTCTAGAAACGTGAGCTTTTCGACGCCTGTTGTTGTATGGGTGTCATTGTCTATTGTAAAACACTAAGATTTCTAAATGAAACTCTTGTTTGGACAGGTGTCCATGTTACCTAGGGCCTTGTTAAGTGTGTGAACATTAGGTAAATCTTATTTTTAGTAGGTTATTCTTTACTAGAACATTATTAGTCATTTCATAGGTTTCTTGACTAAATCTTCTTCTTCTTCAATTATGAATGAGTTGGTATGTCATCATCCAAGCTAATTGTCATATGGGGCCATAAGAGTTGAGGATAAATATCTTGAATGAGCCATCTGATTCATGAATGAGTAGGGAAGAAAATATTTATGTAGTATCTAGGGTGTTTCTTTTTCCTATGAGACCTCGGGGAAGTATGTGATAATGTATGTGGTGATCATCGAGTGTTAAATGATGCAATGAATTGGTCCAGTTTGGTGGAATTGGTGAGCCTTATTGTACTGAGTACAGTCTCAGGTCATCTTTGTAGTAGAGTTACCCATGATTAATGAAATAAAGTTTCTCCCAATACTTGATATTACTTTCAGACACTCGAGTTTTGGAAATACCGATCAGTCTAGTTTTAGATTTCATGGAAACTTCTTAAACATTACAGTTTATGGTTGTTTTGATTTAGAATAATTTTGGGTGGTTTTTCTATGTATTATTTTTTAATATTACGACACTTCTATGATGGGGAGTTTCATGTCAGTTCTATTAAATACATGACATTCCATGTAGAAGGAACAAAACCAAAATGGACCTTTGGAAAACTATCGGATTGTTTAAATTCCCATGATACTTGTGAAATTTAAATCATGTTTGTGTTTTCATAGAAGCATGATGTCAGTGTGGTCCGTGGTTTATAAAACCTTTGTGAAACAGTATTGGTTTTGGGTTGACTCTGTTGGTTAATTGTTAATGATCAAGAGATGGATCAGGTGGTAAAGGATTGATGATTAGTTAATAACGATACATCGATAGGTGAATTCGAGTTTTGTCTAAGTAATCGACTGATACATGTTTGGATATTTTCCATCTATAAATATTTAAAATCATCTTAGTGTAATATTCATGGAGGTATTAGAATGTCCCATATCTAAACGTTTATGTTGATACAGTAAGAGAGTGTTGGTCTTACACCACATTGTAGTTTAAAATTTGTTGGGAAGATTTAGTGTTCTCCTAGTGTTGCATGATTAATGTGTGGTTCTTATTGAGTATTGGATAGCCTTGAGTGACCCTTGTATTCTAGTGTAATAATTCCTTGGAAAAAATCATACACACTATATGTTTCGTCTATCATGGTTGTCAGAAATGTTCTAATTTAGGCTCAGCCAATGTTCTAATATGGAAATATTATCTTTTTACCAATGTATCACTCATAAAAATTATTTATAATCAACCTTTGGATAGTTCCTTACACTCTTTTTAATTCAATTTGAGTTTATCCTATACTTTCCTTTGGTCTCATAGGTGATTTTTTTATCGGATACTGTCACTAGAAGTCATGTATGGTTTTAGTGGTTGTGTTAGTTGTAAATACAATATGCTGAAGGAAAGCATTGTAGTTCAATTTGAAATGTGATGAATTTATAAACCAAGAACATTTCAGATGGTTCAAACAGAGGGGATCTACATTTTTTCTCCCTTTGTTTGATGTACATGGTCATAAGAAGCCATTCTGAAGCATGTTGTCATCTTAGGACATGCATAGTTTACTTGTTGATAGGGACTTCTTGAATGTCCCCTATAACCTGTTCTATTTTTTAAATATGTAATTTGATCATTTCACTATGATGGGATCTCTGATATGACCTAATAAGTAAAAATTGTCATTTAGATAAATAAAATCATTCTTGGAGCATCGCCTAAATGCTTAGAGGCATGACATGAAAGGAAATTCAGAAATTGGAGGTGTGGTGTCTTGGAAGTGGCACCCTTATTTGATTTTAGACCTATGTTGAGAAGAAACAAAAGGTATTTATTGAAATAGAAATTTAAATTGTCATTTATCTAGCTAAAATAGCTCATATCAGCTCTCTTTCAATGTTTTAGATGAAAACCTAGGCATTGGTTTGGATCTGAATGACTTAAGATCAGCTTTCCAAATCAATTCAAAATGGTGCATTTCGAATTTTGAAATGAAACCCAATAATATAAGATATAATTCTGATCCTAGTAGGTAGGGTGATGTTTTCCTTGTTATAAAAGGATTCCTAGGGATAGGATTTTCTATGTTTCAGAAGATTTAACAACCCATGTTTTTTAATCGGATGAACAACCGGGGAAAATTTAATTTTCGTGTTTACTGGATGAGGCATTTCAAAAAATGGGATTCAAAACATAATTCTATGATTGGGGATAATAATGATTCATTTTTAATGAAATTTATTGAATTACATTATGATTAGAAAGAAAATGTATTAAATGATTTTACATAGAAAATTGAAAATGTATAAGAGAGGTTCTAAAAATTATAATAATATTAGTATTCTTATTTTGATTATAATGATGATTATTATTATTATTATTATTTTATGATATTTTTAGATTAAATTTTTTAGAAACATTGGGTGTATCCTCCTTCCACTGGAGTTGATGTCACCCCCTGGGTTTCTCTCGTGGTCGCGCGACGTACCCTCTATATAGTCCCCTCTCTTTTCGATGATCACCACCAATTTTTTAACTATTACACTTTTTTCAATCACAGTAAAATCTAAACATCCTTATCTTATTCCTTTATATAATATTTTTGGTCTGCCTATCCCCCCTATTGTTCGGTTAAAACCCTTTGATTAGGTTGAAGCTAAAGGGTAAGTGTTAACCCAGATTTTTATGCTTCTTCCATTCTTGGGCATGCAAAAGGCTTCTCGGGACATCTTCATCTCTCTTCCAGCAACCGCCTATGAAGGAAAAGTGGTTCGGATCATTTTGGAGAACCATCATTGATATGGGCTATGGTTTCCCGTTTTTCTTTGATGTTTCTCATTTAATAAATGGTTCTTTGGTAATTTATGTGTTCTTAGTAAATTTTCTAATGTTTGATTAATTTTCTATAATGGTTTTGAGTCACCAATGATAAAGATGACTTACCATACATGCATGTGCAAGAATATGTATATATAAGTTCCCACATTATAATTATATTCACCCATATAAGTGAATATATATATATATATATATGGTCAAGGTGTGCCTACATATAATATGAAAATGAAAATATACGTGGTTTTTAATTGTTATATGCATATATGAGCATATATTTAAGTACACCATTGAACATATTTACGGCCATATGAATATGTTCATAGGGGATATGAATCTTTTTTTATAAGTGAACATGAATATTCTCGGTGGTGGGAGGTTGTAGATTCGAGTGGTATCTGATAAAAATATAGAGATCTTAAGTGTTCTGCTTGGTCTACTTTTGATGTAGGACCCCTTCCATTCCCCTTTGAAATTTATTAATTACTTATTTTCATACATAATTATTCTTTGATAAATTGAATTGTTATTATTGAATGAAATTCATAGTCATAATGAATGTTTTTTGGAGAAACAATGTCATTTTATTATAATAAACCCCCTCCAATGGAGGTGATTAATCATCTTAAATAATAAGTAATGATATAAATTTTATGCTTATTTGGATTATTTAGTTGATGTTTGTTTATGAACTAAGGTGATGATAGATATATTTCCAATTTCACATTAATATTTTAAATGAATTAATTTAAATGGAACATTTTAGAGTTTCATGACCACACCTCTTGCTATAATTGAAAAAATGGTTTATGTGAAATATATCAATGGTATGACTTGAATACATTCAATGGAATGCTTCATGGATGTTTCATTCCTAGAAAAGAATTAATTTTGATGGTCTAAACCTAATTCCCTATTGTCTGATATTATTTTTAAAATTATATGCATTTTATTTGATCGTGTTGGCATGCTGCGTGTGACCAAATAAATTGAATAATACCTATTATATTATAATTGTTCATTTTTTAAAACCATCCCTTGGATTATTTTAGGTATATAGGTGTAGAGAATCAGTCCTATGGACACCTACTTGGTGTTTGAGGCTTATAAATTATTATGAATTGGTTTTTTTGACTTTAAATCCATATAATTAATTGGCTAAATTTTTTATTTTCTAGATTAGAATTTTGAATTGAAATAATTATAACTTGTGTGATTTCATAAGGTAGAATTACCTTGGATAATCTAGTTAATTACTATATTAATATCCTCAGGTATAAGGATTAATTAAATAGGTTTGATATAATTATGATGACAATTATGAACTGGGATTAACGAAATGAATTTTTTTGGTATATTGTAATTTTTTTTAAATTGATCTTTGTGTGTTATGATAATAAATCTGGAGTGTTCGACACTAGACTTCTGAATTTTGTTTACATTGATTTTGAGATTATTTGATATTGATGTGATTGATACTTGGGGTTTTGATACTGATTATCTTATTGAGTTTTTCTGAATCAAAACATATTTCATATAGACACCCAGGGGCATGGTGCATGTAATTCTATACCACATGAGGGAATTCCTCAAAACAACATAATGCATGAGAGAAGAGTATATTATTTAATGGGATGTATTAGGAGTCGTGATTGGTTATAATTCCTAAGAGCTTGGTGGATGTTTTCATTCCACCTGAGGGTAAGGTTCACTAGTACTAAATTCATCGGGGTAGATTGTATGATTAATTTGGATGCATGAGGGATATATTCACAGTAACACGATGCGTGAGGTTGAGATTCTAGTTATTCTTGTTGGTGATGTTTTTATTTTCTTAAGGGAAGAGACCATATTTTTTTGGTATATTCAGAGTGATTCATCCTCACTAGAAGAATGTACCACCGATTATGGTGATCTTTCCTAATGAAAGAGTATTCACACATAAACATAGATACCTGGCAGGGTGTTGAAGAAGGTATATCCACCACATGTCCTATATAAACTTGGGCAGGTTTTTGTTTATTTATTTAGTATTTCTTGTTTATTTTTTCTTATACATGCTCACTGTATTACACTATATATCAATTAATTAATTGAGAAGGACATCGTGGGTGTCGGCCTACTGAGATTATTGTCACGACCCGTCCTCGGGCCCCGTGCCGTGACTACCCCAAGCCCGCCTTCCATAGGCCAGGGGCTGGCGACTAGCACCAAGGCTTAAATCCCGGTAAAAAGGGAAGGAATTGCCTTTGTAAAGTAAACAAAAACCACAAAGCAGGCAACAGTATAAGTAAACACTAAATAAAAACAGAGTACAACTGTAAGTGCGGAAAGTAAGTGGGCCAGTATACAAACCCAAACTGAAAGTGAAGTACAACTCGAAAGGGAAAACAGCAACTGAAAGGTAAATCCGTAACGACGAGCTATCCACTAGGAATCCCACCTGAAGGGTGGGAACAGAAAAGCCTCCACTGCTCCTCGGGTCCAGCCTACCGCTCCGAGTACGTCTCGCCCAGTGTTCCACCTCCAGGTACCGTTCTGCTCTGCAAGCCTCCACCACGATCAGCACTGTTCGTTGTCTGCAACCAACACAACGTAGTGTGGGCATAGCCCGTGCAGGGGTGAGTATAAGCTACTCAGTAGGGACCCCGAGACCCCCGAAGGTCTCCCAAATTCCATAAAGGATAAACCAAAAAGGTAAGATACAATCACAAAATAACATCTGACACTACTTAGGTATATGCCCATACATATACCTAAGTCATCAATTCCAATTCCGCTCCAACATCCGAGCCCAAGTACAACCCAGTCCACACAGGAAAGCAAACGAATTCCACACAAGAAGAAAAATGTAATCCACATAGGATAGCACAACACAATCTACACAGGAAAGCAAACAGGATTCAACTCACACAGGTATACTTCTTCGAAAGACAATAGAGATGATCACTGATCCATCTAAGTCGTCGGACCCACAAAGGATCGATAGGTACTGACCCCCGCAAAGACCCACACAGGATCGGTAGGAAACTAACCCCTGCAATGACCCACACAGGATCGGACCCACACAGGATCGGAACCACGTTGAGAGGTTTTGGGAAGCGTGAAGATCTTCTTCATCTCCAACAAAGAACATCTTCGACGAAGAACGTGAAGAACACCTCGGACTCCAATGAAGAACACCTTTCTTCAACGAAGAACATCTCCGCCGAAAAACGCGGAGATTTTCTCCAACGATGTTTCCTCTTCGGACGCACCTCGATGACAACGGAATCGACATTCGTTTTCCGCGATGCCCGACCTCCGTGATGCTCGTCTTCCGCAGCTCGTTGACATGCACCATTCTTGAAACCGAGGTAGGGGATTTATTTTATTTAATTTTTTTCCATTCATGTTTCTAGTTTGTCGTTCTTCGTGGTTAAACGAATAAATGATAACGATTAACGAGAGGGGGTCGGACCGCACAAACACGGCCGACCCTCCTCTTTTATCCTTGTTGATACTTTGTGGTTTGGACGGAATGGTGTAGTGCCGTCGCACCATCCAGAAATCGCACGACAAGTACTTCGCGGCGCCATCGCGTCGCGCCATGAAGTTGATCAAGGACGCAACGCCATCGTGCCGCGTCGAAGAAACCGAAGACGCCGCGGCCGGAGCATGGCCGCGGCGGAGGGGGCACGGTGTCGTCGCACCGCGCCGGACAAAACAAGCCGTGGCCGGTTCCGGGCCGCGGTGGAGAAGGGTGACCGGCGGCCGGTTCTGGGCCGCCGGTTTCGGCGAAAAAGGGGACCGGCCGTTGCCGGTCCCATGGAGGCAAGAACCGGCCGGCCAGGGCGGGCCGGCTGGACAGGTGTGCAGCCCGGGGTTCAAACCCCCGACCGGTCAGCCAAAACGGCCCCCTTAATTTGGGGGGGGGGGCGCGGTTGCAAAGGGGGGCAGCCCCCCCCCCCCTTGCCGAAACGCCTCGGCCTCTGGCTGAGCCGGCCAGCGTGCTGGGCGCGCTGTGCCCAGCCGGCCGGCCGCCTGGCCTGTCCGCCAGGCAGGGCCATGCCCAGGCTGCGCCGGGTCGGGCCGCGCCGAGCTGTGTCGTGCCGGGCCGACCAGGACCCGGGGCGGGCAACCCGGTTCAGGCTGACCGGGGGGGTCTCGGGCCGGGTCGGTTCGGGCCCGAAACCCCCGTTTTTGGACCGTCTTCGGTATTTTGCCCATAACATGGGCTACGGACCTCTGATCGACGCACCGTCAGTTGCGATGCGATCCCTGAATCAAGGCGGTCGTTTCGGTGTATTGTACTCAAGGTTTGGGAATACTTTGAGTTCGGCCGGGTTGGATCGTACACGAAACCAAACGGGCCCTCGGAGCGGAAACACTCATATCTTGAGCTACAGATGTCTGATTGACGTGTCGTCGAATTTGTTGAATTCCTCTATGTGAGACAGGTCTTTTGGCATACTCCGCCCGAGGTGTGGACGCAAGTGGAGTATGGTCGGGTTGGTTTTGCCTTAAAAACCAACCGGGCCCCTGGGACGAAAAAGCCAATAACTCTCAAACCGGGCGTCCGATTGACGCGCTGTCTGCGACGTTGAGTTCCTGTTGATGATACAGAACATTTGGATACATAAACTCTGGACTATGTGTCAGTTGATGTATCAGCCTCTCGGCTCGTGGAGCGGACCCTCCCGAACGAGCTTGCTGTGTGTGGGAACCATAGTGCTGGTTGCGACTGCTGTTGTGACTAAGACGACGACTGTGCAGAGATCCTCAGTGGATTCGACGACGATGACTACAGCACTCAGCGATCCTGTGTGGATCAGTGCTACCGATCCTATGTGGGTCTGATCTTGTGTGGGTCAGCGCTCAGTGGTTTTGTGTGAGCCAGCGCCTACAGATCCTGTGTGGTTCATTGCGGGGGTTAGTTTCCTACCGATCCTGTGTGGGTCTTTGCGAGGGTTAGTACCTATCGATCCTGTGTGGGTCCGACGACTTAGATGGATCAGTGATCATCTCTATCGTCTTTCGAAGAAGTATACCTGTGTGAGATGAATCCTGTTTGCTTTCCTGTGTGGATTGTGTTGTGCTATCCTGTGTGGATTACGTTTTGCATCTTTTGTGGAATTCGTTTTCTTTCCTGTGTGGACTGGGTTGTACTTGGGCTCAGATGTTGGAGCCGAATTGGAATTGATGACTTAGGTATATGTATGGGCATATACCTAAGTAGTGTCGGATGTTACTTCATGATTATATCTTACCTTTGTGGTTTATCCTTTATGGAATTTGGGAGACCTTCGGGGGTCTTGGGGTCCCTACTTAGTAGCTTATACTCACCCCTGTATGGGTTATGCCCACACTACGTTGTGTTGGTTGCAGACGACGGACAGCGCTGATCGTGGTGGAGGCTTGCAGAGCAGAACGGTACCTGGAGGTGGACCACTGGGTGGGACATACTCGGAGCGGTAGGCTGGACCCGAGGAGCAGTGGAGGCTTTTCTGTACCCACCCTTCAGGTTAGATTCCCAATGGATAGCTCGTCGTTCCCTTTCAAGTTGTACTTTACTTTAAGTTTGGGTTTGTATACTGGCCCACTTACTTTCCGCACTTACAGTTGTACTCTGTTTTTACTTATTGTTTACTTCTACTGTTGCTTGCTCTATAGTGTTTGTTTACTTTACAAAGGCAATGCCTTCCCTTTTTACATGGATTTACGCCTTGGTTCTAGTCGCCAGCCCCTGGCCTATGGAAGGCGGGCTTGGGGTAGTCACGACACGGGCCCCGAGGACGGGTCGTGACAATTATTTTCTCACACCCTTCAAAGGTTCTATTTGGAACCTGATTAGATCTACTTGCTCGTAGGTATTTGAATACAATTCCTATTTTGAGCTATGTATATAAAAGAAAGGGTGAACTGGACTATGCTCTTTCTCAGGATGATTGAGGATTTTACAGTTGGTTTTTTCTTTTCTTATGTTATTTCTTAGTACTTGTACATTATAGAAACACATACAATTATATGCATCATTATATGGAATTAGTGTTGGCCATTTTACTTATGTCATGTTATATTATTCTTATTCTCCTATCTATCTTCCATTTATTATAATTCTTCTACTCTTGCTATCAATTTATTATCTGATAATCCATTTTTATACTTGTACATGAGGGTATAGTCTCCCCGATATCACCACATTAGACCCACACTTCATGTTAGTAGCCACTAGAGTATGATGAGGTGTTCTTGAGGCCAGGTGACCCAGTAGTCTATACACCCTCTTAACAGTGAGCTGAGTTGGTACATTATATTTTGTGAGATGATGTGGTGTTTCCATGATGAAACATAGAGATAGTGGTCTTTATATAATATTTTGGCTATTTTATTGTTTCTTATACAAATATTTTGGCATTGTTACCTTTTTTATGAAACTAATATTTAATGAATTTGGGCATGGAATATTCTTATTTTCATTATTTATAATTATATATATATATATATATCATGGGGGTTATACCTTTTGGTTGGGTAAAATCGTTCCCAAAATATATTATTGACAACAGGGTTCACGCCCCAATCCCATTGGTTGGGAAGGCCCTTCAGGTCTTCTCAAGAATCAGTTCAGAGTGTACATTGACAAAACTATTAGTTGATTAATGAATAATATATATGAATGTATTATTTTTTGATACATATTACCTTTATTTTACTTTCAAGTATACATGTGATAGGATTCTCCCGACCTAAGTGATAACATTAATGTGAGTTCCTGGATAGTTCTCATCATAAGAAGACTTATGTTACAATATTATTTTGAGAAGTTTGTCTCTTTTTTGAGGGTTGACAATTTCTTTATTCTTTCTCTATGTTATATTGATGTAAATTTAGATTTATTACTTGTATAATAATTTATATTATTCCATAGTATATTACGATGCCACCATGAAGAGTTCCTCATGTTCCATGGGAAAGAATTGTGGATAATTCCTCCGTATGGAAATCCCAAAATTAATCAGAACCATGTTTCATATATACTAAAGAATTTTGATGAAATGGAAAATCATATACATATTACTCTAAATAAATCTAGGTAATCACAATTGGATGCTAGATGAGACAATGAACGAGGTCACAAATTTATCTATATGAAACCTCCTTCATTTAAAGGAATGAATGATCGTTATAATTTAGAGGACTGGATAGATAATATTAATCGTATATTTTATTTCATAGATATTATATAATCCATTAAGGTGACATGTGAAACTTTCATGATTGAGTTACCTAATAAAAGGTTGTGGGACACAATGGTTTTGGAGAAGTAGCCTACGGTACTGGAGTTTAAAGACTTCAAACTATCCCCTTTTAGCAATGCTTCTTAGAATCTATTACTATTGTGAATTATATGTTGATTCCCTCCACTCAGTAGGGTCATCATTTACTGAAAAGTTATGATAATTTGATCGTTGAATTTGTATATATTATACTAAGGTAGTGAGAAATAAGAATATTTTATAACAACAATAATATATTGGTTTTCAACAAAACATTAATTATCTGGCCATAATGAAGAATCTTGACAGCTATGAAAAGGTATTGGATAGGGTATTGATGGAAAAGATAGATCTAGTGGGAAGGTCAAATTTCATTGTGTTTATTCATCCACACTATGGAATCATTAGAGGATCACATGGAAAGAAGTGGAATCGCAATAGAATCATAGTGGTGGGGGTGGTATATCACAGTAGTGAGCTTCATCCACACCATCAATTATAGCTCAAAGAGTTTGTTTGACTTGCTACCAATGCATGAATATAATGTATAGTAAGCAATGTTAATATCCATCTATGAAGAACTAAAATTATTGGTGTGGATCCCTAAATTTTAAAAGGATCTGTTTATATTATTATTAACATTGTTATGGATATTTTTCATCACCTCTAATGTGAGCCACCATGTAGTTCAATGTTCATAAGACAAAAAATCCACAGCTAAATGCATCTTAAGTGAAGTAGAACAATGAGTTATAAGAATATTTATTTTATTTTGACATGGGAACAATGATAGTAATAATTATGAGTTTATTGAATTATCTATAAAAAATGATCAGTTTCATAATGGCGCCTCTCATTTTTTTATTCAACCCATTTTTTGGGCCCTTAGAAACATATAATGGAATGGATGTCAATCAATATGGAACTAAGGCCACATATTGTGTAGGAAAGGGAATACATTTTTTAATTCTTAGATTCTTATTTCTGGATCTCTGATGTCAAGTTAGTTTTTCATTATATGTGTATAAACATGGACCTTAACATGACCATTCTGATGGATTGGTTGGTTTCCCATGAGTTTAGGATTACTTTTATCACTAATGGGTTTCAATTAATAACCTGATGAGATATCATGTGTCTATCGAGTTAAATAGGAATTGAGGTCTATCTAAATATGACAACCCAATCAAGAATCAAGGATATTGTTATCTTTTTTTACTATTATTCATAGGAATGAATCCATCAGTTGAATCGTTCATTTGGGGGTCAATAATTTCCATTTTGTATTCCCTATAAAACATATCTGGTCTTCCTTAGTTGAGATAAGATTTATTTTCAATCTATTAGAATTCAATGACTCGATATATATTTATTCATTCATATGTTATGTCACCAAACAAGTTAAAATAGTTTAATGTTCAATTTGTTGTTCTAAAATTGAGGGGGGGGTTTCCTAATGCATAGAACTGGGAATCTCCTATTATTTATACCAAAAATGTTAATGGAAGTCTTTATATTTCTATTTATTATTGAAATCTAATTATTTTGATGATTCAGAATAAGTATCCTCATCCCAAATCAATGAATTTTTTATCATGTAAAGGATGAAATTTTGTTCCATTGGATCAAAATATATTTTTGTTATAATTATCATGGAGTTAAGGAGTGAATATCTCGAAAGATTCTTTGAGGAGAAGGATTAGCCACATATAATATATTGTGATTTTATTTGGAATAAATAACATTAATTTAGTATTAATGGATTTAATAAAATTTATATTTCATTAGTATCATGACACAATAGTTATTGTAATTTTTGATTGGCATCCACATTTTTAATAATATAAGGTGGAAAATTAAAATCATTTGACATTGGTTTTATAAATCATAAGGAACCACCACCAATATGATATGTTAACAAAATAAGGCCACTAGATTTTGGAAGTAAATGTTTTAGGAAATGTTATTTTAGATCCATGAATATCAGTTGATACAAAGAATTTGACTGTTATATTTTCATAAGAGGAGCAACATGATGCCATTTAAAAGCAATGATTGTTGTGTTTATACTAAAGTTATCATTGGTTTGAGAAATACATCTAAAAAACTACAAAAATCCATAAGAAGCACTAAAAGAGGGGTGAATTCTTATGGGAAGAAAAATGGAAGATAATATTTTCTGAATTGGAATGATATACGATCTCATCACATATCATGATTTTCACAACATCTGTTTAGGGATATGTGTTAAATTATGATACTTCATGTTCATGTATCATCTGTACAAGATCATAGATATCTCTATTAGATATGTTTTAAATAATTTTCATTTTAATCCATTTTCATTGGTAAATTAAGTGTTTTTTCAATTCCCTAAGAAGTCTTGGGGGTGTTATGGGGTTTCGGGAAACGAAAGTCGAAGAAAAATGGTGTTCTGGGCTTGCTTCATGGTTACTGCATGGTTAGGGAAAACTGTGTAGAATTACCAAGAAACAGTGTGAAGGGGGTTTTTTAATATAAGCATCACCACTATTTGCACGCAGTTCTGAAAACCATGTTGGTAAACCATGTAGCCCAGAAACCATTAAAAACAATTACAAAAATCCCATTGCGGGATTTTTACACACAACTCGGTATTTCTCTCCCCTCTTCCTCCATCAACCCGAGTGGTGAGCCATGCTTCCAAGATCTTCCAAGAGGTCGATATCCTTTGTTCCCAGGCCATTCAGAGCATCATCAGTTGTAAATTGAATATTAGGGGTAAAGCTTCATGGGTAGGTATATTTGATACCTAATCCTTTGTTTGGGTGTTCATTATCCAACAGATTCTAGGTAGGTGGTCTATATGTTATATCCCTCGTGTTATGTGTATATTTATGCATGTATGGTTAATATTCCTTCCCTATTTGAAATATTTATTTTTTCCTTTTACATGATGTTATGTAGTGGTGTATAAATGGTGAATTGAACCCCCCCCCCCATTCATCCTCATGGGATGTAAGGTGGATGACTCAACCAAATTAGGGCCACTTGAGTGGCGTGTCGTTATTTCTCAAACCTAGAGTAAGCTATGTAAGGGTTGGCTGTTGTGTAAGACCATAGAGCTCTTGATTAATATTTTATTATGTTTGAAGGAAATGTAATTGGTGTTTAGTAATAAAATTGTATTGGTTAATGTCCAATGGTGTTGTTTAGTTGGAATAAAAATGGTTAAATGGATTAATGGGAAAATTCTATGGAATTAGCTTATCACATGATTATTCTTAGTGAGATATGCTTGGGAAATTGGAAATGGGGATAAAGGGTTAAGTAAAATAAGTAATGAATGTGTTAATGGATTTTGTAAATAATTTTATTTCCACATTTACTGATATTTTTGTGATGTTGTAAATGATATTGGCTATACTTTTTGGGATATGGTTAATCGTGGTGAATGATAAATAAGAATGTGAACATGGATTGAAAGAGTGGGTTATTGACTTGAGGTTCTATGACTGTGGGATGAGTTATACAGAGGTTATAGATCCTCCCATAAATGAATGGGTTAGGGAAAGGGAAAAGTACTATTCCCCTAGGGGTTGCATTCCACCCGGACTTTGGCTTAGAGGTGAGGATTATGGGTTTGTTATAATGTGATGTCTAGTGAGATAAATCATGATTCAATTCCCATATGTTCAATAACACTAAATATTCCTAATACATTGAATTCATTTAAAATTTTTATTAAATGAAGAAATATCAAAGTGGTGAACCTATATTTAATGGTAGTACAAACTAAAGGAGCATAGTCTTGAATGGACCAATGAACTATTTATCCTTACATGTCATCATTTATCACATTCATGAACTATCTACCATGGGTAGATATTTTGTAGACATTGTTGGTGGTGGCCTAATAATTTATAATTACACCATTCTTAGGCATCCGTTGGGTACTCTTGCAGATTTCATGCTTGCGGGCCAGGACAAGGGAAAGGGACCTATGCTAGAGAGTTGTGTTAGACATGGGACTTGTTGGTTGATGTTCCAGACTTGGAGACTATACCTTTTTGGGGATTCTTCTATTTCCTTTCTTTTGGTTTTTTGTTCACATGACACTATATCATGGAATGATATATTTATTGTTGCACATGGTTATACCTAGTTTTGGGAATTCATTAATTATGTAGCTTATTGATTGTTCTATTTTATTTACATTATTTAAGTTATTATATACTATGTATTACTTTGGTATTGATGGTTTAGTCTCCCCTCTTAACCTATTAGACCCTCAGAGCTAGTCAGCAACTTCTGGTATATGGGAAGGCACACTTGAGTTTATGTAACTACTCGTGTCGGAGCACCGGTTTAGTGGTCCTAGGTTGGGTACATTACAATGTGGTATAAAAGGAGTTATTTTCTTTTTCTTACTATTTGGGGATGGTAGAAAAGAGAATAGGATTGTGTCGGGCTTTATTAATGAGATCGTTCTTGGGAGCTTCCAACCCATGTACGAGGGAAAACCCAAGTCACCCTAGGTAGGGGTTTTTGTTCTTGTTGTGTGTAGTTACATTTGATGATATTTCACAATTGGGTGATGTACTTATTGTGTGATTTTATGGATTCATGATATTTCTCTCACGGTCTTAATTGTACGAGGTTGTGCATTCATGCATCATTCTAGGAACACATGTAGGAATGTGATATTCATCATGATAGACAAACACACAAGATGGGTGTGCGGGATTTAAAGGTTATGATGCATATACTATTTTAAAAGTAATTAATTATTCCCAATAAGATGATATGAATGAGTAAAAAGAGGAAGTGAAAATTTCAAGTAGTAATTAGAAAATTTTTATTGATAATGAAGTAAAAGTGGAATAATATATTGTAAGGGTAAATTGGAATATGAAAATGGTATGAATGGGAGTAAAAGATAAGTCTTGTAACCATGAAAATTAAATATTGTGTAGGACATGAACATAGGAATATAGACGAGGGTAGTGAATTAGTTGCGAGTTGGATTTTTTGGGTAGTGTATGCGAATTAGTTTGGTTATTAAAAGTGTTCATTCTATCTATATCTCTTCCTTATCAAAAAATATTAGTTCTTCTACTCTAAAGCTCATGTTTGGAATTGTAGATAAAAGCCACCTCGAAGATGTGCGCCGGTTGGGCGACATGAGGAAATTATCGAGAATGATCTTCCAGTAGTAGAGAAAGAGAACATTGTAATCCATGGATATAGGGAAGTGATGTTCTTGGAGAACATTGATTGTTTTATGCAAATAATGGAACGAGACCAAGGGCGGGATGCACCAACTATGTTTGAGCTGACATTGGAGTTTTATCCTCAACACCATCTGACCTTTACTAGAGAGGTTGGGCCAGATGCAGCATTGTTCTGGATAGATTCCATTCAATATATTCTCAACTATCTACAGACTCCTCTCGAGAAGCGATTCATTTTAGCGTTATATATGCTGAGGGGGAAAGAAAAACGTTGGTGGGACATCATGGTCCAAACTGAGCAGACAAAGGGGATGATGTGGAATAATTTTCAGAAGAATATTCTCGATAACTTCTAACCATAATTCTTGAGGTAGGGGAAGGATGAAAATTTCATGAGGTTGACTTAGGGGACAATGTCAGTGATAGACTATTCTAACCATTTCACCGGTTTGAGATGCTTCGTTCTGACATTGATGGGATATGAGGCAGCTATGGGGAAATGCTTCATAGATGGGCTAAGACAGTATAATATATAACAGTTGAATATAATTCATCTAAAAAGGGTTTCATAAGTGATGGTTCAAGCCCTTATCTCATAAAGAAACCTGAAGGGTTCTTCAGGTAGTGAACTTGTGGAACCAGTTGGGGGAGAAAGTGTCGTGGCTTCTGAAAGTAGGAAACCCTGCTTTGGAACATATTAGCATAGTGGGAGTGTGAATAGTAGTTAGAATTCCAGGTCAGCTTCCCAAGGTGGGGACCAGGTTTTTTGCTATTAGTGTGGAAGTATGGGGCCAAAGAGTGACCAGTCTCCCTGCCCACTAGTCGAGTGTCGAGCGTGCGGTAGCCTGGGCCACGTGAAAAGATTCTGCAGGAACCCGACAAATTTGTGGAATGATGGTGGTTAGAGGAAGATCAAAAGTGTAGGTATTGGGTTGGTTACCCTGTATTAGAATGGTAGTTGGAGCTCCATAGGCCTAATTGGTTGGGGCAGTGTACATTGAACTCAGGGGTGAGAACACTCTTACCAGCATAGTAGTGAAATGGTGGGTACTCTGACTAGAGCCCAGGGGAGAGGGTGAAAGAGCACTGTCGTGGGTGCCCTCAAATGATTAGTGTGATTTTGGGGTACTTAGGTGCAGCAGAGTGGCTGACCAAGGTCGTCTCTCAAAGGAGGAAGTGAATTAAAACAACTTCTTAGAGGTATTCTAAAAATAAAATAAAAGAGAATAAAAACACTAATTTGAATGGATCGGGTTTGTTTTATAGTTTATAGATCTAGAATAAGTTTTCTAGAAGAATATTGCATTTTTTTTGTTTTTAATTTTGAAATGATGTTTGATTAAAAAGACATAACAAGAAGATGTTTTTTTAGAAATCTATTTTAAAAGGCGTAATCAATCTAACTCAACCTCTTCATTCACTTATTAATCATTATCATTTAAATAAATATCCACTCAATTATGATCCCCTAATTTGTTATCCCTCGAACCCTACGAAAGTTAACTTAACCACAAAGATGAAATTATTTAAACCCTAGGATAGCTTTGGAACTCGCAATCGCAGCACCCTGCTTTGATTGTTGTTCTAAAGATAGATTATGGTCAGTGGTTAATTAGATAACATATACATTATGGAAATGAGGATGAATTGTGTTTAGGTATTATATTTGAACTCTACAAATTTATCTCGTGTGGTCTTGTATTACTGATTAAGATTACGCTCTCACAATTTACACAAAATCCCGACTTCGCGTGTTTTGGTGTTAATTGTTCAATTGCTTGCTTAGTTTCTTGAAATTTAAAAACAAAATTCATGGATCATATTATGTGAATTACAGTAGCTCATTGATTCAAAATAATTAAATGAAGAAGATAGAATATATATCGATTACTAAAAGACTACTCTTCCATGGGTGGCATAATCATCGTAGAAGCGTTTTGCATGTGCAAAGGTTTATAATGGGTATAACCCAATAACGCTTCTACTCAAGAATTCCAGCCCAAAGAGGAATATTAATAGAAGAAGAAATATAAAAAAAATATAAGAAAAGAGAATAAATAAAAGAAGAACAATGGAGTTTATTACACAAATGAAAACATTACAAAATGAAGAAGAGAAGGAGGCTTCGATGAGGGGATCCTTGCTTCAAGAGCTACCCCTATTACAATGGTTGGAGAATTTGGGTGAAACAAATTTCCCTCTTCCTCCAATCTCTTAATTCACGTCCCAAACCCTCCAAATGAGAAAAACTCCAATTTATAGAGGGGAGGGGAGGATAGGTTACAAGTGGTTTCAAGTATGAATGTGAAAAATCGGCCAAATATTTTAATGAAAATTGAACTGCCCATTTGACCTCCAAAACGCGTTAATTGACCGGATTTTCAGAAGGCTGATTTGTGCCAAATCATGTCCCCGGTCTTTCCTCAAACTTTGGGCTCCATACAAGCCCGGATGTAGATGATATGTCCCAAATACAGAACCCATGTCCATTCTGCCGATTCTAGCCCACCATTGGATTAATGCCCCATTTACTCCATCCAAATTCCCTTTTTATCTCTGGTGTCCTGAATGAAAGTTGTAGAAAATTAAGTTAGGAACACTTTTACAAAGTTTCATATTAAAATAATAAATATAAAAATATTTATCTTCGAAATACTACAATGAACTATAAAGGGTAAAACTGGAATTTTCATCAAATTTTCAAATGAATGATCAAATCCAAAATATTTTATAAATAAACATATTTAGCACAATGTGAGGAAATTATATCATTTATTATCAATAAAATATTCAAAAAACTAGTGTTTTATCAGATGGGAAGGTCATCTCCATGCAGTTCTAGTTTCACTTAAATGTGCTAATGCATGGTCATATACTGTGCAAGGTACGATTCATGTAGCTTCAACATTTTCTAGTTCTTTATTTGATATAGGTTCTATGCATTCCTTTATTTCTTCTCATTTTTTTCATGTTGGTCTTAACCATATAGACTGAATGTGTGGTAATATCTCTTAATACACAACTAGGGGAACAAGTCAAGGACATTAGTAAGTGTAAGGGTTTTTCTCTAGATGTTGGTGGGTATCATTTTCTATGGTATCTATATGTCCTAGATATGTCAGGTTTTGACCTAATCATGGTAATGGGTTGGTTGGTGATATATCAAGCCTATATCGACTGTTAACGACGTCGAGTAACAGTCAGATCTCTTGATGGGAGCACTCACGTCCATCTTTGTGACTAGTATACTTGAGCGAGCTATGCAGGGCCACTACTCCATTATAAGGGGGAGCTCACAGCCCAAGTTGAATTCCTTATGATAGATGATGGGGAGAAAGGACATTCATTATTACTATTGTTTGTGGTCTAGTTTTTGGACGTGTTCCTTGAAGACTTCTCGAGGTTACCACCCAAGATAGAAGTTGAGTTTACGATTGAATTGTTTCCTGGATTGGAGCCATTTTCGATTACACCTTACCAAATGGCTCCAGTAATGTTCCATGATATGAAGGTTCAGTTATAGTAATAGGACCATAAGGGTTTGATACATCCTATCACATCACCTTAGAGATATCATGTGTTGTTTTCTAGTAAGGATGATGGATCGCTAAGGATATGTGCCGATTATTGGAAGTTGAACCATATGATAGTTAAGAACTGATAACTTCTTCCTATAATTGATGACCTATTTGATTATCTCTAAGGGGCCTTAGTGTTTTCCAAGATTTTTTTGAGATCCGAATACCATCAGTTGAGGGTCAGACCTTCTTAAATACCCCATATAGATCTCCAAAGTAGGTATGGGTTGTATGAATTTATGGAAATTCTATTTTTTTAAAAAAATTCACCATCTATGTTCATGGCCTTGATGAAATGGATATTCCACTCGTATCTGGATCAGTTTGTAGTTGTTTTCATCGATGAAATATTTTTGTACTTTAGAACTCATGACGATCATGCCATACATCTTGACATCGTCTTGAGTGCACTAAGAGAGAATAAGATTTACGCCATTCCATCAAAATGTAAATTTTTGATTGATGGGGTTCACTTTTTGGGACATATCGCATCTTATTCAGACATATCATTGGATTCGGAAAAGGTGAAAGTTGTGGTGTCATGGATGTATCCCAGGAATGCCTCTTATATTCAATGTTTTCTATGTTTGGACGGTTATTACTAAAGGTTCATTAGTGATTTATCTCATTTGGTAGTTCCACTCTCAGTCTAATACAATAAGGTGTTTATGTTTGATTGGTCAGAGGCTTGTGATAATTCATTCCATGAGCTAAAGAAGTTGTTTCCCACCACACCAATTTTGATCATACCCGAACTAGGTAAGAGGAAACCTTGTTCTGCGATGCGTCCAGTGTTGGACATGAGGTAGTGTTGATGCAAGATGATTGGGTTGTGGATTATGGGTCAAGGTAGTAGAGGCCACATGGAAGAAATTATCCTACTCATTACCTAGATGTAGTTTTTTTGGTTCATGCCTTAATATATAGGAGGAATTATTTGTTGTTATAACCATTTATAGCATTTTCTGACCATACAACCCTCAAATACATCTTCTCCTAGTGGGATTTTAATATTCTACATCGTAAGTTGGTCGACTACCTAAAGTCTTTTGATTTTGAATTTTTTTATACACCATGAAAAGGGAATGTGTCACTGATGCGCTGAGCCAGAAGACTCAGAATCAAGTAGTTCATAAATCCAGTGCAGTTTTGGTGACGATGTCCTTGTTTGTAGAGATGCATTTGGAGGTACAAGAGGTTCATGTAAAGATAACCCTTTCATCTATAGTAGTTGAATCCATTATTTTGATATGAGTTAAAGAGATTCATTTCATAGATATGAAGTGTTCGAATATAAAGGAAAGTCTTAAAGGTGATGAGTAACCTTCATATAGGATCTATGGCACTTATGGAGTTGCTTGTATTCATGGTCATGTTGTGGTGCCGACGGATGTACATGAATAGTTGATGCAAGGGATCCTAAAATCAAAGTTGGAAGTGCATCTGATAATGAATAAGATATACGGTGACCTTCATAGGAATTTTTGGTGGCTGAGAATCAGTAATGAAGTGGCGAGTTTTGTCGCATGATGCATTACCTGTCCGTAGGTGAAGGCTGAACATCAACGCCTAAGTGGGTTTTTGCTGTCATTTCCTATTCCATAATAGAAGTGGAATGACTTCATTATGGACATCGTATTGGGTCATATGAGGACGCCTCAGAAGAATGATAACATTGGGGTGGTGGTAGATTTGCTGACTAGTGTAGACCATTTCATTCTGATTCACAAAATTTTTACAGTTGATCAATTGGTGGGGTTATATGTTTGAGAAATAGTATTGTTTCATGGTGTACCAAGAACCATAGTTTTATATCATGATATGTGGTTCACATCATGCTTCTTGAAGGGACTACACAAGGCATATATTACATAGGTGTATCTGAGTACAGATTACCACCAACAGACTGATGGGCATTTGTAATGTACAATTCAGGTATTAGAATACATGTTGACGACATGTGTTCTTGATATTAGTGGTTCATGGGAAAATCACATGTCCATTATTTTGTCTTATTATAACAATAGTTTTCAGGATACAGTTTAGATAACACATTTTGAGGCTCTTTATGGGAGACCATGTAGATCTCAGTTGTGTTGGTTAGAGGTCAGAGAGTCTGAGATGTTAAGACAGAGTTTGGTGCTGGAGACGTCAGAGAAGGTTCATTTGATTCAAAATCATATGAAAATATCACAGTGTAGGTAAAAGTCATATGAAACTCGCGTCATAGACCTCTTGAGTTCGTGTTGGGTAATAGAGTGTTTCATAGTGTGTTTCCAAGGATGGGTCACCATCTAATACGAAATTAGGGGAATTTGGTTCCTATATATGAGCGGCCATTTGAGATTGTGGAGTGGATCAGACTGGTGGCTTACTGATTGGCTCTTCCACAATGTTATAGAGGGATGCATGATGGTTTCCATTTTTCAAAAATCTGACAGTATTACCATGAACCATATCATGTTTAAAATGATGAGGATATCGAGTTTGAGGCTGATGCATCCTTTGAGGAGCACCAGTTTCGTATTGTATATCATAGAATGAATGTTTTGTAGGTAATTTTGTGCCCCTAGTTCATGTTCTATGGAAAGATGGAAACATTTAGTAGGAAAAATGGGATATGGAATCAGATATACGGGTCTAGAGGCATGATCTCATTTCTTTTGAAACTGAATGCTGCTCGGAAGAGTAGCTCAAGGATGATCCATTATAAGATGGGGAGGTTGTAAGATCACGAATTTCTCTATAAGGTATGTTTTAATTACATTTCAGTTTAATCCCTTTAATTTTGTCAATAAAGTGTTATAACATGCCCTAAAAAGGATCATGGTTGGTCTGAGGGTTTGGGACTTCAAAGTGGAAGAAAAAGTGGGGTTCTGGGCATGCTACACAGTTTGCACATAGTTTGTGAAAACCATGTATAATTCCTAGGAAACAGTGAAATGGTTATTTTTGGATAGTAGCCTCTACAGATTTTGGAAAACAATGCCGTTAAACCATGAGAGGGAGATATTTTGGGGCAAAATCATCTGCATGGATTGCGTACAGTTTGGAAAAGGGTGCTGGTAAACCGGGTGGCCCAAAAACCATTGAAAATTTACAAAAAACCCATTATGGGATTTTTATACCAAACTAGAGATTTCTCCCTCCTCTTCTTCCATCAACCTTAGTGACTATACAATCTTCTAACATCTTCCAATGGGTAGATCTCCTTCATTCCTAAGCTGTTTCTAGTGTGGTCAGTTGAGGATTGAAGATCCAGGGTAAAGCTTCATGGGATGGTTGATTTGAGGCCTAAAGCATCGATTGGGAGTGTTTCCACCAACATATTCTAGTTAGGTGGTCTACAAGTTGTATCCCTTGGGGTTTGTGTACATTTTTTCATGTAGGTTTTTTATTCATTACCTCATAGAAAGAATTATTGTTTCTTTTGACATGATGTGATGTAGTAGTTTCTAAATGGTTAATTGACCCCCCTGTGATCCACATGGGATGCAAGGAGGATGACTAGAAATAATTAGGGCCACCTCAGGGGAGTTCCAATATTCCTCGGACCTATAGTTAGCTATAAAAGGGTAGGTTGTTCTATGGGAACATATCACTCTTGATAAATATTTTAATATGCTTGAAGGATGTGTAATTGGTGTTTAGTAGTACACTTCGGTTGGGTAATGGCCTAAGTGTCTGTTTGGTTGGAATGAATATTAGTTAAATGGATTAATGGGAAAAGATTTGGGATTAGCATATCACTTGAATATTCTTAGTGGGATAGGCATGGGAAATGTGAAATGGAGCTAAAGGGAAAAGTAAAATAAATGATTAATGTGTTAATGGATTGAGGTGATAATGTTATTTTCCCATTTACTAATTATTTTTTGATGTTGTAAATGAAATTGGATATGCTTTTTGGGATATGGTTAATCTTGTTCAGTGATAAATTAGCATGTTCACATGGCTAGAATGAGTGGGGTATCGACCTGAGGTTATATCCCCACTGGTTGAGCTGGACCAAGGCTCATACTCTTCCCATAAATGAATAGGTTAGGGAAGGGGACATAGTTATATTTCCGTACAGGTTTCCTTCCTCCCAGACTAAGGCTTCAAGGTGAGGATTATGGGTTTGTTATAATCTTATTCCTAGTGAGATAGAGATTAATTTTGTCCCCATATGTTCGAGAATAATGAATATGCCTAATTCATTTAAAGAATGAAAATTTAGATTAAATCATGAAATTACTAAGTAGTGATCATGGATTTAATGGTAGTATAATCTAAATGAATGTAGTATATAATAGACCCAAGAACTTTTTATCTTTAATTGTAATCATTTATCAATTGCATGCACTATAATAATTTTTTGGTTATTTTGTAGACACCGTTGGTGGTGGCCTACTGAGTTATACTCACAGCCTGCTCTGGCTGTCGTTGGGTACCTAATCAGATTTCATGCATGCAGGTCAGGATAAGGGAAAGGTCTCTATTCTAGAGAGTTGGGTTTTACATGGGATATGTTGGGTGAGGAACCATACTTGGAGTCTAGTCAATTTTTTTGATTTTATTGTTTCCTATCATTTGGGGTTTTGTTCACTTAAAATTATAGCATGGAATGACATATATATTGTTGCACAATTTTTAAAACAATTTTAGGAATTGGTTAATTACGATGGTTATTGATAGTTCGATTTTGTTTTCATTATTAATGTTATTATATGCTGTGGATTACTCCAGTAATGATGGTATAGTTTCCCCATGTAACTTATTAGACCCTCGCTGCTAGTCAGCTACCTCTTGCATATGAGGTGGTGTGATTGAGGTCCTGTAACTACCTGTCTTAGAGAACCGGTTTAGTGGCTTCCAAGTCGGGGATGTAATAGTTGGCGTGGTTATTCAAGGATTTCATGTAGTGTCATATGAAACTTATCTATTTTTATCACATCAAAAGAACTATCCCATTCATGATCATGAAATATTCATAGTTTTTTATTCTACAATATGTTAGAGGAATTATATTTTTGGTTCTAGGTTAAATTTATATTTTAAATATAAGAGTATTATTTATATATTCTCAAATAAATAATTCACCTCATTTAGATTAGATGTGTGTAATTTCTTTAGACATTTTAAATCGACATATTATATAAACCTAGAAAGATGAATGATTTCAATAATGAACTTAACTAAAAATTATGATCCCAATCTGTCACTAAATAAAATTTTTAATGGAATCTTATCAGACTCCATCGAGAGATACACATAGTAGTGGGAGAATGGTATGATTCTAGGTAGTGATAAATTATTATCATCTCTCCTAAATTCGAGTGTTTAGGAGATATATTAGGAGGAAGAGATCATGGAAGTATGAAAATCCTTATATATTGGGGAGACCACTATTGGGTAGTGTCTATATTGAGATGGTATTATTTACATTAGTATTTGATTTATCATCCTATTATTTTTTCAGGAGGATATGATATAGGATATTCATTGTCCCTCTTAGTCCATAACCACACATATATGAAGGTTAATTATGAAATGAAGAATTTATTTTGGTGTTTGGGAATGAGTTATGATAACCCTAACTATGTTTCTCTCTACTATACCTACCAAAAGATTATGTATGACACCATATAACTTCTATTCTACTTTGTTCTCTTCCTATAATATCGTCTAAATCAGATGAGTTTTCCATGAATATCTTCATTATATTATCATGAAATCACTAAGGGAATAACCTTATCAGGTTGGTGAACAATTGGTTAACATTGTTAGTATACTTCATTTTTATTTGGGACACCACTAAGAATGCTGATTTTAATATGTTGTATGTGTAGGATATTTTGATGTTGCATGGAAGGTTATTAGTTATCATCGCTTACATGGATCCCAAGTTTACTTCTTGGTTTTATAAGGTTTTGCATGAGGTGATACGAATCATTTCATATTAATTATGGGATTAAATACTTAGATATACTACAAGATTAAACATGTAATTCAAAACCATGAGGATATTATTCGTACATGTGTTCATGATTTCTAAGGATATATGGTTAGACATCTTAGATAAGTTTAATTTTTTATAATAATATTTTCCAGCTGTCTAAAAATATATCCATAATGTGTTCTATATAGTTTCCCATGCTGATCTCATCATTGTTGGTTATGTATAGGACTGACATCACTTGTGGGACTATTAATTTTATATGATAAAACAATAAAAAATATAGTTATATGTCAGTAATTGTTAATGTCTCAGAGATATGTTTGATTGTTTAGTATTATTGGCCTGATTAGTAAGGTGGCCTATCAATTGGTCTGAAAATACATCCAAAATAATATACATAATATATTCCAAAAATACCAAATTAACAAATATCATCTTGATCACTAACATGTATTTAATTTAGAAAGTATTTATTCGCAGCTGGATGTGTTAGTGGTTGTGGAATGGGTAAAAATTGATAATTCTCGTGAGAATGTCATGAATGGAAAGACAAATCCATTGTTCTGAGTTTTTTGGAAGAAAAAAATTATTCTCATGAGAAATTGGAGTGAGAATCATTTATAAGAGAGTAATTTCCATATATTTCATTGGATCATCATTTCGAAACATAACATTGTAGTGGGAGAAAGAGATGTGGAAGAAAAAATTAATTCATTTTGACGTCAAATTTAGAAGAATATATATCATTATTTTTACCATATCATATTCTTATATTATCCTATAATTTTTGGGTTTATTTTTTTATATATTTATGTTATTTTAATAGTTAGGGACATGGTTAGAGTAAATCATGAGGGACATCCCCTAACAAATGTGCAACCAGTTTTTACAATTCTAGAGGAGGTCACATGGTAAGTAAAAAATTATGATTTCACATTAAAATAAGCAACATGATACATAGAAATGTTTGATAGTTTTTCATGGTTTTTTAACCATGGGGATAAACTATGTGTTATCCATGTTATCCTATAATGGGGTGTATGGTTTTTGAATTATTTTCTAAACCCTACATCTTTACCATGTGATGGAAAGTAATTATTCTGATATTATATTTTAAGACATGAGGTCTCTACCATTCACCCAATTTTTCTTCTGGTGTAATAAAATATCAACCTAGGAGATTATAATATGTGTTTCTTATAGTTTTTTTACCTTACAATGATTGATTTATATTGATCATTGTGCGCTCGATCTATATTTTCAACGGTATGTACACGCTCTTATTCATTCATCATTGTTCTTATTGGTCTATTATATCTTCTTTATAGAACATTATATCAGGGTTGTTGATGATATATATGTAGTTTTTAAAATAATATAATTATTATTTTGGAAGATTTTTTTGGGGAATTTAGAATCTATTTGGATATTTAATTATAATTATGCATTCTTTGAAAATTATTGTGGAAATTTCTTTCCCATATTCCCTTTGTTATTAAAATTAATGAATTATTGATTTAGTATTGGTAATTTAAGGATTATTATTTTTTCATATTTCATATCCATCTTAATCCTTTGGAATTATTATTTTATTAAATTATTTAAATAAACTATTTTGTGGTTCGTGGTTTCATATAATGTCATTTTTTTACTAAGTAATCATGCACAAACCTTTCTAAATGTTAATTATAATGTTTAAATTGTATGATCTATAGTTTATTGAAAAGTGTGCAGGGTGGAATTTGATAGAAAATAATTCTATTCATTTTATTATTCATTGAATGAATAATTTCAATGAACCATTAGTTTTTTTTGGATAAAATGGATTTCAAAGCATGATTTTCATGTGTGATTTGTTTTGTTTTTATTATTGAAATATGATAGGAACTTTGAAAATGATATGACTCTTTTTGTTCATGGGATCCAAATTGAATATGTGGGGGTCATGAGTAGACTTTTTTCCATGATTAATATAGGAATTACACATCAGGGTATTCCTTTACTTATTTTGATGGAATTTCTAGGACTAGATTAATTTACATCATTAGGTAAATTATTTATTGGGTATTTTTGATACAGATTAAGTGGGTGGTCCCGATATAAATTTAGTAGAAATTATTCAGGATTTATCAATATATAAGAAACCTACCTATCCTGGTCCTATATCATCCATAGGGTACAATCCAAAAATTTAACGCCTCGAACCTAGTTACCCAAAGCTAGTGCATTATTACATGACATAGGAATCATACAAGAAATCATGACCTAAAATACAGAACAGTTTTGTAGCCTTGGAAATAGTAGATACATACATAAGTTTTACATTATAATATCAAATAAAAAACCACAACATTTTGTATCTTTTTAACACACCCATCTCCCTTAGACAATCCCTTCAGGCCAGTCATAAAATACATCTTCGCATAATAGGAAAAATAAACCATATAAATGGGTTATCTTAGAAACCCAGTAAGGATAAGAATATAGTAGAAACAATCATAAATATGCATAAACATTTAAGTCAATGTAGAAGACTAAAACACATGCCTTTTGAACATAAACTTCACCATAATATGGAAAATATAAATCAAATAAATCCATTTACTTATTCAAATCAATATTCTACTAGTCGAATAATCACATGTAATATCAATAACAAATTTTAAAATGATAGAATGAATAATGCCAGACATCATAACCACATAGTCAAGGACTCATACCAAGAATAAAAATAATATTCAGTCATGGCCTTGTGCCAAGATAGTATTTTGTCTCATGATACGTACCGATGCATCGAGGATCTATAGTGGGCTCCACCGGTCACTTACTAAGTCCAAGGAATTCCTCATATGAAAAGGATAAAACATAACATAAAAATTCACATTAAAACTAGAATACAAAATGTCAATACATTAACCATTAATCATGAATGTTATAAAAATAACACATCCAAATTAAATCATGTCACAAAACATTCAATACAAAATGGGTGATTGTTTCATAATAAATCAACTTCAAAAATTGTAAAATCCATCAAAGGATGTTTTCATATAATAAATCAGAACTATTTGAGATAAATATATATTTATATTTTGAAATACTTTTGAAGAAAAATAATTATAAAAGAAAACATTTATTTTGAAAATATTCTTATAATATTTTAAGGGAAGCTTTGATGGTTATATAATGGTATAAAATAGACGCACCCTTTGGGTATGTTAAAAAAACATTCTTACCTTAATTTGTCGAAAATTTCATAAAGTATCTTGTTTGGAAAATGATGAAAATAATCCTTTAATTTTTTATTATAAAAATTCAATAAAAAGGTATAAATGACTATAACCCATATTATAGGAAATAGTAAAAATGTTTTAAAATACATTTTTAAGAAACATAGATGTTGATGATAAAGAGGCCCTAGAAGATACTCATGTATAACTAACCTCTAATAATGAAGAGATTGTAGAATTATCCCTTACCATGTCAATTTCCTTGATTTAGGGTACATTAACCTATTTTATAATAGTTAAATCATTTTCATTAAATTATAAAAGAACCACATACACAAATTTGATACCATATATGATCTTTTAATATTGCGTTGTTAATAATATTTTAGTAGTATCATTGTTTCGGGTGTTAACTTATTTGTTTTCCTTTATATCTTTCTTTACATAAGTCATGTTTTTTATGTATAGGATCTATATGATTAATATCCAGAATTAAATTAAGTTATTATACATTATTTTTATTCATAAAATGAATATTATTCTAGAATGGTTATGATGGTGGATGAATATCATCGCGTTAGTGGAGTTGAAAATCTAGTACGTAAGCACGAGTGAAAATACCATTCTATTGATGTTGATATGATATTTAAATGGATTTTATTTGATATATAAAGAATCATTAACATGTTAAATTTGTTATTTACATCATTTATATGCATTTTTATAACTATCCAAATAATGAAGTGTTGAATGACAAACTACACCACGACGTTAAGATAGTAATTCGTACGTATGCACGTATGGTTACTGGGTCATTCATAGGATGGTTATAATAAGGAATATGAATGTACCATATTTATAATAAAATCAATTTTTGTATAAGGGAATGGATTTATTATTTTTATATGGAAACTTCAATGAAAGAGTAAGTGGAAGAAGAAAAAGACATTGAATGAGGTGATGAAATTATTACCTATTTTTCGGGTGCTTCCTTTCAATTTGACCAATAAGACTTATTATGTTGGATTCTTGACAAATTAAGGCCTATAGATTTATTTTAGGGTAGTTTTTAGTATATTTGAGCAGGGTTTGGAAGAGAAAAATGGATTTGGAGGTGTGATTTTGAGAGAAGGGGAAATACCGTTTTATATGAGAGGCGAGGGTCATTTTAGGAAAAGCATGAAATATTATTCTATTATAAAATAATATTCTGTATATATTGGATCCAAAAGGATTTATTTTGAGGATAAGGTGGGTATGGGTCTAAATAATCTCAACCAATAATATTTAGACAGGTTTAGGTCACCATATTAAACTTATCCTTTAGATTTAACTCTTAGGAAAACTGTTTAACTTTTACCATGTATTCTTGTATTATTATAATAAATTTTTAATAATATTTTTATAAAGGAAAGAGAACCTAAAGTGGTTCATTATTTATATATATATATCCTTATTTATATCCTTTGTCTGAAAATTATATTTTTAGAAATATTATATTAGTTAATAATATAGTAATTGTTTTAAAATCTCAGTTATGTCAATTTTGACACTGTTTATTATTTGGTTTCTCTGAAAGTCATAAAAACTTTATCACATTGAAAAAAAAATTACATACACTAAAATGTCATATTATCCTAAAAAATCAGTGGAATGTATCAAACAACTCTGTTTACATTTCTTTAGATATTTATAATATAAATTATTTTAACCATTCAATAATAAGGTAATTACTCCAACAGCATTGGGTCATAAATAAATATTATTATTTAATATATATATATTATAAATAAAATTAAATTATGTAGAATTTTTTGTATCTTTCTAATGAATATTTGTATTCGAATTTATCTGTAACGTCCTGGTTCCGGGTGCCACTCAACGGGTGCCCCGAACCGATTTCGCCACATGACCACAAGCGCATTTCCCCAAATGCCAAAGGCTACCAACTAGCAGCGAGGGCCCAGGTCTGATAGTGGGGAAACAATGCCCTCATTTATCAAAGTGTAGTGCAGCGGAATACAAAATAAAACATACATCAAATAGAGGAAGTAGTAAATCATACACAAATGAAATAAACAACAGCAGTGTATATAACCAATAGTATATAAATGATGATACTACATGTCTCAAGTTCTAAGAAAACAGCCATGACATGTTATACAACAATAAAGTACAACCAAAAGTAGAGTACAGCAAAACAATGAAAAACAGCTGGTAGCAGCATTGCGACCCTAGGCTTGGTCCCATGCCCTCTAACTCATCAGCGGTAATCATGAACCTGTATAGGGACTCTTGCACCTATCTACAACTGCAGCAACGTAATCTGTTTGGGCCGAAAAGAATGAACCAAACAGGGTGTGAGAAATATATCTCAGTAGGCACCCACCAAAGGCCCGTGCCCAACTGCATGTAAGCATGCAACAACAGTGTGCAGTAGTAAATGAAATAACTAAGCAGTACACAAAATTAACTAACTTAACATTTATATTGCCATTTAATCATTCATTTAATCCATTTAATATAAGAAAACACCACAGTAAATCTCTAAGTAGACAGACAGCGTCCTCAGACAACTAATTCTCACACTCAGGCAATCAGAATCTCGCCCTCAGGCATTGCCCTCAGGCATTACCCTCAGGCATAACAGAACTATTGCCCTTGGGCATACGAAGTGTCTCCCTCAGGCACAGAAGTCAATCCCTCAGGAACGAAAGGTTCCCTCAGGTGAAATAGAACGTCTCCCTCAGGCTAAAACAGTCACGCCCTCAGGCTAATACAGTCTCGCCCTTAGGCTATAGCAAAACACCTCCCTCAGGTATAAATAACCAGGCCATGCCCAACATATAAACATGCAATTTGAATAAAATTCCTCTCAAGGAAAAAGTAATGCATAATTTATACAAGAAATACCCTCAGGTATCCTGGCCAAACGGCTAAACAGAGGAACACACCCCTCGGGATGGTCCTGGATCCAAGAAATGATCCCAACCTACATTTTATTATCATAATTAACCACCTATTCAATTATAGGTGTTTAATATAGCAATGGCCTCAGCCACACGACACCCCAACATGGGTTCATGGCACAAAAAGGTACAAAACACACGAAAGTTGGAAAACTAAACACCAAGCCTCCTACCTTAAATGCCAACAAACGTTATACCCGAACGCCGACTCCAGAAACGCCCAAGAACGGTGTAGATCGGATGAAGAAAAAACCCATTCAAACATAAATAACATTCCCTCGAGAAATAATTGGTAATAACGGCTTAAGGAGAAGAAAGGGCTTACCTGCGTGGTTCCAACGAGATCGTCCGAGGTAGAATCGGATTCCAGACGAACACTCGGCGGATCTTCAAAGGTTCGGCCTCCTCCTTGGCTCTAAAATGGCTCAAATGCCTCATCTTCCAAATGAGGAGGCTAATTGATGTTTTAAGCTGAAAAAACAATGTACACAGTGTGTACTTCCAAGTATACGGTGTGTACTCCTTTCATTTAACTGTTCCTCTGGCGGCTTTCTGCCAGTGCGACATTGTTCGCCTGCCGACATGAGTACACGGCATGTACTTTTGAGTACACGGCGTGTACTGCCGCCCAGCTAGAGGCTACTCCACCGCCTTACGGTTTTGGCCTGCCGACTGACTACACGGTGTGTAACGGACCACTACACAGCGTGTAGTCGGTTCCTACACCCTTCATCACCGACATGGCTACACGCTGTGTGTACTCATCCCAACACGGCCATAATTACACGACATGTGGAAAAGTACATGATTTGTAGTTCCAAAATTTAGGATTTTTCCCCATTTTCCATATTTTATTAAAAACACTTAAGGGAAAGAGAAAAGAAGAAGCCCGTACCTCATGGAGAAGAACTGGGTTCTTACAATCTTCCCTTCTTATAGCAATTTGTACACAAATTTCCCTTCCAAGGGTGGAGAAGATATAGCCGTGAACAACTCCGGCCACTGAGTACATACATCAGTCTCCCGCTCCCAGGTTTCGTCCTGCACTCGGCCATGCTTCCATAGCACCTGTACAAGAAGAAAATACTGGCCTCGGAGAACCTTCATGCTCCTTTCAACGATATGAATCAGATGCTCCTCAAAGGACGCATCTGCCTCTAGCTCAACCTCTTTAGGCTGAAATATGTGAGACCAGTCTGAATGATACCGACATAACTGAGATACGTGGAAGACATCGTGCATAGCTCGGTACCGCTTCGGTAACCGCAACCGATAAGCAACTAGTCTGACCCTCTCCAGAATCTCAAATGGTCTCACATACCGTGGTGAAAGTTTACCCTGTCTCCTAATCCTCTTGTGTCCCAGCCTCGGTGAAACACGCAAGAAAACCTGATCCCCAAGCACGAACTCCAAGGGTTGTCTGCAGTGATCAGCATAATATTTCTTACGATACTGCGTCGTAGCCATCTAATTCTGAATCAACTGAACCTGCTCAGAAGTCTCCTGCATGAGACGTGGTCCCAGCAAAGCTGCCTCACATGCCTCTAACCAGCACAAAGGTGATCGGCATGGCCTATAGTATAAAGCCTCATACGGTGCCATTTCAATAGTCTCCTGGAAGCTATTGTTATATGTAAACTCGACTAAGGATATATGATTCTCCCAATATCCCGCAAATTCTATGATGCATGCACGCAATATGTCCTCTAGCACCTGTATCATACGCTCTGACTGGCCATCTGTCTGAGGGTGGTAAATTGTGCTCAAAAGCACCTGTGTACCCAGCGCCCTCTAAAAACTCTGCCAGAAACGAGACGTAAAGCGGGTGTCCCTATCTGATACAATAGAACGAGGGACCCCATGAAGACGCATGATCTCTTGGATATACATCCTTCTAAACTCATCAACACTGAAGGTCTCCTTGATTGGAAAGAAGTGAGCTACCTTCGTGAGTTTGTCCACAACAACCCACATGGCATCATTGCCACAAGGTGACCCCAGCATCCAGTCACGAAATCCATCATGACATCATCCCATTTCCACTCCAGAATGGGTAACTGTTGTAACAGCCCAGCTGGTCTCTGATGATCCGCCTTCACCTGCTGACAAGTGGAACACCTAGTAACAAAACCAGCTACATCTCTCTTCATACCCGGCCACCGGTACTGACATCTCAAGTCATGGTACATCTTGGTAACCCTGGGATGAACTGCCCATGTTGAAGCATGAAACTCCCCTATCAGCTCCTCGCGTATATCCCTTGGAACCCACACTCGTCCATGGAAACACAAAACCTCATCATCGCTTATCGTCCAACTAGGAGGAGGGTCCTCACTCTCCACCGAATCCCGTAGAACTAGGCCTTCGATATCAGATAGTTTCTTCATCCTCACTCTATCCAGGAGGGTAGAAGTCACAACTAAAGATGAACGATAATTCTGCCCCTGACTATCATGCACCTCCAGATGCATCTCAGTGAACAAGGCCATGAGCACCCACTCACCACTGGCCTCCTTCACTGCCTGTATCTGAGTCTTTCTGCTCAGTGCATCAGTTACGGCATTACCTTTACCAAGTGTATAGGCAAGTTCAAAATTGAAGGACTGTAGGTATTCAACCCACCTCCTCTACCTCAGATTCATGTCACGCAGAGTAAAGATATAATTGAGGCTTTTGTGGTCAGTGAAAACCACAAAAAGCTTCCCCAATTGATAATGCCTCCAATAGCGCAATGTATGCACAACTAAAGCCAACTCGAGATCATGTGTCGGGTAATTCCTCTCATGTGGCCTCAACTTCCGAGACCCGCACGCCACAACTCGGTCTCCCTTCATCTACACTTCTCCCATCCCAAAACATGATGCATCACAGTAAACTGTATAGCTCTTTCCCGGCTCTGGGAGTATCAAGATCGGTGCTGATGTCAACCTTCCCTTCAGGTCCTGAAAAGCAGCCTCGCAAGCTTCCGACCAAACGAACTTCACACCCTTCTTAGTCAGACCTGTCAACGGTGCTGCTAAGAGGGATAAGTCCTGTATGAAATGTTTGAAGTAACCATCCAGCCCTAAGAAACTCTATATCTTGACCACGTTCTAAGGCTGCTCCTAGCAAACCCCTGCTCTTACCTTCTCTGGGTTTACTGAAACTCCTGCCTCAGAGATGATATGTCCTAATAAGTGAATCTGGTCCATACAAAAGTGGCACTTTGAGAGCTTAGCATATATCCGATGCTCCCTTAGTGTACTCAATACAATCTCAAGGTGGGTGGAATGGTCGTGTTGAGTGTAAGAGTACACTAATATGTCGTCCACGAATACTACCACAAAAGAATGAAGATGCGGATTGAATACAAGATTCATCAGATCCATGAAAACTGATGGTGCGTTCGTGAGTCCGAACGGCATAACCGTATACTCATATAGACCATACCTACTCCTGAAATCCGTGAGAGGTATATCAGATGGTCTCACATGCAGATGATGATATCCTGATCTTAGGTCAATCTTCGAGAACACTTGTTCTCCACAAAGCTGATCAAAAAGATCATCAATCCTCGTTATGGGATATCAGTTCTTAACCGTCAACTGGTTCATCTTCCGATAATCCACACAATGTCTGAGGGTACCGTCCGCATTCTTTGCAAAAAGGACTAGCGAACCCCAAGGAGAAGTACTGGGTCGGATAAATCCCTTTGCCTGTAACCCCTCCAACTGCCTCTTGAGCTCATGCCACTTAGGTGTAGCCATCCTATAGGGATGAATGGACACCGGTGCTGCTCCTAGAACAAGATCAATGGAGAAATCCACCTCACGCTCTAGAAAAAGACCTTAAAAGATGTCTGGGAAGACATCCATGAAACGATCAAAAACAGGAGGGAAATTCGCCTGAAAAGTCCCCTGGTCATCCAGATATAAGCTCGCAATCTGGGTTGTGACTCCACCACGCCCACGATGCTATGGTCCAGCTCGACTCTCCTGAACATCCCACTCTCCCTTGTATAGAAACTCTCCACCCTCTGGTGACGTGAAACACACCCTGCGACAATAGCAGTCTAAAATGGCCCGAAAGGGAACCAACCAGTCCATCCTGAGAATGACATTATAGCTTGTCATCTCTAGGACACAGAGGTCCCAAAGGAAGTGACACCCACCAACATCAAGAGGGCACTCCTTGCACTGACGCACACTAGCCGTTCTAGTCCCCAACGAAGTGTCTATAGTCATGATAACAGAATAAGTAGAAACACAAAACCCAAGGCTCTACACAATGGGCACAAATATAAAACTATACGTAGCACCTGTATCGAAAAGTACTGTAGATAAGATAGAAGCTACTAGAATAGTACCTCTGACTGTAGAAGGTCTGGGATCCTACTCATGTTGGGTCTGTTGCATCGCATATGTCTGTCTAGTGTCGCGGCCCTGCGACACAGCCTAGCTATCCTCAGTTGTCCCACCCTGCTGCCTCTGAGATCCTGGTGTCTGGATACCACGGCCATGACCACCATCTCTTCCTGCACGCCCTAACGTATTCCAATTCCCAGACTGGTAAGAAGCTATTGGTCCGGTTCCCGCACATGGAGTCTGCACAGAACCCTTCTAACTAGCCGTCGGTGGAAACACCCTGTAAAATCGTTGCAGATGACCCATCTTGCCGCATGATCGGCACTCCACTGGTTCTCGTGGACACTGCGGTCACTTGTGCCCCCCTCTTCCACACTGGTAGCACATGATCGGTCCATCTGAAAAACTTTCTTGGCTGGTACTGCCACCCTGAGAGAAATCCATATGTATCTTTCTCTTGCTAGTAGAAATAGTACCAGTACTCATGCCGAAATTCCCTGGCCCACACTGCTAGCTTCCCGCAGGTTCCTCTCTGAAATCAGTGCCAGATTTACAATATCATGGACAATAGGCAACCTGAAAACATTCACCAACTCTCGTATTTCATAACGAATACCATACTCAAAACTTCTAGCTCTCAACATCTCATCACCCACCAGCATGGGTTCAAATCACTAAAGCTTAGTAAAACAAGCAGAATAGTCCATCACTGACATAGCACCCTGATGCAGATTCATGAACTCTCGAACTCTATCTGCTCTCAATGTCTTCGGGAATAAAATGTCATAGAGGACTTCCTGAAAGTCTTCCCACGCCATGTCCCTGTGATGCTCTGACTGGGTGGTAACATCCCACCACCTCTTGGCAGAATCACGCAACATGTAAGTTGTGAGCTTGACCCTCCACCCTGGAGGCATCTCAAGATGCTTGAAAATAGTCTGCATCGACCCCATCCAAGACTCCGTAGCCTGTAGTCCGCCATCCCCTAAAAACGTAGTCGGATGGTGCTTCTAGAAGATACGTGACAGCTCGGCCATAGATTTGGAAGCCTGCGGTGCTCCCTGAAAGGTCTGCATAAACCGCAATAAGCCTTCACGAAACTGCGTCTCCATGCCTATGCCCGATATAGCAGTTTGTGCTGTATCTGGCTCTGTAGGAGGATCAACTGGAAGCCCATGGCCCACCATCTCTAGAGTATTCTCGTTGCCGCTCTCCTGGAAAACAACGCACGGTCGTCTAGGCGGCATGACACTATAAGGACAAAAGCACGCCTTAGATTCAATATTATCAAAGACCGAAAACAAAGAAACCCAAAAAGGGAATAGGAGGAATAAGGTATTTCAAAATTTTAAAAACAATACTACATGGCGTGTACACTGACTATACAGTGTGTACTTGACTTTCCTTCCCCTACCCGGGTCTTTCAGCATGGCTAAGCCACACGGCTCCTATTTGAACATACTACACAACGTGTATATAATCTACAATGTGTGTATGGTGTTATTTTCCAACTGCCTGTGTCGTTTGTGACACGGCTGACTACCCGGCTTGAAACTACATGGTGTGTTACACCCGCACACGGCGTGTACACCACCCCGTTTCCCCGCCACACGACTAAGTCCACACGGTCTTTCCTCGGACAAGACTACACGGCGTGTCCCCAATGGTGCACGACATGTTCAAGGAATGACGACATCGACCCATGTTGTTAGTTACACGGACGAGTCCCCAGGCCACACTACACGGCATGTTCATCATTGACATGGCGTGTTCTGTATAGGATTTCACCAACCCATGTTGTTAGTTACATGACCGGACTCCGGGTCTACACTACACGGCATGTACATGCGCTACATGGCGTGTTCACCCAAGCACTTCCCTACCCCGTGTCGCCGCCCACATGGTTTGTGACATTGGAAGAGACTACACAGTGTGTACTCATAGTACACGGCATGTACTTAAAAAGTTAATTTTTCTTCCCGAACAGAAGGCCATACACGACATGTTTAAAATACCACACGGCGTGTATACTGGGTTTCCGGATAGTATGCCTCGAAACATCCTCATAACCCATAAAATACTGAAAAACAACACCTAAGTGTCAAATTATGACCTGTGAGGGCCCATACTCCCCACGAATCAAAGTTTGACATCTTATCTGTGTTATAACTAATAAACAGTCAATGGTCCACCAAATTCCGGTCAATAGGGGGTCATACTCCCCAAAAACCAAAGTTTGGCGTCCATTCTATGAACAGCTCACACAAAAATTACCCTATCAAATAGAAGGTATTTTATCAGTGCAACTATCACAACAGCATGCTTTTCTAACACATCACCTATCACAACAACATGCAATGTCTAATGCACCTACATGGTATAGAAGCTATGCATGGCATGTGATTCAAGAATGTTCCTAAATGATGCATGAGATGGCATACCCTCATCTCATCGGGTTGCAACTAAATAGAACCCATAGATAAATTATAACAGCATAATACCAAGTGCGTCACCCAACGATGAAAACATATCAACTGTAAAATTTTCAAAATCAAAAGAATTTCAAAATACGAGGTAGACTAGCTTTTCCCTGTACGCGGGTTAGCTACGCCTGGGCACTGCTTATTACCGGCTACCGTTCGTCCTATCCCTGACTACGTCTCCAAATAGTATGTCAAAGAGAAAAGAACGCCCTCTGATACCTCTTTGTAACATCCCGGTTCCGGGTGCCACTCAATTGGTTCCCCAAACCCAGTTCTCCATATGACCTCAAATGCATTTACCCAAATGCCAGAGGCTGCCGACTAGCAGTGAGGGCCCAGGTCTGATATTGGGGAAACTATGCCCTCTTTTGTCAATGTGTAGCGCAACGGAATACAAAATAAAACATACAACAAACAGCGGAAGTAGTAAATCATACAAAACTAAAATAAACAACATCAGTGGATATAACCAACAGTATATAAATGATGATGATACATGTCTAATGTTCTAAGAAAACATCCATGACATGTTATACATCAATACCGTACAACTAAAAATAGAGTACAGCAAAACAAAGAAAAACAGCTGGCAGCGGCATCGCGAGCCTAGGCTTGGTCCCATGCCCTCCTACTCCTCAGAAGAAATCATGTACCTGTATAGGGAATCTTGTCCCTATCTACACCTACAGAAATGTAATCTGTTTGGGCCAAAAAGCGTGACCCAAACAGGGTGTGAGAAATATATCTCAGTAGGCACCCACCAAAGGCTCGTGCCCAACTACTTGTAAGCATGCAACAACAGTGTATAGTAGTAAATGAAATAACTATGCAGTACTCAAAAGTAACTAACTTAATAGTTATATTTCCATTTAATAATTCATTTAATCCATTTAATATAAGAAAACATCATAGTGAATTTTTAAGTAAACAGAGGTCATCCTCAAACAACTAATTCTCACCCGCATGTAATCAGAATCTCTCACTCAGGCATTGCCCTCAGGCATAATAGAATTATATCCCTCATACATACGAAGTGTCACCCTCAGGCACAGAAGTCAAGACCTCAGGCACAAATGTTTTCCCTCAGGAAAAACAGAATGTACACCTTAGGCTAAAATAGTCACACCCTCAGGCTAATACAGTCACGCCCTCAGGCTATAGCAAAACACCGCCCTCAGGCATAAGTAACCAGGCCATGCCCAACATATAAACATGAAATTTGAATACAATTCCACTCAAGGAAAAGTAATGTATAATTTAAACAAGGAATACCCTCGGGTATCCTGGCCAAACGGCTAAACAGAGGAACACACCCCTCAAGATGGTCTTGGATCCATGCAATGATCCCAAACAACATTTTATTATCATAATTAACCACCTATTCTATTCTAGGTGTTTATTATATCAATGGACTCATCAACACGCCACCCCAACATGTGTTCGTGGCACAAAAACGCACAAAACACACGATAGTTGGAAAACTAAACACCAATCCACCTACCTTAAATGCCAATGAACGTTATACCCGAACTACGACTCCAGAAACGCCCAAGAACTATGTAGATATGATGAAGAAAAAAACCCATTCAAACGTAAATAACATTCCCTCAGGAAAGAATTGGTAAGAACGGCTTAAGGAGATGAAAGGGCTTACCCGTGCGGTTCTAACAAGATCATCCGAGACGGAATAAGATTCTAGACGAACACTCGGTGGATCTTCAAAGGTTTGGCCTCCTCCATTGGCTCCAAAACGGCTCACATGCCTCCTCTTCCAAATTAGGAGGCTACTGCCTGTTTTAAGCCAAAAAAAACAAAGTTCACAGCATGTACTACCAAGTATACAGCGTGTACTCCTTTCATTTAACTGTTCCTCTGGCGGCTTTCCGCCAGCGCGGCACTGTTCGCCTGTCGACATGAGTACACGACATGTACTCCTGAGTACACGGTGTGTACTGCCGCCCAGCTGGCTCCTACTCCACCACCTTACTGTTTTGGCCTGCTAAATGACTACACGGCGTATAAAGGACCACTACACGGCGTGTAGTCGGTTCCTACACCCTTCGTCGCTGAAAAGGCTACACGCCCTATGTACTCATCCCAACACGGTCTGAAGTACACGGCGTGTGGAAAAGTACACGGCATGTAGTTACAAAATTTAGTATTTTCCCCATTTTCCATATTTTATTAAAAACACTTATGGTTAAGAGAAAAGAAGAAGCTCGTACCATAAGGAGAAGAACCGGGTTCTTATATTATCTTATGTATAACCCTATATTAAAAATGTTTTAGTTATTAAAATTTGAATTTAACACTTCTAACTCTTCATTAAATAAAATAATAATAAGAGTCCTAATCTAATCCAAGTGGATAAATAAAGATCATATTTTATTCCCAATGTTGATTTTTTTTAAAAACACTTATCTAATAGAACTAGGACATGTGTTTGTGTAATTATAAATCATTTTTAAGTTTAATTACAATATTTTACTTTTAACCGTGGTAAATAAAATTCAAAATTTACTATTCACCTAAATTTATATTCATCTTATTAAAAAAAATTATGTCCTGATGTCAACACTATATCTCGTATTTTTTAAATCAAATTCATAGAAGTGATAAAATTACGTTGTATGCAAATTTGCAAATGTGCCTAGAAGGTGGGTAAAGGACGTTAAAATGTTCAAAAAAATATAATACATATAATTTTATTATAAAATTACTATAATGAATTAAATTGAACATATATATTTATTATGTATCAATTTTTACTTAAAATAAATTTAAATAAAATAAATAATTATTTAAATAAAAAGTCAATTTTAAATAATAATTTAGTGTTTTCACAATTCATAAAAAATTCAACGTTTTCATAAATATTAAAAAAAATTACCAAAATCAAATTTTGATATTAAAAATTAAAAAAAATATGTTTATTTTATCAAATTGAAAACTTTTAAGTTCTATTAATTAATCTAAAATTAATTCCTATTGTCATAACTAGAAACCATGTTTTTGAGATGTAAAAACTATTAAAAGATAGATACGTGTTTATGTCCAATTTAAATGTAAAATTACTTCAATGAAATATATTATATTAAATGATAAAAATATAATATAATAATACATTTAATCCACTAAAATTTGTATTTTAGCACTATAAATTATTTTTATTAAAGAAGTTGTTCTAAATTAAAATTTAGTATTTCCACTATTCATCAAAATATGAAAGTTATCAGAAAAATTACCATAAATTTAACCAAACTAAATTTCAATGTCTTATTTCTAAATAATAATCTCATTTTGTCAAATTGAGTATATAAAAGTGTCAAATATAGATTTTAAAAGGGTTCCCCATTAAAAGGCGATAAAATTGCATTTTTTGGAAGACACTTATTTTATATAAAAATTTAAATTTTCCCATATATTATGACTAATATACACAAAATATTAATGTTAAATTATATATGAAATATATAAAATTCAAAATGTTAGGGTGACTGATGGGGTGGGGTGGGCTCTGGTTCGATTTAGGTAGTGGGAGATGCGGGATTCAGACCCTCCTTGAAGGTTTTCAGCACAGGGGAGGCTAGTGACATGGACCCAGTGGCCAAACCTTTTATTTATATTTCCAACCGGTTTGAGAGACTTGGGAATGATAGGTTTGAAACCGTTTTAAGTGTTGTTTCTCGAGATGGGGATGATGGTGTGGGAGCAGTGAGGGAGGATATTAATGTTGGGGAACTGGGACAGGAGGAGGTCGCCAAGGAGGTGGAGAATCCTATCAAGAGGGATATGTCGTTGTGCGTGACTGAAAGTAATTCTTCGGCCAAAGGATGGATGGGGTAGATGAAGTGAAAAGACAATAAATTGAAGGAGACCTTGTCCATGGCTGTAGAAGAAGCTCTGAATAAAGATATGTGCCTCCCCTTAGTGGAGATCAGTACCCCAGATCAGAGATTGGGTAATACAGATTGGCTGGTCTTTGTTTGGAGGGAACAATCTAGTCAAGGAAGGGAGAATTTTGGGGTAGGAAAAGACTATGTGAGTGGCCCCGTCGGCCTTTCCTTCAGTGATATTATTAAGAGTGGAAATCAGAGCATGGCTGCTGGTGAAGGGCCTTCGTCTACACCAGCAAGAAGAAGAGCAAGGAAGGATTATTCTCACCTTCCATGGCCGATGCAGAGTAGATCTACCTATATGCTGAGTGGAGAGGTGATTCTTTCTTTGGGTAAGGGTAGAGTGGTCAAGGATGCTTTATCTGAGCTGCCTGCACTAGAGGAACTTAGAAGTCGGGTTCAAAACGCAAATTTTTGGAGGCATCTAGAGTGGGAATTGGCCACAGGAGAAGAAGAATCCTTCATGGGTTTTGGAGATGATTATGGATATTATTATGTTTACTGTTGTGTTGTTCTGTGTCTTTTTAGGTTCATCTTTTGTAGTTTTGGTTGTATGTTGGGATACCGGTACCCTTTAAATCGGCTTTTAAAATAAAAAAAAAATTGATTTGAAAAAAATATTCGTTTAAACCTAATCATACAGTATTTCAAAAAAGATTGAATTTATGACTCATATGCCATAAAAATTTAAAAATATATAAATTATACAAGCCATGACATCACACAGTCTAGTGGTAGGTGATTCACCCTTGTCCCTGTTCAGTTTCGGGTTGAAGTCCTTCGGCCTTGCCGGACGCGACATATTGTTTCCCAACCATCAGGTTTTTATTTTTATAAAAAAAATCCAAAATTTATCTTGTGAAATGTTTTCATCTTAAAACATGGTATCCAATGTCCAAATTAATCCATTCCAATATTTAGACTTATCCAAAATACTTGTGTCCAAACACATAGACCAAAGTTTTTTAATGAAGGTCAACATAATATAATGAAAATCTCGTTTTTCAACAAAATAACATGTGAGTGCCTTCATAATGTATTCTCTTATAACATGGTAACATCCAAAATTACCATTAAAAATATTTATTACATTCATGATCCCTTATTATTTATATAATACTAGATATATTAATTACATCCAAAATTTTGAATACTCCAACAATGATGGAATAAACAAACCATTAATTTATTCCAAGGTAGTTAAGAATATCCAATATAATGTTTCCAAATAAACCATCTCTTATTCCAAAATCCCTACCTCTATATCAGACCATATTGATGATTATCTTTCCTTCAACCATGTATTTTTTTCAAAAAAATTAACTAGCTATTGAGTCACTTTTCTTATTACCATATTATCTCAAATACTCAATGAAATAGTACTATAATAAAATCCGTATTTATTTCCGTAATTAATATAACCAGTACATCATTAATACAACAATAAAATGACATTATTCATTAATTAAAACATATGAACAATATTTATTCCTCTTCCTATATGGTAGTAACATAACATTATTAATATCCAATAGAATCCTTTGGGGTATACACTGATGATTGGGACATTGATTCGCGTAGTGTCCCAACACCTTGAAGATAAATCATTGTTCATTTGAAAACATTTTTTACCCTTTCAATCATGTACTTAGTCTAATTCTTCTCCGCATTTATATCAAACTCTCATTCTCTTCATGGATTTACCAAGGTGATTCTTTCCGGTGTTATCACATATGGGAAAATACTTCTTTCCCTTCTTCCCATTATCTATCTTTTTATCTACCATCATATTCTTCTCTGGCTTCCCATCAAAGACACAGGACTCGGAGAATTATTTACATATTTTATTAACAAATTATACTATTTATTCTTATTTTTGAAAATATATAGGAGACTACTTCCCTTCTAAATGTTTTCTTAAGATCATGAATGGTATGAATTTTTTTAATCATTAGATCATGTGTATTTCTTGAGTTCTCATTCCTTCCACCAGGCGCCAATTCTAAACAATGACATAAACTAGGTTAGTTTATGAATTGTAATGCATAATTCTTAACTTTTAAAATTCTTAACATAAATTGAACAGTTTATCCATATAATCCATATTAAAAAATGTTTTCAATGAGTAATTATTTACTAAGAAATCCATCATAATGTCTTGTAAATAAAATCTGAATTATCTTAAGCATATACCCCAGGAGTGTCGTAACCATGTGTATAGAAAGTCTCATTGTCATCTACCAATATACCTCGGGTCAAGCCCGAAACTCCTTATTTCAGTTTTCAATCCTTCATACATTTTTTTCGGAGCCACCTCTCCCTGCTCGTAACCAGACATGGATTTATTGTTTGAAAAACTCACAAAAATACCTATATTACCAAAATTATATGAAGTTCTTCTATACTTATCCTTAATAATTATCTTATGGAAATGTTCTCTAATTAAGTTTTTTATAAATATAGTTTCCATGGTTTGTACTAAACATCCTCTGATACCAACTATAACACCCCAACCCTATTTACCCAATGTTAGTGCATTATTACATAACATTGGTGTCATAAAAATAATCATGCCCCGAAAGAATGAACAGATTAGTATCCGTGGAAGTAGTAGATTCATATATAAGTTTTTCATTACATTTTAATATGAAAAACAACAAAATTGTGTCTCCTTTGAAAACATTAATCTTCCTTATACTATCCCTACAGGTCAGTCATAATATAATTCTCGTATCCTGGGAAAAATAAATCATAGAAAGAGGTGAGCTCAGATTCTTGGTAAGGATAACAAAAAAGTGAAAACTATTATAAATAAACATAAGAATTTAAGTAAATGTATAAGACTAAAATACAATACATTTAAACATAAAATTCATCATAATATAGAAAATATAAATCAAATAATTCCATTTACTTATTCACATGGATATTCTACTAGTCAAATAATCACACGTAATATTAATATCCAATTTCATGATGAAGGAATGAAAAATGTCAAACATCATAACCACATAGTCAAGACCTCGTGCTAAGATTAAAAATAATATTTTCTCAAGGCCTTGTACCAAGACACTAATTTGTCTAATGAGACCTACCTATGCATTGAGGATCTATAACAGGCATCACCCGTCACTTACTAAGTCCAATGCATTCTTCATATGAAAAGGTTGAAACAAAACATAACCATTTGTAATAAAACTAGCATAAAAAATGTTACTAATTTATCCATAATCAATGAATTGTATAAATATAACACATCCATAGTCAAAAATATCGTAAAACCTTCAATACAATATGGAATATTTTATCATAATAAGTAAACTTCAAACAAGTGTAAAATATATCAAAGGATGTTGACATTTATATAATCAAAACTATTTGAGGGAAATATATCTATCTAATTTGAAATAATTTAAAAGTCAAATTATTATAAAATAAGACCATTATTTTGAAAATATTATTATAAGATTGTAAGGGAAGCTCTGAAGGTGTTATAATGGTGGAAAATAGTCTCACCCACCATAAACATTAAAAAAACATTCTTACCATAATATGTCGAAAAGGCCAGAAATTACCTTGTGCGGATAACGACAAAAATATTCCTATCAAAATTTTTAATAAAAAGTCAAAAAATGGTATAAATGAATCAAAAAAATATTATAGGAAATAGTAAAAAGTTTTTGAAATACATTTTTAAGAAACAATGATGTGGATGATAAAGAGGTCCCAGTAGATACTCAATTATAAACAATCTCGGATAATGAAGAGATTATAGAAATAACCCTCACCTTGTACTATTTATGTACTAGGGTATGTTAACATATTTTATAATAGTTAAATAATTGTTATTAAATTATACAAGATACACATACATAAATATGATATCATATATGATCTTCTAATATTTCCTTGTTATAAATATTTCAGTAGTATCACTATTTCCGGTGTTAACTGATTCGTTTTACATTATAAGTTTTGATGTGTAATTCATTTTTGTTTTGTATAGGATGAATTTCAATCATATATATAATGATATTTAGTTCTTAAACGTTATTTTTAATCACAAAATGAAAATTTTTCTTTAATGGATATGATGGGGAATAAATCTCATCGCGTTCATGGAGACGGTAATCCGAATGTACGTATGAGCAACAATACCTTTCAATAGATCATGAAATATTACGTAAATGGAAGTTATATCATATATAAATAATAATTATAATTTTATATTTATTATTTACATCAATTATACTCATTATTATACACATATAAAAAATTAAGTGTTGAATAACATACTACACCATGACCTGGAGACGGTAAACCGTACGTACGCACATATTGTGATTGTGTCATTCATAGGATGGATATAATAATTAATATACCTATAACAAATTAATAATTAGATCAAAATTTTTAGAAGACCCTCTAGTTATTATTTTTCTAGAGAAACAACAAAGAAAGAGAAAGTGGAAGAAGAAAATGACTTTGAAAGAGGTGATGAAATTATTACCACTTCTTCGGGTGCTTCCATTTGATATGATAAAAATCACTCCTTAGGTTAGATTATGATCAATGTAAGGCAATTATGTTGAATTTAGGATCTTTGGGAGGAAATTTGAGCAGTGTTTGGCTGATCCAAATGGCGTTGGAGGTGTGATTTTTTAGAGAAGGGGAAGTACCCTTTTATAACAGAGGTGAGGGTCACATTAGAAAAATTTTGAAATATTATTTTTATATATAATCATATTCAGTTAATAATGGCTCCAAAAGGACTTATTTAGAGTATTTAGTGGGGTTGGTTCTAAAACCACTCATACAATATGTTTTATAAAGGTTTAGGTCACCATATTAAACTTATAATTTAGATTAAACTATTAGTTAAATAGTTTAACTTCTACCATGTATTCTTGTATTATTATAATAAAAGGTTAATAAAAATACTATAAAAATTCAATAGAACCCCAAGTGGTTTTTTATTAAAATATATAAACTTATATAAGTTTTTTGGCCAATCCTTATATTTTTAGGAATATTATATCAAATAATAATATTGTAATTCTTTTAAAATATCATTTATAACAATTTTAAAAGTATTTTGTATTTGGTTTTTGTGAAAGACATAACAACTTTATCACATTGAAAAAAAATTATTTAATCAACCCAAACATGTCATGTTAACCAATAAAATTAAAGTAATGTATCAAAAGTCTAAATTTAAATTAATTTTGATATTTAAAATATCAATTATTTTAATCATTCATTAATAAGGTAATTACTGCATCATCAATGTTTCATAAATAAATTTAATTATTTAATGTCTAAGAATTATAAATAAAATAAAAATATGTAGGAATTGTTTTTAATTTTCTTTGAAATATTTATTGTCAAATTTATCTTATCTATAACTCTATATTAAAAATGTATTATTTATTAAAATTTCAATTTAACACCTTTATGTCTTTTTTAAATAAAATAATAATAAAAGTCCAAATATAATAATGTTATATCAAATAGGATCATATTTTATTCCAAAGGTTGATTTTTCTCAAAAACAAGATATCCAATAGAATTAGGACATGTGTTAGGGTAAATTTAATATCATTTTTACATTTAATTACCCTATATACCTTTAATTGTGGTAAACAAAATTCAAAAGTTACTATTTACAATAACAAAAATTTGTCTAATTGAACAAAATTTTACTTAATTATGTCCAAATTTTCTATTGTATTTTTTAAATTCAATTAAAATTAGCAAAAAAGTTACGTTTTATGCAAATTTGCAATTGTGTCTAGAAGCTGGGTAAAAGACGTTAAAATGATCAATAAATTCTATACCTATAATTTTATTATAAATTGACTCCAATTAATTACATTGAACATATATTGGTATTATTTATCTATTTTTACATAAAAAAATTAAAATAAAATAAAAAATTATTTAAATAAAAAGTCAGTTTTAATCAATAATGCAGTGTTTTTAACTATTCATAAAAAATTATAAGTTTTCAAAAAAATAAAAACAATTCACCCGAATATGATTTTTATATTAAAAATTTGAAAATGATTTCAATTTTTACAAATTAAAATATAGAAGATATATTAATTAATCTAAAATTAATTCCAATTATCAAAACCAGAATGCATGTTTTTGAGAAGTAAAAACTATCCAAAGATTGATATGTGTTTATGTCCAATTTAAATATAAATTTACTTCAATTACTTATTTTATATTAAATGATAAAAACATAATCTTATTATATATTAAACCCACTACAATTTATAATTTAACACTATAAAATATTTTGATTAAAAAAGTTTTTTAAAATTAAAATTTAATATTATTAACAATTCATCAAAATATGATAGTTTTCAGAAAAGTACCAAAAATTTAACAAAACTAAATTTTTATGTCCCATTTGTAAAGAAGAATCTTATTTGGTCAAATTGAAAATATAATTGTCAAATATTGTATTTGATAAGGTTCTCTATTAAAAGACAGAAAAATTGTATTTTTTTAAAGACACTTCTTTTTTTAAAAAATTAAATTTGTCCATATATTATGTCTAATAAACCAAAAAAAAGATTTTTAAAATTATATAATATATATATAATTTAAAATATGGGTAAAAATATTCATAACATCTTTATTAAATGGTTATTTAGATAGGTCGTGATGCTCTTGAACTCGGTGTTGCGTGTTGGGCAAGCTATTGAATTATTTTAAAGAGATAACTTACTATGAAATCCTGGGGTGTTACAATTATTATTTAGTATGTAAAATTATTTATAATTAATGGTCTTAAAAAAGATAAATTTTACATATTAATGATATTTGAAAAATATTATATTTAAAAATTTATTAAAATGATTGAAATAGGATAATTTTCATGTATTTTTGTAATATATGTAAATTTATAATAATTTATTTTATTATTTTAACATATATTAACTATTTTAAAAATAAATAATTAGGAACCCTTTGTGGTATCCCAATGACAATGTTGGGCATACACCCTGAACATACCATTGGGTGTTTGTATACATTGTATTGTTAGATGAAGGAATGTTAAAAGAACAACAATGACTAATCAATTTAAATAGTTAACTAATCTTGGGTAAATGGGTGTGATATATTGGGGTGTCACAAAATTTACACATAAATATGGTATTCATTATCTTATTTATAGTCGTTTTTTCTTGGATAGTATAGTATACTTGGATTTTGGATTGTTTTTATTTGTTTCACAACTAACACTGTTTGAATTTTTTTTGATGTATTGTAATGTCCTTTTATTCTTTATATATACCATGTAGGTTGTTACTTTTGGTTATGAAGAATCATTCATGATTGTTTTCTTATGCCCAGGTTATAGTCACCAACATGTGGGGGTCATAATCATATGTCTGGTTTTTTTTGAATTGGTTTATATCCAATATTAATAGGATTCTGAGTCGGTTTGTGATAGAAAATAAATTTCATCAATATATGTTCAAAAAAATTTATGAGTAGTTTGGTAATAAAATTCACAAATGTACATACCCATATTGAACTGATATATTTCCCACATTAAATTTTCTCCCTACATTATTCTTCCCATAATGAGAATATTTTTATTTGAATCTATATTGATATTAATAAATTTGAAAAAAAAATATTAAATGACTGGTTATATAAAAAAATGGTATATCTTTTAGAATAATAGTATAAAACACCTATCATAATCCTCGTAAATGGAAATAAATAATCTGAAAGTTCTTCTATAATGATATATTCTACCTTATTATTTATTGGAACGGATTCCAAAATTAGTATTTCTTTATTTAAAATTTTTAGTGACTTGAATCATCATATATATGTAATATGATTTAGAATGTTCAAGTTTATTTTCATTAATATTTATTTTAATTTTATCAGCATGGGCCACTTTTAAAAAATATTACTAACACCTTAACATTTTCAAGTTGATTTCTCATTCCCAACAACTAGGCTATTTCATTGAAACAAAAACCTCTTTCTTATCTTATATACTTAATTAATTTGAATATTTAATCTAAATTTCATATTTTATAAACATATATCATAAAATTAATAGCCCACTGGATTTTGAATTATCTTCAATCATGCTTTCATCCCATTAAACCTCAACAAATTTAAAAATGGATATAAATTTTGTTTTATTTTATATGGAATCCCTGACACAATATTAAATTTTATTTAACTTATAATAAATTATCTTCTATGAAAATATATTCCATTGGTCCAATTTTATACCTTGTAAAAAATATGAACCCATATTTGATAGCTTATATTTTTGTAGTCAAATAATGTAACATCCCTTTATATTATTTGTACTGAAATTAATTTACCTCTATATTTATAATTCATTAAAGGTTTTTTTATGTTTATATTGAATTATAACTTCATTTGATTTCATCATTTCAATATTATATACTATTTCACGAGACATCTTATATAGTTAATAGAAAATAAAATAATTCTCTTGGAAAATTTAATGCCCGGTGAATTAATTCATTAGTAAAAACAATAATATCTCAAGAATTTTCTTTATTTGAGTGAAGAAATCGCTGAAAAAAATATTATTTGTTATAATAAATATAGTATCTTCCACACTGGTGAGAGTAATTATAAATATATCGTCACTTTTTTTATTAAGAGATTACTATAATCTTTACATTTATTAAAATTAGTAACTATAAAACAAGAGGCACAAATCAAATAAAATGTCCTCGAATAGTCATATTATATACATAGTGCCTTCATAATCTGGTATACTAACCAATAATCACTACCAATGGATTTTTATTATATCTTTAATTCAATTCCTCTTAAATTTAACCATATTTAATGTAAAATTTGAAATCCCTTTGATTGATATTGTATACAATTCAAGTATCTACAGTATAAATACTCATTATTGTATCAAGAATTACAATCAAGGAAAAAGTCTAATTATATTCAATCCTTTGAAAAATAGAATATCCTTTGTACATTAGGGTTTTTTATTCAGTCTATAATTACCCATTTCATTCTACATGTTATAGAACCACCACTTAAATATAACACTACTCTTTACATTTCACTTGTAAACGAATACCAAAATTTTTATTATTATATAACATTTCATCAGCTTAAGAACCAACTCCAAAATTTCATTCATATTATTATGTTCAAATTATTCATTCATTATATCACCCCGTTAATGATGCTTCATATTTATATCAGGAAATAATATTTTTACTTGTTAAAAATGATATTTTTTCTCTCCCCAACATTTTCATTATTGTAAGCTTTTGTTCTTATTCACTAATTATACTATGAACTTCTTCCAAAAATTTTAACCTCAAATTACTAGAATTATTTCATTCATTATCTATTGATTATGTTGAATAATAATCTTCCTTATGAACAAAACTGGATTCATCAATACTTATATAATATTCAATATCATATCAACCAAATTTGGCATCATCTTCATACCTTCCGAAAACGGTTTATTATTTTTCTATACTATTTTAATGCATGCTAGAACACTACAATGAGAATTGTATCTGAAATATTCTACAATTCATTGTTATTATAGTTATATACCATTTTATTTATAAGAAAATCATGGAATATTGTATTGATTGTTATTCTCAAATATTATAATGTATTATACTTGGACATTGACAATACAGTGTGTTTTAAATAGCCTAATGTACTTCAAGATTACTATATTCTTATAGTAAACAACAAATAAAGTTTTTTTGAGTATTGGTGATGGAGACAATGGTTATGATTAGTCCCTTTTATGTCGATCCCATACCTCAAAAATAATAATTAATAATTATTCTTTACAAACATGAATTTATCCAACTCCCTTAAGATTGTATTTGATTCAATTCAATTTTTCTATTTTTTTATTAGGTGTATGCAACATTTCAAATGGGGACATGTTTGAGATTGGGTGATATATATACTTTTTCATTGTTTTAAATTTCTTATCATTTCATGTTGAAGGTGTTATGAATTAAATCCTCGCACATTTGATGTTTACTTAGCTATATTATATGATACAATATGAGTGCATCTTAAAGAAAATGGGCCTCATTTATTGTTAGTGCATGAACTAAAAAAATCACAGGGTATAATTATTGATATTATATTATTAATATTACACACTAAAATGGAATATAACATCTAGATGTTAATATTGAACATTTTAATCTCCCTTCTATGTCTGCAATCATTATTAAATTTCAAGAGGTGAAATATTTCAAGGATATTGTATGAGGCCGTCCATTAAAAAAAATTAACATATTGAATCTATAAGTATATTTACTAATGTTTTAATAAAATTATGTGTAACTCCCTGACCCCATTTACCCAGAGTCGGTGCATTATTATAATACATTGGCATGATTTCATGGAATCAAGTCCCGATGGACCTATTAGTTTATCAGTCTTTGAAAAATGATTACAATCATGAAAGTTACATTACATTATAATTTGAAAAACAACAACAAAATTGTCTCCATTGAACACATTCATATCCCTTAGACTATCACTACAAGTCCTTCATAGTATACTTCTTCACTTCCTAAAAAAATAAAACATAAAATGGGGTGAGCTCAGATGCTCTGTAAGGATAATAATATAGGGAAAATTTTCATAAATATGAATAAATATTTAAGTCTATCTATAAAATTAAAATAAAATCCTTTTAAATTAAAAAATCATCATAATATTTAAATGATAAATCGAATAATTTCATTTACTTATTCACATGGATATTATACTAGTCGAATAATCACATGTAATATCAATAGCTATTTTCATAATGATAGAATTCATAATGCCAGACTTCATAACCACATAGTCAAGGTCATGTGCCAATACTACAAATATGATTTTTTCAAGCCCTTGTTCCAAGACACTAATTTGTCTCATAATACATATCAATGCATTGAGGAGCTATAGTGGGATCCACCCATCACTTACTAAGTCCAATGCATTCCTCGCATGAAATGGTTTAAACATAACATAAACATTTGTTTTAAAACTAACATACGAAATGTCAATACTTCATCCATAATCCATGAATTGTATAAAAATAACACATCAACAATCAAACATATCACAAAACGTTCAATACAATAACGATGATTTGTATCATAATAAATCAACCTCCATCCAGAATAATATCATGTAAAGGATGTTGACATAGTTGAAAATGGTCGGTAAAAATCCTTGAGTTAAATATCCCATTTTCATGAAATAATTTAAAATTCATATAATGTAAGTAATTTAATAAATAGTTTTTAATCAAATTGTCCCATAACAATTTGAAACTTTTTAGAGGAATTAACATTTTAAAACATTCATTCCCATAAAAATAAATCTTTAAAACCATTTTAAAAACATGGACATTAATGAGAAAGGATTCGAATAATATATCATTAAAACATTTAAAATGATGTTTTAGTAAAAATTACCTTAAAAATAATTCATTTTAAATAACTTTTATAAATGATGCACATGGATAATAAATATGTCCCAGTAGATACTTACATAAATACATCCTCGGGTAATAAAGAGATTGTGAAATTAACCCTTATCCTGCACTTTACTTTGGTCGAGGGTACATTTAACCTGCTACAAAATGACCATAGTATGATATTAAATTATACCATAACAATATTCCTATTTATTATATCATACATTATTCATTTATAACTTTATACAACCCATTTAATTATGATTTCCTTGTTAAATTAACATTTTTTGTATTAATCGCTTTCGCATTTTAACTTATTATTATTGATCATATCATTTAGATCATGATTTAAATATTTCCAGAATTTAAAAATCAATTAATATATCATGTATATTTATAATGTTAATATTTAAAGTAGATAGATATATTAAATGGAAGGCACCATTTATGGAGATGGTAGGTCATACGTACGCTTGAATGTTGTTTTTGTTTTCATATCGTATGGAAAAGAAGTAAGTTAATAAGATATATGTAAGTACATAAATATATATATATATAGTAGCATTATTATGTCATATATTAAATATTTATTAATAATATATATTATTATAATCATCATTGAATGGTGAACGTGGGAATTAATCTAATCGCGTCGTGGAGACGGTAATTCGTACGTACGCACGAGTGAAAATATCATTATATTGATGGTGAAATCGCATGTAATTGGATGTTATATAATATATACGTAAAAATTAATAGGTTATATTTATTATTTACATTAATTAAACTCATTATTATTTTAATCTAAATAATAAATTGTTGGAATAACAAACATCTCCACTGCATGGAGACGATAAGCCGTACATACGGATGCATGGTGACTTTGTCATTTAGAGGATGGATAGAAAAACGAATATGGTTGTAACATATTTATAATAACATCACAGTATATAAGAGGTAATGGAGTTATTATTTTGTTATGGAAAAAAAGAGGAAGTGGATGATGAAAAGTACTTGAAAGGGGGTTGTGAAATTATTACCTCTTCTTCGGGTGTTTACTTTTGAGTTGATCAAAAGGGATATTTAGGTTAGCTTTGTGATCAAATTAAGGAATCTAGAATGATGTGAGGGAAGTTGGGGGAATATTTTGGTAGGGTTTGGCTAATCCAATTGGCTTTGGAGGTGTGATTTTGAGAGACGGGGAAGTTCTCTTTTAAAAAAGGGTGATAGTCACTTTAGGAAAAGATTAAAATATTAATTTATTATACAATTGTATTAGGTTTATAATGGCTCAAAATTAAATTATTTAGAGACTTAGCTATTTATGGGTTGAATTACTCTCAACCAATAGGTTTTAGACAAGTTCAGGTTACTATTGTAACATTATCTTTTAGATTTACCTCTTAGTTAAATCATTTAACTTTTACCACGTCTTCTTCTATTCTTATACTATATGGTAAATAAATATACTCTAAACATCCATGGGAACCAAAAGTTGCTTATTAATGATATATATAATATTATTTAATAACTTTTCAAGAACCTTAGATATTTGGGAATATTATATCAACCAACGATATTGAATTTATTTTAAAAAATAATTTATATCAGTTTTGACCCTATTTGGTATTTTGTTATTGTGAAAGTAATAAAAACCTTACCACATCGAACAAAATTTATATAATAATCTCTAACAGGTCATATTAAATTATAAAAATCGTCTATGTCATAAAAACATTTAAATTATATTTATTTTAATATTTATTATATAAACTATTATAATATTTCATTAAGAAGGTAATTACTACATATTTATTGTGTCACAAATAAATTTAATTATTTAATAATTAAAAATTATAAATAAAATACTATTAGGTAAGAAATATTTTTTTATTTATAATTAATATTTATAGTCTAATTTATCTTATATATAACCATATATTTAAAAAATTTTAGTTAATAATCATTGAATTTAATGATTTTAACTTTTCTTTAAATAAAATGATAATAAATGTCCTAATCTAATCTATGTGGACCTAAAGGATCATATTTTATTACTAAGGTTGTTTTTGTTATAATTACACTTATCCAATAGAATTGAGACATTTGTTAGGATAATTACAATATCAGTTGTACCTTTAATTAATTTATTTACTTTTAACTGTTGTAAATAAAAGCTAACAGTTACTGTTCACAAAAAATAGTTTAATCTCACTGAATAAAATTTTAATTACTGATGTCAACCGTGTGTCTCAGAGTTTTGAAATACAAATCAAAGAAGTGGTAAAATTATGTTTTATGCAAATTTTCTAATGTGCCTATGAGGTGGGTAAAATAGGTTAAAAGGTTCTATAAAATGTCATACATGTAATTTTATTTTAAGATTAATCCAATGAATTACATTGAACATATATAGGTATTATATATCAATTTTTACTTAAATAAATTTAAATAAAATAAATGACTATTTTAATAAAAATATGGTTTCAAATAATAACACAATTTTTTTCACTATTCAGCAAAAATTGAATGTTATCAGAAAAATACAAAAAATCCACCCTAGCTTAATTTTGATATTCCAAATTAAAATATTAAGTTTATTATACAATATTAAAAACATAGAAGTTTCATTTATTAAATTAAAATTAATTCTCATTGTCAAAACCAAAACGTGGGTTTTTAGAAAGTAAAAACCATCAAAAGATTTACATGTGTTTATATAGAATTTAATTTTGAAATTACATATAATTAAATAAATTGTATTAAATAATAAATTTATAATGTAATTATACTTCAAAACCTTTCAAATTCATAATTTAACACTATAAATAATTTCGATTAAAAAATTTTATTTTCAATTATAACATTGTATTATTCACTATTCATCAAAACATGAAAGTTATCAGAAAAGTACCAAAAATTTATCCAAACTAAAATTTTATATCCCTATTCTATAAAGGAATTTAGTATTACAAAATTGAATATATAAATGTTTCAAATACTGGTTTAAAAAAGGGTTATCCATTAAAAGGTGTTAAAATTGCATTTTCTGAAAAATATTTCTTTTATTTGAAAATATAAATTTGTTGTTATATAATGTCTAAAAAAAATAATATGTATGTTAATATTATATAGAGTATATAAGATTCAAAATGCAGTTAATACAATTAATAACCGCTTTTTTAATGGATATTTATGTAAGTTGTGGTGCGCTCGAACTCGGTGTTGTGTTTAGAACAAGTTGTTGAATTAAATTAATGAGATAACATACTATTAAATATTGGGGTGTTACATTCTCTTCACCTTCAATAAATATATTCCTCACAATTTAAATTTTTTTCAAAAATAAATGGTTTAAAATTGAAAAATACCTTTGTGGAAAACCCAAATTGGAAATTGGGTTAATAAAATGTAGTCTTAATAAGAAGGGAAAAGAATGAAAAAGTTACCACCAAATCATGATCTTGATTAGGGGAAAATTGTTTTGTAATTTGAAAAAAATTATTGGAGGGAAAATTTAAATATTTATAGGGAGTTATTGTGGTCATAAATCACAAACAATGTAAAATTTACGGCCTCATAGATATCAATCTATAATGATTTAAAATATCATTAGTTCAATAAAACATAAGGTGTTAGGATAACACATTATTGGTTTTAAGATCCCATCCGTAAAGGTTAAGTATTAATTTATTCATTGAATAAGAGGAAGAAAAATATACATGACAAGTATAGTTTAATCCTTCTACTAATTCCTACCACAAACTCATTTTTCACTTCAAAAGATAATCGAATTCAAAAATATTATATTTATCCTAATCGTATAGGGTTCCAAAAATAATGAATTTATAATTCATTTGTCAGACTATTTAAAAAATACTATATTATTCAAACTAGTACATCACGTATTCCAGTGGTAGGTGATCCACCCTTGTCACCCTTTGGTTGCAGGTTCAAGTCTCACGACCTTTCCAGATGCGACAGGTTGTTGCCCGACCTCTGGGTTGCCCTTTTTATGACAATCCCAAAATAATCTCAAGAAATAATTTATCATTAACAATAGTTTCCAATGTCAAAATTAATCGATTCCAACCTTTAGAATTATCCAAAATACTTTGGTTCAAACTCACAATCCAAAATTTATAATGAACGTTAACACAATTAAGATCCTTTTTTCCATCTAACAATATGTGTATACCTTCATAATTTATTAATTTAAAACACTATAACATCCTAAATTACCATAAAAACTTATTGATTACATTCATTCTCCCTTATTCCTTATATAATACTGGATATATTCCTTCTATCCCAAAATGTTATAAACTCCAACAATGAGGGAATATACAAATCATTAATCAGTTTTAAGGTTTTCAAGAATATCAAATATAATTTATCAAAATCAATCATATATTATTCCAAAATCACTACCTCGGTATCAAACCATATTATGGTTTATCATTCTCTCAGCCATATATTTTCAAAAAAAATAACCTTTTATGGAGTCACTTTTCTTGGTTCCACACAATGTCATCTCTTTAATGAAATAGTACTTCCGTACAATACATTTATTCTATATAATTCATATAACATGTACATAATTAATAAAATACTCAAATGACACAATAATTTAATAATAAAATATGAAATCTAATCATTCCTCTTTATCTTCAGTAGAATCATATATTTATTATTATCCAATAGAAGTATTTGGGGTATACTCTGATGATTTGGACATTGCTTTATGTAGTGTCCCAAATCCATGCAGATAAATCATTGTACATTGGAAAAAAATTTCTTTCCCTTGAAATCATGTACTTGGTGTCCCTTTTCTCCACAATTATAACAAACTCGCATTCCCTTCAAACATTTACCAAGGTGATTATTTCCACAATTATCATATATGGGATAGTATTTATTTCCCCTCTTCACTTTATCAATCTTTCTCTCTTCAATCCTTTTCTTCTTTTGCTTCTCATCAAAGCCATATGACACAGAGAATTGTTTAAATATATTATTAAATCATGATACTATTTCTTCATATGATGAGAATACATTGGAGACTATTTCCTTTTTAAATGTTGGATTTATACAATGAAATAAACATTCCTTTATAATCTATTGATCATGTGTATTGCTGGAATTATCATTACTTCTACTAAGAAACGTCTCTAAATAATGGAATACACTAGTTTAGTTTATTTGTCACAATACATAATTCCAAAATTGTAAAATATTTAACATAAATTTAAAAGATTATACATATAATCTATAATCCAAATTTTTTTTCTTTGAGGACGTATTTACTCTAAAATTCATTATAATTGATTATATTGAAAATATGAATTATCCTAAGCATAACCCCTAGGAGTGCCGTAACCAAGTGTCCAGCAAGGCCTACTGTCATGTACCAAGATACCCTCGGTCAAGCCCGAAACTCCTTGTCAGTGTTTTCACTCCTATGTACAGTTGTGTAAGAGCCGACACTACCTGTTCATATCTAGACATGGATGTATTACTTGGAAAATAAACAAAATCACTACATTACAAAAATTCTAGAAAGATCTTCTATGCTAATCCACAAAGCTTATCATAGTGTAATGATCTATAATCAGATTTTATCTAAATAAATTTCCAAGTTTTTTGTTATGCTTCCTCTGATACTAACTGTAATGCCTCGACCCCAGTTACCCAATGTCGGCGTATTATTTTAATACATTGGCATGATTATAAGGAATTAAGTCTCTAAGAACCGATTAGTTTAGTAGTTTTGGAAAATAGATTACATATATGAATGTTACATTGCATTATAAAATTAAGAAAACAACAAAATTGTCTCTATGGACCACATTTATATCCCTTAGACTATCCCTTCAAGTCATTCATAATATACTTCTTCACATCCTAAGAAAAATAAAACATAGAAAGGGTTGAGCTCAGATGCTCAGTAAGTATAACAATATAGTGAACACATTTATAAATAATCATAAATATTTAATTCAATTTATAAAACTAAAAAAAGCCTTTTTAAATTTAACCATCAGCATAATATGGAAATGATAAATCAAATAATTTCATTTACATATTCACATGTATATTATACTAGTGGAATAATCACATGTTATATCAATAGCTATTTTCATAATTATGGAATGCATAATGCCAAACTTAATAACCACATAGTCAAGGCCTTGTACCAAAACTATGAATAATATTTCATTAAGGATTTGATCCAAGACATTATTTTGTCTCATGGGACTTACCAATGCAATGAGGAGTTATAGTGGACTCCACCCATCTCTTACTAATTCAATTTCATTCCTCATATGAAAAGGATTAAACCTAACATAAACATTTATATTAAAACTAGCATATGAAATGTCAATAATTTATTCATAAATCATGAATGGACTAAAAATAACACACACACATTCAAACGTATCACAATACCTTCAACACAATATGGAAATTTGTATCATAATAAATTAACCTCGATCAAGAATAATATCCTATAAAGGATGTTCACATAGTTAAAAATTATCATTAATAATATTTGAGAGAAATTTCCATTTTTCATGAAATTATTTTAAAGTCATATAAAGGAATTCATTTAAAATATAGTTTTGAATCAAACTTTCCAATTCCACATTGAAACTTTTGAAAGGAATTAACATTTTAAATCAATCATGTCCGTATAAATAAATCCTTAAAACCATTTTTAAAAAAAATTACATTAATGAGAAAGGTTTAGAATAATAAATATTTAAAACATTTAAAATGTTGTTTTAGTAAAAAGTTACATAAAAATAATCCCTTTAAAACACATTTATAAAACATGAACATGTATAATAGAGATTACCCAATAGATACTTATGTAAAAACAAACCTCTGATGAAAAAGAGATTATGAAATTAACCCATATCTCTCCCTTTCCTTTGGCCAAGGGTACATCTAACCTACTACATAATAACCATAATATGTTATTATTTTAGACTATAACCATAGTAATATTTATTATGCCATAAATTATTCATTTATGACTTTATACTACCTATTCAATAATGATTTCCATGTTAAATTAACATTTTGGGTAATAATCACTTTTGTGTTTTAACATGTCATTCTTGATCGTATCATTTAGATAGTGATATAAATACTTCCAGAATATAATACTTGATTTATATATCATATATATTTAGAATATAAATATTTATAATAGATAGATATATGAAATGGAAGGCACCATTTATGGAGACAGTAGGTTGTACGTACGCATAAACGTTGTTTCCGTTTTCATATCGTATTGATCGAAAGTAAGTGAATAAGGTATATGTAAGTACACACACAGAGAAATACACACACACACACACAAATATATCTAGTAGAATTATTATTTCATATGTTACATTCTTATTAATAATATATTTTTTAAAAATCATCATTGAATGGTTAACTTGGGAATGAATCTCATTTCGTCGTGGAGACGATAATCCGTACATACGCACGAGCGACAATGTCATTATATTGATTGTGAAATAATATGTAATTTGATGGTATATAATATATAAAGAATAATTTACATGTTATTTTTATTATTTAATCAGTTATACTTATTATTTTTTCGATTCAATTAATGATGTGTTCGAATTATAAACTACACCACGACGTGGAGATGGTAAGTCATACGTATGCATGTATGGTGACATTATCATTTATAGTATGGATATAATGAAAAATATGGTTGTACCATATTTATAATAATATAACAGTATGTATGAGGTAACATTGTTATTATTTTGGTATGGAAACAACAAATAATATGGAAGTGGAAGATGAAAAGAACTTGATAGAGGATGGTGAAAATATTACCTCTTATTGAGGTGTTTCCTTTTGATTTGATCAAAAGTGATACTTAGGTTGGCTTTATATTCAAATTAAGGACTCTAGTATGATTTGATAGAAGTTGGGAGGATATTTGGGTAGGGGTTGGCCGAGACAAATGGATTTGGAGGTTTGATTTTGAGAGAAGGTGAATTTCCCTTTTATAAGAGGGGTGAGGGCCATATTAGTAAAAGATTAAAATATTAATTTATTATATAATCATATTCAGTTTATAATGGCTCCAAAAAAAATTATTTCGAGCCTTAAGTGGTTTTGGGTCGAATTAATCTCAACCAATAGGTTATATAGAAGTTTAGGTTAACATTTTAACCTTATCTTTTAGATTTAACTCTTAGTTAAACAGTTAAATTTTATCGTGTCTTCATGTATTCTTACACTATGTGGTTAATAAACATAATCGTAAATTCCAAGAGAACCTCAAGTTTTTCACTAATTATATATGTAATTTTATTTAATCCCTTTGGTTGAACCTTAGATTTTTGGGAATATTATATCATCCAATGATATCGAATTTTCTTTAAAAATTAATTTATGTCAATTTTGATACTATTTGGTATTTTGTCTTTTTGAAAGTCATAAACACATTCTCACATCAAAAAAATATATAATCAACCATAACATGTAATTTTAACTACAAAAATTCTTGGATGGCATCAAAAATTTTAAATTAGATTTATTTTAAAATTTATAATATAAACTATTTTGATATTTCATTAAAAAGGTAATTACTGCATCGTAATTGTGTCATAAATAACATTATTTATTTAATATCTAAAAATTTTAAAATAAAATAAAATTATGTATGAAATATTTTTATCATTATAATTAATATTTATAGTTGAATTTATCTTATTTATACCTATATATTAAAATATTCTAGTTAATAACTTTGAGTTTAACACTTTTAACTCTTGTTTAAATAAAATAATAATAAATGTCATTATCTAATCCAATTAGACCTAATGGATCATATTTTATTCATAAGGATGTTTTGGTCTAATTACACTTATTCAAAAGAATTAGGACATGTGTTAGGGTAATTATAATATCATTTTTACCTTTAATTACCCTATTTACATTTAACCGAGTTAAATGAAAGTCAAAAGTTACTATTCACCAAAAATTATTTTCATCTTATTGAATTACATTTTACATTCTAATTTCAACGGTGTCTCCTAATGTTTTTAAATTCAACTCATAGAAGTAGTAAAATTATGTTTTATGCAAATTTGCTAACGTGCCTAGAAGGTGGGTAAAAGAGGATAAAAGGTTTAATAAAATTTTATACATGTAATTTTATTATAAAATGACTGAAATGAATTAAATCGAACATATGTAGGTTTTATATATCTATTTTTAATTAAAATATAGATTTAAATAAATTAAATAAATTTTTAAAAAAAATTGGTTTTAAATAATATCGCAGTGTTTTTCACTATTCATTAAAAATTGAAGGTTTTCAGAAAAATACAAAAAATTAACCCTAATATAATTTTGATATTCCGAATTTAAAAATGAAGTTTATTTTACCAAATTAGAAACATATATGTTTCATTTATAAATTTAAAAATAATTCTCATTGTCAAAACAAAGAAGTTGGTTTTTAAAAAGAAAAAACTATCAAAATATTGATATGTGTTTATATCAAATTTAAATGTGAAATTACATATAATGACATAAAATGAATTAAATTATAATAACATAATAAAATTATATTTCAAATCCTTTCAAATTCATAATTTAACACTTTAAATAATCTTGATTAACAAAACAGTTTTCAATTAAAACATAATATTATTTCACTATTGGTTAAAATATGACTGTTATCAAAAAAGTACCAAAATTTTAACCAAAATAGTATTTATGAGCCTCTTCTAAAAAAATTAATTTCACTAAATTGAATATATAAAAGTGTCAAATATTAGTTTTAGAAAATCTTTCTTCATTAAAATGTTGTAAAATTGCATTTATTAACAAATTACTTCATTTATCTGAAAAAATGAATTTGTTCTTATATAATGTCTATGAAACACATAATATTAATAATAAAATTATATAGAGTATATAAGATTCAAAATACAATTAATACTCTTCCTAACTGATTTTTGAACGGCTTGTTTAGTAAGCTGTGGTGCGCTCGAACTCGGTGTTGCGTGTAGCGCAAAATATTGAATTATTTTAATGAGATAATATACTATGAAATATTGGGTTGTTATAGTATGGGACTTAGGGAGAATCCCAGAAGCCAATATAACAAAAATGTAATCGTTTTGTTGGTTTGTGATATCCTTGAGGAATTATTTGTCTTGTCAAAATTTTCCCTATTGAAGATCTCTCATTATCCTTCCATTTCCACACAAAGTATTAGAATATAGTGGTAGAAAGGTGAGATCTGCCTGAGTTTTGAGTGATTCAAATAAATATATGGATACATTATAGACGGAAAAGTTTATCTGTGCTTCTTAGTAATATTTTTCAATTACAAATTTAATAAAAATCACAGAGCAAATATTACCTAGGGCATATTCCTTACATTTACAGTGTTTATAGAGTATTCATTTCAATACATGATACTCAAGAAATTACGGGTTACAACATAATCCACTATGTAGAAAAAGTGTTTTTTTATTCTTAAAAACCTAACAGTTGTATCTAAACTTTAACATGCTTTCTGAATATATAAATAATTTCTCAAAAATTATGAATATATATATATCATATGAATATAAAACATAATATCATCAAAATGATAAAAATGTTATTTTTCACTTGATATTTGATATGTAACATCAAAATATATGATATACTTACTCTATATGATAAAATATATCAGAGTTTAAAATTTAATTCAATACCCATAATTCGACATATATCAAAGCATCCAATATGGGATGTTATATATGAGGATGTTGTTGAATAATGAATACCAAATAAATCATCATATTGCCTTACATATATGATGAAAGTCAATAAATACAAATTCTATTAACCTAAGAAATATTATAAGACATTGATAATCTATCCTAAAAAATATATGAAAATTCAGAATTACACAAATTATGATATAGTACATATTAAATAAAATATAATATGCTTGGAAAAAATTTATTTTCTAAATTTCCATTATGACATTAATTATATAATTTATAAATTAATTAGAAAATATATAAATTGTATATTAGAGTATTCGTTAAATTTCAAAAATGTCCATAAATTAATTATATATTTAAATTTAAAAATTAATTGTATAATTTTTTTAAAAAAAAATTAATAAAAAATTCCCAATAATACGAATTTTCAGTACTAAATAGCATTTAAATTATATGATATAAATTATAATTTGGATGTAAAATGTTTACATTGAAATTATCAGTATAATTTATAATATTTTTAAAATAATATTATATGGATTAATATAGATATTTCTTTAGTATAATAAAATTTATTTATAATAATTAATCTTAAATGTTCAAATAAAATTAGATGATTTGGGAAAATTTTTATTCATTTTCAAAATATGTTTTAAAAACTTATATGATCAATATTTAAGAGAAATAACATATCAATTATTTTGAATATTTACATAATATATTAATAGTTAATATATATAATATCAATATTTTAAATGTTATATACTTTAATATAATTCCCTAAAATTCTATTTTGAAGGATTACAATTTAGAAATAATAATAATTGTTTATATTTATTCAATTATGGATTATCGTTAATGCTTGTAAAAATTATATAATTCTTAGACTTATTGATTTATATTTTTTTCACAAATAACTTCTATCATTACAAAATATATTAATTTAAAAATTATTTATATTATTACATGAGTAATTAAAAAATATTATATTTATACAATTCATTGATATATGAGATTGTTTAAAGTCTTAAACATCTTTTATAAATTTTCATACATGGATAAAAAGAATAATATTTTATGTAAAATAATGATATATATTTCTTCTAAATTTACATTTGGTCATATTGGTTGATGAGATAGAAATTAAAGGTTGATTATATATTGTATATTATGTTTTACAATTATGAAGTAATTAAGGTGTCTCTTGAGTAATTTATCTTTGGGTAGGGGGACTTTGGGTTAGGATTTTCATTTTCTTAGATGACATTTCCTTGTATAAATAGTGGTGGATGGAAATATATTATTTAAAATATACTCCTCTAGGGATTATTTATTTCATTTCACTTTTGGAATTAAATTAAATTAATTCAGAATTTTTTTTCATGACATTCATTTGGATATGTATGAATATAGTTAGATTCTAATTCTTATTCATAACAAAAGTAATATGTTTTTTAATGATTAAAACAAATTGTTTTTGTGCATATTAATTTTATCAATATAATAGGGATTCTAAACTAAATAATTATAATCATATATATATTAATATAAAATAATGTGTTTTTATGGGGAAATTAAATCAACATTTAAAATACAATGTGTTATATTAATTCCAACAAAAACACTTATCATGAAATTGATCATCCAATAAGGTAGGTTCTTATAAATAATGATACCATTTGATTATGTTTTGTAATGAAAGATAGTAATGAGGTGATTCTTTGAGGTTGGTGACTTGATTTTGGAATTTTCTCTCGATCAGATATAGCTAAAACATTCTACGAAATTAGATACCATATAAATTGTCTTTAGTTTTACCATATGATAGATTATGTAAAGGGTTTTATTCTAGACCATCCAAGTTTGATATATAATATGATTGGAATAATGTCCTATGTAAACAACTATGTGGTTAGATGAATTCCAAACTAGACTCATCTCTTAGTGAAATATTGATATATATGAAATAATGGATATAATGACTTAAAAATAAGTAACTATTTAAATTTATTCTTTTTAGTGAATTTATGGATTAAATGAATGAAAAAATGATAATAATTTTATTAAAAACTGTTTTGTTGATATATTTCACCATCATCATAAAAAATAACATTGACATCATTTATATAGAGATAAAAAGATTTATGTAAATACCTTTTTAAGATGGTGGAATCATAAAAATAGTTATGTAGATATAATAATTTTATATTTTAACAAAATATTCAACTGAGTGAACTGTCATCAAATGTATCCAATATATGAGTATAGTTATATATTATAATAATTAAATAATTCACTTTATGTTTCAATGGAATTAGATAAAATTAAAAATAAAAAAATTTAATATCCCCTAACATAATCATAGTGATTAAGTATGCCACTGAATTTGTGAGTATGAAAATATCATTTGAGTGATGATATAAATATTGAATTCAATACATGATCAAAGATATAATTTTTTTAAAATTGAGAATGAGTTAAATAACTGTTCCACAACTTTCCTCAAAGTATAGAGGATTGATGGGAATGACATGTAATTTTTAGACATTGGGGTTATGTAAAAAAAGGCTAATTTATTAATATAGTAAACAATATTAGATTGATCGATATTCATTTTTGTTTATTAATTTAAAACCATATATCATTATTATTTAATGTTTTCAATTTATTATTTCACACATTATTCAAAAAAATGATGATATATTTTTTACAGATAAAATATTAAAATTTATGATAAAAATATAAACACGGTAAAATTATAATAAAAAAGAAAATTAATTAGTAGAATTATTATTTTATTAACATAATAGAAAAAATGGATCATGAAAATTAAATATTCATGCTCGTAGTTTTATTAGACGAACATTCCACTTATTCAAACTATAGAATATTGCCAAAATTTCAAAAACTATATCCTAAATTTCCCCATAGAAATGAAAAAATATTACGATGAATTTAGAGAATAATTTAATACAAATAACTAATATTTTATATTTATTTCCTTTGAAATAAACATTAGGTTATCAAAAACTTTATTTTCACGCAACCCTAAGACCAAATGAATTGTGATATTGTAATATTTTATAACATTGAAATTAACATGTTTTTTATGAATAATAATTAACACAACATGAAAAATAAATATTATAGTTTTACATATTTTAAATGTTTTAATTATTCCTAATAAACATGTATTTATTTTTTATAATGTGATTGTATGCTTCAAAAATATATTTTTTTCAAAAGTTGTTTTTTATTTCATTTTGTTTCGAGATGTTATAATTAATTAATAACATTTTAATAAATTTAATTTCATGAAATTAAAATAATTTTTTAAAATTATCATTTCAATATTTTATTAGTTTATATTTGATTTTTTATAAAAAATTATTTGTTTTTTACCAAATAGTGAAAAATACCAATTAGTTTAAAAAAAATTCATTTATATTCTATGTAATGTTCTATTATTGTTTTAATTTTATTCTTAGTGTAACATAATAATAATTTAATTTTTCATAAGTTATTTAATTACATATTAATCATCATTATACATTATTCTTCTATATGATTATTTTTAGTCTTAAAAAAACCTTTTTCTAAAAACTGGTTTTATATACACAATGTTTTTTATATTTATTAAATATATTACTATCAATTTATTAATGGTTTAAATGAATTTATATATTACATATTCAATCAATTATTTTCAATTTTATTTTACGAGTTTTATATGGGAAATTAAGGACTCAAATTAAATTTTATGCATTAAAATGAATTATTCTAAAATGAATTTTCATTTCGGTTTAGACACATACTTGAAACTAAATTCTACATGTTAAAAAATTATAACTGAAAAAATGTGTTTTATATATTGAGCCTTCATAGTTAATATAATTTACTGGTTTTAACTTAATTTTGGATCAAATTGTATAATAATAAAAGTAGAATTTGGATATCATAGTTATGGTTAAAATAGTTTACCAAGGGGGATAAACAAAGTGATAAGGATGGAAATTCTTCCCAAAAATGTATAATTATTATTAGATGAATATATTTAAAGATTATATTATTCTAAAATTGTATAATTTTTTATTGGGATACAATTTAAAAATAATGTGAATATAGAACATTGAAATCATTTAGGAAATTTCAATTATGCCATTACCTTCACATATACAAGCACACATTTTCACTATAGTTATTATAACAACCCAATAATTTATGAATAAAATTCCTTTTCTTTTGATTTAAATAAATGTCTTATGGTTGAAGAAAAAACATGAAATTATTTTTATATATAAAAATATAATTTTCGTTACTAGTAAAAATCATTACTTTGAAAATATAGTTGTTAAACAATGATCACATGAATAATATAAATATAGGCTTTTATAAAATTATTTGTGAACATACAAAGTGGTGGCATCAACCAGTAGGAAAATAAACTATGAAGCCCATTTATTAGAGCTTCCAAGGGATAGATAATTTTTAGGATTTTTACTAGGCCAAGCCTAAGCTGAGATGAAATAATATATTCATGAATAAACCCTTTTATGAGAGAAGTTCAAGCTCATCAAGATCACAATGCAGACATTGTTCATCGAATGCCCCGATGAAAGCACCAACATAAAAAACCTTAATCTTAAGGAATATGATGGTGTAATAAATTGGAATGTATCATGACCCAAGAAATAAGATTATTTATATTATTCTTATATAGAATAATGTATACGTTTTCTATCTATTATTGTTACTTAGTAATTGGTTTTTAAATCAAAAATATTATATTTGGATAATATTAAAATTTAATTAATTTATTATTTTGATTTATTAATGGTTTTTTTAAAATTAATAATATTTTAATAAATATAGTTATTAAATTACCTTTTTAAAATATAAATTATCATAAAATTTCAATGATTTTAAATGTAATTTTTATTAGGGCTTGAAAACTATTGTTGTAAAAAACCCTTCATTGTCATTAAATGTAAATTTTTATATTAAAACTAAAAAATCACTTCTGTAAAAAATTATTTTGATAAAATGGATATTATTTTTGGAATCATTACTTCTAAATTATCCAATGATGAATTTTTATTAATTTTATGAGACAATCAAATTGTAGGGTACAATTTTAATTCCAAATAAATATACATTGTGTTTTATGTAATGATAACAGCCCAATATTGATAAAATAAATACTATAAAAAGTATTATTGGATAAATATTTTTTCCCATTAAAATAATGTAATTCCTAGTATATTATATTTATTATATAAATCCTTAGTGAATCTCCATTACTTATAATATATTTTAGGATTTTAATATAGTTTTTATGAATGTGTAAATCACCTATGCATAATAAAAATTAATATTTTACTATCTTCAGCCTTTTACCTCATAAAATAATTTATAAAAATTCCATTTGGAAGAAACCTAGGGAAAAAATAATGGGATGTTTTATGGGATTGAATATTTTATTACGTAGTGTCCAAAACCAAAATAGTAAAGAAACCCCCTGCTTTTCCTATATAAAACCAACAAAGATACGATTTTATCTTCACTAAAACCCTATTAAGATCATCCACACCATTCTCTTTACTCTTTAGAGTCCTCTTGATGTCCCACCAAGCTCCCAAGAAACATTTCCCCAGAGTTTGGAGTAACACATCCAAGTAAGTGATTTCCCTCCTCACCGTTATATTCAAACACCTTCTTTTGTTATTTTAATTTAAATATCCTATATTAAAATTAATTTTTAATTATTACCATACTTTAAAATAGATTATATTTGTATTAGGGATAATTTATCCCCCATAATTTTTACCCTTACCAAATATGATAATATGTCGAAATTCCTAAAGGGATTTTCTCTCTCCCCACTTTTTACTGAGCACTTTATTTATGATATGCCATTTCGATTTCCAATTTATTATATTTGGATACATTATTAACTATCTCACAAAAATTCCATTTGATATTTAAATAATTTTATTCCCTTTCTCTCTCATTTATTCCTCTTAAGAAAATTTATGTACCCCAGTTACCATACTGAAATTTTGTAGGAGTTCTTTTGATTACTCCTCTTTCTTCAAGATTATTTATTATGTTATGAAATTAATTTAAAAAATTTATGTTCGGTTATGACCTTATTTATTCCTATAACTATCTGTATCCTGTATTAATTTCTTTAATCATCCTATTTTATTAATTTCTATATGATGTGATTATGCTACTGAAACTGCGCTATCATTTACCAGGCCTAAATAATTGTGTAGTGATTACCATACCAATTTCACTATCAGGTGTATTCACCTTTATGAACATACACATATTTATTATTGACTTACATTTATCTATTCCACATTTTTAGATCATGGGATAAAATTAGGATGTTTTTTCAATCTATATTATATGATCTAGGTGTCACACTTAAGCATGTGATTGAAATGTTTTTGAAGGGAGCACCCTGATAGCGATCCAATGCATTGGGTAATGATTAGTAACATGATATTTTGTGTTGTTATATAGGTTTATAGAATTTATTTATGGAAATTTTTTCTCCCATTATGTCTTGGGGGTTTAGCTTTGACTTCTAATTATGATACAATGTTTTAAGTTGTTTCCACATTTCTTATGTAATGATTATCATGATATATAATGAATTATTATTCATTATCCCTTATGACTCATTTATATGACTTTTGTAACATTTATTATCATCTTATTTTATTCTATTTTTATTCCCTTACTAGTATTTATAGCTTAACCTTTTCTTATGTATGTCTTTTGGTTATCCCATGTAGTGTTAAATATGAAAAACTATTTTTGTCATGTCAAAAAAAATTAATATAGATGTTGTCGTATTTTATGTTTGATGTTTTATGTAATGTTACTAAAACTAAAATACACTAGACCTCTTGATCATCTTATTTATATTAATTGAAATTTTATGTAATAAATGTTGTTTATGTATGTAATAAAGATAAGTTTTGTTGTAGTTGGTATCAAAGTTTAGGTTTAGTTGTAATTGATATTAGGATTAAAAAATTATAGTGAAACAAATTATGGATAATACTAAGTAAAAGAAAATATCCCTAAATATAGGTGAGTATAGATCAATTGGTTTATCAAAAAAATACATCCTGTTCTGGATACAACAAGTGGGCGTGCTTCTGGCCCAGATTTACCTAGGATTAACAACTCCAGCATGGTGTTTTGGGCTTGACATTGATTAACATGGTACATGAAAATGTGCCTTATTACATATTTAGTTTTACACTCATGGGGTATATGTTTTGGTAAATTCATAATCTCATTACAAACTATTTTTACAAGAGAAAAGAAAAAATTCCCATAAAAAAATATTTTAGAAAGTTGATCATGGATGACTTAGATTGAAGCCTATAAATATAAAAGTTAAAGAGATTAATATAATTAAAATGTTATCCCTTTATTTTCATTAGATTACCCTTTTTTGTTCAATATTTATATATAATCATCCATAATATCCCTTTTATTCTACTTAATAGTCATAAATAAGAGTAATTATGCTGACAACAGATGTGAAGGGCAAGTGTGATGACTTGCCATATGAGATTCCCAACCCGATGTGAGCACGAATCACAAATTTTATCATGATACCCACCCATTAATGCCATGTTATGAATAAAACCTACACCATGTGGAGCACCCAACCCACCCTAATAGATAGAAACCATCAATAGAGAGCTTAATGTGACAAAGACCTCATAATTTCAATGGATCATATGATCCCTTAATAGTGGAGAACTGTATCAATTATATTGAAATGTTCTTCTTTGTCCTTCAATGTTCATAACTAGAGAAGGTTCTTCTAGATATTTATCATATGGAGGGTGAATCAGATCAGTGGTGTCTATTTATCAATAATACAAAGCCTCAAGAAGATATCTATGAAATGGAAATGAAAGAATTACAGAAAATGTTTTTTGATAAATATTTTCCTCTCACTCCCAATCATAAGTTGGAAAGAGATTTACTTGAAATAATTAAAGTGGTAGATGAATATATTGGGGAGTATGGAGAAAACATCAGAATACTTTCATGATAAACATTCATACATTTTTTCACCCTCAAATTCATTGTTGAATGCTTTTTTGGTGGGCCAAATCCTGCTCTATGAAAAGATTTGGAAATCTGTGACATTGATATCTATGATGAAATTATCCGATGTTCCATCATGGTCGATATGGAGATAATTGTATCTTAGGGGTATCATGGGGATAAGTAGAAAAATATGAACTTTAATTCTAGATGTCAGATGGATTAATACAACGGTTCTATGAAATTCAAGCACCCCACTTTTCAATTGTTTAGAATGATACACAATAGAAGTATTATATGGGTTAAAAAGAAATTATTTTTGTGTGGAATACAAGGAATATTGGAAAATGATAGCCAACACAAGAAAGATACCAATTTTATAGAAAAAAGTAATTCTTCGATCAACCCTCAATGTATTTTTCAATGATACATCTACAAGGAACTATGGCACTTTACAAACCAGTTCTCTATGCCAAGGATTTTTAAAGGAAACCAACAACATCTAATGTTGTAAGGGGAATATTTTGTCATTCACTATCACTAAAGTGAATCCTAAAAAATGAAATGGTGACAGGTACACAAGTTATTCATTCAAAAATCTTGAACATAATTTTTTATTCTGGTTTTACACTTTCATTTTTATCACAAAAGTTTAGTTGAACTATTTAAACCCCACCCCAGATAATGGATATTGGGATGTTCCTGGAGATGAAAAATTGGGAAATTATTTCATCTTAAGTATATAACTCCTCCCCTGTCACAATTTGCGGCTTCAAATTCATGAAAAACCTTTTCATAAATATCTTGTTGGAATTTGATGAAATTCAATGCATGGATTGGATTTCTGTATAGTTATCCAACAAAAATTTTATGATAGGTAAATCACTCTCCAAATGGGTAATCATCCCCTAGTTGTATACAAATTCAAGGTGGAATATGAATGTTCATTAGCACCATGATCTCAATAATGGATATTATTACACTGCAATCATGTGTATCTAGATCAAATGATTTAGACTAAGGGAAGAACTATCTTCAAAAACATGCATATTGTGAGGGAATACACTAATGTGTTTCCTGAGGAATTTACTGAACTTTGTCCTAGTTGAGAGGATTAATTTTAGATCAAACCTATACATGGGTAATTTCCAATATCCAAGACTCTATATAGGATGGTTGTTCTGGAACATGAGAAATTGAAGAAACAGCTACTAGTGAACATAGGTAAAGTGTTTATATTTCCACATGCATCACCAAGGGGTGAATCAGTTCTTTCCACATTGAAGAAGGATGGTTCATTGCACCTTTGAATTTATTATCGTGATCTCAACAAAATCACAATAAATAATCATGACCCTTTTCCACGAATAGATGAATTTTTCGATCATCTACGTATCAAAATAATTATCCAAGGTGGTTTAGAGGTCTTGATATTACCAACTAAGTTTGAATAAGGTGGATATCACCTATAATAGTTCTCAAATAGGGTATGGTAACTATGACTTCCTAGTAAACCCTTTTGGACTCACTGAAGAACCTGTAATCTTCATGTACTTGATTAATAGATTCTTTAGATATTTCCTATAAAAACACATGGTAGTATTTATAGAATATATTCTAATATACTCCAAAACCAAGAAAGAGCATGAAATTTGTTTGATCACTGTGTTAAAGACCTTTTGAAAAGACAGCCTCTGTGCATGTACAAAAATTGTGCGTTTTGGTTGGATGAAGTGTCATTCATAGGTTTTATCATCAGAAGAAATGGGATATCTATAGATCTTTCAAATAACAAATAAATTGATTTATGGTTTATCCTAACATCTTTTAAGGATATACATATCTTCCTTGGTTTTGGAAGATATTATCTCCGACATTTGAGCAATTTATCACGATTTTCAACCCCTCTTACAAAGCTTACTCAGAAGGGAGTCAAATTTTTATGGAAGGATGAATGTAAATAATGATTCATGGAGTTGAATATGAAGATTATAATTGACATTGTTCTCATATTACCCACAAAGTGTATATATTTTCATAATTTTCAATGATTCATTGAATAAGGTATTAGGATGAGTTTTGATGCAAAATGAAAAATTCATTGCCTAAGCCTCAAGGTAGTATAAATTTCATGATAAAAAAATATTCCACACTTTTTCTATAGTTGGTAGCTATGATCATTGTATTTATAATATAGAGAAATTGTCTCCTTTGGGAGAATTTTGAATTATATATGTATCGAAAATTATCAAATATATATTCATGGATAAGGAGCTAAATATAAACCAATGGTGATGGTTAGAGATCATCAAGGATTAGGATGACTCAATCTACTATCACTTTTGGAAGGGGAATAATGTTGTAGATTCTCTATGTAGAAATGACTAAGAAATTATATCATTGATGAGAATTTTAAAGGATTGCATCTTCTTAATTTGATGAATATGGTCATGGGAATCATAAAAATGGAAAATCATCAATACTTTCACAAATTATTGCTCAACATTTAATTTTGGAAAAGCTAAATAATGCTAAAAAATTATGGTGTGAGAATTCAAATGAAAGTGGAAACTATCAAAAATGGTAAATCCTTGGAGTTCAAGTTTAATGAAGATGGAATTGTTAGTTTTTAGTCAAGATATAGTGTTCCATAAATCCATAGGTACATAAATAACTTTTTGATGATTTACATAGTTCAACATTCTCTATTTACCTAGGAAACATAATGATATATTAGGATCACTGAGAGAACTATTGGTGGGATAATATAAAGAATAAAATCAAAAAATATACCTCAAACTGCCTGGAATCTCAGTAAGTTAATACCTAATGGTGGAAGACTAGGAAAATTATGAAACCATTACCCATACCAACATGGAAATTGGAAAACATCACAATGGACATTGTCACCAAATTTCGAAAGACATCCAATAGAAATAATGCTATCTGGGATTTTGTGGATCATCTTAAAAAGACTGCACATTTCATCTCTATTCGAGAGTATTTCTCACTAGATCAACTAGAAAAAATTATACATCAGAGAGGTGGAATGGATTCATGGACTACCACTATCGATTTTGTCCGATCGAGTCCCAATATTCACCTATATGTTTTGGAAAACTATTCTGCATGCCCTAAACTCTAAGGTGAACTTCAGTATGACTTACCACACACAAAATGATGTCTGGTCTGAGAGAAATATGAAATCACATGGGGATATGTTGGGATCTATCTCAATGGACTTCAAAGGATGATGGGATGAACATATTCCTTTGGTGGAGTTCTCTTATGACAACAATTTCCACTCTTGAATAAAAATGGTCCCTATGAATCATTTTTCATGAAGAGGTGTAGAACACTGGAATATTTGCATGAATCTAGGGAACATAATCTTTTTGGTCATTAAATGGTTCAATAAATGGTGGAGAAGGTTACGACCATCTAGTATCACATCAAAGCTACTCAAATTCCAAAAAATAGCTATGCTGAAAATCATCGATGAGACTAATAGTTTGATGATGGAGACATGGTATTTCCTTTCATATCTCCATAGAAAAGTGTAACGAGATTTTGAAATAAGAGAAAGCTTAATCTAAGGTACGTCGTCCCTTGTTAGATCCTTGGTCACATCGGAGTAATGCATTATCCACTATCACTCCCAAAAAACCTATCTAAAGTATATTATATATTTCATGTATCCCTATTAAGAATGAACATACCAGATCTATCACATGTACTCATTCTATAATTGGTACTATTAGAGAATGTACTTTCCTATGACGAGAAGACAGTAAAGATCATAGATTGTAGAGATAATGTTCTACAAAATAATATAATTCCCCTCATCAAAGTGTTTTGAAAAAACCACAAGATTGAAGAAGAAACATGGGAACTAAAGGAGGTGATGAAGAAGAGTTACCATCATTTGTTATATTTTGGGAAAAGAAAATTTCAATGGTGAAATTTCTCATGGGGGGAAGTTTTTAATGACCATAGGATTTATGAATTAAATTAAAATTATTTTGACTTAAATAATTGTCTTATAATAATAGAAAAATGTTTTGCTTATTATATACAATTGGATTTTAAATTAACTTTAGGTATTATTAAAATTGATAATATAACCATTGAAAAATGATAACCTGACTAGTATAAATAGTGTGTTTTAACAAATCCTTTTATCACATACAAAGGAAGTGATGGCCTTATCCAAAAGGATCATAACCTATGATTCCCATTTATCAGAGCTTACAAGGGTGATATCATTTCTGGTAATTTCTCTTGAACAAGACCAAGTCGCCATACAACAACTTATGAATGAGAGAAATAATTTATGAAAGAAGTTGAAGCTCATCGAGACCATGACCCAAACCATGTTCACCAAACGGCCCCATGAAAGCCGCAACATCAAACACCATACTCATAGGGAATATTCTGGTGTAATAAATGGAGATGTTTCAAGACTCTATTAATAAGATTATGTACATTATTTTTTACTGAATAATAAACATGTTTTTATTCTATTATTGTTACGTTGTAAATGATTTTTGAAGCACAAATCATATTTTCGGTTAATATTCAAATTTAATAATAAAAATATATATTGATGAATTAGTGATTATTTTGAAATAACTAATATTATAAAAATATTTTTATTAAAATGTTATTTTTAAAATAAAATTGATCGTATAATTTTAATTAAGTCAAATGTAATTTTTATAAGAATTTGAAAACTTTTTTTCCAAAAAACATTTCATTTCCAATAGATGTTGGTGTATATTTTGAAAGTGAAAATTCAAATATTAAAAAAATGGTTTAGATAAAATGAATATTGTTTTTGGAATCAATATATCAAAACTATCTGGTGGAGAATTATTCATAATTTTCTGAGATAGTTAATTTTTGGTTAAAACTAAATACCAAATAAATATACACTGTGTCTTTGATGACATCATAATATCCTAATAGTGATGTAATAAATACTATAAAAGGTATCCATGGAAAAAATATTTCTTCATTTATAATAATACAATTTTTTTTTAATAAATCCAAGGTGAATCCTCTAAGACCTATATTATATTTTAATATTTTAATATCATTTCTTTATAAATATTACTCACCTCCACATAAGTAAGGGAAATATTTTATTTTCTTAGGCCCATGGCCTCTTAAAATAATTTATACCACTCCCCTATTTTAGAATACAAGTAAAAAACCATGGGATGGTTAGTGGTTTTTTATATTTTATTATATGGTGTCCAAAGGAAAAATAATAAAGAAACCCCCCACCTTTCCTATATAAACCGACTAAATATCCCATTTACTCATCACTCGAACTCTATAAACCTCATCCATAATATTCCATCTACTCACTAGAGTCCTCCAATAGAACCCTAAGCTTTTAAGAATCCTCTCCTAATCCATTTGAGTCACACATCCAAGTATGGTATTTCTCTCCACACATTTGAATTCAAACACCTTAATTGAGATTAGTTATTTTAATTTCAATTACATGTAATTAAATTCGATTATAATCGATACATTACTATCAAATTGATATTATTTTGATGAGGTATCATTTATTCCTCTTCATTTGGACTCTTGCATAAGCTATTACTATTCATAAATTCCATAAGGGGTTATCTCACTCCACTTTTTATCAATCTCTCATTTTATTATATACCCTTTTAACATCAATTTTATTAAGTTGGGATAAATTATTACCAATAAATAATACAATACATTTTATTTTTAAATGATATCATCCCCTTTCACTCACATTTATCTATCTTATGAACTTTATGTATAGCTACTACCATGCCAAAATATCGTAACAATTATTTTTCTTTTTCCTACTTCTTCAAGATTATTTATCAGGTTACATATTATATTTCCAATTCTATATGTTGGGAAATGTCCTTACATGTTCCACATAATTTACATTTCATGTCTTAATGATAAGAGACAATTATCTCTCTCATTAACCCATTTTTGGAATTTTTATATGATGCTAATACGCTACCTAAATCGCACCATGAATTACCAATCCAAAATAAATGTGTATTGAATAACATAATCATTTCTCAATGAAGGGTATTCACCTTTATTCAGATACTACTATTTATTGGGGACTTTCATTTTTTTATTCCAAATTTTTATATCATGAGAAAAAATTATAATGTTAAATGAATCCATGTTATATGATAAATGTGGAACACTAAAGCATGAGATTAGAATGTTTATGGAGGGTGCACCCTGAGAGAACATTAATGCATTGGATAATTTTTAGTGTCATTATAAGTCATTTTGTGATGATGGATTTCATGAAAACTTTAGGTAACTTTTTTTCACCATCAAATCTTGGGGGTTTAGCTTTGAATTATGTTTAAGATGCATTGTTTTTAGTTGTTTCAACATTTCCCATGTTATAACTATCACATTATATCATGAATTATTATTCATGTTCTCATATACCTTATTGATATGTCTCGTCTAACATGTATTATTAAACTTATGTTATTCATTGTTAATTCCATTATTGCGATTTATAGATCACTCTTTTCCTCCGTTTTTCCTAAGGATATCCTATTCAGTGTTATATATAATGGAATGTTGTGGTCATGTACAAGATTTTTTAAATATATATGTTTTTGTATTTCATGTTTTATGTTGTTATGTGATGTTCTTAAACCCCAAATAATATATACTTCTTGATCATATATTTTTTATTGTGTTACATTTTATGTAATAAATCATGTTTATATAGAAAATAAAGAGAAGGGTTGTTATAGTCTGTACCAACAGATAGGTTTCGTTATTTCTTGGATTAGGATTATAAAACCCTAGTAAAAATTATTAGGGATAAGAGTAAGTATAAGAGAAAAATCCTTAATTTTTGTTTTGAGTTTAGAGATATTATTTTATGATAAAAATAAATCCATATCTAGATAAAAACAAGTGAATATTGTTCTGTAATAGATGTACCTAGGAGTAACAAGTCTGAAAAAGTGCTCCAGGTGTAACACATGGTAAACTAGTACACGACAATAGGCCTTATTGTTCACTTGGATTAACACACTTGGGGGGGTTTTTTTTAAATTCATAAAATCATTAAAAACCATGATTAATTACACAATGAAAAAAATTCCTATTAGAATATATGTTAGGAAGTAGATCACAGATAACATAGATTGAATCCTAGATACTCATATGTTAAGGAGATATATTTAATTCATAAGTTATCTATTTATCATCATTAAATTCCCCTTTGTGTGTTTATTATTTTAATAAACTCATTCATTATTTCTATTTTATTCTATAAAATAGCAGAAAATAGGAAGAATCTTGATAATAACTGATGTGAAGTGTACTAATATTATTTCCCCAATAAGATTCCAAACCCTATATGATTTGTAATAAAAATCATTTTCATGATACTATCTTAGTTATGTCATATTCTGAACAAAAACCTGAACTAGGAGGAGAGCTCAACCCACCCTTAGGAAGAGAAACCCATTGTCTGAAGCTTCATGTGACAAAGGAATCCTATATTCAATGGATCATAATATCTGATAATTCTGGAGAAATGGATAAATTCCACTGAAAAAATATTCTCCATCCTTCAAAGTTCCAAAAAATATATGTTTCTATTGGATATTTATCATATGAAGGGTGAAGCTGATCAGGGGTGGGCATTGATCAAGAATACGAAACCTAATGAAAAGTATAAGTAATGGAAAGGAAGTAAATACCAAAAATAATTAATAAATATTTTCTATTCACCATCCATATTAAGATGGAATGATATTTCCTTACCCTCAAGATAAAGGATGATGAATCTATTGGGGTGTATGGAAAAAAAATTCACAATATGTTCATGATAAAATTTTGGTTTTGTCTTTATCCCCAAATGTAAGGTTGACTAATTTTTTGGTGGGAAATACCTTAGTATAAAATAGCCTTGGCAATACATTACATTGATTTGAATGAAGAAATTTCCTGATGTTCCATTAATGTAAATATGAAGATCGGTGAATATTACGGGTATCAAGGAGATAAGAAGTGGAAGGTTGGCATTAATTTTGGTGGTATGATGGTTAAATCAAATGGAGATAAGAAATTCCAGCACCCCTCTTTTTAATGGTGCAGAAGGAAGAACCTTTGAAATTTCCTAAGGGGAACAAATAAATTCATTTATAATGTAAGATAATGGATCATGGAAAATGATTCCCAACTAGATAAAGCCTCCATTGTGAATGAAAAAACACCCATTTTGACCCTCAACGCATTGTTCAGTGCTACAACAATAAAGAACTAGGGCACTTTGTGAACTATTTCCCTGAGACAAGGGTTTTTAGAGGCAACCAAAAACCTCCAAGTAAGTAAGGGATGGATTTTTCTATTAATACTACTAATTTGAATCCCAACAATGATGTAGTGATATGTACGCTAGTTATTTATTCAATAATTGTGAACATACCTTTTGATTATAGTTCTACACATTCATTTATATCATAATAATTTAGTATAACAATTCAACGACACCCACAAATAATGGATGTTGGGATATTTATGATTATATAAATGGGGAAATTATTATATCCAATGTATATATCTCCTCTCCTATCACTATTCATGGATTGATCTTCCTAGAAACCCTACCATATACCTTTTGGTGGAATTTCATTGAATTCTGGGAATGAATTGGCATTCTCTATATAAATCCAAAATAAATTCTTCTAGATATAAATAACACTACAGATAGATAATCAACCCCTTAATCTGTATAAATGAAAGGTGGTGGATTAATGTTCTTTAGAACCATCATCTCAAGCGAGGATATTAATTCCTCCTGAGAAATTGTATCTATTTCAAATGATTGAGTTTAAGAAGAAAACCACCCTCAAAGGAATGTGTATTGTGAGGGAATATGTTGATGTGTTTCCTAAATAATTACATGGTATTCATTGATGTTGATAGGTCAAATTTTCGATCGAACTTATACGTGGGTAATTAACAATATTCAAGACTCCATATTAGATGGATGTTATAGAACTTGAAGAACAAAAGAATCAACTACCTAAAAATATGGATAAAGGTTTTATAAAACCAATTGCTTCACCATAGGGTTCACCAGTATTCTAAGTCAATGATAACAATGGTTCAATGTACCATTAAATTTATTATAATGAACTCAAAAAAACCATGATAAAGAAAAAGTACCCTTTACAATGAATTGATGACTTTTTTGATCATCTACATGATGAACAATACATATCCATGGTGGATCAATGGCCAGGATATTACAATGTAATTGTGAAGAAGGTGGATATCCCCAACACTTCTTTTCTTACAAGGTACGATCAATATTTGTTCATATTGACACCTTTTGGATTCACTATTTCTCTAAAAATAATTATTGTCCTGATGAAAAGAGTGTTTAGATATTTCCTCAACAAATTTATGATTTTCTTTATTGATGATGATCTAATATACTTCAAAACCATGCTGGAGCATGAGGAGAATCAGAGAACTATACTAAAGACCTTGAGAAAAGAGAAGATCTATCAAAATAATAAGTGTAAGTTCTTGATGGAAGAAGTCTCACTTCTGGATAATATCACCACAAGAAATGGGATATTTATAGATCATTCAAAGACAAAATTAATTAAAGGGTGGTCAAGGCCAACATATATAATAAATATCTATACCTTTCTTGGATTAGATGTATATTATCACCGATTTGGGAGATATTTATCATCATTTTCAAACCCACATTCCATGATAACATGGAAGGTAGTCAAATTTTCATAGAATTATAAATGTGAAGAATGTTTCATGGAGTTGAAAAAGAGGCTCATCACTACACCTATTCACCCATTACCCACATGTGGGGGTAATTTCATAATTTTCAATCATGCATCAATGAATTGATTGGGATATGTGTCAATGAATAATGAAAAATTCATTACATACACTTCTAGATAGTATGAAATTCATGGGAAAAACTATCCCACACAAGATCTAGAGTTGGCAGCTATGATCTTTGAATCAAAAATCAGGTAGCATTATCTCTTGGGGGAGATGTGTAAAATTTATGCAGATAAAAAAAGACTCAAATATATATATTCACATATAAAAAGATAAATATTTAGTAATTAATATGGTTATAGCTCAATAAGGATTAAGAATTCTAAATACACTACCATCATAAGAAAGAAAACAATATTGTGGATGCTCTAAGTAAAAAGGACCCTGTAATACTATAATTGATAAAAATTTAGAAGGATACGTTCTTCTTAGACATAAAGAATATGGAAAATGGAATCATAAAGGAATAAAAATCATCAATCCTTTCACAAATGATTACCCAAAAATCTCATTGGGAAAGGTTAAAGTATTCTCAAAAAGATGATATAGGAATTTAGATGAAAATAGAAACTATCATAGAATAGAAATCCTCTGAGATCGATATTATTGAATACGAAAATGTTAGATTTGGGTCACGACTATGTGTTCCATCAAATCATGTGTTAATGAAATAAATTTTGAATGATGAAAAGAGTTCAACATTCTCCATTCACCGAGGAAACAAAAACATGTATCGATATCTCTCATTTCACTATTGGGTGTACAACAAGAAGAAGGAGAACACATAATTCACATAAAATTACATGGTATGTCAAAAATTGAAGGATGAATTGAATAGTTTTATGATCATAATGAAAATTTTACCCATACCGACATTAAAATGCAAAAACATCTCCATAGAACTTGTCACCAGACATATAAAGACATCCAAAGGAAAATATTCTCACTATGTTATTGGGGATCTTTCTACAAAGACTGCACACTTCATTATGATTCATGAATATTTCACATTAGATAAATTGGAATGAATATACATCAGAGAGGTGGTTAGGAGTCATGGACTACCATTATCGATAGTGATAGATCGAGATCCATTATTCATCTGTATGTGTTGGAAAAGAATTCAAAATTCTCTAAACATGATGATTAGATATAGTAGGGATTTTCAAAATCAGAATGATTATCAAACTAATCATACTATCCATAAACTTGATTATATATTGATACTCTTTTCAATTAACATCAAAGGTTTATGGGACCAACCTATTGCTTTGGTAGAGTTCTCATACAATAATAGATTCAACTCAATAAAAAATTGTTTCCCTATGAAGATGTTTATGGGAGGACGTCGAGAACACAGGAATGTTGGGATGAATATGGGGAATGAAAACATCTAGGACCTAAAATGTTTGATTAAATAGTGGAGAAGTTTAAGACTATCTAACAAAACATAAATTCTTGTCAGAGTCAAAAAAGGGCTATGCTAACAACAAACAATGAGAATTATAATTTGATGTTATTAACATGGTATTGATGTTAATATCTCCATGTAAAAGTGTGATGATATTATGGAATAATGGAAAGATTATTCCAAAGTACATCGACACTTTTTGAGATCCATGATCGTATCAGAGTAGTGACATATCCACTAAAACACCCACCAAAACTATCTCAAGTACATGATGTATTAAATGTATCTTTACTAATAAAGTACTTATTAGAAAAATCACATTTACTCAATATAGAGGTGGTACCATTTGAGAATGACCTTTTCTATGAGAAGCATATAGTGAATATCTTAGATCATAGAGAAAAATTTATACAAAATAAGACAATTCCACTTTATAATGTGCAGTGGAATTCCACAAATTTGAGGAAGAAATGTGGGAGCTAGGGGAGGTGATGATGTAGAGTTACCATCATATATTTTTGTGTGGAGGAATGATATTATGTGGTTAAAATTTGATAATGGGGGAGTTTTTAATGACATGATCATTTATGAATAAAATTACAATTATTTTGATTTAAAAAAAATTCTTATGTTTATAGAAAACATATTCTAATATTTTATTATAATCGATTGGATTTTAAATGTACATTTAGTATATTCATCATTGATAATATGTCTGTTTAACAATGATTACATGATTAGTATAAAAAACAATTTTAAACAACCCTTCTAGCAAAAAAAAGTATGTGATGTACTCAACCAGCTGGTTCATACCCTATTAATCCCATTTATCTACACTTTCGAGGGAGATATCATTTCTATAATTTTCTCTAGATGAATCCCAATCCAAGATGCAACAACTTAAGAATGAGAGAAACTATTTATGGGAGAAGATCAAGATCATTGAGAAACCAAGCTAAACCATGTTCAAAAAATGTCCCCATGAATTCCCCGCCATTCCAAACCATACTCTTAAGAAATATAATGGTGTGGAAATGGGATATGTATTAACACACAATCAATACGATTATGTACATTATTTTGTTTATATAATAATGAATTGGTTTTATTTTTATTATTGTTGCTTTGTTAATGATTTTTACAACACTAATTGTATTTTTTGATAATATTAAAATTCAGTTAAGAAATTTATTTTGATGAATTCAATTTTTTTGAATTAAATAATATTTTAATTAAATATTATTTTGAAATTATTTTTTAAAATATAAATGATCATATAATTTTTATGAAGTCTTTTTTAATTTTGATTAGGGTTCAAAAGTTGTTGTCAAAAACCTATCATTTTCAATAAATGAAATTTTCTTTTAAAAGTAAAAATTAACATATTTATAAAATTATTTATAAAAAATGAATAATATTTTTGGAATTAGGTATCAAAAATAATCCAATGGGGAAATTTTTATTATTTTTTGAGACAATAGAATTTTTGGAAAAAATTAAATACTGTATAAATATACGGTGTGTCTTATGACCTCATAGTAGCCCAATAGTGATGTTACAAATAATATAAAAGGTATAATTATCCAAGTATATGTTTTTGCATAAAAATAGTGTAATTTTATTTTCATTTAATTTATTTATAAATCCATTGTGAATCTTACAAGATATATAATATATTTTAATATTTTAAAATTATTTCATAAAAAGTGTTACTCATCTCCACATAAGAAAGGGAAATATTTAATTATCTTTTTGAAATATAATATTAAAATAATTTATTACTCTCCACATTAGAAGAAACCATGGGAAAACCTATTATATAGTTTTTTTGAATATTTTCTTACGTCGTGTCGAAGACCAAAATAGTAAAGAAATCCCCTTCCTTTCCTATATAAACCCAAACAAGTTCCCATTTCCTCCTCACTAAAACTCCATGAAGATATGAAACACACATTTATCTACTTATTATAGTCCTAAAAAGGCTCTCCCTTGAAACCATGAAGCCTCTCCCAGGCCTTTGGAGTCTGTCATCTAGGTAAAGGATTTCTCTTATCACCTTTGATTTTAAGCACCTTTGTTGAGAATAGTTCTATTAATATCAATATGTCGTATTTTAATTCATTTTTAATAATTAAATTACTTTACAAATGATTTTATTTGTATGTGGTATAATTTATTAACCCTCATTTGGACCCTTACCTAAGCTGTTACTATGCCCAAACTCAGTAAGGGATACATTATCTCCTCTTTTTAGCAAGAACTTCATTTATGATATTCCCTTTTTATTTCCATTTTCCTAAATGGGATACATTATTACATCTCACCTTTATGTTAAATTTTATATATAAATTATGGGATCCATGGTAAATCTAATTTATTCCTCCTATTACCCCTTATGTACATCTGTTACAGTGTCAAAATTTTGTAAGAGTTATTTTGCCTCCTCCTCTTTCTTCAAGGTTATTTATTATGTTATGTCTTTTATGTCCAATTACATATGATGGGGTATTGAATTACATGTACCTATTACATTCCATTTAATGTCTAAATGATGATAGACCCATTTCTCACTCATCAACCCATTTTTTTAATTTATATATGTTGTCGTTATACTACCGAAATCACACCATGATTTACCATGCCAAAATAATTGTGTAGTGATACCATACACATTTATATATAAATAGTATTCACATTTATTAACATAGTAATATTTATTTGGGAATTAATACTATGTAGTCCACATTTTTAGATCTTGGGATAAAATTATTATGTTGAATGAATCCTTGTTATGTGATCTATGGGGTACAATTAAGAATGCTATTGTAATGATTATAAAGGGTGCACCATTTTAAATCTATAATGCATTCAGTAATGTTTACTATCATGATACATCATGTTGGGATAGGGTTTTACCTGATTAATTTATTGGACATTTTTTCACCATTATGTCTTGATGGTTTAGCTTAGACTTATTTTTATGGTGTGGTGTTGTAATTTGTTGCCATATTTCCTTGGTTATGATTATCATGTTATATGATGCCTTATTATTCATGTTCCCTGATTTATAATTTATATTCTTAAAATAAAATTTATTATTATCCCTATATTATTTAATGTTTTATTCCCTTACTGTTCTTTATAAATCACCCCTTTAATTTTTTTGTCCTCTTTTTATCCCATGTAGTGTTATGTATCACAGAATGTTGTGGTCATGTCAAAAATATTTTCAATATAGTTGTTATTGAATTTCATGATTTCTGTTTTTAGGTAATGTTCTCAAGCCCCAGAGAAACTGGTCCTATCAGTATTTTGTGTTTTATTAAGTCCAATTTTATATAATAAATGATGTTTAAATATGAAATAAATAAAATTGTTTTTATACTTATAAAAAACAGTTTTCCATATATTGTATCCAATACATAGACCAAAAACAACTTACATTCATTCCCTTCATTAATTTATATTTTGGTATCATCCTAAGATCAATATTTAAATTCATAAGTTGTAATCGAATGGATGACTCTCAAATATGAGTTTTAAATATTAACTAATTACTTTAATATTTTTATTTTCATTGAAATTATATAATACTATTTTATTCGTAAAAATATGATGTCTAAATTGTCAATAATATACTGAAATATGGTTATAATTATGTATAAAAACGTTTCATGTGTCTTCTCTATCAAATGGGAGATGAATGTATCGCTCATGCGTATGAAAAGACTACAGAATCCATGTAGTTATACAATCCATTTTCAATTAAAATCTCTAATGAACGGTTATTATGATAGATTTAATGTGGGTGTATATGTATAATAATTTTGAAATAATATTAATTCCTTAATGTTGAATTATTATATACCTATATTTCATTACATCTATAGAAAAGACATACATAACTCATGAATGCATACAGATTATCATCTCTATATAGTAATAGAATTCAAATTTCAGCAACACTTTATATTAATAGCTATATATATCTCTATAATTATTATATATGATATGTATAACATGACTTAAATTTTTAATAATAATTAATCAAGATCAAAGTTCAAGGATCATCACTTCCAAACCATAACATACATGGAAAATGAGGATGTAAAATCCTGGTATTATTATGATAATGAAAAAAACATTAATGAATGTGTGTTAAAATTTTATTAGTAAAACATTAATAGGATTATGGGTAAGAAAATTGTTTTTATATTTTATTATTTATTTTAATTTATTATATATGAGTTTAAAGCACTAATGATAAAACATATATATGAGGTAAGGGATCCTTATCCCAATTTCATTTATATGAGACATACTTGACGATATACACTGATTTTTTTAAAATGGTGTATCATTTTCCCCACTGATATGTTATATCATAAATATCATTCTATTCATATTAAATGTTCCATCGGAATTTATTTATTTTACCAATTTGGGATGGATTTTATTTTAGAATCTCAATTTTACTAGGATTGATTATGATTAGATTTTTGATGATCAAATTTTAATGAACCGTCTAATTGAATTTTTTCTTTCTTTCAGCTTTTCCGGTTGTTTTTGGAGATTACATTTGTTCCCTTAATTTTGGCCCCTTTATTTATGTAAGGTTCTAAAATATTTTTAAGGAAAACTGACATTACATCTCTCTATGTTCAAGAATCATTTCATTCATATCGATATTCTATTTAAAATTAATTCAAAAATGTTTTTTAGTATTATCAAAAATATTTATTAAATTAATCTTTCTAATGTCTAAATATCAATAAAATTTCTATTGAATCATCTTGTTATTTTTTGAAGTATATACATTTTTATTTTTACTGAAAATGTGAAATGCATTTTTATTTCAACGTACATAGCATGAATATTTTTCTTTTCAAACCATCATGTTGTTTCATTATATTGATGATTCCTTTAAAAATATAAGTTTTTATTATGAAGGAAATTTTTCCCATAATATTTTGTAATTATTAATATCTTATATACATTATTTCAAATGAGACTGATATTTTTCTATATAAATATTTCAGTGATATTTTAAATTATTTTCATTTAAAACAATATCCTTTGATGTTTCATAAGATTTACTAGATATAGGATCCAATGTTTCTATATTTGATATTCATATGGATGGTTCCTGAATATGATGAAGAAATTATTTTGAAACCCATATAATTTACATGGTCTATGATATGTAATTTTGATTACATCTTTATGATCATGTATCAGAGATTTTTATGGTTTTCATTATGTGATTAGTGATCCTATAATTATATATCCCACCCCGGTATTGGGTAAATATGGAAATCTCAAAAGATAAAGGGGAATGGATTGGGAAGTGAAAAGAAATTATTAAGGGATTTATTATAATAATATAGTGTTGGGAGTGAACCATGACAAAAGAAATTATGGAAGAAAGAGTGAAACTAATCCATAATAGTTTCCTTGACAATAATCATAGAATAAGAAAATGATTTTCAATGCTTATATGTATTACAAAATCTTATTTATTATTATTATGTTATGTTCTAATGTCATATTAGTGATTATTGATGATTATTCAGACGTATGAATTTTTTATTCTGTTATAGCAACGACATATGACATGTTCTAGGATTAAATAACATTGACTAATTTTTTTTTACTTTTATATGTTATGATTATTTTTATAAACTTAATGATTTTATTATAATCATTTATGATATGCTATTGATATCTATTTTGGTTAAAATTAATTATTATATAATATCACCCACTATTATGTTTAATTTCCCTTTGATATGAGTAAACATATATGTTGGTTCTGTCTAAGTTGTGTGCATGTAATGTAGGGTAGAAAAATCAAAGATAAGTTGAAAATTTCATTTGGTGGATGAGATAAATTCCAAATGGAGTTTTGGAACATAATTAGTAGAATAAGAATTTTTAAATTTTAATATTTGTAGATGTATTTATGGATTTATATGGGTTATGGGTGTTCAATTGAGTTTTGTGAGGCTTCGGGTGTTGAACTCATGTTTTTTTGAACGTGCAGCAAGAGGCTCATGGTTGTATCGTGGTTAGTGCTAATCGTGAAACTAAACTATGTGACATGTAAATATAGAATCATGATTTGATAAGAATTACAAGGTGGTGAACATTTCCATATAAATGTTCTGAAAAAAATAGAGGTGGACACGCAATATATGAATGGTTTGTCAATCTCTATTCCTTGTCATGTGAGGGGTTGTCCCTTTGAAAAGTATTATTGCATTGTTGGCACAGGGTTTTCCAAAAAAATTGGCCCCATTATATGTCTCATTTTAGTGTAAATATGATTGGTTTACCCTTTACCCATAAATGGGGTTTCACTATATTTCTCCCCTGTTTTTCCCAAGTTCTCCCCCATGTAAACCAACCACCTTTTCTTCTCCCATTATCGGTTTGTTTTTTGTTGTTGGATAAAATTAGACACCGTTTAATATTTTGGAAGCCTCTGGATAAGTCTATGAATCCGTTTTAGTATTTTTTTTAATTTATCCTACTATATTAAATGTTATATTTGTGAGAGATCATTTTAATTATTTTTTATGGCATATGTCTATTTCTTGGATTTATATAAAACTGAATCGAATCAAATGTAGATAAGGGATGAGTAATGTTTGATAAGAATAATTTATCTAGAATATGATAATATCCATAAAATTCATTTTTTTAAAGTATTTCCACTGTTCAACACACCATAATTTAAAGTTGTTGCTCCTAAATTGTAAAATTCATCAAATTGATCCCCATGTATTGATATATACATGCACTTACAAACTTATATATGGTTGGAGGTTGAATACCTCAACCTAAGACCCCACATGGGTAGGTTAATTAATATACCTTAATGAAATGACTCCTTTTTGACCTAAAACACTACTAATGCGTGTTTTACATCCCTTCTTAATTGGAATAACCAAATTTTATTTGATTAATGTTATGGAAGGGATGTGTTACATGTGTAATAATAATAACATTTATGTATAACACTTCATAGTGAGATTCCAATTGTTCTCTATGTGAATGGTCATGTGGTAAGGATTATTCTATAGAAAAATCGTTTGTTTTAAAAAGAAAATATCATATGGATTGAGCAACAAGTGTTATTATAAATTGAAATAATATTATAGAAATTGAATTTGATTTATGGAATGACCAAAAGGGGTTGGTAAAATAATTGAATTTTTAAAGGGAATGTGTAACAATGTGGACCATATAATTTCTTATAAATAAAATATTAAATGTTATGATATGAAACTGTAAGTAATAATGGATAATCACATGGACTTTCGAACACTCTTGTTCACAATACCTAATTTTTTGGACTAATCCACATACAATGTGGTTTTGGGATTATTTTGATAAAATTTATGTCATGAACACTAACATGCACTTATTTATTTCATAATATTAATAATATAAATGATACATAAATAACCTTGGAGCGATACATGGGTTCCTTATATGAAATTACTTGGAAAATATCATTGATAAGAAAGATTGTATCATGCATTTAGTGATATATGGGATCTGTTACATTAATTCCTTGTAACTGATTACAGGTTTATTGAGATTGAATATACCATGGGTGGAAGTTTCTTTCCTTATACGGAATTCTTTAGAAAAAATCCGTGGCTAAATTATTTATCTTCCACCATGAGTGACACTAGTGTCTTGATATGTAATAACAAGGATGGACTCATAGGATTCATAATGTGATATAAACCTTGAGCTATACAAGGATTCATAATGTGGTCTTTTATGGATGGTCTCACACATAACACTAAATTTTGAAATTCCTTGGGTGACCCATGGGTTCTTTATAAAGAATCTTATGGATGGTGTCATAGGTCATATGATTTTACATTATTAATTAATGATAATTAGGTTTCCCTTTTCTTTTAAACATTTAATTTTATCAAAAATTTATATAATTGTATGATCACCTTTATAAATGGATGCCTTGAGTTCTCCTTTGATCCTGGATGATAAGTACGTGACATGGATGCCTAAGATTCACCTTGGTTACGAACTAGTAATGGTCTCAATATATATGACTATATATTTTACTTTAGGTATAAAATTTATACATAGATTCATTCTTATATATATATATATATAGAAATGTATACTAGGTGACTTATATTAAGAGAAATTTTTCTATAGGATGAAGTAGTTATGGTCGACCAAGTGCATAAGACGATCTTGAGCTATACTTGATTTTATTTATTAATCACTTATTTTTTATTAACCCTAAATTCTAATTTATTTTTAATCAAGGAATAGATAAAATTATACCCCACTGTCAATGGCCTTAGCCCAGTTGGTGAAGACTTGGAATGTGCATCCAAGAGACATGAGTTCCAAATTGGGAGGAGACATATTTCTGGGTTACTATAGCAGTTTTATAGAAGGAATTATAGCATGTAATATAGCAGGCATTGTTGCAATCATTGTTCGGTACTATAACAACTGGAACTATTCATCCTTTTGGGATTTCAGGCCATAGGTTTGGATCCTGGGTCCTTTAATGGATTCGAACCACCCAAGGCCATCAGGATAGTAAGGATTTTGGGCCACCTCCCGGCCTTTGGGAAACTGAAGGACTTCGGGCCACCTAATGGACTAAGGACCTCCTAAATGTATTCTTAAATGATCAGACAAACTCTACATAGACTAGAATTCAGATGGGGATTTAGAGTAGGTGAATTTACCAGATAATAATATAAGAGGAGTTTTCAGAAACGGAGGTTATGACATTGCCATCAGGAAAAGCATGTGCTTACATGAGAAGACTAGACGAACAACCACACGATGGTGGAGAGTTGATATCACGAAAAAGAAGATGGGAGGAGGAGTTCAAATTATAGACTGTATATTTCCTAAGACCAACAAGTCATGTAATCTCTAAGCATACAAACCTTGTAAGGGTTCTACATCATCCCATGAAATGGGGGAAATAAAAATCAATTAAAAATAAATTCCCTCATTCCATTTCAGATAATACTAATCCATTTCATAGGATTCTCATAGAGATATATTTTTTTACTTCTTTATTTGAGTATACATGTTTCTATATAATCTATTTTATGTCTATTTCATTACTATGTAGCCTATTCATGCATGATTATTTACTTTTTTATTATTGAATTTTAGCTAATATTATCTTCCAATACATTCATTTAATTATTTTTCTATAGTACTTATAACAGATATATAGGGTAATGTATCCCCACTACACCACATATTGAGCCTTCGTGCTATTCATCAACCTTTGATGTATAAGGAGATACTATTGAGGCTTTATGGCCAGCCGGCTTGGGGAACAATTTTATTGTCTCATAGGTTAGGATGATTCAAGTGGTATCAGATCCATATCATAATTTTTCCTACTATTTATGGAAGTTAAATAGGAGACTAGTAATATGTCGAGACTTGGTAAATAACATGTCTCTAGGTCTGGCCTTATCATGTATCTGGGAATGATATGGTTTTAAACGATTATATTGATGATATTATATTTGAGATGATTGTTATTTCACATTGGATGAATATTGTAATTCCTCTAGTGAATGATTAATGAGATTTACCTAATTTCCCTTTATGTAAAGATATGAGGTATATTTTCATGAATCATTATGGGATCATATATATTTTCATGTCATGAATATTATGTTCCATGTAGGTTGAATTTACTTAGTTCCCTGTACTTATTAGATGATTCTTATTGGAATTGTCAGTATGATTTACAATTTTCATTGTCGTTTGTGAGTATGAATTATTATAACTATGATAATGTATTGGTTCAAAAAGATTCCACATCAAACTAAATGGTGTTTTCTCAAATATCTTGGAGGTGGAACTATAACTATCCCATCATGATATATATGCGACATGGATTATTGGTCACATAGAATGAGACATTTTTTATTTTATATTAAATGGGATCATATTATCTAATTTTTAATGATTACGGACCTTTATAAATTATATAATTTTAATCTATATAATTGAAACAACATCTATGTACTTTTTATATTGTGAACCAAATGGTAAATAAATTTGGTTGTAGTAACATATATGTAAATTATAACATAAAATGGGTGGTGCCTTTTAAAAAGGGGATGGAAATTCAATTAACTTAACCATTATTATATATATATGATGAATTGAAATTATTATATAAAATTGTTGACTTTATAAAGGTTGGTACCTCTATTAAATGCTCAAGATTACCCGTATAAAAATATTTATAAATTCACAACTAGACCCAGATAGGTATGTCGGAGAATGTCTCTTTAGAGATAAAAAAACTAAAGTTTTGATTAATCATTAATAAATAAAAAACTATTGGTCGAATTTGAATGGACCAAATTTGTAATGAGGGGGTTTTTGTACATTTATTTTTTGATACAACATAGTACATAACTACATAGATGTATGTACCAGTTATATGATGTCACATTAAAATTTATTACCGAATCATACATAATGATATAATCCTTAATTGATAAATTATATAATAATAACTTTTGAGACATATTAAAATGATTTATCAGTTAATTAAAATGAAAATTACACCCTAAATTGTATTTTAATATATATAATGAAACTGATATTTTCATTAACTGTGTGTAGCTCTATAAACATTATGGGAAGAAGAAATGGGTAAGAAATTAAATTTAGGAAATATTTTTCTTGTTATGTTTCATAGAGTCAATAAAATTGTAAGAACCCAATTTTTTATGAAGGCAAGTATCCTTTAATTTTTAGTCTAAATCATTACTTTAGACCTAATATTGATACCTAATGAGTTAGTAAAAGTTATGAGGGTGTCTAGGGTTTTTTCGGAGCCCGAATCCCATCTTTTTTGAGAGAATAGACTATTTTCACAGTTTAGAGTAAACCATGTGGGATTTTTTCATAGTTTTCCAAAACCTTGCGAATGTAGTTTTTTCAGACAGAGCCACCTTGAACGGTTGGAGAATGATCATGCATCCTAATCGTGCGAGCACCCCTTTTCCCAGGTACTTCTGTATGGCTTGCGCACTGTGTGATCAAACTATGTGGAAGATTATTTTTGGGCAGAGCCATATCACACGATTTTTGCACAATGTGAAAAACTGTGCAGACAAACTCTGAGTAGGGTAAAATCTTATGTAAAATTTCTAATATTCCCTTAATGGTTAATTAATAAAATCCCTTAATCCCTGATCCATGTTTATACAGAAATGACCAATTAATCTTTCTTTTTTGAGGTTTTTGAAGATCTAAATATGGAATTATGATATGTCATTCGTCCGACATCAGATTGAGATTTCATTCATAAAGTTGGATGCACAACTGAAATTAATCTAGTCCTATTTGGCCATTATTCTTCTCTCTTGATCTTGACCAAAATATCACCATGTGATCATTTTGCACTGTTTTCTTAGGTCTACTCCAATCTGAGGAAAATCAAGGATCGATACTAGAGGAGAATGATCATACAACCCTATGGTGGGTGTTCTGTAACACATCCATAATGTTATTTGATTTTGGAATGTTTGTGTGGGGCCCATTAGTTTTGTTATGAACCATTTCTTAAATTAACCTGCCATAATTATACTAGTTATAATAGTATGATTATTATTTTTAAAAATATGTGATTTTTTTAGTGGTCACACCCAAAACTTTATCTGCCTCATGTACAAGGTTTTTCCATAATTGGATTTTTAGTTTTTTTGAAATGTTTGAGCCACCGTTTGGGTGTGACCTTTCATGTAGATACCCGAAGCTTGATGTACATGGAAATTACATTACTTTAGCGGAATACTTAATACATAACAAAAACAGACACACAAGGACCATAATAGTTTATTGTCTTTGGAAACTTGGAACGTAATCTTCTAATCGTGGTGAAAGATCTTCAACATATCCCATAAAGATCTTCCACTTTTTGTTTCCTTACCTAAAACCTTTATTTTGATCCTGGGGTAAAATAAAACATACAAAGGGTGAGCTCAAATGCTTAGTAAGGGTAAGCATAGATAAAATAAAACATACCATATACATTTGAACTTAAAAACATGAACAAAATGTTTAAACATCAAAATCTTGAGGAACGACATAAAACATGGAAGTACATAAGGCATAGATCATAATGGAACATAAACCGTGATAAAATAGAATGGGAATAAAACATGTAATTGTGGCATCTATTAAGCACATGTAATGATTTCTATAGTAGTCAAGGCATCGCTTCCAAGACCATCTTAGTGGACAAAGTCCCATTCTGAATCGAGTTCACTCCTCGTTTCAGTCCTGTAACACTGAACCTAATTAACTTACCATTCCAGCCATGTCTATCTCATGAGATATAAGTCTTTACCCAATGCATTGGAGGGATATATAGGTCCCACCCATCTCATAATGAAATCATTCTTACTTGTGCCACAAAATAAACATACATCATTCATAAAATCCCAATAAATAAAATGGGTTTCATAAACATCGTCCCATCATCACATAATCCATATAAAAGAAATGGATATTATTTCATAATAAGATAATTGAAACCATGTAAATCATAGATACATTATACTTGAAACATACACATATGAAATAATGTCATCTTAGATGAAAAATGGTTTTGATAAAACACTTGAAATGAATTAATGAGGAAAATATCCTTTTTTTCTTCAAAATCATTATCTTTTCAAAAAATTTCATTCAATTTTAAAAGAAAAGGATTTTGTTGAAAATAGTCATGGAATATTTTGGAGGAATCTTCATGAAAAAAAGTCTTTATAAAATTGTAAAAATCCTTTCATGCCATATATGTTAAAAAACATTCTTCTCATACTTTTGTCGGAAAAGTCAAAAGGTACATCGTAACATAAACAAAAGAAAGATTCCTTACATACCATGTAGTAAAAGTAAAAAATGGGTAAAAAGAAAATTAAACATACATAAAAACACTTTTATAAAACATGGACATGGATGATCGAAATAACCCCAGTAAATACTTACGAATAAGCAATCTCGGATAAAAATGAGATTTGCAAAATTATCCCTTACCTTAGGTCTGATATGCTTTGTATGTATCTGAAACTCCTATATAATGATTTAAATAATGTCATTGACTTATTACCGAATCATATTCATTTTTATGATATCATATATGTTTCACTTATGACTTTATAATACATGTTTTTTTGTAAATTCCATGTTAAAGAGTGTTTTGGTTAAATCATTTCATTTGTCGACTGTGTTTTGACCTGTAATTATTCATAAGATTACATAGATCATGATTAATTAATTATAGAATATAAAACATGATTTATATATAATATATATTCATAATCTACATATATATAATAGATCGATAAATGGAAGGAAATACATCGTTCATGGAGATGGTAGGTCGTACGTACACATGAACGTTGTTTTCGTTTCCTCGTTGAATTGAATGGAATTAATTGGATGACATAAATATATATATATACATAAATCCAGTATCATTATTATGTCATATATTTCATGATTACTTATTATATATACTTTATAATCATTCATGAATGGTTAATCATTGAGAATGAATCTCATCACATCGTGGAGACGGTATTCCGTACGTACGCACGAGCGATGATATCATTCCCATGATCGTGGAATTTTATTGGAGTGTATGTATATTATTAAATAATCAATATCACTTTACAATAATCATATATAGTTATTATTTACACCATTATACCCATCCAAGTAAGGTGGTGGTGGAAAATAGATTACACCGCGGTGTGGAGACGGTATTCCGTACGTACGCACGCGTGGTGATTTCGTTTTCCATAGGATGGATAGATGGTGAAATAGGGTTGTTTCATACTTATAATAAAATATTGGTATATGAGTGATACTTATTTTATTACTTCATAATGAAACAATCTAAGAAGAAGAAGTGGAAGAAGAAATAAAGTTGAAAGAATCGGTAACGGACATTACCTCTTCTTTGAAGCGCCTCTTTGAGACCTCCTCTTAGGGAACTAAAATTGGTCTTTTAAGAAGAATAGAACCTCTAGGATGTTTCTATGGAAGTGTAGAAGAGAATTTTTCAGGGGTTGTCCGAGATTGAAGGCTCAAAGTGGTGTGAGGAAGAGAGGGAGGAGGTGCCCTTTTATAAGGGAGGAGAGGGGCACCTTTGGAATAACTAAAAATATTATTTTATTATAAAGTCATATTCGGTTTTTAATAGCTCCAAATTGATATATTTCTAAGAAAAGGTTGTTATGGGTCGAAATACTCTCATCCAATAGAATTTAGTCCAATTTAGGGCATTATATTAACCGTATCTTTTAGTTTTAACTCTTAGATAATTAGATTGACATTTACCATGTCACTTTTTATTTTTATATTATATAGTTAATAAACCTACCATATACATCCAAGAGACCCCCAAGTGGTCCATTAATGATACACCTATCATGATATATGTATCTTGGCCGAACCGTATATTTTTAGGAATATAATAACAATTAATAATATAATATTTGTTTTAAAAACTATTTTATGTCTATTTTGACACTATTTGGTAATTGATTTTTGTGAAAATCATAACAGAATGACTAGTTCGAAAAAGTTAATTAAATCAATACTAACATGTCATATTAACATAGAAAATTATTTTAATTCATAAAAAGTCTCAAATTACATTTATTTGGGTATTTATAACATCAATTATGTCAATATTTCATTAATAAGATAATTACTGCATCATCATTGTGTCATAAATAACTTAAATTATTTTAAGTCTAAAAATTAAAAATAAAATAACATTATGTATTAAATCGTTTTAGCTTTCTAATGAATATTTATATTCTAATTTATCTTGTGCATAACCCTATATTAAAAATGATTTAGTTATTAAACACTGATTTTAACTATTTTAACCCTTCTTTAAATAAATTAATAATAAATGTCCTAATCTAATCCAAGTGGGCCTAAATGGTAATATTTTATTCATAAGGTTGTTTTTGGCCAAATTACACTTATCCAATAGAACGAGGACATGTGTTAGGGTAATAATAATATCATATTTACCCTTAATTACCCTATTTACTTTTAACCGTGGTAAAAAAAAAGTAAAAAGTTACTATTCACCAAAAATTATTTTCATCTCATTGAACCACATTTTAGTCCTTGATATTAACCGTGCCTCTCGGATTTTTGAAATTCTACTCACAGAAGCGGGAAAATTATGTTTTATGAAAAATTCAGTTTTTTTAACTACCACTTAGTGGTTTCACTATTCATCAAAAAAATGAAAGTTTCCAGAAAAATACCAAAAATTAGGCCTAAGATATATTTGATATTATGAATTCAAAAATGATGTCTATTTTATGAAATTAAAAACATATCAGTTTCATTAATTAATTTAAAAATTAATTCCCGTCTTCAAAACAAATAGTGTGTTTTTAAGAGATAATAACTATCAAAAGATTGACACTTGTTTATGTCTGGTTTAAATGTGAAATTACATCCAATGACCAACATTGTATTAAATTGTAAAAATATATTCTAAATATACTTTAAAACCACTCAAATTAATAATTTATCACTATTAATTATTTCAATTAAGAAATTTGTTTTTAATTAAAATTTAGTAATTTTCACTATTCATCAGAATATGAATGTTATCCGAAAAGTACCAAAATTTCACCCTAAGCTAAATTTGATATTCCGAATCCAAAAATGAAGTCCATTTTGAAAGATAAAATTTATAAAATTTCAAAAAGTGGGTATTACTATTCATAACGGCTAGTTCATAATAATATAATAATAATATCTCATTTAGTAAAACTCGGTATTGCGTACTACACACGCTATCAAGGAAGGTCGTGATTGTGTGTAATGCAAGGCAAGTCAGGGATGCGTGTTGTGCAAGCTCCTTTTGGTGTAGCGTACAACAAAAGACATTAATGAAATTAAAAAGAATATTTTCAATAAAATCTCAGGGTGTTACATTTCATAAGGTGAGCATTCCAATAATAAATGGATTATTTTTTAATGAGGATTGCATGATGGAATGTACCATGTATGCTCACTACATGACACACATAAGGTCATTTCGTCCAAATGATTATTAAATGTTGAACATGGAATTGAAAGTTAAATAATTTTAAAACATGGACTTATCAGATAAGATTGAATAAAGGTTACATGTCTGTAGCACCCCTTACCATATTGATGGAAGGCAGCAGAGTGAACCCCAATAATATTCCATGCCTTATTGGCTGACTAAGACTTGATTAAATCATTGCAATAATACTTGGAATATCCACAATAATGGATGTCCAGGCTTGGACCAATAAATAAATGTTTCCAACTCTACTTGACATATCCACAATAATATAAGGAAATACCTAAACCAAAGGATTTATTACATGATTAAATTATCTAATAGGAATGGGATGACTCATGCTCTCCATGGATTCTGAGTGGAGAAAAAATTTGGTCTCTGGATCCCCATTCTGATTCAAGGATGTAGTTTTATTAGGTTGATACCCACCTCGACTCTTTTTCTTTTCAGTTCCTCGGATGCCCAATATACTACTGTAATATCCTTTTTCATTATTACATGATACATCAAATACACTCCTTGGATCCAGCATTGGCTAGTAGGATCCATTGTGAATGTCCATAGGGCCCTGTCTTTGCTTAGCCCCATTTTACCTTGGCCGATCACCTTGGACTGAGTAGGTGAATTATAGTGGAATTCCTTCGATTACGCTCCTTATATTTCACTATTACCCTTAGATAGACTCATATTCTATTGAGCATTAATTTTGTGAGATTTATGTTACCTTGGTTATTACCTTCTAACTCCCTCACTGGATATCATTGTCAGGTTGGCTTATTACAATTTGGACCTTCACCACTTATACTATCATAAGGTGATGTCAATGATGGTTGTGCCTCATGTGACCAATTAATATTAAATGATAAATATTTAATCAATGAATTTCTTACATGTTCAGACACTATCATAGGGATGATGTAGGTACTTGGTGATTTAATTATATTATACTACTTGCTTTTCTTTATATGTTCATGTCTACACATAGCTATATTCAATTACACGGGCTGGATGTTATAGACACCGTTTGTGGTGGCCCACTAAGATTTATTTCTCTCCCACTCTAGGAATCATTTGGTACCTGGATTAGATTACATGGATGCAAGTATTGACAAAGGAAAGCATACAACTTACAATACATGATTGTGTGATGATATGATAAAGCATGATAAAAAATGGCCATATAGGATCTTGGGATGGTTAGAGAAGCCTTTATTTACATTTACCTTGTGGAACATGTTATGCCAATTGTATTGTATTAATGCTTTCTAGTTTCTAGTGACCAGAAATTATATCATCACTGTTCTAGTTTATACAGTTTTTTTTATTCTTTTTTGAATGTTTCATCAGTTTATTTCTGTAGATTATTTATATTAATTACATTATTTACTATCTATTTATATTCCTCCCATTGTGCTATACAATGATAATGAAGGAATAGTATTCCCATCGACAGACCCCAGGACCTCACTGCTAGTCGACAACCTCTAGCGTTTGAGAAGATGCGCTTGAGGCCATGTGGCCCACATGGATCGAGGTACCTGTTAAGTGGCATTTGTGTCCCGGATGTCACAAAGTGGTATTAGAGGTGGTTTCATTCCTATCTTTACTATTTGGAGAGAATCAATTAGACAATCGGAATTCTTTGGACATGGTAATAAGTCATTCTTGGGTGTCTCTAACCCATGTTTGTGGTAAAATCCATGTTACCCAAAATGAAATTTTCATTCTTCTTTTACCTATTACAGTAGATATTATTTCACTTTGGGTGATGCTGAAGCAATGTGTTGTTGTTGATTATTTCTCTATTTGAGGATCTTAATTCATCTATGTCCTGATGATATGAGGTCAAGGAGAATTTTTACATGCATCATTATAAGCACCTCGAATTCAAATTTCATGCATATTTACATGCCATATAGGTTCCTTTCAATTCATTACATTTATTGATTTTCCTGTAATTATTGAGTGATTTTGTGATAATTACATGTACTTGTATTAATTTTTTTATGTTTGACTGATTTCCTATCTCAATTACTGAGGAGTATGGGCCCTCATGGGTTGGGATGAGTAATTTACTGAGTCAATACATTATAATATAAATAAATGGGTATCATTTTTGGTGATATGTGTATAGGAACTGATTCATCTTAAATGGATATCCATCAATAAGTGAATCATAAAATCTAAAATGAGTTTGTTTGCATATCTTTATCCAGCCTTTTCATGTTTATGAATGGTAAAGGAGTGAACCTAGAAAATAACTATAGAATGACATGAAATGTATACGTGATCACTTATCAGTATCTAGCAGTCTAAACTGGTAGATGGGTTGTATGCATTGGGTAGTGAGATTCCTTATGTTTATCTTCTGATGGATATGTTATCTTTTTCTTATAAGCATGTTCTAAGCCGTGTTATTGGAATTTGTAGATTGGTGTTGCCACGACGTCCTCGTGTCATTCACTAGGAGAGTGGTGACGACCATGCTCCAGACATGGAAGGTCCATAGCTTCTAGTCATACTTCTATGAGTGTCACTTGAGGCACCGCCTAATGTACCAAATCTAGACACTAATACCAAATTTCGTGATATTTTCTGACGTCTAATGGAGTCCATGAATGGTGCTCCATGGGTTGCACCTACGATGGCTGATCTAACCCACATGTTCCAAGAGTAGAATCCTCTAATTTTTTCAGAAGATGGTAGATCTCAGGTTGTTGAGTATTGTCTTGAGGCCATGATGCCCATATTTGAGTATCTAGAAACACCTCATGGGTGTAGATTCAAGATTTATATATACATGATTTGGGATTCATCCAAGCTTTGGTGGGATGTGTTTACCTAGGTTGGTCATCATCAGGGCATTTTATGGGTTGACTTCAAAAATTCCTTCTATGATTAGTTTGTTCCTCAATCATTGTGATCTGATAGAGTGGTATATATCATGAATCTAGAGCACGGTTTTCTTTCAGTTATAGAATATTCCACATGTTTTACTTATTTTCCATGAATTTCACCGCTTCTAGCTCGTGATGAGCTTTCAAATGCAATACATTTTTAGTATGGGCTCTAGTACACCATCCAAACTCTGGTGAATGTATTTCACCTTTATACATTTTCTAAAATTATTTATTAGGCCCTTATCAATGAGAATAACCTGAGGGATGACGTGAGTACTATGTTTAGGGAATCAGTTTTGCCTTAGGATAGTGGCTCTTCTGGTGGATGGAAACATTCTATTGAGGTTCTTCATTATGTAAGTGGCAGTTGGAGTATCCATTATGATAGCTCTGTAGTGTGTCATGAGTGGGGAAGACCAGGGAATAAAAAAACTAAGTGTGATAAAGACCCTATTGAGTTATGATCATGAGGTTGTATGGGTCATCTTCATCACTATTACAGGACCTTTCAACTAACATATATGTAAAAGTATCAATATCTTCTCCACCAATATTAGTGCGTTATTTTAAGATGTGTTAGGAGGGTAGTTTGAGTAGCACTAGAAGGCCTGGTCGAGGAGGAGGTCGTGGCCATCGTAGTTTGATCCCTGATCACCAGTAGTGCCAGCAGAGCAGTCAGGATTGTGGTAGTCCATCTGTTGCACAAGGAAGTGGATCAGGTCAGTAGCATGCCTTATAGGTGATTCCAAAGGATCAGGCTGTAGGACCATATACCGTACGATGTACTATTATAGTAGGATCTACTATTGTCTCCAATTTTTTTGATACACGTTCTTAAAACTTTATCATCTCTGTATCCATTCTGGAATGTCTCAGACAATAGATACAATATAACTATGGTGTAACGACCCTCGATACACCATTGGGAATAAAGAAAGAGGGAATATGCTAGTGTCGGGACTACCCCATTGAGGTAGGAAGTTTTCCTTTTTCTGGGATCTCATTATTCTCAAGATGATGGGCTACGATTTTATTCTTAGGATGGACAGGTTAGTCCACTACCATGACTTTTTATACATTTATCATCGTAGGGTTTCATTCACATCACCTGAAGGTAGTATTCATCTTTCTAAAGGCATGTGGGATGTCTAGGATGATTGACCTAGATTGAATCATATTGTGCTAGGTGGAGTGACTACCTAAATTTCAAATCATTTCATGGAATATCAGGGTTCGCTTCAAAATAAATTCCCTTCAACAGTTGATCATTTTAGGGAATCCATTCTCTTTGAATTTTCTATCTTAACTCATAAGAAAGAGGTATAGTTTACAATTGAGCTTATTTCAAGTGCAGATCCAGTGTCCATTCCTCCCTACAGGATGGCCCATAATGAGCTTCTGGAGCTCAATTATCAGATAGAGGACCTAGAATACAGAAGATTTATACAGAATAATATATCCTTTTAGGGTTTTCCCATGGTTATTTCTAATATGGCAGATGTAACTCTTTGTTTTTGTGTGGATAATAGATTGTGGAACTAGCTTACAGTCATGAAATGGTATCCACTTTCTCGAATAGATGATATCTTTAACCATCTCCAAGGAGAAAATGAATTCTCTATGATCAATCTGAGATCGGGTTATCGTCATGTGTGAGTGGGACCATCAGACATACCTCATATAGCTTTCCGTAGCAAGTATGGTATGTATGAGTATCTTGTTATGCCGTTCAGTCTTACGAATGCACCTTCCATTTTCATGGATTTAATGAATTGGTTATTCCTCAGTTATTTTGATTCTTTTGTTGTGGTTTTTGTGGATGACAACTTGGTGTATTCACGCACTTGTAATGACCATGAAGACCATCTTGATATTGTTCTGAGTACACTGACATAGTATTAGCTTTATGCCAATCTTTTTATGTTTGACTTTTGGATTGACAAGGTACTCTTCTTGGGTAATATAATTTCTGAATCAGAAGTATCTATTATCCCTAAAATTATTAGTGCAGTAGTTTGTTGGGAGCATATAAAAACATGTTTGATATAAGAAGTTTCATCATTATCGATGGATATTACAGGAATTTCACACAAGACTTCTCACATCTTATTTAACCACATACTAGTCTTACAAAGAATGGTGTCATGTTCACATAGCCAGAAGCATGTGAGGAATCCTTTCAAAAGATGAAAGAGGGGCTTGTATAATCGCCTATTCAAATTCATCCAGAAACTTGTAAAGGTTATATCATTTTTCATGATGCATCATGTATTATAATGGAGAAATATTGATCTTGGAAGACAAAGTTGTTCCCAACAGATTTCATCAGTTGATGCCTAGTGGAAACAATTACCTAATGCATGACCTCGAGCTAGCAGCAGTTGACATGCCTTACATTGTTGGAGACATTATTTATTGGGAGATAAATTTTTGGTTTATACCGATCACAAGAGCCTCAAGTATATATTATCTCAGTGTGACATAAACCTCTAGCATCGAATATGGGTCAAATATCTACAATCCTTTAATTTTTTTCTTGAAAATACACCTAGAAAGGGAAATGTGGTCGCTAATGAATTGAGTTGAAAAACTCAAATAGAGGACGTCCATGAAGCATGTGATTAATGGAATTTAATGGCCCACTTTTCTAAACATCATACAGAGTTTCAATATTGTCACAAGAAATATTACCTCTCATCCTTAGCAGTTACATATTCCCTTCTTGAGAATGTAATGATTTGGTAGTTTTCAAATCTTGATGTTTTGGTTCTCAGTGAGGGTATATCAAGAGATAAACCACCTCTGGAATACTCTGTAGATAGAGATGACGTTCTACATTTATGTTTCCATATAAGAGTTCCTACAGATATGAGAGTGTAGTTGATGAAAGAGTCCCACACATCCTAGTGGAAAGTTCATTCGGGCATCACAAAGATGTATCAACAATTGTGAGGCCAATATTGTTGGCCTGGAATAAAACAACAAGTTGCATACATCATCTTTAGGTGTTACACCAGTCATTAGGTGATGGCAGAGCACCAGAGACTTACTGGCTTGTTACAACCACTTTCAGTCTAGGAATGGAAATGGGAAGATGTTGCAATAGATTTCATATTCATCTTACCTAGGTCGTCGATGGGTAGTGATGTTATATGAGTTTTCATTGACTAACTAATGAAATCATCTCACGTCATTATTATTCGAGATACATTTGTAGTCAATGAATTGAGAAAATTGTATGTCTATGAACCATACGACTACACAGGGTTCCACGCACTATCATTTTAGATATGGTTGCTCGTTTCACTTCATGTTCTAGAAAATATTGTAGAAATATTTTTGTACTCTGGTTCTTCTTATCATATCTTTTCATACTCATATCAATGGACAATTGGAATAGACAATACAGGTTTTATATAATATGGTCCAAGAATGTGTCCTTAAAATTGGTGGTTCTTGGGAGAAGCATATCCATCTTATATAGTTCGCTTATAATAACAGTTTTCAGGTGATGATTCAAATGGATCATTTTGAAGAGTTATATTGTAGGCCCTGTCATTAACCCTTGTGCAGGATAATGGAAAGTGACGTAACCCAATTAGGTCCTTGTCTCATTTAAGAGACTGTAGAATATGCTCAACTGATTATGAAGTGTATGAATACATCTGAATCTAGATAGAAATTTGATGTCGATCATCATTGAAGACCTCTTAAGTTTGGGGTTAGGGATCATGTTTTCCTTTGGTTATTTCCTAGGCTAAGGTATTGATGGTTACAAAAGCAGGGAATGTTTTCACCTTGTTATTTTGGGCTGTTTGAGATTCTAAATAGAGATGGGCTGGAAGCATATCGTCTGCTACTACCTCAGAGGTACCATTCCAGGAACTATGTATTTCATGTCTCATAGATTTTCCAATATCATTGTGACCCGTTCCATACCTTTGATCCTTAAGAAGTTGAGTTGGATGATGATTCTACCATTGAAGAGTATCCATTACGCATCTTTGACCAAATCACACTGTTCTTTCTGGAATGTGTCTCCCTCTCATACAGGTGTTATGGATGCACGATCGGGTACATGATGAATCATTGAAGAGGGAATCCAATGTATATTATTTGGGTGTAGAGTTTTCTTAGATACTATTTCTTTACCCTTGGATGGCGAACTCGGGGGGTGGGGGAGTTCTTTTATGGGGGGAAGACTGTAAGAATCTAGTTTTTCACTCTCATATGGATCCTTTAATTTTCGGTCTAAATCTTTAATTTGAAAATAATATATATGACTGATGATTTAGAAAAGTTAATTAGGGTGTATGGTTCATGATCGAATCTTGAAAAAAATATTTTTTTAGAAAAAACACTCTTCACATGGTTTAGAGGAAACAATGGGGATGGTGTTTTTTCGGAGAGAGCCTCCTCGCATGGTTGGCACATGGATGTTCAGACTAACCATGTGAGTGCCACATTTCCCCACATACCTATGTATGGATTTGTTTTATCAAACCATGTGGAGGATGTTTTTTTGGGATAATCTCTATCACACGGTTCGCACACTATTTGAAATAATATGTGAAAAAACGTGTGCATTCTAAAATCTTGTGTAAAATGTCCAAAAAGTCTTTAATGATATATTATTCCATCCTATTCCTCCCTAATCCATGTTTATTATGTATTCACTTATTTATCTATCATTTTAGAGCTTTTTTAAGATCAAAATTTTTAATCAAGAGATATCCATCATCCGAAATTTGATCAAGCTTTCATTCGTCACATTGGATGCACAACAGTAAGTACTCTAGTCTTCATTATACATTCTTCTTCTCTCTTGATCTTGACCTAGATATTTCAATGTGAGTGTTTTTTACCTTTTCCATAGATTTACTCTTATCCGATGAAATTAAAGGCTCGATACCGGAGGATAAGGATCATAAAACCCTAAGTTTGGTGGTTTATAACTAATCCATAATGTTCATTTATTTCAGAATGTTCATGTGGGGCCCACAAATTTTGTTGAAATCCATTTCTTAAATTTACATAACAATATTATACATACTAGAATCACGTGTTTATGAAATTTACAAACATATAAGTGGTTTTTAGTGGTTACACCGACAACTCACTCTGCCTTATGTCATTCAATTTTCCATAATTGGGTTTTTAGTTTTTTAGACAAGTTTGTGCCATCATTAAGGTTTTCTGTAACTTGACCTTATTTATGGTGATATTTCCTATAATAAATGGTTTTTTGTTAATGAGTATTGCATTACGGAATGTAACATGTATGATGACCAATTTTCCCGCCAAAGGTAACTACTTCCAAATAATTATTTAATGTGAAATGCGGATTGAAAGCTATACTAAGTATATAACGTGTCCTTATCAAATAAAATTGAATAAAGGATACATGTCGGTATCACACCTTACCATATTTATGGTAAGGTAGTGGAGTAAACCCAAACAATTGAATATGCCTTAATGGATAACTAATACTTGATTAAATGGTTACAATGCTACTTGGCATATCCACAGTAATAGAAGATAAGGATCAGACAAATAAATAAATAGTTTCAACACAACATGACCTAAACACATTAATATAAGGGAAGACCTAAGAAAAATTAATTATTACATGATTATTGTTTCATCTAGTAATGGACTAACTAGAGATCGCCATGGATTCTGAGAGAAGAATACCTTGAGTCTCGGGAACCCCATTCTTATTCAAGGATGTGGTTTTCTTAGGTTGATACTTCTCGAGAATCAGGTTGTTTTATATTCTCTAGATGCTCAGTATACTAATATATGTTCTATTTTCATTATTACATGATACCTCAGATATACTCTTTGGTTCATTCATTGGCTAGTAGGTTCCATGGTAAAATCCCATAGGGCGCTATCTTTGCTTAGCCTTGTTTTACCAAGGTTGATAACCTTGGACTCGTTGGGTACGTCATTGTGGAATGACATTGATTATACTCCTTGAATTACACTCATACCGTTATCTAGACTCAGATACTACTGAGTTAGAATTCCATGAGATTTACAATACCTTAGTTTTTACCTTGGAACTCCCTCACAGGATATCATTTTAAGGTTTCCTTGTTACATATTGGGATATTAACTACATATAAAATCACGAGGTGATGTCAGTGTTGACTATGCCTCACATGACATATTAACATTAAATGGAAATTATTTAATTAATGAACTGGTTACATGTTCAGACACCATCATAGGACTGAAGCTGGTACATGGTTATTTAGTAATATTGTACATCTTTCTTTATATTATATATGCATGCATGCACTCTGATATATTCTATTACATGGTATGGATGTTATTGACACAATTGGTGGTGTCCCACTGAGATTTATCTCACACCCTCCCTGAGTGCTGTTTGGAACCTGAAGTTGATTACATGGTAGCAGTTATGGACAATGGAAAGCAAACAACATCCAATGCCTGATTGTGTGCTGATAGTATGGAGCTTCATAATAGAAGACCGATTAAGATATCAGGATTCTTGTAGTAGACATTGTTTTATTTTACATTTTGTAACACGTTATTCCTGTTGTCTTTAATCCATTCTTTCTAGTTTCAAGTGGCATGACGTTACGTCATCACTATTCTAGTTGATACAATTATTGTTATTCTTGTTTATCTATTGGATTAGATTGATTCCATTGTATATTTATAATTCATATACTATTTACTATTCCTTTATATTCAATCCTCTATGATACACTCTTCTAATGATGTCCTAGTCTTCCCACGGACACACCTTATGCCCTCTCTTCTAGTCGGAAACCTCTAGAATCTGAGAAGATGCACTTGAGGTCATGTGCCCCACTAGGCTCGGGGCACACGGTAACTGTCATTTGAGTCTAGGAAGTCACACAAATAAAGTCAATAACTTAGTTTACTCTATAACTATAACTTGAAATACATTCTATTTGAGATTAATTAATTATTATGATAAATGAAAAATTATTAAATGTCTTAACCTGAATTCTTAATATGGTGTTCTTTGCATCAAGCCTTGAGTTAATATATTTTCAAAATTGATACCATGGATAGTAATGAGGATATTTTATATAGGTCTCATTTGACATTTTCCTTTTTCATTTACCTTATAGTTGAGGATGGTAAGCATAGTGACCTTCATGGTATTATCCAGTTATAGGGTTTATGATTTATTCATTATTAATGGTATAGCCTGCACGAGGGTGAACCCTTTGAGGAAAATTATATTAGTAATGAAATTAGTTTCTGTTTTTAGACAAGTGTTCCATTTGAGTGTTTCTAGTGTATGGTATGACTCATAATTTATATAACAAACCTTGGGTATGTTGTGTGGTCTTCAACTGTTTGATACTTTTTGGAATCTATAGCGTCATTTAATTCTCTAATTCAATATCTTTTTTTTTCAGGTGGAATTTATTCTTTTATGACTGTTTATGATTTGATACTTTCATCCTAATATTAGTTGTATGGATAACATTAATTTGAATTGATACATATATATTTTATCCCATACCAATAATGTGTATCACCTGATACACTATTTCAAAATCATAGTAGAACGTGTTGTTACCCATATATCCCATCAAGCTAAGGAAGTTGATCATTAAAACATATAATGTATGATAGAAATGGTTTTTTTACAATTTAAAATATGTGGCTTCATGATTTCTTATGAAGATTCATGAGTAAAACAATGTAATACTCATAGGACATATATAGAGTAGAGTGAGCTAAGCGTTATAGAATTTTAGTTATTCCATTATATTGGAATAGTGATGAATAAATGGGTGGGTTCCATAACTCCAGTATTCATATTCTATTTTTTTAGTATGATATAGAATCATTTTAATTGGATGATTTATCTCTTCCTATTAATTGTAACTTTATATAATACTTTTAGACAAGTCTTTAACCAGTGTATAATGGCGGATGGGGTTTTTTCTGTGGGATGGGATCCCATTTCTAGATAAACAATTTCTACGAATATCATATAGAGGGGAGTGTTATAATGGTAGTTAAAACATTATTATTCAAGGAAGAGGTAACATGAATATAATGGAATAATGTGAAATGGTCATAATGTCTTATTAAAGTTGGTGAATTTTAAAATTTTAGCTTTCAAGTCTTGGAAATGGAGAATAATTTTTAAAACTCAAGTGTGAGTTTAAACATAGTATTGATTCAAGTTTTAAGATCGAGAGGAATAACAAATATTTTAGTTTGATAGGTCATTAATGTAGCTGTGATTACAAGAAATCACGATGGTGAGATGGTTGTTCGAATACTCAATTATTGAATAATTTAGAGAGTTGTAAGGATACTTCTATTGTTGTTTTTAAATAATCATGGGTACCTTTGGGTTTATGGTGAATTAATTGTATGGAATCCTAGTTTCGTGTGCCACCCAATGGTGCCCCTTACCCATTTGGTCACATAGCCTCATGCGAATTTCCCAAAACTCCATAGGCTTTTGACTAATAGTGAGGGCCTTGGGTGTGATAGTGGGGAATAAGGTCCCTCATTGGCATAGTAACACAACTGAAAATATAGATAATAATAGAGGAAGTAGTAATTCCACATAATAAGTAAACAATATAATACTAAAATAAATAAACAATTGTAACATATATATTCCTAAGGATGCAAGTGACAAGTATCTAGGAAAGTAGGCAAACATGTCACAATGCTGGATTGTAGTACTAAACCCAATAAAAATGGATAAAATGTAAACAACATAGACAACATTACAATTCTTATCTTGGCTCTATTCTCTCTATCTCCACAACAATCTAGTACTGGAAGTAGAATAGTTCTTGCTTATTAGCGATACCTACAACTATATAATTTATTTGGACCCAAAATCATGACCCAAATAGGGTATGAGATGAATCCTAGTAGGAAACCTCCCAAAGATATGTTCCTAACTGTCAGTGAATATATATAGTAGTCAATGTGTAAAATGAAGTAATTAAAAAGGAAGTAATCAAATGTAAACACTCCTAAAGATTCAACCACACTCATTTACAGTCATTATTTATTCAACCAATAATTATCAAGAAACCCTATGGGAATGATCTCAAAGTCTATCCCCTATAGTTCAACATATCATTTAAATCAATAAAGATATAATGACCCTATGGGAAAGAATACACAGTCTAACCCCATTGGTCACCAGCAACAAAACACTCTTAGAGAAATCACTCACCGTCAATTCCACCTGTGGTTATCTAATGATAAACAACAGACTATATGATAAAGAATTCATCCTCGAATCCCCCCTATGGTCTCTCAATGATAACTGTAGATAGTCTGATAGAGCACTCAACATACACCCCCTATGGTATCACAACATGAAAATTATAATAGACCTTATAGGGAAGCCCTCAATGTCAATTCCCTCTATGGTCTTACTACACCAAGTTACCACAGCCCTGTATAATACAATTGTGCACAAAATATATCCAGCATCCAACATAAATCTCAAATACTACAAGGGTAAAAAGTTAAAATTCATATCGAAAGCTTGTCATATAATACCAAATCCATCCTAACAACACTAGGAATATAAATCATTACATCCTAGAAATTAGTTCTAAAACCAACGACCAATAATAATAATCAAGGGAAAACACATCCATAAGAAAGGAATTACAAATAATTCACAATCATCTACCCTAACTCTAGAAACCGAACAATAGCAGACATCATCATGGTTAGATTTCCAAAATAGGAAATAATCTAAACTAGGGTATTTGGGACTTTTTTCACATATAATTCATATAAAACTATGAAAAGGTACAAACCACCTACCTCAATGTTGTACAATTGATACTGTTGAACCTCAGCATTTGAATTGTCCAAGAACGCGTGAGATCTATAAAAAAGAAAAAAAATTATAAACCAAGGATATCTCATGAAAGAAGAGAAATCAAGAGAAGTAGTTCTAGAAGAAGGAAGAACTCACTGATGTGGTTATAAAGCAATCGAAGGTGTTTGATTAGGATCACAGACGATCGATTGGGGGCTCGGAGAATAATCAGCGTTCGTCTATCACTCCTGGACAAGATGGCGATAGAAGAAGATAGTTCTATCAATTATATGTGACCCCGATCTGATATAACAATTAAAAATAAAAATACACTTTGTGTTCCTTAAGGATACACGCCATGCATAGTCCTTTATTAGGCCCCAATTTAGGTTCTCTTCAGGTCACCTCAAATGGCCATGTACTTGGACGTTACATGGACAATACACGTCTACCTGCGACAACCAGGTACACGACGTGTACTCCTAAAATTATAAGAGACTCATATTTTTTCTCAAAAACACTTGGAATTGATATCCATACCTGAAAAGAAGATTTTTTTAATACAATATCCCCCCCAATAAATATATTCATCCTCTAATTTCTATTGGATGTGACATGGAATAGCTCCGACCACTATGATCGCACACCCGGTTTCCCCTCCCAAGTCTTGTCCTTTACTCAATCGTTCTTCCATAGCACCCATACGAGAGAAATAGATTGGCCACAATGAACCTTCACACTTCAATGGACAATCCGGATATGATGCTCCTCAAATGATGCATCAACCTCTAACTCGACATCCTCGAGTTGAAAAACATGAGACGAGTTTGAGAAGTAACTCCATAGCTAAAAAACATGGAAGACATCATGCATATCCCGATACCTATGAGGTAACTAAAACCGATAGGAATCTGGAATGAATCTCTCCAAAACCTCAAACAACATGATGTATCTTGGTTAAAGCTTCCCCACTCTCTTAATCATCCTGTGTCCCATCCTCAGTGTGACATGAAGGAAAACCGAATCACCAACATCAAACTCCAGAGGTTGTCTTCATCTACCAGCATATGAATTCTGTCATGACTGTGTAGTAGCCATCCTTTTCTTAATCAACCCCACCTGCTCTATGGTCTCCTAGACAAGATGAGGTCTCAGCATAGCTGCCTCTCCTATTTCCAGCCAATATAGGGGTGATTGGCCTGGCCTACCGTACAATGCCTCATAAGGTGCCATCAAAAGTGTTTCTTGAAAACTATTATTGTAAGAAAACTATTCCAAAGGTATTTGATTCTATCAAGATCCTCCAAAATATAGGACGCATTCTCAAAGCATGTACTCCAGCACCTGAATCGTATGCAAGGACTAGCCATCTATCAGGGGATGGTAAGAAAAACACATAAGTACATGTGTACCCAAAGCCCTATGTAGTCCCCTCCAGAACAAAGAAATAAAACGAGGGTCCCTTTCTAAAATGATATAGTGTGTAACCCCATTCATACATATAATATCTTTGATGTAAATCCTTCCAAGCACAACAATACAAAATGTATCCTCGATTGATAAAACATGTAACACCATCGCGAGTTTGTCAGTGACAACCCAAACTACATCATTCCCATGATGCAACCTTGATAAACCTGTTACAAAATCTATAGCATCATAATTCCACTTCCTTTTAGGAATGGGTAACTAATGTAAGATCTCTTTTGGTCGTTGATGCCCTTGATTCACCTGCTGACATGTGGAACATCTCATAACAAAACAAGAAACATCTCTTTTCATACCGGGCCACCATTACTGATTGTGTAGATCTCGATACATGTTGGTAACATCTGGATTAACTACCCAAACTGAGAAATAAAAACCACATATCTTCTCCTCATTTATGTCTTCCGACACCAATAAAAGCCCATGAAAATTCAAGATCTCATCCTCTACTACAATCCATCCTAGAATAGGGTCCTCTCTTGAAACACACTCTCATAGAACTAGGACTTCATAATCTGATAGCTTTATTATTCTAACCTAATAATGTGTAGTTGAGGTAACATCTATAAAAAAAAGGAATGTCTAACCCTGTCTGTCTTTTACCTATAAATGCATCTTAGAGAACAGTTCTATAAGCTACCACTCACTACAGACCTCATGAACTGCCTATATTTGAGTCCTCCAGCACAATGCATCAGCCACTGCATTGCCATTCCCAAGTGTGTAGGCAAGCTCAAAATCAAAGAGCTGAAGGTACTCAACAAACCTTAACTATCTCAAATTAATATCGCACTGTGTGAATATATACATGAAACTATTGTGGTCGGTGAAAACCAAAAAATTATTTCCCAATAAAAAATGTGTCCTACAGCATAAAGAATGAACAAATACAGCCAAATCGAGATCACATGTTGGGTAATTCCTCTCAAGTGGCCTCAACTATCACAACACGTACGCAATGAATCAGTCCCACTACATAAGCACTGCTCCATTCCCAGTACCTGATGCATCATAGTAAACTATATAATTCATGAGTAGATTTGAAAAAACATGTTTCAGTGATGAAGTCACCCTCTCATTCAGCTATTGAAAGGCAGAATCGCAAGAATCTGTCCACATGTACTTCAAAACCTTCTTAGTCAGAACCGTCAGTGGCACTGCTAAGCATGAAAAGTATTGTAGAAAACCTCTGTTTTAAATAGACAACCCTAGAAAATATCATACCTCAAAGATGTTCTTCAGAATCTCTCAGGAAAATACTATACTCAGATTCTAGGCTATACCGATACTCCTATATCTGAGAAAACAAGACCCATGAAGTGAATTTACCCCATCCCAAAGTGGCCATTTGAGAGAATAGAATATAACTGATGCTCTCTCAATGTACTCAAAATGATCTCAAGATAATTATAATGTGCATGTTGAGTGTGAGAGTACCCCATGATTTCATCCAGGAAAACCACTACAAAGGGGTCCAAATATGGATGGAACACTTGGTTCATCAGTTCCATTAAAACTGTAGGCACGTGTGTGTGATTGAAAGGCATAACCATGTACTCTTATAGAGCATACCTACTTCGAATGGCTGTAAGAGGTATATATTATCATCTAACACAAAAATGATGATAAAAAGATCTCATTTTCATCATAAAGAACAACTGGGCTCCTCAATTACGATCAATGAGAGAATAAATTCTTAGCAAGGGATATCGGTTCATTACCATCAATTGGTTCAACTTCCGATAATCAACAAAAAGTCTGAGGGAACTATCTACCTTCTTCGCAAACAAGATTTGTAAACCCCATAGAGAAGTACTGGGTCAGATAAAACCCTTTTCCTTTAACTCCTCTAACTACTTCTTGATCTCTTGAAACTCTTGTGTTGTCATCCTATAATGAGGAATGGACACAGGTTCTAATCCTCGCACAAGATCGATTGAGAATTCTACCTCTCTCCCTAGATGAAAACATGCAATGTTGTCTAGAAAGACATCACTGAAACAATCCACCACTAGAGGAAGGTCCATCTGTGAAGTCCCCTGGTCATCCAGATAACAACACGAAATCTGGGATGTAAGTCCTCCCAACCCATAATGTTATGGTCCCACTCTTCCCTCTTGGACATCCCATTTTCTCTTATGTTGAAACAATATTCTCTCTGGTGATGTTGAACTCACCCTACGTGATAGAGATCGACTACAACCTGGAAGGGAACTAAACATTCCAATCCAAAAATGAAATCATAGCCTGTTATATCTAATACATAAAGGTACAATAAGAAGTGACACACACCAACCTCAATACGGAACTCCTGGAACTGATGTACACTATCTGTTCTAGTCCCTAATGGAGTTTCCAATGTCAATATATCATAAAAAGTAAAGATATAGAGACCAAAGATCTCCACAAAAACAACATATATGAAACTATATGAATAACCTATATCAAAAAGTGTAGAATCTAAAACTAAGGCATCCAAAATCATACCTATAACCAAAGAGGGACGAGATGTTACTCCTGTAGAGTCTGCTCCAGTGCAAAATCCTGACCAGCGCTGAGACCTTATGAAGATGTTTGTGATCCCAGAGCTGACCCACCCTATGGCTGTTGAAAACTCGGTGTCTGGACACTGCAACCACGACCTCTACCAGAGTGAGAACAACCTAAATAACTCCAATTCCTTGACTGATGTGGGACTAGTGGTCCTACTCTGGTATGATCGGTCAAAAACAACCCCTATCACCAGCTTCAGGTGAGAAAATATGATAAAAATGCTGAAGACGGTCCATCTTGCAACAATATCAGCACTCTACTAGGTCCTTCGAGCAGCATGGGCTCGTATGCCCGCTCTTTCCGCACTAGTATAATATCACCTGGCTACTTGTAGGATTATCTTGAATACACAGGTCTTCATGAGTAGACACCCTTCAATAATTAATGATATTACTAGAAAGGGTACCATCTCTGTATGCTGAACCACCCTAGCCCAGAAATTCAGAATCCCTCAGGTTTGACTCTATGATCAGTGCTTGGTATACTATAGAAGTGATGGAAGTCAACATGAATATGTTCACCTCAGATCGAATGGAATGCCTAAGAACATCCTCAATCATCCTCGCTAGAAATCACTCATCACCCCTTAGAATTTGTGTAAATCACTGTAGCTCTAGGAAGAGAGAATAATACTCCATGACTGAGAGTGTACCCTACTCCAGACACATGAAATCTCGAGCTCGGATGACCCTCAATGTCTATAGGTAAAAGTATTCATTGAAGGTACATTGGAATTCATACCATGTCATAACCTAATAGCATCCCAACATTGATATCACATCCCATAATATCTTGGTAGAATCCCATGACAAGTACGTTGTGAGCTTTAGCCTCCTCTCTAGAGGCATATCCATATGATCAAAGATAGATAGCCTGGATTCTAACCATGACTTGGAAGCCTGAGTTCCTCCATCTACTAAGAAGGTGGGAGGATACTGCTTCTGAAAAACCAACATCAACTCTTCCATTGATGGGGTAGGATGCGCTGCCCCCTAGTAGGTAATTATAAACCTCATAAATCCTTCTTGGAATTGTTCACCAGCACCTGTATCTGGAATGATGGACGGTTCCAAGACTAGAACTACTAGACGATCTAATTTTAGTCTCGGATCTACTATGTCCAATGTCTGATTTCTGACCTAGATCAAGCATACAACCAGCAGACTTCTTGGTTGCACAACTCTACAATTTCAAGCACACACTTCTGTTCAAGATTATCAAGGACTGAAACATAGAAATGCATGAAAGGAACTAATGAAATAAAAAATTCATGTTCTTACAAAAATGGATACATAGAAAGTATTACCACTACAAAATGTGATTCCTTAAGAATTTACATTGGTGTATACATATTCCAACCATATTCGTGTAACCCCCATACACATGGAATGTTCTCATTTGACATAATGTGTACTTGAATCTTTCCCCCCTACCAGAGTACTTCTACAAGTATATACCAAATGTTTCTCTTAGAAAAAAACTACAATGTGTGTTTATTCTAGACACAATGTGAACTAGAATTATTTTACCAACCCACGTTGTTGGTCACATGGATAGATATATGATCAACTATACACGGAGTTTTCATAATGGAAAAAACGTGTACTACCTGAGTTTCATCCATCCTTGTCATTGGTCACACAGCTGGACACATGGTCTCTACAACCCATCATGTACTCCAAGTACACAGTGTGTTCCACCAAACATTTCCCATCCATGTGTCTCTTCCCACACATCCAGTCATGCAGTTAAGGACTACACAATGTGTACATACAATATACGATGTGTACTTAAGAAAATGTGTTACCTCCTGAATAGAAGGATGCATGGTGTGTATTCATCATTAGAGTTCGTGTATTCTGGGTTTTACTGGACATTAAGCCTCAAAAACTACTCCAGAACCCCTTAAAACAATAAAACAAACATTTAACTGCCAAATTCCGATCAGTGGGGGACCTTACTCCATACAAATCAATACATGGATCATATTCATGTATATACGAGTATAACAGTGAAATCAGACACATGATCCTCTATATTACGATATATGAGGGACCATAGCACATCAATAACCAATGTTCGGTGGTCATTCAACTAATACATTAAATATTCAAATATCCTATCAAAATAGAAGGCATTTTATCAAGGATTCTATCATAACAACATGCATATCTAGCACAAAACCTATCACAACAACATAAAATTGGTAATGCACCCAAAATGGAATGACAAGAATGTGTGGAATCTGATCTCAAGAAAATGCATATATGATGCATGAGATGGAATACCCTCATATCATTGGGTTGAAACAAAAATATAACCTCAATAAAATCAATTATAACAATATAAAACATGTGAATCTCCCAATGGTGAAATCAAATCCACTATAATAATTTAAAAATGAGAAAAATTGCAACATTCATAGAATATTGGATTTTCCCTATACATAGGTTAGCTACTCCCAACAATATCTTATTACCAACATCCTATTACTTTCTATCCATGTCTATTGGATCCAAGCAATAAGTCAAGAAAAAAAAAAGAACACTTTGATACCACTTTATAACGTCCTAGATCCGAGTTTTTCCAAAAGGTTCCCGTACCCGGTTGGTCACATATCCTCAAGCACATTTCCATGAACGATAGAGGCTACCGACTAGCAGCAAGGGCCTAGGGTGTGATAGTGGGAAAACTATGCCCACATTTGAAGATTAGCGCAACTGAAACAACATATAATAGTTGCAGAAGTAGTAATGTCACACAATAAGTAAACATCAGATGATTGAAATAAATAAACAACTGCAACCCTTATATATATATAAGGAAAATTATGCAAGTCACAAGTATCTAGGAAAGAATCCAAATGAGACACAATTCAATAATACAGTACTAAACCCATGTACAAAAGAAATCAAGTAAACAACTCCAACATCATCACAAGACTAAGGTTGGTCCCATGCTCTCCAGCCCCACATCAATCACGTACCTAATGTATAGGGGATCATGCCCTGACCTATACCTGTAACAATATAGTCTGTTTGGTCCGAAAATCATGATCGAAAAAGGGTGTGAGATGAATCCTAGTAGGAAACCACCCAAATATATGTGCCTAACCTTTAGTGAATATATATTGTAGGTAATACGTAAAATTATGTAATAAACAAGAATGTACTCAAAATTAAACAATCCTACAGTTTAATCCACATTCATTTACCTTCATTTTCATACCCAGTTGGTCACGTCACCTCAAGAGAATTTCCCCAAATTCTAGAGGCTGCGGTCTAGTAGAGAGGGCCTTGGGTGTGATTGTGGGGAAACTATGCCCTCATTGGAATAGTAACATAGAAGAAATAACTGATAACAATAGAAGAAGAAGTAATTCCACACAATAACTAAACATCAGAATAATGAAATATATAAACAACTACAAGATACATATATAGATAAGGATGAAAGTAACAAGTATCTAGTAAAATAGCCAATCAAGTCACAATGCTAGAATATTGTACTTAACCCGAGTAAAAAAGGAAAACTATTAAACAAATCCAACACCATAAAAAGTCTTAGCTTGGTCTCATGATCTCTAGAAACAAAGAAATCAAGTACCAGATATAGAAGGGCTCTTGACCTTACATACAACCGCAAGAATATAATCTATTTGGGATCAAATTCATGACCCAAATAGGTTGTGAGATGAATCCTAGTAGGAAACCACCTAATGATTTTTTGCCTAACTTTTAGTGAATATATATAGAATACAATATTTAAAATGAAGTAACAAACAAGGAAGTACTCAGAACTAAACAATACTACAGTTTTAGCCACATTCATTTACTTTCATTAATTATTCAACTAATCAATCACAAGAAACACTCTGGGAATGTTCTCATAGTCTAACCCCTTTGGTTAAACATATAATTTAAATCCATAATGATAAAATGAACCTTTGGAAAATATCAGACAGTCTAACCCATTTGGTCAAATGAAACTAAAGACTCTATGAAGAAGCACTCACCGCTAATTCCTCTTCTAGTCTTCTAACGATAAACTACAAACTATATGAAGAAGCACCCAGCATCCAATTACCCCTATGGTCTCACAAAAGTATACTGTAGACACTCTATGGGAGTACTCATTGAATATCTCTTGTATTGTCTCGCAATGTGAAAAGTATAACAGACACACTGGGGAATCCCCTGTGTGAGTTGGTGGCCTAGAACCAACTTTTTTGTACTTTATTCATTAATAAATACGTTATCACATCTTGATTATTCTTCAACATTACAATGCATGTAATAATTTTTATAGGATATTTGTGGCATAAAAGTGTCATATTAGATCTGTGCTATGATTAGAACTTGGATGTTCTGTAACACTATTCTTTAATATATGTTCTATGGATGGATGACTTTATTTGAGGGACACAAATAATATAGGGAATTAAGGGTGAGGGTTCATGAAACATCTAGGGATATTATTAGGGTGTTCTCCCTTAGTAATATTCCAAAGGATATTATGAGAAAGATACCCATGAACAAGAAATAAACCTTTCATATTGTCATTAGATGTTCATATCTATAGATGTGTGTATTGGTCCATACAATTTAATATTATTATTAATGGGTATTACAACTCACACACTTATATTAATTGATGAAAACTATGATGACACATTGTTCGCAGCATGGTTGGAATGTTGGTTACATCATGAGTAATACTGCATTAATAGATAATGTGAGAAAAAAACTTTTCCTATCCATTTTATAATAGAAGTAGATATCTCAAGCCCTTTTATGGAATTGATATAGTCTAAATAAATGTATATCCATAGTAAGGAATGGTAAATTTAAATTCCATATAGTTAATGAAATAACAATCGATCACATGGGTTGATGGAACTAGCGTGCACCCCACATTATTCGAGATATTGAGACAAAGAGAATACATTACACGGTAAGCATTTATAGGAGGTGACAAGTCATTGCGGTGTTAACTTCTTTCTCTATGGGTTCTTCGGAATGTTTCTAGATGCAAATTTTGGACATTAGGAAATATTTACCTAATTCCACTAACAAAGAGGCCTAGAGGGTCACACACTATGTGTGTCCAAGTATCTCAGTTAAATATTAATTTAATAATTTGAATAATTATTATTCCAAATTGTGGCCTAATAATTATTCAAGGATTCTTGATAACATTTATTTCTACACTAGTTACTCAAGAGAATATATAGTTGGATAAATTATATATTTATTAGTGAGTAATGCAGTAATATTTATTTGAGAAATAAATATCCATTATTCAAGGTCTAATAAATGTGGTGGGGGAAATAAGGAAAATGAAAAACAAAAGTACACATAATGTATATTAATATACAAGCCGTGTAGTTTTTCATGGGATTTTTGAGAAATAATATTATATAATTTATTAACTAATATTAATTGTAATTTTCTAGGCCCATGTCAAGTAATATTAAAAATAAATTGTTAATATTAGACATGGGGTCTTAATACGGATAGAATGAAATTAATAAATGTTTTCAGAAAATTAATTCATTGTATTATTCTATGTAAATAAGATTCCAATTACATAATTCTCATATTCCTAGAATTTTTTGTGGTTTTTCACAACAATTTTGGAGAAATATTTCAGTTCATGAGATAATTATTTTCTTCCATGAAATATATCAAGCCACGAGAGGGATCCTCCTCCACTGGATCAAGGGGAGCACTTTGCAAGAGTCTCTCAAGGTGATCAAAGGTGGAAATCGCATGCCAAGGCACTTATGTGATAGCACTAGAAGATCACTTTAGTGATGTCCAGAGATACGTAAAGCACGTGTGGATCACTGGTAGAGAAATCATACATTTGGATTCAATTATGAATTGAAAGATCACATCAGATCATGATTGGAAATATCAATAGAGAGAGAAATCAATCAATGTAATTCTTGTCTTTTAATTAAATTAATTATAATCAACATATGATGATACTCTATATGGTTCAAGGACTCTTTACCTTCCATTCATTCTTTGTTATATTCCAAAGATCCGTTATTTTATTGGTGGGATGGATCACGGATTGATCAATGTTAATAGAAAAATCAATGTTTGGTACACCCACCAACTAGCTTCTGATGTGCCCAGAACCAAAATACCTCAACGTAAATTACATGTATGGTCTCACTACACCAGGATATCACAACCCTGTGTAATATAATCCTGTACAAATGATATCCAGCATCCAAATAAAATATCATATACTATAAGGCTAATCAGTTACAATGTATATCACAAGAAAGTCATATAATACCAACTCCATCCTAACAGAACTAGGAATGGAAAGCATAACAGCCTAACAAGATGTTCTATACCCAACATCCAATATCAAAATGCATGGGAAAATGCATCCATAATAACGGAATTAATCCTAATTCACAATCAACATCTCTTACTCTTGAAACCAAATAATAGCTGGCATCATGAGGGTAAGATATCAAAAACACGCAATACCCAAAACAAGTGTATTGGGAACTTTTTTCACATATAACTGAAATAAAAATAAGGAAAATTACATACAACCTACATCAATATTATACGATCTATATTGTTCAACCTCATCCTTTGAATTGACCTAGAACGCGATAGATCTATAAATACATAAAAAAATCAACCAAGGATATCCCATAAAGGAGGATAAATCAGGAGAAGATGCTCTGGAAGAAGGAACAAATCACTGATGTAGTTCCAACACAATTTATGGTTGTTGATTTAGAGCATAGATGGTCGATCGGGGGCTCAGAGAAGAACCGGAAATCTTTGGACTCTCCTATACGATATGACGCTAGAAGAAGACAGTTCTGTTGATGTGACACAACCCTAGTCTGATATAACAATTTAAAAAAAATACATGATGTGTTTCCTAAGGATACATGGTGTGTATATTCATTTACTGGGAACCACTTTAGTTGTTATCCAATTAACCTCACACGACCATGTACTCGGCCGCTACACATCCAGTACACAGCTTTTCATGGCAACGGAGTACACATCCTGTACTCTTAAGTACATGGAGGGTTGTCCAAAAATTCCCAAAAACTCCTCTTTTTCAAAAAAACACTAGTAATCATGATTCATACCTAAAAATATGATCTGGGTTCATACAGATTGATCCTCCAAATATGGTCAACAATATTATTGTTCCACTATTGGTCATCATGGAGTGAATCAAATTATGTCATGATAATTAAATCTTAGTAGAGGGTGGAGTCCATCAAATGTGCATCAAATTTTTCTGACATGCACATTATCATCCTAGACCTTACTATTGTAATCAATAAGGTTCAATAATGGTTGTAGGGTTTTGTGGGGAAGTTGACCCAGGGTTAGACCAAGGTACACTTCATTGGGCTACATGGTGATATGGGATAATTTAAAGCAAGCACAACCTGCTTTTTATAGTGTAGCATGATAGGTCTATGTACACTTATAGATAGAAATCATCGATGATGTATTTGTCTACACCCAGTTTAATGATGAGTATGTCCCATATCTGGACATCATCAGGAGTATGTTGGGATAATGTTATATTTACATTGAACTTATTAAATGAATTCATTGCTAGATATATGGTCCTTATGTGAGAATATTTTATCATGGAACAGATACTACTAGTATTATTGGAAAAATTATGGAAATCTACTAATTTTATATTCATGACCTTCTTCAAGAACCTTGATCCCTATATTAGAATTATTTTTCAGAGTGATAATTGGATTTCTAAGTAGGAATGCCTTATATGGACCCACGAAAATCAACCAATTTATTAAATCGACTGCCTATTGAGATATCACATTGGGGATCAACTATTCGTTCTATTTTGTGGATGTTTCATCCTTATATCAGAACATAACTCACAAACTCCAAAATATCAACCGACATGGAAAATATCCTTGGATAATATTAGTTGATACCAAGGTTAACCTAAACATATGGTCGGGCTCTGGTAGTTTTTATCTTCCCTAGATGTTGTACTAAGAATTATGTAGTTATTATGTTACAGCTTGAAAATATATTTGAATAAGTAATGGTTTGACCATGAGATGTCACTCTATGTTGGGCATGAGCTTCAGTGATCATTCTTGATGATGGAGGTATACTGACATTGTTTTTTCTATTACAAAGATAATATATATATATATATATATATTGAAGAATCATAATCCAATCGATTAAAAAAGACAAATATATGACCATGTCGTGGGTTATAAGACCTCTCACAAGTGATGTCTTAGTGTTTCATTTGTTGTTATAGGATTTGGATTTTGTTTTAGTAGCCCATGTTCCACATGGTTAATGTACACTTGTGTGTGTATTCATAATAGTAAATTTAATGACGCTATTTATGTTGGAATTAATGAGCTTCGTAAGTTGGGTGATATTTTTGATTCTCCTCGAGGATTATTTAAAGTGATAAGTTCTAATGGTGGGAGATTGTAATATCTTGTGTTTTGGACCAGGTTGAAAATTCTATGAAAATTTCATCTATTCATATGCTGGATAGACAAAATTATTCATTTAGTTTAAATACATAATTCTAGGTTTGAATTCTTAAATGATACCTTTTTTGTTTAGTTTTAATGATAGATAAGTTTCCTAGGTATTCAGTTATGTTTTAGGGGGTTTTCGGCTTTGGAAGCATTGTTTTTTTCAATGGGTTATGGGAGGCGTACAGTTAGTTCTCGGTTAATGTTATCTTTTCACCTCAACCATATGTCCCCTAAATAGAGGAAAATGATATTATATATTGTTTTTGGTTGTATCATAACTGTGGGATTTATCTATAATAAAATGAAGTGGTGGGACCATGGGTTTTACATGTATTGTAAAACTACACACCTAGCCTTGAGAGGGGGTAGTCCCTTTGGACAGCTGAACCACACAGTTGGAATATTTCTATCCAAACTGTGTGTCCAAACAATATGGGTTATTTATAGAGGAAAATTTATTATTTCCCCACTACACCCCATTTAACCTTAATTCATTCCCAAGAGGTCCCTTATGAATTCCCTCCTTCCTATCCTATTAATTTTGTTTTTCCCCTTCGTTCATGGTCGGAATGAGATACTGACAGATGCATTGGTCGATTCATGGTATGAAAATAAATACATTTGATTCATTTTTAATTTATCTATTACTCGAATATAATATTGTTCTATATATTCTTTTCTCCTAAATTTATTTCATTTTTTTCTATGAATATTATTTTCTTCAAAAAGGATTTAATGAAATCTCAATAAGGTAAGAGTTATGAATCTTATTCATATTATTAGTGGTCTATGATATTATCCCTAAAAGTCACACTATTTAAAAAAATTTTCCATTATGAGACATTTTATAATTTTTTATGTTTCTCCTAATTTTGGATGTTCCTCAAATTGATAACCAATACTTTTTTTGACATTCTAAGACACCCTTATACATGGTTGGAGTTTTAAAACAACATCCTGAGACACCCTATTAGTAGGTTTATTAATATACCTAGATAAATTGTCACTGATTTAACCCGAAACACCACTAGGGTGTGCTCGAGTTTCAAAGATAATTGTAATTAAAAAATTAAGTTTATTAATTACATATATGGGATGTATTTATTGTATAATTCATTGAATATATATATATAACACCTGAGATTGAGACATCCATATTTATCTATGTGAATGGTATAGTGTTGAGGATAATTCTGTGGACCCTTCATTTGTTTTTTAAAAGTTTATAACTTATGTATTTAGAACCTAGTCTTATTATAAATTGAAATAATAATTTTTGACAGGGTTTTTACAAATGGAATGACTAAAAGGGGTTTTTTAATGAATTAAATTATGAAATAGAAAGTCTACTAACATGGGCCATTTGATTTCTATTAAATAAAATGTTAAATAGTGTGATATGAAATTATATATTGGAATGGATAATAACATGGCATATTGAACACCCTTGTGCTTGATACATACTTCTTATCACCAAAAAAATCCTAATTGGGTTTTCATAGATTATTATAAATGTTTTGGTATGAAAACTAATATGATTTTTTATAACATAAATATAAATGGATAAATGAATTATATTAATATAGGGAGTGATGATTTTATTACTTTTATATATAGAATAAAATGATCTCATTGGAATGATAGAAATTATGATCCTTGATTGATACTTGGGATACATCTATAGAATTATTTATATGGGATCATAGGATGATTGAGATTACATATAGAATTGGTGAGACTCGGGTTCTGTATGCGGAATTCCTTGGATGGGATCAGTGCATTAATGAATTATAAAACACCATGATGGATACTAGATTATAGATACCGAATTCCCAAGATGGACTTATATGTAGAAAAATTTGATATATTCCATGAGTGATACTTGGAACCCCCAATGTGCTCTTCCAAGGATGGGCTCTTGGGTTAAATTAAATTATGATATTATTTGGGTGATACTCGGGTTAATTATATTTAAATATTTAGATGAGATCATAGGTCATTTGAATTTACATTGTTTCTAAGTGATAATTAGTTCACCCTTCTATGAAAAATCAATAACATTATGAAACTTGTGTTGATGTTTGTGATAAAATTTATATAGTGATCCCTTTTATTCTCCTAGGGTCCCAAATAACTTATTCTGGGCATGGATGCCCAAATTATGCCTCAGGTTTGCGCTAAAACTATATGTGTATATATATATGCCAATATATGTAATTTTGTGAACAACACATTTATATAAATAAATAATTACACATGTATATATATATATATGTTATTTAATTATATAGGGTTACATGTATCTAGATACATTCAAGATTACGACGAAGAAGGTATGGTCATCCAGGTATCCATGAGGAACCTGAACCTAAATTTATTTCATTTATTATCTTGTTATTTGTTTATTATACCTGAAAAACTCTTTATTTTATATTACTATAAAATATAGAAATTGACACCATTGGTGGTGGCCTATTGAGTATATATCGCATCATGTTTGGGAAACCTATTTATACCCGAACAGATCTTGGGTTTGTGGGTATAGGATCATGGATTATGTTTTGTAGTATTAGTTTTCAGCATGGGAGATCAAAATAATAGGACATATATAGTTCTCAAGTTGATCTTGGAGATAACCATTTGTATTTTTTTTGTTATGCATGTTTCTGTATTATGTATTTTATGTCTATTTTTAACATTATAGCAGGTCTACACCAGATTATTTACTCTACTATAATTTAATTTCAGTTTCTATTATATTCTACTTATTTCATTTAAATGGGATTCAACATTATTTATTATTGATTGATAGTGCGTAGTCTCCCTAGTATTCTTCCATAAGGCTGTAATATCTATTCAACAACCTCTAGTTTATGAGGAAACACCCTTGGGCCCCAGTGACCAACCAACTTTGGGTACTATTTATGTGGCCTCTATGATGGGATGTTATAAGTTGTATTAGTGTATTATCCTCATTTTTTATTAAATTTTTGGGATGGTTGATAAGTGATTATGAATGTGTAAAGTATTGATAAATAGATCATGTCTAGGTCTGGCCTACCCAGACATAGGGGGAATAATCATGTTTCCATTGACATGACTAATGACCTATTATTAGAATTGATTATTATTTCACCTCGGGTGACTATTATACTCCCACTATGTAACACCCTTATGTTTTTATGAAATATTTTATCTAAATAGTTTTAATTATTCAATATTTTTCATTTCCAATAATCATTTCTTGAAACGAACCACAAGATTCCCCTAGTATAAAATGTATATTATTACCTAGCTGTTAGGTTAGTCGGAACAAATATAACTAACATATGAAAATGTATGGTACAGTATGTCGCTAAAAATTATTTATGAAAAATATAAATCAATTATATATTTTTATAAAAAATTTTTTTATTTACAATTAGTAAATAATGTTAATGAAATATATATTTTATATAATTAATAAAATAGTTTTTATTTTCATCCAATAGATATTTTTGTCAGAGGGTATGCATAAACTATATTTGATGTATAAAAATCATTATTTTTTATCAAAAGTGTTATATTCAACCTTTTAATGGAGAACCAGTTTGTTATTAATATTTTAAAACATTAATAATTTTTATATTTCAACAAAACCATTTTCTTCAGATGTGGTATATAATAATTTAAATTTTATAAAATTTAAATATTTTTCTGATATCATTCAAATTTTAATGAATATTAAAACTACACTAAATTTTTATTGATTTTTGTATTCATCGAAATAATTTATATTGATAAATTATAATATTAAATAGTTTTTATGTTTAAATAGAATATATTTTATCATTAAATACAATTTATTTCATTAGAATTAATTTTATATTGAATTCAGATGTAATAACATTTCCAACTTTTAACTTTTAAAATGTATTCTCTCTCTAACAACGGGATAAATTGTAAATTAATTACTAAAAATTATCTATTTTAAAATATGAAAAAATTGATGTCGTATTCGGATTTATTAGGTCCAAATTATTTTTTTAATTTTTTTTATCTTTGGGAATTATAAATAGTAAATTCGGTATTTTTTATTAACACGGTAAAATGGAAAAACAAGAAATTAAAGGTTACACTACTATTATAAAATTAAACTAAATCTTGTCATAATATTATTAGATGAGTTTTTTTCTACATAAATTGTCCTTGGGTGAAATGATGTCCTTTGGAATCCACTTGGATGAGATTAGAACATTTAATTTACGTTATTTTAAAATAATTTAATTATCTATCACTCAAATTTTAATAAATAAATCATTTTTAAATAAGAATATAAAGAAGATAAATTTAAATATATATACTTATATTTAAGAAAAAAAATTCATTATCATGGAAATATATTTTTAATTTTTATAAACTAAATAATTACTTTAAATAATTATATTTTGATGATGTAAAAATTAATTAATTAATGATAAATCAATAAAATAAATTTTATCAAAATTATAATAACCACCAAAAGAAAAAAAACAGTTGAACACTTCTTATTGGTCTATTATATCTAGAACATAACCATCCAAGGGTCGTTATAGTAACCATTTTTAGACTTATAGAAGAGATTTTGACACATATATTATTTTATTTGAAGAGATGTCAAAGTTGTCACATTTATAATATAATAAGTATAAAATTTAAAAAAATTTATTTTCCAGAAGTTTGATTCAACAAAAAATTAATTTTTAAATCTAGTAGATAAATATTCATCAAATTTTTTATTTTTAAATTATTTAAAGAATTAAGTATATTAAATAATTTCTCAAACTTGATGTAGTAATTATTTTATTAATGGAGATATCAAATAAATTTTGTTAAAAATATTAAAAATAAATATAATATTGGATAATTAATATATACTATTAAATTTCTATATTACCTTTACCTCTTATGAAAATAATAAAATAGTATGTTCGATGTTATCCTGTTATGTTAAAATGTTTTAAAACCCACGAATTCAATAGTGTCAAAATTGACACTCTTGAGTGTTTATAAAAATAAGGTTTTATTAAATTATTTAAAAACCATAAAACATTTTTAAAAATATATAATAAAAATTATATGGTATAAAATGTTATATGTTATTTAATTAAGGTCTAATTAACATCAAATAAGTAAATATAGAACTCTTTTAATATAAAATATTTGTTATACTTGTTAATAATTAAATAGAATAACTAAGTGTAAATCAAAAAGGTAATGTTTAAATTGATAAAAATACATGTAAAAAATTTATTTATTTATTATATTGAAACCTTATACAATAAAATATTCTAATTTTGGAAATTATAGTTGTTTTTGGATTGGTTTTTTTATTATAAATTTATATTTTTTGAGATCTCAAAAGTGAACCTCACCTCAATTATAAAATGGAACCTTACCCCTCACATAATCACTTTACATTGATCCTTAATTCTCGGTCATTACCTACCATTTTACCTTATAAACTTACCTATTAACATTATTTATGTTCTGGTCTTCTTCAAATCCTACCTCTAGTGAACAAATATGAGATTTAGAGGAAGCACATTGAAGAAAAAACAATCTCCGCTACTATTTCATTCAAACTTCTTTCTTATTATACATCCTCTTCATGAGTTGTTTCATTATAATGTAATAAATCCAATATATATTATATACTGATATGTTATTATCATTATAAAACAACCATATTCCACATTCTATCCATCCTACAAAAAAATAAAACCACCGCACGTGCGTACGTATGACATATCGTCTCCACGACGTTGTGTAATATGTTTTTCACCCCCTCCTTACATGGATGTGTATAATGATGGAAACAATAAATCTATATTATTATTAAAACATGATATTACTTATGAAATATTATACATGATCAAATTTAATACCATTCAATAATTATTGGAATTATATCATCACATGTGGGTATGTACGACCTACCGTCTCTACGATGCGATGTGATTCATTCTACATGATATTCATTAAATAATGACTATATAAATGTAAAGAATGAATAAATATGGTATATATTATGTTAATATAATTTAATGATATAAATATGACCCCTTAATGATAACCAGATCATATTGAACTAAACAAACATAATAAAATGGAGTAGTTAATACACAAATAACAAGTAATAATGAAATGTTATTAACAAAAATATGATCATATGATCATATATGGTATCATAAAAGTGAATATTATTCTAAAATAATTCAATGTAATAATATATATTATTATACAAGATTTTTGGATACATACAATATAAATCGGATGATAGGTAAGGGACAATTTCACAATCTCATTATTACCAGAGATTGTTTATACATAAGTATTTAATGGGGTATATTTATCATATGAATCAATATATACAAAATATGTAATACAATTTATATTATTCTGGTTTTTTTTAAATTCAATTTTACTCATTGGTGAGATTTTTAAACTTTATGGTGTAATTCTATTTATGAAATCCATTTGTTCTATATGAATTAGGATGGAATAATGTTAATGAAATCAATTTTGTTACTAGGTTGTGATATGGTGAATGATTTATGTTTTTATGGAACATGTAATAATGATTTTATTATACCATGGGAGGGACCTATATCTCACACCAATGAATTGTGTAATGATTTATATCTCATGAGATTAATATGGATGGAATGTGAAATTATATTGGTTTCGTTATATAGGGCGGGAACCATGAGTGAACTTAGTTCAGTAATGGACATTGTCCGCATTGATGGTACTGGATATAATCCTTAACTAATGTGAAATTGTTTTCTATTATTATGTGTATGACACAAACTCTCGTGTCTTATGTGATGACTTTTGGGATTATGTTCATTGATTCTTATGAAATTTCATGAATTATACCATGGAATGATATCAAGATTTTTCTATATGTAGGATAATATTTTTAAATGTTATTTTTAAATGCCTTATGATTTTTATATGAATGATATTTCACTTGTTTTCCCTTACCGAGAATTTGAGATAACAATTTCAAGTGTATCTTTTCTCCAGGTCATGTAGAATGGTGTTAAATATGATATGTCAAAAAGGGTTCTAGTTATGATGAAATAAATGGGAGAAAATAAACATTTCTTATGAACCAGTTGTTTATGTTTCCCAGTTCCAAATGGAACTATATCTATATAGTCATATCATAGATGTTTTTATAATTTGAGGTAATTATTATTCAACTTCGAATTAATATTATGTATTTAATGTATTTGGTAATTATAGTTGGTATCATAGGAAAATTATTTTTAACCTTTGGAAACAAGGATAATAAAACATTAGGAAGGACCAAAAGAATATTTTGATGTATATGTGAAAATCTTAGTGTTTTAGAAATGATCATAAATCACATAGGATTGAACTTAGTGTACCTAAATTTGAAATTTTATTCATTATGATGTGGTTTCCCCATTATGATTGGTGTTTCTCATAGTATGATTATTGATTTTAGTCAACATATAGAACCCAAATGAAACACGTTAATGCTGAAAAAGATAGAAAATACATTGTGTTTATAATAAGAAACCAAATGTTATGGGATCTGGAATGAAATATCATGTAGCTATGATCACACAACTTTCTGAAGATATGAATCATAAATGACTTTCAAACACGAAAATAAGGGAAAAAATTATGTTGTGTCCTTCAAGAGGCAGTTTCCACGTTCATTCATTGGTTCTTCTAATCCATTAGTGGTTGTATAATGGATCAGTACCACTGAAATATTATTTTTAGTTATCCAATGTTCAGAACATGATAAATTAATCTTATCAGTATATTGTTTGGAAGGTGAAGCTGATCATTGTTGGAACCCTATCAAGAATATGAGGCCAAGAAATGAAATTGAATCCATGACATCGTATGTGTTTAGAAACTTATTTTTTAAATTGGTAAATTCCCCATATTCAACAAAATGAGATAAGGAATTAGTTCCTTAAAACTACGAAAAAGGAAGATAAATCTATTGGTACCTATGAGGAATATTTTACAAGACTTTGAAGGCATGCTTCTAGAATTTTTATCCAACATGAGAGTAAAATTAATTGAATATTTAGTTTCTTAAACCCAAGTCTCCAAATCGAAGTAGACAGAAGACACATCATTAGATATGAAGAAATCATTTGATGTTCTCTCATGTTTTAGATGGATATTGGATTAATCCATCAGACATATGGGTTTGATAAGAAGATAAAATTTGAATTCAATGGTGAATCTAAAGAATATGCTGAAAAGAATAATATTTTCTCTTATTCTCAATGTGTGGAATGAAACATTGAAGAAATTGTCCTAAATGGACTATTTAATTTTTTAAATGTGGGAAAGAAGGTCATCATGCATTTGAATTCCAGAGTGATGGGGAAAATATTTCTAATGTTGTGAATAGAAAAAATTATATACATAATGAACCTCCTACACTTCAATGTCACAAGTTAATGGAAATGGAGAATTATGCCCATAAATGACCTAATTAGAGGGTTATTGATAATTAGCAAACTCAAAAAACTCATAAGACCATAGAAAAAAGGCAAGTCACATGAGATCAATATTTGAAATGTAGAGTGTGATATGGGGTCAAAGGTACACTTAATATCCAATATAAAGTAGCAATGTTTTTAATTGATTCTGGAAACACCCACTCTTTTATTCATGAAGAATTTTCTAAGGGTATCAATGTATTACCTCAACACATTGATGTTGAGTTATTTGTTACTACTCTTAATAGAACAACCATCCAATCAAATGTTAATAACTATTATCTAGTTGATGGTTATGGGAAGGTGCTTCCTGGAAATATTGTGATCCTTCCTATAATATAAGTTGATATTATTCTTTCCATGGATTGGATTTCTCTATATGGATCTCATAACAAACTTCAAGGAAGGGAAGTCACATTTCATATTACGGATCAATCTATGATCATCTATCGTCACAAGGATAAATGTAACCTTCCAGTTGAAATTTCATCCATCATATGGGTCTTTATGAAAATAAATTATTGTTATATTTCTAAAATGATTTGAAAAAAACACCCAATTAAGAATACACCCATTTTCTGGAAGTTTGATAATGTATTTCTAGAAAATTACTAGGTCTTCCACCAAATCATGAATTTGAGTTTTCAATAAGACTTAGACATGCTTCTATTCATATTTCAAAGACACCTTATTGAATGAACCCAATAGAGTTGTAGGAATAGAATAAACATCTTCAATAGAATCTTGATAAAGGATTCATATGCTCTGGTGCATCACTTTTGGGGAGCATCTATATTGTTTGTTAAGAAGGAAGATGGACCAATGAGACTCTATATTGATTATCGAAAAATAACCAGATCTCTATCAAGAAAAAAAATATCATCTTCTCCAAATTGATGTCTTATTTCACCAACTATTTGGATATCAATAATTTTACAAGATTTATTTTTATTCATAATAGCATCGATTAATGGTCAAGAAGGATTATACACTAAATGCAAAATTATATAAAAGTTATGGACACTATTAATTTATATTGATTCCTTTTAGTCTTAAAAATTCCCCCTATATCATCATATATCTAATGAATAAATCATATAGAGACTATCTTGATCATTTTGTGGCAGTCATTATTGACGAAATTTTTGTCTATTAAAATAGAACAAATGAAAATGAAGATTATTTAAAATTATATTATAGACACTGAGAAAGGATAATCATTATGAAAAATTTACAAAGTGTTAATTTTACCTTCAAAAATATTCATTTTTTATACACATTATCTCAAGAGAGGGGATACGTGTGAATCTAGTAAAAACAAAAATATTTGAAAGTTGGTTGTGACCCAAAATGGTAACTGAGATACACAGTTTTCTAGGTTTAGCAAGATATTATTGAAGTTTTGCGATATATTTTTCATGATTGTATATTCTAATCTTCAAGTTTCATCATAAAGGACTTAAGATCATGTGGAGAATTGGATGTGAATATAAGGTTAACCAGTGCACCTATGCTCACACTACCTTATAGAGGATAAAGGATTGTGAACTAAAGTGATTCATCCAAGAATGGGTTGGGATGCGTTCTCATGAAAAATGATATGGTGATAGGTTATTCCTTGATACAATTGAAAATCTACAAGAAAAATTACATATCTCATGATTTGGATTTATCTTTGACAATATTTACAATAAATATGAAGAGGAATTATCATTATGGTGAAATGTGTTACGTTTATACTAACTATAAAATCATAAATTATATTTTCACACAAAAGGAGATGAAAATAAATCAAAGAAGATTATTAGAGATGATTAAATATTACTACTTCTCAACAAATTACCACCTCGTGAAAGTGAAAAAGGTGGTAGATGTTTCATTAGAAAGGATCATACTATCATATCCATGACGAGGATAACAAAATAACCAATATCTATGAATTTGTAAAGGTTGAATCTTGAAATTTTAACAAAATGGGTGAAATATTATGTTTATAAAATGAATTTTCAACTATCAATACCAGTGATTATTTATGAGGTTTATAAGGAAGCTGTAGGGAGTCAAAATAAGGTTTTAAATGTTCAGGAATTCAACCTTGATTGTGATTGAATAATAATGTTTATGAATCATGTTTGTACTCCTCCCATACCAGAATTAAAGAAGGAGCTATTGGACGAGGCTCATAATTTTTTATTCTCTTTTCAGAAAAGAAGTACAATGATGTACAAGGACCTAAAATAGTATTTTTTGTGGGATGGAAAGAAATGAGATTTTTCTGAATATTTTTATTAATGCTAGGTTTTTTAGAATGTTAATGACAAAAGACAGAAGTCTAAGGGGATGTTACAACTATTACCCATACCAAAATGAAAATTGGTAAACAAAACTATGGACTTCTTCGTCACACTACCCAAAACATCTAAATGGAATAATAAATTATAGGTTATAGTTGATAACCTTATAAAATCAAAACACTTCATTTCTATTAGAGTTGATTTCTCTCTTTACTAGCCTTCCAAGATACATTTAAATGAAGTAGTAAGATTTCATAGAGTACCACTTTCCATTATATCTAATTGGGTTCTGAGGATTCTCTATATATTATGGAAAAGTATAGAGTAGGATCTAGATACAGAGTTAATATTGAGAACTTCTTATCATCCTCAAATATATTTTTAGTTTGAGAGAAAAATTCAACTTCTAGACGACATATTGATATCGTTCTCTAGGGATTTCAAAGGTGGTTGGGATCAACACCTACCTTTGGTGGAATTTTCCTACAACAATAGCTTTCAATCTAATATTTAGATGAATCTTTATAAATACCTATATGGAAATAAGTGTAGCTCCTTGGGATGATGTTCATAAAAAATGATATTAGGACTTGATCTAGTTGAAGAAATGGAAGAAAAGGGAAGTTCTATTTAATAACACATAATATCAGCAAAAGGGTAAAAAAACTTATGCTGACAACAAAAGAAAACACATGGAGTTTGAAGTGGGTGATTAGGTGTTTCTAAGAATATATCCCAAAAATAGTGTAATGATATTTGGAAATAAGGTAAATATGATCCCTAAGTATAAAATTAATTTTGAAATTCGGGATCGTGTTGGGAAGGTATCTTACCGATTGTGACTTCCACCGAATATCTCTCAGGTTCATAATATGTTCCATGTATCTTTCGTGAAAAAGTACGTACATAATACTAAACATGTACTAAACCCATAAATTGTACTTAAGAAGAAAGGCCATTCTTATGAATAAAAACTTATAGTGATTTTGTATCATAATGAAAGAGTTATGAGAAACAAGACCACTCACTTGGTTAGTATTTACTGGAAGAACCAATAATTTGAGGAATCTACATTGGAACTTGAGGATATGCATAGGGAAATGTGACCTCATATTTTTTTATCCATGTGACAAATTTTGAGGGATAAATTCTATTTAAGGGTGGTAGAATGTAACACCTGGAAGTTTTTATGAAATTGTTTCTCCAAATAATTTTAATTCATCAATAGATTACATTGTATGAAATCATGATTTTAAAAGAACCAACAAATTTCGTTACTATAAAATAATAATTTTAGCCTAGTTGTTAGTTTATTAGGAATAAATAGAGATAACTTATGAAAATATATGGTCAATTCATTCACTACCAGTTATTTATGAAAAATATAAATCAATTATATATTTGTATTAAAAAATCAAGTGAATTACATTTAGTAAATGAAATTAATGAGATATATGTGTTATATAAAAATATAATATATATTTGTTATTAATAAAATATATATTATATCGTAAGATATTGATAAACCCTATTTGAGGTATGGAAACATATTTTTTCAAATGGGTAATTCCCTACCATTTAATAGAGAACTCATTTTAAATTAAAATTTGGATACATTAATAATTTTTATATGACAAAATAATCATGTTATTTGGAATTAGGATATCTAAATTTACTTTGGATAAAATTTTAATATTTTAATGGTTACCTTTGAATTTCAATGAATATTAAAAATGCACTAAATTTTAATTGGGAAAATATTTTTTCTTAGAAACAATTTATAAATATAAAATATAATATTAAATGGTTTTAAAGTATAAATAGAATATATTTTTATTATTCAATATAATCTATTTATTTCTCTTTAATTTTATATCGAATTCATATGTAAAAAAATTCTATCTTTCGCAATGTTTTATCTTTTAAAACATGTTCCCTCTTTTTGAAAATGGGATTTATATCAAATTAATTACTACAACTTCTGTGTTTTGAATTTTCTTAAATTTAATCCATATTTTTAATCAGATGGTCTAAATTATGTAAATAGTTTTTTTTAAATTTTGGGCATTATAAATAGTATCTTTTTTAATTTTTATTAATATGTAAAATGGCTAAATGTGTAATTTAGGGTAATAATACTGTTACAAAATGACCCTAAAAATTTTCTTAATATCATTGGATGACTTTTTTTTACCTAAATCATCCTTGGGTTGAAATGGTGTCCTTTTTAAGCAACATGGATGCAATTATGAGATTTAATTTATTTTATTTTAAGAAACGTTAAATATGACTCACTCAAATTCTAATAACTAAATAATATTTTATATAAGATTATACAAACAATAAATTCAATTATTAATACTCATTATAAATATATATTTTTTTTCATTATCATGGTAATTTAGTGTAATTCCTATAAATTAAATAATTACCTAAATGACTTATTTTTTGATGATGTAAAAATTGGTTAATTGATGAGAAATCAATAAAATATTTGTTATTAGAATCATAATAACAATTAAAAGGCCCAAAAAATGAAAAAATATTATTTGGTGAATATATCTCAACCCCAACCATCCAATTGTCGAGTTGGTGACCAATTTAAGAATTATATAATATATTGTGGCACATATATTATTTTATTAGAGGTGATATTAAAGTTGTCATATTAATTATTTAATATGTATAACACATTAAAAGTTTTATTTTCCAGAAGATAAATTCGACGAAAAACACTATTCTGAAATATTTTATATTTTTCTTTATCTAATTATTTTATTATTAATTTTTATTCTTCAAATAATAATATTTTATAATTAACCAAAATTTATGTAGTAATTATTTTATTAATGGAGAGATCAGAAAAATGTTATTTAAAATATTAAAAAAATATATTTTGGGCTAATTTATATATACAATGAATTTTATTACACTACATTAATCTATTATGAATATAAAAAAATAGTTGTTGAGAAGTTATCTTGTAATATTAATATTTATAAAAATCAATGAATTGAATAGTGTCTAAATTGACACTATTGATTGTTTATCAAGATAATGATTTATTAACTTTTTTAAAAAACATAAACATTTTTAAAAAATTATCATGATAATGATATAGTTTAAAATGTTATATGTTATTTATTTTTGGTATAATTGACATCAAATGAGTAAATATGGAACCCTTTTAATATTGAAATATTTATTACAGTAGGTAAAATTTAAATAGAATAATTATGTGTTAATTAAAATGATAAGGTTTAAATAGTTATAAAAACTTGTAAAAAATTAATTGGTTGAGGAGATTTCAACCTTATCTAATCTCAGCTTTTAATTTGGGATATTTTTTTAGTTTTTGGGAGGGGTTTTATTGTATTATTAATTAATAATTGTTTTATCTCAAAAGTGCCCCTCAAATTAATTTTAAAAGGCACCTCTACCCAAATCTCTTGAATTCACATTGAGCATTCAATCTCGGACATCCCTTAACTCGTTCCCTTATCAAATTTCCTAGTTAAATTATAGAGGTTCTAGTATTCATCAAATAACAACACTAGTCCTCTAAGAGGAGATTTAGAGATAGAACCTCTAAGAAGAGGTAATCTCCTCTTCTGATTCATTCAATGTTATTTCTCATTATACTTCCTCTTCATGAGTGGTATAACTATTAATTAAGAACTCCAGTATCAACTATATACTTATATGTTATTATAATTTCTAAACCATCATATTCCACCTTCTTTCTATCCATAAAAAAATACAATCACTACGCATACGTACGTACGACATACCATCTCCATGTCGTGGAGTAATATGATTTTCACCACCACCTTACTTGGATGGGTATAATGATGGAAATAATAACTATATATTATTATTATAACATTATATTAGTTATCAAATATAAAACCCCATCCAATTCAATACCATTCAATAATTATGGGAATGATATCGTTGCCCATGCATATATATGACCTACTGTCTCTACGAAGAGATGTGATTCATTCTGCGTGATCTTCATTAAAGAATAATTATATAAATGTACAGAATAAAAAAATATAGTATATATTTATTTAATATCATTTTTTATATAACTATGACTTATGATGGAGAAACAAAACTTATATGACAAACATAACCAAATAAAGAAGTTAATAATCAAATAACCAGTAATAATGAAATATTATTAACAAACAAATTATAAGATGATAATATATGATATCATAAAAATTATAATGATTATAAAATAAGTTAGTGTTATTATTTAAATCATTATACATTAGGTTTTGAAACATTAAATGTAATTTGGACCTATGGTAAGGGATAATGACACAGTCCCATTATTATATGATATTGTTTATACGTAAGTATCTAATGGGGTATATTTATCATCTGTGGCCATGTTTCATAAATATTTAATACTATTTATATTCTTTTAATAATTTTTAAAATCAATTATATTGATTTTTTAATTTGACAAATGAGATGAAATTATTCTTCTGTCTATATTCGATATGAGGTACTTTTTTGACTTTTGCAGCAAAAGTATAAGGAGAATTTTTTTTAACTTATACGACATGGATAGATTTTTAAACATTCATGACACCTTATTTCCATAAATATTAATTTAAAAGAATTAATTTTTATTTTCTATTAAATTGTATTCTTTTTAAATTTAATGGAATTTTGAGAAATTAAAATGATTTTGAAAAAGAAAGGATATTTTCTTCAAGAATTAATATCATGTGTTTTATCAAATTTATTTTCCATAAAAGATGAAATTACCCAAATGGTGTTATGTTTCTATCAAAATTATTACTATGATTTGATTGTTTTTATCATTTAATTATATTTATTAAATTAATTTTTTAAAGAAATTATTATTTAATGATGATTATGAAACCGATTTAATTATTTGGTTTATTCTATAGTGAATGATTTATGTTTTTTGCAGTAAATGTAAGAAGGATTTAATTATGAGATGGTTTGGACCAATATCTCCCTCAGATTAATTAGGTAATGATTTATATCTCAAGATATAGACATGGGTGGAACATGAAATGATATAGGTTTACTAATAAAGTGTTAGAATGGGGAGTCAACTCAGTTCAGTAATAGAAATTGTCCACTTTATTGGTATTTGAAATGATCTTTGACTAATAAAAAATTATTTTGTATTCATATGTGTATGGAAAAAAATCTCATATATTATTTTATTAATTTTTTTATTCTGTATCTCAATTATTATCAAAATTTATGATTTATCCCATGGCATGATATCAAAATATTTCGTATGTAAGAGATGGTTTTCAAATGTTTTGTTCTTATTTTTTATAACTATGATATAATTGATATATCCCTTATTTAACCTTACTAAGAATCTGACCCCACCCTTTCATATGTTTTCCCCAGGTTATAAAAAATGGTATTTGGTAACAAATGTCAAATGGTGTTCTATTTATGATGAAATAAGTGAGAGACAATGAAGATGTCTTGTGAACTATTTATATATGTTTCCCAATTTCTAAAGACAATATATCTATACGGTCTTGTCATGTATCTATTATAATTTGTAATAAATATTTACCAACTTTAATGTAATATCAATTTATGTAATTTATGGGTCGTTATAAAATGGTTATTTATTTATCATATTTACCTATTATCTTGTCATAACAAGATTCATGGTGTGAGTTCATCCATCATTTTAAGAATATATAGATTCAAATTCCATTCACATTCCATTCTATATTGGTTGTATTTCTCGATTTTCTGGTTCTTGATAGATTATCCTTGTTGTAATTATTTTAATGTTTTCCTATTCATCTTATTGTGTGAAAGTATTGCATATTATATTTATGATATTTGATTGGTTAACAATGTGTCTACATCAATAAATTTTTTTTCCATTTACCGTAATGGTGGAGCCTTAATTAACCAATCTTGACAAGTTTGAACCATTAACAATTAGTTTCATGGGTTGAATCATTAATAGTTACAAATAAATTGGATCCATTTAACTAATTTATAGATTGTATTGAAATTTTGAGATTATATAATGTTAATCTATATGAATGATCCATCATCTATAGTCTCGATAACAACATAAATTAAGGGTAAAACGAAATAAATGGCTATAGTTACATGGATACCAATTGTAACTTATAATGGACTCTACCATTATAACATTGGAATGTTAATTCATATAACTGAATCCCGATTCTTATATAAATATATATATGATGAATTGAAATTCTTATAGAAAATTATTATCAAAATCAAAGATAATACCTATATTACTTGGTCATGATAATCCATATAGAAAAGATCATATATGCACAACTGGACACATGTTGGTCAGTAGTGGAATGTTTCTTATGAGATAAACACTATAAGGGTGTGATTAATCCTTAATAAATCAACTATTATTGGGATTTATTTAAAATGAACGAGGTTAGAATGATTAGACCCTTGTATGTTTCCATTATTTTGGTACACTATGCTATATTACCCCATGGGGGTCGGTTTATACTAATAGTATTGTTACTAATAGTTTCAATATACACTTTTTTGAAGTTACATATAAATTTAAGGTGGCATATTACATACCCATTCCCCAATAATTTATAATTTTCATATTAACTAGTTTTAAAAATTATTAATATAAGACACTAGTTAATTAAAATCTAATTATAACTTAAAAAGTGTTTTCGTCCATTGATTGGAATTGATATTTTCATTTATGAGGCCTAATTGTAAAAACATAATGCACATATTAAATGTGTATAAAATTATATTTAGGATAAAATTTCTATATTATTCTCCATGATGTTAACCAAAAATACATATTACATTTTCATCTATAAATATTTCTTGATATCATTTACATATGATATTACTTAAAAATTTTGTTAAATAATCACGGATCAAATGCCCTAAACTTGATACCATAATGTGGTGTTTTTAGTTTGATTCCTCACGTAAGGGTAGTTTTCAAATGTTTACATCATTTTGGAATATGGATGTTTCACATTGGCCTTAGTTGAAGTTTTACTTTTTTATTGAGCTTATAGGTGTTTTCAGTAAGACTAGTGAACTTCTTGGAGTGGCTGGGTTATATGGTCGATTACTCGTGATTTATTAAGGGGATATCAAGGATAAGGTATCACCCTATGAGTTAAATTATCATTGGTATGTAAATGTTTTTTTAGATGAGAGGATCCACCCAGATGTTGTTTGAGTCTACTAGGACTCTTATTATATAGAACAACCCCAACCCCATGTCGGGTGGGGGCCATGCATTAGTTGACACTTGTTGGAATTAGGAATATCATGTATTACTCTTGATTATATATATATTTTTCATGATACCATTATTCTTTTCAGATGGTTCCTAACATGAGATTCAACAGTATAATATTTTTACTATGTATAAATGACTCTGAAATGATCATTTTATAGGCTATCACATTCCAATAATTCATTTCACTAAATATGTTGTTGTGTTTTCATATTTACACATATTTTTACACATAGTTCCCATCAAAATAAGGAAGTGGTCAATTAAATATTATATTTTTTGAGTGAAATGGTTGTGTAATACATTAAACTATGTGGTTTCATGAGTTATCATGAATAATCATGAGTATGAGAATTTTACGTTCATGGTTCATCTCTAGGGTAAAATTTCATGAGTGTTAAAGAATTTGATTTATCCACAAACTGGGAAATGATTCTTGATAAATTATAGGGGACTTTTATTCTTCTGATTGGAGTTTTCATTGGATTTATAGTCTAGTATGGAAGTCTCTTAAGTGGATGACTAATCTATTCACTTTTAATATATATTCATATAACCATATTGGCCACATATGTAACCTATGTTTTGTGGAGGATGGAGTGTGTTTCATGGGATGAGTGGACTTATTAAAAATACTATGGAACTCCTAACGTGGTGAGAATCATTAAGGTAGTGAAAACAATACCCTTCCATGTGGGGGGAATACAACAATAGAGAAATAATTTAAAATGTTTAGAACATATTTTTTAAGATGGTGAATTTTTAAATTTTATCATTCATGTAATTTACATGGAGATGATGTTTCAAAACTATGGATGTAGATTGAACTAATTATAGATGCTAAATTTAGGTTTGTGAGGAATAAGTGATCCGGTAGTTTGATGGGTTGGTAACATGTATGTGATTTTAAGGAAACATAATGACTAGAAGGTTGTTGGAATACCCTACCATTTATGAACCTTGAGTATCCAGATGGGACATCATTAGTTATTTTAAAATGATCTTGGATACCATTAGGTTCAAGGTGAACTTATGAAGCCTCTAAATACTATATAAGCTAATAGGATAGATATTATAAAATAACTAGGTCTGAAGAAGATGAAATGAATTCTCTATAATTAAATATCAATTGAGGACTAAATCCATCACATGTGAATAACATGTTTACAACATGCATGTTAAGGTCATAACCCTTACATCTATATTTGATGAGGTATAATCATGGTTTTTAATTTCCATGTGGTGGTTGAATCATGGTAGGACCTGGACAAATATTGTCATGATTTAGGGTTTGAGGGGTCTATTTAAGGGATGAATAATATGTTTTGATGGATACTTGATCTGGAGTGATATATACACTAATCAATGGAAATCCTTGATTACATAATAGTTTATAACCAGTTTAATGATGAGAATGTCCCTAATCGGGACATCATCTTGATTATTTTGAAACAATTCCAACATTAAACAAACAAAATTAATAAACTTTCTAGTTTAATGGATGGAACCTTGTGTTAGAATAGTATATCAATTACAAAATACTACTTAACTTCAAAAAAATTAATTGGAATCTACTAGTTTCTTTTGATTGAACATTGTAATTGACCCAGATCATAGTATAGTCATGATTGTCCTATGTCACACATGGATTATTGTGTACCAATTCATTGGACAAAAACACGGACACAAACTAATTCATTGAATTGACTTTCATGTCAGATACCACCTTAGGGCATAGTCCATGGGTCTATTATGAGGACATAATAGATATTTACTAATGTTTCACTCATAATCATTACAATATAGACTTCACTAGATGATATATTTTGACTCCATTAGATTATACCATTGTTACCTTGGACTAGGGGTGAGGATTGGTTAATTGTTATCTTTCGAAAATCCATGGATTCTGAACTCAAAATGTTATATTTCTTGTGTTATAACACAAAAATTGTTTTTAATAAAGAATGGTTTGACCAAATGATTTCACCAAAATGTCGGCATGATATTTAGTGATCATGCTTGATGAGTGAGGTATGGTGACCTTGTTTTGGCTAGTATAAAGCTATGATCTACGATGTAAATCCAAATAGGTTAGTTGACTAAAAATAATGAATACCTTATTATGTCATGGGTTAGACAGCCTTAGGTATGTTTCATAATATCATATTATTTTTAGTGATGAGAATTGGATCATGTTTTTGTGAATTAGGTACTATGTGTTTAATGTAGATTTTCTATGTCAATTAGGAATAAGAAAACAATCATAATTATTTGAGCAGGATTTCCTAACCAAATTCGGTCATGTGATGATTTTATTTTTTCCCATATATTCATAGGGAAAATTAATTCTAAGGTGGGAATGTTGAAACAACTGGTTTTTTGGACTCTGATAAAAAATCTACTAGAATGTAATCATTTCATTTGGCAGACGTTCCTATAAAAAAATTTATTTCTGGAAGATAATTTCATGATTTTTAATGTATAAATTAAATACTTTCATATAATATTTATGTTCGAGAAGGGTCTCTAGTGTTTGGTTGACTTATGGGGAATTTGGTTTTAAAACCCTATTTTGTAAAGAGTAGTAGCAGTACCTTAGTAGGAACACATATAGGTCAAAGTATGAACCACAACTATGTTCTACCTAAATTGAGGTGATGATTTTGATAAACCATTATTGGTTGGGTTCATAGTCCTGTGAGAAGTCTATAATAAATTTAATATAGAGATGAATTTTTTTTCAAATAGTTTTTCAAACCTTTCACCAAGACTTGTGTGGGGTCTATACCTTTTGACAACAACCGCATAGGATTAGCTCTGGACCAACCAAACTATGTGGCTGAACTGTAAAACTATTTTAAATTGGGGAAATGGCCTCTTCTCAACTCCACACTTAAATGTATTTTCACACCATTTCTCAATCATTATATCCCATGATGTACAATGTATATGTTTTCTTCCTCCCCCTTAATTTTGGGGTTTATCCTTCGTTTATGGTCTTAATTAGTCTTCGCCATATACATTTGAAGCTGCTTCATATGATTAAGACCCATCTTGCATATATTTTCAGTTTATCTCTCCATATTAAATGTTATTATCTTGAGAAATTGTTTTCCTTATTTTTGGTGTGTTTTACTATTCCTTTGACTTATATCCAAATAAATAGAATCAAATCTAGATAATGGATTAATGAAACATCCATATAAAGAGGAAGATAGCCATGATATTATTCCTTAAATTAGATTTGTTTATAAATTATTTTAATTTTTCCACACACCATACATTGTTCATATTGAACAAAAATTATTAAATACCTTATGTTGATTACCTAGATATTATGTCAACATTCTCGGACAGCTTTTTATATGGATAGAGGTTGAAAACCTCATCTTGATTCACCCCATGAATAGCTTCATTAATATTCCTTGATGAATTGCCTTACTTTTTATCCAAAACACAAATAAGGATTCTTTTACGTTAGATAATAATTAGATTAACCAAATTAAGTTGATTAATATTATATAAGTGATGTGTTCCATGTATAATAATAAGAAATTATATGTATAAAAATTTATAGTGGGATGCCCCTTTTTTATAACTGAATAGTTATACACTATGGATAATATCTTGGCCATGTTTTCTATCACTCCCAATCATGAACATAATTGTTAACTTTCTCTTGACCATGTTTTCTATCACTCCCAATCATGAACATAATAGTTTGTTTTTCTTCCATATACATGTTTTCCTACATTGATCCAGGTATGTGTTTTCTTAGGCAACCTTCATACATTAAATTCATTCCTTTAAAGTGTATGTTTTGTTAATCATTTTTCCAATGTGGTATTTCAATAATGGTATTTTGAAAATTCATACTTTAGTTACTGAACCTGAATTAAAATTGTGAGGATGTAATATCCAAAGGGGGAAGAATGTAACATGTCTGGGAAATATAAAATAAATAATTTTCATATCTTTTAATATTTATCAATTTTATATTAATTTTAGTTTAAAGTGGACACTATGTGTGATATCATACCTGACATGTAATAATGGGTTTCTCCAAAATCTTACGTTGCACACAAGATAGAGTTAGACCGATAAATTATTTAATATTAATATTATTATTTTCAATGATAGTTAATACCTGGACAATATATTGGTGGGAATGAAAATAAATAACTATATTATTATAACACATGTATATTAAATGTATTTTACTTTAATCCAACAAATTTTCGAGGCTTAAAATGAAAATCAATCCCATTTTAAGCATAAAATATTCTAATATTTTTAAAATGCAATTTTACCATCTATTATGGAGAACCAATGTTAAATATTATTGGTGTCACTTTTATATGTTTTATTTGACAAAACTAACTTCTTATTTGAAGCATGACATCAAAAATTATGTTCGTTGATTTTCTTTTCTAATAAAATTCATCTTTTAGTAAATAGTGAAGGAATAAGTCATTTAATTCAAAACTATCTTTCCATCAAATTTATTGGTATTTTAATATTATAATTTAATATATTTATATTTATATTTAGATTAATTATTTTTCATTTAACCATATTTTTTCATTGGATGTAATTTCACTTTAAAATTTTATGTAGACACATGTAAATATATTAATGGTTTTTAATTAATGTTTTCCCATTTTGAAAATGGAAAATAAATTTTAATTAATTACTATAAATATTTTGTATTGAATTTTTAAAAATAAAATCCATATATTGAATTATTAGGGCCAAATTATTTTAATTAGTCCCCTTTGTTATTAGATATGATGGATAGTATCATTAGTAATTCTTTTTTACCATGGTTAAAGGGTAAATAAAGTAATTAAGGGTAATATAAATATTATATTAATATAAAAACACCCTAAAACTTGTCTTAATATTAATTTATGGGGTATGTATGACCAATAAAACCATTTAGACAAATATTTGGATTTTGGAAGCCACTTGGTAGTGATTATGACACTTATAACATTTATTTTTAATGTAAATGATAATAAGTAACAAAAAAATGTATTATTACTAAAAAAAATTAATATGGGGTTATATAAGAGATATAATGAATTATAAATTATCATTTGAAAGAAAAAATGATTTCCAAAATCATGGTTTCTTTTTATTTTTAGACATTAAATAATAAAATTTAAATATGACACAATATTGATGTTGTGATGAATTTTTTAATGAAGGAATAAAATAAATGATATTTTAAATATTTAAATATATATTATTTAACATAATTAATCTTTTACATGGTTTTTATAGTAGAATATGAACTTTTATAATATTATTACATGTTTCTTTGAAGTTGTCTCTATGATTACATTTTATTTATACTCTATAAAATTAATAGTTTAAAAATGTCACAATTGATGTTTTAGAAAAATGGAAATTTATTAAATTATTTAAAAATTGATAAAATATTTTAAAATCACAAAGTGAATATTATAAATTCTAAAAAATCAATAAGTGTAAAATTATTATAAATTGACCCCATATAATTTAAATTAATAGCTTCTTAATAATTAAAATGTTGTTACCACAGAAAAAATTAAAAGAGAATAAATAATGGAAAAACGAAAATATAAGGTTTAAAATAAAATAAATACATGTCTAAAAATTATTGTATCAGATTATTTAGAACTATAATCATTTTATATTTAACCTCTCTCAATATGGATCCTTTGGAATTAAAAAATAATGTGTTTTAATTTTTTATTCTTAGAGTTTTTAGTGGTGCCCCTTAATTCTCTTATAAAAATGTAACCTCTATTCTATAATAATCAAACATCAAGGAAATTTTTTTTACAAAAATACCTTTCGAAACTTTTCCTATAATCCCTCCCCTTATCTTAGAATCATTACTTTGGGCCAAAATCCTCCCAAGGAAGACTTTTTGTATAACCACAAGAAGTTACCTGATTAAGTGGTAACACCATTTATCAGGATTTTAGTTTCATTTCGATTATCCAATGTGTTAAATCATATCATTATATAATTACATAAAAAACTAACCTAAATATACAAGTATTTTTTATTTTTATTTTGGATTCAATGTACACTTACACACACTTCTATTTAATTGTTAATGAACACACTGTTTCTGTGCATAAAAAACTACAACCTCAAAAAACAACAATTTTTCAATTTTAACTTACCACCCTCATGGTGGCTATTATAATAGACACTATTTTTAAATTTGATATATATTATATTCATTTTGTCTTTATTATTTGGTTATTTTTATTTATAACTAACCATTATGCTTTGTAGGTTGTGTAAATACGATAATGTTTTTTGAGAAACTGTGGACTACCACCCCTCAAACGATATGAAGTGTTCCCTTTATGCATGGAACATTTATGGGATGGTTTTATTAAACCTATGAGACATATATAACATTAATATAATACTATTATTATAATTTACATTTATATTATTTAATTTTCAATCATTTAATATGACATAGAAATGAAAGAACCATTCATGTGTACGTACGACCTACTATAAACATGAATGTTGCATTTCATTTCTTATATAAAAATTTTATGAATTATTCTAAATACATTTACGCTGGATATATATTATATTTAAATCATGTATACTATTTTGGAGGTGATGTACTATTGAACACATGGTCAATTTACATGATAAAAAGTTCATTTTTGAATTGAGTACCGAATAACAACCAAACATCTGATATGAACATAAATAGTTATATAATTTTTATAAAATTGAAATAAGTGATATAAAAGAATAATAAAACTAAAAAAATTTCTCAATCAATTGAAAATTAACCGAAGAATATTATTCAGGAAAATAAAGAACGTACGATAAAATTCATACTGAAGGTAAGGGAATCCCTAACTCAATCACTATTCATTGAGTTAAATATAAATGTCATTGGTTTTGTTTTTTAGAATACGTCATAATGACCTATTATTTATTTACACTTAATTTAATCTTATATTGGTTGAATTTATATTTTAAACACATAAATATTTCATTGATTTATACATAATCTAAGGATACAATCATTGTAAGGGATTTCATCTCAATAATTTTCATTGAGGCATTTATTGATAATTTGCACCTTTATTAATTTTTATGGTGTATATATATCCTATACGACATTACATATCCATATTTTTCTATTCGAATTTTATTTAATTTTTTCATAAATATATTAATTCATGGAGATTATGATTAAAATGGTCAAGGTTGTGTGGGACAACTAGAACATTTAAATATTTAATTATAAAATATTTTTTCCATCATATTAATTTAAACATTTATTTATATGGATATAATATTATTATTCATGACATTTTATTCCTATATTAATTTGATTAATTTGTTTCAAAAGTAATCTTTTTGTACAATCATTTTATTTTCTTTACAAAATGATAAAATATATTTTTTTCTATTAAGGTATATGACCACCAAGACATCTCAATCTGCCTAATTGTTATTTGAAATTTTGATTACTCTATAAGTGTTAGAATTTTTAAAAGTAAATGAAATACCTTATTCTATTTTTTTTATTTTGTTATTTAAACTTGTTTTATGAAAGCTTTGATTATATCAATATAATTCTGTGTGATTGGAAATTTTTTTAGTGAAATTTTTTTAATTGAAATATTTTATATTGTATGATTATATAATGGTATCTAGACATTTGATACATGGTTACATGATTAACCAAATATGAGTGGTTACATGATAAACCAAATATTGTTGGTTCCACGATAAACCAAGGATGGGTGGTTATGTTATAACCACCAATGCATTGAGTATGGAAGTTGGTCATATGGATATTCTATTTAGAGACTTCTGTAGAAGTAAACCATATGGTTATTCAACTTAAGTATGATTATTTATTAATATTCTTTTATATGTTACATGTTTCTTTCTATGAGTTTTAAGTTAATTTAATTATTAAAAAAAGGGTGAGCAAATGAGCTTGTATTCTATGATGTGTGTTTACTATTTCATAAATTTGAAAAGTATTAAATTATGATAAAGTATTCAGGGATTTCATGTATTCTAAAGATTAAATATTTTCCTTTATTGTGTATCCCTTACTGATATTTTTATGATAATCTTATGTTTTGAAAAAATTTACCCGATATTTAAAGAAGAATAAAGTCAAGGATGGATCATGGAAAATTTATAAAACATAAACTTGATACCAATAAATATTTATTTTTAAATGTTTTTGTTTTATAAAAAATAGATAGTGAGTAGAAGGTTCTACTTTGTAATATTCATGTTGTTAGGTATGAGTTATGTCCATATTCCCTAAATTACTAACTAGAAAATATCATCAATGTAAATTGAAGATAAATTATTGACTTAACACATGATTAAGTTCGATTTAAGTCTAGGGGATTATATTCCTTCTCAGGTATTATTAGTGAATATCAGTTCTTATGCAGACATGTTGGATAGTGAACAGATGATTGAGCTTTATCTATCTGGTTATTCAAGATTGAGGATAATTTCTATTTCTACAAGTGTAATTTCAACAATTTCATTCAAGGGAATGAGAATTTGTGATTAATATGGGGGGTGGATATTGAAATATGATGCCATATTGACCTTCAGTAGTTCTTGAAAGAGTGCCTTTTACTTGGTTCCATTGTGGGATGGTTGGGTATTCGAGATGTGTTTTTTTTTTGAGTATCCAATTAACTAAATCTATTTTGGTCATGAAGAAAACCTTCTGACATTATTCCATTTCTTTTCTTCTCAGCCCAATGAAATAAGATCATAAACACCTAAAGGTACCATAATGAAATCATACGCTACATGAATAAATGGGTTCAAACCCCAAGCATCCAAAAAAAATATTCTTCACATTATGAAAGAGTAATTAGGGAATTCTAGAACTAGTCCAGTGACAATTGGATGTAACATTACTATATATTAATCTTTAGTTACTTCATTATTTTATATAGGCGTATCTCCTTCATTTATATCAACCCAAATTAATAACCTTAAAAACATAATATAAAGCTTTTTTCTTATGTGGGGTTTATTACTACACCCCACAAAATGAATATAGAGCACGTTCTCTATTTTCATAGTTATGATTAATATTTATTGGAGAATGAGCATACTTGACATCTTCTAGTTTTCAACATACAACTTATTTTTTTCATTTCGGTGTGTATTGGATCATTTATAATAAGTCTTATATTGACATATATCTTCGAAGAGTCTCATATACACACATGATGGGGTGTGTCGTATCCTTCAGGGAGAATTGGTCCTGAGGTCAATAGGTGCAAAAAATTATTACTTAATGTTTGGAATGTGATATCTATGTTAACTTTTGATATGTACTGTGAGTATTTGAGTGATTTTCTCCTTCCATATTTCTTGTAGTCTTCTAATGTGTTTCCTTATGATTTATCTGGTTTACCACTTGTAATAGAGTTATAGTTTCCTATTGATTTAGAATGTGGTACTCAGACCATATCTAGAAAATCATACTATTTGGACCCTGAAGAAATGAAATATTAGAAGAAATTTTTGGATGATTTTTTAGAGAAACTATATTAATGGTTCAGTGTGTCACCTTGGGTAGCACTTGATCACTTTTCTAAGAATGATGATCGAATACACTAGTTATGTGTTTGTTACCAAAAAAGAAAACCAATTTATATAAAATAATATATATATATATATATATGTGATTCAATGGATTTGTTATCTATTTGTCTAGTTGAATGGGGAGATGTAGTTCTTGATGATTGATCTTTTATCTCGATATCACAAGTATATAATAATAGAATTTAACATTTACAAAACCACCTTCCATAGTGTGTATGACCATTATGAGTATCATATCATTCTATTTGGTCTAACCAATGCTCCAACATTATTTATGGATTTTATAAATTGATCTTCCTTGTGTATTATGATATGTTCAAGGTATTATTGGTGGATGATTTTTTTCTATATGTCTGAGGTGGATAACATGTATCATCTGAGAGTAGTTGTGTAAATGTTTATAAATCATAGAATATATTCCAAGATTTCAAAATGTGATTTTTGGATCTTGGAAGTGAATATTTTTGGACACATGATGTTGGGACATGGTATTTCAGTCAACCCAGTGAAGGTGATGTTTGTTTTGATGTGGGAGAAACCACAAAGAGTTTTCGTGATTCGAATCATCGTAGGTATTGTAGGGTATTACCATTAGTTAGTAAAGTATTTATTGAAGATGGATTCTCCAATGTCCATTCTCACTTGAAATGGAGTGATGTTTTCTTAGGAATATAAATTTCTATGTTATTTTTTGGATTTAAAATTCCTATTGATTCATGTGTTGATGATGACTATCCCGTAGGCCAATAATGGACATATGGTATGTTGTGACACATGAGGTACAATTTTTTGTTGTGCTCTTATGAAGGATGATTATGTGGTACATTAAATATCTAAATTTATTATTCAATATGATAAATCAAATCCAACCCATGATCTCAAAATCACAGTTGTGATGTGCACTCATAAGAGTCGGAAATATTAACTTTTCAGATAATAGATTACTATTTATTCTGAAAAAAGATTGAGTTATATTTTCTCTCAAAAAATCTAAATCTCTATTAGAGGTGTTGGGTGAAGTACAAAAATACTTTTGAATTAATCATTTCCTATACCATGGGGAAATGTGATTTTATTTCTGATTCCTTGAGTTGGAAAAATCCAACCCATTTCATGAAAGAATCAGCATAAGAGTTGAACATGATGGTTACATTTTTAAAATTTCATGTATTAGTCCATGAAGAATGATCTGAGTATATCCTGGCTTGTGTTATGTTCACCTATTATCATCTTGAGATGATTATTATATAAGAATAGATTGATGATGAATTCCACATCACAAGGTACCCATTTTTGGTGGGGATACCAATACTGAATGGTCCCTCTCTTATGAAAGTATCCTATGTTTCTAGAACCAATACATTATACATTTTCCTGTGAAAAATTTTATAATGGTTGATTTCCATAATTTATAGTGGGTTGTGAGCATAGTAAAAACAATGTTTTCTATGAAATACAACAATGATTATAGTAGAAAGGTATGAGATGAGACATTGTTGTCTTTGTTTCATATTGTTATACATTCTATCATGTCAAGGATGAGTCCCAGAGACATTCGAGTTTGTTTCATCCACTACCAGTGATAAATTTGAAGTGATATGATAGTTAAATTGACTATATTGTTAATTTATTATGTACCACTAGAAGGAATAATTCTTTATGGTATTTGATCGATCAGCTGACCAAATCGACTAAATTTATACCCATTAATGTTACAACTAATGTTGAGGAGTAGGAAAATCAGTATTTGAAAGTGATTTTTCATTTTCATATATTTTCATCTAACATAGTCTCAGATATAAATCCCCATTTTAAATCTCATTTTGTGAGATTTTCTCAAGAGATGATGGTATCTTAGGTTAATCTGAGTTTGATATAACTTCAATAGATAGATGAAATTCAAGGAGATCTATATAAATGATTTAGAATATGAATCGTGTCTCCATACTCATTTTTTGGAGCTTAGGATGACTACTTTGGAATTAATTAATTAAATTATTTCAATAGTTACCATTATGTGGTCATAGTGGCCCCATTTGAGGCCTTTTACACCAATCCTTTTAAATCTATGTTGTATTTTTGTGATATTTCGTAATGTTATTTGGTTGGAATGAGCATGGTAATATAGACGAAGTAAATTATTCAGTTGATTTATAAGATAATTTTGATGGAATGGAGTTTGTATAAATCATATAATGATTATCATCGATTACTATTGGAGTTTTGGTTCAGTGGCCATGTGTTATTGAGAGTTTCACCTAGGTTGGGTCACTGATGTATTGTGTGAAAAGTGAATATTAAAATTTGTTCTATGGGAAATGTTTTTGTGATTTTAGAGTGTGTATAAGGTGTCTTACCATTTTTCACATCCATAACATTTTTCATTTTTACATGATGTGTTTCAGGTATCATAGGTTCATAAGTATCCTTCTGACCCATCTCACAAATTTAGATGGGAGGATCTTGATGTTAATCCTTGATTATCCAAGACACATCATCCAATTAAGAGTTTTTATTTTGAGAAAGCGTTACATTAGAGGAGGCTATTACATTTGGTATGTGTGCAATTGAATTAGAATTATGATTATCACGAGACTTGGGAGTGTGAGGCCTGATGAGAAATAATTGGAATAATCTCTTTGATATGGAATCTTCATAAAATGAATTTTGGGGATTCAATGTTTTTATGGTGGGGAGATTGTAACATCATATTACTTGTCTTTGTGTACTCCTAAAACATTATTTTGATAATATTTTTGTTAGGGATTTTTTTGGGTTTTTAAAGAAAACTGATGAATTTTGGAGGCTTTTTAGGTTGTCCTCTGTTAAAGCGTGGTTCTTCCAAATTAAGATCCCCACCAGTGATATCCATTTAACATAGGATGTTAGATATTTGAAAAGCTAGAACAAGATTTTCCAACCATGTGACCACTTATGAGAAACTATGAACCCCCGGAAGTAAGGGTGCATATTTTAGGAAAACAATTTTTAACTGTGCTAAAATCTCCAGGAAACATTTTGTGCATGTTTTGTTTTTTTAAAAAATTATTTTAAAAATCACAACCATCGAGTTTAACCAAATATAAAACCAAACCTATTCTAATACCTTTCCCAAGCACTGAAGTATCTCAGAATGTTTTTTGGGATTCTCTAGACACTTTCATTTGGGGATCATTGAGTGGTTGAACCAATTTAATTTTTTCTATGTATGCGGATCTATTATCATAGGTTTTAATAAAATATATCTTTCATTAATCTTTAGATATTTTAATATAATAAATTATTAGATTAATCTAAACTCCATTTTAATGGATCTTGATTCTGGGTTGTGTTTCTAAATCATTCACGCCTTTTGTCTTTATTAGTGAGTCCTATTGAAAGTATTGATTTTCAGATCATTGATTTAATGGTATGTGGTTCCATAGTTATATTACTTATGATTGAATCATTTAATTTAATTTTTAAATTACTATGAGTTTTTAATTGATTTATAAACACTGAATTTTGGTTATATGATCATTTATTATATTTCATGAATATTGAGATGAACCACAATTTCAATGGAATTGAATTTTTGGGATGGATTTATTGAAAATGATGGCTTGAATTTTGGAAATAATTGTGTTTCCTCTAGAATTGAGAATGACCTCATTGATTTAAGGTTCAAACATTCCAAGCGGTTTCTAACGGGTTTATTCTTAGAACTGGAAACATCCAATGATTCTATATCTATTTGGACCTACTTTCCAATGGTAGGTGCTCATTAGTTATAATCCAATAAGGCTTATAAATTTTCATTAGTTGAGAGTATGGGAGGCCGGACTAATCACACATTTTTTAGGGGAATTATTTTCTACTCCAGGACTCTCATTATAGATTTAAGTTATGTTCGTGAATCCTTATTACACTAACAATTATGAAAATGAGCTTTCCTTTAGATCTAAGAATCAATGATTAAAATGTATGAAATTTAGAGAATCTTTTATATGTATTTGAGGTTCTTCATCAATAGAGAATCATCTGTATTTGTTAAAGATTATTAGTCAATGGTATCCTTTGACACAATATATAGAAATATCTAGGTCATTATAATAACCATACTGGTTTTAAAGCCACTCAGCGGGGCACTTGAAGTTTATTTTCATTTAGAAGGACATGTATTATTTCAGAGTTGGGATCGTACCCACAGATTGGGATACCTACGTATCCTTTGTTTAGAAAAGGAATCAGAACCCATGTAGTTCGAGTAATGAAGTATAGGGTTTATGCATGACTGATGGCTCAAGGAAAGATGTCATAATTACTTTTACACTCTAACCCCATATGAGTCATGCTCGGTGTGAGAAACAAGAGGTATTGGTAAAACCAGAAAATTGTGATATCAGAGATGAAATTATATGAAATAATGTGGGGCTTATGTATGTATGAATGCCGAGATGAATGAAGATTAGGATTTACTTCCGGGAAGAAAACCCTTGAACAAGGTCTATAAAGGTATATGTACTTTTTGGAGATTTGGATACTCTAACTTGGGGATTACTCCTAAGGAGGATGCCCAGATAAAAGGGGAACTTTAACTTATGATTGGGACTTACTCCTGAAAAGGAAGACCAGATTAAAAGAATTTGGATTTGGGGCTTACTCCTAAGAAGGATGCCCATATTTGGGAATATGGGGCTTCCTTTTGAAGAGGATTCCCAAAAATAAAGGAACTTTAAGAATGGGGCTTACTTCTAAAAAGGAATCCCAGGTTAGGGAACGTGGGGTTTACTATTAAATAGGATGCCCAAATTATGGGAACTTGGACTGGGGCTTACTCCTGAAAAGGAGGCCCAGATTAAAGGAATTTAGATTTGGGGCTTACTCCTAAAGAGGATGTCCATATTTGGGAATATGGGGCTTACTCCTGAAGAGGATGCCCAAAAATAATTGAACTTGATGACTGGGGCTTACTCCTGAAATGGAAGCCCAGGTTAGGGAACTTGGGACTTACTCCTAAAAAGGATGCCCGTATTTGGGATTTTGAGATTGGGGCTTACTCCTAAAAAGGATTCCCATTTATAAAGTAGATTTGAGACATAGGACTTATTCCTGAGAAGGAGGCCTAATTAAGAGAATTTATGATTGGGGCTTACCCCTAAAAAGAAGGCCCAGGTTAGGGAATCTCTCATCTTAAAAAAATGAGGTTAAATGAATGAAGTCTCCCATCTTGGTGACATGAGGGTATGTAAATCACTATGTTTTGAGAGATGTTCAATAGAATTACTTTTAGATAAGGAAGATAACATGGAAATCATGCCATGAATGTCTTTGGAGAGAGTTCTAAAGGCTTAATCATGAAAAGGATGGGTGGATAGGCATAAGAGAGGTGAAATAGGCCAGAGGGGAACCCAAAAATAAGGTGGTGCGCAAGTCCTGCATGGGCGCGCAAGTCCAGGTTGCGCAAGTATACTTGCGCGACACATGGGTACTTGAATGAAGGTCAATCCATAGGGTAATACTTGGAAGAGGCTTGTCTCAAACCCTTAGTACTATCCCTAGAGGCTTCTTGAAGGGTGGTGTGCAAGTTCTATTGAGGGAGGAAGGAAACGCACAAATGTGGCCATTTCTCTTAAGGGCTTGCAACTTAGGCGCGCAAGTGTTGATTAGTTTCAACACTTAGGGCTTACTCCTCCTCTTTAGATCTTCTGTTCTAGTTAATAAATTGCCTTATAAGTGTTTGAAACTATTTAGAAGAGACTAGGGAACCGGGAGCTCAAATCTGAGTTTTTGGAATTTTTCGTCCCTGAAATGGGGGACCCACAGGGAGTATTTATATGCTAGAGAAGACCCTGGGAGAAAAATCAAAGAGGGAGCGCAAGTCACCTGCGTGACCATTGGGTGGCGTGCAAGTATTCTTGCGCAACCTTGGTGGATCTTCCACAACCCAAATGCATTTGAATCTTTGTTCATTCCTTTGTCAATTTTTGATGTTTCATAAAAGGATGAATCACTTTGGGTTCAAGGTATTTCCCTTTTCAATTCATTAGACACTGTGACGGAAATGAGTGTTAACAGAAGTCCCCCCCTCAGAGTTGGATCCGAATGAAATGAGGATATGACTCTGAGGAAAAGAAGAAAACCAAGGAACATGCGGCGTGCAAGTGTTGAGCTGGGACTTGACTTTTATTCAGAGTTCCCTTTTTTTGTGAGCAGTTTAAATTCATGCATGTTGAACATAAAAAGACTAATGTTTAAGGTCGAAATAGCTTTGACCAAATGGATTAGAATTGACTCAATACCTTGATAATTTATCTTAAAACATATTAACATGTTCAAGTATCAGGGAAAAATGTAAACGATGACTTAAGAAATTTTGAATCTGAGGAATGATATGGAAAAGGGATAAAAGGAATTATAAGAAGTAGTTCTCAAGAATGAAGTTACCATAATTTAACAAACCTGTTAGGGGGTTGAATTATGCAGGTCCACCTAAGGGTATTGGCTGCATAGTCAAATAATGGCATCTTTTGGCTGACAGGTCTTTTTTGTAGACTACTTATGCAAGGCCACCTAAGGGCACGTGCTGCATAGTCAGGAAAAATAACTCTCATAAATTTACATTTCTATTACTAAAAAGCCAGTGAAAGTTTATGGGGATTCAAATTTTCCAAACCATAGAGATTGTTGTATGGAGAGAGGTACTTGAATATGGAGAAGATATTTCCAAATAATATTGTCTAAGAACTGGAAGAACGTCACTCCTACGAAGGTCTGTCCCAAATGTAGGGAAGGGAAATATAAACCATAGACATGAATACTTTCAGATCATGAAAAGAAGTATGGGAAAAATATGTTAGGGATGGCTATTTTTCTTTTGTGGATCCTTACATATTTTTTTTAAAACAACTAAGGAAAAAAGTGATTTTCTTCCCAAGAATGAAGTTACCATTAATTTACAAACCCGTTAGGGGGTTGAATTATGTAGGGCCACCCAAGGGCATTGGCTGCATAGTCAAATTATAGTATCATTTGGCTGACATATCTGTTATGTAGACTGTTTATGCAAGGCCGCCTAAGGGCACGTGCTGGATAGTTAGGAAAAAGAACTCTCAGAAATTAGACATTTTGTGACTACAAGTCAAGAAAAGGGTTATGGAGATCTGGATGTTTTTAAGGTTAGGAGTGTGACACATGAAAATGGGTATTGTTCAATGCATGAAAGAGATGCATAGATCAATGATAATCATAATCATGTTGTGGCTGGGTACTGAATTGAGATGATGGACTTCACTACGTATCCCATAAGGATGGAAATCAAGCCATACATAGTTCTTGAAATACAGTTTAACATCATGTGGGATGAATGTATGGGAAATCTTAGTTTAGGGTCATAGAACACGAACCAAAATAATGAATACATAGTGCGTGTTTTCACGGTTACTTTTCATCCAGGGTACTGAAAGTAAAATTTGTGGTTAAGCCCAAATACATGGGGCTAGATTCGAGGGATGCTCGAACATTCCTATATATCCCATAAGTATGGGAATCAAGCCGCACGTAGTTCTAGAAATACCCTCTATACAGATTTGGTTTGTACATGTGAAGGGTGAAGGGGACTTTAGTGCATTGATATTTTGAGCCAAGATAAAAGGTTCGGGAATTTCCATGTATGCACATAGTCTTTAGAATATAACATGATTGGAAATCAATTTAAATAATGATTCTCTCTCAGGAGAGGGTATCAAATAATGTTGTTGTTTATTTTCATACTAGAAAAAAGTGGTGTATAGTTTAACTTCATGTAGCAAGGACAAAGGTGAACCAATGTGAAGAGATTGGTTTTGGGCTTGAACCTCAGAAGGTTTCCTATGTACCCAACCTAGAAGGCAAGGATCAAAGTCTGCGTAGTTCAATTAAAGAATAAATTAGTAATCAAGTTGTTTTTTTAAGAACAACGACCTAAAAAATGATGTTGGGACTTACACATGGTTAGCGGCCCAGAGAGGGTGTTATAGTTGAAGATTACTCTAACCTCATGTGTGTCATACTCGGTGTGAGAAACAAGAGGTAGAAACAACCTTAACGATGCACAGTTTAACATCATGTATGACATATGAAGGGACTATGCAGTTTAAAGTCTTGCAGTGAGGACTAATTGTGTTGCACAGTTTAGTGTCATGTAGCAGGGAAAAAATACAGTTTAACATCCTGTAGAACATATTATAGGGACGCAGTTTAACATCATGTTGGACGTAAAGGTGTTGTACAGTTTAGAGTACTGGGGCTAAGACGATGAGGACCATACAGTTTAATGTCATGTTGGACGAAAGGGGGACTGTGCAGTTTAAAGTCATGCAGTAATGACAAAAGAGACACAGTTTAACATCTTGTTGGACGTATTAGGGACTTTTTTTCCAGTTTATGTTAAGGATGATGGTAAGAATAGTTTAAGGTCATATGCATGGACTAGATATTATGTAGTTTAATGTCTTTCTGGATGTAAGGGACTTCCGTATAGTTTATCATCATGTACAGAGGATGTCACAGTTTAACGTCATGTTGGATGTTAGGGTGCTGTATAGTTTAGTGTCATGTAGCTAAGACAAAATACAGTTTAACGTCTTGTTAGACCTAAGGGACTTCTGTACAATTTAGCATCATGTAGTTAGGACGTCACAGTTTAACGTCATTTTGGACATTAGGGTGTTGTACAGTTTAGTGTCATCTAGCTAAGATAAAATACAGTTTAACGTCATGTTGGACGTAAGGGACTTCTGTACAGTTTAGCGTCAGGTAGTTAGGGCGTCACAGTTTAACGTCATGTTGGAAGTTAGGGTGTTGTATAGTTTATTATCATGTAGCTAAGACAAAATAAAATTTAACGTCATGTTGGACGTTGGTATTTGTATTACACAGAATATTTCTTCAGAAATCTAGCCTTTGTTAGAGTAGTGATGAGTTCTCCATCCATTGTGATTAAAGAATAAGCTCCATTGGAGTAGAAATTATGTATTGAATAAAATCCTTCCCATTTTGGCTCCAGTTTAGGAGGTTTCATTCCTGGAATCATTGGAGTTCTAAGAACAAATTCCAATTCTCCCTGAACGAATGAATGAAGATGAACTTTTTTGTTGAAAGCTCGTGCTATTCGATTCTGATAAACTTCCAAGTGGTGTAGGGTGGAAAACCTTTTCTCATTTATCTATTCCAATTCGTCCAAACACTTTTGAGATTGTTCATCTGTAGATGACTGATCACAACTGGCTACTATGAGCGAGGGTAACTGAACCTCAATGGGCAAGACTTCTTATGTTCCATATACCAATGAATATGGAGTTGACCGTGTGGCAGTGCGGGTGGTGATCCGATAAGCCCATAAAGCATGAAAGAGTTTTTCAGGCCATGACTCCTTATCTTTATCCACCATCTTTTGCAGTATATTTGAAAGAGTCTTTTTGAAAGATTCTATATGGCCATTGTCCGCTACAAGATACTAATATGAATGATTGGACTTGATGTTGTATTCTTGATACAACTTCCCCACCTCGGATAAACAGAAGTTGGTTCCATTGTCCATCAGTATGGTATGAGGGAAACTAAATCTGGTAATGATGTTAGACTTGATGAAGCTAATAATTCATTTATAACTGAATTATTTGAGGGGTATTGCCTCTATCCATTTGGAAAAGAATTCAGTAGTAGTATGAATGTACTTAAACTGCTTGGCTGTAGTCGAAGGATAAGGTCCCACTACATCCATTCCCCATGTGGAAAATGGCCATGAGTATTTAGCTGTATGAAGAAACTCTTGGGGTTGATTAATGAAGTTGGCATGTACTTGGCATGAATGACACTTCTTTGTGAAATCAACATAATATTTTATCATTGAAGGCCAAAAGTATCCAAGCCTTCGAATTTGATCAGATAGTCTATGTCCAGACTGGTTGGCACCACAGACTCTTGCATGTTCTTCTTTCATGGCAGCCATTGTCTCTTCACCATCAATGAATCTGAAGAAAACTCCATCAAAACCACGCCTGTAGAGAATTTTCTCTAGGGGATTTGGGCTAACATAAAGAGTGAAATTTACCACACGTCGTCGGATTTGTTCTCTCCCAAATCCATTAGTCTGAAGTGTTCCATTTTGAAGGTATTCCGTGATAGGTGTCATCCATCCCGTAGTATGACCGTATGGTTCAGAGATGGGACTAATTTCATTGATTTCATCTATTCTGGTTTGAACATAAGGTGAAATTGTACGAAGGTGGGAAATATTGATAGTTGCCTCGTCCGGATTTGGATCTTCCAGAGTTGTGGATATATTAGCTAGTGCATCAGCTTGGGCATTTTGTAATCTTGGGACATAAGAAAATTTCGGTTCCGAAGGAAATTCCACCATTAAATCTCTGACATAATCATATAATGGGATTTGTTCTTCTTTTCTAATTTCATAATCCCCATTGGCTTGTTTGATTACCAGGTCTGAATAACCGTTCACCTATAAGTGATTCACTTGTACTTGAAGCGCCAATTCCAATCCTGTGATGAGAGCTTGGTATTCTGCTTCATTATTTGTACCGCTTCCCAACAATGAGAAGGAATAAGGTAGCACTGCCTTTTCTAGAGAAATTAGTACAATTCTGAACCCAACTTTTTTTAATTTAGGATTTCCCATTTTCTTCCCTATTGGACTTCTAGAATCACCATCAAAGTACATTTCCCATGTTTGAAGAATTTCTTGAATAGAGAAGACTTCCTCATTAGGGAGTTCAATATCTGAAGATGCGCCTTCTACCAAAGGGTGTTCAGCAAGGAAAGCAGCTAGATCTTGGCCCTTTATTGCCTTTTGAGACACATATTGAATATCAAATTGCTGCAAAATAACTTCCCACCTTGTCAGATGTCCTATAAGGATTGGACGACTAAGAATGAATTTGAATAGGTTATTGCGAGATACAAATTGGACCTCGTGATGTTACAGGTAGTGTCTCAATTTTTGAATTGCAAAGATTAATGCTAGGAAACACTTCTAAATATTTTAGTATCGGGTTTCTGCTTCAAGCATAGTCCGACTGAGATAGTAGAGGCTGTTTTCATTCCTAGAATCATTCTTCTAAGCAAGAAAGTCACCCAATGATCGCTCTAGAGCTATCACATAGAGGATAAGTGGTCTTCCTTCAAAAGGTGGCATTAATACTGGTGGACTCAAGAGAAAATTCATGATAATATCGAATTCTTCTTAACATTCTTCTGTCTACTTGTAAGTGACTCCCTTATTCATCAATATGGTGAAGGGTAAACTTTTTCCTGCCAAATTGGTGATGAAACGCCGAATATAGGCCAAGTGTCCTTGAATTCCTCTCAATTCCTTTAAATTTTGAGGAGGTGACATACCAAGGATTGACTTTTTCTTCTCAGGATCGACTTCGATACCATGATGGCATACAACAAAGATGAGAAATTTTCCTGAGGTTTCCCCAAAAGCACATTTTAAGGGGTTCATCTTTAAATTGTGTTATCAAAGTTTGTAGAATATAATTTCCAAATCAGCCATATGATTAGAACATTGTTTGGATTTAACCACCAAATCATCCACATAACATTCAACAAACTTCCCTAAAAAGGGTTTGAAGATACGATGCATGGAACATTGATACGTTGTGTTTGCATTCTTTAAACCAAAGGGCATTACACGATAGAAAAACACACCCTGAGGGGCTCTGGAAGCTGTAGATTCTTCATCTTCTGGAGCCATTCAGATTTGATTATATCCAGAATATCCATCCATGAAGGAGAGTGATTCATAGCTTTCTTTTGCATCAATTATGAGTTCTGTAATCGGTACTGGGAAATCATCTTTTGGACAATATCGATTAAGATCTCTGAAATCAATGAAAACTCTAATTCTCCCATTCTTCTTTTTCACTACGACAATATTAGCCAACCATTTGGGATATTGAACTTCTCTGACGAAGTTAGCTTTGATATTCTTATCCACTTCAGCATCAATTTTGGAAGCATAGTTTGGGTGTGTTCTTCTAGCGGATTTTTTTGAATCCTCGATGTTCTTATGGAAAACACAAACGATGAGTGGCAACATCAGGATCAAGCCCTAGCATCTCTGTATAGTTCCAAGTAAATATATCTCGATTTTTCTTTAGAAAGGAAATATACATCACTTGCTCTTCAAGAGTCATGGACACACTAATTAAAGTGGGGAGTGGTTCTTCTTTTGTACCCATATTTACTTCTCTGAGTTCATCCACGGTGGTAGAGATAACCTCTTCAAATGATAGAGGAGCATCCCTGAGATCATCCACTTCTTCTTCAACATGAGTTATTTATCCTGTTTCTACTTGCATTATAGATGATGATACAGAATATTAATTATCAGAAGAGACGTTAAAAATTGAACATCATGAAGAAGAAGCTTCCATTTCCAACCTGATTTATGATGAAGGGTCTTCTTTGGGTAATAAAGAGGAGATGATGGATTGATAATCGACATCATCATTTACCTATGACATTGCTATAACTTTCTCTGGCCTGATTGGCGAAGTATAGACATGCTGGAATTCAGCGGATGAAATGAATACATCTCCATTTGAGCATTCATCATTGCTTGGTGGATCACCACTTTATCCCATGTTGTCTGGCTTGATTGCCATAATTGACATTATGGAGGATTCCATAAGAGTATTTTTATTTGGGTCTATCATTTCAATTTTACTGTTAGGAAATACATAATCTGCACTCACATGTGTAAATGGGCTTACTGGAAACTTTTCCAAACCATATGGAGCATTAACATTGGTGACCTCCCTTGTCGTGGTTTTCTCTTTACCCTTCATGTGATAGAATTCCGCCTCAATGTATTGAGATTCACATATCTTGGTTGGGGACTTATCACCATACAATGTCCCAATTTTACCATCAAAACAATATTTGAGACATTGATGGTATGATTATGGAATGACTACATGTTGATGTAGTCAGGGTCTTCCAAGCAAGATGTTGAAAGTTGTGTCATGATTAACAACCATGAAATATGAATTGGATACAAGATCTCCAAACTGAGTTCTGAGTGTAATCTCACCTATTAGTTCTTGTTCATTTTTATCATATCCTTGCAACATCATAGTAGAAGGAGATAAATCAAATTCTGTGAGGCCCAATCGACGAAGTGTACGAATGGGGATGAGGTTGAATCCTGAAACATTATCAATGAAAGCTCTTCGGACGTCTACATAATTAACCGTGACAGATAAGTATAAAGGTCAGATATGTTTATTCACAACATCATCTTCATCTTCATCTGTTAAGGATATCACTTCATGGCATTTTGCAGGATAATTCTATACATGGTAGACTTTAGCTGCAGCAATTTCGGTTTCAAACTTCTGAGGACTCGACAAAGCCTCAATGAGTGCCTCCCGAAGATCCTTTGATAAATTCAAGGCATCTAAAATTGATAACATGGCCGATATTTGGGAAAAGTGTTTCAATACATCATAATTTTGATCCAAAGGTCTGCATTTACCAACAGAAACATGTGGTTTCACAGGTACCTTTGAAGTTAATGGTTTGGACGTAGATGCAGCTTATATCTGGGTAGGAGGTGGTAATACTCCTAGATTTGGATGATTAGACCGATTAGGTCTATTTACCTGCTGAGAGGAAGAAGGTAGAACCTCCAACTGATCTTCCAAAATAATTGTGCCAGGACTTAGTCTGCTATTGATGGAAGAATTTTCCTGTTCTTATTCAGCCCGTTGAAGGGCTCTGCCACGAGTTTCTACTGCATACACGGTTCTAGAACAGGTAGAATTGTAATAGTGGCCTCTGAATGATCTACATTTTACCCTATACCCTGAGACTCTGGAACTCCCTCTGATTCCTCTGTTTGTTACAAGGAATTCAGGCTCATCAAAATCGAAACTGTGACTGGCATAAGGATCTATTAAATGAATTATATTAACATAACCAAAGATCAACTCTTCATCCGATGAAGACTCTTCCTGATTAGCCTGTTTAGGCTTTGTCGTTTGGTGGGGTAGTGCCAGTTGCTTCGAAGTAGATGGAATAAAATCTTCTAGAGTCAAAGACAACTTGGTCTTTGACACATACTCATCTTCTTCTGATTCATTTTCTTTCTTTAAATTTTGTCGTTTCATTGAAAAAAATTTCTCTGATGAAGAGGGTTTTTCTATGGAATTCATGGCAGAAGACACAATTGTTTTATTCAATTGCATTCTCAAAATGGCATGAGTACAGTTGATCATTTTTTTGACCATCCAATCATCATATTTTTTCGCATTTTTGTTCTTCACTTCTTGCCGATAGCCTTTTTCCTCTAGATTTGCAGTATTTACACATGCTACCAGAGTTGAATAACCTTTCAATTTGACTTTTACCGAGTCGACCATTTTTTGCAGGAGGTCCTTGAAGACAAAACACTCTTGAATGGGATGCCCTAACAATTGATTAAGTGGGAAATAATTGGGATGGTCTTCATCTCCTTCCTTATTTGGCCTTTTGGGCCTTGGCAATTGATCCAAATTATTTTCCAAAGCCGAAATAAAGTAACCAGAAACATGTTCATTTCAGAAGTAAACTTTTCTCTTTAAATCCTCAAATTGTTTTCATTTTGATGTCTTTGATAATCAAGATGAAACGGCCTCTGTTTTTGACGCTCAAGAGGTGGGGCCCTTTGGGAAGATGAAGGTTTTGAAGTAGAAGCATGTACAAGTTCTTGTTTAAGCATAAATGTAGTAGTCTCTACTTTACTCATTCTCCTTCCTGGAGCTGATGGAATTAAACGAGATTTATCCTTAGTCATTATAAGAGATTCTTCAATCTGCCGAGTGATTGGTGTAAGGTCTCAAAACCCTTTTTTGTTTTTCATAGGGATCAATGGTGTACGCAACTCATCACGCATATTTGCCACACAGATTGGCAACAATTCTTATTGAGGGTGTGCTAAGTTTACAGAATATGTTAATCCTTTCCAGCGAGCAATGAAATCTTACACCCTTTCATTATCCCTTTGCTTACAGTTTATAAGATCAAAAACTGTTGTCTTTGGAAAAGTTGAACTGTATTGAAGAAGGAATTGTTGACGAAGATCCTCCCACCCTGTAATTGACCGGGACTGCAAACTTGTGTACTAGACAAAAGTAGGCCCTTGTAATGACTGTAAAAAACACCTAAGCTTAACTACTTATTGTTGCTGAGGGGTTACCATCATAGGATCGCAACTAGAAACAAAATTTGTTATGTGTTTCTCTAGGTCTCCCGAACCATTAAAGATTGGGAATGTGGTAAGTGAAAAATTTGATTGGGGAGGAATTGCATCTACCCCTTTAATGTATGCTCTATTTTCCAGTTGAACCGGTGCACGCTTTCCTTCCATAGCTTCCAACTGAGCTGTTAATGACTTAATGGTAGTTACTAACTTTTGAGAAACATCCGGTTGAGCATGGACCTGAGCAGGTGCAGTAACTAGAACTTGGACAGATGTGGTGGCTGGTACTACAACTGATGTTAGCACTGTCGGTTGTTGTTATGTATAACCCATAGGATTAGACCTCTGAGGGTGTACTGGTAGAGGAGGATATTCATGATCCATCTCAGTTTCCATAACAAATTCCCTTGGCTGACTGACTCCAGCGCGCTTAAGAGAAAGACTACCCTGAAGTAGTTCTGCATTCAACCTCCTTAATTCCTTTATTTCTTCCTCTTGTTGTGTGAATCATTGCTCTAATGAGAGATATTGTCCTTCTCCAGAGGAAGGATATGTAACTAATTCTTTCATTTCCCCTTATTGGGAACCTTTTGGAGAGGGGGAAGTGGGTTAATTGAAGGATTACCTAGATTTTGGGTAATCCTTTGATTTTGTGTACACACACCTTCTTCATTTGTGTCTGTGCGTACAACATCTTGAGCAGGAGTTTCTTCATCTGATCCCTCTGAATGAGCCTTATCTGGGGGATCAACAACAACGACATTGATGATATTGATTGATGCATAACACATTACATCCCTTCTATCTGCATTTCTATGATATTGTCTTCTTCCATGACTTTGATGAGATATTTCCTTTTATTGATTCGATCCCTCAGGAACTTCTTGACAAACCGTAATTTGGAGGAAATCTCATGATAATTTGGCTCTTCATTCCTCTTGTGGCTTATTCCCTAATCAAGAGAAGACTGACTTTCTCTGAGGGAGAGATTGAGGATTTGAAAAAGTCCTTAGTCCTGTGGACTGGGGCTGTTCCTGCTGTTTCTTCTCAACTACTCGAATCCTATTTGTTGATTCTGAGGGTTGGGTTAAATGAGACCCCAGTCTGGAAAGCTGGGTGGATCTTGAGTGTCTATATCTGATACTTTTTTGAAATCTATCCTGATCTTGCGGACTTTATTCTGGAAATTGGATGGATGCATCAACCTGCATCCACTCTTATCACCCGGCTCAAAAGACCATTGGATGATTTCTAACACCTCTGTCACTTGATGATGTGCTTGATCCAAATGAGAGGCCTGTTCAATATTCTCTTTTGCTTGATGAAGGAGTAATTAAACAACATGTTCTCTGTATTCCTGATTTTGAGAAGAACTAGTTGATGTATGTTCTTGAGGAAGCCTTTGATTACAAACAAATCCCATTGGTTGTGGCCGGTCATGGGCAATAACATTGCATGAAACCACTTTATGCAGGTTTGCTGACTGGAGAGTATAGTGAAATGTAGTGCTCCATGAACACCCCATCCCCTGATATGAATACCAGATGGGGAATTGTCAATTAACTAGCGCAATATTCTTAGTACGCTAAGGCATGAATGCTGAAGGGCTCTCTGCTGCTTTTCAGCCTTCAGATATCGAGAAACTGAGAGAGATGCCAAATCAATTTGGAATTTTAACCCTTATATTATCTTGAAATGATTTTAATATTCATCATAAGATAATATTTTCTTTTTTAACTGTAAAAATTTTTTCCATATGTTGAGACGAATATCATGAATTCCATCTTTCGTTAACATCTCTGGAATGTCATACTGAGAATCAACCAAAGGCCAAAACATAACTGGAACATCACCTTTCACCAGTTTTTTTCTCATATTCAGTACTTCCTCTTTATCATTCAATGAATATTATTTTACCTTATTAGACCAGAGCTGTTTCTTCCTTACTACTTCATCGGATTCAACAAGATTGGTAGAGAATTCAATAATCAAACTAGAAGATGCATGACTTAGGGGTGGTTCGGAGAATGACCTATACCCTGGGATATCTTCTGATTGAGAAAGTATTTCACCTGCTAATGGTAAAGCATCAGACATGTCTGGATTCACATTTTCAAGTGCCTCAAGATAATAGGGCTTTCTCGTCACTACATTGTCCATTGGAGAATTTTCCAGGCAATGTACATTATTACTATGGAGAGGACTTTCGTAGCTAAATTCATCATCATGGGGAGGACCACCATGGTGGGTTATAGAAAAAGATGAAACATTTTGCTCTTTTGTCTTCTAGACACATAGAGGGTTCTTGTGGATCTTATATAAAGATGAAAATTCTAGATCAACTGAATTCTCATGAATCTAGCCTTCATGAGGAAGTGTATGATTCAGACCTTCAGAATTAATTTTCCCACTATTAGGAACTGAGAGAGTAGAATCTTGATTTCAATAGATAACTATCTGAGTGCATTAAGAACTCCAGCATCAAGCAAGGCCTTATTACAGATTTTCCCTTGATTTCTTGACTTTTTTAGGTGGGTCTTTTCTTAGACGCTTTCTTACTCACATTATGAACCACTTGTTGATGAAATTGGTCATTATGGGAAGGTGTATGTTCCTTCTTAGGAGAAAGGATCTGGTTAGGATGACTATCTCCGCTAAAATCAGTTGTATGTGCCTGACTTGGTTGTCCGTATGATATGGGGAAGTATGCCCCACAACCCTCTTGGACTGGAACAGAGGTGTGTGTCTATTATGGAGTGAACTGTTGATGTGTCACTCCACTAGTAGGGATATATTTTCATTTCTTTCCCTGTGATGCTGCTGAAGCTGTTATAATATTCTGGCAGGCATCCAGAATATGAGCAGGGATTTGCTTCTGCTCTTTCACCATTGACAAAATATGATTGGTGACTTCAGATGTCGGAATGGGAATATATGTCCATTCCTTTCTTGGAGTAGGTGTGTGTTCCAGCTCCTGTCCTCCTTTTCCTGTCAGTGAATTCTAAAAATACTCATGAATGGAGGCAGAGAGTTAAGTATGCATCATGTTTTTCATTGGGGATTTTCAATTGACTTCTCTGGGTGCTACCAAACGAGACTGTTGGTAGGCTTGATCAATACTAATAGGTGTATGTGCTTGTTGATTGCACTCTGCCGAATGTGGTTGACGAACTGCCTTCAATGCTGACAAACGAGGTTGCTGGCAGGATTGATGAGTGTAAGAAGGTGTATGTGCCTGTTTACCAATTGTCAATGCATTGAGTTAGCAGGATCTATCGTATGTAGTCAGACAAGCCTACTGACTAGCCGATGATTTATAAACAGGTGTATGTTCTTGTCTATAGTACTCGACCAGAATTTCCTAGTGGGATTGGCGTGCTGCTGCTAGACGAGTCTGCTGGACAGTGAAATTAAAACATACGGGTGTGTGTGCCCGTTCATTTCTTGACACCAAGTTAGGTTGGTGGACTTATATGGAAACGGAAGAGATATGAACCTGCTCACTGTTAACCGGTTTTCACCTCTGGTGGTTCATTTTTCCTGCTCGGGTTCGAGGAACCTTAGCCGAATGCCTGGAGATGACACCCTCATCATGTTGAGGGCGCACTTCCGCACGAGTCAGGTGGAAATTGTTGGTGGGATCCCTCGGGAAGGACTCATGTTTCCTTGAATTAAGGCCTTGAGTGGCCTTCTCATTCACCTCTTCAGAATATGGGAGGGAATAGTTGTTGATTTCCGGGGATAACGACCCAAAACGGTTGGAGACGGTGGTTAGCACCGCCTGCTTCTTGATCGCTGGTCATTACTGTCCAGACGACAAGGGTGAGTTGTTCACATGTAGGGCTTGTCGAGCAGCCTCCAGAGTTGGAATGGTACCATGTTGACGGTACTCCTTAACCAGTACATTTGAAACCCAACATTGAAGATGCTGAGTATGTGATGTCGCCCTCAGATCGGACGATGATCCAATGGTAGTAGCAGGAGATGCATTCACAACAGAGGTTTTTACAACAGAGGCATTCACAGATGTAAACATAAGAAAATCCATTCTTGTAATGCATAATATCTTGGAAAAGAGTGTCTGTTTGATATAACAAACATAATCTTGATAAATTCAGCCGCTACATCTTTTGGATGAGTATATATGTTATTGATTGTTCTATTGGCCCTCTCAGTGAGTTTAAATAGGGGCCTAACAAAAAAGTAAAACATCATTTTAACTTGGTTAAGGATTTACTTTGGGTTCACCATTTATTGTTTCCTCTGGAATTTGGAATGACCTCATTTATTTAAGGTTCAAACATTCCAAGCGGTTTCTAACGGGTTTGTTCGTAGAACCAGAAACATCCAATGATTCTATATCCATTTGGACCTACTTTCCAAAGGTAGATGCTCATTATTTATGAACCAATAAGGCTTAATAATTTTCATTGGTTGAGAGGATGGGAGGTCGGGCTCATCACAACTTTTTTAGGTAAATTATTGTCTACTTTGGGACTCTCTGTATAGATTTAAGTTATGTTCGTGAATCCTTATTACAATACCAAGTATGAAAATGATATTTCCTTTAGATCTGAAAATCAATGATTAATATGTATGAGATTTAGAGAATATTTTATATGTATTAGAGTTTCTTCATCAATAGAATATAATCTGTATTTTTTATAGATTCTTAGTTAATGGTATCATTCGACACTTTATATAGAAATATATTGGTCATTATGATAACCATACTGGTTTTAAAGCCACTCAGCGGGGCACTGAAGTTTATTTTCATTCAGAAGGACATGGATTATTTCAGAGTTGGAATCATACCTGTGGATTGGGATACCAACATATCCTTTATTTAGAAAAGGAATCAGAACCCATGTAGTTCGAGTAAAGAAGTATAGGGTTTATGTATGATTGATTTCTCAAGGAAAGATTTCATAATTACTTTTACACTCTAAGCCCATGTGAGTCTTGCTCGGTGTGAGAAACAAGAGGTATTTGTAAAACCAGACAATTGTGCCATCAAATATGCAATTATAAGAAATTATGTGGGGCTTATGTATGTATGACTGCCTAGATGAATGAAGATTATGATTTACTTCAGTGAAGAAAACCCGAGAACAAGGTCCATAAAGGTATATGTACTTTATGGAGATTTGGATACTATAACATGGGGATTACTCCTAAGGAGGTTGCCCAGATAAAAGGGGAACTTTAACTTATGATTGGAACTTAATCCTGAAAAGGAATCCCAAATTAATGGAATTTGGATTTGGGGATTACTCCTAAGGAGGATGCCCATATTTGGGAATATGGGGCTTACTCCTGAAAAGGATGCCCAAAATTAAAGGAACTTGAAGACTGGGGCTTACTCCTGAAAAGGAAGCCCAGGTTAGGGAACTTGGGGCTTACTCCTAAAGAGGATTCCCAAATTATGGGAACTTGGACTGGGGCTTACTCCTGAAAAGGAGGCCCAAATTAATGGAATATGGATTTGGGGCTTACTCCTAAAGAGGATGCCCATATTTGAGAATAAGGGGGTTACTCCTGAAAATGATGCCCAAAATTAAAGGAACATGAAGACCGGGGCTTACTCATGAAAAGGAAGCCCAAGTTAGGGAACCTGGGGCTTACTCCTAACGAGGATGCCCATATTTGGGATTTTGAGATTGGGGCTTACTCCTAAAAAGGATGCCCATTTATAAAAGAGATTTGAGACATATGACTTATTCCTAAGAAGGAGGAATAATTTAGAGAATTTATGACTAGGGCTTACCCCTGAAAAGGAGGCCCAGGTTAGGGAATATCTCATCTTAAACGGATGAGGTTAAATGAATGAAGTCTCTCGTCTTGGTGACATGAGGGTATGTAAATCACTATGTTTTTAGTAATGTTCCACAGAATTCCTTTCAGATAAGGAATCCAACAAGGAAATCATGCCATGAATGAATTTGGAGAGATTTATGAAGGATTAATCAAGAGGAGGATGAGTGGATAGGCATAAGAGAGGTGAAATAGGTAGGAGGGGCACCCAAAAAAAGGTGGCGTACAAGTCCTGCGTGGGTGAGCAAGTCATGGTCACGCAAGTATACTTATGCGACACATGTGTACTTGCATGAAGGTCAATCCTTAGGATAATACTTGGGTGAGGCTTGGATCAAACCCCTAGTACTATCCCTATAGGCTTCCAGAAGGGTGGCGCGCAAGTTCTGTTGAAGGAGCAAGGTGGCGCACAAGTGTGGCCATTTCCCTCAAGGACTGGCCACTTAGGCACACAAGTGTTGATGAGTTTCAACACTTAGGCCTTACTCCCCCTCTTTAGATATTCTGTTCTAGGTAATAAATTACCTTAGAAGTGTTTGAATTCTTTGAGAAGAGACTAGGGCGTCGGGAGCTCAAATCTGAGTTTCTGGAATTTTTTGTCCCGGAAATGGGGGGCCCACAGGGGGTATTTATAGGCTAGGGAAGACCCTGGGAGAAAAATAAAAGAGGGCGCACAAGTCAACTGCGCGACCATTGGGCGGCGCGCACGTATACTTAGGCGACCTTGGTGTAACATGCGTGACCCAAGTGCATTTGAATCTTTTTTCATGCCTTCGTCAATTTTTGATGTTTCTTCAAAGGATGAATCACTTTGAGTTCAAGTTATTTCCCTTTTCAATTCATTAGACTCTGTGAAGGAAAGGAGAATAAACAAATTGTTATTAAAATTATATGATGATACTATTAATAAATGGACTTAAAAGAAATTATTTTTTATGTGGAATGAAATAATAAAAACCTATATGTTTGTTTTTAGAAGAAAAGGTATGTTAAAAACAAAAATTTGAAATTGTATTTTAATTTTTTATAATTATTGAATGTATATTTTGATAAAATTCATTCTTAAGTGGGTGTTGATGAAATTTTACTTTATGTGGGAAGGGTTTTAATTTTCTTTTTCTGGGAGTGGAAAGAATTTTCCTTCATGTGGGAGTTGATAATAGGAAATTTTCTATAAATGGTGGGTGTGATAATTTGAGTTGATATACATCAAAGTTATTTATGGATATATTTTATTCATTATAATTTATTTATATGAACTATTTTATATAAAATTTAATTTAATACTATATTAATGTTGTATGATATACCTTCCATCAATTTGAATGAAAACATGTTTTCTTTTAAATAAGATAATGAAATGAAATGCTTATTTTTATTTAAATTGGTTGCATGATTAGAATTATTTTGTGTAATATATTATGGAACACATCATGAGACTCAAATAGTATTTATATATCATACCCTAAATTTTCCTTTGGAGTATTTAGACTTTATTGTGTTCAGTCTATGGAAAGGGTGATCACATCATTGAAGAGGAGGATATTTTTGATTCCATGGGGCTAAAGTGATAGAGGTGACCAATGGAGATGTTATCCACATAATTCATAGGATTTATGAGCTTTATATTTCTTTTTTTTATTACATACATGATTTTCCTCTTTGGTTTTTTTGTACATTTGTTTGTTTATAGTACCTTTTCCCTTTGGAGTTTTGACCATACTAACATGTAACTCTTTTATCTATATTGTTTCTTGAAAATTAATACCCTATTTGATTGTTAATGATGCTATTATCTACTCACAAACCTACGGGGTTCAGAAAATTCCTTATGTCCATGTCAATTCCTACTATGTTATAAATACACCAGGGTATTTAAGAGGGTTTATTTATTAGATTCCTAATAATCAATAATATTTCCAACCAAATCACCAATCATTATGATTATTTTTTAATGTTTAAAATGTATATGATTTTCTATATTTGTAAATGTTTATATATTTGAATATATTTATCTTCTATATTTTTATCTAAGGTATTCATTGGATCATAATTTTATAAATTAATTAAAAACCATTGATGAATATGAAAAAGGAGTTGATAATTTATGGAATTTTCAAAATGATATATTCATAACAAAGATTTTATTTTTTTTCCATGTGTTAATTGATTTAATATGAGAAATTTCAGTTTTGTAGAAATAATGGATCATCTCATATTTATGGTTTTATCCATAATTATACATGTTGGATCTGACATTGGGGAAGAATAGAAAAGTCAACTTCATTTTTTGACAAAAATATTCATAATGAGAAAGAGGATCATATAGAATAATTAATTCAAGAAGTATACAATGAGACTATAGAGAAAAATAAATTACTGAAAGATTATTTTTATGAGTATGAGAAACCATTATACTCATTTTTTATTAAATATATATTGTTAACAAATGTTATGATATCTATTAAAATGAATGTCAAATGTTGGTGGAGTAAAATAAAATTCATCATCTTTCCTGAACTCTTAAAAAAAATTATTTCATAAGGATACATGATTATAGATTCCAATTTTGAGGAAAATAAAATAGTATTCCCAATTATATTAGTGTATAAACAAATACATTAGTTCTCAAATGAATGTGACTTTATAGGAAAGAATATGAATTTTTTTACAAATGTACTAATCATGGTAAATCAAACTATAATATGAATGAAAAATTCATTTTTGATTCATTCTTATGTACTAGAATCAAGCATCCTTCTAAATAATTTTTTTGAATTTGAAAATTTTCTTCAAAGAATTTTCAATAATTCATCCATAATGTTTTATGTGGCAATAAAATTAAAACTATAAATAAGTAATTTTGTTACCTTTTGGTAATTCATCATTTGATGCTTTTATTTTCAAATATAATTGATGAAAAATATTTCACATAGAGTAATTATTTTCACACCATGTATGGTAACATACATCACTATACTTATTCACCACAGTGGATTCTATTTTATAAATAATATCATTATTTTGGAATTGAATATAGATATCTCTGAATGGGACTATTCACAGATGGAATGAATCCTTATATGATCATAAGTACACAACATAGTTCATAACCTATTTTTTTGGTAGTTTAAAACATTTACTCATGGCTATGTATGAAAAAATTTGTTATGATAATGTTGATGGTTTATTGGGAAAAAAGTGAAATTATAATGATTCATATATTTTAACAGTGATTAATGTTTTGAGACAATTATGAAATACATGTGTTATAATTTTTTATTCATACAATAAAGATTATTTTATATTTAATATATAAAATTTTTCATTATAAATGAATTTTCATCATATTGAAACTCATCAGCATATAGTGTTGTGGGATATATATCATGTCCCATTTGTAATGAAGTGACATTATATTATCAATTTCTGATTTAAATAATGAAAATTTTAATGGTACATTGATTTTTTTGGCCAATAGATCATCCTTATCATATATTAGAATAAATAATTTTACATTTTATAGAAAAATAATGCTCCCCAATAACTATTTTTAGTTGAATAATATTATAATTGGGTGAAAATATTTATTTCACATTTGAAAAGAAAGGGTGTTATAGTAAGAAAAAATATATTTGGATGAAACAGTATATCATTTCTAACAACCTTATTGGATATTTTTAGATATAAAACAGAAAATTGAAATTATGCATGTTGAGAAAAATATTTGTGATTATCTTATTGGAACATTTTTTGACCTAAATTGAATAAAAAAATATAGATTTCATGATATATTGTAAATGATATTAATGGGAATGATTTTGGAGTTAACGCTTACTATGAAATGAAACACAACATATTTACCCCTTCCTTGTCACACATTTGGAATTTCTGATATGTTGAATTTTTTTGTGTCTTCATGTAATTAAAGTACCGAGTGGATATAATTGAAATGTTAATAACTTGGTGTCATTGAATGATTTTAAATTAATCAGAATAAAATCTCATCATTGCCATATGTTAATGAGAAAACTATTACCTATAATATTGTGTGGTATATTTCTAAAACTTTTTATAAAGACTATCATCATGTTATATATTTTATTCAAATTAATATGTGGAAATTTCATTGATCCAATATTGTTAGATATGGTGGTGAATAAATCTTCTCTTACCCTGTATAAACTATAAATGTATTTCCCATATATTTTGTCGGATATATTGGTTCATCTGATGATTCATCATTTTCATGAGATATGAATATGTGGGCCTATTTATTAACATTTCATGCATCCTTTTGAATGATATATGAAAATTTTAATGCTATACGTTTAAAATACTCATCGACCGGAGGCCTATATTGTTAAATAATATTCATCAGATGATGTGATTGAGTTTTTTACTAATTATTTATATGGAATAAATCATATTGGTCATTCAATGTCATAACATATGAAATTTGATAGTAAAGGTAGAGGAATTAGAGGATCAAATTTAATGTTTATTCCATGTTCTGAAGTGATGCATACATATTTATATATTTTGAACAACAATTATGATGTTCAAACCATTTTATTATCACATATTAATTAATTAAAGATACAATATCTGAAAAGAAATTGTTGATAATTGACAAAAAATATTTTAATGGTTTAAAAATAATTTCATTATAGACATATCTACATCAGAAACATTTAAATGGTTAGAAGGGGGGACATATCTTATTGTGACCACATGGTCTGGTTTTGATATTAATAGTACACAATTTTCACTAAAAATTTGATTGAAAAGGTATATTTATCAAAATATTGGGGGTAATGGTAATCATTTAGGAAATCAATTTTTAATGATCAAATGATAAAAAAACCAAATTTTCAATCACAAAGATATTTTTGAGTTCTTCTATTTATGTATTAAATTGATTATACTAAATTTCATCTCACAATGTTTAAGGGTAACTATATATTGATTGTAATAGTTGTGTAAAAAATTATGATTAAGAGTTTATATATGTTGATTTGAAACTATATAGTTATAATGAGAAACCATTTATCATTGAAACACATGTGAATAAAATATAATATTTATTGATTCATCAATTGGTCACTGGATGGTCATTTTCCTATGGAAAAAAATTCATTTGGGTGATAAGGATGATGATGATGTTCTGGATTTATATGAGTATTATTCATATATTATGTGATATTTAGATGATAACAATGACTATAATGTAATTATAGTTTTTTATTTATGAAATGTTTGTGTTGAATGGTTAATAGATAACACTCAACTATTATCAAAATTATTAAAATATATATTTATATTTTTTAAATTTTAATTTCTAAAACACTATATTTTATTATTGACTTGATTTGAAATTATATATATTTTATTATTTATTTTATTTATGTGTTAAATTTTATATTATATTGTTATGGAAATCCATTTTTAGATTTAAAACCCCAAAACATGTCATTGTGTTTTTTGTTTTGATTTATTCATAAAAAACACATTTTTGTAACTATGATGTTTAAATTTATAAATATTTCTCTAATTTTAAGATCACTGTTTATCATGAATAGTTTAACTTGAATATTTTGTGGTGAAGAATCATAAAATCATTAATTTTTAAAACATTGACATGGGTGAAACTGTTTTTCACTTTTATATTTTTGTAATCTTTATTTTAAATTAATCATTTACTACTGGAAGATGAAATCATTATGACAGTTAATTTGTGATAGGATCCCATAGAGTATAAATATTTGTGATGGAACCCAATTTCATGTAACCATTAGCTGAAAAACACCTTGAGAAAGATATTTTTTATGATGTGCTATCATAAGAAATTATATTTTTCAATGGAGGAGCTACCCATATCAAAAACAAATTATAAGTAATATATATGTCATCAATTTGGATAGGAAATCTCACCCATCAAAAATAATTATTTGTGACGGGTGAACATCCATATCAAAAATTATATAACAAAATAAATATAATTAAATATAATTATATTTAAAAAATATCCAAAAAAAATTTTAAAAATCTATCAAACATTATATATATGAATTAAAAAAATATTAAAGAAATATTTTCTGTGAAAAATATATCATAATATATTAGTAAAAAACATAAATTAATAAAGAGGTGGAGGTTCATCTAGAGGTGGTTTTGGAGTGAACTTAATCAATATATAATGTCCATATAGGCCCCTAAACTCTATATTGTACTATGGATGCTTCTCATTTTCTCTACGTTTCTCCTCTAACTACTACTCATGATATTGATTAAACTATTTCTAGTCTCTATGTAGGGTCTTTAAAAACTCATCTTGAGATCTTAGCTTCTCCTCATACTTTTTAGCTGATGATGGTGACTCTCTATGGTCTCTCCATTATCTTGTTGATGATAATACAGAAGTAACATAATAATTACCTAGCATCAATCTAGAACTGGTGATAACAATGTTTATTCTCTAAAAATGTACTATGTCACCTATATCCTTGCCGAATCATTAAATCCTACCTGACTAGTGTTTTGGACCTTAGCCTCAACAAGACACTCATAATGTGTCTGGAATGTTGTGAACTCATATGAATCATTATAATTAAATTTGAAATTCAAATTTTTAGAATATTAATTATAGTTAATTTTAATACTCAAAAATATACTAAGAAGAATATGTCACAATTTACCACCAGTAATAACTCCAGTGATATGATCAATTTAAATCCTATTATAAAATAAAAAATTAGTAATGTAGACTTTCTCAAATGCCTATATGAATAATAAAATAAATAGTTTACAATAACACTTATATAAATTTTTAAATAAATGTACTTAGTAGATGTCGTCGATGAGAACTAAACATATAACTACAAGCCCTATTTGTGACCTCCTCTCAATCCTAGTTCAACAGAATTGATGATTATCTCTAATGAAAACTATTTTACATCCATTTGAGATAAATAAATCACAAACCTAATAGGATTTTTAATCAGTTCAATGTGTTCAACATGAATGAAAAAATTAGTTACTCTAGATTTCTTTATGGATCTCTTATACATATTATGAAAAAAAATAAAACAACTCTCACACATGCAGTCCTCCCATGAATTTTAGACATAGGTCCACATGATATTATCAATGTGATAACACAAACCCTTAAAATAATTAATAATAAAAGGTTAATAATTAAATAAATTTAAAAATAACTATTTCATATTTACATACAATCCAATGATAAATCATATCATGCATAACATAAATGGGAAGATAATACCACATCACTAATGTCGTTTAAAAATAATTCCATAGAATAGAACTTCCAAATATAACAAATATATGTGAAAAATAGTGGGAAAACTGAAAAAATAAAAAATTTGTACATTAATACATTTATCAATATTAATGATAATGATAATTAACTAAATTACCCAACTAAACAAACCTCAACATGCATGGATTGAAATGAAGATGTGTATGTCACTCAATAATAGGTTAATGAATCATCAATATCACAAAATTAGATACCCTAGAGGTTAATGGTGAAATACTTATAACTGAAGTGATGATTGAAAGAGAATAACGCTCATCACCAGAATAAATAACATCCTTGAGGATACAAAAGCTCCCACAAAATTTCTCATTATCTATTTGAAACATAAAAATATTCCTCTAAATAATTGAAAAAGAGTAATATATATATATATATATTTATTTATTTATTTATATATTAATTATGACTACCCCAAACATTTAATTGTATAATTAATTATCATTATCCTCAGATTAATATATGAAAATGTAAATATTATTATCTTGATCTTTGGTATAATCAATTAAATAGGAGTTTCAGTATCATCATAACTTGTTAATTAAATTTAATTATATACATTACAAACAACATCATCACCATCCACCCGTAAATCTATGGTTATCATTGATATTCATTTCTCTTCATTAAAAAGGTGTATGTTCAGCTTTCTCTTGAATAATTTCAATTACATTCACTTCAACAGAACCACATTCACTTTACTAGTACATAGTTTCACTATATTTTATTTTCATAATGCTCCCCCAAGCAATTAAGTATCCTAGATCAGAATAAAAACATGATTAAAAAATCTTGTGTGATTGAAAAACAAATAAAATGGTTCATTTACTATATGATGTCATTTATATTTCAAGTTGATGATTCCATGGTGAAAATGAACATGCAATCCTCTATTAGTATCAAACCAATTATATTTAAACATCATTGTATAATTTAGTCTCAAAAAACATAGTTCAAATTTTTAATCCCTCATGCCACAAAATTCAAATTAACATTATCTATTATGATATTATATCTAGAAGAAACTAATTATTATTTTTTATTCACCATTTGAATATATATAAAATCAAAAACAATCCACCATATATGAACTACATGATTTAACCATTTTATATGATTTTTTTCTCAATACACAAAAAAATTATAAAATCTATAGACATGTTTTTACACAAAAAAATGAAAATAAATTTGAAATATAACAAATAAAAAATTGATTAAAAAAATTAAACTATAAAAAATTTACATTACCAAAATTATAAATAGTTTTAGAAATTATTTTATCAATATTCCTCAAGAGAACTTGGTGTAATTTTTGGGAACAGTTTCTTGATATGATCATTATTTAATATACATGTAAAATAATATTAATTTATTTCAAAAATATAATGTATAATAAATATTATTACTCACTGTACAAATCATGTAATCTCTTCAAAATTTAGTTGAACATATGTTTGAGGAATAAGATGCTCATAATTTTAAATTAATCATTCATGAAATCCCACAAATATTTTTTTCAGGAATATTGAAAAGTTATAATTTAATGTTCATTGAGTCATCAAAATTTAACTTATTTGACTCCATTGTGTTAGGTTATATAGGATATTCAATTTTTAAATAAATGGTTCCAAAAATGAAATTTAATCCCACAAATAAATATATAATAATTAAACCCTCAACTGATTCCTTTTTATATACATTTTCCATTAATATTTTATTGCATCTCTCAATTGTGTATACATTTCATAATTATACCAACTCACCATTATTATCATCATGTTGATAATGTATTATCAAATGATCCATTAAATTAATTAATACTAGTAAAAATTTATTCTAATGGACATAAAATTTAAACTACATCCTAATATGGTATACTAGGTGAATAATTTTCTATTTTCACCACAAAAATGTCTCCGATAAAATATGATATTTAGTTTAGTTCATTCCAGATATAAAAATTTAGAAAATATCTAAATCAAATTTATAAAATTTATTCCATTTTAATTTGATAATAAGGATTTTTTATCCAATTATATTAATATTTCTTACACAATATTGAAAAATTAAAACATAACCATCCATTATCATCAAATATGATATCCATAGAAAAATATACTTAAGGATTATATTTCAATGATTTATAATATTTTTTGGGATTCATTAAATTTGACAATATTTCACTTTTAAACAAATCATGATCGGTTCACCTGTAAATGTGAGAAATATCTAATTGTTTTTTTACATTATCTTTGGTCTTACTAGTTGATTCAAAAATATATGCAATATATTATCGATACAATTATTCTCAATATGAATGAAATTCAATATAATAAGGACCAAAAAAATACAAAAATATGGGGGATCCCAAAAATTAGTTCATTTAATCCAATTATGATCATTCTCAAATCCATCTATTTATTTTGGTTTATAGTTAGTCCAAAGTTAATGGGAGGTAATTAAGATACAATAGATTTTAAATAAATACCTAATATCAATGATTGAGATCTATCTATAATGATTGTAAATCATATAAAATTATTTACGATCCCCGGAAAATGATTATTGACATTAAGCAATATGAAATGTTAATAAAAAAATAATGCTTTCTCCAATTGAAGAAATTAAATGAATTCATTCCCCTCATATAGCATGGAAATTATTTTGGACCATGTGTACTCCATCTGGATTACTTGACATATCATGACAGGTATCTAATTCTCAAAATTAATTAACCTTTTATTTAAAAACTCTATTTTAAAAAAACATCATATACACTATCAAAATTACTCAATGATTAATATAATTCCTCAATCAACAAATTAAAATAAAAATTATTTTTTTAGATGTGAAGGAATTAATAATATTGAAAAGATATATCATCCATTCATCAGAATCCATAGAGGTAAATTGAATCTAGTTATAAAGATGGTCCAGTAGTAATATTGGTCTACCATAAGTACCAAATATACATTCATCATTAATAAAAAGTTTGAATCACATGTTATGTGATTATGATGATAAAGAAAGATAAAAATGGTCAAAATGATTCCATGAATCACTACTATGTGATTTATGATTTTATCAAATGAAATATGGTATTGGTGTCATAAAATCAATGATGATGTGTTCTGAAACATAAATAAATAATAAAAACTGGATATAAAAGGGAAATGAATTATAATTTTAACAAGAACTAATCCAGAATTCCCTTGTTGGTCCTCCTTGTACATCGATTTACAACATGTAGGACAATTAAATAATGACCCATTGTAACCATAATATAAGACTATGTAATTTAAACATTAATGAATCATCTGATAACCAAGTCTCAATATGTGAAATATAATATTCTATATAAAAAAATTGGTTGGAAATACATTTTCCTCATAAGATAATGATTTAACTAAAGAAAATATTTGATCACAATATTTATTAGATATACCATTATCTGATTTAATTGAATTATTTTTTGACTAATTCATATTATTTTATCTTTCAACAAGAATGAAATGCAACTTAAATAGACTTATAAAACAAGTATAATCCATATGGTTCTATGTCTAGAGTTAAATAAATATCATTCCGAGTTTCCGTTTGATGAAAATACAGACCCGAAACCTCATCTACTAATGATTAAAACCATGCTAGTTCTATAACCAAATTATAAGTATCTTCTCTAGAACATTATTCACCATTTTATTAAAAATAATAAAATATTTCCATAAACCAAAAAACAATAGGTTACCCTAATCATTTTCAAATGAATAAAATTTCCTCAGATCTCCTTTATCAAATGGGCACTTAACACTCCATTTTGAATAAAAAATCTAGTTCATATTATGTAAATGAATAAAAATCTTCAGCACCCTCATTATATAAAGGATTTATAACATAACCAATTGTATTTTATGATGATTTATCAAATCATGATCTTGTAATATATTAGGTTGTCTCCTTACTTATTCCATATTTTTCTAAAAAATATAAGATAAAAATATTTCTTCACATTAATATGATATAAAGAAGATACTATCCCAAACAAAATAAAAATAAAAAATAACTATTTACTTGTAAATATTAAAAATTCTATCTGATCACCACTAATGTTTGTCAAATTATCTTCATTACAAACAATTTTAACTATTTAACACTGATTTTCACTAGTTTTTATTATTTAATTATTATTTTCTATAATTTTAACGAATTTCCAAAAATTTACCCTAATTTTTACTAATTTTTTCTTATTACATCTTAATTCTATTAATTACATATATAGTTTTACTAATTACTGATCATTTTTGGTAATTTTTACTTTTAATTCTCATTGCATTAAATTGTAACAAATTACCACTCATTAAGGGTATTTTTTTACTAATTATCACTCTTTGAAATCATATTTATGAAATATCACTCATATAAGATATTATTTTATAATTACCGACCATTATGGGTAACATTTACTAGTTTAAACTCATTATAGGTAATGTTTATTAATTATATCTCATTATTGGTTACTTTGTAATAATTAAGTCTCATAACAAGTAATTGTTAATAATAACCACTCATTACCATTATTTATTAAAAATTACCACTCATTAACGATAATTTTTTCTAATTACATATCATTACCAGTAATTTTTACTAATTACAACTCATTACAAAAACATTATACTAATTAAAACTCAATTGAAGTAATTTTTACTAATTACAATTCGTTTCTCGTATTTTTTTTACTAATGACCTCTCATTTCAAGAGTTTTTTACTAATGTAAGCTCGTCCCAAATATTTTTTCTATATAATACTCAAGAATATTAGTTTTTACTAATAAATTATTATTAGTAGAATTATTACTAATTACCTCTCATATCCAGTAATATTTATTAATTACAGCTAAATTTTTAATAATTTTTACCAATTAGAACTCATTGTTAATTATTTTTACTAATTACCACTCATTGCCTTAATTTTTTTACTAATTTCTACATATTATTTTTATTTTGTACTAATTAATTACCATTACCTGTAATATTTTCTTATTAGAGCTCATTACTGGTAATTATTAATAATTACCCCCATTACCAGTTATTTATATTAATTACCACACATTTATCATAATTTTTACTAAATACAGCTCATTACCATATATTTTTTCTAATTACCACTAATTACTAGCAATTTTTACTAAATATCATATATTACCACAAATTTTCACTAATTAACACTCATTAGCTCTATGTTTTACTAATTTTTTCTCATTTATTATAATTTTTTATAAACCCCACTAATTGTCCATAATTTTACCTAGTTATCATTCATTTCAAGTAATCTTTACTAACTACCACTTATTCCAAGTGATTTTAACTAATTACCTCTCATTATCTACTATTTTTACTAACTAATTCTCATTCATGATAATGACTTCAAATAAAATATAATTATTGATATTTTTTAGTAATTTTTTCTCATTTTTTAAATTTTTTACCAATTTAAACAATTTTTTACTAATTTTTTCTAATTAACACACATTTTTATAGTTTATAACTAAATAAGATTCATTTCCGTAATTTTATAGTTATTTCCACTCCTTTCAGAAATTTTTTACTTATTCCCACTCATAACGGTAAATGTTTACTAATTAATGATCATTTTAGTAATATTTACTATTTACCAATAATTTTATCTATTTTTTACTAATTAATGCACATTTCTGATATTTTTTCACTAATTAACGCTCATTTTTATTAATTTTTACAAGTTTCTACTCAATTTTGATTATTTTTTCTAATTTCGGCTTATTATCTTCATTTTAAATAATTACCACGATTTACTTCTAACTAAAAATAATTTTTAATAAATACAGTTAAAAAATAATACTTAAAAATTATTTTTATTGATTACCTATAATTTAAACTAATTACCAATTATTTTTAATAAATATTTTTCAATTATACATATATATATATAATCAATAAAAATTAGTGTTAATTACTACCAATTAGTTTTTTCCATTAATTATTAAAAATTACTATAAATTATTATTACATATTTCTTAGATTTTTTAGTTATTTCTATGTTTTGTTAATCAGTACTATTCAATCATAAATTTTAAGTAGTTACATTTAATTATAAGAAAATGTTTATAATTAAAATTAATTACTTCTAATAACCATAAATTATTTCTAATAAAAAATAAATATTTTTATAAAAAATAAATACATTAAATTAAAAATATTTTTTACTAATTTAATGTAATTAATATTAATTAAAAATAATTAATGATAATTAATGAAACTACATTGAAATAAAAATGATATTAATTAACTAAATCATAAAAATATTTCATAATTGATGCTTTTATCTATTGAAAATTTGAAAGTATTGATTCTCTGTAAACATTAAAACATTTATTAAAATAAATTAAGAGGAGGAGAAGAGAGATGCTGATAACAGAACATAGTATAGGTATGAAAAAAATTTGAGAGGAACAATTTGTTAGGAGAATATATATAGGTTATATTAGTAGCAGTGAGACGATTTAAGATATTATTCCTATCATAAATAGTATTATTTGCGATTTAGACATCCTTAAATATTACCAAACACAAATAATAGTGCCAGTGATGAACAACTTATTTGTGATGGATCACATCACAAATAGTATTCCATCGAAAAATTATTGATGAAGAGTTATAACTTTCCCTTGAAAAAATCATTAATTATGAATAGTATTTGTAGTGAGGTAAAATACCCATTACAAATAATGGTTCCTAACATTCGGTGCCCACGCACACCAAATTTATTTTCAATGGGAAACGTTTCCCATCATAAATATATATTTATCACATAGTGTATTTTTTAATAATAGCCGAAACACATAATTTCATTACATTTTCCTATTTTAATGAAAATAATAATGGTAGAGGAACATTTACTGAGGTATATATATTTTTCATATTATTAAATATTAGTAATATAATTATTTGATGAAAGAAAAATTTTGTTTGAAATAATATAATTTCAAAACTACTAATGAACCACATACATAGGTGTATTCTCTATCATAAACAAAGAAATAAATATCTAGAGTTATTAAATGGGTTTTCGAAATCATTCACTTGCTATTGGAGAATAGAGAATACATATAAAATTTGAAGATACTAATAAGCCAACTTGACCAAATACAACGTAATTTACTAGTTATATTACTATATAGTGAGATTTTATGGTTAATATTTTTAACCCAATTAAAATTCCATTAATAATATGATAAAAGAATAGTTGGGCGATTCTATGAAGGTAAAATATCTCAAATTGATTTATCTTTATCTCATTTTTTTCAAAAATATGTATTTCACATTGCTAATATTTAATTTCATCCATTGAAAACGACATTGAATTTTGATGAAGTAAAAGAAATATAGTTTATATTTAAATCCTTTTTTATAGTTTGATGTATATATTTTAAAATTAAAAAATTAAAAAATTATGTGATTGGGAAATTATATAATTTAAACCCATGCCTGAAGTATGGGTTTCATGATATAGATACATTGAAGAAATTTTTTTCCAGCCATCATGATGAATCATTTGTGGTATAATAACTATTATATATTGTAAAATTTCTTATATATTTCCTAATTACTTATTAGTTTATTTTTATATAACAATCCTCTAGGAGATCTCATCAAGATATCCAGTTTTAGAATGTATACCCTAATACATTATCTCATAGAGGGTGTCATTTATTAGAAGAGAAAATGATTACAAAAAAAAATTGATAATTAATAACTCAATATACTAGTGGTTATGAAGATGTATAGTATGATCCTCTATCTACCCCCATCCACTATAAAAAAATGGAAAAGTGTGAGAAGAAGAAAATGTAAATTATCTTATAGAGTAATATATGGAAGTAGCATAAAAAATTATAAGAAATTAATTATTATTTTTAATGAATGGTTTTTTATGTTAAATTAATTACACCAACATATAATTTTAATTATTAATTTTAGGATAAAAATCATGGGTATGTTATGATGTGGAATTTTATCCTCAGGGGTAGGATGGAAATCCTAGCTACTACTTTAGGAAATATTAAAAACCCTAACCACATAAGATGATATGAGGCTGCTGTTAGTGTTTAAATTGTTTTTTCATCAATGTAAAAAATCAAGAGACCCAAAAAAGACTACATAAAAGATGAAATGAAATGCATGAAAAATTACATGGATGATAAAATTGAATTAGTTTATAGGCTATATATCAATAGTTGATGAGACAATTACAACCTATGGAGCCTGTGGAGCCTGGCCAGCCAACCTACTTTGATCCCCCACCTCCTCATTCAGACCTGACCATAGACTATGAGATGTAGTCTTGTGATCCCCATGTATGTATTGTAGCGTATAGTGTCATAAATTTTTTTTGGGGTTCTTTACTTCAGAACACTCTCTAGGTGGGAAAGGTAAGAATATCATTATAAGATGTTATTCATCTAAATAGTTTACTTCTACTTCCTACTGAGGAGGAAACATGAGTTGGAGATTTTGTGGGTCATTTTTTACTTAATCCTCATATCCTTGTTCTTTATTTATCATACGATGTATGAATTTTCTTTTAAATGTTATTTAAATTTGATTAAAAAATACATAATTGTTTTTCAAATTTAATTTATATTGGTGTTTCTAAAATAAATTTAATTTGTACAAAATAAACAAATGTTTCAGACATAGACAACTTCATATACTTCTGAGATTTATAATAGGACAAAAATATTAAACCAATATTATTATTACATGGATAATATTTATGAGATTCATATCATGTCTAATATATATGCAAGAGACTATTGATTGTGAATTATCATAAAATATATATTCGAACTAGTTATTTTTTCTTTGACTCACATGTCTATGTTATAGCTGTTTTCTTTGTAAGTAAATTTAAATTTGTATTTTTATTTCATTAAATAATGAAGATTTCAAGTTACTTACATTAATACTTATTTAAAAATGTATCCACATAGATTTATTCTCGAAAATGAGACCACTTGTGTTGATGTTATTGTAGATTCTGAATTAATTTCAATAGCTATGTATTATGTGAAAACATCTACTTGAGTTGCATATAAATATAAGAGATTATTAGATATATATATATATATATATATATATATATCGGGTGTAATATTTTGTCCACTCATTTATAAGTAATAACACAAAGATAATTATGAAATAATATTCATTATATTGTTATCTATTGTGAATTTTATATATTTTTTAGTTTATTGGATGTTAGGCCTATTTTTTAAAAATTAATGCACATTATATTGAGTTTTCTATTTATTAGGAGATGATCGTTAGCAATTAGAATCTTACCGCACAAATATTTTTTATTACTTTTTATAAGTTCATTAATTTTAATTATTATTGTTTATACACATTTTTTAGTTTGTATATATGAAAATTGGAGGTCATGGAAAAAGTTTAACAAATATCACTTGTCAATAAAGAATCCAAATACAATATAATGTGTTGATGTAATGTCAAATATAATTTATATTTTATAATATTTGGTTTTTATTATATATATATATATTGTTTTTTACTTTCAATTTAATGTTTTATAACCATAGTATCATCATCAAAATGTAAGGGTGGAATGTATTTATTATGTTTTAAGATTTATGGACATGATATTCAAAGAATGGTCAATGATTTAATTCAATATGGTTAGTTATATTAATTATTTTAAATTTTATATTAAATTATTATTTATTTTTATAATATAATAATAATTATATTTATATCTTCTCAATTATTTTGATTCATATATGAATGATGAACTTACCCATATTATCAGTATATTTGAAATCTAATGGTTATTTTGATTTTGATTTAAATTACCAAGTGTGTATCTTTTAGTTGAAATTTAAAAATGATTATTTAAATTATCATTTTAAGTTATATGTTGGTATTATTTTTTTATTTTTATTGGTTTTTTATCTACTGTATAAAGGGTCCTGTGTTTATAAAAAAATCATTACACTACACAAGTCTTTTAATTGTTTGGCATGACTCTTTTGGTTAATGTTTAAAAAAGGATTAATTAAACAAGCATTTTTTTTCTTCAGGATTGTATATTGTGTATGTTTTTAAAATTTTCATGTGTTTCATGTATAAAAAAATTTATTAATGGTAAATAATCATTTATTTATAAAAAAAAATTACTTTAATTTGGTATTATTATTTTGATTTTACATGGTTGTTTCTTTCCATAAGATATTATATTAGTTGGAGTATGTAAATCGTGTATAATTTTTTTAAATAATTATGTTTTATTCTATTTTATATGTTCTTTATTCTATGGTAGTATTTTTTTATACACGTTCTGATAATTGATGTATTAAAATACATGTCATGGAAAAGGTTTAAAAATGATCAATTATCAATAAAAAGAAAAATAATATAAAATACATGAATGTATTGGTTAATATATTATATAATAGATTTTATATTTTTTCATATATATATATATATATCTCTTTGTGTCTATGTTTGTTGGATTATATTTTCTTGTCAATTTTTAATAACTATAGCATCATCATAAAAAAAGAAGTGTGGAATATAGTTATATTGTTTTATGATTCCTGTTTAAAAAAATAACAACAATAATGATGAATGAATTTGATAAGGTTAGTTATATTTATTATTTTCTGATATATATTAAAATTTGTTATTTTTTATTCTTATAACATTCATTGTTACTGTATGTTTTCAATGAGTTTGAATGTTATACAAATGAAGAACCTGCCCATATTCGAATTTTATTTGAAAACTATTCTCTATGCATTAATTACATTTAACTTATAGGGTATGTCTCTTATTTTAATGTTTAAATAATATAAACTAGAATTTTATTAATGTTTGTATACTATTTTTTTATAGGTTTCTTATTTGAAATGTATTATTTATGTTTGGTTAAATTTTAAATTTTTAGGTATATATCTCTAAATTTAATTTTAAAAACTTAGTATTCATACAATAGCTTTTTTCATAATGTTTATATAATCTATTTTATTTTACTAGTTTCAAATGATTCAGGTATGTATCTTTTCATTAAATATAAATAATTTTTTATTTATGATTTTTTATTTTTACTTGATATATTGTGTTTCATTTTATAATGATCATCGTATCTTTTTGTTAGTGTTATTGGCGATTTCTGTAAATATTTCTACAAACGGTTAAACATGTATGTTTCATTCCTTTTTATATGATATTTACTCTTAATTACTATTATTTATCCTTATTTGGATAATTGATATATTAATATATAATTTATATAAAATGTTTAAAAATGATCAATTGTTGATATAGAAGCCAAATAATTTCAATTACATAAAAATATTTGTAAATATTTTTAATATAAGATTTTATATATTTTTTCTTTAAATATATATATGCTGGATTATATTTTCATATTGAGGTTTCAAAACCATAGTTTAATTTTCAAAATTTAAGGGTGAAATGCAGTTATTTTTTTATGAATCATGTTTTACATAATAATAACTAAGAGAACAACTTATTTTTGATATTTTTTATATTAATATTCTTTTACATTATTGTTTTTTAATATTTTATCTTTGATATTGGGTGAATTTTCGAAATTTTACTAAATTATAATGATTATAAAAATAGAGGCTTTAAAACCATTAGTTTATTAGAGGTTTTATGGTTTAATGTTATTTATTTCATTGCCAAAAATGAAAAAAATACATTCATTTTTGTCTTGATAAATGATTTTAATATCAGGATGAAAAAAATAATATTTTCTCAAGTATTTTATTTTATAAATAAATTTAAAAAATATGTCCACTATTTTATCCAAATAGAATTTATTTTACATGAATTTAGGAAATAGTTATTGTAATATATTGTCATTTTTGGTTTTAGTTAAATTTGGTTTTTATAAATAAATACGAATATAATTTATTCATTATAAACCCCAATTAATGGACATTTCATTGTAAATATCATTTTTTTTAATTTCTTTTAAATTTTACTATGTTTCTTGAGGGTTTAAAGTTTTTTTTGGTTTTTATGTTTAATATTACATTTTACAATAAAAAAGTGTTCAAAAATATATTACTTTTTCATAACAGGTGCTTGATATAATAAATGAACTATTTTAATCAAACGGCCTTTAAAAAATTACATTAAAACTTAATTGGTTGAGTTTATAATAAATTTATAAATATAAATAAAATATATATTCAATTATAATGTTACTTTTTATTGAGTTAAATTTATGAATTCTGTTATATATGTGCATATTTTAGTGACATATGTATAGAAGAGAGATATAAAATTTTTTGTCATTAATTTTTGAACAGCATCAGTTTTTGAGTATCTCTATTTTATATTATAAACTTTTTTAATGTCACATATTTTAAAATTTATTTAATGATTTTGTATTAATTTGTACTGTAAATTTAATTTATTCATAATAAAAAAATAGGTTTTCAATACCTCTAAATCTACTAAATTAATATTTAATGTCAATGTTTTTCCTATAAAAGTTAAAATAAAAATAAATAGTTTAAAAATAGATTCATATTATTTTTTATTTATATTGATGAATGTTGAAACATATATCATGTTAAAGGGGATGTAGTTTCATTTGGGATTCTTAAATTTAGTTGTTAATTAAGATGAATGTATTTATTTATTTTATAAAAGGAATATTGATAAATCTTGGTCTTTTTGTAATGATGTTTATTATTGAATTTAGTTTATACATAATAATGTTTTTTAATGATTGTTGAGTTTTAATCTTTTTTAATTGGATTATTTGGTTATAATTTCATATTAAGACATATTTGTTTTTTTAATTAGGATGAAATAAATTTCTATTAAATGGTAAATGATATTTGGTAGATATATGATGGTTTGAGTTACATATGGATTTATATCCAATAATTCCATTTTGAACATTGTGTAATATACCTAATTAAGATTATTGGGTTTGAACTTGACACATTTTTCAAGGAATTATGAAAATGGAATATTTAGTTATTTAATATCAATGAAGTTTAAATTTTTGTCAAATGTGATAATATATAAAATAATTAAACCTCATTAATATTTTTAGAAAACCATATTCACCTTAAATTGGAGGATTATAGTGTTTAAAATTCCACATAAATGTTTATAATAAAAATTAAGTATATCCATCATAAACTAGGTGATTATAACGTATTGAAAAATTATAGAGAATATCACATGGTTTAAAGAATCAATTATTTTACTATGCAAACACAATCTGTATGTTTTTTTGTGATCTATGGTTTTATAATGATTCTCTTTATTAATTTATTATGAACATAAAATTCTATCCCTTTTATTATGTTTTTTATATGTATTACCAATAGTGCTTCATGGTTAATGGATTTTATAATTTTTTCAGCCTATGTACTATTATACCATTCTCATGGGAATGTTTTATCAGCCTAACAATCTCTAATGAATGATATAAAGATATCCAGTTATATTAAATGATAAATTGTATGTTCTATGTTTTTTGAGCATTTTTTAACAAAAATATTATCTATACAATAATTATTTATTTATGTTTTTTAATTGTAATGGTTTTTACATGTATTTTTTCTATTTTAAATGTTATATCATTTCTCTTTACTATTTTACATGTTTTTATATTTTTAGAAATTTAATCTATTACATTTTAAATAAAATTAAACATTCAATTTTGGTTTTTTTCATAACCTAGCATAGAATCATAAATATTGAACTTTCAATGTATTTTTTTATAAAAAATTGATATTTAATGTAATTATTGAAGTATTTAAACATTAATTATTATATAAAACTAATATTTAAAGGCATTTTAAAAAGATTTTATAACATAAAACCGACATTTAACTTCATAAGATATTTTTTAGAGGTGGAATTTCAACATCAGTTTTATATAATAACTCACCTTGAATGTTTTCAGAGATTTTTACACATTTCAAAAATAAGACTTTAGATATACATTTTAATAAAAATGACATTAAATTATTCATGATCTATTTTCCATGTATGGTTTACTATAAAACTTTAGTGAACACGTATTTTCAAGGTTTATTTATAGAAAAATAATGCTGGAATATCACACTTAAATTCACATTTGGTTAATTTATAGACATCATTCATATTCAGATCGATGATAAAACTATTAAATATATTTTTTGTTCAATTAACATCAGTTAAAAACTAATATTATAAAATAAAAACCCAAATATAGAAATATTTTTTTTCACAATGTTGCTCAATGGAAAGATGAATTATGAAATTCCATGAGTGATGCTAGTTTCTTGATACAGACTTCCCATAGAAGACTGAAATGATTCATAATGTGACATACACATTGAGAGATTCATGTATTCCAAATAGTTTTATTTGTGAAATGAAATTATGATATTCCTCGTTCAACACTTGGGATCCTTATATAGAAAACAATGGACTACCTCACATGCCTTATGTTTTTAAATTGTGATTTATTGCTAATTTGTTAACCATATTTTTCTTAACATTTAATGTTATTAAATTTTTTGGGAATTTTATGTTCACATTATATAGAGATGACATTGGTTTTCCTTGGGTCTGGTAAGACTAGTAGTAGGCATGGACTTCAGAGATATGCCACAGGTCTAGGTTAGTACTGTGTATCTATATATAAGACCAATAATGTTATTTTTTGTATAATAATTATATATATATATATATTTATGTATGTATGTATACTTATATACAGGATGACACATGAGACATTCCATCTTAGGACAAAGTAGGTATGGTGGACCATGTATATTTGAGGAACCTAAGACCGACATGATTACATTTATTATTAAAATTTTTAATTATACCTAAAAACAAATTTATATTGTATTCATGTACTAGATGGAATCAGAATATTTTTATGTGTCTTATTAAGCTTGTCTCAAACCTTTTTTGGGCCAAATTTTGTTCCCAAATAGTCCTCATGGATGAAGGTCTTTGATCATGCGTTCTGTTGTGTGTTATTACTAGTATACATGTGAGATTAGGAGAACATGGATGATCTGGTTCTTAATATAATATTGGATATATCTATAAGGACTCGACCTTATTAAATTACATAATATTGAATTTAATCAAGAAAACACTTCCCTTCAAATTAATTATCTTGTCATGATTATATCTTAATATAATTGGAAATAATAGATTAATAATATTACACATTAATATAGAGTGGATACCATAAAAATATTATCCATTTCTTCCAAGAAATAAAACTTTTGAATTAAAACATGATTCCATTGAAAATACTTCAAACATTTAACATTGATAAATTCTAGACCTTACAATTCCTTATAACATATTAAGTTCATTAAAAAACTTTGGATGAGCACAAAAATCTTAGTATGGGATATAAAAATAAGGAAAAAACACCTTAGTGCATGTATACTTATAACATATGAAATTATTATCAAAAGACACAATATCACCCAAATATATATTTAATTTGTGAAACATGAGATTTATAAAGTATTTACACATTACATAATAACATAAACAAAACCATAATGGTATCATGGGGAATTACTTACATAATCTTGTAACCCTCTCAGCTGATGTATAATTTGTAACCCTGATGGAGAACTTACAACTTGTATAACCATCATTGTTACATTTGGAGTAACCATTCGACCAACCTAAAACATAGACATTACCAATGAATTTTAGAGACATAAATATCCCACCCTTAATCATAAAATATTCCAAAGAACTTTTAAATAGTCATACAATATGAATAATTGCATAAAAATGTAGTTTTATAATTTTGAAAAATAGAATTTTAAAAGAGAATTTTAAAAGAAAATATCTATAAAATATCATATAATTCAAGTGAATATTAACTGAGTGTATTTTATATGTATATAAACTATATATAAAAATAATTCAACATAATATAAATAAAATTGACAACATTATTTTTTTAATACAATATATATGATGATGTAGAATGCTAACCAAACGAATGGAAATCGAGTTAAGAATTCCCTTACCCAGGGTTTGTCATACATAAAACGAATTTAAAAATCATTTATAATTGTTTAAATAGTGTTATTAATATCTAAAAAAATATATTAATATTTATAATACCTTATATGATCATTTCATTACATCATTTCACCCATTAATTGTTAGTATTTTGATCTTTGCATTGTTTTTGGTGCGTTCTTTACATGGTTTTCATGATCGGTTCCTAATCGATATTCATGTCAATTGGAAGTGAATAATCAGAATTAGAATGGAGTAATATTTACATATTTCCAGAACCCAAAATTATACCATTTATCATTCTAAATTCTTTCATGATGATGATTCATGAGTTAAACGATATTGATATTTGTTTCGGTTAATTTTGGGATTCTTTAATAAAAACGAACTCATTTAGATTTATAAATTAGTAACAAGTGTGAAAAATGATTCCAAAACCTTATGTAAGATATAATAAATAAATTATAATTTGTTTAAACAATAAAAATGGTTTCATTAAATGTCTTGATGAATGTAATTGAAATTGAAATCACATCTTCCAAGATTTTGGTAAAGCGACACATCACGGATAGTGTTTTTATTTCTTGGATAAGTGGGATAAGAGAGAAATTATATAGGGGAATCATTCATAAACATGATTAAATATAAAATATGTATGATATTGGATCATTCATGCCTCTTTGATATGGGGATATGATTAAATATGAAGAAAACATGATTCTTTAAATAAAATAAATGTTGTGAAATCCCATACAAAAATTTGGGGGCGTAATATCGTCCCTTAAATATTTGTAAAATATTTCAATTAGATAATAAGGGTATCTCACAACTCATATATAATATGGAAAGTAATGGGGATATGTAATGACATGTCCCAACATAATAAAATTTAAATTAAAAGATAATAACCTAATAGGAGTTCTTGAAAAGAGTGATATTTTGAGACATAAATTTGGCATCATAACAGCTACACAACATGGTTTTACAAAACAAAAAAAAAGGATATAGGGGTCACTGATCCATAAATGAATAATAATACAGTATAAAAATATAATAATATGTAAATTAGAATATTCTATGGAAACATGAATGTTATACAACCTAAAAGAGATCATGAATGGGAGAAAGAATAAGTTGATTGTTCTCTTACCTTGTAGAGTAAATCCTATAAAATGAATGTTGGGACCTTGGTTGATTGAGGAAACCATTAGAGGAATACTATGGAGGTAATAATACTAGATCTTTGTTGAGAACAAATTTTTAATGAATAGAATGAAATAATGGGTTGGTATTTTTAGTAAAAATGATGGAATATTTTATTAATTTCAAAGGGACACCTCATTAGTTGTATTTGCAAAACCATGGGATTTCCCATTGTATTTTCCCATGATATTAGCCACTTGGGACACCTCATATATTATATTAATTTAAAAAATTCTACCAGAATTATTACATCATTATTACATAAATATTGATGTCATTAATCTTACAAAAAACTCAAAACATTATTATTACTTTTCACCGAAAAATCAATTGATTCAGAAAAATTCCAAAATTTCACCCTTACCCTTTTTTAACATGTAGAATTCAAAAATTAACTCCATTTTTTTACTATAGTTATATATATATTATTATTTTAATTTTTATATAAAATCATAATTTATTCAAAAATAACAATTTTAAATCTATAAATCATTTTTAACACCTTTAAAAATTAATCAACATCTCATTATCTTATAACCATAAGAAAATGAAATAATAAGAAAATTTACTAGTTATTATGGTCATATTACAATTTATATTATTATTCAAAAGGTTTTATTACTATTCAGCAAAAAATCAATTTGGTTCCATTAGAATTCAAATAACGTATTTATCGCAATTGTAGATGGAAAATTTTCGAAATTACAAATGTAGAATCTGAAAAATTATGTTTAAAGGATAGTTATAAATATCTACTTAAAATAAAGTATCATGCATTTCAATTAGTTTTTTAAAACCTTGGTTTGTTACATATTCCCCACCTTCTTGAAATTACATACTATCAATTTTATTTACTCATTAAACAAGTGAAGGTAGGATTCCCTCATAGAATATTTAGATTTGCATGTTACTTCTTCAACAATGTGGTTTCTCCCCAAAAACATTCCCCAATGGATAACCTTATTCTGCAATAACTATTCCCTTTGATCAAGAATTTGAAGTAGTTTTTCTTAATAAAAAGGTTCTCCTCCAGCTGAACTGATTTAGGGATCATGACATGAGATGAATCTTGCAAATACTTTCTCAATATCAAAACATGAAAAACATAATGTACCGGTGAAAAAAATTGAGGCAAAGCAACTCAGTAAAAGACTATTTAAACATTCTCCTAAATTTCAAAAGGAACGATGGAATGTGGAATTAGATTTCCTTTCTTAACAAAATGAATAAAAATTTTCTAAGGAGATATTTTAAGGGAAACATGGTCACCTACCTTAACAGTGACGCATTTCTATAGGTTATCTGCACAAATTTTCTACCTCCTATGAGCTATACTCATGTGCTACTAGATCTTCTTTACTTTCTCAGACACTTCCTCTACTAATTATAGCCCCATTAAAATTAATTCGAAGAATGAATCCCAAAACTCCAGAGTCCGGCATCGATTCCCATAAAATGAAAAATAAGGATCCATTTGTATGCTAGAATGAAATCAGTTATTATAAGAAAACTCAACTATAGAAAGATGTTGATTCCAATGTCTCTGGTTTTTCATTGATCAATCTCTAAGAATATCCTCCAATTTCAAAATCATTTGTTCTCACTGCCAATAAGATTGAGGTTTAAAAGTTGAACTGAAATTTAATTATGTTCCCAAGAACATCTGAAGGCCTTTACAAAAACAAAATGTGATCCTAGGATCCCAGTCAAATACAATGGAAAGAGGAACTCCATGTAACATGAAAATCTCTTTGAGCTATATTCAAGAAAGATAATCTAATGAAATTGTATCTTGAATAGAATGAAAATGTGTAGATTTAGTTAGAGAATTAACATCAAACCATGTTGTGTTTTTTCCACGAGAAGTATTTGGTATTCCCACTACAATATCCATGGACATATTATCTTATTTCAACTCTAGAACTATAAAAGGATAAAGAATACCCTTTGGTAACTACTGCTCTAACTTAACCTATTCACATGTCAAATATTTCATGGTAAAATAAGCACTATAAATGGTTGAAGCATACCCTTCAGTAACTACCTCTCTACTTTAACCTATTGACATTTCAAACATTTCATGGAAAAATTAACAATATCTCTTTTCATTCCATCCCACCAATAGTACTCTAAAAGGTCTCTGCCCATCTTAGTACATCCATAAGTAACTGAAAATGATGAACTGTGATCCTCAAACAAAAAATCTCTCCTCAACTAAGAAACACAAGGCACACAAAACCTTTTACCAAATCATAAAACACAATCTTTATCAAGGATAAATTCCGGAAACCTACCCATTTTAACTAATTTTACCATTTTTTTTGTTGATCACGATCTTCTTTCTGCGCTTGCTTAATTCTTTTTGATAAGGATAACTGCACATAAACCTGAAACAAAACAGAGGTATTTCCCCCACCAACAAATTCAAAGCTATAATTCATCAAATCATTTATCAAAGAATCATTTTCCAAACATTTTTTGGTTAATGGTGAATAATGTTTTTGACTCAAGGCATCCTAATCATTGTTTTCTTTTCCCAGATGATAATTGATCCTGTAATCATACTCTTTTACCAGTTTAATCCATATTATTTGCCTCATGTTTAATTATTCATGAGTGAATATATAATTAAGACATTTATGGTCAATATATATTTTACATTTGGCTCCATATAAATGGTTACTCAAAATTATTAAAGAAAAACCACATATTAAAATTCAAAATCATTTGTGAAATCATTTAACTCATAAGGTTATATTTTTCTTGAAGCATAATAAATTAACCGATCATTGTGCATTTGAACACAACCTTGTCCCTTCAATGAAGCGTCTCTGTAGATGATAAACCAACCATTTTGGGAAGGCAAGGTGAAAAATGGAGCATTCACCAATCTCTTATTCAGTTCCTAAAAACTAACATCACATTCTTCTTGCCAAATAAATTTAACACATTTTCAGGTAAACATAGTTAGCGAGATAGGTAACCATTTAATGTTTTTAAAAAACTGTAGGTAATAACTTACTAATCCAAGAAAACCATAAATCTCTGTAACATTTATAGATCATGACCATTCTTCAACCACTATTTTTTGGTAGGATGAACTATTATTCCATTCTTATTTACAATGTGCCCAACAAAATAAATCTGTTGTAATCAAAAATCACACTTCCTAAATTTTCCATATATGTTCTTTTCCTTTAAGGTATTTAAAAAAACTGTTTTATGTTTCTCATCATCTTTTTTACTTATAAAAAATACCATAATTTCATCAATAAACAAAACCAAAAACATATCCATGAACTCATGAAATATTCTATTCATAAGAGTGATCAATACAACATGTTCATTAGTTAATCCAAAAGGCACAAATAAAAATTCATAATGAACGTATCTAGTATATAACACAGTATTCTAGATGTCTTCATTCTTCAATTTCAACTAACAGTACCCCGACCTCATTTCAACCTTCGAAAAATATTGTTCTCCCTGGAGTTGATCAATCAAATCATCGATATGAGGAAAACGATACTTTTTTTAATAGTAATGTTATTCAAGGATCTATAATCAATGAAAAATCTCATTGAATCGTCATTCCTTTTAACACTGAACCCATAATCACCCCAATGTGTAGTTATATTTCGGATGAAGACTTTATCTAATAATTCATACAATAACTTTTTTAATTCCAGAAGATCCATTTGGACTATTCAATAAGGGGGTTTATAAATGTTCTTAGCATTAGGAACTTAGTCAATAGTAAAATTAACCTCTCAATTATGAGTAACACTAAGGAAATCATTAAGAATAAAATCAATGTATTCATTTATAATTTCACATAATTAATTTGGATAGTTCCATTATATTCTAAAATATGATCATGATACCTTTAATTTCCATCCTTTATCAGTTTCACAGATTCCAGATATGTTATTAATTTAATGGGTTAATTCTTATATACAAATAGACACTCTTTCTGAAAAACAACATATTTATCTCTATAGTCTATTTTATCATGATAAATAGAAATCCAATACATTCTAAGAATAACATCAAACTTGAATAATGAAAAAATTAAAAGGTTTTATGGTAAATTATTTCTATAGACCATAATAGAAATATTCTTATAATTCTTATTTTATATAATATTTCCCACTAGTGTTTTAAAAATATGTTTTGGTCATATTTTTTGAGGTAATATTTCCAATTTACTAGAAAATATCTCAGAAAAAAACGAATCTGTAAACCCTATATTAGAAAAAACTTTTGAAAAATATGAGTAAACAAACAAAGTACCAAATACAACATCTTTGGATAGCCCGACATCTACTGAAATAGTTAGAAAAGATCTCACTACACATTTTTCTTATAGTATTGTTTCTTTTCATCATATAGATCCCTCTTTGGGCATGCATTTGTATAATAATCCATCTCAACACATTTAAAACACTTAACAGTTTTCATATCAGGATTATTCTTAGGATCATATTCATTATAATCTTGATCCATATTTCCAAACCTACCACATTGAAAATAGTTCCAAATTTTGTAATGGCATTCCCCACAGTGCTTCTTGCCACACTTATCACAAACTCGAAATTGTATTTTCTTACCATCGAATTTTATTGGTTGATTAATACACATCTCATGACAATTGGACTTCTTCTTCTCATTGTTTCCAAAACACACGTGATCATCAAAAAACTCCATCTCTACCCTCTCATCTAATTAGACAAGTTTCTCATACTTTTCAAACTCACGGGATTCCAATGACCATCGATAGCATGCATTCATTCTTGAGTAAAAGTGGTTGATTTCGTATCAAGATACAAAATATGATTTTGAGTATACCTCACCAGTTAGGTGATGTTCTCTTCATAAACAGACACCAAATATTCGTCTCGTGGTTTTAATTCAATTAATTTTTTCTCCATCCTATGTCACCCCACATTAGAAAAATATTTTTCATTGAATTATTTTTTAATTTCAACCCACTATACAGAATCAATGTCCTCTATATCCCTGAAATTATTTACCATTGACCATCACTGAACAGGTTCACCTTCAAAATGATAAATATTAATGATTAACTTTTTATTATCTAAACATCCCATAACATCGAATATCTTTTCAAGGGCTTTAATCCATCCTTTAGTCGCTACTGTGTCAAAAGATCCATTGAATGTAAGAGGGAGTTTTCTTATAAAATATTCCAATATTGTAATGTTCCATTATGGTGCCTTTGTTTTTTCTCTTTCATGGATTACACCACCATTTAATTCCAATTTTATCTGAGCCATTACTATCAAAAACTATTAAATTCTCACCCCTACCATTCTAGGCTGCGAATTCTGAAGGATGTTGTTCCGTCAGTGCCTCACCTCTTCACCTTCCTTATTTATTATATAGACAACCATTCTGAACAAATTTATCTTAGTCGAAGTAAAAAATATATCTATAAATGTTATATAATTTCAAATTATCCATAGATTAAAATTTTTTGGTATTATATTAACATCATCATAACCCCTAATGTTATCCAAACCATCCTTTGATACCAACTACAAAGTGCCGACCTTATTACATTACATAATCTTTAATTAATAAAAAAACACTTCCTTTAAAATTTAGGATAATGTAATGTTTTTATCATTAGATAATTTGACAAAATAAAGTCATGAAATTACGCGTTAATATAGATTGGATACCATAAAAATTTATCCATTTATTTAAAAAAAATGGCCTTTCAAATAAAACACTATTTCTTCAAAAATTCCTCAAAAATATAACTTCGCTTCCTTGTTTGGAATAAAAAACCATATAACTTATTAAAATCATTTAAAAATATAGGATTAGCGCAAAAATATTAGTACGGTATATAAAAATATGGAAATAACACATTATTCCATGAATACTTGAAATATATGAAATCATTTTCAAAAGGCACACTTATCACCCACATATATACTTAAATTATGAAGAATTATATTACCATAAGTTTACCACATTACATAAGAACATAAATAGATCCATAATGGTATCTTCGGGAATTACTTACATAGTCTTGTAACTATCTCGGCTACCTTATAATTTCTAACCCGTCTGACCACATTACAATTTCTGTAGACATCGCAGTTACACATTGAGTAACCATACAACCAATCTCCAACATACACATAAAAAAGAATTGGAGGGAGATATCTATCCCAAACATCATCATAAAAAATTCCCATGAACCATAACATAATCATACTAAATGAATAATGTCATAAAAACATTGTTTCTGAATTTTGAAAATCAGAATTTTGAGTAATGATTTTAAAAGAAATGACCCTTACAAGTACCATATATTTCAAGTTTGAATTAATTCAGTGAATGGAATATATATATAAACATTAAATAAATTTAATTAAATATAATATAAACAAAATTCATCACAAAATATTTTTAATACAACTTAAAAAATTGAGTAGAATGTTAACCCATAGAATGGAAATCGGGTAAAGAATTACCTTACGAAGGTGGTGTCTTAGTTAAAAGTCAATTTAAAACTCTTTTATAATGGTTAAAAGTGTTTAATTAATATCATAAAAAACATATTAATATTTATAATACATTATATGACCATTTAATTACATCATTTAAGCATTTAATTGTTAGTATTTTGTTCCTTGCAATTTTTTGGTGGCTTATTTAAATGATTTCCATTATCAGTTCAAGATGTGTATTCTTATCGATTGGAAGTTAAACATAAGAAATTTAATATAGATTGATTTAAATATTTATAGAACCATATATTATACCATTTATCATTTTTAATTCATTCATGGGGTTGATTCATGAGTTAAAATATTATTGATATTTGTTTAGGTTATTTTGGAGGTTCTTCAATCGTAAAGAACTCATTTTGTTTTAAAAATTAATTACATGTGTTAAGAATTATTAGAGAACCTTATATAAAATATAATAAATAAATTATAGTCTATTTCAATAATAAAATTGTTTCATGACTTATCATGAAGAATGTCAATGAAATTAAAATCTCATCATCCACGATGTCTGCAAATGGACACATCACGGACAATGTTTTAATTTGTAGAATAATAGGGAGAGGAGAAGAAGTATAATGGTTAATCTTCTAAAAACATGATTAAATAGATAATAAATATGATAATTGATCATTGAGGCCATTTTTAAAAGGGAAGATGATGAAATAATAATAAAATAATGTAATCTCAAAATAAAATAAAAGTTGAGAAATCCATTATGAAAATTCGGCAGCCTAATAACGTCGCTTAAAAATTCGTAAAATAATTCAATGAGAGAAAAAGGGTATCTCATCACTATTACATAATATGGATAGTAAAGAGGATATTGAATGAAATATCTCAACATAATTCAATATAAAATAAAATATAATAACTTAATAATAGTTCTTTAAAAAGAGAGAGATTTTGAGATTGAAATTCTGCGGCATATAGGCTATGCAACATGGTTATAGATAACATTAAAAAGACATGGTACATGGGTAACCTATACAAAAATGAATCATAATATTTTATAGAGGCAGAATAAAATGGAAATAAAAACATGGTATAAAAACATGAATTTTATACCACATAAAAAGGGAACTCTAATAGAAGAAAGAAGATATTGAGAATTCTCTTACCTAGTAGAGTAAATACAAAGACATGATGGTTGTGACCTTGGGGGAATTTGGAAACCTTGTAAGAACAAAAAGGGACATAAAATTACTATATAATTGTTGATGAGGAATTTTTAAATAATTTAATGAGGAAATGGGTTGGTATTTATAGAAAAAATTTGGGAATATTTTATTCATTTCCAAGGGACACCTCATTAGTGGTATATTCAGACCATCGTCTTGCCCATGGTATTTTTCGATGTTATTAGCCACATGGGACACAAAATATCTAATTTTACTGTAAAATGTTGACCAGAATTATTAAATGATTAATATATCATTAATAATGTCATTAAACTTAGAGAAAACTAAAAACTGTATTTTTACTATTTGCTGAAAATTCAACTGTTTCAGAAAAATCACAATAATTTACCCTTACAATTTTTTTGGAGTGTAGAATTAAAAAATGAAATCAATTTTTATAAAATAATTTTCTAGATATTATTAATTATTTTACATAATATTATAATTTATTCAAAAATAACATCTTTAAATCTATAACTAAATTTTTAACACCTTGAAAAATTAATTAATGACTAATTATATTATAACCATATGAAAATAAATTAATAATACAATTTACTACTCATTAGTGTCATATTACTTTTAATATTACTATTTATAAGTGTAGATTACTATACATCAAAAATTAATTTGTTTCCATTATACTCCAAATAACATACTAATCATTATTGTAGATGAACATTTCTTGAAATTAAAAACATAGATGATATAAAATTATGTTTAAAGGAAAGCTTTAAATATCTACATAAAACAATGTTTCATGCATTTCAATTTATTTTGTAAGCCCGTGGGGTGTTACAATATCGATTGGGATTTTTTTAATTTTATTATTCATGTTTCTGTATTATATGCTTTATATATATTTCTATACATTGTACCATATTAATGAATGATTATATAATCATTTATTATTGAATGTAAGTTGTAATTATATTTTTCTTCTTTATTTTAATTTTACATCCACCATATTTATTATAGATATACATGGTATATTCTCCCAACTTCAATATGTTTATACCCTCAATACTATATTGTAGTTTCTGGCATATTAGGGGACATTCATGCGTCCCAGAGTCCAAAAAAATTATGGAACCATTTTAGTGGATCCAGAGTTGGGATGTTATAGGGATGTTATCAATAAGTAAGTGAGAGATAAGGAAGATATTTTAAGTACCAATTTTTTGGGTATTCATTTTTATAAAGGAACTAAACACCCATGTTTATGTTTTAAATATTAATTATATGTTATCAATTTTCATTAAATAATATATAATATTTATTTATGAAAGTTACTTGTCACTATAGTTGGTATCATAGAAAGAGTTATTTATTTTTACAAACTAGGATGGGGAACTATAGTGATAAATCATTGCATAATATTAATTATATTATAAAATCCTAGAGTTTTTTAATGTAAATATTATGTGGTTTTTATAGAAAAACATTAAACTGTTGATACCATAAGTGGAAATGGTTTAAACAAATATGTATCTAGTGGTAATAACCCCAAAAATAGCTATTTAATTATAATTCAACCATCATACTAGTGAACATTGAATCGTCCTTTACTCAACACCAATTTTGACACTCATGAGGGATATATATGGGTTATTTCAAATTTTATTTAAGGATGATTATTAATTATTCAAATAGAAGAAAACCATGGATGACCTATGTAAAACCTAATATTTGTTTTGATGAAAATAAGTTTCCATTCTTTAAAAATCATGTGATCTTTTTTTCATAACTAATCACTATACATAAATGTTCTTTATAATAATGACCAGTTTGGTTTTAATAGGATATTTAAGATAGAATGATATTGTTGATATAATTATAATAATACAAAAATATTTAAATAACCTATTTGATCTGAGAAATATGAATTCATATATTTTAGGAAAATTCTTATTGAAATGTAATTCATATCCTCCATGATTAGAAGTTGAACTGGTCTTAAAAAATTCTAACAGAATGAGGATCACATTTGATTTATATTGTTCATCCCTAATTTTTATTTTTTTGAATGTTCCACCTTCAAATTTAGTTATTCATACAATTGTTTAATTTGGTGTGATTTTGGTAATGTAATGTATTTATTTATATAAATACCATATCAATTTCTCTGGAATGGATGTGAAACTACATATTTTGAACCAACATATGATTTAATACTAGTTCATAGATCAATATAAACTAACAATGGAAATTAAATATGATGCATCAATGTTGTTTCCTATTTAAAAGGGTTATTTATCTCTTACAGCTAGGGATAAAATAAAAATTGTAGATATGTTGATTAATGGAGAGATTGTTGAAGTCTTTCACAAATAGATTCCAATTATTCCTAGAAATCTAGAAGTTGATTTTTAAATAGAAATATTACATGGTGCCACTCCTATTTAAGTTAATTTATATAAAATGGAAGTGATTGGGTTTTAGGAACTAAAGAAACTACTACAAGATAATCATGAAAAAAAGATCATTCAGAAAATTTCCTTAACAAGGGGTGGGCATTTCCATTACTATTATATCTAGTCTTACTAATTCCTCTACTATTTTAGCATATTTAATTATTATAGTATTTTGAAATTAGCATGACCAGTTTGTGGTAGACTATATAAACAATATATTTATATATTTTAAGAGCATGAAAGAGCAGGAAATTCAATTAAGGATTATACATAAGACAACAAGTATGTATAATATACATGAAATATTAACCAAGTGTTATTTTTTGGAATAATAAAGATTCATAATTATATCATATAATCACATGAGAGAGAATATTGGTGAATCCATCAAAGGCAGATGATATTATAAATTGGCCTCGAGTAACCAAAGTGAATATAATCCATGTTTTTCTTTGAATAGATGTATATTTTCAATTATTTCGGAGTGATGGTTAATATTAATGTCATCCACTAACCATGTTATCATATAATGGAGTTATTATCCTTTTAACTGATTATTCATAAGAAAATATCAAGGAATTGAGGAGAATGTTTGTTAGTGAACAGTTATCAGAGTACTGTTCAGTGGAGATGGATCTAAAATTTAATTTGATTCATCAAAGAAGGGTTAGGGATATGATATTATATTATATTACTTGTTGATATATTTTTTCTCACTCTTATTTGAGAATTATGAGATAAATTACCCCACTTATGATTTCGAGCTATCTGCTAAATATATTCAAAAAATATGTGATGGTTTTTTGTTTACCTATAAAGATTCAAAATATATATACGGATCATAAAATATTAATAAATATATTTACGTAGAATTATTTCTTTATTTGTAATAGTTAGTGGTTGGAGTTGATTTATGAATCTGAATACTCAATACATTATAATAGTGGAGAAGCAAACTAGGTGGTTGATGAATGGAGTTGAAGGGATCACACTTTATTATATATTATCATGATCAAACATGATATCATATTTATGGATTAAAAAAATGGTTCCTTAAAATCCATATGGAAGTGGATAAATATAATATTTCTCAATGTATTGTTCAATCATATTTATATTTGAATATTAAAGATGCAAAAAAGGATGATGTAGAACTGAAAAAGAAAATAAGAAATCTTCCTGAGTTATAACCTGATTTTTATACAGAGGATTCTTATAGGTAATTATAGATATGAATAATGAAGAAATGGATGAATCTAGTTACTCATAATTTCATTATTCATCATGGAAGTATAAATATGTACAGAGATATGAACGAGTATTTCTAGAAGGACAACATGAAGAGAGATATTCCAAAGTATGTATCATGGTGTTGGGAATGTATGAAGGTCGGATTTTAGAGATATAAATATAATGGTATTTTATAGACATTACCCATAATATATTGTTAATGGTAAAACATCACCATGAATGTTTTCATCGAATTCCATGGAATGTATAAAGTACATAATGTTATTTCTGTTTGAGTTAAATACCCTCTGAAAAAATCACAATTCATTAGATTTAAATAATATATAATTTTTTATAATCCTTCAAGGATATATATTATTTATGTTTTATGGTTTTTTTAATTACCACATTCTATTTTATTTGGTTGAGATATGAGTTTAACCTCATGGATTTGGAGAATTCTTCCACAAGCTCTGGATTTAGAGTTTTGATTCAGTACTGCTTATCATTACTAGATAGATGATCAGTGTCAGAAAAAAATGAAAACCCTAGAAAATATATAGAAAATATATTTGTTTATATTTTAAATTTCACTTAGATCGAAATCTTCCCCTATTAATTGTTTCTTACAAAAATAGATTTCACTCGAGCATTCAGATGACTCTTTGTGATGCATTAAATGGAATGATCTGTAGAACTCTATAGAGATGGGACGAAGTTTGAATCATCATATACCTATGAATCAGGTAATTAAATTTCATAATGTAAATATTATGTTAAAATAAATTTTCAAGACCTTTTTGGTTTATATTTTTAGGGAATAAGGAAATACATACACTTAAAAAAAATATTATTTTAAAAAGAAGTTTAATTTTTCCACTATAATAATATTCTTAATATATAAAAAGTCATAAAAATACTACATTAATTATCAAAATAAGATATTCTAATATAGATTTAAAACATTATTTAATCTTTATAATTTAGTAAACCAGAAATATAGGTTATCTCATACGGTCCACAATGGTTATAATAAGTTGACAAAATTAAAAAATCATAAGTGAGCATAAGACGATAATAATTGTATAATATAGAAATATAAAAAATTATACACGTAAAATATTAGGTTATAAATCATGGAATAAATAAAGGAATAAATTAATCTATTAATAAAATAGGTGATATAATAAACATGATCCATGATATTAAAACATATACATGTGAATAAGATTAAATATTTCAAAAAACATTCAAATGTGGTATATATATTAGTATTGGGAACATAAAATTCATGATCTATAAAATCAGTTCTTATGGTTATGTGATATTACAATTTACCAATAAATACATATATCTTGATATATAAACTCATAACCAATGAGTTGTAGGGTTATATATGAACTCAATCTTTATCATCTAAAATTATTAGTTCTACGATAAAACCATTCACTTATAACAACATAATGAACACATGGAATTGAAATGCAAATCATTAAACTCGTTATATGGATTAGTAATGGAATGTGGGTTTCATACTTATTTAAAAATAAATAACATTTTAAAATAATTCAAAATTCCAATAGTGAACATAACATAATAAACCCATAGAAAATAAATTGGTATCCAATGAAATTAAGTAATGTTCTAGGTAAATACCATAACATCAATATAAAAAGTATAATATATCTACACAATATAGATATAAGATATAGAATTAAAAATAATAATCTACCAAAAATATAAATATATGGAAGATGGTGGAAAATTATTCGTTTTATTCAATAATATTGTATTAATATAGGAAATAAAATAGTATAAAAATTATTTTTATAACCATTAATGACTTGGAAATACAATGTCAGAGATCTATTATTTCTATGATGGAAAAGAACATTTTTTAATCCATATAAACAAATAATATTGATAGTATCACCTAATTAATATCCTTGACCATGAATTAGATATATCAATGTACAATTACATAGATGAACAAAACCTTTCATAATTTACAAAAACCACAATAAGAATAAGAAGGATTATAAAAAAAATATATAAAATAAAAGGAAATTTCCATTTTTAATGTTACAGGAAAATAACTTCCTTTGTGAATCATGTTAAAAGAAGTATATATTTAGCGAAACATAAAAATATATTATAAAAAATTAACATTATCATAAAATTTCAAAGACACAAGTCCATTCAAAATGTTATTTTCAAATTTTAAATGAAAACATTTGAAAAATTAAATATTTTAAAAGGAATAATTACTTAATGTATCCATTAAAGTTATATAGGTTATCAAAATGTTATATTCACCACTTATATAGTTTTTGGTGTATATACTACCCCTTTTTATATTGTATCATTAATTATTTTATATTCAAGTTATTTAATTTTTTTATTGATTATTATTAACTTTGGGTGTTTCTTGATTTATATGTTACCATAGATGTAAATGATTTCTTAACTCAATTTCTGTTAATTTGGTTAAACTTCTATATAATATGTTTTTTATTACTAGAATATTTGGGAAATGTCCTATCATTTTTTATAAAAAAATTCCAGTTTAATTTTTTGGATTTACCTTTTTCACAAATAATTATTTTATAGATTTATTATCACTCTAATGATATGATATTTCAAAGGTAATTTATAGTAACATTTTTATTTCTATGAGACTAGTGTCATATTAACCACTTGCTTGTTTTTTTCAGTGCAAATATTGTTCCTTGTGATGTATTTTATCATGAATTATTTAATATTCATGTTGTTTAAATGGTTCACATGATTATTTTTACTTTTGGTGATTCTGATTGATATGTTACCACACTTTTCTGAGGGTTTCAACTTAATATCCTTTCTATTGAGTCTTATTTTTTTACACATATTTATTTTAATTTGGTGTATATAATACACCATTAACCCATAATAATAATAATATCTTTATTATCATGATATTTTACTATTCATTTAATGGTATTAAATTCATGAGGTTAATGAATCAAATGTTTCAAGGTAGTATGGGATACTTTGGAATGGTTATGATTATTTTCCTTAAAAATGTTTTAAATGATCGTTTAATAGAATTTACATTCATCAACATCAAATACCATTTTTTTTCTTACCATCCACTAGGGATATTTTTTGTTAATATAATCATCATTACATCTTTATATAGATTACGAATATTTCAAATATATTGTTAAGGAACCCATTTTATTTTCAAAGGTTAATCTTGTTTCAAATAGATTATTATAAAACCCATTTATTTTTCATGGATTAATCTTATTTTAAATATATTTTTACAGAACCTAAATTTTATCAATGGGTTAATCTTCTCACAAAGATATTTTTATGGAACCCATTACTTTTACCTGTGTTAAACATGTTTAAAAGATACTGTTATAAAACCAATATATTTTTCATGAGAAAACCATGTTTCAAAAGACTATAATGGAAACTTATTCACTTACATAGTTTAATAATTTTATAAAGATATTGAAAAGATATCCATTTTTTGATGATTTAATCAAGTTATAAAATTAATAATGATTGTTTCAATGAGTTTTATTCTTGTTGGGGTTCTTCATCTGTTAACAAGATAGGGAATCCCAAATAGCATTGGGTAAGCTTGTTAAAACTTAACAGGGGGTATCATATATAACAACAGGCATGAATATTATAAATTAATATATGTTGGTCCAAATAGTACTTAATGATGTCATTATATCTCTCTAATTCATTTGGTAATGACAATGTTGGAATTAGACTATATAGTTATTCTACTTTTAAGGCGTTTGAAAGGGTATTATGAAAGTGATGTTCCATGTTACCAAAATGAGTTTTAATTAGATTTTATGAGTTTATAATATTTCTCATGACCGAGATTGATATCACCAATATTATGATTATTATTTCTATTAACAATTGATTCAACCTTGTATTCATATTCGATGGTCCATGTATTGATGGGGATGAGTTCCTTTATGATTCACTCATGCACTTTTATTATGTCATGATACCCTTATACAATTTTATGGTAATCGATGGTATTTAATTTTTTATCCTTTAGTTTAACCCAACTATGAATCATAGATCAACCTTATTATGATTCATTTTTTCTGGTTTATAAGGAAATATATTTTTTATTTACGTCTATAAAGGATTTTATAGGGATTTGGTTGATGAAATAATGTGAAATTAAAAAACTAGGTATAATAGGAGATGATGTTCAGCTATATAAACCAGCTGTTTATGAGTCCATATGAATGTGAATTTTGTAATGTAGAAATTGGTTCCAAATTATATAAAATTATCAACCAAAAAGGCACCCCCTGTATATAAGTGATCCTTGATTTCATTTTTGATTTTGAAATGAAAAGATAAAAATTTTGGGTTACAGTTATCGATATCAAATATGGGAACATAAAAGTTAAAATTTCACAAGATTATATAAGAGTGAATGTTCGTGGATTTTTATAAACATAGTGGGAGATAGGGTGGATCATTTGCTTTCAAGTATTTTATATATCCATGATTCAAAATATAAAAAACCTATATATTTCTAGTGTCAACCGTAATGATATGAAAATAATATTATTTTAACAAGATGTAATTTTTATGTCTGAAATGAATTGGTTGCCTTATGTAATGTCATATATAAGAATATATCTATTTTATATATGATAATTTTATAAAAAACCATTCAATATATCATAATTGGATATATGAAAGATTGATATATTATCATTGAATATGTCTTTGTTGGGTATACTTTAATCCAATATGGATATTGAGTATTTTATTGCAGATGTATATAATTTGATACAAATAAAATATTTTATATTTAATTGATAAAAAAAATTTGGTAAAAAAAAATAAAAAGTGAACATACATTTTTTAAAATATCTGTTATTTTAAAGTGAATATGTAACGCCCCGACCCCAGTTAAAACAAAAGAGAACATACATTCATAAATGTTACATTACAACATAAAGTGAAAAACTACAATAACATAGTCTCCATATTCCACACCCATATCCCCTTCAGACTATCCCTACAGGTCAGTCATAAAATATTTCTTCACATCCTAAGAAAAATAAAACATTGAAAGGGGTGAGCTCAGATTCTCAGTAAGGATAACAATTTAGCGAAAGCTTTTATAAATAAACATAAACATTTAAGGAAATGTATAACAAAAACAAAAGCCTTTTAAACATGAACTTCAACATAATATGGCAAAAGTAAAATGAGATAATGCCATTTACTTCTTCACATGGATATTCTACTAGTTGAATAATCACATGCAATATCAATAACCACTTTCATAATGATGGAATGCATAATGCCTGACTATCATAACCATGTAGCCAAGGCCTCATTCCAAGACTACAAATAATATTTTGTCAAGGCCTCTTTCCAAGACACTAGTTTGTCTCATGAGACCTGCTGATGCATCGAGGAGCTATAGCGGGCTCCACCCGTCACTTATTAAGTCCAATGCATTCCTCATATGAATAGGTTTAAACATATCATAAACCATAACATAATAGTATCACATAAAACATGCATAAAGGAAACATAACATTTCCACATTTCAATCACAAGATATCAATACAACACATTGATATAATAAAAACATTATCAAAACCATTTTCAATACAAAAATAAAAGAAAATTTAAAACATGGTATTTATTATTCATTTAAAAAAATTTATGGCTTGTAGAGGAAGCCGAAACTCAAATAATGGTCACGGAGGTGGAGAATTCGTTGTCTCTTCATACGTAAGAAAAAACATTTCTTTTGTCGTTTAGTAAAAACACTTCGTATAAAAAGATTCCTTTTGAATAAAAGTCAAAGTCAAAGGGGTTTATAAACCGTATAAAGGGAAGATGTGTATAAAACCAAATATGTCTCAATGAAAGGAGATTGAGACGAAGTCCATTACAAAGATCATTTTTTAAATAAAATAAAACTATTATTTATATTCACTGTAAGTACACAAAAAGAAATTACAAATATAAAATATTATTTGAAAGTAGGAGATTAACCCAAAGAACGGAAATTGGGTTAAGAAGTTCCCTTACCTCGTGTCCGTCTTGACTCAACCGTTATTTAACCTCATGAATAATAAACTAGAGTTAAATTATAATTGCTTAAGAACCTTTCTGATGTTTATTATTCCTTTTATATCACTTATTACCATGTTATGAACATAATGTAATTATTTATGTTCACAACGGCCGTTTTGTCGATCTTTGGTACTTGAGTCAAAAATAAACTTCTTATAATTACAATTTGTTCATTTGGTAAAATATCCATTACATCCACAATTATATCATGATATAGATATCATATATATCCAGTATATACTTGCATTTATAATATTACATAACATTTATAGGTAATAAATGAAATGCACCATTCATGGAGACGGTAAGCCGTACGTACGAATGAACGCTACTTTGATTTCTATTTCATATTTTATGGAATTAAATCATAATGATATAAAGGTGTATTATAATTCTAGTATAATATAATATATAATATCATTTACTCCATCCTTTATACATCCCATATATATCATTAACGATTCAAATCACTTTGAGGGGGCGGTAGTCCGCACTTCCTAAAATGAAATTATCGCGTTTACCCATAATGGAAATCATAAAGGTATGACATAAATGAAAAATACAGAATCATAAGGAAGAAAACATAATATATATCATATATAAAAATAGTTTCATCATAATGGCCACCATGAGAGGTGTTAAAAGAAGATTGAACAATCATCATTTCGTGAGGCAGTAATTCGCCACCCACAGAAACAGTATGTTCTTTAACCATTGGACTAAGGTGTGTGTAAGTGTAAATATAATCCTTTTCATATAAACATACAAGTATATTTATGATACTGTTTTTGTTACAAAATAAAGTAATAAAAAGATTTTAGGGGGTTGGAGAAGAAAACTAAAACAACACAAGATAAGACATTACCTTAAAATCGGGTAAATCTTTTTGATGTGAGCCAATGGCTTCCTTGGGAAGGCTTTTGCACAAAGTGAGGCTTCTAGGAGTAAGAGAGGGAAGTTGGGATATTATTTGGGCAGATTTTGTCTGAGCCAAATGGCTTGAAGGTCTGAATAAGGTGGTAGTGGTGGGGGCCTTTTATAAGAGGAGAGGAGGGGCACTCTTGGAAAGATTGAAATGTTACATTATTATGAAATGATTTTCGGATTATAAAGGTCCCACAATGATATATTTTGAGGCTAAGGTGATAAGGGTTCTAAATATGCTCATACAATAGGTTTTTGACAAGTGTAAGCATTAGTGTTTACATTATCTTTTCATTTTATTTAAATCGTTAATTAATGAGGTAATCGTTGCATCATCATTGTGACATAAAAATTTTAATTTATTTAATGTCTAAAAATTATAAAAAAATTACCACGATGTAGGAAATATTTTTATCTTTCCAATTAATATTTATATTAAAAAAGTTAACTTATATAACCCCATGTAATAATTGTTTTAGTAAAACAACACATGTTTGTGACAATTTTATTTTTACTTTAAATAAAAAGTTATTAATGTCATTTTCTTATCCAAGTGGCTCCATGGGGTCCCCAAGTTGACCCATGTATTGTCTTGGTCGTCCATGACTCATCCAATGATGTTAGGAAAAGTGTAAAGGTATTTTTATATTTTTATAATATCATTTTTACCTTAATTTTCACTAATTAACTTTAATCGCGATTAATAAAACATAAAAGTTACTATTCACGAAAATATTATTTTAATCCCATTGAACCACATTTTTCTTCCTAATGACAACCATGTATGTCGGATTTTTGAAAATCAAACCACAGAATTGGTAAAATTTTATTTAAACGAAAAATCGGTTTTTTAACTACCACTTAGTGGTTTCACTATTCATCAAAAATTGAAGTTTTTCAGAACAATGCCAAAATTTCACCCTAAGATATAATTGATATTCTGAAGTCAAAAATGATGTCTATTTTAAAAAATTCCAAACATATAAGTTTCATTAATTAATTTTATAATTAATTCCCGTTGTCACAACAAATAGCGTGTTTTTATGAAACAATATATATCAAAAGATTGGCAATTGTTTATGTCCAATTTTAAAGTGAAATTAATTATAATGACCACCATTGGATAAAATGGTAAAAATATATTCTAATTATACATTAAAACCACTCTATATTATAATTTATCACTATAATTTATTTTGATTAAAAAAGTTGTTTTTAAGTATTTTTCACTATTCATAAAAAATCGGAAGTTCTCAGAAAAATGCCAAAAAATCAACATAGGATAATTTCGATATTTCGAATCGACAAATGAAGTCCATTTTGAAATATAAAATATATATAATTTCAAAAAGTGGGTATTACTATTCATAATGGCTATTTTGATTGGTCACGGTGCATTAGAATCTCGAACTTGCGTACAATGCAAGCTATTGCATTATTGAAAGAGAAGAGTATCGTGGAAGCTCGGGGTGTTATATTCTCCCCTCCTTCAATAAATTGCGTCCTCAAAATTTGAAATTTTTCTTTAAAAATAAAAGGCTGGAAATAGAAAATACCTTTGTGGAAAACCAACATTAAAAATAATGTTAATAAAATTTAGCCTTAATAAGAGGGAAAGGGAAATGAAAAAGTCACCACCAAATTATGATCTCGATAAAGAGAACATTGGTGGAAATTAGAGACATATAATTGGAGGAAAAATGTAAATATTTTAAGGGAGTGATTGAGGACATTAATCACAAACAAGTGTAAAATTGAGGGCCTCAAAGCCTTCAATCTATGTTGATTTAAAATATTATCAGTTCAACAAGACATAAGGTATTAGGATAACACATTTTTTGTTTTAATATCCCTTTAATAAAGTTTAATAATTAATTTATTTATAGAATAAGAGATATGTATATATATTTATTCTTGACAAGTAGAGTTTCAACCTTCAACTAAGTTCTACCACAAACTCATCTTTTACTCAAATAGATAATAGAACTCAAAAATATTATATTTATCCTAATCGTACAAGGTTCAAAATATTAACACATACCATTTAGATTAGGAAAACTATTTTATAATAACCAGGGACTTCTTATAGGATAGTGGTAGTTAATAAAGGTCTGTCGGACTATGGTTGTGGGTTCGATTCCCACAGCTTTGTCCGACGTGACGGGTTATCCTCCGACCTACAGGTTGTCCTTTTCCTAATACTATATTATTATAATATTCCAAAAATAATATTCATAAATGTTTTAACCATAAACAATACTATCCAAGGTTCAACATAATCCATTCCAACCTTTATAGTTATCCAAAATACTTCTGTCCAACTCACAGTCCAAATTTTATAAGGAAGGTAAACATAATGAAGATCCTTTTTTCTGCGTAACAATATGTGAACAACTTCATCATGTATTCTTTTAAAATACTGCAACATCCTGAATTACCATAAATCCTTATTGATTACATTCATGATCCTTTATTCCTTATAGAATACTATATATACTCCTATCAAAAAATGTATACAAATCATTAATCAGTTTCAAGGAAGTTAAGAATATCTAATATAATTTATCCAAATCAATCATGTATTATTCCAAAATCACTATCTCGGTATCAGAACCATATTATGGTTTATCTTTCTCTCAACCATATATTTTCCAAAAATTTAACCTGCTTTGGAGTCACTTTTCTTGGTTCCACCAAATCTCAAGTCCTTGATGAAATAGTACTGCAGTACAATCCTTATATACTCCATAATTATTATAACCAGTACATCATTAATACACCACTCAAATGAAAAAATTCTTTAATAACAACATAAGAACTCTAATCATTCATCCTCATCTGTGGTAGTATCATAACATGATTATTATCCAATAACAACATTTGGGGCATACTCTGATGATTTGGACATTGGTTTGCGTAGTGTCCCCACTCCTTGCAGATGAAGCATTGTACATTTGAAACCTTTTTCTTACCCTTGCAGTCACGCACTTGGTGTCCTTTTTCTCTATACTTATAACAAACTCTCATTCCCTTCAGGAAATTTCCAAGATGTTTCTTCCCACAGTTATCACATATTGGAAAATTCTTCTTTTCCCTCGTCTCTTTATCCATCATTCTCTCTTCTATCCTTTTCTTCTCTTTCTTCCATTCAAAGCCATAAGACTCATAGAATTCTTTACTTATCTTATTAACACATGATACTATTTCTTAATATGTTGAGAACACATGGGATACTATTTCTCTTCTAAATGTTGTCTTAATACCGTGAAAGATATGATCCTTCTTACTCTTTGGATCATACGTATTGATGGAGTTCACATTCCTTCTACTAGGTGTCATTTCTATACAATGGCATAAACTAGGTTAGTTTATGAATTGCAATGAATAATTCCAAACTTGTAAAATACTTAATGTAAATTGAACGGTTTATGGATATAATCCATTATCATAAAAAAAATCATTGAGGAAGTATATACTCATAAACCATTCATAATGTTTTTAAAAAAATGAGAATTATCCTAAGTATATCCCCCAGGAGTGTTGTAACCAAGAGTGTAGCAAGGCTCATTGTCGTGCACCAGTTCCCATTCGAGTCTAGCTCAAAGCGGTGTTTTCGGTTTTTACCCCTAGGTACATCTGTGCCAGACCCGCCTCTTCCTGCTCATATCCAGACATGGATGTATTGCTCGGAAAACTCACAAAATTTCTATAATATCTAAATTCTAGGAAGTTCATCTATACTAATCATCAATTTCTATCTTAGGGCTATGTGCTCTATTCAAAGTTTATCTAAATATAGCTTCCAAGGTTAATACTAAACTGCCTCTGATACCAACTGTAACGCCCCAACCCCAGTTACCCAGAGTCGGTGCATTATTGCGTAACATTGGCATGATCACAAAAGATCAAGTCTCTAAAGACTGATTAGTTTAGTAGCCTTAGAAACACTAGATACTTTCATAAATGTTACATTACATCATAAAGTGAAAAACTACAATAACATAGTCTCCATAGTCCACACCCATATCCCCTTCCAACTATCCCTGCAGGTCAGTCATAAAATATTTCTTCACATCCTGAGAAAAATAAAACATTGAAAGGGGTGAGCTTAGATGCTCAGTAAGGATAACAATTTAGAGGAAGCTTTTATAAATAAACATAAACATTTAAGGCAATGTATAACTAAAACAAAAGCCTTTTAAACACGAACTTCAACATAATATGGAAAAAGTAAAATGAGATAATGCCATTTACTTCTTCACATGGATATTTTACTGGTTGAATAATCACATGCAATATCAATAACCACTTTCATAATGATGGAATGCATAATTTCAGACTATCATAACCACGTAGCCAAGGACTCGTGCCATGACTACAAATAATATTTTGTCAAGGCCTCATGCCAAGACACTTGTTTGTCTCATGAGACCTGCCGATGCATCGAGGAGCTATAGCAGGCTCCACCCGTCACTTATTATGTCCAATGCATTCCTCATATGAATAGGTTTAAACATATCATAAACCATAACATAATATTATCACATAAAACATGCATAAAGGAAACATAACATTTCCACATTTCAATCACAATATATCAATACAACACATTGATATAATAAAAACATTATCAAAACCATTTTCAATACAAAAATAAAAGAAAATTTAAAACTTGGTATTTATTATTCATTTAAAAAAAGTTATGGCTTGTAGAGGAAGTTGAAACTCAAATAATGGTCACGCCGGCGGAGAAGTCGTTGTCACCACATACGTAAGAAAAAAAATTCCTTTTGTCGTTTAGTAAAAACACTTCGTATAAAAATATTCCTTTTGAATAATATTCAAAGTCAAAGGGGTTTATAAACTGTATAAAGGAAAGTTGTGTATAAAACCAAATATGTATCAATGAAAGGAGATTGAGACAAAGTCCATTACAAAGATCATTTTTTAAATAAAATAGAACTATTATGTGTATTCACTGTAAGTACACAAAAAGAAATTACAAATATATGTTATTATTTGAAAGTAGGAGATTAACCCAAAGAACGGAAATTGGGTTAAGAAGTTCCCTTACCTCGTGTCCGTCTTGACTCGACCATTATTTAACCTCCTGAATAATAAACTATATTTAATTTATAATTGATTAAGAACATTTTTCAAGCTTATTATTCCTTTTATATCACTTATTACCATGTTATGAATATTATGTAATTATTTATGTTAATAACGGTCGTTTTGTCAATCTTTGGTACTTGAGTCAAAAATAAACTTCTTACAATTACAAGTTGTTCACGTGGTGAAATATCCATTACATACACAATTTTATAATGATTTAGATATCATATATATCCAGAATATACTTTCATTTATAATATTACATAACATTTATAGGTAATAAATGAAATGCACCGTTCATGGAGACGGTAAGCCGTACGTACGCATGAACGCTACTTTCATTTCTATTTCGTATTTTATGAAATGAAATCATAATGATATAAAGGTGTGTTATAATTCCAGTATAATATAATATATAATATAATTTACTCCATCCTTTATACATCCCACATATGGAATTAACGATTCAAATCACTTTGAGGGGGCGGTAGTCCGCACTTCCTAGAATGAAATTATCGCGTTTACCCATAATGGAAACCCTAAAGGTATGCCATAAATGAAAAATACAGAAGCATAAGGAAAACAAAAACATATTATATATCATATATAAAAATAGTGTCATCATAATGGCCACCATGAGAGGTGTTAATAGAAGATTGAACAATCATCGTTTCGTGAGGCAGTAATTCGTCACCCACAGAAAAAGTATGTTCTTTAACCATTGGACGAAGGTGTGTGTAATTGTAAATAAAATATTTCTCATAAAAACATAAAAGTATATTTAGGATACTGGTGTTGTTACAAAATAAAGTAATAAAAATATTTTAGGGGGTTGGAGAAGCAAAATAAAACAAAAGAACACCAGAGAAGACATTTCCTTAAAATCGGGTAACTCTTTTTGATTTGAGCCAATGGAATCCTTGGAAAGACTTCTACCCAATGTGAGGCTTCTAGGAGTAATAGAGGGAATTTGGGAGAGTATTTGGGAAGAGGTTGGCTGAGAAAAATGTCTTGAAGGTGTGAATAAGTTGGTAGAGGTGGGGGCCTTTTATAAGAGAAGAGGAGGGGCACTCTTGGAAAGATTGAAATGTTACATTATTATGAAATGATTTTCAGATTATAAAGGTCCCAAAATGATATATTTCAAGTATAAGGTGATATGGGTTATAAATATTATCATCCAATAGGTTTTTGACAAGTTTATGCCTTAGATTTTACATTATCTATTCATTTTATTTAAATCATTAATTAATGAGGTAATCGCTGCATCATCATTGTGTCATAAAACGTTTAATTTATTTAATGTCTAAAAATTATATGAAAATTACAATGATGTAGGAAATATTTTTGTATTTACAATGAATATTTATAGTAAAAAATTTAACTTATATAACCCTATGTAATAGTTGTTTTAGTAAAATAACACATGTTTGTGACAATTTTATTTTTTACTTTAAATAATAAGTTATTAATGTCATTTTCTTATCCAAGTGGCTCCATGTTGTCCCAAAGTTGACCCATGGATTTTCTAGGTCGGCCATGACTCATCCAATAAGGTTAGGACAATTGTAATGGTATTTTCATATTTTTATAATATCATTTTTATCTTAAATTTCACTAATTACCTTTAATCGCGATTAATAAAACTTAAAAGTTACTATTCACTGAAAAAATTTTAATCCCATTGAACCACATTTTTCTTCCTAATGAAAACCATGTATGTTGGATTTTTGAAAATCAAACCACAGAAGTGGTAAAAGTTTATTTAAATGAAAAATGAGTTTTTTAACTACCACTTAGTGGTTTCACTATTCATCGAAAATTGAAGTTTTTCAGAACAATGCCAAAATTTCACCCTAAGCTATAATTGATATTCTGAATTCAAAAATTATTTCTATTTTAAAAAATTACAAACATATAAGTTTAATTAATTAATTTTATAATTAATTCCCGCTGTCACAACAAATAGCATGTTTTTAAGAAACAATATATATCAAAAGATTGGCAATTGTTTATGTCCAATTTCAAAGTGAAATTAATTATAATGACCACCATTCGATAAAATGGTAAAAATATATTCTAATTATACTTTAAAACCACTATATAGTATAATTTATTTTGATTAAAAAAGTTGTTTTTAAGTATTTTTCACTATTCATAAAATATCAGAAGTTCTCAGAAAAATACCAAAAATTCAACATAGGCTAATTTCGATATTCCGAATCCACAAATGAAGTCCATTTTAAAATATAAAATATATATACTTTCAAAAACTGGGTATTACTATTCATAATGGCTATTTTGATTGGTCACGGTGTGTTAGAATCTCGAACTTATGTACAATGCAAGCTATTGCATTATTGAAATAGAAACGTATCGTGGAAGGTCGGGGTGTTACAGAATATTTACAAATACCCTAAACATAGTATCCCAAAGATGGTGAAATAATTCATTACATTAGTACTATGAATTAGTGTTCTCTTCCCAAATGGATGAAAACATAAGTAGTTTTAGGAAACCAAATTCCATTATTCAGTTTAAATTACATCATAAAAGGAAAAATAACAAAAAACCTCCTTAGAACCATCCATAACTCATAGATTATCCCTACATGTAATTAATAATATATATATTTTCCTCCTAGGGAAAAGTAAAACATAATAAATGGGTGAGCTCATATGATGAGTAAGGGAAAAAAATATAGTGGAAGAAATCATAAAAATAAAAAAATCGAATTGTGAATAAATGAAATAGATTCCAATAAAATATAATCTTGATCATAATACGGTATAAATAAATATATAATATATAATTCCAAATTAATAATCACATGAATCATTACCATGGATATTCTACTAGTTGAATAATCACATTATTTATCAATTAGTAATATAAAAATAAGGCATGCCTAATTCTAGAAATTATAAACATACCATCAAGTCCATGTCCAATAATTCTACAAAAATTGGTAAGGACTTAGATAAAACCTAGTCTAGTTTTTCTCATGAGACATACTAATGCATCATGGGGATATAGCAGACCCCTACCATAACATACTAACTTCAATGCATTCCTCTTATACCAAAAAATCTATTTAAAAATATATATTTAAATCAGTGTATCCCTATAAAACATTGAAATATTGTAATTATATTAATAAAAAAATTTATCTAATAAAATTATAGTTAAATTTTAGAGAGTGATACCCGTTTACATGGGAAATAAGAGTTATGTTTGAAAATCATTTTTTTGTCATAAAAATATGATCATTAAAGCGTATATCTGGGAATGGAATTGAATGATAAATGATAAATTTTATAATAATTTTAAATCTCAAAATTGGAAACATAAGTGAAAACATATAGATTTTTTAAGAAATTTTATAAATGGACCACTTCTGAGCAGATTTAGGGAAAATATAAAATTGTCATTAATTAAAATAAGGATTAATTATTTTTCATAATACCACAAATAAAATAATATTATTTATCAAGATAAAATGAGTGATTTTATAATAATAATTGTGTCTTAAAATAGATTATGGGGAGCCAATGAAAATGCATATGAAACTAGAAGTTCCCTAAAACCAGTTCTGTCGATCGAGAGAAGATGAGAAAAGACCCCTATAAAAATTATATTTCCCCATAAAGTAAAAATTAAATGATTTATATAAATGATTTTAGAACATATAAAAAGAATTTATTAGAATTATATGAAAGGAATGACAAATTACATTGGGGTAAAGAGGGATATAATGTTACCTGAATGATAAATGGAGGTTCAAGAAGTAACCATTACCTTATGTCTGAAATCATTCTGTACATGCACATAACATTGTGGATAATCAAATAAAATGAATTAATTAAGACCATTTAATACATTTATTTTAGTTTTATTATTTTATTATGTTTATTTATTCCTTTTTTAGGAGTTATAAGATTCAATTTTGTAGTTCAGATGTAATTGTTTCCTTGGTTTTCTTGATTTTTTTCACTTGTATACATGTACAAAAGATCACGAGTAATGGAAATAAAAATATATAATTGTAGTTTTATTTTATTAATGGATATAAATAATATTAATTTTTTAAATTTTTCATTTTGTAATTTTGGGTGAGGATGAAATAATTTTCAAGACATTAGTGATAATCCTTTAGATTATTTTGGTGGGTTTTGATCATCACAAACATGTTTTTTTAATTAATAAAAATAAAGTATACATAATGGTTCTAGAATATTAAATAGGCTATGAAAAATAAATTATTCAAATTTTTAATGATTAAAATCATTACATGACCATCAATGAAGGAATATTTGAAAAATAAAAACTCATCATCCATAAAGGGGGTAAATTAAGAACTCACGAACGATATTTTAATTTTTTGAATTAGAAGGGAAGAGAATAAAATCGGTGAAAAATATACCATTTAAATAATAAAATTATTATATATATATATATAATATTAGTATTATCATCCAGTTCTTGATATAGTATGTAGGTAAAGGATATGATATGAAAATAAATTGAAAGAAAATTAAATGAACCAAAATGTAATTTTTCCACTTGAAATATTCTCCTTGAGAACCACCTTAAGGAACATTGAAATGGTCTATTGGGAAGACCAAAAAGAACATAATGTGGTAGAAATTCTTGGTAGATTAAATGGGTAGACATTGGACAATCAGCAAGGCATTAGATGTGTGAGCAGAAGGGTTGCTAATAGTAGTGGGGAGGGGAGTTTTTTGAATATTTTATTCATTTGTTTGTTATTTTGGATCAAGAATATTAATAGTTTTGACAAAAATCCAAAAATATTTTAAAATAATTAAAGGGAGTTCTATGTTATGGGAATAAATCGTCCATACAACATCTGGAACTCAAAAATTCATGTATTTTTCAGATATCATAAATTATCGTATTTCTCTATTTCTTAAAAAAATCAACATTTTTAGATAAATATAAAAAAATAACCATAAAAAATTTTATATATGAAAATTTAAAAACTGAAATCAATTTTATAAAAATAATTTTATAAATATGGTAAATTAAATTTTAATAAAAAAGTATCGTTTACTTGAAAAATAATTATTTTATTATTATAACGGTTTTTATGACACATTGATAAATTAATTAAGGTCTCATAAAATTTTTCTATATTCATATGATAGTAAAATATAAATTTATGAATATATTTTTTGAAAATATATATTATTTTAAATCATTATATTAGTTATAAAATTTTAAATAATCATTTATATTTCACAAAAATATTAACACTTAATTTTTCATTTTCAAAATATTTATTTTCTTCCTCATGATATAAATATATCATATATTTATTTATAAGAAACAAAAAAAAATTATTTAAATTTTAATTAGTAATGTTCCTATTTTATAAGTTATATTAATATTCATAATTATCACATTAATATTCCAACTGTCTGATTTAAAAGTATATTAAGGTTTTAAAATCGATATTTAGTGAAGCATAAACTATCGAGATGATAAAATTTAAAAAATACATTGCATAATATCATGGGGTATTACACTATTTTTGGATATAAAATTAATTTACAATTAAATTTGACACCTTTAAAATATCATTTGTTTTAAATATTTAAAATAATTTCACAAATGATTTAAAAAATGTGTAAATCGAAACAAAATAATAATTGTTGAATTATGATCAATAAAAATGTAATTATTTAAATACAATGAAAAAATAATAAAAATTTTTATACATTATATTACTTTATTTAAAATATAATGTTATGTTATTCAGATTTTAAATTATAATTAAATTATTTCTATATATATTAAAAAAAATTGCATTCATCTTATGATAGTAATTTTTATGGAATATTAATAAATTCACTTTTTTTATTAGAATAATGTTTTTTAAACATGGGTTTTATGTGTTTTGTGTTTATTATTTAAAATTAATTATTTTCATATTAATAAATTAAATTTAATTATAAATATTTCATTTTCAGAATTGGGGTATCAAAATTATTTAACTATGTCAATCTCATTTTTTGGGAAATTAAATTGTTACATTTGAAAAATATAGTTTACCTCAATATGCATAAAAGAGGGAAATGATAATTACATTAATGTGAAAATGTAAAAAATATTTTTCTAACATATCCCTAATTTTTTTGGGTTTTTTTATTGTTCAATGTTAACCTTAGTTTTCAAATTTTTATAGAATTTCAAGGTATAAATAAACTCTTTAACTCTATAGAATGATTATTCTAAAAAATAAAACTAAAAATAACCTATAATTATATTCCTCACCTACTAAACACAAAAGAATAATTTTTTCATCTATGTTTTGATACCCTACCCAAATTCACTATCATAAAACCTTGTTATATGTTTTTTATAATTTTTTCCAAAATAAGGATTCCCAAATCCTTCATTCCAAAAGATTCCATTTCAGAAAGAAATAATTGATCTATATAATTATCTAGTTATGAATAATACGTTTTCTTTGAATTCTAATCTACACTCATTATAAAGATCATTCAATTCTATATTGATTTTTTAAATATAATTAGTTTTCAATAAAAATGATTCTACTATAATATAATATATTATAATTAGCCATTCATTAGTCTAACATGCTCTTTTCTAGGTTAGTTCAACCACCTACATGAATAACTCTATAGTATCATTCCTATTTCTAATATGAGTGAGTATCAAGACATTATCATAATTCATATATTAATGAGTAATTTTCATCATGAATATTATTATAGAATAATGACACAAAAAATGAATGGTCATTACAAGTTAACTTATTAATATTGGTAAATTAGCCAAAACATGATTAATATGGATTCCATTCTCATTAACAATACTCCTTCCTTCCATCAAATTATTTTTTGTCTATATAATTCATTGAAGTAAATGATCCTAATAACTTTAATTATATTTGAATGTTGAAATTTTTATCATCAAATGATGAACAAAATATCTATTATATACGTATACAAAAATATAAAAATTACTATCATTAGATAATGGAATTAAATAATAAATATATATTAAATGTATAATAAATGACTATAAATGAGGAGTTAACATTTATAATTTATTCCAATACGTGATTAATGTATTTTGGTTTATTATGATTCTGATATATTTTTTATGTGGATGATGAAAGTTAAGGTAAATGATTCATTTACAATCTCACATTAAAATCAAAATTATATACGAAAATATTTTCATCAGTGGAAATTATTTGTTATTTCTCTCTAATATATCTTTATTCACATTTCCATTGGTTACTTTTTTTGTTTACATATTTTCTCATTTTATCCCACACCATAGGGTTAAAACACTATTAGAATGATATTGTGATGTAAAATTGACCTTATTTATTCATTTCAACAATGAATCTTTTTCTTCTATGTCCATGATTTTTATATTCTCTTATGTATGTTATATGATTTTTACCTTATTTTAATAATTTTATGACAAATTTTGGCCAATAATTTTTGTTTTATTATCTCTAATCATTTTGGGTGATTTATGGAAATTTTTGAATCCCATGGGTTAATGAAGTGTTGGTGATCATTTAGGGGAAACCATGAGGTTTGGCCCAAAAAACCACATAACCTATGTTGATCCACTAGAAGTGTCACAAAATTTTTCAAAACCCTGAAACCTCCCCTATAAATCATAAAATCTTTAAAAGTTATGTCATTCATTTTTTGGTTAATAGTTAATTTATCATTTTGGACAAACCATTCACCTCATCTAGAACTCTAGTATGGGCGCATTGTTAGGGCACATGGTTACTACTAACTATGAGGACCTTACTGTAAAACATTTCTGTTGTTTTTAATTCCCCAAATTGTTTTTAAAAAAGTACTAAACATATTTTAAAACCCAAACACCTCCCATTCATCACTAAAAAAATTCTATGGTCTTTGGAACCACTCAAGAGGCAATTTTGAATCCTCTAACCCATTCTCTTGACAGATCGAAGCAATTGTGATAGAGTTTCATATCTATATGAAATCTAAATCCCATATCATGTTGTTTATTTTAATCCCATATTCCATCATCATTATAGTGTTATATATCATCATGGTATTAATGAATCGTAAATCTTTTATGATGTATCTGGATTCTAGGTTTGATTTCTTAATCCTCTTCACCTCAGTCCACATTGAATACCCTATTGAGGGAGTTGATTTGGTCTCATGATTAATGGTAGGTGGTTCCATAATGATTTACTCTAAAATTAAACCATATATTTATATATATTTATTTTAAGTATATTTTAAATATATTATAAAACCTATATTTGAGGTGATTTGAAATTTTATTTAAAAGGAAATGTATTTTTGAAAATCTAAAAACATAAATGGAATTGATATTGATATATTGATTTTGAGAAAATGATTTCTTCAAATTAATGTGGATTTTCAAAAAAGAATTTGTGTCAATTATTTTCAAATATATCATAAAATTAGTGATGAATTAAGAAGAATGAATTTGATGAAAACCAATAATTTTAGTTATTAAATGAAAAGTTATGTTGAAACTTATATATGAAAATTGAACTCTTAGTGATGAAATTATTCGAAATTATTGTTTTTCCCATGATTGGTTGATTTTTCTATTAAATCTCATTCAATACTATGAGTATTTTTAGTGATTAGAACAAGAAAAATAGGATTCTCACTCAATAATAATATATTAATCTACTCCGTAATGGGGGGTTGGATTATTTTATATAATTGGCCCCCTATAGGTTTTCTGATTCGAATGTAAACACATATCTTTAGACATAATGATGATTGAGATTTTTGAGGATACTATTTATAATAACTAACATAACTCATAGATTATATGCATGGTTATTTTAGGCTTTGTTTTAAATGATCATAAATATTGTTTATTATCATACTGTTTTATTCTGGGAAATTATTTTATATAAATGTTCTACAAAAATGTTCATTTAAACTTATTTTTTATTACATACGTTCTTTAATATTTGAAATAATGTTTTGTTGAAAATATGTAAATTAATTTTTATGAATTTATTATTTAAATATATATAACATATGGTTTAAAATCATATAATTTCATAAGGAAAACATGGTGATGACCTACGGTGTTGTTTCTGTCACACCCGACCATTAGCTTTGGGGAAATGTAGATTATCATTTTCAAGGCCTAATAAAAGGGAATGTGCCACTTATAAGTGGAATATGAACATGATTTTTGGGACTTGGAGAGGTGGATGTGACAAGTGGATATGTCATACAGCAATTAAATGAGTTTTATTATATTATCATTGATAGATGTAGAGACTTTTGATTTTGTACAATTTGATTATAATACTTTTTGTTTAGGAGTCTTCACATATAGACACGTATCATTTATATTCTCCTATTTTGAGAAAATTCACTCCCTTTGGTTTCTTGTATAATACCAGGTGACAGTCCTCAACTAGTAGGGATTAGTAATTCCCTTTGAACTATTTCATACCATCCATGGTATTATCATAGAGATATATCTATATTTCTTCCTCAAATTGTAGAATTAATGGATGATTGAGTAAATTTTCATAATGATTGTAGGCATTTTGGGATTGATTTATAGTAGTGGGGTATGATTTTCTTGTAAAAAGTGGTATTTATGAGTGAGTTCATGGATATATGTCATCTAAATAACAATTAATTCAATATTGGTGTTTGGAAATGGTTTTATAAAATAATTTGATCTGATTATAGACTTTTCACAACCTTGGATTTATGTTTATTAAAATCAAAATTTCGAAATCTATTTGAACAAATTTATATTCATGTATTTGTTCATAGAGTCAATGATCATTGTATATATACTAATTTATTAGGGGTTTCTATTTTTTTTAGAATCATGAGTCTAAGAATGAATTTTAATTGGCCATAAGAGTAAGCTATTTTAGAACCACAGTAATAACATCATATATTGTAAAATAATCTTATTAAGATAGTGGTGAGTGTTTTCTTAACTCTGGTATAGGCAACATCACATGTTCCAATATGGGATACTATATTATAACTTCCAAGGGAAGAATCCTGAAATTATTCTCACGTGTTCCTTCTCCATAATTCACCATAATTATATGGATATATTGATTCTAAATAAGAAGAGGATTGGGTAATGAATATATATATATATATATATATATTTGTTATTAGAAATATCTCATTAAATTAAGGTGAAATGTTCTACCTTCAATCATGAGGGGCCTAATATGAGGTTTTGGTATTTAATGTTTAATATAATTTAATGGTGGGATTTGAGTCGATGGAAATTATGCTTCTTTTAACAAATAAATTTTATCTTTAATATATGGTCTTAGAATAAATCTTGGAGTTTCTCCTCCTTCATTACGGTGAGATGACAGTGACATAATATATGAACCATATTGATGATCTTGTTTAGTTTTCTTAAAATATTTTAGAGAATTTGAACTAAAATCATTATGATTTTAGATGGGTGTTTGATTTTATATTTTATCTGATGTATTTACATGGATGTTCAATTATTATGATGACATACTAAATAGAACGTCGATAGATTATCTTGAACAAGATGATATTTCATAGTTTAATTGAGTTACTTTTTTCCCTAATGGATGTGATATTAGTTTCTTTAATGGAATTTGAATGCATGATGAGTCTAACAGTGGATCTTAACAACTTGAATCGTCTACACCTTTTGTTGTACCTCGAAGAATAAATATGAATTTTTTTCAGTGTAGTATTGTTTGGGATACAAAATTGTTTTTAACTAATGCACCCATGATCTGTTGTTTATACAGACTCACAGGTCACATGAAGAAGATCAGGCTCGTCTTTTATACTATATAAATAATCATAGACTCAACAACACCAAGAAGTGCAGTGGTGGAATTATTTGATTCAAGAAATAATCAGTTCCATCAATATGAATCCCTAATGATGCTTCTTCATTTTGGGAAAGAGTCTCCAGAGGATGCTAATACGGGTCATGATACTACAAGAGTTTCCATCACTATATATTTATATTTAATTATCACTTTATGTGTTAACATTTCACATCCCTCATTTATATTGACTCATATGTTTTAATTTTTAAACCATCTTACTAATATTTTTACTAATGTGATGGATATTACAATTCCTTTTAAAAAAAGATAAAGCAGTGTCCCATTTCACCTCCTTCATTATCTCTCTATAAAATATGTATATTACCTTGAATGGTATTATTCTTAACATAAGTCATCCATACCTCGATATCAGGATTGATTTTATAATTTCTCATAATAATTGAAATTGAAATTTTATTTGGAAAGTCTCCCTTACTTTTCTAGATGGGGTGTTCCAGGTTTTTCAAGGACAATGGGACCTAAGGTTTAGTAGATCCATTCCATATTTTTTGGAGTTGGGTAGGGTATTATCATGGATGATTTTGACCTAGAAGAAGAATTATTGATAGATTATCACCCTCTATATTTCATTGAGTTTTCCAAATTATTTATCTATTATTTATCATTCAAGTCATTTTTTAGAGAGGTGGATTTCTCTATTGAATTTATTCTTGGTAATAGCTAGTGTGTATTATATCTTACCATATAAAACCAAGTGAACAAAAAGAGTTGATGATAAAATTAGATTATTTATCTAGAAAAATATTTATCTACCTGAGTGTGTCACCTTAGGTGATGAATTTATGTTTTCCGAATAATGAAAATAGTACACTTCATCTATGTATTAATTACTGGAAACTCAATCGATTTATTGTAAAGAACGTGTATCTATAAACATATATTGATGATTTTTTTGACTAGTTGATATGGGAAAGGTTGCTCTTGAATATTGAACTTCATTCTATTCATCACCAATTGGGAATTAATAGTTTTAACATTTAGATAACCTCTTATAAAAGTTTGTATGGCCATTATGATTACCTTATAATTCCTTTTGGTCTAAAAAATGATTCTATAGTTTTTATGGACGTGATTAACTTGATAATCCATGAGTAAATTGACTGGTTTTAGGTATTCATTTTGGAATTCAATTTGGTTTAGTATAATTGTGAAGATGACCATGTACGCCATTTGTGATCAGTCCATGAAATTTTGAAAGATCACCAACTTTACGTGAAGATTTAATTTTTATATTATATAAGTGATGTTCTTAAAAAATGTAGTGTTAGGACATGGTCTCTCAGAAAATACTATAATGTTGAATGATTTTATGACATGGGATCAACAACATAATGTTCTAATGATTAGGATATTCTGGGTATTGACATATATTACCATAATTTTATTAAAGGCTTCTTAATGATGGCTTCTCTAATGACCTATATCACTAAAAAATGAGTGAAGTTCCTATAGTATTTTAAATTTAAATATTATTTTTATGAATTGATGGTTATTTGATTTTTACATAAGTTTTTCCATTCCATGTTATGGTAAAGGATATATAATATTTTATAATGTATCAGTTTTGGGTTTGGGCTGTTCTCATTATATGAGTGATGACATGTTATCTTACGGTTTCTTGATATCCTAGGAAACACTAGAGAATTATCTAACCCATTACTCAAAATCTCATTTTTTATTCCTTCACATAATATTTACCAACATTACTATTTGAAAGAATGTTTTACCATTTATTATGACCATAATATATTTAGTTATATCATCTCACAAAAATATTTGAACCTTCATAAGAGGTATTGGATGCAGTGCCTAATGTGTTTTGATTTAGTCAATTAATACAACCATGCTTAGGGGAATATCATTGCTGGTTTTATGAGATAAAAAATATGACCCATGAAATGAAATAATAATTGGAGAGTGGAATCTAATGGAACTATTTTATTAATTCCATTTGGGAGTTTAGGAGGATGTGATTTATATTTTTGTGGTGTATTTTCATTTGATATCATCTATTCAAGAGATAAATATTAAAGATAAATAGATCAACTATTTATTTCCATGTTAATTGGTAGTATTTTATTATGATTTTACCATTGGTGAGTTGTAGTTCTCCTTTGAGTGTATCCTATGTTTTCAAAATAGGTCAATTATTACATTGTCTATGAGAAATGACGTGATGAGATATTTTCATAATTCCCCATAGAAAATGAACCTAGGAACCATAAAGTGTATATATTATTTTTCAATGATGCTGGTGGCTAGGTTTGATATAAATATTTTCAGAATTTTTTAATAATTTTTTTATATGTGACAAGTCATTTAAGATAACAAAATACATTTAGTTATTGTTTAATTGCATCAAATTCTTTAATGTAAGTGTAATGTGATCTTAATAGACTATGTGGTTGGGATTTCATATACCCCTCAAAAGAATAAAATAATATTAGTTTTTATTGGAAATTTTTCCAAATTTTCAATCATTAAACCCATTTTAGAAACAACTAAATTTTAGGAATTGTATAATCTCTTATTGAAAAAATATGTATATTTTAATGAACTCCTTTATGTTATAGTCTATAATAGGGAAACTATTTAACATTACATTTATATAAGTCCCTCAATGAAGAAACTTAATCCTAGGAACATTTTATAACATCATATCACCCATAGATGGATGGAAGATAGAATGAGCAATGCATATTTTTGAAGAAATTCTCCCTTAATGAGTGCTTGACCATGGTAGAGCTTGGGATGACCATTTGGTACTGACTGAGTTTACCTACAACAATAATAACATTTACACTATAAAAAGAGTTATTTTGGGGGCCTTGTAGGGATGAACTTTTATATATCCCTTTTATTGGTCAAAAAATGGTGATGCTTCCCAGGTTAGACTGAGTTTGTTCTATTAGATGGTGTTAAATACCCAATTGATTCATCAGATAATAGTAAAAAGTAATAGATAGTACAAATTGGGTATTGATAATAATGGATGAATATCTGAGTTTCCAGTAAGTGTCCAAGTGTAATTGAAGAGTTTCACTTCAGTGTGGATAATGATATCATGGGAAATGGGGAAAGAATTAATGATGGTTTCAAGTTCTTTTTAGAATGTTCCACAAGTGGTAAAATTATCTTACTCTTTACAACTTACACTGACAATGAAATCAATTCATTACATGTATCATGTATTGAATCTCTTGATTTATCTTATTGAAACATATCATCTCTAGGACTTGTAATAACTTGATGTTGAGCCCGATTTACATATTATTAAGGATCCAATCTAGATTAGTAATTTTAAGTCAAAGGTTATGCCTTGAATGATGATACTGTTGGTCAAGGTGACATGGAAAAATGGTTTTTATTTATATGAGGATTTGGATCTTTAGGACCTAATGAAATAGTAATGGCCTCATCTCTTTGATTTGAAATCCTCTCGGTATACTTTTTTGGGATAGAAATTGTTTATATTGGGGATATTGAAACATCATGTATCTTAATTTTAGGTATTTATTGACCCATGTGTTGATCCTACAATGATTTGGGCTTGTTTCTGGTTGTATTAGGTGAATTTAGAAATTTTTGGAATCCCATGGGGATATGCATGGTTGGAACTTTGTTAGGGAAAACCTTATAGTTAGGACCAACAAACCATGCGGCATATAGTCTGCCACTGTAAGGTGGTACATGGTTTTCTGAAACTATGTAAAAACACCTCTAAACCATCCGCCCTTGTATAGTGAGGGTTATAAGTTTTATGAAGAGTACATTTAAACCTTCATCCAAACCATAAAACTTACCCAAAACTATAGTAGGGGAATAAGGTTACTACTAGTCGTGTGGCCTATATAATAAACAATCTATGTGGATCTTATTTCTCTAAAAATACTTATAAAAAATATTGAGACCGAAATGTTAAACCCTACACACACTAATTTGAAAAAAAATATTATTACATAGTCTTTGACGGCTCTCAAGGGGAAATATTAACTATTTTAACCCATTATCTTTCCAAGTCAATGCTCCAATTATTGCATTTAATCTCCTTACAGTATATAAGTCCAAACTCAAGTGTTTTCTTATGATATCATTTTCTCTCCTCCCAAGGGAATTATATATCATCATGTTATCAATGAATCTAATCTCTATTAGGATGTATTAGGATTATATGTTTTATTTAATGATTACATTCACCTATGTCCTCATCGACGTTCTCATTATGAGTGTTTATTTTATCGACAGATTATGGTAGGTGATTCTATAAGGCTTTGTCGAATAATTTAAACCTTTTTTTTAATTTAATTGAAATGATTTTTGAATTGATTTTAAAATAAGGATTTTAGATTCATTCCTATATGTTTTAATATGGTATTTAAATTGTGAAAAGGCTCAAATTCAATGGAATTTTTTTTGGTAGGTTTGATTTTTAGAAAGATGATGGATTGAATTGAATGTGGATTTGATGAAATTATTTGATTTTTATTATTGAGAAAATTTGATTTAAATGAATGTTAATATTAAAATTATTGAATTTGACTATAACATAGGATTTGGTTTTGAGTTTAAAAAGGCATATTCAAACTAAAATTTTCAATCTGAACTGTGAATGATGAAATGAATTATTTACCCAAGATTTATTGATTGGTTGATTAAAATACATTCTAGACTATATAGTTATTGGGTTATTAGGAAATGAATGCTTGAACTATCACTCCATATATAGTGACACTCTATTTTCATATATTAAAATAACATCATTTTTGTAAAATACTTAATAAACTACACAAAATTATTCTTAAGGATCGTATTATCCCCCTTCCTTTGGAATCATGGAAAAATATACACTAGTACATAAGTGAGATAAATAATCACCCACTAGGTTCATAATGACTAACACACATATTTTAAACATCATACATAATACATATCTTCATAACCTAGGGAAGGAAACTTTAAAAGGGATGAGCTCATAGGATTAGTATAAATAAAATTTTATAAAAAATTCAATTGGAAAATACCTAAGAATTGATTTTCTCAACCAGTTGGATTCTACCCAATGAAACCTATATATCTGAGATTCAAAGGTAGATAGAATAATTGGGCATTTCCCAAGATCATTCCCAATAAATGATCAAATAACTTAATCATGAGTGAAGCCATTTGCAAGAGATATTCAAGCTCATCGAGATCATGACCAAAACTAGGTACGTCGAACCTCCCCAAAATGTCTCACCATCGCACACATTACTATTAGGGAGTTTGTGATTGTGTTAAATAGATATGAATCAATAATCACGAAATATTAATATTTACATTATTTTTCATTGAATAATAAATATATTTCCAACTAATTATAATTACATTATTAATTGTTTTATTTTCATACAATAAAACCACATTAGTATTTTTGGGTAATAAAAAAAATCAATGAATGATTTTATTTAGAGGATGTAATGGAAATTTTAAATAAAAAATATTTTAATAAAATACTATTAATTAATAAATATTATTATATATAATCGAAAATTCAATTTATTTTATGTTAAAGAAAATTTTTATAATGGATCGAAAACACTTCTTGTTAAAAAACCTTGAAATTATTAAAAAATGTTAATTTTATTTTAATAGATAAAATTTGAATATTTAGAAACTTATTTAGATAAAAATAATATTATTTTTGGAATCATAACATCAAAATTATAGAATGTAAAAATTTTCTAAAAAATTTCAGAGAATTTCAAATTTTCAGGTGATAATTTTAATACCGTATAAATATAATTTGTGTATTATGAGATCATAATGAATTAAAAGTGATGCAATAAATACTATAAAATATATCCTGGATCAAATATATATTTTCTATTCAAAATTATTATATTTTAATTATATTTTATTAATTTTATAAATCTATTATGAATCATCCAAAAATAGTAATATAATTTATGCTTTTGAAATCATTTTTTAAGAGTATGACTCACCCCTGCAGTAGCAAGGGAGATTTTTTTCATGTTAGTCCCTTGGAATTATAAAATATTGATTAAAACTTCCATTAGGAAGAAACCATGAGAAAAAATCATGGGATGGTTTGGGGATTTGGTTATTTTTTTATACGGATCCGAAAACCTATGTTTGAGAAATATTAAATAAATTCTCACTCATTTTCTAAATAAACACACCCATTCTCCCATTTTTATTTAATAAAACCTCTTGGAGGATGTACTTACTCCTCCTTACATTCTCTATAGTCCAACTATGGGTTCCCCAAGCACTCAAGAGGCCCTTCACAAGCATTTTCAATCCCACAGTAAAGTAAGTGATCCTAACCTTCTCTTATTTATTCATGATTATTTATTATCTCAAGTCTTATATTTAAAATTAAAAATGATGGGATATGTACTTAAATTCCATATTACTACCTATTTTATATTAAAATAATGAGAGACCTATTTATCTCTTATTAAACAATTTTATGATATTTTATATGATGTTTCTAGGATGATGAAATTTCATAGCGATATTTCCATGCCAATGATATTGTGTAGTGAATACCATACACTACAGAAAAAATGACTTATACCAACAGAAATGTATTGATATATATTATATATGTTGTTAAAAATGAGCAATTCCAACAGATAAAATGCTTTATTGGTACTGATTTTAATCACCAACAATTATTTTTACCAACAAATCCATCTGTTAGTACTGATTGTTTATCACCAACAAATATATTACCAACATTTAAGTCTATTGCTTTATCATGCTATTACCAACACTCTTTTTTACCAACAGTTGAATATATTATTAATAATAAATATTACAAGAAAACCATTTATCATCAATAAAATCTGTTACAATAATCCATTCAATGAAATATCCAATTAAAAGAAACCAAATCTCTTACACAGATTATTATTTTTCTGACCAAAATCAATATTTATGGTTTTATTAAAAATATATCATTAATTGATTTTTTTTAATTTTTTTCTATGTATCAATAGTGATTATATTTTATAATTCTTTTAATTTAATAATTATTTAAATAATATATAAAAATATTATAATCATTATGATATTGGAATTTTATAAACATAATAAATATAAATATGATAATCAATAAACAATTTAATAATCATAATTGAAATATATGTATTAAATAATTGAAATAAAATATAATAGGAATTTATGAACATAATTGACATTTTATTTTATATTATAAAAAAAATATGTGAATTTTTGTAAAGATTAACATTTATTATAAAACAATAAACTAAATAATTAGAAACATATCGGAATTTTATTTTTTTGTCATATTTTTTCATATGTTTAATTTTATTATATATTATATTTATTTAATTTTAAAAAATTATTATTATTATTCGATCCATGTGTGCTTCTGTGATCCGGTTCCATTCACCCACGCATACGCTCTATCTCCTGCAAACCCGAATCTTTATCGCGGAGGTTTGGATTCTTCAATCCACCCACGAGCAGCACTGAAATCATCTTCTTCCAGTCCCATCCATGCCCAGGTGAGTGGCACCGACTCCCTTTCTTCTCCTCCAATACATACACCTAAAACCCTATCGATTCCCCTTCTTTTCCCCGTGAGTGGCACCGAAATCTTCTTCTGATTCCCACGATTTCAGCATCTCCTCTCCCATCAGCTATCTGGAACCCTGATATTCCATATTGTCCTCACCTCTTCCATGACCAATCTTTAACCCCTCCTTCTCCTAGTATATCCATCCCATCGTTTCCAATGTCTTGAAACCCTAATTGGATAGCTTCCCCTAATTAACTTCCGGTAAGGTGAGGCTGATTGAAAATCCATCCCATTACCCTGACAACATTTCCCTCCCACACTTTCCTCCATTAGTCAGTCCCAACTCCCTTGAACCCTTAAAAATACCTGATCTGTTTTTAGCTGATGTTTTACAGTTTGCCAATGTAGATCCAAGTAACTTTTTTTCAGGGTTTCTGTATAATTTGAGATGTATGCCTAATCAATCCACATCCAACAGGAGACCGTAAGGGATGCTAATAAGGTCACAGTATTCTCACAAGGCAATTCCATGACGCATATCTATGTTAAGGGTATCCACAGTTTACCATTCCACCCATTCCAGTCTTGGAAAATTCCTTTTCACTATTTTTTGTTGCACGACATACATAAACATTATGTTTTTACATGCTCAGATTTGCAATTGAAGGCTTCATGTTGTTCATATCATTATCTGAACCCACATTCTTGGACCATAGTTACCTTCATTGCCTAAATTTCATTGCAGAACATAAAACCGCATCCTTTCCCCAAATCCCTCCACCTCATCTGATTTTAGTATCTTCATGTTTTTCAATATCATTGTTTTACTTGTATACTAACCATTCACATTTTCATAAATTGTTAATTGTATTTTTTTTGTTTATGTATTTTCTCTCTAAATGTTAACTATCATCGTTCATTGATCATAAAATTTACACATCAAGAGTGCATAAACTATCATCCTTCTTTTCTTCCAAAGATCAAATTTCATTGTGGTGTGATTTTTGATCTCTATCCATTTATGTGTTTGTTATTCTGAGTACCCTAAAATTTTTTAAATTATAATTTTCCATGGACTTCATGTTTATTACATTCAATTTTACTTAACATTGGTACCGGTGATGTGATTTCATGACCTTACTAGTATGTTTTCATTCATTTGGAAACCACCATAGATTCTGTCAAATCATGAATTAGATTTATATAAAATAGGGTTTTCGTAAATTACATGCATTTTTTGAGTTCGTTTGGAATGTCATCTCGGCACAAACCAGTTGAGCCACATTCAACGTAGGGGTCCTCGATGGGTGAACCCACTGCTAAAGCTGCACCCACTAAATACTTCTGCATCAACTACCTTGGATGGATGGAGATCCAAAATGGGACTAAATATGAAACCCTAAATAAATTGAATACATCAAGTAAACATAATAGTTGGATCAATGGGACTCTTCTTGAAACCAAAAACTAAAATATATCAATTTCACCTCATATTCAGGCACAATATGCCGCTATTTGTATAATCATGAAAATTAAAAACTCTTTCAAGATGCTCATGGATGACTTGTTTTTTGTTGTATCTATACAGGGTTTCTTCATGGAAATTATTGAGATAACATTGATATGAAGGTCACCAAAGACATGGGAATATGAGGAAGAACATGATGATGTTTTATAATGCAATTGAGGTAAATTATATTTCTTTAAATTCATTTAAAATGTTTAAATATTATGTTTTTTTTAGCAATAGAAAGTTGTATACAAATTTTCATTATCTTTTTTAAGAAATAGAATGTTCTATTCCATTGCTATTAATTAATGAAGAAAAAACAAAACAAACATTCCCATTAATCCACCTTAAACTCAGGAAAATCTCATCTTAACATTTAACAAACCAAACAATCTATTGTTTTAACCAAACTACCCCTTCTGAGTAGTTTTCAGAAATTCCAGCACTTATTGTAACTAATTATTTGCATAAAATTGATTAAAATTCAATATGATCACGAAATAATTACAAAGGCTTCTAAAAATTATAACATAGTATTTAAAAACATGTCAAAGTTTAAATACATAACAGATTTCTTAATTTTTCACAATGGGAATCATGTTACTTTCAATAAAAAAACTACCTCTTTTGAGTAGATTTTATAAATTCCAGCACTTATTACAAGCAATAATTTGTTTAAAATAATTTAAAATTCAATATGATCATCAATAAAACAATACCAAGGCTTTTAAAAATTATAAAAATTTATTTAAACACATTTCAAGGATTAAATACATAACAGTTTTCTTGTATTGCTCAACGGGAATCATGTTACTTTCAATAACATCTAACCACCCATTTTGAGTTAATTTCAGCAATTATAGCACTTATTACAACCAATTATTTGTTTAAAATAGTTTAAAATTAAATATTATCATCATGAAAACATTACCAAGGCATTGAACAACTTTAAAATGTTAAATACTGACATTGAAGCATTGTCATGTAGTCTTGTTATTTAAGAATTATGAAGTGTTGAGTTGACTACTTCATTGAATTTTATTGTGTTTTGGCATGTTTTCTAGGTGTTGGGTGATGCTTTTTAAATACATTATTCTGTATTTTGATATATATGATTTTATTTGGATCACTTTTAAGGGAATATGCATAATCACTTGATGTTCATTTGAGAGGACCTTCTAAGAATTTTCTGAAAAATCATTGGTTCAAAATTTTAAAATTGAAGTCTACAGTTGTTAGCTGTAGCCCTTGGAAGTTTTTATTTTAGTGTTGTTTATATTATTATGACTGGTTACTAATGCTGAAAGTGTTGATGAGATTCTTGACCACATTTTTGTCAATGTTTTTCTGTGAGGCTTGAGTAATTTGGTGCTTTACTGAGAACTTGATGATTGTAGTTGCTGAACATTGTAGAAGCAGTTTCTTTTTGCACTCTGATGATCGAGAGTTCTTTGCTTAAGTCGTCTTGGTCAGTACCTCATCACCCACATCTGGTGATTGGTTCATTGTATTATTATTATCATTTTCCTATGTCAAAGGTGTATCATTCATTTTATAAAGTCTGTTGTGCACTTGTAATGGAAAATTGATGCCTTACACCTCATGATGAATTACATTGAAGGATAACATTTGATGTCCTTATATTCTCTTTTTGCTGCTAGTTGAACATTGGGATGGTTTTATTTGGATAATATATTAGACTGCTTTGTGATCAGATGCAAGCTAACTATCTACAGTGGTTCTCTCCTTCACACGTTTTCTTATTTCCCATGGCAATAAGATGATGATATTGATTGGGGTTTAAAATGTCCACTGGAAGGTGAATTTGAAAGTTGTTTGTTGTGGGTGGAGAGGCTTTCTATGGAAGATGTTGCCAATTGTTTAAGTGTTGGTTGAAATGAAGTGTACTTATTCAAGACTTTAGTGAAGTACATTGCGCCTCATCTTGAGGCTGGATTTATGATTTTTAGTTTTGAACATTTTGCATTGAAGTTTTGATTTTAGTATATTCTAAGATTGTGTAAGCTCTTTGCACCTCATGTGTACAATGTATCCCTGTTTTTAATTATTTTTTTGAGGATCTGGGATGCGCAACAAGCTCATATCACTAGCTTTAAAAAAAAGATATTAGGTCTTTTCTCATATGTTTTTGTGAGGAGCAATTTTTTTGATGTTCGATGCTCTTGAAGGAATCCATTTGATAGTATTGATGTCTTGCTTCGAGATGTTGTTTTATCTGATTTTTACAATAGTTATAATGAATTCACGAGTAGAAATTTAATTTATCATTTTTATAAAATGTTAATTATATGGGCCATTTATTTTAGGCTATAATTCCATTAAGGTATCATTTGAAAATATTTTTTACATGTATTTCCACAAGTATTACATTGAGCATGATTTTTGGTCTTGGGTTTCAGTTATGTTTTCTTCTGAATTTTCTTTGATGTGTGGATTTTTTGGTTTCTATTTCATGTATGATGGGAGTTTTTATCTTCCCAATGGAGCTTCTGATGCTGCATATTTCAGATGATGCATTTCACTTTCTTCTGGATTTGTTGGTCATAGGATTGGATGGGCTTTATCAATCACAGTCTGAACCCACATGAAGGCTACATGAAGGATGTTACACCATTGCTGATGTGTTTCTGAACACTCAATAAAATGTTTTTTTGAGATTAAGACTCAACATATTTCACATGGATTTTTCAATCAAGGCAGTTGTTGGTCCTCATCTGTTTCGTTGATCTATCTTCTCGAGGCTTGTGTATTCACACTTGTGAGTTTTAATTCCCTATTTTGAACTGTTATGATGCGCTGTTTTTCTTTTATGTCACTTGCCTGTGTACCTCTGTCAATTCCCTATAGTTTACGCATATTTCTGTCACTTTTCTGTGTACCTACTTCAATTCAATATGAGGTCTTTTCTCAAAATTTTGATCATCAATTTGTACATAGGTTGGAGCTGACATGTATGAGACTGGGGATGTAGGTGGCATGAATGTGCTAGAGTTGGAGGTGGCATAGACTAGCACTGGCATGGATGGGGCTAGAGCTGACATGGATAGGTTGGGGCTAGAGCTGACATGGATGGTCATAGCTGCTGGTGCTAGAGCTGGCATGTACGGGCTAGAGTTGCTGGTGTTGGAGTCGTTGATGATGATGGTCTAGAGGTGTTGGGGTGGATGATCTAGCGTGGAGGGGGGCAGAATTGTCCAGCAACAAAATGGGGGGGGGGGACATAATTGAGGAAGGGTGGGGATCCAATAGAGTCTGTTTGTAATGAATTTCATTATAGATATAATTAATTCTTGTCTCATTTTAAACATTTGATAAAATCATATTTTGTTTAATAAATAAAACAAATGTATTATATATGTTAAATTAATAAATATAATATGAAATTATACTGGAATTAAAAAATTATAATTTTTATTTAAATGTAGTTTATAATCAAATAGTATATATTTTTAATATTATTACCAACAAATAATTTTGTCACCAAAACTTGTTGCTAAACACCTTAACCAACATATATATTATTTGTTGGTATTATTATAATTGCAACAGAATTATTTTATCTGTTGTAAAAACATTTAGCTACAATGTTTTTACCAATAATTTAGTGACAAAGACGTACATGTTAAAACGTTTTACCAATAGAAAATACACTTTTACCAATAGATATATCTCTGTTGGAAAAGTGAAATATTTTGTAGTGATACACATATCCTATCATTGCATTTCAAATCTATAAACTCATAAAACATTAAATTGGTAATTATATTTATTTAATCCATACTACATTTTCATGGAATAATATGTGATGATAAATTATTCCAAATTTTTGGATATATGTGGCACAATTAAGCATGAAAATGAAATAAATGTGATGGGTGGGACAAATAATATATTGCGGTCCAATGAATTTGGTATTATTTTTCCACATTATACATCATCTTGTGGTAAGGATTAAACCTAATTCATTTATGTTACATTTTCCATTTTTATGCCTTTATTGTTATCCATGACCTATTTTTATGATGTAGTTTGTTATGATGTTGCCCCATTTCCCATGTTCTGATTTCCATGTTATATCGTGTCTTAGTATTCATGTTCACTTTATGCCTCATGGATATTTCTATTGACTAACATGTATTACCTTAGTAAATCATTATTCCCTTATTGGGATTTATAGATCACCCATTTCTTATGTATGTCCACAAGTTATCACATGCAGTTTTAAATATGAATGAAAATTATGAACATGTTAAGAAGGTTTTTAATAAAGATGATGTATTCATTATTTTAAGGTGTTACATAATGTACCAAATTCCCAAAGGCAACTGACTTATCGATCTTCTGTGTTGTTTTATGTGAAATTTTATGTAATAAAACTTGTATTCATGTGAAATAATGATTACAGTTGTTATATTTGGTATCAATAGAAATGTTTAGTTATTTATGGGATTAGGATTATAAAACTCTAGAAAAACACTTATGGATAGAACTAAGTATATGAAAACATATCCAAATTTTTTTTTCTATAGAGTAATTGTATAATAAAGTGAATATATATCTCTCTTGATAATACATGTGGATGTTGTTATGGTACATATGTATATAGGGGTAACAACTGAGATAAAGTTTGTTAGGAATGACTTCGTAAACCCGGTACACAACAACGTGCCTTACTACACACATATTTGAAACTCATTAGAGATATGCTTTGGTATATTCGTATTCAAATTAAGAACCCTTATTTTGGTAAAAAATACCCATAAGAGTATATGTTAGGAAATATATCATTTACAACATATATTGATGCCTAGAATTTAATATGTTATGGAAATACATTTATTTTATAAGTTTTATATTTAATTTCATTGGATTAGTCTTTATATGATAAATATTTTTAGAATAATCATCCCTAATTTTCCATTTAATCATTCCAATGGATGAAAATAGGAGGAATCAGGTAAATAATCAATGTAATGAGAAATGTGATGACTTACATAATGAAATTCCAAACCTGACGGGGGGAGGAATTAGAAACATTATTATGGTATTCAATTAGTTGAATTAGATTATGAATAGAAAACTAGATTGATAGGAGTGAAAAAATCCCTATGAAAGATAACGAGAGGCGATTGAGAGCTTTATGAGACAAAGGACTCCGGCAATCAGTGGATCTTCTGATCCCTTAATCATAGAAAAATATATTAACTCCATTGAGAAGGTATTATCCATCATTCACTGTTTTAAAAAGCACAAGTGATCCCTTACAATGATAGCTATGATGAAATTTTTTATACGACCTCAATGGTGCAATGGAGATCAGAAAATATCAAAGGTATCATAGTGATAATAAGTTGAAAGTGGTGTTTAATTATGGAGGTCTGATGAAAAAATATAATGGTGCCATTAATTTTCAAAATCCCACATGTCAATGGTTCAAAAATAATAACCTTAGAAATTTCCAAAGTGGGACGAGGAAATTTTTTACCTACAGGAAGGAAGGACACATAGCTAACACTTTATGACAGGATAAACCCTCTAATGTCACATAAGAATCGAATCCTCTGGTCATCCCTAGGAACATTGTTCATTGATTATAATATAACGAGATAAGACTCTTGGCATATAAATTCACTAATATACCGTTTCTGGAGAAATCCAACAATCTTTGAGGTGGAGTGGGGGATCTTTTTCCATTGTAATTGCTGAGGTGGATTCCAAAAATGTAGTGGTGAAATATAGTCTTATTATTCATTAAATAATAATTAACATACCTTATTATTTTTTTCAATGAATTCATTAAAATACTGAATGTTTATTATAATTAATCAGACAAAACCCTAAGTCAATGGAGTGGGGTTATTGGGGAAAACCAAAAAAGGGGAAATTATTGCATCCCAAGTATATAAATCATCTCCACTCACAATGTGTGGTATGAAAATCCCAGGAAACCATTATATATTGACTTTTGTGAAATTTGAGGTAATGTTTTTATGGATTGACTTTCCCAATATATAGAGAACATTAATTTTCTTATGATATTAATCAATCTTCATATTTTTAATTAACCCCCGATTCTATACAACTGCACAGAAGTGGATGAATCTTCATTAGCAATATAATTTGAAAAATTTATATTACTATACTAGGAGCTGGTGTATCTATCACAAATTATTAATTGCTTCAATGAACCATCCTCGATGACATGCCTATTGTGATAGAATATTCTAATGTTTGTCCCAAGGAATTACCTTGTCTTCCTCATAGCTGATAGGTTTTGTTTTCAATGGAGCATATACCTAAGGCATTACCATTATACAAGACTCCATATTTAATGGTTTTTGTGGAACATGAGGAGATGATGGAAAAAATATAGTAGAATATGGATTAAGGTTTCATACACCGAAGCGCTTCACCTTGGGGTGAACTGGTCCTCTTTTTCATGAAGAAGGATGGGTAAATGCGCCTTTGTATTGATTTTCATGAGATAAATAAGATCACAATAAATGGAAATTATCCTCTATACCAAATATTGATGACTTGTTTTATTATCTACATAGAGCACAATAATTCTCCAAGGTTGATCTGTGGTCAGTATATAACAAAGTTATGGTATGGAAGGAGGTTATCCGTGAGATGACTTTACGTACAAGGTATGAGCAGTATTAGCTCATAGTAATTCCATATAGATTCACTAATGCTATATAAATATTCATTTTGATTGATGAATAATATATCTAGATATTATATAAGTAAATATGTGGTTGTATTTATACATGATATTATAATATACTTAAAAATATTGGAGGCCCATGAGGACCATTTGATAACTATTCCAAAGACCATACAAAATTATTATATTTATGAAAAGTATATAAAATGTGATTTTTGGATGAAGGTAGTCTCATTATTGGGGAATATCATTATATGAAATGTTATATATTTATACGCTTCACAAAAATAAGAAATTTATATATGGATGAGGTGAACACATGTGACAAATAAAATCATTTATATGGAATCACTAGTTATTATCATCAATTTTTTAGTAAAATATTGTGATTTACAAACCCCATAACCAATATAAATCTAAGGGAGTCATGTTTTATTGTAATAATGAACAAGAACATATCTACAAGGAGTTAAAAAGGAGGCTTATCACTTCACTTGTTCTCACACTACTCACATGTGTATTTCTTTTCATGGTACTCATTGATGCTTCAAATAAGGTATTAGGGTATGTGTTAGTGGAAAATAACGAAGTCATAACCACTGCTTCAAGGAAGATGAGATTTTATGGGAATAACTACCCAAAACACGATTTGGAGTTGTTTAATGGGATATTAACTATAGAAATATGACGGAATTATATATTTTGGGAGAAGTGTGAATATATACAGATCACAAAAGGCTCAAGTATATTTTCACCCACAAAGTGTTGAATACACACTAAAAAGGATGGTTAGTGCTGATCAAGGACTATGACTACGGAATTCACTACCATCCCGAGGAAGTGAATAATGTGGAAGAAACTCTAAGTAGAAATGATTAAAAAAATATCAGTAATGAAAATTGAGAAGGATATAATATTCTTAGATTTAAAAAGTATGAACATGGGAATCATAATGTAAGAACAACATCAATCCTTTGAAAAATCATTTCTCAACCATCCCTTCTAGATAGAAAAAAGATTCTCAAAGAGTTGATATGGTAATAAAAAAATGTAGAATCTATAAGAATAGGTAAATACACAATGATCAATTTTAATGAAGGAGTTGTGATATTTGGGTCAAGAATTTGTATTCAATAAAATATTGATTTAATGAAGGATCTGTTGGATTATGTACATAGATCAACCTTCTCCATCTACCTACGAAGCACAATGATGTTTCAAGATTTCTAAGAACATTATTAGTGGTGAAATTTGGACAAAAAGATAATTTAAAATACCTAAAGATGTCTTGTTTGTTATAAAGTGAATGAAGAAAGGTAATAATCAAAGGGGATGATGAAACCATTTTAATAGCTACATGGAAATGTGAAAACATCAACATAGAGTTTTGGACTGGTCTTCTGAAGACATCAAGTGAGAATAATGCTTTAAGGGTTGTGATGTATCATATTATAAAGTCTTCATAATTTATTAAAATGTGATAGGATTTTTCACTGGATCATTTCCATGGATATACATCAGATAATTGATAAGGATTCATAGAGTACCACTATTAATTGTATCTGATCGAGATTTGAGATTCACCTCAATGTTTTGGAAAAATCATCATAATTATCTAAACACTTTGATAAACTTTATCCAAACATATCACCCCAATAAAATGGCCTATTGGAGTGAAATATCTAGATACTAGTAGTTATGTTGATATCATGATCCAGTTAATTTAATGGAAAATGGGATCAACATATTCTTATAGTCGAGTTCTCTTACAATAATAGATTCCGCTCATGTACCCAAATGTATCTCTTTGAATCCCATTATGGGAAGAGGTGTTGAACTATTTCATATTGGGATGATGCCGAGAATGAAAAAACACTAGGTCTTGAAATGGTTAATGAAATAGTGGAAATAGTCAAGACCATTTAGTAACAGATCAATGATGCTCAGAGTCGAAAAAAGTGTTATTCTTACAATCATCAACAAGACTTAGAGTTTGATATTGAAGACATGTTAGTCCTCTATTTTTCTCTATGGAAAAATGTAATGAGATTTGGGAATATGGGGAATCTTATTCCGAGAAACATCGATCTGTTTGATTTTCATGATTGCATCAGACCGGTGGCCTACCAACTATAACTCCCACTTAACATATTTCAATTAAATTATTTATTCCATTTTCCCTCCTAATAATATACACACCAGATATATCACATGTACTAAATACATCAATGGTACCATTATAGAATGATAACTCTTATGAATAACATCACGTGGACATCATATACCATAGAGACAATGTTAAGAAATTTAATAAAATGTACCTACTAAAAGTGATGTGGAGAAGAGACAAGTTTGAAGATGAGATGTGGTAACTAGAGGATGTGATGAAAAAATGTTAATTCTATCTATTTTAATATGATAAAATAAATCTATGATGTCAAAAGTCATAAGGGGGAATATTTTAACAACCTAAATGGTTATAAATAAAATTTCCCTTATGGTTTAATTATATGACTTCTTATGTAATATGTCTATAGAAAAAACATGAAATTATATGATTTTCTTATATCCTTCCATATTTAAAGGACCATTAAGCATAATTATCATTTATAATATATAAATTGAATAATTATCCCATTATTTTTATAAATATAGGGTTCTAAAAAATAAAACTGACATAGAAAAAGAAGTTATGGCCTCAAACATTAAGATTTCTCCCAATAAATATAATTTTTTGAGAATTTTTGGGATATTGAATCCCTAGTATTTTTCCTTGACCAACCCTATGTGAAGATCTAACAACTTAAGATGCATAACCTATTTCTAGGATATTTTCAATCTCATCGAGATCACAACCCAAACCATGCACAACAAGCCACCACAGGAAAGTCTCACCATCACAGACCTTAATCTTAAGGAGTTTGTGAATATAATAAAGTGATATGTATAAATTATGTAAATATATAATTAAATACATTATTTTTCAAAAAATAATAAATATATTTTCATAATATAATTAATACCTTATGAAATATTTTTTATACAACAACAAAATTTTATTTTTTGGTAATATTCCATTTCAATAAAAGAATTTATTTTGATGAATTAATGGATTTTTGAAATAAATAATATTTAAATAAAATAATATAATTAAATAAATTCTATTAAATATAAATGATCATATAATTTCTATGAACTCAATTTTATTTTTTTAGGGTTTGAAAACTATAATTGTAAAAAAAATTCACCATTTATTAATATTTTTTTTTATTTTAATAGTAAAATTTGATAAATTTTAAAAATTATTTAGATAAAATGAAATGTAATATTAGGAATTATAATATTGAAATTAACCAATGGAATTTTTTTGGGAATTTTTTGAGACAATCAAATATTTGGGTAAAGAATTAAATTTCGTATAAACATACTTTGTGTACTACGACCTCATAATAGATAAAAAGTGATATAATAAGTATAATAAATGGTATAAACGACAAAATATTTGTTTTTTATTTGATATAATGATATTATAAGATTTTTTGACTAATTTTATAAATCCCTTATAAATCCTCCAAAACCATTAATATTTTTTAAGCTTTTAAAATCATTTCATTAAGAGAATGACTCACCAGAAAATAGGAAAGAGAATTATTTTATAATCAATGGAACGTGAACATATAAAATAAATAAATACACATACATTTGGAATAAATCACGGGAATGTTTTTTCTGGTTATTTTACTATATATAATTTAAAACCTTGGTTTGAGAAATAATAAAGAAATACCACTCATTTATTATATAAACCAACCCATGTTACCCTCTATCATCACTAAAAATATATAGATGACATTCCTAATCATCCATTTCCTCTCTATAGTCCTCACAATGCACCAAAAGCTACCATGAAGCTCTTCCCACGAATTTGGAGTCACACACTCGGGTTAGGGATCTTTACCTTCTCTTCGTTATTCTAGTTTCTTTGTTATCTTATCCCTTATATGTCCAATTAAAAATATTGAGAGATGATTTAACATATCCCTATTAATAACTATTTTATCTCCAAATTATTAGATTCTACATTGACTCTAACAAAACCATTTTATGATTTTTTATCTGATGCCATTATGATGTCGAAATTTCACTCCGATTTTTCTTGCCAAATTTTTTTTGTAGTGAATGAAATACTCATTTTTTATCTAGGGTGTTCAACATTAAACATGTATATCTATTTAACATGGTAAATATTTTTATATAATCAAATATCCATATTTTTTGAATAAAAAATTATGATAAATGATTGTATGTTTTATGATATATATGGCACACATAAGCCTCAGAATGAAATGAATACGATGGGTGTGCCTGAAATTATATACAACTCCAACGAATTGGGTAATGTTTAGTCTTATTAGATTTTATTTTCGGAAATGGAGTGAGGTAATTATTTTATAGCAACTATTATATCGAAATGTATATTAATTTAGATTTAACATATGTTTATGATGCATTGTCTTTTGCTGTTTCTACATTTCCCATGTTATGATTTTCATGATATACCATTTCTTATTATTCATGTTTCATTTATTCTCTATTTATATACCAATTTTATAAAAATTATTACAATATTTTTTGATTATTTCCTTATTATGATTTATAGTTAACTCTTTATTATGGGTTTCCCATGTTATCCCATGCAGTTTTTTGTACAAAGAAATATTATGATCATGTTAACGATGTTTTCAACAAAGATGATGGATACCATATTTTATGTTCTTATATAGTGTACTTAATTCCCAATAACACTAGCCTTATCAATCATCTAGGTTGTTCTATGTGTAATTTTTTATAATAAATCATGTATTAATTTTTAATAAAAATATCGGTGTCTATAATATGCCATGAAAGTACAACATAAGAATAACACATAGAACTGTGAAATACACATAAACAAGTATTATTAGACCTATAAGTCTAGAAACATTTTTAGATATTAGCAGGTAACTTTATGGGGACAACTATGGAATTTTGGGATACACATAAACATTTAATATCATAACTATAAGTCAAGACAATTTTCTAGTGCTTATCAAGGCACTTTATGGGGACAACGACTTTTGGGAGGCACACATAACCATCCACTATCACAGTCATTTCCATTAAGGGATCATGAATTCACATCATCTTATTGTGGATCGGGTTTCCCCATATCCTCATAGTGGATTGGGATTCCCCATATTCCCATATTAGATAAGGTTTCCCCATCATTCATAGTGGATCAAGCCCGTCAACATAAATCCCATCCTTATTTAATGACATATAATTCATCACCCAATGAATTTGTGGGAGATATAGGTCCCACCCATCCCAAAATTTAAAAATACATATGTATTCCAGAATATCATAAACAATCATATCATTACCTATGAAATTATATGGGTATCATAAAAATGTAATCATATCATAACAGGTGGAAAATGTGTCCAGACTCATAATCATTTAATCAAAAGAATAAATCATTAAAATATGTGTTTTTTATAAACATATAACCCATTAAGAAGAAATACTTTTTATAAACATGTAACATGTGAAAGAGAATCGTGTTTCATAAACATCATTCCATCATAACATAAACCATTCGGAGAAAGAATATGAATGTATCCTCTTTATCATTTCTCCAAAAAGGAATGAGTAACATCAATAGATGCCATCATAGGTGAAAAATAATTTTGAAATAACATTTAAAAATATTTTATAAATAATATATACTTTATTATATGATTTTTTTAAACATAAAAAACTCTGAAAACCGTTTTCATTGAAAATATTCTGTAAAACTTACAAATAACACATGAAAATGCTTGGATAACCATTTCTTTAGAAATCATTGAAAAGATATAATGGATTTTTTGAAAACTATAAATATTTTTTAAAATATATTTTTCTTGAAAATGAGAATAAAATATATCTTTTAAAAATATTTTTTATTTTTATTTGGGAAAAAATGGGTTTTTAAAGTCATGTATTATGTCTCAAAGAAGGAAAATTGAGAAAAACTACTTTACCAAGTTGGTATGTAATGAAAAATAAATCCCATTAAATATAGATCATAAAATGGATATATAATTGCCCAGTGATTTATTTTTAATAATAATAGAATATATTCATGTGATGTATATATACCATTTAAAATAAATTATTTGTGAATAATCTATATATCTTATAGAATATAATGTGTGAAAAGAAATTCCCTTACCACATGTCTTGACTATCGTTGTACTCGTATGAAACTACTTTAAAATAAATATAATACTATAATACGTTTTTCAGGGAACTATATTCTTATATATAATAGCATATATGGTTTTATTATGACATTATATTACTTTCTTACTAACAATTGCATGTTATGGTTTCGCTTCTACTAATATCCTCATTGTACATCATACATGTTTTGACATATTATTATCAATATTGTCAAATATATCATGATTTAATTATTGATTGAATTTAATAAATGATATAAATTTTATATATATTCATTATAAATGTGTTTATAATAATTTATAAAATATTTAAAAATGATATAAAATACATCATTCATGGAGACATAGGTCGTACGTACGGATGAACAATGTTTTTTTATTATCGTATTTAGTGAAAGAAAATAAATGAAATATATGTGTGTAAATATTATATCATAATAGTATAGTTATTATTTCATACAAATCATAGAAGTTCACTAAATTAATTCTTAATACATTTTATCTAATGTGTAAACGAATCAAGTCACTTTGATAAGGAGGTAAGACATTGTTGTGTATTTTTTGAAACCGAATTCCACCCTCATTTTTCCCATGAAAAGTTGTTTAAATAATGGTACACATATGATAATGTGACTATAGGTTCCATGTATGAACTTAAAATGACTTTTGGAGAAGTTTCGAGGTCCTTTTTTCCCTTAGATTTATTGCTAAATCCTTTTTTAACATAATTATTATCTTAATGATTGTAATTAGTTTTAATAACATTCACTAATATTTTTGGTCAATTACTAAGTTGAAATTATTATACATTATAAATTATTTTTATTATAAATATTGAATCTATTTTGCCAAATTCAAATCTCATTATTGGAAAAAATTAATTTAAAATTTATCATGTTGATGTGTTGTGACAATGTTTTTATTTAGAAAATTTGTTAAAAATATTGGGATTAATTTATTTACAATTTAAATATGAAGTTGTTTAAAATTAATTAAATTAGATAAATTGATGTAAAATTTTTATAATTAAAATTTTAAAAGAAATTTAAAAATAATTAAATTAAATAAATAATTTAGATGAAAAATATGTTTTTAATTAAAATTCCATATTATTCACCATTCATCAAAAAAATAATGTTAGCTAGAAAAATATCTAAAATTCTCCATATGAAAATTTTAACATCCTGAATTAAAAAATAATGTTAATTTTACCAAATTAATTTTCAATAACATTATAAAATAATGTTTGTTATTGGTCACATAAGGACATATAAAGCAATTCCTTTATTAAAATAGTATTATCAATTATACAAAGACTATACCAATATTACTTATTTTATTAAAAAAATTATAAATAATATTTAAAAATTATTTATTACTATTCATATTATATTGATTAATGTCTAGGTTATTATTATCACATTATTATATTTATAATAATAAAATATGTTTTCATACAAAATTGGTGTTGATTGTAATGAAATCCAATTCAGTGTTGTGTGTAGTGTATGCTTGTATTGGTGTACCGTATATTGAAAGTTTGACTTATTATAGAGGGAAATACATGACATCAATGAGAATAAATTTATTCTATAAAAAAAATTCACAATAACTTGTGGTGATACTTTCTACCAATCTTTAAATGATTTTTTCCAACAAAAATTTTCATTCTGATATGAAATATGAGTATATTTTTTCCACATCAGATCTTCATGTTCCAACACATCTTCTTATAACTAGGTATTTACCTAAAAACAATTAACATTGTGAGGGGTATTTTTTCATAGAAAAAACCCCTTTACAATCTATAATTTCAACTGGTTGTTCATCCTAAGAAATATCATACTACAGTCGTATATACTCTTAGTCCAGTACGCGTGAAGGGTATATTATGTACTTCTTCATGAGAGATACGATGAATACCTTGTGTAATTAATAGATATTTGGAGTAAGTTCTAAGAAATAGGATATCATTTTGATATGATCAAGAATCTCAAATTGACCTATATACCTAGGGCATAGTTTCCATTTCATTCCAAACCTCACAACCTTCTTCTAAAAAGATGTTCCTTGAAACATCTTCTCAACGACATCAAATTCTAGATCACACAATTTTTTATCATCATAAATATTCCATTGACTTTTTTATTCCTTGATATAGAACATAATGGATTTAAAATCCCCAGCCATTTCATAAACTATATTAGATCCCAATATATTTCATTCTCTAGTTGTATCCCATCATGTTGGAGCTCTAAAATTCTTCCCATAGAGGGCCTCATAAAGAACCATATTAATTATCATTGAATTCTTTTGTTTTAAAGAATCATAACTAGAGGAAGGTATTGTTCTCAACCAAATTTGAAATCCAATGAACATGATATCAATATAACCTATAGGTTTTGAATTGTTCTTTCAGACTTACCATTCATCTTTGTATGATAAGTAGTAAAGAAAATCAATTTTGAATCACGTGCATGCTGAATAATTCATCCAAAAATTGAGGTTATACTCATATCCAAAATAGATAAAATATAATTTGGTACTCCATGAAAACTTACAACTTATTAAATGTGTATATTGGAAAGTTGATCCAAATTTATGTATCTCTGATAGTGACGAAGTGTGCTTACTTAGTAATGTGATTAGACACAACATATTTATCATTAAACCCTATAGATTTTTTTGGGATTCTAATTACAAATTCCATATTGATGTGATCCCATCGAAATTTTATTATGATTAATTAATGTGGCATTCCATTTGATTTTTTTCATTAAACATTATATTTCTAGCATACCAAGATTCAAGATATGGACTCCGTGATACCCCACACCAGAAGTATTATTTCAAGTCCATATACATCTTTGTACTTCAATGATGATTATAAAATAAAGAACTATGAGAAATGCCTAATATCCCCTTCAAATATAGTATGGATGGAACGTATACATGGCCCATGAACCGTATAATTATATATAGATCGATGTTAAAATCTAGAAAATCTTGGGCTATCTTTTGTAGCTCTAAATCTTCCTTATATGTCTATTTGATCATCAATTAGATAGTGGGATGGAAATTAAATTGAAAAAGATAATATTTTAACCTTATAAAAATAATTCAATATCTATCATTTACAAATCCATAAGTATTTGGTATTTTGTGATCCTCATGATAGATAAGTTAGGATGATACTTTTGGCCTCAAAGAATCATCCACCTTGTCTTCTTTCCCCATGCAGTAATGTATAGAGAATTCATAATCTTTAATAAGATGCGGCCATCATCTATAGTTCATGGTAAACTCCTTCAGTGTGAATATATATTTCACTCTTTTGATCATTATATATATAACACCTTTCTCCATAATGAGAATGTCTCTATATCTTTAATAAAAAAATTACAAATTCTAACTCTGAATAATGAGTTGGGTAATTTTTCTTTAAGATTCTTCAACTATCATGAGGCATAGACTATTACAATGTTATTATACATAAGAACTCATCCCAATTCATTCTGAGATTTTTAGATATAGATTACAAACCTTTCCCCATTACTGGATAATTTATGTGTTGGTGATTTGAATAACCATCTATCTAGTCCCATTAAATTGGTCTCACATTCATCTTCCTATAAGAACTTGTAACCCTTTTGAGATAACATGGTCAATGGATTAGATAGTTGTGAGAAATTATCCACAATACATCTAAAATATCAAGATAATCCATGAAAACTATGGATCCTTCTCATTATGGTTGGTCTAGTCTAACACTCAATTGCCTCCATAAATTATGTATATGCTACTATATCATCTCTTAAGATTATGTGACCAAAAAATGAAATCTTTTTTCAGACAAAATTCAAATTTTTTATGTTTTCTATAAAACTTATCATTCATTGGGGTCTTTATTACAATTATAAAGTAGTATTTATGATCTTAAATTATCTTTTAATGTATTAGAATATTATCTATAAATACTAACATAAAATAACAGAGGTAATATCTAAAGTCTTTACTCACCAAATCCATGACGATAGAATGAAAATTTGTAAGACTGAATGGAATCACTATATATTCATAGTGTTCATACCATTTTGGTTATGTCAACTTGGGTATATACTCTTTTTTAACCTTTAATAGATGATAAAAAAAATTATGTTCAATTTTAGAAATATATTAAGCTCTACACTATTGATCAAGAAAGTAATCAATATAAGGAAGAAGACATGACTTCTTGATCTTGATATTGTTCCTCCCTTGATAATCAATGAAAAGTCACATCTATCCAAATTACTTTTAAAAAAATATGATAGGTGCACGCCAATGTAACACAATTGGATAAATGAATCCCTTAAAAAGTTTTCTTTGAGTTTATTCTACAATTTGGGAAACTTAATTGGGTCTATTCTATAGGGAGTATTTGAAATTTAATGTGGAATGGTGTATGAGTTCTATCGAAAACTCAACTTAACATTTTGGGGAATTTATTGGAAACTCTTGTATTAAAACATACAAAAAAATTCGAACAATAGGAATTTCATCAATGTTGATTTTATCCCCAACCATCTGATACAGACACACCTTCGTAATGGTAATTAATACTCATACAATATATGTATCTCCATATGAAGTTCGTAATTATTTTTTAATTGTTAATAAATTATAGGTTGTCTTGAAATATCAAATATATCATCCCTTCTTCGACAATTGATGTAGTATCTATACCAAGAAATTCAATTAATGCCTATGATGACATAAAATCCAACAAGTGGAAGAATTAAAAGATTAGCTATAATTGTATTCCAACAAATTTTAACCGATTAGGTATCATAAACTTGAGATGAAATCATGATACCATTAGTGTTTATTATTTCTATTAAAACATCATATCACTTTTGTGGAATGTTGTTAACTTAAGAAAATTCACTGAACATGAGATTGTGGGTAGATCAAAAATTAAATAATACATTAACAGTTCTAGATTTGATAGTAAGTGTACCTTTCACAACATTTTTATCACACTCCCCACTGGAAAAAAGGATCTCAGGAGATGTCCCCTTTTCCATTAGGTTAAGTGGATGAAAAAACCAATCATCATCACCAACCCTTGATTTTAGGAACATGTTAGCACAATACCCAACCTACTTACACATGAATCACTAAAAGGAGGGAGGTGTATTTTGTAAAGATTTTACTTTATTTTCATCATTTCCCAACATCATCCCATCAATGTAGTGATAAATTTCTAGGATGTCTTCCCTTCAACACACAAAAAAATTAATATAACCAATAAGAAAATTCACCACATGATTCATTCCACACATAGTGAATAAATAAAGGATAATATTATTCCCTCCATGCTTTTTAGATTTTCCTTTGAAATCCATTATCATTTTTTTGTTAAAACCATGAAATTCATACGTAACTCCCACATCAATTTCAACATTGATTGTAGAACAAAAAATCTCTTCACAGCTACTAATATCTATTATGGAAAATTGCCATCTAATACATTAATTTACAACACAAAATAACTTATCAACAAAACTTTTTGGAGTGGTTGATTATTCAAGAAGTGTTCCTCACATGCCTTAGGAAATAAGCCACATGGGTACTAACAAATTCATCATCCTTTTTCTTCAACTGAAGGAAATCATTTTCAATCATTAAATGATGATTAGGATGAAAGTACTTATTCAAAAATATGATCTTAATATCATCCTAATACATGGATTAAATTTCATCTTTCTTCCTCATATTCATCATTAGAATCCACCCCTGTCATGCTTCACCTTCTTACCAATAAACATAATGAATGAATTTTTCATTTAATTAACAATAGAGAATGGATAATATCATGTATATGGTACTTATCCATTGTTCAAAAATAGTTGTGTAAAATAAATAAATGAAAGAAGGTAGAGGTTTCCGCATGAAGGGATCAACATATTATTGTCCCCTTATCTATGTGTTTAAATTCTCTTAATGATTCATAGAATGACAACGTTGGGTGATCATACAACTTATTTTTTCTAGATTCCATAGAATTTATATAATAAGGAGGAAAATAAATTAATTTTCCATTTCAATCACCATTAAGGTTGTTCGTTTGGGTTTCAGCAACTGAATTAAACCAATAAGCATATAGTAAGAAACAATTATCATAGTAAAGAACCAAAATATCATAAAAAATACAGTAATGCATGTCTAAATTAAGACACCTTACTTAATCTATGTCACCAATGGTTTATCCTAGGTTATTATTAGAAACATTATTTTCTATTACTTCATGATTGATTGTGATGAGTTTGGGAATTCCAAAAGAATATCCCATGTGAGTGTCAAAAAAGGGTCACAATAAAGGCCGTTGTCATGTAATTGGATACACTCACATCTGGATTGATGCACCTTATCAGTATTATTACTCCTATGTACATCTATTACAGAACCACATCCACATGAAGTATCTAGAGATAGATTTATTGATATTAAACCACTCGTTCTATCCTTTACAATTTCATTTGGAAATTTTACTATACTTTTTTATCCTTAGACTTATCCTTATATTTTCCTTATATTGATCATTATTATTTGGTTCTCCTAGTTCCCAAATGCTAAAAAACTATTACTCTAATAATAACTATAGGGACCCACCCCTTTTTATATGTTAAAATTATATCACTTATTTAGAATATTTAAAAAATTACACAATCATATTCCAAAATATCATATTATCATAGTTACATTGGAAACATAGAATCATAAAAAATGGTACCTAGTTGATCTTCATTATCTCCCACTAGGTTTGTCAAGACTATAAAACTTCTTACACACATCATACTTAATATAGTTCTATATAAAAAAGGGATGTAAACATAAATAGGGGAAACATCATATGCACAGAAAGGGTAAAAAAGGGATATATATATAAGACTAAAATTAAGAATAATGGTATGAGAATGTGATCATAACATTATAATGTCATAACCTGCATATCAGAGATCATATAAATAATTCACGGAATAAATAATTTCATTTCATAAGACATGATTCATAAGGAAATCAAGGGCATAAGACAATAAATTACAAAAATGAATATGACATGGAATTGTGGAATACCAATATACATCTAATATAATTATATATAAGTTAAGATGAATTGGAAGAAATTATCAAGATCATTCAGGTGTACTACACCTACATGACATGACACACCACCATCCCCATTTGTAGTCTTTTACTTGTAAGGGATCGGGTGTCCCCATATTCTTATAGTAGACTAAGTTATCCCTAATACACATAGTGGATCAGTTTTCTATATCATTCCATAGTTGTTCGGGTTTCCCCATACTCTTATAGTGGATCAAGATTCCCCATCTTTTATAGTGTATGAAGATCTTCTACAAGAATCCCATAGTTATCAGATGAGATAAAAATCATTACCCAATGTATTGAGGAGAGTTATGGGTTCTACCCATATCAAAATGAAATCATACATACATGTGACAAAATATCATAAATAATAATATCATAACCCCTGAAATGAAAAGGGTATCATCAAAATGTAATCAGGTTATAACCCATGGAAAAAGAGATATGTTTAATAATCATTTTATCAAAATCATAACCTATGAAAAGAAATGGTTTTCATCAATATATATCTCATATAGATGAAATGAGTTTTATAAAAATGTAACCAGTAAAAGAGAAATAAGTTTAATAACCCTGATACGGTCAAAACATAAACAATTTGGAGAATTAATATGAATGGATATCTTGTATCATTTCCCATGAAATTCATGAGCAACACAAAAATATGTCATCTTATATGGAAAATAATTTTGAAATATCATTTGAAAATATTTTTTGAGTTATATATACCATTTATTTGAAAAAGTATTTTTAAGACCTAAAAAAATTTCAAATACATTTTCTCAAAAAATAAAATTGAAAAAATATAACAAAATATTGAATTTTTTTTAAAACCATTTTTTTAACATTTCAATACATATAAATATATCATGAATAATTTTTGAAAATGATTTTTTTAAAACTAATTGAAAATATAAAAAGGGTTTTTAAAAAAAATTAACAAATCCATTTTCCATTAATGTTATATTTAAATATCACCTTTGAAAACTTTTTGGATTTTTTTATACATGGAATTAGAAATTAAAATCTTGTTTCTCAATGAATGAATATTGAGAGAAAACTACATTGCTGATTTGGTAAATTATGAAACATAAACACCATGAATGAGAGATAGTAAAATAGATATACAAATACCCATTAATTTAATTATAATAATCATATTATATATTCATAGGTATTATATACACCACAAAAAATAACGGATTTGTGGATTTGGCATAAATCTCAAATAAATAAAAGTGAGACTTGAAATACTCTTACTTTATATATAGAATCTCATCATACCTGTACAACATCCATGATAATAAAAATTAGTTTTTTATAAATATTTTATAGAACCATTATCTTATATATAAAACATTATATGGTTTGATTATTAATTCATATTACCCGCTTGTTAACAATTAAATGTAAAGGTTTTTCTTTGGAGAATATCTACTTCGTTCTTCATATATGGTTTTACTTATTATTCTTTATCGTCTTACAAAGATCATAAATTAATTATTTTTAAAATTTTAAAAATGATTTAAATATAATATATATTTTATATAAATTTAATTATTATTTTGTATAAAATATATTATGTGAAATGTAATACTCAATTAAAGGATATGGTAGACCATACGTACGCATGAACATTGTTTCAGTTTTATTATAGCACAGAATGAAAAAAATTAAATGTAATATAGGTATATATATATATATGAAATATAATTATAGTATAATTATATATATATATATATATATATATTCACAAAAACCATCCTTAATAACTTCTCTCTAATGTGTGAATGAATCACATCACATTGGAGAGGTGGTAGTCCACACGCCCAGAAGTGAAGTTGTCTTATTTAAAAAACATAAAGCATGAAGGAATGTTTTATAAAATATTTAAATAAATAAAAATAAATCATAAATATCACATAAATAATATAAAAAATATTGTACATCCAAATTGGAAACAATGATAGACGGTAATGGAAAAAATGAACAACATCGTTTCATGAGGATTTACTTCACCATACACAAGAATGTTAAATTCATTACCCATTAGATATAATTTAGTGTATTTTTTACTAATAACCTTATAATAATTAAATATTATTATATTTTTTATACATACATTTTTATATAATTTTTTAATAGTTAAAGTTGATGTGCTGTAGAATGAAAATAATACAAAATAGCATGAGGAAGGATATTACATCTTCTTGGGTAAATCCTTTTTATTTGCACCGAATGGCGTCCATGGATAACTTTATTCACAAAGTAAGGATTATATTATTATGGTTGAGTTTTTGGGAGATTAATATAGCATATTATGGTTGAGAAAAAGTTCTTGAGATGTCTTAATAACTTAGAGGGATGAGTTTCTTTTTATAGTGGAGGACGAGTGACGTGCTTGTAAATTATTGGAACTAGAGTTCTAACCACATTATTTCAATGTAATGGTTCTCCAATAATAATATATATCATATGAAAGGTGGTATATGGTATAAATATGAATATAAAATTTATATTTAAGATGTTTATTGTACATTTTTGGATATGTGATCAAGGTTTCGTCCTTTGTTAAGGAATTTTTTCTCTTAATCATTGTAATTAATTTAGTTACATTCAGTAATATATTTCGTAAAAATATAAGTTGAACATATTAAAAATTAAAAAATATATTTAATAAAAATACTGAATCAAATATCACAAATAATAATCCCATAATTTGAATAAATTTATTTAAAATTATTAACACAAACATGTTGCGAAAGTGAGTTTTTTTTTCAAAAGTGTTTAAATTTTTGGGAAGTTTTTATATCAAATTTAAATTTGAAATTGGATCCAATGACCAAAATTGAATGAATTGATATGAGATTTAATTATTTTGACATTAAAACAAAATAAAAATATAATTTTATTATATTAATATTTTAGATAAAAAAGAAGTTATGAATTATAATTCTGTACTTTTCACTATTCATCCAAAATGATGTCTTTAGAATAATATAAAAAATTTATCTTAAGATAATTTTAACTTTATGAATTCAAAAATTATGTTTATTTTATCAAATTAAATTTATTAAATTTTATAATATTTATTTTATTACGGTTTACATATGGACATAAATTATAGTTCATTTGAAAAAAATATTATTTTAAAATATATAAAGACATTACTAATATTACATGTTTTATTATCAATATGTTTTATTTATATATAATAATTATATATAATATTATAAAATTAGTTATTATTATTTTTATTACTATTTTTAATGTCTAGGTTGTGACTATATCATTTATATAATTATAATAATAGAGTAATGTTTCCTAGAAACTCGGTGTTGCGTGTAACACAAGACAAGTTGGTGTTTCATTTGACACAAGATTTTCTTAGTGTAGTGTAATATTAATGTTTTCATAGTGTTTCATCCAACACAAGACATCAAATAAAATTAATTTATTCAAAAAAAATGTTCAAAAAAAGTCATCGTGTTACACCACAACAACATATTGATGATGAAAACACTAACTAAACCACGTTTTGAATAATTATACATTATGGGTATCCTAAGGGGTGATTGATTGATTTATAATAATGGGTACCATATTAGAGTGTTGATTTTTTTTGCAGATATATATTGATCCATGATGATTATTGAGACGTGTGATGATGCTATTTCCAAAAATGTATATCAAGTCTTATGATCATGGTTATTTATTTTGTTTTTGAAACATTATTATACATGAAAAATAATAATTAAATTGGTTTATTCATTCCATGTATCATATAAAACATTTTTTCAAAAAAAAAATCATTTATGCCTATTTTCATATATCTTGCATCTTGTTCATATAAAAGAAATTTTTTTTAAAATATGTTAATGAAATTTCATGCCTTATTTTACTGAAATTGAAAGAATATTTAGTTTATTGACATGTAATTTATTAAGGAAACCCTGGTGAGACCCTATTTTCATATTCATATCTATCCATTCCATTACCATTAGGAGCTAGTATATTTTTTTATGTGAGATCCAAGAAAATGTAAAGCACCAATAGTAGGTGGTAAATGTATTTGATTAATAGTACATGAATTGGTAGATGTGACCACTATAGAAGTGATCCATATGTTACATGGATTTTATAGGATTTAATGTGTCTTATGATCATTATTTTGATGGTGTACTATTTGGGTATTATTTTACCCATTTAATTTAGGTTTTATCTTTTTGTGTTTTTTAGATATTCCCACATCTATCTTTAATCATCACATGCCCTATGATAAAATAATTTTCTTTTTATTATTGTATGATTTTAGGTTCTAGTCATCGACTCATGTGGATATGGAATTACCTTCTGGTTATGTCAGGACCAGTCCTGGTATAATTCTACTAGGGTATCCAAACTAGTTCGTGAATGATATCCATATTCGGGAATTTATGACTTCTTAAGTCCATTTACTATTTCATTTTTCGTTTTTTCAACATTTTGAAATAAATATTTTTAATATTTTCTACCCAATCATTTTCTCATACAGTTTTCTTTTTTTTCATTTTATTTCTTCCTTCTCTATTATTAATAATTATTCGATGTATTTTTTTATTTAATTTCTTAATAATGTTATAAAACTATAATTTTACTAATTATTTACATTTAAAATAAAATACACTAACTCTAAACAATATGTATTCCAATTTATTTGAAAAAAATATTATACGATAATATTATTTTGTTGTCTATTAAGTCATTATTTAAATGTTTATTACATTTGACTATGAAATGTTTTTATGAAATATTAATCATTCATTTTATTGAATATTTCATTGTGTTTGGTACAAAGATTCATGAAATTTATATCATTCCCAAGGGTTATTTATTCTATTATTTATTTATGAATATAATCAGGTTAATGTAGAATATATAAGTAATATTTTATATTATATGATTCCCGGAAATGGAAATATAGTTTTCTATTGAATTGGATAAATGTTTTTATATCTGATGATGAAATTAATGAGACTGGTGAGTGAACCTTATCAATTATTTTATTTGGAAATATAGAGTAAAAAATATCAACAATTTTATCAAACTCTATACATATTATGAATATGGTCTTGGAAATGAGCCTTAACACAAGAAATTATATTATATTATTGTACTTTTTTCATGATTTTATGTCATACTTCAAGGATCATGAGTATTGTCTTATTTTTTTTAAAATAATATACATCATTAATTATGTTGGTCTACATTTCATATAAAATAATGCAACATTTATGATTTATATTTTCTTTTGTATGATTTTAATTGTGTGATTTTCACATACCTTGAATCGATTCTCATGCCCACATGTTCATTTACTTTTCAATTATGATATTAGATTGATATCGATTATGTACACTCATTACTAATTTTGTGATATCAACCCTTTCTATGTTTACGTTACAAAAATTTTGTATAATATTAAAACATATTATATTTCTAGAATAGAGGGGGTATGATATTGTGAAATTATAGAGAAAGATTCCAAGGATACAGAATAATCCATATATTTATCTAATATCTAATGATAATAAACCTATTGGTTATAAGGGTTTGATATACTATATATTTAAAAAATATTCTAGTGTAATGAAGTATTGTGTATGTATTTTATGATTCGGCCATATCAAATGGTATTAATGTTGGTATTAGGTAATTTTTGGGAATATATAATTTGTAATATATCAATCAATCAAAAATAAACCTAGGGTAAACCAATATTAATGTATTTTCAACTTCAAGGGGATATCTTATGTTGTACCAAATAATTATAGATAGACTATGAGTATCAAAATTTTATCCTATGTTGTCGTTGATTTCAATAAAGGTTCTATAATTTAGGACATTATAAGATTATTTTTCAATATCATAAGTTTTCATTATTATAGATATTAATACATAATACTCAACGAAAAATTAATATTTTTAGTCGATTAAAGTAACCAATAGAAACTAAGAAAATAATGGTTTGGATAATAAATGAATTGATTATCTTAAATACAAACAAAAAAATATGTGAGGTAAATTAATAAATCTCATGATTGTGGTCTTCCGACTCTCAAATATTATGAAAAATAACCTAAACTATGTTGACCTCCTTAATCTACCGTATAAGGAATAAATCAACATTGTGGTATTCATGGGAGAACATGAAAAAAATTTAAGTATTTTGATAAACTAATTTCAAAACGACGGACTAACAAAATAGAAAATATATTTTTCATTGTCTAATGCTTGGTGCATGAGATCCTTTTTTAGCTTCATATTTTATTGAATGAAAATATTAACAAAAGTGGAATATCATTTGAAAAATAATGGAAATGAAATAAATTAACACTATTAAAGGGGAGGATATTTAAAATTTATTTTATTGATTAATTTTTTCCTTGAAATAATTTTATTAAATTTGATAGATAGTTTCATGTGTTTATAAAAAAATAGAGAAAACCCTATTGGTATCTATGAAACCTAATTTATGAGACCCCTAATATACTCCTTTAGTCTTAATAATTACCCAAAAATTTAAATAAATATTTTTTTTGAAACCTAAAATTAATTCACAAAAATTAATTGGAAATATATGATTTTGGTTTCTATAATTAAATTATATAATGTGATTTTTGAATGGGAATTAAAATTTGAGAGTCTAATTATTCTCATTGTTTGAAATATTAAATAAGGAAAACTATATTTCCTGGTATATTAAATAATAAAACACATGGAGGAATGAAGAATAATAATCCATCATACAATAAATATTATTTGAATAATATAGATAATTTATATTTAGAAATATTGAAATAATATAATACTAGAAGATAATGATGTCAGGTATATGAATACAAAAGAGATATTAAGAATTCAAAAAATTAAATGGAATAAATTAATATCTACCTAAATGCACTACCCGCACCCTAAGGATTCATTATTCTCGAACTATGGAAATTATTTCAATCAAGGATTAGTGATGTTTAAATGATAAATCTGAGTTCTAATGACCATCACAAAAAATTAAGAAACTGATCATTTGTTGAAACACAATTACATAATTGGGTTATTCAAAGAAAGAGGTGAAATTTAAACTCATAACCATATAAATAAAGAAATTTATTACATGATTAAAAACATATTAAATACTTTATATATAGAATGTTTGTGTAGAAAATAAAATTAGTACCACAATAAATGATAATAAATTATCAGTGAACTTCATTATTTTTTATGATTGAATCCTTATTAAAATGATCTTCATTGGATGAGAGTTTTTGTAATATAATTATTCGAAATCATTTTATTTGTTCTTTGGAAGAATTGAATTTTATTTTGGGAATATATTTTATCTATTTATATAAATCAAATATAAATTTATAGGATTAAGAAATCACATTTAATACCCAAAATCATTGATAACAACGAATCATCTCACACATAGATATAACTTTGTAAATGAAAAATATTTACTATATAACATAATAATTCGTTACAGAATAATATAATTATTATCCATTTATAATCATGGATATATAAATAGTAGGTTCATATTCAACTAAATCATCTCCTAATATGATATTAATAACTATATCCCATCTCATTTATATCATACATAACATTTTTATTCATAATTTTGTAAAAGGAAACATAAGAAAGGGTGACATAAGATGATCAGTAATGGTAAAAATGGGACATATCAATGATCAAATAATTTTAATATGATAATAAGGGTATAGGAACATGAGATTGAAATTTTAAAATCATACATTAATAACCCACTGATTCTCACTGGCTTTAGAACACAACAAATCATTACTGTTACTTGAGAGACACCCCCATGATGCCAAAGGGTTGAAATAAATTCTAAAGGGTTTCAAATGCAAGTGGGGGATGATTTAACCGTTAATAAAAAATACTAATGAAACAACCATAAAACAAAACCAATATATAATTCATGATAAAAAATGAAACTCAACCACAATCTTTATTATAAGACCACACGAAATAGGCTATAACAGAAGTGAAACAAATAATAAAGTAAATAATTAAAGAAAAAGTAAAGAATCCAAGATCACAACACGAATCCATCCTTCAAATATCCATGATCTAACATCACCAAACAACCCATGTATCATGAGGTGGTACTAAATACATGTGATAATTTACCTTTGATGAAGTCTCAAAAGATTTCATATGAAAAAGCACAAAAGTGATAAAGAAGGGGTCGATATACAAATCAATAGATTTTCCCCAGTGATATCCATACCCACACATCTATTAATGGAATAATATCAATATTTATATAAATTTATTATTCAAAATTATTTCTAAAAATATTTTATATCAAAATATAATCTATACCCATAGTAAATAGTTTTCTAACGAAATCACATAAACAATCATTTAAATAATTTAACATTCAATTTTTTGAAACCATTTCATATATCCTCAAGTTCAATCATGTATTAAACCAAGGATAGGGGGAATGCCTTGACCCTTATATATTCCAATAATGATGGGGGAGACTTCTTACCCTTATCCGAACCAAATTCACATGTATTTTTGATAGGGGATATCCCTGACCCTTATTTATCCTAGAATTGATGGGGGAGACTCCTTATCCTTATCCATCCCAAATTCTATATGAAAACACACTAAAATAATGAAATTACACATTTGGAACCAAATATAAGGTAATATTTCAAACAAACCTCGTTAATGCAATATAAACACACACAACAATCAATGCCAACCCATGTGAAAACCATGTTTGTTCATCCAATTTAACCCATTTCAATAAAACCGTTCTTTTATTGAAAACCATTAAAAAAACCAATTCCAATAACCTATTAAAATCAATTAAAACAATTAAATTCATCGATAACCCTTTCATAATATCTATTTGTTTTAATTATAGAAAAATCACATTTTAAAATATAGAATCAAACTCATTAATCAATATCCCCAATTTTCTAGATTTCCAATAAACATCACCAAAGTGGGATTCTAGTAATAAAAAATAATCCAATTCAGAATAAAATATACAATAGTAAATGAATTCAAGACCATGAAATTCAGTTATACATAGATGATATGAGAGTAAAGCCATCTACCGTGATGGTTTTGACAAAATCAAAAAATAGACGATGATCGCGCAAGAAAATCGAGTTGATTTTCTATGAAACAATCATATATATCTTCTCCAAAAAAACAAATCATATAATATTTGAAAATCATTGTCTTATATCTACCCAAAATATATATAAATTAATTAAACTGATAGGATATGGAATTATTTCTATGTAGATCTAAGAAACTGATGAAGAACCATGAAGACTGATCAAATACCTCAACAATACAACTTTGAATCACCAGGTAAAGCCTTAGTAATCACTCCAAACAAATGAGAGAATCTTCTTTGGCCTTATAATAAGAAAAATCACAAGTTAGAACTAGTTTGGGGGAAAATTAGTGGATTAAAGGCAAGAAAAACCAAGATAAACTTCTAAGGAGGTGATTTTTAACCCACAAACGGTTAGGAAAACCGTGCATGAAACATGCATCAGGTAATGCCTTACAGATCACCCCAAATGGTCTCCCTAACTATGGTTACAGTATACCAAAGTTATTGACCAGAATGTTCCACTCCCCACACTGTCTACTAGGATTTCTGTATGGTTTGGAATAACTGTAAACTACCCATACATCTCTCCATTGGTCCCAAAAAACATATTGAAAGTTCACCAAACCCTCTCATACTTCATTATAACACATTATAAACACAAATGAACAATATTAGGGTTACAAACACAAAACACGGTGTACTAAATTTTCCACACCATTGGTCTTTCCATCCTCATAATGTAAAAAACTATCCCTACACTAAAAGTGTTCCTGCCACTGCTCTTTCATTTCATTCTTGCATTCCCATGCCACTTTAGGAATCTAACTATGTTTTATAAAAACCGCACTAGACTAATATTTTTTCCACCAAAGGTATTCTCCTTCCAATCCAAAATCTACATGGGTATATGTACCAATGAATCATTTATCTCTAGGTTCACACAATTCCATCTTATCACATAGTCAGGATTTGGCTCATACTTTTTGGATTAAGATACGTCGAAAATGTTGGTCACAAAACATAACTGATGTGTCAATGCTAACCAATATTCCACCTCTCCAACCAAATCTAGTATCTCAAAAGGGCCAATATATCATTGAAATAACATTACCTACTTCTAAAAATTATGTTTTCCAAGCCTTTTATAGACTCTTAAGAACATAAGATCACACACCGCAAATGACAATGATCTTTAGTGGCCATCACCATACGATTTATCACGACATTGAGCCTTCTCTCTCCTCTTTATGATCAATTGAATCTTATCTATTGTTTCTATGACTAGTCTCGGTCTAACTGTTGAAGTATCAACAGTTTTCTCCCAACAAAGTGGAGAATGAAAAGGACACACATAAAATGCTTCAAAAGGATCTATATGTATTGAGGACCAATATATTTTATTATACATGGACACCAAAAATGGAACATGATCTTCCCAAGAGCCAGAAAAATCCATTACCCAAGAACAGAACATGTCTTCCAACTTTTGTATCATCCATTTAGATTGCACATCCATATGAGGATGATACACTGTATTCATGGTTAACTGAGTGCCTAGGTATTTCTATAAGAATTTTAATAAATGATATGTAATATTTAGATCTCTTTTTGAATCTATCGAAATAGATATGCTATATATTTTTTTAAAAAAATTGGATATAGATTTTTGATAGATATTCCACTGAATGGGATTCACGAATTGGTTTGAAATGGGCTGACATGGAAAGTCGATCCAATACACCAATATGGAATATTTTTTCAGAACATTCTAGGAACACCTGTATCATAATCAATGGCTATATACTCTAATTTCCACACTGATATTGGTAAAGACTATGACTTAACTGCAGGTCATTGATGTTCTTTCTTCACATAATGACAATTTAAGAACCATGAAATGTACTCTACCAATTTTTGTTTCATGCCGCTCCACCAATACATCATCTTTATTTCCTCAAAATACATCTATATACCTAGATGTACAACCAATTTAGAAGAGTTGTATGCATGAAGATGTGGATCCTCAAAATCCATAGGTAGAACAATCTAATATTTATACCACAAGACTGAACTCCCATGATGTTTCCGGTCATCATTGGTCTCCACACTTATGTGTTTTGAACTCATAACCAAGAATTATACATCAGATGATTTTTCCTATTTGACCATATTTACCAAATCAAGAACCACATAAAAATGAAAAGGAAACCACAAATTATTGCCACTCTTCAAATTCAACATGCATTTCGGCTATGAATAACATCAACGACCACATATCTAATGTTTCATTTTCTAACTAAGCATATAACTTTCTACTTAATGAATCTTCCAAAATTTTACCTTTACCCAGTGTATACATCATGTAAAAATAAAATAGTTAGAGCTAATTCACCCATTTCGTTTTCCTAAATTCAAATCTCATTGTGAGAAAATATGTACCATGATTTTTTGGTCTATGAAAACAGTAAATTTTGCACCAAAGAGATAATGAAATCAATTATTTAAATCATGTATGACTATAGCTAACTCCAGATTGTTTGTTGAGTAATTATTCTCATGGAATATCAACTTCCATAAACTATAAGAAGTTACATGGTCTCCTTTCATGAGGAAACATCCCAACCAAGATCATGAAGCATCACAGTACACCACATACCCCTGTCCTGAATCTAGAAAAATCAATATGGTTGTGGATGTAAGAAAAAAATTCAACTCTTTAAAATATTTATCACATTATACCCTCTATTTTAATGTCTAATTTTTTTTGTCATTTCTTTCATTGGATAGTTTTTTCATGATATTGTTTTCACAATGCATTGGTAATAACCAGATTGACCCAAAAAACTTCATATCTCAAAGGAATTATTCTGCAGTTTCCAAGATATAAAAACTTAAATCTACTCTTGATCCATAGAAACTCTTTTTTCAGAAATTACATGGCCATGAAAATATACCTATTATAACAAAAAATAAAACATTAATAATTTGGCATACTTAAAAATTATCTCTCAAGATTTCCAATACTATCGCCAAGTGTTTATCATGATCAATTTTTGTCCTTGAATACACCAATATGTCATTAATAAACACAATAACCAATTAATAAAGATATATATGAAATATATGAATCATTAATTCCATAAAGACCGAGGGATTATTTGTAAGACCGAAATTCATGACTAAATTTTTTGTATTGTCCATATCTAATTTTGAAAGTTTTCTTCAGAATATCCTCATTTTAAACATTAAATTGTCGATATCTAGATGGTAATTCAATTTTATAGAACCATTGGGATCCCATAAATTGATCACAAAGATCATCAAAGAAGGGAAGAAGATGAAAATTCATTATTGTAACCTTGTCAAACTTATGATAATCTACATAAAATAGAAAAGTTACATCTACATTCATTATGAACAGGAAAAATACTTCCCATAGAAATGTACATGACCAAATGAATCAATTTCTTTTTCGATACTACAATTGTTTTTTAAATTCCCTTAATATTTTTGGTTCCATCCTAAAAGAATGAAGGAAAATTGGACTGGTCCTCAGAACGAGGTAAATGGTAAACTCCACTTCTCTTAAAGGTTGTAACCCTGATATGTTCTTAAGAAACACATATCAATATTTATCCACAACCCCTTGTAGAATATTATCTTCAATCTCTTCAATTGATTCCAAAGGAAACACCTCCAACTAGAAATAGATCATACCCACTATTGGTGACTAAAATCCTGTTGCACCTATCTTGAAAATCCTTTATCTTCTTAAGAGAGATATGATACCTTAATCAATTGTGAAAATAACCATTATAATGTAACATTCGATGTTATCCTTGAACATTTTCAACTAAAACATACATAGGATAACATCCAAGTCATCCATATCCATGACTGAGAACTCCCATTATAACTCATCTCCACCCACAATTATATTGCTTGCTCTACACACAAAGTCTTGACATTATACTTTACCGAGAGGAGTTTGAATTTTAATAATATATGTATCATCTCTAATTTTATACATTGAAAATAAATAGCATGAGCAATAATGAGGGAATATGATTCACCGTTAACAAATAGTACTTTCATAAGGATATAATTTGATATAATTGTACTTCTCACTATAGATGGTCATGCCTAATCATCCACAATCATATGTTCATCTCTATAAAATTTCTCTATTTCTACACAGTAGTACCTATTTTCTTCATAAGATAGTGCTTACTTAGGAGTCACGGTATTCCTATAATCACCTGGGAAAACTCTATTTTGTATACACAATTGATTTTTCATCCCTCTCTCAGTCGAAGCATAAGATAATTGTGACACATAAGAAGTTTCATAGGCACCATACCTCATAGTACTGTGACAATATCACTACAGATTCTCCATATACTTTTAGTTATGGAATGTTATGGGTTATTAAATACACTCTATCTTCATGTGGTCAAACAAACAACATTAAAAATAGTCTGCATTTATCTTGGGTCATGGTGGATCATTAACTGATCCTGCCATTTTATTTTTATTCCCACTCCCACCAGGGAAATAGGTTTTCCTCTTCTGTTTTCTATCAAAATTTGTGTACCCACCATTTCATGTAGATATCATGATACTTCCTCCTACCATATCTCTAGAGATGTCCCATTTAGCCGTTGTTACTATTTTCATTATATCTGTATAATTCATAATATATATCCCCAAAATCATTAACAAAATCTCCTACCATATCTTTGATTCGAAGATGCGTTCCATCAAGGATTCAAATGTCTCAAAATCTGGTAAAAATAACCCTAAATTCACGAATTTTTCTGTATACTCTCTACCATAGAGACGATCTTGAATCACGATGAATATATCCATAATGTTTTGTATATTGAAAATTTGAGGATAGAATTTTTTGTAAACAATTCTTCAAAATCTTCCCAATATATGACTTGAACCTGCTTGGAGTGAAACACTAGTTTCCACCACTGGGGGTGAAAGATCCTCAATCATATATGTGGCTAGCTTAATATTCATCTACACTAGTGTGCTGATCAAATCAAGGATACAATTAAACCTACTCTACCACACCTCAAAATTTTTGGTTTTAGAATCACCCAAGATTATGGGTAGATTATTCTTCATGAAAAAGATAGAATTATCCATATAGAATGGCTCATACTTATGGTTACCCATATCCATAACATAAATTTTTTGAATGATACTCAGAACCATCTCTTGGGTCACTTGTGGGTCAGGTATCACAATATATTCCACATCTTCATCTGGTTGGCATCTATGATGCATATGAGGTTCCATTTTCTAAAAAATTAAAAACTCTTTAAGTCTCACTCTCTAAAAACTGAACGCTTATCATTTAAATTATACCACTTAAACTATCACAAAATTTTTATACAAAATAATTTTTTTAAAACATGTACTTTTCTTTTTGAAAATAAAATCACTTTTAGAATAAATCAATAATGCTATTTTTAGAGTTTTTCATTTGAAAATAGTCTCATGCTTTTCCAAAATTAGAACTTTTTCAAAAAACATAAATCATTATCCATATTAAATATACAATCCTAAAAGGAATTCAATCATCTACAACTGATGTCATGTTCATCTCATTGGTTAAACCAATGACAATGACAATTCCATAATCCTATATGTGGGTCCAAAAAACATATGTACCCAACTCCATGGTAACTTGATGCTTAATATTAAAATTTGACCTACATATTTTTATGATCAATATTTCAAGTGCTGAAAATCCTACTCCTTTCAATGATCACAATCAACGGAATAGAAGATAAAAAATTTCAACTCCAAGCCCAAGAAAACCGATGAATACTTTTTCAAAAAGTAAAGGAACAATTTGATACAACTTATCTCAAATAATGTTTTGGATCAGACAAACTGATTCCATTTATAATGGCCCACTTATCCTTATTTTCATGAGAACAAAAAAAATCACTACTCGAAATTAAGAGACATCCCCAAGACACCAAAGTATGTCAATAAATGCCAAAGGGATTCAAATGAAAGGGGGAGGTATATTTACCCTTTATGAAATAAACCACTAACCAAAAAACCATAACCCAACAACTATTATATGAAGAATGATAAAAAAAATACAACTCAATAATCATATTTATATCATAACCACACCAAAGTATTCTATAGGGAAAGAGAAACAAAAAACATGGTAAACAACGAAAGAACAAACAAAGGCTCTAAGATGACCACATGAAACCATGCTCTATATCTCTCTGATCCAACATCACCGAACAACACATAAATCATAAGGTGGTTATAAATATATGTGATACTTTAAATTTTATTCTGTCTGAGAAGATATCATCTAAAAAAGGGCTAAATTGCGAAAGCTGCGGTCAGTATAAAAAAATTAGGTTTTACCCAATGACTTCCTACTCATGAAACAAGGATAGAATGTTAATAATATTTATATTTAAAATATTATATAAAATGATATCTAAAAATAGTTTATATCAAAATATAAACTAAATCCCTAGTAATGTTTTTTCCATGAAATGTCCCAAAATAATAATTTAAATCATATAAAATTCTATTTTGGGTAACCATTACACATATCCACATGGCTGAAAATGGATGAATCCTATAAGTGTGGTAAATCCATAAACCTATCCATACCAACAATTTTGGGGGATAAATGTTACTATTATCCTACTAGAATGAACAAGAATTGTTTAAGAGGGATATCCCTGGTCCTTATCCATCCCAGTTGTGATGGAGGAGAATTATAAACCTTATCCATCCCAAGTTCTATATTAACACCTACTATCATCATTCCATTACACATTTGGAAGCAAACACACGTTCATAATTCATCCAAGATTTTTTAATGAAATAAGAACACACACAATATCTCATGCCAACCCATGCAAAAACCATGTGTGTTCAACCAATTCAACCCATTTCAAAAAAAATTTCTTTTATTGAAAACTATTAAATAAACAAATTCCAAACACACATTACATTTCATTAAAACCATTAAATTCATTGAAAACCTTTATTATGATCCATTTTTTATAATTCATGTGAAATCTAATTTTAATATTCACAATTTGAATTCAAGAATCAAACACATTAATCAAAAGAAAAAATTTCTCTTATTTTAAAAAACCACCACTAAAGAGGGTTTGTAGAAATAATAATGCAACCAATTCACAATGAAATATACATAAGTATATCAATTTAAATCCATTAAATTCAATTATATTAAGTTTAGTCAAGAGTGAATCCACCTACCATGACGGTTTGGATGAAAACTAAAAACACACAAAGAAGGCTCAAGAAAATAGGGTCAATTCTCCACAAAAAAGCCTTAGATCTCTTCTCCTACCAATAAAACCATAAATTATCATATTTAATAATCACTAAATTAGATAAAATCATAGTGGAAATTTTTTTATGAAACCCCAAGGACATGAGAAGTAAATATATATAGATATTAAAACTAATTGAGAATGAGGAAGAATGATCACATAGCTCCCGAATAGGGCTTCGAATCACCAAGGGATGACTTCGGATTGCATCTATATCAATGGAATAACCTTATTTCTCTATAAGAGATTCAAAATCCTCTGTTAGAGCTAGTTAGGAGAAAAAACAAGTGGATTAAAGGCAATTCATACCTACATCCACTTTTTATGGAGGGTTTCTTTAAAAAAACACAGTTAGTCGGCAGAGTATAGAAAATTATGTTCTAAAAAAGCATTAGATACTATCGTAAAGATCACCCCACAAGGCATCCCCACACAGTCTCCCTAATCTTGCACACACTAAGTTGCAGCGGAATTCCGGAATCTACTACATCCCGTGGTGTCTACTAAAATATCCACACACTTTGGATAGACAACGCGCAACCCATGGGTCTCTCCTTTGGCCCCAAAAAATTATTGATAGTTCAAAAATCACTTATATACATAACCTTAATACTTTCAAAACAAAAAATAAAAAAGTAATGCTTACATACCTGAATCCTGGGTTACGAAACATATATTACATGTCAATTATCATAATATCGGGTCATTGCCCAAATCAAGGTAGTTCGTAAGACATGAACCATAATAGAATCAACGAAAATAATCTAGAAAGATATTAAATTGGAATAATACATCTTTTTTAGTAATAATAATAGTCATATAAAATAATCTCCTTCGTAGTCATGATTGATTTACAAGGATATTATAGTCAAACAAGTTTACACCACAAGACATCATAGTAGTAAAGGTTCACTCCCATGAATATCAGAGTGTAAAATGACCCTTACTAAACCAGTTTCTCTCCCAAATTTATTATTATTTATATAATTAGATATTAATCATTCCCCAATTCATAGGATTTTGATATAGGTCCCATCCATCACATAATTAAAATCATATATATATGTGCCACATGATCATAATTCATTATTATATGGAAACCCATTAAAATAAACATTTAAAAAAATTCCTCATCACATAACCAATTGAAAAAAAATATTGTTTCATAAGAATTTAATAATATAATAAACCATGGAAACAAATATTTTTTCCAAAATATTCAATCATTTCATCATATCATAACCCATATAAAAGAAGTGGGTTATATAACCATTTCATTATTTCACCACATTAAAACCTAATAAAATAAAATGAGTTTCATAAAAATTTATTAATAACAAAAAAAACATCCAGATAAATTATATGGTTAGTATCATTGTATCATATCCCCGATAATATTTATGTAAAATTAATGGATGACTTCTGAGATGGAAAATTATATTTAAAGATAACTTGGAGCATTATTGAGAAAAATATCCTTTTTTTACTTTGAAATCTATAATTTAATATCTAAAAACAATCCATATATTAAATAAGACATTTCTTGAATTTAACCTTATAAAAATTTAATTAATTATTTTATTCATTTATTTTTCAATATATTAAGAAATACCATTCATGTTGTACAAAATAAAATAATTCTTTTTTTACCTTTTTAATATAAACTTAAAAAAACCCACACTAAAAAAATAAAATAGAATATAAAAATTCATTTGTTTCTATAAAAACTCTAATATGAGTAAAATTTATCTTTAAACAATCATTATATAATTTTGAAATCATTTTTTAAAAGTTTTTTATAAAACATGGACATAAAATAAAAAGTAGTTTTTACCAATGAGTTAATTAAAGTCAGTTTTCCATAAAACAATATTTTGAACTCTTGAGTACATAAATAAAAGATAATTAAAGGAAAAAAAATATTTTATATAAATTAATATATTAGAAAAAAATTCAGGAGATTCTTGAGAGATAGATAATAAAACATTATCATCAGAAAATTAATCACAAACTACCAGGATAAATAATGATAGTGTATCATAAAACCTTCAAAAATTTAGTAACATTTTACTAGTAATACCCCTAAAAGAATAAAAGTTATATGTATAATTACATATCATAATTTTTCTAATATTTATCATAAAATATATTCATGGAAATTATATACACCACACAAAATAAACAAGTGGGGAATATGACATGTGTCTAATAAAAATAAAAGTGGGAGAACAATCCTTAACCACTTGGAATGAAATGAATGCCAAGATTAATTAAATAATATCATAAAATTTTACTTTAAATATCATAATTATAAGTTGATTAATTATATAACATTTCAAAGGGTCATTATATACACTATAAAGTATAAGGAAGTGACGAATATTGAATATGTCACCTTAAATAAAAGTGAGACTAGAAACCCCTAATGTCAAGTCTCGATATCCTTTCTAAACATTTGAACCTCCTTTATAATAAATACTGTATTATAATAAATCTATTATATAAACTTATTAATATATACCATACAATATATGATTTACATAGGACCTTTTATCACCCATTTATTGTCAATTATTTGTTAAAATCATGTTTCAGGTAACAATTACTTCATTTTTCATGTATGTTTTTGGTTTGATATATTCATATACATTAATTTCATTATCGTTAAATAATATATATAATTATATTAATTATATAAATATAATATAAATTCATTAAACATTTATTCATTGTAATACATTATAGTTATAGATAAAAAATTAATTTCACCAATCATGTAGACAGTATGTCGTACGTACAAATGAACTTGGTTTCTATTTTCCTAATGAAAGGAATTAATGAATGGAAAATATTAATTAAAATTTATATAATATATTTTATATCATATATATTCATCAAATTAATCCCTATTAACATCCCTTTACAAATAAATATGAAAATTTATCACATCTATTCTGGGAGGTAGTAGTCCATACGTACGCACTAGAAAAGTAATCATTTTCCAAAAGATTAGTTGGAAATAAATTAGTTGTGATTTAATAATTTAAAAAGTATAATTATTTCATATTTTTCATTTAATCTTGTTAAATATATTATTATATCTATCTTTAATAGGTGGTCATGGAAAATGAATTATATCGATTCGTGAGGCGGTAGTCTGCTGCACACATGATCAATAGTTTGGTTTCCCATTTGATGGAAGTTGAGATGGATATATGTTATGAAATAAACATAATAAAAATAATATATGTTAGGTAATATTTTTATTATATTATAATTATTAATATATGAATATTGGTGATAATAGAAGGAATAAAATGAAATAGGATAATTAAGATCATTACCTTCACTTTGAACAACATCCATTGGATCTCTTATTAAAGACACCAGGGTTGGTTATTTTGGATGTGAAAAATCACCAAAACATATTTTTTTTATTTTTAATAGATATTTTTTGTGTTTAATTGATTTAAATAGATTATATACTATGAATAAGTGAGGGGAAATATTCACTTTCCTAATTAAAAAATAGTGACAACTTTGTAAATACTAAAAATATTCAATAATGTGAAGTAACTTTAAATGAATGTGCCTAAAAATTTGATATGTAATATATTATAGATTTAATATTTTTTATAAGTAAAAAATAAAATTAAAACATTTTCATCCATAACATCTATGTTCGCTTACTTTTAGTATTTTATTTTTTACCATAGAAACTTGTTTTTTTATTTATTTACCTAGGTAATGTATGATTGAATGTAAAAAAAATATATGATAATTATTATATAATTTAGAACCATTGAATTTAAAATTATAATCCAATTTATTAAATAATGATCCTATTTGTGATGATAATTAATTTTAACACATGCATATGTAACATGAAAAAAACTTTTTTAACCCTAGACATAATAATTAATTTTTACTATTTTTACTACATTGTTTGAATAGTTATAAATTTAATGTTATTATATAATAAATATTATAATGATTTAAAATATGGATTAAATTTTATCAAATTCAATTTATATATGTTTTAGAGATGAATTTAATATAAAACTCACATACATGATTAAAAAATCGAGTTTCAAAATAAAATGATTACATAATAAATACATTATATAAAATTTGAATGTAATATTGATTCTAATGAACAAAATTGGATTAATAATAATATAATTGAAAAAAATTTACTTTTATAACTACTTTAAAGTTATATGGACATTTTTAAATTCTTTAAAAGAAAAGGAAATTTAAAAAGATAATATGTATTTTTTGTTATTCATTGAAAAATTAATCATTTTAGAAAAGTATAAAAAAGTAAAATTGATATAATTTTTAAATTTTTATTAGATAAATTAATCCCATTTATTCAAATATTTCTTCAAAAAATAAAAAAAACCTTCATTTTGATATAATTTTAAAAAATTTGACTGAATTAAATTTTAAGAAAATAAATTTATAATCATAAAATGAATATATTTTTATCCCATCATTGAAACAATTATTATATGAAAGATAGAATTTTTTATATAATATATAATATATTAATTTCATCAAATTAATCACAAATATATATTAGTTTAATTTATTAAGATAAAAAAACACATTCTGCACAAAAAATATGTTTTTTCTAGAAATAAATTCTTTAACTTTTAATTTTTTTTCTATTTATGTTTATAGTTTTTTTATAGCCAATGGATTTAATTTTTAATTTGTATCTTATAACAATTTAACAAATTATTCCTACTCATACCAACCAATATAATGGCTAGTTTTTTACTATCATATTAAATAATAACATATTAATATTATATCGTGGTTTGATTGAACTCTGTGTTTCATGTTACACAATCTATCAAAAAATTAAGATTATTTGAAAAAATATATTTTTTAAAATCATTGGGTGTTATATTCTATCCCCTCAATTAAATTTCCTCTATTCAATTTCAACATGATTTTGAAAATCAATGGGTTTTCATTAAAAAATACATTTGTTGAAATACCAAATCTTATAAAGGGTTAATAAACCATCCCCTTGAAAATCGTGAAATAATACATAAAAAAACATTCCTAACAACAATTTTCAAGGTTACTTATTTTGTATAAAATTAGTATGAATTGAAAATTTAGAAATAGAAAAAATTTAATATCAATATTTCATTGATAACAATAATGTGATTGATCAAAATAATATTAATGGACATAGATCTTTAAACAATCAAAATGGGACAAAATTCCATAAATTCATCAGAAATGTTGGTAATAAGACTCTATTTTTGAATTAATATCAATTTCCTAATATTGATGAATTTAGAAAATAAAATACCTATACATTATTTAATTACATTTCATAATAAAAATCCAATCCTTTGGATTTTCTTTGATCATTCTTATGTTCATCACTTACCCCCTGGAATTGAAATAATTTTTATTAATATAGAACTAAAATTAAATTAAAATAGATCAAAATGATCCATAAAACAATGATAAGTCATTAATTATATATCTAATTATCATCAATACCCAAAATAAATTAGATTATTTTTTCCAATATTGATTGAAATTAATATAATGAAATAACACATTAATATATAAAACCTCATCCAAAGATCAAATTAAACTATTTTACAATTAATTAACCTTAAAACAATTCCAAAATTAAAAGGTTTATAAAATAGTTCACTAAAGGTCAAAAAGAAACTAAAAATAATTCCCCAAAATATGATAAATTATATCTTAGTTTTCACATACCCACTATGAGAAAAACTAGTTCATATATTCTTATAAAACATGGTATTACCTAGAATTACAATAAAACCTCAATATAGAATAATATTATTCCTTATTCCAAAAAAAATCAATGAGTGTTGAATATATTCCAATTAAATAAAATATAAAATATACTTCATAAATAATAAAATATGCCACTTTTTCATAAAACCATTAATCAACTATAATACAATTAATACTTTCCAATTTTCAATTTAAACATCAATAATCTGTTTATCCCAAGTAAAATGAATTATATCTACATCAATAATAAATTATGGTTTATAATTCCCTTAATCATGATTTTTTATATAAAACATCACCCATCCTTAAAATAACAATTCTAGGTTCACAGTTCCATTTGACATATTCTTGATAATCTTTAAATAAATTATGGATCAACAATTATATATTTAATGATTCATAAAACATACCTCATGAGTTCCAATATATACACACCTATATCAATCTACATCATTCTTAAACCATTGACTAGGCTTTATCATCTATTACCTTAAAACATCCTTTCTTTCAGAATTTATTTTTTGTTTCTTAATCATTAAAACAAAATGATTTTCTTGTATAACTTTTTTTGTCATCATCTTGATCTCTCCCACTAAGAAATTTGTTTTTTATAATGACCATATAGTCAACAACACTTGGTCTTCTAACCCTGATTGTGAAGACATTATTAATCATTATTAGGTTGCCATGCATCATTACAATGATACTTTAGCATGTACAACTAAATTAAAAAAATCTCAAACAGATCCATAAAGGCTGGTGTAGTACCAAATCCAAGAAAATTGATAATGACATTCTTCATTTGGATGAATAACATAACCAAATTCAAAACATCACTGCTGACACCAATTTTGTCACTGATACGCAACATGAAATCTATATTACCACGAGGCTTGCTTCCTTGTTCACATTTAAAGATAACATAAGAATAAAATTCAAAACCAAATAGCTCACTAATGGTGATAGAAACACAAAATTCAACAACTCCCTTCAAAGAATCATGAATGCTAATAGAACTATTTCCTTATTGAGAGATTGGTAAAACCTCTTTGAAAATTAGAATAAAATTGCCAATTATGTAGTCTCTTATTTTGAAAATATCTTCAATGGTCCTACATCTATCAAGGAAATACTTCTTGATGTCATCTTGGTTGTGGTAAATTAAATGGATAACTCTATTCTTACTAGCATCCCACTTGATCCTCAGATCAGAGACACCGTATTTAGCATAAATCCTAATGGTTCATCGGGCCCTGATGGTTTTAATAATTGTTTTTATTAGCAATTTTTGGATGTCGTTAAAACTGATGTTTGCATGATTTTTAGGATTTTCTTTTCTAATGGTATGCTTCCTCATGTGTTGAATGCCCAATTTCTCTCCATGATTCCCAAAATAGATAATTCCACTGAAATCCATGAATTCCGACCCATTTCTTTAATCTATACCTTTTATAAGATTATCGCTAAACTTATTTCTAGTGGGCTATCTTCAATTATTAATAAAATTGTTTCATGGAATCAACTTGGCATTGTTTAGGGAAGGTCTACTTAGGATTGTAATTTTCATGCCTCTAAATCCTCTAATGTAATGGACCGGACCCCTCCGGTCCATTCCTTTGTTGAAATCGATGTGGTCAACATGGCGCACGTAACAATGATAATTATTAATGATAAAAACGAAGAAGATTTTTTTAAAAAAAAATTAAAAGATGTTTTGTCAGTTTATTATATTAAATAATAAAGATGGTGATATAAAGTGCGTGATTAATTAAATTAAAAGGGGTTTTAATTCTAAATAAGAATTTTAAAAAAAATAAGGCGTTTAGTTTAATATTAATTGAGAAATTGTTGGAATTAAATTAGAATAATAATAATAGGTGTTGCGTTATTAATATTATTCATAATATTAATGAGAAATTAATAAAATGAGTTATGATATTTATTGCAAGTAAATAAATGAAGATGCGTAGCGTAAGTGTTATTATTATTATGATGGCTTGAAAATATTTGGTGTTAATTAAATTAAAATGGTTTTAGTTTAATCAATGTGAAATAAAAGAAATATAATTGAATAATTAAATTGACGTATGTTACGCGACATTGATGTGGCATGGTTGGATTCAGATATCCAACGCGGTGGTTTAATGTAGTCAATGCGATGAGCATAAATATTATTGTTATTAAAAATAATAATGGCGATGAGTTAATAAAATGAAATAATGAATTGTTATTATTATTATTGAAAAAGAGTAATAACAATGATGACGTAAAACTATGTGCGAGAGATTAATGAAATTAAATGTATTAAAAAGGGGTTGAATATGTAAGTTATATTAATTTCGTTTTGTCATTTAATTCAATTAAATGAAATGGTTTTGAGTCACATGGAATGGTTTTAGTTTAATATAAGAATAATTATGGTAATATAATTTAATGGGACTAAATTTGAACATTAATGATGGGTATTATTAATATTAATTTTATTAATAATGGTATTGAAGTGAGATTGGAGAGAGATTACAAAGTGATGGAATAATAAAGAAAATAATAAAAACCATAAAGGAATGAAGGTTGGGGAATGTTTGGCATGGAATTAGGAAGGGAGGTGCCACTTTTGGTGTAGTATTAATTATTATTATGATAATAATTTTGGAAATAAGGTGAAATGAAAAAAATTGAAATCTTATGATGTGCTGGGCGTGAGGGGAAATAAAGGGGCATAAATATAATTGTGATTGGAGAGGGAAATTTTAAAATATAATAATGATTAAATGATATTAATGATAATATAAAAGTGGAGTCAATCATGGGGGCTTATGCGCTTCACTTTAAGACATGTTGATCGTGGGTTCTTATTTGAGGTGGAAAGAAAATAAGTGTTAAATTAAATTAAATAATATAATAATAATGTTTTTGTTTTGGGTTATATAATCTTAATTTGACCGTAACTTCTTCATATGGTGTCGGAATGACGAACCGTCAGCGGCAGTGTAATCCTGTAATTAAGACGGTCATTTTAAGACCAGTGATGGATACCTTTTTATGAGTTATGTCTCGGGTCAATGAAACACACATATTAATAAAATTAACGTCTTATTATTAAAACGCGTGGAAACCGCGTGACGTGTCGTGTGTTGACCAGTCAAAACATGTAATGGGTGTACGGTCACACCGTGTATTCATCAATACACACTGCATACTGTTTTACCTATTCGTTTCCTATATAAGAAAGGGTCTCGGATTATTTCCAGACCAATCGTTTCTTCTTCGCACGACGACGCTCTTGGACGATCGAGAAGTATTCCTCCTCTAACTTCTTTGTCCGAGCTCCGAATTACGATCCGTCAGCGGCCACAGGATCGTAGCGACGAGACGAAGCTTCTAAGCCCGGACTTGTCACCTTTCCTTCTGGACTTCCTTCTCCAGCTTCCATCCTAGGAGGCGTTTGTCGGGTTTGGCGAAGGCGGAGGACACCGAAGGACGTCGTCGGAAGCGACGTGATCGGGACCTTTTGAGGTAGGGATCTCACCTTTGTCTCTCTAATTTGTGTATCATGTGTGGCGGGTATCCTTTTGTTTTCATGAGAAATGGTTGAACCTTTAAATAAAGATAATAACCTGTTAAAGAATGGGGTTGGGAAGTTAGTGATTGTTGTTACCTTACTTTTTATATCCTGTGATATTATATTTGTGAATTGAATGTGCTTCTACCTACTGAAAATCACAGTCGTTGGGGGCCTTTGCTTACGCAATTAAATGTTGCCCTCTCTGAAGTGCCCAGATCAGTGTGAATCACTGAGAGGGGGAGGGGGTGAATCAGTGATACTTTAAAACTTTTTACTAATTGATTCTTAATCAATTAAACCTCTATGGCTGGTTAAAGCCTCGATCCACTCTTCTTGTATCTCTCAACCTTTCCCGGATAATGCAGTAATGAAAAGGCACAGGACACAAGGATTTACAAGGTTCGGCACCAAAGGCCTACATCCTTGCCATGCTCTCCAAGCATGGATTCTCCATTATAACCTGTTAAAATTACAATGGTCGATACAGAGTCCCACTGTATCTCTCCTGAGTCCCACAGGAGGGTCTTTATACTGCTTCACACAGTGTTACCAGAGTCCCACTGGCCTGCTCCAGAATCCCACTGAAGACTTCTTCTCCCTGAGTCCCACAGGGTCTTCTCCTGGCTCCTCGAGTCACACGAGTAGCTCTTCTTCTCTTTAAGTTCTTCTTCAAGTATCCTCAGCAACCTGGGATAAAGGTTGCTGGCCTTGCTCTTCTTCTGATCACTTGTGGTGAACAGGTCTTCTCATCTAGCTCGGGCTTTATCACCTTCTTCTAAGGATGCCCCGGCTTCTCTCCAATTACTGAATGCTCAGACAAATAATATCTTTATCTTCGGTCTGGTCCAGTCTCACTTCACATCAACTTCATGTACTGATTGCATGGTCTATCAAATTCTCCAAGATCTTTCAGTCTTGGTCAACTTAAACGCACACCACTGATTTAAGCTTGTTCAGTGTGCGCGTGCATGCATGCATGCATGCACTCTCCTTTTCTTCCTCTTGGTGTGGTAGACCCACAAAGGGTGTAGTCACTTTAAGCACACACCTTCTTCACAATCTTCACACACTTAATTCTATTTGTTTACACACTTAAAAGTGTGTTGTACTTTGTGTGGGTCTTCTCCTCTTCTTCTAAGTGAGCACACACTTCTTGTGCACACACACACTTTAGTGTTCTTTTAGTTGTTCTTCAATAGTGTGCACACACAAGGCTACGGCCTCTTCCACTTGCACACACTTCCTCTCGGCCTTTTTTCACTTCACACACAATGTGTGGTGTTCCTCCTTATGCACACACACGGGCAAGGCCTCGGCCTCCTTCCTTGCCAAGCACCCACAACCCGTAGGGTGTGGTCTTCACTTCTCCCACACAAGGTTCGGGTCTTCCTTCTCACTTGGCACACACACTGCCAAGTGTGTTCTTTTATTCTTCTTTGCACACACACTGCCAACAGCCTTTCTCCTCTTCTGTTTTTGCACAAAAGGCACAAAGGCCCTCGGCCTTCTCTTCACTTGGCACACAAGCACAAAGGCTCGGGTCTTCCACCTTCAACGTAGACGCGCAAGTGATTGATGAGCCGCGGCCTCCTCTTCTTCAACAAAGCACAAGGCACACTTGGTGCACAAGGCAACTGGGGCGCGCAAGCCTCGGGTGCAAGACACCGCGGGCGCGCAAGTGCTACCGCGCAGGGGGCACGGTGCACAGAGGGGGCGCACAACTTTGTGCTGCCCAAACTCCTTCCTGTCGCGCAAAGGATAGCGCACAGGGGACTCCTCCTCCTCCTTCTTCTTGTCGCGCAAAGATGTTGCGCGCAAGGAACTCAGCCACGCAAGTTTTCTTGCGCGGGGCTTCAACTTCGCGAGGCAGAGCTCTCACGGAACTCCAAATATTCAAAGGATCAGCGCATCAGCAGCTTAATGAGAGCTCGGGCTCTCTTTTTATAGGCGAAGCAGAGCCTCGGTTCATCCGCGTGGGATATCTTCAAATCCTCGAAGATTTCGGGATTTCAAGATTTCCTTAAATCTTGTTTTTCTTTTTATTTCACGCGGGTTTCCCTTTTTATTCGGGTTCCTCCACGTGCATGCGACTTAGAACGCATGCACGGACTTCGTCTCTTTTATCCCATGCAAAGGTACGAACCCTCAAGGCCTCGGCAACTTCGTTTGCCTCGGCCTCGACCGAAATTCTCCATCTGTTGCATGCATGCCTTTTTTATTGCATGATCGTGTTCATGGAGGCCAGACGATCTCACTGGAGGCTTCGGATTCAGAAACGATGGCCGGGAACTCGAGAACACTGCTCGGGAGGCTCTGGTTCATGCGGGGACGTCGCGGGTGGCTTCGCATGGCGCGGGGAAGAAGACGCGCGGAGAGCCGTTGGATTAAAGATTTGGACGGCCGCGATCAGGCTGGGCCGCGGCGGATTAGATGGGCGGTCCAGATCGAGCGCGCGATGAATCGTGCGGCTGGGATTCGTTCCCGGTGAAAATCGCGCGTCCCACATCGAAACTTTCCGCGGATTTTCCGCGGTTTATTAAATAAGAGCTGGGGGAAAGCGCTCAGTTGAACTTCCCCCCTCCCGGTGCCGCCCCGCACCGGGTTCTCTCTGCGGGCGCGCTCTGCGCCCACTCTGCCTCCTGCGGGCGCGCTTCAAGCGCCCACTATGCTCCTTGCGCTCCTCCGGGCGTGCCCCTGGCGCCCTTGCGGGTGTCCTTGGGTGCGCCCTGCCGCCCTGGCTCGCCCCACGGGGTTCCCCCGGGCGTGGTGCCCTAGTGCCAATGCCTTGGGGTTGAACCCCCCAAGGTGCCTCGGCTGGCCTAATTTTTTGGCAAAGGACAAGAACCTAGACTTTGTAAAAACAAAGTCCTTCTCCATATAAAACATGCCAAATGCCAAATGCCTCCTTCTTCTAAGCCATTCTTCCTCCTCTTTATTTCTTCTTCTTCATTAGAATTCATCATCCTTCTTCAACATATATTCATCATTTAAGAATGGAATTCTTGAAGGTTCTTCCTTCAACCGATGCTCCTGAATCAAATAATTTATCAAAATTCTTCAATGATCCAATCAGAGATCAAGTTGGATCTTCTTCAAATTCTCATGCACTAAGTGATAGTGCATGGACTTTATTAATCCACTTCATCCACTTAGAAGTAGTGAATGGATCTTCATCAACTCCTCATGCATTGTCACTACAATGCATGGTCTTTTAGTCATGTTGTGACATTGTATCCAGTTGATACAAGTTCTATGAACTTAAAGAGCAGCTCAGCAATCGTCAGATGTACATGGAGAATGTTTCAACCATATTCTCCAATGCCACTTAGTGAATCTCCTAAGTGACACTCCTCTAAGTTCCATGGCCATTCTCCTTCACCACCAACACCATCACAACCTTTTTCATTCACATCTTGACAATCCTTGACTTCCATTCATTGTAAGACAACAACATGCCTCATTGACAACCTCATTGACAACAAATGCAACACAATGCACTTCACTCTCCTTCTGTATTTTCTTATGGATGGAAACTTCATGAAATGTGGAAATTGGTTAATCACGTAAAGTTGACTTTTTAAATGAAAATCTAGAACCCTTGTGTGATCACCCCGGTTGAACCAAAATGGAATAATGAACATGTGGGTGTCGGCTTGGTTACGTGGCATGTGTTGGGGGTGTTTTGTGGGCTGTTGTGGTTTGGGTGAGCAGTGGGGCTGCGACGTTTGGGTGGTGATCTTATTGGAATGGTTGATGGTGGAAACGTGGAGGTGTGAAATGTTTCGTAAACGATGGGGTTGAAATGGGAAGTGGTTGGTTGTGGAAAATGCCTTTATTTATGAAAAGTGTTTTGATTTATGAAAAGTGTTTTGATTATGAAAAGTGTTTTGAAGTAAAAGGTGTTTTCAAATGCGGAAATGTTTTGTGTGTGGAAAGGGTTTTATGTGTGGAACTTTGAAATAAATGAATGATGGAATGTTGTATAGTTGTGATAATCTTTTGTAAATGAAATGGCATGTGGTTGCTTGCGTTTTACCTAACCTTGGTTGTGGATGGCAGGGATATGTTTGTGAAAGGTTTTGTCTGGATGATAGTTGCCCAGTAGTAATAATTGTTAAACCATTGCATGAAACATGAAAACCTAAATGGGGTTGGGGGATGATTGTTTGGTTTTTGATGCATGCTTCGTGGTAGCAGTGCCGAGGCACATGCTCAGTTCCTCTTTTTAAGAAGCCATAGGTTGGGCTGTGTGTTTGGTATATGTATATATATAATTGTATCTTTGTGTTTTGTCGCACCACACCCATGTCAAGCACCTAGTGACGAACACTCCCATTTTATGGGAGAGGGTGTTCCCCCTTAGTTACTAGCTCCTTCCTACTCCTTCTTCCATAGGCTATGATGGCTTGAGGTGAACTTACACCCAAGACTCTTCGGGTAGGTCTCGGAGGCTGTGATGGCTTGAGGCGACCTTTATTCCAAGAATCTTCGGGCAGGCTTACCGTTCCCAAGAACCTTCGGGATGAGGCCCAGGTGTCTGCGGGCGGGTTAGTGGTTGTGGCCCAGGTGTGTGCGGGCGAGATGCGTGGTTGTGAGGCCCAGGTGTGTGCGGGCGGGATGCGTGGTTTGGCCCAGGTGTGTGCGGGCGGGAAGAGTGTGGTAGCGTCAGGACGTTTGCCGTTAGGAAGAGCAGCATCTAATTAAGTGGGAAATGGTGCGGGGTACCCAATACTTTTGTTCTATATATATACTAAACTTGTTTGTGTTACTTGGTGAGTGTGACCAATGAGGCTGGGTGGATAGTTTTTCCTTGTTAGTTTCTGGTTCTTCTGTTTTCTCACGGGACCTTAGGGTGTCTCCCCACTTGTGCACGAGAGCTTTAGGTTCTCTACTGAGTATACTTGTATGCTCACCCTACGTTGTTTCAGGTTTTCAGGAGGACTACCAGGGCCGTGCGGGACCCTACTAGTCAGGCAGTGGGAGCTGTACAGTTGCTGTTTTCTTGTTTTTCTTTTGGTACTGTACTCACTTGTACTTTTGAGCTTCCTTGTACTTGTACCTTGTTATAAAAATTGTTTAAACATGCATGTGGGCTTGGTTTGAGTTTATTTATATACACTTGTTCTTTTCCCTTTTGGTGGTTGACTTGTCCTATTTCCCGATCCAAAATAATAAAAAGGGTAATTCCTCCCATATTTGTGAAAACTCATACCCTTGGTGCTAGTCGCCAACCCGGGGCCTACTGGAGGCGGGACTCGGGGGTCATTATCTCCCTTTCACCATTGCCAGCTCAGGAGGGGCATCTTTGGTGGGAGGGGGTCGTGACAGAATGGTATCAGAGGTGATGGTTGAGAGATAGGATGGTGTCTGGAGTTAGGCACAGTGAGGATTGCATGGGATGGTAGGGCAACAGTGTTTGTTAATATTGGTGCGTGACATAGGCCAGGGAAGACCGGCTAGGACACGGGATTTTAGGGCCCCCCGTGATCCGATGCAAGGACTCTGATCCTACCGAACGACCAAGTGAGACTATATTGATTGCAGGGTAGAGACCCTAGGGGAGGTACATACATCATCATGTTTGTGTTTTACTTGATTTGGGTGTTCTGGGAAAGAAATTAAAATAAAATGATAATTAAAACTTTGAGTTTTTCATTACTACTTGGGCTTAGGTGTTCCCTGGTTACCGAACAACTATGGCACCTGGACGTCAACAGAACGGCAGAGGATTGGGACACAGACAGTTTCACGCAATAGAAGTGGAAACCCTAGCAAGGCCAGAGATCGAGAGGGATGTTTCCGGTTTTACTTAAATTCTCTCACTTATGTTTTGTTTAAATTCAAGATCATAACACTCCTTTGTTGGAACTCTTTTGCTCATTCTCTGGGCCTGGACCTTGTTTTTGTGAGTTTTTAATGCTATGTTGTTTCCCGCTTTTCTTTAAATGTACGTGAAGATCCCTATCATGTGGGGAGGGGAAGACATAATCCCTAATCGATACACATTAATGTGGATGCGATTTAACCCGTGCAGGTGAGTCAGTGCCACCTAAAGCGGATAATATCTCGAAATGGGAGAAGGAATTCCTCAAGCCATGTGTCCGGGCAGTGTGTGGGTTGTACGTTGTTGGGTGCAGTGTAAGTTGGAAAATCCTAATATATGGAAGTGGGAAGGCTCAGTCCTTAATCAAGACGCATTAATGCGGATGCGATTAAACCCGTGCAGGAGAGTCAGTGCCGCCTAAAGCGGATAATATATTGACATAGGAGAGGGAATTCCTAACTCACATAATTAGGGTTTTCAGTTGTTTCTTGTTATGACAAGAGGCCTGAGAGGTATCTTAAGGGGTGGTTGTTCGGACCTTTCCCCTTTTATGGGTTGGTTTTAATTCTCGAGGACGAGAATGTTTTGAGAGGTATCTGATGTAATGGACCGGACCCCTCCGGTCCATTCCTTTGTTGAAATCGATGTGGTCAACACGGCGCGCGTAACAATGATAATTATTAATGATAAAAACGAAGAAGATTAAAAAAAAAAAATTAAAAATGTTTTGTCATTTTATTATATTAAATAATAAAGATGGTGATATAAAGTGCGTGATTAATTAAATTAAAAGGGGGTTTCATTCTAAATAAGAATTTAAAAAAAATAAGGCGTTTAGTTTAATATTAATTGAGAAATTGTTGGAATTAAATTAGAATAATAATAATAGGTGTTGCGTTATTAATATTATTCATAATATTAATGAGAAATTAATAAAATGAGTTATGATATTTATTGCAAGTAAATAAATGAAGATGCGTAGCGTAAGTGTTATTATTATTATGATGTCTTGAAAATATTTGGTGTTAATTAAATTAAAATGGTTTTAGTTTAATCAATGTGAAATAAAAGAAATATAATTGAATAATTAAATTGACGTATGTTACGCGACATTGATGTGGCATGGTTGGATTCAGATATCCAACGCGGTGGTTTAATGTAGTCAATGCGATGAGCATAAATATTATTGTTATTAAAAATAATAATGGCGATGAGTTAATAAAATGAAATAATGAATTGTTATTATTATTATTGAAAAAGAGTAATAACAATGATGACGTAAAACTATGTGCGAGAGATTAATGAAATTAAATGTATTAAAAAGGGGTTGAATATGTAAGTTATATTAATTTCGTTTTGTCATTTAATTCAATTAAATGAAATGGTTTTGAGTCACATGGAATGGTTTTAGTTTAATATAAGAATAATTATGGTAATATAATTTAATGGGACTAAATTTGAACATTAATGATGGGTATTATTAATATTAATTTTATTAATAATGGTATTGAAGTGATATTGGAGAGAGATTACAAAGTGATGAAATAATAAAGAAAATAATAAAAACCATAAAGGAATGAAGGTTGGGGCATGTTGGGCATGGAATTAGGAAGGGAGGCGCCACTTTTGGTGTAGTATTAATTATTATTATGATAATAATTTTGGAAATAAGGTGAAATGAAAAAAATTGAAATCTTATGATGTGCTGGGCGTGAGGGGAAATAAAGGGGCATAAATATAATTGTGATTGGAGAGAGAAATTTTAAAATATAATAATGATTAAATGATATTAATGATAATATAAAAGTGGAGTCAATCATGGGGGCTTATGCGCTTCACTTTAAGACATGTTGAGTGTGGGTTCTTATTTGAGGTGGAAAGAAAATAAGTGTTAAATTAAATTAAATAATATAATAATAATGTTTTTGTTTTGGGTTATATAATCTTAATTTGACCGTAACTTCTTCATATGGTGTCGGAATGACGAACCGTCAGCGGTAGTGTAATCCTGTAATTAAGACGGTCATTTTAAGACCAGTGATGGATACCTTTTTATGAGTTATGTCTCGGGTCAACGAAACACACATATTAATAAAATTAACATCTTATTATTAAAATGCGTGGAAACCGCGTGACGTGTCGTGTGTTGACCAGTCAAAACGCGTAACGGGTGTACGGTCATACCGTGTATTCATCAATACACGCTGCATACTGTTTTACCTATTCGTTGCCTATATAAGAAAGGGTCTCGGATTATTTCCAGACCAATCGTTTCTTCTTCGCACGACAACGCTCTTGGACGATCGAGAAGTATTCCTCCTCTAACTTCTTTGTCCGAGCTCCGAATTACGATCCGTCAGCGGCCACAGGATCGTAGCGACGAGATGAAGCTTCTAATCCCGGACTTGTCACCTTTAATTCCGGCCTTCCTTCTCCAGCTTCCATCCTAGGAGGCGTTTTTCGTGTTTGGCGAAGGCGGAGGACACCGAAGGACGTCGTCGGAAGCGACGTGATCAGGAACTTTTGAGGTAGGGATCTCACCTTTGTCTCTCTAATTTGTGTATCATGTGTGGCGGGTATCCTTTTGTTTTCATGAGAAATGGTTGAACCTTTAAATAAAGATAATAACTGGTTAAAGAATGGGGTTGGGAAGTTAGTGATTGTTGTTACCTTACTTTTTATATCCTGTGATATTATATTTGTGAATTGAATGTGCTTCTACCTACTGAAAATCACAGTCGTCGGGGGCCTTTGCTTACGCAATTAAATGTTGCCCTCTCCTTCTGTATTTTCTTATGGATGGAAACTTCATGAAATGTGGAAATTGGTTAATCACGTAAAGTTGACTTTTTAAATGAAAATCTAGAACCCTTGTGTGATCACCCCGGTTGAACCAAAATGGAATAATGAACATGTGGGTGTCGGTTTGGTTACATGGAATGTGTTGGGGGTGTTTTGTGGGCTGTTGTGGTTTGGGTGAGCAGCGGGGCTGCGACGTTTGGGTGGTGATCTTATTGGAATGGTTGATGGTGGAAACGTGGAGGTGTGAAATGTTTCGTAAATGATGGGGTTGAAATGGGAAGTGGTTGGTTGTGGAAAATGCCTTTATTTATGAAAAGTGTTTTGATTTATGAAAAGTGTTTTGATTGTGAAAAGTGTTTTGAAGTAAAAGGTGTTTTCAAATGCGGAAATTTTTTGTGTGTGGAAAGGGTTTTATGTGTGGAACTTTGAAATAAATGAATGATGGAATGTTGTATGGTTGTGATAATCTTTTGTAAATGAAATGGCATGTGGTTGCTTGCGTTTTACCTAACCTTGGTTGTGGATGGCAGGGATATGTTTGTGAAAGGTTTTGTCTGGATGATAGTTGCCCAGTAGTAATAATTGTTAAACCATTGTATGAAACATGAAAACCTAAATAGGGTTGGGGGATGATTGTTTGGTTGTTGATGCATGCTTCGTGGTAGCAGTGCCGAGGCACATGCTCAGTTCCTCTTTTTAAGAAGCCATAGGTTGGGCTGTGTGTCTGGTATATGTATATATATAATTGTATCTTTGTGTTTTGTTTCACCACACCCATGTCAAGCACCTAGTGCCGAACACTCCCATTTTATGGGAGAGGGTGTTCCCCCTTAGTTACTAGATCCTTCCTGCTCCTTCTTCCATAAGCTATGATATCTTGAGGTGACCTTACACCCAAGACTCTTCGGGTAGGTCTCGGAGGCTGTGATGGCTTGAGGCGACCTTTAGCCCAAGACTCTTCGGGCAGGCTTACCGTTCCCAAGAACCTTCGGGATGAGGCCCAGGTGTCTGTGGGCGGGTTAGTGGTTGTGGCCCAGGTGTGTGCGGGCGAGATGCGTGGTTGTGAGGCCCAGGTGTGTGCGGGCGGGATGCGTGGTTTGGCCCAGGTGTGTGCGGGCGGGAAGAGTGTGGTAGCGTCAGGACGTTTGCCGTTAGGAAGAGCAGCTTCTAATTAAGTGGGAAATTGTGCGGGTTACCCAATACTTTTGTTCTATATATATACTAAACTTGTTTGTGTTACTTGGTGAGTGTGACCAGTGAGGCTGGGTGGATAGTTTTTCCTTGTTAGTTTCTGGTTCTTCTGTTTTCTCACGGGACCTTAGGGTGTCTCCCCACTTGTGCACGAGAGCTTTAGGTTCTCTACTGAGTATACTTGTATGCTCACCCTACGTTGTTTCAGGTTTTCAGGAGGACTACCAGGGCCGTGCGAGACCCTACTAGTCAGGCAGTGGGAGCTGTGCAGTTGCTGTTTTCTTGTTTTTCTTTTGGTACTGTACTCACTTGTACTTTTGAGCTTCCTTGTACTTGTACCTTGTTATAAAAATTGTTTAAACATGCATGTGGGATTGGTTTGAGTTTATTTATATACACTTGTTCTTTTCCCTTTTGGTGGTTGACTTGTCCTATTTCCCGATCCAAAATAATAAAAAGGGTAATGCCTCCCATATTTGTGAAAACTCATACCCTTGGTGCTAGTCGCCAACCCGGGGCCTACTGGAGGCGAGACTCGGGGGTCATTATCTCCCTTTCACCATTGCCAGCTCAGGAGGGGCATCTTTGGTGGGAGGGGGTCGTGACAACTAACCTGTAAAATAATACCAATAGTGGAGGCAATATTTCCATTAAACATGATATTAGTAAGGCTTTTCATACCATGGATTGGGGTTTTATTTTCATCGCCCTTTGAAAATTTGGATTAAATGATTCATTTATCAACAGAATTAAAACACTTTTAAACCCATCCAACATATCTATCCTTGATAATGATTCTCCTAACGGTTATTTTAAATGCAGCAAATGTGTCTCGCAATGTGACCCTCTCTCTATCGTGCTTTTTTCTATTTGTGAGGACTATTTAAGTAGATTGATCACTCTCCTTGTTGAAAAAACAAGATTATGACGATTAAATAATCTAGGAATTTGAATGTTCCCACAGACCATTTATATGGAGTTGATGTTATTATTTTTTTAAAAGGGGATAAAAAGAATATTCAAATTCCCAAATATTCCCTCTCACACTATGAAGAGGTTTATGGTCCAATAATTAATTAGAACAAATCCTTTATCCTTTTTGGAAAAAGGATTCATTCTAATAGAAATTCCAATATTACTTCTTATCAAGGTATTAAATAAGGATCCCTTCCCTTCACCTATCACAGTGTTTCTATATTTTGTGGTAGACCAAAATCTTGTCACTTTTCTACTACTTTTGACCAAATCCTTTACCAACTGTTATCTTGGAAAGGGAACTCCCCTACTATGGATAGTAAGATTTTTCTTGTCAAATCCATGATTGTTTTTTAATGGTGTACTATTTGATGATTTATTAATGGCCTTCGAGTCTTCTTAATAAAAATTAATGATGACATGAAAAACGTTTTTGGATTGGAAGAACCCTTGAAAAAAAACTGGTGACTATAACATGGTCTACTTTTTACAATCCTCTAGAGAAGGGTGGTCATGGTATAAAAAATAAAAACATTTTAATGATTCCTTACCAGCCAGACTAACCTGGAATCTTTTTCATAACAACTCTGACTCCATTGCCTTCCTTAAAAATTGATTTATTGACAAACAAAAGAAGGGAAATTTGAAATACATGAGCTCTTCCATTTGGACTTCCATTAAGAATGATTTTTCCAACATAATGTGTAACTCTAGCTGGATTGTGAGAAGAGTCTCTTCCAAGAATTTCTGGCATGAAAAATGTGCTGGTGATCCTCTTATATCTATGATTCCCCCTAACAAGACTCTGGATTTCACCCATACTGTTAAGGAGCTCGTTAGCTCTCATATCATTAATTTTCCAGAGAATATCAATCATGTCTTTGACAACCACCCTTTTGCAAACACTAATAATTTTATAGTTTGGGAACCGACTCATAATGGAATTTTCGACTCTAAAACGTTTTACAACCATATTATTATTAAATCCTAATACACTCTTAGTTTAGTAGAAAAAATTTCTAAATTATGGTTAAAACCTTAGAGAATCGCTCTGATTTGGCGTATTTCTCACAATAGAATTCCCACTGACATTCACCTTCAGTTTTTTGGGATCTGTATCAGCTCTAAATGTCATCTTTGTAACCAGCATTGTAGAGATATTAACCATATTTTTTTGTGTAACAACTACTGCATTTGGGAATTATGTGCCTGATCATTTTGAGTGCAGATGGTTACATAATGATTTTATCAAATCTCGGCTACAAAGTTGTATGGATATTGAAGACTATAAAAAAATCAAGAACCTTTTATTAACTGATGTTTCTAAACACCTTATTGTACTCTGGTATGATAGGAATGCTATTATTCATAACAATTACTCACATAGAATACATGCAGGTTGAATGAGGATCATCATTGCTATTCGGGAAGCTACTTTGATACAAAAGGTATTTTGCAACAAAACAGTGAAGGAATTCTAGATTCAGTGGAGGCCTGGGTTTAATGGTATTAATCCTCAACATAGACGAACTTTTTAATGGTTCTAGAAAGATATGCTTACAGGATATATCAATGTTAATGTTAATGGAGCTTCCAAAGGAAACTCAGGATCTTTCGGGTTGCGGTACCATTTTTTGAAATCAATATAATCTAATTATTGGATGTTTTTATGGTTCTTGTGTCATCTCCTTAGCTTTGGAGTCTGAAATGATGAGTGTGATCTAATCTATCTCATTTTCTAAGAAACATTGTTGGGACAACATCTATATTGAATGTAACTGAATTACTACGGTCCAGGCCATTTGGAATGGTGTGATGCACCTCGTGTGGCCTCTTAAAACAAACTAGATTGGTTGTCATCATTCTCTCATGGACATCAAATACATTATTAGGCATGAATTTCATGAAATGAACAAGGTGGTAGATGGTCTTTCAAACATGGGAGTCAACCACGTCACCATGTGGTTAGAGGAACTTCCAGGGGAATTACTTCCCCTTTATAATATAGATTGTAAATGAATCTCGTCTTTTAGACTCATGAAATTCCTTGTTTTTATATTAGCTTATGTGATTTTGTCTTTGACCAAGGCACCAACTTTTAAAAAACGATATGGATAATAACAAGGATTTTATTAATCACATTCCCACAAACATCAAAAGTGATGAATCATAGACATTTTATTCGATCATCATGACATTATGGGTTTTGAATTCTAATTCAATATCTATTCATTAATATTGATTTTTTTAACCAAAAAAAGATATTTAGATTTAAAATATTGTTTATATCCATATTAGAATAATAAATTTATTGTAATAGAGTTGATTTTATGTTTACATTTGTCAACAACGTTATCACACCCATCATCAGAAATGGGGATCACATGAGATTTCAATTTTCTCTTGTCATAAGTGGTTTCTAAAATATCTTCTTCATTAACCTTCAAGTGTGGTAACCTGTAAGAATAATTCCATTACTCTTTTAATTTGAAACATGAGAGTGTTTGTGGTTTATTCTATATAGTTTTTCGATATTCAGAACATTAGTTGAAATATTTCTATCCCTTCAGAAATAAATTTTTAATGAACTTACATTCCAGACATAATTTATTTATTTGTCCCCTTATGAAAAATTCCTACATGTTTCTTTCCACACTTGATCATTAAGGAGAATTATTATTACTCTATCAATGGTTTTTAGAGTTTCCTTGATTTACATTATTTTTTTCTTATCAAAACTATGTCCTTTATGGGAAAATACAATTTAAATTTCAAACTGGATAGCACACTAAATCATTTATTTTTATTCACTTAATTCCATTATTTTAAATTCTATTATGAAACTTTGTTTTAAGAAATTTAATAATTAATCAAACTTATATTCATATTAGATGATGATACCATAAGAGTACACAACATGTCTTATGAAATTTGACTCATTGTTACCAATTGATTCATTATCTTTATACTTTATCTGAAGGGATTACATATCCATTTTTTAGAAAATCACACAAGGAAAGTACTTAATAAAAATTAATATCATGAATTCTTCCCACTCCATGGATTAAAAATTATCATGTAGCCTCATATTTTTGATATGATCCCAATGTTTGTCTATTTTCCTTCTAAATTATAGACTACCAAAATAAATTTTTGATATTCCAAATAATATATATGAAAAATAATTTTCAATGGAACTGATCTTTACATAGAAATATGTGCATCAGTGAAACCACTAAAATACGGTTGGTTTTTTCCTTATGAAGGAATAAAATAAAGTTCACTCCCTATATTTATCATTTGTTAGTTTAAAATAATTCATATCTTGTGAAGTTTTTATTAGAATAAAAATGATATGTTTCATAAAATATCCAATAACATTTGTGTTCACATGTTGAAAAAATTTCATTTTCAATCACAATCATGATTAGAAATATTCCTTTGGGTTCTAACCATATAATAATACCCAAATTTATAGCATGATGAACAATAATCATATTGAAAAAATATTTTTAGGATGTATAAATAATGAAAAATTATTTTCAATATGTAAAACAATAGGTCTAACCGATGTTATTCATTGTCTTAATTTATATAAATCCTTCACAGTGGTTCATAAAGAGTTCTTTAATTTCTAAAACATATTCGTCATGTGTGTAAAACCACAAGTTAATTAGGGACCATTACCTCACACCAAGTAATGATTAAGTCAATGATTGATTCACCATTTCAGAAGTTATTATCGCTAGGTACATATATACGAGTGCCACATCTCTATATAGTATTTAGTAAAGGATGTAATTTCATCAAAACTAGTCATTCTACACATAACCAAAATTATAGGGAATTATCATATACATTGACTTATCCTCAGACATAGACTTAGACATAACCTTTGTGATATAATTAGGGATCTCACTATTTTTTAATGATCATAGTTTCCAAAATATGATTAATATTTTCTTGGATTCCAACTATAATGACAAAAACATCTCATATATAGATATAAAATAAAAAACATATAAATATTAAATTTATAAGATAATGTTCCAGGCCATAATCATATAGTCCTAATGAATTTGGAAACATGGATACATAAACATGTAGTTCATAAGTAAAATACATCGACTCTAACATATATAATCATAACTATAACCCCTCTTAGTCATATTATACATAACACATTTACTTGAAACCTAAAGAAATAAAATAGAAGATATGATTATCTCAACTGTATAATAACGGTGAAAAGGGGATATACAATTACCACATTGGTATAACATGAGAATAATGATATGTGAACATGGGATTAATGTTTTCAAACCATAATATTAATTTAAACGATAATAATATTGAGATATGGAAAAAATCCAGATAGTTCATAAAACACGAGTCATAAATAAATAAAAGAACATGACCCATCAGAACTTAACATTAGCCTACGAAATAGATTTTCACCATACAATCAGGAATTATAAATATTGTGATTAGTTATCAAGGCTTATTTATATTTCTACTACATTAGAATTAGTTCACTCCCCAACCAATCATAGTAGTCAACGTTCACTCCAAATAACATCATAGTGGAAAATGACTCTTAATGAAAGTGTGTACTCCCCATCCAATCTTTTTATCTGATGATATATTTATATTTATGTAATTAATTGCTGGGTGATATAGGTCCCACTCATGTAATACTGAAAATAATATATATGTGTACCATAAGATCATAAGAACATTCATTATATCATAACCCTTGAAAAGAAATGTGTTTCATAAAAATTTCATTATGGAATAACCCATTTCAATGAAATAGGTCTCATAAACATTTCATCAATTATCTATAGAGTAACCATGGAAAATGATTCGGCTTTTATAAATAATTAAATAATTCATAATTGTATAACTTGTGTATAAGAAAAAAATTTCATAAACATTTATTTATTTCATCGTAGAATAACCCATATGATTTTCATATATATTTTATCATCATAAACATAAAATATACACTAAAATAATATAAATGGTATTGTTGAATCATATTTCTATTAATAATTAAGTTAAATCAAATGAAGTCATCATATATGGAAGATCATTTTGAAAGATCACTTGGATCATTTTCTGTGGAAAATATCCTTTCTACTTTGAAATCACATTTTATAAATCTACAAAAAATTCCATATATTAATGAAAACATTTTTTTGAGAAAAGTTATAAAAACTTGTAATGTAATCGTTAAATATTTTTGTGGTGAGTATGGTAGAGAAAACTATTAATTATATACACATTAAAACATGGATTCCTTTCAAATTTTCAAAAACTATAAAATGATATTCATATGGAAAAAAGAAATTATAAATCATTTTATAATTTTTTTTAAATTTAAAATATGGGTAAAATAATATTTAAATTATTATTATAGAATTGTAAAAACATTATTCAAATAATTTTTATAAAACATACATAAATTTGAGAAATGAATTTGGACCAATGATAGAAATAAATTCATTTGTCATTAAAGTCATTAATTTGGTCTCTTCATAAAATAAAGTGAGTAAATTTAATGGAAAAATTTATTTTATAGAAATATAAATAGTAGAATAAAATTCATTATATTATTAAAATATAGGTCAAAATACATCATCATTAGATACTTAGTTATGAATAATTTCGATAAACAATGTGATTATATCGTAAAAAACACCACATTGGGAACATTAGAAACATAATACTCATGACAAAATATATCTTAATTTGTATATTTAAATTGCATAATTTTCATGAGAAAAATAAAAAAATACATTTGTGGTCAACAGATACACAACAAAAAAGAAATATCAAGTGAATATGTTTTTGATCTCATATAAATAAAAGCGAGATAAAAATCTATTACCCCTTCAGAAAAATTCGAATCATATCCCCCATTAAGTAATAACATAAAATTAATCATTAAATAACACTAAAACATTTATATTCATTTTAAAACATAAAAATGGGTAGTACATACTCCAGAAAAAAATAAACAAATTTTTAATATGACATATATCTTATAGAAATAAAATATGGACTATAAATCCATGACCTCAACTCTCGAAATTTTTAGGAAATGTATAAAACACCTATATAATAATTATAGGTTTATTAAAATCTATTTTACAACCATTATAATATATATCATAAAATATATGATTTACTTATGTCATTTTATCTCATGTTTATTAAGAATTCTTTAATAAAATCACATTTCAGGTAGAAATTACTCCATTATCATGTGTATTATGGTTTAGTATTTTAGGTCCCTTTACATTAATCATAATTCTAGAATATGAAATTTATAATCCATGATAAAAATTTCACATAAATTCATTATACATGTATTTATTTAAATCTATTTTTATTACAGATAGAAAATGAATTAAACTTTACATAAAGATAATTGGTCTTATATATGCATAATCATTGATTCCATTTTATCGATAGATGAGATAAAATAAAGGTAAATACTTATTCAAATTTTAGGAATATATTTTATGTCATATATATCATATATATTCATTTATTCTATCATTATAACCATCCATGTGAAAATAAAATGTAAAACATATCACATTGCTTTTTGGAGGTGATAGTCAACACATATACACAAGTGATGTTATAATGTTCCAATGGTTTGGATGATAATAAGGTATATGTGATATTATAATCTCATAAATATAATTATAATCTCTCTACGGCTTTGCAGCGGCTAGTCTCTTTATCTTGTTCTCTGTCTTCAAGTTTCTCTCCTTTCACTCTCTGAGGTTGCTTCATCCTTCTTGATTTGTTCTTCGGTGACCTTTATTTCCCCTTCGTCACCTTCTTCTTCCTCCTTGTTCACGGTGCTCCCCCTCCTCTATGTTATTATGGTTCTAATTTACTGGTTTGTTCACTGGTATTTTGTGGCTGGCGCTCGATCCCACCTCTACTCTTATCACTGTTACCTTCATGCCAAACCGCATCTTGGTTTGTCATGAAGGAACCCCGGTGATTTGGGATTGTCTTGGTGTGAGGTTCAGCGGCTTCCTCCTTGATCAGATAGAGATGAATACTGTTTTGGTTTTCGGTTTTATCAGTTGGTCCAGGATTGCATTTTCCTGGCATTTCATCCCGGTGGTGACGATTTTGCTTCGGTCCTTTAATGGTGTTTATCGATGGAGTCATGGTATCTTTCTCAGATGCGTTAGTTCAACAATGAGGTTTTCTGTAGGGATGATGGTGGTGGATTCTTCAAGGCTAGTGGTGGAGGTCCGATCTTCTCTCACGCTACTCCGGATTCCAGATCCCTTACCCCACTCCAGGTCGGTAGGGCGTAATGGTTTCAGTGGAATATCTGTGATGTGTTTGTGTGAGTAGCAGGGTACTCCAGGAAGCAAGTCTTATGGAGGCCTTCCCCTCGGTGGTTTTTCTTCTATTTGGTTCTTATGTTTCCTGGTTTTTACAGTTTTTCCTTTGGCGATTTCGACGGTGGTGCGGCGTGTTTTTCTGGATTGTGGGTTATTCTCGTCTGCGAGGTACTTTACTAGTGTGATGGTGTTTCTTCTGCAGGACATGAGGTTCCTTCTGCTCATGCGGTCCAAAAAGTCTACTATCGAGATGTGATGCTGGTCCAATTATTAGAGAAGGTTCTGAGTTTGGAGAAGGTTTTGTAATGCTTTCAAGAAGGCTTTGGGCCTGATGATGGTTATGTACTAAAGATCTCCTTGGAATCTCAACCTTATCTGACCTCATGTTCCTACATGCCTCTCCTAGTTGGATCTGGCGCATTGGAAACAACGTGGTTTTGGGATTGTGGTTCAAGGTTCGAAGGGAATCAAGGAGTTGACTGATTTGGAGGGCTTCTGTTTTGTGGCTTTGGTTTTCTTTTACTGCTGTATTGGTATTCTATTTTTATTTCTCTTGGAAGTGTTTATAGTATCCATCGTTCGGTTGTCAAGAGGCTTCCTATTGTGGTGGTTTTTATATGTCGATGAGGATGATACTGGACAACGACGATGCTTTGGTGGTGGACGTCGGTGTCTTGACGATGGAGAGGTGTTGTGTATGATGGCAACTTTGTGCATCTGATTCTCTTCAGTTGACTCACTGGATATGCACAATTTACAGTGATGTTGGTATATTTTGATATTTGAAATAGGTTTAATGCTACAGACTTGGAAGGGTGTGTGGTTATTTTGAAATTTTAATTTTATAATGGGTGTTATGAGGGTGTAACTTGATGCTGGATGTTTTTGTTGGTTCCCACTTACCCTTAAAATGGATCTTCAATAAAATAAAAAATGGATTGTGGCTAGTTAGTTATAAACGTAGTTGACAATATTGATACTAATTTTATACAAGAGGAAATGGATATAGGTTATGAAATAAACCTAATTACATTGAATTATATTTTATATTATTGTAATATTATACCATATTTATTAATACATCAATTAATATGGCTAGGGAATGAGTAAAAATAAATAAATTACCGAAGACAATTACATTCACTTAGAATAACTTATCTTGGATTTTTTTTATTAAGGACACTCGAGTTTGTATTTTTGGAATAAAAGAAGGAATATAAAATGAATAATAACTTTAATTATGAATTTATAATCATTTATTATATCAAAATTGGTTATGAGTTATGAATAAGTGAGCGGAGAAGGTTCCCTTTTACAATTGAGGAGGAGTGACATTTTTTGTAAATATAAAAAAACTATTAAATAATGGGAAGTCACTATCATCACAACTATCAGTAATATTGATAAATAATGGATTTTAGTGATTATATGGTCAATAAAAACCACCAAAAAATTTAAATTTTTTCTTTAACCAATTATTTTACATACACTTAACATTTTAGTTATAACCACAATAACTAGTTTTTTTTGTATATTTACCTATGTAATATTTATTTTCTGATTAATAAATGATAATAATTATATAATTTGAACACATTTCTCCCAATATTGAATCTATTTTTTAAAATAATGATATTATGTTTGTTGAAAATTAATTTTAATGCATGATTTTGTAACACACAAATCCTAGTTGTAACCATAACCGCAACTAGTAAATTTTATTGTTAAAACTATAATTTCTCTAAAAATTATTTAAAATTATTATATAATATAAATTATTTTTATTCAAAATATATAATAAAATTTTTAAAATTAATTTTATATAATTATAATAAGTTTACTTAATATAAAATCAATAGAGGTGATGACAATTAAGTTTTCAATATACTTTTTTTAATAATTATAAACAGTTTTATATACAAATTGAGCATAAGATATATTATAATGTGATAAATTGTATTAATTATAACATAAATTAAGAAATATTAATTTGAAATTATTTTTTTAAAATATTTAAATTTTAAAATTATTTAATCCTTAATGTAATTTTTAATAAAAAATAAATATATTTCACTCTTCATTGAAAAAATAATCTCTTCAAAATATTATAAAAAAACACTATATGATAATTTTTACACTTTTTTAAAAAAAATTATGGTCATATTTTTCAAATAATTATATATAGTTGTTAAATATTAATTATTAAATAATATCACAAAATTCCTCGATACCACTTTTTAAAATATTATAGTTTTTACCCGTAAAACATTATTTATTTTTATCCCACGCCTAGAAAAAAATTACATGAATGATAAAAAAAATTTATGCATACATAATATATAAATATAAATAAAATAATTCCACAATATTGATTATTTCTATTTATTATGTTGAGAACACATTGGGCACATAAAAATAGTTTTTCAAAAAATCAATTATTTTACTTTATATTTATTTTTATTTTCATATCAAATTTATTAATAGAAAGTGAATTTATTTTATAAATGTTTACTATATATAATTTAATAAATTTATTTATTTATATTAATAACCTAAAATCTATCATTTTGGTATTATGTTCCTTATTATATAATAAAATTTATTACTATATTGTGCTTCATTTGAACTCAATTTTTTGTATAATACATGATATTATAAAGCTAAATATATTTTACGAAAAATATTTCTCAAAAACAGAGGGTGTTACAAAAAAGTATTTGATAATATATAGGTTAAATTATAATTATGAACTATTTTAGAAATTACATCCCTCTTAAGTGTCTTAATACATAATCCGGTGTATTATTTTTCTCCAATTGTTTTGGAGATACTCAATATCGATGACATTCATATTATATAGGAATATATCAATTTATTCTGATAATGGATTCATATTATTCCCATATATTAATTGGTTTTCTTTTGAATTCAACTAATACATTTTCTTTTGAAATGTTAATAAAAAATCATAGAATATATCTAATTGATTTGGATGAGTTTAACAAATAATCAAAAAAGAATTATAAAAAGGTTTTTATAAGGCTAAGGGACTCAGTGTGAGGTAAACTAGCCATCATTATTATGAAGCAGGATAGATCAATAAATCAGATCAATAATTATTGTGAACTTAAAGAGATCATTGTAAAATAAATTATAATCATCCATGATTTAATTAATTTCTCTTTCAACTAATATGGGACCAATACTTCAAAATAAAAATCTATCATTAATGATATATTCAATTAATGGAGAGAAGGGATGATATAACCAAGAAAACCAATCATACAAGAAATAAACAAATTTAATTTATAGTGATTGTTTTTGGTCATTCACATCCACATACCATCTTTATGAATGTGATAAATAGATCCATTAGAGATTATGTTGACAAATTTATGGTAGTCTATATTAGTGATATTAATATATATTTGAAAAAAAATTATGATAATAAAGATCATTTGAGGATTGTGGTAAATGAATTGGGAATAGGAAAACTATATGAAAAATTTAGAAGATTTGAATTGAGGGGTTATAAATTATCAATATTAGGTCATGTACCCATAAGTGAGTGAATATCTATTGATCATTCATAGATGATACTGATTGAAAAGTATCTAAGATATAAAAAATTATAAAGATTGATAGTTTTATTGTATTATGATTATACTATTAATATATCATGATAATTTTATCATAATTTAAAAATATAGTAACCATGTTGTATTTTATGGGATCCATGTTCCACTATGTAAAATAATGTGAAGATAGTTTCAAAAATCATAAGAGAATGTTGGTGACATTACATTTTCTAAAATTACACTATGGGGGAATATAGATTATTATATAAATTAATAAACTAATAGATATAAAAAGGGGTTTTCATTTGTAATATGATAATACCATAACTTATACATAACTATAATCTATGCTTCTTGGAATTGTTACCCCAAAAAATAGTTAGATCTATAAAATATAATATATTCATTAATTATATAAAGAAACAATCTATATGGAAAAATGTATAAATCATATATATATTGATCACATGAGAATAATTTATATAATCACATAAAAGGAGTTGAATATATCCCAAAGGAGATCGATGGAGTTGTTTAAGGACTATGAATAATCAATAAATTACCACCCTGGGAAGGTGAAGAAGGTGGTTGATGATTTCTGTATGAAGGACAATGTTATCTTTTCCAAGATGATGATTGTAAGAGAACAAATAATCATGAAGTTTCAAAAAATTTGTGTGGAAATCATAAGATAATTGGAAAAAATATATCTTCCCCTCGTTAATTTGTTAAAAACAATCCTTGTGACGATCAAGGTGGTGTATAAGAAGGAAATAGAGATTAAAAAAATGTAACTGAATATTATAGAATCATACCATGAAAATTATTGAATTATAATATTTTATAAATGAATATGGTTCTTTTTAATACTATAATTGAGGAAATATCTTTTGGATGAGGCACATTTCTCATCTGTATGTTTTCATGATGCAAAAAAAAGTATTTATATAATTCTCAAAAATCATATATGATAAGAGAAAATGGAGCAGTATATTTCAGATAATATATATCGATCTATTAATTTAGAAAAATATATTGGTGAATATCAAAATTTGAAGGGAATGATGTAATGATTACATAAATATGTATATAAATGGAAGAACATCACCATGGAATTATTTTTAATATGATATCATTATGTATATGATTCATTAATTTTTTATTCAATATGATTTCATACTCAAACAAATATATAAGATATGCATAATTAATGTGGAATAGGAAACAATATATACCAAATTGTAATATATCACATTGGGAACCATGGTTTTCCTTAATGTTATAATTTTTTTTACATTGTTGAACACAATATTTATATTTTTCTTGGATTATTATCCTCATTCTGAGGGTCTATCAAAATAGATTATTCAAACTCTAGAAGATATATTTATATCTTTTTTAATGGATTTAGTAAGATCATTAAATATAATTCTTCCTCTAGTGGAGTTCTCATGAAACAAAAATTTCATTTCAATATTTCAAATGAATTCATAATAGGCTCTATATTTAAGGTATAATAGAACTCCAACTCGTTGGGATGAATTCAAGGAGATAAATTCTTCGGGACATGATATTATTTGTTTAATGTGAGGGAATAATTAACAATTGAACAACATATAAAAGAACCCAAAAGTAAATAGAAGAGAAACATTGATAATCATTTATTTGATTTGGGGTTTGATGTTTAAGACATGATATTCATTCGAATATTATAATGGATAATTTATTTTAAATGATTTTAAAAGGGATAGTAAATCCATATATACATTTTCCCCTTCAAAAATATAGACTCTATTTGATGGTTGGTTTATTTATTTATACATCCCCTAAATCTCTCAAAATTATTAGACGAGTTCCAAAAATCACTTTTGAGGATGTACAAACCAAATCCTTTATTTTTACTAAACATGAATATTGTATAACCCTAATATGGAAAATTTTATAAGGGTCAATCATTTGAGATAATTTAATTCAAGGATAATGTACTACTAAAAAATACCATCAAAATAGTTATTTTTTATAGGATTCAAATGTTGGATGAATAAATATGGGATCTTGATGCAGTATAAAAGATGATTAACCATAATCTATTTTCAACTATTTAAATAAATTTCAAAAGGATAATTTTTTAATGGTATTAGAGTGTAACATGTCACATCATTATCCCTTAAACATGTTTAATATCATGTTTCACACATAACTTTGAACTAACGTGTCCTAAGATATATTGTATTGTGATAAACTATTACTATACAAGATAAACATCACTACATTATGATATTTTAATATGAAACACCATTAAAAAAATTATAGGAGGAATAGAACCATAATGAAATATAAAAACCCTAAACATAAAATCTTTATCCACATGATATTCAAAGAAAATGATACAAACGATTATAACCATGGAATGAATTTATTATTTTAGAAATATTAATCATATTTTAGTAGTGGTGTATGTAAATTTGATGAATGAATATTTAATAGGAATGTAAGAATATAAATTAAAATTCAATCAAATCGTTATACATATTTTAATTAGATATATCACCAGTGGATATATAGTCATCATATTTATGCACATTTGATATATGGATATTGTATATGTGATTATTATTTTTAGTAGTATACAATAGATTTATCGATTATTTTATAGTTATAAATAAATATTGTGTTATAAATAAAATAAATTGGATGTTATTTAATTTAATAATATTATTTTAAATTAAAAAATTACAATTAATTTTATAATATTAAAAAAATTATTAAAATATTTTTTTTTTCAAATAATGATCTTTATTTTAAATATATTGATTTTTTTTAAAAAATAAAACAAAATAGGTTCAGAATATTGATTTAAATATTGGTAAAATTGGAAATTAAAATTAAATTAAAAATTAAGAAGTTATATTTTATAATATTTTAATGATTCATGTAAAATTAATAATGTTGGATTTCTAAAATAGATTTTATTATAAATTATATCAATTTTAGAAGATATATATATATATCATATTTTGAGTAACAAATTCAATGAAATAAATATTTTATTTATTAAAAAATGTATTGTTATTCCTTTAATCTCCACTAATAGATCCAATTTAAAAAACAATTAATTTATGTACTTGCTTTAATAACATTTATAAGTTATCAAAAATAAATATCCTATAATTACATGACATAAAAGATATTTTATTTCCCACATTGTTAAAACAAATTGTTTTAATGAATTAGTAGATTAGGCCAACTCTTAATCTAATAAATCTTGTGTGTTTATCAACTAACATACCTTTTTAACAATATAAGAAACTACTTAATCCATAATAATTCTTCAAATTCCCCAAAAAGAATTATCCACAAATGATTTTTTATTAGGAATAACATGTATGATCTTTTCCCTATATCCAGTTAAAATGGAAATATATGAAGTGCTAAGATCAAAAACTCAGTATGGAAAAACATACAAAATATGTTATCTTGGCATAAACATAGCATAACTATTATGGTATGAATAAGTAAAATATATGAATCTATAATCATCATAGACTAGGAAATTTTTATATCCATGATAATTTTTAAAAGTTTTTTGCCTTGGAATAAATGTATTAGTCACTATCATTAAAAAAATAAAAAGTAACATGATTTTCAAAGAGAATATTTTGGTATAATTTTTCTAAAAGAGAAAATAAAAATCAGACGAAATATCATCCACCCATTTTAGTTTATTGTTTTCTATTATAAGGGAAAGACCACCCACCATTGATTGTGCCTCTTGGAAGACATGTGTAATGATGTAATTGGGACCATAAATAATGATAAAGTATTTTATCTAATAATTTTTGAATTTTTGTGAAATATGAATCATGTAATTATGTGAGTCTTGAAAAATAGTGGTGGAGTCACATTAAAAAAAATCCAGATTTTTTTTCCATAAAATGGTTACCCAAGTGAAGATGCTAATATTTTTGATATCCTGAGATATTATAATAATTTTGACATCTAGAGATTAAGATATTCCAAATGTGTTGTAGAAGTATTTAAAAACCTTCCACTATAATCATGTAAAATAGAACCACTACCTAAAGAGTCTAAATTTAATTTTTATGCACTTTCAATTTTAATTACTAGAATACCTCAATGGTTCCAACCGGTGGATTGTAATTTTCATTAAATCACATCCTTAAAGTTACAGTGAATTCATGATTACTATTGTTTTAGTGTCCAAGTTACAATGGGTTGGATTATATGATATCATTAATAATCCTAAAAGGTGCTGGATGAAGAGTTAAGTTAATGTGATTGTAGAAGAGATAACTATACCAATAATATATTGTATGAAGTACTTCACCCGTAGAATTATTGAATATGTTTTTTATTTGGAATGATAATGACACATTTATAAAAAATCTAAAGGTTGGAGAAGAGGGAGAATTCAATTAGAAGATTGAATTTAATGAGATCACAAATTGCCTTCTAAAATTTAGAATAATTATAGAAACAAAATAATTTGTAGTAATTTCCCCTCTATGTTTATTTTAATGGAATCACCTCGAATAAATAGGTTTCCAAAATATTGAAACAATCATCAATGAGAATTATTTTTTGGGAAAGCTCCCTAAAAGAGGTTGGGCGCAATTTACGAATATAAGAATCATAAAATATTTAATGATAGGTGATAACATGGCTATAATCAATGAAGGTTTAATGATAAAAAATTTTAGAGTCTAACTTTTCATTCCTTTCCGGTTCCTAGACAAACAAGTCATCAACTAAGTAAAATGAATAATTATTATGTGGGTTGCAAAAATCTCCCATAAATTTGATTTTGAAATAGAAAAAAAAAACAATAGAGGTTTTAGGATCACGGGTAGGATGATGAAGGTTCATAAGATAAATTAATTGAGTAATAGTATAGTTGGTGAGACAATAATTGAGAAAGGTATCACTTCTTCCAATCCACATACAATGACAGAAGATTTTTGGAAAAAAGTATTTTGTGGAAAATTAATTAAGGTTCCAAGTTAATGTTTACTGAACCTTGTAATATTATTGAGGAATATAGATATATGTATATAATATCCTTGAAATCATTTTTAATAATGTTCTAAGAGAATTTTTCTTGGAGGTAACCAATAAAAATCATTATGTTTTTATACCCATTGCTTCATTATAATTTTTACAGTACTAAATCCTAAAAAACAATGATCAATTTTTTAATGGATTTTACCACTCCAAATAAAATATTTTTTACATGAATTAAGGATTTTATAAATATTCAAAATCCTTTTTTAGTTCATTAATGAGTAATTTTTTTGACATGGTGGTATAATTGGGATAGAATATCCTACTAGTCATAAAATAAATGTTTCTAAGGCCTTCTTCCAAGGCAATGTCATATTATGGGAAAATGTATACACATAAAACAAATCTATTTTTACTCATGATCCTTATATATACATTGATGTTAACTATAATACTGGACCCCACATATCACTTAATTATGTCCAATTCATTATCTATAAGATTTAATATGTGATTCCATATCATTCCCTAAGGAACCGTTCGTTGAATAAAAAATGGATATTCAGATAATAAATAAGAAGGTATACCAATAGAGTATATATATACTTTTGAAATCATTAATCATCATGAATATTAATATTTTCCCCATATCAGTGATGAGATAACATGATCATAATCAATATTTCAAAATGAGGGAAGTTAAACCATCGAATTTCAACCTTAAAATTATCATCCATATTAGAATAAGTTTATAAGGCATTCAAATAATTTTATGCATGCTAATAAATTTTCATAACATGATCATAACCCATTAATAGAAAATGTTTAATGGTAAAAAAATACCCAGTTTACATTCCAATGATAATCCATATTCATGATAAAAAATAAAAAATTATAATCATTTACTTCATGTTAATAAAAGGGATAACATGATTATAATGCATAAGGATAAAGAATTTATATTTTTGTAAAATAACATAACCCCAGTGAGAAAATTAATAACAGGAAGGGTGTTGACATAGATGAAAAACACCCTCATAAAAAGAATTTGTCAACCAGTATCACAAATAAGGTGGTAAAGTATCAAATTGATTAATACCATGGGTTCAATCCCAAAAATGATAATATATATATATAATAGTATATATATATAATGAATCATTCACCTATGTTGGGTAAATACTCTTTAAAATGATATGGAAAATGGATGAAAAGAAAAAAATGATCTTTGTAAAAACATTTTTAACTTATAAATTACTTCAAAAATTATGTGTTTCATTAAAAGACAGCTTTTTAAATGGTTGTACAAAATCATTTGAAATAATTTACATTTAAAAAATCAATAATAATTTTACCTTTAAATGACTCAAAATTCTATTAGGGAAATTAGGAGAGAGAGAGAAAATATTTGAATGTGAAATGGAAATCCCCATTTGATTATTCTCAAAATATTTTTTTTCACAAACCACAATAATGTAAGAGTAAAAAAAATTCATTCATATAAAATCATAATTTAAAAAATGGGGATTAAAAATTAAAATATAATAAAATATTTTGGTGGGATAACCCATTCATGTAATGGATTTCTAGTAATTGAATTTCAAATACCATTTTTAAATGTCATTTTTAGATATGATATATGACATTGGTAGTATATTAATCACATAAATAAAATTAGGTTCATAATACCGAACAAGTCATAAAGAGAAAAGTTTGAGATAAAAACCCTTACCTAAGTCATGATTCATTCTGCACTTGCACCAAAGGACCTTAATAGTTTTATTAACGTAATTAATTATATATCTAATAATCTTAATCATACATATACCCATTTATACTCCTTAATTACAACCATTAGGTAAAAATAATTTTTAGTTCACTTTTATTCATTTTCAACACCAGGTGAATATAATCTTTACCATAACAAAGTGTTTTCAAAATAGATGTGCTGGTAACTATTATTCTTTTTAGTAACATAAAAATTAGATAATTAAGGTACTATAATAGATCATTAAATATATTTTAGAAATATGTAATTTCATTTCATGGTATATTTTCTTAAAATACATGATTTTGAAATTATCATTGATCATATTTTGTTGTTTTATAATTTACAAAGGGTTATTTATTAATAAGTGAGTTATATATTAATATAACATTTCCAATATAAAAAACATTTTCTACATATTTATATCATATTTTTTCATTTAATAAATCATCATAGTCATCCTTGATATAAATTCATAGTATTGTTCGAGTATGTGGTTAAATTTACCCAAATGTCAACCCAAAATGATTAATTGTGATTATATGATGGTATGTTGCAATATAAATATTATATAATAACAATGATATTATTTTGTTCTAATTACTGTGATATATCATATTTATAATGATTTAAAAAGGGGATATTATTAATATAAAATCATTAATAATAATGTGGACGTCATTTTTGAACTATTCTGCTCGTTTTAAATAATTTAATTAACGATAATCCTTTATTGGTCATTTAATTTATAGGATATAACAATTTTCATACCAGAAACATAATAATTTAATAATAATCATATTTATCCTTTAATCATATCCTAATATCTATTCATGTAAGGTGATGATAAAAATGATAATTGAAATCAATCGTTCCATGGACGTAGTATTCCACACATCCGTTTGGTTGAAAATTTTATTTTCTATTTGACAAGAGGAAAAAATAAAATGATTTATGTTTTTATAGTGATAAAAATAATAAAATAATTTTTAATATTGAATAAAAACATATTTTCTTCCACTTTATCAAGGTGGTGATGTAAAATGAAGCATCTTGTGTCATGTAGGTAGTACCATGTACAATACATGATTCACGCATTGGTTTTTATTAATATAAAAGGGAAAAGGTGAGTAATTATGATTAACATTGAATAATAATATTAATTAAATTATTAATACAAATTTTTTTACATAGGTATTTTATAATTTTTATTATAAAATAAAATAAGAAATGAATGATGTTAAGTAAATATAAATACACATATTGTGAACATAGAAATTTATATGGAAGATCCCTTGAATATAATTAGAAGAAGATTATTTTTTATGATCCAGAGTTAAAATATTCAATTAGTAGTCTAGGATATGGAATAATGTAATGTTGTCATAAAGAAACAAAATTTTTAGGAGTGCCTTGATTGGGTGGTGACTCAACCATTTCAAAAGTAGTGGGAATTAAAATTTTAAAAATAATTCAACACAATATAAAGTGTACACAACTTTAGTAGTTCATGTATATCTGAAATTGATAAAATAATTGAGTGTTGAAGATATAAGGATGAGACTCACCACATCCACTAAATTATGGAAATTGTTTTATGATGATATAATCCCTTAACCCATTGAATTATAACTTTTTGATTTTTTTTCTTTTAAAGTGATATTTAGTTTTCACATATAGTAAATTAATCGTAATCAATAAAAATAAAGTGAACCATATTAAATAAATTTAAACCAATGATTCAAAATTTCAAATACATTTAATTTGGTTGAATTGATAAAATAGATAAAATTTAATTTAAAAATTAAAATATATATTGTTTTAAATTAAATTATTTTAAAATATTTCTTATGTTTTATAAAATAAAATATGGTTTTGGAAATTAAAACGTATATTAAATGTTTTAAATAAATATATGAATTATAATTTTCGACTTCAAAAAATGTTTCATTAATTTTAAATTTATTCTTTTTTACTAATAATGACATAATTTTTTTTACTTGTAAGATAACTTTTTTCAATATAGAACTATATTAATATCATTTATGATAAATAAAAACTAATAATATTTTTCTTATGAAAATATTCATAATCATAAAATTTTGTTCTTTTTGTCTTATTAAATACCAAAGAAATTGAGAATTCAATATTTAAATAAAATCCCAAAATATAGTTGATGATTATTAATATGGGAAATCATTTTTTTAAATGTTAACAATTATTTATTTTCATTTGATATAAATTTATAGTTAAATTATTGGTAATATATTTTTCATATTGAAAATAAATTTTATTATTATATAAATTGAATATATTTTCTTCATTGAAATAAAAAAACCATTTAATAAGAATTTATTTTTTGAATAAAATGGTTTTCATAGTTGTTTTAGTTATAATAATTGAATTTACTTCATATTGAATGTAAAATCTTGTTTCATTTTTTAAATATTTTATAAGGTGGTTTTAAAATTAATTTTTATTTATTTAATGGAAATGATTTAATATTCTTACCTAATATTTCATTGTTTCATTTTATATTATTGTTTCAAATAGGTAAAGCTATCAAAAACATAATTTTAATTTAAATTATTTCATATATAAAATATGTTAGGTGTTATATTCTTTATCACATCAATATATTATGTTCTTATGGTTTAACCCCTATGGTCAGAGTATTTCTATAGAGAACTCATAATTAACTATATATTAGAAGATTATTTTGTGTTTAATTTTGAAGTTGGATGATATTTTTATATCTAAAAAATTATTATATGTTCTTTATAAAGATATATAAATATTTCCATATTGTACGTAGAATTATAGTAAGGGATGAAGATCTTAATCCATAAGTATTATCTTCTTGGAAACCTTGACAATTATTTACCTGAAAATCAAATCACTTGGGATTTTATTTATAACTCAATATCCAGTAGTTTGTGAAAGTATATATGTTATAAGATATTAGAATATCTATAGTGAGAACTCACATTATAATACATTAGTAGTAGTTTCATATTCTTTTGTATATTTCTATGGTTATTGGTGAATATTTACCTCATTGACCATTTTGTTGGGGCATTAAGTCATATAATGCCCAAATATCTGGTAATTGAAAAAAAATATTTATATTCTTCCTTTCCCTTAAACATGTCAGTCTGATGACTATAATATCCACCTATATATAATTTACCTTTCCATTTATAGAATTTTCCACGATGCATGTTCTTATTTTTTTAACTTGTAAGAAATTGAATCTTACCTCTTTTATTATCTTTATTACATGAGATTTCATGAGAATCCATACTTGTCTTATTTGGTGTTTTTATGACTTATAATACATTAACAATATTAATCACATTTCATAATATATTGTTATTAATAATCATGTGGTTTCTCACTCTATCTCCCATTCTAATTTGGCTATTTGATGAGGTGATCTCTGCATTATTCCTTACCCCCATTTTTCTTTATGGCACCATCCACTATTGAAAAAAGGATTGAATGACTGGAAATTTTTAATAATATTTGATAACTATAATACTAAATAACATAAATGTGATCCGAAAAATATACCTTTTACCCTTATCATCATGGTGGTATAAAAATCATTTGGTTTAACCTATATCACACTCATTTTACATATTTCATTTCTGTTTTAGCATAGGATTCCTAATCCATAAAAAAAGATTCCAAATTACACTGAACACTTATAAACTATATTAAACCCATTAATCACTAAAATATATTTACTCAATATCCAATATATACTTCAACTAGAATGAAAATATGATTATTTTCTATTTTAATATATGAATCGCTAAAATCAAATCTATGTTATCCATAATCACATTATAATTTGGTTATCTACCCTAAAAATTTTCATATCCCTCATAATTTTTCTTAAAGATATTTCTATTCAACCAATGCATATTCCCTAGGTGTAGAAAACTATGTGTATAATTATACCTCATTGTCTTACACCAGGTGACGATTGTGGTAATAAAAAAATTTCCTTCTTAGGTTCATTACCTAATGGAAAATCAATGACCGATCATGCTTCCACTTATAGTATTCAGATAGCGATTTCACAGATAGGAAAACCCCATACTAAAAACATCCCAATATTTATAGATGTTATCATATACCTCGAAATATATCATAGAATTTTTACATCGGATTACAAAAAATAAATATTATCCTAATCCCCAAAAAAAATTCATTATTAACATAATGTTAAATAAAATACTGTCAAATAGGGTAATCTATAACATTAAAATTAAGATACTCTTAAACTCTGTAAACCTTAAATTATGATCAAGAAATATCCAAATCAACAATTTTATATAAATTTTACTTTGATTTGAATTATTACTCCTGAGAACATCACTCATGGATCCAGTTCTATAAGAACATACATTGAATATTATATTAAATTAAATGTCCAAATTACCTTACACAATTATTCAATAATTACATATAATAATGAAAATATGGAATTATATAAATTCACAACACCTTTTCTATTTAGATATATATTTAATTAGGAAAAAACATAACTAATAAACATTATTTATTTATAAATTAATATACCCTTTTAACTATAAAATAAAATAAATAATCCATAATAATTATTTAACATCTCCTAAAAATTCACCACACAAGTTATCCAGTTAAGATTATCATATATATAACTTCGCTTCATAACATGGGAAATTGAAACAAAAGGAGTGAGATAAAATTATCAAAATTGAAAAAAATAAAAATGATGATATCTTGACATAAATATGTAATACATATTTTAGTAAAAATAAGGGAAAATAATTAATCCATTATTATCTAAATACAAGAACATACTTTTTACATAATAATAAATAAAACCATTATATCAAAAATATTGATCACATACTAATGGAATGAATTATTATTTAAATTAAAAACATGATTTTAGGGCATTATTATGATAAAATTTCTTATTATGGGTGCCTATGTACACCAAAACCCAACTTATTGCTTCCTTGTGGTAGGTTGATGTGACACATGGATGTTGAATTTTGCGTCTAACTCTTCATTTGGATAAGCCCAATTCATTTTTTCATAATATTCAAAAAGATATTTCTTACCATGTCATAAGGATCCTTTAGATTGAATAAAAAAAGTATATCCATTTTAAAAAATGACATATAAATAAATTATTATCCTGAGTTAGAGGTTAATATTCATAAAAAAGTTGAATTTATTGTCTCCCTTTCAACAAAATGATAAAATTACCATAACCCATCATGATAAAAAACTAGATGTTCAAAAAATAAATAAAAAAAATTACAATATTATTCCATATTAAAATGATAATATTTGGTATCAATACTATTACTTGTGTAGTTAAAATTGATAACATGATCATAACCCATCCTATGACAGAATGTGGATGGTTAATAATACATATTTTCCTTTTAAATAGACATCCATGTTTGATTAAAAATTCACAAAATGCCAACACTCTATCAGATGAAATTAAACAGGACAACATGGTTATAACCCATCCAATGAAATAATGTGAATGGTTTCAAATGAACATAACCCTAGTATAAAAAATAAAACAAATATATTTATATACATGAATGAAAAACACCCTCTGAAAAATAAGGCCATAATTTTTATCACAAAAATAATTAATCAAGAATCACATTTTTTAAAAAATGTGTTAAATCTCCGAATTGATAATATATATATATATATATATATATATATATATGAATATATATATTAGTTGAATTTTTGTGAAACATAAAACAAATATGTTTAATCATTTTGAAAATGATAATGTAGTTTTACGTTCATATTTACTAGAAATTTGATAAAAAAATTAACATAGAAGTAAAATACAAATTTACATATCCTTATCAATGCTAACTCTCGATATAATGATGTGAATTTTTTTTGAAAAACATTACCTTAGATTAGACTCTTCAATGATTTATCCTTAAAATCCATTATGTTTGTGTACAATAAATGAATACATTAATATTAAACATATGAAAGTGTACGAGAAAATCCTTGAAATTATTTTCAAAGTACATTTATTCAATACTAACATTTTAAAGAGTAAAAAAATGATTTAGATAAAATATTTATTTTCAAAATTTATATTATAAATTGTCATATAATAAAATAATAATGTGGTAAATCCCAAGACAATAAAATAAAAATCTCTGGAATAAACAATATAGCTCAAGGATTTTATATTTGAGTCATCAACATCCCTTTTAGACAACATACTCAATGAATAATGAAACAATTGAAATGGGGTTTCTATGGAAAACATTTAGACAATAAGACTATAAAAAAACTAAAATCAAATTTCATAATTCACATCATTTATAAAAAATAAGTTCAAGTGAATGATTATAATATTAATAATTGAATATATTTTTTCCAAAAAACATTTAATGTTGTATAAAAACATGAAAAAATACATTTGAAAAAAAATTAATCTTATTAGTTTATCTAAATAATTATATATAAATAATTTATAAAAAATTCATGGGATTGTAAAGATATATAATACAATAATATGAAAACATGGTGTGTAACATGTATCATTTCTCAAATAAGTATAATTAACACTATGAAAATAATTGACAGTTGAGTAGCAATTTAATTAAAAGCCCATGAATGAGAGGTCTTGTATTTTAACATAAAATACCATGATTGAAAAATAATTCTTAACAATATATTTAATATAGGAATTGCATACATTACATCAATGAAATTATGAGCATAATACCAAACATGCCTCAAAGAGAATAAATTGAGATGAACCCCCTTACCTCGATCTAGATTCATTTTTTCAATTATATAAATTAACCAAAATAATTAGAATTAATTTAATTAAATAAATTCTAAATAAAACTATTCATTATTATACAAATTTATACTCTACATTAAAATTCATTATATATATAAAAATATCAACTAGTTTCTACCTTTTACATTACTTAGTAGATATAATCATTAACGCTTAGGAAGTTTTACTTAAAATTGGTTTTTGGGTCTATTATTTTCTGCATTTCAAAACTATTAGATAATATAAGGTAATTTAATAGACCATAAAATATAGTTTATAATAATTTAATCTCATTTCATGATAGTTTTTGTTACAATACATGTTGTTTAAATTGAATACAATCACGACTTAATGTATCTTAATGAACAAAGGGTGAATTATTAATTAATGAGTTAAATATTTTTATTAATATACCATAATAAAAAAACATTATTAACATATTTATATCATATTATACATATATATTATTTATTATATTCATCCATGATATAAATGAATAGTATTATTCAAATACGTGGGTAATCCGACCCAAACATGAACCTAACATGATTAATGGGTGATTATGATGAGTTTTTGTTGTAATATTATTATAATAGAATCGTAAAAATCATACTTTGAGATTATTAGTGTCAAATATAAGAATTAGGAAGATATTAAAGATGATATAGCTTATATAATGTCATTATATGGAAATATGAGATCATATTCTTCTATGTTCACTCATTTTAAAATAATGAATTAATAAAAATCATTTGATGACCTTATAATTAATATGTTTAAAATTGTCCATCAATGTTCCAAAATGATACAATAATAATTACATGTATCCTTTAAACCATCGTCATGGAAATCCATATAAGGGGATGATGAAAAGTAAATAAAATCAATAGTTCTATGGGGGAGTTTGTCTACAGATACTCATGATCAGTGATTTCATTTTCCATATAATTGTATAATAATGTAATATAAGATATTATTTTAGATTAATAAAATGATATTAATTTCATTATTATATATTAAATATCCATTTTATACCATCCTTTTAAAGGAGTGAAAGATAACAAAACATGTTGTGTCATGGTGTCTTTTGTCCGCTTAATAAAATATTCTCATACTCATTGTTCTTAATAGAAAAGGTAAAAGATGATCAGAGATTATTAAAAAATAATGGTAACATTAATTATATGAAAAATATTTTACTAAGTATATAACTATATTCAAAATAGATTTTGAAATTAATAATTGAACTGAAACATTCTAAGTAGAAAATGATTACTCAGGTTAATCACTTTGGGATTTCATTTGATGACCCCTTTAGAATGAATATCATAGCCTAATATCCCGTGGTAGGGAAAAAAGCGTTAAAAGTTTTTTTATTTAATTTAAAAGGGTATATTTTCAGAGAGTGAATATAATTTTTAGTAATTATTTAATTTTTTGGTTGGAGCCCCGTTTTATAAGTTTTAATAGTTCATGTTGTGTAAATATTTCAATTTAATATAAGGAGATCACATATTGAACAAGTCATTTCACTAAATATTGAGAAATAAATGAGTTTGAAAAAAAATAATTTATGTAAACTTTTTATACAGTTAATTCTAGTGATTTTTAATCATGATTCATAGAATTTACAGCTTGAATTATTACATTTACAGTTTGAGATTTTATTTCGATCACTATTTTTTAGATATTGTAACATAAACCTTATGCGTAAAAACAAATTCGTCCCTATAAAATAATTTCCACCAACTAATTATAAAATTTAATTTCATATCATTCTATTAAATTTATAAAAGTGATAAAATTTAATTTAAAATAATAAATGTGTAATGTAGTAATAGGAATTATTTAGAAAATATTTCATATGTAAAATAATATAAAATACGGGTTTGTAAATAAATAAAATTAAATTTATAAATTCATATAAAAATTATATTTTTGTTCCTCAAAATATTTTTCATTAATTTCTATTGCATACTCACATGCAAATAATATCATTGAATAATGTTATTTGTTAAAATTATTTTCTAAAAAATTTACCTAAAAATAATTATTCTTTTTTTAAAATAATAATAATTCAACTTAATAGTATATAATTATTTTTAATATAAATATTATGTTATTTTTTATAATAAAATTTCCAAACATTGAGAAGCTAATATTTAAATAAAATGCCAAAATTTATTGGAAATTATTTTTATTGGAAATCATATTTTTAAATTATAAAATATATATATATTATTATTTAATATAAATTATTAATAAATTTAATGGTAATATAGTAATCATATTATCTACATATATATTTATTCAACAATATTATACATTGTTTCAACAAATAGAACAAAAATTGGTTAAAAATATTTTTTAATGTATTATATGATTTTATTTTTTATCTATATTTATTGTATTTGATTCATATTAAAATTAGAATTTTTTTTCTTAAAATAAATATTTCATAAACCTGTTATTTATTTTCATTCAATATAATTTGAAATCAATGTTTTAACAATTATTTTATATATATATGTTTTTTATGTCTAGTATTGTGTGTGGAGAGAGCTATCAAACACATTTCAATTATTTAATGATTATAATATAATATAATTTAGATGTGTTAAATGAATTAAAAATATTATAATGATAATTATTTTTCTCTTTAATGAGAATGAATAATATTTTATGCTGTAAATTTATTTTCCTAAAAATATTTATTTCTGTTTTGTCCATTTGTTATTTTGAAGTAATTTTAATAAAATTTTGAATTTAATTTAATATTTTTCATTTTTAGAATTATGTAATTAAAATTTTGAATGAATTAACATTGTTTAAAAATTTTACCGATATAAAATATTTAATTCTTATTGTATATGTAAAATTTTGTAAAATGGGATATATTATGGGGTAAATTCATAAAATATCATTGTAAATATCCCAAAATTTAATATAATAGGGGAATGAAAACCAATATTCATTATATTTCATATTGGGATTGTCTTTAAATATACAGATACATTTCTTATATAGTAAGGGATGATAATGTGGGGAAATTCCACTCAAATTTAAATATGAAAGGATCCCCAAAACTATCCATAATAAACCAAACGTATCTTTTGGTTTTCTATTAAACCTATATCTAAATTTTATATCATGGAGTATTTGTATACATTTTATAACTTATATTCCAAACATAGTTTCATGTATCCTCTGTTTTAAAAAAACTCATTTAAGAATGAGTGAATTCATCAAAGTGTGTATCATGATATTCAACAACTGTTTCAGTTACTATCTAATTTATAATCATTATAAATCATATTCAAAAATATAATTATTTTCCCTTAACATATTTATGTTTTTATATAATTTATATTATTATAATAAAACTCTAAATTATTAAACATTCTTTAGTATGTTATATTCTGGTTTGGGTTAATTTAACTACCTTCGTGAATTTTTTTTCACTATCTTATATATTTCAAAAATTAATTAATATAAATACATGAAGAGTGGAATTATATGATACTAATCATTAATTGTTTTATGAATATTACTCTTGAAGGATGGGAAAAAATTAAATAGCCATTATATGGTAACTTGTTATTTTTATGTTACCTAGAACAAGAACATATTAAATTACAATCTCATGATCTATTCCCATATGTGTATTAAAATTTCCATTTCAAAAATATATACTAAAATTTTAAAAATACTAATTTTTTATATATCTAAATAATATATGACTAATATATGAATAATAAAAAATTATAATTTAATATTATAAGAGTTAATAAATTTAAAAAAGATTGTGAAATACATTATTAATATGGTTATGATTATTATAAATTAGTTAAATTCATATTCATAGATTCTAAAAGTAAATAAAATTGTTTTATTTTTGATCCCACATTGAAATCAAGATTTTTTGTATCTAAATATCCATTGAGCGGAATTTTAGGCTATTTTACCCTAAATTCCCATATGTATTTTACTCATCTAGTTTTTCTTGGGTTCTATGTGTCCATTAACAATTTTCCCTCTAAATGGATATGGATTCACTTATTTTAGTCCATGAATTGTTTTATTACATATACATGTTTGACATATTATTTTTGGATGTCCTTATCCAACATTATATGATTTCTTAATGTTATTTTATATTATATGATGTTTTATTTTACAAAAGTTTCATTGTATTATTTTTTAACATTTTCCACAAGGATTCCTACATCTACCATTTTTTTGGTTTTACCTTCAAATAATACCGTTTATGGTTTAGAAATATTATAATTTTTTTTCATATATCATTATTTTTCTAAAAATATTTTTTAACTATTTTTTAAATATAAATGTGTAAGAAAATAATTAGTCATGATTATTATTTCTAAAAAATTCTAATGTTCTGTGAAATATTTTTTTCAACTTTTTTGAAATCATTTTAATGATTAATACATTTCATTGTGTATATTATTTAATGTAATCATTCAATTTTTTCTATGGATTATTTATTTAAGAATTGTGAATATTTTCATGAATCCCATTATGTTACTGTTAATTTTTGAATGTTATTATAATCATGTATAACACACTTGTATTTCAATTCATTATGTGTCATGTGGGGTCGAAAAATATATCATTTTAGTGTGTTATGTAAATGTTTATTTATCATTCAATTGATTTTATAAGACTGTGGAGTGAACTAAATCCTTAATGTTTATTGAATGTGGATTAAACTTAACCCACATTATTAGGGGACTCTATTAACTATTTTATTATGGTTTTGGTAGTGATATTTGATATAAAAATTATTTTCTTTTCTTATTTTTGTTCCATATTCCTATGTTATGAATAAAAAATCATAAGTATTATATTATATTTCTAAATTTTTAAAACACATTTATTTTGTTGTTCAAAAATACTTAAGTCATTATTTAGTATAAATTAACTATGTTTAATTTTTTTCCATATTACTTACATTATAATCATATAACTTCATTATGTTATATCACACATATGTCTATCTGATGTTTGTATAATATATTTATTTAATATATGATATGTTAACCCCATACTAATAATAATTTATAACCCTTTAATATGATTCCATTCCCCTTGATATGATCAATATAATTTTATATAGTTTATCAAGGGGTCAAATATATTGAAATTTGGATAAATGGTCATTGTGTTATAGATTAATCCATTTATGTATCTGGTTTTCAACGATAGGGATCCTTTGGTTACGTGGTTGTGATTTATTGTGAGATTCAATGAAAATTGTATTGTAATTATGTATTATATATACATTATGGTTGGGTAATATATGTTAAAATCAATAATATATATAATTATAGAAGGTATATGTATGCCTATTATAGGAATTATTTTAAATACATTAAGGGATTTAGACCCCTATGGAGAATCCATGTTTGCTATTTATTATACAAATAAACATTCTTTTATATTAAATGGAATATGATTTCAAATGTATATTTTAGGATTATTGTAAAAATACTTGTTATTTGGAACCATGGAATTAATTTAATGATATTTTTTTCCAAAAATGAAGGAGTGGTTTTCGGAATAATAGTCTTGAATAAAATAGAATATATTAATCTCATATTGATCGAAATAACGATGGTTTGTACAAATATCAATTTTTTTTTCATAAGAGTCTTTTTTGTAAAAAATGTGTCTCTATGGAAAATTGGATATATTACAAATGAACTATTATTCATTTTATTCCATAATATAGTTGAAACTACAATTTGGATAAATTCAATTTTATCATGTAAAAAAATTTGTATACAGTTTAAAAATAAAATAAAATTATTGTGATCCTACCACGAACCTGTGAAATATTTTACATATTGAAATATTATATTAAATAATCATATTTATATACATAAAATTTTATATATAGTATGAATGAATAAATTTATTTATTATATATTTCTAGTTAAATGAAATATGTTTTATATTCTAACAGAAAATAGTTTATGTAAATTTGTGTCACATTGAAAATAGAATGTAGTATATAATAGTATAGTGGGATTATGTTTTGATATATAAATGTTCATAGTTAAAAAAATCATTATCCTTCCTAATGAAAAAATGTATGCTCATTATTATTTTAAAAACAATTTATTATTTGTTGATATTGAAAAATATATAGATTAATTTTTTTTAAAAAAATATGTTAATTAAATTCCCCGAAGAAATGGATCAATGAATAATGATGAAGATGATCTTCACAAAAGTATTATGTATAGAATAAAAGTTTTTAAGATAATTTTTTTTGTAATGTAATGGTGTATTAATACTTGTACATTGAGTTGTACATTACTAATAGGATTCATATGTACCATTCTTACCAAATATTATTTTCTTCTAAATTTTTTCCTATTGAAATGATTTTTGGGGTTATTTTATTAGATGTTCAAAAATGGATATGGTATTGATTAATTACACATGTAATGCGTAAAATGATCCCAAAATGATTAGAAAATATTGGGAAGATCATATGGTTTATCATATGTGATATGATTATATGATAACATATATATTGTTTTTTTGTATATTCTAAATATAGTTTAAGAATATAAAAGGTAACATTTTTTCTATAAAACTCCAATATCAAATTTATCATTATATTACATTTAATCCATATTATGTGTAGTTTAAGAACAATAAAACATTTAATGTATGAAATTGATTTATCATTAATCGACATTCATCATGGATTCACACGTTGTGATGAAATATTAAATATTATATCTATAATATATATTATAGACATCCAAAATACATTCATGTGTAAGTAAAAAAGTTATTTCAACTATATAACCCACCAATTAAACCAAATTTAGTGTTATACACTATATCATTAGTTTGATATGGGTTTATTATTCATATTTAATTTTCATACATGATGCTGCAGAGATTCATAGAATAAGAGACATTATACAATGATATCATTCATAAAACAAATTATTGAGTCCTAACTATTTTGATTTAGTTAAGTATGTTTTTTATGATGATGTATGTTTGAGCTTAATTAATATTGGGGTTTTCAACTGCTTTGACTAGTATGATATCTAGGTCCTTATTTTGGATAAACATAGAATATATATCTTTAAAAATATAATTCCAATTAGATGTTTTCGACCACCTTTATGAGTGTTAATAATGAAATTTATCAAGTTAAAATAAATTTAATGTGAATTATTCATTTACCATGTTAGACTATACTTTGATAATTTAGATAAAATGAGTTAGATATATAATATTAGAAGTCCCCATGCCCCATTTTCACATTAGTTCCTAGAAAAAGTGATTATATAATTATCAAATGAGAGAAAATGATACAAATAGTGGAAATTAATGTAGTGATATGAAATTTTCATAGTGTTCACACCATATCCCATGGTATTTTAAGCGACACAACTTATTTTCTAGGGGATGATATATACTTACATTCTTTAATCTAGGAATTTATTTTTTTCCAATGACATCCCATGTATTTATAATAACAAAAATTTTGAAATTCATGATTTATTTAATTATTACTGTATAGTCCATGACCCATGTAGTCCAGAGCTGGCATGTTCTTTAATAAATATTCGTATGATATATGAAATCACATCCAAGTGGATGAAATATATTTGTTTCTTAGGTTTAATTATAAACATACTTTTCCCTTTAATTTCTTTTTAAAACAAAAGTTAAAACATAATTTTTTATAGAATATCATTTCATATCACTAAAAATTCTCTCATAAGATTTTTTGTAGATGAAAAAGAATATGGGTGTGCTTAAATGATCAGTAAGGGTTATGTACAGTTAAATAAATCGGGATTCAATTAGTAAAAATGGCATGGAAAGGTAAATAACTTACCATTGATGAAATTTAAATAATTTTACTATCATTATTAGATAATAAATAATCTATATAGAATGTTAAATAACTGAAAAACACATGTCATTTAATATTTAATGTGGGTATCAAAACACGACTTGGAATAATTAATATGGCTAGATAAATAAATTAAAATAGATTCTATTTCATCAATAAACTGATAATAAAATTCCTTAAGATATAATTTCATTATGAAAATGTCATGGATAAAAATTAATTAATTCTAAATGAATTTGATGTGTAATTATTAGACTATATGATATCATGCATCATTATACCTCTAAAATCAAGATCTCGCCTCATCAATGTTTAAAATAGACGGGAATGCATACACTAGAAATCTATTTCAATAAAGTTATCCAACTGATTCTTATCATGATAATTATCAATGATTCTATAGGATGTGTATAATTTGGATCCATCCATGTCTATATGTCCAAATCATTATTAATATATTTAATAATTGATTTAATTCATGAATATTTTTCTTTATGATAAAATATCCATATTAAGTAATGAATATTGATTTATCAATACACAGCTATATAAAAAATAATTTTCAATGTAGATAACTATTTGTATAACTAATATATTTTTTAATAAGTAAACATATCAATTAATAATAATATGGCTATTTAGGGAAAATATAATACCTAATGATCCATGTTATGTGAATATTTCAAGGGAATGTTAATGACTACAAAATTAAGTCATAAAAGTGAATGTCGATAATTTCCTTGCACAAAATGATATAAAACAATCAATAAAACTTTTTAAGATAATATAAATCCAATATATAACTATTGGATTATGAATAAATGGGTGTTTTTATTGATGAATAGAAATACCATAAAAATATATTTGAAAACATTTCTGAGGAAAATATCCTTTTAATTTTAAAAATTACATTTTAAAAATAATGATAAAAAAAATTATATATGAAAATTACTTTTTGGAAATAATCTTAGAGACTTATTATTTAAAATTTAAAATAATGAGTAGTTATTAGGGATTTAAATTCCAAACATTCTAATTATGATAAAAAAAAGTTTTATTTCACATTTTAAGTAAAATCCAATTTATTATTGTATTGAAAATGATATGAATATTTTAGTAATTTTTTTTAAAAAAAAAATAAAAAATGGGTAAAAATTTATTTAAATAATCATTTTGAAAATGTTAAAACAAATTTTGGAAACATTTATATAAATTATATCTTTTTCACGAAATGAAATTCAAACCGAATAGAGAAATGAAGTTGGATTTTCATAAAAACTTTTTCATGAATATTTAAATACCAAATAGTGTAAATAATATTACTATTACCTGAAATTTTTCTATAGAACCATATTAGAAGAACTTTTAGTGTGTCTATTTTTAATGGATAAAATAATTTCCTTTAATTTAAATTTAAGAATAAATAATCTTGATTAGGTTGTGATTGTAAAATAAACCCTTACAAAGAAAAATCATTGATCTGATAATTAATCATTGAATAGATTATGTTAATCTTAAATAAAACCATATATAATGTTTTTAAATAAAATAAAAATTATTAAAATTAATTGAACACATAATCATATAATATCAAAAATGAACTAGAATCAATATAACCAAATGAAGGAAAATTGAGTTATGAAATTATATATCACTGGGAGACTCTTAAATCAAACCCCCTTAGAAAATATAATTAAAATTGAATCATAAAATACCATGTATTATTAACGAATCTTGATATTACATTGAATATGGGATTTATATAAATATGAAAAATTAGGGGAAAAACATTTAAATATGAATCAATCGAGGAAAATTGAGACGAAGTCCCTTCCCTCACTCATCCTTTTAGTTGAATGTGATTTACCACCTTATATAGTGGTTTTAAACATGTTATTAAATTATAATGGAATAATATTAATAATTATAATACTATATATAATTCATTTATAACATCTTATCACCCATTCATTAAAAATATGTCATTGTTTTCATTGTTTCGGCCGTTAATTTCCATGTATTCTCATATGTAATTTATCATGAAAGATACAGTTCTTGCATCTCATATATTATTACATAATATCCATAATAATAATAATTATATACTAATAATATTTATATATAAATTATACTTTTAAAACCAATTTTTAAGGATGGTTTTGATAAATTATGTATGTTACAAATATGGAGATGGTGGGTTGTACGTATGCTTAGGCAACCTTTTCAATTTTTAACGATCATTACGAGAAGAGATGAGAAATTTTTTTTTATTCTAGAATTATCATAATATCATAAATACCATATTAATTTTGTAAATATACTTTCATATATAATCCATGAAATATGGTGATGAAAAGAGTGTAAAATCACATCATAAAGGTGGTAATCCACACATACATGAATAATGATTTGATTGTTAAGAGAGTGAAATGGAAATAATGAAACATTAATGTTATAATAATTATGAATATGTAATTATTATAATAATTGTGTCATATATATCAGATATATTCATTAAAATTATCATTAAATACATCAAACTAAATTGTTAGTGAAAAACGAATCATACCTCTTCACGAGGTGGCAGTTCATTGTACACATGAGTGACATTATTGTATCCCACATATATTTAAAAAGTATAAAATAAGAATATATGATATAATTACAATATATGTACAATTATTTTATAAAATTAATATATATAATTTATTTCCATCCTTACACTTAACCATGTGAGGTTGTAATGAAAAAATGAATAACAACAATTTGTGAGGAGGTATTTCTCCGTACACAAGAATGATGATTTTGTAGCCCATTTTAGGGAATTATGGATGGATTAATTTCATTGAATTAATATAAAAATCAAAAAATACTTTATATACTGAAGTTATTATATCATCATGTATTAATATGAATTGAAGAATGTGGTGAATAATTAAAATAAAACTCTCAACAATGAACATTACATCTTCCTTGGGTAACCTCTTTTGGTTTGCACCAAAATATTTACAAGGTTGGGATCACGAAATAAATAAGGATTATACGATGGTAGGAGTTAATTTTAGAAGTTATTTGGGTAGTTCATGTATGACCCAAATAGTTTTCAAGGTGTGAAGAGGGGATGATAGGGATTTGTCTTTTATATGTGAGGTTAGTGGCACATTGCTATTTTTTTTTCAAAAATGTGTACACACATTTTTCCCAAAAAAAGGTCCCAAAAAGATTTGTATTGATCCCGACACATTATAAAGTCATAATAGTTCTATAAAATATATTTTTCACAAGCCTTTAGGTTATTTTAACTCTTATATTTTTAGTTTAACAGATGGTAAATTAGTTTTTAACTTAACCATAGTAAATAATTGTTACTATTTTAAATATTAATCTTTGTAAAAAAATTTATATTCTTTTTTAATATAAATTTTTATAATTCGTATCATTTAATACATTTTTCAAAATTCAATTCACATAAGTGGCTAAATTTATTTTAAAATCAATCCCACAAATGTGATGAGGAAGAGGGGTCTAAAAAAATCTTCATACATTTACAAAATTATTATATAAAATATCAACATGAAAATGATTAAAATGACCTAAATTAGATTAATATAAATAAAATTTAAATATATTTACTTTAAAATAAAATAAAATATATTTTAAATTTATAAATAATTTAAATTAAAATTTCATTTTCGAATAATATCTTGTATTTTTCACAATTCATCGCTAAATTAAGGATTTTACAAAAATAAAAAAATCACCTTAATTAAATTTTAATATAAAAATTTGAAAAATAATGGAAATTATATTAAATATTTTTTATTAATGTTGTAAATATTTTATTTTTCATTATGTTCATAAAGTGAGACTAAACCATTTTTTTGAAATAGTATATTTTTCATAATATATTTATTTTTATTTTAAATTGTAATGATCATAATTATAATCTATATATAACCATAATATTTATAATATGTAGATTAATATTCACACCCTCTTATTAAACATGTATTTTATAATGGTATAATATATTATAGTTCTTTTATACTCGATGTTGTGTGTTTTGTAAGCTGTCAAACAGATTAAATTTTTAGAATTTTTTTGGTTTTCTAAATATTGGCGTTTCATGTCTCATATGTTACCAAATACAATGATATTTTTTAATAATTTCTGGGTTTTATAATTTATCCAATATAAATAAATTTTTTTCCTAAATTTTAATGTGGTCTCAGTAATAAAGTGTTTGATATTTGATTTTTTTGAATACTCACCTCATAAAAAGAGTTAATAAAAAATCTTTTTGATAAGAAAAAATTTTAAGTAAAAATGTCACATAACTATGATTATATATTAAATAACATTGGTGGAATCTAAAGATATAGGAATGGGTGAAAAACATAAATAATTATAGATAATAATAGAGGTAAATGATCATAATAAATTTGAATGATCAATAGAATGTTAACAAGATAAAAACTATAAATTTGTGATGATTTAAAAGACCATATGATTCATTAGATATGATAATAACAGAATAACAAATTATCAAGGTCATTTTTCTAAAAATGAGGAATTATTTTACTATATATTATTATATAGGAATATAATTACATGATATGTTTTTATTTCATAGAAAAATATCATCCTTCAGTTATTATTTGATAAATTTTTGATTCATCATTTACTCATAGAAATGAACATCCAAAAATGATTTTTAATGCATGAAGCAATAATATTAACTTTTAATGGATCATAAGATCCATAAAAGTGGTAAAAGTATTTCCTTATGTAACTAACTATTTTTTAAATTCAATATTGTGAGCACATTGTATCTAATATAATACAATAATCTCTAAAAATCAACATAAATAATATTGGTTCATCAATAAAAATTATTTTTCAAATCATTTAATTATTGACATATTAAACTATGATATCATATATTCTAGTGATATGCATTAAAATCTTATAATCCTTGGATTGTGGGTTTAAGCCCCATGACCGTTTTATAACAGACATGTCATAACCCAAAAAATGGGTTTACATTTTTATAAAACTATATTTATATAATTATAATAACATTTCAAAAAAAATATAATGGGAATCCTTAAAATTGATATTATCATTAAATAACATGTTTACTAAGGCATTGAAAAAATTACAAAGTCAAATATTATTAATTTTCTATTATTAAAATGTAATTAATGTTCATATTATCCCTAAAGGTTATAAATAATATTATCTTTTCTCTATAAAATTTATATTCATTAGTACTAAAATAATATTTTCAACAAAAAATATAATTTCAAAAAACGCCTCCCCAAATTTTCTATTTGTGGTATACCAAAATCATAAAAACATAAAAAGGAGTGTTTAAGACTATGAACTTATGATCAATCTTAATATCAAAAACTCATGATGTCATCCATAACATTTATGTTAATTTAGACACATATACTTATAAAATTTAAAATAATCTATATATGTTTCACGATTCATGTAACCAAAATATCATTAGTAAAATTATTCTATAGTTTAATTATTCAAACACAATAAATAACTACTTTAACCATTTTATTTAAACATAGTTCCTTCCTAAGTATAGTTGTTAAACATTTGAAGATATAATTGACCCGAATAATTCCTAGGTTCCCACATTTAACACAAAAAACTAATAATGGATCCCAATTATGAGATTTACATCCTTCCATGGTAATATTCAATTTTAATCATCAATTATTTTTTTATTACCTTTTATTCCACACAAAATTTTATGATTTACATATGAAACGTCACTGGGTGTCTCCTTTGACATATCTAACATATTTGAAATCAAAATTTTCTTCCATGGTCACTACCACATTATCTCTAAGAAAACTACATCCATCTCCTCATTGACGAGTCTTAGATTTGGTTAAGGTATATGTTGTTAATCATGTGTACATAAAATTTATTAGGAATAATAAAAAAAATTAAACTTTATTTATCATAATATTTGGATTCTCATTGTGTCTACCCTTTCCATGATATCAAATGTTAACATTTTTCATTCACGTTCCAGCCAATTAACAAAACCAAAAAAAAGTGTTGTAAAAAATAATCATAGTCAAAAAATAGTAGTCTCATTTATATGAGATATAAATCATGGCACATTGTCTCTTGGATTTGAGGAAATAGGTTTATCCTAGATTATTTATTTTTTTCATCTATTGAAATCCAACAATGTGGTTTGTAAATAAAATGTGAATTATCCAACGAGTATCCACGGAGAGAGTCCAATATGGTCATAGTGAGGCCCTTTTTTATGCACCAGGTGATGATCTGGTCAATTGAAATTCTATATTTTCCAGGTTATTAAACTTGGGTATATTATTACTAGAACCACACCCATAATTATTATCAATATAAAATATATTTTATGAAAAAACAATGAAATATCAAACATTAAAAACATTATGGGTTTTTATGTACCAATATAAAAAGTCTATCATAGGGATATGATAACTAATAAATATATCCATTATACTAGTCCTAAGGAATATACTAACATTCCTCTATTTCAAGCAGTAATGACCAAGTCCCTAGTATCCTAGAGCTTGTGAAATATTTATTACATTAAAATACAATATTGGTAATCATATCCCAAAATACCTAATAGTTTAGTGGTCTTGGTAATCTTGATATAGACTTGATTTATTCATTTCATTTGATAAGAAAAATTACAATATATATTGTTTTCAAAATATCTTTATTCACTCTAGGATATACTTTCATATCATTCATGTTACACTACTTAGATTCCCAATAAAGAATCAATATATGGGTGATCTCAAATGATTATTGAGGGTTATGTAAATCATGATCTATCATGAATCAATAATAATATATGACATGGAAAGGTAAATAACTAAAAACACATACAATTTAATTAATTTGAATAAAATTATTTGATAACAAATAATCAACATGGGAAGAATTTTTTTTGAAAACATATATCATTTAATCAATAAATTTACTATCATAACAACATATGATATAATTAATATGGGATGGTAAATAAGTGAAAATGTAATACCCCCACTTTGGAACTATATCCCATGACCGTAACAGGTTTGTTAGGAGACCTCAAGAATTCCTCCTTGTATTCTAGAGTCCACCGACTAGAAGTAGGGGTGTGATATATATAGCGTGAAGACTATACTCCATGGAATTGAGTTACAACATAGTGAAAATAGGTAAGAAAAATTAATAAAAAAATATTAGTGTAAATAAAATAATGGAAATAATACCATAAAATGGAAAACTAAAAATAAAATCCAAATAGTTAATAACAAATAATGTAATGTCAAGATATAGTGAAATAAATGTCATGATAGATGAATATGGAATAAAATGCCAAAAGAATCAATAAATACTCAAAATTTTCTAGTCTTGAACCCCATGTCATTATCATCTCCTAACAAAATCCAATAAATCATGAAAACCATGAAAAAGGTCATTTTCCTTTAAATAAATTTTCATCAATTTAATCTACTTGGTTAACAAATGGTGGAACGATAATGGTGTGAGTATAACATAGTAGTTCAATACCACCAAGTCTAAACATAACCAGTTAGATAATAAGTGTATTCAATAATGAAATAAATATCTATATTAATTAATTATAAAGTTAAATTAATACCACATCAACTTGCTTTGACACCATGATGGAATATCTTTGAGCATGTCTGATAACCAAGACAACTTAACTATATAATCATGGTAATAAATAACCTGCCTCGATGCCTTATGGAAATATCTATAAGAATGTATCACTACAATAAAAACATACCATATCCCTATAAACAATTTATATTGCACAAAAATTTAGGTCAAATCCTACTATATAATCATTTAATCATCTAAACAGGATCGGTCCTGGTATATAAGCATTTAAACATATATCAGGGCCAAGATTAGTATATTATCATTTAAACATGTCTTAGATTGTAGCTGGATATATTATAATTTTATAAAGTCTTATGGAATATACCGGTATATAAAAATTTTATCATGTCTCCCGACATATATAGATATATAATAATTTCAGCAAACAAACTGGTCAAATTCCCTATATAATCATTAAAACATAGTAATCACAATGTATGTCATAACAATAAGGATATCATAGTATCTCACAAAAAATAATAGTTTTTAATTTTTTAAATTTACATTTATCTGTCAATTAAAAATTTCATTTATCCTTTGGTCATATACCAACAAAAACCCAGTCATTTAAATAATCATTCAAAGAAAATGTGACTCTATATCCAGAAAACACACAAATCCCTTGTAATAGAAAACACACTCTGACCAATTTAATCAAATCATTTATAATCTATGGTTCACTTCGCCAAATTTTATCCACAAGACAAGTAAATAACAATTTTGATCCTAATGTATTCATCATAATGATCCAATTTAAAAGTAAATATATTCTGGCATAAGTTATGTTGGATCAATTACAGTATTGCACATTCTAAAAAATTATCATCCCATAGGGTTATAGTTTAGCAACTATACCTTTAACCTAATATTAAAAAATTCTTCCAACATATAATTCTAAAGAGGAACATGGTCTAGAAAATTGAAATAGTGATACTATATGAAAAATTATCATGATCAATACCAACTATGACCAAGGTAATAAGATTATACCAACTAGTACATAATATATTTTCTATATCGGTATTTTTTAAATAAATTATAAATAAATTCCATGAAAATCCATAAAAATTGATTTATCATGATGGATGAATTATAATAGACATAAAAATGCATTTGGACGATTTATCACATCAGTTATATTATAACTAAATTGTTAAATCAAATATCTCAATTTATCATGTCAGTTATAAAATATTTGATGTGATAAAGCCAACTTTTTACATCATTTAATATTTAACATACATGATAATATATGAGTAATTTCCTTTTCAAGTCGATTATTATAAAACTGATGTAAGATTTGGGGTTATCACATCTTTTATTTTATAACGGATGTAATAAATGTAATAAAAAACACTTTATTATGACAGTTACTAAATAACATAAGTTATAAATCATTTAAAATTTTTATGATTCTGGGTATTATGTCATTGTGGTTTTTTTCTATCAGGGGTAATCAAATCTTCTCTCATGAATAGAAACCCTAGAAACATTTCTTTGAGCTTGTGGTGTTCATCCTCATTTTACCTATATCGTTCATCATATTTTTTTTAATCACAACATCTTTCTGATTGACTCCCAAAAATCATGTAATCCTCCCACGCCTTGATTTCAATTGTTATATTTTTTGGATGACTTACATTAATGTTTTGAAATTAGTTTTCTTAAATATTTAAATATATTATTTAATTTCTTAATATTATCTTTATTATACATGGATTTCGTATCATTGATTAGAAATCATTAGACATGAAGCTCGATGTTACTTTGGTAAGATATTGCCTTATTTAAATATGAAATCCCCATAGGGATATCCTTGGTCCTAGATACATTGGTTATATACCATAGCTCCTTTGTCAATTTATATAACAGATAAAACTTATGTTATATTGACTACAAAAAAAAGTCATAGTTTTCCACATGTTTGGTGATGAATAGTTACATAGAGTTCTTATATGAGTTAAGCCATTTGTTTATTAAATTATTTTCATATATGGGTAGGTAATATATAGAACATATTTTATGATGACTACTAGTATTAAAACATTTTATTTTGATTAAAGGTTGCTTATTTTTTTACAACTGCATTGGTTAACTATTTATTATTCGCTAAGTAGCCCACAAAACAACCACTAAACATACCATGAATATGATATTTTCACCCCCTTCCAAAGGCAATATAGGATCCTCTCAGGGCCTACAATTTTAGTATAATATAAATCAATTTCAAAATGTGGCTTATGACCTAATAATAAAAAATTACCACTCATATCAATTTCTTCCATACACAATACCATTTTCCACAAAAAAATTAATATTACTGTTAAAAACAATAATTTTGTCCAAAAAAAATACATGAAATAAAAAAACATTCAATTTAATACAGTCATTAGACCTATTAGGTAATTATTTTAAATAATTTGTATCAATAATTAGGTAAAAAAACTAATAATGTGTTGGGTTAATAATATATCACACTAGTGGATGGTGTTTTATTTTTACATAGTGGTTTCTAGTTTATTTCTCAAAAACAATATCATTATAATTTTTAAATATGCACATATATTTTTTATTATATTTTAAAATTATTTTACATTCAAATTATAGAATATTTCATATAAATATAAAATTTTCTTATTTAACTAAAATTACTTTTTATAATTATATCTATTCATATCATTTTCAAATATCCTTATATATTTTTTATTTTAGAATTGTGTTACTTTCAAATTATGACATATTTAAAATAAATATAATTTTTTTTTATCATAACAATATGTCTAATTTTGATATTTTTTATTTTTAAAAATGAGTTAATTTCGGATTATGGGACATCAAATGAGTGATGAATATAAGGATGTTGTTGATAGTTTTTTTAATTTTCTAAATGATGTGTTCCATGCAACAACATATTTTTATGTCCATACCGGAAGTGTTAAAATATAAATATGTTGAAAATAATAGAAATCAAAGATCATTTAATGTGTCATGGTTTTACTTTGAGTTACAAACCATGGATTTGGCATGGTTAAATTGAGCATAATTTTTAATCTACTGATAATGATGTATTTCAAGATGGTTACATTGATGAAATTGAAGAAATTATTAGTGGTATTGAAGATGAAAAAAAATGTGAAAGAACAAAATATTGGGCATCTATATGTGGATGCAGAAAAACCATTGTATCTTAGTAATATAGATATTTCAGTTTTATCATCGGTGTTAATATTGATTTTCCTGAAGGTTAAACATGGATGGAGGGACAAGAGCCTTAAAGAGATGCTAACATTGTTGAAAGGCATTCATCCTAGAGACTAATAATTACAGATTCACATTATAAGGCCAAGAAAATTGTATTCTTAAAGGTATTTGGATACAATAAAAAACATGCATGTCTGAATGACTATGTGATGTATAGGAAAGAATATGAACTTCTCTCAGAGTTTCCTAAATGTGGGACAACACAATATATGTTAAAATAAAAATCATAGGTTGATTTTGAGATTATAGATATATTTTCTAATATATTTTGGTAGCTTCATATAATTAATCATTTGAAACATTTATTTTCTAATTCAAATGACAAAAAATGTTAAAATGGCATTCCAATGAGTAGATATGTGATGGAAAATACATAATTTGAGTAATTTATATAGTTGAAGAAAATTGATGAGCATTATCCAACATTAAAAAATAAAGATATAAATCTTAGACATCTGTTGTGCATGGATAGAGTGAATCCATATCAAAGATTTAGTAGCACACAAAGTATGTGGCCTATTTTATCAGTAATTTTCAACCTATCTCTCAAATTTTGTATGACGTGCATATATTTCATGTTGAGATTAATAATATATGCACTAAAGAAACCATAAAATGGGATTAATGTTTTATTTTATTACCATTAATTGATGATTTAAAGCTCTTATCAGAGGATGGTATTATGGTGAATGATTCTTATAAAATGGAATATTTTCCACTACAGGTAGTTATTATGTTCATTATAAATGGCTTCCCAGTGTGTAGAAATTTTCTGAATATAGTCTTATGGGATTGAAGAATTTCTAATTTGTGAATAACAGATTTCATATTTTCAATTACATGGTGGGAGTAAAATATTATACATGTTTCATCAAAAAAAATTTCCAATGGATCACACTTATTGACGATTTAGAAAGGAATTCAATTCCTCAAAAGAATTTGATATTCCTCCAAAAACATTAAAAAATCCTTAGTACTTTGAAAGGGTGATAAAACATGTAGTGATATTGGAAAAGTTACATAATTCTCTTAATGATGGGAATATTTAAACGAAATGGTTATGATTTTTTGACCTAACATATTGGAGATATAATGAAGTGAAACATAACATTAATTCCATTTTTGTGGAGAAGAATATATGTGTCTTTTTTATTCAAACATAGCTAGATATTAAAGTAAAGAATAAATATGGGTTAAATGTATTATTAGACTAAATCTCAATGAGAATATGTATGTTGTTTTCTTCCAATCCTGATGGAAGGAGGAAATTTCTTCCCCTAGATTCTCATACATTATCCAAGAGGGAGAAAATTATATTTTTTCAGAGTCTTCAAGTTATCTAAGTGTTGTTGATATATTCTTAATGGGTAAATTTTTTAGTCTTTTTTAAGGATTTAATGTTGATAAGTATAAAATATCATTATTGTCACATCACGATGCTACAATATATAACAATAACATTTTATTGAATATTTCCCATCTATGTTATAAATACTATCATGAAGGTGTGCTATTTTTTGAAATATATTTGTAATAAGGGGAATGATATGGATGCTTTAGAAATTTTTTAAAACGAAGAAGTTTTTATACATTGTCAATTGTAAATTTATTTTCATCTATCTTTTTTTCGAAATAATGGTGCATTTAATGGTTCATCTGATTCAAGAAATAATGATTTATGGACATGTATATCTAATTTAGAATAATCCTTTTGAATGATATGTAAATATATTTAATGGGTATGTTTTGAATACAAATTGAAAAGAAGCCTCCATTGTTAATAAGTATATTTCTAAGGAGGTTGTAGAGTTTTTTATGAGTTATTTGTCTATTGTAGAGCACATAGGATTTCCTATATCCTTCCATGAACGAGTTAAAAATTGGGGAAAAGGGATTTATTCTTTAAAAATAAAAAAAATTAGGGGAATAGATGAAGACGATATATTTATACATTTAAAATAACATAGCTAATTATCAACAATATATTAGATTTCAGACTAATGTGTTGAAATAATATCATCAAAAGAAGAAAGAAATGAGGATTTTGAATGAGAAGAACAAAACATTTTTTACATTGTTTAAAAAAACCATTATTAGTAGATCAGATATATTAGAGACATTATTTTGGGTTGTGGGTAGTCTAATTATAAATGTGATTACATTTTCCTAGTTTGATAGAAATGGATATACATTTCATATGAAATCTTGTGAAAATGGAAGTGAAATATATAGTAGTGGTGCATTGGTGTTCGTAGAAGCATTTAATTTTTCATTTTTTAAAGAGAAAAAACGAATTTAGGTATCAAGTGCATATTTTGGAGTCAATAAAGAAATATGGGAGGTTTATTTCATTTAAATTAATGTTCTAATGTTTAAATGGAAATGGTATATCAATAAGAATTGTGTCAGACTTGATATATTTGGAATAACACTTGTTAATCTGTATAAATTGGATGACACAACTGATTCTTTTATAATGGAAACACATGAAAAAAGATACGTTCTTGATCAATGCAATATAAAATGGTCTATTATTTTAAATGGAAAAAAGGAATATGTTTTTGATGATCAACTTGATAAAGATGCTAATTTATGTGAGAACCCACCTTCCATGGAAATATCATCATATTATAATGAAGATAATGTTATAGACATGGTTTGTGCCACAGGTAATGATCATGAAAAAGGAATATTGGAAAATAATCCATTAGTAAATTCTTAATATTATAATTAAGGTATGTTTTTTTTCTCATTTAATATTATTTATTTCATAAAATGTTAGATATTGTAATATTTTTTATTATTAAAACATGTATTAAAACTCATAAATATATATATTTTTGGTTTATTATATTTTAGTTTTTTTATATTATATTTCTTACCATTATATAACTTATATATTTATTAGTTTTTTTGAATGAAATTTTTTTTCTTTATAAAATTTCAAAAAATATTCTTTTTTTTTGTAATATATGATTTATAAGGTTGGACAATTTTTAATATTCCTTAACCAATTTTGGATTTTTTTCATTCATTAACATGAAATTTCATATATAATTACTGTTATTATAATTTTATCTAAGTATTACAAATATAAATAATATTGTGTTTTGTTTTAGTTCACATTTGAGTTTCATAATTTTTCATTTTTTGTTTACATTAGAATTGTAATATGTGAATTTGTAAGTTTTTTTACTAAATGTTTTTTTCATTGATTTGAAGGATAATTTAAGATCTTTCATTTGAATGACCCCATATATCTAGATATGAGCATCATTATCATACCTATTGGGAAGAAAATCCACATACTCTTCATGATGTTTCCTAATATTCATCATGTACTCCGACAATGAAATAGAAGAGTTTGAGGGATACTAAACATGGATGGACACATTTAACAAAAGTATAACTTACCTGTAGCCAAGACTATATAATATTTGTAGACATTTATTAGAATTATATTCCAAGATGTTATAATTAAAAAAACAAGGGTTTGGTATCAACTAATGATAAAAAAAAGGAAACATTTTGTTTAATAATTAGAGAAGTGTTGACAAAACCATAGTAACTCTATTAAGAGAGACTATTTTTGTAAGCTCTATTTATATCATTAGACTACTTTTGAAATTTTAATAGTATAATATGTTTTCCCTCTTCTTTTTCAATGACATTTGATATACTTAAAATTAGTGGAGTTTGGGGGGAATGATTAACGATGACTTCTTAGAGATGGAGGGATTTAAAATCAAACCTCACACCTGATTTCACTTTTGGGCATCAGAAACATGAAAGGCCATGTCATATATATATATATCCATTTATATATGAAGACAGATGGAAAAAATATGTTCAATGTAGAATAAAAGGATCATTTTTGGTAAGTGAAATTTATACTTTTATATATTTTCTGCTTTTAATTGGCTTATTAAAGACTTTATAATGATTTATTATTCTTAATTAACTTGAATATATGTGATCTAGGCAACAGATCCAATCCTGAAACATGTACCCTCAAGGTTTATCTTAGGGAGGGTATACATTATTAGATGTAAAAATGGTGCCTGAAATATTAAAAAACAAAGATATGAGTCTTTAAGATCTGGCATGGATTCCCCTCCATCCACTCTGTCTAGATATAAAAAATGGAAGATGTCTCAGATGAGATAAAATGGAAAATATTTTATAGAATATTTGAGAGTCGTAGCTGAGAGGATTTTAAGATTTTTATTTTATTTAATTATGTTAATAAATATTTTTTTGTACTTTGAATCATTATATAATTTTTCAGATAATTAAAAGTGGATTATATTGAGGAGAAGATAACACAAGGGGTCTTAAAAAGGTTATAGGAGGTAATAAATTTTATATCAAGCATTGGGAAATCCTGAAAAACCGCATCATATACGAGGATACTCAATAGGTGTGTCAGTGAGAAAAGTGTTACACGATTATAAAAATTCCTCCATTGATGGGGTTTTAAAAAAAAAGAATCTATAGAACTTGAAGTAAATAATATTAATGTCATGATGGATGATAATATTAGAGCGTCAGTATAGTAAATTATTTTTAGACTGCAACTCCCTATCCTTCCCCTCCATTTGCAGCTCCCACTCCCCCATTTCCTCTTGAAACCCCCATTTTTTCATACTCATACATCCCCTATTTAAAAGGATTCTAGTTATTATGAGTTTTATATTTATGATCCTTACTATCATATAGTTGCATGTGGGAAAATATATTATAAAGGAGTTACAATTAGTCATCACAAGTTAGTGGTAGAGCAGCATAGTGTCATTTTACCAGATATTATTGATATATCATATAGATTATCATTATTAATAGATGATGTGAGAAATGATGGAAAGAGTATTATTCAATGTTCAGTTTGTCCGTCTAGACTTATGTGACACATTACTAAAGAGGTATGTGTATATGTTATCTTTAATTTTATTTTTGTAATAAATATTTTTTATGTTTGAATGTTAATATATATATATATATATTTATTTACTGCAATACATTAAATGTTAAGAAATGATGTATAATAATAAACAAAGAAAATGGTTTATGAAATCAGATACAGACTCAAGTTTTCTTGATAGATTTTCAAGATATTCAATTTTTATTGTTGGTCTTTTTAAATTTCCAATGAAGGCTCATGTTTGTGGGTGTGAATTTGATGTTAGGATTATGAAAAATTACATCATGGAGCTTGTAACTGGAGATAATTTTGGCACCAATGTGATTTTATTTTATTATTTCTTGTAATTCTTAACATAATAATTCTCTATATTAAATTTATTGAAAATTTATAATTATGTCTATTTTGTATTAGGAAACATTATAAAATATGTTGGTAGAATGAAAAAGAATATGTATATGGATTTATGGACCCAAATTTAATTTCACCTAAAGTGTACACATTGACTATTTTACGATGAATAGTTTATATTGATGAATGATTTGAACATAATGTAATTACGTAGTGCTGTGTTTTTTCTTATATTGAGAAGAACAGAATATATTACTCAAAAAGTGTTATTTATATTTTATCATAATAACACTGACAATAATTTTTTTTATATCAGTGTCCATTGGAAGTTATTTGGTTTTTATCCATGGGAGAAGACACTTTTCTGGATATTCTCTATCCATGGTGATGGGAGAGGAAAATTTAAGAACATGTAGGAAATGTAGGTTTTAATTTCTATGTATATTATATCATAAATAATTTTAAATTTATTTAATTCACATTATTTTATAGTTGGGGATGGTCTCTCTTTCAAATATTCACAGTCAAAAGGATGTTCTAAGATTAAACATGTAAATGTAAATGTGAATATTCAATTATAATTAGTACATTTTAGATGTATTACATTAAAATGATATTTTGAATAAAAACACTCATTTAAACATAATTTACATAAACAACATGGTGCCCTTGAATGAGGATATTATGTGTAATGATTTATGTAAGAAATATTTACAACGGGAAGAGATTCGATGTTCTATGAGGATAGATTTACTTATAAACTATTCCTCAATATTTCATTTTTTTTCATTATACATGTTAAATAGTTTCCTTCTAAACGTTATCTATTTTATGTCCCTAAGACTTATAGTGTAGAATAGGTCTCACACAGACAAGTGGATTGGTAAAATAACTTTATAGGTTTCATTATATTTTATCTTTTTATTCACGAATATTATAATTTTGAATGTTGTAATTGTAAATGTGTATTTTAAAGTTGGTTCGGTTGGATATATGTTTTTTTAATTAATATTGTAATTTTTGAATGTTGTAATCATGATTGTAAATGTGTAATTTTTCTATTGGTTATACACTTGGGCTTCGATTTTAATCTTATTATTTTTTTTACTTCTAGAATACTGGTTTTTCTTTTTTCTGTTTTGGATTTTAGTGGGGAGAAAGGGTGACATGCTTTTTTTAAAAATAACTTTTTGTTTTTTTAATAATAAAATATAAAAACATTCATTCAAATAATTTTTCACGTCAGTTATTTAATTAATGTTATAAAATATTATATATAATGTTGTTTATTTTATAACTGATATGAAAAGCATCATCTGAGGTGTTTTTGACATCAGTTATTAAATTAATTTCTTAATAAATAATTTATATTATTGATTAAAACGTTGGTTAATTTAATTGTGGTTAATGAATTTATTTATAATGTATATATTTATAAAAGAAACTAATAAGAGACGTAAAAAACAATAATTAAAAATGCATTTTTCACTAGTGACCACATCAGATGGACAGAAAATAGAGTTATGGAAAAAACTAACAAAAAAACAAACCAAGGATCAGATTCATGATTGGTACATCCAAAATCAAGAAATCCACTCCAAAATTAACTGAATGAATCCCCCGGGTTGATAGGGATATGTTGCATGAAATGGAAAGAAAATAAACTAACTCATAACACCCATTAAAAGCCTTCTTGGTAAAATTCATGGTGTATAATCAAGTAACACATCATTCATTTATTTTTAGATATAAAATCTAAAAAAAACAAATCGCCTCTTATTATTTTTAATACTTCCTGAACTATATTGGATGTGTAATTTATTCACAGAGTGTATTAATTTCACTCCATCAACCATACTCACATATTATTCCTAGAAATAGTTAGTCATAATTTAACTTCATTACATGGCATGAAATTTCTCTATATATATCCTTTAGCATGTTTCAAATGGAATGAACTAGAAGTACCTCTGAATTTATACAATGAATATAAAACCCTTTTAAAACCCATTTAATTAATTTATAATCATGATCCATTAATTCAGACAACATATATCCCCTAATATTTAGACATTTTCCTCAAAAAGGCTCCCTATATAAAAAAACTAATCCAACATAGTTAATATGAGAAACTAAAATATGGAAGTACATGAAAAAAGATGGGTTCTAAAAACCTCCCCAACTTATAAATGTTCATCCTCGAGCTAAACCATGTTTTATTATGGGGTTTCAAAGAACAAGCCTTCAAACTGTGATAATCATATAGCAGAATCTATCTCTGAGGCCTTCTTAGGACCTCCATCATGCTTCCACTACACTCAAACGAAATGATTCACGCTACTCATAATATATTTCTAACTATGGTCCACAATATATATTATGTTCTACTCAAACAATGTATCAAAAATAAGATCAACATCAGGAACATTTATCATGGGAGATGGCTCTGTATAATATATTCGATGTTTTGACACATGAAACACATTTTTCCTGGAATTATTGCACTATATAATTGATAATTGGTATAACCTTGGATTGATCAAATCCACTATCTCAAGTAGTCCGAATAGAGGTACTAGCTTCCACTATTAACTAATAGAGACTTTTGAAATGCTAGGTGAAAATTGAACGATAACATGATGAGAGAAATCAATCTATAGAGGTCATATACGATGGTATCATAATATTTATTCAATCTCTTCATGGTCACTGATGGTCGTCTGATCAACTGATCTTACTCAGACACATCTTGTATGAGACTAGGCCCAACAAGCATTGAATCAACTTTCTCCAACAAAATAAGTGGTGAAATACAAGACCTTACATACAAATCCTCTAAAAGTTCCATTTGTATTTATTGAGGGTGTATATTATTATATAAAAACTCCCCATCTTCTATATGTGTATCCCAAAAACCAATGAATACCAAAACATAGGCTCGTAAAATATATTCTAGAATCAGAATCGACCTCTTAGACTGATCATCAGTCTAAGGATAATAGGCCTCAATAAAAAGAGCATGTGATCATAGATCCACCTAAATACCAATCCAAAACGATGATGTGAAACAAGGATCTCTATCTAAATCAATACTCCTTGGAACAATGTTTAGGAAAAATACATGAAACACATAGAGACTACCCATTTCATCAATTGGGATAGTCTCCATAATAGGTAAAAATGGTCTACCTTTGTTAGTTGATCCACAATCACCCATACACTATCATTCATGTAGTTTTTATTTGGTAATTGTGTCACAAAATCCATAGAGACATCATCCAATTTCCACACTAGAATGGGAATAGGATGAAAAAGTATAGCTACCCTCTGATTCATAGCATTCATCTATATAGAGGTGAATAATTTCCCTAAAATCCCACTATATCCTTCTATATTACTGACCACCAATACTATATATGAATATCTTGATACAAAATTTTCAATCTATGATATACCACCCACATTGAAGCATGAAAGTCCCTCTTCATCTCTTCAGACAAGCTCATAGGAACCTACACAATACCACAAAAAGTAGTAAATTTACACTAACAAGAGACCATCCTAATGGTTTCTATCCACCATATAAGCTATATCTTATAAATAATCCCTCCATATTATATAACATCTAGAAATTTATTTACTACAAAATAATGTGTATAACATTTGTCAATGTTAAAGAAAATCTCCCTTAAGAGTGAAGAAAATCTATATTATTGTCTATTAAGAGGGCCATTATTCCCCACTCGTACCAAGAGTCATATACATCCTCATTCTATGTTTTCTGTCTCAATTCATAGGGAATTATTTTTCCATTTCATTATGTATAAAGAAAATATAAGTTGAAAGTCTATAGATACTTGATCCACGTCTTTTTCCTAAGGCCTAGGTCTTGCTTAGAAAATATGTACTTGGGGTTCTTATGGTCTATTTATACCACAAGACTCTCACCCCTATGATAATACCTTCAGTATATTGTTTCATGTACCGCTACTTCTAGCTCCAAATCATGATTAGGATAATTTCTCTCATGTGGTATTCGAGGTCTTGATCCATAATCCACCACTCAATCATTCTGCAATATAACTTCTCTATGTCTAACTTGAAATAATTATTTTACATTCAAAATAATTTACCAGGAAAAGGTATTGTGAGGATAGGTACTAAGGTCATATTACCTTTTAGCTCTTTCAAATCTCTCTCGTATGAATCGTAACAAACAAACTTCAATCCATTATTGTTCGGCCCTGAAATTGATGCTACAAATCAGAAATTCCCTGAATAAAGAAACATGAATAATCTTCTAAACTTAGAAATAAAAAAATCTAGAAGAAATTATTGTGTTGTCCCAAGATTTCATAGCTTCAATATTTTTTAGCTCCATAGAAACTCCAACCCTTAAGATGACATGGCCCAAGAAGTGTACATTATCAATCCTGAAACTACATTTGGTTAGCTTGGCATAAATCAGATGCTCTCTCAATTTACTCAGGATGATGTCAAGATGTTTGACATTATTGTATTCTTACTATGAGTACACGAGAAATACATAGAAAAAATCACCAAAAATCGATCTAAAAAAGGATGTAATATTTGATTCATCATAGACCTGAATATTTTCGGTGCATTATTCATGCCAAATAATATCACTATGTACTCATAGAATCAATACATTATCTTAAAATATGTATGAGGTGTGTCTGATGTACTCACACTCAACTGACTGTATCCTGATCTAAAATTGATCTTGGAGAAGATATTATCAACTCTTAGCAGATCAAAGTTATCATCGATATGTGTAAAGGGGTACAGGTTCATGATCATCATCTTGTTCAATCTCCAAAATTACAAACACATGATCTATGTCTCATTAGCTATCATGGTGAAGAGAACTATAGAACACCAAGGAGATGTACTCGGATGTATGAAACATTTAGCTTCTAGGCCTTCTAACTGAAATTTCAACAGTAGAAGCAATGCCAGATGAATTCTATAAGGTATTATTTTAACTTTTCTTTATAACCAAAACCAACTTGATCATAAAGTTCATCTATTACTTTATCGGTAATCCATATAAATCTTCTATAAAACCATCAAAAAACGCTCTACCACTGGATAAAATTAATTTTTTTAGTTCCACCATTTTCTAGAACAATACATCCTATCTGAACCGTGATACAATCCAATATTCACTGAATTGGTCCTACATGACCATCTGGAATATCCCACCCACCATGGTCAGTATAGATTCCTCTTTATAGAGATACAAAGGAAGCTCTCTTCTGATTATAGTCAATATGATCTTGGTATATAACTAATCAATAAATACCAAAAAAATCAATACATATCAATTATAAAAAAGGGGTTCTTAATATAATTGGTTAACACAAATATCTAGATAACATGTCTTCAAACATTTGACATTAAATAACCTCCCTCCCAAAGGTGCAGCAATGGCCAAGAACACCATCCAATGATTCAACATACAATTCAATACTATCTAAAAAAATAATATAAAAATGAATGAAACAATCATGTATCAAACCAATCAAAAGAAAGGGTTGATGATAAAATAATCTTACATATAATAGTATATGGTATTATATAAACACAAGAGGAATTATTCATTATAACATAGAGCGTACCAACCCCACTATCCTAGGATTCAGACTGACTCCCCTAAGTTATACCCTCTTTTTTGAACTTTTTTTTCTTATACTAGGGTAACACCTCTCCTATGACGACTAAAAAACCTCATGGAACTCTAGAGAGAGGTTTGATGAGGGGGTGAAAGTTCTTTTACAAACTATAGTACCTATCTTGTTCATAATATAATGCTTTTTTTTGTTCCATACACATAAAAAAACCATTCTAGGTGGAAAAATATTCCTTAATCACAACACTTCTATATAGGGTACAAATACTAAGGCTATTATTGGTTCATATTTCCAAACTAATAAAACTAAAATAGAAAAAAGTTGACATGGATTCCCATATAATTGATCACTATGACAACTACATCGTTGAGAGATATTTTTCATAGTGAGTCTTCTTCTAACTTGAAAAAGAGTTCATAGATTTCCCTACTGAAACATCCTTTACACTAATCATGGCCTCTCTCAAATTCAATTCCATAATGAGTTATTGATTCATTACGTATTCAAAACTACTAAGATTGAACTCATTTACCTATGACCTAATATCATTATGAAGGAAATCCTAAAATGTCTCTCCATAGATATTACATCAGTTTCTAAAGATATCCCAAAGAACTACAGGTAGATGAAATGTTCAACATCATCTAGTATTGACATTCCCTACTGTGTTAGGTGCATGATCCCATTAGCCTTACCATACCTTAACTTGTCAGTATTAAAATGTCTAATAGTCATCATATTGAATTTTTTCAAGGATAACTCATAATCATACCATGTGTTTTCCATAATTCCCCACCAATAATTTTCTATCCCTCAAAGCATATATTCCAAAATCGTAACCAAAATATGAGTGAGTGTATTAATATTCTTAAAGATCATTTAGATGAACCCATTCTAGAACTCGGCTGCTTGGGGTAATCCCTCCCCATTGAATATAAGATGATGTTGCAATTTGAACTCTCTTGTCAGTTCAGACATTTGAGGCATAATGATAAAATTATATCCTTCCATTGATCTTTGGAATCTCAAGAATTTTAGTGATGTTTAACATCCATATAATCCAAATTATCTATAGGATGAAGCAACTCAACTATATTAGGAGTGTGCTTATTTCCAAACTCCTAATTCTTAATTCCAATATGATAATGATAATTTTTTTTCTCTATAAGAAAAAATCACTCCTTAAAACATTTGTTACTATAAAAAACATCAACCTCAACAAGGGAAAATCATAGAGAACAACTACTATGGGTCTCTCTAAAAAAGTCTTAATTGTTTTTTATCTGGAAATAATAGTTCTTTTACTTCATTTATCAGATATTAAAGAAATATCATATCATATATCAGTCATGTAGGTATATATTACATTTAATTAATAAGTCCTATAATGAACAAATAATATCAATTATATACATAAGAACTTATCATGATGCATGCATATTCATATTTTTTATATTAGACCACGTGTATAAATATTAAGAACTATTGACATCATAAAATAATATCCTCCTAGAACATGTGAAGCACTCAAGGTAAAATAACATCATCCATAAAAATATATAGTATAAATATCATTCCACCATTGGGAACTCATCTTTCCACCATAATAGAGCTAGCAAATCCCATGCACAAGTTCATTACAATGTCTTGGAACATCCTATTCTCCTTTATACCTTCCACAAAATGTGAAAAATATAAAATAAACATGGTTCTATGATTCTAATTTGTAACTTCCCTCACCCTGATGCTGTCTCACATTGATAAAACTAGTTGGTTACGATACCTCAAGCATGAAACCTCTATATGATATAAAAAACCAATTAGTAGTGAGGGTGTGATAAGTATTTTCATGAGAATATAACCCCTAGACACAAGTTACAACACATCATAAATAAGATTTAAAAATACATGATTAAATGTTAGAGTACAAAAAATATTGGAAACAATTCCCTTCTTTGAAAAACCAAAAAAAATTTCCAACTGAATAATCCAATAAATAATAGAAAAATAAAGTGATTTCAGTATGTAATGTAAATAAATGTCCAGATATATTTAATACCAAATAAAATACCATCACACCCAATAAAGACTCAAAAATTCCCCCTCCCAAAACTATGTCGGTACCATCTCTAATCTCTAACCCGTCCAGAAAAAAAACCACATAAAATTCGTTTTTCCTTATTGAATCCTGTATTTATATAATCTACCCATGTGCCAAATGATGATTTTATTTGGGTGTGAGTATAACTTAGTTAGTGGATACGACCATATCTAAAAATAACCAGTTAATCAATAAGTTTATCTAATAATGAAATAAATAGTTATATCAATCAACTAGGGAACTAAATTAATACCACATCAACTTGTTTAAGAACCAAGATAGAATATCTTTGAGAAAATATTCCAACCATTTCAATATAACCATGTAACCATTGTATTACATAACATGCCTCAGTTTCATACCAAAATGTATCTATGTTTGTCTCACTACTATTTGAACAACCATATTCATATACACATGGAATATATCACAAAAATCTTGTTCAAATCATGATATATAATAATTCCATCATATATAAAATGTTGATCCTAGTATAAAATCATTTAAGCTAGTATGAGGGCCAACCCAATATATAATCATTTCAATTTGTCTCATGGAATATCCTGTAATATAATAATTTCATCATTTCTCATGTAATAACCCAATATATAAATATTTTAGCATGTTTTAGTGAATATATCATAATATTATAATTTTATCTTGATAACTAGGAAAACTCCCTATATAATAAATTCATCATATAAATCACAAAACATGTCACAAAATCAAGGATATCACAATAGCACATCACAATGATCAATGGTAAATTATGAATACTATAATTTATATTTCAATTACACATTAATTTTATCATTTAATCCTAAACCACAAAAAAATAAATCTTCTAAATAATCAGGCAAGGACAAGGTGAATCTATATAGAGAGAACACCCAAACCCATGTTATAATAAAAACACTTTTGGAAATTTAACCAATTTATTTATAATCAATGGTTCAATTTCAAGAATACATTCCACAATCATAGTCAATAACCATTTGGATCAAATGGGATTCCCTGAAATGATCCAATTTAATGTTTAATATATTCATGTGGACATTATGTTGGTGAAATTGAACTATTGCACATACTTAAAAATTATCAATCTATATGGTAACGGTTTTGACCCTTTACCTTTATTTAATGATCAAAAAATGATTCCAATGAAAAAAATCAATGAGTAAGAAGTTATAGAAGATCCTAAGTAGGATCCTAGATAAAATTTCACCAAGATAAAAACTAACAATGACCTCTATCAATAGATTACACTGCATCAGCCGGAGAACAATGGGATTGATGAAAAACCTAACCAAAAAAAATACAATGGATCAAATTCATGATCAAGACATCCAAAATCAATAGAGTCACTAAAAAATAACCTTACAGCATCCCTAGGGTCAACAAGAGGCAGTCACACGCTATGGAATGAGAACAAACTCACACATGAAACCCTTTAAGAACTATGTAGGGAAATTGCATGATGTGTAATTAAGTTAAATGTATTGTTTTTCTTTTAAGAGGGATACACCAAAAAAGTGTCACCTAAAGTGATTTTTAAAAGATCACAAGCATTAATTTAATTTTAATGTCCTCATACAGTGTATTAATTTCACATCATGAACAAGGCTCACGAATTCTTCCTATAAAAAGTTAAAAATTATTTAATTTTGTCACATGGTGTGTAATTTCAATGTTGGTAGCATTTATCCAATTCCCATTTTAAGAACCCAAACCACCTCTAATGAAATCTAATGAATAAAAAAACCCCAAAAATCCATTTACAAAATTTACACCAAAACTACATTAATTTGAAAAATATGTATCGATGAATGTTTGGCCATTTTACCCAACAAAGGCACTTTGTCTCCGGATAAGACTCTTCCCCCATGAATTAATTGGACAACTCAAAGATGTACATACACGGAAAATGATGGGATTTAATATAAATAATGTTAAATTTAATCCATAAACTATGAATGAATAGAATATAGATATAATATCATTTCAAGGATCTCATGGATAAAATTAACTATATTTTTAGTGAATTAAATTCTTAATTATTTATCATCATGATCATAGGAAGCAGGGTACCTCTATAATTAAGAGATTTCCTAGATAATGTATAAAACTGAAGGGTAGATATATTCAAAAAAAATATTTAAATAAGGATTGACAAATTATTTCTCAAATGTGACATGTCAATGTATCAAGGGGCTTCTTATAATTGCTACCCACTTATTTCCTCAGGACCATATCATTCCACATAAATAAAATAATCAATTTAATTCACTAATATTTTTCCATATCATCAAATATCAATATTATGTAATGAATACATATTTATCATTATTTATCCTGATAAAAAACAACATTAAATATAGAAAAATGTATATATAAATGACATATAGTTTAATAAATAAACACATTTATGATAAATTATTTGGGTATTTATGGGAATTTTAATGTCTAATGATCATAATTCTGTGAATCATTCAAGGGAAAGAAAATGATTAAAAATGAACCATGAATATATATTTCAATACATTACATGGTAATAATTATCACAAAATAGACATAAAAATATTAAGGATAGTATCAGTCTAACATATACCCATTTGAGTAAGAATGAAGTGTTATTTTTTACTTATGAAAAGAAATACCATAATTTTATTAAAAAATCTTGAGGAAAATATTATTTTCATTTTCAAATTAAATTTTTGAAACTAAAAGATAAAAAATAATTATTATAATTCTAATATTTGAAAATAATCACAGATTCTTATAATGGAATCATAAAAACATCATGTGTTCATGGTGGAAGAAAATTACATACATCTTGAGTATGTTAATGCAAATATTTATTTCACATGTTCATAAAATGAGAAACATGCCTTATTTAAAAAACATGAAGATTAAATTTAATTTCTTAACATGAAAGAATAGAAAAAATGTATTTAATAAATATTTTTAAAATGGATAAAACATTTGTTAAAAAAAATTTAGGTAACGTGGTCTTGGAATAAATAAAATTTCATACTGAAGAGGGAAATATATTCATATTTTCATAAAAACATTTTCTTTACTATTTTATATATGAAAGAGTTAATAAAATTTTAATATTACATGAAAATGTATTGAATAAATAGAGGAGAAGAAAATGATATGGTTTTATTATTAAATGTTCATATAAATATCGTCATGTGAATTTCCTAAATAAACAATATTGATTTGAATGAGATTGTGAAATAAACCCTAACAATTACAATAACATTGAAGTGAGAATTAATAAATGAATTTATTTTGTAAGTGAACGATAAATCCAAAATAAAAAAGTGGGAATATAACCTATTATAATAAAATTTATTTTCATATATATTCATAGAATATTAATAACGATGAATTAGTAATGTAACCCAATAATAATAAATTGAGTAATAAAATTCTTAACCACTCTGTAAATGCTAATTAAAATTTCATTGGTTAAAATAATTAAAATTAAAATTAAAAATATAATTAATTATTAATTAATCATGATATTTCATGTTAAATGTTAGTAATATACACCATAAAAAATAGGTTCATAACATTACAATATACTTCAATGAATGGTAATTATCACAAAGACCCCTACAACAAGATTCCTTTTGGCTCAACATTGATTAAATTTGTTTCTAGTGACTTTGAAAACATTATAAACTTACACTAAAAAAATATTAAACATTATAGTATCATATATGATACATTTAAAACATAATATAACCAATTCATTAATAATTAATCATTATTTTCATTGTTTCAGGTGTTAATTTCCATTTTTTCTCATTCATGATTTGTCAGGAAAGATTATGTTATTTAATATATTATATAATCAAATAATGTATAGAATAATAATAATTAAAAAATTATCATATTTATATGTCAATTAAAGTTAAATGACAAATCTTTAAATATAGTATTGATAAATAATGTACTCTACGATCATGGAGATGGTTGGTCATACCTACGCATGAGTAACATTTCCATTATTTAATGATAATTATGAAAAAGAAATAAATAATAATATATCCTTAAAAAATAAAAAAAATATGATAAATACCATATTTTTTCATTAAATATACTTATATTTATCATTTTTCTATTCTGGTAAGGAATATGGAGTCACATCACATCCGGAAGGTGATTGTTCCCACGAATAGTAATTATGATGTGATAATTAAGTAAGTGAAAAGGAACAAAAGAAAATGATATATTAAATTTTCTAAAATTTAAATATATAATAAATTTAATAATAATGAAATGCATTTCTCATATATCCATAAGGCTTATTCTTATTACCTTCCAGGTAAAGCATTAGTGAAAATCTAATCACATCGCATCACGAGGTGGTAGTCTTTCATACACAAGAGAGACATTTTTATATCCCCTACATCATTAAAATTATAAGGGTATATATGATAAAATTAATCCATAGGTATATTTATTTTATAATATATATATATATATATATATATTAGATCTAACATACCCAATTGTGAGAGGTGGTAATGGAATAACAAATGACCTTAATTTGAGAGGCGGTAGTCCACCACACACACGAATTATGATTTCATAATATAATTGATGGAGGTGGTGTAATTATATGGCATGAACATAAAAAATAAGTTTTGGGAATATACTGATTAGATTATATTAGAATGGTGTAACAATAACTTATGTAGGTGGAAGATGAAATAAAATAAAAATGCTTGATGAAGAACTGTACCTCTTACTGAGGTGACCTCCATACGTTTGAACCAAAATCCATCCAAGGATTCCTTTACACTTAAGATAATGATACTACAATAAAATATGAAAGTATTAAAGTGATTTGTGTAGTTTTATTTATGATAATAATATTTTTACGGTGTTAATAATAGAGGAATGTGGTATCCCTTTATAAGGGTGGTGAGTGGAATAATTTTAATTTATGAAAAGAAAAATATTTAGCCACATTTTTCCCTTGATAAAAGGATTAAAAATAGATTATTATATATATTAGATATTATAGGGTCAAAATATATCCCTAAAATAGATTTTAAATAATTATTTCATTCATTTTAACCCTTAGTCATTTTTTAATTCCACCAGTAAATCCATTTTTTACATTAACTGCATTCAATAATATGTACCATTATTAGTTTTATTATTTGTAAAAAAAATAATTTCTCATTATTATAGAGTATAAATTAATATTATTCCAAATATTTACTTTATTTGTTAAAATTACTTTCACATAAGTGGGAATGATTAATTTTACTGTAATTATATAGATACGACATGAGAATGTGGTTTCAATATAAAATATACAATAGTTTACATAATTTTATATCAAAATTCAATATGAAAATGAATCAAATTACATAAATTTTATTGAGTGATATATAATGGAATTTTTTTAATTAATAACAACTTAAAATTTAATTTTCCATTATAAATAAGATAAATGGAATGTTAATTTTTTTATTAAAATATAGTATTTTTCAATATTCATTGAAAAATGAATCATTTTTAATAAAATCCATAAAATTAACCATAAAATAATTTTGAAATGATGATTTAAACAATTTACTTATTTTATCTAATTCTTTTTATAAAATTGTTAAAAATTAATTTAATTTTTTTGTACTGAAAGAGAGTAAAAATTTTTTAGAAAAAATTTAATTTCTCCTAAAACATTTGTTTTTATTTTAATTCTTGTTTTTTATTCCTAATATATTTGTAAACACATTTTTTCATAATAAAGGTTTTACTATTAATTCCATTAAATTTAGAAACTATGTTGTAATGGTATACTATATTATGATTCTTTTAGACTGAGGGTTCCGTGTTCTACAAGATATTGAAGAGATTTAAATTTAAGGAAATATATTTTATAGGTTGTTTATGTTAGGTGTTATATGTTTCCTTTTCTATCTAATAATTTTTTTAGTTTATAATTTCATTGTGTTACCATTAAAAGTATGAAAATATTTTTTACCTAATTAGATATAAATTTTAAGTATAAAACTAATACGACATTTAATATGATTTATTTAATTATTAAAAAAATGCTGTTAAGATGAATTTTATTTTAATCTCTGTAAATAATAATTTTTTTCCTATATTTATAAGTTTTATATGTATTTTTAAATATATATTTATATTGGAACTTATTATATAGATTTTTCTCATGTTCTGATAAAATAATTTGGTCTTTTATTTTGAAATAAAATTAGTATTATTATATATTAATTGTTTTCCCTATATTATCTGATTTTATTTAATAGTCAAAATTATTGATTTTAGAATTGGAATGTTATAAAATTAAATTAAAATTTTTATTTCACATGTAAAAATTAGCAGAATGTGAATATTTATTATATTTCAATGATGTTTGACTATTCACTGAATATTAAAATAATAGAGTTTTGTGAATACATATTCTTTTATGACATAAAATTGATATAAATATTGAAAAGAAACATATCAAACTAGTTTCACATGTATTATATGAAACTGTAACCAAAATATCATATGAATAATAATCAATTAATAGTAAAAATTTTATATTAAGATAAATATGAAAACAAGTGACTATTCTGAGGTAATTCTTTTACATTATTGGAAACGTAGTCATTGGTAAATATAAAATAATATTTAACTAGATATAAGACTTTTATTGATGCTAATAAATATAATATTTTTCGAATTAATTAATTTGACTTATATTTATGAGTTTTATAAATATACGACATTCAAATAACCAAGGTATTTTTTTATTGTAAGAGATAGAATAAGTAAAATTGTTGAATAAAGCTAATTTCATTAACTATATTAGAATACAAATAAAAAAATGTAGTATTAGTTTATTATCAAATATCCAAAGAGTTTTATTCAGAAATAGTATATTTTGTATTCTATTGAATTGAGTATGAAATTAAATTTGTACTTTAAAATAATATTTATAAAAAATGACACCATTATCATAAACAATATTAAATATATATTTTTTCATAACTAAAATTGAAATTCTGAATCATTATTTATAAATATGTAGATAATTAATTAATAAAATTCATGATAGTAATTTATTTTTAATTATTTTAATCGTATAATTTTGTAGAACCCTTATAAAAACATCGACATGGTGGTTGCAGAAGCAGTAAAAAAGTCATTGTAAATGGTTGTCAAAAATAACAAAAGTGTTAAGTTTGGTTTAATTATTGGATCACAATAATTTTGTGGATTAATATTATAGTTATTTTATTATTTAAACATTAAAATTATAAATCCATATTTCTATAAGTAAACACAGATTTTAAATTTTGTGAATAGAAATTAAAACAAAATTATGTATATTTAATTATAAACAATATTTTATTAATTAATTTTATGAAAAAATATTATAATGGAAGGAAAGAGATTAAAATTATCAATAAATTCATTCATGGTTTATTTTTTCCACATTCTTTTGTATGATAACATTCTTGACCATTAAAAATTATATATTTATGAATATTCTATCTATAGTTTCCAAAAAAGGGGATTAATAACAGCATTATAAAGACATGAATGAATTCATTTTTCCATAGATACACTTCTAATGTACGATTATAAAGTATTATTATGAAATCCATAATTCTATTATGTAACTATAAAACCTTCCTTCAAAGGCATTTTGTTAAATAAAATAGAGGATATCAAATGAATATGAAATTATCTTAACTAATTTATTTCAATTTTATATCTTCTTCCATCTCCCCTAAATATATTATAACCATATTAATTAAATTTAATAAGTATAATTAATTTATGGTAACATTATTATTTTAATTTTATAAAATTTTCTAAATTCATTCCATGTTTTGGAAAATAAAAACATTGCTTGTACGTATATGTGGACTAGATCCTCCCCGAACATCATCTTTCCTTTTTTATCACCACCTCATAAGGATATTTAATAAGATAGATTTAATTAATAAATATTAAATATTTTACACAGTTATGATTTTTTAATCATATTCCATTATCAAATTTCTCAATTCCATATCCATTAAAAAAAATAAAATCTCGTCTATCCATACTAATCGATTACCACCTCCATGGAAAATATATTTAATTTTTCATTGCTGACTTATATAAATGGTTCTAAATTTTAATTTAATGAGTAAATATAATTTTTAAGCACGAATAATCTAATATAATGAGGATATTATCAATGTAAAATAAAATTCTCTTAATTATTTAACTATTGTAACATATTTTTATCTCGATCGGTCTTATCATTAACATGAACAATGTTATAAATTTTTTGTTAGGAATAATTAAGGATTTTTTAGAATTATAATATTGTTTACTGATAATTTTTTATGATTTTTTACAACTATTAAATGATTATATATTCATTTGTAACTATTTAATCATATTCTTTTTATAAAATGGATATTTATAAGAAACATGATTTCTAGTAATTAAATAAATTTTTCCAAAATAAGTTTCACTAAATATTCATGGGACTATATAAACATATAAAAAATATAAGACATAACTTCATTAAAAATATATAGAATATCAAATCATTACTAAAGATAAAGGATGAAAACATCCAATTAAAAACATATATGAAAAATGAAATTGTTAATAACCAAATTTTAATTACACCAACAAATAATTTTTATATGGGTAAAAATAAAATATGAATCGATGGTATAAATTAAAATTACTACAAATAAGGTTAGTAATAATATTAATAAAAAATATAAATTGTCTACATAGGGATGATAGAGTATTATCAACTAAGAAGACGTGATAGGTAAGGGGATTCATAAATAAATTCTCATTCATTGGGTTATATCACAACTCTATTAGCTAAATTATTCATCAATTTTATGTTCTATGACATATAATTATTTTATTCTTTATTTAAACTTTTTTATTTTGATTTATATATTTTTTCACATAATCAAATAATTTATTAATTATTTATTCATATATCACTATCTTCTTATGGTTTCATTATTTAGAACTTCTTTCCTTGAGAAATATTTCATGTTACAAATAAATTATATATTATAATTTTTTTCCACTTCCCCTTTTATATATAAAAAATGAATATTTAAATAATAATGACATTTTAATTATCTTTTATTGTTCATTGATTCAATGGTTACCAAAAATTTAAAGTCTATTCATCCCAATTTTTTTCATTGATACATTTCTCAAATTATATCCATATTTTAATTAAAGAAGTTTATAATCAAATTTTTTATCTTATCCAAACCCATTTATATTTTTAATGGTATTCAATGATCTTTTTAATGTAATTTATTTCAATATATTTTTATTCTTAAAATTAAAAGACGTTTTTTCTTTAAAATTATTGCATTAATGGTTTAGAATTAATTTACCATAGTTTTTTTCCATATCATAATCCATTATATTATTTCAATAATTTTCTTCAGTACACATCAATGATTTCATAATTTAATATTCAATTATTTTACAAAATTTCTAATGGTTTTTAAGAAAATTTGATATATAATTTTAATATGTGCCACCTTTATCTTTCATGAAAATGTTTTAAGTGAATTATTTTGTATTAATTTTTACCACATCACCTTTATTACCACACACATATATGTAATTCATTATTGATATTTCTTTTTAATGATATCAATCTTTAAAAAAAATTACAATTTTTTGGTACCTTTTAATTTCATTTAATTTTAATAAAATATTTTTTTTAAAAGAATATTTCTAATGATATTTTAAAGATAATTATAATCTATATCAACATCGTTTAATGTTTTTTTGTATAAATAGTTATATTCACTAATGATTTCATCCACCTATTTTTTTATATGACATAAGATGATTTTTCAATGAATGTTCCATGAAACCTAATTCATTTATATGGATAAATTATGTTTCATTATCATGATTAATTTTATTTTTAATTTTCATTAAAATTATATGCCTAGGTGATTGTTTCATGTTATGATCAATAAAAATTATAAATGATTTTGAGTCATACTGAGATATAGATATCTAATTTATTGAATATGAATTTATTATCTTGATGAATCATCATCCTAAATATATAGTTATATTTTATTTAATTTGGGGTGAAATACGAGTAAAAATTGGTGATGAATATAATATCCCAAGATGCCATAATAAATTTTCTATGATTTCCATGTGTTTCACTAGTTTATTTGAGAAATCTTTCACTTCATAAGGCTCTTGATTATTGACTCAAATGACTCATGTTTTATGTTAAACATTTATTCCATGACTCATGATTTAAGAAACATATTTTGTTAGGTGTGGATTTTTGGATTTATATACATGATTATTAATTTTTATATCATAACCTTATTTTTATATTATTAAAAGTTATGACATTTTAATGTTAATACCATGGTTTTACCATATTAATAATTTTATCTTTCACTTCTTATCTTACTATTTCCTCATGTTATGAAGAAATGTGTTATGTTTTATTTCTCAAAAATCGTATCATAAATGAATAATTTTATAGAAAAATTTAATACATAGTATGGAATATTTAGTTTTTGGTATATTTGGAAAATGTGGATTAGATGAGAAATATAGAGGTTTTTTTATGGGAAGGGTTTTTATAATTAATTTAATCACTAAATATAAATTTCCATTGCTATATATGAAATTCTACATTGTTAATTGATATTATAATTATTTTTTATAAACATTATCTTACTTTATTATCTATCAAAGCTTGTATTTAATGAGTATTTTATTCAGAATCTCATCCAAATCTATGGGTCCTTGGTATTTTAATTTCCAAGATCCAAATGTCAGAGAGGAAATAAATATTTATTGAATTAATGTGGATCAATATTTATAAATCATAGATTTCTACCTAAATAGTGTTTCATATTTTATCCAATGCACGTTTCATATTTTTTCGTAAGGTATTTCATATGGTGTGATACTTTGTGAATTTGATGATTGGTTTTCAAAAGTTTTTTTTTAAATTTTTCAATATTTTTTTAAAATGGTTTTAGGATTCATTGTATATAATATAATATAATGTTAAATGGAACCATGTCTATGAGAATTTAGTATTAGTGTGATATTGAAGGTAATATTCTTGATATCCTCACACATTTCATGATTACATGGATATATATTGTGGTTTAATATATTTATATATTACAGAACTATTTAATTTTTTAGTCATAGTGTACTATATATAAAAATCAATGGGTATTTTTAATCTAATTAAATGATTCATATTACCACAAATAAATTATGATAACAATAAAATTTTAATAGTTATCATTTGAATATCCATTAATTTTACAGTATAATTATTGTATTTTCTATTTTTAAATATTTAGTGAAGATTTCATTAGACTTTTTCATACTATTTTTTAACTAAATTAATTTACTCAAATATTTCATAACACGTGAGAAGAAGAATCAGGTTGATGAACCATATTTAAACATTATAAATGTAAGGATTAAATATTTATTGGGAGTTTATAATTCTTATAAAATCCTATAGATGAACCAATTTCTTTAATATGATGTTCTACTTATATATTACCACTCTCAATCGAGGAACTAGAATGTTGTGGATATTATGGGATTCCTTCGCATGACTTGATTGATATATATCCACTTATGGATACATCATATATGTAAGTGTCTATTATATTTTCCTATTGATCTTCATTTACCATTGATCAATGATATATGTAATAGTAATCATGGATTAACATACACATTATTCATTTAAAATATATAAATGGTTTTGGTTTCAATTCATGGTCATATTATAACATTGTTTTTAGTGTCTTAAAATACATATAATAAGTATTAGATAATCTATAGAAACCTAAGATAACTGAAAAAACACAATGTGAATAATTATTTTATGTGTATTACTAATAATAATAAATTGTAACATTTCATGAATTATCTAGAATACAATTGGTCACATGTTCCACTAATCATGATGGATACAATTTTTATGGTTTATCCCATTAAAAAAATTACATAATAATGTCCATTTAATGATTAAATACACTCGAACATAATCAAAATTTACATCATTAACTGATAAAAAAATAATCTTCAACTTCAATCATTATAATAAACTTAACTATAGTTGAGAACCAAATCCTCTTCTCTTATGAATAAAATAAACATGTTATAAAACTGTGATTTTTTACAATAATTGAGAACCCAATCTCTTCATCACTTTATCAGTAATAAAATTTAATGAAACTAATGTATTTTATCATTATTTATCATGTATCATCTCAAAATAACATAATAAACTCCAATGCATCCTTTATATTATTTTTGTGAATGCTTACTCTTTAAAACCATGTGTCCATACGTCATGTTATAATTTTGTGAAGAAAATCTACACTTCATCATTTATAATGATTTCAATCCTATTCCTCTTCTTATATTACACATTTTATAATTCATGTAACACATAATCTCTTCATACTAATCCTCTATAAATATTTCTCTTTGATTTCATTAATATATTAATTATAAATTCATTTTTAAAGAAAAATTTCAAATTTAAACATATTTTTTTTAAGTTCAATCTTTTTTATATATTATGACCTATAATTCATTCATGATATTTTTTAGGGACATGAATATTTTATTTCAAGTATCTATCAATTATCTATTAATATATATCAACAAGAAATAAAAACTATATTTTTATATTAATCATTGTGTGACCATATACAATAAGGCAAGACCATGATAATCATTTTATTATAATGTACAAAAATTTGCAATGATTTTTATTTTTAAAACTGGTTACTTTAAATTTCAATTCATCTTGGATGATTGTTTAAAATTATTAATCTATAGGTTTGGGAACCCCAAAATGAATAAAAATATATTAATGTAATTTTTTATTGAATTCTATATTTAATGTAGGTTCAAATAATCCATGGAACCTATACCCTAATGATGGTGTAATTTCATTACCTAGTCCAAATAGTAAGTATAACGAAGAAAACCCAACATACTATTCAGAAAATTATATTATTTTTATGAGATACTATATCATGTATCTTCATAATTAAAATAAAATAACTCTAATTTAATTTATATTATGTAATTATATATTGATTATATTTATATTTTACATCTACCATAGTTTTATCATGGTGTGATGTTATCCCTTATTTTGTTTTTTTACCGTTCTCCCCCCCAAGAGAACACAAACATGACTCTTCAACTTTGAATATTTTTGAATCATATGTAGACATTTAAAATGAATTCAACGAATCTAAATATTCCAAAATCGCTTTTTTTTAAATGATTCATATATAGAATAATTAATTGATAAAAATTTACTTCATTTTCAATCAACAACCTCCCATTTCAAAAATATCTTTATTTTTATAAATACATCTACATAGAAAATGTAAAATAAAAAAATCATTACCATATTATTTGTTATAGTTGATTAAGCAATATTTTTCTCTAGTTAATTGAGGGTTGAGTAGGGAATATAATTACATTATGGTTCCTATTACAATACAATTAATGACTTCTTCTAATAGACATTAAATTACTCTAGGAAAAGGATTCTTGCGAACAAGATATATTATTACATGAGTAAAAACATTATAAAAATTGGAATTATTTTTTAATATTATATTATGTTAAATAAAAAATATGTGTGTTTTTGTTTCATATTTTTAGGGGGTCCTATTTTTCCTAGTTAGTGCACATGATTTGAGGATAAACTATGAGAAATATCTTACAAAATATTTTAGTTTTGTATAGTGGGATCTTAGGGTCCAGAACATTTATTGGAAAACCATGTTTCCATATTGTGTGATTCAAGTATATATGGAACCATACAGTTCAAAAATAGATATTATATCTTATTAGATGAATAATTATTACATAATATAACAATGCACTACATAATCGTATATGTCAAGTATATTTTTAAACATTTACACATGAGATTTTGTTTATTATATATCAAAATCTTATCCCACTTTATTATTCATAAATATCACCATTATTAGAACTATAAAAAATCATTCTTCATATCACGAGGAATGATACATAAGAAAGGGGTGAGATGTGATGCTTGGTAATATCAAACATGGGAGATATTATTGATCATATAAGAATAACATGGTAATAAGACTATGTGAAAATGAGAATTTAATTTGAAAACCATATCCCGTATACCGTAGATAAAAATATTTAGTAAAAACATAAATATTTGTATTTTTGTATAGATGAATCATAATGAAATAAAATAACATCACCCATGAATGTATAAAATTAGAAAAATATATTGGTTTTTGATTTACATATAATAAAATAAAATCATTTTTTAGTAGCCATTGTTCCCTTAAAATACTATCATATTGGACTGGGTTCACTCACATCCCTTTAAAGTACTCAAGTATAAGTCCTGCGACTATAATAGTGGTTATTCTCTCTAATTAAAGACAGTTCTTCGTCGATTCCCATATTTTTTATCTCATGATATATCCATCATTACCAAAAACATTAGATTGATATATAACTTTTATAACACCTTTAACATATTGAAAATCATATATATATATATATGTGTGTGAAAATATAATAAAAGATTCATCATATTATATATCGTGAAAAAGAAAAAGTGTTTTATAAACATTTGACTATAGATTAACCCATTTTAATGAACATGTTTCATAATCATTTCATCATAGCATAAACAATGTAAAAGGAACATGATTCATAAAAAGTTTATTTTCATAATCATAAAACATCTTCATAATGGATAAGGGTTGAATAATTAGATCATATCCTTAGGAAATCATAAACAACATTTGAGGTTATCATAATTAATGATTAAAAATACCATAAATATATCAGTAAAACATTATTGTGTAATATATTATTTCAATTTGAAATTAAGTTATTTAAAATAAAAAAATTCAAAAATATTAAACAAATAATTTTATTTGAAAATAATCTTGGATATCAGTAAAGTAATATTCAAATCAATTAGTGGTTATGATGGTAGAAAATTTGGTAGATTCAATATAATATAAAATAAAACATCACTATTAAACTATAAAAAAATTAAAAAAATTAACTCATTTAAAAATAATGAGTATAACATCATGCCTTTTTATCACACTAACTTTCATTACATTATACAAAACTATGGATCTTTAAGGTTTAGTGTCTTGGAAACCAGGAACTTAAAACATGAAAACATAAAAAATTCTTCTTAAACACTTGAAGTGCTTCACCTTATGTTTATCCTAGGTTCATTACTAAATCTCATAACCTAGGGACATACATCAAAATAAAGGGTGAGCAGAAGGCCTAGTAAGGGAAACAAGGGGAACATTTAACATTTGAACTTGAGATACATCAATAAAGTCATGAAAAATAACTTTAAGGAATGAGAAAGAAATCATGAGGAATATCATAATAAAAATAATGAATTTTTCATAAATTGAAGATTTGGATACAATATTTAACTTATATAATCATTTCTGTTTCACCAAGGTCCATCCCCAAGGTGTTATTAAAAAAATTACCAAGGTTATTCACCAAGGTATCGTTAAAATTGTAATCCCTAGAGATTACATCATTACCCAATGAATTGGAGTTCTATCAGGGTGCACCCTTAATTTTTCTTTATTATAATGTGATCCATTTATATCATCTTCAAGAATTTCATAAATATCCCATATAGCATAAAATAAATGGGTTTCATTTTATAATAATAACATTTTAAAAACTGCTTTAAAGACATGATCTTTATGTCACATTAAACCCACAGAAAAGGAAAGTGGGTTTCATGTATGTAAATCCTAGAATTAAAATTGAACATTTTGATATATATGTTAATACCCCTATAGAATAAATATATTTTATTATTCAATTAGTAAAATAAAATAATTTTAGAAAAAGGGAGAGACATTTTGAGATGAGAATTCTGCAGTATAACATCTATGTACAGGGTTTTAGAAAATATTGAAAAGAGAGGGGAAATGGGTCACCCACTCATAAATGATCCATAAAACAATAAAGGGACAGAAAAAAGGGACATAAAAACATGTTAATGAAATTTTAAATACATAACATATGAAATGAAAAACATGGAAAGAAGACAAAAATAAGATTTCTCTTATGAAAATTCGGCAGCCTAACGACGTCACTTAAAACATCAAAAAAAGAATTGATTAGATCAAATAGGGTATCTCATTATATGAACATAAAATAACAGTATAATGGATATATAGATCATACTCCAACATAATAAAAAGGAACTTGAATGACTTGACATTAAAATAGAACTTGAAAATGAAAAGGGTGAAAGAATCCCATACAAAAATTCGGCAGCCTAACGGCGCCACATAAAAATTCTTAAAATGAATTTATGAGAGGAAGAGGCGGTCTCTCATAATATGAACATGAAAAGGATAGTGGGGTGAATATAAAGTAATATCCCCAACATAAGAACATGTAACTTAAATGAAATGATATACAAGAGAGTACTTGAAAAGAAAAAGAAAGGTAGGATCCCTTACCGTGAAGAGTAAATTAGAAATCTTGAAGTTTAGGACCATATAAGGCACGAGGGCACCTTGGGAGGACTCTTTGGGTGGTAAAGAGACCAGAAATTCGTTGAGGGGGATTTTGGAATCGAATATATGAGAGAATGGCTTGGTATTTATAGGGGAAGTGAGGGGACAAGGCATTAATGGACAAGGGACACCTCATTGGTGGTATTGGCCACTTGGGACACCTTATACCTTATCTTACTATTCATAATTTGACCAGAATTATTACATAATTATTACATCTTTAATGATTTCATTAAACTCTTGAATCTCTAAACTAAAAATCCATAATTCACCGAAAATTCAACTTTTTCACAAAAAGCTCAAAAATCTACCTTAACATAATATCGATGCTATGAATTCAAAAATGAACTCCATTTTATAAAAAAAATTCTAAATAATTTTATTTTAATTTTTAAATAAAAAACACTATTTACCTGAAAAAACTAATACTTAACTAAAAATGTATGAAAGAGTTATTTACCTATTTTATTCAATCACATTACCTAAATCAAGGTGCCTAAATTATATTAATACATTATTTAAGTGAGATTAATAATCCATTTGGTCACATTACTAATCCTAAGCATAAAATCACTATTCATAATTTACTATTCACCAAAAAATATGTTGATCTTATTAGACTCTAAATTTCATACTGAACACATTTGCAGAAGACTGTTTTTTGAAAATACTTACACATCATTAATTATTTAAAGTTTACATAAATATTTTAAAATATCCTTTTCTTCAAAATTCATTCATAAGATACATCCTATATTTATCCAAACATCTGAAAATTCACAAACTTCGCCATAGGAAGAAAACACAATTTTATTTATCTCAAAGTAGCTACGGTCTTGTTACATAGACCCTTACAATACAAGCATATGACCTAAGTGTAAGGTGTGCTAGGGTGAGATAATCTGAGGGATGCTCGCATAACATTTCCCTAGTTGTGATTTTTATAAGCTTGAACTTCTCCCATAGGCGATTCCGTTCAAGATTGACACACTGGTGTTCAGCTTGGGATTGGTCCAAAATGAAGCCCAATGATGCCACCTCCTTCCCAAGCTCTGGTAAGTGGGCTTCACAAGGTTCGAGTATACTGGATGAAGCCATGGACTCATCCTTCTGCATTAACCATTAACATCTCTATTAAATCGTTAAGAGTAAATTTTTATACTATTCAAAAAGTTTGGGTCATTACATTCTTCCCCACTTAAGAAAATTTCACCCCCAAAATTTTAAACCAAAGGCCTAGTCAAAAAGGTGAGGGAAATTTTGCTTCATTGTTTCCTCAGGATCCCACGTCACTTCTTCATACTTATGATTCCTCCACAACACTTTCACATGGTGGGTACTCTTATTGCGTTGAACCTTGTCTCTATCGTCTAAGATCTCTACTGGATGTTCCTCATAAGAGAGGTCACGTTCCAGTTGTACCACCTCTTAGTTCAGTACAGTCGAAGGGTTAGGTATGTACATTCTCATGAGAGATACATGAATGACATCAAGAACTTGAGATAGGTTTAGTGGAAGTGCAAGATTATAGGCCACTGCTCCTATGTGGTCAAGGATTTCATAAGGGACAATGTACATACGGATGAGATTCCCTTTATTCCCAAACCGCATGACTCTCTTCCATGGAGAAATTCAAAAGAAGACTTTATCGCCAACACCAAACTCCATGTCCCTTCGACGGTTGTCAGCATAGATCTTCTGCTGAATATGAGTAGCCTTTATGTGTTGTTGGATGGCATGAACCTTTTCTGACATCTCTTGCACAAGATCAGGCCCCAGAAGCATTCTCTCACCAGCTTCATCCCAACAATTAGGAGTTCGACATCGCTTTCCATACAGAGCTTCATAGGATGCCATGCGAATACTCTAATGGAAGCTGTTGTTGTATGAGAACTCAACTAATGGGAGTTGTTGATCCTATCCACCTTTAAATTCAATTGAGCATAATCTCAACTTGTCCTCAAGTGTCTGAATAGTCCTTTTAGATTGGCCATCAGTTTGAGGATGATAGGCCATACTAAAATTCAATTCAGTATTCAGAGCATGTTGAAGACTTCAACAGAATTTTGATGTGAATCTTAGATCTCGATCAGATACAATGGATAGTGGTACCCCATGCAGCCTTACCACTTCCTTTACGTATATCTTGGAAAGTTGATCCAACTTGAAATCATCCCTAGTAGAGATAAAATGGGTAGTCTTGGTGAGATGGTCCACAATAACCAATATTGCATTGTTTAATTTGGATGTTTTTGGGAGACCAGTGACAAATTACATATTTATATTATCCCACTTCCATGCTGGTATGGGTATCAGTTGTAATACCCTCTTAATAAGTTGTCGTTCTACCTTTACTTGTTGACACACCAAGAACTGTGTAGTGTAATCAGCAATCTCCCTCTTCATATTATCCCACCAATAATGATCATGATGGTCTTTATACATTTTAGTACTTCCCAGATGTATAGAGAAAGTAGATCTATGAGCTTCATCCATCAGTTCTTTCTTTATCTCTGGAATAGATGGAACACATAGTCTTATACGAAATATCAATACACTTTATTGATCAATATTCATATCAAATAACTTACCATCCTTCACAGCCTCAAAATTCTCCTGCAAAAAAAGATCTTTTTTGAGCCTCCTTGATCTTCTCTAGTAATGAAGGTTGAGAAATCATTTGGGATAGGGTTGATGATGAACCTTCCTTTACAATTCCCATGTCCAGTTTTACTAGATCATTATTCAAAGGATCTCATCAGATCCCCATTGTTTCTAGAACAAAAGGGTCTTTCCTTCATAACGCATCTGCAACTTTTTTTCTCTTCCAGGGTGATAATGAATTGAAAATCATAATCTTTAATAAACTCCAACCATCTCCTTGGTCTCATGTTCAATTCTTTCTGTGTTAAAATATACTTTAAACTTCGGTGGTCGGGGTATATATCACATATCTTTCCATAATGATAGTGCCTCTATATCTTTAGAGTAAAAACAACTACCGCCAGCTCAAGATCATGCGTATGATAATTCTGCTCATGTTGCTTCAACTGATGAGATGCATAAGCAATTACCTTGTCAAGTTGCATGAGGACACACCCAATCCCTTTCAGAGATGCATTACTAAAAATAATGAATCCTTATCTGATAGAGGGTAGTGTTAACATAGGTCCAGTAAAAAATATCTTCTTCACCTCTTGGAAACATTCCCCACATTCCTTTGTCCAGATGAACTTAACCCCTTTTCAAGTCAACTTGGTTAGTGGATTAGAAAGTCGTGAAAAGTTTTTCAAAAACCTCTTATAATATCTTCCTAGTCCAAGGAAACTAAAAATCTTAGTTACTATAGTGGGTTGAGTCCACTCCTCCACAAACATTTTCTTTGCAGGGTCAATCAATATTCATTCATTGGTTACGATGTGCCCTAAGAAAGCTACTTGTTGTAACCAAAAATCACACTTGATGAAATTTCCCAAGATCCTCTCCTTCCGCAGAGTTTTCAAAATAACCCTCAGATGATCTTCATGCTCCTCACGACTTTTTGAATATATCAAAATATCATCCATGAAAACTACCAAAAAGTTATCAAGGTATTCCTTAAATACACTATTAATCAAATCCATGAAAATAACAAGAGAGTTATTCAAGCTGAAAAGAATTACAGTAAACTCATAATGCCCATATCTTGACCGAAAGGCAGCCTTTGTAATATCATCCTTCTTTACCCTCAGTTGATGATAACCAGATCTAAGATCAATCTTGGAGAAGAATTGATCCCACCGAAGTTGGTCAAATAAATCAACAATTAATTGGAAGAGGGTATTTTTTATTCACTGTGATCCCATTCAGTTCTCTATAATCAACGTATAGCCACATTGGTCCAACCTTCTTCTTCACAAGGAGAACTTTTGCTTCCCAAGGAGACACACTCGATCAGATAAAACCCTTCTCCCACAAGTCTTGGAGTTTTTTTTAACTCCTATAGCTCCACATTTTCCATTCTATATGGGGTCTTTGATATCGGTTGAGATCCAGGTATGAGTTCAATGGATAACTCTACCTTTTTTTCTGGGGGAGGTCCAGGTAACTCATCAAGAAATATATCCATGTATTTCTTAAAAATATGAACGTATTCTAATTGTATACTACCTTTTCCTTCTTCATCCTCACTGATTAACTCCATAAAGAAGGCTATAGGAGGTGCCTATAGATAAATAGTAGGTCAGGATATCTCTCTGTGGAAGATAATTATAGGTCATTCATTCAATACTATTGATATTTCATTACTTCTGCATTGGATATTAGCATTATAATTTGAGATCCTGTTCATCCCTAGTATAACTTCGAATTCCATCATGGGAATGACTACTAGATTTGTGATAATATTGTGCTCATGAAATTAAACACTAGAGTCTCTAAACACTGTTGATGCATGGATAATCCCACTTGGATTCTTGACTGAAAACTCTACCTCTTCCAGTTCAGGGATTGATTCTATATTCTTTACAAAATTGGAGGAAATAAAAGGAATGCGTAGAACCAAAATCAAAGTACTTTCTAGTTTTGAGAGGACAACAAGAGTAACTACTACCACGTCATTCGGAGCTTCAAATTCAGTTTTTGTGATAAAAAAAGCACAACCTTGCTCCTTTGGCCTTTTCTAAGGTTGATGGTGATTCCCCACCACTACCCTTAGATTTGGATAGTGATTAACAAGTTCCCAAGATATCCACACATGAAGAATTAGACTTTGGGTAGGTACAGAACCATCTTTCCACTATTGTTAGTGTTGGGGAGTTCAGGTTTCACATCACTACAACAATTCTGAGCAATATGGCCTTCTCTTCCACAATTGTAGCACTTTCCAAATCCGATCAAGTAGTTCCTCGAATGATTCTTCCCACATTTATTGCATGTGGAAAGTTTTCATTTTCTTTCCACCTCTTTCCTGATCAAATATTCTTCCCAATATTGGTTCTAGAGCTCTCTTCTTATCATTAGTTTTGTGAGACCAATGTGTCTCACCAAACTCTAGTTCGACTTTTATAGCACTTCGAACTGTTTATTCGTAGCTATCATAGTCCCTATTGGCTAGATTCTTCCGTAGATGAGGTATCTGTCCACCGAATAATCTATCAACCTTACCGTTTGGATCCATGACAAAGCTAGATGTATATCATGAAATCCTTGTGAATTTCATCTCATAGCATCCCACAGATTCATTCTCCTTCTGCTTCATCTCGAGAAATTATTTCTCCATTTTCATTCTCATCGAACAAGGGAAATACTTATTGAGGAATATTCCCCTGAACTCTTCCCACTCCATAACTTCCGTATATCTTCTTGGCTTCATGTTTTTGATTAGTGACCACCACTGATCAGATTTTCCCTCCAGGCGGTAAACAGAAAGGGTGACTTTTTCTTGTTCCGAACAATGAATTACAGAAAAAATCTTTTTAATGGAGCTTATCCATTGCTCCACAACCAAAGGGTTAGTTGATCAACTGAATGTTGGTGGTATTTGGATCATAAAAGGCTCAACAAAATGTTGTTCCCTTAGTGGTGATATCGGCCTCTCATCTTGATTCAAGTTATTAATCATAATTCTAGTCAGTTGGTTCATCATTCTCATGAATATTTCCATTCCATCTTCCTTTAGAGGGCCGTCAGTGCATGGTCCATTGCGATCACCATTTGCACGATTCTTCCTATTTCCCACCATTTTCTAAAAGAATAAAATATTAGTGAGAAAATTATTTCATTTACAAATATTTTAAGAAATGAATGATTCTACATCTTAAAACATCATTCATAAATAATTACATTTCTTTATAATTCCTTCATAATGATTCATAAAAAGCATACGATTAACCAAACATATCCCTCGGGAGTGTCGTAACTAAGAGTGTAGTAAGGCCCATTGTCATGCACCAGTTACTGTTCGAGTCTAGCTCAAAGTAGTGTTTTTGGGTTTTACCCTTATGTACATCTGTGCTAGAGCCGCCTCTACCTGCTCGTATCCAGACATGGATGTATTTGTTTGATAAACCACTTACTCAATACTCACCAAAATACCCAGAAGTTTTCCCTATATTTATACTTTTCAATAGGTTTCTTACTAATGTTTTCATTGCATAATTTCCATAAATAAATAAACCTCCCTCTGATACCAACTATTACATCATGCCTTTTTATCACACTAACTTTCATTACATTATACAAAACTGAGGATCTTTACGGTTTAATGTCTTGGAAACCAGGAACTTAAAACATGAAAACATAAAACATTATTATTAAACACTTGAAATTCTTATCCTTATGTTCATACTAGGTTCATTACTACATATCATAAACTGTAGATATACATCAAAAGAAAAGGTGAGAAGAATGCCCAGTAAGGGAAACAAGGGGAAACATTTAACATGTGAACTTGAGAAACATCAATGAAGTCATGAAAAAGAACTTTAAGGAATGAGAAAGAAATCACGATGCATATCATAATAAAAATAAAGTATTTCATAACTTGAAGATGTTGTTAAAAAAATTAACTTAGACAATCATTTCTGTTTCACCAAGGTCCATCCCCAAGGTTTCATTAACAAAATTTACCAAGGTTATTCACCATGGTATCGTTAAAATTGTAATCCCCAAAGATTACGTCATTACCCAATTAATTGGAGTGTTATCAGGGTTCACCTTTAAATTTTCTTTATTATCATGTGAGCCACATATATCATCATAAAAAATTTCATAAATAACCCATATATCATAAAAGAAATGGGTTTCATTTCATAATTATAACATTTTAAAAACTTCTTTAAAGACATGATTTTTATGTCACTTTAATCCCACAGAGGAGGAAAGTGGGTATCATGAATGTAAATCCCAGAATTAATATAGAATATTTTTATATATGTGTGAATACCCATATAAAATAAATATTTTTGAGTATTCACTAAATAAAATAAAATAATTTGAGAAAAAGAGAGATACATTTTGAGATGAAAATTCTACAGCATAACAGCTATGTACATGGTTTTAGAAAATATAGAAAAGAGAGGGGACATGGGTCACCCACTAATAAATGATACATAAAACAGTAGAGGGACAGAATATATAGGATATAAGAACATGGTAATTAAATTTTAATTACATACCATATGATATGAAAAACATGGAAGGAAGACAAAAATAAGATTTCTCTTATGAAAATTTGGCAGCCTAATGACATCACATAAAACATTAAAAAATGAATTGATGGGATAAAATAGGGTCTCTAATAATATTAAAATTAATGTAGAGTATGATGGATATAGAGATCATACCCCAACATAATAAAAAGGAACTTGAAAGACTTAACATGAAAATAGAACTTGAAAATGAGAAGGGTGAAAGAATCCCTTACAAAAGTTCGGCAGCCTAACAGTGCCACTTAAACATTATCAAAATGAATTGATGAGAGCAAGATGGGGTCTCTCATAATATGAACATGAAAAGGATATTAGTATTAATATAAAATAATATCCCCAACATAATAACATGTAGCTTAAATGAAATGACATACAAGAGAGTACTTGAAAAGAAAGAGAGAGGTAGGATCCCTTACCTTGAAGAGTAACTTCAAAATATCGAAGTTTGGGACCTTGGGAGGCATGAGAGAACCTTGGAATGACCCCTTGGGAGGTAAGGAGACCATAAATACGTTGAGAATGATTTTGGAATAGAAATAATAAGATAATGGCTTGGAATTTATAGGGGAAGTGAGGGGACAAGGCATTAATGGACAAGGGACGCCTCATTGGTGGTATTGGAAAAACCATGGGCTTGCCCATGGTATTTTCCCACGGTAGTGGACACTTGAAAAACCTCATACCTTATATTACTATTTATATGTTGAGAATAATTATTACATCCTTAATGCTGTCATTAAACACCTGAAACTCTAGACTGATAATTCATTATTCACCAAAAATTCAACTTTTCCAGAAAAATCCCAAAAACTCACCTTAACATGATATTGATGATCTGAATTCAAAAATGAACTCCATTTAATAAAAATATTTTTCTAAATATTTTTAATATAATTTTTAATTAAAAAACACTATTCAATAGAAAAAACATATACTTAACTAATAATTTCTGAAACAGTTATTTACCTATTTTATTGAATCACATTAATAAAATCAAGGTGCCCAAATTATATTAATACTTTCTTTAAGTGAGATTACTAATCCATTTGGTCACATTACTAATCATAAGCGTAAAATCACTATTCATAATTTACTATTCACCAAAAATTAAGTTGATCTTATTAGACTCTAAATTTCATACTGAACACATTTACAGAAGACCATTTTTTAAAAATCCATACAAATCATTAATTATTTAAAGTTTACATAAATATTTTTAAAATATCCTTTTATTCAAAATTCATTCATAAGATACATCCTATATTTATCCAGACATCTGAAAATTCAAAAACTTCACCATAGGATGAAATCACAATTTTATTTATCTCAATGTAGCTACGGTCTCGTTGCATAGCCCCTTACAACACCAGCATATGACCTAAGTGTAAGGTGTGCTAAGGTGAGAGAATCTGAGGGAGGCTCGGATAACATTTCCCTAGTTGTGATTTCTCTAAACTTGAACTTCTCCTATAGGTGATTCCATTCAAGCTCGACACACAGGAGTTTGGATTGGGCTTGGTCCAAAGCGAAGCCCAAAGATGTCACCTCCTTCCCAAGCTCTGGTATATGGGCTTCATAAGGTTCGAGTCTACTGGATGAATCCATCGACTCTACCTTCTTCATTAACCATTAGCATATCTTTTAAATCATTAAGAGTAAATTAATATACTATTCAAAAACATTGGGTCGTTACAAATAGGATATTAATTTAAACTTTTTTAGGAAATGTATATCATGATAAAAAATTATTTCAATAAAATTATTAAATATAGAAAAACCCTTTTTATGAAAAAATTCATTATAATATATGAAATTTGAAAAGAAATGATTATTTCTGATGAGAGAAATAATCTCGGTTTTCCTAATAAACAATCTATCACTATTTGTTGTTTTTAAATAGTGGAAATATAAAAATAAAAACTTTACTCTCAAGAAATATATGTGGGTAATAATACTAATGGATTATTATAATAAAATCATATTTCATGTTTCCCTAATATAAATTAAATAATAAACTATCTTGATCAGTGTGAGATTAAAACATAAATTCCTTAGCTCATATATAACTTCCTTTATAGACATTATAACCCCATAATTATTAAATATAAGGTTATTTATGATATATTTTAGAACCATAATGATACATATCATTTAATATATGATTTACGTATTACCTTTTGTCAACTATTTATTAACAATTTTTTATTAAAATCATAGTTTTAGGTGATAAATGCTTTGTATTTTAAATATGCATTGGTTGGGTAGTTTTGTTCCTTGTAAGATTGTCATGTTACCCTAATTTTAATAATTTTAATAATAATATTAATATAATATATATTATATATATATATTTATATTCATCTATAAAGTATAGAGATAGAAAAATAAATAACAAAATTCTTAGAGACGACAAATCGTATGAATGCTTGAATATTGACTCTAATTCCCAATGGATAGAATGGAAAAGAAGAAAATAATAATTAATATTTCAAAAATAATAATCATATAAAATATAAAAAAAGTATATATATTCTTTTATTATATTATCATTACTTTTTATTAATTAATGAAATGGAAATGACAGACATCACTTCTTGGAGATAGTGGTCCTCAAGTACGAACAAGTGAAGTTATTATTTTCCAATGGATTTTAAGGTATGAATTTATTTGTTATATTAGAAATTAAAAGGTATATTTATGAAATAAATATAAAATCTGTAATTTTAATACATCATTATATTTACCTTTATGAAGAAGTTATTGGAGATTAATTTTATCTGTTCACGATGAGGCAGTCCGTTGTACACATGATCGACATTTTCATTTCCCATTTGATAGAAGAGGTGATGGATAAGAGTGATTACAATAAAATAATAAAATATATGTGTATAACATTAAAATTTGTTATTATTTTTTTCATATATTAATTTTATTTTAAGTAGGTGGAGGGAAAAATAAAATAAGAACCCACGATTAAGAAGGATACATCTTCTTCGATAAAGCTCTATATGATTTCATAAATGTCCTTCCTAGGGTGTTTTATTGTAAAAAATGGAATATATGATTTTTTAAGTGATGTAAGGAAATAATTTATTTATTTATGTTCCATACCAAAATTATTTTAATGTCTAAATAAAATTGGATAATAGGTTCCCTTTTATATGTGAGGAGAGTGACATTTTTTTAAATATCCAAAAAGTATTCAACAATTACAATTCGCTCAAAATACATGTAAATATAAAAATTATTAAAATTAGATTGTAGGGATGGTATTAATGATAAAACACAACCCCATTAAAAATGATACATGTTATAGACATTTTATTCCTCTTACCTTTAAGTTAATGCACTTTCTCCATTTTAGTTTTCACCATGGTATCGAGTTTTTTACCTTGATTATCCATCATTTAATAACTACAATAAAGTAATAATTAGATGATATTTTGGAACAATAAATTATAAATAGAAAATGAAAATAAAAAAATAAAATACTTAAATGTGTGTAATACTAATTTTAACAGAAGCACATATAATGCACAAAACCTCATTTTATCACCAACCTCAGAAATAAATTTTTTTCCTATATTTTCTATCTATTAGGAAAAAAATTAAGTTGGCCTTATTATATAATAAAAGTTAATCTAATTGAATATATTTAACCCATTTACTTAAATTCAATTCATTTAATTGATAGATTTTAAATTAAAATAAAACCCCCAAATGCAATGAAAATTATCTTTCAAAATTAAAATCATTCTTAAGTATAAATGGTTTTATATCAAAATTTAAGATAAAATTGATTATATGGATATAAATTAAATTAATTGTAATTTAATAGTACTAATAGCACTTTTTAATCAATTTAAAAATAAAATTTACCATTTTAAATTCTCTTAATTAAAAAAATTTGTGTGTTTCAGTATTCATAAAAAAATCAATCTTTTTAGAGAATTCTCAGATTTTGAAAATAATAAAATTTTAACAGAATAATTTAAGAAACTATTTTTTATTTTTTAAAAATCGATTTTATAAATATCAAAATATCTAGGTTTTTATTTGATCATAATGATGAATAAAAATAATAATTTAATGTTTTTTCATCATATAATGAATTTAATAAAATGTATGTAATTATTTATAAATATATTGTCTATTTATAAAACCTTTATACAAACTATTAAGAATTATTTTTTTTCTATTTATATTTCATAGCATAATGTCTATGTTATATTAGTCACATTTAAAAAATATTATTTATTTCATGGTTACTTTTAACTCCGGTTTTCATGTATCAAAAACTACCAAAGTAATTAAATATATATGAGAAAATAGTTTCATAAAATATCAGGGTTTTATAATATATGTTCATTTTAGTTTCTACCTTAATGTAAGATGATCATATGGAAAACAATGTGGGAAATACCAAGGGATTTCCAATTTTATTGATAATGTGAAATTTGAATTTGGAGCCTATTTGATTTTTGGGGTATTGAACCCCCTCTCCCTCGTTAATCATTTTGTTAACCTCTAGGTATATTAAATTGCTTATCTTATTTAATTTATCATAATTTTTATCCTCTTATCATTTTTGAAACTAGTGATTTTTTATGTATTTACTACTTTTCAAATTGTTCTTCCTTTCTTCAATTCCATACACTGATTTTTCATGGGAATTATCTTCCACCGTAAACCACAACGATTTGTCATATAAGATTAGGGTTGGGGATGGTTATAATTTTTAATTTTTTGGGTTCATGGATTATATTGGATATATCATTCCTTGGACTATATTTCACAATCAATAGTGATTCATGGATACTTTATCCACTTGGATTGATGTAGGTGTTTTATATACATCCTTTATATTAAATTTAATTGCATTCTATATAGATTTTATTGTATTATTTATTAATACAATCCAAAATATGATAGTTATTATGGATTTTATAAATGTTCTAACCATGTTTTTTTCCAAAAAACTTTATGGAATGGTGTTATATAAAGATTATTCATAATTTTATTTTCATTGTTTGGGTCATGTAAATGTTAAAAGGAATGTTTTCACATGAAATTGTCTTGAGAGAAATTATTATTATATTTATCAATGGTTTCAAATAATTAATGATTTATTTTTATTTTGTTATTTATGTTTTTATATGATTGGGTTTAAATTAATTTACTAATTAATGAATTAAAAATACTATAAAATTTCATTTCAACCTAATATAGTTTTAAAATTCATTCCTAGAACCATTAGATATGAATTTCAAAAAAATGTGTTATACCCACAGTTGATCCTCTTGATATTGCACTACATATTATTGACTTTGGTCACTAAGGGGAATATTTATTATATTTATTAAATAAATTTTATTTTAATTAATACTAATTATTTGGAGTGAGGGGGAGTGGTGAGTGGATATTAACTTAATGGAATTTTATTGATTTGTGTGAGATCACATTCTATGGTTGTTTTTTCACCTCCCCTTTGAGTATTGTCATTCAATACAAGTTAAATATGTGTATTATTAGGATTAATTACACAATAGATTTGTGTTCAATAGCATCCAAGTACCTTACAAGAGTTTCTCCGGGTAATTCACATATATAATACCAAAAATAAATAAAAATGGAATCTGAGAGAGATTTTAAATTTTAACATAGAGTCTTAGTGTGTGATATGATAAGATAATTCATGTATCATTCATGTTACAGCCTAGTGAAAATCAAATATAATTTACTATTATTAATTATATTATATATTGTGTTTCATTTTATAGGTTCCCAATATTAAATTAGTTTTTAGGATCAAATGTGTATTTGTGTGGGTGTTTTTAATTATTATTCATTAATGATTTTTTCCATAATTTAGTTTTATTTCATTCTTCCAAATTAATTTATCATTCAGAAGGTATTTAAAATGGTTTTAATCATGTATATTTCAATGGAAAATCAATTATAGTTTGTGAATCAATTTTTGGGAATGATTTTTTTTATTAATGATCATCATTTATAAAAAATTAATCAACTGATTTAAATGTTTTTAAGTGGTTACATGTAATTATATAATTAATTACATGATTTTAAAAAAGGGTTTGAGGATTATGAACTTTTTCATGGTATGATATTTTTTTATCATAGATACTAGTGAAAAATATATTTTCATAATCATAGTTAAATATAGAATTTGTACATTGTCATTGGAAAATAATTTCACAAACTATCTAGTGATGTCCTATTTAGGATGTTTTTTCTCACACCATTCATAAATATTGACAGGTTTAGAATGTTACCATAATTTATTTTTGGTTAATATTTTATTATCTCCCTTAATTAGTAATCAATTTATAATTTATTTAACATATTTGTATGTGAAGTGTGGTAGTGGGTCTCATCCAGAATTGTTTTGGTTAAGTAGTTTATTTTTATTTCCCTCATGAATATGTATTAATCTGGGTGTCTAAGATTTTATTTTTTTTAATACTATTTTTTTTATATTTTTATCATTATCCATTAGTTTAAATTGTGGAAACATTTTATCATTTGTTTCTTAACTTCTTATATGTTATACTCTTTCTGGTTATTTAATTATTTTTTAAACTGCTTATTTATTTTATAGAAAATAATATATATGGATTCTCAGTGAAATGTTTTTAGGCGAAGAACCATGATGATGTTATTTGGATGAAAAAGTTAAAACCATTACATGATTTACATGATTTGATATCACGACTACATTCTCTAATAGATGGTGATTGGAAATTATGTTTTTGAAGTGTGATAACTTGGTCATGGTTATGTGACTAGTAAACCCATGAATGTTTTTTATAATGTGGTATTAGAGAGGCCGCTTATTTTTTGGGGTGTGTATTTATAGTATAAAGATACTGTCATTAGGACATAATAAGTATGTTCAAAGTAGAGTCTAGATAGCTTAGTCTTTCTCTGATCCTCGTGTTTCTAGGTGGAGTTATGAATGATTATTGATTCATGTTTTTTTTAATTATAATGTGTTTTTTGACTCTCCTGTTGGTTTTCTGATACACATATACTATAACAGTTTTTTTATAGGTCTCCAATTTTTTTGAGAGAATAGATGGTTAAACAGAGTATCACAGTTATCTTGAACACTCTATAGAATCATGTCATGACCTTGTGGATTATTCTGTGAGATTTTATATAATATTATTCTTAGTTTGTAAAAAAATTACTAAACCATGCAGCCAATCTATACACACTTTTTTTCTCCTCAACTTTTAATTTCATCTCCTTCCACAAAGAAATTTTTTTAATGATGTTATTGACTATTTTTTGTGATGCTATGGGTGAATTTAGGTTTTGTTTATGATAATAGAGTGTATTATTTAGTATTTTTTATATCTTACACTTGTTTAGGAACTATGTATATGATTATTAGTATTTGGGAATGAATGATGTAATTTATTGTATGTTTTTATCTAAAATATCATTTCATAAAAACGATTGTTTATGGTAATAAAATTGTGTAGTTTGATTATAAACTGAATGTGAATATTTATTATTATTCAAAATTATCTTCTATAGAATGAAATTAGAGGTTATGTTTTGGAAATTTGAAAAATAATTTCTTTTTCTGGTTAAATGTTGACTGAGTTATTTTTTTGAATGAAGTTGGACATTTTCCAAATGAATTAAAATGATATTAATATTAATTTTTTTTTACAATAATGTGTAATTTTTTAAATACTTTTTATGTATTTAATTTAATATAATTGTTTTATAGATGGAATGAATTAAATTTTTATGTTATGAGTTTTATTATTTGTTATGAAAAAATATATTTTAAAAGAATGAGGTGTTTTCTTATCCATGAGTCATTTACCAAAAGTAATTAGGTTTTCCTTTAATGCGTTATGATGTAACCCCTTATTTCCTAGTTGGATAATGTTACAAAGATTGTGACCACCCCAAGCTTGCCTATAATAAACCTGGGGGTGGTGTCTACCATCAAACATAAATTCAACACACATGACAGTCCTTTGTCTAATATACCTATATAGACACACACAATAATTTCCTTATAATAGTGAATAAATTAAAGTAATATTTCAACATATAAAATCTAAAACATTCATTAAAAACCACTATAAAAAAATTAGAGTAAAAAAGTTTAATATACAGAATATATGAAAAAATTAAAACCAACCATAACTAATAATATTGTATAACCATATATGCAGGAGGAGAATGTTGTCTCATTCAAAACCTAACATCCATTATGACCTATCATTCTATCTATGATCTACATACTATATGTACACCTAGGACACTTTCAAGAGGAATGTAATCTACATAAGTCATGGATTATGTGGGTCGATCCCATTTAGGTATAGTATAACAATAACCAATAAGAACCCCAACAACCCAAAAGGAGTGGGTTCAATTTAAATGTTATAGTCCTTATAATCCATATGAATGAGGGTAAAAAATCCCAAGAAAGAGAGATGAGGATACTCTATCTCTAAAAACCATCTATGATTGAATTTTCAGCTCATCACTACCATTGTATGCCAATCAAGATATGTGACATGTTAACCAGATAGAAAACTAAGATATATGAAATATAGAGATCAGACCTCAATGAGGTCTCAACCATGCATCCACCCATATGATTCTACATGATCCTTAATATAAAACTCTTCAAGGGGAACTCACTCGAAGAACCAACTATCCATGATGGAAATCATCCAAGATATCTCACTCACAGGGTATCACTACATTGATTGCATCCATCCAAGGAGTGATGCTCATCCAACATTCCATGAGGAAACCATGTTGGAACTCTTCATCACTCGATGATCTTACAGAAGATCACACAAATGTGTCATTGGGGAAATCAGTAACCATAAAAGAACATATAATATCTCAAAACATAGATATGGGATCAAAACTAAGAACACTGGGGAACAATAATGTCCCTAATTGGATCTATGGAGATCTGAACACTCAGATAGTGGTTCAAAACTAGGATAGCTATAATACCAAATAAAACCAATCTGAAACACTGAATAAAAAAAAATACACATAAAATTGGATCACACCCAAGACCACTTTTGGACACCATAAACCGAATCTAAAATAACCCACTACGTAGTGGATCATACACTAGAAAAATATTGTCACAATGATTCAAGAACCCTTACTAGGGGAAATAATAAGATAGATGATCCCAACCATATCCTCCTTGAGGGATGAGTTAACTATATCTGAAAAAATATCATAAAGTGGAACAAAATCATTTGATTAGGTTGTAATTCTACACTATACCCATAAATAGATATTATAGGGAAATTCAACCATATAATACAAGTCTACGTATTACTGAAGGCAGTATACTGCTTGCACCAACTCATATACCATCTCTAATCCCCAAACAAAAGCCATTTTTATACTCTACATGGAAGAAAACTCAAAATATGATTTTATCAGTCCTCTATCCAAGCCTTTAATATAGATATACCTATGAGTATAGTCTTCAATAAGTACATGGTGTGTCCTCCTAGGGCTCCAGGTGTGTGTCATAAGGTAAAGACAAGGTATTTTCCCCTTGTAGTATTAGGCATGTAAATTAGAACTACATGGTGTCAATTATAGTCCACATGGTGTGCGACCTCACTGGGACTAATGTACATGTCATTTCCCAAACACTACATGGCTATACATGAAGTGACACATGGTGTTTACATGTATTACATTACATGTTCATCCTACCCTTGCCTAAGATCGTGTCCATCAGCACCATCCAATTTATAAAACCATATTCCCATGTACTAGATACCTTTCTCTTATACCTATTCATCTAGTATAACCTATATACACCTTCGACCTTCCTTTATACTACTGAAAGTTGGTGTACCCTTACATGGAGTTGCCTCAAGTTTACTCGGTAATAAGTCCAATTCCAACTATATAGCGTGTACACATATTACATGGTATATTTTTCCCAAAACGAAATCTTCCCCAAATAGGAAAAAATGGTGTGTTCTCATTCACTACACATCATGGGATAATGTTTTTCAAATAGGAAATCCCTATAAACATCCTAAAACTACTATTTTTTGTAATTAATCAAATATTAAACCTTATGGGATACTTAGTAGTCATAAATTGGATATGAATGTTTTAAACTAACTATATAAAAGTATTAGGATATAAAACTCATAAGATTCCATCCTTGTGGTGAAACAATGAAGCCTTGGTCTAGATATTCACCCAGATGAAGCTGCAACATGATCCAAAAGCGATCACTATCATGAAAGAAACTAGGTGTAAAATACTCTCATTTAATAATCCTTGGTTATCCATTCACACATGAGAATCCATATCCCACTCTCATGTGTGGGAACCAAAGGGGGAGTGGTATTCTTCCCTTATTAGTTAACAAAATTAAATTTATAATTTAATTAATTATTACCTCCACCAAGGATCTATTTCCAGAAAACACCCTTGCCTAAAAAACACTGTGTTGTGACTAGGGTAAATAATGATTTTAGAAAATATAATTGGTCAATTATTCCTAAACTGAGAATTTTTTCATGAGATATTAAATTATTTTTGAGAACTGCATGCGAGTGATATTATATATTCAGTTTTTTAATATCATAATACCAAGGATATAATGGCCTCAAAATTATATGCTATCTCTATATACAAATATGGAAATATTCCAAGAAATATTCAAAATTCATAAACAGAAAAAACATAGGCTTTAGACAGCCCCCATCATAGGTATTTTAATCCAAAAAATAATAAAAATTAATTCATATGAGAGGATAGAAAGATCTCAATTAGGTTTCTCCACTTCCAGGAGCCCCCATAAAGGTTCATGGGATTTCAAAAAACATAATCCCAAGGAAAACACTTTCCCTTTATGGTTTATATTTGTTTAATTCGTAAACATTAATCTTCACCCTTAAATGGAAACCCCACCTTTAATATCCATCTCATCCTCGACGACATCATGTAACGAGTCACATAGGTCCTCAGCTATGACTCATGGAACCAATCAAGATCTCAATCACCCTACAATAATGGGGTTATACGAAATTCCACCATTATAAAAAAATAATTAAAGTAAAAACAATTCCCAAAAAACATGGATATACTCTTATGTCTTATAAAATTCAATATAATACTCGACAAGGTGAGATCTCTCAAATTACAATATCTTCACATGAAATTATATAAGACACCATAAACATCCATAAATGTTCTCATGATATTTCTTGGAAGTTAACTCCAACCAGTAGTTGAACTAATCCCTCTACAATAACTACTAGAACCAAAAAAATTACCATAAGAATTGATTCACAATGGCTATAACTTCTAAAACAATGACATGTAGGATCCCCCATATATTTCCCAAAATGTTTCTACTATGATAGGGGTAATAACAATAATTATATGAGAAATAAAATGAAGTTAGGTGATCCACCAATTTATATCCTAAATTAATCATGAATTCTTGAATCCTTTTATGAACAACATGTGCGGTCCCCTTTAGTAGTAAAATGATATGGGGTAGATAGTCCATGAACAACAAAAACTATGTAAATAATCCTATAGTATACTAAAAATATTCAATATGTTAAGAGTGATTCATAGTCTGAAATTACTATCAAGGGAATTACATGAATTTTAACTACCCCAATAATGCACATGCAACTAAAAACTCCACTAATATCTATTTATGAATGATTAAGTAGTGGACCACTCCTTGAGTTGGTCGATGTTCATTAATTTAGTGTCATGAAATGTGGTTGATCCTTGATTCTCAAAAAAAGAAATTCAAATCCCCCTTCCCAATACATTTTTAGAATCACGGTATCCACATTCTGATGGCTGATACATCAATATATAAACTCATTAACATGTTACAACATCCTTATCCACCATACTCAATGCCATTGGATCTTTTAAAATTACCCCTCTCATTGGGGTACTTCAAAGAGAATGAAACATCCTTAGAACCACATATTTCCTGGTGACTGGTGTAATGATGTATACATTGAAGGATTAAGTAGTATCCAACATAGGAAAATCGATGAAGAACCTGTGGAATGGATCATTGTTCATGTGAGACTCATAATTTTTTTCCATTTTGTGCCTCTTAACACAATAATGACGAAGATGGGTATCAACTATTGTCTACATACATGAAACTAAATCCTCATTCTCAAGATAAACTGATAAATCTTAACTAGTTTATTCCCTTCATCAATGATTTTGGATGAAAACCTCACATTGTGCATATGTTTCCATGTCCAAAACACTTGGAGTATCTCAAAGTAGAACTACCTCAACCATTATAGTGTCCACAGACACACCCATGTTTAATAAGGAATAATCTAATAAGTGGACCGCCTAAATCTTTAACTATCTCTAAAATGGAACCCTATTAAATTAGTACCAATATATCATATATATATATATATATATATATATATATATATAGAACCACCCTATGGTGTCTCACATTCTCCATCTCTGACGCAGAGTGTTGGAGGGTTCCAATGAAGACGACTATTGTGAAAAAATCAATAATGATTTAAGGATTTAGTTTTCAAGACACACAAACACTAATTAGGTGTCCAAAAGACTGAAATTTATCAGAATAAAAATCAAGTAACAATATATTATTATAAAATAATTTTTTTACCAAAAATACTATAGAACATAGAGTAGGGGATAACCTATCATCGGTTCAACTCCGAGAACACCTTCCCCCTAACCATTGGAAAATTAAGTATTTGATTATTAAGGGTCGGTAATCCACCCTAAAAATACAATGGTAGAATCCAAAAATAACATCAATAAATATTCATCTTCCAAGGTGAATAAATGAGGGTTTACCAAGTTAACACACTGGGTCTGGAAATGCATCTTTCAGAAAACCAAAAACTACACACATTACTCATGAAGCTCAATGAGAACAATTTTCATGCAATAAAATATATTAGGGTATTCCCTAGGTGAAATTAAAAAGAGAATTCTAACTCATGTTTTGGAGGTTAAAAAATAATTTCCTCAAAAAATACATACTCATCCACACCATCATTATAATAAATCAAGAGATCATAACATCCACTACAATATGAGAAATGCAAGACAATTGAAAAGAAGTCATTTTTATCCTCATTTACATGGCCTCATCCTACTCTTCTTGGGATATCTCTTTTCAATGGTGTAAATTTCGATATCATAGAACTATAACCCTCCCTAGTTACAATTAACTAAGAATAGATTGTAGGTAACCAATCTATACTACATAAAACATCATAAGGTCTCACTATCGCAACAAAAAGTATCCACTAAAGGCATATTGTCCTCCTAGATTCAGGTCAGACCATTAATATAAGAGTGATATAATTGATCATCTCGATAGTTATGACCAATGAAAAGGGTAGATATAAACATTCTACCTTGGAATCAATAATTTTAAAACAGGGGACTTGTCTTGGGAAATGTTTCCCATAAATTAGTGCAAGGGCTGTAAATGGTGTAGTCAAGGAATATGTCACACCTCAAACCAAACTCGAAGCTTCCGAGTCATAAAATTTGAACTACTAAAGAAATATATTATATTTACCATAGGTTCACTCCAACCATGGATTGATTAGACACATTAGTATATCAAATAACCTCAAATACACATGTTAATGGAACTTATCTTCCACATATAATCAATATCCTCCTTGGAAATACCTGACTAACAAGCATGCTTTAAGATTGCATCATAATAATACATCTCAATAGGGAAGAATCATGAATACTTGAACATATAAATTTATTTCATGAATCACCAATAAATGGATCCACCAATACAACACATCATCATGGAGAAGTATATCCACCAAGAAAATAATAAAGTTGTGTCCTATCCAAGAAAGACACCTACACCATGAATCTCACCAATAAACCTACTAATAAAGGGGTTTATCTCATGAAGAATCATAGATGATATCTATATAATAAATTAGCGATTCACTCCTAGTGCATTTGAATCACTTTGTGGTACTATTGGAATGAACTACTACTCCATAAATAAAATAGTTGTGAGAAAAACTACCAGTTTTTAAGTATCCAAATAATAGAAAATTCAATCCAATAAAATAATTAAATACTTCATGAACTCATGTTCAAGGCCTCAAAGAATCTTCCATGGTCCCTGTCACTGGATCTCATATAATGTGTTAATCCATCACAAATTATTTTCACATCCTTACGGATTAATTAACTCATCAACATATGGATACTCACTCACCTGGAACACTAGATATGCATCTAAGCACTTCTCAATAGGTGTATCACCACTCTGTGCACAGATTTAGGAAAACACCTCACAATGCATTATCTTCATGTACACATCATCATCCTGTTTTATCGGAACAATATACTACTCTATTAGAGGTAGAAAACTGCTAAATCATACGAAGGTACCACCTCCTATGTAACCCATTCAGTGAATGCTCATCACAAATTAGATCACCACATTATCCCTCCTATATAATTCTAGAAGGGTAATATCATGGTAGCATATAGAATTATCCAATATTCACAAAAAAAATACATGGGGAGATAACTCATGAGAGAAATGTAAAACATAACCCATTTGTGTATATTTCATTAAACAAAGTATTACTTAGTAATAATTATCATATATTAAATGTTATCTAGCAGGGTTTTACAGTCTTATTGAATAGATATGATGGATTCTAGAAAAAAAATGAAATATATATCCCTAAAGGCCAAGAAGAGAAATTTTCACACTATTTTCATAGATCCGAAACCAAAAAACATATATTGGATAAATTTCTAATCTCCAATACCAATACAACTCCTCTAAAAACACTCTCCCACAACCAAACTCACTATGGCCCCCCAATATAGAGATAAGTTTAGTGTGACCACCAAAAGACTACCTCTAGTAGGGTAGGGGATATAATATAGTGTTGTGTAAGAATACAACACACATTGAAGGAATTTTCCTAAAGTACATGTATGGACACACACAAATAACCATCTTTATGAAATATTGTTGATATAAAATGAATTACTAATCATATATATGTAAAACATGCATGAAAGAAAATCTAGGAAAAATAATATTAAAATAATGTATTAGGAAGCATAATTTTTTTTAAAATATTCAATAATAACTGATATAGTTATCCATCCTACTATGTATTAGGGGACTACAGTAAAATGAAACACATGGTTCAAACAACGGACTATCAAGATCATGATTTATCTCCCACTCCAGGTCATCCTACAACTCCATAAATAAGATTATCATTTCTATAAAACAAGCCATGTGGGGGTAAACCATTGAATTTGTGCATATAATAATATATATTATGTTCCTAGAATAACTAAAAATAATGTTATAAATCAAAAGGGATCAATTTTTAGAACACACAAACATGAGGGTAAAAAAAACCCAAGAGAGAGAGAGATAAAGGGATTATCCATCTCCACTTCTCATTTATTATAGATCTGTTAGCTCATAAACACAATTTTATGTCTATAATGATATGTGACTTACTAAATATATCAAAACCCTAAATATATTGAATTTAGATACCATGTATGAAATAATTATCAACCATTCTTCTAGCAATAAGATTATACATGAGGCTCAAGATAATGCTCATTTAGGAGAACTACAACCATGCCCATCGATATCCTAGGTGAAACTCATCCAAATTCTCCCAATAATCTTGTATAACTACACTGTTACAATCCACATTAGGAGTCATGCTCATCTAAGCTGTTGTGATGAATCTGCACTGAATCTCAATAGATCTCGATACTTAGATAGGGGATTACACCCATGAATCATAAGGGACACCAAGGACCAAACTATAACTCAAAATATATTAATACATAGACAAGGTATCACACCATGACTATTGGGGGACCCCAAGAACCCCATATAGTACTCGAGATATCCCAACACATACATTGAGGACCACTCTCGGGATCACCAGGGGATAGTACAAACCCAATCTGAATCTCATAAGATCAGGATACACAGATTGGGGATCATACATTTGACCAATTAGAGAAACCAAAAATCCAATATAGAATAACCATATTTTTATGTGATCATACACCCATGTATGATGGTCATGAATAATCCAAAAACCCCAAATTTGGAAAACAATACAATAGAGGATCCCTACCAATGACTTTTAGAAGGTTTCACCAAAATCTATCTAATCGAATCATGGAGTCGGGATAATAATCATATGCTCATATTGTAATGGAAGACTATAACATCAAGGTTCTAAGCACTACTGAATAAAACATACAAATAACACCACAAATTATCTCATCTTTGATGAAAAAATGGATGTCACTTTCTTGATCTACATAGAATCCCACTCAAGAAATGAAACTTACATTCCACAATGTAAGTACTAATAAAAGAGATACATGAGAAATAAATTATGAAGGGGAATAAACGATGTATCCTATTAGTCTATATGAAATGGAAATGGAAGATGAACCCCAGTTTTGTCACCTCATGGTAGTCATCATGTAAAACAATAGTAAACATGGTGTACTATGGTCCACATGATGCATGACATAACCTGGACATCTATGCATGTACTCACCTGCACATAGTTTGGGAATCCATGTAGTTCTACATGATATGTACAGGAAATACATGAAATGTTCATCCCAAACCAACATAAGTCCATATACACCAACCCATGTTCATTTACAATGGCCCACTCACATTTACAATTGAAAATTATCATGTATTTAGCTTTTTCCTCCATCTCTTGTACACTAATGGTATAACTATGTATAATTATATAACAATTTCCCCTTACATTAAACATCTCTACATATACTTGACGACATGGGTAACTCCCATTAAAAGCATTTTAGTTCCGAAAATGTAATCTTCTAAAAATGTATAGAACATACTACATTATCTCTTTCACTACAAACTATTTGATTGGTATTTTTAATGAGAAATCCCTAAAAAAATACTGAAAACCATGTTTCCCCAAATTACTCATAAATCAACCTGTGGAGGATCCATAGTAGTCAAAAAATACATATTAAACAAATAAACCACCAATATTTGTGGATTGGGATGTAATACTCAAAATCCACCTACTTTCAGATAAAATAGTGAATATTTAGTCTTAGATCCATGCCCCGAAGCTATAACCATGATCTCGGAGCAATCGTCAACATGAATGGATTTTGGTAGAACTTTTTCTCTATAGTTCCTCCACAGTTTTTTTTTCACAAAATGGGATCAATATTCCACTATCATTCATGAGAAACAAAGGGGATGGTTTTTTATACCCCATTATTAATTATTTCATTACTTGAAATTAAATATTTACTTAATTCCTACATCCACCAATGTTCACCTTCCATAATATGAAAAGAATTAAAAATTGTTATGTCCTTTATATGTAAACCACTAATTATGGAAATAACCATGGTCTTAAATTTCTGATATAGGAATATTTTGAGGATTAATTTTATTATTTTTTAAAACTTAGTTCACATAATAAAATATATTCAATTTTAATAATATCACTGTACCAAGGCTCTATTGGACTCAAAATTCCCTATCATCTCAGATCCCCACTCTAAAAATAATCCATTAAATATTTTAAATTATTATCTAAAAAAACAATTCCATTTAATAATGTTTTTAATGTATGTGTTTTAAAAATTCCTAATTGTAAAATTGGGGTTTAAACATATACTAAATATTTAAACAGATATTTTTATGATTCAATATAAAAACATTTTTTCATTTTCATTAAATCTGTTTGTTTTAGAAAGGTACAAAATTCTACAATGATTAAAAATTTGTTTTAACTAGATAATAATTTGATTTTTATAGACAAATGTTTTATTTGGATAGTTTGACTTGATCAACAGAAAATATATTTGGTGGGAATATTTTTTATCATATATAGAATAAGCCTCCTAGAATGTCTTGATAGAAGTATAACTGAAATAGTTACTATCTATTCCTCTCATTTAATTAATTTTTCATTCATTTGGATTAACTCACCCATATCTTAATATTATATAGTGGAAACCTTAATCTTCTATATTCTTAAACCCTATCAAAGAAAATAATTAATTCTTAACATAATCTTGGGAAACATTCCCATGTGTGGACATTTGGTCCATCTTTATAGGTTTTTAATCTGTAATTACTGTAGTGAATCTATTCGATATATATGGAATCCATATAAATATCTATATTTTATTTATAGAATAAGAATAATTTAATAAAATTAATGTTGATTCCTTTCTAGGTCATTTTTTGAAAATTCCTTATAGATTGTATTGTTTATGATAATTCCAAAGTGTTTGTTAAATATTTATTCTTGAATGTTATTTTTATAAAAATATTTTGGATATTGAAACATATTCTAATTAGGTTATACATTGATGAATGCTTGGGTCCTTTATCAGGTAACTAGGTTGTGTGTAGAAATAGTGTAGTTGAGAACTTTTTGGTCTGGTATTCAGATTCATTTTTCCTATCTATGATATGGTGTTTGATGATTGAGGTTCTAGTTTACCCTGTTTTTTAGTATGCAACACAAGGATTGAAGATATATTATTTCATGAGTATGAATTATCATCGTTTTTATTATATTCATTATTTTTCATAAATATTTGTTAAGATTTTGGATAGAATTAATCAAATGGATATCGAATAGTATATGGATATAATTGTCAGTTTGTTTTTTGTCCATGATTTTCTTATATGTGTACCTTTTTTTAGTTTCAAAATTTTAGATGACTTAATAATTTTGAATAGAATTGTTATAGGTCGCTTTATTTCATGGTATTCCAGTTTTATGATAGAGATTTTGGATTTATTTTGAGATGGTTATGGGGTTTCAACCCGTTAGTGTATGTTTATGAATTATAATATATCATTTTGGGGATGAATATAGATAAATGTTATCATTATCTTATGTTATTTGTTTCTATTCCTCCACCCTACCACATTTAATAACATGGTTTTTAGGTTCACATTTTTATGGATTTCTAGTTTTTCCAATGCCTTTTAAGGATTGAATGTTTATTGTTGGGGATAATTATATCACTATATGTGACACTATGGTGTATTATTATATATTAGTTTAGGTTAGTCTAAATAATTGTGAGTTTTTTATTCAAAATATTGATTGGGGGATTTTATAAATGGAATGGTTATTGTATATGGTTTGAGTAAAAATCATATAAAGTATTTTATGCATTTGTTTTCTAATTCGATGTGTTAGTCTATAATTAGAATGAATGATTAACAAGAAGATCATTCAAACTATAAAATTTATAATGGAAATCTTATGAGTATTTTTTATGCTTCGGTGTTATCTCATAGATTTCACATATTTAGGGAAAACCATTTGAGGAAACAATGCATAGTAGACCATTTTGTTTCAGTGGAATTTGAATGGTTTATACACAGTTTATTAAACTATATATCTAACCATCGGTGTCAAGAAAGTTCCTTCTATTTTTTCAAACAATGTTAGAACAAGGTTTGGTAAACCATAAGATCACATCTTGTAGTCATACTAGTTTCATACCAATTTAAAAATATCATAAATCTTGTTTTTTCAATTTTAGAGGATTGTATTAGACTCTCATCCACATTTCATTTCAACTACATATAAGCATGCCCAAGGGAGTCTCATCCTCACTTCCTCTTGATGTTAAGCATAATCCATGAGTTATTGTGGGCTCCACCCATCACATACTATATCCAATGCATTTCTCATATGAAAAGGGATGAAACGTAACATAAACATTGGTATTCAATGTAGCATATGAAATGTCAATACATTAACTATAAACCATAAATGGTATTAAAATAACACATCGAAATTCAAACATATCACAAAGTCTTAAATTAAATACAAAAGATTGTATCATAAAAAATCAACTTCAAACATGTGTAAAATCCATTAAAGGATGCTGACATAGATTAAATCAAAACTACTTGGGATAGATTTCGCTTTCTATATTGAACTTAATTAAAAGTTACATAATTTTAAAAGATAATAATTATTTTAAAAATATTTTTTAAGCTTGTAAGGGAAGAATTTAAGGTGTTATAATTATGGAAAATAGTCGCACCAGTCATATATGTTAAGAAACATTCTTACCTAAATTTATCGAAAATGACATAAAGTTCCTTGTATAGAAAAAATTGAAAGATTTCTTACAAAAAAAATTATAATAAGTAAAAAATGGTATAAATGTATTTAAACCCTATTCTAGGAAGTAGTATAAATGTTTTTAAATACATTTTTATGAAACACATATGTGGATGATAAAGAGGTCCCATTAGATACTTACGTATAAACAACCTCGGATAATGAAGAGATTGTAGAATTAACCCTTAAATTTAACTTTTACTTAATAGAGGGATGGTTAACTTATTTTATAATGGTGAAATAATTGTTATTAAATTATACAAGAACCACATACATAAATATGATATCATATATGTTTTTTAATATTACATTGTTAATGATATTTTAGTAGTATCATCGTTTTGGGTGTAAACTGATTCGTTTTAATTTATATGTTTTGTTTTGTAAGTCATGTTTCTTATGGATAAGATGTAATAGATTCATATACAAAAGAATATTACATACTTAAAAATTATTTTATAATCATAAAATGAAATTTATTCCTGAATGGTTATGATGGGGAATGAATCCAATCGCGTTCGTAAAGATGGTAATCTGTTCTTACGCCAGAGCGAAAATAAAATTTTTTATGGAAAAATTGTATGTAATTGGATGGTATATCCTATATACAGAATAATTAACACGTTATTTTTATTATTTACATAAATTATACTCAATATAAAACAAATAATAAAATTATGTGTTGAATAACAAACTACACCATGACGTTGAGACGGTAATCCGTACATACACACCTATGGTTACTTTATCATTCATAAGATTGATTGAATAATGAATATAGTTGTACCATAATTATAATAAAATCATGATATTTTTATGGTACTAGGGTTTTTATTTTGGTACGGAAACAAAAAAAATAGGATGCGGAAGAAGAAAACAACTTTGAAAAATGTGGTGAAATTATTACCTCTTCGTTGGGGGATATCTTTTGATTTGATCAAAAGGTATCTATAAGTTGTATTTCTGGTCAATGTAAGGCCTATAGGTTGTAGTGAGGGTATGGGGGAGGATATTTGAGTTGGGGTGGGCTGATCCAAATGGCTTTGGATGTGAAATTTAGAGAGCAGGGGATGTACCCTTTTATAAGAGAGGTGAGGTTCACTTTAGGAAAAGTTTTAAATATTAATTTATTATACAATAAAATTTATTTAATAATGGCTCCAAAAAGATTTATTTGAAGGATATGGTGGGGCTGGGTCACAAAACTATCAAAAAACAGGTTTTATACAAGTTTTATTCATCATATTAGCCATATCATTTAGATTTAACTCTTAGTTAAATAGTTTAAATTTTACCATGTATTTGCGTATTATTATAATAAATGGTTAATAAACATACTATAAAAGGCCAAGAGAACAACAAGTGGTTCATTATTAATATTTATAACCTTATTTAAATCCTTTTTCTAAATGTTATTTTTTTAAAAATATTATATCAATGATTAATATTGTATTTCATTTAAAAAACCATTTATGTCAATTTTGACACTATTTGGTATTTTGTTTTTTCAAAAGTCATAATAAATTTATAAAATAGAAATAAATTTATTTAATCAATCATAAAATTTCATATTAACTTATAAAATTAAATTAAAGAATCAAAATTCTCATTTTACATTTATTTGGTTATTTATAATATGAATTATTTTAATCATTCATTAATAAGGTAATTAAAGAATCATCATTATGTCATAAATAAATATAATTGTTTAATGTATAAAAATTAAAACTAGAATACCATTATTTAGTAAATAATTTTATGTTTCTAATTAATATTTATAGTCTAATTTATTTAATGTATAACACTATATTAAAAATGTTTTAGTTATGAGACTTGGAATTTAATACTTTTAACTAATCTATAAATAAAATAATAATAAATTTCTTAATCTAATCCATGTGGAGCCAAGAAGAAAATATTTTATTCCTACGGTTTATTTTTGTCAAAATTCACATATCAAATATAATTATGACATGCGTAAGGGTAAATATAATATCAATTTTACCTTTAATTACCCTATTTACTTTTAACCGTGGTTAATAAAAATAAAATGTTACTATCAACCAACCATTATTTTCATCTTATTGAACCACATTTTACTTACTGATTTCAACCGTGTCACTTGGATTTTTGAAATTTAATTCATATAAGTAGTAAAATTATGTTTTATTAAAATTTTCTAATGTTCTTAGAAGGTGGGTAAAAGACGTTAAAAAGTACAATAAAATTTTATGCATCTAATCATATTTTAAAATGAATTCAATGAATTGCATTGAATTAGTATAGGTATTATGTATCTATATTGACATAAAATTAATTTAAATAAAATAAATAGTTATTTAAATAGAAAAACAGTTTTAAATAATAATGTAGTTTTTTCACTGTTCATCAAAAATTGAATGTTTTTAAAAAAATACCAAAAATTCACCCAATGTTTAATTTGATTTTCTATATTTAAAATTAAAGACCATTTTGAAAAATTAAATTTATAAAATTTAAAAAAGTGGGTATTACTACTCATAACAGCTAGTTTTATTGGTCGTGGTGTGCTAGAATTAGAAGTTGTTTACAAGGCGATCTATTATATTATTCGAAGAGAAACATATCGTGGTTGCTTGGGGTGATACATTGTTCCCTCCTCCAAATAATGTCAACCTCAAAATTTTTGGAATATTACTACATAAAAAGATTTGGGTGGGTCTTCATCATATGTTCCTTGGGTTTGGATGTTTCCTCTTCCATCTTATGGTATCTCTGTAGAACTTTTACCAGACAAGTCATCTGGTTTCTCAACACTTGTTCTCTAGGATCAAGAATATGGATAGGATCCTCACAATAAGATAGATTAGGTTTCAGTTCAATTTCTTCATAGGTGAGTACATGCATTAGTTCAGGCATGTATTTTCTCAAAATTGATACGTGGAACACATCACGAACTTTGGAGAGGCAGGGAGGCATTGCCAAATGGTAAGCTAAAACTTTCATTCATTCTAGTATTTGGAAAGGTCCAATGTACCAAGGACTTAATTTACCCTTCTTACTGAATCATATAACACCCTTCCATAGAGATACCTTAAAGAAAACATGATCTCCTACTTGAAATACCAAATCCTTCATTCATTTATAGACATAGATCTTTTTCCTACTTTGATCTACATTGATGTGGGTTTGGATAATTTTCACCTTTTACATTGATTCCTCAGCTTGTTCTGGGCCTACGAGTTTTCTTTCACCAAAATCATCCCAAAACGTTGGTGTGCGACATCCATTTCTATATAATGCTTTATATGGTGCCATCTGCATACTTGGATGAAATATATTATTATTGTAAAATTCTACGAGAGGTAAATACTGATCCCACATACCTTAAAGGTAATGTGAGAATGATCCCAACATGTCTTATAAGTTTTTAATATTCTGTTATGATTGTCCATCAGTTTGTTGATGGTAGGTAGTACTTATATGAAGTTCATTATCTTTGGATTTATGAAGACTTTTCCAGAATATTGATGTAAAACGGGGATCACGATCAGTAACAATTGATAGGGGTACACCATGAAGTCTTAAAACTTCACTAATATATAGTATTGCTAAATTTTCAAGTGGTAAATCTTATATTATAGCAATAAAATGTTATGAAATGGAAATATGATCAACAATGATACATATTGCATCATTCCTTAAATGATTATTTGGTATCCCTATTACATAGTCCATCGTAATATCATCATGTTTCCACTCAGGTATGGGAAGAGGTTTCATTACACCACTAAGATTTTTTCTTCCAGCATTCACCTATAGAAAAACCATTCATCATAAAACATAATTAGGAATCTACCTCTTTATGTACTCCCACCAAAAATGTTCCTTCAAATATCTATACATCTTAGTGCTACCAGAGTGTATAGAGAAATTGGATCTATGAGCATTATCCACCAATTCCCTTTTTAGGCCAGGTATATCAAGAACACAACGCCTCTTCCCATATTTCAAAATTCCATCTTCATATACTAAGTTGGTCAATTTACCATCATTCACAGATTTATGTTTCTTTAGAAACACATCATCATTAGTCTAATAACATTTTATCCTTTTTAGTAAAGATGCTTTGACATCCATTTAAAAATTTATTGATGTTTCACCTTCCATGATTATTCCCATATCAAACTTTACTAGATCCATGTATATACGATCAATTTCAACTCTAATCTTGTTCATAACATTATGACCATTTATACTCAAAGCATCTGCCACCTTATTTTCCTTCCCCGGGTGGTAGTTTATAGTGCAATCATAATCTTTGATTTGTTCAATCCATCTCCATTTCCCTAATGTTGAGTTCATCCTGTGAGAAAATATACTTTAAAATATTATGATCGGTATATATACCACACTTTTCGCCATAGTGATAGTGTCTCCATGTATTCTAGGAAAAGATTATAGACTCTAGCTCATGATCATGAGTGGGATAGTTTTGATCATGAATTTTTAGCTGCTATGATGCATATGCTATAATTATATCATTCTACATAAGGACACATCCATGAACATTATTTTAAGCATCACTATAAATAAAAAACATGTCATTCCCCAGTGGTAGAGTCAAGATATGAGTATTGACTATAATATTTTTCAATTCTTCAAAAAATTATTCACACTCTTTTTTACAGACAAATTAACCCCTCTATGTGTGATCTTGGTTAATGGGTTAGAAAATAATGAAAAATTCTAGATGAATCACCAATAATAACATGCCAAACCAATACAACCAAATACCTCATGTATACTAATAGGTGTTGTACATTCATGTATTTCTCTTATCATAGAAGGATCAACTGATATTCCATCCATTGAAACAATATGGCCAAGAAAAGAAATCTCTTGAATCTAGAATTCAGACTTTCTAAACTTCTCATATAATTCATTTCATATAAGAGTCTTTAGATTACTGCGCAAGTGATTTTCATGATCTTTATATATTTTGGAGTAAACCAATAAATCATCAATAAATACCACTACAATGTCCTCAAGATATTTAATTAAATCACTATTCATTAGATCTAGGAACACATAGGGTGCATTAGTTAGTCTAAAAGTCATCCCTGTAAACTCGTAATTCCTATACCTGGTGAAATGTTGTCTTTGGAATTTTATCCTTCTTTACACACATGTAATGATATTTAGATCAAAGATAAATCCTTGATAAATATTGATCTCTATGATGTTGATCTAATAAATCATAAATGCGATGTAGGGGATACTTTTTCTCTGTTGTTATAGCATTGATCTCCCTTTAGTCAATGCATAACCTCATAGATCCATCTTTCTTCTTAACAAAATAACAACAGGTCCCCATAGAGATGTACTAGGGTAAATAAATCTTTTATTACTCTATTATTCTAGTTCTTTATTTATTTCCACAAATTCCACAGTGGAAATTCAATATTGGGTCTTGAATATGGTCCTTGAACAAGAAATTAAATCAATGGAAAACCCAATTTCTCATTCTGGTGGATGTCTACGTAAATCCTCTTGAAACACATTAACATATTCTTGAATTTTAATTAAATAGTCTATTTAAAAATTAATTTCCTCACCTATAATTATTTCACTGTTTTCCTCCCTAATAATTGAATTTATTAGAGCTACTGGGGGTGGATCTAGATGAGAATTAGATGGTGAAGTTTCTACTCTAAAGATAAGGTACTCCATATCATCATCAAAAATCGTAACCTACTTATTCTTATAATAAATTTTTGTATCATGATCCAAAATACAATCCAAATAGTGGATTATATACAATTCAATCATGGGTATGACGATGAGATCAGCAGATAAAGCACATTTATATGCCCTAATGGGAACTGATTCACAAAACCTTGTTGTAATGATATTTCCCATAAGAGTTTTTAATGATAGAACCCTTGTAAAATCAAATTGGAAATATCTAATTTTCATAGAAAACCAATAAGATAAGAAACAATTCGATTATCCAGTATCAAATAAATAATTGGATAAATTTGAGGAAACCATTAAATTACCTTCCACCATGCCATTCAATGCTTTAACCTCAGCAATAGTGATCACATAATATTTGTGTTGCTGCCTTGGTATTTTCTGAGGTATGTTTCCTTAGATATTAGGACATTAATATTCATAGTGACCCATTTCCCTAAAATTTTAGCATTCAACAAAAACAAACTCTTTTATTCCCTCGCAATCAAGAGCTTGGTGGCCTTTTCCCCCACAATTATAACCAACTCCTATTCCCTTCAGTCATGTAACAGTGGGTATCTTCCCACATTTACTATAGGATGGAAATTTAACTTTTCCCTTATTCCACATATTTCTATTTCTTGAGTGTTAAATAGTTCTTTTCTTCTCTTGTTTTCTTTAAAATCGTAAGACTTAGAGAAATACATTTCTATACTGATATCACATGAGACAATATCTTTGTACGATGAGAAGTATAGTGATACTAATTATCGACAGATAAATGGTTTTAACCCATCAATGAATCGATCAATATTACTCCTTGGGTTAGGTATATAATATTTTTTATGCTTTGCTACACTTGCAATGTTAGCCTCTTACTTTTCAACATTCTAATTCTCCTTTTTCCTCTAACTCAAAAAGATTCATTCCATATCTGCTCAATGGTCGTGAGGAAAGTATTTTTCTAAGAAAAAATCTTTAAACTCCCTCCATTCCATATTTGTTACTTCTTCATCCTTCATTGTGTTTGGAATTAAGTACCACCATTGATCTTCATCTCCCATGAGGTGATTAACGACCATAATAACTTTTTCTATTTTGCTACTCCCCAAATCATGAAATATTTTATTTATGAAACTTATCCATTTATCACCTAAAAATGGATTTTTTGAACCATTAAATGTTGGTGGTTGTTTCATCATGAAGAAGTCTAACATTGATCTTATGCATTGTGGATCAGGATGCTCCACACATGTATTTTTATTATTCATAACATGAGTGAGTTGTCCCATTATGGTTATAATGTTTTCAGCACCAGTTTCATCACCAACACCACAATAATTATCTTGAGTTGGAGGGAAATCCCAACATGGATTACGTGCGTTGATACGATCTCCTTTACTTCCTCTAGGTGTCATTTCTAAATGATGGAATACACTATATTATATTATGAATCAAAATACATAATTCTAAACTTGTAAAATAACTAACATAAATTTAATTGTTTATGCATATAATGTATAATAATAATAAAAATGTTTTCTTTTAGAAATTATTTACTAATAAATCCTTCATAATGGTTTGTAAAGAAAATGAGAATTATCTTAGGAATATCCCCCAGGAGTGTCACAATGAAGAGTGCAACAAGTCCTGTTGTCGTGTACTGGGATACCCCATGTCAATCCCAAAACTCTTTAACGGAGATTTCACTCCTAGGTACGCCTGTGCTAGAGTCGCCTTTACCTACTAGTATCCAGAAAGGGATGTATGTCATGAAAATACACAAAATATCTAAATTACCAAAATTCTAGTAAGTTATTCTATACTCATTCTCAAAGATTATCATCATGTAATGTTTTCTAATCATAGTTTTTCTAAATCTAGCATCCATGGTTTGTACTACACTTTCTATGATACAAAATATAATGGCCTGGACCATGTTACCCAGAGTTAGTGCTTTGTTACATAACATTGGCATGATACCAAGAATCATTTTCCGAAATACCGAATAGTTTAGTATACATGGAAGTACTAGATACATATATAAATTTTACATTACATGATGAAATGAAAAAGAAAAATTCAGTATACATAGAATGCACACAAATCCCTTAGCAAATCCCTACAAGTTATTCATAATATACTTTTTCACAAATTGGAAAAAATAAAACACAAGAAAGGGTGAGCTCAGATGCTCAGTACTGATAACAATATAGAAGAAACATTCATAAATAATCATAAACATTGAAGTGAATGTATAAGTCTAAAACAAAAGACTTTTAAAATTAAACATCAGTATAATATGGAAAGGGTAAATCAAATAATTCCATTTACTTATTCATATAAATATTTTACTAGTCGATAATCACATGTAATTTAAATATGTATTTTTATAATGATGGAATGTATATTGTTGGATATCATTAACACATAATCATGAAATCATCCCAAGGCTATGAATTAATATTTTTTTAGGGCCTTGTGCCCAGACACTGTTTTGTCTCATGAGATGTACTGATGCATCGAGGACCTACAGTGGGCTCCACCCATCACTTACCAAGTCCAATGCATTCCTTATATGAAAAGGGTTGAAACATAACATAATCATTCATATTAAAACTAGCATATATAATGTCAATAATTTAACTATAAACCCTTAATGATATTAAAATATCACATCAATAGTCATCCATTTCACAAAACAATAAATACAATATAGAAGATTGTATCATAATAAATCAACATCAAACAAGTCTAAAATCCCTTAAAGGATGTTGACAAAGATGAAATCAAATATATTTGAGATAAATATATATTTTTATTTTGAAACATTTAAATGTAACATAATTATAAAATAAACCATTTATTTTGAAAATATTCATATAAGCTTGTAAGGGAAGCTTTAAAGGTGTTATAATGGTGGAAAATTTCTGCACCTATCGTATATGATAAAATACATTCCTTCCTTAACTTGTCGAAAAGGTCATAAAGTACCTTGTATGGAAAAGGACAGAATGATTTCTTTAAAAACAATTTATAGAAATTAAAACAAGGGTATCAATGTATTTGACCCATATTATTGAAAATATTAAAAATTATTTGAAATTCATTTTTAAGAAACACAGATGTGGATGATAAAGAGGTCCCAGTAGATACTTAGGTATAAACAAACTCGAATAATGAAGGGATTATATAATTAAACCATACCTTGTAATTTTCCTTAGTCTATGGTAGTTTATCCTCCGATATAATGGTGAAATAATTGTTATTAAATTATAAAATAACCACATACATAAATATGATATCATATATGTTCTTCTAATATTAATTTTTAATGATATTTCAGTAGTATCATCGTTTCTATTGTCAACTGATTCATTTTACATTATATGTTTTGTTATGTAAGTCATGTTTTTTAAGGATAGGATGTATTTTATTCATTTACATAATGATATTATGTTCACAAACATTATTTTTCAGTCGTAAAATAAAATTTCTCATGAATGGTTATGATGGGGAATAAATCTCATCACGTTCATGGAGACAGTAATCCGTACATACGCACGAGGGACAATATCATTCATTTGATTGTAAAATTATATTTAATGAATGATATATCATATATAAAGAATCATTAACATGATATAATTATTATTTACATCAATTATTTTCATTATGATTCCCATCCAAATAATTAAGTGTTGAATAACAAACTACACCACGACGTGGGGACGGTAATCCATATGTATGCACCTATGGTGACACTGTCTTTCATAAGACGGATTGAATAATTCATATGGTGGTACCATATTTATAATTACATAAAAGTGTGATTATGTTACTAGAGTTGTTATTTTGGTATGGAAACATCAAAGATAGAAGAAGTGGAAGAAGAAAAGAACTTTGTAAATGCTGGTGAATTTATTACCTCTTCTTCATGTCCTTCCTTTAGATTTGATCAAGAGGTATCCATAGGTTGTCTTTCTGATAAAATCAAGGCCAATATGTTATTTTCAGGGTATTTGGAAGGGTATTTGAGAATGGGTTAGCTATGAAAAATGGATATGGAGGTGTCATTGTTTGAGAAGGGGAAGTACCCTTTTATAAAAGAGGTGTGTGTCACTTTAGGAATAGTTTGAAATATTAATTTATTATACAATTATATTTTGTTTATAATTGCTGAAAAAGGATGTATTTCATGGATATGTTCAGGATGGGTCAAACAACTCTCAATAAATAGGTTTTAGACTAGTTTAGGTCATCATATTTACCATATCTTTTAGATTTAACTCTTAGTTAGATAGTTTAACTTTTACCATGTATTCATGTATTATTATAATATATGGTTAATAAACACACTATAAAATTCCAAGGGAACTCCATGTGGTTCATTATTGACATACAGATCCTTATATAAGTCCTTTGGCATGTCCTTGGGTTTTTAATATTGTTATATCAATTAATAATATAGTAATTATTTTAAAAACTCATTTATGTCAATTTTGAAACTATTTGGTATATTGTTCTGGTGAAATTCATAAAAATTTTATCGCTTAAAAAAATTATTTAATCAACAATAAAATGTCATATTAACCTATAAAATTAGTGTAATGCATCAAAAGTCACAATTGACTTTTATTTGGATATTTATATTATTAATTATTTTAATCATTCTTTAATAAGGAAATCAGTGAATCATCATTGTGTTTGAAATAAATTTAATTATTTAATCTCTGAAAATTATAAATAAAATACCATTATGTAGGAAATATTTTTTGATTTATATTTAATATTTTTAGTGTAATTAATCTTATGTATTCCCCTATGTTAAAAATGTTTTAGTTATGAAAGTTTAAATTAACGCTTTTAACTCTTCTTTAAATAAAATAATAATAAATGTCATAATCTAATCTAATTGGATAAAATATGATCATATATTAATCCTAAGGTATATTTTGGTTAAAATAAACTTATACAATACAATTATAAAATATGTTAAGGTAATTATAGTATCATTTTTACATTTAATTAACATATTTACTTTTAACCAAGGTAAGTACGATTCAAGAATTACTATTCACAAAAAATTCTTTTCATTCTATTGAACGAAATTTTACAAATTGATGTCAATTGTGTCTCTCAAATTTTTGAAATTAAATTCAAAAAAGTGGTAAAATTATGTTTTATTCAAATTTGCATACCTGGATAGAATTTTGGTAAAATAAGTTAAAAAGCTCAAGAAAATTTTATTCATATAATCTTATAATAATATGATTCCAAATAATTACATTGAATTATTATTGGTATTATGTACCTATATTGACTTAAAATAAAATTTAAAAAATAATTATTTAAATAAAAAGACAGTTTTAAACAATAACGTAGTTTTTACTATTCATAAAAAATTTAAAGATTTCAGAAAAAAGCCACCCTAAGATAAATTTGATATTCCAAATAAAAAATTAAAATCCATTTTGAAAAATAAAATTTATAAAATTTCAAAGAGTGAGTATTACTTTTCATAACATCTGGTTTGTTTTTTTGTGGTGTGATAGAACTCAAAGTTGCATACAGCGAATGATATTGTATTATTCAAAGGGAAGCGTACCATGGAAGATTGGGGTGTTACATTTTACAGCATTATTATAATAATATATTTTCTAGTGGGGATATTTATTTAGTGAGTGTTATAGTTGAGATGATATTTACATAACGTTTTTGGATATTGATTTTTTGTGATAATCATGTGACCTTCTTTATTTCACACCTCTACTTTATGTTTTTTCATGGGAACATAGGTATATATGTTGACGGTCATGATTCATGATATACTAGCTTAGTGTACACAGGATGGATAGAAAATAAATATAGACCATACCTCTAATATTTATTATATAGTAATTATTTGTGAACAAAATGGAATATCATATGGAAGATTAAGCTTTAAATATAATTATTGTAAGTTTTAGATATGTAAATTTTATATTCTTGATGTTATATCATATAGACATGCACATGATACCTAGAATTTTTTATGACATTTCATAGGTGGTTTCATTCCATAATGTGTCTTAGATATATTGTGATCGTAGGAACCAATGTGTGTATGTTTGGGTATGTTTTCTTTTCATTCATTAATGATGAGGTGTGTAATGACCCACCAATTCTCATTTTCTTTAGAATACAATGAGTCATTACAAGGCCTTAAGAGACCTCCCCAAGACACCAACGACTGGAAATAAATGTCAAAGGGTTTCAGATACAAGTTGGGGATGATTTACATTTTTAGATATAACCCATAAACCAACCAAGCATAACCAACATTCACTATATGATGCATGAATAAATAAAAGAGAAATTAAAAAACTTTATTTATGTCAAACCACATCAGAGTATACAACAGTGGAAGACTAAACCGAACATCAAAGTACATAGCTGAGGAACAACTCAAGACTCTCAAAGACACCATAACTCCGTGCTCCATAAGCTCCAAACTGCACAACATCTCCCAAGCATCACCACGAGCCACTAGCAATAAGATGCTTTACCTTTACCTGTGTCACGGAACATGACATCTCCAAAAGCACAAAAGTGCCAAAGAAGAGGTGATTATAAAACTCAGTAGGTTTTCCCCAATGACTTCCCTACCCACACCACTAGGATATAAGAGTTAGCAATAATTATATAAAACAGTTTATATAAAAAAATTTCTCAAAAATAGTTTATAACTAAATATAATCATGTTTACTAAAACAATTTATAACCAAAAACAAACAAGTGAAATGGAAACCAATTTTCTAGCAATTTATTTTTTTAGAGAAATAACTAATTAAGCTTTAAAACCATTTCTCAATATCCCTTCTTGGCATACCCAACCATTTCAAAAACCCATGCAACCAACCATGAATGCTACCTAGAAGAGGGGGAGACCTAACCCTAAACCATACCAGAAATGATGGGGGATACTTATTACCTTTATCCAACCCAATGCACCTAAATATTTTACGGGGGAGAGATCTAACCCTTATCTATCCTAGAATGATGGGGGAGACCCCTAAGCCTTATCTGTCCCGAATGCAATATGAATGTTTGACGAGGGAGATCCTTATCCCTTATCCATCCCATAATGATGGGGGAGACCCCTAACCCCTATCCATCCCAAATGCAATATGAATGTTTAAAGGGGGAGAGCCCTAACCCTTATCCATCCATGAATGATGGGGGAGACCCCTATCCCTTATCAGTCCCGAATGCAACATGAATGTTTGAAGGGGGGGGGGGGAGCCCTAACCCTTATCCATCCGAAAATGATGGGGGGGATCCCTAACCCTTATCCATCCCGAATTCAATATGAACACACACCACACATTCCCAACAATCATTCCAAAACCACCCTTTCAATAAAACACCTTTTATTGAAAACCATTTCCATCAAAACCAAGTGTGTTCAACCAATTCAAACCATTTCAATAAAACTGTACTTTTATTGAAAACCAAAGAATAATCCAATTTCATCAAAGAAATTTCAATGACAAATCATTTCAATAAAACACACTTTTTTTTGAAAATCAATCTTTCATGAAACCATTTACCATTCCAGCTAATCAATAATTTAAAATCATCATTTTTAATTCACTAATCCAAATCACTTTGCACAAAAAATCACCAAGATTTCACAATTTCACTAAAACCATAAATCATCAGTAAAGAAGATTTTTTTCATGATTTTCACAATAAATTCCATTCAATAACCGAATTTTAAACTATGCCAATGAATTATAACAATAGGAGTTGAGATATAATCCTCCTACCTCAAATGTTTTGACGAAAACACCAACTAACGAAGAACGCATGAGAAAACCAGGTTGATTCTCCAAAAACCCTCCTTAGATCTCTTATCCAAACAAAACCATGACCAAATTTATCATATTATGCATCCACACACATAGATCTACCCATAACAGGCGTATACCTAAGAAACCGATAGAAGATGAAAAGTAGATCTAAGTTGATCTATGAAACCGAACTAGAACGATCACATACCTCAAGAAACCGGCTTCGATTCTCCAAAAGAAGCCTTTGGATCACCTCCGGAATGATGGGGTAACCTTCAATGACCTTAGGACAGACAAAATACGGATTTAGGACCGCTTGGGAGCTTAAACGAGGCATTTAGAGGCAAAAACACGTGAGATCCCTAATTTAAAGATCTCATTTAAGTGCCCACATGGTTAGTTAGCATGATTTGACAAACTGTGCGCTAACCGTGAATTAACTACTATATCGAACGCCCTTCTCGCATGGTTTGGCTGCATGGTTAGACAAACCATGCGCCGACCATGCAAGAGCTACTGCCTCCAAGACCCACTGCACACGGTTTGACAACACAGTTTAGAAAAATCATGTGCCACCCGTGTGACTTACCCTTTTCCTCAAAACATCATTCCATGTTCTCCTGAGTCTCCCATTCAACACCCATAACATTATAACCATGAAAAGCATCAAGTAAGGGTTACATACTAGAATCCGAAGGTACTAAATTTTACCCACCATTGGTCTTTCCATCATCAGAAAGTAGAAAACCTTCATCCAACTAAAAGAGTTCCATCCACTGCTCTTTTATTTCCTTTTCACGTTGCCAAGTCTCTTCCAGAATATGACCATGCTGCAGTAAAACCTGGACTAGACCGATGCTTTTTCTATGCAAGACTTTCTCTTGCCTATCCATAATCCATACTGGGATATGTATCAATGAAGCATCCGACTCTAGGTCAATGGGATCCCATCTGATCACATGGTTAGGATCAGGCTGATACTTTTTCAACTGAGATACATGGAACACATTATACACCGAACTAAACCGGGGTGGTAATGCCAACAAATATTCCACCTATCCAACACATTCCAATATATCAAAAATGCCAATGTATCTAGGAGATAACTTTCTCTACTTCCTGAAACGAAGATGTCCAAGCCTTGGAGAGATCCTCAAGAAGACATGATCATCCACAACGAAAAACAACGATATTTGATGGTGATCTGTATAAGATTTCTGACGACTCTGAGCTGTCTCCATCCTCTTACTAATCAACTGAATATTATCCGTTATTTCTTGGACAAGGGATATCCTAAATAGTGAATTTTCATCAGTTTTCACCCAGCATAGTAGAGAACGACAAGGACGCTCATACCATGCTTCAAACAGAGCCATGCGTATCGAGGCTTGATACTTATTATTGTATGAGAACTCTAATAAGGGTATATGTTCCTCTCATGAGCCACCTAAATCCATTACACAAGCCAGTAACATATCTTCCAAAGTTTCTATCATCTGCTAATATTTCCCATCAGTTTGAGGATGATATGTCGTGCTCATAGTTAACTGAGTCCTAAGGGCTTGCTATAATGATTTAAATAAATAAGATGTGAACATAAGATCTCTATCTGAGACTATATACACTATTACACCATTCCTCTTTTCCACATATCAGATATAGATTTTTGAAAGATCTTCCACCATATGGGTTCCACAAATAGGGATGAAATGGGCCGACTTGGTTAGATGATCCACTATCACCCAAATGACATAGTGTTTCCGGAACGTTCTTGGAAGACCCGTAACAAAATCCATTACTACCTGATCCCATTTCCAAACTGAGATATGTAAAGATTGTAACATACAAGCTGGTCTCTAATGCTCTGCTTTAACCTGATGATAAGTTAAGCACCATGAGGTGAACTCGACCACCTTCCTTTTCATGTCGCTCCACCAAAATGGTGCCTTAAACGCCTAATACATCTTCTGCGTACTTGGGTGTACATCCCATCATATATGGTGATAAGAATGAAGGATGTTTTCTTGACAAACCATCGGAACAACAATCTGATCTTTAAAACACAAAAATAAACCCCCATCATGTTTCCAGCCATCAATGGTCTCCCAACCATTGAGTTTTGAACATACAACAGACATTCTGCATCAGATGTTTGTTCTTCTTTGATCATCATTACTAAATCAGAAACAAGTTTAGCTTAAATGAAAATAGAAACTTCTCCTTGGTCTTCACTTTCCAGAAGCATGTTGGCTAAGACTGGCATCAACTACCATTCATCTGAAGCTTCATTCACCAACTGAGCATATGTATTTCTACTCAATGCATCCTCTACTGAATTTATTATCCTCGGTGTGTACATCAAGTCAAATTCAAACATTTGGAGATACTCCATCCACCTCCTTTTCCTCAAATTTAAATCTCACTATGAGAAAATGAGTTTCAAGATTTTGTGATCTGTAACACCGTAAATATCTCTCCAAAGAGATAATGTCTCCATGTTTTCAAGGCATGGACGACTGCAACTAACTCCAAATCATGTTTTGGGTAATTCTTCTCTTGTACCCTCAACTTCATTGAACCAAAAGCAACCACATGATCTTTTTTCATGAGATCACAACCCAACCCTGATCCTGAAACATCAAAATACACCATGACAAAAGAATCGACATATCGTTGAAATATCCGATTCATCAAATCCATGAAGACCTCTAGTGCATTAGTTAGACCAAAACGCATGAATACATATTCGTGGTGTCTATATATACTTATGAAATATTCCTTTGGGATATCCTCTTTCTGAACTCTCAATTGGTGATATCTTGATTGCAAGACAATCTTGGAGAACCAATGAGATCCCCTTAATTGATTAAACATGTCATGGAGACGTACTTGGTCGAATGAAACCCTTGTTTTCTAGCTCCTCCAACTGCACATTCAATTTCCTTAACTCCATTGGTGTCATCTTATACGACGAGAGGGAAATAGGACTGGTCTCCGGAAAGAGATCAATCATAAACTCCACTTCCCTTAGAGGTGGTCACCTTGGTAATTTCTTGTGAAATACATCCAGAAATTGATCCTCAACAGCTGGAAAACTATTTTTGTCGATATCTTCCATTGATTTCAAGGACAAAACATCTAGCTGATATGAGATCCTGCCAACAGTTGGTTCCAAACAATTTGTTAAACCCAACATTCCACTCTTATCCTCTCTAAAGAAATTTCTAACGCCACCCTCAATCACAAAACTCACCGTTCGTGCATGGAAATCGACGTGGGCCTTAAAATACACCAACCAATACATTCCAAAGATTATTTCGTAATCATCCATATCAAGAACTGATTAATCTCACATCAATTATATGTTGTCCAAAACTAAATAACATGCTCAATATAGGAAGGTTCTACACTCTCTTTGACCCAGAGTTGTTTTTTGGTTCAAAAGAGAAGGTATCATTGGGCGTGTAAATCCTATCGATCAACGATGCGAGAAGCAAGAAAAGAATGGGGATAACTCGTATCAAAAATATCTTTCACAAAGATAGAATTAAAAATAATCATACATCTCACTATAAATGGTCCATCTTGATTATCAATAATCATCTTCCTAGCTCTATGCCATTGTTTTGTTGTTGCACTTTGCTGTTTGATGTTGGATTGCACTCGTTTCATCAAAGCATATGGTGTTTGTTACACCAGAGAAGCATCCCTGACACCCGATCTTGGAGAAATGTGACAAAATTTCATAAGATGTCCCATATTGTTCTAATTGTGGCATGCTCTTGGTTTTTCTATACACTCCCACTTAATGTGGCTCGTAGAGGCACACTGGAAGCATCCAATCTTGATCTTGGATCTTGGAGAAATGTTAATTACTCTTGTGGTCCGATTATGATGTGTTCTTACTTATTGAGAAAATGTGTCTGATTTCCTCTTTCTCTTAGTGTTAGAGTTCTCAGATCCTCTAGTAAAGACAACTGTACTTCCTCCACTTGGATTTTTAGCAGTGACATATATTGTAAACAAAGTCTCCAGCTACAATCCCAACTCAACAGTTTTAAATGTCTGAGCGATCCAATGGACCAACTGTTTATTCACCTGTGGTTCAGGTGCAACCACATTCTTACTGGCCTCTTCCAATTGGTTTCTATGAGTCCTACCAGGTTACATTTCCTAAAACAGTAACAAATACTGTCAATCTCACTCTATAGCAACTGATGGCTTAGCATTCCAAATTCTATCATAGCAACTATCACAACATTATTTTCCAAAACAATGTTTTTACATGTTCAACCATTTTTGAAAACATTCGACATGATTTTTGAAAGTCAACCCATTTTCAAAATACACCAAATATCCTATTTTCAAAACCATTTGCTTGAAAACAATTTCTGTAATTTTTTTGAAAAAAAAAATCTCACCTTGCACAAAATATTAACTCATTTCTTATAATGAGACATTCAATCCTAGTGGGAATTCATACCTATACCATGAATGTCATGCTCGTCTCATTGGATAAACCCATGAAAATGAGATTTCCAGGATTCTAGAAGTGTCTCAAAACACTATGTACCCAACTACCTAGTAACTTGAAGTTCAGCATAAATGGGTTAGCTACTTCCTTTTATGCTATACATTCCCTGTTCTGACAATCCTACTACTGTATAAGATTCCATCCCAAGGAATAGACAAAAAGGATTTTTAATTCCATGACTAAGAAAATCGATGACTAATTGTTAGGAAAGGGCAGAACAAGATGATACCATTTGTAATGAGCCACCAATTCTCATTGGCTTGAGAGTACAACGAGTCATTACTAGGCTTTAAGAGACATCATAATGACGCCAAAGGCTAGAAATAAATGCCTAAGTGTTTCAGATACAAGTGGGGGACGATTTACCCTTTTAAAAATATCTTATAAACCAACCAAGTATAACCAAAATTCCCCATATGATGCATGTATAAATTAAAGGAAACATAAACAACTTCATTTATGTCAAACCACATCAAAGTACACAACACCGGAAGACTAAACCGAACATAAAATTACACAGTAGATGAACAACTCAAGACTCACAAAGACACCATGACTCTGTGCTCCACATGCTCTAAAATCCACAACATATCCCTAGGATCACCACGATCAACTAGCCATAAGATGCTTTACCTTTACTTCTGTCCCGAAACACGACATATAGAAAAGCACCAATGTTCCAAATCACGGGTGTTTATAAAACTCAGTAGGTTTTCCCCAATGACTTCCCTACTCACACAACTAGGATAGAAGAGTTAGCAACGATTATATAAAATAGTTTATATAAAACAATTTCTAAAAAAATTTTATAACTAAATATAAACAAGTTTCCCAAAAAAATTTATAACTAAAAACATACAGGTGAAATTGAAACCAATTTTCCAAGAATATATTTTTTTAGAAAAATAACTAAATAATATTTAAAACCATATATCAATATCCCTTATTGGTGTACCCAACCGTTTCACAAACCCATGCAACCAACCATGCATGATACCCGGAAGAGGGGGAAGCCCTAACCCTTATCCATCCTAGAAATGATGGTGGATACTTCTTACACTTATCCAACCCAATGCACATGAATATTTGACGGTGGAGATCCCTAACCCTTATCCATCCTAGAATAATGGGGGAGACCCCTAACCCTTATCCGTCCCAAATATAATATGAATGTTTGACGGGGAAGAGCCCTGACCCTTTTCCATCCCAAAATTATGGGCTCTACCCATCACATACTATATCCAATGCATTTCTCATATGAAAAGGGATGAAACGTAACATAAACATTGGTATTCAATGTAGCATATGAAATGTCAATACATTAACTATAAACCATAAATGGTATTAAAATAACACATCGAAATTCAAACATATCACAAAGTCTTAAATTAAATACAAAAGATTGTATCATAAAAAATCAACTTCAAACATGTGTAAAATCCATTAAAGGATGCTGACATAGATTAAATCAAAACTACTTGGGATAGATTTCGCTTTCTATATTGAACTTAATTAAAAGTTACATAATTTTAAAAGATAATAATTATTTTAAAAATATTTTTTAAGCTTGTAAGGGAAGAATTTAAGGTGTTATAATTATGGAAAATAGTCGCACCAGTCATATATGTTAAGAAACATTCTTACCTAAATTTATCGAAAATGACATAAAGTTCCTTGTATAGACAAAATTGAAAGATTTCTTACAAAAAAAATTATAATAAGTAAAAAATGGTATAAATGTATTTAAACCCTATTCTAGGAAGTAGTATAAATGTTTTTAAATACATTTTTATGAAACACATATGTGGATGATAAAGAGGTCCCATTAGATACTTACGTATAAACAACCTCGGATAATGAAGAGATTGTAGAATTAACCCTTAAATTGAACTTTTACTTAATAGAGGGATGGTTAACTTATTTTATAATGGTGAAATAATTGTTATTAAATTATACAAGAACCACATACATAAATATGATATCATATATGTTTTTTAATATTACATTGTTAATGATATTTTAGTAGTATCATCGTTTTGGGTGTAAACTGATTCGTTTTAATTTATATGTTTTGTTTTGTAAGTCATGTTTCTTATGGATAAGATGTAATAGATTCATATACAAAAGAATATTACATACTTAAAAATTATTTTATAATAATAAAATGAAATTTATTCCTGAATGGTTATGATGGGGAATGAATCCAATCGCGTTCGTAAAGATGGTAATCTGTTCTTACGCCAGAGCGAAAATAAATTTTTTTATGGAAAAATTGTATGTAATTGGATGGTATATCCTATATACAGAATAATTAACACGTTATTTTTATTATTTACATAAATTATACTCAATATAAAACCAATAATAAAATTATGTGTTGAATAACAAACTACACCATGACGTTGAGACGGTAATCCGTACATACACACCTATGGTTACTTTATCATTCATAAGATTGATTGAATAATGAATATAGTTGTACCATAATTATAATAACATCATGATATTTTTATGGTACTAGGGTTTTTATTTTGGTACGGAAACAAAAAAAATAGGATGTGGAAGAAGAAAACAACTTTGAAAAATGTGGTGAAATTATTACCTCTTCGTTGGGGGATATCTTTTGATTTGATCAAAAGGTATCTATAAGTTGTATTTCTGGTCAATGTAAGGCCTATAGGTTGTAGTGAGGGTATGGGGAGGATATTTGAGTTGGGGTGGGCTGATCCAAATGGCTTTTGATGTGAAATTTAGAGAGCAGGGGATGTACCCTTTTATAAGAGAGGTGAGGGTCACTTTAGGAAAAGTTTTAAATATTAATTTATTATACAATAAAATTTATTTAATAATGGCTCCAAAAAGATTTATTTGAAGGATATGGTGGGGCTGGGTCACAAAACTATCAAAAAACAGGTTTTATACAAGTTTTATTCATCATATTACCCATATCATTTAGATTTAACTCTTAGTTAAATAGTTTAAATTTTACCATGTATTTGTGTATTATTATAATAAATGGTTAATAAACATACTATAAAAGGCCAAGAGAACAACAAGTGGTTAATTATTAATATTTATAACCTTATTTAAATCCTTTTTCTAAATGTTATGTTTTTAAAAATATTATATCAATTATTAATATTGTATTTCATTTAAAAAACCATTTATGTCAATTTTGACACTATTTGGTATTTTGTTTTTTCAAAAGTCATAATAAATTTATAAAATAGAAATAAATTTATTTAATCAATCATAAAATTTCATATTAACTTATAAAATTAAATTAAAGAATCAAAATTCTCATTTTACATTTATTTGGTTATTTATAATATGAATTATTTTAATCATTCATTAATAAGGTAATTAAAGAATAATCATTGTGTCATAAATAAATATAATTGTTTAATGTATAAAAATTAAAACTAGAATACCATTATTTAGTAAAATTTTTTATGTTTCTAATGAATATTTATAGTCTAATTTATTTAATGTATAACACTATATTAAAAATGTTTTAGTTATGAGACTTGGAATTTAATACTTTTAACTAATCTATAAATAAAATAATAATAAATGTCTTAATCTAATCCATGTGGAGCCAAGAAGAAAATATTATATTCCTACGGTTTATTTTGGTCAAAATTCACATATCAAATATAATTATGACATGTGTAAGGGTAAATATAATATCAATTTTACCTTTAATTACCCTATTTACTTTTAACCGTGGTTAATAAAAATAAAATGTTACTATCAACCAACCATTATTTTCATATTATTGAACCACATTTTACTTACTGATTTCAACCGTGTCACTTGGATTTTTGAAATTTAATTCATATAAGTAGTAAAATTGTGTTTTATTAAAATTTTCTAATGTTCTTAGAAGGTGGGTAAAAGACGTTAAAAAGTACAATAAAATGTTATGCATCTAATCATATTTTAAAATGAATTCAATGAATTGAATTGAATTAATATAGGTATTATGTATCTATATTGACATAAAATTAATTTAAATAAAATAAATAGTTATTTAAATAGAAAAACAGTTTTAAATAATAATGTAGTTTTTTCACTGTTCATCAAAAATTGAATGTTTTTAAAAAAATACCAAAAATTCACCCAATGTTTAATTTCATTTTCTATATTTAAAATTAAAGACCATTTTGAAAAATTAAATTTATAAAATTTAAAAAAGTGGGTATTACTACTCATAACAGCTAGTTTTATTGGTCGTGGTGTGCTAGAATTAGAAGTTGTTTACAAGGCGATCTATTATATTATTCGAAGAGAAACATATCGTGGTTGCTTGGGGTGATACATTGTTCCCTCCTCCAAATAATGTCAACCTCAAAATTTTTGGAATATTACTACATAAAAAGATTTGGGTGGGTCTTCATCATATGTTCCTTGGGTTTGGATGTTTCCTCTTCCATCTTATGGTATCTCTGTAGAACTTTTACCAGACAAGTCATCTGGTTTCTCAACACTTGTTCTCTAGGATCAAGAATATGGATAGGATCCTCAAAATAAGATAGATTAGGTTTCAGTTCTATTTCTTCATAGGTGAGTACATGCATTAGTTCAGGCATGTATTTTCTCAAAAGTGATACGTGGAACACATCACGAACTTTGGAGAGGCAGGGAGTCATTGCCAAATGGTAAGCTAAAACTTGCATTCATTCTAGTATTTGGAAAGGTCCAATGTACCAAGGACTTAATTTACCCTTCTTACTGAATCATATAACACCCTTCCATAGAGATACCTTAAAGAAAACATGATCTCCTACTTGAAATACCAAATCCTTCATTCAGTTATCGACATAGATCTTTTTCCTACTTTGATCTACATTGATGTGGGTTTGGATAATTTTCACCTTTTACATTGATTCCTCAGCTTGTTCTGGGCCTACGAGTTTTCTTTCACCAAAATCATCCCAAAAAGTTGGTGTGCGACATCCATTTCTATATAATGCTTTATATGGTGCCATCTGCATACTTGGATGAAATATATTATTATTGTAAAATTCTACGAGAGGTAAATACTGATCCCACATACCTTGATGGTAATGTGAGAATGATCCCAACATGTCTTATAAGTTTTTAATATTCTGTTCTGATTGTCCATCAGTTTGGGGATGGTAGGTAGTACTTATATGAAGTTCATTATCTTTGGATTTATGAAGACTTTTCCAGAATCTTGATGTAAAACGGGGATCACGATCAGTAACAATTGATAGGGGTACACCATGAAGTCTTAAAACTTCACTAATATATAGTATTGCTAAATTTTCAAGTGGTAAATCTTATATTATAGCAATAAAATGTTATGAAATGGAAATATGATCAACAATGATACATATTGCATCATTCCTTAAATGATTGTTTGGTATCCCTATTACATAGTCCATCGTAATATCATCCTGTTTCCACTCAGGTATGGGAAGAGGTTTCATTACACCACTAAGATTTTGTCTTCCAGCATTCACCTATAGAAAAACCATTCATCATAAAACATAATTAGCAATCTACCTCTTTATGTACTCCCACCAAAAATGTTCCTTCAAATATCTATACATATTAGTGCTACCAGAGTGTATAGAGAAATTTGATCTATGAGCATTATCCACCAATTCCCTTTTTAGGTCAGGTATATCAAGAACACAACGCCTCTTCCCATATTTCAAAATTCCATCTTCATATACTAAGTTGGTCAATTTACCATCATTCACAGATTTATGTTTCTTTAGAAACACCTCATCATTAGTCTAATAACATTTTATCCTTTTTAGTAAAGATGCTTTGACATCCATTTAAAAATGTATTGATGTTTCACCTTCCATGATTATTCCCATATCAAACTTTACTAGATCCATGTATATACGATCAATTTCAACTCTAATCTTGTTCAGAACATTATGACCATTTATACTCAAAGCATCTGCCACCTTATTTTCCTTCCCCGGGTGGTAGTTTATAGTGCAATCATAATATTTGATTTGTTCAATCCATCTCCATTTCCCTAATGTTGAGTTCATCCTGTGAGAAAATATACTTTAAAATATTATGATCGGTATATATAGCACACTTTTCGCCATAGTGATAGTGTCTCCATGTATTCTAGGAAAAGATTATAGACTCTAGCTCATGATCATGAGTGGGATAGTTTTGATCATGAATTTTTAACTGCTATGATGCATATGCTATAATTATATCATTCTACATAAGGACACATCCATGAACATTCTTTTAAGCATCACTATAAATAAAAAACATGTCATTCCCCGGTGGTAGAGTCAAGATATGAGTGTTGACTATAATATTTTTCAATTCTTCAAAAAATTATTCACACTCTTTTTTACAGACAAATTAACCCCTCTATGTGTGATCTTGGTTAATGGGTTAGAAAATAATGAAAAATTCTAGATGAATCACCAATAATAACCTGCCAAACCAATACAACCAAATACCTCATGTATACTAATAGGTGTTGTACATTCATGTATTTCTCTTATCATAGAAGGATCAACTGATATTCCATCCATTGATACAATATGGCCAAGAAAAGAAATCTCTTGAATCTAGAATTCAGACTTGCTAAACTTCTCATATAATTCATTTCATATAAGAGTCTTTAGATTACTGCGCAAGTGATTTTCATGATCTTTATATATTTTGGAGTAAACCAATAAATCATCAATAAATACCACTACAATGTCCTCAGGATATTTAATTAAATCACTATTCCTTAGATCTAGGAACACATAGGGTGCATTAGTTAGTCTAAAAGTCATCCCTGTAAACTCGTAATTCCTATACCTGGTGAAATGTTGTCTTTGGAATTTTATCCTTCTTTACACAGATGTAATGATATTTAGATCAAAGATCAATCCTTGATAAATATTGATCTCTATGATTTTGATCTAATAAATCATAAATGCGATGTAGGGGATACTTTTTCTCTGTTTTTATAGCATTGATCTCCCTTTAGTCAATGCATAACCTCATAGATCCATCTTTCTTCTTAACAAAATAACAACAGGTCCCCATAGAGATGTACTAGGGTAAATAAATCTTTTATTACTCTATTATTCTAGTTCTTTATTTAGTTCCACAAATTCCACAGTGGAAATTCAATATTGGGTCTTGAATATGGTCCTTGAACAAGAAATTAAATCAATGGAAAACCCAATTTCTCATTCTGGTGGATGTCTACGTAAATCCTCTTGAAACACATTAACATATTCTTGAATTTTAATTAAATAGTCTATTTAAAAATTCATTTCCTCACCTATAATTATTTCACTGTTTTCCTCCCTAATAATTGAATTTATTAGAGCTACTGGGGGTGGATCTAGATGAGAATTAGATGGTGAAGTTTCTACTCTAAAGATAAGGTACTCCATATCATCATCAAAAATCGTAACCTACTTATTATTATAATAAATTTCTGTATCATGATCCAAAATACAATCCAAATAGTGGATTATATATAATTCAATCATGGGTATGCCGATGAGATCAGCAGATAAAGCACATTTATATGCCCTAATGGGAACTGATTCACAAAACCTTGTTGTAATGATATTTCCCATAAGAGTTTTTAATGATAGAACCCTTGTAAAATCAAATTGGAAATATCTAATTTTCATAGAAAACCAATAAGATAAGAAACAATTCGATTATCCAGTATCAAATAAATAATTGGATAAATTTGAGGAAACCATTAAATTACCTTCCACCACACCATTCAATGCTTTAACCTCAGCAATAGTGATCACATAAGCTTTGTGTTGCTGCCTTGGTATTTTCCGAGGTATGTTTCCTTGGATATTAGGACATTAATATTCATAGTGACCCATTTCCCTAAAATTTTAGCATTCAACAAAAACAAACTCTTTCATTCCCTCGCAATCAAGAGCTTGGTGGCCTTTTCCCCCACAATTATAACCAACTCCTATTCCCTTCAGTCATGTAACAATGGGTATCTTCCCACATTTACTATAGGATGGAAATTTAACTTTTCCCTTATTCCACATATTTCTATTTCTTGAGTGTTAAATAGTTCTTTTCTTCTCTTGTTTTCTTTAAAGTCGTAAGACTTAGAGAAATACATTTCTATACTGATATCACATGAGACAATATCTTTGTACGATGAGAAGTATAGTGATACTAATTCTCGACAGATAAATGGTTTTAACCCATCAATGAATCGATCAATATTACTCCTTGGGTTAGGTATATAATATTTTTTATGCTTTGCTACACTTGCAATGTTAGCCTCTTACTTTTCAACATTCTCATTCTCCTTTTTCCTCTAACTCAAAAAGATTCATTCCATATCTGCTCAATGGTCGTGAGGAAAGTATTTTTCTAAGAAAAAATCTTTAAACTCCCTCCATTCCATATTTGTTACTTCTTCATCCTTCATTGTGTTTGGAATTAAGTACCACCATTGATCTTCATCTCCCATGAGGTGATTAACGACCATAATAACTTTTTCTATTTTGCTACTCCCCAAATCATGAAATATTTTATTTATGAATCTTATCCATTTATCACCTAAAAATGGATTTTTGACCCATTAAATGTTGGTGGTTGTTTCATCATGAAGAAGTCTAACATTGATCTTCTGCATTGTGGATCAGGATGCTCCACACATGTATTTTTATTATTCATAACATGAGTGAGTTGTCCCATTATGGTTATAATGTTTTCAGCACCAGTTTCATCACCAACATCACAATAATTATCTTGAGTTGGAGGGAAATCCCAACATGGATTACGTGTGTTGATACGATCTCCTTTACTTCCTCTAGGTGTCATTTCTAAATGATGGAATACACTATATTATATTATGAATCAAAATACATAATTCTAAACTTGTAAAATAACTAACAAAAATTTAATTGTTTATGCATATAATGTATAATAATAATAAAAATGTTTTCTTTTAGAAATTATTTACTAATAAATCCTTCATAATGGTTTGTAAAGAAAATGAGAATTATCTTAAGAATATCCCCCAGGAGTGTCACAATGAAGAGTGCAACAAGTCCTGTTGTCGTGTACTGGGATACCCCATGTCAATCCCAAAACTCTTTAACGGAGATTTCACTCCTAGGTACGCCTGTGCTAGAGTCTCCTTTACCTACTAGTATCCAGAAAGGGACGTATGTCATGAAAATACACAAAATATCTAAATTACCAAAATTCTAGTAAGTTATTCTATACTCATTCTCAAAGATTATCATCATGTAATGTTTTCTAATCATAGTTTTTCTAAATCTAGCATCCATGGTTTGTACTACACTTTCTATGATACAAAATATAATGGCCTGGACCATGTTACCCAGAGTTAGTGCTTTGTTACATAACATTGGCATGATACCAAGAATCATTTTCTGAAATACCGAATAGTTTAGTATACATGGAAGTACTAGATACATATATAAATTTTACATTACATGATGAAATGAAAAAGAAAAATTCAGTATACATAGAATGCACACAAATCCCTTAGCAAATCCCTACAAGTTATTCATAATATACTTTTTCACAAATTGGAAAAAATAAAACACAAGAAAGGGTGAGCTCAGATGCTCAGTACTGATAACAATATAGAAGAAACATTCATAAATAAGCATAAACATTGAAGTGAATGTATAAGTCTAAAACAAAAGACTTTTAAAATTAAACATCAGTATAATATGGAAAGGGTAAATCAAATAATTCCATTTACTTATTCATATAAATATTTTACTAGTCGATAATCACATGTAATTTAAATATGTATTTTTATAATGATGGAATGTATATTGTTGGATATCATTAACACATAATCCTGAAATCATCCCAAGGCTTTGAATTAATATTTTTTCAGGGCCTTGTGCCCAGACACTGTTTTGTCTCATGAGATGTACTGATGCATCGAGGACCTACAGTGGGCTCCACCCATCACTTACCAAGTCCAATGCATTCCTTATATGAAAAGGGTTGAAACATAACATAATCATTCATATTAAAACTAGCATATATAATGTCAATAATTTAACTATAAACCCTTAATGTTATAAAAATATCACATCAATAGTCATCCATTTCACAAAACAATAAATACAATATATAAGATTGTATCATAATAAATCAACATCAAACAAGTCTAAAATCCCTTAAAGGATGTTGACAAAGATGAAATCAAATATATTTGAGATAAATATATATTTTTATTTTGAAACATTTAAATGTAACATAATTATAAAATAAACCATTTATTTTGAAAATATTCATATAAGCTTGTAAGGGAAGCTTTAAAGGTGTTATAATGGTGGAAAATTTATGCACCTATCGTATATGATAAAATACATTCTTTCCTTAACTTGTCGAAAAGGTCATAAAGTACCTTGTATGGAAAAGGACAAAATGATTTCTTTAAAAACAATTTATAGAAATTAAAACAAGGGTATCAATGTATTTGACCCATATTATTGAAAATATTAAAAATTATTTGAAATTCATTTTTAAGAAACACAGATGTGGATGATAAAGAGGTCCCAGTAGATACTTAGGTATAAACAAACTTGAATAATGAAGGGATTATATAATTAAACCATACCTTGTAATTTTCCTTAGTCTATGGTAGTTTATCCTTCGATATAATGGTGAAATAATTGTTATTAAATTATAAAATAACCACATACATAAATATGATATCATATATGATCTTCTAATATTTATTTTTAATGATATTTCAGTAGTATCATCGTTTCTATTGTCAACTGATTCATTTTACATTATATGTTTTGTTATGTAAGTCATGTTTTTTAAGGATAGGATGTATTTTATTCATTTACATAATGATATTATGTTCACAAACATTATTTTTCAGTCGTAAAATAAAATTTCTCATGAATGGTTATGATGGGGAATAAATCTCATCACGTTCATGGAGACAGTAATCCGTACATACGCACGAGGGAAAATATCATTCATTTGATTGTAAAATTATATTTAATGAATGATATATCATATATAAAGAATCATTAACATGATATAATTATTATTTACATCAATTATTTTCATTATGATTCCCATCTAAATAATTAAGTGTTGAATAACAAACTACACCACGACGTGGGGACGGTAATCCATATGTATGCACCTATGGTGACACTGTCTTTCATAAGACGGATTGAATAATTCATATGGTGGTACCATATTTATAATTACATAAAAGTGTGATTATGTTACTAGAGTTGTTATTTTGGTATGGAAACATCAAAGATAGAAGAAGTGGAAGAAGAAAAGAACTTTGTAAATGCTGGTGAATTTATTACCTCTTCTTCATGTCCTTCCTTTAGATTTGATCAAAAGGTATCCATAGGTTGTCTTTCTGATAAAATCAAGGCCAATATGTTATTTTCAGGGTATTTGGAAGGGTATTTGAGAATGGGTTAGCTATGAAAAATGGATATGGAGGTGTCATTGTTTGAGAAGGGGAAGTACCCTTTTATAAAAGAGGTGAGTGTCACTTTAGGAATAGTTTGAAATATTAATTTATTATACAATTATATTTTGTTTATAATTGCTGAAAAAGGATGTATTTCATGGATATGTTCAGGATGGGTCAAACAACTCTCAATAAATAGGTTTTAGACTAGTTTAGGTCATCATATTGACCATATCTTTTAGATTTAACTCTTAGTTAGATAGTTTAACTTTTAACATGTATTCATGTATTATTATAATATATGGTTAATAAACACACTATAAAATTCCAAGGGAACTCCATGTGGTTCATTATTGACATACAGATCCTTATATAAGTCCTTTGGCATGTCCTTGGGTTTTTAATATTGTTATATCAATTAATAATATAGTATTTATTTTAAAAACTCATTTATGTCAATTTTGAAACTATTTGGTATATTGTTCTGGTGAAATTCATAAAACTTTTATCACTTAAAAAAATTATTTAATAAACAATAAAATGTCATATTAACCTAGAAAATTAGTGTAATGCATCAAAAGTCACAATTGACTTTTATTTGGATATTTATATTATTAATTATTTTAATCATTCTTTAATAAGGAAATCAGTGAATCATCATTGTGTTTGAAATAAATTGAATTATTTAATCTCTAAAAATTATAAATAAAATACCATTATGTAGGAAATCTTTTTTGATTTATATTTAATATTTTTAGTGTAATTAATCTTATGTATTCCCCTATATTAAAAATGTTTTAGTTATGAAAGTTTAAATTAACGCTTTTAACTCTTCTTTAAATAAAATAATAATAAATGTCATAATCTAATCTAATTGGATAAAATATGATCATATATTAATACTAAGGTATATTTTGGTTAAAATAAACTTATACAATACAATTATAAAATATGTTAAGGTAATTATAGTATCATTTTTACATTTAATTACCATATTTACTTTTAACCAAGGTAAGTACGATTCAAGAATTACTATTCACAAAAAATTCTTTTCATTCTATTGAACGAAATTTTACAAATTGATGTCAATTGTGTCTCTCAAATTTTTGAAATTAAATTCAAAAAAGTGGTAAAATTACGTTTTATTCAAATTTGCATACCTAGATAGAATTTTGGTAAAATAAGTTAAAAAGCTCAAGAAAATTTTATTCATATAATCTTATAATAATATGATTCCAAATAATTACATTGAATTATTATTGGTATTATGTACCTATATTGACTTAAAATAAAATTTAAAAAATAATTATTTAAATAAAAAGACAGTTTTTAACAACAACGTAGTTTTTACTATTCATAAAAAATTTAAAGATTTCAGAAAAAAAGCCACCCTAAGATAAATTTGATATTCCAAATCAAAAATTAAAGTCCATTTTGAAAAATAAAATTTATAAAATTTCAAAGAGTGAGTATTACTTTTCATAACAGCTGGTTTGTTTTTTTGTGGTGTGATAGAACTCAAAGTTGCATACAGCGAATGATATTGTATTATTCAAAGGGAAGCGTACCATGGAAGATTGGGGTGTTACATTTTACAGCATTATTATAATAATATATTTTCTAGTGGGGATATTTATTTAGTGAGTGTTATAGTTGAGATGATATTTACATAACGTTTTTGGATATTGATTTTTTGTGATAATCATGTGACCTTCTTTATTTCACACCTCTACTTTATGTTTTTTCATGGGAACATAGGTATATATGTAGACGGTCATGATTCATGATATACTAGCTTAGTGTACACAGGATGGATAGAAAATAAATATAGACCATACCTCTAATATTTATTATATAGTAATTATTTGTGAACAAAATAGAATATCATATGGAAGATTAAGCTTTAAATATAATTATTGTGAGTTTTAGATATGTAAATTTTATATTCTTGATGTTATATCATATAGACATGCACATGATACCTAGAATTTTTTATGACATTTCATAGGTGGTTTCATTCCATAATGTGTCTTAGATATATTGTGATCGTAGGAACCAATGTGTGTATGTTTGGGTATGTTTTCTTTTCATTCATTAATGATGAGGTGTGTAATGACCCACCAATTCTCATTTTCTTTAGAATACAATGAGTCATTACGAGGCCTTAAGAGACCTCCCCAAGACACCAATGACTGGAAATAAATGTCAAAGGGTTTCAGATACAAGTTGGGGATGATTTACATTTTTAGATATAACCCATAAACCAACCAAGCATAACCAACATTCACTATATGATGCATGAATAAATGAAAGAGAAATTAAAAAACTTTATTTATGTCAAACCACATCAGAGTATACAACAGTGGAAGACTAAACCGAACATCAAAGTACATAGCTGAGGAACAACTCAAGACTCTCAATGACACCATAACTCCGTGCTCCATAAGCTCCAAACTGCACAACATCTCCCAAGCATCAACACGAGCCACTAGCAATAAGATGCTTTACCTTTACCTGTGTCACGGAACATGACATCTCCAAAAGCACAAAAGTGCCAAAGAAGAGGTGATTATAAAACTCAGTAGGTTTTCCCCAATGACTTCCCTACCCACACCACTAGGATATAAGAGTTAGCAATAATTATATAAAACAGTTTATATAAAAAAATTTCTCAAAAATAGTTTATAACTAAATATAATCATGTTTACTAAAAAAATTTATAACCAAAAACAAACAAGTGAAATGGAAACCAATTTTCTAGAAATTTATTTTTTTAGAGAAATAACTAATTAAGCTTTAAAACCATTTCTCAATATCCCTTCTTGGCATACCCAACCATTTCAAAAACCCATGCAACCAACCATGCATGCTACCTAGAAGAGGGGGAGCCCTAACCCTAAACCATACTAGAAATGATGGGGGATACTTATTACCTTTATCCAACCCAATGCACCTAAATATTTTATGGGGGAGAGATCTAACCCTTATCTATCCTAGAATGATGGGGGAGACCCCTAAGCCTCATCTGTCCCGAATGCAATATGAATGTTTGACGGGGGAGATCCTTATCCCTTATCCATCCCATAATGATGGGGGAGACCCCTAACCCTTATCCATCCCAAATGCAATATGAATGTTTAAAGGGGGAGAGACCTAACCCTTATCCATCCATGAATGATGGGGGAGACCCCTATCCCTTATCGGTCCCGAATGCAACATGAATGTTTGAAGGGGGGATCCCTAACCCTTATCCATCCCAAAATGATGGGGGAGATCCCTAACCCTTATCCATCCCGAATTCAATATGAACACACACCACACATTCCCAACAATCATTCCAAAACCACCCTTTCAATAAAACACCTTTTATTGAAAACCATTTCCATCAAAACCAAGTGTGTTCAACCAATTCATACCATTTCAATAAAACTGTACTTTTATTGAAAACCAAAGAATAATCCAATTTCATCAAAGAAATTTCAATGACAAATCATTTCAATAAAACACACTTTTTTTTTGAAAATCAATCTTTCATGAAACCATTTACCATTCCAGCTAATCAATAATTTAAAATCATCATTTTTAATTCACTAATCCAAATCACTTTGCACAAAAAATCACCAAGATTTCACAATTTCACTAAAACCATAAATCATCAGTAAAGAAGATTTTTTTCATGATTTTCACAATAAATTCCATTCAATAACCCAATTTTAAACTATTCCAATGAATTCTAACAATAGGAGTTGAGATATAATCCTCCTACCTCAAATGTTTTGGCGAAAACACCAACTAACGAAGAACGCATGAGAAAACCAGGTTGATTCTCCAAAAACCCTCCTTAGATCTCTTATCCAAACAAAACCATGACCAAATTTATCATATTATGCATCCACACACATAGATCTACCCATAACAGGCATATACCTAAGAAACCGATAGAATAGGAAAAGTAGATCTAAGTTGATCTATGAAACCGAACTAGAACGATCACATACGTCAAGAAACCGGCTTCGATTCTCCAAAAGAAGCCTTTGGATCACCTCCGGAATGATGGGGTAACCTTCCATGACCTTAGGACAGACAAAATACGGATTTAGGACCGCTTGGGAGCTTAAACGAGGCATTTAGAGGCAAAAACACGTGATATCCCTAATTTAAAGATCTCATTTAAGTGCCCGCATGGTTAGTTAGCACGATTTGACAAACTGTGCGCTAACCGTGAATTAACTACTATATCGAACGCCCTTCTCGCACGGTTTGGCTGCATGGTTAGACAAACCATGCACCGACCATGCGAGAGCTACTGCCTCCAAGACCCACTGCACACGGTTTGACCACACAGTTTAGAAAAATCATGTTCCACCCGTGTGACTTACCCTTTTCCTCAAAACATCATTCCATGTTCTCCTGACTCTCCCATTCAACACCCATAACATTATAACCATGAAAAGCATCAAGTAAGGGTTACATACTAGAATTCTAAGGTACTAAATTTTACCCACCGTTGGTCTTTCCATCATCAGAAAGTAGAAAAACTTCATCCAACTAAAAGAGTTCCATCCACTGCTCTTTTATTTCCTTTTCACGTTGCCAAGTCTCTTCCAGAATATGACCATGCTGCAGTAAAACCTGGACTAGACCGATGCTTTTTCTACGCAAGACTTTCTCTTGCCTATCCATAATCCATACTGGGATATGTATCAATGAAGCATCCGACTCTAGGTCAATGGGATCCCATCTGATCACATGGTTAGGATCAGACTGATACTTTTTCAACTGAGATACATGGAACACATTATACACCGAACTAAACCGGGGTGGTAATGCCAACAAATATTCCACCTATCCAACACATTCCAATATATCAAAAATGCCAATGTATCTAGGAGATAACTTTCTATACTTCCTGAAACGAAGATGTCCAAGCCTTGGAGAGATCCTCAAGAAGACATGATCATCCACAACGAAAAACAACGATATTTGATGGTGATCTGTATAAGATTTCTGACGACTCTGAGCTGTCTCCATCCTCTTACTAATCAACTGAATATTATCCGTTATTTCTTGGACAAGGGATATCCTAAATAGTGAATTTTCATTAGTTTTCACCCAGCATAGTAGAGAACGACAAGGACGCTCATACCATGCTTCAAACAGAGCCATGCGTATCGAGGCTTGATACTTATTATTGTATGAGAACTCTAATAAGGGTATATGTTCCTCTCATGAGCCACCTAAATCCATTACACAAGCTAGTAACATATCTTCCAAAGTTTCTATCATCTGCTCATATTTCCCATCAGTTTGAGGATGATATGTCGTGCTCATAGTTAACTGAGTCCTAAGGGCTTGCTATAATGATTTAAATAAATAAGATGTGAACATAAGATCTCTATCTGAGACTATATACACTATTACACCATTCCTCTTTTCCACATATCAGATATAGATTTTTGAAAGATCTTCCACCATATGGGTTCCGCAAATAGGGATGAAATGGGCCGACTTGGTTAGATGATCCACTATCACCCAAATGACATAGTGTTTCCAGAACGTTCTTGGAAGACCCGTAACAAAATCCATTGCTACCTGATCCCATTTCCAAACTGAGATATGTAAAGATTGTAACATACAAGCTGGTTTCTAATGCTCTGCTTTAACCTGATGATAAGTTAAGCACCATGAGGTGAACTCGACCACCTTCCTTTTCATGTCGCTCCACCAAAATGGTGCCTTCAACGCCTTAAACATCTTCTGCGTACTTGGGTGTACATCCCATCATATATGGTGATAAGCATGAAGGATGTTTTCTTGAAAAACCATCAAAACAACAATCTGATCTTTAAAACACAAAAATAAACCCCCATCATGTTTCCAGCCATCAATGGTCTCCCAACCATTGAGTTTTGAACATACAACAGACATTCTGCATCAGATGTTTGTTCTTATTTGATCATCATTACTAAATCAGAAACAAGTTTAGCTTAAATGAAAATAGAAACTTCTCCTCGGTCTTCACTTTCCAGAAGCATGTTGGCTAAGACTGGCATCAACTACCTTTCATCTGAAGCTTCATTCACCAACTGAGCATATGTATTTCTACTCAATGCATCCTCTACTGAATTTATTATCCTCGGTGTGTACATCAAGTCAAAGTCAAACATTTGGAGATACTCCATCCACCTCCTTTTCCTCAGATTTAAATCTCACTATGAGAAAATGAGTTTCAAGATTTTGTGATCTGTAACACCGTAAATTTCTCTCCAAAGAGATAATGTCTCCATGTTTTCAAGGCATGGACGACTACAACTAACTCCAAATCATGTTTTGGGTAATTCTTCTCTTGTACCCTCAACTTCATTGAACCAAAAGCAACCACATGATCTTTTTTCATGAGAGCACAACCCAACCCTGATCATGAAACATCAAAATACACCATAACAAAAGAATTGATATATCGTTGAAATATCCGATTCATCAAATCCATGAAGACCTCTAGTGCATTAGTTAGACCAAAAGGCATGAATACATATTCGTGGTGTCTATATATACTTATGAAATATTCCTTTGGAATATCCTCTTTCTGAACTCTCAATTGGTGATATCTTGATTGTAAGACAATCTTGGAGAACCAATGAGATCCCCTTAATTGATTAAACATGTCATGGAGACGTACTTGGTCGAATGAAACCCTTGTTTTCTAGCTCCTCCAACTGCACATTCAATTCCCTTAACTCCATTGGTGTCATCATATACGACGAGAGGGAAATAGGACTGGTCCCCAGAAAGAGATCAATCATAAACTCCAATTCCCTTAGAGGTGGTCACCTTGGTAATTTCTTGTGAAATACATCCAGAAATTGATCCTCAACAGCTGGAAAACTATTTTTGTCGATATCTTCCATTGATTTCAAGGACAAAACATCTAGCTGATATGAGATCCTGCCAACAGTTAGTTCCAAACAATTTGTTGAACCCAACATTCCACTCTTATCCTCTCTAAAGAAATGTCTAACGCCACCCTCAATCACAAAACTCACCGTTCGTGCATGGAAATCGATGTGGGCCTTAAAATACGCCAACCAATACATTCCAAAGATTATTTCGTAATCATCCATATCAAGAACTGATTAATCTCACATCAATTATATGTTGTCCAAAACTAAATAACACGCTCAATATAGGAAGGTTCGACACTCTCTTTGACCCAGAGTTGTTTTTTGGTTCAAAAGAGAAGGTATCATTGTGCGTGTAAATCCTATCGATCAACGATGCGAGAAGCAAGAAAAGAATGGGGATAACTCGTATAAAAAATATCTTTCACAAAGATAGAATTAAAAATAATCATACATCTCACTATAAATGGTCCATCTTGATTATCAATAATCATCTTCCTAGCTCTATGCCATTGTTTTGTTGTTTCACTTTGCTGTTTGATGTTGGATTGCACTCGTTTCATCAAAGCATATGGTGTTTGTTACACCAGAGAAGCGTCCCTGACACCCGATCTTGGAGAAATGTGAAAAAATTGCATAAGATGTCCCATATTGTTCTAATTGTGGCATGCTCTTGGTTTTTCTATACACTCCCACTTAATGTGGCTCGTAGAGGCACACTGGAAGCATCCAATCTTGATCTTGGATCTTGGAGAAATGTTAATTACTCTTGTGGTCCGATTATGATGTGTTCTTACTTGTTGAGAAAATGTGTCTGATTTCCTCTTTCTCTTAGTGTTAGAGTTCTCAGATCCTCTAGTAAAGACAACTGTACTTCCTCCACTTGGATTTTTAGCAGTGATAGATATTGTAAACAAAGTCTCCAGCTACAATCCCAACTCAACAGTTTTAAATGTCTGAGTGATCCAATGGACCAACTGTTTATTCACCTTTGGTTCAGGTGCAACCACATTCTTACTGGCCTCTTCCAATTGGTTTCTATGAGTCCTACCAGGTTACCTTTCCTAAAACAGTAACAAACACCGTCAATCTCACTCTATAGAAACTGATGGCTTAGCATTCCAAATTCTATCACAGCAACTATCACAACATTATTTTCCAAAACAATGTTTTTACATGTTCAACCATTTTTGAAAACATTCTACATGATTTTTGAAAGTCAACCCATTTTCAAAATACACCAAATATCCTATTTTCAAAACCATTTGCTTGAAAACAATTTCTGTGATTTTTTTGAAAAAAAAATCTCACCTTGCACAAAATATTAACTCATTTCTTATAATGAGACATTCAATCCTAGTGGGAATTCATACCTCTACCATGAATTTCATGCTTGTCTCATTGGATAAACCCATGAAAATGAGATTTCCATGATTCTAGAAGTGTCTCAAAACACTATGTACCCAACTCCCTAGTAACTTGAAGTTCAGCATAAATGGGTTAGCTACTTCCTTTTATGCTATACATTCCCTGTTCTGACAATCCTACTACTGTCTAAGATTCCATCCCAAGTAATAGACAAAAAGGATTTTTAATTCCATGACTAAGAAAATCGATGACTAATTGTTAGGCAAGGATAGAACAAGATGATACCATTTGTAATGAGCCACCAATTCTCATTGGCTTGAGAGTACAACGAGTCATTACTAGGCCTTAAGAGACATCATAATGACGCCAAAGGCTAGCAATAAATGCCTAAGTGTTTCAGATACAAGTGGGGGACGATTTACCCTTTTAAAAATATCTTATAGACCAACCAAGTATAACCAAAATTCCCCATATGATGCATGTATAAATTAAAGGAAACATAAACAACTTCATTTATGTAAAACCACATCAAAGTACACAACACCGGAAGACTAAACCGAACATAAAATTACACAGTAGATGAACAACTCAAGACTCACAAAGACACCATGACTCTGTGCTCCACATGCTCCAAAATCCACAACATATCCCTAGGATCACCACGATCCACTAGCCATAAGATGCTTTACCTTTACTTGTGTCCCGAAACACGACATCTAGAAAAGCACCAATGTTCCAAATCACGGGTGTGTATAAAACTCAGTAGGTTTTCCCCAATGACTTCCCTACTCACACAACTAGGATAGAAGAGTTAGCAACGATTATATAAAATAGTTTATATAAAACAATTTCTAAAAAAATTTTATAACTAAATATAAACAAGTTTCCCAAAAAAATTTATAACTAAAAACATACAGGTGAAATTGAAACCAATTTTCCAAGAATATATTTTTTTAGAAAAATAACTAAATAAGTTTTAAAACCATATATCAATATCCCTTATTGGTGTACCCAACCATTTCACAAACCCATGCAACCAACCATGCATGATACCCGGAAGAGGGGGAATCCCTAACCCTTATCCATCCCAGAAATGATGGTGGATACTTCTTACACTTATCCAACCCAATGCACATGAATATTTGACGGTGGAGATCCCTAACCCTTATCCATACTAGAATAATGGGGGAGACCCCTAACCCTTATCCGTCCCAAATATAATATGAATGTTTGACGGGGAAGAGCCGTGACCCTTTTCCATCCCAAAATTATGGGGGAGACCCCTAACCCTTATCCGTCCCAAATTCAATATGAAAACACACCACACATTCCCAAAAATCATGCCAAAACCACCCTTTCAATAAAACACCTTTTATTCAAAACCATTTCTATCAAAACCAAGTGTGTTCAACCAAGTCAAACCATTTCAATACAAATGTACATTTATTGAAAACCAAAGAATAAACCTATTTCATCAAAGCCATTTCAATACCAAATCATTTCAGTAAAACAACATTTTTATTGAAAACCCATCTTTCATCAAACCATTTGCAATTCCAGTAATTCAATAATTTAAATTCATCATTTTAATTCCAGAAGGAAAATAAATTTTCACAACAAATCACCAAGATATCAAAATTTCACTAAAACTATAAATCATCACTAAAAAGATTTATTCCATGATTTTAACTATCCATTCCATTCAATAACCCAATTGGAAACTACGCCAATCAATTCTAACAAGAGGATTCAAGAGAGAAGCCTCATACCTCAAAGGTTTTGACGAAAACCCCAACAAATGAAGAACGCACAAGAAAACTGGGTTGATTCCCCAAAACCCCCCCTTATATCTCTTCTCCTCAAAAATACAAGACCAAATCATATTATATTTGGCATCCACACACTTAGATCAACCCATAACAGGCATAGATTTATGAAAATAAGAGGATAAGAGAAGTAGATCTATGTAGATCTAAGAAACCGAACTATAACGATCACATACCTCAAGAAACCGGCTTTGATTCGCCAAGAAAATCATTTTGATCACATCAGGAACGATGGGAGGACATTCCATGACCTTAGGAGAACCAAAATCCCATGTTAGGTCATCTTAGGAGCTTAAACGATGCATTTAGAAGCAAAAATGCGAGAGATCCACAATTTCATGATCTAATTTTAGTGCCTGCACAGTTAGTTCGCACGGTTTGACAAACAGTGTTCTAACCGTGCATTAGCTACTGCCTCGACCGCCGTTCCCACACAGTTTGGCCGCACGGTTTGACAAACCATGTGCCGACCATGTAGGAGCTACTACCTCTAATACCCACTGCGCACGGTTTGGCCACATGGTTTAGACATACCGTGTGCCGCCTATGTGACTTCCCCTTTGCCTCAAAAAATCATTCCATTTTCTCCCAACTCTCTTGTTCAACACCATTAACATTAAAACCATGAAAAACATCAAGTAAGGGTTACATACTAGAAAATAGGGGTACTACAAGGTGCCTCTATGATTTCTATTTCAATCTTATGAATTAATTTATCTTTTCTATGTGATTGAATAAATTAAATTTTAAATAAATATATTGAATATTATAAAATATTTTTATGTATTGATTTTTAAGAATGGTTTGATATGTGATAAGTTATCATTTTATTCCCTTAAATGTTTTAAATTGATAAAATATATGTTTAGGGTTCTAAAAATACCTTAAAAAAATGTGGTTATTTATGAACTTTATTATCAAATTATATTTGATTATTATACATACATGTGAAAAATATATTTTCATTTGTATATTAAAAACAATAATTAATGAGATGTTTGTTGTAATGAATTCACAAAATCTGATTTGGAATCATACCAAGCACATTTTCTCTCACACCAAGCATAGTAACCGACGTGCCTATCATGTTTTTGTGTTTTATTTTAATAGATTAGTTGATGAACACTCCTAATTATATGTCATTCTGGACTATTATAGAAATGTAAGGATGTGAAGGATGACCATGGGTTATAAAGTGATGTGTTTTTTTTGATGGGTTTGATTTAATTTCTGTTATGATTATATATCAGCCTTATAATCATGGGTTCTTTTATTACTTAATATTTTATTTGGGACTTATATATCATTGTATAATTATGTTATTTTATAGTTTAATTTATAATTTTTTGGATTTATTCTATTTTTTATACACTATACTACTATTTAAATAATATTGATACTCTTTATATGTGTTTATAGGATGTTGATGTATTGATTGTCCATGAAGATTTTTCATGTGGAATCTATGATTTTTTTTATTCAAACTCCATGTGTGAAAAATAAATAGATATAAATTTTTTGATACCCTTTTTATTTTTAAATATTTTGAAAATTTAGAATGCACTATTGACCATCAGGCGAGTAAGGTTAGGTGATCCTACTAGTAGAAATAGGCCATTCCATTACAAATGTAATCCACCTAGGGAATCTACAATAGGGGGTTTGAACAAATTAATCAAAATTATGAAAATATAGTTATTTAAATATGTTTTCATTCCACTAGTAATATTTTAGGTGGAATGAATCTTCTAAACATAATGATCTCAATAGGATCCACTATTATAGATTGAAAGTTCCATGTGAGACATAACTCTAGGATTATTATTAATAGTAGTGTAATATTTCTTAAAGGCTAATGAAAGAATAACTATGGTAAAAGGTACTTGATATATTAATTATATTATAAATTATAAATATTTGAAAGAAGTCATACTCGATGATTTATTATGGTGATATTGTTTAATTAGTTTGGATTATGGGTAAAACTTATACTACATATCATTTTTTCCAAAAACCATTATGGGAGAAATATTCTCATGGATTATTGAATATAACATGTAGTATAATGATATATAATATGTAATTAATGTGAATATAACTATACACAACATGCTTATAATTGATATCAAAATATACCTAGAATGGTTTATTGTATATGATTATCAGATGAAAAACTCTGGATAAAAGATTTTTTTTCTATCTAGAGGTAGGAACTAAAATATAAAAATGTTAATAAAGATGTTAATATAGTATGATATAAACTATTTACGATCTATTAAAAGATTATATTTTGTTAGTAAATAGTGATAATGCCATTGGATAATGGAGGAGGCTAGTATGTTTGTGTTTCAAGATACAATTAGCAACATTCCAGATGGCTTCAGAGATGGTTTCTCTATATTAAAATCAATGAATTTTTAAAAAATTTTGATTCATTTATTTAATGATATGATTTTCATATATTTCCCTTTATATAGGATATAAACTACAGAATTAATGTGATTGAATATTCAACAAGATGATTTAGATAGTAAAGGGTTTATTTTTCCAAGTATCTTACATAGTGATGTTATTATGCTATTTATAAAGAACATAGACAAAATATTTATTTCTATAATGATTATATGAAATGAAATCATATTTTAATGAAAAATAGTATTCTCAACAAATAATTTGTGATATTATATTTTAATTAAAGGGTGATAGAAGGTGTTATAAATTCAATGTGATATTGAAATACAATCAAAACATGGTGATGAGTGAGCATAAAAAAAGGTCACTTTATAGAGTATGTCTAATTATTATATGTTTTTGCATATGTAATTTTGTTTTATTATTATTATGTAAATTTATATAAACATTATCAGTCAAATAATACATTTTAACATTTATAATTTTATCAATATATTTATCAATGAAATACTCATGAATCTAAGATAATGGGTTGATCATGAGAATCTGATATCATTTTTATCACGTTAAAAGATCATTGTTTACATGCATAATTTTCCATATGTATATTTCCTATATTTTTTCTTTGAAAAGGGGTATTAGTTGAATTTGATAATATTAATGTGATGTTATCAGAGAGATCATCAAGAATCATTATTAATATTCCACTATTTCTAGTAATAGATGAATTTTATCATTTTAATTGTTTTTGTTCGATGTTAGTATATTTTACAATAACATCATTAACCATGATGGGTATAATCTAAATATTGACTATAAATTGGTAGATATGTATTTATTATTGAAGATATGAATAAAAAGGATTTACATTCTTATATTCCGAGAATAATGTGGTGGGTATGTCATTAATGATGCATCCAGGCCCACACTTCCGGATCCGGTACAAATTAATTCTATATAGTTTTTTATAAATAATTGAAAAATATAAAATCTTTTATATTTTAAGACACTTTTAGGTTTATTATTTTTAGGAAAACGTTCACATTCACAAATTATCAATTATACTAAAATGAATAAAATGGAATTGATTGAACTTTTCTCATGCTATATCCTTATTAAAGCAAGACTCAAGAGAAAATCTAAATGATTTTGAATGCATTTTATAAAAAGTGTAGGGAGATGAAAATTTTCAAGGAAGAGGTTTTCAAAATGGAAGTGGGAAATATTTTGAAAATACTTATACCTTAAAAAAAATTGATTTTTTTTTGAAATTAAATTTTTTAAATCTCTTTTGAAAACATTTTGTCGTTGTATTATTTTCAAAAATACAATAGTGTGGTTTTAAAAATATAGTTTTAAAAAAATTAAAAATACTTTGAAAATACTAATAATTATTAAATTATAAATTAGAAAAAATATTTCAAATTATTATATCTTTTAAATTAATTTTAAAAATCCTTATAAACGTTGATATTAAAATTCCATTGAAAATAGTTACACATTTGAAAAATCTATAATCCTTATGAAAATATTTATTCATTTGAAAATTAAATATTTTTTTTAAAAATATATATGCTTTGGAAAATTCCTTAATGTTTTTAAAACACATTCAGTTTTAAAAACATTAAAGTAATATGGAAAATACATATTCCTTTGAAAACATTCTAATGCCTTTGTAAATACACATACTTCTGAAAATGATATAAAATATTGTAATGAGATTTTAGAAAATATTATGCAATATTAGTCAAAAACAACCATGGGGCCACTTCAAAAATTGATGGTTGTTTGGACCTACCAAATTTCCTTAGGTACGAGTTCACTCCCAAGTCCCCTTCCATGTTTATAATGTCCATGTGCCAATTTTTTTTAATTTTTATGGGAATTCCATTATATATATTCACCATATTTTTCTCTTCAAGAAAACCTGATAATGTATTCATAAATTTATATTAATATAAATAAATAAATATATATATACAAATTTAGGGAAAAATATATATTTTTTAGAAACCAAATCTCATGATAATAAGACATTACCTAAATTCATGGAATGTTAATTAACATCCATGTATTTAAAACATCTTAAATAAATTCATGATATATTTTTTGTTGAAAAAAAGTGATAACATTTATCATTTAAAACAAATCCTTGAATAAAAATTTTAAATTCTCATTCTCAAAATTGATTATATTAATGAAATAATGTATTAAATGTATATACCCTTCAAATAAAAAAAATAGCATCTATGCATTAATATTCACATAAAATAATAGATTTATAATTTTTATTTATTAAAATAATTTGGATAATAAATAATAAACATAAAATAATAAATGTAAAAATATAAAAATACACATTTAATCCTTTAATAATCATTAAAATAATGAAATAATAGTTATATATATATTAATACACACACACACATATCATGAGTATAAAAACATTTATAATTTAGAGAATATTTTCTTTGTCCCATAAAATATAAGAATTTAAAGGTATACCATAAAATCCTAGTTTAGTATAATTGTTATCTATAAAAAAATTATATAAAAAATATATTAATTTGAATAATAAATTATTAATTATAACGAACACATTATACCATTACCTATATAAATTTGATTAAATAAATTGAAATTGAAAAAAATAATTACATATATGTATACAACCATTCCTTGAACGGATGAATGCCATAAATTAAAATAAATAATTTTAAACTTTTTAAAATAAATATTTTTTGATAAAATTAAAATAATACCCTTAGTTAATGAGAATAGTAAATTTAAATGGGGAGGAATCTCTTACCTTCATATTGTAATAAAACCAGTGGGATGAAGAGAAAATATAAATGAAAAATTTCGATTCAGAAAGGTTGTCTAGTGTGGGAGAGTTCTATTTATATTAGGTGTTAGATATGTGTATATGGGGTTGTATTCAAGGATGGGTGAAGATTTTTTGAAGATGGAAAATAAAGAACAATAAATAGTATTTCTATCAAAACATTCTATCACTTACTACAACATCTTCCCCATTAGGACACTGTAAATTGATGAAGTTTCATTTATTTCATCCTATCCAACACATAGGATTCAACCTAGTGATTTTTGTTGGTTTTCATTGGAAAATTACTTGGTAGTGATGAAATAGGGTGGTAAACATTTGTATAATGGGGGAAATGACAATGAGTATTCGGGTGTCTTGGAGGGGCATTATCGGTGAGGTTTTAGAGAGAATTGCATGGTAACACAATGATGTGGCTCTATTGGTGGTGTAGAAATTGGTCGACAGCGGTTGGGGGGTAGTTTAGCAACACTTATTTGAATAGGGATAGAGGGGCTTTGGAGGAAGACAACCCAACCTGCAAAGTAGTTTTTTATATGAAACACTTATTATATATATATATAGTTATATATGTTATTCAAATACCATATTTATTATATGTAAAAACATTAATTATATATCTATATTGTATTTTTAAAATTACCGACAAATTTTAACATAATAAAATTTAATTATATTAGATTACGATTATTTTTCATTTTAATCAGTGTTTATATAATCAAATAATAATAATAATAATAATATCTAACCTTTCTATGTTCGTTTGATCATTTTTTTGTGTTACCCAAAACACCATTTTTAACAATTTTGTTATATATATATATATGTATGATTTTTTTTTCATGTATTAAAATTTCACTTATTATATCACTTATTGTATCATTATATAATTTAAATTTGTACATTTTTTTAATTAAAAAAATAACATTTCTTGGTATAGTTATCATATTTTGTTTCGGTTGTTGAATATGTTTATATTTGATTAAAACATAACCTTCATGTTGTATTGGTTATTCTATTATTTATGAAGTTTTATACATATATTATTTTTTGGCATTATATATATAGATTTTTTTATAATACATATAATTAAATTTTTCAAATGGTATCCTGTCACATTAATGTTCTGTAAATCTTATCACTCTTGTTTAACTCTATTTTTATAAGGTTATATTTACCATCAATTAATAATTTATATTTCTTAAATAATATTATATATTTTAAATAACATCTTAAAATATAAATTTATAAATTTAATTGAATATTATTATTTCTAAAATAATATCTAATGTACATAAGGAAGTTATGAATAATTTAATTTGAGTTATTCTATAATTTATAAATAAAAACTATAATTATGATAATAAATCTATAATAAAATTCTAGGGTGTTACATCATTACATATGATGAATCAATTGTTAAATATATTTAATTTCATATAATTACATGGTTCATTAAAAAGGGATATATATTTTATTTTATTCTTCTGTTTCTATATTTGAGTTCATTAAAGAGGGTGTGAGATAAATTTACCATATAAGTTTTGATAAAATGAATAATTTGGTGGCTGTACTGATCTTAGAATGATTTCTTACCCCTAAGATTAATTTTGGAAATGCTTCGAGAATATAAAAGTGTTTTATGGTTAATAAATATTTATTATATAATAAATATTTATTTTAGGATCATGAATATTAATATCTCTTACATATAATCATAGATATACATACCCAGACTTTGGTAGTTTCTAGAACATATTTTTCTTCATTAGGAAGGTATAAATTATGCGCTCTATTGTTGAGATATAAATTGAGTAATTTATAGTGTTTATTAATATTTTTTATATTATGATTATGTGGTGTTGGAATAGACATGGGGTTGTGACGTGGTGTTTGGATGGAATGGTTTTGTAGACATCGATTATATGATTCTATAAGATCTCATTTTTTAGTACGCCTATGACATTAAAAGAATAATTACTCGAATAAATTTGTTAATTTAAATTAATAGCGATTTAGGGGGTTATTTAATTGAAATTTAATATTATCATTCAATTTGTTGAAAATATCCCTAGTCATTCAATTTTCACTGGTGGAAGAGGACATCAAAATAATACATCTCTCTTAATTTCAAAAAATAGTGGGCATTTTTTCTTTATATACTGTCATCATAATAGTGGAGACATTGATGATCGAGAAACATTATATGATTGTTGGGAGATAAAAATAAACCATTTAGTTAGAAATATGTTCTAATTTATAATCACATTCCTCCATTATATTATGATACTAAATCCCCTACTGTTTATGATGTGATATTATATATATCCTTGGTGATGAAATGGATAAATTTTTTAAATGGTTTAAAATATTATCAATTACCCATTACTAAATGGAACTTTATTCAATAATAATTATCAAGGAAATACCAATTAATACTAAAAAACTATAATTTTTAATTAATGTGTTATACATTAAAATTTGTTTTGGTGGTAATAAATAAAAATTATTATTCTTTTTAAAAATTGAAATATTCAATTGAAATATTTTTATATTATATACATATTCTCTATTGGTTTATGTGTTGATATTAAGTTTTTGTGTTTTGAACATATTTATTATATGACTTTAATTATTTGAGAATGTATTATAAAATCCAAATTGTATATAATTAATGAATATTGAATTGAACAATTGAAATAGATTACATTATTAACCTATTAAAAAATATTTTTATACCAAAATAATATTTAAATATAAAGTAGATAAGATTCAATAATTTATCATTAAATTTATTACATGGAATAATTGGTGGGGGTGAGGCCCTACTGTCTTTTGGGAAATTAATTTCAATAAATATATAAAATTTTCTCTATAATGGATATTTTTAATGTATATTAATGTGATTTTTATTACAATTATCTGGTAAATAGTTATTTAATATATTTTACAATTTAATGATATCTTCATCCCAAAAAATAATCCCACAATGAATTATAATTCAATATCAACATACACTCATATTTTTTTATGAACCCAATTGTGAACCAAAACATGGTTGATTGGGTATTCCACTAACCACCACCTTATCTAATCCTTGTCCATCCATTAACTCTCTTGGGTTTTATTTTGGTTTTGATGTTTTATGAATGGGTATAACAATAGAATCATGGGTTTATAGAATTATAATGATGTTATAATTGGATTTAGGAAGATTATGACGAATTGTTGGAAAACAATAGAATAGATGATAATAAATAGACATAAATCATTCAACTAAGCTATGTTGGAGGCACCAAGGGTGTCATATTAAACGAAGAGTAGTGGAATTAAAAGTAAAAGAGGAAACATTAGTGTTTAAAGATAAAACATGATAATTATTATGATTTTTTAGTCTTAAAAGGGACAAATATTATAATCATTGACCACAAAATTTACTTCTCCATCCAATGTTTTTCTAAGATAATTAATGTTACAACAATTGTAAAGTTCAAATTTTTACCAAATGAATTAAACTTGATTAAACTATAGATTTTGAATAGTTTTAAATATGACACAACATGTAACATTGAGTTAATATTTGTGTTTCTTGACTCCACACACTAGGAATTTGACCACATATATTGAGAGAGAGTGTGAGATAGATCCATATAACAATTTCTATTTCTAAAAACAACATGTATATAAGGTTAAGGATATCAGAATGTCTAGGATATACAAGCCTAGAACCTATATGGTTGTACACAATTAGTATTTCTTTAGAGAAACCAAATAAAACTATAAATAATATATATATATATATATATATATATATATATTCTATGAAACTGGAAACACAATGTTTATCTACTTTACATCTTTTAAGTAGCATCAGTACATGACCTCACTTTACCAAGAGACCCACATGTGATATTCCCTACTAGTCACATCATGTACAATGTTATTTACATTATTCATTATTATTTATCCACTATCATTCTATATTGGGAATATAATGAGTCCATTATATTTATTATTCTATGTAGACAGAATTATATCAACCCTCTCAGGCACTAGAGGTTGTTTACATAGTATATTGGGTTGTTTAAGAATTTACAATTTACCAAGGATATGACGAGGTACATGTCAGATTATTTATAAAAATAAGGATTTCATGTACTCATCCAATATTCGAGGTGCAATACTCTACGATAGGGGTTTAGTTACTCCCTTTGAGGCATTATATGAAAATATAATGTTATACATATTGATAAATGGAGATATTACTCCACCATATATATTGGTGTGGTCCACTATAAAATGATTTGGTGAACCTCCTTAATTTTGAGTAGGATCATTCATAGGGGGCCAGGTTTTCCATCAGTCAAAACAAAAATACAATATTGAGGTACATCCTTGCACTGAAATATCAATGAGTATTTATGCATGTTTTCAAAATTTAGTACATCAAGTATCTTTAGTCTTATGATATTTCAGTAAATGTCTATTTTATACAGATATAAATAACATATTTGGCCTTTGTGCAATACTTCAAGTTAGAAATTCTAAGAAGGTCATAAATATTCAGTGTTATATACCTTTCTAATACTTAGGGTACTCTAGAATGAAATGAGATTTGACCCTTTTTGTGTGTGAAATTAAAAGAGTTTTATTCTCCCTATCACATGTTTTTTTGATCTTTGAGTATATCTGGTTCATTTTGGATAATTTTCCGCATCATTGGTATGAGGTTTTGAATGGTTTTATTGGTTTATCCTTATTTTTTAGGTTACCAACATGGTAAATATAGATACATAGTATCCCCTAAAAAATCATTATTACTATAATTTTTTTATCCAAACATCACACATTTCATGGATGACATTGGAAGATGTGGATCTATTGGATTTAGAATAGAGGTTTCACTCAAGATGCTAATGGTGGTTCATGGTGGATTTATATTTTTTTGTCATTTTTATAGAGTTATCACTGAGATAAAGCATAATCCCACTGTTGGTGTTAGTTGTACCCAATGGCTCAGAGCTTCTAAATTTATACATCCTAATTTAGGTTCTCTTTTATGGAGTTCCACTCGTTATATAAAGTCTAACACATATATTATTACAAAGTGTAATTTGATAACATATTTGATATATTATTGGGTATTATTATTTAGTAGATATGAATTTACATTCCATGATTTTTTATTCTAAGGCCTCCTTTATTTGTATATTTCTTTATCCTATAAGATGTAAATTATTATCTTATTGACGGTTTTAATTTGGTTTTCGACTCAGCTTACCTATAGCTTAGGTGGATTCTTGATGAGTCTGTTCAATCCCGAATCATATCAATGTAGTTTGAGTTTTAGGTATATATATTGTAGTTTGTTTCTGTATCTTAATTCAATTGATAATTTATAAGAGTGATACTAAGGAGAACATGACATTAGTTGTTATCCCAAGAAGAACAACATCTGTGAAATGTCTTTATATGTCATATAAATAGTACTAGAAAAACTTATTATCCAATATTGAAATCTAATGTCTTTTTTTCGATGATTGATTACTATTTTACTTGCATCCATATATGGTATGTCATTCTGTTTATTTTTCATCCTATACCAGTTAACATAGATGTGATATATGAAAATAATTTTTCATTCCTTTCCAGTTGTGAATTCTAAAAAAAAAAAAAAAATTTCATTACAATATGGGGTTATTGCATACCCATACCAAATCATGAGCCTATGATATTGAGTCAGTTTAACAACCACACTTCGATTCAGAGACTAATTATGAGGTATCTATACAGTATAATTATAGAGAAGATTTGTTTTCTAATATAATTTGTTCAAATTCATTTATACAGTGAATAATAGTTCATTTCAAGATATTAAAGGAAAGATTTATTATAAATATGTTGTGTGAAAATAAGATATATACGTGTCATAAAATTATTGGGTGATCTTTATCCTCAAAAATTAGCAGATTAGTTGTGTCACAAACTGGCCTGGAGTACCATCTTTCCCAACACACGACCAGACCCATAACTTGGACTGATGGGAATTAATGATCCCCATGGGATAGAAACTAGTGCATGTGTATTGGAATTACACAATATATAATGATTTTACCCTTGTTGAACAAGTATAATTTTTTTTATGAATATGTCATCACAATAAGATCAATAGCCATAACAAAATGACAAAGTCCAAATTTAAGTAAAATAGTTTTCAATGTTAACCAAAATCCAAAATATAAAAAATGGTGAGTCAATATAAGAACATGAAGAAAGAGGGAAAATCCCTCATGCCACATCCAATAACACCTGCACAAATTGGAACACTAGTAACAAGATCCTCCATCACGACCGTGGAACATCTTACCTTTACCTTGGTAAAAAATAACAAGATCTACATACATTTGTGTTTATATATATGGTGTGATTCAAATCATGATAGGATTTCACAGAAAACTGATTCTATGATATAAAATTATAATACAATTAAACAATTAGTTTTTTCATAGGGATGTGGTTTGGAACCGTGTTTAATAAATTAATTTAAGAAAACAATTCCAGGAAAAAAATCCCTTAAAATTAAAATGAAAGGATGGTCCCCTATATACCAAAAGTAAGGAAAACATCTCAAGATCATCATGGGTAATCCCTAAAAGATATATAATTGGTGGGACCAAAATAACCTCTAACATGGTGAAACATGGAATATGAATCATAAACCATTGTATCCTCATGCAAGAGACACTAAAGGGTAACACAAACAAAGGTCTAATAGTATCCAATCAACATCATTGTTTAGTTAGTGTTAAGAATAAATCATTTTAAAAGTATATGAACATTAGCCCAATTGATATGGCAAGAGTATTAGTCTAATTCAACTCACATAGTTACATAGGATTCGATTTATGCTCAATTACCATTTCACATTTCCCACAAACAACCACTTACAAATTCAAAAATATACAATTGAAAACATATAAGAATAAAACACATTTTTCAATAATAAAAACCACATTCAAATATATTTGAAGAAAAAATTCAGATGAAAACATTCTTGCACAACTTATTCAATTATTAAAAGACATTTATATGCACGATAATGAAAATAGACATGAATACCAACAAATTTAAATTGGGAAATCATCACCCATCTCATAATCACATTGAAATCATTTTAGAAAACATGTAACACAACCCAAAAAATCCATATATCACAGGTAAGAATATTTGAATGAATACCAAAATCATCATATAATTATAAAGAAAAAAACCAACCTCAATCATGGAATCTATCGGAATCCGAAGGAGAACCAAAACCGCACCACAACTGAACCCTATAAAGGAATGATTAAAACAAAAAAAGAAATATTAAACCTAATAAACCATGGTTATTTATTGAAAAAACAAAATTTATACAGAATTAATCAGGAATGTTGAATTAACAACCCATGAAGATGGATGAAATGATAAGAGAAATGTGATTACTTATTGATTCTTGAATATAAAATGCCAATTCAACCAAAAAATTAAGTTCAATGAGGCCCAGAAGGATGGGAGGAGGCAACTAGAGATTTAACTAATGAACAGGGTATGAAAATGAGGATTTGTGGATAAATATGGTGAAGGGTAGATTGATAAAATTACTATGTTCAATGACCTAGAATGGTCAAAAAGTTTGGCTGCATATTTTTATAAACCATGGGCCACTATGGGGTCCCCACTTTTTAGAAAGAAACCAGAACCCATATTTTTCTAATAAGGGTGAACACCATTGTGGGGGGTTTTTCAGTTTGGACAGTACCACTTTCCAGGGCATAATGTCTCTTTGGGGATTGCACATTGTTCCCCTAAACGTGGGACAACCCTGCACCACTTACGTTTTGGCCCAAAAACACCATTATTCAACAAAAAAACTTAGGAAATCCAAGAGATGAATATATAAACAAAATAAATAAAATAAAACTGAAAATAAAAGAGTTTATTTGAATATGATCCCCCCCTGATAACATTCCACCCTTGGAAGGCCATTCTCGAGTTTGATCCAAGAACAAAAATGGGTACATCCCTTTAACCCATGATTTCTACCAAAATGTATCATTATAATCCTTCCCTTGTTTCTAAATAACTCTAACCAATGGTATGTACTTCCCATGAATAACTTTCTACTAGAAATCCACAATCCACTTCATCCTTTCAATCATAGAAAAATCAGAATACGAATCTAGTTCTTTATAATTCATAACACGATATGAGGTTGGATTATACATCATTGATAGAGAGAGATGGCACAAGTCTTGTATTGATGGAGACTAAGAAGTCAAATATAATTATAATTCAACATTTCAAACTCTATCAGTAATATCAAATGAGCATTCATACCTCGGTGTTAGATTCCCTTGATTACCAAGATGATGGTGACCCAAAAGAGGATCGACCTCTAGAAACACAATATCACCAACATATAATTACAAGGCTAAGTGAAGCTGATCAATATAAGACTTTTGGTGATTGTACATCACTGAAAAATAGCACCTGATCAATCGAATCATCTCATATATCTCCTACCTGAGATTCAATCTTAATAGTGAGGTCTCACCCACATATACCCAACATAATGGAATTTTAAATGAACTAATAAAAATAACATCAAACGGATCCATTCATATCAAGGATTTTTATATGATATTATATAAAAACTTGACCAAACCCCGCTGTATATCCCATTAAGACTCCACAATCCAACACACATTCCTGAATAATTTCTTTCCAGATTAGATTCACCCTTTTAATTTGACCAACAATTTGAGTATTGTATATCATTCATATCCTAATTTTGGATCCCATCTCCTTCTAAAGGCCATAAAAATGAAATGTAAAAATGGGGTCCCTTTCTAAAATAATTTCTACAAGAACACCATGAAGAATCACTATATAATGAATATATAACCAAACTAATACATCCGCATTGGATGAATCCTTGATCAGGATGAAATGGGTTGATCTAGTTAGATGTTTAATCATAAACCATACGGAATTCCATCCCCATGGTGTATGAGAGAAGCCAATATTGATTTCCATAGTAACCTCTTCCCACTTCTTGGAATGAATGGTTAATAGATTAAGCAAAATAGAGGGGCTTTGGTAAAATGTTTTATCATTTATATATATATAACAACAAGATAAAAAGACATATATATTCTGCCTCATACCCATCCACTAAAACTGGCGTCGTGTATAATAGAACATCACTATGGTCCCAAGATGAATTACCCACTATGACTAGTTGAAATCCTATATAAAACCTTCAAGAATGAAAATGACACCATCACACCACCATTGAATAAATGAAACCCACATGAAGACAAATATCATTTACCACGAACCTCCTCACAATTTTAAAATCTACATAGATTGTGGGTACTTATCATCACCAAATGTCCCATGCTTAATCAACTCCATAAGGTAGGGATTCAACTGAACACTTTACAGGAATCCAACTCCACTATGCTTTGTGGTCTATAGGAGAATATGGGGGAAGAGTCCTGTCAACATCTATTCCTCACTAGAATTTCTCAAATCATTCTCTAAAACTTTTTCATTCATGGATTCTACTACTATATTACCTTTTCAAATGGTTGAAACAATTTTAAAATAAATTTTTTCATGGTACATGACCAAACGATGTTTCCATAGATTCATATCCCTTTAGGATAAAATATAATCTATGCTATTATAATCTGAGTAGACCATAATGTTCTTCCAAAATACAAAATGACCCCATGTTTTGAATTTAGGATTCATTGCCGCTAAATCTAGGTCATGTGTTGGGTAATTCTATTCACGTTGTTAGATTTGGTGAGAACCATATGTACCACATGTTCATCATACATAATTATACACCCATGAAACCTACCTATGGCATAAATGTAGACCGCATACCCCTTCCCAAATTCCAGAATGATCAAAATGTTGTTTGTGGTAAAGCATCTATTATCCTCCTCAAAGGGAGAATGAGATTCTAATTTGAACTAAAAATTAAGCTAATTTTAGTTATGTGTATTCATGGGTTAATAAATCTGAGATAAATCCCAAGAAAACCACAAGTAGTACCTATCTTGGCCCAATAGTAATCTGATTTAAAAAAAATCGTAATATTATCCCATTACATATCTACATTGATGTACTCTAGGTCCAGAAAAACCCCATGCTATGAGATAACATTTCATAGAACATCACCTCCTAGATCCAGAATATACACTTGGAAATATAATCATATAGGCAATGATCCTGAAGAGTTCCAATCACAATCCTTAAATGTAGTTCTATTTCTTCTTCAGATACATTATAGACTATAATTTCATACAAAAATACCATGTAGAAATAATAAATGTATATATGGAACCCCTGGTTCTTGAATTCCATAAAGACCACTAGAGAATTCGTCAACCAGAATAGCATAATAAAATATTCAAAGTAGTCATACCTACATCAGAGGGTTATTTTTGGAACATCTATCTCCCTGACTCTAAGATAGTGATACCTGGAACCAAAATTATTCTGGGATAACCACCTCATCTATTTGAGATGATAAAAAAGGGCATAAATGCTGATAAAATGGTATTAATTTTTTTATATCACTGTATTCATCTCTAGAAAATCAATAAATAACCAGAGTAATGCAATAAACTTCATTGAAAACAATAATGGAGATGCCCATGCTGAGAAAATTTGGTGAGTGAATCCTTTGGATTTCAAATATTCTAATTATGTCCTTATTTCCAATATGTTGATAGGGGCCATATGGTATGAGGGATGTTATCTCATCTCTATCCCAAAGATCAAATCAATGGTTAACTCCATGTCTTACTTTGGATGCTACCAAGAAATGTAATTTGGGAACACCATTGGAAACTCACCGACCATAATAGGTAACTTACTCTCAAAACTACCTTTATATTAATTCAACATGAGAAATGAGATCTTAAAAACAAGACTCCCCATTTTTATTATTGGGGGTCTATATTTTCCTGAATGAGGATCCCATTCACCCTAAAAGATATGAGAGCTTCAATAAAGTTCCATGAAAATCATTTTTAATAAATAAGAATCAATGTGCTCTTGAAGATAAACCATCAAATCCATACCATGGATCATATAAATGATGTCAATTTCCAAAACTCATAAATTCCATTATACTTAAACCACTAAAATAGTTACTACACAAGTTGGATACCTAAAACCCATCACTTTCTCCTTACCAAGTGGTATCACCCCCTCCGTCACATAGAAAATAAATTCGGATTGAAAAATCAACACACCCACAAGATGGGTAGAGTTAATAGAAACAAATTCACCCATATCAAACAGAATAGTAACCCTGGATGATGTAACATGAATCATACATGGAACTATTGTATGTCCTGTATCAAACTCTTTGGGTACCTTAACCTAAGTTTGTAGGTCCCTCGTATCATCCTGATCTTGAAAAAATCCATTAACCAATGAATCTTTCTTATGATTACTCTACCCTGAAAAATATCTATATATTATTCAACAAGCAGAAAACCAGGAACATACTTTTTGGGATGGTTTTGAATTGGTTGAAATTCCCTAGTAAGCTGTGAAATTTATACCAACCTTTTAAGGGAATGAAACTTTTCAAAACTGTTTCATGTGAACCACAGTTTCACTATGATAATAGATTTTAGGGTGATATAAACATGAGAATCATTCATACACCAACATTCCACACTGATTACATAGGTCTAAACCAGCATCTGAAGTAATAATTGAAAATGTTCAGGAAGGATGTCATGCACTACCACCTCCTTCATTTTTTGGCTTGTATCACATAAACTTATCCTCATATTAACTACAAGTACATATTCCCACTATTGATGATACACTATGAAAATAAATCAAGATAGATGGGTAAATATCCACCAGGAAATCACATTTAACCACCTCAGCAAACGTCTTCGAAATGATCAAGATGATCTTGGAATGAATTTCTGGTTGAAAACCTATTTAAAACCATTGATCATTTAGACACTATTTAAAAAATACTTTTATTGCAATACAAACCGTCATTACATAGTGGTTGGTATACTCCATCGTGGTTTACTCCCTATGGTGGAGACCCAAAAACAGCCAAATCATGGAAAAAACCATCAATATAAGGCAATAGTACTCAATGAACATGATCTTCAATTCCTACAAACCTATAATTTAATAATTTCAATCCTGAACCACTGACTTCAACAACCTTCGACTGGGGCCATCCAACATGATGGAATCATATTTCACTCTGGTTGACACTGGATTTTCAAGAAACCCAAAAATCCTTTAGAACATATTGATTATATATTTTTCCTCTTATGGATCTAGGATACCCTATAAATAAAAAATCTTATTCTTGAAGAACTTCATATATTATTCCATTACTAGACCCGGTTCGGTTGCCTTGGCCTAGAGGGACCTGGGCCAACTCAATGTCCCAAGGTTTGGATGGACCGAGCCACTACTTCCACTATTATATGATCAATTGGTGGGGGAGAACAATATCTTTCCGCTTCCCCTGTTCACACATGAATTCTCTGGGAGGAATCTATCTACATAAATAAAAAAAATAAGAATCATTAACACACCATTGTGAAACAATTTCAGAAACATAATATTTTAAATATTTTTATAAATAAAAATTGAATCCAAAACAAGCACAATCACAAGACAAACCACTTAACACCCACCTAATGTCTTTGTTAATCTTTATTCATATACATCCCATATAAAAGAGATGTAAAACAAGAATCCTAACATCCCATGGATATCCAAGGCCTTTCATGAGGTGTGTTATCCTGACAACCCACTAACAACTAGAGCCTCAAGCCCTGAGAATCATAAAAAAATATTTTTCCCATTGAAATTATCAAATTGGTCACTCATTAACAATGTGAGAAAGGAATTTAACTAGATTTATTATGTCAATTATATAATAAAAAACATGATAAAATATTTTTCCCTTGATTATCACATCAGTTATTATCTAACCAATGTGATAAAGATATTTTCATTACATTTAAATATTGATTATAAAATAACCAATGTTTACTGGATTGCTTATCACATTAGTTACATAATAATAAATGGTATGATGAATTTAAAAATTAATGAATAATTATCTAAATAATGTTGCTGTTGTTTCTATTCTCATGAAATCTGACTCATCTCTTCCCTGTATAATCCACATTCCTCATTTTGATCGATCTGTTCGACTCAAATCTCGGTTTCACATATTCTTAGAACCTTTGGATTCATCTTCTCATTATACCGAATTTGTTATTGTCCACTCTAAAGTAAAACTAACTTATCCATCATTTATTCGTGTTATTCAATGGCACATAGACCTAAATTTAATTTAATTATTCTATGTACTCAAATGTCACATTAAAATATTCCTAAACAATCATATTTCATCACTTTTATAATTTTCTATCAGTATGGTTGACATTAGATCTCATAGATGTTTATATAGTATTATTCTTAATGCACTTTGATAAATTCCATGTTTATTTCCCTATAGTGGTACTTACAATACACCATTTTTGTAAATATTGAGTTCATGATAGAGTTTCAACTATAGTGTCTTGTTTATTTCTTTGAATCCATATATGATTCCTTCTTTGGAGTTTTGAGAGTCATAGATTGATATTTATGATCAATTATTATAGGATTTCATCTAGGTTAGTGTACATCCTATGGGTTCATGATTTTTTTCATTAATAAGTTACATGATATTACTAATATTTTCATCAATTACCATTGAATGAATAAATAAGTGATGAATAAAAAATATATGATCCCATTAATTGAAAATTTGATTTACAAGTTTATGGACAATTTGTAGTTCTAGAAGTATGATTTTCAGTTTTACCCTCATTAGATAGTGGTGAAAGAAGAAAATAATACCTAAATTCAAAAATGTAAAATTGGATATTTTGTGATTCTAGTTAGTTCTTTTAGTAAATAAATCCATATATTCATGTGACTTATGAATTACACATGCTTCACGTGGTAATCACACTGAACGATTTTTCCTCCCCATTAACTGGGATTTTAATTATATCAAAGGAAGAAGATTGTAAATTACATCCATGCATTTTTTTTGATTTTATATTTTTATATAAACTCCTCTTCCAATAATGAATATAATTTACAATTATATATTTCAAATATGAATATATATTCTTTCTATTTATAAATTTTGTTATATTAAAATTAAGAAATATTTTATATAAAATTAATATCGGATTATATTGATAAGATATGTGGTTAAAATATTTTTTATTGATAATAATGCATTGAAGTTAGTTTTTGGTACTTTGAATAGGTGATGAATATCAGGAAGGTGTTGATGATTTTTTGGAATTTTCTTAAGGAAATTTTCTAGAAACGATGTGTTTTTCCCCATGCATGATATGTTTATCATTGAAGACGTTTAAAATTATAGAGATAAAAGATCATTTAATTTTTTATTGTTTTAATCCTAGTTATATACAAATGGAATTGGCATGGTAAATGTAGGAAAAAAATTGTATCTATTGATGATGATGCATTGGGATATGATAACTCCAATGAAATTCAAGACATTAATAATGATATATAAGAAAATGAAACTGAGAAAGAACCCAAAATTAAGCATCTATATAGTGATACTAGAAAACTATTGTATCAAGGTTGTACAAAATTTATCGCTTTATTATTGATGTTAAGATTTATTAACGTAAAGGAAAACATGATTTGAGTGACATGAATTTTACTAATTCGTTGAACATTTTGAAATATATTATTCCTAATGAAAATGATATTCATGGTTTATATTATAAAGAAAATTAAATATGATCCTTGATGGGATTGGAGTTCAAAACCATTTATGCCCGCCCAAATGTAAATGTACTCTATAGGAAGGTATATTAATTTATATCAATGTTTCTTAAATGTTGAACATCATGGTATAAGTTAAAAGATAAATTAAATGTCAATTTAGTATTTACAGAAATCCCTAAAAATTTATTTTTGTATCTTCTAATAATTCCTCATTTGAAATAATAATTTTAAAATTTATAAGATTAAAAAATGGCTAAGATGGAATGATGATGAGTGGATATGTGATTCAAAATGAAAACATCCTTCTGGTTCCATATATTGGAAGAAAAGTGATTAGAAGTTTTCTACATTCCAAAATAAAGTATGACATCATATAATTTTACTATGCAATGATTTAATGAATCCATAATTAATCATTAGTACCACACATAGTACATAGCCTATTTCATTGGTAATTTAAAAATTATCACCAAATATTTGTATGAAGATCAAACACGTCATGTTGAGTTTAATGATATCCGGAACAAAACAACATAAAAATAACACTCATATATTATTCTGACCATTAATTGATGATTTAATGCTAAAATATTTCAGGTTTAAAAAAATGTTTTCTATAACAAAACAACATAGAAATGATACTGATATTTTCTTCTCACCATTAATTGATGATTTCAAACTCATTGGGAATGAATGTATTTGGGTGTTTGAATCTTAATAAATTGAATATTTTCACATACATACAATGATTATCTTCACTATAAATTACTTTTCAGTGCATGTAAATTTGTTTTGAAAAAGTTTAAAGGGGAATAAAATTTGTCTAAATTCTGAACAAAAGTTTCCATATTATTAGTTGCATCATAGTAGAAATACAGTATGCATGGGTTATTAAATGTTTTTTTATATGGATCAATATTATATAAGATTAAAATCGAACTCATTAAATAGAAATAATTTTATATTCCTCCAAAAAATTTATCCACTAATCATTATTTTGAGAGGGTGTAAAACTATTATGTGACATTCAGAAGGACACATAAATATGGTAATGATAGAAATATTTGTAAGAAAAAATCTATACTTTTTCTTCTCCAATATTAGAGTTATCATGTGGTCAAACATAACATTGTTGTCAAGAATGTGGGGAAGATTATATGTGACATTTTTAATAGATCATTCTTATATATGAAAGAAAAAACTAAAAATGGATTGAATACAAAATTGGAATTATTCTCAAAGGGAATACCTTTAGAGTTAGCTCCTACTCCTTATAGAAGGCCAACATTCCTACCCCTGTCTTGAAATAAATTCTCCAAGAGGGATAAAATTATTATTATTTAGATTCTTTATGATATACAAGTTTCATAGGCATATTCTTCAAATGTAAAAATTTTAGTGTCTTTAAAGGATTTAAGGATAATAGGTATAAAACCACTTGGTGGTTACATATGGATGTGAAACCTCCTAATGGTTCCATTGCATGGAATATTTCTCATCCAAGTCAAAATTACTATCATGATGGTTTGTTATTTTTTCAATTTAATATTCACTAAGGTGATTGATATAAATCCATTGATTAATTTGGATAATGAATAAATTTATATATTTTTTCAATTGGAAATGTATTTTCCTTCATATTTTTTATTGATATCATTTTGAATTTAGTGGTTCATTTGGTGTGAGAATTAAATCTTTTTGGACATATATATCATTGTTGGATATAGACATTTGAATGTATTATAAAACAATTAATGGTGTATATTTAGAATCCATATCAGCCTAAAGCATACATTGTTGAGAATTATATTTTAAAGATGTTGCATTGTTTTTTATAAACTACTTGTTTGCATTAGATATAATTGGTTTACATTCATATTACCCTGAATGAGTTAATTATTTAGTAATGTTGATCCATGGAATGAATGTAAAATATTATCTTGGTGAACAGATAATGAAGGTTTATTTATACATATTGAATAACATAGATGATTCTCATCTAGATATTTCATCTCATAATACTCAGTTTAAACAATGTTATCAAAGAAATAATGAAATCTGGATTTGGATTTAGTATAATAAAAAAATATGGTTTTTAGTAGACCATTCTCGGTAAACCAAATTAATAAGAACAATTGAGATTGCTAGTGGGTGGGAATGTTCAAATTTGATAACATGGTTCAGGTTTGACCTTAATGGCTATCTATTTCATAAAAAATTTTTGGACAGTATATGTGAATTTAAAAATAGTAGTGTATTTGTGCTCATCAATGCCATTCATTTTTCGAGTGCTAATGAAATTAATAAAATTTATACATCAAGTCTATATTATAGAGTCATTGAAAATTTTTTTGGGGTTGATTATATTAAATTTCTTATTATAGTGTTTAAATAAAAATGGTATATCAATAAAAACAGTGAAAGAAATAATAAATTTGGAATAAAACTTCTTAATCTAAATAAATTAGAATACACAACTGATCTTTTTATGACATCAACAGAAGAAAATCAAATTGTCTATATTCTTAATAAATCTGAAATGTTATAGTATATAGTTTTACAATTAAAAAAATAGTATATTCATGATGATAATATTTTTGAAGATATTGATTTATGTTAAATCCCTACTTCCATGGAAATGTTAACATATTATATTGATGAGCATGTTATAGACATGGTTTGTGACATATGGAATTATCATTGTAAATGAATTTTTTAAAAAAAATCCTTTAATGAATTCCTCATATTACATGTAGTATATTCTTTTTCTCATTTAATATTTTAATTTCTATAAGATTTTTCATTTTAAAAAAAACGTATTATCTATTAAAAGATTTAGTTTACTTATTGTTCGATTATTTTCCACTTTCCAATTACATTAGTATGTAATAGTTGTATTTTTATATATGTGTTATAATTGTTTTATTTATTTTATTTATTATATAATGATTAATAAATCATATGATCCACCACATTATTCTATAGATGAATGTACTGTTAACTTTCAAGAGGAAGATACACATGCTCCTTTTGATTAGACTCCTCATCCATAATTACATGAGAAAACTAAATCCACTATGGTATAAATGTGTTTGATGGTTGGTAAACATGGAACCACACTTTTATCAAAATTATCAACTTTGTGTAGAGTATACTAGAGGATATATGTTCACTTTATTATACTGATATTCCAAATGGTACAAATGAAAAACAATTAAATACTTTTGTAGAATTTCAGGAAAAAAGAAAATATATTATTTTCTCTGATGAATGGAAAAATTATGAAAATGTGACATTGTCCGAGTTGTGGGAGACCATTTTTTTAAGTTTGTTTTTTTATTTTACTTATATTTAAATGTTTATAAAAATGTATCTTTTATAACTTCTTATCATATGACATATGAAGTACATAATACATGAGGAGTCATGATGAATGTTTTATCATTGGCTGCTAGGAGATTGAGATATTTCAAATCATACCTCACATCATAGTACATTCTTGGGGATAGAAAGCATCATTATCCATTTGATATATATCCATTTATATATGAAGATACATGGATTATTTTATTTAATTTAGGAGACAAAAATGAGTCTTTGTTACGTCTAATGTTACCTTTTATATGTTTTTTTAATGACCATGATTGTGATTTTTTTATTAATTATTATTTTATGACAATTGAGGATAATTAATTAGGAGATCCTGTATAAAAATTTATAGCCACATACATTATCTCATTGAGGGTATATATTACGAGAAGAAGAAATGATTTCAGGAAAATGATGAAATTTGTATGATGAGTCATTAGGCTCTTTAAAGGTTGCCCCTCCACCACCGCTAGAACTAAATATGGAAGAAGGTATGGATGGAAAAAGGATAGTATCTTATAGAATATTTTATAATTATAGATGAAAGAATTTAATGATGTTCAATTACTTTATTTATTTTAATTAAATTTATTAAATATTGTGATTCATTATCGATTTTGCAATTATTTCATACGGAATTTTTTTAGAGAAGATCATACAAGGGTTCTTTATAGATGAGGGTGGGAGGATATTTGTGATACCTCATTGGGAAATTCCAAAAATTAAGGTTTTGTATGAGAATACTCAGTAGGTGTATTGGTTAAAATGGTTTTTCAAAATTCTGTAGGAGTTGAGGACGTTTATAAAAATAAAATAGAATATTTGGAATATTTAGTTCAATATATTAAGGTGATGATGGAGGATAGGAATAGAGAATCAGTACTATAAATTTTGTAGACATAGAAAAATAGTTTTAGAGTGCAACTCCAAATCATTAACCTCCACTAGTATCTCTCACTCTTGCATGTCCTCCTGCTGACCCCACTGTTTCTTATCCTACTACTATACCCCTCCTCCACATCATCCAATATAATTTGAGTTTTATTTTAATCATCCCTATAATAATTTTTTGCATATAAAATGATATCTGTTATAGTAGATACCATTTATCACCAATATATATATATATATTATCATAGAAAAACTATAAATGATATTATTGATAAATCAGTAGGAGTGATGTTACCTACTGATGAGGTGAGAACATTTGGACATAGTATTGACATCTTTTTAGTTTGAACATATATACTTGTGAAACATATTACCTTTTGGTTATGTGTATAATTTATCATTTATTTAATTTTGTTATAATTTTGTTATAAATAATTATATTTAAATATTTGTCTATTTTTACATGAATTATTTAATGGAAAATAAATAATATATAGTCAACAAAAAATAAAAATTGATATGAAATTAGATAAAAAGTTAATAAGTCTTAACCTTTTTCAATATTTAAAATTTATTGTTACATGTTTATGAAATTCCATTTGAAGCTAGTGTTTGAGGGTGTGAAATTAATGTAGGGATTCTAAAAAATTATTTCATGGATCTTGTGAATATAGATATGTTGGGAATTAATATAATGGATTTTTTTCCTATGTATGCTTTAAAATAAATCTTTCTATTTTTTTAAATTTTTAAAAACAAATACATGTGTTTGTTTGATATTAGGTGTCTTTTCACAATTTGTAATGATCTTGGTAAGATAAATGTACATAGATTTAGGGACCATTAGTTTATTTCTTATATAAGAAGGAAAATTACTGGAGCAAATAGAACATGGAATATTGCTAAAATATTTCAAAAATTTAAATTATTTAGTGTTAAATGTTTTCTTATCATCAAGAGTATGAAACTTATATATCAAAATGTTATATATTTAATAACATAATTACCTTTAGCAATAAATTTTCTATTATACCGGGGATGTTATGTGTATTTTTTCATAATGATAGGGTATTTTACTGACTTTTCTTTATCAATGATGATGTGTGAGAATATTTTATGGATGTTTTGAACATGTAAGTTTTAATTTTTTAATTCTTTTATGAAATATAATGAATTAAATTTATATCAATCATATTATTTTCAAATATGGTATGGAATTTATATCAAGACAGAATAAGAAAGAAGAGTGCCACTATCATATATTTAAAGGAAAATGTAATTTTTTTTACAATTAGTAACTTTATAATTAATTATACAATAATGATATTTTTAATTGAATATAACTTTGAAAAAGTTTTTTTAACTATAAGGCATAAAATAAAGTGGATATTATGTTATAATAATTACATATGAAATAATTTCAACATTGAAAACTATGATGTTCAACCAGGTTGTATTTATTTATAATTTTTTCCTTATCATTTCATTCGTTTTATTCATTGTAAATGTCAAATTTTTTCTTTTAATTTTTTGGATTTTTGATAAACCTCATCCCTATAGTGAGCATGATCTTAGAAACTTTAAAGTAGAATGGGAAAATATATTTAAAAGTTTGGCTAATATTTATTTTGACTGTAAATTTCATTTTAATAATAAATGTTGTAATTTCAATTGTGTTATAGTTGTTGTTGCTTGCCTCTTTATTTGAACAACGGTTGTCAAATAACCAAAATCGAAAATGTATTAGGAAATAAAGTATAGGATAAAGGATGTGATAAACCATTCTAAATGGATTATTAATAATAGTTGTTATAATGAAAAATATAAATTATTTTACTGTAAATTATTTTATTACAATTGTTAAAAGGAAATTAAATATTTCATCTACAAAATTCATATATTCTATGAGACTTTTAAGACATATTTAAAACATCATTGAATAAACGACATGAAAAATAAAAATAAAGCATCTAGAAAAAAAAATTTCCTGCACTTTTTCAATATTTATAGATACTTTATATGCTAACTATCCCAAATAACAGAACCCAACAAAAGGGTGATACCTCTTCTCATATCGTTTCAGAATGAACCATCTTAGGGTTTCATCTATCCTAACATCTAACTTAGCCTGTGATATTGGATGGAGGTAATTCTTGGCCCCCATTGACTGGAAACTAGTCTCTATATTCACATAGCACTATTATGAATGATTTCACCCATGTTTATCATCTATAAACAATTATCAACATTGAAAAATTACACCAAGAATAATATACATTACCAAAATAGATAAGATAATTTCATGTTAAAATATTTAAAATATTAACCAAAAACCAAAAAACCAAATATATTGATGGAAACTAAGTACATTCTTAGAAATCTAGGAAATAAGTGGGAAAAACCTCATGTCATCTCACAAAAACTACTACATAAAGTGGAACACTAGTAACAAGATCCATAATCAATACCATATGAAATATTACATATACCTGGGGAAAACATTAATATATCTACATATACTCAATGGTGTATGTAGGATTTCAATGAATTCCTAGTAAGATTCCTCCCAAAAGCGATTAAATGACATAACATTATAAAAATAATCAATATGAAGTTTTTTAAAGGGATTTGGTTTAGTTCAATTTTAAATAAAACTTTTATAGATGAAAAAAAAATCTTTGGAATTAATATAAAATAATGGTCCAATATATACCGAAGGTATGCACAACATCGTAATAACACCACAGGTAATCCGAAAAGGCTGTATTGCTAGTGGGACCCTCAGAACATCATACCTTCATGAAACATGGAATAAAAACAATAACCAATTGTGTCTGCATGAATAAAACTCTAGTGGGATATACATACCAAAGGCTAGTGGTATAAAATCTTCATTATTGTTTAGTTAGTTCTATAACATGAATCCTTCTAGAACAAAATGGGGCTCATCACAAACAATCCAATAATAGTACTATTCCTAGTATGTCCACCTAGATACCTAGGTTTCCCTTTTTGGTTAATTTACATTTCACATGTCGCATACAACACCTCTTACACATTCTCAGAAACATCAATATGGAACGAACATGAATAAACACTATTTTTTCATAATAAAAACCTGTTTCAAATCCATATGCACCCTAATTTTATTTTAAAACATACTAACACCACTTAAACATTTCATAAAACACAGTTAGTTGAATAGAAAATAAAACCCACATGAAACCCAACCAATTGCATTTGGAAAATGACCTTTAAACCGAAACACACCTTGAATCTGTTTTTAAACACATTTCACCCCACACACACAAAACATAGATCACATATAAGAAGGGAAGAAAGAATAAACAAACCATAAAATATTATTAAACATGAAACCACCTACCACATGGTTAGAAACATTTGAAATCTAGTGGATAACCACATCCTCAACCCAAAGGGGCCATATAATAGCAATATAAAACAATAAAAACCATGGTTAATCCCAACAGAACATGGTTCAACCCATTTAAGGGAAATATACCCACTATAAGTAAAAAACAATGATATAGCAATGAATAACATAATAATAATGAATAAATGTTAGTATAAGGTATAATACTAGATGATTTATAATTATTTAAGTTAAAATCCAGCCAGAAAATGAAGCAATATGGGGCCAAGAAGGAGGTAATTATGTGCATAGGACCACAAATACTAATTATGTGATTAAAATGGGAATTTTTGGTTAACATATAGGGATTTTAATATAGTAATATCATTATTTTAAATGAACATGATATGCCACATGGTTTGTCCACATAGTTTTTTCGGATCATGATGTCACTTTTGACTAAGAGGAAATTACCCACATAGTGTTTCTGGAAAGGGATCATGCATGATCGGTAGGTTGTGTAGATTGGAAAATTCCACTATCTAGGTAACATGGTCTCTTTTGAGCTAGTTAATGATATCCCCCAAATTTGGGACGGCTATGTTCCACCTGTTGTTGGGTAAAAAAACTCTAATTTTACCCAAAAAAACAAGAATGGAAAGTGGTTAATGTAAGAAAAAATAAACAAAGGAATAACTCAAAATAAAATAAAAAATTTTATAGAACGGATTCTAGGATATATTTAAATTATCTATTTTAGACATCCACTTACCTTATAATTATTAATTCACATGATTTACTCATCATAGTGTAACAACACATTAATTGAAATTCAACCAGACACATGATTTTTTATATTACAATATTCATAGATTATGTGATTACACTAATGGATTACTATTTATTGATATTGTATATGGATTACGTTATGCATGTAGTGGATTTTTTTTAAATTAAATTTGACCATGACCATGCACTTTTTTTAGTAACGTCACTCTGTAAAAATAATCCAAAACTGATATCTATAATCACATGAGTTATGGGGGACATTTACATGAGTTTTTTGTTTAAATTTATGCACCCCCTATTTTCACCACCTATACTGGAGTACTGGGTGAGTATCAAACTTCAATATTTTCTCAGAATGGATTCACCCAGTTTTTTGGAATAAGGAAAAACTTCCTTATGTAATTATAAAGTGCTAACATTGAAGAAACTAGATTTTTAATATATAATTTATGTTGGATATTACCCAATAGAATGATAAAAATAATTCCAATAATTATTTTTTATTGGAGAGTATGTGTTGTTAAAACAAATAGAGATTGATGACACATGGTACTATCTGTATTTAAAACTATTAGGTAATCCCTTTTAGACCCCATGTTATAACAATCGAGCTCTAAATGGATATACATGATTGATATATTAAAATATGTAATATCTATAAAGATTTATTGTATTAACATTATCTTCCTCATTGATTGAAATACTAATGAATACTTGTAATGTGTATTTATATCTAATATTTATTTCATTAGGGTGATTTTAATAAAAATGGAGGTTCTCATAATACTATTGTGGCTGGATAGATTTTATGATAGTGGTAATTGTGTTCTCTTAACTACAAGAAATATGTGTTGTTTATCAAGTGAGGAAACTATTTTATGGAATTGTAGTTGATCGTGCAGATGTTTGTGGGATAATCTTGAAACGTTATGTTATGTAGAGTGATGTGGTCACCCATAATTGTGATTAATTTAATAACATTCTCATAGAGGCAATTATAAGGTTTTTTGTATTAAGTAATCAACGTTTCTTATCAACATGATATTTTTGTCTTACATTTTGTTTATAAACATTTTCATTATCATGGACAATCTTAAGGAGCTAATGTTTAATTGGATGGACTATTATAGATGTTCTTACATTGGGTCCTATGTTACCATCATGGCAAAAAATTCTTAGACGATGATAATAGACTGGATGTTAACATATCCATTTTTATGATAATAATTTTTTGTTGAGCATTGTTCAAGTAATTGTTTGGGACATGTTTTTAATCCTAATGATTTTAAGAGTAATGTTGTCATGTTGTAACTATTAGACCAATGAATTATTTTTTAATTTCTATTAACAATTATTCTTATGTTTGAATAAGAATTATGGATGGACAGCTTAAGAATTTTGATGAATCCTTTTAAATTATTTTAAAAAAACTCTTAGTTTAGATATCTTGATTCTGGTTTTATTATTAAGGAATCCATCAATTATAATGTTATATGTGAGGAAATAGTGTTATTTTTTTTACTATGATAATCAAATGTATTAATAATTACTATTGATTACATAGTTGTAGGGGTGAGGTGGTAGTTAATTCCTATGATGTAGCTTTTGTTCTGAGTGGATGTTTGGGAGATTAGAGTATACATCCATGGTGTGGTTGGTTTTTATAGAATAAGTTATATAACTTTGTCTATAATCAATGAATCTAACATTTCCAAGAATGTGTAGGGCCTATATGGTGGATTTTAATTTTGGGTATTTTATTCTCAAATATTTTTCAAATTTATTCTGATAACTTTTCGAGTTATTACAAATTTTTTCATGGTTTAATAGTTATTTATTTTTATTCTTATTATGTGGTGATGTGATGAAAAGTGTTCAACTATATTTACTTAATGGGTAATGGTTTCAAGTGGTTATGTTTATTGGGTTTCATCAAAGGGTATGAATCTGATAGGGTATGGTTATATAAATTTATAGTAATGCATTATATGTGTTATAGTAGAATGGGTTAATGATGGGAATTGGTATTCTTTCAAGTTATTTTAAAGAGGTTGACATTGTGTCATCTTTCTCTAATTATTTTATTTTTAACAGAGTTACCAAAACCCAACAACAAGATCATAGGTAGTGATTGTGACCATTTAAGGAAATTAATGTGTTATTAGGTATTGTCTCTTATAGATTTTTAATTTCTCATTAATAATTAGTAGCATTACTCTCTCACATAGTGTTCCCTTAATTATTAACCCCTTAAAATGAAGGTTCATGGTTATTTTTGTCACTTTATTCTATATTTATGGTTGAAATTTTTTTGTAATGTTCATCAAAATGAAATCCAAGAAGATGTAAAATAATATGAGGTAATATAATTTTCTCAGGGCCTTTATGGGATATGATTATGATTAAATATTCTTGTGAGTAGTCGAATGTCATTTCCTCAAGTATTTTTATTTGGGGTTCTCATTGGAAATTAGAATAAGAATGTGAATTTTATATACATTGATATGAGATATATTCCAGATGTGGATATTAATGATATTCTCTATTTAGTATCATGGGTTCAATTATTTTAATTTATGAAAAGGGTTAATAGTGCAATTAATGTTGCATCAATTTTTTTTCAAAATTGATAATTTTTTGTGTTTTGATTGACAGGGCCTTTAGAAAGGGTAAAATGATGAATTTAAACTCATGATTAAACATAGAAAACTTATTTGATGGGTCTACATAACTCAAAATTTATTTTCATAATGTTGTGAGATTACTAAATATTTAGTTAAATGAAATATTTTTTTTAGGAAAGAAATATTAATTCCATGAGTTTGAATATTATTATGTGCTAAACTATGATCAAATGGAAATTAGGATACAACATAAGTGTCATTAATGGTTTTTTTCCTGTCATGGTTTAGACTATATAAACAACTATTTATCCATATATTGAATCTTTTATTTATTTTTTTAATATTTTTAATTTCAGTATGTTGAGGTTTATGTCATGACTCGTCCTCGGGGCCCGTGCCGTGACTACCCCAAGCCCGCCTTCCATAGGCCAGGGGCTGGAGTCTAGCACCAAAGGCGTAAATTCCAACAAAAAGGGGAAGGAAGTGCCTTTATAAAGTAAAAAAACACCATAGAGTAAGACAACAGAAGTAAACACTAAGTAAAAATGGTACAAAAGTAAGTGCAGAAAAGTAAGTGGGATAGAATACAAACCCAAACTGAAAGTGTAGTACAACGGAATGTAAGTACAATTGAAAGAGAGTGCAGCAACATAAAAGTAAGCATCGAGTCTAAACCGTCCTCTGGAAATCCCACCTGAAGGGTGGGTACAGATAGCCTCCTCAGCTCCTTGGGTCCAGCCATCCACTCTGTGTACCTCCCGCCCAGGTTCTGCAGGGAGAAGGACCCTCAGGCCGGCGAGGATTGGCTGGAGGCGGTTGTGCGAGTTTTCAGGTTAGTGGGGACACCAGTTGACCTCATGGTGATCCTCGCAGCGAGCCTCCTACACGTGGCAGCAGGAAGATGGTGGAGCTTGATGCTCCAGGTACACGACGAGACATCTCTCATCTGGACGGACTTTGAGTGCCTCTTCCTCTTGGAGTTTATCCCAGCCACCCTCCATGCGGTTTGCATCCAGGAGCTACTACAACTGCGGCAGGCCAGCATGACCGTGGCCCAGTACTCGACGAGGTTTACTGATCTCTCACGCTACTACATAGATATGGTATGAGACCCGTTCTTCCGGGACCGGACCTTCGAGCAGGGACTGAGCCATGAGATCAGGGCTTCAATGATATCCCTCAGCATTTCGACACAGGCATGGGTGTTAGAGAGATCCCTTCTAGTGGAGAGTTTTGTCGCCGAGTAGGCACAAGCGGGAGGACCCTCCGCAGGATGACCCGTAGCGGAGTCTTCTGCAGCTGGCAGTAGACAGGTGACACAGAGGTCCAAGCGGGCCAGGCCATCAGATGTGCAATCTTAGGGTGAATATTCGGTTGTGCGGGGCACATGAAGGAGATATAGCTACACAAGGAGCAGGCAATGCTACGCATGTGGCGGGCAGAGTCACATGGCTCGAGACATGCCGACTTGTCCTGCAGATGAGCAGCAGGCGGTAGAGGGACCTCCCAGGTAGAGGTTCGACCATGGAGGTCCGCAGTGGAAGCGTGGTGGGCGGGGCCCAGTTTTTGAAATTGGTATCATAGGAGGAACCCAGCCTTAAGTGCGGTGCACTGCCTGGGTTGAGATTTAGGGCCTACAACGAGGGTGTTGTGATCTAAAGGGGGGGGGGGGGGGGGTCATTGTAACATCCCCAAATAATCAAGGGTTAAATGACTAAATGATATGACTCATGTCAACAAGGTGCACCTTCCTTTTTAGGATCCTGTCTGATTAAACTCCAGAGTTAAACGTTCTTGGCCTGGAGTAGTGATCATGATGGGTGACCTCCTGGGAAGTTTCCCAGGGTGTGTGTGAGTGAGGACAAAGCACACTGGAAAGGACATGTTTTGGCATGTGGGGACAATCATTAGTCAGATGATCCGTTCGAGCATGTGGGTGGACCGTGGGGTGGGCCCCACATGTCTGCGGGGCAACTGGTGGTACCTGGTAGGCCAGGACCCGACGGTCGTGTTAAGGGGGGGGGTGTCTATGCTGTCACCGAGACCAGGTTGTCACAATACAATTTAGTGAGATTCCTCGCATAGAAGTGATGTGGCATCTGCATGGGTAAGTGATATTTATATAGACTAAATAATTAGAGAAAAGTTTGCTCATATGTTTACAAACCCTTGTTATGGGAACTAGTGGAATATATTTGTTAACCAAAATCAATTGTTATTTATCGAAGGTAACTATTTTATTTTACCTAATTCATTATTTCACATTTCCCACAATATTTTAAATGTGTGAATAACAACCATTGGATAATCCATATATCTAATTTTTACATAATATATGTCTTTATGCATATTCCCTAAGGTATAGGTACCAATGATCATATATAAATGTGGAAATATCATTATTTAATGATAATAATTTATTGAGAAATATCTTTTTTGTATTGAAAAACATGTATCCTTTATTATATAATATGAATCGGTCCTCTTCTTCTATTGTTGGAATCACAATTTTTTGTGGAAATGAAATGAAAAAAACAGGAAAGAGTTTAATATACAATTAATTACAAAAATATTTATGGAACATTAACCGTGAATAATTTTTAGGATAAAAGTCATTTGTATTTATTATGGTAAGATGTTTGATTTAATCATTTCTCTATCAATAATTTATATTAATGGTGGTTAATTAAAAATATTCTTCTATTTAAAATATTTATTTTCTATATTATTTTACTACAACTATTGTTATGAAAAATTACATAGGGATAATATTCTTATATGGATGAATAATAATATTGAAATATTTTTTTGGACAATGTACTCAATGAAAACAAAATATCATGTTTTAAACATATTATTTTGTATATGTGATATTATTTGAGAATTTTTATTACATTAATATCCTGATGAATTAAAACATATTATAATAAAGAATAAAAATGGATTATTTTTTCATTTAAATTATTTATTTTTAGATGCCTCATTAATATTTTGATCTTGAATCATGTAATATTTAATATTTAATTAATTTGTTTCTATAATGGTATGAATATGTTGGTGAATAATCTATGATTATATAGAATTATATTTCTAGAATTATCGATTCTATTCATGGTGTTGAATATTGTGATATATACTTTTAATGATAAATAAATCTGTGAAAGATTAATAAATTTATCTTGTCATCATCGCAAGTGATAATAAAACATTAAATAATAATCTATTAATTCAGCATACTCACATTCTTTGATGAAACTGAATGTGAACCCATACTTTGATTTTCTAGAATTCCATTGACCACCATATACTAAAATATTATATTTATATTCTTTTTTATTGAGTTTTATTATGGATTAGAAATGTTAAAGTAGTGGAAACTTGATGAAACATGGTTTTTGTGTTTGATAGTGAATAAATAATGGGGGTTGGTCAAGGATTCATGATTGGAATAATGAAAACTGAACATATAGTGAAATATTTTCCCAAATCATCATGGAAATGAGAATTAGAGGATATAGGTGTATAAGATTCTATTGGGTGTAGTGGATTGTTTGAAAATAATGGTGATAATAGAGTTTGTAGATTATAGAATATGTTTTATAGTTTCAATAAATTTTATTACAAAACAACATATAGTCTCTAATAACAATCCACGTACTTATCCATATATAGATTCAATATTTTGATTAATTTTACATATCAAGTGGCCTTACCATTCTTTTTATGAAACTATTACTCGATGGAATTAATGTTTTATAATTATTCTAATATAATACACTATATGACATAATGTCACACGTTTTGTATCATATTACCAAATAAATTGTTGTGAAACCATTTAAATGGGAAGTGATAAACGTAGATGTATATTATAAGTTTTTTCATCACACACAGCTTGTATATCAGGTCATAGTAGTCGATGTATAGTAGTAGTACATTTTAGGAACCAATAATGAGATTCACACAAAGTATTTCATAGAGAAACGATGTAAAACTAGAGAGGTTATACACATTGTTTATCTCACAAGGAAATCCATGACTATATACTTCAAGTGTTTTAGTCAATAGACATTTTCAGCTTGATTTCCCTTTTGGGTGTATGTTTTTGATGTAAGAGTAGACTATTATTTATATTTGTTTAAATAGAGAATTTTAGTATAACATTTATAGTCATCAAATGATATTCTTATTGTGTATTGAATACTTTTAGGATCTTATTTTTACTGAGGTGATGAAATAGTATAATTGAAATATTAAGAGTATACATAGTGTTTAGTAAATCCTGCCTTGATATTTGGTGTTGTCCCCCAAACATGGAATTTAGGTAATCCTATATTCGTATTCTACTGTTAGAGAATAGTCCCTTATATGTTATATATAGTAAGAAAAATTATTTGTATTTGGGTATGTTCCACCATCAGTGTTGTCGGTATTCATCCAAATATGATGGACTGATCCATTACACGGGTTAGGTATGCCCACAATTGATACACACATGCCTCAATACTGGGTGGTACCACTCTAGAAATTTATAGAAGTAAGATGGAATTTATAGATATTTACAAATTTTTTTGATGATGATTCTAGGATATTTTATCATATATATATTTCTTCAAGATAGTGATGATATATAGTAACTTTTTGGATACTATCTGGGAATAAATATTTGATAGGATATGTATTATTTATTTAATAAATCATTCTTATACTCTAAATGTCGCTTTTATAGTGAGATTAATCTTCCAAAGAATTGAATTAAAAATTTTATGAATCATTATTTTCTTGGGTTATTCTAATAATTTTGAATTTTTTGTACCTTTGGGATAATTTATATTTTCATAGGTTTTGGTCTTGTGATAGATTTTTATTTTATCATTAATTTGGGTTTTCTTGGTGTCTTACTATGTATATTTATAATAAAAAGAACAAATTCTATATATCCACATATGTTTTTTTCTTTTCATTCATTAAATAGATTAGGGATGACCATAATGAAAATGGTTCTTTTGGAGTTGTAGGAGATACTGTATTATAGCTACTAATGACGAATCTAGGTGGAGTTGGTCAATGGGGGAGTTTTATAAAGACCCAGACTTAAACCAACCATAAAAAGAATCCTTAGAAATGAATTCATTTTTCTGAATTCCTCATCATATTTAATGGATTATAGTTTTATATAATTATTTCATAACTCATAATTAACATACTCATACATTTAATGTTTCAATTCTCTTATTAGTATCCATTTTTTCACAATGTGATAACTTTTAAAATAATTAACATTTCTTATCATCACAATTCATTATGACTTTAAACTTGAATTATGATTTGTTTCTACTTATCATTAACCCAATGAAAATAATTTAAAATTTTGTATTTTTGTATATATATTATTATGAGCCTTAAAAAAGTAAATGTAAATTAGTTAGTCTATTTTAAAACCCATGTAATAATAATAGAGAGTCTTTATTTAACGTATTAAACATTTAACTAAAATATTCATTTACTATTATATTGATTCACATTTACATTTCTAATAGTTTCCTCAAACAATTTATAAGATAACATAATGAATAAATCATAGTTACTTTGGATTCTTATAAAAATGATACCCCGTGAAAAGTGTTTTCTTAAAAAAAATACATTTTACACTAAAATTACACAATCCTTCACTTATAAAATATCATTAAGTAAAATTATGAAATTAAAAAAATCCCATCCCAAATAATTAATGAGGAATAGAAAATTAATATAGTTTATTTAGTAAATCATTTTCATAGAACCCATACAATAATCCTTATGAGTTGGTTATGAAATATGGTTAACATCAAGCATAATTTTTTAGAAAATATAATAATTACCCAATGCATTGCAGAGATATATATGGTTCATTCATCATTATAATCTTTTTTAGGATCAACACACATCATTAAAAATATAAAAGGACCATAAAATACATAGATTATATTGTATATTTCATTTCAATGATTAAACTCGTAATAATATCCATTTAATCATATATGTAAAACATTTTTCAGATATTGATAAATTCCTTTTATTTAAAACCAAATTTTAGAACTAAAATATCAAACACAATGTAAATTATATGTTTTTTTGTATATAACATGATATATTGGGAATGGATCAAAGTATCTAATAATAGTTACTAGAGAAGAGAAATTCATTGATGTTGTATACGTTAAAATATATCATTCCTTTTATCTCTGTAAATACATTCAAGCCATTCCATATAAAATATATAAAAAAGTTTATTCAAAAATCACTAGAAGGAATAAATAAAGATACCTAAAATATCTTTCATATTTCATTGATCTCCATATAAAAAAATCAGTACAATAATTTTTATAACATAGACATGGATGAAAATTATTTAGAATATAAATCTATAAAAATTCTAAAATGAGGTTTTAAACTAAAGATTATGTTACCTCAATTCCAACATTTCATAGACATTATTTATGTTTATAGATAATAAATCAAATAAAATTATTTAATTTATTAATAACTATTTTATACTTTTTTATTTACATTATATTATTTATTTCATTATAATATTTAATTATTTAATCAATTAAGTTCACATTTGACATTTTGATGATATTCAACATATATTTCCAAAACAATTACACTGACTATGGTGGATTTGGTAATTATTACAAAATATCTAGAATAATAATATTTACAAAATTATAATTTTATTTATAATTTATAATTATAATAGTAGGTATTAATTTTTTTATGAACAATGAAATATATTACAATCATGGAGATAATGGGTTGTACATAGGCATGGGTAACGTTTATATTAATGAATGAAAATACAGTAAATAAGGTTATTTTTGAATTACATATCTATAATTATAATTATATCATTTATAACATATTATTTATTAAAATACACTTATATATATAACCCATGTCATGTTGTTATGAAAAACAAATCACATCACTTCATGGATGCGATAATCCCCATGTACACACGAATAAAATAACCCTAAAAATGTAATAAAATATTCTATATATTACCATTATAGAATTATAATTATTCAATGAATATTAGATATGTACAATAAATCTATAATTATAACCCTCTTAGAGATTTCGTGGTGGAGAACGAATTATATCGGTTCACATGGAGTTAGTTCTCCATACACATGAATGATGGGTTTGTTTCCCATTTGAGGTAAGAGCATATTGATATATGTTATTCAGTTAAAATAAAAAAATGTATATAGAATACAATGGTGTTATTATTTAACCATTTTTTATAAATATTTTAAGGAGTAAGGAGAAGAAATAAAAATAGAACACTCAGTTAGAAGTTATACCTCTTCTTAAGAAAACATCATTTTCTTTTCACAATAAACCATCAAGGTTTGGTATTGTACCCAAAATAATGTAATATCCTGAATAGGGTTACATGTGATGGTGCCTTTAGATAGTTCCCCGCATGACCTCAAGTGTGCCTCCCTATACAGTAGAGGTTGTCGACTAGTAGTGAGGGTCTTGTAAGTCAGTCATGTGGAGACTATACCCTCATTTATTAGAGTAAAACACTAGATAAAATATATAAAAAACACATAAGAATATATAACTCAAAAAATATTCTTGTCACCAGATAAAAAAGATATGAAAACCATATTCAACTGAAAAGGAAAACATGATACTATAGTATAAGTTTAATGTTTCTATAATGAAACTGAAAATAAAGTGACCACGACTAACTAAGAAGGTTTTGAACCACATCTGGTCAACTCTTCCAACCTCCATCCAAGACCATAAATCCATCCCAGGGCCTTTTCCCGTATCATTCCTTGAAAAAAAATATACTATTTGGGTACCGATTAGGCATTTTGAGTGGAGTGTGAGTACAACTAAGTAGACCACAACCAATGATGTCTAAAACTATTCTAGTAAAAAGATAGTGTGTGGAGTTTAATAATAAAGAAGTAATGTATAAATAACAAGTTATTAAATTTTAAATTATTCTGATCTAAATACATTCACTATAGGGTTCCCATGTGGACATGTTCCACAATACTATATTCGTCTCATGGCAAAGACTGATGTGTTCCCTAGGTAATATCATATTTTAATACATGCTTCTTGTGAGATCTCAAAGTATTCAATGGTGATTTGATATCCAATTACCTTATTTGATTCCTGTCATAGTCCTAAATAGTCACATGTGATGCCATAATTTGGAGAACCATTTTTTTCATTCTTTAATTTCCTATTTAGAAGACACATTTCCAAAGTTACCAATATCACAATCCTATGTATGATAAATATGTCACCATACTTACTCCTTAATATAATAATAGTATACAAATTTCCATTACATATAATTATGTTGAGCATGTTACCACACTTAATCCTCAATAGAATGAAAATGTTCCCTTTCTATTTACACATATGTATATGGCTCTATTACCATGTATACATCTCAATTTCTAATGCCCATTTTCCTATTCAATAACATCAAACTAATTCATAATTAATTGTGAACATAAATTCCATTACTAATACAAGAATTACTTAAATACATCATACCCATTAGTTAACTCAATAATAAACTAAATCCCAGAATCCCATTAATTAATTCAATAATAAATTATCCAATATGAAAATTCATATCGCATAATTTATTTTCTAGAATTATTTATCTCATTAGAAATCCTAAATATTCAAAATCAATCCCTCAATTAATTATATAGATCATAATATCAATGCACATAATTAATTCATAATTAATTATCTCAAAACAACCAATTTGATATCTCATAATTAATCTGATGAATAATTATCATGATTACAATCCCTGAATCCCATAATCAATTTCCCAAACTATTTATCTAATATGGAATACCTTAATCTCCAGATTAATTCCTCAACTAATAATTTAATTCAACAATGCTTCAATAAAATCAATTGGTTAACCTAGATAACCTAATGTTGAAATAAATTGATAAGGACTTATATAAATTCTACCAATTTTTATACATGCATCAAATTAAAGACTGTTTAAAATAGGTTTTAGAACACATACCTAGATTCATTGATGGATGTTTGCTCAATCAAAATCCACAAAATCTGAGCAGCATAATGATGTAGATCTATGTTCCCGATCTTAATCCATAAATAATGATCAAAGATATCAAGATATTATAAATATATATATAAATCTACCACAATATATCCAAATCTAAGCAATCAGGTTTAGATCTAAAAAATAGATAATATGATCCTTCAAAAGTATAGTGAAACTAAGAGGATAGGAAAAATAATGAGATCCACTTACCAGGAGAAGTGTGGATCATTGATTTGGTCTTTGAATCTTAAATAATGGAGATCATACGGCTGTAGAACCCATCACTAAATGTCTAGAATTTCTAAAAAACTTTTAGTCTTGAGTATAGTTTGAATAAGCATTGTTTTGGGGGTTCAAGGGATTTTAAAATAATTTTTCAGGTTGACTAATAATGACATGCATATTAATAATGGCAGAGGAACACAATTAATAAATATGTTCAACAACCATGAAGACCTCACTAAACAATGTCACACTATTACCTAGGTTAGGGAACACATTTTTCAAACCGTGCACCAGCTGTGAGAACCTCTCTCCCTTGGTTCACAAGGTTAGCTGGGTTGGGCACACAATTTACCCTAAATGTGTGCTAACCATGCACATACCCGTTTTCTAGAAATTTCTTAAAAACTTAACAAGAACACAACCAAAGTCATAACTGCAAACTAATGTACTTAAATAATCATTAAAGTACCGAAATTCATGTCCGATGTTACTCTAGAAAAGATCGAGATCATACAACCCCCACCTTATAATAGCTCTTCCTCAAGTTTCACTTCCAATCCTTTCTAAAATTATGAGAAAAAAAGATTAAACAATCGGTCCCTCATATCTGTTTCTCATTACCATGATTTATCTTGTACACGTATTGTTTCCATAACACACAAACTGTTGACATGGTTTCCCCCTAAAATACTTTCTCATTGTGATCCAACAGAATAATCAGATGCTCCTTAAAGGACACATTTATCTCAAGGAAAACCTCATCCACATCGATCACATGTGAAGGGTCGGGGTGATACTAGAAAATTTTTAATATAAGAAAAAAATCATTTATATAATTTTATCTTAGTTGAAGGGCCAATAAGTATGCCACCAGCCTGATTCCCACCATTTTCACAAAGAGTCCATCAAACCAGGGCACCAATGCGCCCTGTCTTTATATCCCATTGTGACCCAACCTAGAAAACCATATAATTAACAAATGACCACCCTATGTAAACTATAGGGGTCATATTCATTAATCTGTATAAGAATTCTATCTACTCTTATCTGTAGCCCAACATTTCTGAATCAATTGTACAAGTTCCAAGGTCTCTTGCATGAGACACTATCCCAACAACTCCAACTCACCAACCTCCATCCAACATAACAATTATCTACATGGCATACCATAAAAATCCTCATATTGTTCCATCTATATAGTATCTTGATAATGGTTATTATATCCAAAATCCACTAATACCATGTGTTTTTTCCAATGTCCACTGAAGACAAGCACAAATGCCTATAGAATATACTCAAGCACATGTATAGTATCTGCGGACTACCCATCTTTATATGGGTGTAAATACTTATATAATAATACCTATGTTCCATGCACTTTTCTAATTTCATTATAGATTATTGAAGTAAAACATGAATCTATATAAGAATCTATTGTCCATGGAACTCCATGCAGACAGACAATCTTCTGAATGTATAGTTGTACCAACTGTTCTACTTTAATGGGTCCTCTTATAGGTAATATATGTTCTACTATAAGGACCCATCCATAAAACATTACTTAATCTTGAATTAAATGAATATTTCACTTTGAGGATATTTTCTGGTTTATAGTTTTCGAGAATTAGGGAATAACTATTACATATCAAAGGATTAAAATGTGGACACTACTACTGTAACCGATTTTTCACAACAACAAAAAAATCGTTAAATAAAACAAGAGTTATTTTCTTGATATAAATATTCATGAATACTTCCTTTCTCTTACCCTTCCTTATAACCTATGAAAAACATTTCAAAAACATGGAATGGGAATAAAAATCTAAGTAAGGGTTATAACATAATGAAAGGAAACATTAACTCGCCAATAAATAAAAATCAATGAAACCATAACTTTCAATCATAACATACCTTCTAAAATCATAATATTTATGTATAACTCATATAAATCATAAGACATAAACATAACTTGAGGCATTTATAACATTCTTATGTATGGATTAACCCTCATAGTTACGTTTGGAATACACATCATAGTATATTCCCTAAATCTCTTCGGAGAAACCCTATAGTTTATCTCCTCCATGTTACCCAATGCATTGGAGAGCTATCACGGGCTCACCTGCCATTAGTTTATCTCGGAACCATCTGTCTTCATAAACAATGCCCAAGAACCATAACACAATCGTATCAAAAAAAACATGCATAAAGGAAACATTAAATTTCCACATTTCAATCACAAGATATCAATACAACACATTGATATAATCAAAACATTATAAAAACGATTTTAAATACCAAAATAAAATAAAATTAAAAAATGGTATTTATTTTTCATTTAAAAAAGTTATGGCTTGTAGAGGAAGTCGAATCTCAAATAATGGTCACGGCGGTGGAGAAGCCTTTGTCGCCGCATACGTCAGAATAAAACATTCCATTTTGTCGTTTAGTAAAATGCTTCATATAAAAAGATTCCTTTTGAATACAAGTAAATGTCAAAGGGGTTTATAAACCATAATAAAGTTGTGTATAAAACAAGATATGCCTCAATGAAGCTAGATTGAGACAAAGTCCCGTACAAAGATGGTAACCTTAGATTAAGGATAAATCAATTACACAATTATGTGTGACAAATATAAATACACCCAATATAAGTGGATATTAAGTGTAAAAAAATCAGTGTTCATCCACACATATTCATGGAATGACATAATCAAGAAGTATAGGTTTAACCCAATGATTGAAATTGGGTTAAAAAGTTCCCTTACAGAAATTCGACAGCCTGACGGCGTCACTTTAAAGTTCATAAAATGAGTTGATGAGAGATAAAAAGTTTATTTCATCACATGGACATAAAATTTACTGAAATAAGGATATATAAGAATATATCCAAACACAAGAAGATGTAAATTAAAAAACCTAACAAAAAAAGAAGCCTTTTTAAAAGAAGAGGGTGAAAGGTTCCCTTACCGATTTGGGTAACATTCAAAACGTACACCCCATGAAATAAGGGTCATACAATGAGATTTTAAAAAACCATAAATTAAATTATATTATAAAAATAATAAAATCATGGTAATTACATACACCATTAAAAAGTAAATAGTGTAAAATGTAGCATGAATCTCATGGGAATAACAGTGAGATGAAAAACCCCTTACCTTGCTGTAATCAATCGAGTCGTATTACCAAAAGATAATAACCACCAAATGAATTACAGAACACCATGAATATAAATAGAATAATGATAATATATATCAATTTCAAGTAAAAAATACACCACATTCCATAAATAAGTGGAAAATAATAGAAATCTCATGGAATTAAAAGTGAGATAAGAAATCTGTTGCGAAGTTTCAGCAGCCTAACGACGCCATTTAAAGCTTTCAAAAATGGATTGACGAGATAAAATAGGATCTCTCATGATATTAACATAAAAATTACAGTAAGAGGAATATAAAAGAACATCCTACAATATATTAAATAGGATGTTAGAAGAACTGACAGAAAAGAGAGTACTTAAAAGGAAAAAAGAGAGGTAGGATCCCTTACCTCAAGTCTGACTTGTCTTGTTCGTTTCTTTATATTCATGAATAATAAACATCTATAAATTTATAATTTCTTAAGGAACTACTTTAAGGTTTTTTATTCAACTCATATCACATATTATTCTATTATAATAATTATTTAATTATGTGAGTTCATATCAGTTGTTTCTGTCGATGTTTTGTACATGAGTCAAAAATGAACTTTTTTGAAAAGAATTGTCCATGTAGTTATAAGTACATCATCTCCAGAATTGTATTAATGATTTAATTATCATATATAGAGATTAAATATTCTTTTTATACTATTATATAACATTTTTAGATAAAAAGAAATGAAATGCACCGTTCATGGAGACAGTAGGCCGCAAGTAGGCATGAATGCTACATTCATTTCATTGTTATATTAATGGAATTAAAAATAAATGATATATATATATATATATTATAATTATAGAATAATATATATGGTATATAGGTCACATAAGTTCATTAATTTTATTCTTTATACATTCCATATATTTCATGAACGAGTCACATCACTTGAGGGTGCGGTAGTCCACACTTCCTCATATGAAATTATCGCATTTGCACAACATGCAAAGCATAAAGGTATGATTTAATTAAAAAATAAAGAATCATATAGAAAACATAAATACCATATATAAAATATATAAAATACAGTTACATCATAATGGACACCATGAGAAGTGGTAGGAGATAATTGAACAATCATCATTTCGTGAGGCAGTAGTTCGCCGTCCACAAAAACAGTATGTTCTTTACCCATTAGAAGGAGGTGTGTGTAATTGTAGATCTAATAATTTTCATAACATCATACTAGTATATTTAATATACTGTTGTGGTTACAAATGAAAGGAATAAATAATGTTTAAGGGGTTGGAGAAGCATAATAATACAAAATAACATAAGAGAAGACATTACCTTTAAATCGGGTACCTATTTTTTATTTGAGCACAAAGACTTCCTTGGAAAGAACTCTGACCAATGTGAGGATTCTAGGAGTAAGAGAGGGATGTGGAGAGAACATATGATCGGATTTTCGATGAGAAAAGGGCTTGACAGGTGTGAGTAAAGGGGTATATGTTGGGGCCTTTTATAAGAGGGAGGAGGGGAACTCTTGGAAAGTCATGAAATTTTACTTTATTATAAAACGATTTTCGGATTTTAAAGGTCCCACAATTATATATTTAGAGAATAATGTGATAAGGGTTCAAAATCCACCCATCCAATAGGTTTTTGACTTGTGTATGTTTTATATGTTACCTTATCTTTTCATTTTATTCAAATAGTTCATTAATGAGGTAATCAACGCATCATCACGATGTCATAAATAAAGTTATTAATATAAAGTATAAAAATTATAAAAAAATTACCATAATGTAGGAAATATTTTTATATTTCCATTGACTATTTATAGTCAAAGATATCATTTATGTAAACGAAATTAAAATCTATTTACCTAGGATATACAAACCTTTGTTATATTTCATTTCTTTAAAAAATAATATGATAAAAAGTCACTATAAAACTGAAGTGATTGCATGGGGCCCCAAAGTTTTAACAAGGAATCACATGGCCGTCCATGACACCACCAAAAGCATTAGGACACAAGTTGGGGTCATTTTATATTTTTATGATATTATTTTATTATCCTTAAATACCCCATTACTAATTAAACACGATAATTATAGATAATTAATGTCGTTACTATTCGTAATGTCCAAAAACAAAAGATTATTAATTAAATAATTTGTAACTATTGATTCCAAATGTGGAACACATTTTAACAAATTAAAAACAAAGAAATTGTAATAATTAATTTAAATGTAAATCCCGTTGTCAAAACAAAAGACGGGTTTTTATGAAGTAACATTTTTTAAAAGATTAACTTCTTTTTACATCCAATTGGATAGTGAAATTACTTCCAATTAAAAACATTTTATTAAGTGATAAAAACATAATTAAATTATACTTTAAAAAAATTAAAATGACAATCTAACTATATAAATAAATTGGATGAAAAGGAAGTTTTGAATTAAAGTACTGTATATTTCACTATTCATTTAAAAAATGAACATTATCAGAAAAATACCAAAAATTCACCCTAAGATATATTTGATATTAAAAATTAAAAAATTATTTCCATTTTACCAAATTAAAAACATATATGTTTCATTAATAAATTATATAGTTAATTCCCACTGCTAAAACAAATAGCTTGTTTTTAAGAAACAATATCTATCAAAATATTGACACTTGTTTATCTCCATTTTCAAAGAGAAATTAATTATAATGACCACCATTGGATTAAATGGTAAAAATATATTCTAATTACACTTTAAAAAATTAAAACGATAATCTAACAATATAATTAAATTAGATGAAAAAGCAGTATTGAAGTAAATTGCAGTATTTTTCACTATTTATAAAAAAATGAACATTGTTATAAAAATACCAAAAATTTATCCAAAGTAACTTTAAATGTCCCAATTATAAATAATAAGTTTATTTTGACAAATAGAGCTTATAAAATTGTCAAAGGTTATATTTAAAAAAAGGTTCGACATCAAAAAGCGGTAAAATAATCTTTTAACAATATTAGAGTATTTATTCTTAAAATTGGATTAATTTGCATTTTAAGACTCTAAAATTTATTGGATAAATGTAAATGTATTTAAAAAACATATGTAATCATATTTTTAGTTAGTTCTATTCATTCATTCCATTATAACGGCTAGGCGTTAACTATTATTTAAAATAATTTTTTTATATTATTAGTGTGCAACGTAAAATTTCAAAGAAACTCATTGTTGTGTATTTGGTACACCATCATGAATAGAATTCCCTTTAAAGTAGTATTAAACTTTTATTCAAAAATATTGATAAATATGAGAATTTCATATTCTTTATTTACCAGGATGTTACATCCTTCCCCCTTTTGGGAATTGGGTCCTAGCAATTTTATAATTGGGCTCGAAAACATCATTGAAAGCCCCACATTAGAAAAGTAGTAAATTAAAATATCACTTAAAAAGAAAGAAATAAAATTAAAAAAGGTTACCTTAGACAATAGATACTAGGATTCCATGAAAACATGGATATGGAGGAGAAAACTAACCATCAATTTCTGATGGAGATTGATATAAAACATGTTTTGGAGAAATTTAACCACCAGAAAATCACAAACTTGGGATGGGTTAAAGAGTATTTGATTCCCCAGTAGGAAAAATTAACAGACAACATTTTTGTTTTAAGTTAATTTTTATTGAGGAGTTTATTTATGAGCTTAACTAAATCATAAGTAAATATACTTACTGGTCGTGTAGACTTTCACATCTTACTATATTTCTTACACACACTCATATTTTCTCCAAAAGATAAGTATTTAGGATGACATGTTCACATTAAGAGCGCTATAATCAACTTCTAGAGAGTTTCCTAATCCAAAAAAGAGAATTATATATTTTCCATGTATTTAGACCAAACCAAAACCGAAATTGTTAGTACGAGATCAGATAATACCCAAAAAAGGATAATCTTTATAAAAGTAAATACTACTCTTAATCTCCAAAATTTGTCAAACATTATCCAAAGTTCAACAAAGACCATTCAATAAATAGTTGTCTATATAATACTTCCAAGATAAACCAAACTATGATTGAAACCCAAATCTCTGAAGGGTTTAATCACATAGGCTTCCAAGGTAAATCTTAACATTTATCTCCAAATAAAATCAGTTACTCTTAAAGTCTCATACTAAAAATTAATTAACCTAATCACATACCTTCCATGATAGGTTAATAATTTCCATATATAACCCAAAATAAACATATTCCTGATTCATAAGATCATCTAACTAAAAATAATTAGTCAAACTAACCAGGGACTTCAAGTAGTCTAGTGGTAGGCGATAAATACCTATCACACTTTGGTTGTGGGTACGATTCCCACAGCTTCATACGACGCGACGGGTTGTCACATGGTCTGCGTGTTTTCCCTTTTAAAAACCATATAATTTTATAACATTCCCACCAAAAAGATAAATTCATCAAAAATAACCATAACATATATTAACCACAAAGTTTATCTAATAACTTTCGTTTTACATCCCAAAATTTATTAATCGGTAATTACATCAAATTCAAGGATCATATAAACCCAAATGGTTCATTACAACTATATCCACAAAAGAATAGATACTTATTCCTTGAATAAAATTTTCATATATCAAACATCAGGGTTACACATACTATAAAAAGTCTTCTAATGTAACCCCATAATCAAAATATCCTTAATACTTTTAAAAATTTCACCATCCTAAAATCTATCATAATTCCTGAATCCCTTATATGATGACTTCTGATTCATTCAACATTCTTCATGATCCAATAACCATTCCTTTCCAAGATATTCATAAATACTTCTTTCCTAAAATCAAAATCATGAATCATATCCCAAGATTAAATAATAGGAAAACATATGTTAAGAAATAATCCATACCTTTCATTGGTCATTGACAGTTTCTTTATCCTCAATCGGAATGGCATTAGGTATTGGTAAATGATTATTTTTACGATCCTAGTGATCCCATTCCAAAAACATTTTCATAGGACATGTGTTTGCATAATGACCATGCACATAACATTTAAAACATTTAATTGATCCTTTAGAAAGAACTTTTATCCCTTTCCTGGAGTCAACTAGATGCTTCCTTTTTCCATGGTACGTTCTTGCTTTATAACCTTCATTTCCACATCTATAGCATCTTTCTGTCCCTTTGAAACATTTTCCTATGTGTTTCTTTCCACATCTTTGACACATAGGTTTTTGACATACTTACCTTTATTATTATTACCTGAACATCCGTAAGGATTTGTTTCTCGCATATATGATGCCTTATGAAAATCATTAAGGTTCAGGTGGTCAATCAAGACTCCAGATAGTTTGTTGAGAATAAACACAAGATTTCTTATTGTAGCTCTCATATAATTCTGCTGCTCGTTCAGAAAACTGTCACAGTTTCCTTCACATCCACTATTACTTTGGTGCCTGTTAGATCTATAGATTTACTAAAAAAAAAAGGTCAGTGTGAGTATAACAGTAAAATCATCATATAATAATGAATAATATAAACACAATGATATACTTATCAATGTTATCTCAAACTCAATCTAACTTTCAAAAAAAACAATGACTCCATCTAATATAATAACCATTGTAGTGATACACAACTTGTAACATATACTTAAACAACACTCTAACCTCTAATGTTATCTAAACGTCCATTTCATACCAACTATAAGGAACCAGCCTTAAAACATTACTTAATCTTGAATTAGATGAATAATTCAAATTAAGGATCTCCTTAGGTTTAGATTTTTAGAGAATTAGGACATAATTATTACATATAAAAGTATTACAAAGTAGAAACTACTACTATAACCGTTTTTTCACAACAACAAAAAAATCCTTAAATAAAACAAGAGTACTTTTCTTGATATAAATCTTCTTGAATACTTTCTTTCTCTTACACTTACTTATAACCTGTGAAACAAATTTCAAAAAAATGTGATGAGCATCAAAATCTCAGTAAGGGTTATAACATAATGAAAGGATACATTAACCTGCCTATAAATACAAATCAATGAAACCATAACTTTCAATCATAACATATCTTCTTAAATCATAATATTTATGTATAACTCATAGAAATCCTAAGACATAAAAGAAACTTGAGGCATTCATAACATTCTTACGTAGGGAGTAACCCTCATGGTTATGTTTGGAATACCCATCACAGTATATTCCCTAAATCGCTTTGGATAAACCTTATAGTTTAACTCCTTCGCATTAACCAATTAATTGGAGAGCTATCATGGGCTCACCCGCCCTTATTTTCTCACGAAACCATCCATCTTCATAAGCAATTCCCCATAACCATAACATAACCGTATCACATAAAACATGCATAAAGGAAACATAACATTTCCACATTTCAATCAAAAGATATCATAACAACACATTTATATAATAAAAACATTATCAAAACCATTTTCAATACCAAAATAAAATAAAAGTAAATCATGGTATTTATTTTTCATCTAAAGAAAGTTATGGCTTGTAGAGGAAGATAAAACTCAAATAATGGTCACGACGGTGGAGAATTCGTTGTCGCCACATTTGTAAGACAAAAACATTCCCTTTTGTCATTGAGTAAAACACTTCATATAAAAAGATTCCTTTTTAATAAAAGTAAAATTCAAAGGGGTTTATACACTGTAATAATGTTTTGTATAAAAAAATATGCCTCAATGAAGAGAGATTGAGACAAATTCCCATTCAAAGATGGTATCCTTAGATTAAGGATAAATCAATTACATAACTATGTGTGACAAATATAAATACACCCAATATAAGTGGATATTAATTTTAAAACAATCAGAGGTCATCCACACATATTCATAGCATGACCTAATCAAGAAGCAGAGGTTTAACCCAATGAATGGAAATTGGGTTAAGAAGTTCCCTTATAGAAATTAGACAGCCTGGCGACGTCACTTTAATGTTCAGAAAATGAGTTGATGATAGATAGAAAGTTTATATAATCACATAGACAAACAAATTTACAGCAATAAGGATATATAAGAACATATCCCAATATAAGAACATGTAAATTAAAAGACCTAACAAAAAAGAAGTCTTTTAAAAAGGGGAGGGTGAAAGGTTCCCTTATCGATTTGGGAAACTTTCAAAATGTATACCACATGAAATAAGGGTCATACAATGAAGTTGTAAATATAAGGCCCCAGCCTTAAACCTTACTTAATATTGAATTAAATGAATAATTCACATTGAGGATCTTTTTAGGTTTAGATTTTTGGAGAATTAGGACATAACTATTACATGTCAAATGATTAAAAAGTATACACTTCTACTAAGTATCCATAAAAATAACAACTCTTAAAAAGAAACATGTCTACTTCTACGTTTTATATATCAAGACATTCCCTTGATCCCATCCTTGACCCTACTCCACTTTAAGTCTTGTGAAAAACATTTCAAAAAACTTAGGGTGAGAAAAAAAAGCTCAATAAGGGATACACAAGGAATGAAAACTGTTAGTTTTTTTCAAAACCAAAAGTAAACCATGTATACATTATCAAAGTAATACTTTTCACCATTATGAATTAGTAAAAACTCTTCACTGAATAAAAGATCATTACATTCCCTTTTGTAACCAAAATATTACCATAAAACCCATATAAAGAGCACATAATATATAAAGGTAACTTGGGACATAAACATACATAAATGGAATAACCGTACCGTCGAATTCCACACATATCACTTAATGGAATAGCCATACGGCTGACTTCCATACCCAATTCATTGGAGGTTATAACTTAACCACCCGTCCTAGTATTCACGACACCACCCGTCATATTGTTTATCACGTAACCACCCGTCAAATGTCCATGTACCATTATAAAATCAAAACAATTATAAAAGAAATAAAAAATTTCCACATTTCAATCACAATATACCACTTAAATATATTGACATAAAAAATCAATTATAAAAACCCTTTACAATACCAAATTACATAAAAGAGTATATGGTATTTATTTCATTTTAAAAACATTATGGCTTGTTGAGGAAGCCAAAGACCAAATAATACTCGCAGCGGCGGAAAAGGTCATTGTCACCGCGTACGTTAAAAGAAACATTCCTTTTTTTCATTTTGCAAAATGCTTCATAGAAAAAGATTCCTTTTGTATAAAATTAAAAGTCAAAGGGGTTTATACACTATATAAAAGAAAGTCTTGTATTAGAACAAAATATGCCTCAATGAAAGGAGATTGAGACGAAGTCCCTTACAAAGATCATTTTTTAAATAAAACAGATCTATTATGTGTATTCACTATAAGTAAAAATAAATAAATTACAAATACAAGATAGGACATAACAATATCATGACATAATTTGAAAGTAGGAGATTAACCCAAAGAACAAAAATTGGGTTAAGAAGTTCCCTTACCTCGTGTCCGACGTGACTCGATTGCTTTTTAATCTCCTAAATAATAAACTAAAGTTAATTTCTACTTGCTTAATAACATTTTTCAAGCTTATTATTACTTTTATGTTACTTATTTCCATGTTATAAACATTATGTAATCATTTAAGTTAAAAAAATGTTTGTTTTGTCGATATTTGGTTCTTAAGTCGAAAGTGGACTTCTTATAATTACATGTTGTTTATGTGGTCAAATGTTAATTATATACAGAATGATATTCATGATTTGGATATCATATATATCATATATATCCAGCATATACATGTATTTATAATAGTACATAACATTTAGAGGTAAGAAATGAAATGCACTGTTCGTGGTGATGGTAAGCAGTACGTACGCATGAACGCTACATTCATTTCTATCTTGGATTTAATGGAGTGAAATCATAATTATATAAGGGTATATTATAATTCCAGTATAAAATCATATATAATAACATTACCTCCATCCTTTATATGTCCCGCATATGGTATTAACGAATCAAATCACCTTGAGGGGGCGGTAGTCCGCACTTCCTAAAATGAAATTATCGTGTTCACCCATAATGGAAACCATAAAGGTATACCACAAATGAAAAATACAGAAGAATAAGGAAAACATAAACATAATATATATCATATATAAATAGAGTGACATCTTAATGACCACCATTAAGGATATTAAAAGAAGATTGAACAATCATCGTTTTGTGAGGCAGAAATTTGCCAACCACAGAAACAATATGTTCTTTAACCATTAGAAGGAGGTGTGTGTAGGTGTAGCTCGAATCCTTCTCATAACAAGATCCTAGTATATTGATGATACTGGTGTTTTTACAATATAAAGGAATAAAAATAGTTTAGATGGTTGGAGAATCAACATAAAACAAAAGAACACAAGTGAAGACATTACCTTAAAATCGGGTAACTCTTCTTGGTTTGAACCAAAAGGGTTCCTTGAAGAGCATCCAGACTAAGTTAAGGCTTCTTGGATGAGGAGAGGGATTTGGAGAGATAAAATGAGCATTGGTTGGCCGAGCCAATGGCTTGAGAGGTGTGGGTAAGGTGGTAGAGGTGGAGGCGTTTTATAAGAGGAGAGGAGGGGCACTCTTGGAAAGTTATAAAAGTTTACTTTATTATAAAATGAGTTTCGGTTTTTAAAGGACCCACAATTATATATTTCAAGGATACGGTGATAAGAGTCCGAAATACTCCCATCAAATAAGTTTTTGAAAAGTGTAGGTCTTATATTTTACATTATCTTTTCATTTTATTTAAATCGTTAAATAATGAGGTAATCGCTGCATCATCATGAGGTCATAAATAATTTAATTTATTTAATGTCTAAAAATTATAAAAAAAATATAATGATGTAGTAAATCCTTTTAGATTTATAATTAATATTTATAGTCAAAAATATGACTTGTATAACCCCATTTAAAAATTGTTTTAGTAAAAAAACTCATGTTTGTGGCATTTTTATTTTAACTTTAAATAAAAAGTTATTAATGTCATTTTCCTACCAAAGTGGCTCCATGGGGTCCCCAAGTTGACCCAAGAATTTTCATGGTCTTACATGACACATCCAATAAGGGTATGACATGTGTAAAGGTCATTTCATATTATTAAAACATTATTTTTTGCTTAAACTACACTAATTACCTCTAATCGCGATTAAAAACATAAAAGTTACTATTCAACAAAAAATTATTTTAATCCCATTGAACCACGTTTTAATTCCTAATGGCAACCATGTATGTCAGATTTTTTAAATTCAAAACACAGAAGTGGTAAAGTTTCATTTAAATGAAAAATCAGTTTTTTAAGTACCACTTAGTTGTTTCACTATTCATCAAAAATTGAAGTTTTTCAGAAAAATACCAAAACTTCACCCTAAGCTATATTTGATATTACGAATTCAAAAATGATGTCTATTTTAAAAAATTCAAAAAATATAAGTTACATTAATTAAATTAATAATTAATTCCCGCTGTAAGAACAGATAGCGTGTTTTTATGAAACAATATATATCAAAAGATTGACACTAGTTTAAGTCCAATTTCAAAGTGAAATTAATTCCAATGACCACTATAGGATTAAATGGTAAAAATATATTCTAATTTAACTTTAAAACCAATTCAAAAGATAATCTAATCATATAAATAAATTATATTAAATAGAGGTTTTGAATTAAAATACCACATTTTTCATTATTCATTAAAAAATGAACTTTATCGGAAATATACCAAAAATTGACACAAAGTAAATTTTAATGTCCCAATTCTAAAGAAGAATTTTATTTGGTCCAATAGAATGTATAAGAGTGACCAAAACTATATTTAATGATGGTTCTCCATCAAAAGGCGATAAGTGGACCTTTAGTGAAAATTAGCGTATATATGCCTAAAATTGAATTCTTTTCATATTTTAAGACTTTATCCTTTATTGGATTAATGTAAAAACATTTAACAAACATATATAATCATATTGTAGTTATTTCTATTAATTCCTGCCAATACAATGACTACGTGTTAACTACCATTTAAAATAATATTATTTTATTACTAGTGTGCAACGTAAGATTTCAAAGAAACTCTTTGTTGCGTATCAGGTACGCTATCGAACATAGAAACCCCTTTAAAGAAAAATTAATATTTAATTAGTAAATATTAATAAATATGAAAATGCTTTATTCTTTATTTATCTGGGATGTTACATCCTTCCCCCCTTTTGGGATTTGCGTCCTCACAATTTTATTCACTTATCAAAATAAGTGGGGGTATTTATCCCTCATAGCATTTTCAGATTCTCACGTTGCCTCTTCAACCATATGGTTTTTCCACAAAACCTTTACCTGGTGAATTACCTTATTCCTCAACACTTTCTCTCTACGGTCAAGAATCTGGACTGGTTGTTCTTCATTAGATAGATTCTCTTCCAACTAAACTACCTCTGGGCTCAAAACATGAGATGGATCTGGCATATACTTTATCAACATCGAAACATGAAAAACATTGTGTACCTGAGATAAACTCAGAGGTAAAGACACTCGGTAAGCAACTGATCCAACTCTATCCAACATTTAATATGGTCTAATGAACCATGGACTCAGCTTTCCTTTCTTACCAAATCGCATTACACTTTTCCATGGTGAGACATTGAGAAAAACATGGTCACCTACCACGAAAGATAGATCCTTCCTCCAGTTATCCGCATAACTCTTCTGCCTACTCTGAGCTGTTCTCATGTGTTTTTGGATCAACTGAACTTTTTCAGCCATCTCTTCTACCAATTCTGGTCCCATCAGCTTCCTTTCACCCACTTCATCCCAAAAAGCTGGAGTTTGACACCGTTTACCATATAATGATTCAAACGGAGCCATCTGTATACTAGAATGAAAACTGTTATTATATGAAAATTCAACCAAAGAAAGATGTTGGTCCCATCTTCCCTGATAATCCATCGAACAAGCACATAGCATATCCTCCAAAGTCTGAGTTTTTCATTCTGACTGCCCATCTGACTGAGGATGAAAAGCTATAATAAAATTTAATTCAATACCCAACGACTTTTGAAGGCCTTTCCAAAAGTTAAAAGTAAACTTGGGATGAAGATCAGATACAATGGATATGGGAACTCCATGAAACCTGACTATATCTTTAAGATACAACCGAGAAAGTTGATCTAGAGAGAATGTATCTCGAATAGGAAGAAAAGGAGCAGATTTAGTCAAGCAATCAACAATAACCCAGATTGCATTATTACCTTGAGATGTCTTCGGTAATCCCACAACAAAGTCCATTGATATATTTTCCCATTTCCACTATGGAACTGGTAAAGGATGAAGCATCCCTTTCAGTTACTACCACTCTGCTTTAACCTGCTGACAAGTTAAACACTTCAGAGTAAAATCAGCAATATCTCTTTTCATTCCATCCCACCAGTAATACTCCCGCAAATCTCTGTACATCTTAGTACTTCCAGAATGAACTAAAAATGGGGAACTATGAGCCTCACATAACAACTCACCCTTCAACTGTGAATCACAAGGCACACATAATCTCTTCCCAAACCTCAAAACACAATCATTATTAATGTTAAACTCAGGAAACTTACCCTTCTAAACCAGCTATACCTTTTTCTACAATCCACTATCTTTCTTCTGCGCTTGCTTAATTCTGTCTAATAGGGATGATTTCACTGATACCTGAAACAAAACAAAAGGACATCCTGCACCAACAACTTCTATGCCAAAGTTCATAAAATCAAAAACCAAAGTATATCATTCCAAACGTAACATGGTTAATGAAGCATTAATTTTTCGACTCAAAGCATCAGCCGCTTTATTTTCTTTTCCCAGATGGTAATGAATTGTACAATCATAATCCTTGATTAATTCTAGCCATATCCTCCGTCTCACGTTCAATTCTTTCTGAGTGAATATATACTTTAAACTTTTGTGATCAGTATATATTTCACACTTTACTCCATACAAATGATGCCTCCAAATTTTTAGAGCAAAAACAACAGTAGCTAATTCCAAATCATGTGTAGGGTAATTTTCCTCATGAGTTTTCAACTGAAGTGAAACATAAGCAATTACCTGATCATTCTGCATAAGGACACAACCAAGTCCCTTCAATGAAGCATCACTGTAGATAACAAACTCACCATTATTGGAAGGAAGTGCCAAAACTGGAGCATTCATCAATATTCTTTTCAACTCCTGAAAACAATCATCACATTCTTTTATCCAGATAAACTTAACACCCTTATGAGTTATCTTAGTCATTGGACTAGATAACCGTGAACAATTTTCAACAAACCTTCTGTAGTAACCTGCAAAACCAAGAAAAATACGGATCTCGGTTACATTTGTGGGTCTTGACCATTCTTCAACAACTTTTGTTTTAGCAGGATCAACAGCTATGCGAGCTTTTGGAACAATATGACCAAGGAAAAAATTTGTTGCAACGAAAACTCACACTTGCTAAATTTCCCATACAATTTCTTTTCTTTTAAGGTTTGAAAAATAACCCTTAAATGTCTTTCATGCTCCTCTTTACTTTTAGAAAACACCAAAATATCATCAATAAAAACAACCAAATTTTTTCACCTGATTCAACTGATCAATCACTACAACAAACTGTTTAATGAATACATAACCAAACTAATACATCCGCATTGGATGAATCCTTGATCAGGATGAAATGGGTTGATCTAGTTAGATGTTTAATCATAAACTATATGGAATTCCATCCCCATGGTGTATGAGAGAAGCCAATATTGATTTCCATAGTAACCTCTTCCCACTTCTTGGAATGAATGGTTAATAGATTAAGCAAAATAGAGGGGCTTTGGTAAAATGTTTTATCATTTATATATGTACAACAACAAGATAAAAAGACATATATATTCTGCCTCATACCCATCCACTAAAACTGGCGTCGTGTATAATAGAACATCACTATGGTCCCAAGATGAATTACCCACTATGACTAGTTGAAATCCTATATAAATCCTTCAAGAATGAAAATGACACCATCACAACACCATTGAATAAATTAAACCCACATGAAGACAAATATCATTTACCACGAACCTCCTCACAATTTTAAAATCTACATAGATTGTGGGTACTTATCATCACCAAATGTCCCATGCTTAATCAACTCCATAAGGTAGGGATTCAACTGAACACTTTACAGGAATCCAACTCCACTATGCTTTGTGGTCTATAGGAGAATATGGGGGAAGAGTCCTGTCAACATCTATTCCTCACTAGAATTTCTCAAATCATTCTCTAAAACTTTTTCATTCATGGATTCTACTACTATATTACCTTTTCAAATGGTTGAAACAATTTTAAAATAATTTTTTTCATGGTACATGACCAAACGATGTTTCCATAGATTCATATCCCTTTAGGATAAAATATAATCTATGCTCTTATAATCTGAGTAGACCATAATGTTCTTCCAAAATACAAAATGACCCCATGTTTTGAATTCAGGATTCATTGCCGCTAAATCTAGGTCATGTGTTGGGTAATTCTATTCATGTTGTTAGAGTTGGTGAGAACCATATGTACCACATGTTCATCATACATAATTATACACCCATGAAACCTACCTATGGAATAAATGTAGACCGCATACCCCTTCCCAAATTCCAGAATGATCAAAATGTTGTTTTTGGTAAAGCATCTATTATGCTCCTCAAAGGGAGAATGAGATTCTAATTTGAACTAAAAATTAAGCTAATTTTAGTTATGTGTATTCATGTGTTAATAAATCTGAGATAAATCCCAAGAAAACCACAAGTAATACCTATCTTGGCCCAATAGTAATCTGATTTCAAAAAAAATCGTAATATTCTCCCATTACATATCTACATTGATGTACTCTGGGTCCAGAAAAACCCCATGCTATGAGATAACTTTTCATAGAACATCACCTCCTAGATCCAGAATATACACTTGGAAATATAATCATATAGGCAATGATCCTGAAGAGTTCCAATCACAATCCTTAAATGTAGTTCTATTTCTTCTTCAGATACATTATAGACTATAATTTCATACAAAAATACCATGTAGAAATAATAAATGTATAGATGGAACCCCTGGTTCTTGAATTCCATAAAGACCACTAGAGAATTCGTCAACCAGAATAGCATAATAAAATATTCAAAGTAGTCATACCTACATCTGAGGGTTATTTTTGGAACATCAATCTCTCTGACTCTAAGATAGTGATACCTGGAACCAAAATTATTCTGGGAGAACAACCTCATCTATTTGAGATGATAAAAAAGGGAATAAATGCTGAGAAAATGGTATTAATTTTTTTATATCACTGTATTCATCTCTAGAAAATCAATAAATAACCAGAGTAATGCAATAAACTTCTTTGAAAACAATAATGGAGAGGCCCATGCTAAGAAAAATTGGTGAGTGAATCCTTTGGATTTCAAATATTCTAATTATGTCCTTATTTCCAATATGTTGATAGGGGCCATATGGTATGAGGGATGTTATCTCATCTCTGTCCCAAAGATCAAATCAATGGTTAACTCCATGTCTTACTCTGGAGGCTACCAAGAAATGTAATTTGGGAACACCATTGGAAACTCACCGACCATAATAGGTAACTTACTCTCAAAACTACTTTTATATTAATTCAACATGAGAAATGAGATCTTAAAAAGAAGACTCCCCATTTTTATTATTGGGGTTCTATATTTTCCTGAATGAGGATCCCATTCACCCTAAAAGATATGAGAGCTTCAATAAAGTTCCATGAAAATCATTTTTAATAAATAAGAATCAATGTGATCTTGAAGATAAACCATAAAATCCATACCATGGATCATATAAAAGATGTCAATTTCCAAAACTCATAAATTCCATTATACTTAAACCACTAAAATAGTTACTACACAAGTTGGATACCTAAAACCCATCACTTTCTTCTTACCAAGTGGTATCACCCCCTCCGTCACATAGAAAATAAATTCGGCTTGAAAAATCAACACACCCACAAGATGGGTAGAGTTAATAGAAACAAATTCACCCATATCAAACAGAATAGTAACCCTGGATGATGTAACATGAATCATACATGGAACTCTTGTATGTCCTGTATCAAACTCTTTGGGTACCTTAACCTGAGTTTGTAGGTCCCTAGTATCATCCTGATCTTGTTAAAAACCATTAACCAATGAATATTTCTTATGATTACTCTACCCTGAAAAATATCTATATATTATTCAACAAGCAGAAAACCAGGAACATACTTTTTGGGATGGTTTTGAATTGGTTGAAATTCCCTAGTAAGCTGTGAAATTTATACCAACCTTTTAAGGGAATGAAACTTTTCAAAAATGTTTCATGTGAACCACAGTTTCACTATGATAATAGATTTTAGGGTGATATAAACATGACAATCATTCATACACCAACATTCCACACTGATGACATAGGTCTAAACCAGCATCTGAAGTAATAATTGAACATGTTCAGGAAGGATGTCATGCACTACCACCTCCTTCATTTTTTGGCTTGTATCGCATAAACTTATCCTCATATTAACTACCACTACATATTCCCACTATTGATGATACACTATGAAAATCAATCAAGATAAATGGGTAAATATCCACCAGGAAATCACATTTAACCACCTCAGCAAACATCTTCGAAATGATCAAGATGACCTTGGAATGAATGTCTGGTTGAAAACCTATTTAAAACCATTGATCATTTAGACACTATTTAAAAAATACTTTTATTGCAATAAAAACCGTCATTACATAGTGGTTGGTATACTCCATCGTGGTTTACTCCCTATGGTGGAGACCCAAAAACAACCAAATCATGGAAACAACCATCAACATAAGGCAATAGTACTCAATGAACATGATCTTCAATTCCTACAAACCTATAATTTAATAATTTCAATCCTGAACCACTGACTTCAACAACCTTCGACTGAGGCCATCCAACATGATGGAATCAGATTTCACTCTGGTTGCCACTGGATTTTCAAGAAACCCAAAAATTCTTTAGAACATATTGATTATATATTTTTCCTCTTATGGATCTAGGATACCCTATAAATAAAAAATCTTATTCTTGAAGAACTTCATATATTATTCCATTACTAGACCCGGTTCGGTTGCCTTGTCCTAGAGGGACCTGTGCCAACTCAATGTCCCAAGGTTTGGATGGACCGAACCACTACTTCCACTATTATATGATCAATTGGTGGGGGAGAACAATATCTTTCCGCTTCCCCTGTTCACACAGGAATTCTCTGGGAGGAATCTATCTACATAAATCAAAAAAATAAGAAACATTAACACACCATTGTGAAACAAGTTCAGAAACATAATCTTTTAAATATTTTTATAAATAAAAATTGAATCCAAAACAAGCACAATCACAAGACAAACCACTTAACACCCACCTAATGTCTTTGTTAATCTTGATTCGTATACATCACATATAAAAGAGATGTAAAACAAGAATCCTAACATCCCCTGGATATCCGAGGCCTTTCATGAGGTGTGTTATCCTGACAACCCACTAACAACTAGAGCCTCAAGCCCTGAGACTCATAAAAAAATATTTTTCCCATTGAAATTATCAAATTGGTCACTCATTACCAATGTGAGAAAGGAATTTAACTAGATTTATTATGTCAATTATATAATAACAAACATGATAAAAGATTTTTCCCTTGATTATCACATCAGTTATTATCTAACCAATGTGATAAAGATATTTTCATTACATTTAAATATCGATTATAAAATAACCAATGTTTACTGGATTGCTTATCACATTAGTTACATAATAAGAAATGGTATGATGAATTTAAAAATTAATGAATAATTATCAAAATAATGTTGGTTTTGTTTCTATTCTCATGAAATCTGACTCATCTCTTCCCTGTATAATCCACATTCCTCATTTTGATCGATCTGTTCGACTCGAATCTCGGTTTCGCATATTCTTAGAACCTTTGGATTCATCTTCTCATTGTACCGAATTTGTTATTGTCCACTCTAAAGTAAAACTAACTTATCCATCATTTATTCGTGTTGTTCAATGGCACATAGACCTAAATTTAATTTAATTATTCTATGTACTCAAATGTCACATTAAAATATTCCTAAACAATCATATTTCATCACTTTTATAATTTTCTGTCAGTATGGTTGACATTAGATCTCATAGATGTTTATATAGTATTATTCTTAATGCACTTTGATAAATTCCATGTTTATTTCCCTATAGTGGTACTTATAATACACCTTTTTTGTAAATATTGATTTCATGATAGAGTTTCAACTATAGTGTCTCGTTTATTTCTTTGACTCCATATATGATTCCTTCTTTGGAGTTTTGAGAGTCATAGATTGATATTTATGATCAATTATTATAGGATTTCATCTAGGTTAGTGTACATCCTATGGGTTCATGATTTTTTTCATTAATAAGTTACCTGATATTACTAATATTTTCATCAATTACCATTGAATGAATAAATAAGCGATGAATAAAAAATATATGATCCCATTAATTGAAAATTTGATTTACAAGTTTATGGACAATTTGTAGTTCTAGAAGTATGATTTTCAGTTTTACCCTCATTAGATAGTGGTGAAAGAAGAAAATAATACCTAGAATTCAAAAATGTAAAATTGGATATTTTGTGATTCTAGTTAGTTCTTTTAGTAAATAAATCCATATATTCATGTGACTTATGAATTACACATGCTTCACGTGGTAATCACACTGAACGATTTTTCCTCCCCATTAACTGGGATTTTAATTATATCAAAGGAAGAATATTGTAAATTACATCCATGCATATTTTTTTTTGATTTTATATTTTTATATAAACTCATCTTCCAATAATGAATATAATTTACAATTATATATTTCAAATATGAATATATATTCTTTCTCTTTATAAATTTTGTTATATTAAAATTAAGAAATATTTTATATAAAATTAATATTGGATTATATTGATAAGATATGTGGTTAAAATATTTTTTATTTATAATAATGCATTGAAGTTAGTTTTTGGTACTTTGAATAGGTGATGAATATCAGGAAGGTGTTGATGATTTTTTGGAATTTTCTTAAGGAAATTTTCTAGAAAGGATGTGTTTTTCCCCATGTGTGATATGTTTATCATTGAAGATGTTTAAAATTATAGAGATAAAAGATCATTTAATTTTTTATTGTTTTAATCCTAGTTATATACAATGGAATTGGAATGGTAAATGTAGGAAAAAATTTGTATCTATTGATGATGATGCATTGGGATATGATAACTCCAACAAAATTCAAGACATTAATAATGATATATAAGAAAATGAAACTGAGAAAGAACCCAAAATTAAGCATCTATATAGTGATGCTAGAAAACTATTGTATCAAGGTTGTACAAAATTTATCATTTTATTATTGATGTTAAGATTTATTAACGTAAAGGAAAACATGATTTGAGTGACATGAATTTTACTAATTCTTTGAACATTTTGAAATATATTCTTCCTAATGAAAATGATATTCATGGTTTATATTATAAAGAAAATTAAATATGATCCTTGATGGGATTGGAGTTCAAAACCATTCATGCCCGCCCAAATGTAAATGTACTCTATAGGAAGGTATATTAATTTATATCAATGTTTCTTAAATGTGGAACATCATGGTATAAGTTAAAAGATAAATTAAATGTCAATTTAGTATTTACAGAAATCCCTAAAAATTTATTTTTGTATCTTATAATAATTCCTCATTTGAAATAATAATTTTAAAATTTATAAGATTAAAAAATGGATAATATGGAATGATGATGAGTGGATATGTGATTCAAAATGAAAACATCCTTCTGGTTCCATATATTGGAATAAAAGTGATTAGAAGTTTCCTACATTCCAAAATAAAGTATGACATCATATAATTTTACTATTAAATGATTGAATGAATCCATAATTAATCATTAGTACCACACATAGTACATAGCCTATTTCATTGGTAATTTAAAAATTATCACCTAAAATTTGTATGAAGATCAAACACGTCATGTTGAGTTTAATGATATCCAGAACAAAACAACATAAAAATAACACTCATATATTATTCTGACCATTAATTGATGATTTAATGCTAAAATATTTCAGGTTTAAAAAAATGTTTTCTATAACAAAACAACATAGAAATGATACTGATATTTTCTTCTCACCATTAATTGATGATTTCAAACTCATTGGGAATGAATGTATTTGGGTGTTTGAATCTTAATAAATTGAATATTTTCACATACATACAATGATTAGATTCACTATAAATAACTTTTCAGTGCATGTAAATTTGTTTTGAAAAAGTTTGAAGGGGAATAAAATTTGTCTAAATTCTGAACAAAAGTTTCCATATTATTAGTTGCATCATAGTAGAAATACAGTATGCATGGGTTATTAAATGTTTTTTTACATGGATCAATATTATATAAGATTAAAATCGAACTCATTAAATAGAAATAATTTGATATTCCTCCAAAAAATTTATCCACTAATAATTATTTTGAGAGGGTGTAAAACTATTATGTGACACTCATAAGGACACATAAATATGGTAATGATAGAAATATTTGTAAGAAAAAATCTATACTTTTTCTTCTCCAATATTAGAGTTATCATGTGGTCAAACATAACATTGTTGTCAAGAATGTGTAGAAGAATATATGTGACATTTTTAATAGATCATTCTTATATATGAAAGAAAAAACTAAAAATGGATTGAATACAAAATTGGAATTATTCTCAAAGGGAATACCTTTAGAGTTAGCTCCCACTCCTTATAGAAGGCCAACATTCCTACCCCTGTCTTGAAATAAATTCTCCAAGAGGGATAAAATTATTATTATTTAGATTCTTTATGATATAAAAGTTTCATAGGCATATTCTTCAAATGTAAAAATTTTAGTGTCTTTAAAGGATTTAAGGATAATAGGTATAAAACCACTTGGTGGTTACATATGGATGTAAAACCTCCTAATGGTTCCATTGCATGGAATATTTCTCATCCAAGTCAAAATTACTATCATGATGGTTTGTTATTTTTTCAATTTAATTTTAACTAAGGTGATTGATATAAATCCATTGATTAATTTGGATAATGAATAAATTTTTACATTTTTTCAATTGGAAATGTATTTTCCTTCATATTGTTTATTGATATCATTTTGAATTTAGTGGTTCATTTGGTGTGAGAATTAAATCTTTTTGGACATATATATCATTGTTGGATATAGACATTTGAATGTATTATAAAACAATTAATGGTGTATATTTAGAATCCATATCATCCTAAAGCATACATTGTTGAGAATTATATTTTAAAGATGTTGCATTGTTTTTTATAAACTACTTGTTTGGATTAGATATAATTGGTTTACATCCATATTACCCTGAATGAGTTAATTATTTAGTAAAGTTGATCCATGGAATGAATGTAAAATATTATCTTGGTGAACAGATAATGAAGGTTTATTTATACATATTGAATAACATAGATGGTTCTCATATAGATATTTCATCTCATAATACTCAGTTTAAACAATGTTATCAAATAAATAATCAAATCTGGATTTGGATTTAGTATAATAAAAAAATATGGTTTTTAGTAGACCATTCTCGGTAAACCAAATTCATAAGAAAAAATGAGATTTCTAGTGGGTGGGAATGTTCAAATTTGATAACATGGTTCAGGTTTGACCTTAATGGCTATCTATTTCATAAAAAAAATTTGGACAGTATATGTGAATTTAAAAATAGTAGTGTATTTGTGTTCATCAATGCCATTCATTTTTTGAGTGCTAATGAAATTAATAAAATTTATACATCAAGTCTATATTATAGAGTCATTGAAAAAATTTTGGGGGTTGATTATATTAAATTTCTTATTATAGTGTTTAAATAAAAATGGTATATCAATAAAAAAAGTGAAAGAAATGATAAATTTGGAATAAAACTTCTTAATCTGAATAAATTAGAATACACAACTGATCTTTTTATAACATCAACAGAATAAAATCAAATTGTCTATATTCTTAATCAATCTGAAATGTTATAGTATATAGTTTTACAATGAAAAAAATAGTATATTCATGATGATAATATTTTTGAAGATATTGATTTATGTGAAATCCCTACTTCAATGGAAATGTTAACATATTATATTGATGAGCATGTTATAGACATGGTTTGTGACATATGGAATTAGCATTGTAAATGATTTTTTTAAAAAAAATCCTTTAATGAATTCCTCATATTACATGTAGTATATTCTTTTTCTCATTTAATATTTTAATTTCTATAAAATTTTGCATTTAAAAAAAAATATTATCTATTAAATGATTTAGTTTACTTATTGTTCGATTATTTTCCACTTTCCAATTACATTAGTATGTAATAGTTGTATTTTTATATATGTGTTATAATTTTTTTATTTATTTTATTTATTAGATAATGATTAATCAATCATATGATCCACCACATTATTCTATAGATGAATGTACTGTTAACTTTCAAGAGGAAGATACACATACTCCTTTTGATTAGACTCTTCATCCATAATTACATGAGAAAACTAAATCCACCATGGTATAAATGTGTTTGATGGTTGGTAAACATGGAACCACACTTTTATCAAAATTATCAACTTTGTGTAGCGTATACTAGAGGATATATGTTCACTTTATTATACAAATATTCCAAATGGTACAAATGAAAAACAATTAAATACTTTTGTAGAATTTTAGGGAAAAAAAATATTATTTTCTCTGATGAATGGAAAAATTATGAAAATGTGACATTGTCCGAGTTGTGGGAGACCATTTTTTTAAGTTTGTTTTTTATTTTACTTATATTTAAATGTTTATAAAAATGTATCTTTTACAACTTCTTATCAGATGACATATGAAGTACATAATACGTGAGGAGTCATGATGAATGTTTTATCATTGGCTGCTAGGAGATTGAGATATTTCAAATCATACCTCACATCATAGTACATTCTTGGGGATAGAAAGCATCATTATTCATTTGATATATATCCATTTATATATGAAGATACATGGATGATTTTATTTAATTTAGGAGACAAAAATGAATCTTTGTTACGTCTAATGTTACCTTTTATATGTTTTTTTAACGACCATGATTGTGATTTTTTTATTAATTATTATTTTACGACAATTGATTATAATTAATTAGGATATCATGTTTAAAAATTTATAGCCACATAAATTATCTCATTGAGGGTATATATTATGAGAAGAAGAAATGATTGCAGGAAAATGATGAAATTTGTATGATGAGTCATTAGGCTCTTTAAAGGTTGCCCCTACACCACCGCTAGAACTGAATATAGAAGAGGGTATGGATGAAAAAAGGATAGTATATTATAGAATATTTGATAATTATAGATGAAAGAATTTAATGATGTTCAATTACTTTATTTATTTTAATTAAATTTATTAAATATTGTGATTCATTATAGATTTTGTAATTATTTCATATGGGATTTTTTTAGAGAAGATCATACAAGGGTTCTTTATAGATGAGGGTGGGAGGATATTTGTGCTACCTCATTGGGAAATTCCCAAAATTAAGATTTTGTATGAGAATACTCAGTAGGTGTATTGGTTAAAATGGTTTTTCAAAATTCTGTAGGAGTTGAGGACGTTTATAAAAATAAAATAGAATATTTGGAATATTTAGTTCAATATATTCAGGTTATGATGGAGGATAGGAATAGAGCATCAGTACTATAAATTTTGTAGACATAGAAAAATTGTTTCAGAGTGCAACTCCAAATCATTAACCTCCATTAGTAGCTCTCACTCTTGCATGTCCTCCTGCTGACCCCACTGTTTCTTATCCTACTACTATACCCCTCCTCCACATCATCCAATATAATTTTAGTTTTATTTTAATCATCCCTATAATCATTTTTTTGCATATAAAATGATATCTGTTATAGTAGATACCATTTATCACCAATATATATATATATATATATATATATTATCATAGAATAACTATAAATGATATTATTGATAAATCAGTAGGAGTGATGTTACCTACTGATGAGGTGAGCACATTTGGACATAGTATTGACATCTTTTTAGTTTGAAAATATATACTTGTGAAACATATTACCTTTTGGTTATGTGTATAATTTATCATTTATTTAATTTTGTTATAATTTTGTTATAAGTATTTATATTTAAATATTTGTCTATTTTTACATGAATTATTTAATGGAAAATAAATAATATATAGTCAACAAAAAATAAAAATTGATATGAAATTAGATAAAAAGTTAATAAGTCTTAACCTTTTTCAATATTTAAAATTTATTGTTACATATTTATGAAATTACATTTGAAGCTAGTGTTTGAGGGTGTGAAATTAATGTAGGGATTCTAAAAAATTATTTCATGGATCTTGTGAATAGAGATATGTTGGGAATTAATATAATGAATTTTTTTTCTATGTATGCTTTAAAATAAATCTTTCTATTTTTTTAAATTTTTAAAAACAAATACATGTGTTTGTTTTATATTAGGTATCTTTTCACAAATTGTAATGATCTTGGTAAGATAAATGTACATAGATTTTGGGACCTTTAGTTTATTTCTTATATAAGAAGGAAAATTACTAGAGCAAATAGAACATGGAATATTGCTAAAATATTTCAAAAATTTAAATTATTTAGTGTTAAATGTTTTCTTATCATCAAGAGTATGAAACTTATATATCAAAATATTATATATTTAATAACATAATTACCATTAGCAATAAATTTTCTATTATACCGGGGATGTTATGTGTATTTTTTCATAATGATAGGGTATTTTACTGAATTTGCTTTATCAATGATGATGTGTGAGAATATTTTATGGATGTTTTGAACATGTAAGTTTTAATTTTTTAATTCTTTTATGAAATATAATGAATTAAATTTATATCAATCATGTTATTTTCAAATATGGTATGGAATTTATATCAAGACAGAATAAGAAAGAAGAGTGCCACTATCATATATTTAAAGGAAAATGTAATTTTTTTTAAAATTAGTAACTTTATAATTAATTATACAATAATGATATTTTTAATTGAATATAACTTTAAAAAAGTTTTTTTAACTAGAAGGCATATAATAAAGTGGATATTATGTTATAATAATTACATATGAAATAATTTCAACATTGAAAACTATGATGTTCAACCAGGTTGTATTTCTTTATAATTTTTTCCTAATCATTTCATTCGTTTTATTCATTGTAAATGTCAAATTTTTTCTTTTAATTTTTTAGATTTTTGATAAACCTCATCCCTATAGTGAGCATGATCTTAGAAACTTTAAATTAGAATGGGAAAATATATTTAAAAGTTTGGTTAATATTTATTTTGACTGTAAATTTCATTTTAATAATAAATGTTGTAATTTCAATTGTGTTATAGTTGTTGTTGCTTGCATCTTTATTTGAACAATGGTTGTCAAATAACCAAAATCGAAAATGGGTTAGGAAATAAGGTATAGGATAAAGGATGTGATAAACCATTCTAAATGGATTATTAATAATATTTATTATAATAAAAAATATAAATTATTTTACTGTAAATTATTTTATTACAATTGTTAAAAGGAAATTAAATATTTCATCTACAAAATTCATATATTCTATGAGACATTGAAGACATATTTAAAACATCATTGAATAAACGACATGAAAAATAAAAATAAATCATCTAGAAAAAAAATTTTCCTGCACTTTTTCAATATTTATATATACTTTATATGCTAACTATCCCAAATAACAGAACCCAAAATAGGGTGAAACCTCTTCTCATATCGTTTCAGAATGAACCATCTTAGGGTTTCATCTATCCTAACATCTAACTTAGCCTGTGATATTGGATGGAGGTAATTCTTGTCCCCCATTGACTGGAAACTAGTGTCTCTATATTCACATACCACTATTATGAATGATTTCACCCATGTTTATCATCTATAAACAATTATCAACATTGAAAAATTACACCAAGAATAATATACATTACCAAAATAGATAAGATAATTTCATGTTAAAATATTTAAAATATTAACCAAAAACCAAAAAACCAAATATATTGATGGAAACTAAGTACATTCTTAGAAATCTAGGAAATAAGTGGGAAAAACCTCATGTCATCTCACAAAAACTACTACATAATGTGTAACACTAGTAACAAGATCCACAATCAATACCATATGAAATATTACATATACCTGGGGAAAACATTACTATATCTACATATACTCAACGGTGTATGTAGGATTTCAATGAATTCCTAGTAAGATTCCTCCCAAAATAGATTAAATGACATAACATTATAAAAAAAATCAATATGAAGTTTTTTAAAGGGATTTGGTTTAGTTTAATTTTAAATAAAACTTTTATACATGAAAACAAAATCTTTGGAATTAATATAAAATAATGGTCCAATATATACCGAAGGTATGCACAACATCGTAATAACACCACAGGTAATCCGAAAAGGCTGCATTGCTAGTGGGACCCTCAGAACATCATACCTTCATGAAACATGGAATAACAACAATAACCAATTGTGTCTGCATGAATAAAACTCTAGTGGGATATACATACCAAAGTCTAGTGGTATAAAATCTTCATTATTGTTTAGTTAGTCCTATAACATGAATCCTTCTAGAAAAAAATGGGGCTCATCACATCCAATCCAACAATAGTACTATTCCTAGTATGTCCACCTAGATACCTAGGTTTCCCTTTTTGGTCAATTTACATTTCACATGTCGCATACAACACCTCTTACACATTCTCAGAAACATCAATATGGAATGAACATGAATAAACACTATTTTTTCATAATAAAAACCTGTTTCAAATCCATATGCACCCTAATTTTATTTTAAAACATACTAACACCACTTAAACATTTCATAAAACATAGTTAGTTTAATAGAAAATAAAACCCACATGAAACCCAACCAATTGCATTTGGAAAATGACCTTTGAACCGAAACACACCTTGAATCTGTTTTTAAACACATTTCACCCCCCACACACAAAACATAGATCACATATAAGATAGGAAGAAAGAGTAAACAAACCATAAAATATTATAAATCATGAAACCACCTACCACATGGTTAGAAACATTTGAAATCTAGTGGATAACCACATCCTCAACCCAAAGGGGCCATATAATAGCAATATAAAACAATAAAAACCATGGTTAATCCCAACAGAACATGGTTCAACCCATTTAAGGGAAATATACCCACTATAAGTAAAAAAACAATGATATATCAATGAATAACATAATAATAATGAATAAATGTTAGTAGAAGGTATAATACTAGATGATTTATAATTATTTAAGTTAAAATCCAGCCAGAAAATGAAGCAATATGGGGCCAAGAAGGAGGTAATAATGTGCATAGGACCACAAATACTAATTATGTGATTAAAATGGGAATTTTGGGTTAACATATAGGGCTGTTAATATAGTAATATCATCATTTTAAAGGAACATGATATGCCACATGGTTTGTCCACATAGTTTTTTCGGATCATGATGTCACTTTTGACTAAGAGGAAATTACCCACATAGTGTTTCTGGAAAGGGATCATGCATGATCAGTAGGTTGTGTAGATTGGAAAATTCCACTATCTAGGTAACATGGTCTCTTTTGAGCTAGTTAATGATATCCCCCAACTTTGGGACGGCTATGTTCCACCTATTGTTGGGTAAAAAAACTCTAATTTTACCCAAAAAAACAAGAATGGAAAGTGGTTAATGTAAGAAAAAATAAACAAAGGAATAACTCAAAATAAAATAAAAAAATTTTATAGAACGGATTCTAGGATATATTTAAATTATCTATTTTAGAAATCCACTTACCTTATAATTATTAATTCACACGATTTACTCATCATAGTGTAACAACACATTAATTGAAATTCAACCAGACACATGATTTTTTATATTACAATATTCATAGATTATGTGATTACACTAATGGATTACTATTTATTGATATCGTATATGGATTACGTTATGCATGTGGTGGATTTTTTTTTTAAATTAAATTTGACCATGACCATGCACTTTTTTTTTGTAATGTCACTCTGTAAAAATAATCCAAAACTGATATCTATAATCACATGAGTTATGGGGGACATTTACATGAGTTTTATGTTTAAATTTATGCACCCCCTATGTTCCCCACCTATAATGGAGTACTGGGTGAGTATCAAACTTCAATATTTTCTCAGAATGGATTCACCCAGTGTTTTGGAATAAGGAAAACTTCCTTATGTAATTATAAAGTGCTAACATTGAAGAAACTAGTTTTTTAATATATAATTTATGTTGGATATTACCCAATAGAATGATAAAAATAATTCCAATAAGTATTTTTTATTGGAGAGTATGTGTTGTTAAAACAAATAGAGATTGATTACACATGGTACTATCTGTATTTAAAACTATTAGGTAATCCCTTTTAGACCCCATGTTATAACAATCGAGCTCTAAATGGATAAACATGATTTATATATTAAAATATGTAATATCTAAAAAGATTTATTGTATTAACATTATCTTCCTCATTGATTGACATACTAATGAATACTTGTAATGTGTATTTATATCTAATATTTATTTCATTAGGGTGATTTTAATAAAAATGGAGGTTCTCATAATACTATTGTGGCTGGATAGATTTTATGATAGTGGTAATTGTGTTCTCTTAACTAAAAGAAATATGTGTTGTTTATCAAGTGAGGAAACTATTTTATGAAATTGTAGTTGATCGTGCAGATGTTTGTGGGATAATATTGAAACGTTATGTTATGTAGAGTGATGTGGTCACCCATAATTGTGATTAATTTAATAACATTCTCATAGAGGCAATTATAAAGTTTTTTGTATTAAGTGATCAACGTTTCTTATCAACATGATATTTTGGTCTTACATTTTGTTTATAAACTTTTTCATAATCATGGACAATCTTAAGGAGCTAATGTTTAATTGGATGGACTATTATAGATGTTTTTACATTGGGTCCTATGTTACCATCATGGCCAAAAATTCTTAGATTATGATAATAGACTGGATGTTAACATATCCATTTTTATGATAATAATTTTTTGTTGAGCATTGTTCAAGTAATTGTTTGGGACATGTTTTTAATCCTAATGATTTTAAGAGTAATGTTGTCATGTTGTAACTATTAGAACAATGAATTATTTTTTAATTTCTATTAACAATTATTCTTATGTTTGAGCAGGAATTATGGATGGAAAGCTTAAGAATTTTGATGAATCCTTTTAAATTATTTTAAAAAAACTCTTAGTTTAGATATCTTGATTCTGGTTTTATTATTAAGGAATCCGTCAATTATAATGTTATATGTGAGGCAATAGTGTTATTTTTTTTACTATGATAATCAAATGTATTAATAATTACTATTGATTACATAGTTGTAGGGGTGAGGTGTTAGTTAATTCCTATGATGTAGCTTTTGTTCTGAGTGGATGTTTGGGAGATTGGAGTATACATCCATGGTGTGGTTGGTTTTTATAGAATAAGTTATATAACTTTTTCTATAATCAATGAATCTAACATTTCTAAGAATGTGGAGGGCCTATATGGTGGATTTTAATTTTGGGTATTGTATTCTCAAATATTTTTCAAATTTATTCCGATAACTTTTCGAGTTATTACAAATTTTTTCATGGTTTAATAGTTATTTATTTTTATTCTTATTATGTGGTGATGTGATGAAAGGTGTTCAACTATATTTACTTAATGGGTAATGGTTTCAAGTGGTCATGTTTATTGGGTTTCATCAAAGAGTATGAATCTGATAGGGTATGGTTATATAAATTTATAGTAATGCATTATATGTGTTATAGTAGAATGGGTTAATGATGGGAATTGGTATTCTTTCAAGTTATTTTAAAGAGTTTGACATTGTGTCTTATTTTTCTAATTATTTTATTTTTAACAGAGTTACCAAAACCCAACAACAAGATCATAGGTAGTGATTGTGACCATTTAAGGAAATTAATGTGTTATTAGGTATTGTCTCTTATAGATTTTTAATTTCTCATTAATAATTAGTAGCATTACTCTCTCACATAGTGTTACCTTAATTATTAACCCTTTAAAATGAAGGTTCATGGTTGTTTTTGTCACTTTGTTCTATATTGATGGTTGAAATGTTTTTGTAATGTTCATCAAAATGAAATCCAAGAAGATGTAAAATAATATGAGGTAATATAATTTTCTTAGGGCCTTTATGGGATATGATTATGATTAAATATTCTTGTGAGTAGTTGAATGTCATTTCCTCAAGTATTTTTATTTGGGGTTCTCATTGGAAATTAGAATAAGAATGTGAATTTTATATACATTGATATGAGATATATTCCAGATGTGGATATTAATGATATTCTCTATTTAGTATCATGGGTTCAATTATTTTAATTTATGAAAAGGGTTAATGGTGTAATTAATGTTGCATCAATTTTTTTTCAAAATTGATAATTTTTTGTGTTTTGATTGACGGGGCCTTTAGAAAGGGTAAAATGATGAATTTAAACTCACGATTAAACATAGAAAACTTATTTGATGGTTCTACATAACTCAAAATTTATTTTCATAATGTTGTGATATTACTAAATATTTAGTTAAATGAAATATTTTTTTTAGGAAAGAAATATTAATTCCATGAGTTTGAATATTATTATGTGCTAAACTATGATCAAATGGAAATTAGGATACAACATAAGTGTAATTAATGGTTTTTTTTCCTATCATGGTTTAGACTATATAAACAACTATTTATCCATATATTGAATCATTTATTTATTTTTTTAATATTTTTATTTTCAGTATGTTGAGGTTTATGTCAGGACTCGTCCTTGGGGCCCGTTTCGTGACTACCCCAAGCACGCCTTCCATAGGCCAGGGGCTGGCGACTAGCACCAAAGGCATAAATTCCAACAAAAAGGGGAAGGAAGTGCATATATAAAGTAAAAAAACACCATAGAGTAAGACAACAGAAGTAAACACTAAGTAAAAATGGTACAAAAGTAAGTGCAGAAAAGTAAGTGGGACAGAATACAAACCCAAACTGAAAGTGTAGTACAACGGAAAGTAAGTACAATTGAAAGAGAGTGCAGCAACATAAAAGTAAGCAGCGAGTCTAAACCGTCCTCTGGAAATCCCACCTGAAGGGTGGGTACAGATAGCCTCCTCAGCTCCTTGGGTCCAGCCGTCTACTATGTGTACCTCCCACCCAGGTTCTGCAGGGAGACGGACCCTCAGGCCGGCGAGGATTGGATGGAGGCGGTTGTGCGAGTTTTCAGGTTAGTGGGGACACCAGCTGACCTCATGGTGATCCTCGCAGCGAGCCTCCTGCACGTGGCAGCAGGCAGATGGTGGAGATTGATGCTCCAGGTACCCGACGAGGCAACTCTCATCTGGACGGACTTTGAGAGCCTCTTCCTCTTGGAGTTTATCCCAGCCACCCTCCGTGAGGTGTGCATCCAGGAGCTACTACAGCTGCGGCAGGCCAGCATGACCGTGGCCCAGTACTCGACGAGGTTTACTGATCTCTCGCGCTACTCCACAGATATGGTACGAGACCCGTTCTTCCGGGCCCGGACCTTCGAGCAGGGACTGAGCCATGAGATCAGGGCTTCAATGATCTCCCTCAGCATTTCGACGCAGGCAGTGGTGTTGGAAAGATCCCTTCTAGTGGAGAGTTTTCTCGCCGAGTAGGCACAAGCGGGAGGACCCTCCGTAGGATGACCCGTAGCGGAGTCTTCTGCAGCTGGCAGTAGACAGGTGACACAGAGGTCCAAGCGGGCCAGGCCATCAGATGTGCAATCTTAGGGTGAATATTAAGTTGTGAGGGGCACATGAAGGAGAGATAGCTATACGAGGAGCAGGCAATGCTACGCATGTGGCGGGCAGAGTCACATGGCTCGAGATAGGCCGACTTGTCCTGCAGATGAGCAGCGGGCGGTAGAGGGACCTCCCAGGTAGAGGTTCGACCATGGCGGTCCGCAGTGGAAGCGTGGTGGGCGGGGCCCAGTTTTTGCAATTGGTATCATAGGAGGAACCCATCCTTAAGTGCGGTGCACTACCTGGGTTGAGATTTAGGGCCTACAACGAGGGTGTTGTGATCTAAAGGGGGGGGGGGTCATTGTAACATCCCCAAATGATCAAGGGTTAAATGACTAAATGATATGACTCATGTCAACAAGGTGCACCTTCCTTTTTAAGAGCCTGTCTGATTAAACTCCACAGTTAAACGTTCTTGGCCTGGAGTAGTGATCAGGATGGGTGACCTCCTGGGATGTTTCCCAGGGTGTGTGTGAGTGAGGACAAAGCACACTGGAAATGACATGTTTTGGCATGTGGGGACAATCATTAGTCAGATGATCCGTTCGGGCATGTGGGTGGACCGTGGGGTGGGCCCCACATGTCTGCGGGGCAACTGATGGTAATTGGTAGGCCAGGACCCGACGATCGTGTTAAGGGGGGGGGGGGTGTCTATGCTGTCACCGAGACCAGGTTGTCACAATACAGTTTAGTGAGATTCCTCGCATAGAAGTGATGTGGCATCTGCATGGGTAAGTGATATTTATATAGACTAAATAATTAGAGAAAAGTTTGCTCATATGTTTACAAACCCTTGTTATGGGAATTAGTGGAATATATTTGTTAACCAAAATCAATTGTTATTTATCAAAGGTAACTATTTTATTTTACCTAATTCATTATTTCACATTTCCCACAATATTTTAAATGTGTGAATAACAACCATTGGATAAGACATATATCTAATTTTTACATAATATATGTCTTTATGCATATTCCCTAAGGTATAGGTACCAATGATCATATATAAATGTGGAAATATCATTATTTAATGATAATAATTTATTGAGAATTATCTTTTTTGTATTGAAAAACATGTATCCTTTATTATATAATATGAATCGGTCCTCTTCTTCTATTGTTGGAATCACAATTTTTTGTGGAAATGAAATGAAAAAAACAGGAAAGAGTTTAATATACAATTAATTACAAAAATATTTATGGAACATTAATCGTGAATAATTTTTAGGATAAAAGTCATTTGTATTTATTATGGTAAGATGTTTGATTTAATCATTTCTCTATCAATAATTTATATTAATGGTGGTTAATTAAAAATATTCTTCTATTTAAAATATTTATTTTCTATATTATTTTACTACAACTAATGTTATGAAAAATTACGTAGGGATAATATTCTTATATGGATGAATAATAATATTGAAATATTTTTTTGGAAAATGTACTCAATGAAAACAAAATATCATGTTTTAAACATATTATTTTGTATATGTGATATTATTTGAGAATTTTTATTACATTAATATCCTGATGAATTAAAACATATTATAATAAAGAATAAAAATGGATTATTTTTTCATTTAAATTATTTATTTTTAGATGCCTCATTAATATTTTGATCTTGAATCATGTAATATTTAATATTTAATTAATTTGTTTCTATAATGGTATGAATATGTTGGTGAATAATCTATGATTATATAGAATTATATTTCTAGAATTATCGATTCTATTCATGGTGTGGAATATTGTGATATATACTTTTAATGATAAATAAATCTGTGAAAGATTAATAAATTTATCTTGTCATAATCGCAAGTGAGAATAAAACATTAAATAATAATATATTAATTCAGCATACTCACATTCTTTGATGAAACTAAATGTGAACCCATACTTTGATTTTCTAGAATTCCATTGACCACCATATACTAAAATATTATATTTATATTCTTTTTTATTGAGTTTTATTATGGATTAGAAATGTTAAAGTAGTGGAAACTTGATGACACATGGTTTTTGTGTTTGATAGTGAATAAATAATGGGGGTTGGTCAAGGATTCATGATTGGAATAATGAAAACTGAACATATAGTGAAATATTTTCCCAAATCATCATGGAAATGAGAATTAGAGGATATAGGTGTATAAGATTTTATTGGGTGTAGTGGATTGTTTGAAAATAATGGTGATAATAGAGTTTGTAGATTATAGAATATGTTTTATAGTTTCAATAAATTTTATTACAAAACAACATATAGTCTCTAATCACAATCCACGTACTTATCCATATATAGATTTAATATTTTGATTAATTTTACATATCAAGTGGCCTTACCATTCTTTTTATGCAACTATTACTCGATGGAATTAATGTTTTATAATTTTTCTAATATAATATACTATATGACATAATGTCACACGTTTTGTATCATATTTCCAAATAAATTGTTGTGAAACCATTTAAATGGGAAGTGATAAATGTAGATGTATATTATAAGTTTTTTCATCACACACAGCTTGTATATCAGGCCATACTAGTCGATGTATACAAGTTGTACATTTTAGGAACCAATAATGAGATTCACACAAAGTATTTTATAGAGAAACGATGTAAAACTAGAGAGGTTATACACATTTTTTATCTCACAAGGCAATCCATGACTATATACTTAAAGTGTTTTAATCAATAGACATTTTCAGCTTGATTTCCCTTTTGGGTGTATGTTTTTGATGTAATAGTAGACTATTATTTATATTTTTTTAAATAGAGAATTTTAGTATAACATTTATAGTCATCAAATGATATTCTTATTGTGTATTGAATACTTTTAGGATCTTATTTTTACTGAGGGGATGAAATAGTATAATTGAAATATTAAGAGTATACATAGTGTTTAGTAAATCCTGCCTTGATATTTGGTGTTGTCCCCCAAACATGGAATTTAGGTAATCCTATATTCGTATTCTACTATTAGAGAATAGTCCCTTATATGTTATATATAGTAAGTAAAATTATTTGTATTTGGGTATGTTCCACCATCAGTGTTGTCGGTATTCATCCACATATGATGGATTGATCCATTACATGGGTTAGGTATGCCCACAATTGATACACACATGCCTAAATACTGGGTGGTACCACTCTAGAAATTTATAGAAGTAAGATGGAATTTATAGATATTTATAAATTTTTTTGATGATGATTCTAGGATATTTTATCATATATATATTTCTTCAAGATAGTGATGATATATAGTAACTTTTTGGATACTATCTGGGAATAAATAATTGATAGGATATGTATTATTTATTTAATAAATCATTCTAATACTCTAAATGTCGCTTTTATAGTGAGATTAATCTTCTAAAGAATTGAATTAAAAATTTTATGAATCATTATTTTCTTGGGTTATTCTAATAATTTTGAATTTTTTGTACCTTTTGGATAATTTATATTTTCATAGGTTTTGGTTTTGTGATAGATTTTTATTTTATCATTAATTTGGGTTTTCTTGGTGTCTTACTATGTATATTTATAATAAAAAGAACAAATTCTATATATCCACATATGTTTTTTTCTTTTCATTAATTAAATAGATTAGGGATGACCATAATGAAAATGGTTCTTTTGGAGTTATAGGAGATACTGTATTATAGCTACTAATGACGAATCTAGGTGGAGTTGGTCAATGGGGGAGTTTTATAAAGACCCAGACTTAAACCAACCATAAAATGAATCCTTAAAAGTGAATTCATTTTTCTGAATTCCTCATCATATTTAATGGATTATAGTTTTATATAATTATTTCATAACTCATAATTAACATACTCATACATTTAATGTTTCAATTCTCTTATTAGTATCCATTTTTTTCACAATATGATAACTTTTAAAATAATTAACATTTCTTATCATCACAATTCATTATGACTTTAAACTTGAATTATTATTTGTTTCTACTTATCATTAACCCAATGAAAATAATTTAAAATTTTGTATTTTTGTATATATATTATTATGAGCCTTAAAAATGTAAATGTAAATTAGTTAGTCTATTTTAAAACCCATGTAATAATAATAGAGAGTCTTTATTTAACGTATTAAACATTTAACTAAAATATTCATTTACTAATATATTGATTCACATTTACATTTCTAATAGTTTCCTCAAACAATTTATAAGATAACATAATGAATAAATCATAGTTACTTTGGATTCTTATAAAAATGATACCCCGTGAAAAGTGTTTTCTTAAAAAAAATACATTTTACACTAAAATTACACAATCCTTCACTTATAAAATATCATTAAGTAAAATTATGAAATTAAAAAAATCCCATCCCAAATAATTAATTAGGAATAGAAAATTCATATAGTTTATTTATTAAATCATTTTCATAGAACCCATACAATAATCCTTATGGGTTGATTATGAAATATGGTTAACATCAAGCATAATTTTTTAGAAAATATAATAATTACCCAATGAATTGCAGAGATATATATGGTTCATTCATCATTATAATCTATTTTAGGATCAACACACATCATTAAAAATATAAAAGGACCATAAAATACATATATTATATTGTATATTTCATTTCAATCATTAAACTCGTAATAATATCCATTTAATCATATATGTAAAACATTTTTCAGATATTGATAAATTCCTTTTATTTAAAACCAAATTTTAGAACTAAAATATCAAACATAATGTAAAGTATATGTTTTTTTGTATAGAACATGATATATTGGGAATGGATCAAAGTATCTAATAATAGTTACTAGAGAAGAGAAATTCATTGATGTTGTATACGTTAAAATATATCATTCCTTTTATCTCTGTAAATACATTCAAGCCATTCCATATAAAATATATAAAAAAGTTTATTCAAAAATCACTAGAAGGAATAAATAAAGATACCTAAAATATCTTTCAGATTTCATTGATCTCCATATAAAAAAATCAGTACAATAATTTTTATAACATAGACATGGATGAAAATTATTTAGAATATAAATCTATAAAAATTTTAAAATGAGGTTTTAAACTAAAGATTATATTACCTCAATTACAACATTTCATAGACATTATTTATGTTTATAGATAATAAATCAAATCAAATTATTTAATTTATTAATAACTATTTTATACTTTTTTATTTACATTATATTATTTATTTCATTATAATATTTAATTATTTAATCAATTAAGTTCACGTTTGACATTTTGATGATATTCAACATATATTTCCAAAACAATTACACTGACTATGGTGGATTTGGTAATTATTACAAAATATCTAGAATAATAATATTTACAAAATTATAATTTTATTTATAATTTATAATTATAATAGTAGGTATTAATTTTTTTATGAACAATGAAATATATTACAATCATGGAGATAATGGGTTGTACATAGGCATGTGTAACGTTTATATTAATGAATGAAAATATAGTAAATAAGGTTATTTTTGAATTACATATCTATAATTATAATTATATCATTTATAACATATTATTTATTAAAATACACTTATATATATAACCCATGTCATGTTGTTATGAAAAACAAATCACATCACTTCATGGATGCGATAATCCCCATGTACACAAGAATAAAATAACCCTAAAAATGTAATAAAATATTCTATATATTACCATTATATAATTATAATTATTCAACAAATATTAGATATGTACAATAAATCTATAATTATAACCCTCTTAGAGATTTCGTGGTGGAGAACGAATTATATCGGTTCACATGGAGTTAGTTCTCCATACACATGAATGATGGGTTTGTTTCCCATTTGAGGTAAGAGGATATTGATATATGTTATTCAGTTAAAATAGAAAAATGTATATAGAATACAATTGTGTTATTATTTAACAATTTTTTATAAATATTTTAAGGAGTAAGGAGAAGAAATAAAAATAGAACACTTAGTTAGAAGTTATACCTCTTCTTAAGAAAACATCATTTTCTTTTCACAATAAACCATCAAGGTTTGGTATTATACCCAAAATAATGTAATATCCTGACTAGGGTTACATGTGATGGTGCCTTGAGATAGTTCCCCGCATGACCTCAAGTGCGCCTCCCTATACAGTAGAGGTTGTCGACTAGTAGTGAGGGTCTTGTAAGTCAGTCATGTGGAGACTATACCCTCATTTATTAGAGTAAAACACTAGATCAAATAAATAAAAAACACATAAGAATATATAACTCAAAAAAAATTCTTGTCACCAGATAAAAAAGATATGAAAACCATATTCAACTGAAAAGGAAAACATGATACTATAGTATAAGTTTAATGTTTCTATAATGAAACTGAAAATAAAGTGACCACGACTAACTAAGAGGGTTTTGAACCACATCTGGTCAACTCTTCCAACCTCCATCCAAGACCATAAATCTATCCCAGGGCCTTTTCCCGTATCATTCCTTGGAAAAAAATAAACTATATGGGTACCGATTAAGCATTTTGAGTGGAGTGTGAGTACAACTAAGTAGACCACAACCAATGATGTCTAAAACTATTCTAGTAAAAAGATAGTGTGTGGAGTTTAATAATAAAGAAGTAATGTATAAATAACAAGTTATTAAATTTTCAATTATTCTGATCTAAATACATTCACTATAGGGTTCCCATGTGGACATGTTCCACAATACTATTTTCGTCTCATGGAAAAGATTGATGTGTTCCCTAGGTAATATCATATTTTAATACATTCTTCTTGTGAGATCTCAAAGTATTCAATGGTGATTTGATATCCAATTACCTAATTTGATTCATGTCATAGTCCTAAATAGTCACATGTGATGCCATAATTTGGAGAACCATTTTTTTCATTCTTTAATTTCCTATTTAGAAGAAACATTTCCAAATTTACCAATATCACAATCCTATGTATGATAAATATGTCACCATAATTACTCCTTAATATAATAATAGTATACAAATTTCCATTACATATAATTATGTTGAGCATGTTACCACACTTAATCCTCAATAGAATGAAAATGTTCCCTTTCTATTTACACATATGTATATGGCTCTATTACCATGTATACATCTCAATTTCTAATGCCCATTTTCCTATTCAATAACATCAAACTAATTCATAATTAATTGTAAACATAAATTCCATTACTAATCCAAGAATTACTTAAATACATCAAACCCATTAGTTAACACAATAATAAACTAAATCCCAGAATCCCATTAATTAATTCAATAATAAATTATCCAATAAGAAAATTCATATCGCATAATTTATTTTCTAGAATTATTTATCTCATTAGAAATCCTAAATATTCAAAATCAATCCCTCAATTAATTATATAGATCATAATATCAATGCACATAATTAATTCATAATTAATTATCTCAAAACAACCAATTTGATATCTCATAATTAATATAATGAATAATTATCATGATTACAATCCCTGAATCCCATAATCAATTTCCCAAATTATTTATCTAATATGGAATACCTTAATCTCCAGATTAATTCCTCAACTAATAATTTAATTCAACAATGCTTCAATAAAATCAATTGGTTAACCTAGATAACCTAATGTTGAAATAAATTGATAAGGAATTATATAAATTCTACAAATTTTTATACATGCATCAAATTAAAGACTGTTTAAAATAGGTTTTAGAACACATACCTCGATTCATTGATGGATGTTTGCTCAATCAAAATCCACAAAATCTGAGCAGCATAATGATGTAGATCTATGTTCCCGATATTAATACATAAATAATTATCAAAGATATCAAGATATTATAAATATATATATAAATCTACCACAATATATCCAAATCTAAGCGATCAGGTTTAGATCTAAAAAATAGATAATAAGATCCTTCAAAAGTATAGTGAAACTAAGAGGATAGGAAAAATAATGAGATCCACTTACCAGGAGAAGTGTGGATCATTGATTTGGTCTTTGAATCTTAAATAATGGTGATCATACGGCTGTAGAACCCATCACTAAATGTCTAGAATTTCTAAAAAACTTCTAGTCTTGAGTATAGTTTGAATAAGCGTTGTTTTGGGGGTTCAAGGGATTTTAAAATAATTTTTCAGGTTGACTAATAATGACATGCATATTAAGAATGATAGAGGAACACAGTTAATAAATATGTGCAACAACCATGAAGACCTCACTAAACAATGTCACACTATTACCTAGGTTAGGGAACACATTTTTCAAACCATGCACCAGCTGTGAGAACCTCTCTCCCTTGGTTCACAAGGTCAGCTGGGTTGGGCACACAATTTACCCTAACTGTGTGCTAACCATGCACATACCCTTTTTCTAGAAATTTCTTAAAAACTTAACAAGAACACAACCAAAGTCATAACTGCAAACTAATGTACTTAAATAATCATTAAAGTACCCAAATTCATGCCCGATGTTACTCTAGAAAAGGTCGAGATCATACAACCCCCACCTTATAATAGCTCTTCCTCAAGTTTCACTTCCAATCCTTTGTAAAATTAGGAGAAAAAAATATTAAACAATTGGTCCCTCATATCTGTTTCTCATTACCATGATTTATCTTGTACACATATATGTTTCCATAACACACAAACTGTTGACATGGTTTCCCCCTAAAATACTTTCTCATTGTGATCCAACAGAATAATCAGATGCTCCTTAAAGGACACATTTATCTCAAGGAAAACCTCATCCACATCGATCACATGTGAAGGGTCGGGGTGATACTATAAAATTTTTAATATAAGAAAAAAATCATTCATACAATTTTATCTTAGTTGAAGGGCCAATAAGTATGACACCAGCCTGATTCCCACCATTTTCACAAAGAGTCCATCAAACCAGGTCACCAACGCACCCTGACTTTATATCCCATTGTGACCCAACCTAGAAAACCATATAATTAACAAATGACCACCCTATGTAAACTATAGGGGTCATCTTCATTAATCTGTATAAGAATTCTATCTACTCTTATCTGTAGCCCAACATTTCTGAATCAATTGTACAAGTTCCAAGGTCTCTTGCATGAGACATATCCCAACAACTCCGACTCACCAACCTCCATCCAACATAACAATGATCTACATGGCCTACCATAAAAATCCTCATATTGTTCCATCTATATAGTATCTTTATAATGGTTATTATATCCAAAATCTACTAATACCATGTGTTTTTTCCTATGTCCACTGAAGACAAGCACAAATGCCTATAGAATATACTCAAGAACATGTATAATATCCGCTGACTACCCATCTTTATATGGGTGTAAATCCTTATATAATAATACCTATGTTCCATGCACTTTTCTAATTTCATTATAGATTATTGAAGTAAAACATGAATCTATATAAGAATCTATTGTCCATGGAACTCCATGCAGACAGACTATCTTCTGAATGTATAGTTGTACCAACTGTTCTACTTTAATGGGTCCTCTTATAGGTAATATATGTTCTACAATAAGGACCCATCCATAAAACATTACTTAATCTTGAATTAAATGAATATTTCACTTTGAGGATATTTTCTGGTTTATAGTTTTCGAGAATTAGGGAATAACTATTACATATCAAAGGATTACAATGTGGACACTACTACTGTAACCGATTTTTCACAACAACAAAAAAATCCTTAAATAAAACAAGAGTTATTTTCTTGATATAAATCTTCATGAATACTTCCTTTCTCTTACCCTTCCTTATAACCTATGAAAAAAATTTCAAAAACATGGGATGAGAATAAAAAGCTAAGTAAGAGTTATAACATAATGAAAGGAAACATTAACTCGCCAATAAATAAAAATCAATGAAACCATAACTTTCAATCATAACATACCTTCTAAAATCATAATATTTATGTATAACTCATATAAATCATAAGACATAAACATAACTTGAGGCATTTATAACATTCTTACGTAGGGATTAACCCTCATAGTTACGTTTGGAATACCCATCATAGTATATTCCCTAAATATCTTCGGAGAAACCTTATAGTTTATCTCCTTCGTGTTACCCAATGCATTGGAGAGCTATCACGGGCTCACCTGCCCTTAGTTTATCTCGGAACCATCTGTCTTCATAAACAATGCCCAAGAACCATAACACAATCGTATAAAAAAAACATTCATAAAGGAAACATTAAATTTCCACATTTCAATCACAAGATATCAATACAACACATTGATATAATAAAAACATTATAAAAAAGATTTTAAATACCAAAATAAAATAAAATAAAAAAATGGTATTTATTTTTTATTTAAAAAAGTTATGGCTTGTAGAGGAAGTCGAATCTCAAATAATGTTCACGGCGGTGGAGAAGCCTTTGTCGCCGCATACGTCAGACAAAAACATTCCCTTTTGTCGTTTAGTAAAACGCTTCATATAAAAAGATTCCTTTTGAATACAAGTAAATGTCAAAGGGGTTTATAAACCATAATAAAGTTGTGTATAAAACAAGATATGCCTCAATGAAGCTATATTGAGACAAAGTCCCGTAAAAAGATGGTATCCTTAGATTAAGGATAAATCAATTACACAATTATGTGTGACAAATATAAATACACCAAATATAAGTGGATATTAAGTGTAAAAAAATCAGTGTTCATCCACATATATTCATGGAATGACATAATCAAGAAGTATAGGTTTAAGACAATGATTAAAATTGGGTTAAAAAGTTCCCTTACAGAAATTCGACAGCCTGACGGCGTCACTTTAAAGTTCATAAAATGAGTTGATGAGAGATAAAAAGTTTATTTCATCACATGGACATAAAATTTACTGAAATGAGGATATATAAGAATATATCCAAACACAAGAAGATGTAAATTAAAATACCTAACAAAAAAATAAGTCTTTTTAAAAGAAGAGGGTGAAAGGTTCCCTTACCGATTTGGGTAACATTCAAAACGTACACCCCATGAAATAAGGGTCATACAATGAGATTTTAAATAACCATAAATTAAATTATATTTACAAAGAATAAAATCATGGTAATTACATACACCATTAAAAAGTAAATAGTGTAAAATGTAGCATGAATCTCATGGGAATAACAGTGAGATGAAAACCCCCTTACCTTGCTGTAATCAATCGAGTCGTATTACCAAAAGATAATAACCACCAAATGAATTACAGAACACCATGAATATAAATAGAATAATGATAATATATATCAACTGGAAGTACAAAATACACCACATTCCATAAATAAGTGGCAAATAATAGAAATCTCGTGGAATTAAAATTGAGATAAGAAATCTGTTGCGAAGTTTTAGCAGCCTAACGACGCCATTTAAAGCTTTCAAAAATGGATTGACGAGATAAAATAGGAGCTCTCATGATATTAACATAAAAATTATAGTAAGAGGAATAGAAAAGAACATCCCCCAACATATGAAATAGGATTTTAGAATAAATGACAGAAAAGAGAGTACTTAAAAGGAAAAAAGAGAGGTAGGATCCCTTACCTCAAGTCTGACTTGTCTTGTTCGTTTCTTTATATTCATGAATAATAAACATCTATAAATTTATAATTTCTTAAGGAACTACTTTAAGGTTTTTTATTCAACTCATATCACATATTATTCTATTATAATAATTATTTAATTATGCGAGTTCATATCAGTTGTTTCTGTCGATGTTTTGTACATGAGTCAAAAATGAACTTTTTTGAAAAGAATTGTCCATGTAGTTATAAGTACATCATCTCCAGAATTGTATTAATGATTTAATTATCATATATATAGAGTAAATATTCTTTTTATACTATTATATAACATTTTTAGATAAAAAGAAATGAAATGCACCGTTCATGGAGACGGTAGGCCGCACGTAGGCATGAATGCTACATTCATTTCATTGTCATATTAATGGAATTAAAAATAAATGATATATATATATATATATTATAATTCTAGAATAATATATATGGTATATAGGTCACATAAGTTCATTAATTTTATTCTTTATACATTCCATATATTTCATGAACGAGTCACATCACTTGAGGGTGCGGTAGTCCACACTTCCTCATATGAAATTATCGCATTTGCACAACATGCAAAGCATAAAGGTATGATTTAATTAAAAAATAAAGAATCATATAGAAAACATAAATACCATATATAACATATATAAAATACAGTGACATAATAATAGACACCATGAGAAGTGGTAGGAGATAATTGAACAATCATCATTTCGTGAGGCAGTAGTTCGCCGTCCACAAAAACAGTATGTTCTTTACCCATTAGAAGGAGGTGTGTGTAATTGTAGCTCTAATAATTTTCATAAAATCATACTAGTATATTTAATATACTGGTGTGGTTACAAATTAAAGGAATAAATAATGTTTAAGGGGTTAGAGAAGCATAACAATACAAAATAACATAAGAGAAGACATTACCTTTAAATCGGGTACCAATTTTTTATTTGAGCACAAAGGCTTCCTTGGAAAGAACTCTGACCAAAGTGAGGATTCTAGGAGTAAGAGAGGGATGTGGAGAGAACATATGATCAGATTTTAGATGAGAAAAGTGCTTGACAGGTGTGAGTAAAGGGGTATATGTTGGTGCCTTTTATAAGAGGGAGGAGGGGAACTCTTGGAAAGTCATGAAATTTTACTTTATTATAAAACGATTTTCGGATTTTAAAGGTCCCACAATTATATATTTAGAGAATAATGTCATAAGGGTTCGAAATCCACCCATACAATAGGTTTTTGACTTTTTTATGTTTTATATGTTACCTTATCTTTTCATTTTATTCAAATCGTTCATTAATGAGGTAATCAACGCATCATCACGGTGTCATAAATAAAGTTATTAATATAAAGTATAAAAATTATAAAAAAATTACCATAATGTAGGAAATATTTTTATCTTTCCATTGACTATTTATTGTCAAAGATATCATTTATGTAAATGAAATTAAAATCAATTTACCTAGGATATACAAACCTTTGTTATATTTCATTTCTTTAAAAAATTATATGATAAAAAGTCACTATAAAACTGAAGTGATTGCATGGGGCCCCAAATTTTTAACAAGGAATGACATGGCCGTCCATGACACCACCAAAAGCATTAGGACACAAGTTGGGGTCATTTTATATTTTTATGATATTATTTTATTATCCTTAAATACCCCATTACTAATTAAACACGATAATTATAGATAATTACTTTCGTTACTATTCGTAATGTCCAAAAACAAAATATTATTAATTAAATAATTTGTAACTATTGATTCCAAATGTGGAACAAATTTTAACAAATTAAAAACACAGAAATTGTAATAATTAATTTAAAAGTAAATCCCGTTGTCAAAACAAAAGACGGGTTTTTATGAAGTAACATTTTTCAAAAGATTAACTTCTTTTTACATCCAATTGGATAGAGAAATTACTTCCAATTAACAAAATTGTATTAAGTGATAAAAAAATAATTAAATTATACTTAAAAAAAATTAAAATGACAATCTAACTATATAAATAAATTGGATGAAAAGGCAGTTTTGAATTAAAGTACTGTATATTACACTATTCATTTAAAAAATGAACATTATCAGAAAAATACCAAAAATTCACCCTAAGATATATTTGATATTAAAAATTAAAAAATTATTTCCATTTTACCAAATTAAAAACATAGAAGTTTCATTATTAAATTATATAGTTAATTCCCACTGCTAAAACAAATAGCTTGTTTTTAAGAAACAATATCTATCAAAAGATTGACACTTGTTTATCTCCATTTTCAAAGTGAAATTAATTATAATGACCACCATTGGATTAAATGGTAAAAATATATTCTAATTACACTTTAAAAAATTAAAACGATAATCTAACAATATAATTAAATTAGATGAAAAATCAGTATTGAAGTAAATTGCAGTATTTTTCACTATTTATAAAAAAATGAACATTGTCAGAAAAATACCAAAAATTTATCCAAAGTAACTTTCAATGTCCCAATTATACATAATAAGTTTATTTTGACAAATAGAGCTTATAAAATTGTCAAAGGTTATATTTTAGAAAAGGTTCGACATCACAAAGCGGTAAAATAATCTTTTAACAATATTAAAGTATTTATTCTTAAAATTGGATTAATTTGCATTTTAAGCCTCTAACATTTATTGGATAAATGTAAATGTATTTAACAAACATATTTAATCATATTTTTAGTTAGTTCTATTCATTCATTCCATTATAACGGCTAGGCGTTAACTATTATTTAAAATAATTTTTTTATATTATTAGTGTGCAACGTAAGATTTCAAAGAAACTCATTGTTGTGTATTTGGTACACCATCATGAATAGAATTCCCTTTAAAGTAGTATTAAACTTTTATTCACAAATATTGATAAATATGAGAATTTCATATTCTTTATTTACCAGGATGTTACATCCTTCCCCCCTTTTGGGAATTGGGTCCTAGCAATTTTATAATTGGGCTCAAAAACTTCATTGAAAGCCCCACATTGGAAAAGTAGTAAATTAAACTATCACTTCAAAAGAAAGAAAGAAAATTAAAAAAGGTCACCTTAGACAATAGATACTAGGATTCCATGAAAACATGGATATGGAGGAGAAAACTAACCATCAATTTCTGATGGAGATTGATATAAAACATGTTTAGGAGAAATTTAACCACCAGAAAATCACAAACTTGGGATGGGTTAAAGAGTATTTGATTCCCCAGTAGGAAAAATTAATAGACAACATTTTTGTTTTAAGTTACTTTTTATTGAGGAGTTTATTTATGAGCTTAACTAAATCATAAGTAAATATACTTACTGGTCGTGTAGACTTTTACATCTTACTATATTTCTTACACAAACTCATATTTTCTCCAAAAGATAAGTATTTAGGATGACATGTTCACATTAAGAGCGCTATAATCAACTTCTAGAGAGTTCCCTAATCCACAAAATAGAAGTATATATTTTCCATGTCTTTAGACCAAACCAAAACCGAAATTGTTAGTACGAGATCAGATAATACCCAAAAAAGGATAATCTTTATAAAAGTAAATACTACTCTTAATCTCCAAAATTTGTCAAACATTATCCAAAGTTCAACAAAGACCATTCAATAAATAGTTTTCTATAAAATACTTCCAAGATAAACCAAACTATGATTGAAACCGAAATCTCTGAAGGGTTTAATCACATAGGCTGCCAAGGTAAATCTTAACATTTATCTCCAAATAAAAGCAGCTACTCTTAAAGTCTCATACTAAAAATTAATTAACCTAATCACATACCTTCCATGATAGGTTAATAATTTCCATAGATAACCCAAAATAAACATATTCCTAATTCATAAGATCATCTAACTAAAAATAATTAGTCAAACTAACCAGGGACTTCAAGTAGTCCAGTGGTAGGCGATAAATACCTATCACACTTTGGTTGTGGGTACGATTCCCACAGCTTCATCCGACGCGACGGGTTGTCACACGGTCTGCGTGTTTTCCCTTTTAAAAACCATATAATTTTATAACATTCCCCCCAAAAAGATAAATTCATCAAAAATAACCATAACATATATTAACCACAAAGTTTATCTAATAACTTTAGTTTTACATCCCAAAATTAATTAACTGGTAATTACATCAAATTCAAGGATCATATAAACCAAATGGTTCGTTACAACTATATCCACAAAATAATAGATAATTATTCCTTGAATAAAATTTTCATATATCAAACATCAGGGTTACACATACTATAAAAAGTCTTCTAATGTAACCCCATCATCAAAATATCCTTAATACTTTTAAAAATTCCACTATCCTAAAATCTATCATAATTCCTGAATCCCTTATATGATGACTTCTGATTCATTCAAAATTCTTCATGATCCACTAACCATTCCTTTCCAAGATATTGAGAAATGCTTCTTTCCTAAAATCAAAATCATGAATCATATCCCAAGATTAAATAATAGGAAAACATATGTTAAGAAATAATCCATACCTTTCATTGGTCATTGACAGTTTCTTTATCCTCAATTGGAATGGAATTAGGTATTGGTAAATGATTATTTGTACGATCCTAGTGATCCCATTCCCAAAACATTTTCATAGGACATGTGTTTGCATAATGACCATGCACATAACATTTAAAACATTTAATTGATCCTTTAGAAAGAATTTCTTTCCCTTTCCTGGAGTCAACTAGATGCCTCCTTTTTCCATGGTATGTTATTGCTTTATAACCTTCATTTCCACATCTATAGAATCTTTCTGTCCCTTTGAAACATTTTCCTATGTGTTTCTTTCCACATATTTGACACATAGGTTTTTGACACACTTACCTTTATTATTATTACCTGAACATCTGTAGGGATTTGTTTCTCTTATATATGATTCCTTATAAAAATCATTAAGGTTCAGGTGGTCAATCAGGACTCCAGATAGTTTGTTGAGAATAAACACAAGATTTCTTATTGTAGCTCTCATATCATTCTGCTGCTCGTTTAGAAAACTGTCACAGTTTCCTTCACATCCACTATTACTTTGGTGCCTGTTAGATCCATAGATTTACTAAAACCAAAAAGGTCAGTGTGAGTATGTCAGTAAAATCATCATATAATAATGAAGAATATAAACACAATGATATACTTATCAATGTTATATCAAACTCAATCTAACTTTCAAAAAAAACAATGACTCCATATAATATAATAACCATTGTAGTGATACACAACTTGTAACATATGCTTAAACAACACTCTAACCTCTAATGTTATCTAAACGTCCATTTCATACCAACTATAAGGAACCAGCATTAAAACATTACTTAATCTTGAATTAGATGAATAATTCAAATTAAGGATCTCCTCAGGTTTATAGTTTTAGAGAATTAGGACATAATTATTACATATCAAAGTATTACAAAGTAGAAGCTACTACTATAACCGTTTTTTCACAACAGTAAAAAAAATCCTTAAATAAAACAAGAGTACTTTTCTTGATATAAATCTTCTTGAATACTTCCTTTCTCTTACACTTACTTATAACCTGTGAAAAAAATTTCAAAAACATGTGATGAGAATCAAAATCTCAGTAAGGGTTATAACATAATGAAAGGATACATTAACCCGCCAATAAATACAAATCAATGAAACCATAACTTTCAATCATAACATATCTTCTTAAATCATAATATTTATGTATAACTCATAGAAATAATAAGACATAAAAGTAACTTGAGGCATTCATAACATTCTTACGTAGGGAGTAACCCTCATGGTTATGTTTGGAATACCCATCAGAGTATATTCCCTAAATCTCTTTGGATAAACCTTATAGTTTAACTCCTTCGCATTAACCAATTAATTGGAGAGCTATTATGGGCTCACCCGCCCTTATTTTCTCACGAAACCATCCATCTTCATAAGCAATTCCCCATAACAATAACATAACCGTATCACATAAAACATGCATAAAGGAAACATAACATTTCCACATTTCAATCAAAAGATATCATAACAACACATTGATATAATAAAAACATTATCAAAACCATTTTCAATGCCAAAATAAAATAAAAGTAAATCATGGTATTTATTTTTCATCTAAAGAAAGTTATGGCTTGTAGAGGAAGATAAAACTCAAATAATGGTCACGACGGTGGAGAATTCGTTGTCGCCACATTCGTAAGACAAAAACATTCCCTTTTGTCGTTGAGTAAAACGCTTCATATAAAAAGATTCCTTTTTAATAAAAGTAAAATTCAAAGGGGTTTATACACCGTAATAAAGTTTTGTATAAAAAAATATTCCTCAATGAAGGGAGATTGAGACAAATTCCCGTTCAAAGATGGTATCCTTATATTAAGGATAAATCAATTACATAACTATGTGTGGCAAATATAAATGCACCCAATATAAGTGGATATTAATTTTAAAACAATCAGAGGTCATCCACACATATTCATAGCATGACCTAATCAAGAAGCAGAGGTTTAACCCAATGAATGTAAATTGGGTTAAGAAGTTCCCTTACAGAAATTAGACAGCCTGGCGATGTCACTTTAATGTTCAGAAAATGAGTTGATGATAGATAGAAAGTTTATATCATCACATAGACAAAAAAATTTACAGCAATAAGGATATATAAGAACATATCCCAATATAAGAACATGTAAATTAAAAGACCTAACAAAAAAGAAGTCTTTTAAAAAGAGGAGGGTGAAAGGTTCCCTTATCGATTTGGGAAACTTTCAAAATGTATACCCCATGAAATAAGGGTCATACAATGAAGTTTTAAATATAAGGCCCCAGCCTTAAACCTTACTTAATATTGAATTAAATGAATAATTCACATTGAGGATCTTTTTAGGTTTAGAGTTTTGGAGAATTAGGACATAACTATTACATCTCAAATGATTACAAAGTAGACAATTCTACTAAGTATCCATAAAAATAACAACTCTTAAAAAGAAACATGTCTACTTCTACATTTTATATATCATGGCATTCCCTTGATCCCATCCTTGACCCTACTTCACTTTAACTCTTGTGAAAAACATTTCAAAAAACTTAGGGTGAGAAAAAAAAGCTCAATAAGGGATACACAAGGAATGAAAACTGTTAGTTTTTTTCAAAACCACAAGTAAACCATGTATACATTATCAAAGTAATACTTTTCACTATAATGAATTAGTAAAAACTCTTCACTGAATAAAAGATCATTACATACCCTTTTGTAACCAAAATATTACCATAAAACCCATATAAAGAGAACATAATATATAAAGGTAACTTGGGACATAAACATACATAAATGGAATAACCGTACCGTCGACTTCCACACATATCACTTAATGGAATAGCCATACGGCCGACTTCCATACCCAATTCATTGGAGGTTATAACGTAACCACCCTTCCTAGTATTCACGACACCACCCGTCATATTGTTTATCACGTAACCACCCGTAAAATGTCCATGTACCATTATAAAATCAAAACAATTATAAAAGAAATAAAACATTTCCACATTTCAATCACAATATATCACATAAATATATTGACATAAAAAATCCATTATAAAAACACTTTTCAATACCAAATTACATAAAAGAGTATATGGTATTTATTTCATTTTAAAAACATTATGGCTTGTTGAGGAAGCCAAAGACCAAATAATACTCGCAGCGGCGGAAAAGGTCATTGTCACCGCGTACGTTAAAAGAAACATTCCTTTTTTTCATTTTGTAAAATGCTTCATAGAAAAATATTCCTTTTGTATAAAATTAAAAGTCAAAGGGTTTTATACACCATATAAAAGAAAGTCTTGTATTAGAACAAAATATGCCTCAATGAAAGGAGATTGAGACGAAGTCCCTTACAAAGATCATTTTTTAAATAAAACAGATCTATTATGTGTATTAAATATAAGTACAAATAAAGAAATTACAAATACAATATAGGACATAACAATATGAGGACATAATTTAAAATTAGGAGATTAACCCAAAAAACGAAAATTGGGTTAAGAAGTTCCCTTACCTCGTGTCCGACGTGACTCGATTGCTTTTTAATCTCCTAAATAATAAACTAAAGTTAATTTCTACTTGCTTAATAACCTTTTTCAAGCTTATTATTCCTTTTATGCCACTTATTGCCATGTTATAAACATTATGTAATCATTTAAGTTAAAAAAAGGTTTGTTTTGTCGATATTTGGTTCTTAAGTCGAAAGTGGACTTCTTATAATTACATGTTGTTTATGTGGTCAAATGTTAATTATATCCAGAATGATATTCATGATTTGGATATAATATATATCATATATATACAGAATATACATGTATTTATAATAGTACCTAACATTTAGAGGTAATAAATGAAATGCACCGTTCGTGGAGATGGTAAGCCGTACGTACGCATGAACGCTACATTCATTTCTATCTCGGATTTAATGGAGTGAAATCATAATTATATAAGGGTATATTATAATTCCAGTATAACATCATATATAATAACATTACCTCCATCCTTTATATGTCCCTCATATGGTATTAACGAATCAAATCACTTTGAGGGGGCGGTAGTCCGCACTTCCTAAAATGAAATTATCGTGTTCACCCATAATGGAAACCATAAAGGTATACCACAAATGAAAAATACATAAGAATAAGGAAAACATAAACATAATATATATCATATATAAATAGAGTGACATCTTAATGACCACCATTAAGGATATTAAAAGAATATTGAACAATCATCGTTTCGTGAGGCAGAAATTTTCCAACCACAGAAACAGTATGTTCTTTAACAATTAGAAGGAGGTGTGTGTAGGTGTAGCAAGAATCCTTCTCATAACAAGATCCTAGTATATTTATTATACTGGTGTTTTTACAATATAAAGGAATAAAAATAGTTTATATGGTTGGAGAAGCAACATAAAACAAAAGAACATAAGTGATGACATTACCTTAAAATCGGGTAACTCTTCTTGGTTTGAACCAAAAGGGTTCCTTGAAGAGATTCCTGACTAAGTTAAGGCTTCTAGGATGAGGAGATGGATTTGGAGAGATAAAATGAGCATGGGTTTGCCGAGCCAATGGCTTGAGAGGTGTGGGTAAGGTGGTAGAGGTGGGGGCGTTTTATAAGAGGAGAGGAGGGGCGCTCTTGGAAAGTTATAAAAGTTTACTTTATTATAAAATGAGTTTCGGTTTTTAAAGGACCCAAAATTATATATTTCAAGTATACGGTGATAAGAGTTCGAAATACACCCATCAAATAAGTTTTTGACAAGTGTAGGTCTTATATTTTACATTCTCTTTTCATTTTATTTAAATCGTTAAATAATGAGGTAATCGCTGCATCATCATGAGGTCATAAATAATTTAATTTATTTAATGTATAAAAATTATAAAAAAAATATAATGATGTAGGAAATCTTTTTAGATTTATAATGAATATTTATAGAAAAAAATATGACTTGTATAACCCCATTTAAAAATTGTTTTAGTAAAAAAACTCATGTTTGTGGCATTTTTATTTTAACTTTAAATAAAAAGTTATTAATGTCATTTTCCTACCAAAGTGGCTCCATGGGGTCCCCAAGTTGACCCAAGAATTTTCATGGTCTTAAATGACACATCCAATAAGGGTATGACATGTGTAAAGGTAATTTCATATTATTAAAACATTATTTTTTGCTTAAACTACACTAATTACCTCAAATCGCGATTAAAAACATAAAAGTTACTATTCAAAAAAAAATTATTTTAATCCCATAAAACCACGTTTTACTTCCTAATGGAAACCATGTATGTCAGATTTTTTAAATTCAAAACACAGAAGAGGTAAAGTTTCATTTAAACGAAAAATCAGTTTTTTAAGTACCACTTAGTTGTTTCACTATTCATCAAAAATTGAAGTTTTTCAGAAAAATACCAAAACTTCACCCTAAGCTATATTTGATATTCTGAATTCAAAAATGATGTCTATTTTAAAAAATTCAAAAAATATAAGTTATATTAATTAAATTAATAATTAATTCCCACTGTAAGAACAAATTGCGTGTTTTTATGAAACAATATATATCAAAAGATTGACACTAGTTTAAGTCCAATTTCAAAGTGAAATTAATTCCAATGACCACTATAGGATTAAATGGTAAAAATATATTATAATTTAACTTTAAAAACAATTCAAAAGATAATCTAATCATATAAATAAATTAGATTAAAAAGTGGTTTTGAATTAAAATACAACATTTTTCATTATTCATTAAAAAATGAACTTTATCGGAAATATACCAAAAATTTACACAAAGTAAATTTTGATGTCCCAATTCTAAAGAAGAATTTTATTTGGTCCAATAGAATGTATAAGAGTGACCAAAACTATATTTAATGATGGTTCTCCATCAAAAGGCGATAAGTGGACCTTTAGTGAAAATTAGCGTATATATGCCTAAAATTGAATTTTTTTCATATTTTAAGACTTTATCCTTTATTGGATTAATGTAAAAACATTTAACAAACATATATAATCATATTGTAGTTATTTATATTAATTACTGCCAATACAACGGCTACGTGTTAACTACCATTTAAAATAATATTATTTTATTACTAGTGTGCAACGTAAGATTTCAAAGAAACTCTTTGTTGCGTATCAGGTACGCTATCGAACATAGAAACCCATTTAAAGAAAAATTAATATTTAATTAGTAAATATTAATAAATATGAAAATGCTTTATTCTTTATTTATCTGGGATGTTACATCCTTCCCCCCTTTTGGGATTTGCGTCCTCACAATTTTATTCACTTATCAAAATAAGTGGGGGTATTTATCCCTCATAGCATTTTCAGATTATCACGTTGCCTCTTCAACCATATGGTTTTTCCACAAAACCTTTACCTGGTGAATTACCTTATTCCTCAACACTTGCTCTCTACGGTCAAGAATCTGGACTGGTTGTTCTTCATAAGATAGATTCTCTTCCAACTAAACTACCTCTGGGCTCAAAACATGAGATGGATCTGGCATATACTTTATCAACATCGAAACATGAAAAACATTGTGTACCTGAGATAAACTCAGAGGTAACGACACTTGGTAAGCAACTGATCCAACTCTATCCAAAATTTAATATGGTCTAATGAACCTTGGACTCAGCTTTCCTTTCTTACCAAATCGCATTACACTTTTCCATGGTGAGACATTGAGAAAAACATGATCACCTACATCGAAAGATAGATCCTTCCTCTAGTTATCCGCATAACTCTTCTGCATACTCTGAGCTATTCTCATGTGTTTTTGAATCAACTGAACTTTTTCTACCATCTCTTCTACCAATTATGGTCCCATCAGCTTCCTTTCACCCACTTCATCCCAAAAAGCTGGAGTTCGACACCGTTTACCATATAATGCTTCAAATGGAGCCATCTGTATACTAGAATGAAAACTGTTATTATATGAAAATTCAACCAAAGAAAGATGTTGGTCCCATCTTCCCTGATAATCCATCGAACAAGCACGTAGAATATCCTCCAAAGTCTGAGTTTTTCATTCTGACTGCCCATCTGACTGAGGATGAAAATCTATAATAAAATTTAATTCAATACCCAACGACTTCTGAAGTCCTTTCCAAAAGTTAAAAGTAAACTTGGGATGACGATCAGATACAATGGATAGGGGAACTCCCTGAAACCTGACTATATCTTTATGATACAATCGAGAAAGTTGATCTAGAGAGAATGTATCTCGAATAGGAAGAAAAGGAGCAGATTTAGTCAAGCAATCAACAATAACCCAGATTGCATTATTACCTCGAGATGTCTTCGGTAATCCCACAACAAAGTCCATTGATATATTTTCCCATTTCCACTCTGGCACTGGTAAAGGCTGAAGCATCCCTTTAAGTTACTACCGCTCTGCTTTAACCTGCTGACAAGTTAAACACTTCAGAGTAAAATCAGAAATATCTCTTTTCATTCCATCCCACCAGTAATACTCCTGCAAATCTCTGTACATCTTAGTACTTCCAGAATGAACTAAAAATGGGGAACTATGAGCCTCACATAACAACTCACCCTTCAACTATGAATCACAAGGCACACATAATCTCTTCCCAAACCTCAAAACACAATCATTATTAATGTTAAACTCAGGAAACTTACCCTTCTAAACCAGCTATAACTTTTTCTAAAATCCACTATCTTTCTTCTGCGCGTGCTTAATTCTGTCTAATAGGGATGATTTCACTGATACCTGAAACAAAACAAAAGGACATCCTGCACCAACAAATTCTATGCCAAAGTTCATCAAATCAAAAACCAAAGGATATCATTCCAAACATAACATGGTTAATGAAGCATTAATTTTTCGATTCAAAGCATCAGCCGCTTTATTTTCTTTTCCCAGATGGTAATGAATTGTACAATCATAATCCTTGACTAATTCTAGCCATCTCCTCCGTCTCACGTTCAATTCTTTCTGAGTGAATATATACTTTAAACTTTTTTGATCAGTATATATTTCACACTTTACTCCATACAAATGATGCCTCCAAATTTTTAGAGCAAAAACAAGAGCAGCTAATTCCAAATCATTTGTAGGGTAATTTTCCTCATGAGTTTTCAACTGACGTGAAGCATAAGCAATTACCTGATCGTTCTGCATAAGTACACAACCAAGTCCCTTCAATGAAGCATCACTGTAGATAACAAACTCACCATTACTGGAAGGAAGTGCCAAAACTGGAGCATTCACCAATCTTCTTTTCAACTCCTGAAAACAATCATCACATTTTTTTATCCAGATAAACTTAACACCCTTATGAGTTATCTTAGTCATTGGACTAGATAACCGTGAAAAATTTTCAACAAACCTTCTGTAGTAACCTGCCAAACCAAGAAAAATACGGATCTCGGTTACATTTGTGGGTCTTGACCATTCTTCAACAACTTTTGTTTTAGCAGGATCAACAACTATGCGAGCTTTTGGAACAATATGACCAAGGAAAAAATTTGTTGAAACGAAAACTCACACTTGCTGAATTTCCCATACAATTTCTTTTCTTTTAAGGTTTGAAAAATAACCCTTAAATGTCTTTCATGCTTCTCTTTACTTTTAGAAAACACCAAAATATCATCAATAAAAACAACCAAAATTTTTCACCGGATTCAACTGATCCATCACTGCAACAAACTGTTTAGTTCTGATTCGGACCATCTCAGGATACTGATTTGAAAGGTCATTTGCCTCTGTATGCCTTCCTAGAAAATCTATTCTGTTTCCTATATGAAAAACCATTCTTAACACAAGAAATATCTTAGCAGAAGAAACATGGTAATAGTCAAATGCTATATCATTTCAATTTGACCATAAATTTTTTTTTTGGATAATCATTTAATAGAATTCTAACTCTTAAAGTTATCTAAACCGACCTCGAATACCAACTATAAGGCCCCGACCTTAAACCTTAATTAATATTGAATTAAATGAATAATTAACATTGAGTATCTTTTCAGGTTTAGAGTTTTGGAGAATTAGGACATAACTATTACATCTCAAAAGATTACAAATTAGACACTTTTACTAAGTTTCTATAAAAATAACAACTCTTAAAAAGAAACATGTCTAGTTCCATGTTTTATATAGCATGAATTTCCCTTGATCCCATCCTTGACCCTACTCCACATTAAGTCCTATTAAAAACATTTCAAAAAACATGGGGTGAGCATAAAAAGCTCAGTAAGGGATACACAAGGAATGAAAACTGTTAGTTTTTTTCAAAACCACAAGTAAACCATGTATACTTTATCAAAGTAATACTTTGCACCTTTATGAAGTAGTAAATACTCTTCACTGAATAAAAGATCATTACTTACCCTTTTGTAACCAAAAGATTACCATAAAACCCATATAAAGAGCACATAACATATAAAGGTAACTTGGGACATAAACATACTTAAATGGAATAACCATACGGTCGACTTCCACACATATCACTTAATAGAATAGCCATATGGCCAACTTCCATACCCAATACATTGGAGGTTATAACGTAACCACTCGTCCCGGTATTCACGACACCACCCGTCATATAGTTTATCACGTAACCACCCGTCAAATGTCCAAGTACCATTATAAAATCATAACAATTATAATGGAAATAAAACATTTCCACATTTCAATCACAATATATCACTTAAATATATTGACATAAAACAATCCATTATAAAAACACTTTTCAATACCAAAATACATAAAAGAGTATATGGTATTTATTTCATTTTAAAAACATTATGGCTTGTTGAGGAAGCCAAAGACCAAATAATACTCGTGGCGGCGGAAAACTTCGTTGTCACCTCGTACATTAAAAGAAACATTCCTTTTTGTTGTTTTGTAAAACGCTTCCTCGAAAAATATTCCTTTTGTATAAAATTAAAAGTCAAAGGGGTTTATACACCGTACAAAATAAAGTCTTGTATTAGAACAAAATATGCCTCAATGAAAGGAGATTGAGACGAAGTCCCTTACAAAGATAATTTTTTAAATAAAATAGATATATTATGTGTATTCACTATAAGTACACATAAAGAAAGTACAAATACAAGATAGTACATAACAATATAATGACATAATTTGAAAGTTGGAGATTAACCCAAATAATGAAAATTGGGTTAAGAAGTTCCCTTACCTCGTGTCCGATGTGACTAGATTTCTCTTTAATCTCCTGAATAATAAACTAAAGTTAATTTATAATTTCTTAATAACATTTTTCAAGATTATTATTCCTTTTATGTCACTTATTTCCATGTTATAAACATTATGTAATCATTTATGTTAAAAAAATGTTTGTTTTGTCGATATTTGGTTCTTAAGTCGAAAGTGGACTTCTTATAATTACATGTTGTTTATGTGGTCAATGGTTAATTATATCCAGAATTATATTCATAATTTGTATATCATATATATCATATATATCCATCATATACATGTATTTATAATAGTACATAACATTTAGAGGTAAGAAATGAAATGCACCGTTCATGGAGATGGTAAGCCGTACGTACGCATGAACTCTACTTTCATTTCTATTTCGTATTTAATTGAGTGAAATCATAATGATATAAGGGTATATTATAATTCCAGTATAACATCATATATAATAACATTAAATTAATCCTTTATACGTCCCACATATGTCATTAACGAATCAAATCACTTTGTGGGGGCGGTAGTCCACACTTCCTAAAATGAAATTATCGTGTTTACCCATAATGGAAACCATAAAGGTATACCACAAATGAAAAATAAAGAAGCATAAGGAAAACATAATTATAATATATATCATATATAAATATAGTGACATCTTAATGGCCACAATTAAATGTGTTAAAAGAAGATTGAACAATCATCGTTTCGTGAAGCAGAAATTTGCCAACCACAGAAACAATATGTTCTTTAACCATTAGATGGAGGTGTGTGTAGGTGTAGATCGAATCCTTATCATAATAACATACAAGTATATTGAAAATACTGTTTTTGTTACAATATAAAGGAATAAAATGATTTTAAATTTTTGGAGAAGAAAAAAAAACAAAAGAACACAAGTGAAGAAATTACCTTAAAATCGGGTAACTCTTCTTGGTTTGAACCAAAAGGGTTCCTTGAAGATCTTCCTGCCTAAGTTAAGTCTTCTAGGATGAGTAGAGGGATGTTGAGAGATAAAATTAGCAGGGGTTGTCCGAGACAAAGGCTTGAGAGGTGTGGGTAAGGTGGTAGAGGTGGTGGCCTTTTATAAGAGGAGAGGAGGGTCACTCTTGGAAAGTTATAAAATTTTACTTTATTATAAAATGAGTTTAAGTTTTTAAAGGCCCTAAAATTATATATTTCAAGGATAAGGTGATAAGAGTTCTAAATAAAACCATAAAATAGGTTTTTTACAAGTGTAGGTCTTATATTTTACATTATCTTTTCATTTTATTTAAATCGTTAAATAATGAGGTAATCGCTGCATCATCATGATGTCATAAATAATTTTATTTATTTAAAGTATAAAAATTATAAAAAAATATAATGATGTAGGAAATCGTTTTATATTTCTAATGAATATTTATAGTAAAAAATATGACTTGTATCACCCCATTTAAAAATTGTTTTAGTAAAACAACTCATGTTTGTGACATTTTTATTTTAACTTTAAATAAAAAGTTATTAATGTCATTTTCCTACCAAAGTGGCTCCATGGGGTCCCCAAGTTGACCCATGGATTTTCTTGGTCTGCCATGACACATCCAATAAGGGTAGGACACGTGTCAAGGTCATTTCATATTATTAAAACATTATTTTTACCTTAAACTACAGTAATTACTTCTAATCGTGATTAAAAACATAAAAGTTACTATTAACCAAAAAATTATTTAAATCACATTGAACCACATTTTACTTCCTAATGACAACCATGTATGTCGGATTTTTGAAATTCAAAACATAGAAGTGGTAAAGTTTCATTTAAATGAAAAATAAGTTTTTTGAGTACCACTTAGTGGTTTCACTATTCATCAAAAATTGAAGTTTTTTAGAAAAATACCAAAACATCACCCTAAGCTATATTTGATATTCCGAATTCAAAAATTATGTTTATTTTAAAAAATTCAAAAAATATAAGTTACATTAATTAAATTAATAATTAATTCTCACTGTCAGATCAAATAGCATGTTCTTATTAAACAATATATATCAAAAGATTGACACTAGTTTAAGTCCAATTTCAAAGTGAAATTAATTCCAATGACCACTATTGGATTAAATGGTAAAAATATATTCTAATTTCAATTTAAAACCAATTCAAAAGATAATATAATCATATAAATAAATTATATTAAAAAGTGGTTTTGAATTAAAATACAACATTTTTCACTATTCATTAAAAAATGAACTTCATCGGAAAAATACCAAATATTTACACAAAGTAAATTTTGATGTCCAAATTCTAAAGAAGAATTTTATTTGGTCCAATAGAATGTATAAGAGTGACCAAAACTATATTTAATGATGGTTCTCCATCAAAAGGTGATAAGTGGACCTTTAGTGAAAATTAGAGTATATATGCGTAAATTGATTTCTTCTATTATTTTAAGACTTCATCCTTTATTGGATTAATGTAAAAACATTTAACAAACTTATATAATCATATTTTAGTTATTTCTATTCATTCCTGCCAATACAACGACTATGTGTTAACTACCATTTAAAATAATATTATTTTATTACTAGTGTTCAACGTAAGATTTCAAAGAAACTCTTTGTTGCGTATCAGGTACGCTATCAAACATAGCAACCCCTTTAAAGTAAAATTAATATTTAATTTGTAAATATTAATAAATATGAAAATGATTTATTCTTTATTTACTTGGGATGTTAAAGTAAATACCCATAAATTAATGTATATTACACAGAGAATACAATCATGGTTAGTACATACACAACAAAAAAGGAAATAGTGGAAAATTTATCATGAATCTCACGAGAATAAAAGTGAGATGAAAAACCCCTTACCTTGCTGTAATCAATCGAGTCGTATGACCAAAAGATAATAACCACCACATGAATTAAAGAAAACCATGAATATAAATAGAATCATGATAATATATATCAATTGGAAGTACACAATACACCACATTCCCTAAATAAGTGGCTAACAATGGAAATCTCATGGAATTAAAAGTTAGATAAGAAATCCCTTACAAAAATTCAGCATCATAACGGAGCCACTTAAAGCTTCCAAAAATGAATCGATGAGATAAAATACGGTATCTCATCATATGAAAATAAAAAGTACAGTAATAGGAATATAAAATAAAATTCCCTAACATATGAAAGAGGATCATAGAAGAATTGACATAAATGAGTGTACTTAAAAGGAAAAAGAGAGGTAGGATCCCTTACCTCAAGTCCGACTTGTCTTGTTTGTTTCATTATATAAATGAATAATAATATTTTGAAAATTTATAATTTATTAAATTCCTCCTATAATATTTTTTATTTAATTCATATAACATATTATAATGTTATAATAATTATTCAATTTTGTGAGTTCATATTAGTTGTTTTTGTCGATGTTTTGTACATGAGTCAAAAATGAACTTGTTTGAAAAGAATTGTCCATGTTGTTATAATTACATCATCTACAGAATAGTATTAATGATTTAAACATCATATATACCCATTACATATTCATTTTATACTATTCCATAACATTTGGAGATAAAAATAAATGAAATGCACCGTTCATGGAGACGGCAGGCCGTACATACACATGAACGCTACTTCCATTTCATTGTCATATTAATGGAATTAAAAATAAATGATATATATATATATATATTATAATTTCAGTATAATATATATGTTATATCGGTCACATAATTTCATTAATTTCATTCTTTATACATTCCATGTATTTAATGAACGAGTCACATCACTTGAGGGGGCGATAGTCCACACTTCCTCGTATTAAATTATTGCATTTTCACAACATGAAAAGCATAAAGGTATGTTTTAAATAGAAAATACAGAACCATATAGAATACATAAATAACATATATATCATATATAAAATAAAGTGACATCATAATGGCCACCATGAGAGGTGGTAGGAGATAATTGAACAATCATCGTTTCTTGAGACAATAGTTCGTCGTCCACAGAAACAGTATGTTCTTCACCCATTAGATGGAGGTGTGTGTAATTTTAGCTAGAATACTTCTCATAACAATATCCTAGTATATTTAATATAATGGTGTTGTGACAAATTAAAGCAATAAAAAGAGTTTAAGGGGTTTGAGAATAAAAATAAAATGAATGAACATAAGAGAATACACTATCTTTAAATCAGGTAACTCTTTTGGATTTGAGCTCAAAGGCTTCCTTGGAAAGAATTCTGAACAAAGTGAAGCATCTAGGAGTAAGAGAGGGATTTAGAGAGACAATATGAGTATATGATGAACGAGACAAGGGCATGAGAGGTGTGGGTAAGGGGGTAGAGGTGGGGGCCTTTTAGAAGATGGAGGGGGGAACTCATGGAAAGTCATGAAATGTTACTTTATTAAAAAATGATTTTCTGATTTTAAAGGTCCCAAAATTATATATTTCTATTATAAGGTGATAAGGGTTCTAAATACACCCATACAATAGGTTTTTGACAATTTTATGTTATTTATTTTACCTTATCATTTCATTTTATTTAAATCGTTCATTAATGAGGTAATCACTACATCATCACAGTGTCATAATAAATTTATTTATTTAATGTATAAAAATTAAATAAAAATTACCATCATGTGGGAAATATTTTTATATTTCCAATGAATATTTATAGTCAAATATATAATTTATGTAAATGAAATTAAAATTGTTTTACTTAGGATATACAAACCATTTTTATATTTCCTTTCTTTAAAAATTAATATGACAAAAGGTCGCTGTCACACTAAAATGATTCCATGGGGACCCAAATTTGGTACAAGGCATCCCATGGGCGTCCATGACACCACCAAAAGAATTAGGACACATGTTGGGGTTATTTTATATTTTTATGATATTACTTTATTACCCTTAACTACCTGATTACTAATTAAACACAATAATTAAAGATAATTACCGTTGTTACTATTCATAATGTCCAAAACAAAATATTATTAATTAAATAATTTGGAACATTTGATTCCAAATGCGGAACACATTTTACCAAATTCAAAACACAGAAATTGTGGTAATTAATTTCAAAGTAAATCCAGTTTTCAAAAAAAACTGGTTTTTAAGAAGTAAAATTTATAAAAAGATTGACTTGTTTTTACATCCAATTGAAAAGTGAAATTAATTAAAATGAACAACATTGTATTAAGTGATAAAAAATAATTCAATTATAATATAAAAAAATTAAAATTACAATGTAACTATATAAATAAATTGGATGAAAATACAGTTTTGAATTAAAATGTTGTATTTTTCACTATTCATTAAAAAATGGACGTTATCATAAAAATACCAACAACTCACCCTAAGATATATTTGATATTCCAAATTCAAAAATTATTTCCATTTTAACAAATTAAAAACATATAAGTTTCATTAATAAATTATATAGTTATTTCCCACTCTCGAAACAAATAGCGTGTTTTTAAGAAATAATATCTATAAAAAGATTAAGACTTTTTTATTTCCATTTTCAAAGTGAAATTAATTATAATGACCACCATTTTATTAAATGGTAAAAATATATTCTAATTAAACTTTAAAACATTTAAAAAGATAATCTATCCATATAATTAAATTAGATGAAAAATTAGTTTTGAAGTAAAATGCAGTATTTTTCACTATTCATAATAAAATGAACATTGTCAGATAAATACCAAAAATTTATCCAAAGTATATTTCAATGTCCCAGTTCTATAGAATAATTTTATTTTGAAAAATAGAGCTTATAAAATTTTCCAAAGTTATATTTAAAAAAGGTTCTCTATCAAAAGGCGGTAAAACAGTCTTTTAAAAATATGAGAGTATTTATTCTTAAAATTGGATTCATTTTCATTTTAAGCCTCTAAAATTTATCAGATAAATATAAAAATATTTAAAAAACATATGTAATCATTTTGTGGTTATTTCTGTTCATTCCCTCCATTACAACAGCTAGTCATTAACTATTATTTAAAATAATATTTTTATATTATTAGTGTGCAACGTAAGATTTAAAAGAAACTCGTTGTTGTGTATTGGGTACACCATCGATCATAGAATTCCATTTAAAGTAGTATTAACATTTTATTGACAAATATTGATAAATATGAGAATGTCATATTCTTTATTTACCCGAGATGTCACATCTACCATTTTTAGTCAATCCACAATGTACCTAATAACATCATTCATTCAAATCATCTTTGGGAGACACACAACAAAATCCATGGTCACATCATCCCACTTCCATTCCAGTATAAGAAATGAGTTTAGAAAACCTCCAGGTTATTGATGCTCCACCTTCACCTACTGACAGGTGATGCACCATGTCACAATCATTGATATTTACCTTTTCATGCATGAACACCAAAACTATCATCGTAGGTCATGGTTCATTTTGGTTACACCTTGATGTACTGTCCATTTCTAGGAAAGATATTCCCTCATTATCTCCACTTGCATTCTCGTAGGTACAACAACTCAATTTTTTAGATTGAGGATCATATCTTCATCTATCAACCAGTCTAAAAATGTCTCCCCAGCTTCAGAGCATTTCTTAACGGATATGCACTATGGATCATCATATTGTTTATCTCTGGTATGTCTCAAAAGCATAGACTCCACTCAAATTTAAATGATATTCATCTTTTCTATAATATATTAAACTAGAACATGCATTTTATCCAACATGAACTTCATCAAACACTCTTCACTCGACTCATAAACCATCTCAGTCTGAGTTTTCTTGCTCAAGGAATCAACCATGATATTTTCCTTCGCAGGTGTATATTCTAATTCAAAAGAAAAAGACAACATATAATCAACCCATCTCCACTTCCGATGTATTAATTGACACTATGAAGATATTTTTATAAAACTCATGTGATCAGTATAAAATGTAAACATGTCTCCCAAAAGGCTGTGTCTCCAACACATAAGAGAATAAACTTATTATACCAAATAAAGGTCATGAATAGGGTAATAAAAATCATCAGGCATCAACTGTCAAGACCCATAGGCGAAAACATAATATCCCTGTATTATCAAAACACTATGTTCAATCCCAGAAGTTTCACAATAAACTGTATAGTCCTCACCTGAATCTGGTTGTATACAAATTGGTGTTGATGTTAAGAGCTTCTATAACTCTAGAAAACCTCTCTCACAAGCCTATGACCACTCAAAATTTAGTCCCTTTTTAAAAAAAACTAAAAGCGGAACTACCAAATGAGAAAAATATTTGATAAATATCATATAATATATAGTTTATCCCAGGAAGCTCCAGATATAAAAAGCATTTTGGGGATTATCCCAAGAAAAAACTACCGAAACCTTCTCTAGGACCATTGACACACCTTCCTCCCAGATGATGTTCCCCTAGAAGTGTTTTTAGTCAATCCAAAACTGACAAGAAGATAACTTGGCATAAATCCATTTCTCTCTTAGTGTACCCAAGGTGATATCAAGATATTGGGCATGCACATCATGATCCTTGGATTACACCATGATTTCATCCACAAACACCACAAAAAATTGATCTAGATATGGATGAGGGAGAATATTAATAAAATCGATAAACACTACTACTACATTTGTTAATCCAAACAACAATAAAACAATCTAATAATGTCCATAACTTATTCTTTATGTAGTCCTCGGTGTATTAGAACTCCATATTCTCAACTAATGATACCCTTATATCAATTCAATCATTGAGAGCACAAAAGATACCATAAATTAGTCAAACATATCATCGATATGAAAAATATGATATCGGGTCTTCAAAGTCATTTTTTTCAACATCCAGTAATTGAAACACTTATTTAAACTCTTTTTAGCCTTCATTGGGAAAAATTAATTGATCCATTAGGAGACATACTTGAATGGATAAATCACTTATCCTCTAAATATTCAAACTGAGTCTTAATCTCTTGAAGCTCAGTCAATTCCATTTTTCACGGGGGAATTGATACTGGATCAACCCCCAACATGAGTTTAATATAAAATTATACATTTCCCTTAGGTGGTATCCCTAAGAATCATTTAGGAAGGACATCATGAAACAATTTCACTTTTGGTGGAAGTAAATATTATCTAACCACCCCTTCATCTAATTATAGAATAGAAACATTGGTTGTGATCTATCCAATATGCTGAGTGATTGGCCCTACTCAGCCTACCTAGATATCCCACTCTCAAGGATGAATATACAGGTAACCCTTAGTAGAAACAATGATCACTCTACTGTTCTAATAATCAATGTTGGATCTGTAGGTGACTAGCCAGTCAATCCCTATAATCATGTCAAATCCCATCATATTAAGGACATAAATATCTCATAGGAAATGATATTCACTTATCTATAATGAACATCCCTTTCATGGGAATATATATATCTATATCACACTTCAAATGGTGTATCTATAGACATTAACCCACTCAAAAACTCCACCGTCAGGCTCAAACCATCAATAATTTTTTCATATATAATGGAATGAGAGTCACACGTATCAAATAAAGAATTATCTAAATTGGAATCCACTAGAATTGTACATCTCACTATCGATTGTATAACCACTTTATCTACAAGTGTATTCTATACTTCATGTAACTGTGATGCCTCTCTTCCTTGGGAGACTATCCAACTTCCCTAAGTAACACCACTCTGCAGATACATGCACACTTTCCCAAAATCAACATGTCCATTACCTCTATTTCCTTGAATAGTATATCTCTAACTGCCATCCCAATATGATGTAGAAGATCCTCTTCCCATACACAAACTCTTCCCAGCTCCTTATTTAGTACTATCCCATTGTTCAGACCTATATAATTTCAATATATGTCCCATATTTTTGCATGATTGATACTCTATTGGTGGTCAGGAATAGTTTAAATTGTAGTGTCCCTACCTACCACACTGATGAAAGATCACCCGATTATAGTCTGGTCCAACTGACCATCATGTCTACTTACTCTACTTCCCAATAACTTTCCTAAAGCATTCATAATAGTGATTCATTCTCTTAGAAGTCCCATTTATAGATCATTTAGAAGCAACTACCTATCAAACACTAGAAACTACCCTCACGTTCCCTTCAACTATGAGATCTTGATCGAACTCTTCTGTAAACATATTCATCCAAAAGATATTTACCTAGGAAATAATATCACAATAAAGTCCATCCAGAAAATGTTTCGTCATAGTTGCCTCATCTCCTACTAGTGTTGGATAAAAACATTGTAGATCTATATAGGGTCTAACCTAGTCCATCATTGATATACTCCACTATATCAGATGCAGGAACTCAATATATTTCTCTTATCTCAACATATTTTTATAATGGTGTTCTAAGAACATATCCATGTTGTCCTTTTATAAAATAAAATGAGTCTGTCTAATTCACGCTTGAATGTCCCACTAGCACATCATAGATCATTATATCATATAAATAGATAACTTGAAACTCCTCTCTGCTAGAGTCTCGAAAATATTTATGTATAGTATCTATGGACTCATCCAAGAATTCAACTCCCTATGGCCCACCTTCTCTAGTAATTTTTAGAGGGTGTTGTAACATAAAACTCCATTTTCAACTCAAAAATAATTTCAACAACTATCCCTGGTTCTCGTTCCATAAACTTCCGGAAGAGACATAAGTCCTCCGAAAACTTATCCCTTTCATATTAAGCAAGCATGATCTATTCTTCAAGTTCATTATAGAGAATATAATTCCGAGGAACGTGCCTCAGTTGTCCCCTAAACTAGCCTCATGGAGGAATATTATCTTCAACTCCAAACAAACATCTCAGGTCTCATATCACAACCTTATAAAATTTATGTAAGAAGAAATAATCAAAACAATAAATTTTTCCCTCACCTTTCGACATGGTCAAAACTAAGGTGCTATCCCTACCCTTAACCATATTACACATAGATTTTTCATTTCCAAGGATAAACACACCATCATAACAATGTTTCTCATTTATACACCCAATGATTTTCAATTAGCATCATTTTTACAACCATTTTCAATTCATTCTAGGAACAATTTCTAATATCAATAATAAAAACAAAGAAAATAGTTCAAGTTTATCAACTAACCTGTAACTCATTTTCCCATGCGTCCCTAAAATGATACATGTCGCAATAATCTCAAGTTCCTAGAATGATGCATGAATACTCAAATCTCGATCCATTATAGGCCATGAATCAATGCTCAAAAATTAACCAAAACAACAATAACATAAAACCACAAGTGTTTCAGCCAAGGTTAAATAATATTGAACTATAATAGAAAACATCAATAAAAACAATCCCACCGTTATTACTTGCTCTTTTCCTATACATGGGTTTGAAAGATAAATTCATGTTCTCATTACCAGTCCATGTATCTTCATAATCTCATATCTAACATTCCCAAAATAGTAAGGCAAATGAAAAATAAAATTAGCATGGTCCTATGATACCACATGGTAACATCCCGACCCGGGATCCATACGACGTTGCTCCAAGCTAGTTTTCCACATGACCTCAAGCATGCCTTCTTGTATGCCAGAGGATTCTGACTAGTAGTGAGGGTCTGATAATCCATACATAGGGAGACTATTCTCTCATCTATTAGATTAAAACACCAGTAGAAATAAATAATAAAATGTATAAGCATATATAACCAGAACTATAATCATGTCACAATATAATCAAACAAGAAAATAGTACAAAACAAAAGGGAAAGCAGGATATTCCAATATAAATGTTGACGTTTCTATAATGAAAATGATAATAAAGTCAGTACGACCCCCCAAGTGGGTTAAAAACCATGTCTGGTCCTCTGATCGAAGTGCTATCCCAAATAAATAATCCACCATTGGGCCTTTTCCCTTATCATATCCTGCATTAATATAATTTATTCGGGTAAAGATCAGACATCTTGAGTAGGGTGTTATTACAAGTTAGTAGGCCACCACCAATGGTATCATTTAACATTTGTATCAAAATACAGTGTATGTAGTTCTATAAGAAATTATTATAATTTGTAAATAACCAATTATTATGTTATCATTTATTCTCATCTAAATACATTAACTCTAGGGTTCCCAAGGAAACTCGTACCCCAATACCAGTTTCTTGTAATGATAGAGCCCAATGTCTTCACTTTGTAATATCATATCCGAATTCCTACTTTTTTATGGTGCTAAATGTATTCAAAAGTTATATGATATCTCATTACCTGATTCGACTCATGGAGGAGTTTGAAATATTCTCATGTGAGGCCGTAACTAGGAGTTCCATTATTTCAATTTTTTAATTTCATATTTATAAGACACATTCTCAAACTTACCAATACCATAAATGATTGTAAGATGAACATGTTACCATACTTACTCTTGAATATAATGAACACGTTCCCATTATTTTTACTCATACATAAGATTACCATGATTCCATGCTTACTCCTCAATAGAATGGTAATCTTCCCAATCTATTTACATATATGTTTAATGATCATGTTACATTTTATACTTCTCAATTTAGAATGACCATGTTCCCATTTATTCACACATAATTATTTCATAATTAATTATCCACATCAATTCCTTTACTTATCCAAAACTTAGTTAAACAAATCCACCCCTTTAGTTAACATGGAAATTAAATAAATGCCGCAATCACATTAATTAATTAAATAATTTATTAAATAATATCAATATTCATATCCCATAATTATTTTTTTCTAAATTAATTATGTCATTCTAAATATCAGCTTTTTAAAATTAATCCCACAATTATTTATCTATATCAAAATCTCAAAGAACATAAATAATTCACAATTAATTATCTCAACAAACCTATTTCAATATCTCATAATTAATCTGCTGACTAATTATCCAGATTATAATTTTTAAATCTCATAATCAATTTCTGAAACTAGTTTTCTTATAGGGAATAAATTAGTCTCATGATTAATTCCTCCACAAGTCATTCAATTCAACAAAGCATAGATAAAATAAATTGGGCAACCTAGTTAAAAAAATTTTGAAATCAATTTCCAAATAAAGATAGAAAATTTTCATTTTTTTTGTACAAACATCAAATCCATGACTATGGTATTTAGGTTTTAGACAACCTACCCTGATTCATTGATGGATGTCCGCTCAATGGAAATCAACAAATTCCCAGAAGCACAACAATGTTGATCCAAGTTCTAGATCAAAATCCAAAATTCAAGATCAATGATATAATAATCATAAAAATATAGATATAGATCTCATAGATTAAATTTAGATATAAAGAAAAAAGAGAATAAACTACTCCAAAGATCATGTAAATGGAGAGAGAAGAGGAATCAGGATGACATCCAGTTACCGGTTGAAGGGTGGATCTTTGATTCAGGCTTTTAATATTGAATAATCGAGGTCAGATGGCATTAGAACCCCTCCAGAATGCTCTAGAATTTCCCAAAAACTTTTTTCGTGAGTGTAGATCAAATATAAGGTGTTTTGAGGGTTCAATGGATTCTAAAATAATTTTTCTAGTGGTTAAAAACAGTGTGAACTATTTTCTAGGTAGGTGTTCATGATTAAGAAAACCATTCACCAACCATGTAGACCTCATAATCTAGGGTTGTATAATTACATAGGTTAGGGTGTATGGTTTGTCAAACTGTACACCAGTTGTGCGAACCTCTCTACCTGTGTCCACATATTCAGCTGGGATGGGCTTACAGTTTAACCGAACAATCTTCCAACCATGCACAAACCTTTTTTCACAAAATTTATTAAAAACTACACTGAAACACACCGCAATTAATAACTCCAAACAATGGAACTCAAATAAGAAAGAAAATTCCTTGAATTCAAGCCTGAGGTAACTCCATATAAGTTCAGTATATTAAAAATAATATCTCAATAATGTGTTTAGGAATGTTAGGTAGGTATTTTTTTAGGTTTTCAACAAGCTAAATGGATCTATAAGTTTGAATAGGATAGGAGAGTGTCTTATATTTTATAAAATAGTATTGGATCAATCATGGAATCTCATAACTTATTAAAAAAATATAAATAAATATTCATTTAAAAGTATTCTCTCAAAATATATAACATCTATATAGTATGAGTAATAGCCTAAATACACCCATATAATATATTTTGGAGAAGTTTAGGTTATGGTTTCACCATTATCATTTTGTTTAAACCCTAGTTATCCATTTTTATTAGTATCATGATTTTATGTTTTTTGACTATTTGGTTTTCAAAAAACATACAATATGAGGATATTTTTCCACTAAATAGACCATATTTTATATTTACAGTCATATATAATTAACTTTGGTGATTATTAGATTTTATTAATTTTATTTACTTTAATAACATATTGTTCATTATATCGTACAATTAATACCATTTTTGGAAATACATGAAATACTATTATATAATTTCTGTCAAACTCATAATTTTTTTTACCTTAATGATGTGAAGAAAAATATAAGGATTATCTAATTTCCCTATAAATTTTTACAGTTTTTATGTCATTATAAACCTTAATATTTTATTTAACCCCTTCATTAAATGTTTTTATCCTTAACAATAGTAATGAATTTTTCTATAAAAACGAGTTAAAAATTGACTTATAAGGTGAAAACTGTATCACAAGTGTAAAAAGAAATATATTTTGGACAATTTTTCAAACTAATTCATATCTTTATATTTATATATTACATTTAAATAATTTTTCGAAACTTTATTTATCGTATAGTATCATTAATGTAATTATTTTACATTAGTCACATAATTTAGCTTTGAAAACAAAAAGAAAAAATTGTATTTCCTATATAGTCTATTTAAACATTAATAGTAAATTACCACTTCAAATAAAATTCTGGTTAAATAATAATTCATTAAAAAAATAGGACATTTTTGTTTTTTAAAATCACATTCTTTTATAAATATATGAGTTTCAAAAAGCACTATGTCAATACTGTCTAATTAGTTTTTGGTAATTATTAAATTTATAAATATTAAAATAAATTAGCATGATAAAAAATAATTTATAATACCAATAATATATTATAACTCAACATAATGTTTTTATAAATTTTGAAAAATATTTTAAATTATGTAAAGAATGTGAGTGACATTTTGACTTTATCGTTTACTTAAACCATCTTCAAGGTCAAAATAAATGATGAATGTAAAAAATGGGTAATATTTTAAAATTTTGTATTATTATCGATGAAATACTGTCATCAAGTCGAATTAATTAATTTTATTGGACTTTTTTGTCCTTATAATAGAATTTTTAACCATAATTAACACATTTTACCTTTAACGTGGTAACAATGAATCATTATGTTTGCTATTTTGATTAATCAAAAAAATAAGTTGAAATTGAAACATAATATTAATTACTATAATATAAAATATTTATTCCATTTTATAAAATTCATTTCATCAAAGTTACATTATTTAATCTAAATATAAAAACACAAAACATGATGAAATGAAAATTTCCAGAAAAAAGCCTTTCTAAAGAATAAAATTTTTTTATAGAAAATTAAATTATAATATTGATTCCATTAAATTTTAAAAGGTTATTTATAATAAAAATAAACTAAATTAATTTTTAAACTATTCCAAAATATAATTTTACTTTGTAATATCATGTAATGGAAATACATTCTCAATAAAAATCACTACTTTTCACCATTTTCTGAAAAATAAAACTTATTATAAAATTATTAAAAATTTATCCTAAGATAATTTGGAAAATTTAAATTTAAAAATTATATATTTTTTATAAAAATTGTTTGTTACATTTTTTGTAAAAATTGATTGTTATATTCTATCACAAAAATCAATAGAAACCATTTTTAATTAAAACATATGTTTGAATCACAATGCGATATTATGGAAACAATTGGACCACATTTCTTCATTCAAACATATGTTTGAATCTCAATGATACATTAATGGCTAGGATATGACTATATAAATTTAATTTTAATATTTCAATGATTGTATAAGCTTGGTTTTCATTTTTTATGCTATCAAACATAGCATTCTTATAAAATATTTAGAAATTGCCTTATCTTACCTTATTAAAAAAATTCTATCCTTGAAATTTGAACTTGATCTCATTAATAAAGGGTTTGAAACGTAAAAAACATTTTTTGAAATCATAGATCAATTTTTTTTAATAAAACATTTTTCTGAAATGAAGGAAACATAAATATGATGGTCATCAGGAATAAAAAATACTAGGTTTGAAAATAAGATACCATTAGTGGAATGTTTAGATATAGACAAGATTGAAAATGTTGTTTCAGAAAAATGATATTGACTGTCTTAGAATGTTTTTCACATGAAATTGAACGACCATAAAAATTTTAATGACCACTAAACCATAAATAAATGAGTTTTGAAAAAGATCATAGATTCATCATAATTGAATGTAATTATATAACATTTTGTACATGATCTATTACAAAGACTTGTATAATTATTTTACCATCTAGACTAATAACATAATTCAATATATTTAATTAACATGTAAAATTTAACCATCTAATCTATTTCCTCCTCAATCTCATTTTTTCTCCAAATAATGAGTATTCAAGATGAGTTGTTCCTCTATGAAATACTAAAATCACCTTTTATCAAATCCATAAAAGAAAAAAAAAATATTCCTTATATCATTAGATATTAACCCAATCTAAAATAGTTATCAGTAGATTTTAAAATATAAAAAAATGTAATCCTTCATATGAATAAAAATAAAATAATCTCTAAAATTAAATACTAATACAAAAACATCAAACTGAATCATTCCATAAAGAAAATATCCAAAAAAATATTCAAAATATTGCAGACTAATATTAAAACTAATATTTTATAATGATTCTACCTGATATTTTACCTTGAAAAATTTTACATTTATCTCTAAATAATAAAAATTAATCATAAATAAACATGAAATGAATAAAATTCCTTTTGAAAAATTAATATCAAAGATAATAATAACTTATGACCATCTTAATATTATTCTATAAAATAATTTATGTAAAACATAATTTTATCCTAACAATGAAATCATGTAGGCTTGGATTATGCACAACACTCTTATCACCTTTTTATTGTGGGTTCATGCCCCATGGCCTTTCTATATGCAACAGTTTTCACTCAGATTACATGTTTCCCTCTTTTTAAAATAATATTAACAGAGTTCTTATATTGTTCCCGAAAATATAACTGACATCCTAAATTTTTTAATTAATCATAATATTACATTTGAGATTATAATGTTTCATATAAAATTTATTTTTTCTAAAAAGTCAAATAATATAAATTAAATATTATCATTAATACCATATGAACCAAATGTTTTTCCCGAAATCTGTATTTCTCAAAATTCCACCTTTTTATTAAATAACTATTCAATGGTAGTGATTACAATCAATATATATTCTGAATTTATGATAAAAAACCTAAAAAGGTATTATTTAATAGTTTCATGATCCTCATAACATTTAAAATATACCATAATATTATTGAAAAAATAACAAATAATAATTTTGAAAACTCATTACATTAATGCATCCATTATTCAACTTCCTTATTAAAACATTATCCTTGTTTTTCCATCCAAATCCTTATGAATTATCTCATACAATATAAGATAAAAATAATTTCAATAGTGATTCAAAATTAAAATTTATGAAAAAAATTAAAATAACTCTAGCATTGAACTATTTATCACCATTAATTCCTCTAAAAATATTGATGTATCAAGCCAATTGATATTCTATGTGGAGTCTGTGTGTTATCACAATACCTAAAAAAGTTCAATGTTCTTCTTATTCATTTTTAGATTCATAGTTATTTCAACTCAGATGAAAATGATGTTTACAGAGATAGAATTTTTATCAATATTCTTGGTTTTAAACATAATGTTATGAAACATCATCCTTATAATGTACTCCATAATACCATAGGATATTTTCCATTATTATTTTTAATAAGGATGAAAACTATGATAATAAAAAAAATGAAAGATATATGATGCTCAAAGATCACACTATTTTATAGCTGAATGGAGGACTGGTATTTCTTTTTATATACCATAGATTGTAAAAACCAGATTAAGTTCTATATGGTATTTTAAAAAACAAATATGCTGAGAAATTTTATTTTTCATAACATATTAAAATATATAACATGTTTTATCATGATATCAAATAATAGTATTGGATTAAAGTATATGAAATATTTTTATTGTAGGTTGAACATTAGAAAATTTTTCAAGATAATATGAGAAATCATTTGAAATTATTGTTTGGAGTGAATCCTATTGTAGAAAAAATAGGGTTTTGTTTTATTTATATCCTTAAATATTTTGGAATTTTCTTTAACCAGATGAAATTGATTTATGATTCATTAACAAATAATTTTATCAGGTAAATTGGAGGGATCATCTAAATAAATTTCAAATGTATTCCTCTATCTCACTCTTATTTTAAAACTATAACACAATAGGTTTAATCTATGTTATACAAGGTAATTATGAAATTATACAAACTTATGTCCAATCATTCATAACAGTTTATAGAAAATAATTTAATGAACACATCAATACTCCATAGGTGTCTGTTGCACTGTTATTAGTCATAGTCCCATTCATTATGCACTGTGTTATGATCGAATTAATACCAAATCAACCATATTCAATGTTATGACCCCCAGGGGAATCTGTTTCATCGAAGCATCCAGTAACCAAATTTCATGACAAGGGAGTAATTTCTATGAAAATCACAAAATATTATATTTTTACCAAACATTATTATATTATCATTTACATTGACATATTAATCATTAATTTTACCTAAAAATATAAACTAATCCTTATCTAAATAATCATAACCTATAAATTTATCTAATTTTTTTTCATGATTCTAACTTTAATGACATGGACTAAAATATATATAGATATAATCCTTACAAGGGAAATTATTTTCTTATATACCTAAAAATATTATCTAATTTATAGTTTTATAAAATTTGGTCATAACTCTTACATAACATACCCAAACATTAGAATTTTGAAACACCATCTTAATATCCATTGTTTATACAAACCAAAACTTTTAAAATAAAACATGTTTTCATTCATGAAAAATACTTATTATTTTCCATGTAAAGTCTTATATATTTTAATTTATTCTTAATTCCATTGAAACGCATATAAAAATATGTGTTGAGAACAAAATCTCAATTAGGGAAAAATGATGAAAGATAATCGTTAGTCCATTTTAAGAACCATAAAATGGTAATGATATATTCAGTCGGCATAATATACATTGATCTCAAAAAATAATTTACATAAAAATTAAATCATATTTTCTTCCCAAAAAACACATTATAAGAAAAATTAATGAAACATAATAATCGTGAGGTTTTCATAGAAAAAAATAGAACTTTTGAAAATAATTTTATGAAAGACATGCATTTTTACCCTAATGGAAAAAATCATTCCACTAACGAAAATAAACATTAACATACCTTTTGAAATCAAAATATTTCTATAATGAATCATTAAAATAATATAATTTTCACATAGATACCTCAGGACATCAGCTTTATAAACCCCTTACTAGAACCCTAATAAATAGAATAACCAATATGGTCAACATCCACTATAATTTTCCATATAAGATAATGATTACTGAATCCATTTGAGTGCTATATATGGTGCAACCATCATCATGATATATATCAGGAGAAATCATCATCATGAGCTATATCATGCCCATACCATAACATATAAGAATTTCAATGGTCATAACACAAATAAAATTTATAAATTTTTTAATTCTCATCATCAAACTAATAAAAATATTATTTTAAACCCATAAGTAAAACATTTTAAAGTATTTTATATTATTTTCCTTTAAAACCGTGATTAGAAAACTAAAATTACTAGAACAATGGGATGTTGGGAATTCAATTGAATAAAACATGGAATATAATAAATAAATCCAAATATAAAATAATGGTTATAGTAGTGGGAAATTTAATAGATGTTGTGTATGTTAAAATAAATTATTCTTTTTTCCTTGGTAATGAATGTCAAAATTATTTGTATAAAACACGTAATAAGATTCATTAAAAACTATTGGAAATAAATTCAATGGACACATAAAATTTAAATTATATTTCATTTATTCCATCATAAATACATTCGTTATATAATTATAATAATATGTATATAGGTGAAAAAAATAAATTCTAAAAATATTTAAAATGCGGGTTTTAAAGAAGACTGTCCCTTACCATGAGTTTGACTCATCGTGTACATTATATATATATTCCTAAATAATAAAATTATTTTATTTTATTTAAATTATTAATGAACGTTTTTATATTTTTTATTTTTTTTATATTATTTATTATCATGATATATTTAATTACAAAATCAATTATTCTCAAATTAGACGTTTTGACGATATTTAACTTATTTAAAGAAAATGAATTAGGTAGGTTTACTATTTTAAATTAGGTCACAACTACATGATCTCTACTGTAATAATCAAGATATAATAATCATATTAATATCTAAATTATTCATTACAACTATCAATGAATGATGGTTTTGTAAAAGGAAACAAGTTATAATCCTAGAGTCAGAATATCGTACATATGCATGAGTAATGTTTCAATTTATCAATTAACCTAATGAAAATGAGGAAAGTTTTACATTATAAGTATTTAATTAATACTATTTCATAAATATCATATCCATTTTTTAACTAAAATTATATATATCTACAATGGGATGTGGTTATGAAAAACTAATCACCTCTCTTTATGGATGTGGTAATGCATTCATACACATGAATGGAATTATCAATTTTCATAGGATATAGAAGTAATAAAAAACTGATACATTAGCATTAAATAATTATAACTATCTTATTAATAAAAAATTATACCTTAAATGAATTATTATTACCATATGTGAGAGGTAGTGATAGAAAAAAAATTACATCAGTTCGTGAGCTGGTAGTCCTCTGTGCCCACAAACAATGACATAGAAAACTATTTGGTGGAAGAGTAGATAGATATAGTATATGAAAATAACATAATAAATATATTATTATATGTATGATACTAGTTTTATTTTTTCATTATATTTGAACACTATTTGTAGGAGGTAGAAGAATAAGTAAAACTATAACATTCAGTTAAAATCTATTTTTTGACACAATCATATTTTCATAACACATTTATCCCTATAAGGATGGTATTATACCCTAAATATTACAAATATAATGTATGTAGGGATGATAGAAATGAATTTATGTTGCATTTTATAATTCAAATGGATGTTGATGTTTGTATAATAGAGGGGATGTGTACCCTTTTATAAATGAGGGGATCTCCATTAATAGAATTTATTGAAGTATCAAATTTTTATAAATTTATTTTCATTAAAAAAAATTCCAAACCGATATAATTAGAATAAATATTTTTTATTATTTTAAATTATATAATATAATAATGTTTCACATGATTCTCTGCCCATTTGGTGAGGACTCCTTAAGTGCATCCAGGTGGAGGCTAATTTCTAGGGTACGGTAGTAGCACTGTAGCTGAAACTTTGTAGTACTATAGTAGGTACTGTAGTGGGAATTGTAGTAGGAACTGTTTGGAAATGTAGCAGCCGAGAATATTCCACTATTTGGGACTTCGAGCAACTGATTTGGTCCACAATTCCATTAATTCCTTGGGGCCACCCAGGCCTTCGGGTCAATAATGAATTCGGGTCAGTAAGGCCTTTGGCCCAGCTCATGGCCTTCGGGCCACCTTAAGTGTAGATGCAAACCAGAAAAAATACAATGAACAAGCACTAGAAAGAGGATGATCAAGGAGCATTCACTAGTAGAGAAGCTAAACGAATTGAAATAATTAGAAGGTATGACACCTACCATCAGGACAAGCCTTTACATGCACGAGAAAATCTTAGGCGAACAACCATGAGAATGTGGAGAGCTGATTTCATGATAAATATGTTGGGGAGGAGCAATTCTTAGTAGTTATTCCGGGTTGTATGTAATGTTTAAAGCATACGGAAAATGAATTCCTCTAAGGCCTACGAGCCATGTAATACTTACACCTATAGGACTTGTGAGGGTTCCACCTCTTCCCTTGAAAGGTGGATTATAAATAATCAATAAGTAATTAAGGCCTTCAGTTTATTGGATGAAAAATCCAATAATGTTTTTGAAATGTTTAGTTCATTCTTCCACAATTGTAATTTTTTAATCCTTTGTTAACACTTTTCACAATTACATTGATATCAGTGTTTTCACTCCTTCGTAGTCAAGAGACATGAAATAAAATGATAATTGACTCATAAACATCCCGTTTTTTATATTTAAAACCATATCAACATTTAGTGGACAATGATATGATTTTTATTAAAATTATATCATTTATAAAATGTTGATCATTAAAATATATCATCTATATAATTTTGAAAATACATGAAATATTATAATATAATATGTGTCTAACTACTGTAAATTTGCTCTAAAATGAAATAGATTCAAAGGTAATGAGAAAATAATTACTTAATTAATTTTTGATAGGCTATCATATCATTTTAAACAATTTCTATTTAGTTCAAAACCATGGATATCAAAAACAAATTAACCATGGTAATGAGATTTTCAATATTAATGGTATATAATTTTATATATAAGTAATAAATTACAACATTATTTTCCAAGGGAATATATTTTATTCCATTTATCATAAAAATTATAAAATTTAATGACTTTTATAACATTTATTTAATTTTAAAAAAATACTTTTCATAATATATCAATATAATCTTTCTCATCATTGTATTTAGTAAGAATAAAGGAATACAAATGAACAAGTACACTAGAATAAAATAAATATGGGGTATGATAAAATGAATCCCAAGGGCCTTCCCTCTCACTAAAATCTTTGTAAAACCCCCTCACACACCTCATTGGATTGAGGAGGCGGTGATGGTTACTTGGCCTTAAGCGGTATTTCCAAGGTGCCAAAGGCTAGAAATAAATGGCGAGGGCTTCAAGGAACAGTGGAGAAAAATTTTCCCTTAAGAAGATAACCCATGTAAACAAAATAATAACTAAAGATGCATGCACTTTCAAACCCAACCATGTGATACTAACAATTCCATAAATAAACCCCAAAACCATTCAACTAGACATGTCCAAAAAACATCAGAGTATAAAGAGAAAACAAAACATCAAAACACCATGAGCCATGACACCCCCACCACTCCACACCAACCTCCAAGCTCCAAGCTCCACCAAAACATCACAATGCACCACTAAAGGAGGGTGATGACTTAACTTTTCCCATATCCCATTACATGACATATGCAAAGAAACTAAAGTGCCAAAGTAAGGGGTGAGTACAACTAATCAGTAAGATTTCCCCAACTGACTTCCCTAGTCATGCCACTTGGATAAAACTGTTAGCAAATTTATATAAAACATTTTATATAAATAAAAACCAACCTACCAATGTTTTATAATACAAACATTCGATAAGCCAAACATTCCACACAAGGAAGCCCAATCAACCATTCCATGGAAGGAAGCTAATTAAACCATGACACAAGACGAATACCATTTTTATAGTTCACTCAAAAGCCCCATCTAAAAACATCACCAACAAATCACACAACAAACCATGGAGGCACTTCCCGTCCAACCCATTCATTACCAATACACTCAAGTGGTACTTCCCACCCACTTTCTATTGATGGTGGACCTTCCATCCACTATCTATCCCCTTTTTATAGTGTCACTTTCTCGTCCACTCCATCACATCCCAACATCATCTACCCAATGATGTCACCCATTTCCACTCAAGACACAACAATAATCATGCATTATTATCAATACCAACAAATACAATTACCATTCCAAAAACATTTCAATATCACCCATTTATTGAAATGAATACACATGCTCACAATCATTACCATTTTAAAATTACTAATTTAAAATTAACCAATTGGTCCCATTTAAACAATACCCCAATTTCATGCCAAAACCCCCAAATCATCACCCATCTATTTTTCCAACAATATTAACACGACATGCTTACTTTTAAATTAAAGCAACCAATTTAACTATTCATGAACTTCAGATTTTATCCTAGTGGAGTTGAGAGAGAATCTAACTACCTCTTAGGGTTTGGAGAAATTGACGCGTTTCCCAAATGCACTTCAAACCAGGTGAACGCCTCTTCCAAAAAACATCAAAAACCTTGAGGAGAACCGCCTTTGATCCACTTAGAAACCCATTTGATTTTCCTCCCAAATGAGCTACGGGGCTCCCACAACCTCTGAAAACTATAAATCCCATGTGAGCCATGAGTGGGGTGAAGAATGAGGGGAAAATATGAAATCTCGAGTGACCCAAGACATAAAAACCTAATCATTAAGTGGCCACACGGTTTCCCCGCACGGTTTGGAAAACTATGCACCAACCGTGCACCAACCATGCGGTCACCACTGTCTCTCCCAGGTACATCGCACAGCTTGTCCGCAATGTCTGAAAAACCGTGTGCTACCCGTGCGGAGCCCACTGTCAAGGGTGTATGGTTTACTGGGATGGCTACATGGTTTGTTCAGACTGTGCGCCAACCGTGCACCCCTACACGACCTCCACACCTTTAAATATTTATCCCAGAATTGTCCAAACATCAACCAACCAATTCAAAAAGCACAAATGAATCCAAACAAGGTTTATATACCACAAACCGGGGTACTATATTCTCCCCACCATTGGACATTCTGTCCTCAAAAAGTAGTGAACCCATCCATTGTAGAAAGAGCTTGAGCCATTTCTAGACTATCTCTTTCTCTCGATCCCAAGTCTCCTCTTGGATCTGACCATACTACCACAGAACCCGAACCAGACAAATGATTTTACCCCAAAATACTTTCTCTTGCCTATCCACAACCCGCTCTAGCACGTTCACCAATGAAGCATCCAGCTCTAGCTCAACACGATCCCATCAATTAACATAGCCCGAATTCGGCTGATAATTTTCAATTACGACACATGAAAAACATTGTGCACCTAACTGAACCTAGGTGGTAAATCCAAACGATACGTCACCTCACCAACCCACTCAAGAATCTCAGAAGGACCAACATACCTCATAGATAACTTTCCCTGCTTCCCAAACCGATGATTTCCCAACCTAGGAGAGATCTTCAAGAAATCATGATCACTCACCACAAATGACAATGGCCATCGACGATGATCAGCATACGATTTCTCTTGACTCTGAGCCTTATCCATTTTATACTAGATTAACTTGATCTTCTCTGTAGTCTCTTAGACAATGCTCGATCCAACAATTAAGGACTCACCCGTTTCTACCTAGCATAGTGGAGAACGACACATCCGCCCATACAACACTTCAAATGGAGCCATATGTATGGATGACTGATAATTGTTATTGTACGAGAACTCAACCAATGATATGTGATCCTCCCATAAGCCACCAAAATCTCTGAAACAAGCCCACAACATATCCTCAAAAACTTATGTTGTCCTCTATGATTGACCATCTGTCTGAGGGTGATATGCTGTACTAATGGTCAATATAGTTCCAAGGGATTTCTATAAGGATTTATAGAAAGAAGATTGAAACCTCAAATATATATTGAATATGATCGAAACTAGAACACCACGCCTCTTTAACACCTCCAAGATATTGATTTTGGATAAATCCTCCACCGTATGAGATTCACGAATTGTAATTAAATATGCCGAAATTGTTTGCCGATCAACTATCACCCAAATGGCATCGTGCTTTCTAACCATTCTTGTGAGACCTATGAAAAAATCCATCTCTATTTCCTCTCAAATCCAAACAGGTATTGGTAATGATTGAAACATTCCCACCCGCCTCTGATGCTCTTCCATGACCTGTTGGAAAATCAAGCATCTCGAAACAAACTTAGCCACTCTGCTTTTCATAACATCCCACCAGAACTGTTCTTTCAACTCTTTATACATTTTATAAATTCTAGGATGAACAGCCCATCTGGAATGATGATATGTCCTAAGAAGATCCTCTTAACAAGAAACTGGTACTACCATCCGATTCTAAAAACAGAAAACAGAATCTTCATTCAGTTTCCATCCCTCAATGGTCTCCCTACCACTAGGTTTTGACCTCATGATCACACACTCAAAATAATATATATGTTCCTCTTTAACCAGGACAACCAATCTAGGAATCAAAAAAACTGAAAAGAAGACCGCTCTATCGCCCTGGTCCTCACATTCCAACCACATGTTAGCTATAGCCGACATCAACTTCCACTGGTCGAGTGCATGTTTCACCAAATGAGCATATAATTTTCTACTTAATGCATCTAACACAAAATTTACCGTACCCGTTGTTTACATCAAGTAAAAAATCAGACATATAGAGATATTCCATCTATCTCCTTTGCCTCAAGTTCAAATCCCTTTGTGAGAAGATGTTCTTCAAGATCTTCTTGATCTGTATATCCTATGAATTTCTCACTGAAGAGATAATGACGCAACACTTTCAAATCATGGACCACTGGTGCCAATTCCAAATCATGAGTTGGGTAGTTCTTCTCATGCACCCTCAACTTCCATGATCCAAATGCAACCACATGTTTCTCTAGCATCAGAACTCCCCCCAAACATAATCCCGATGTATCACAATACACAACATACCCTTTTCCTAGTTCTAGAAAAAACAAGATTGTTGCAGATGTAATGAGACCCTTTATCTCTTTGAAACAATGCTGACACTGTTCATTCCAATGGAATGGAACATTATTTCTTTTAAATATGTCATCAGTGATCCTAAACATGAAAAATCATGAACAAAATGACGATAATACCCAGCTAGACTAAGAGAAATACATACCTAAAACACATTATTTGGATGTTTCCATGAGATAACATGCTCTATATTTTCTGGATCCACTGAAATACCCCTTTAAGAAATCACATTTCCCAGAAAACGGACTTCTTGTATACAAAAGTCACACTTGGACAATTTTGTGTACAACTGATGATCCCTCAAGATCCCCCAAAATTTCGCCAAGTGCTGTTCATGATCCACCCTTATCTTTGAATACACCAGAATGTCATCTACAAACACCGCCACAAATGAATCTAGATATCTATGAAATATCTGATTCATCAATGCCATGAACACCACTGGCACATTTTTTAGACCAAAGGGAATTACCACATATTTATAATGGACATATCTACTTTTGAAAACTGTTTTAGGAATATCGTCATTCCTCACCCACAATTGATGATATCTCAACCTCAGGTCGATCATGGAGAACCACTGGGCTCCCCTCAATATTTTAAAGAAATAATCAATTTTTGGAAGTGGATATCTATTCTTTACGTAATTTGGTTAAGTCTATGATAATCAACATAGTGCCTCAAAGTTCCATCAGCATTTTTCACAAACAACACTGGAGATTCCCATGGAGATCTGTTAGGATAGATAAACACTTTATTTTCTAACGCTTCAAACTAGACTTTCAATTCCCATAATTCATTAGGTTCCATTCTGTGAGACAGAAGGGAGATAGGACTGATCCCTAGAACGAGATCAATCATAAACTCCACTTATCTTATAGGAGGTAAACCAGCGAATTCATTTGAAAAAACATCCATGAACTGATCCACCACTACTAGAACAACACTGTACTTAACACCCACTACTGATTTTAATGACAACATCACCAAATAATATGATAATGTGCCCACAGCTGGGTCTAACAAACCCGTTGCACCCTGCCTTTCATGCCTATATATTCTAAAGTGATTTCTAACGCCATCGTGTTTTATAAAAGCCACTGTTCTCACATTACAATTGATGTGGGACCTAAATTCCACCAGCCAATCCATTCTCTGTATTACTTCATACCCATCCATCTCAAGAACTGAGAAATTCCACATTTGCTAAAACTCACCCACAATGATACGACATGCTCTACACAAGAAGGATCGACACACTCTTCGACCCAGAGAAGTTTGATGTTTCAAAACTGAAGGCATCATTTCTACCGTTAAACCCATCAACTCAACCATACATGCAACAATAAAAGAGTTTGGAGAACCTGTATCAAATAGCACTTTCATCAAGGAAGAATATAAATAATAGTACCTCGCATCGTGGATGGTCTAGACTGATCATCCACTAGAACCTGCTCAGCTCTGAACAATTCCATGGTTGCCACAATCTACTCTTTATTTCCCTTCTAAGGAGTTGTGGTATTCCAAGAATCACCATGGCTAACTTTTCTTTGCTGATGAGGGGTATGATTCTTTCCCCGTCCCGTCGAAGCATAAGACTTCTGTGATCCCTGAGGAGTGTCACGTGCACCCAACCTCAGATCATTCCTAAAATAGTGCTGATGATTCCCCAAATTCTATTAATTGTGACATGCTCGAGGTTGTTACATACAATCCATCTTGATGTGCGTCATTGAGCCACATTGAAAACATCTTGGTTTGCTCTGGGGATTTTGAGGATTATTTACCTATCCTAGAGTCGGATTATGTGACATACTCCTTCCCTGGGAATAAGTGTCCCTCCTCTGCATTAACCAAACATTATATTTCCAACTATTCCCCATCGATACCACCATGCTTCCTCCTCTTGAAGCTCCTAAAATATCTTGATCAGCCACCGATGCTCGATTCACCATTTCTGTGTAATCACTGATACACAACACTGCTATTTTTGAACGAATCACTTGCTTTAACCCCGCTTCGAATATCCTTGACTTCAATGACGTGCTACCCTCTACATTGGTTGCAAACTGAACTATTCTCATAAACATATCTACATAATCATTCATAGACATATTCTCTTGCTTCAGAATAAAGAAATCAGTTGTGTGATAAACTCTGAACATATGTGGGTAGAATTGTTTATTAAACAATTCCATGAATCCTTCCCACATAATACCCTGGTTTGTTCCCGATTGGACTGCCAACTCCCACCACTGAAGAGAATAATCCTCTAGCTTATATGTTTCTAACTTTACTTTTACCTCTATCGGCATCCCCATGAATTCGAAAATTTGGCTCATTCTAGAAAGACACGCCTATTCCAATTCTAAGTCTGAATCACCCCTAATGACGGGTGAATCCTGCTCCTGGAACTAATCCGCATAATCAACATGAATTGGATCTTCCTCTCTATTCACACTTCCTACAACATAGAAATCTTGCACTATGTTCTGGACTAACTGCTGGTTCACCTGGGTCTCAGGTGCTACCACCTTCTCATTTGCCACTTCTTGTTGGTCTCTCCGTCGCCTAGCCAGTGCAATTTCTATAAACAGAAAACAAACAACCATGTGTCTCACTCCCTTAGACATCAATAATTCCCATTTCAAATCACATTATATAACACTATCACAACGAGGCTTTTCACTTTTCTACAATTCCCATGTTTCATGATTTTTGAAAACAAAACCATTTTCAAAATACCAAATTTATTCACATTAAAATTTCACACATTTGAATTTTTTTTTTCAATTCATCCCATAAATCATTATAACCAATGAATAGTGAATCCTAGAGGGAATTATTTTCTACCATATATTCCATGAACATCTTATTGGATACACACATGACAATGAGATTGTCAATGCCTAAAAGTGTCTCCAAAACACTTATGTATCCAACACCTTGGTAACTTGAAGTTCAACATAAAAGGGTTAACTACTTCTTTTTAAGCTATAAATTCTATGTTATGAAATTCCTATGCCTTTATCCCATCCCAAATCAAGGAATATACCACAAAAAATGTAAACTCCAATTCTGAGAATCAACTCCAAATGACCGAACAAGATGATACCACATGTAACACCCCACCCCTACCTCATTGTGTTGAGGAGGCAGTGACGGTTACTTGGACATAAGAGACTTTCCCAAGGTGCCAAAGGATATTAATAAATGCTGAGGGCTTCAACGAACAGTGGGAAACGATTTTACCTTAAAAAGAAAACCCGACTCAACCAACCAACAACTAAAGATGCATGAACTTTCAAACCCAACCATGTGATACTAACAATTCCATCACAAACCCCAAAACCATTCAACTAGAAATGTCCACAAAAAATCAGATTACAACACAAAAACTATACAAAAAAACACCATGAGACATGAAACCACCACTGCTCCACACAAGTCTCCATGCTCTAAGATCCACCAAAAAATCACAATGAACTACTAAAGGAGGGTGATGCCTTACATTTTCCCATGTCACGGTACAAGACATCGGTAAAGACACCAAATTTCCAAAGAAGGGGGTGAGTAAAACTACTCAATAGGATTTCCTCAACTGAATTTTATACAGATGCCACTAGGATAAAACTATTAGCACATTTATATAAAACATTTTATATAAAGAAAAACCAAGCTACCAATTGTTTATAAGCCAAAAAATTCCATAAGCGAAAAATTACACACTAGGAAGCCAAATCAATCATGCCACAAAAGGAATCCAATTCAACCATTCCACAATCTGAATACCATTTTCATATTTCACTCACAAGCCCCATGTACAAACATCACCAACATTTTACACAACAAACCATGGTGGCACATCTCCTCCATCCCATTAATTACCAATACACTCAAGTGGTACTTCCTGACCACATTCTATTGATGGTGGCCCTACAGTCCACTATACATCCCATTTGTATAGTGACACTTTCTCACCCACTCCACCACGTCCCAACATCATCCACACAATGATATGACCAATTTCACACAACCCACAACAATAATCATGCATTATTTTCAATACCAACAAATACCATTTCCATACCAAACACATTTCAATATAACCCATTTATTGAAATCAATACTCATTCTCCCAATCATTACTATTTTAAAATATCCAATTAAAAATTAACCAATTGATCCCATTTCAACAAAACCCCAATTTCATTCCAAAACCACCATATCATCACCCATTTGATTTCCCAACAAAATTCACATGACATGCTTACAATTAAATTAAATCATCCAATTTAATTGTAAATTAACTTCACATTTCAACATAGTGGAGTTGAGAGAGAAGACACCTACCTCTTAGGGTTTAGAAAAATCGACCCTTCTCCCAAACACACCCCAAACCGAGTGAACGCCTCCTCGAAACCACCTCAAAATACCTGATTAGAACTGCCTTCGATCCACTAAGAAACCCATTAGATTTTCCACCAAAACGAGCTAAGGAGATCCCCCAACCTATGAAACCTAGAACTCCCACGTGAGCCACGAGTTTGAGGAAGAATGAGGGAAAAATGGGAATTCTCGAGTGGCCCAGGACTTAAAAACCCAAACATTAATTGGCTGCACAGTTACCCCACACGGTTTTTCAAACCGTGCGCTAACCTTGCGGTTGACACTGTTTCACCTAGGGACATCGTATGACTTTTCCGCACGTTATGACAAAGCGTGTGCCGCCTGTGCGGTGCCCACTGTCAAGGGTGCACAGTTTCTTGGGCTGGCTGCATGGGTTGTTCAAACCATGCGCGAACCTTGCACCCCTACCCAACCTCAACAAAATTAATCCTTTTTCACAGAATAGTCCAACCTTCAACCAACCACATCAAAAAACACAAACAAACCGAAACAAGGGTCACATACCTCAAACCATGGGTAGTACAATCTTCCCATCGGGGTTTAGAGAGACCACTCTAGTAAAAAATGTAACACTAGCCCCTTGTACAACAATGGAGGATATGTGGAAAACAACATTGTTACCCTCTCGCAAGATGTATAATATATTCATCTTTTCACTCAGACAAATAGTTCATATTCTAATGACATAGGATATTGGCCATGTAATTATTCATTTTCATTATAGTGAATTTCTAATTATTAATGAATTCATTTCCATAGATACAAGACAATTTTTATTTGATTTAAATGTTGGAGGCTAGAAAGGATTCCCATTACTTATGTCTGAAATTATTTACCACCTCCAATGACGGATGCCAATTCATGTATGAAAAAACACTGAGTGTCACAAACCACTCCACATCCTTTCATGCTTCCTATAGAGCACAACCCATCAGTATTCAGTTTGGGTCATGAGGGATGGGTGTTCTACTGATCCCAGGGACCCTATCTATATGTGAGAGTTAGAGGACCATGCAAGGTGGCCGCTAGAATTGGACTGAGGGTATGTGATTTTGACCAATACTTGGTGAGAGGAGACAAATCATGAATAAGTTTCTTGGTTCACATTATCAAATTCTTTCCCCATCTTTGGGTCCCCTCATGGATTGTCGTTCTCTTAGCAATCCAGATGCACCTGTATCCTATGGCCGTCACCGAATCATGTTCTTGTTTCTTAGGGCCGATATTACCAAATACGTGGAAAAATCTCACTAAAAATGCGTATTCTGATAAATCATGGAGATTAAGACTAGATTAGTATACAAGGAAGCTCCAGAAATCATTTGAACATATCCCTTTAATGAAAAGTTCATCTAAAATATCCTCTAGACTCTCCATGAAGCAGTAGCACCCTGAAGCCATGTGAATTCAAATTATTCTCACATTTTCATCAATTGGTATTCCAGGGTTTATAATAATCCACACAATAATGTTATACATAAAAGGAATCATTTCGGCCATAGTATTTCACCCCAAATATCACTATTACTATTGTTTTTTGTTCCCATATAATAATCCTTAAAAAATAACCTAAATTAGAAGTAGTGACGACACACATATATGGTTAACTATAAATATTGAGAAGTTCAAAAATTATCTGATGGTTTTCATCTATGATGAATCTAATGAAATAAAAATTCAATATCTCCTGTTGAAAGGAAATTTTCATAATAGGACATCCTTAAAAACCAAGTTTGGTATATTCCCAGTTGTGGTTACAGAAAGATATATCCCATATTTTAATGATCCACCTATTGTGAGATTGAAGGTAGACAAGATGGGAAAGAATATTATGACATAAGTAGTAGTATATCTGACCTATCAGTCCCTCATTCCCTTAAATTTTAATCTCTATAAATCTTCCCCAGAGAGACCACTCTATAATATCCTCCAATGATAGTTTTTTATTCATGCATTGTAGGGTTTTTAGTATACCTCTAAATTTATACCACCCTCGTGGATAGTTTGGGCCATATTTGAATAGGAGGAAGATTTTGCATCCCCTCTAAGTGTGAATCCCATATAAAGGAGGCTATGATGTTTTCAATGTTTGATATCTAACCTTTTTGGACCATGATGGCCAATAGAACATGTATTTGGATATATGGAAGAACACTATTAACCATGGAGACCTTTCTTATAAAATATAATGACATATTTTCTATATTAATCACATAACCTGTGATCCTCCCAATAATATGGTCAATATGGTTGATTCACAACCTCCCTAATGATATTTGATCACCCATGTATTCCTTGGGTATGACCCCTTTTTTATGTCCAAACTGCTAGCCATACAATAGATCCTCTTTTCCATATATCATTTTGAGGTGTGAAAGATTCATTTTACCTAGTTGATGTTTTTTATCCAAAATATTCCCCTAGGAATTCATTAAATAAAAAAACATATATCATACTAGTATTCATTAATAGGATCATATCATCTCCAAACATAAGATGAGGTGTGAATTTAGTGCATTTCCTGCATTGTAAAGGAAATATGTTTCCCCTCTCCATCTTCCTGTTGATATGGAGTCTTAACACGTATTTTGTGATAATGAAGATTCTAGGAGATATGGGATCACCATACCTTAATCCAAAAATATCATTAAAGAAGCAATAATTTTTCCCCATGTTGTAAAAAACTAGCAAAGAGGATTTGAAACACCTGAAAAATAAGTCAAAAACTAAGGAGAGAGAACAGAGCCTATCCAAACCTTGATGGTGAATCTCTACTATATTCTATCATATTCCATAACCATTATCATCTTTATTGACATGTTTTATACATTAACATTGAGTTTTAGATAACTGACTACTTCTGTATCCAATAAAATGACACCTTGAAATGCCCTTCATTTAATGTAACCATGTTTCTCAATGAATATACACCAAGGAATAAAGCTATATATCTTTCTATTGATTCCACCAAAAAAGAACCATATATGGGAAATTACGCATACATACAAGATGATAATGTAGAAAAAAATATAGATCCTTGATTTTATGTATAAATAATAATGTGGTAGCACATGCACCACGTGGGATACTAACTCCTCGAATGAAATCTTATATGACCTCCACCAGATCACTACTGATAATTTCCAATGATTCCATGTAAAATGATCCCAGAAAGTAATATGAACCTAGTGATATCTCTAGTATGGGAGTCAATATTGCCTCTTGGATTTACTTATCATCAGTAATAGCTTAATAGAGGGCATTGTCTTGATTAGAGACAATGTTTGGGAACACCTCCATGCACTCTTTGTGACCCATCAAATAACAGTCAAGAATACATTAGGTTATACCAGCACAAATTATTTTAAAAATGATTCATCCATTCCCCCAATCACATCCTTTTCATTTGTATATATTTCATCCTCTAGATTCATGTTGGCCAGGAAAATTTTAAAAAAATCTATAATGACCACGTGAAAGATTGCGGTATTCCAGTTCCGCTCTCACATCTTTTTTATTCCTGAATTTTCACATATCACCATTCAATCTCCTGAATTCTATCAATAATATCTCCCTTTTAACATCCTTCTCACCAAACATATCATCGTTCCAGGTGGTTTCTAGATTAGACTATATACTATCAATCTCTCCCTTAATAACATTTATATCATTAGAACAAAAGGCTATATTTTTAATCCATTCCCAGATATCACCATTTATGAATTTATGTTTTTTATGAGATATTTTCCATCCTCTACCATGCGTTGATTTATTCCTCAACTCACCATTGGTTGATGATTAACCGGTTTGTTGATCCACACATTGGAATAGATACAATGCTTTCATTCTCTACCTTGAAGAGAGTGACACAAAAATAGGGCAGTGGTTATAACTACTATGAATTAGGTGAGATACCTTTTAATTGGAATTGGACAATATTTTTAGGAAATTAGTAAGGCACTAATAAAGTTGGCACCAAGGGCTAAGAGACCCTATCTGGTTGTTGTACAATGTGTAACAATTTCCTGTGTAACCCATTTCTATATGACCTCTGTGATCCATAAAATGGGAAAATTACATGGTTTCCTTTTTAAGGAAAACACCTCTCCCATTTATCTCATCTGGACCCATGATAATGTTGAAATCTCCTCCGACAATCCATGGTAAATACATGGGGTCAGACGATTCATGATGATTCCAAAAGGCTTCTTTAACCTATGCATCACAACTTCTAGAAAAAATGGAAAAGAATAAGACATGATTATCTATCGTGTCCTCAGTGGAGATGCATTTATCCAATGTCTGACTTAGTTCAACTAAAATGTCTATGATCCATAAAATCAATATATTTTTTTATGATGGTTTTCATGAAAAAATTCCATCTACCTTATTCGTTGTTCATACTCTCCAATTTTGTACAATCATTGCTTGGGATTCAAAACCGCCACAAGAGAGAACTTATTATTTTACACCTCATTTGAGAGAAATATATATTTTCTCAGGAACTCAAGCCACTAAAATTCCATACGAGGATAGAGGTAATTATAGATAGTGTCACCATGTTTTTAGACGAGATTTATTTACCTCTTTTTTTATGAGAAGACGATTATTGACAATTTAGTTTAGACTAGGATCATGTGTGCATTGAAATAATATATCAAGAAGGTTTTTCTGCAAGAGGAGTTGAAAACTCATGGGCACTGCTTATATCCCCAATGTGAAGGGATGGAATTATAGCCATGGAATGTCAAATATAACAACCATTTTTTTTGGAGAACATATGTTCTGATGGAATGGTGAGGGGGAGAATATATGCATAGGACACAACTAGATGGGTTTTCCATAAAGAAATATATAAGAAGTTAGAAATCTACCACCCATGTTTTAATACACTTTTTGGACCAACTTGGTAATAACATTTAGACCGAAATTTCCTAGATCATAAAGAGAAGATAGACTCACCAGGGGACATTGAATCACTCATTACCATTCACTAAACATGTAGTATCTCTATTATATTATTTTTCCCCATATAGATTAGAAATAATATCTATGAATTATAAGTCACCAAGTCCATTATAGAGTCTTCAACAATAATAAATATAGGAACCTCACTTCTTCCCAGCATTTTCTTCCTGTAGAGGGAGGGGTGAAATATGCATGTATGATTTTTCGTGATTCTTCAACACCTAGCCTTGGGAAAATGGAAGGGAACCAAATGGATCGGGATCTGAAAGACTATTTCTTGATTCCTTATGTCAAAAAGAGCACACAATGATGATACATCACAAAAAATGATAGTGGATGACCTTGTAGGTTACATAAGTAAATGAAACTCAGGATTGAGATATAGATAAAGGACTGGCTCTAGTCAAGTTATTCTTGAACATGATTGAAAATCTAATTTGGGAGGAGGAAGGAGATTTCTATTTTCAAAAATATCATGTCTATTAGGGATTACTCCAGATGATAATAGATCTCATCCACAGAATGAATATCCCCCAAGGGGTTTCCAATTGAATGTAGAAAGGTTCTTGTTAAGAATGGATTAAGGACACCAAGTAAATTTACCCATAGAGTCGAAATCGTTCTATCCCTATCCTGAGGAATTTACATCACCAAACATATGATATTGAACCAACACTAGCACATATATCTATTATACTTGAACCATGGATAAATAAAATCCCCTATAAAAAATTCACTAGAGGTCAAAAACTACGTGCTACCGAAGACCAACTGATGGATGCTGACTGCCCACTGTTGATTGGTTAATTCCACCTAGCTATTCTTAGACTAGACGATTGACTTTGCTACATCCCATAATCATTCATATCCTCACCCATTCATCCCAATTTTCAACCACTATCTTGATCTCCCCCAAAAATCATAACTCATGGTCGACAACTACTTGTGGAAAATCTAGAATATAAACACCTATAAATTTGACAACTTATGGGGAATTGAACCGTTGTTGTGATGAAATAGATAAATTTCTCGGACCAGAAATCCAGTAACTTAATTCAATTATAAAATTATTTTTAAACTATTAATAATCCATTCATATTACATTTTGTGATTTTAAAATCCTTGAATTTGATTTTTAAACTACTACCATATGTAGTTTCTATGAATTTTGTAATAATTTAAGGTAATTACTACCTTAACCAAAATTTATAAAAAATATCTATGATAATGAAAATAATTTTTTTAAAAATAATCGTTTATAACTGAACCTAAATTTATTAATCCAATTATAAAAAATTTTAAAAAAAATTTAAAATCAAGGGAGTGACATTTTGTACTTAATCCTTGAATTAATTTATTATAAATACCCAATCAAAGATAAATGTTAAAATTTATCATATTTTATAACTTTTGATGATTATGGATTAGATAGAATAATTATATTAAATTAAGGTATGTTCTTATGTCATTTATATTCATTATCATTTAATTTTTAACCATAATTAACGCCTTTTCCCTTTACAATAATATCAAAAATTAATTATGGTTTCTATTCATACAGATCAAAAAATATGTTGAACATATTTATAAATATTAATTATGATGAATATTTTTTTTTCTATTTTATCAAACTTAATTCACATAAAGGAAATAATTTAATGTAAAATTAAACCCAAAAAATGTGAGGAAATGAAACTTTTTAGATGAAAATTCATTTTTAAGAATAAAATAGCTTGTAATCCTAATTCAAGTATGGTGTTTATTTGATTAACCCAAATAATATTATTTTTTATCAAAAGGAACTAAGTAAATTTTAAAACAAATAAAAATATAATTTAACATTATTATTATTTGAAAATAAATTATAGTTTTAAAAAATCAATATTTTCACAATATATTGAGAAATCGAACTACTCTTACATTCTCAAAAATCAATCACATGATAATTTTGAAATGAAGAATTAAGAAATGGTAATATTTTTATCAAATTTTATTCCGTAATGTTCCCAAAATGTATTATAATATTCTTGAAAAATGTTCCATAAATCCAATTTGTAACGAAAAAATATTTTTTAAGCATAATATGAATTTATTCAAAATTGGGTTATTATTTATTAAAACCAAAAAATAAATTTGTAATAATTTGGGAATTTGAAGATATTTCATAATATGTTAATCCATTTCATACTAATCAACATTATAACTAGGTTATAACTAAAATATTAAAATATTAGTATTTCATTATTTGTTAAGGATTAGTGTTTAATGTTGTATATGTTTTATTTAATGTAACGATAGAATAAATAATTTTCAGATTTCCTAGTATTCATGAACTAGATAGCTATATTAATTAATGAATATCAGGTATTTTTTAAAAATTATATAGTTTTTTAATTAATTTCATATAAGGTAATATTGAAAATAATAATTTAGAAATTATAGAATTTGAATTTGGAAAAATTAGATTCACATTTAAATTCATCATTTCTATTTAATATTGATGGTTCTTCTAGAGGTAATCTAGGACCCTCATGATATGGGTATATATTTCAGAATAGTTTTGGGGATGTGGTTGGTTATTTTATGGTTCTTGTTGAATTTGGAAATATTTGGATGTGGATATTCGAGGTGTTATCATAGATTTGGATCATTATAAACAAAGAGTTCTGAATAGGATTTGGTTAGAGTGTTATTCCACTATTATTTTTCATGCTATTAGATATTCTTCCGCTCATATTCTTTGATAGATTGTTAACTAATGTATTTATTTTTTACAGTATCCCTCATCCATTAATTATATTATCACAAATTTTTTTAGGGAGAAAAATGCTTCGGCTGATAGTCTTCCCAACAAATGTGTTGATGGGAACATTCTTATTTGCTATGATCATCTTCCTTTGGATGTTTTCCCAATTTTTATAGATAAATTTAATTTTCCTTATTTTAGAATTTTTTTATTATTGGGTATTTAATAAATTATTCCTATTTTCCAGAAGGTTTTCAACATATTCAAAAAAATATGAATAGTGAAAAATATATATTTTTGTTTAAAATTTCGTTTTCTTTCTTATTATTTACAAATTAAAATTCTATTTGAACTTTTTTAATATTTAAATAGTTAATTTTTATTTAAAATCAACCAATTATGGATTTGAAATAATATTTATATTTTAATTTAGTATAAAAACATTATATATTTAAAATATGAATTTTTTAATAAAACAATTTTTTATCATGTATTTCCAGTTTAATTTGGAATTAAATTTGGGATATATTTTTGAATAATGAAACATTTTTTCCATATTTTTACTTTGTGGGTGATTTTTTTAATACCTCCCTTTTATTTTTTGAACTCAAATATTAACTTTATTAATTATTGTAACCACACTAAATGGTAAATCAGGTAATTACGGATAAAAATAAAATAATAAAGACTAATATAAATTAAATTAACAAGTAAATTGATTATATTTTTTCAGAATATATCAACCATTATTATCTAGTGTTAAAATAAAAATCATTTTGTTTCCATTTGTATGTAATTCTGATGCATATAATATTTTATGGAACTAAAAGTAAACAATATCACACTCTTGTAATATATACAACTTATCATCATTATATATTTTTATTTTAAATTTTTTGTGATGAAATGGACACCATAATGACATACACAACACTACCACACTAATTATTCAATTAATGGAATATATAAATAATATTGAAATATCAAAAAGTATAATAATTTGAAAGACTCAACAGGGTCCAAGAATTTTATAGGTTAAAAAATCATTTTAGGTATTTATTAGATTAATTTATTTGAATATCATTAATTTTATTGATTATATAAATGTTAAAGTAAATAATAGTCCAAAAATTTACATGATGGAATTATAATGAAAATAATAATTTATTAAATCATATAAAATTCGTACAAATCCTAAATTTGATCAATTTACTAGGATATGGTTTGAAATAACAGACATGGTCAATTTAAGGAACTTTTTTCAATTTATGTTTACAATATTTTCCATCGATGTGTAAAAAAACTTTTATCATAGTAAGTGAGAAAGTGATTAATAGTGTGTTAAAAAAATTGATAACGGTAATATTAAGATATAAACCTTTTCAAAAAATATTCGATGATAATAATATGACTAATAATTAACATAAATTTTTAATATTATCAATTTTAGTCTATTTAGACATCAATATTAATTTATATTAATGTAATGTTTCAATAAATTCCGAGACTGGCCCTCCCTTTATTATAATAGGGAACATGTTAATTTTTTATTCTCAAATAAGATGTCTATTTTTTACTTAAATACACAATAAATACCTTTATAACTAACCTACACATATTTTAGAGACTTTATTTTGGGTTTATTTATAATAGTAGATGACTTATGTTATTACGAAAATTATCATTTTCGAAGAAGTTGTATAACATTTAACAAAATGTTTTTTATTTATTATTCCACCTTCTTTAAATATTATTCATCCATTCATATATAATAACATATATATCTATAATATGATTAATTTATAGTATGTTAGTGTAAAAACTATATGCATATCAAAAATCCCTCAAATTATAAAAGAATATGTATTTCATTAGTTTGGGAGAATACCGCCACACAAACTGATATAATTTGATTCTATAAATGTATCTCACTAATGGTTATAACTATGGATTCAATATATATATATAAATGAAAAAAAATATTTATCATTACTAATGGTTATTATATTATACAATTCCTTTACTTTGCATTCACTGGAAAATGATAACGTTGATCCTGGGTACATATTGGCAACCAGCCCCCAAGAAGTGATGTGATTCACTTTTCATAACCAAATCACATGGATGATATATATATAAGAATGTTTGCAGAAATAATATTATATAATTATATAACTATCATTCTATAAAGATAATTTAACACCTAAATAATGATCTCTTTGACTATATTAAACATACAAAAGTCCTTTTACAACTTCTAAAGAAAAAATTGTTAAAAAACCATTGTAAATTTAATTGATTAAATAATTTATTATAGGTAGATAATTGATAAAATAAATGGGATGATACAATTTAGAAAGGTTCTAAATCATGTAAATAATTACCCTATATTTATAATTAATGAATATAATGAACATATGTGATGAGGTGAGCTTATTATAAAGGATTTGTTTTTAAAAAAATATATTTTTAAAGTCTCCCTTCCATCATTTTTTTCTAACTTTTCTATGTTTTAAAAAATATATTATCAATACTTTTATATACAAATAAAAGTGTTATACAAGATATTTTATGTATTTTTTTACATTCTTTTATTAGTTCTTAGATGGATTTTTTTTACATAATGGTTTTACTTTTTTAACACAAGAAAAAAGAAATGTTCTATTTTAATGTATATATGGAAAATGATTTTTTTGAACCAGAAATTTAATTTATTTTTTATTTTTTATAATCATACATACTTTATTAAAATAAAACCCTATTTTCCCTTCTCCATGTATTATTTATTGAAAATAAATTATTTTAAATAAAAGTTTACTTGGATATAATAATGTGTTTCTCGTATATTGTAAAACACTATTTTCAATGTGTTTACGATGAAACATTACAAGAAAAAAATGATTAATTAATGATAAGGTACTTCATAATTATATATGAGGGTCAAGGGATCTTGAAACAACATATATACAGGATTAGGACCCATTATAACTCGTGAAATATGAGTTATCCCAATATAGATTATATGATTTCTTTTCCAAGAGAGAGCTACTATGAAATGGGAAGTGTTCTTTGTGTTATATGAAATAATGAAGGGGTTTATCTGAGGTTTTCTAATTTAGATCATAATGGGCTCCAGTTATTTATGAAAAGCATTTATAATGGGTTACTAATACAGAAATCTTAGTTTTGTAAAAGGTATATTAATTTCTAGTGATGGGTTTTAAAGGTTTTATTTATAAAAAAATTTCATTGAGAACAAATTTATTTGATTCTCTCAGGAAAATTGAGATGTATGAAAATATTTCATGGATTTTCATGATTCACTAATATAAATCCAACCTATACCTACATCAATATGCCAACGGTTTATAAATACTATTGGGATAAGACCCATATCCCAAGGGCAATTCAATTTAGTATGATAGGCCATGAAATATAAGGATTTCCCAATGGTTTTGTAAAACTGTGGTGATAGATCCTTCAAATTAGTCTACTCCCATATAGTTATGTGATAACTATTCTAATATGGTTTGGATATCCCAACTGTTTTCTGAAAATTATTGGGATAGACTATTTTTGACAACACATATCCCAACGGTTGTGTAAAACCATTGGGATAGGGTAAGACAATCCCAACATTTTTCTGAAAACAATTGGGATAGAACATTTTGACAACACATATCCCATGTGTTCTAGAAAACTATTTGGATAGACCATTTTACAAGGGTACCTATCTCAGTGCTTTGTAGAAGAGTTGGGAAATGTAGCCTTATTTTTACGAAACCTTTCATTGAATATCATAAAATGAATAAATATATAAATTACATATATATTTATATATCCAAATATATTCAGAATTATAATTGTAGAAAAGTTGTACGGTCTTTGATATATAATGGTGATGTTGTTCATTCAATCCTTTTTGGTGAATTTTACTTTATATTATATATCCCAACTGTTTTCCAATCCACCGAGATAGGTAAATCCAAAATGTTTTTTTCCAAACATTTGGGATAGGTCTATCCCAATGGAAAGTCAACCAATGACCCTCCAAACCGTTGGTATAGGATATTTTTTCATTATATTTTTTACTGTGATAATGGATTTGTTTTTATTTATGTCCCATGATGATAATTTTTGTATCATGAAACATTTAATTTTTTCCACATGGTTTTAAGGATGACTAGGGAGATGGATGAAGTCAATATCATAATTGTCAAGATATATCATTAAATAAAAACATACAACTTTTTAAAAGTTTTATATTATGGGAAAATTAAATATTATATAGAAGTTTCATCGATATAATGTATATGGGTTTTTATATGCTTTATGGAATAACTCTATAAAACTATAAAATATAAATACATTAAAGAGTGTATGAAATTTAATTCTAATTTAATGCTACATGAATATGTATTATTTATGGATGGGTCCTTTTAATCCCTATTATATAGCACAATTAGATAATATTAGTAGTTAGGATAATGATAATATAGTACCCTTATAAATTAATTTACAAATTTTTTTCGTTAAATGATATATAATTTAAATATTACTAGGTTTTTTTCGCCTAATATATGTTTGTTTGGAATGGTTTTTGATGGAGGAAAAAGGGTAGTTGTACTAAGATGGCACCAAGAGGGAAATATCCTTTCAAATCAGCACCCCAAAATGGTTTTAATTGGAAAGGAGTTATTTGTTATTATTTTTGATCCACTGACATATGTTATATATGTTTTCGGTATCCATATTATAGAGCATCCACATATTTCACATAGAATCATTATAATATTGGTGGATTTTATGAGATATTATTCTCTAGAGTTCAAGGTATATTTAGTCCCAATGAAGTATAAGTTTAGATTTGTGAAATGAAAAATATATTTCAAGTCATGGGGTGTTTATAACATCAAAATGTCACTCATTTTATATATATTTTGAATTTGAATCTAATTGATGGTGGTATTTAAATAAGAATACAATAGAAGGAGATTATAGTCATTCTAATGAATGGGACATACTAAATAATATTTTTCTTGAGAAATATTTTTCTAAGGCTCTTCACCTCAGTATTATCAAACAAATATTGTAATTGAGGATAAAAGATCATGATTTTATAAACTTTTTTATAGAAAATTTTACTATATTATCAAGGTATGTATTATATTTTATTCATTACATTAATTGTAAAATTTATAGAATATAATCAGGACATAATCAAAATTGATGAAGGAATTTTTCATAATAATAATTTAAAATTTATGATATTGATTATCATTGTGATGAGAACCTTATGATGGAGTTCACAGATTTTTATGTGTCTTGAGGTGAAAAGTGTAATAAATAATCAAGGTTGATGGAAATAGGGAATCACTCAGGTAATAAGTATAGAGGTTATCCCCAACGTATTTTAGGCATTGTTAATGGTATTTTCAAGGAATGATTTTTAGGATCTATAATGTGCCACTAGGGTGGTCATTCTAGTCACATGTCTCGTGAATGTAAAAAAAGAGTCTCGAACAATCATATAATGGGGTAACTAATAACCATACAATGATGAAATTTTTTAGTTCCAATGAGTTGGTCATTGTGCTAACATGTTCCCAAAGTTAGTTAAACAGAAAGGAAATAACCAATTTTGGAATCAAAATGGTTCTAAAAAATTATTTGATACTAATATAGTTATGGTTATTATATCCAATGAAGTCATGAAAGGCATGATATTTTTATTCAAATTGTGGGAATTCCAAATTTTCCTCTTGATCATTGCTTTCCTTTTATCATATAGTTTTGGATTTAAATTGGAATTATCACCTAATGAATATAATATAGAAATATTGGTGAAAATTTTGGGTAGAAATATTAAAGAAACTATAATTGTTGGAATGTCCCAATTGTTTTTTTTGGGGTGGCCTTTTTGGAAAATATTATTGAACATCCCATAGTAGAGTTTGATATTATTTTGGGTATGAATTAGCATTTAATTAAACATGAAAATATAAATATCAATACTATAAACGTTTTTTAAACGATTTAATACATTTGATAAAATACCATGAAGCCGGTAAATTGATTACGGATGGCGGTGAATGTTACATTCCACATTTTGAAAAAAAGAAAGAGACTTTTTAAATTGGTGATGTAATAATAGTGGATGAATATATGAATGTTTTATCTATGAATTTATAAGTCTTATAACATATATATAACTTTTGGAATTAGAATATGAATTTTAGGAATTCATTGAAAAATTTATCATTCATCCAAGCACATTACTATAGGGTCCTCCTGACATATTTTAAAAAGTAAATATGGTTTATTGATATATTTTGATGATTATAGTGCCTTGAATTTTATCACTATTATGAATATGTTTACATTTATTTATATTTATGACATGCCTAATAAACTTTTTGGAGTGAAATTATTTTCCCGGATTGATCTCAAGATATGGTGTCATTAGTAAAAAGTGAAAGAGTAAGATATTCTAATGAAATCATTTTAGAGTAGATATTGGTATTATGAGTTTTTTATTATATTTTTGTTTTTTAATTCACTAACTATATGTATATATATAATGAATAGTGTTTACCATGTGACCATGGATTTTTAAGGGTTATTTTTACTAATGTCGTATTTTTATATTCTAAATGCTTCGAGGATCAGAAGAGACACCTATGATTTTTTAGAATCTTTAAAAGAAAAGAATATATATATATAAATTTTAATAAGTGTGAATTTTCATTACAAGATATGTCCTTCTTCATCTATATTATTTCTAAATACGGATTAAGGGTGACCCCACCAGAACTAATGTTGTAAAGTATTGACGAAGCCAAAAAATGTACCATATATTAACAGTGTTATGGTTTTATCAGGTTACTACTAATGTATTATAGAGAGAAATCAGTTGTATTTCACATTGACTATGTTTTCTAAAAAAGGATTTAGATTTATCAAAAAAGAATAATTTTAATACTTTTTTTGAATTATAAATAATATTGGTGAATGATTCTAGTTTTGATAGATCCTCTATATATAGAAATTATTTATGTAGAATCATTATTCAACCTTTATCAATACAATTGTAGAAATGGAAAAAATATATACATGTATTTTATAGTGGGATTTCCAACAACTTCATGAGGTAATAATACAATTTGTATGATTGTTGATTGATTAACTAAATCCATTCCTATATTTCCATTTTGAGTGAAAATTTCCATACATCATATTTCTTTAATGTACATCCTGGTGATATTCTAGTTATACGGTGTTCCTCTCTCCATTGTATCTTATCGTGATCCCACGTTCAGTTCAAATTTTCATAAAGGACATCAGAAGTCATTGGGTTCTGAATTAAATTTTAAAAAATCTTTTCATCATTAATATGATGGAATTTCCAAAAAAATAATTTATACCATATAAAAGATGACTTTTCATTTTAAAATTTATTACTAAGGATCTTAGGATCAACAATTATTATTGTTGATTCTTCCTAAATAAAATGTTTTCATTCCAATATATAAATAGAAACTTTTGAATATTTATAGGGATAAAATTATTGGACTACTACTTGATATGATGATTTAGGAGAATGGAAGTTGATTATTTAGGATCATAAGAGTCACTTAGATGGACATACATAAAGCGAGGGGTGGGGGTAATTGTAGTTTAAAAATTATAGTCTAAACAAAAAAATACATATTAATGAAATATTAATAGTCTCATAGATTATCTAATGATAATAGTGAAAAAATCATACTCAGTATTTATAATATTATATAAATGAATGTATTTATCATAATCGTTGTTACACTATAAAAAATAGTATATAAATGTATGTATGTAGACTAACTATCAATCACTTGAACATAGGAAAAGCCTTTTAAAAACAACTAATACAATTTATAGTAAAATCATCAATTAATTATAATCCCTATTAAAATAGTTAAATCTTTTATACTTAATAGTAATGTTTGTTAATAACCATGAAAAAAGCTACTCCGAATTTTATACTTGTTGTATGTTTTGTCTTTCCTTAATAGAAAATACCTCGACATAATGATCAAAATAATATCTATCATCCTATCCAAGAAGTCCCCAATCTTAATACTGATCGTTGAATATGTTCATAGCCCCAGAATCCCTATATCCAATGTATTAGATTCAAGGTCTTCTTATCTATGAAATATTTTTATCTTGTTAATAATCAGATGAAAAATTCAAAATAAAAATGATCTAATATAAATAACGCTACCATGTATTCCTTAGAACATAAAATATATAAAGTATTACATTGACTAATAATGTTATTTTTACATAGATAAAACATTATAATACATGATTTTTTAATTTTACCATTTCCAAAATCTTAAAATGAATGGATATTTATAGGAGAATATTTAATAGTTATGTTAAAAGTTAATTTAAATGACCTCAAACATCTGGATCATTGATAGATCATAATGATATTTAATAAATTACTGTCTGAAAACTCTTTTTAGAGCTATTATAATGGTAAAATATTGTTATTGATATAAAAAAATCACATGTAGTATGATTACAAAAATTATTCAGTATAATGGACTTCCTTGTTGATTTTAAATTTTATTGAACTAAATGAGGGGTTTTCCAATGTATATGTAACATGGTCTTTCTAATGTTCATTAATTTTTTAATTATTGAAGACAATACATCATTTTAATTACTGGCATTAAATATTTCATTCTATTCGATCAAACAAACCTATATTTTGATAGATTAAATTGTGTAATGTTATTTTAACATTCATGATACATTACAAATGTTTCTATATATGGTAGAAATTAATGATTTCTATAAAACTCTTATAAAATACTTGGGAAATACATATTTTTTAAAAATAGTTTCTTAGAATTTTTTTTATTTCCAAAACTAAAGGAATGAAAAATTAAGATGTAAAACTTCTAACTCAGTAACCCCCCCTTGTTTAGAAAGCAAAAAAAAACAACACTAAAATTGAAAATTATAATTTGAAAAAAGTAGAGTACATGTTTCTTTTAAAAAAATTGAAGATATATTTTTCTTATAACTCCCCCATAGATTATATTTATTTTATAATATGATGATATGCATCTGAAACCCCCCCTATAAAGAATACTTCTCCCCCAAATGAATACTTATCCTACAAAGGATAGTGTATCAACTTTTATTAAAACTTCTCCCATTTATAAAATATTCTCCCCGTTTGTTATTTTTCAAAATGAATGGGAATGAATCCAAAGTATCCTGAAATTCTATAAAATGAATCATATAAAACAATATATTGAACTACTAATCGTCCCTTAATATTATAAAGGAACATATATATAATCATAATTGTAAAAAATTCCATAAATAACCATTTGGATAAAAATTACTTCGTAAAAGGAAAAAAAAAATGTTCTATAAAGTATACATAAATATTTTAAATGAAATGTTTAATTTTTCATCATATTGTTCTTCACGACCTCCCTCATATTTTTTATTTCATGCGGATCCTTTTCAAGATTCCAAACCTTTTCTTCCAGAATAGCCTACTTCTGCCGTAAATTATTTGAGATTTCATCGTCCTCATAATACTTATTATTATATTTCTTTTTAATGAAAAGTTATTATTCACAAAATATGATATATGTAATATCTATCTCCAAATCCTGAACCTTTTGATTCAATACATTTACTTCCTCTTTATGATCATCAGTAGAATCTTGGAAATCTTCAACAACATGTTCTCTATAAAATATATCTAATGATAAATTTTAAAAGGAATATGTTGTTTCTAATAAAGTTGATTTACTTCATCAAATTAGTCATCACGTTAATGAATATCAATATCCACATGGTTGTACCATTAAACCATCTAATTATTTTATCCATTCTATGTATATTAATTTTCATAAATATTTCTTAACTCTTATTCAATATAGATTACAGATTCATCTAAAAATTTCACCATTTTTTGTTTGTTACTGATGTTGTTTCGAATAAGTTGACATATTTCTACTTATTTTTTAAAATATATAATGGTGTATTCTAATATTTTCATTGATTGAAATAGATAATCAAAACATTATTGTTTAATGGTTTCTTTCTAACCCGATGAAGTATAATAATCTTTTAAAGGATTTATAAATAAAGATTCAGCACCAGTTTTAGAAACATTGCAAAATTTCTCTTTATATTTATTTAAAAAATCATAATCATTTAATAATATAACATCATCCACATCCTTATTAGATTCATATTTTTCAAAAACATTCATCTAATAATGTTGATATGTTTCTTCGTCCTTTCTGGGTGACTTTACTTCCACTATTAATAATGAATTCTATTATTCTTTTGATGATGGATTTTTTAGGAACCTTATATTATTCATCCATATCAGTCATCGAAGGAATTACTCTTTAATATTATCTTGATTCTAATTATTAATTTTATTTTGATCCTTTTTCTTTTTGTGTTACTTGATTATAAGAGTATTATTTTTCTTTCATCCATTCTTCATTTATTATTCTTATTATTCTACTTATAAATATTCTTCTACATCAATTTCTCTTTCTTCTTAATATTATTATTCTTATATAGCTTATTACTCAATATATTCTATCTAATATAAAATCATCGTATACCCACAATATTGATCTATTTGTAAAGCTCCAAAAACCATGGGTATATCTTAAAACAATAATTTTATAAACCATAGATTTGGGAGCCGTTTTTATAGAGCTATACCTATAGTTTCTATAGAAACCATGGGTATAGAATTAGATGATTTTATCATACTTTTGGTTTTACCAAAACTCTGGGTGATTTTTTATAACCATAGTTTGGGAAACAATAGGTATAAATTTTCTAATAAAAATAATATACATGGTTCTCCAAACCACATGTATAGGCAGCAGAATCCATTTAGTAGTAGTAGTAACTCTTTTATCCCCTGAACATATAAAAAAATAAAAATATATTACACATTCAATTCAATACAAATATGGTATATTTAGAATTTAACACAATTATTGTAATAATCATCAAACCATGTACAATACTTTTAAAATTCATATTCGTCCATAAAACCAATCAATTCATGTCATTAAACAACATCCATATGTATCATTATTACTAATTCAAAAATTGAAGGGATTATTATGTCCCTCATCACCAATATCTTCTTCCCCAACACCATAATCATTATTTAGAGCATCATCATCATCATCATAATCACCACCACCAACACATTTATCACCATTATCATCATCATCACCACCATCATCAACTCTACTACCATTATGAACCTCATTTTCATCACATAGGGAATCATTTAAAGAGTTCATTGATTCAATATTTGAATGAATAAGAGAATAAGTGTTTGGTGGATGTTACATTTATTTCTGGATGTTATGGGTGATCAGTTTACCACTTTCAGGCTCTTGTAAAGCTATATTATTCTACCTTAGCTACTTTTTCATGAATAATTTCTATCTTGGTGGTCTAACAGGTTTGAGAGGAGCTTAGTGATAACTAATACCTAGTGAAAATTATGATTTTCCTATGTTGGCATTAAACTCTCCCCTGGTGCTCCTCACATAATACCGTAATCAAATGATCATTTGGTCAGATGTCTTCATCAACTTTATTATCGAGAGTCTCTAGGGTAGAACATTGAAAATATATACAAGATAATTAATTATGAATTTCATATAAATTTTTGAAATATAAAAACAAACAATGTACTTTTTAATTTTTTTTTCTAATTAACCGCACATCCATATTTTTTCTTTATATTTGAGAAAAATAATTTTCCTCAATTCATGTTACCTTCGATGCCCAATAAAACTTTCTAAAATAAAAATTTATTAATATAAGCATATTTAGAATTTAAAATTTTTATATTATTTAATAATAATAAAAGTTAAATTAGTTCCTAGTGAATGAATAAATTAAAAAATGTCAAACATGTGATAAATATTGAAGAAAAATTCTAAAATAAAATATAATATTAAACATTCTATGATTTTAACTACACATTATGACCAATACATAATCTTGAATATTATTTATTTATATTAATTTCATAATATGGATTATTTATTATTCATTGTTATATATATATATATATCCTTTTTAATAAATATATATATTTAATATTTTAAATTATTATACAAACTCTATAGATAATGAAAATTTAACATAGTTAATAATATTTATTCCTTGATCAAATAAATCGTCCAAAATATGTCAATGTGGACCCTAATTTGTTTAAATCAATATATGTATTTATTAACAATTTATAACATTTAAATATAAATACATTATTTCTAATTCCAAAAGAATACAAAATGTCTAATGAACTATTGAGAATTTTTAAAATTGACCAATTGGGAATATGCCCATTATGAAAATTGGACATATGGCCACTATTCCAACTGGCCATTAGGATATTAATCCAACAAGCTAATTGGTCATTATTCCATTAGGAAATTAAAGAAATTATATAATAGGACATTATTTGAATAATCCATTAACCCATTAGGAATGATGGATATTAGGACATTAAGCTCGTATGATAATTTTCCATTAGTACACTAATCCAATTGACCATTATGCCTTTAGGGAAATTACAAATTTTTCCACTCGGTGATTAAGTCCATTAGTCAATAGACCATTAGGCCAATTGGGAATTAGTCTGTTTGTCAAATTACCGATTAGTCCATTAGGCCAATTAGTTATTAGGTTGTTAGTCTAATTGGCCATTAGGTGATTTTTCCAACTGTCCATTAGGTCATTAGTCCAATTGGCTATTAGGATATTATACCAATTGAACATTAATTATATATTATGCCATTTTTCTAGTTGTAAATTTGGTATTTGCATTATTTTTTCAGTAGAAATTTAGTTCAATGTGACATTAGGCCATTGGGAGAATTTGTTTTAGGATGTTAGGAAAAATTGTAATTAAGCATTTATACCAATTATCCAATTGTCTATTGGGCCATTATACCAATTGATAAATTATTCTCTAGTTTATTAGTCAAAAAGAACAAGTATCCATTAGGGCATTATGCCATTATGTCATTTTCGAACTAGATATTAGGCCAATTGGCTATTAGGTCATTATGTCAATGGGCCAATTGGTCATTAGTAATTTAGGCCAATTGGCCATTAAGCCATTACAAAAATTGGTCAATAGGACTTTATTCCATTTTTCCATTATGTGATTTGGACAATTATCCATTAGGTTATAACGCCAACAGTCTGTTTCGCCAACTAGCCATTAGCCCATTTAGACAATTCCTCGGTTTTCCATAAGTATAGTTTTCTATTAGGTCATTAGTCTATTATGAAGATATTCCATTTGTCCATTAGTCCATTAAGTCAATTTTACATTAGACTATTAGGAAAATTTTCCATTATGAGGTTAGACCAACTGTCCATTGATTTATTAGGCTAATTGGACAACTGGATATTAGGTAATTATACAAAATTGACAATTAGCCATTGGTCTGTTAGGCCAATTGACCATTCTAACTTTAGATCAGTTTTCCATTACGCTATTCTACATGTTGGATAATGGGTATTAATCCAATTTTCTAATTGGAAATTAGGTCATTTGTACAATTGTCAAATTGGACATTATTACATTAGGAAAATTTTCCATTATGGCATTAATTCACACGTTAGTTACACCATTTGGTTGTTTGGAAAATTTTCCACAATCCCATTAGACCAATTTTCCATTAGGAAAGTAGTAAATTTGGTTAATTATCCAATATTACATTATGAAAATTTTCCATATGGCCAATTTTTTTATTAGAGAATAGGCCATTAGGAAAATTTTTCATAATTTCATTATGCCAATTGACCATTAAACCATTTAAAAAATTTATAATTATTCTATTAGGAAATTATTATTATTGGTAAACATTACATTATAACATTAGTCCCTTAATACCTTCATTCATTATTCTAATTGTCCATCAAGCCGTTAGGCCAATTGGCTGTTATGCTATTTAGAAAATTTTTCAATTGTACTTTTTGGAAATTGGCCTTTATTTTATTAGGATAATTCAAAGATAGTCCATCATTAAATCAATCCAATATTTCATTAGGCCATTAGTCCAATTGTCTATTATACTTTAAGGACATTATGTGAATTGGATTTTTGTCTATTAATTATTTAGTATAATTGACCATTATACAATTTTTCCAATTAGGCATTATGTCTTTAGGAAAATTGTTCAATAAAACATTTTCCAATTATACCAATTGAATGTTAGGTCATTATGAAATTTTCCAATTGACAAATTGAACATTAGTCCATTATGATAACTAGACAAGTGTCCACTATTCCATTTTTCCATTAGCCCATTAAGAAAAATTTTCATTACGACATTAATCCAATTTGACATTAGGACATAATTCTAATTGTACATAATGTCATTAGGACAATTTTACATTAGGCTATTAGGTTATAAGGAAAATGGGAAAACTGGCCATTAGTCTAATTGGCCAAGTGTCCATTAGTTTATTAAGACATTGGACCAATTGGAAAATTGGACAATATGTAATTAGAACAATTTGACATTATAAAAATTAATTTTTTTTCCATTAGTCCATTATGAAAATTCACCATTAGGGGAATTGACAATTTGGTTGTTAGGTTGTTGTCCAATTTGGCCAATATATCACAAGTTCATCAGTCCAAATAGCTATTAGGCCGACAAGCCATTACTGTATTCGGTCAATAGCCATTAGTCCAATTGGCCATTATGCTATTTTATATGAGTATTTTCATCCTTATATTAAAGGGATTAATGAAATTAAAACATACATTTTATAAATAAAAAATGAATAAGTAACAATATAAATATAGATATTATTTATAATCATATTATAGTATATGTGGCTTTTCATTCTTAGGAAATGTAGTGTGCCCCAATATCTGAAGATACATCATTAAATTTTTTAACATTTTGATTATTCCCAATGCATCCAAATAAAATTTCAATATAACTAATAAAAAATAAATTTTATTTTCAATCCATTAAAGACTGGGAATACCTTATATATATCACCCTTCAAATATGTGATCATTTATTTATATTGTGTTGTTCGAAAATTGGGGAATATGGGTAAACCCTCTAAATTAGATCCATATTATCTCCTCTAAACAACATATAACTTATGCTTATGTGATCAGCAAAACTCTCCAAGATCCATCCATATTGCAACATTAGCATCTTCTTTATCAGGAATGTTAAACCTAATCTACAAATATAAATTTCAAATCATATATGTACAAATATAATACATATATAAATTTAAAAAAAATTTCAAACCCATATAAGAACATATCAATTTACCATTGATGGAATCTTATTTTATAAAAATTGTTTTAATCTATTGGTAATGGCTAGATAACCAATGGTATTATCAATACCAATAGTTTTCTAGACTATTTTGTAGTGAGGAATGTAGATATACAAATTCAAACGATTATTTGATAACCATTGGTATATATATTCAGAAAGAAAATATATTCCAACAGTTTAAGTAAAAATTGGTATAAAGTTATACTAATGGTTATCTATATTGACTATAATGGTTTTATGAAAACCGTATGAAATAATTTAGTTCAGATATCTATGCCAACGGTTTGTAAAAATATTGAATAGGTACTTACCAAATGAATACAGGAATATGTTGGAATACAGTATCTGTTTTAAAAACATGTAACAATGATTGTAGACCATTATCATAGATGATTCAATTTTCACAGATCTACCAATGGTTTTCAGTCATTGGTATAGGCGAGTTTGATTTCAAACAAATACCAACTATTGTAAACCATTTCCATAACCTGTAATTCAAGAAAAGAATTACGAATAAGAGGAGGTGGAATACATACATAATACAAAATTCATAAAAGAATTCATAATAGAATTCTGAATAATAGGAATCATGATGCATACATAATTAAGAATTCAGCAACATGATTCAGAATACATGACTGAAAATCTAGTAACATGATTCATAAATGAAGAGGAATACATGCCTGTAACAGGAAGCACAATAAAAACATATAGATGTTATGTCACCTAATTCATACTTTCAAGAAAATACATATAGAATTCAAAATTTAATTTATAATTGAACGTGGAATTGAATACATACTTAGAAGTAAATACATATAGAATTCCAAATTGAATTTATACCTGTATGTATTATAACACAGAATTTGTACCTGCAAGTAAATATATGATGAATTCAAAATTCAATTAATACCAGAATGTATTGTAACACATATTACACTACTATAATTTAATACATCTTGAATTCATAATTGAATTCAGAATTTTGAAATGAATACATACCTTCCACTATAACACATTAATCATACCTTCAAGTTAATACATACAGAATTCAAACATGGTAACAATATAAAAGTATATTGGATGAATGAATGATGATGGAAGTATGAAAGACTTACTATATAAAAGAATTTATTTTTAAGAATCTGATTTTATATGTTAGATGGTTTTTATCTCATCTTCATTTCAATGACTTTTGGAAATGGTGACTCATTTTTAATAATAATGTGAAGCTCACAAAAAAATATAACTATATTTTTCATTGGTAATTCCAAAATGAAATGGTTATTATGGGTTATAATTTTTATTTGGACTATTATAATTTATAATTTTGGAATATTTCATGTTTTTAGGGAAATATTTGTCCAAACATTCATGATAAAGGACAAATCATCATCATTTTATATGGTAGAAAGCTCAAACATAATTGATAGCCATCCCAGTAGCCTTCATGATGGATGTCGAGTGAGTGGGCTGCATAGGTCTAATTAAATTAGGAACAAGTTAGAAATGGAAATTGAATATTACTTGTGGGATTAGGGAGGTGGGATAGTTTAGGTGATGTGTGGACCATGAAACCTGTGAGTGTAGTTTTCTGGGTTCTAAACCTTGATGATGTATTGAGAGGTGAGTGTAACATAGCTAATTATTATGGATTTATGGATTGGTTGAAAAAATGATGTAGATAATAATGCCATATGTTACTTTTTTTTGTTTAAATATATTTGAATAAAACACCCACTACATTATGAGATATATCTTGATAGTTTGATCTAATGAAGTTGACTTAATCATCCTCCTCACACACAAAGGCTTTTTTTCATTGGATATATTGAATTTCATAGATTCCATCATCGTGTGAAGATCTAATCATTATGATTATAGATAGTAAATCCCATGACAATTTATTCACATAAGAAACAATTTGAGTGGAAGGATTAATATGTAGAAAATGGTGCTACTAAATGAAAACAAAGTGGTATGAGGCTATTCGTGCATATGAGATTCATGCTTGAGTTTGAGTGTATAAAAAATGATGTAACATGTGATTTTTTATCACAAAAACAAGTTGAGATAATGGTGGATGAAATTTCATCATTTTCATTTTATGTATTTTTGAGGAATACCATGTGGAATTAAAAGCACAAAAATATATTGCATGTAATATTTAATAGGACCGAATCTGCTAGTTTTCTATGTTTATATGGTGGGGAATAGGAGGGGATTCACTTATATAAGAAAATATCACCCAAGAATGTGATATAATATTTTTCTAATGATTTTTATTATATGTCATTTTTGGGAAATTAATGCATCTCCATTAATTCTAAAACATGAGGAAGAAGAGTTGAAATATCTCTTATCGTATAAGAAGAAGTGTTGTTTTGTAGTCATATGTGGAATTAATAATATCCATGAAATTATTTCTTGAAGAAGAAATGTTTCAATATGTAATGAGGTGCTTCGTCCTTCCTGCCTGTATGATTATTTTAATTCTCTATGAACCAATGATAGTTTAATATTATTAGAAATTATTATGTGAAGAAGTTATTTTCTGTACTCAATTAAATTAATAGAAAGAATCATCCATGAAGCACAATTTCATTCATGAATAATTACTTTCACATAGTCACATTTTCACGGTGATAAAAAAGGAGCATTTTTGTATATTGTTAATGTAATGAAATTATTTATTTGAGAATATACTTTACGAATATTAGTGAAGAATTTTTTACACATATCTATTTCAGTCTACATGAAGAGGATGAAAATATAGAAATTTGGTATTCTTGTTTACCTCATAAGGAAATACACAAAATATTCATAGAGTATATGTTGATATTGAAAAAATTATACACATACATACCAAAAGGTGTGCACGAATATGGTTACCAATCATGTTCGCATCAATTGAGAGAACCCAACCATATGCGTAAAACAAATATAAAGCATATAAGTCATCCTAAAGATGGATATTGTATAATATCATGATAATAAGCAAAAAACACAACAATTATTAAGGTTGGAAAATTTTTATGTGATAAAGGATAATATATTGTGTTGTTTATTCAAAGAATTACACTATTATGAGAATATTTTTGGATGTGTTTCAGGGGTCCCACAATTAAATTTTATATATCATATTGATTGTTAAATCTCAAAAAACATATGATTAGTTGCTGATCGGTTTGATATCTGGTTATTATCATTCATGTCAATTGAGAATTATGATATTGGTCATTCCATAGTAAATTCATATAATGGATTTTGAAGAATAATAAGGAGAATAATAAGAATTATGGATATTTACATTCTAATAGGAATAATAATAGTTACTTTCTTGTTGTTATGAAAGTGACAAGTAAAAAAGAATTGTGTTAAGAGAAATAAAGCATTGTGATGTCCATATGAAGTCTCAACGGGTAGAGGAATGATTTGGTGTTTCAATCATTTAAGAAGGTTAACATTGTTTTATGAGCTCATATAAAGAACTAGATAAGAGTGGTAAAATAGGAACATCCAATTGACTATAGTGTGATGCAAGCGAATGATTATTCCCTACTTTTTATAACCACATTAAAGGATTTTTCTTCATAGTGGTTATGTTGTATTTAATTTTTTCCAAACCATTCCATGGAAGTGATAACCTTCTTGAGTTTAGAACATTGTAAAATATTATGTTCCATCACTACATGAATCTATATAATTTTTTATAGTAACAAACATAAAATAATAGAATCTAAATTCTAATTGGTCTATGAGGTAAAAGGGATGAATGTAATACTCAGTGAAGAAGTTCATAACTTTAAATCACCATTATTGCTGTGGAGTGTATCCTAAATTAGTCTTTTAATTTTGTATCCATATTTATAAAATTGATTGATTAAGATAACATTAAAAAGATTAATTGTAGTTAGATATGTAATGGTCATACTACGTAACCTCACACAATGTTGTATTATCCAATGGAAATGATGATTACTAATAAATATTAATATTGAATAATTATTGATAAATAATATATAATTTTAGATTTACAGTAGATGGAAATATGGATATAAAGAAAATCACATTATTGTATAATTCAGACCGGTGGGGTTTATTTAATTTATAGATAAACACATAATTCACACCTACACGTAATTACTTACCAAATTAAGAATTGAATTCAGAATTCAGAATTGAATACATATATTCATGTATAAAACATAATTCATAACTATAGGTAAATACACACAAAATTCCGAGTTGAATTCAGAATTCATAATTGAATAAAAAACTACAAATATATCATAAAATTGATACCTGTATGTAAATACATAATTTAATATGCACCTTCTTGTATAACAGATAATTTATACCAACATGTAAATACATATATAATTCAAAATAGAATTCAGAATTCAGAATTGAATAAAAAATTCAGATTTTAATACATACCTGCATGTATAAAACATAATTCATATCTTCAATAAAATATATACAGAATTTTGAATTGAATTCAGAATTAAATACCTAAAAGTATAACACATAATTTAGAAGGTAAGTAAATACATATTGAATTGAATTCAAAAATCAGAAGGAAATTACCTTGTGCAATAGAGAATTCAGAATTGAATTATTAATTATGAATACAATACATAAATAATTTTATACATAATTATGTATTTGTTATAAAAAATTACGAATACATTCCGAATTCTAAATTATGTACAGTGTATTAAATTCACAATTCAATACATACAAAATTGAATTCTGTATAACACATACAGAATTGAATTCATAATTCAAGAGGTAATTACCATATGAAATCGCAATACACTATACATAATTCATTGGTGCATGTCATTGTTAATCATTACCACTATGATACGTGGAAGTATTTGATCAATGCGATGTGATTGTCCCAAAACAATTTATAGAATTGAGAATTAGTAAAAAGAATTACGATCAGACAACGATTCATGATTCTTAGTTTCCCAAAAGCATTGTGTTGTCTCATTGAAATGAGTTTATAGACTGTTTTAAATATCAATAAGATATTTGGAACCATGTAAAAATCTGAATTGGGGAAGGTCACACCCTCAGGTGAGGAACATGAAATCAAGGGAATTAAAAGTCATCATATGGGATAGTGTGGTTCTATTGTGGGAAGTGGCATTGGGCCTTGGTGATGAATTTTTGATAACACGGTGTAGACGATTCTTGGAATATTGTGATATTTATACCCAATTATTGAGTTTGGTATAAATAAATGAGTATGAAATTTTAATATTTAATGGTTGAAAATGCTTGGGTGTTAATAGACATAAATACTAGTTACAGCTTAATGATATTTGGTCAGTCTAGTCAAATTGGGGGGATCACACCATAAACTGATAAATTGTATGACCCATGGTTTAGAATAGATATTTTGAACATTGATTTAGAAATATTTGAAAGATAAAACAAAATAATTATAGTGGTTTATGTAATTTCTCGATTGATCAATGTTCATTCATTCCATGTTAATAAATTTAGAATCATACTAGATACATATGATATAAATTTGATATGTGTTGTGAACCATAACAATGGGGAATGTGTTGAGGATGGTCGTAGATTGATCTATGATAGTAAATGATTTTTTTTGTATTTATACCTTAAGATTAGTATTCTTGTGATAATTATCACATGATACTTTAGGCCTGTATATGGTATGCTGATCTTCATGGGTTATCACATACTTGTGTATGACATAAATGTATGATAAGTGGTCATGAATGTGTAGATATACCTATATAGATAACCCCTCTATTAAGTGATATGAGTTTTGATGTTGGGGATGGATGGGGAAAATATGGGTCATATATAATTCATTGAAAATACTTAATTGTGCGGTTGAATAAGGAATATATATTTTTGATGAAAAACGTATTTATATTAATTTTTTTGTGGATTCTAGAGAATAAAAAATATTGTTTTGGTTTTGTATACTAAATGGTCTAGATAGGATATGGTGCAATGTTATTGTGGAATGGATGGATAAAAACATTATTAGAGGGGATTACAACTGATCCTCAATGAACAAAACATCCAATATGAGCTTAACCATTTTAGATATTGAGATCAATTAGATATTGTTTAGGAAATAAATTTACTGATTGAATATGACTCAACACTCACTAATTTAGTAAGTATATATCAAATCATATATTTAATATAAGGCTTAAAGTATGAATATTTGTGATGATGTTATAATTAATGATGTGATTATGAACTAGTTTTATAATTTCTCCCACCTATATTTTTGTGGTTCGAATTATGTTTATGGAAAATATAGATTTTACATGATCATGGAAGTTGAGTACGTTACTTCCTTATTTTTGTAGAGGGAATAATTCACTTAGTAGTTCGAAGATGAAGTATAACCACCTCCTTTTGAACTTATTTTATGAGTCATTTTAGGATTCTAATAAAATATGGTAACTATAGTATATTTTTATAAGGATCTAGGACACCCAAATATATATTTTCCAAATCCACCAAGAACATTTCTATGATATGGGAATATTGGATATCTTATGAAATAATGTGAGCAGTTCACATTCCTCAGAAATGGTGGTGCATATGACTATGTGATGGAATCAAAAATGAAGATATGTGTGCTGATATTGGTTGAGTTATGGTCTCATGGATGAGTAGTAAGACATTGTTAGAAAGAGATGTTAGTAAAAGTCAAAAAAATTACAGTGAAATTTTCAACCCACTATATAGTTTTACTGGTTTGGATGTAAAAAAAATATGAAAAAATATTGTAAAAGACAGTATAAAATAAAAATCCCAACATAAAAAATATTCTGTGTTAAAAAAACTAAACATAAAGGAAAACTTGAAAATATAAAAATGTAAAAATAGTGAACGGGGATTTAGAGAAACACATAAAATGTCTAGAAAGGGATAATATAACATATCAATTCCAACTCATAAAAAATATAACCTTTTACCCAAGAGTAATAGATGGATTAGCAACTGGATCCATGGTAAATAAGATCTATAAAATAAACCAAATTGATATCAATGATATGAAGAAACATGTCTTAAAATTGAATATACCTCAATAACAAGTTAGTAATATAAATCCATGTCCCTTAAATTCTATTTAATATGTCTGATTGATGAAAATTTTATCACCAACCTTTTTAAAACTACATAGTTTGAAAGAAATCGAATCCACACATAGAATCAATGTGATCACTAAGATAAAAAGAAATATTTATATGTAGAAAATAATTATATTTTACAAATATTATTCACTAAATTGAAGCTGTTAGTAGTCAAATTTAAAAAGACTTTAATTGTGTGCCCTCTAAGAAACACAATTATTTTTATCTTCACAATTAATATAATATCATATGGTTTCTGTGTATTTTCTATCACACAAATCTTGGTGAGATTTTTATATGATGTTGTAATATTGTTAAAAGGATAGTGTCCAAGAACATCATGTTCAATTATCAAATAATCAAAATCAACTAATATATCTCTATTGGATGTTTTATCTTGACACCACAATTCTTCGGAAAATATATAGATAATTCCATTCACAAAATAATAGAATCTTATGTCAAAAAATATAGATAGAATTTATAAAATCCCCATGTTTATATAATATCAAAATAATGTATCCTATGATTTTAAAAAATGATATGAAATTACACATTAATATCAACTAACTCTACTTTTTTACAATCAATGGACACATAATAAAAAATACTAAAGATAAATGTATAATCCAAATTAAATGTAAAAAATCCTAATACCATTAGATGAAATTTATCATAATTATATAATTTGAATAAGTTCAAATTCTAAATTATTCCCATTTTAGACTAAAATTAATAAACCTTAAGTAAAATTAATTTACCTCTAGATGAAATTCAAACATACCTACTTCTCCAAAGTATAACTCACATCACTTATACACATGAAGAATTCAGAAATTACCTACAGGTATAACAAATAATTCAAAAGGTAATTAAAAACATATATAATTGAATTCAAAATTGAATTCAAAATTTAGAAGTCAATTACCCTATTCAATAAAGAATGATTAATTGATTTATGATTTTAATTCATACAGAATAGAATTATGAATTCTGAGTCCAATAAATACAGAATTGAATACATAATTATGAATGTGTTATATAGAAATGTTTTTTGAATTCAAATGGTAATTAACCTATGAAATGTCAATACACTTTACATAATTTAGTTGTTCTTTTCTGTGTCTCTCATTACCACTATGATTGGTGAGTGGATTTGATCAGTCTCATGCTTTTTTCAAGAAGAATTTATGGTATTGAAACTAGTAGAATACATTGGGATTAGACTAGGATTTATGATTCTTATTTTACTAATATCATAGAGTTGTCTCATTGAAATTAATTTTAATGAACTTATAGACCTTTTTAAATCTCATTGGGATAGGTACAACCATGTAGAAATGTTAATTGGTGATGTTCTAACCCTAAGGTGAGGAATATGAAATCAAGGGAATTACAAGACATCATATGGGATAGTGTGGTTCTATAGTGGGAAGTGGAATGGGGCCTTGTTGTTGAATTTTTGACAGAATGGGGTATTTTTGAACCAATTATAGAGTTTGGGATGAATCAATTAGTGTGAAATTAGAATATTAAATGGGTGAAAATTATTCGGTGATGATAGACATATATACTGGTTGGTGCTCAAGGATATTTTGCGAGTGTAGTCAAATTTTGGGGATCACACCATAAACTGAAAAAAATTATGAGCCAAGGTTTATAATAGATTTTGTGAACATTGATTTAGGAAAGGTTGAAAGATAAAAACAAATAATTATTGTGGTTTTGTGTTATTTCCTTAGACATCAAATATGATTTATTCTAGGTAAATAAATTTAGAATCATACTAGATTCATATGCTATAAATTTCCTTGGGATTGTGAACCATACCAATGGGGAATGCGATGAGGATGATCATAGATTGATCTATGTTAGTAAATGAATAGTCTTATATTTATACCTTACACTATGGATCTTGGGATAGTTATCACATGATACATCAAGCATGTATTTGGAATGCTGATCTTCATGGTTTATTAGATATTTGAGTATGACCCTAATGTAAAATAGGTGGTGATGTATCCTATTCAACCCTTCTTACTCAAGGTATAACCTACCTGATAAATGATACCGAACCCTTTCAATTTTGGTAGGATTCACATCACAAAAAAACTAGAAACTCAGTTCTACTATGGCTACCTCGCCAGTTACTTCTCACCCATGTTGCGTCATGGCCTTAAAATCTACACCCTCACACCAGGATCTTTCTCCTACCATGAGCATCAATTTGACACATGCAAGAATCAGATAACATGAAACACATCCTATTTCACAACACACCGACACTTAACCTGGTAATTAATCATTTGGGATTTAGACCTATGCCCCATGGTCATCCTAATATCCATCTCAACTTCAAATGTACTATATCACATATATATGGAAACACTCTTTATATCCACATCACCCAACACAATGAAAAAAGGTAAAATAATTGGAGTCTACAGAGATAAATCAGTTACAATCTAAAATTTTAATGTGATAAAAAAATTAATTGAATCAAAGATAGATCACTGATTAAAATGTCGGGGTTTCTTCCGAGATAGGTATTGTTTTGGAAAAAATATAAAAGATGAGTTATGAATAAAGTGTTCTTTAGAAATAGGGTTGAAAACATGGTGATATCCATTTAGGAAAAAGTGACTCGTGAATCATTTATGAAGTAGGGTTCAAGAAAATATTTACTGGTGGAGGAGGACAGATCTTCTTGTGAATCAGTCAGGAAGTAGGGTCTGAATTGATCTCTATTAAAGGAGATGTAGAGATCTACTTTTGAATTGGTCAGTAAGATGAGTTTGAGGGAATATATGTCATAGGAGTATGAGATATCTTTCGGGAATCGGTTAGGATGTAGGGTTCTGTAAGAGGAGGAGAGATCTTCTAGAGAATCTATTATGAAGTGGGGATAATTGATGTTTTTCCGAATGATTATTAAAAAATCTAGGTAAAGGTTATATATACAAATGTTTTTCAAAACTGTATCTATATATCCATTTAATATAAACATTCCCAATGGTTTTATCAATCCACTGGGAAATTCCATACATTTCCAAATGATTTTTTTAAAATATTTGGAAAACCAATCATATATTAGCTATGGATAAAGTTTACTAGAACCATTGGTATCTATTCTTTATCCAAATAGTTTTTATAAAACTATTTGGAAAGAAGAGTTTTTATGGGTTGATGTTTTACCTATGTACCTTGATGTCATAACTGATATGTCTCAATGATTCTGGTTCCACATGAATGATATCACGGTACTTGGATTAATATGACATGAAACATTTTCACTTCCTTTAATTTGTATATATCATCCAATTTTATTTATTTTAATCCTACATTATTTGTGTTAGGTGATTCCAAGATTCTTGTAGATGTGTCACCCTTACCGCCTACTAGAATATCTTAGTAAATGAGATATATAGGGGGAAAATAAAAATTATGTCATGATACAACATGGAATAAATCATGTAATATAATTTGAATGAAATATAATAAAAAAACTCCGATGAAGGATACGAAATATGCTTTGATGGATCTGTGGGATGTCTTTGATCAGTAGCATATGAAATATGTTTATATTCCAATGCATGCTATGGGTTATTAGTACGCACTGGAGTAGAAGTTGATAGAATAGAATCATAAAATCATGGATGGATAGTAGGAAATAGAGACAGTTTAGACAAAGAAGGACATGGGTAGTATAGTTGGGGATTCATCAAATGAAATAAATAACATGGAAACATCTCTAGAGGAAGTGTAGACATGGTATGGGATGTAGAATCTCATTTTGATTTTGATGGAGGCGTGGAGGGAACATCCTTAGAACCTTAAGAGGAGGATGGAATGATGTTGTAGATTGTGCATCTAATGTTTGGTCAGGGTGAGCACACATATCATGGGATATTCATCTAAGTCAAAGAGCATCCCCGCTCATACACATACTAGTAAGATGAGGATGTGTCAACTCTATTTCAAATGAATTTACCTAAATTTATTTTGATAATGAATAAGAAAACAGAATTATATTTAAGGTAAAAGAAAAATATTACAAATATTATAATCACTAATGGATGAAGAGGGGGAATCCCATGCTCATTTATCTATCCATTATAATAAAATAATAACTTCCTTAAAAATTTGGTAGTATTTGTTCTCACATGTATAATTAATTACAGGTACAATTTTTAGGAAAAGTTTTTAAAACTCATGAATACTACATTAAAGTATTAAAAGTCTAAAATAATTTCATAACATGTTTTAGTAATAGTAATTTAAAACAATGTAATATAATTTGTAAAAAACTATTTTAAACCTGGTTTTTTGAATTGCAATAAAAATAATTAAAGGTAATGAAATCAAAAAATACTAACAAATCATATCATTCCATACTGAAAATAAATTAATTTAATTATAGTTATACCATCCTGAGAAACACTTGTAATGTTAAATTGAATATGATGTGAACTTATATGATTTATTGTACATATTACCCACCACTACATTAGGTTCAACATCAACTCTAGAAATGAAACAATTTGAGTCATCCAGTGTAATATATAGGTTAACACCAGTGGGGGATCAATGGTGTAAATTTAGTCCTCATCATCATTGAAAATATGAAATAAGATTAATTTATTAATGACAATGTAATAAGGTCTCAGATGATATTTCACTCAAATCATGTTTTTTATATTGATTTTAAATGTATTGTTCAATGGTACACATGAATTAAAACATGTGAATAAAATTTAATCCAAAATCATTAATAGTTTTACCATGTAATGTCATTGAATAAAACAATTTACATTTTATCATAGTGACTTAATCATTAGATTCGAAGTCCAATAACGATATTATATCAACAAGTCCATAATAAGACACTGTTTCATATTGTGGCTCACTATCTGATTAACTATATTATTATATGTTATAGAATTTAACATAACACCATGATATTGGGTTTTTTAAAATAAGGACAGATAACATTAATGACGATGATCAGCAGACATACATATGAAAAGCTATGATGGGAAATTGTCAAGCCAGAGCTGGTTGTCATCGAAGGGGCCTAAGGCGCCAGCTGATGGGCCGTATTGTTTCCTTCCCTTTTGGTAAAGGAGAAGGTGCAGCAAGAGAATCCTTGGCGAAGCGAGTGAATTATCTTGATGATGAAGCCAAATGACTGGAGTCCGCCGTCGTTGGTGTTAATAGCATCGATAAAGGTGAGGTAGTCAGAATCAATGATGATATCAACCCATCCACATTCCACAATGAGCATCATACCTACAAGGATGGCAGAGGCCTCAACTACTGCAGGTTCCCAGAAGGCATGATGTGATTTATATTTTTAAGCAATGATTTTCCCTAGATGATTACGGGCTAAGAGACTGAGAGCAACAAGCCCATCCTTGGGGAGAGACCCTTACACATTTTTCTTAAGATTCCCTTCCATTGGGGGATTCCAATAAGGGGGATAGGAGGGGGTAACACCTAGCATACAATTTCCATTGTGGTCCTTCCAGCACACAATCCATGAGGTGGTCCGTTCAATCCAGAATTGAGGAGGTTTATGAACGTGGTGAAAAAAAGAATCATTACGCCGAACCCAAATGATCCAGTCCAGGGTGCAAAGTGAACCTGCCTTATAAATTTAGAGAGAGGAGAACCAACACATCACAAGGGCGGGGAGGTCAGAGCCAATGTCCAGCGACACATCTGAAGCCAGGCACCATTTATTCCAAATTTCCTTAGCTTTTGGGCAGTGAAAGGTGGCGTGGAAAGGAGTTTTTGGAATATTCAGGTAGAAAGGGCTGGCCTCCGCACTGGTGATGTGTTGGTAAACTAGCAGGCTCATGGTAGGGAGGGTACCTGTGCACACCTGCCACCAAAATTGGTGAATTTTTGGGGGGATGTTGAGTTTCCCAAGAGAATTATAGGGTCCCTCATCCTGGTCGACAGTGTGATTTCCAAGAGTGAGTCTGTAACCGGATCTCACCGTGAAGTCGCCTGATATGTCATTGGTCTAAAAATGATGGTCGGGGTCTGCATCTGGGACCCAGGGGATTCTTAGGATAATACTTTGGTCTCTTTCATTCAAACATTCATGGATATTTTTCATACACCACCCCAGTCCCTGGTCAGCAAGGAGGCAGTTGACAGTGGCGTCTTCAACACCAGTTTGGGTGGGGGATATAGCCCGCATACCATCCTTATTGATCAACAAGGGATCAGTGCAGATGTTAACAGATGAGACATTCCTAATCCTTCAACCCAACCCTTTTTCTAGGAGATTTCGAGCCCCCCAAATGCTTCTCCAGAGGAAGTTAGGATGGGGGCCAAGAGAAGAAACATGGAAGTCTGTGTAGGGAAAGTACTTAGCATAGAGCACCCGCTCACAGATAGATGATGGGCAGTTAATAAGGCACCATCCGTGCTTGGCCAAAAGTGTTTCATTTAAGAGAACAATATTCCGAAATCTCATCCCTCCCTCCGACTTGGGTTTGCAGAGTTTCTCCCAGGCCATCCAGTGGGGTCTATTCCTTCCATCATTTCCCCCCACCAGAAGTTGGCAGTACGTGAATGGATCTGATTGATGATGGCTGCCGAGAGATTAAACAAGGATATAAAATAGGCGGGGATAGACTGGATGACAGCTTTAATGAGGGGTTATTTTCATGCTTTGGAGATTCTTTTTGGGGTCCAGCCTTGTATTTTTTCTCAATCCTATCCACTAGAGATGCAATGATTTCTTTTTTGGACTGACCACTCACCATGGGTAGTCCATGATACTTCTGGTGTTTATCAACCATATGGATGTCTACTGATGCACAAAGTTTATCTCTCTTAGATAGTCATAATCATTTCACAATCATCCTAATAATGAATGATGAAAACATATTAATATTTTACTTGATTGAGGAATATTTAATATTCTCCACAATAATTAAATTTAAATTCACAAAGTCTATTTTCCTCATGTTAACCATGTATTCTAGAACAAAAACATTAGAAGCATTTAAAGTATCTCTACCACCCATCCTAGGGATAAGATAACCTTGAATCCAAAAAAATTGCATTGTTCTCTATTGTTTAATTGGAAACTTTCATTATTTTTCATTGAATGAGAACAATGAGTCATAATTATTTTTCTTCTCGAATGTTCAAAGCCTATCTAAAAACTTGTGATAAGGTAAAAATTATTATAGTTTGGAATAAAAGCCGACAAGATATGATACTCTTTTAAAATAAACCTTATATATTTTCCAAAACATGGAAAAAAGAAACATTATACTTACCATCTTTTTAAAAAATCTAAATAGAAGCATAAAAATCACTAACTATCTCACGATAATAAATATCAAAACCATTATCTGGTTTTTTTACCCAAACACTATCTTTGTCGTTTAATGAAATAATATTTTTTAGAGTTTGGTCATATTTATCAAAACATATCCTTTCAATATGTCTTTCCAAAAAAAAAACATATGATTTTTCATAATCTCCATCTTTTCCATGTTATTGAGAATTGAGGCTAGAGGTCAGATGAAATGAAAAAGAATTGAACTATTAGATTTAAATAATGCAATAGATCTAGAGGGAAATCCTTAAAACCCAATGTAGGAAAATAGGGTGACCCTCCCTGATAAAGGCTTTAGAAGTTATGGTTCATCTTTTTTGTTGAAATCAATAAGTTGGATTGATAAAATTTCTAATACAATGACTGATATTTAATAGAACAATGTTTAGAATTATTATTTGAACCTTAGGCGTTTTAAAAACATTTATAATCTTGAGATTCATTCATATTAGAATATATTTTTAAATAAATTTAAATAAAACAATTTTTTTGAGAACCATAAAGATAAGAAAATGAAAAATTGTAAATTGTAGTAAAGATAAAGTGAATAAACTAAAAGAATAAAATATTACCTATCGATGTGGAATGTTTACTTAGTATTAATAAAATATTCCTCTTAGGTTATGTAAAAAAAAATAGAATTTGATATTTTTGTAATTATTTATAATTATGATACTTTTATTATGAAAAAATATGAAATTAATTTAAAAACATGATTATCATAGTTTATTAATTGAAAAAATATGTAACAAAATTTATATCTAGAAATGTTGTAAAAAATTTTAAGACCATAATTTTTTTTGGGATTTTTGATGCTGAAAAAATTATAAATCATTGAGTTTGGAAAAATAATTACAATATTTTTTTAGAAAAAATAATAATTTATAATAATAATTTTTTAATAATAAATATGTTTTGAAGAAATTTTTTTTTACTCCCCATATGAAAAGGATAATATTAATATAACAGGATTAGTAAATAAGAATAAGATATGGATAATCACTTTCTACTGATCAGTCCTAGTCTCTATTTTATAGATTCAAATAAATCAGAACATAAGGTTTTAGTAAAAAAATCATCATGTAATTCATGTATTCTGATACATGTAAAATTATATATCTTTTATGTGTATAATCCAGAAGGAAATGTGTCTTATATGTATTTATTTTTTCAAACGATTATTTTGATGGGTTATAACTAATATAAATTAAAATTATATTATGTCAAAGTATTTTAGTTTTATTAAAAATCAATGCCTGGTTTGTGAGTGTGTGGTGCATCCACATGACATGAGTACAACAATATCTGGGGACCTCATATTTAGATTTCATAGTGGAATTTTCTCCTGATATTAGTTCATTACAAGAAAAAGAATATAAATATTCATTTAATAAATGAAAACTTATATATTTACTTCTCCAATCCATTTTATACCTACCAAATTTGACATCCAAAAAACAGTTTAGTCCAAAAAAATTACTAGAAGAATATAATTAGCCAAAATCCATAGTTCTCTTAAGATAATAAAAAAATCATTTTACAGATTCAAGATAGGAATATTTTGGTTTGTATTGATATCTTTCACATAGGAATACTATAAATAATAAATATAGATGACCATTAGTTATATATAGTATGCTTCAAATGATACCTCTAAAATTTTTATAATCAACATGTTTACCTGCCTCATAAAGATCTAAATAATTATAGGTATTAAAGGGAGTAATAATACATTTATTATATTCATAGATTTATTTATTAAGTAAATATTTTATATTCATATATTTATATATAAAATTTCATTCTGTATTTTGTGACATTTGAAAAAGAATGAAAATAGGTTAACTCACCCACCATATAAATTTTAAACATAGTGTTCATAAGATCCTAAAAGTAATATATTAATGTTTTTTTTGAGATGAATAAAATATAATTTTATAATTTTTTTACAATCATAATTATTTTATTTAACATTTCTATAAAAATATGTGGATATAAAACACCCTTATTAAAATTCTTTCTATCAAAAATCCAGTTAACCTATCATACAAAGCATTAAGGACTTGTTTCAGTTCATATACTGATTTAGAATATTTATAAACTAATTTTGGATGTTTTGTATCTTCATATATAGGTGTATTTATATATAATATTAATCCAGAACATATCATTTAATAAAATAATATTTCAAATATACTTGAAATAGTTTGATATAAAATAATGTTGTAAAGTCCTGATGTAATCGAATTAATTCAAGTCTCCCTACAAGAGCCTATGATTCTTCATATTATATTCCTTCATCTTGGTATTATCTTATAGAAACAATTATATATTTATTAATAACTATAATTCTATTTTATTTACATTTATTCATAAATACCCATTTTACTCCAATTATAGATGTTTTATTAGGTCATTCCACTAATGTCAATACCTAGACCCTTTATAATGTATTTATTTATTATTTAATTTCCTTAATCCAATTTTCATCACCCAAATCATAATCATGATTCTTTGGTTAGTATTGGGAAAAATAATCTACATATTCAATTGGAATTGTTAATGAACATATAGTCCTAAACGGTTGATCTACATCAGAAATTAATCTTTTTCTACGAAGATAATGAACTATAAAGTGACTTATTAGGTTTTCAAAAGTATATTTATTGATAGTACGTACAAAATCATCTATAGGAATAAATTCAGTAACAAAATCTTTAGTCATTTCATTATGACAATAAATTTTTAATAATAATATTCAACTCATTATTCAATATAATAGTTGATGATGAGGGTTTATGTTAATTCAAAATAAAGTGTTTGGTTTCCAAAAAAATAACATGAATTGTTTCCTCAAATATAAATGTCTTCATATTCAAATCTCTATAATACTTATATGTAGTGTAATAACAAAAAAAATACATCTTCATTGAATGTTGGGGTAATCCTTTGTAGATATCATCATAATTCTGTATGAATAATTTAAAAATAAATTTAAATTGAAATAATAATATTCTTCCTTTCATTCAATACAAAACTCATTAAGATATTTGTTAATAAAATGTCTAATTAAATATCAATTTATATTATAGAATATAGTACTAGTTGATTTATCATAAAAATATTTAGAAATTACGCATTCACACATCATAGTTCGTGTAATCTCGTGAAGAATTTTATTTCTTCTTTCAACTATAAAATTTTGATCGGGAGGATCTATCTATTGAAAAGATATGTTCAATAGCTTTATTATTGAAAAAAAATCAAAATAAAAATATTCGAATTCTCCACAATGATTAGTACAAATAGTTATCAATGATATTTATTTCAATTTTTAACTCTAGATACAAGTTTTTTAAAATAACTAAAGTCATAAGATTCCATTTTATAGTAATAGACCGATGTGTATCCAGTGTAACAATCGACTAAGACATATATATAGTATTTTATACCAATATATTCGTTTTTGGAATGACCAAATAATTCCATGTCCACTAAGATTAAACCACTAGATGGTGAGAATTCAATGATAGACTTAAAACCTTACATATATTTCTTATCAAATTAAAAAGGGTCACAATATTTTAAAGTATCAAGGCCAAGTTATAGTTGATCTATTATAATTCCTTTCCTAGTCAACTTAATAATGTTTCTATAGTTATAGTGTCCTATAATTATACACAATAACTAAGATTAGTCTTTATTTTCAATAAGGTATGTATTGTATCCTATTATCATATATGTTTCGTGTATAAAAAATATCATGAAGATTTGTATAAATAATAGATTCATACTTGGATCTATGTACAATACCTTTATCATTTCTACAGTTTTAAAGGCAGCATTCATCAAACAAATTTATTTTTCTTATAAGATTGTTCTTACATATTACAAAAGACAAACCCTTTGAAATAAGGAATTTTCCAAGATGAATAATGTTACTTATACCAATAATCTCTTCTGGATAATTATCTATTAATGTTACTTTTCCACCTTTTGTCTTGATTATGTTCACGAAGAACTATTTATTTTTATACATGTTAATCGAAATACCACTATCCATGCACCAATTGTTTTTGTTTTTTAAACATTCTTTATTTTCCAATTAAAAAATGATTAGGTTTTTTAACCCAGTCCTTCTAGGATTCTTTATTCTAAGGAATTATTATTTTGGGTAACCAGATTTGTACATGTTATGGCACAATTGAAGATGGGGCTCGAGCTGCAACCACAGAAATCCCACTTTTATAGGCCATGGGGTGGTAATTGAAGGCACCACTAACTCAATAACGCCATTACCTAATTACCAATATGGAAACACACTACCATCTTATTGAAAAAGTGTAGAGGAAAAAATTTGAAGATTAAACAAATATTGAAAGTTAATGAAGAATACATATCCTCTAGGGTGGATAAGAGTACAATAGTGAAAACTGAAAAGTAAATGGAGAAATATCTTTCTAACCAAAAATATATCTCATCCTAATAGATTTAGAAATTAAAATTTCTGATAGAGTATAGCTTCTGAACCCAATGATTCTACCACTGTACGCGGTCCAAAGTACTAGGGATCTCTATATTCCTCTAAAGACTCCGTTGACCAATATATCTTCTAAATAAGGTACCACATATTATGTAAAAGACCATGATAAAGAGTAAGTTGATCTTCTAGTCAATGCTACATCCATGAAGAGGAGCAACAAATAGTACCAAAATTACATAAATTATTCCCATCATACCATATGCCTACCCAAAATTAATAGTACATGCCCAACTATGCCTCGTCATTGTTACCACACAATCAAGGTGACAAAGTATTCATGTTCAGAAACCATGAAATAGTATTCTATGGCGTTCTAATCTCTATTTAAATTTATAAGACCTTCTATATTATTCATCAGTTTTGGGGTGGGGGAGGCGGGGAGGCGGGGGTTCCACTCTAGTAACTATCGAGGACCCACTGATCAACTCTCATGGAGGGTACAAAATTATAATTATTGAGGACTCCACAACATAGTTCAACTGTATTATCACACTCAGTATTCATTGAGGACTCAAATAACTTAGTCTAATAAAGGGTAAGCTCAGTAGTTTTCTCCAACCGAACTACCTAGCTCTACAAGAGGGTCACCTCAATAGTCATTGATGACCCCACATCCTAGATTTATAAGATGGTCATCAAGGTATTCATTGAGGAAAACACTGCCTAGCTCTATTGGAGGGTCAAATAAATAGTAATTGAGGACTCAACTACCAATATAAACTAGAGGGTCAACTCAGTTGTCATCAAGGACTCTACTTCCTAACTCTATTAGAGGGTCAACTCAGTTGTCTCTGGTGTTCCTACATGATCATTTCCATCATAGAGTGTAACATAACCATGATTTTTTTCCTAGAACATTATAAGTCATTTTTATAAAAAAAGATAGAACCCTAATGTTCTATGTGAAATAAATTAAGGATTTTAAATTTATATACAAAAATCAAATATTAAATGAGGGAGTTATGGATCTATTTTTTCGTAAAACAAAAACCAATTAATACAAGCTGGGTAAGGAGAACAATGTGGTGTGTGTTCTCATTACACCACCATGTACTTTCACTCGAGTTAGACTACTCCCAATCCATGTAGCAGAATGCATCATACAGGTTTACTAGATGGTGTTTCCTTGCAAAATAGGATTGCGCCATGTAATTTTGTTTGTGTCCATGTGCTCATGTCTTGTCTTGGTTCATAGTACAGGGTATGTGGATAAAAATTGGGTTCCATCAACGTGATCTACTCATGTCTATATACATTGGTACATGATCATTTTTTATATGTATAATTCTATACAAATTCATTTCCATATGACCAATCACACAACACGTCCAGTCGGGGGATGAGGTGCATGAACTATAGGAGGGATACACGTCGAGTCATACATATTAATATTAAAAACCCTATTCTCTGAACAGAGGTGGAAACACAACATTTACTCATCCCTGTATAGGTTGTGTATTTAGGTTTTCTTTATATTTCTATATTTCTCAGATCTAAAACATATTCCATGATTCTTGTTGTTCCACTGCAGATCCTAACTCGAATCTACCATAAAACTATGGATCTAGCCCTAGACTAAACTAAAATATCATATTGATATTACTATAATTAGTTTAATAGTTATCCCATTTTTTTCATGATGTTTCAAAGATAAAATATAAAATATATCTAATATTATTATAAAATTAATTCCAGGTACAATGAGACTTAGAATCATGCATCATATCAACTACAAGCTCTAAAAATATATAACGTTAATTTAAAATTTAATATAAAGAAAAACCCATGTTCAACTATATAAAATTATTATTTTGTGGAAATTATTATTTTTTAATTAAACATTAGGATATATTAAGGGGTTTAATCTATTTAAAGTATAATTTTTCATCTAGTGAACATCACTTTGGCACGTAGTAAAAAATATACACATTTAGTAAAAAATAAATTATGACTAAAATCTTTATATGTATAACCCATTCTAGTTTTATAACTATAAGGTATAATCTTGTTAAATACTTTATATAATTTATTCATTACGTATGTTAAAATTAGATTAATGTTTCATCAAACTAGATATTTCAAATTTTAGTTGGGCAACATTATTTTTATCATCATTATTAATAATGAAGGAACTGTATTTATTAAAATAATTTCTCAAGAAACACTCGTCATAAATAGTCTACACAAGTTATTTTGAAATACTACCTTTTTCAATGTAAATTTTTATACATTTTTAATGATTTGATATTTTATAATATATAAGTTTTATTCTCGAATATTCCTTAAGATGTTTTTATTTTGAATTATTATGTTTTTATATTTCTATTGTTTTCACACTAAAAATGTGTTTACAAATAAGAAAATTTATCATTACTAGGAAAATTATTAAATTTTACGGAAGAATATTCTTCGTCAAATGATATAGAGTTATTCTCATCAAGATAATTTTTATTTTTAGACATAGCTGATAGGGATTCAGTATTATATACACATTTTAGTAGACAATTGTTTTACAATGGGTACTTTTGAAAAAATTCCAATTTTTTTCTATATTTTTCATTATGAAAAAAAATTTCATAATAATCTCCACCAATAGAACTCAATGAATCAAAATTATTGAAAACTACATTATTACTAGACCTATAATATGTCTTTTAATTTATATATGAATTTATTTCTCTTTAAACAATACATTATTTTTTTAAAAATCATTAAAAATATTTCATGATTATTACATTCATAAAAACTGAACTCATAATCATTTTAGTCAAAATAATATTTATGAATCTTTTTTTATCAGTATAGAATGTAATTTTTTAAAATTAATTTTTACCTAAAAATATACATATTTTATATCTCGTTTTATGAAGATGGAAATGAACATGAATTTGATTCAAATTTTTTTTTATATTTCATGAATATATTACTACATTATATTATAAATAAACAATATATGGTTCAATAGATGTTGAATAAAATGAATCTCCGTCATTTTTTTCAATTTTGATTTTTCATCATTTTATTTAAGTCTTACGTTGTACTATATAATAGTAGTAATAAGATAATAAAGAGTAAGATGATTAAGTGTTATTGAATCATAAAAAACTATTCTTTTAGACACCCACACAATTGGCATTATTTCTATAATATTTTCTAACAGAATTTCATAATCAAGACCCTCTACCACACGTGACTCTATACTATTTAAAATAGTAAAAAATCATTAGTGCATCATAGAAAAGAACTCACTAGGTTGATAGTATAATTCCTGGTAACCATATATTATCATAAATCTTCTTTTTTACATAACATTATATGTACAATAATTCATTACTTTCATTTTAATTCAAATAATATTTGAAGAATTAAAATATGATATATAAATGTAGATATTACTCGTCATAGAAAACAATGAATTATTTCTAACTTTATTGTTTAACTAATATTCTAATTTCTAAATACAATTATATACAAAAACATACTTATGAAGAATTTTATTTTTTCTTGTACAAGAATAGATATGTTATCAACTGTAGTGGTGATCAGAAAATATTTAATATTATCTATGCAATACACAATGTTATTCCAATAAAAAATTGGTGGTCGACTAGGAATTAGATTATCATGAGATACTATATTCACTGATTCTATATTAAAACAAAGAAACACTTTTATAAAAATAATGGTTAGTGTAAAAATGTTTATAAAGAGAATGCTTATAGAAAAAATTAGAAAACATGTAGTTAATAAAGAATGTAAAAAAACAAAAATATAAGAAATATAAACATTCTCCATTACCAATTTTGTTAGATCACAAAATAATATTAGAATGAAATATATACAATATTATGGGTTGAATTATAGTTTAAAAAGTATATTATAATTGAAAAATTTTCTACTAAATTAACATTATCATACTCGCAGATCATCCAATTATCAAAGTTAACAAATCAAAATCACATTTGATTCATTTATATTAGATAATTTATTATCATCATCATAGTTATACTAATAAGAAAAATAGTATAGAATGGTATGTATGAATACTATAGTTCTATCACATGCATATTGAAATGGCATATAAGAAAAGTAATATAATATATATTCAAAGTAATGATGAATTGAAATCTATATTTAGAAACTACATTATTTTCACATTAAGACTAAAGGTAGTCAATGACCTTGACTATAGGTATATACAATTTAATACTAACTCATAATTCAATCATTTGGTATATAAAAATCATTTCATGTGATGATAAGAATGATCTCTGTCTTCCTTAACCTAGAATCCCTCAATCAAATAGCGCATATCCATCATCTTCTTATCTCTAGAAGCCATCGAACATAAAACAATTGGACATAGAATAAAAATGATTTTTTCATAATGGAAAAACCTAGAAAAGTATTCATTAGAAAAAAAAACTATCTAACTTATTAAAATGACTATTAACAAGGTGTTCAAAGATAGAAAAAATTATAATACTTATTTAAAAAATTTACCATATCCAGACCATATAAATTATTGATAATTTATAAGCCATGCACAAAGAATAATATTTGCGATTTAGATCCAATAGTATTATAAAAATGGATCATTGAAAACTGATAATGTTCTGGAATAATTGAATGTCTGATATTGTTATGTTTTAGGACCATTAAAATTCTAAAAGTGTTCTTTATTATAGAAAAAGCTAGTATATACAATTATTAGAATATTTAGTTAGTACAATGGGATCCTTATTGATTATCAATCTGATTGAACTGATTGAGTGGTATTTTGTTGTATCAAAACCATGGTCAATTGAATTGTCATTTCTATTTATAGTCAAGTAGAAAAGACATAATTTTAACTATTGGTCTGATCAAAGGTCATTTTGATGGATCAGATATACCTATAGTCCGATGGGTTAGGTTGAGTAATAGAAATTTTCTATTCACAATAAGATGGGAACATTTATCCATATAGTATTATTTACTGATTCTAAAAAACATACTAAAATACATTGGACTTCAATAATTAATATAACTATTTTTTATGAAAATGTTTTTTAATTCATAACTAATGTAATGAGAAAGTATTAAGTAAAACATCTGACATAATAGATATACCTGATTTAGTTGAATAAATAGTTGATAATGTTAAGACTTATCATATATATATTAGGATTTTGTAAAATAGGTATAAAAGCTATAAATAATATTCATAAGACATATATTTTATTTAAGGAATATGATCAATCTTTTTTAAATGTAACTCCATTGAAAAATATAATGTGTTTCTGTAAAAAGGGGATGCTAATTCCATGGTTCATTAGACTACATGGAATATTTGAAAAATTTGGATTAATTTTTTACTGGGTATCATTTCCTCTATGTTCAACTCATGTATAAAATATTTCTAATATTTTTATGTTAAAAATATTTATGATGGATTTATCTCTTGTTTTGATCCACAAAGTAGTTCAGTTGGTAGTTGAAAATTCTTATGAGGAGAAAATTATTCGAATTATAGACCATATAGATAATGTATTAAAAAACATGTTGATTCACTAGGTTTTGGTTTTTGGTAGAAACCATCTAGTTGAAGAAGAAACATGTAAGTCTAAAAATTCAACGAGAGAAATATATCCCCACTTGTATGATAATTGAATAAAATTTCAGGGATGAAATTTAAATATTGGGAAGTTAATGTGAAAAATATATAAATTATTAATTATATAATTATAATATTTATTAGTATTTTTTATTTATATATTTATATTCATTATAATAATATTAATTAGGTATTTTAAAATTAAAATTTAAAAGATTTTCATTAAATAATTTTATTAAAAGGTTTAATTTAAACATATAATTTATAAATTATAGAATCGAAATTTTATAAAATAAATTTCACATTTGAATTTATCTTTTCAAATAAATCTAAGGATGAATATTAGATAAATTTGTGAAAAAAATACTTTTCAATGAATAATGGAAAATACTGATTTTTATTGATACATGTATTTATTTCATGATTCTTTAAAATTTAAAATTTTTTATTGGTTAGTTTTATGATTTCATTAGTAAATTTAGATTTTAAATAATCCAAATATAATTTTTTAAATTTTATTTAAATTTGAATTAAGTATAAATACATTTAATACTTAATATATATATTTATCTGAAAACTCATTCTCATAGAGTTTTCTAGATTATTTTTAAATTAAATTTTGGAAAAGTCATTTTTTGAATTTTTAAAATACTATTTCCATATTTTGAGATAGTGAGTTAAAAATATTTAAATAGTTTTATATTAATTTATGATAAATATAATTATTAACCCTAAACTATTTATTATAATATTAAAGGGTTAGTCAGGTACTTTAAGATAAAAATAAAATGACAAGAACAAAACAAATCACCCAAAATTGTGCCTAAATTTTATTTTAAAAATATATATTATCCATAATCATTCTATTATAGAATATATGGACTTTTACCATTATGATTTAATTGGGACCATTATAATTATTTTTTTAAAGAAAACTAAAAAATATCAAATTTTTATTTTTAAAAACTATAATATTTTTATACTAGGGGTATTATAAATGTATGTTCAGTTATTTATATTATTTTGAATGATAAATGATTTATAATTATCATGGTAATTTATTTCTATTTTATAGTTAATATATAATTACCCTAAATAGTTACACTATATTACGTAAAAATTAATCAATTAATGTAAAAAATAAAATAATGATATTAAAATAATAACAGTAGTACAATATTAAATAATTAAGGTGACCAATGAATTTAATTGATACTAATTTTTCATTATATATTTTTAAAATTTTTTTTTTCTAAAATAATTTTTTCTATGATTTAATAATATTCAATATAATGGAATAGTTATTAAATTTACATTATTGGTAATTTATAAAAATAGAAATATTATTAAATGATTTAAAATTAAAAAAATTTCAATATTTTAGCAAGTGATTATGAAATAGTTTAAAAGAAAAAACAAATCCATTTATTATACTTTCTTCAATTTATGGTATCAACTATGACCCTCAAGGAGTAAAAAACCTTGTTTTCAGAGTAAGAGTGAAAATAGATAATGGGGGTTAGAAAATAAAAGAACTCTAGAACTGATATCTAAAAATTTCAAAAAAATTAATTTATAGGATTAAATATAATAATAATAAAATAATTTTATAATATTATCGAATTTTATTTATTTTTTACATTCAAAATAAATTATATTAATTTATAATATAAAAAAATTCCAAGAGTTTATATCCCCACTCTTAAAACAGGGAACCACATCTTATCTTTTCATCACACTTCTATCTCTTATTTTGTAGATAAAAACTACAAATATCCATTACATACTTCACTACCCACATTAAATATTCCATCATTAGGGAAAAATAAAAATCTTAGAGGACTTAAGATGTTATGGAAAGTATATATTTCAAATAAGAGGAATTGTGTTTAACCAAATGTTTCAAATTTATTTCATCTTATACCTATGTGAAATATTATTAAATAATTACTATATAATTAAAAAATTTCTAACATATAATAAAATGTTATTATGGTAAGGTAATAAAATATTATTATCCCAAACATCCATTAAATGTTAATAGAATCTATCTTTCATGTGCACGACATACTATCTCCTCATGAATCGATGTAATTCATTTTTCTTAATCGGTTATTGATAATAGTTATAATGATGTATTTAATTAAAAAATATGAGATTCGACAAATTTTTATCTTTTTAAAAGTTCAATATATCATAAAATATCATACCTTTCTATTAATTGGAAAATGATAACATCGTTTATGTGTACATGTGGACTTCCACCTCCACGATGTGTTGTGATCTATTTTTCATCACCCAATCACTTGAATGATATAACATATGTATTATTATTGAAAAAATGTTGAATTTATAATATTATTATCTATTTTTAAATTTAATGTAGTATATAATTTCTTTTGAAAAGGATCATTGAAAAATTGTAAATGTTACTCATCTGTACGTACGATTGATCATCTCTATGGTTTTAATGTAGTTCTTACATCAAAACCATATCTCAGGGTTGGTTTTAAATGTAAAATTAATATATACAAAATTATAAATATTTCATTCTAATTATTCTACAGAGGATGGAACAATGAACTATTTGACAATAGTAATCCTACCAAATTCATTTTCGACCATTGAAAAGAATTTCATAAAAATACCCAACGTAAAATTAATTTACTAAACAATTGATTATATAATGGGATGATAAAAAATTAAATAGAATAATAAATGGATAAAATATTATTAAATAAGTAAAAAATTACCCTATATTTATTAATTAGTTAGATAAATTAATTTACTAATAATTTATTCCCATGATAAACGATATTATTTGAAAAACCTCAAATTTGATGTCTTTCTTCCAATTATTTTCCTTCTATGGCCTTGTTTTTAAGTATTTATTATTGTTATTTTTATATGGAAATAAACTTATTTTAACATAAATTTTATTTCTCTTTTTTCATTCTTTCGTTGGTTTTGAAATTGGATCTTTTACGGTATGTTTTGAATTTCATAGTTAATGAAAATTAGAATTATATTTTAAAAAATATGTGGAAAATGATATTTCCACCACCATAACCATTATTGCATGTTTGGATTACATTATAAAATTCCATGATATATTTAAATTAAAATAATCTTTCCCGTTTTTTGGAATTTTTGTATTGATAATGAGTTTTCAAAAGAGAAGTGTACTTAGATATCTTAAACTATTTTTCATACCAGTTCAGTAGAGTATTTAAAATTTTTTTTGGATGGAAAATTCAAAGGAAAAAAGTAGATATTAATGATTTTTTATATTTAATTTATATAATTTAAACATGTGAGTCTAATAAACCATATAAAATGTGTTAGTCCCCATTATATCTCATTAATATTGGGTGATCCTGATATAGCTCATGTGATCGGTGTTCCCAGATTGACCTCTTATGTAGTGGATAATATTCCATGTATTAATAAGAAAAATGAAGAAGTTACAAGAGGGTTTCTCAAATGGATATAACTAGGATCCAATTATATATGAAATTTGATTAAAACTGATTATTAATATAATTCTTTAGGTTTTGTAAATTCTTTTATTTAATTTCCCTTGAAAAAAATATGTATATTATTCATATAGAAATTCAATATTTAATTAAATCATAAACATTGATATAAACATAATAATTTCATGGGTTTTCATTTTTTCACTAGACTTATGATTTTTTTCTTTTTTTATATCCCTTATTGATAATTTTTTCTCATCCAATGAATTAAAATATTTTTTCAGAGTGCATTATGGATGATTAGGTACAAGTAAGAAGTTAAAATAAAAAATTTGAATATATACCATGAAATAAAAAAAGATTTTTTAAAGAAAAGTATATTATGTGAAAAAATGATCTTGAATTGAAATGTAACACTTTTAATATATGGTTCTATTATGCCTGATTTGTAAAATAATGTTTTAAACCCTATACCTAAAAAATATTTTAAAATAAAATAAACTTAATTCTAGGTTAATGTTACTAAAATATGTAATATTTTTGGATGGTTCTTTATAGTATATTCTCTCAATAATAATGTATTTAAAGTCTCAATATATTTCATGTTCATTAAACAAATCTCATGGAGTAGATGCATCATACCATTCTAAGAGTCATTAGTGGTTTAAATTTTTTCAACTTTCCTTTTATTTTCCTATTTTTGGGATTTTCTATATGTTGTTGTAGTGTTTATATTTCATCTAATACAAGTATTAGTATATATTTTGATTTATTTAACATTTTTTGTGTTGTTAGATTTTATTATGTTTTAGATATTGATTAATTATTTAGGTTGTAATAAGGTAAGTAATCTCATTTATATTTATTTCTTTTTTATTGTTTCTATCCCCTACCCTATTTAGGGTGGTCTTGGAGTGGAATAATTGAATTTCCAATGAACTAGATTGGGTTTTAGTATGTTTGGTTGTGTTATCTATTAGGTGGAGTAATCATGTTTTTGTGTTGAAGTAATTATAATTTATTTTACTAGAATATAGTTAGTAAGTACGTGAACTTATTTTTTTCATAAAAAGAAAGGAATAATTAGTTTTTATTATTATATAATATTGTATACACTGATAAAGAGATAATTAAGTAAATATTCCTTCTTCATTAACTATATATGAGGTAGTTCCAATAGATAATTTATTTCCTAATTTTTTATCTCGAGGTAGTATATATGTCATTGAAAGGAAATGGTGTTGTTCATTCCTTCATTGAATAATAACATGGTGATGTGTCCAAGGTTCTTGGAATAATGATAATTCAAGACCATAAATGTCGAAATAAATATTTATTTTTAAAAAAGTGTGATTCTATATTATTTTTAGTATTTTTTTACCCCAAAAATTCTAAATAAGTCCAGGGATGCTTAAATCTCAGATATTAAATATGTATCAATGTTGAATTATCTACATAGTGGGGATACTCTGGAAGGGTGATAAGAGACATATCATTAAACATTATATTTATAAAAGATATCCATCATTACCTCATCAATTTAAGGTGGTAGGTTTAATGACCTTACCAATACTAATTGGGGTTTTCACCCCTATGACAATAAAATTTGTAAATACAAGAACTATAATTTTTGGGAAAATAAGAGGCAAGTTTTAGGTTATTTTACAAAATATCATAATCTTATGTTCATAATTTAAAAAGTAGGTGGTTTGAAGGTTAAAATTTTTTTAATCCCAATTTGGATATTGGATAAAATATCTACGAATTTTATGGTATAATTTAAAAATATCATGAAATATAATAACACGAATCGTGTAGTTTCCCACCGTAAATATCTCTAAAACAAGTAATCAGACTAGGTCACCATATGACTATATGCACACCACCTCATATGATAAAGGCTTCCAAATATAAGTCACAGTGAGGAATAAAATATAAAATTACTATATTTTATCCATTGAATAAAATAATTAGAATCTACATAATGAATTTACATCCAAAAAAATTTCAAATAGAGTAAATGATCAAAAAACCATTATATACATACAATGTTCCACCCGCTATTCTAGTGACACAAAGAAAAAATAAAAAAATTAAATAAATGGATCTACAACATCTTTGAACCAAAACACATACCAAGATCTATATACTCATTTAATACATCATTCCTTATTAATCCCTTTCCTTATCCCAAATAAGAGATTTCATAAACATGTAATATCTTCTTGAGTACCCATGTGTAATGGATACTGAACAGTGTCTTAGTAAAAAAATTTAGGCAACCAAAAACAATTTCAATAAAAATTATTTGTATATATTGTATAAAATATAATGATAAACAATGTGAATAAGTCAGAAATTAATGAGTTACATAAAAAATACATGCTGCCCCTCGTGCTCTATGTTGACACCTATTGTAAACCAAATCATCTCCATCATAATGTCCGAATGTCATTGAGCATGACTTGGAATCTTGTAAACCATAACTATAAATCATTAATCCATAATTATGAATCAACCATCAGGAACATTCCCTTAATTAATTACAAGAGGACTAGGAAGAATCCCTAAATGCATTATAACTTGACCGGGAAGAATCTTTATAAGAATTACAAAATAACCAGAAATATGTTCTATGTACATTTTAGAATAACTGGAAAAAGACATATAATAATTATATCATTTCTAGCTAGTTCACAATAAACATTACATCGTAATTAGGTAGATCCTAATAATCCTTACATCATTATTGGGAACAAGCTTAAAAGCATCACATCATCAATGTGAACAAGGAATATAAGTATTATAGCATATTTGAGTATAACCCCTATTACCATTATCCAATGAATCAGATCCAAAACAAGAAAATATTATATGATTAAAAAAAACATGTCCATGAAAAAAAGTATCAAATATTTTATTACATGCTACTTTGTCCATTTATTAAAATTTCTAATTATATATCTTTTATTATGTTGAGTGAAAATACCAAATATTATAATAATTGTTATAATAAATCTTTCATGTATCAATTATCCCCACTAGTATTTATCATGAAATTATAAACATAACAACCCCAATTAACATCCCTCCTCCATTAAAATCCCAATTCCAATTTTTCAATTCATATAATTTACAAAATCCAAATTTCTAATTACGGTTTCATGAAATACAATATCAAATCACATTCCAAAAAACTCACATTCTAATGAAAAAATCTGAAAAATGTCTAATTACTATATATTCTCTAAGTTAATTAAATTAATGATCCAAAAAAAGGTTTGGAACACACATCATTTGGAAAAAATTACTAATATAAATGGAAATAGATCTAAAGAGGTTCGATGGAGGTCAATCCCTATTTTTTTATCACAAAAGTGGGTTACCAAAATGATTAGGTCATGTAAATTTCATTCAATCATGATGGAAATTGTAAAATAGAATGGGTAATGAATTAATCAAACAATATAGATATTTTTTAGACAACCAACCTCATACACAAATAAATAAAAACCAAGAAAATCCCAAAAACAATGACTATGTCTACCATGTCCGTTTACTCATCGTCAAACACTACAAGTCTATATATCAGGCCAACACATTACTATTAACTAGATATAATGCCTTTTCAAACAAAACGACATAGATGGATTCTCAATACAATTCTCCATTTAAACGTTATCACCAAACATACCTGCATGAATAGTTTAATTTTTGATGTTATAATATTAAATATCAAATATTCAGCTAAAATTTGAACAGCTCAGTTTTACACCAAACTCTTGTTCTAGGGTAAAAACTCTATTTTGGGACCAAATGAGTTGTTATAAAAAAAATACAAAGTAATATTCTAGGGTAAAAATATTATTTTACCTCTCACGAGCATCTAATGGTTAATATTTAAATTTCTTCTCATAATTGCAGTCTGGAAAAACATGGGTTCCAACAAACTTCCAACCATAAAACTTTTCATCCCTAAGAAGCCTAATGAAAGGACCGGTAACCATATTTCCAACCCGATCATCAACACAACCAAGCTATTTGGACTTTCCAAAGATCAAACGTATAGTTTTAACAACTGAATTTTACACAGATGACATTTAACTATGCCTCATATGGTACACACCACTATTAGAATACCCCTATCGTCATATCAAAAGAAAACTCTTATCTCAAATGGTCACGAAAAACACCAAAGTTTATCAGAAAAATGAGGAAATCCACCCTCAAATAGCCAAAGTTCCACTTCCCGCCATATGGTATACCTTATACTACTCCTTGATCACAACCACAACAGGTTCCCTCCTCAATTGGGAAGAATATTAAGAAAGAAAAATGATCATAGTCTTTGGTCAACATTCGCTCAGCATACTCAAGAAAAATCAAGAGATCACATGATCGTCACTAACAAGAGTACACTATGATTCTAAAAAATGCATGTACAGTTCCCTCCAATCCATGCTCACATTCGATCAAAACCTGACCAAAATTTATCCATGTTTCAACCACTCTCACATCAGATTCCCTAGAATATAACAGACATTGACCTCCATGTGTCTAAGTCTATACGATGGGTCTCTAGGTCTACCACCTTACCCTATAAAACAATCCACACAAATAGGTCACATGGTCTATCCACATATTCCAAAATGTCCAAACCTATGAAAATAAGGTAAGATCACAATGACCAACAAGGGTTAAATCTAAAAAACATGGCCTATGAGGGCCCTGATCCTTTCTGAGCATTCTAAGAAGGAACGCCTCTATCAAGGTCACAACCAACAAGGGTAAGAATCTAAACTCTCACTCATTGGGTATATATATATATTGAAATACCCCAATGAGGCCTAGTACACTAGAAACCACTTGGTATCTATTGGAATCGTACTAAGCGATCCAACTAGATAACCACCACCCTATGAAACAACACCAAACAAGGGGGTTAAATAAAAAGGTACCATGTGCCACATTGACCTACTAGGGTCACTACAAATGATGTACATGAGGACTGATTCATCAGCATCATAAAAAAGAGGCATCAACGTAGATCCACATAACCTACCATCAAAGTAAAAATTATGTGTAAGCATACCCAAAGGTCTCAATCCTTAGTAAAAACAAACACTAGCTGGCCTATATGCCATTAATCCTAAATTCCTAGTTTGATTTATGAGATGCCTCTTTCATTTCCTGAACAAGAGTCAAAACATGTTCCTGACCTCTTAACAATTTCCAAGAGTGATATACCCATAGTAAATCTCAACACAAAAACTCAACATGTGTATCCCTTGAGGTGAAATCATATACAACTATAACATCGCAAAACCAGAATCTCAATCTCATACCCTAGAAACCAACATTTCTTACTGGAACTAGCTTTCTCGACACACCAGTCCAAAATCCATCACAGGTTCAGATACATTCCTAATACTCCTCTCTACCATATCCCAAATAATAATGATCTGGAAAATAATACTCCCTTGATAACACATTGTAATATCCCAACCCAAAAGCCACTAAAATGGTGCTTTGAGCTGGTTGGCCACAAGGCCTCAAGCATGCCTCCTCATACTCAAAAGGCATCCGACTAGCAGCGAAGTCCTAGGAAGTGAATGTCAGGAGACTATTCCCTCATTCCATAGTAATAAAACATTGGAAATAACAGTACTGTAGCAGTACTGTTGCAGCTCTGTAGCAGCACTGTAGCGGGAACTGTGTAGTACTGTAGCAGGTACTGTAGCGGGCACTGTTTGGCACTGTAGCAGTCGGGAATATGCCCCCGTTTGGGCCTTCAGGCCATTGATTTTGTCCTTCAGTCTGGTAAGGCCTTTGGGCCACATAGGCCTTTGGGTCAGTAAGGACTTTGGGCCACGTCGAGGCCTTCGAGCCACCTTAAGTGCAGATGCAGACCAAACAACCTACATAGAACAAGCATAACAAGGAGGATGAGAAAGAAGCTTTCACCACAACAAAAGATAATGGGATTGCAAGAATAAGAGAATATGGAACCTGCCCAGAGGATAAGCCTGTGCATGCATGGGAATGCCTGGATGAACAACCATGCGAAGGTGGAGAGCTGATTTTACAATGAAGATGCTGGGGAGGAGCAGTTCCAAGTAGTTAGTCTAGGTTGTATGTAATGCTTGAAGCCTACGGGAAATGATTTATGAGACATGTAATACTTATGCCTACGGGCCTTGTAAGGGTTCCACCTCACCCCTTGAAAGGTGGATTATCAAAATCAATAAAAAATAAAGGCCTTCGGGCCATTGGAGATAAAAAACTAAAATAGAAGAAGTTATAACAGTAAAATGCAGTAAAGGCACGAACAAATTTCAAATACAATACAAAACAGGTCACCCACTGGGTCGATCATATAGATACAAGTAAAAAAATAAATTTATTGTAAATGTAAATGGTTCTACTACTAACTCTGATCTAATCCATGTAACTGATCTGTAGACACTGTCTAACTACTCTAGACTGATCATTAGAACCAGTCAAGAATCTCTTCTCAATCATGCTACAATGGTATTCCTCTTTATCCTCCATCAAAATCATTCTCAACCTTAAAATAAGTGATAATATTTACACATACAAGGAGTTACACATCCATGAGTGATAAATATTCTCATTAGGGTACCTCGATAGAAATCTTATAGTTGTGCTACAAAAGGTGTATGCAATAGAAACGTGCTCAGCCGAGATGGAACACAACAGAAAAATATAAACCAAACATGAATCCACTATGTAACCTAGGGTCTATAATCCCTGACAACTCGGTAAGTGCCACTATGGATGTCCATATCTATATATGTATTCATGTATAGTACAATTCATATATATATATATATATGTATATATGAATATTCAAGAGTATGCGAATCAAATAATAGGATACCACATCAGCAGTCGATCCTTGGGACCATAAGCCTGATCGCTTAGACATTCTGTGCAAGGAAATTGAGCAGGATGATGTGCCACTCAATCCATGTATAATTAAGTCGATCTCTGGGTTTGTAATCCCATCAACATGTACTAGTTTTTTTAAACTCTGTAAATATATCCAAGAAATCTATGTCACCACAAGTGGATTCTCTTCCAACACTTGGGTTCACCCATAGTCTCCTTAAATAACTAAAACCAAGATACCGTATACCAAAACTGTATCTTATAAAGAACTAAGACATATTCCGATGGTAAATATTGTAAGGAAGGATATAGTATACCGGCGGTCAATCCTAATGGATCTGGAAGAGCGTAATCATTCAGATCAATGGTTTCAGATAACTTAATCATTCCCAACTATAAATAATGATTTTGGGAAGAACATCCGGATATCCGGTAAAAGGTTATTGAGTCAGTCACCAAGCTGCTTAAGCCTGTGAATCTAGTCTAATGTCTGATCCCTAGTTCTCATTTCATAAGAGGACGTGACATTTGTAACTCAGATGATCTCTAAGGGGAAAACCCTTAGGCAATCTATAAAGAGAGAACTCTCCAGTGAGCCTCCATGCTGCACCCCTGAAGTCTCATCACTGATCAGAAGAGTGGAATCATTTCGATCAAAGGCAGAGGAGAATGTAATAATCCACACCACTTAGGAGTGTGTAATCTACCATCTGTCTTGGGACAATGGGCTCGAATATTGGAGCGTGTAATCATCCTCATCACGTATCATCCATCCTGTGAGTCTGTCAAAGGAATTCCTAAAATGGGAATCCATGTATCCTTGAAAGCGTACTATAATCCTAAGGTAAGGATAAAAATTTGGATACCAGGAATCACCTTTGGACCTCCCAAAATAATATATATCACAATATATATATATATATATACACATTTAGGATCGACAACCAAGTCCTAGGTAATACTCCTAGGTATACCATTAAATATCAGAAATAACATGGCTCCAAATACGAATACCAGGAAATAACATATGGAATCCCAAAAGAAAAATGGATCCTAGTAAGAAAATCTGGTCATCCCAAAAGAAATGAAGATGACTCATGTCATTATTGAAATACACTAACCAATAATCACCTCTGGTGACCATCACTACATCAACAATAAACAAGTGAATCATAACAAAGAGTGAGGGTGGCTCGAACACTCAACCCAACACTAGAGTCATTGTCCCTTGGGATTACTAGTTTGGCATGGGTTATGGGTGACACCCAGACACCAACTTTACCCAAACCTGATGTATAACTCAAGGTTCTTCAAATAACGACCATCCGTTGGGTCCCTTTAGTCAACCAATGGGGAGGAATCCTATTCGGGATACTCTAGTTAGACACGAGAGAATGCATCCTACACGGTATACATAGAAAAAATAAAGTAAGGAATTGTATGTAAGAACCTCGAATGAAAACAATAGAGGAATCCTATAATAGGTATCCACTCAAAAAACATGAGATAGATCCATCAAGGGACTCATTAAGTCAGTACAAAAGAAAATACATCCATTAGCGGATCGATGGAATTATATGGGCTCATAGACTCATAGGCCAGAAGGGAACATCCCACAAAGGGGATATGCACAAAAGTATAGGTTATGTGAGATAGATCATAGCTCATCTCAGTTAAAAGGTCTCAAATATATTGGTCTGAACACCCAACTAATTATCTATGCCAAGTCTCACTCTAAGGTGACAACTAAACTCGATAACTAGAGGACGAACATATACATTTAGATACAAAACCAAAAAAAAACTATATAGAAGAACTCTTAATGAAAATAATATTCCACTATTGCAATCTATGTAGAAAAATGCTTAGAATGGACTACTCACTCGACCAAATGGTCAACCGGTGAAAAAGTTATTATTCACTATAACGATCTTGAGTGGGGACCAAATCAGATTTCTGATTTAGCACCTAAAATTAGTCTCTAACCGTCCTCCATTAATTTCGGGTTGCAACAATGCCAATAGTGTATCAAATGGATGTCTGATGCAAAAGATATGTCTGATTCAATAATCGCCAAATAATAATAATAATTATATTATTATTATTATTTTGGATGTTTCATACCACCGAGCATCGTTCCACACAAAAAAAGATCTCCAACTACCCAAAAAATGTCCACCTCAATGTAAGGGTTGTATGGCCTCATACGGATGCGAAACACACACCTATATTATGACATACAAAGTTTTATTGAACCCCCCAAAACAAAATTGGCTGGACAAAGTACATGACATATACTCGGGAATACATTGGGGTCTTCCCATGTAAAAGTACATGCATTTTAAGTTAATATACATCGAATGTACTATTAAAAAAACCCACCCCATGTGCATTTTCACTCAGACACATGCCTATGTGCCACTACATGGAATTTACTCCCAGTACATGTCATGTACTGTTAAAAAACAACTATTTCTTGTTCTTTATTCACACTTTCAGACAAACGATCAACCACTAAACAATGTGTATACAATATACATGACATGTAATTTAGAAAAATTATTCTTCCATGGAAAATTATAACACATAGAATGTTCCCCTGGAAAACACGTCGTGTTACATGGGTTTTCTAATGGGAAAACCCTTAAAACACCCAAAACACCCAGTTTTCCCCAAGAACTATAGATCTGACATTAAGTGGCCACAAAAACCATATAAATATTTTAGAATATAAATAAAAAATTCTAAATGTTATATATGGAGAAAACATAAATGGCCCTACTTTCAAGTTTAAACCGCTGAAGCTTCGGTTGATTTTACCATCCACCGATGTCGCACGCCGACTCAACGCATCGAGTGATTTGAATGATACCCCTCTTGACATCAATATCTTCCTCTATTATTCAATCTCACCTTTCCCACATTGGAAAAGAAAAAAGGAGATTATATTAGGTCTGCACATAGACTAGGAGGAAAGGATAAGAAGGAAAATAAAAGATAAAAAAGAACGAAAATAAAACGGGGTCTGAGCCGGCCCCGACACCATACTCAAGATTATGCCTCACCTCGGATAATCTACCCATTCTGAATTCAATGACGCATATATAATTTCATTTCGAAACTATATTTAAAATTATTCACCAAATGAACCTTCGTGAAAATTTTAATATTTAATTTAATAATATCAAATATTAAATATTCCGTTATAATTTGAACAACTCATATTTCAACCATACTCTTTTCTTAGGGTAAACACACTATTTAGAGACCAATGGAGTTGTCAGAAAATTATCTGTGGTCATATTATATGTTAAGAAATCCATTTTACCCATTACAACCATCTAGTAGTAAAAATTCCAATTTCAGATCAAATTTACAGTCCGAAAAACACAGGTTCCAAAAAAATATTTAAAAGATTCATTAAAAAGTGTTTTATTAAATTTCCAACATTAGATAAAATTTATTTAATAAATAATTATTTTAATTTTTAATTTTAAATTTAAATCATTTTTTGAAAACATGGTTTTAGATAAATATAGGTTTTTTGCAGAAAATATTATTTCTATTAGAAAAATTATTTTTGAAATATTGAGTACATAAAGAGAGGAAAATGATGGGAAAAAATTTATTCTCATGATATAACCATAGTAAAAGAACTTTCATATATTTATTAAGATAGATGTCAAATGTTTTCAATGATGGTAGCATAACCATAAATAATCTTAATAAAAATTATATTGTGATAATAAACTCTTACAACTTTAGTAATATTGAAATGGTAGTCCCATGAAGGAATTAAATATATTAAGACATAAAATATAATTAGTAAATTTTTTTGATGATTTTACATGTAAAGGGGGAGGTATATACACCTTGTATATGGAGATAGATGCAAACAGAACATGTTTCTTAGAGAAATCAAATTGAGGAAAAAATATCTTACCTCTTTAGTAAAATATTGATCAACAAGAAAAATGAAAATAGGATAAAATTGTAATATAAAAATTTAAAAATCATTATGTATAATGATAGTAAAACTCATTTATGGGAAATATATACACCACATAAAATAAATAGGTTTTGAATCTATCATGTGTTGTTGAAAAGTAAAAATGTTAGCTGGGAAACCATTACAATTGTAGTAATCTTTTGAATCCTATGATCCAAAAAAAAAATAATACAAAAAAGAAACTATAAATATCATGGAAAGAATATATTAACGGTATAAAATTACAAAAAATTAGTATATACACCATATAAAAAAACGGGTGTTGAATTTTCGCATGTCTATTTGAAATAATACAAAGATAAGAAATCCATCACCTTATAGATTGAATTCCACCATAGACATTGAAAATAAATGTATAAAAAATATATTATATATATATAATATAATCATGAATATAAATATCATCCCATATAATATTTAATTATAATCATTTATTACCTATTTATTGTGAATTCAATATGAACGACATGTTTTAAGAAATAACTACATTGTTTTTAATATATGTATTGATATTTCATTTTTAAAAAACATAAATTGATCATTATTAAAACAAATAAAGAAATTTATTTATGACATAAATTTACTATATATAAATTATATATATTTATAGTAATCTATACCATTTTGGGATTAAAAATGAAATACAGTATTAATGGATATGGAAGGTCATACGTACACATTAAGACTGTTTCAATTTTTTTTAGAATGAATGAAAAAAAGGAAATGGTATATTATAATAATCAAATAATTTTTATATCATATCTATTAAATATTTACATTAAAGAAATCCAAAATTACCTTCTATATAATGATGGATCAAATCACATTGTTTTGTGTAGTTTTTGTTCTCCATACACAAGAGCAATGTATTCGTGTTCCCAGAAAATGGAGATTGTGATGTTATGTGTGATATAATAATTCAATAAGTATAACAATATAATTATAATAATATGTAGTGAATAAATCTATTATTATTACCATCCTTGAGATGTTGGAATGAAAAAACGAATGATATCGGCTCATGAGTCGGTAGTCCTCAAGCACAAAAGATATATTTTGTAACCCGTTTGGTAGAAGTGGAGATGGTTATAGGACCTGAACATGACATAAATACAAATAAATATATTCTAGCTTCTAAATTCATAATATCATTATAGTATAATAAAAATTGAATCAACTGGATGAATAAAAAATCATTTTTTTGAACATTAAATTGTTTTCACCAAAACCCTTACTATGAGAAATTGATGTCTAGAAAAAGAATTATATAAAGTGAGGATAGTCCTTCAGAAATTATTTTCGATGTAAATGGTACAAAAAAATGTTTTTTAAGTTGTAAATAAGTTATTTGTGGTGGTGGGATTTTATAAATGGAAGAAAATGAACCCACATGGAAAATACAAGGAAATTTCTCCAAACACAAACAAATAATAAATTAAATCAGAAGAAAAAAAATCATAACAATGACCATATCTTCGAACATGGGAAGTATAATATATATATGGAAATATAATATTATTTATTCAAGTTTAGGTCTTTTACTACCATTACCTTTTATGCTTAACCCCCGATAAACCCATTTCAACCATAACTATGAGAATTAAATTTTACTATTTTCAATATTCTTTATGAAAAAAATATGATTAATAATTTCAATAATATAAATTATTAGTATTAAAAATATGTAATAAAATTTTCTAATTTTAATTTTCACATGTAGTAAAATTTAATTTATGATTAATCTTGTATATTCAACGAGAAAGCCGGTTTTTATTGTGAAAATGTTCAATGTTTTCTATGTTTTTGTATGTAATTTGAATATGGAATTGATTATAGTGACCTAAAATTCATTAATATATATATAATTACACTAATAATACATTAAAATTAATTTTAATTTTAATTTAACTATATATTTAATTTGATAAAAAAGATTTTTTTCAATTAAAATTCACCAAAAGCTGATTCTTTTCAAAAAAAAAACCAAAAATTTCCACTAATGTAATTTTAACAAGCTTATTTCTAATGAAATATTTAGTGTGAAAAATTATGTTTCTAAAAGAGTGAATAACTAATTTTATTTATATTTAGAAATTTCATAAAAAATATTTTTACGAGAAATTAGTATGTTTGAAACATATAAAGACTTTACCCAATATCAAGTAATTTTTTATCAATATGTTTTAAATATATAAAACCATTGTAAATAATATGTAAAAGTAATTACTATTATTAATATATTTATTTTTAACAGGTATGTTATAATAGTCACATTTAAATATCTATTATATGTCATTATTTTTAAAACTCTGCATTGTCTATAACTCATGCTAACCGAGGGTTGCGTGTAGCACAAGAATTACATGGACATGTGTGTAATGAAATCCAAATTCAGTGTAGTGTGTAACACAAGATAAACTCTATATTTCATGTAATAAAAACTAATGATAATATTAACATTAATTGAAAAAATCAAAAAAATAGAGGTTTTACACTACAATCCCACCATTGGGGACCCTTGGTAGAATATATTCTACCCATTGTCCACCAATCTACTACTGATGAAATAAAATGGGATGGTATAACCATTATTTTCCTTGAAAAACTCACCTAGTTATGTTCGGTATTTTTTAAAACTTATCATTCACTCTATTTTCCCTTATTCCCTCTTTCCCTCATTGATCCCCAATATCCTAGAATCAATATACGTTGATTTTAGGACCCTCTCCTCCCATTCATATCCCCCATTTTATTCCCAAACTATGTTTTGATCTTTCATTTACAATATGTTGAGTATTTATTTATTTTAGAATAATACCTTTTAATCCACCTTTATTAAAACCAATTACACACTTTACTTATTTATTATATAAAGTGGTTTTGAAATGATCTAATAATGGATTTATTGATCAGTAATAGAATAATTTCGGAGTACATATAGATTACACAACCAAGGATCCATTTATGCAAAATGGTAACATAGTGTATGGTTTAGTAGGTCTCACTGAAGGATATGAAAATTACATGATGAAATTTGGGTTAGATTTTTGTAGAAATACATGTTAAGATAATTTAAATTATAATATGGTCCACTACATGTGGATTTTTTTATGTTTCCGACATTACATATTAATACAACAAGGGTTGGTATATGTTTTTTCCAACTTGAATTATTATTTATTTATGAAATTAATTTTTTGTTATTTTTTTCACATCCATTATTGTATTATTATTTAATCCAGGTAATGAGGTAATAGTATCCCCATGTACTCTCTTTGTCTGTCACCATTAGTCAGAAACCTCTTATATAAGGAGAAGTTTATATGAATTCAAGTGTAATTCTAGCTAGGACTTGGTGGTTTTGGTCCAAGTTTTACAATATTACCTATAAAAAGATATATACTCGTAATACCTTTCAAAAATATGTTACATTTATGATTTACTTTTATGTAGATCATTCATATTGCCCTTTTTCAAGTTTATTTTACCTTTATATAGAAGATAATTGTATAATGATGATTACTCAAATTATTGAAATTTTTTCCTTTGAATTGTTTTAGGAAAATAGTATATTTTTAATACTTGATATTTTTTTTATTCTAATAATTAATATAAAATTTATTATATTTGGATAGAAAATTAATTTCCATGATTTATAGATGTTATCAATATGTTTAAATGGTGATTTAGTAGATTATTTATTATTTTAAATATTATATTTATAAATTTCAATACATGATATAGTTTTTAATATTTTCTATAGTTTCAATTTACTAAATTTATATATTAAATATTATAGTTTTATTTTAATTTTATAATTACTGAACATTTATTTTTCACATTGTGAAGACAAATTTTAATGAGATTTAGGAAGAATTTAATGAATTAATTACAATCCCAATATTTATTCAACTTATATACTATGAGGGATTTAAAATTTGAATTATTCAAAATATTATTATTTTTTATATCATAAGATTTTAGGATATTTACAACATAATTAATATTTATTTTTATTGATTATTTATTATTGTATTAAAATATTGTTAAATTATTTTTATAATGGAATCAATTAGAAAATGGTTAAATTCTTATAGAAATCGAATATCCGTATAAATAATTCCAGGTTCTAATATTTTTTCCATTTATTATAGACTATAGTGATCATTAAATTAATAATAATTTCTTCCATTGGCCTGATTTAATATGTAAATATAATGTAGTGGAAAATATTGTTACAAGTCATCATATTTTAACTCTTTTTGAGCCTCACAGTTTACACTACATTTTGGATGCACTACTAGTTTTCCCACTGTTATATCATTTACATCAAGAACTACCTGCAAAATATCTATTCCAAACTCTAGATACATCATCATCCGTCAATCAATAGTCTAATTGTTTTAATTTTTTAGTATAAGGTATTGATGTAATCTATAAAGTGTTTTAGCGAGTATATATCACATTGGGTCATACTGGCCTTATAAATTGTTTACCCACTCTATCTAAAATATTCAAATGAAATATTTCATAGGGATACACCTTTAGAGTCTTGTGTTATCCTTAATATAATAAATAAAAAATTATTGGAATATACTTTAGAAGTCTAGGTTTAAGGATTCCCAAATTAAAGATAAGTTTCATTCTATACCTAATAAAGGAAATCGATTAAGAAATCACATTTGATATTTTAGGTTTGTTCATATCCTATATATTGAAGGGTTTTTTATGTGAACTAAAAAACAAAATGTGTCTAGGGTATTAAATCTAGACATGAAAAATTACAGTTATAATGGGTGTGTAAATAATGTTGCAAATTCATTATTATTATGGTGGGTGTTATACTATGTTGTTGATATAGTGAAGAGTTGACATAGGATCAACTTCTGGAAATGGGGTCTTACCCAACGGTTCTGAACCATTGGGAAAGCCTGCAGAACTGTTGGTATATGTTATACCAACGGTTCTGCAAACCATGGGGATGTAATCCGTTGGGAAAACCTATCCCAACGGTTTGCAGAGAACCGTTGGTATTGGTTAGTATAATTAACCTATTCCAATGGTTTGGAAAAACCGTTGACATAAGTTTTACCAACGTTTTACACAAAACTGTTGGTAAAACTAAGGAAATCAACTCATTCCCAACGGTTTAGAACCCACTGGGAATGGTTTTTACCAATGGTTCTCAATGAACAATTGGAAAACAAATCCCTATAAACCTTTCCCAACAATTTTTAAACCGTTGGGAAAGCGTTATTACAAGCCTATGCTAACGGTTTCAAACCGTTGGCATAGGCTATGCTATGCAAATGGCACCATAGCCTACGATTTTCACAGCAGCCTCTAATGATGTCCATTCTCCTCCTTTCTAATTACTATACCTACAATAACAAACTAATACCTACATATAGAGAACAAATTCATACAAATTTAATATATAACGCATTCTTGAACTATACACATGCAGAATTAAATCATAATTCATAATGTAATTATAAACATACATAATTGATTTATAATTCAATTTAAAATTTAGATGAAAATTATATGTGGAATCCAGAATTCAATTCATAATTGAATACATACATAATTTAATTATAAATTATCAATAATGTACATAAAAAATGAATAAGTATAAAAAAATTCAAATACGTTTGTTCGGTTATTCATATACCAGTTGTTTTTACAAAAATGATGTCCATTTTAAACAAAATACATACACTTGGAGTGATACTGGCTACACTGTGCCTCTAATTGAAGTGGGGTTGACTCGTACACATAACATATGACCCACATATTATTTTCCTAAATTATCAACATATTATGAAAACGTTTGGTCGGTTTTCAGTATGCCAGTTATTGTTTTCACTTAAAATGTTCTTCATTTAAAAAAAATGTGACACATTGAGTGGTTACGGCCCCACCATACCTCAGATTCAGGTGGTTGTAACTCATACAGGTCATATATGACTCATTGATCGTTGTGCTAAAGTTTCAACAATTTCAGAATGAGTTTGGTTAGTTTTCTGTATGGCAGTAGTTGTTTTCAATTACAGTGTTGTCCATTTCAAATAAACGTGAGACCCTTTGAGTGGTTATGGACACACCGGGCCTTGGATTGAGGTGGGGTTGACTCTTACACGTCACATATGTTTATGGATCGTTTTCTTAATGTTTCAATTAATTATGAGTGCGTTTCATCGGTTTTCCGTATGTCAGTTGTTGTTTTCACTTAAAATGATGTCCTTTTGAAACAAAAGAGAGACACATTGAGTGGTTCCAGCCACAACGCGCCTCAGATTGAGTTGAGGATGACTCTTACAGATCAAAAATGACCCAATGGATCAATTTCCTAATGTTTCAACAGAATATGAATGTGTTTGGTCAGTTTTTAGTATGCCAGTTGTACTCTTCACTTAAAATGTGGTCCATTTCAAATAAAACTTAGACACTTCGAGTTGTGCTATCCACACTACAACCCAGATATAAGAGTCTTTGACTCATAAACATCACATATGACCCATAGATATTTTTCCTAATGTTTTAATGGAATCTGAATGTGTTTTGTCAGTTTTCCGTATATCAGTTCTCGTTTTCACTTAAAATGATGTCAATTTATACAAAAGAGAAACACTTTGAGTGGTACCGGCCACACTACACCTCCGATTGAGGTTGGGATTGCTTTTACACATCACATATGACCCATGTATCGTTTTCCTAAAGCATAAACACATTCAGAATGTGTTTGGTCAGTTTTCCTTATGTTAGTTGTTGTTTTCACTTAAAATGTTGTTCATTTCAAAAATAATGAGACAGTTTGTGTGGTTTCGATCACACCATGCCTCTAATTAATGAATTGTTGACTCGTACATGTCACATATGACCCATTGATCATTGTTCTAAACTTTCAACACATTCCGAATGCGTTTGGTCAGTTTTCCGTATGCCTATAGTTGTTTTCAATTAAAATGTTGTCCATTTCAAATTAATGTGAGACACTTTGAGTGGTGCTTGCCACACCATACCTCAGATTGAGGCATGGTTGATTCATACACATCACATATGACCCATGAATTATTTTCCAAAAGTTCCAACAGAATCCGAATGCATTTGGTTGGTTTTCCATATGTCATTTATTGTTTTCACTTAAAGTGAAGTCTATTTTAAATGAAAGAGAGAAAATTTGAGTGGTTTCGGCCACAGCATGCCTTGGATTGAGGCGGGGTTGACTCATACGTGTCAAAAATCACCCATGGATTGTTTTAATAAAGGTTCAACAGAATCCGAATGCATTTGGTAGGTTTTCTGTATGTCAGTTATTGTTTTCACTAAAAATGAAGTCCATTTTTAACTAAAGAGAGACACATTGAGTGGTGCCGGCCACACCACACCTCGTATTGAGGCGAGGTTGACTCGTGCACGTCATATATGACCCATGGATCGTTTTTCTAATGTATCAACACAATCCGAATCTATTTGGTCAGTTTTCCATATGTACTTAAAATGTTTTCGATTTTAAACAAAACAGAGACACTTAGAGTGATACTGACCACACAACAACTCATATTGAGGAGCGGTTGACTCTTAAACGTCACATATGATCCATGGATCGTTTTCCTAAAGTTTTAATAGAATCAGAATGTGTTTGTTCGGTTTACCATATGTTAGTTGTTGTTTTCAATTAAAATGAAGTCCATTTTAAACTATAGAGTGACACTTCGAGTGGTACTGGCCACTCTGCGCCTCAGATTGGGGATGGGTTGACACATAAACGTCAAATATGACCAATGGATCATTTTCCTAAACTTTCAACTGAATCCAAATGTGTTTAGTCAGTTTTCCATATGTCAGTTTTGTTTTCCTTTAAAATGTTGTCTATTTCAAATAATCATGATACACTTTGAGTGGTACTGGCCACACCTGGCCTCAGATTGAGGCAAGGTTGACTCGTACATGTCACAAATGACTCATGGAACGTTTTCCGAATGTTTCAATAGAATCTGAATGCATTTGGTCGGTTTTCCGTATGTCAGTTTGTTGTTTTCAATTAAAATGCAGTGCATTTTAAACTATAGAGAGACAATTCGAGTGGTTCCGGCCACTCTGCACCTCATATTGAGGCTAGGTTTACTCATACATGTCACAAATAACCCAAGGATCAGTTTCCTAATGTATCAACACAATCTGAATGCGTTTGGTCAGTTTTCCGTATGTCAGATGAAAATTTCACTTAAAATTTTATCCATTTCAAACAAAAGTGAGACACTTCAAATGGTATCGGCCACACCACACCTCAAATTGTGGCGGGGTTTACTCGTAAAAGTCACTTATGACCCATTTATCGTTTTCCAAAAGTTTCCATTTAATCCAAATCCGTTTAGTTAGTTTTCCATATTTCAGTTGTGGTTTTCATTTAAAATGATGTTTATTTCAAATAAACCGGAGACACTTTGAGTGGTTCCGGCCACACCTAGCCTCATATTTGGGTGGGGTTGACTCTCACACGTCACAAATGTCTTATGGAACACTTTCCTAAAGTTTCAACAAAATCTGATTGTGTTTGGTCAGTTTTTCGTATGTCAGTTGTTGTTTTCAATTAAAATGAAGTCCATTTTAAACTATAGAGAGACACTTCGAGTGATGCTGGACACTCCACACCCTAGATTGAGGCTGGGTTGACTCGTACATGTCAAAAATCACCCAAGAATCATTTTCCTAATGTATCAACACAATCCGAATACGTTTGGTCGGTTTTCCGTATGTTAGTTGTAATTTTCACTTAAAATGTTATCCATTTAAAAAAAAGTGAGACACTTCGAATGGTTCTGGCCACACTATGCCTCAGATTGAGGTGAAGATGACTCATACACATAAAATATGACCCATGGATCGTTTTCCAAAATTTTCTACTGAATCCGAATGCATTTAGTTGGTTTTATGTATGTCAGTTGCTGTTTTCATTTAAAATGTTGTCTATTTCAAATAAACCTGAGACATGTTGAGTGGTTTCGGCCACACCTGACCTTATATTGAGGCAAGGTGACTCGTAAACATCAAAAATTACTCATAGAACGTTGTACTAAAGTTTAAACAGAATTGGAATGCGTTTGGTTGGTTTTCTGTATGTCAGTTGTAGTTTTCAATTAAAATGAAGTCCATTTTAAACTATAGAGAGATAGTTCGAGTGGTTTTGGCCACTCTGCACCTCAGATTGTTGCTGGAGTGACTCGTACACAAAAAAATGTCCCAAAGATCATTTTCCTAAAGTATCAACTCAATTCGAATGCGTTTGGTCAGTTTTCTGTATGTCAATTGTACTTTTTACTTAAAATGTTATCCATTTCAAACAAAAGTGAGACACTTTGAGTGGTGTTGTCTACACCGTGCATTAGAATTAGGCGGGGTTGACTCGTATATGACACATATGACCCATGGACCGTTTTATTAATGTTTCAACTAAATATGAATGTGTTTATTTAGTTTTCCTTATGTGAGTTTTGTTTTCATTTAAAATGTGGTCTATTTCAAATAAACATGAGACAATTTGAGTGGTGTTAGCCACATATGGTCTTGGATTGAGGATGGGTTGACTTTTACCTATCACAAATGACTCATGGAATGTTTTCCTAATGTTTCAACAGAATCTGATTGTGTTTGGTCAGTTATCTGTATGTCAGTTGTTGTTTTCAATTAAAATGAAGTCCATTCTAAACTATAGAGAGACACTTTGAGTGGTGTCGGCCACTTCGTGCCTCAGATTGAGGCTGTGTTGACTTGTTTATGTCACAAATGATCCAAGAATCATTTTTCTAAAGTAACAACACAATACAAATCCATTTGGCCAGTTTTATGTATGTCATTTATACTTTTCACTTAAAATGTAATCCATTTCAAACAAAAGCGAGACACTTTGAATGGTGTCGGCCACACCGCTCCTCAGATTGAGGTGGGGTTGACTCGTACACGTCACATATGACCCATGGATCATTTTCATAAAGGTTCAACTGAATCCAAATGTGTTTAGTCATTTTTATGTATGTTAGTTGTTGTTTTCATTTAAAATGTTGTCTATATAAAATAAAACGGAGACACTTTTAGTGGTTCTGGCCACACTTGACCCCAGATTGAGGAGGGGTCGACTCTTACACATCAAAAATGACTCATGGAACATTTTCCTAAAGTTTCAATAGAATATGAATGTGTTTGGTTGGTTTTCTATATGTCAGTTGTTGTTTTCAATTAAAATGAAGTCCATTTTAAACTATATAGTGACACTTTGCGTGGTGCCTGTCACTCCGAACCTTGGAATGAGGCTGGGATGACTCTTACACATTACAAATGACCCAAGGATCATTTTCCTAATGTATTAACACAATCCGAATGCGTTTGGTCAGTTTTTCGTATGTCAGTTCTACTTTTCACTTAAAATGTTATCCATTTCCAAACAAGTGAGACACTTAGAATTATGTCGGCCACACTGTGCCTCAGATTGAGGCAGGGTTGACTCGTGCACATCACCTATGACCCATGGATCATTTTCTTAAAGTTTCAACTGAATCCAAATGCATTTAGTCAGTTTTCTGTATGTCAATTGTTGTTTTCATTTAAAATGTTGTATATTTCAAATAAACCTGGGACACTTTTAGTGGTGCTGGAAAAAATTGCCCTCGGATTGAGGTGGGGTTAACTCTTACACGTCAAAAATGACTCATGGAATGTTTTCCTAAAGTTTCAATAGAATCTGAATGTGTTTGGTCAGTTTTCTATATGTCAGTTGCTGTTTTCAATTAAAATGAAGTCCATTTTAAACTATAGAGAGACACTTTGAGTGGTGTCAGCCACTCCGCACCTCAGATTGATGTTGGTTTGACTCTTACACATCACAAATGACTGAAGGGTCATTTTCTTAAAGTATCAACACAATCTGAATGCGCTTGGTCAGTTTTCCATATGTCAGTTGTACTTTTCACATAAAATGTTATCCATTTCAAACAAAAGTGAGACACTTCGATCAGTGTCAGCCACACCGTGCCTCGGATTGAGGCGGGGTTGACTCATACATGCCACAAATGACCGATGTATCTTTTTTATAAAGGTTCAACTGAATCTGAATGCATTTGTTCCATTTTCCATATGTCAGTTGTTGTTTTCATTTAAAATGATGTCTATTTCAAATCAACTTGAGACACTTTGAGTGGTGTCAGCCACACTTGGCCTCAAATTGAGGCGGGGTTGACTCTTACACGTCAAAAATGACCCATGGATCTTTGTCCTAATGTTTCAACACAATAATAATCCGTTTGGTTGGTTTTCCTTATGTAATTATCATTTTGTCAATTTTAAACAAAAGAGAGACACTTAGAGTGATCTCGACCACACCGTGACTCAGATTAAGCTGAGTTTAACTCATACACGTCACATATGATCCATGGATCGTTGTGATAAAATATCATTTGAATCTGAATGTGTTGGGTCAGTTTTTCGCATGCTAATTGTTCTTTTCCCTTAAAATCTCATCCATTTTAAACAGAAGAGAAATAGTTATATTGCTACCGGTCACACCGTGCCACAGATTTAGAAGGGGTTGACTCATACGTGTCAAAAATGACCCATGGATCATTTTCCTAATGTATCACCAAAATCCTGGTATCCCTCCACTAGAAACCAAAGCATACAACCTGGAATTTCAAGTCTAAATTCCATGAGCATGACGAGTCTGTCCATGAGTCCTTAACATGTAACCCATGTCTTAACCTAACAATTGAAAAGTAAACCAAATCAAACAAGGCATAATTCACATAACATGTAGAATGTACAACAACGATTTGTATTAAAATAAAAGCATATCATCACATGAATTTGTTGAGACTGATCTAATAAGCTTACAAAGACATTCATATTATTCAATACATACAAAAATGGAATAATCCAAAATCACATTGCATGATCAGAGAAATAAAAAAAGGCATGTGAAATGAAGGAGGGTGGGGGGCTGTCTGGGGGTCCAAGGAGGAGGGTGGGGGCTGCCCATGGGGGGCTGTCCTGGGACCAAGGAGGAGGGTGGGGGGCTGTGCGGGGGGCCGTCTGTAGGGTGTTCAGGTGGCTGTCCAGAGTCCATGTAAGAGGGTAGGGGGCTATCCATGGGGATTTCCGGGGTCCAAGGAGGAGGGTGTGTGGGGGGGGGGGGGGGGGGGGGCTATCCGGGGGCCAAAAAGAGGGTGGGGGATATGCGGGGGATGTGCGGGGGGGGGGGGGGGGGGTGTTCGGGGTGTTTTCCGGGGTCCAAGGAATAGGGTGGGGGTGGGGTTGTCCGTGGGGCTATCTGGGGGGGCTGTCCGGGGGGATGTCCGGGGTCTAGGGAGGAGGGTGGGGGGGCTGTATGGGGGACTATCCGGGGACCAAGGAGGAGGGTTGGGGGGCTCTCTGGGGGGCTGTACGGGGGGCTGTCCGGTGTCCAAGGAGGATGGTGGGGGGTTGTCCGGGGTCCAAGAAGGAGGGGGCTGTCTAGGGGGTTCCCAATCACAGAAAACACTATAAAAATGATCAAGATACACCAAAACCACTAATAGACATCAACAACCATGAAAATAGACAATATAGAAAAATAAATCAACTCTAATACTATACTATGAGTCTAGATAAAACAAACAACTAGAATAGATTAAACATTAAATCCCAATAATATTAATCAAAAATGTAACAGATCAACTTGTACTATATCACCATCACCATCATCACTATAATCATCACCCTCATCCTCGTCCTTGACCTCTTCAACACCCTCCTCCTCACCCTCACCATCAGCCTTGCCCTTCTCCTCTCCCTCCTCTTCCGCATCAGACTCCTCGCCATCATCATCGTCAGGATGGACATCAACTTGACCACCACTAAAATTGCCACATTGTGCACCACATATTGAATGTATCGAATACATATATTCATCAAAATATGGGATGGACTCTGGTGGATGTGTTGGATGTAGAACTTCAATAAATTTCATAAATGCACTGTTTTCCCTAGCAGACTGTTCTTCCATCTCTGTGGTCCTTTTTTCAGCCTGTTCTATATGTGCCCTAACTTGCTGCAGCTCGGTGGAACTACAACCTATACCTGAGGAGGTCCAATACCTCTTCAGGGCTATCCTAGGTTGGCAGCGTACTCTTCCATGATGCTCCTCTCCCAACACCTGATGTAAGTGATCAGTTGGCCCAAAATTTTCTAGTTCTTGGTCATCGGGGGCCTCTAATGCATCTTATTACAAATATAAATATATTATTAAGTTAAAAAATAGATATTAAAATATAAAATCAACTTATTAAAATGTACAATATACTGCTGAGTCGCTTCGCTGACAGCACTTCCATCATTTTTCTGTCTACTCGAGAAAAACAGTTTTCCTCGAGGAACACATCCTTCAATATTCTGTATTTTCCTCTACAATGATATTGAAAACTAAAGTTATATGAAAAATTTAGAAAATGATTAAATAATTGAGGAAACAAAATAAGGTGAAAGTCATAAACAAAACTTATAAACATTTGTCATACCTGCTTCCTCTTATGATCTGGCATCATAGTACGTCCCAGTGTGTGGATGTATTTTTTTGCATCGATGTATTTTTTATTTTTTCCAGATGATTCCTAAATAAAATTCAATAATGAAAAAGATAGTATTAATGAAAAACATGAAACTTATTATTTAAATACCTCAAATGTAATTAATACCTTAAACTCGGTAGTCGTAGAATGAGTAATCATCTGACGATACTTATATATAGGACAATCATCCATGACTGGTACCGAATCTAACTCAGTTCCAACACTAGCACGCCATCCAATATAAAAATCATGCTTGTAGGCTCTCCAATGCTCGCCTAAATCCTTTAGACGTTCCAGCCATGCACCCTCACCATCGAGAAAAGTAAATCGATGCTGACATTAAAATATTACTTCATATAAATACAAAAATAATTCATGGAATTAAATACAACAGATTTTATTACCCATATCTCTGCCCAAGCTCTATCCTTGACCTCATTTGGTAAATGTCTCCATGATAGAGGGATGACGGGAATGATGTCAGAGTATTTGGCAAGCATCGCCAAAAAACAACGACATTGCTGCTCTGTTTTCTCAACCATTTGGTTGTCTTCATTGTAATCCACCATAACTTGTGTGGGTCGATTTCACACCATACACATGGGGGTACACCCCCGCCCCCACCTCCTGTTAGTATATGTATCTATCATGAAAGAAAAACAAATATTTTATCAAAACATGTTATATTGAGAATAAATATTGCTATAAATTTTTGTTAGGGTTCTATAAATATTCCTATGCCAGTCTGATCGTTGAGCACCGCTGGATCCACAGAAACATATGGAACACCCTGTGGTGGAACAGGAGTCGAAGACGATGGAATATAGAAGCTCAGAGAGATAGATGTTGAAGGAAAAGAGGATGGGATAGTTGTATGACCAAATTTTGACTAGGGAGTGTGAATTACCATGGTATATAAAAAATATGTGCCAGACGATGCAAAAGGTGGTGAAAACATGGGAGGCCAAAATATCCCGTGTGTCCCTAACGAGACACCAGGATCAGAATGTGGGAAGGATGACATGTCAGTGGGAGGGGCAGGGTCTAGTTGGGTATGCGAAGCTTCTCATCCACCTCCGGTACAAACCCTCCACGTACCACCTTCTTGAGTAATAGGACCAGTACTAGGCTCCTCGTCGAATAACTATCGATGTATATGTGGATCCTTCAAAAATGTTTACAAAAAAATTAATCACAGGAAATTATATATGATTTAAATATATATATTTGAAATAAATTACTCACTGTAGGCACTAATGGCGGAACACCCAACTCCTTCATTCGATGATTGATCTCTATAATTTTTTCCTTCATCTGTCTTCAATTGGATGTATTTCATGCTTTGGAAAACAAATACGTAATTAATTATAAAAAGGAAACTAATGTGTAACCCTAAAAACTTAATATATGAGGGAATAGGGAGATTCATTGGTAATTTAGCTATCAATTGTTTTAGAAGAGCTTGAATGGATTTAATAAATCATACATGTTCTAATGTTCACCATGTTATAAATTTTGTTTGACTAGGATTGAATACAGTTAAATTCCAAATTAGAAAATTCAATTTAAATAAAACTCCAACCAATAAACATTGAAAATTCACATAATGGTCAAGTCAGCTAAAACATATTTGTGATCAATACTAAATCAATTTGAATACTACCAGCCTTAACAACCCAACTCGAGGTAAACCAAAATAATTGAGAACATGGATAAATGATTCCATATATATTCAACCACAACATCAGGTTCACAATCAAATTTGACAATTAAGCTATTGGAGTCATCAAAAGAAATAAATGTATTGGTTCCAATGGCACTAGGGAAAGTGTCAATTCCATCATCACCATCATCAAAAATATGTCTTGGAATTACTTCAACTATGACACCAAATTCAGGTCGAAGTTGGTCTTTGACATAAAAAACTTGTTTATCCATTGATGCTAACACATATGATTCTTCGGTAGCAATAGTGAAAGTCATATTAATTACTCAAAATCCACAATAATCAATAAATGTTCTATGTCTCATCATCGAAAAAAACCAATGGAATTTCATTATTGTGACTTGTACATGAGAGTAATAATCCAATATTATTATTTTCTCCAGGACTCCATAATAACCCACATTTTCAAATCGTGGTCTACTATCTGATGCAATGGAATAACAATCTGTTGTGGCAGTAACCATAACACCATCATGTTTTTTTCTCATGTTCTTTGCTCGTTCAGTAACAATAAATTTGTACCCATTTATAAAAATTGATTTACAGTCATGGACTACGGTATTAGGACCAAAAGCTAAAGCTCGTATTTCCTCAGAGACAGAGTCAGTAGAAAAACTCAATACCTTTAATATAAATGACTATTAATCTTAATTAAATATTGATATAATTATTTTAAATAGTAATATTTTTACCTTCATTTTTAACCAAGCAAAAGCCTATTTGTTATGCAACGTCTCCCCCCTTCTCAAAGATAAAGAACGATGCATTCAATTTATCATTGTTTTATGTTCGATGTAGATAAAAAATATGAATAGTTTAACAGATATATATTTAAGACATACACATTCAATTTAGTTACCAGATATAGTCATCTAACAAATCACAGTTGAACAAAACTGTGCGATGTGCCATCTCTCACTCTTCATGGCTTAATGTATTCAATGTATATGATCTAGGAATTCCTCCTATTTGAGGATGTGATGGAAAATTGGGTTAAATTTTATCATACTATTCTTATTCATTTTTCATTGGTCTGTTCATTCTTGTAGTAAGATCAGACAAATACATTGAGTAAAAATCCATACATTCTTAATCCAAGTAATAGTTCATGATAGAACCTTCAGGATGATTTCTGTTTCGGATATAAGACATTAATGTGACCATATTTCTTTCAGTTGGATATATACAACAAAAAGAAATAGGTCCTCCAAGAAGTGTTTCAGTGGGACTATGGACAATCATATGGATCATGCATGTGAAAAATGATAGAGGAAATATTTTCTTCAACTCACACAAAATTAATGGGGCATATGTCAACATTTTTTTGCAAGAATGGCTTGGAAAACTTCTTAGCACAAATATCTCTAAACAAATTGACCAACCAAATAACAGTCACCCATAAATTATTGGAGAAAAGATGGTGGATTTCTATTGGAAGAAACTCATGCAGTAGAACATGATAATCATGAGTCTTAAAATATTTTAGCTTCAACTCTCTTCTGTTAACCCGTTTAGATAAGTTGCTTGAATAGACATCAAGAACTCTAGTAGTCTCTAATACTTCAAGAAGTGGTTTTTTTATAGGTGTCATCACATAAGAATCACATTGAAGTTTCCATTTATTTCCACTGATACGCATAGGATTCAATTCTTGTCTGAAGCCCCAATCCACCAAGTCATGGCGAGATTGTAAATCATCTTTTACCTTCCCCTTGACATTTAGAAGAATGAAAAGCAACATTTCAATTATATTCTTTTCAATAAGCATGACTTCTATGTAATGACGTAACAAATTGGTTGAACAATAAGGAAAATCAAAAAAGATACTCCTCTTCCTCCAATTGTAATAGGTTTCAATTGAAACATTCTTTCTCTTTCCAGATTTCATTTGACCCTTCCTGAATGAAAAACTGAAATCTTTCAATTCATTAAGCACTGTATGGGTGAATAAATTTTAGACTTCTACACTATTAGGTTGTTCATGGATTGTAAAAAGATATAATTTCATAAAGTATAGAAAAAAACATTTATTTTTTATTTTGAGATTAATAATAAATTATGTCAATGATAACAACATTACTGAATTAAACATGTGACTTATCTAACATTTTTATGGACGACTACACATGCCAGTATGGCTAGTGAGAAGCACCCCAGCCTTATAAAAGCGAGTATTGGCCAAGAAGGAAACATAATATACAACATTCAATGAGAACCATATTTAATTGACTATAAAGTAATATTAGTACATTCATCATGGGGGAAATGGAATATATGATCCTAGTTAACTGATGAATTCAAAAGCTCGTATTCCATAATTTTGACACTATCTAGTGTAAGAAATCATGTGAGGATGGGTATTAATTATTCAATTTCATACATGCTAGTGAGAATTAAGGCTTGAATTAATGACATGAGTTCACTGATAAAATTAGGGTAAGGTTGCATAGGCTGTGTAAATAGAATGGTTAAATAAGGGTAAAGGTTGCATACACTGTGCATGGTGGGGGAGTCTCAGCCGATTTAGAAACTAAAATAAATTCCATCATAGGTATCAATAAGAAAAATCAGCATCAAAAGAAACTCCAAATAAAAAAGGACTAAAAACATCCAACATTTTTTATGTTTTCACACAAAAAAAATGATCACAAATGTCCATATACATTTTCATACTTCCAGAATTTATAGAGAGTTTATTGTTATGAGATTCATCCACATGCACACCCTCCCCACCCCACTTGGAGAACCCTACCCCCACCCCACTTGGACCACCCACCCCCACCCCACTTGGACAGCCAGACCCCCTCCCCACTTGGAAAACCCTACCCGCACTCCACTTAGACAACCCCCACCCTAGTTAGACAACCCTACCCCCACCACATTTGAAAAACCCAACCCCCACCCCACTTGGACAGCCCAACCCCCACCCCACTTGGACAACCCAGCCCCCCCACCCCACTTGGACATCCCTACCCCCACCCCACATGGACAACCCACCCCCACCCCACTTGGACATCCCTACCCCACCTAACTTCGACAACCCATCCTCCCACCCCACTTGGACAACCCTACCCCGACCCCACTTGGACAACCCTACCCCCACCCCACTTGGACAACCCAGCCCCCCACCCACCCACTCCACTTGGACAACCCTCCCCCCACCCCACTTGGACAACCCCCCACCCCACTTGGACAGCCCTACCCCCACCCCACTTGGACAACCCATTCCCCCCCTCACACCCCACTTGGAAAACCCTACCCCCACCCCACTTGGAAAACCCACCCCCACCCCACCTGGACACCCTACCCCCCACACCCCACTTGGAAAACCCAGCCCCCACCCCACCTGGATAGCCCTACCGTCACCCCACTTGGAAAACCCATCCCCCCTAGCCTACCTAGACACCCCCTTCCCCACCCCACATGCACACCCTCCCCACCCCACTTGGACAACCCTACAAGGACACCCTCCCCCACCCCACCTGTACACCCTCCCCCACCCCAAACAGCCGTACCCCACCCCATTTGGACAACCCAGCCCCTCCCCCACCCTACCTAGACAGCCCCTCCCCCACCCCACTTGGAAAGCCCTACCCCCACCCCACTTGGAAAGCCCTTCCCCCCACCCCACACCCACCCCACTTGGACATCCCTAACCCCACCCCACATGGACAACCCAACCCCCCCACCCCACTTGGACATCCCTACCTCCACCCCACTAGGAAAACCTAGCCCCCCACCCCCATCCCACTTGGACAACCCTACCCCCACCCCACTTGGAAAACCCACCCCCACCCCACTTGGATATCCCTAACTGTATTTATGACTAACAAACGAAATAAAGTCAATATACCGTAATTTTAAAATAAAACAAGTATAAAATAACTCAGCATCATATTGACCTCTTCAATATCAACCAAAATTATTCTATAAAGCTAAATCAGAACAAAACTGGAACCTAAAATGATATATTGATTGTTTTCATAAGGGGATCATAATACACAATACATTACAAAAATATGGAATGAAAAAATATAAAATAAATGAAAGCACACCTACTAATTTTGAATAGAGGAACAACAATTAATTGAATCAAAGATAGATTCCCCATTGGAAATTAGAGATACCACCCTCTAGAGAAGGTTGGGAAGTTGGGTTCGAACTATAACCTAAAATTATATATGCCTTATTTTCGTAAGTGGATCATAATACACACTTGATTGGACAAAAATAGAATGAAAAAATCTAAAATAATTTAACACACATGTAATGATTTAAACGGTAAGAACAAATATAAAATAAATTAAATCACACATACCGATTTAAACGGGAAGAAAAAATCATTGGAAACCAGCCCTTTTTGTTGGGATGTAGCGTTTGCTTCAAGATTTGGAGGCAAACCTTCGAGACGATTGAGGTTTAGGGAAACAATTTCGAGAGGGTGTGTCCAACTCTCGGTTAGGGAAATAATTTTGAGATATCTAGAGTTGTATATCGATGATATTTGGGGATTTTCTTTCCCAACAGTTTTTAAAAACCATTGGGAAAGTTATGTTATCCCAACAGCTTCAAAAAATAGTAGGAAAAAACCTCATAATATCTACTATACCCAAGAGTTTTAGTAATCCTTTAGCAAAAATATATTCATTATCACTATAGTCAATGGTTTCAATGAAACCATTCGTAAAAAAAAAATAGTACATGGATATACCAATGGTTCTACAGAACCGTTGGTATAAGATACTTTTCCCAAACAGTGTAAAAAACCGTTGGGAATATTGTGTTGGTATAGCTTTCATTTCCAGTAGTGATCAATTTAATCTAGAATTCTCAATTTTTTTCACATTTTATTTATTTAAATTTATAAAAATTGGATGTGTTATTTTTTTATTTTATTTGGAAGATAACTTTTTAAAATAAAATTTTAAACATAGTTTAGCTTTAGGGAAATAAAATTTAGCCTCTCATATCAATTTCCATTATCCCTTTAAGATGATGAATTTGGTTTCTAAACATGCTCTTATTGTGATATATTTCCCTATTAATTATAATCTAACCTTTTTCAATATTTTAACCTAATACATAACAAGACCATAAGAAATAACATTTATTTAATATTTTAATGCATATATATTGTATTTAATTATAATTTTTCTCTACCACACACACTTTGAGGGAAGTAATCGCATTATATTGAATATATTAATGGAAACATATCTAACGAGTATCGATATTTTGTCTTTATAAATTCTCATTAATCCTTATATTATATTACAATATAATTTGATTGATTAGAGAGGGGTTGATACTACAAAATATGATATTAATTTTAAATTCATGAATATTAATTATTGTTCTATTTTAGAAAATGTTGAATAAATTTTTTAGATGTACTTATTATAAAAAAATATTCAAATATGTTGAGACATCTACTATGAAAAAATATATTATCTTGCGTTCTATTTTCTTTAAATGTTGGAAATATGGACAAATTCAATACGTATTCCAAACCAATAAAAATAAAAACTATATTTTAATAATGGAGTAATAAATAAAGGCAATTAGCATTTGACATTTAATTAATTGAATATACTATTTCCGGGATTTATAATGAAAGGTAAATTTAAAACTATTTGCATAAGGAAAAAAATGAATTAAATACCTAAATTAATGGCATGAAAACTATGCATACATGCATTTATTCATAAATTTATATATCAAATAAGAAATTAAACTATATAAAAAATGGGAATTCAGGATTATATATAGAAATACAATATGTTATAATATTGCCCACCACATTAATTTTTTCACATTATATTTTTCCATACACTCTAAAATCATGAAAAATTAATCTAATGATAAGTATAAGTAAAAAAAAGGATTCTTACTCAAACTCTAATTGTAATTATTTTACTTATTCCCATTTTATTTTATAAAATGAAACAATAAATAAATGAAATAAATATTTCATTAAAACTAATAAAAAATAGAAAAAATACAAAATCAATACGTATAAAAGAATTATGAAAAACTATGAAAATTACGAGGAATTTATTTTTATAGTAAATAATATTGATTTTTAAATTTCACGATAGAAAGTGGCATGATAAAAATTGATGGTATAGAATAAAAATTTATGTATGATAATGTAAAATTAGGAAATAAATCTCCTGTTTAAAATTGAAATGTTCCTGATGATTTTTAGTTTTTTTCAATGAAAAATTGAATCTAAAGAGGTGAAATTGAATGTATGAGAAAAATATATCTATTTTTTCAATGAAAATAAATGTTCTAAAATAAAATATCATAAAATAAAATGAAAAAAATAATATATAATTCGCCATTATATTCATATTATTATATTTTGAAAATCTAAATATAGGAAATGTAGATCCATTTAATGTTAATCTATTAATCTTTTTAAATATTGTGCTTATTATAATTCGTCATCTAATTAACCATTTATTGTTTCCTCAATCGTTTGGTTATAAGAATGTATTCATATCAAAATATTTTTTCAATGATAATCAATATTTTCTAGGAGAAACATGTGATTGTGTATGTGTTATTCTGATCACATTATGCGCAAAAATTGGCTAAACAAGTAATCTTATCTCTTTATTATGTGGCAAGTATACATTGTATAAAAATATTAATCTTTGAATGGTATCATAAGTGATTTAAATAATATTTTTTAATATATATATATATTAATTATTTTTTTTCCATATGTAATGTTATCACATGCTTATGTAAATATTGGTTTTTATTTTTTTTGTCAGTGAATTTTAGTGGAAATATTTTTTTTTATTTTTTAGGACAAAAAATTAAATCTATAATTTTTTGTTAGTGATCATTTCATCTTATTTATTTATTCCCTTTTACTATTCATTTTTGAATTTTTTCTTTTTAAATCATTAAAAATCCTTTATAAATTCTTTGTATATTATATTACATGATCTTTTAGGTCCATGTGTTTCAAAATGTATTTTTTATCATAGGTTTCTAAGTTATTCTATAATTTTTTTAAGTCGACTCAAAATCATTTGACTTCATTAAAGGAAACTATATAGTCAGTTGAGGGGAAGTTTTCATTATTTTATTTATAAAATATCCTTGGATAGAGTAACATTTTCTAAATCTATTTTAATAAATATTAAATATAAATTCTATTATTATACATGAGCATGATGAAACATTAGAATTATTTCTTTAAATATAATATATTTTGATAATTTATATAATATTATTACGTTTTTAGGAAATTTTAATTATTTTATTCATGTTAAAATGGGACATAATATTTTCAAATCAGTAAATTTTAGTTCATAAATTATTTTCAAACATTATTGTTTTATATAATTTACTATGATTCATTTTATTTTCTAAAATCTACCTTAACAATTTAATTTTGTATTTTTATCAAATATTAAAGAAATTTTTAATAGTTTGTGATTATATATTTTTTAGTGTTTGGTTTCTAATATATTTTATTTATATTTAAATATATCTTGTTTTTATACTCTAAAATTTGTTTTATCTAGTTATATAAGTATTCTTGTGATTTAAAATTGAATTAAATGATAATATTTTTTTAGTTTTTATGTAATAAAATATACTTTTTTATTTTATAGAAATACTTGTATTGATTTTTCAAGTATGCGGAACTGATTTTACTTAAGGGAAATCAAATATTTTATGTAAATTCATATATTAAGATGGAGATACACATTTTATTTATTTTGAATTTAAAATATTTTAAATCTATTTAAAATGTATTATTTTATATAATTATAATAATATTTAAATATAATATTCCATAACAACATTAAAAAAATAAAAAATAAATAAAATTCATACTTTTCAATTTTACAATTTTAGAACCTATATTTTCTTTATGTTTTAGTGGAATGTATTAAATGTGACTAGGAGTCATGAAAATTTAAAATTAAAAAATTCAATCTATTTGGAATCTATTTTGGAGTTTGAAATTTCATAATAGAGGTTTGAATATCGACTTAAAATTTTTTATTTCATTCTCCATATCATTAATTTAAATTACTTTCAACATTATAATAGATCATGTGGATTTAATGGTTAAATTTATTTTTTAATTTTTTATAGAATGTAAGTCAAGTATATATATTAATGGATGAATATGTTTTTGTTTTCCATTGAAAAAATATAAGATTTTGTTCATTTCAAATGATTCATATTTAAATTTTTCTAAAATACAATGAATTTCCTTTTAGCTTGAAATATATTATCAAAAGGAAGAATCTGAAACCTTAAATATATTATTCTGATCATTAAAATAACCATTGTTTAATTTATTTTGTGAGATGTTTTTAAAATTCAATAAACATGTTGTATAAAAAAATTTAACTCATTTTTGGTAATTATATTATTTATGGTGTTTAATTATGTCGGATAATACTTTTACTATATTATAAATTTGATCTTATAATGATATTACCATGTTTATAGTATGTATTTTTATTATTATAAATTGTTGGAGATTCATTAGAACATTTATTAGTTGTTCTTTATATAATTTATTTAAGAGGATAATGTTTAATAGTAGACTATGTGTTAACATTAATTTGGAAATATATTTTCCCTTCATATAATTAATGTTATAGAGATATTTTATTGATAATGAATCTCATATACTATTTTGTATGGACATTTCTGTATTATTCTAAATTATATGAGAAGTTTACATTTATTTTCAATAATGACACTCATAATGTATTTTAAAGGAATTTTTTGTATTATTTCAAAAAAGGATAATTTTTTTAGGAGAAATACTTTTTAAACCATTATAATGTTTGGTAATTCAAAAATCCGGAGAAATTTTTGAAATTGTATTTTGGTATTATAATTATAAAAAAGAGGACTATTGTTGAAGTGGTGCCTTAAACTAGTTTTATTAAATTTTATTTAATAATTACAAATTCGTAATTTATTTTATAAAATTATATAATGGTTTATTAAATATTATAATATATAATTATAATTTCCCTCTGTAATGATAAAATACGAGATAATTGTGTTTTTATATTTCATTTTATATAAAATAAAATAATACTTTTGAATTAATTGGTAATTTATTAATTTAATGATCAATAACATTTCATATTTATTTATTAATGAATTGTTTATATTATTTTTTATTTTTACTATTATAGTTATATATTATATAAAGTAAAATTTTCAGAGTATTTCATTACCTTATAGAAATTTAGAAACATGTTTTACTATTATGAATCATTTAATAATTTCATTTTAACATTAAGAACCACACATTTTACCATTACATTGCTTATATATTTGGACTATTTTTTAGATATTTTAATTACCTTTACCTTGTAAATAGGAGGACTGATCAACCATTACATAGTTCTGAATTTTACATTTTCCTAAAACATTGAATTCTGATTACTTTTACACTCATACATAATGTCATTTTCATAGATATAACCACATGTTATACAATTATACATCATGTTAAATTAATGAGTAGCAATAATGTATCCTATTAATATTTTATATAAATAGAATATTTGTTTTAACCTTATATATAATCTTATTTTTTCATAAAGGTAACTCAAAAACATCAAAAAAAAATCGTAAGATTTTATGATTTTATGGATTTTTTTTTATTATTTTACTCAATTTTATGATTTTAAATATTGAATTAAATTATGAGATATATATTAATAGTGAATTAATGTTCATTATTTATAAGATATATAATTTAGTGTAAAAGTATATTTAATATATTAATTTTTATTGATAATTTTTCATTTTAGGAAGTTCAAATCGGGACCGAGTTTTTTTTATTGTCTCATGTTTCCATTTAATGCATGTCAATATTTAATATTATAATTTTTTTATTGTAATATAATTACTCATTTATTATGCTTGAGTTATGTGAAGAGATTTTTAATGATTTTTAGGAATAATTTAATATGGATCTAGAATATTTTATCTTCATCAAATATATTTACTTTGAGATATTTGAAATATTATTGTTTTGGAATAGTACAGGTTTTTTCCTGCCATGATTTTATGAAAATTACATGGATTTTATATTCATTATTATATATTATTATTTACTAAATCCATTGATTATTAATTTATATTTCTAATTACATTGATTAATGTATAGTATTATGCATAGAGTAGTCTCTACATTTTATTGAATATTACAAATGATAATAATTGATAAACATTTATTATAATGGATTGTGTTATTTTAATGAAGATTATCAACCTTTATATTGGTTTTATTGGATGTTTCAGAATCATGCACTATATTCAATTCTCTTTTTAATTATATATTGAGTATTTTAGGGCTTCATTTATTATACTATATTACTGGAACATTGTTAGTTTTTTAGAGATATCACCATCACCAAGAAGAATCCAAGTGGAGCCTATTCTAATCTCTTGAAAAATCATCAAATATCATTCATAAGTTTAAATATTATTCTCTTTCACTATGATATATTTTAGTAAACAATAATATTGTTCCATTAGTGTATTATTCTTGGTGTTACAATACCCTATCAAATGGTAAGATATTTTTATTTATACCCATAAAAATTAATATGCCATATGGACACACCATCAGAGTCTAATGTTTCACATAACACAAAAGATATGAGAGGTTTGTAATGGGACATGATATTCTATGTAAGGGGATACTCATGAAATAGAATAGTCTGTTTATATAAATGAATGTTATGTGAGATTAAGACTTCACCATTAAATTCATTGGTGGTACATCTTTTTTAAAGGGATATGTTTTCATCTAATCTTTTAAAATAAAAAGGGTTTTGGGTAGTGACTCAATAATTAAAAAATTCATGTTGTAAATGGAAGTGACTCTCCTTCAAAAGGTTTTATTCTCTTAGATGGTGTCATACTCTTGTATTGAAAGGGTTAAGAGCATAAATTAGATCATGTGAATACTAACTACATTAAATGTTTATGTGGTCTCTTTTTATTTTCAATACTTTTATAAATATATGTTTAGTTAAATTTTTTATTTCTTGGTCCCATCACTTCTCAAAATAATTTTTTTTAACTAAAATTAATTTTTAGAAAAGGAAGTGCACCAACATATTTTCTATTTCCATCACACCTTTAATAACTAACACCAAACTTAATGTATGATACCATGTCTTTTTATTTTTTTCCAATACAGAAATTTTTTTATAACTTTAGAATATATTCAAATATTTGTTTGGGGTGTCCTCATATGTTCATTACAAATACCCAACATATGAAATTAGATTTTTAATACATTTTTTGTTGTTAGAGATCAAACTATGGTAAAATAAATAATTTTAGTATATAGAGGAAGGAGTTTTTCTTGATGTAGTGGAGATAAAATGTCTTACTGAGATTATTTTATTGTTTCACCTATTTATCTTTTATTCTTTTTTTATATTTTTGGTACTAATCCACCATATTTGGGATATTGAGGGATGTTTATGTTTGAGTTTTATGTTTCCAAATTGTAATATCATGTGATATATTTCATGGCCAAATATGATTATGAATATGAATGTCATTATTAGTTTACACGTACATTTGAACTTGTACTGTTAATGGTTAATAATATTGATGTCATTTCCTCCCTTATGTGTGGACTAGTTTCGCACTACTTGTATATATCCTCTTTTATAAGTGGAGGAGTTCATGAATCCATGTGGATCATTGGATAAAACCTTGTAACCAATGCAAGGGTTTTCTGAAATGGAATCAATACACTTTTAATTGATTTAGAATTTGAGTACTAGTAAATTGAATATATAATAGTCGGGACTCGAGAATGAAGATATGATTGTTCCTAGGTAGCACTTATATAGTGGATTCTCTAATCAACAATGTATATGTATTTCATTTATTGGTTTCAAATAATGGTATTATTTTTCTTCTTCCATGGATATTATGACATTATGATTTATTATATTTACCTCCAACTATATGTAGTGATAATGAGTGATTTTATGCTTACTAATTTTGTACATATATTTAAATGGAATTTTGTTTCATGTGCATAATTATTAATTTGAGAAATTAATTAAATGAATATAATAATATATTAATTGTTTTTAAAAACAAATTATTCATGAAATCTTACTCAATTATCTTAATCATGTTAATGTTTTTTTAATATATGAATGTGACTAATGGACATGTACATGTTGTATGTGCTTAAGAAAAGGGTTATTAATGGAATAATATTCCAATTATCCTGTAATTATAGAGTGAGCACATGTCTTATATTAGTTTTTATTTGTGAGTTAGTGTTTAAATGGAAATTGGCCTATGATATATGTTATTAAAATTTATTTCAATGAATAAAATTTAGAATATGAAAAAAAACTCAATGGAACCCCATTGTGGAACCAAGGTACATCACAAATGTAATCTTTGAGGTTATGAATACTACAATTATACCCCCAAGAGCTTATAAGGGTAGATCTCCACATGATTTTAATTATTCTCCAAAGGTTTAATAAGTGTATTTTCATTATCATAGTCTCTACCACCCCAAAAGTAATAAATAATTAAATTTCACTCAGTAGAATATAATACATGAAACACTAAGCATAACCAACCAAAAAAAATATATTTCATCAAATTTCATCTCTTTTATTTCTCTTAAAATGCAACCCCAATTCTAAATGAATTAATATATATAATAAACTTATAAAATTGATATCAAATTTTTAGGTATAAATAGTTCTAACTAAATCATTATAAATGTCTTATCTATTTAATAATAATAAAATAACCATCATTTAAAAGAAAAAATGTTTCTTGAAAAAATGTATTTTCTCTAAAATAAGATTTTTTATGTACGTACATAATTTGAATTAATTTTAGCTAAATTAATAAACTTTATTCGAAAAAATAAACATCTATTTTAAAAATTCATATATAAAAATTATCATAGGTTAAATTTTATAGATTTTTCTAAAATATTTCATTTTTTGAATAAGTAGTACAAAATAATGAATTCTAATTGAAAACTGCCATTTTTTTTAAATTATATTTAAATATAAACTATAAATTTAATTGGTTTTAATGTAAAATTCTTCTAATAAAATTTATTTTTGTCTATTTTAAGTCATTGTGATCATATATATATATATATAATTTTGAAATAAAAATATTGAATACATTTGAATATTTTATCATTGAAAACTAATTTTCTAGTTGATTCTACAGGATTAAATTAAATAGTTTGAATAAATAGTAAAAATGATTACCACGGTCGTGGTAAAAATGAGTAAACTAAAGGTTAAACAAAAATTGTAACTGTTAAAATGACATAGGATCTTGTATATAATATAATTTATTATCATATTTAGACTCTATAATTTCATTTTATCTATAAATGGCCATTTTGGAAACATTTTTCACATGATAAATGTTGGTAAAACATTTTTTTCAAAACATAAAAGGATGCCACTCACCACACATATAAAATTCCACACCCTCTAATATATTATTAAAAACATAAAACACTTTTTAGAAAAATAACAGTAATAATAATTTACAAAAATACCTACTAACATCCTAGAACACAATTTATGTATAAATCCAAGGAAAGAAGACTTTTGGTGTAAACCTAATGACAATACCCAATGAAGGGGTAATGTTCTTCAACATACGTTTTTTTATTTATTCCTACACCTCTAATAATTGTTAATAAAAAATTATGAAATAATATCCTCAATATCATCCACATACGTAATTTTTTTATGATAATGGAATGACCTATAACCATCCCCACATCCCTGAATGGGTTATGAAATCATCATTCATGTTTAAAGTGGACTACTTCATCACAAAAGTATGTTAATAAATTTTATAATACCACATTTCAATGTTGGGTATGATGATGGAAATAAATTTTATATATGATATTTATAACACAATTATAAATATGGAGTAATTATATAATATACACATTTGTTACCTTCTATTATATAGGTGATATGATAACATTTCTCAGGTGTTCAGAGGAAAACTTCCTCATGAAGTGATGTGATTTGAATTTCAGTAATGCATTACATGGATGATAGGAATTATTAAGATAAAGTGTATATGTGATATAAAATAGATATTTGTGATATTGATGATATATTTATCATCCTAAAAAGATAAAATATATCTTTTTTTAAGTGTAGAATTAATAAATGGACTCAATTTTATGAAAATAATTTTACAAATTTTACAAATTTAATTTTTATAAAAAATCGTCATTTACTCAAAAAATAATTTTTTTATTTTATACTCAATTTATTACACCCATAAATATTAAAAATGATATTATTATATTATCCTAAAATAAATAGACAAGAAAATATTTATTTATGAATACATTTTATGATGTTCAATTTTATTTTAAATCAACTTATTAATTATAAAACTCTAAATTAATATTTATTACTCATAAAAATACCAACATATAATTATCATTTTTTTGAATATTCACTTGCATATAATATGATATAAATATATCATAGATTCATTGATAATGTGCCAAAATTTTATTTATACTCTCATGGATAAGGATATTATTCAATTTTCCAATTTACAATTCATAAGGGTCATATTACTATTCATAATGAAAAATTACTATTCCAATTGGTCAAGGTACTGTTTACAAAACAATCAAGTTGATCATATAAAAATCAATATATCTTATTAATCATAACTAGGTATGTATGTTTTTCAAAATTTATATCATATAATAATGAAAAATTATGTTTAATGGATTGGTTATAACTATCTTATTTATATAATATTAGTAAAAAATATTCTCATAAAGACTATGTGTAGTGTGCATTACATTATATTTTATTATTTTTAAATCCTTGTTCTCTTACATTATCACTTCATTCAATAAACTGTGTCCTTACAATTTTAAATTTCACTTGAAAAAAAGGATGATACTAGAAAATAATTATGAGGAAAAACCACATCAGAAAAAATAGGTACTAGGATAACATTTTTTAATATCCTTTCTCTACATATGACAATCTATTTCACTCAATAATAATGTAAGGAAATAGGATTACATGATAAATTTGTATAAACACTGTAAAATCCTTTTGTTTTGCCTTTAACTGTTCCTACTTCATTTCATGTTCGAAGTTGTATCATATGGTAAAATAATATCTAAAACATTTCCTATAGATCAAATTAAACCATTTCATTAATGGTTAACATTTACAAAATGTCATTATCCAACACAATAAAAAAGTTAAAGAATTTACATAATGATCTTATTAAAATGCATTATGTTTCTCTTAATCATCATAGATAAACATGTGATTACATTCTTATTGAAATATCTTGAAGCATGTGTATAACAAAATTTACAAGAAATCATTACTAAATATTTTCATGCTTACTTATTCATTATATAAACATATGAATTTTTATATATTCCTTAAATCCAAAATGTTGTAGAATCTACCCCTTTTTTAACTGTATATTAGTTAGGTCAAATATGTTATTTGATATCCAATTTATGTTATTAAAAATGGATATCTCGTTATGAATAACATTTTAAGGGTTTTATTTTCCTTAACCATATATTTTTCCCAAAATCAAACATTGTACTAAGTCACATTTCTTTTGTACCATTCATCATGTGACCCTGAATCCTTAATTAAATAGTATTCTAGTATAATACTAATATATTTAATATTTGTTATATATATTAAATCATTTATAAAATAATAAATTGACACACTTCATTAAATCAAACATAATCACATTAATAATTCCTCTTCAGACTTGGTAGTATAATTATCATGACAATGATCTATTTTCTTCATTTCTTGTATATTTCATTGATGTATCAGACATTAATTTTCATGGTGTCTAATATCCTATCTGTTGAATAATTATACATTTGAAACAATTTAATACCCTTAAAATCAATATAATATTGGTAATTATCTCCACTCTTGTAGTGAACTTCAATTTCCTTTAATAATATATCAATTGGATTCCTTCAAAAAATATCACATGTGGGAAAATACTTCATTTCCCACTTATTCTTATCTATATTTTTTCTAGTTTCCATATTATTCTCTTACTTACTTCTAAAGATATAATACCTATAAAACTCATTCCCATTATTGTTAAGAGATGATTCTATCACCTCATATGACTAAAATGATTTATTGTATAATTCCCTTCTAAGGTCTAGCTCAAACCCATTAAATAAATGATCATTATTGCACTTTGTATTATGTGCATTATAGTGTTTCCTATTCTATATAGTAGGTTCCAATTTTAAAAAAATTCATACACTACACTAAATAATAACATTATGAATACATAATGTATAATCCAAATAATACTAAAATATGTAACATAAATAGTAAAATTCAGGTGTAGCTAATCTCATAATGATAGACATTATTTTCATTGGAAAAATGTTTACATTTAAATCCATTAAAATGTTTTGAGATGAAAATTTGAATTTTGTTAATCATATTATCAAGGATTGTCAAAAAAGGTGCAAAATATGTCCCATTCTCAAGTACCATTTTACCTCGAGTTCGGTCTATGACATCTTGTTGGAGTTTTTCCCCCAATGTATATCTATTTCATAACAACTTCAAGTTATAATATCTGTAAAAGGATTTATTATTTTTAATACTCACAAATTCACCACCTTACTGAAATTTTATGACAAAAATCTATAATTATCCTTAGATTCTATCTTTGGGTTATTTTATCTAATGTATTTTTTTCTAAATCTAGTATCCATGGATGATGCTAAACTTCCTCTAATACAAAATTTAATGACCTTATCCCTAGTTTCCTAGAGCTAGTGCCTTATATTAATATTTTTGTATGATTACAATTAATCTTATCCCGAAGGACTAATAATTTTAGACTTTTTGAAAACCAGATTATATACATTAAATAAATATTTAAAATTGAAATGAAAAACAACAAAGAAACTGCAATTATAACACCTATGAGCTCTTAAATTATCCCTATATGTCATTCCTAATGTACCACTGATAATTCTGGGGAAAAACATATTAAAGGGGTGATATCATATGTTTAGTAAGGTTATGAAATAAATACTAAGATAAATCATAAATATTAATTAATTATGAATAATAAATAACACATTCAATAAAAACTTAATCTTGAGCATAATATTGAAATAATAAAATATAATGAAATAATTCCATATAAATAATCACATGAAAAATTCCATGGATATTATACTAGTAGAAAAATCACATGGTTTATAAATTAGTAATATCATATTGAGGTAATGAATACATCATTCGTCATAAATAATTTATCAAAAATTTGGCTAAGGCTTCCAAAAATAAATGGTTAAGGCCTTAGCCAAAATCAATTTATGATTCGTCTCATGAGACCTACTGAGGAATTTAGGGGATATAGTTGGCCCCACCAATGGCGTACTACGAAAACTTCATTCCTCACATGTAAAATATAATGATATATTCAAATAAAAGTTTCTTATACCAATTTTTATTATCATAGTTGAAATTTTTATAATAAAATCATTGAAATATTCTTGAGGAAGATAATATTTAAACAATACAAGGTATCCCATACCACCTTGAAACATCAAAATAATAATCACTTTTATTATTTAAATTAACTATGATTATCATTATAATAATATAATTAATTATATAATATATCAATTTTATTTATATACACCACACTCAGGTAAATAGTTTTGAATAAGGCATATATCCTATTGAAGTAAAAGTTAGAGGAGAAAAATAATTTTTACTTTGGAATGAATAATTATTTTGAAAAATCATTTTTAATTTTCAAAAAATAAAATTTTAAAAATTTATGTCATATAAAATAAAAGTTAATGACATTGATATTATATTTCAGGCATAAATGATGACCTATTGAAGTGAAATAATGTAAAAAGTGATCTGATGAATGATTATAAATAAAACATTTTAGTGTGGTTTATAGAAAATTTTTAAGTGATTTTAAAGTTGAAAAGTCTTATTTTATCCAAAAAACAAAAAATGAAGCAAGAAATTTTTTTATTATAAAATTATTTATTTTATAATAATACTAGTATTTTGAAACCGATTATATGGTGAACTTGAAAATAGGTAAGAGTTCTAGAAGTTCCCTTTTAATCGTGATTGTTATCAGGATGAACTGTGTGGGGAACCATTTTAAAACATGTATATCACCCTAAAAGATGGTTTATATGTTATATAGATATATTGGAATCTATACACAAACTTTTTGAGTAAATATAAAAAAATAAATAATCATAACATTTGAGTATGTGTAGAGAAAGAGTAACAAGAAAAAAAATGGGGCATCAAGTTGAACCCCTTACCAATTTGTAATCAATCAACTCATATGACTCAAAATTAATAATAATCCAAATATATAGAGAATTTAAGGAAAATAAATATATTCAGAAGAGGATACATCAATGGGTAGTATACAAACACCATAAATAAGAAATAGTGGGGAATAATGAATATCCCACAAAAAGTGATGTGAGATGAGAAAACCCTAAACATATGTCAGAATGTGTTCATAACATTATCTAAAGGTCTTATATAAATAAATTTCATCCATTAATTAATTAAATAATAAATATTTGTACATGTATAATAATCAATATAGTTTTATTTTATTCATTTAGGGCCTTATTGATGAGCTATATAGTTTAATTTCATCGTTCTGGATCATTAGTTTTCTATGTTTTCATGATTGGTTTGGTAGTTTATAAGTAATGGTGTTCTATATATTATACATAATTCTCTAGAATTAATGTTATAACATACTAATTAACACAAAAAATATTAAATATTAAGATAATTAATTTTTTTATATGTTTTGAGGTTGATATATTAGATAAAACATTAGTGATAATCATTTAGATTATTTTTGGAGGTTTTGATCATCACAAACTAGAGTTATCGTATAAATTATTAATATTTCTAGATAATGGTTACTGAAATATATATAGTCTATAATACAAGTATTATATTATTTCTTACCCATAAAAAGTATAGTTACCTTCCTTGAATAATAAATATATGAATTAATGTTCTTCGTCTATGAAGGTTGTAAATCGGCACCACCCGGAAGATGATTTTGTCTAAAAAAGATACTGTATAGAAATTGATGATGGGTATTACATTAAAATGATATTATTTCAGTACATATATGTTATTAGAGTTATCATTAATATTTTTATAGAGTATGAGAGTTGATAATAACAAAATAAAGTAATAGAAATGAAAATAAAAGGAAAAGGATGAGGATTTTACCACTTGAATACTCTTTCTTGAGAACCTCCTTAATGAATGGAATTTTTGTATTTTGGTATTAAAAAGTTCTCTTGGATGTGGGGATATACTAGGGAATAGTGTTATTTTAATGAGATTTATAATACTCAGGGCATAGTTGAGTGAGGAGAATAGGGGATGAGGGGTGGTTTTTATAATAGAGGAGAGGTGTAATTTTTCATTATATTATTCTTTATTTTAATATTATTCTTAAAAAAGAAATAGTATTTAGATGGGAAACTATATACAATAATAGTTTGTGTGAGATAGAACAATGAGTTATTACATTGTCAATAACCCATAGAATAGTGTATTTATCATATAATGTATTTAATCTTTAAATTACCAAATTATATTATTCACTAAATATTCATGTATTTCAGAAAAATCCAAATAATTCACCCCAAATATTTCTTTATTTGTATAATTCAATAATTATATAAATTTAATAAAAATAATATCATAAAAATAATATATTTATTTTTTTATAAAAATCATCATTTACCTGAAAAATACAGTTTTAAAAGTTAAAAATTATTTTATAACACCAAGAAAAATTAACAAAGGCCTTATCAGATTATCCTAAAATCATTGGGAAATATAATATTTATTTTTTCATATTTTTTATGAAAATTAAATTTATTGTAAATATATTTATTAAATATAAAATTGTTAATAAATATTTATTAATCACAAAAAATATCAACACTTAATTGTTATATTTTAAAATATTCACGTGTACTATTATATAATTATATCATACACTCATTGATAATGTTATTATATTTTATTTATACTCTCATAAATATGGTTTCTACTCATTTAGTGAATTTTCAATTCATAAGGGTCATATAACTATTCAAAATGTACATTACTATTCCAAAGGGCTATGTTACTATTCACAAAAAAATAAAGGTGCTCCTATGAAACTCTCAATATCTTATTGACCACATCCATTTATATTTTTTAAATTCAAGTCACAATAGAGGAAAATCATGTTTAATGGATATGTTATAACTATCCTGTTTAAATAAATATAATAAAAAATTATTGTTTTGTAGATACTCAGTGTTTTGTGCATTACATTATATATTAAATATATTTGTAAATCATTATGGTGGTACCTATTTTATTTATAACATAATAGTACATTTAGAGCCAATGTATCATATATAATTATTTTAATGTTCATTTTGTAAGGGATATTATAACATTGCTAGTATGTATGTAGGACTAGCACCTCATTAAGTAATGTGAATCGTCTTTGAAAAATTCATTACATATAAGATAATGAGGATTAAATTTAATTTTTATATGATATATACATGATAAAATTATTATATTTAGGTCATATGTATCATTCTTAATAGATAATATATATCTTTTTATTTCTTTTTTCTCTCAATGAAAGATGATAACATAGTACTAGTTTGTGTGGACTACTACCTTCACGAAGCGATGCGACCCTATTTTAATCCCAACACAATATAGTTGATATATATAAGTAAATTTAAATAAATAATATTTTATATATGTGTGATATTATGATCATTATAGAAAGAAAAAATATTAATTACCTTTGTTCCATGATGATCATTGGAAAATAGAAGTGTTACTCATTCGTACGTACGACCCACCATCTACATGATCGTAACACAATTCAATTATCAATACCATATTGAACTCTTAGGAAGTACTCGTGTTGTACACTTTATGGTCATATAATAAAAGGGTATTATGATACTTTATAAATGTGATTAATGAATCTTCCAAATCATTCCCACTCGATTTTATTCATTTTAATTCATTTTATAATGAATTAAACATGAAATTTATGAACATTTGGGTCACGTGAGTGAGGTTTTTGATAGCAGATATCAATTACATAATCAGAATAATCTCTTGTAAGATCTGATCAATATGGTGATACCAAATTTCTTTGTCTCTGTTCTAAATAATGAAGATGTGTTTGGAGGTGGTGATTCGAGAATGTTCAATGTAGTTGTCTATGGACCTCATACTGTTGTGGCGAGTTCTTTGAATAAAAGATCTGGACTTTAATCACTGATAGATTCAGGAAGATTATTGGAGGAACATGGGGATTATTGATGAGATTGTGAGCTTCAACATTTGATAATGTTGATAGGGATATTTAGTCTCAATCTCCACAATCACGAGATTAACAAGGACAAATCTCAGTTGATTAAGAAAACCATGTCTTGAGCTGATGGAAATCTAGGAGATGCTTTTTTGATGATTACTCTTTTCTCCAATACAAAAGTGGACGATATGAATTGGTATCATGATGATGAGAATATGATGGTGTCCCCCAATGGTATTTCTCATAAATCCTTTAATATAAAGACTAAAAAAATTCTTATGGTATGGTGAATGTAGAGAGGGACTAAACCAAGGTGCATTTTTAACATATGAAGGATGATATTCTTGATTTCATTGTAATGTAGGGAGACACTACTCATGTTATAACTCAAAAGGAATATATCTATTACATATTCACTATATATAATCATTCCATTATTTCTACGGTGGTTCTTCCTATTAGAGGAAATCCTTTGAAATTTTGTAATTTTATTCATAAATAATAAAACTTATATAACTCTTTTGACCCACGATGAATTTCCTTCTTAATTTTTTTCACATTATAATTCAGTCATAAGAAATGTAGAATATAAAGTTCGAGTATTTCTAGATTTCTTCAAATACATGTATGATTTTCATTCTTGAATGGGACATCTGTTTCAATCCTTTTGTGTCAAAAAATTCAAGGGATTAGGTTTGGATTAAAATTGATGGTCTCAGCTAGATCCTATGGCACAACAATATTCTTTTTGATATAGCCTCATTTCTTTTTATTCCAATAAAAATAGATTAATCCACCAAATATTCTAAGTTGTGGAATTTTCCTATGATATTGTTGGAGGTTTGATGTTGTTTGTGTTCAATCAACAACATTATCTAACCATATTTTGATGATGACATTCCTTTAAAGGTGGAGTATGATAGAATTATTGACTTTTTTTAGACTATAAAACAATTTTTCAGGTCAAGGACACATGTCAAAAAAAAATATTTTTTCCTTTTCCCCTCTAAAACGTAATCCTGATAAACCCGGTTTGAAAAAATTTAATAGACAAGTGGTGAGAAATTCTGATGATTGCGGAGGAAATGCATCATAGAAGGAACCTTTATCTATGGTTGTGGGTGATTTATTAGAGGGTAAGTCCCATTCCTCCATGATGATGAAAACTGGTACTCTATCTCTTGATTTCTTTGGAATCCCCTAATACTAATGCGAGTTCTATCCCTTCCAATATCTTACATCATGGTAGGAATGTGTAGCAGACCGGTAAGGCTCGTACTGTGGCTTGGATTGTGTAGATGATTACATTTTCTTTTTATCTTCATGGTGATGGATTGCATCTAGTCTATACCCCTAAGTATTACATAGAAGATATCTTTACTCAATCCTATTTGGGGCAATGATGTTATTATCTAGTGGTTTCTAAACCTTTCGATTTGTACGATGACTAATTCATTCAAAAGAAATGTACACTAATGAAGGAAATGATAATTTGTGGTCATGCCTATTTTAAGGATGTCGTTATATCTGGGAAGGAAAAGGTTGCTGATAACGAGGGATCCTCTCTAGGTCCATCAAAGATAATACCCTATAAGGATTACTCAATCGTACAACAGACTCTGTCTACAAGGTCTGCTGTTATACATTCAAACAAGGTCAATGTACAAATCCTTATGATCTTTAACTATGGTACATCCCAATCTGAGTAGGAAAATGTTAATGACATTTATTATTGAAATGACATGTTTAATTATGATTATTAGATCCTTTTTCTAATGGATTAGGGAAAGTCCATTTATTTGTTCCCGCCCATCTTCTCTAATACATTCTCTTTAATTTTTAATAAATAGTAACATGTTTAGCTTCTGGATGGACCTGTTTGGATCAAAAATATATTTTAGTATTGGCTATAAAATAATAATTGGTGTATAAATATGATAGTTATTTAATTATTATTATTTTTTATATTATATAATTATATATTATGTGGAAGAACCAAATCATAGAAGATGAAACCCGATTTTCAAAACACCGAAAGTTACACCAATCATAATGAAAATAATGAATGAAAATTATTGAATGGGTGATAAGATATTATTAAAGTATCATATATGATATTATAAATATTAATATGTTTCTGTTATAAAAGACTATATTCTTAAAACCATTATATGTGAGATTAAATCACATTCAAACAAACAAAATCATGATGTTAGGGACCTCATCTCAATTTCTCCTCATTAATAGAAATTGTATTATTATGCACCTAATTTATTTATTATGATATATATATTCACCATTGACCTCTAATATCATGGTTTCTTAAAACAAATTTAATTTTATGATTCAATTTTAAATATTTCATCCATGATTTTTGTTATTTAATGTTACCAAGTAGTAAATAATATCAAAAATTAATTTCATTTCATTTGGATAAATTAATTTTTGGTCATCTATTATATTGTAGGATTACATGTACAATTAATTTTTATTATATTATGTTTTATTTAAACATGATTTAATAGTATTTTTAGTTGGTACACATAATTTATTTATTGATTAGTTCTCTCTTTAACACTATAATCATTGTAATGGTTTATTTTCCATTGTCATTACAAAAGATATTATTTATTATTGAATTTCAGTTGATGGAAATTATTTTATAATTTTAGAATAAACCCATTTCATATTATTATCCTTTGGTCAAAATGATATTTCAATACAATAGTAACATTTTCCACTATTTGGTACATAAAATATTTCCTGAAATGTTTTGAAACAAATCTAGCATCATTTCTCTCTTCGATTGGAAATATCTTTTCTACCAAAAAGTTATTTTCAAAAACTGGTTTCAAAAATAAGTTCTACCCTTTTAAAACTAATTTATTAAAATAATTTTAACCCATATTAACATTTTATAATTTTTGAAAGAAATCATAATTTTATTTTCAAAACAATGCTCATTTGGATTTTACTAAAAAATAAATGGAATATTTTTCTTAACGTGTATGGTATAAATGAAATTACCATCCATGAACACTCATTTATTTTAATGAATATTTAATATGTTTCAAAAGGTAGTTTTAAATTTAATTGATTTTAATTTGTTTTATGTTTTAAATAGTTATTTTCAAAATAAAATGTATGTTTTCCCCAAGTATGTTTTTAATGTTATTTTTATTGTACATAAATTATTCAAGAACAATAATCTTTATTCTACCTATGATCCATTAATTCTATGTTGTATTGATACAACCTTATTAATTCAATATATGGTTTATCATTATCGTGACCTCGTACAGTATTGGAATTCACCAACTTTATTAATTTTAAGTCATTAACATTACAATGAAATATTTATATTCCTATGATCATTTGAAATTATAATTTATCTATATATCATCATTATTTATCATATATATTTTTATTTCTCAAACCATATATTATTCATACGTACAATATTCTGTATATAATTTTATTTATCAATATGGTGAAATATTAATAAATCCATATTCTATACTCAATATGGATATTTTGTGATAAACCCTATTATTCTTGAATTAAATTAATTATATATATATGAATAATTCTTGGGACTACAGTGATGAGTGGGGATGGGTATTATATAGCCCCTAAATATATTAGTAGGTCTCATGAGTAAAATTATTAAGATAGAATTAAATGGGTTTCTATATATAGTTGTAATGTATCTTGTGAATGGTCTCCGCAATAGAGTTATCATGATTCTATGTATCATGTAAACCAGTAATTGTGAATTTAATTCATTGTGAATATAGATATTATTATCCTTGGAAATTTATAATGATATTCTATCTAGAAACATTTCTTTATCAGTTAATATATAAAAGAGATGACATTTTTAGATATTTTCGAACTGTAATGGTTATTCCTGATCTATTTATGATAAAAATGTTATTGATTAAATGGTATTCATTTTTAGTTGTTCATATTAAATATTTACTATTGATTATTGATCCATGAGATTTTCAAGTGTACTTAACACTTACTAAGCATTATAGATCACCAATATTTTTTTCCATTATAAAAGATTTGATGAAGTGAAAAATGATTAATGTTCAATGTTATTCTAGTAGGAACACTGTTATTATCGAAAAAAATATGTTTTAATTTTTGTTTTGAAATGAATTATATGAATCATGTATGTAACTAGTTTTCTAATACTACTAATCTATTTTTCCCTTTACGATCTGATTCATTATATATTATTCCAATGTAATAAAGAAGTCACTATCTTTGATATACTACAGTTGGGGTCACTTCATGGCCTGTTTAATTTAATATTGGTTATTATAATAGTTTTTCATCACAATTGGAACACAATTGTAAACATTTATCAAGACATAAAGAGGAATCAAGGTCAAATTTTATCAGTTGTAGGTTGTACTTTGGATATTCAAGTGCAATTGGAATTTTTAAAGGATTTATTTGAGTTGATAAAAACAAGTAATGAACGAAATATATCATTTTAATCTTATATTATTTAGGGACAACATATAATATGGTAGCGAGTTATGGTTCAGGATAGGAGTCAATAGGTATTATTATGCGAGTCCTTATATAAACAATTTATTTAGGTGTTCCACCCTAGGTCATAACATTTAGATTGAACACAAGAGGTTATAAAGAATTAGTAGGAGATGATTTTTGTGATAGAATGGGATACCCATTTTGTTGAGTGGTTATTCTCCTCTCCAATGTTATCAGGGAATGTGGCCTAAGAGGCTAATAGAATTGATATTTGAATATGTATATATGTGAGGTTATTGATGAGTTTTTTTTAATATATATCCAATTTTAATGTTTTTTATAAGGAACATACTATTGAGAAGGTCGTGGTGGATGAAACTACAGTTGGCTCACTTCCCATATTCATTGTCTATAATATAAACTCTTCTAGTTGATCTATTAATGACTTATCTAGTGGAAGATTATTATAATTTTTTTTGATATTACAATGTTTTTAGAGGATGTTAGGTAGGGTAATTGTTCTTAATAAACTTCCTCTAGAGATGTTACCCATAAAAATTATTATTTCTATAAAAATGTAATTTTTTGTGGTTGTTATAGTATTATAGTATTATTCCATGCATGTAGATGAATGATAAATGTATATTATTTTGTTCAACGATATATCAGCTTTGTTTTAAAAGGGATTTTTGTTATTTTTAGGCATCTTGACCCGTGTCTGCCTGAAAATTGAATAAATATTGTAGGGATTCATATAGGATGTTAGGTTGTAGAGATAGTCGAGGGTTTATAGTGGCATAAAAACTATACATGGCTTAGGGGTTATTTTTATAAGAAACATATAGATCATGGGTTCTAGGATATTGATCTGAGGTAGGTATGGATTTTTTTACCATTTTTTTGCTATGAAAGCATTGGATTCTTTTATAATTATTGTTATAGTTCTTATTTAATATATTCATTCTATCAGTCTATAAAAAATTAATTTATTTCATTGCTTTATATTATCTCATGTTTTGTACAACATATTATGAGAAGTTTTCATTTATAATAGCATGCTTTCTATTATTTTTCTTTTTAGGAAAAGTTTTGATTACATTAGAGATTCCCAAAAAGTTACATGTTTTTTGGGGATATGGGATATTATCATATCTATTTATCATTAAAATTACATGTTTTCACCTTAGAATTGGAATTTATTAACTTATTATCTTCTTAGCTGACATTAAATGCTATCCGAGGTGTTATTTTTCATCCCTCGTGGGGATGGAATATTTTTTCTAAAATAAATTCAATGTAGAGTAAGGTATAGAAGTACCAAACCTCAATTATATTGGGACCACTACTATATTGACACAAGGTATGATTCTTACATTGAATAAAGAAGGTATAATGACTATTCTAACCCCATTAATGGATTTTTATGTGTTTCTTGTGATTTATAAGGCTTACTCATGAGATAGAGAAATATTTTGAAAGAAACGTTTTTCTTTGAGTAGATCCAATTTTGATACCTTAATATATTATGGAACTAACTGAGTTTATGTGGTAAAGATAACAATCAAGAATCTTATAGTGAAGGATTTAATTCACCCAAGTACCTCTCCTCTAGGTAACATTTGTTTTATTCACCAAGAAGGAAAATATTTTCATGGGATTATTCATTCAATACCATAATCTATAGGAACGAATGAAAAGTAATACATGTCTATGTTTGGAATAGATGACCTAAAAAATATTTTTTGTGGACCAGTGGGTCTCTATGATTGTCCCATGATAAAGATACAATCAATTTTGTTTTTGGGTGTATGATATATATATAAGGCAATTTGAAGTAAATTTTGGACAATTATTACCTTTTGATTCAATTTCATATGAATATTGAATCACAATAATTTATCAATCTCATGAATAAGAATATACATAAATATATACTGACTCCATTTTATTAGAGTTTTTTTATGATATATTGGTATTTTTGTAGGTTCGTAATTTTATTATATGTACCTATGATATTCGGTTCATTACTCATTGATAATAATCTATTTATACCAATTACTAAATATGACAATTTTGGATTTATGATATTTCATTTGTATAATGAGGATTAGATACATTCCCTAATGTTTTGAAACTATTAAATCTTGGTTATATATTTTTCATCTTTATTTATCATAACATCATATACAACATATTATCTATATAGGATATGAGCCTATACTAAAGGCATTAAATTAGTTACTTGTGTATATTTGAGTTAAAGATAATGTATTCCATTGGGAAGTGGAATTTCATGAATGATGATAGTATAATGAAGAAGTTGGAGTGAGGTGTTCTTGTGTCTGGTTAATAGGTTTATGTGACAAATTTTTTCACTGGCTGGAGGAATATATACACAATAGGCCATTTTAATAGTAAAATTACCCCTTTTCTAGTATCCCCTCATTAGTGGAAAATGTAAAGGCTATCAATGAGACCAATTCTTACGGTATCATTATTTAAGAAGGACTAATAGTAGTTGATCAAGTTCTATTATGTTAAGAAGATGGGGATAGGGTGATACAAATCCATTGAATGGTTCTTGTCCCTAAACCCATGAGGGAAATATAATTTATGGAATATTATTCCTCATGTTGGTTTATGAAACCATGGTTGACTATAATATACCATAAATTTAGGATCCATTTCTAGTGTTTGAGAAAAATAAATTACATTATGTGTTTATTGAAAATTTTTTCTTCTATTGGAGGATGAGGGTAAAGTAACAACGTCTCAATTTTCCACCTCAACCCCTTATAGAGTTAGCATAAAAAATGAATGATGTTTAATTGGTTATCATCTTTGGAAAATATATATCTTAATGGGATATGATCTGTTTTGGGTGATATTTGACTGGAAAATTATGTTTATCATTTATTTGTATCCATTATACTCAATAATATGATAAATTTGGATTGATTTGACGAATCCTGAGGATAACATAGAGAAATATTACATCATTTTAGATTAATATTAAATAAATTTCAAAATAAATCATGACCAAGTATCATAAATGAAATATTTATTGGGAAAATAATTATAAGACATTAACATAGTTTCATAAATATCTTAAATAGACACAACATATTGTTCTCACATATAACACTTTTTTGTCATACACCATGTAAAAAGTATCTTCATATATTTGGGAATGGATACATATGAATGAGTGCGCTCAGATTTTTAGTAAGGTTCAATATAGTATATATCAATAAATTATCATAAGTTAGGATACATTAAGAAAAAGGTAATGAGAGAATGGACTTATCATTATAATATCTAATCATATAATTCACGTATCATAAAAATAAATTCATCGCTTATGGGGATTTGGGTGACCAGTTGTATTCCTTCATTGGGATGGAATAACCTCTCATGTAACCTCTTATAGTCATGGGATATCATATAATATATGCTTTAAAATATTAATCATTAATTATTAGAAACATTGTTGGTGGTCCATAATGGACCCACCCAACAAATAATGACAATCTATTCACATGTATTTCACATGATCCTAAAAAATTTATAATTTCATCATACATTACCACTTAGAAAATAAAATTTGTTTCATCAAGATTCCATTTTCATATTAAATAACTATGTAGGAAATGAATAAATATGGTAGCATTATATCATATCCCTAATAAATCCTATGAAACATTAATGTATTTTATCATAGATGAAAATACCTTTAAAATATCGCTATAACATTTCCTAATGGAAATAATAATTTGATTTTGAATTTACATATTTAAAATATATAAATATCAATTATATTTGGAAAAGGTCTTCATTAAAAATAACCATATGAACTTTTAACAGAATATTCCAATTATTTATTATTTTTCATCATTGTAAAATAATATTTTGTGGTATATGTTAAATAAATCATTTCAGATTTTCATTATAAGAAAATTTTTCCACATTTATAAAAAAATAAGAATATTAAATTTAGAACTTGTTAATTAAAATATATTATATTAAAACATTAATATAATTAATATTTTACTTATATTAAAAATATTTTCCAAAACATTTTAAAAAACAATGATATTAAAGTGAATGTATTCCTGAATGAATACCTAAATATTTCTTATTTTCCTTAAATAGACTCTATTGGTCTTATATATACATAAAAAGAGGACAATGAATAAATTTTTAAAATATCTATAAATAACCATGGGAGTAGAATATATATGTTATCTAAGTGATAAATTATATAACTAAATCATCCGAAATTTAGGCCTAATCATTCTCTAAAAAAAGTTAAATTGTAACATAAAACCCATTACCATATTGATTACCACTAAATCATAACCTCCATGAAATAAATATCTTTAAATACAACATAAATTATAATAATTATATTTATTATCACAAAATATCATATAAAATTATAATTATATACACCATGTGAATGAATAAAATGGTGATTAAAGATGATCTCTCATTGAAACCAATTTTAGATGAGAGACCCATACATAAATTCTAAAACACTTCATAACGGTTCTAAAAGAATTTATAATAAATTTTAAATTATTTTAATTATTAATATAAATATATTAATACATATAATTCCTTACATGGTTTAATTATAGTACTGCATCAACTATTAATTAATAATCCTCAATCATCATCATCATTTCGGGTGTCAAATGATTTATTCTCAAAGTATATTTCATCTATATAGTTTTTTGTCCAATCACTATGATCATGGATCCATAAAATCCATCAAATTAATAATTTCATAATATTAATATTTGATCACTATATAAAATGTTATATCTATTGATATAAATTTTTGATGTAAAATGAATTTCAATATTACATACAGATGATAGTCTACACGTACGTAGGAGTGATTTTTCCACAGTTTGATGGATGGGATAAAAGAAATCTAAATAATATATTTACTTTATATAATTATTATTATTTCATAAATATAATATATATTTATTTTATATATCATAATTATTATTCATATGATCTAAAATAAAAAATGAATCATATTGCATCTTGGAGGTTGTAGTCCACAGATGCGCAAGTGCGATGTTATTGTTTTCTAATGAATGGAAATGTAAGATGGTAACATATTGTACTAATATAATTATAGTTATGTCATAAATATCAAATATAAATTTTTTATATATCATAATAAGAAACCATTAGTGATCATGATGGAAGATGTATAATATCACATTGTTGGGGTAGTAGTCAACACATAATATGAGTTATACTTAAATTTCCCATTTGATGGATATGAGGTGAAATTTTTTTGTCTCGTTATAATCAAAACGTTTTAGTATGTTGATTAGAAAATATTTATTATGTTAGTTTTGATATAATATTTTTAGAGTAAGTATAAATATAAAATAACTTCGAATGAGTCTAGTATGAATATTACCTCTTATTTGAAAAAACTCTTACGAATCACACATTAAGCCTTATTTTGATTTTATTATGGTTAGAAAATAAGTTAAAGAATAATTTTAAGGAATCTATTATGGTTTTATCCAGCTATAGGAGAATTTATGGTGCTCATATTGTGTAAATAATGTAGGGTAGTATGATATATTTTATTAGTGAGGGGAGGGACATGCATGAATTTATTTTAATGATTTAAATTTAGTGAAGTATCTTCCATGTTATTGTTACAAAAAAAGAAATTTATTTTATGGTAAGATAATATGAGGTGAAAATATCTTTATCAAAAAATATTCATACAGGTTTAGGTGGATTTTTTACCCATGTCTTTGTTTAACACCTGGAAAACGCATTTTAACCATAACTGTGGTCGAAAATGATGATGATTTTATAATTTTTATTATGATTACAAATATTTAATCTTGTTAATTTTTTTTTAAAATAATAATGAAAAATACAAGGAAAATATTTTTTTATAAATTCAATTCAGTAATAAAATGATACTTATTATTATTCGTTTCCAAGTATATACTGTTAAATGAATGATTAAATATTGGATTGAATATATAATATAATAATTTTATAATCAACGTTTTTAAATATTGTTTTATTTAATTTATTTATAGAAAAACACATGGAGATTACAAATACAATTTTTGAAAGCATTCCATTTTACATTAAAATAGTTTTATCTTTATTCATTACTGTTAGATTAATATATAATGAATTATTATTCATAAATTACCAATTCATTTAATGAAAATAAAATTTTAATATTGACTAATAAATATTTTTTTATATAAAAAATTATAACACATAGAAAAATAAATTTCTTTGAAAAAAACATCTTTTAATTCGGAAATGATTTTATTAAGATGTAGTTATTTTTTATATGGAATTAATTTACACATATAAATATGGAATATATATATATATATCTAAATTTCATTAACCTTATTGATACATTCAAATAAAAGTTATAGTTCAAAAATACCGTTCTATATCATGATTTATTTATACTCATTGTTCAGTATTACAGAAACCATTAGATGGATTAAACATATTTCAAATTAACACATATAAAACAATAGGGTGTAACATTTTACCATAAATATAATTATTTTTAGTTAAAATTCAATTATTCTGAGGAAAAAAATAAAATACTTTTACTACATCACATCCACAACATCTCTAGTAAATGATATAATTTAATTGTTTCACCACAAACAAACAATAGGTGAGTGGTCTTATTTCAAATAATTTTTTTCTATAATCTAGAATTCCCACTTCTTATTACACATAATCAATATTTTTCTCTAATGATTAAATATGAAATACAAATACATGTGAAGGATTATGTATTTACATCCACATAAGTGTTACATGTAATATATCATAAAATTGATAGAGGTTTAGTGGAAGTGGGAAGTGATAAGATACTATCTATACATGTTTCAAAGTCTCAAACGGGACAATATACCTAGGAATTATATTACACTTCATTCTAAATCTCATATCCTTCAATTATGTTTATGATCATAAAAATACATTCTCATTGTCATTAAATTCTAGATCTCAATAATGATAGTCAACATAACTCTTATATCGACTCAACGATTCATTAATGAACTGATAAATAGATCTAACAATATCTAAAATTTTAAAAACTAACTAAGGTCCCATTATCTTTATTTCAACAACATCATTTCATCTTGTTTGAGATATGATATTATTTATATAGAGGTATTCAAAAGGATTCATCTGAATTCTCATGTGATTACTATTGTTTTAAGATAATTCAATAGAAGGAAGCTGTTGATTTCACCCACCATTATAATATATAGAATATGATATTAGGATATCCACTACTTTTTCAAATAGTTATATCAAATGGACCATCTATTTAAGGATGATAGGATGTACTAAAACACAACACTGTATTCAGATCCTTCTGATGACTTCTCCAAAATTTCTGGATAAGACTAAAATTATGATCAGAAATAATAGAATGTGGAACTCCTTGGAACCTTAAAATACATTCAATGCATTTCATATGAAATTTAATAAAGATAAAAATATTCTCTTATATAAATAAAATGTACAAAATTTTTATGGATTGTGACTATAACCCTAATAACATTATTCCATTTAGATGTCCTATGGTATGCTATGCAAAATTGAAGGCTGAAATTTTCCCATTTCTATATATGTATAGATAATTTTTGTAAAATATTCTTATTATTATACCCCTCATTCATAGAAATTTTTAATACCAAGAAATGAGATACGTACTCTTTGATATATCTCTTTATGATATCCCTACAAAAAAGGTCCTAAAGTTCTCTATGAATCTTTATACATCCATGATGAATAGAGAATGGTGAGCTATGGGCTTCATCTAGCCTATCATTATTTAATTCTATCATAAAATGGATATATAATTAATTTTATATCATTATCACTCCATCAAAAATATGGTTAAACTCAGGAACATTTATCTCTTTCTTTTTCATCCCTACATCTTCCTTCTACACTTCTATATCCTTGACAAGGATAGGTGGTTGAAAATTAATTTTTGAAAGATAATATTTCTCCTTATCCATCTATATTATATTTATTTAATTTAGAAATCAATAAATATAGGATATTTTTTACCATCATCGTAGATAAAATATTATGATATATTCAACTAACTGAATTGACCACCTTGTTTTCTTTCCTGTGGTGATACTATATTGACAATATATAATCTGTAATCAACTAAAACCATTATAACTAGTGTACAACACACCCTTTCTGAGTTAATATATATATTATACATTTTTCTGAGTATATATGTCACACCTGTCCCTGTAAATATAATGTATCCATTTCATTAATTTAATGATTACAATTATTAACTCGAAGTCATTGATGTAGTGATTTTTCTCATGATCGTTTATTTATTGAGTGGAATAATATACTTCCATGTTATTTAAAAAATAACTCATCCTAAATGATTTTTAATGCATCATTAACAATAAAATACCAATTTCTATTATATAGTAGTGAGATTACATGCTCACTAACCAAACTTCTCTTCAACACCTTGATATTATCTTCACATTCATCAGTGGAACAGATCATTAAACCTTTCCACCATAATATTAGGATTAGTTTATAAATCTTTGTGAAAAAATTCCAAAATAATCAATAATGTCCAACCAATCTAAATAATATATGTTTCTTATTTACAATATTGTGTGTCAAGAAATATATATTGGCTTTATTCTTAAAATATTACATTGATATATCCACTATAGTGATCACTTCTACCTAGATTGATACCACATGTAACTATAATTCACACATTATAAATTTTTAATATAGGTTCTCATTCTTTTTAGTCTTCAAAAAAATTACATGTGATCTATATGATCTTACTATTTATAAGATTATATAAGAATATCATCTATAAATACTACCACAAATTGAACAAGGTAATTTATATAGGCCATATTCATTAAATAAAATAATATGTTGGGATAATTATAATTTCAAAAATGTAATCACTATATATTCATATTTTTCATAAATATTAAGGAATATTTTAATTGGTATGTATTCAGTTCTGACCATCAATTGATAGTATTTGGAACCAAGTTCAATCATTGAAAAGTAATGAGATAATCCATTTGGATAAAAAAATAACACTATAGGGAATATGATACTTATTATTCTGTATGTTCTTATTATGTTTTTGATAATCAATATAGAATAATGATTTGTCATATATGTTAACAAAAAGAACAAGGACACCACATAGTGACACACTTCGTCGAAAAAAATTTCATATAAAAAATATCTTAGAGTTTTTTGTTCAATTACTTTAACTCAATTACAGATATTCTATATAGAGTCTTCAAAATTTGTGTAGAACTATATATGAGGTCTGTTAAAAATTTAACTTCTTCATTTATAGGAATATAATGAATGATTTTTGGAAGGATTTCAAAAAAATCTTACATAATACTTATATCTTTAATATTGAATTTATCACCGACCATCTAGTATACATACCCCTTATGAATTGGAATCAAGACCCAAAAATGCATGTAAATTCCATTGGAGGATCTCGTTCATCCATGAATATATAAATAGTCACATTTTCCTCAACAATATGAAAGATTAATTCCCCATTCATCGAAATTGATATGGGAAAAATAGAGAGATGAAGATAATCAATGTAAAAAAAACATCAAATTCACCTAGAAAGAGTAAAACGATTTGAAGGATGACCATTCCCATATATTTTAATTAAATATGAATCATAAACATCAGATGAAATCATCACACAATTATAAATTTTCTCTACAAATTCAACATCTAATCACTCAGAATATAAATTAACATTCCTATATTTTTTACATAACATAATGTAATCCATATGAATATTCTAATATAAGATTATTTTATATTTTAGTGTACATGTTTAAACCTCAAATAAATATATCCTTCCTCATCCCCATACAAAGAACAAAATTTATAAGATGATTATTAAACATCATTAACCAGAGTGAGAAATCAAAAATTTATGACAATTGTTCTAGTGATGTCCAAAATTATGAAACCTTCCTTTCAACCAATAACCACATATGTTTAAACAAGGTAATCTATGTTCATAATCTATTAAAATAATTCATACTGTTTCATAATGAAAATTTAAATTAACCCAAGCACAACGCTCATCAGTGTCTAGCTTGGTGTTCAGTCTCATGTCCACTCATAATTCCCTAATGAGAAAAATGTTAATATGAAATACATCCCTTTTAGAGTTTTTTCACATAGTTGAATTAGTGACACAACATAATCTACATTCAACTATCTATATAGGTATGTATATTTTTTGAAATCATGACTTAATTAATTACCATAAAAAATTATGCTATCCTATACCTAGGCTTATCCAATGCATTTAACAATTGTTTTCTAATTATAATCTCCAAAAAATAGCTAAAATCACGTTTGAAGCCAATTGAGGTGACCCATATATGATGTAAATAGATATTTCATCATTGTTTATAAATATTCAATATATATTCCAATATTACACACCTATGGACTGTATACATTTAGTGTATTTTGAGAGTAGATACATATTCATCTTATTTCATACATGACCATAAAAATCTACCAAGAATTATTCTTAATGAGTATACTTCTTAGTTATACCATACATAATAATATTCCTAATAAACAAGGTTATAGAAACAAGTGAAACGGTGAACCCAGATGAAATGTAAAGGTGAACATTTATGATATCAAGCAATGATTATAATCCAGCACAATTTTATTCCTCGGGGTATGAGATAATGAGTTTAACAATAGAAAATCATACCGAAAAATTAATATGTCATAAACATGTTTCATGTTTTAAATAATTATTGTTTCATAAGAAAATAATATAAAGAGAATAAATTCATGATCCAAGTGAATATAACTTTGGAATTAGAAAATGGCATATATGAGTTGAAAAATATGGGCAATAAAATTATTCACATAATATTTTTTAAAATTTATATATCCAGACATCCTTCACATGTTTCACAAGAGTTAACCACCAATATACCAACATTGTGCTTAGGATAAAAATATGGGTACCATCATTCATGCTTGGGATAACCTCTCGTGTACCCTTTGAGATCGGAAACCTTAAATATTTCCAAATTCATAGAGGGACATATTAGAACCAAAAATCACATAATTATATTCCATTCATACATTTTCAAATATATAATGAAATCATTTTTCATTTCATATTATATTTATTCATTTAAAATAAAATAGGTTTCATTAAGAATTAATCATAATTATCAATAACCATCTAGAGAAATAATAGAGACTGATAAAATTAAATAAAATTACCAATAAATCGAAAAAATATTAATAGAAGTTTTTATTTTTTAAAATATATTTACAAGATCATTATTTTTTTAATAAAATAACCATATTCAATTTCAAATCATTAATTTGAAATTTTAAAAAATAATTAATATTAGGGAAGTAATTTTCATTTAATAAATCCATGGAATATTCAAAATAAATATTCAATGAGACGAGTATTTATAATGGATTGAAAATCCATTCATGTTGTATGTGGTATAACTAATATTGAATCCACATATTTTTTATAAAGTAAAATTTATTATGTTAGGAAAATGAAAATAATATTCCATTCACACATTGGTACTGAATCTAAAATATAGTTATAAATGAAATTAATTAATTTTTATACATTAATAATAAAATCATTAAAAAATATTTTAAGAAAATGAATATAAAGTAGATACAGTTTTAGATAGGATAGGGAAATCTAGTCATTATTCCTTAAAATCATTACAACACCAGATCTTGTGTTTGGTATTTCTACTAATGAATCACAAACTACTGTGACTAAAAACCTTTAAATTTATAAATTTTCCTGATTACACAACCAAATATTTTCTTTTAATGAGAAATTTATATCACAAAAAATTCTCTAGTAGTTGGTTGTTTAATTATATTCTAAGTGATTGGCCTCTTTATGAGCTTCTTAAAAAATTCCTCATATTCATATGTCCAAATTTAAATTACCCATTTATGATTTATTGATAGAGATAATATTTTCCTTTTTCAATATATATTTAAAATATTTATATAAACTCTCCAATTTTATCAATTTTAACTTATTTAAAAATATATGGATTTAAGGATTGTTTTGTGATAAAATGGGAATAGTTCTTAATACTAGAAACATAACATATTTCAATCGCAAGAGTATTATAGGAATAATACTACATATATTAATCCATTTTGTGTAATTATTATTTTGATATACTCTTGTATTTATTTTCCTCAACATTGTCTTTAATACCCTGATCAAACAACATGAAGCGTGAAAAAATACATCAAGTTGGATAATTATTCTGGTATATAGCATGGACCCCACCATCATAACAGAAGCATAATTCTTCTTAAACACCTCCAATTGAAGTGATTCTACATTTATTTGAAATTTGACTAAAATAATCATTTTTAAGATGAATTTGATTGAGTTTTTTAGTCATTAAGGGGGAAATTAGAATGTCTACATTGAAGGAAGAATTCAATAATTCTCTGCTAGAGAAATTCAATCGTATTATTTATTCCACAAATCCTTGATCTGGTGTAAAATGATAAATATGTTTTTAAGGAGAACACATCAAACATTTTGGAACAATATTCTTGAAGACACACATCCTCAATTCAACAATTTGATAGAGGTTCCTTGAAAAATCATTTCAATAAGGTTTTTATAACTTAAATTTCAATCACTGAAGACCCATTTGAAATCCTATGTCATTAATGGTCAATTATATCTACCTATTTCCACTTCCATGACAATAAATAGAAGGAAAATTCAGGATTTAAAAATATATATATCGGAGAGGAATGATCAGATGGCATCCATTCATTATGATTTTTTGTTTTTCTATTTAACACATTCATATTTTATTAAATTGGTTCAATTTTATACATATAAATATCATTATATGCCAATATTAATATAATCATCCATCTTACACCTATCCACTGAGATATATATTATGTTTTAAATCAAAATTTTCAAACCAAAGTCTTTCTTCCAGAGGAGGTTTCATGGCCATCTTTGTTATTGACCATAAATTGGAAATGATTTAAATATATTTGTGATGGATACAGGCATATTTAATGTTTGTAGTGGTATTACACCATATAATTATTTTTAATTCCATTTATTTTCATTGATTAATTATTTTTCCTCCCTAATCTTGGGAAAACTATTTATACTATGGATTTGTTGTTTCCCAAAGAGATGAAATGAAATACAGTGGATCCAGGTCATTTAAGAATAACATTCTTAGCTGAGGTGTTATCCTATTTTGTTATTGGAGGAGTCATGGTTTTGTGTACTTGATGCATTATAAAATCAAACACATAATAAATCAATTAAAATTATTTCATTAATGAGGTTTCACTAATAGAATTATCAAATTCATTTAAAAAGACAGATAAATAATGAATGAACTAGTGTTATCAAACCCTAGTCCCAGAACATTCATTCTAAATTGTATTCTTTCTTCATCTTCATTTATCTTTTCAATCCGTATTAAATTATTTCATTTTAATGTTTTCCAAAACCACCAAAAATTATATTTTCATAAAGAATATAAAAAATGAATTAGACTAGTTGAATTAGAATAAATGATTGAACAAAATATGATGTTCTTTAAGTGAGATGTCCCTGATAAGCCTCTATAATGCATGAAGAAAATAAACATTCTTTTACCAGGACCCATGAGAGACATGTGTAAAAATCGACACCATTTTTGGGGATCTAAATAGTTATTTCAATGACTATTTTTAAATTCACAAATTTTCTAAATAAATCATTATATTTTATATTATAAAATACCATTAAAAAACATATTACACGATGTATTAAAATTACAATTATTATGTATCCAAAGATTACTCATAGGTGTAAGAACAAGAAATTTATTATACAGAGGTAAAACACTAAAGAAGAGGAGATTACCTTATGATTATTTTGAAACATTTTCAATGAGGCCAAGAGACATTGATCATACTCTAAGGATTAATGACCGAGATTGATGAACTACGAACTCATATTCCAAGATTCAAGGCCAAGACATAAGTACCAATGGTTTTAAAAAATTTCAATGAAGACATCCTGGAAGTTGAGGCGAAACTCAAGGCGAAGGAGCCTGAGTACCTACCTTAACTTACCTCCATTCAAATATTACCTGCATATTCAATTAATGAAGTGATTCAGGATGAACCAACTCCGGGAGATGATGCGTTATTGAAATAAAAAAAATTTCTTAGATTGAAACTAATTTTAGTATCACTCCATATAATTTGGAATTTTCATATTCGACCATAATGTAGGATACACTGGAGGAAGATAACGAAAATTAAAAGGCACCACTTGAGGAACACAAAATACTCCCTAAAAAAATGAACATTTATTGGAATGAGTAAAAAATTGAAAGATAATGTTACTAAAGATTCAATGAAAGAGTATAGGGTTCCATACTCCATCTTACCTCTTCCATGAAAGATATATAAAATTATGAATGGCGTGTACATACTTTACTCTATACACATAATTCTCCAATATAAGAATAATGAATCATGATCTGGGAAAAGACAACATGGTGGTTTAAATCCATGAAGCCCCAACTACCATCAGACATTGGAGAATAGTTTGTACTGCCCTATGGAAGAAAAATAATTCATTTACCACAAATTGAATATTACCAAGATTTTACTGTTCATGTTTTCTAGGAGTTTAAACTATTTTTTTGGATTAACACAACTTGTGACCCACTCCCTCTTTTCTATTTAAGATTTAATTACATAATCCTTGTTGTTAAATGGGTAAATGCATTTTATATGTAGATGATGGAATAATTAAGCCCCAAACATTGGAGGAATATGACCAAATATTTATTTATTAAAAGGACTTCACTTTTTATATTTGTCTCTTAAACTCCTTACATTTTTGTCCAAAACATTTTTTGAGCTTTAATTTTAAAATTTCATGCCCACGCTTGAATTGTTCTTTACATGGCTTACCTAGGAGACATGAGTTTCATAGGAATCAAGTGATTCCATGTTGCATATTTCAATGATAATAATAAGTAATGATTAAAATTGAGAATTGAATTATTAATGTAAAGTGTGGATAGTAAAATGAGTTATCATAATATAAGGAAATTAATTTATTATTGTAAATGAAATTTCCCAATCATTTTTCATTATATGAATTTATGAAATTCTTGTGAATTGGTTTTTTTATTATTCAAACCTTTAGTAATTTTCCAATGTTATAACTCTTATTCCCTATAGTATTTCAGAACCAAGTACTTCTTATTTTATTCTTAAGAATATATCTTGAGTTATATATGGATATGGAACCTACTAGAACATGCATTTGAACTTATACAAGGTATGACTATATTAAAATATATTTTTAATTATTTACCCATATTTTGATTAAATATTTATACATAAAATACCACATTTAAATAAATCCATGTTTTCATCCCTTTGTATATATTCATACCCTACTCTAGGTATTTTCATGATATTTTAATGGTAATATGTGGGGGTTAAGGGAATCATGGTGGAAGCGATGATATACATTTTAAGTAATATGTTTTTTGGTGATATTGTTTGAAAGGATAAAGTTAATTTTATTCATTCACATTACTTTTTCTTGTTTTCCCTTCATGAATAAAAACTAGAAAATAAAAAAATGGGTTCTGATTTGGGAAAACCAAAAATCACCATTACTAGGCTAATGGATTTTATCATACGTGGTGATGTGAAGGATGTGATGATTTTTTAATTATAAAATTTACAAAAATGGGAAAAATAATAAATATTTTGAAAATATTCAATAGGGTTCACAAATCATTCATTATCATATTTTGATTTGAGTTTGGGGAAGTAGGAGTATCTACATTAATGAGGATAAATCCACTAGATTTTATTTTTGATATCCTACATTGAAAATAAGAGATAATACTTCTCCTAGATCCTTAATTTTTATTGAATAAAATCTTACAAACCATTATTCTTAGAGTCATTGGAACTTTTTTTGTGAGTCCGCATAATTTTATGTGCCTTTTGTCATTTAAAGTGGAGACAATAGTTAATTTACAAGACTATGGATATGGATCATGTTCTATGTATATGAGTATAACTCTAATTGATTTATATCATGAGATATGAGAGAAAATATTCAATTGTGGTGTGATTCATGATGTGTCATGTTTAATAATATTAAATATAGAAGCTTGAATGAATGAAAGATGACATTCAATCAATTTTTAAATAATAAAAGTAATATAAATGAATTGATTGATTCATTTAAATATTATTAATTATATTGACATTTTATGTGTATTTATAATGTTTTATATGACATTAAATTTTTTTTGATTTTATTACTTTTGAATTTGAATATTCGTAAAACTGGTGTCCTATAAATTCCATGTAGAGAATCTATTCTAGAAGAAATTCATGGTTCAATTGTGGGGAAATTGATAGAAATGGTATTTTTATCATTTTATGTATTTAAATTATTTAAATTCAAATAATCTATCAATTTTATCTTGTTAATTTATTTTTTTATTTATGGGTTGTTTTGTGATAAAATGTAAAAAGTGATTAATTTTGAACATTAATAGATTTTAATCACTATAATATTTTCAGAATAATTTTTAAAACATTAATCCATTTTTAGTTATTTTTTTAATTACACAATTTATTATTTCATTTCTGTCTTTAGGACAAAGAGCTAATTCAGACAATATGAGGCCCGATCAAATTAATCCAGTTAGACAATTTTTCATGGAGAAAATGTAGACCCTACCTCCATAACTATAGCATAAAACTTCTTAAACACCTCCAATAAAAGAGATTATAAAAGTATTTTAATGAGAACACATAATATTATATTTAAAGTGTATTTGATGATGTTTTTTACTCATTAATGGGGCTATTTGATGTTATATATCCATAGAATAACTATAGAATTCTAAACCATAAAAAGTCAAACTAAGTATTTATTCCATCAAGCCAATATATTGTGATGATTTTTAGATTTTGAGTGTGTACTCATGAGGAATTATAGAAAAACATTAATGGAGAAACATATTCCAAATTACCTCATTTTATTGAAGTTCCACACGCAACCATTTTAAATATTGATTCTGATACTGAAATTTCAATTGTTGAAGACCTATTATGACTACGAAGTCATTAGTGGTCCGTTATTACAACCATGGGCCACTTAAATTACTATCTATTAGAGGAAAATGGTGGAATTAAAAATATATTTACCTGAGAGGGAATATTTTATGACATATATGCTTTAATATTTTTCATTCTTTTTCTTTTTATTTCTATTATTCACCTGTAACTCATTCAAATATTTTTTAATTTGATTCCATTTTCATTTTCCATATCTCTATATCATCCAATCACAATCTCATTATCTATCTTCCATATATATTTTATGATATATACATAATTTTTTATGGAAATTGATTATCCTATGGCTTGACCATGGGGGAGTTTACAAGACATTCTTTGGTATTTCAATTTAATTCAATATGTTTTAAATATATTGGTGGTAGATGTGGGAGTATTGCACATGTGTGGCGGTCATAAAAAGTGACCATATTTTTAATTTTAATTATTTTCCTTCATTAATTATTTTCCCTCTCATATATAAGAAAAAACCTTTAAACAGTAGATCTAGGGTTTTCATAAGAGGTAAAATGGAATACAGTGGAGCTGGTCCTTTAGGAATAACATTCTCTCGATTAGGGTGTTACCCTATTTTTCTATTGTGGGTGGTGTGATTTGGTGTTAGAGAGGAATGGTAAAATTACAAACTCAAAAAATAAATGAAAATTAATTCATTAATGATCACTCACTAAATGAATTATCAAAATCAATTTAAATAAAAAATAAATATTAAATGAACCAATGTTATCAAACCGTGGAGATATTCCATTCATTATAGTATGCATTTTGTCTTCGTATTAATTTTTGTTATCAAATGGAATTAAATTATTTTAGTTTCATGTTTTCAAAAACACCCAAAAATTACATTTTGATAAATTATATAAAAATTAAAAATAATTAGTCTGAGTGAATAATAATTAATTATTATACAAATTGGGATGGTCGTCAAGTGAGATGACCATGTTCAGCATTTGGGTTTCATTATGAATATTAATTTTATTTTACTATGTTTTACAACATGTGTTCATCGTTTATCCTAGATAGTGGGATATAGAATCATGAAACATTTATTAAAATATTTTAGTAGTGCCCAGATGATCCCAAAAAAATTGGATTTCTATGATTGTAGTTTGTATATTCCATTAATCAAATGAATTTTTCATGGAAGGTTTTATAATTATTCCCTTTCCCGTGATCATGTTCCCTAAGAATACCACTACATGCTTCCAAAATTCACACTCATTTAACATTGTGTACCTTTTATCGTTCTTTAATGTCACCAACATAATCCTTATATTCTCTTCATATTCCTCATTTTATTGTGGTGAATTTTCAAATAATTAGTAAAAACAATGAAAACATTGTATAGGTAGTCATTAAAGACTCTATTAATAAAATCCATAATGATTAAAGTGGAATTAGTATGTCAAAAAATATCATATTTAATCATTAATACATTGTTTATTTACATAAAATTACTCTTAAAACAACCCAAAAGATCAAAAAGTCTAGTGTATTTTGTAATTTGGTACATTTAATGACCCATTTATACATGAATTACAACATCCTTGTTTAAAACTTCTTTAACATTCATGATCTTAAAAATGTATTCAATAACTTGAGGAAATAGATAAGAAATGGGTGATCAATAAATCCTATTAATGGAATATTCATGTAATAAACTAATGATTATAATAGATGTTATAAAAGTAAAAACAATTAGGCATAGAAGAACATGAATTATAAGACATGATATAAAATGTTAATCATAACATGGGAAATGTGGAAAAAACATAAGACATTACATCATATACATAGTTCAAGTATATGATAACAAGAAATTATTGTGGGAAAATTCCGAAATAATAATTAGTTATACCCCCATTCCAATATGTAGTATCATGATATGAAACACTGCATAATGAATTGAAGTTCATTATAATTCTAGGTGCACCCGTCACTTCCATGTCATTATCATGCTTTAGTGTGCCACATAGATCATAAAACATGGATTGATTCATCATTGCAATTTCTTCCATGATCATGGAGTGTGTAAAAAATATATTTAAATCAAAAATAAAATAGTATATGTGCATAAAAGTTAACTCCCTATGTATGAAATAGGAATGGTATTCACTACACAACAGATTTGGTATGGGAAATTGCAGTGAAAATCCAACATCATAACAACATCACTTAAATGATCAGAAAATGTGTTGATAAGAGATAAATGGGTCTATAAAAATTTTTACATTAATTTTATAGAAATAAGGACATTAATGGACATGTAAAGACATATTTAAGTATAAAAAGAAGTCATGCAATAAAAAATAATATTGAAAAAATGGGAAAACAAGGTTATGTAATTTTTCCATGGGAACGGGTGTAAATGAGAGGTAGTAATGAGAGATAAAGGGGTATATAATAATATATTAATGAAAAGTAATTTTTGGGGGAGGTGATAAATCATACACCATTTCAAGTAATTGAAAATATAATGGCATAACAATATAAATAAACATTGATAAAGATAATAATGGAAAGAACCCACACATGAGTGCCTGGCTCCAACAGATTGAAAAAAGGATTATTAAGATCCTGGGGCACCTTTGGATGATTATATAGAATAAGGATATAGTAAATATCTACTGAAATTATTCTTAGAGAGTAGAATTGGGTCATTGGGATGGTTTATATATGAAATAGAAGACAGATTATTTAGTATTTTACATACATAGGTTTTAGAATATATATAATAAAATATTCAAAACCACAAAACATCCCATGTTTTTTGAAAAAGTGAGGAGGTTTTATTTATATTATTAGTAAAATGGAGGAACATAAAAAATACTTCCCTTTCTTATGAAGAGGTGATTCACTCTTTCATGGAACTGAATTTAAAATTATAAAATACACTATATATTTTAGAGGATTCATAAAGGCATTATGAATGTAATATAATAAACATAGAATAAAATTATTTAAAGTTGAAACATATATTTCACCAAGGATACACATTATAGTATTTATTACATCATTTATTGTTCATTATGATGTCATAAAACACACCGTATATTGATGTAGTATTTAATTTTAGATCGAAATTTAATTGTCTATGAAATCAATGAAAAATTCACCATTGGGTAATTTTGACAGTATGAGTCCAAAAATAATATTTATTCTATCTAAATAATTTTATAAATATTTTAATTTTCATTTTTAAAATTTGATTTTACATTAATTTTAATTTGATGGGTGTTTTTGACAATAACAGTTTTTGTACCCTATTAAAAAGTACAATGCACTTCACAAAACCAATATGACCATTTATAATAATTAAAAAATTTTATAATATAATATTATTCAATTATTATTTGTGTTAAAAATAAATTAATTCATCAAAATAAGTCCATTAATTTAATTTTAAAAATATTCAAAAATACAATTTTTTTAAATTGAATAAAAATAAAAAACATTTATAAAGTAACAATAGAAAGTGAAAATAAATTAATTATTCAATAAAATATTCATATATATATTATTATGTTATTTACACATATCCCTTTATTACACATTATTACACCCTAAGATTGAAGTTCATGATAATGAATCTTTCATGAGGTTGTCTGACGAAATAGGTTTGGGCCATGATCTTGATGACCGTGAACATATCTTTTAAATAGTTCCACTCATACTTAAGTTTTGGGTCTCACCTTGGTATTAGTAATGGGAAAATACCAATTATTTTGTATCCCTTAGAAGCTATCATAAATGGGAATTATAGGGTATAATTCTACTAGATGATGTAATCACAACCATTTTTCAATGTCAATTAGAATGTATAAAACCCTATATTTACACTAACCACATGATAACTATTTACTGACTATATTATCATCATTTAAATTATTAATGGTCTTTATAATCCCATTATATATAATAAAAATGTGTATGTTTTTTGTATAACAATATTACAGAATAAAACATTAAATCAAAATGAAATTTAATTTATAAGAGTTTGGGTCATTATAATTAGTAAGTATGAAGGGGATCACTATGAACACATAGTTTTTATACCCCAAACAGAAATAAATCTTGTAAATATCTTTCTTTATAACCTTCAGTTGATGATATATTAAATAAAGATCCAATATTTATAATTACTAATATAGTAATTATTGAAAAAAATAAGTTATCACTAATTGGAAGAGGACACTGGTTCATTATGTTGACCTTTTTGAGCTAAAAATAATCAATTCATAGCCTCATTGATCCATCCTTTTTCTTTATAAAGACCATTTTACATTCTAAGGTGATTCACTAGGGAATATGAAGCCTTTGTAAAAATGTTCTTATCACTACTTTTATTACTCCTCCAGTTTAATCGGTACCATTCTATAAGATCATTTTGATATCAATGTAGCTCATGGTTTGAGATCTATTGAGAACTCTACATAATAATCTATGGGATACATGGGTTACACTTCAAAAAATACACTAATAAAATCCCTAATAATTAGATTTTTTCCTAGGATGATACCTTCTTTTTTACCCAACCATTCGGGAATGGTACGAATCTTCATAGTGTATCGACACCAAAACATCCTTATATTTGTAGAGGAGAATAGTATGGTTCCAATTATGAAAATAGATATAATTTTCTTGAATGATTTAATGTGATAAATATAGTGAGATCAAATCCATTTGTAGTATTTATTTGAATTCCACCAAGAGATTTATTACAATAATTTATAAAGGAATATTAACATTGATGCTTATAGGAGAATATTCCAAAACATGGGTTTCAAATAATTGACCATGAGGTATTTTGAAAGATATATATATGTCATTGTTTTATAGAATAAATTCAAATTTTTTAGAAAACCTGAATGATGTAAAAGAATCTGTAAAACCAAAATCCCAGAAAACATTTCTATTCATGGGTGAATATGAAGTATACCTTATAAGACTTCATTTTTATGTGCCACATTAGTCATAGTTATGGAATAATATTTCCCTTCATCATATATATTTGGTGGGTTCTTACAATTATTACTCCAAAGGTCCCATGGTTTAGGGCACCAGATTACATTGTTCCCATTTTCCCTACTATTTATAGATCGACCCATGAATGGTGCAATAATAGGGTAGTCCTATTCCTTAATAATGTTTTATAAATTATTCATGTGTCTTTCACATTCCTAATAAGTTGGGCCTTCAAATCCCCACTAAATGTATTTTTACATCCCTTTGAGACAATTTCCATGATGCTTATACCAAAATATTTGACATGTGGGTTGTTACATACTCATTTTTCCATTGTCATTTTACCCTCCACGTTGAAAATCAATTCTTCTCTTTATATCTCCATAACCATGAGACCATTATCATTCTTTATATCTATGTGGAGAGTGAATCAAACCACTTTTTCAAAACTCACAATGTCTCAAATAGTGATATCCTTTTGAAGATGTTGTATTGGAACCACTAATGAATATAACTATATAGAAATAATTTTTATAAAAAATAACGAGTCATTTTTTGAATGCTTATTGAACTATTCACCATATTCCATGAATGATTCCATTTCATTTTTGTTTATATTTATGAATTCTTTCTCCATCACTATTTTTTTAGTTTGAGAGAAACTAATGTAATTAATATTTTATAAAAATATTCACACGCGGTCTCTTCCATTTTATCCTTCTTCATTATTTTATTTATTAATTCCCACTATTGATCATTTTATCCATCTAAATGATAGAACAATAGAGTCACCTTCCCCTTATCTAAATAGTGTAGTATATAAAATATCTTCACCACTGAGTTAACATGTTATTCCATGAATTGTGTATGAGAATATCAACTAGATATTGGTGTCCATTTACACAAAAAATAATTAATGGCTAATTGATACTTCTTTGGGGACAATGGGAATTCCATATATTTTTTGTTATTATTCACATCATGAGGCAGTGGGAAAAGAATCAACATGATATTTTAAACTCTACATATCATGGAATTGTGAATATAATTCAATAAATCATTAAATTTTTCTTCATGTAGGTTTTTTTCATACCTTCCCTGGGTTCTCACCATTTTCAAAAGTATAAAATTTGTTAACATGTGTCAAATGATCATGAATACTTTACTCTCATATGAAATTAACATTAAATGAATATCTTATAGGATCTGTAGGATTTTATTTTATCTAAAGTTAAGACTCTTTAATATTTATATATAATAATACATATTCAAACTATTGTCACAAACCATCTCTAATCCAAATTCCCAAATTAACTAAATAGATCATTGATATCAATTATAGTGACACTGTATATCATTACATTATTATTACATCATTTCAAGACTAATAAAATAATAGAGATACAAATATTTTTTTAGAAAGATTAGTTTATTGAAAAAATTTCGCTAATATATAATTTCAACATAATAAAAACTCAGAAATTCATTCAAATATTTCATTTTTATCTTTATAAAATCTAATGTTCACGTTAGGAAATTTATTCACCAGAGGATATACAAAAAAATGGATGAGGGAAAACCCTAAAAAGGATGAATTAGGGACCCAAATCAATATATCATGGTCAATAATAATTATCATCATGATATCATAATCATATTATCCTCATTAAAATATTAGGGGAAATAGTTGATAAATGCATGGAATGTAGGAATGCATAAAAACGAAACATCATGTTAGAATGCTCAAATAATAAAAATAGTCATGAATAGAGATATCATCTTTTTCATGATTAATTTTTTTTAATAATAATAATGTAACACCCCAAGCTTCCACGGTATACTTCTCTTTTAATAATACAATAACGTGTGTTGTATGCAACTTCGAGTTCTAACACCCCACAACCAATCAAACTAGCCATTATGAATTGTATTACCAACTTTTTAAATTTTTATCAATTTCATCTTTCAGAATGGACTTTAGTTTTGGGTTAGTATCGAAATTAGCTTTGGGTGAATTTTTGGTATTTTTCTAAAAACATTCAGTTTTTGATGAATAGTGAAAATACTAAATTTTAATAAAAAACAAAATTTTTTATTCAAAATAATTTATAGAGTTAAATTATAATATTGAGTCGGTTATAAGTATAATTAGATAATATTTTTACCATTTAATCCAATGTTTGTCATTAGCTGTAATTTCATATTTAAACAAGACATAAACAAGTGTCAATCTTTTGATAATTATTATTTCTTAAAAAAAGCTTTTTGTTATGTCAACGTGAATTAATTTTAAATTAATTTATGCCTCATCTATCATTTCAATTTAGAAAAATGGATTTGCATATTTAGAATCAGGATGTCCAAATTGTATAAATAGGAATCTTTTATTTTTAGACATTTTGAATAATTATTTCAGTAAATATTTTATTTACCATGGTTAATGGGATAAATACAGTAAATAAAGATAAAAAATAATATTATAATAATATTAAATTACCCTAACACGTGTCCTAACCCTATTGGCTGATACATATCTGACCATGGACATCCTTGGGTCGATTTTGGGACCCCATGGAGCCATTTGGAAGTGATGATGACATTATATATTAAATAATTTAATGTAAAGACAAATATAACAAAGTAAAATATATTTTAGTAAAAACAATTTTATATGAGGTTATACAGATGATATATTCAACTATAAATATACATTAGAAAGATAAGAGATATTTAAAACCTTAGGATATTTTATTTATAATTTTTAGACATAAAATAAATATATTTATTTATGAAACAATGATGATGAAGTATTTTCCTTATTAATGAAGGAATCAAATAAATGGTATTATAAATGTTAAATTAAATATGATTTGAATGTTTTGATGCCATACACAAATTATATAGGCTAATGTGACATTTTAGTATTGATTAAATGTTTTTTTTAAGTAATAATGTTGTTAGGAATTTAACAAAAACAAAATAGATAATAGTGTCAAAATTGACATAAAAGAATTTTTAAAGAAAATATTATATTATTAATTGATACTATATTCCTAAAAATATAAGGTTCAGCCTAAGTTCATAAATAATATGATATATTTCATTAATGAACCAATTTAGTTTCACTTGGATGTTTATAGTAGTATTTATTAACAATATAATATAAAAATACCAAGAGACATGGAAAATGTTAAACTATTTAACTAATAGTTAAATCTAAAATATAAAGTTAATATAGTGAAAAAAACCTGTATAAAACCTATTGGTTGAGTATTATTCATACCATACCCACCATAAATATTTATTAATTCATTTTGGAGCCATTAAGAACTGAAAATTAATTTATTATAAAATAATATTTCAATATTTTTCTAAGGTGACCCTCACTCCTCTTATAAAAGGGCACTTCCCCTTCTCTAAAATTCACACCTTCAAATCCTTTTGGCTCGGCCAAAAACTTCCCAAATATCCTTCCAACAATCCCCCCTTCATTATAGAGTCCTTACATTATTCATAAATCCAACCTAAGGAGCCCCTTTTGTCAAATCAAAAGAAAGATACCAAAGAAGAGGTAAATATTTTATAACCTCTTTCATGTTCATTTCTTCTTACACAACCTTTTTCTTTGTTGTTTCCATTATTAAGTAATAACTCTAGTATATTATATATATGGTGATGTTATTATAAATATGGTACAAGCATATTCATTATTCTATTCATCATTTGAATGTGTCACCATACGTGCATACGTACGACTTACCGTCTCCACGTCGTGGTGTAGTTGGTATTAAATACATTATTATTTGGATGGGTATAATAATGACGTATAATAGATATAAATAATAAATATAACATGATAATGATTCTGTATATATGATATAATATCCAATTATATATTATTTTATAATAAAAAATAATGAAATTGTCGCTCGTGCGTACGTAGGGATTACAATCTCCACGAACACGATGAAATTCATTCCCCATCATATCCATTCAAGACTAATTTTCATTTTATGATTAAAAATACTGTTTAATGACTTAATATCATTCTGAATATGAATAAGATACAACCTATACATAACAAACAATACTTATGTAACAAATAATATAAAGGAAAACGAACCAGTTAACACCCGAAATGATGAAAATACTAAAATATTATTAACAATGAAATATTAGAAGATCAAATATGATATCATATTAAGGTATATAGTTCTTGAATAATTTAATAAAAATTATTTCAACATTTTTCAGGAGGTTAATCTACCCTCTACCAAGGAAAATTACAAGGTAAGGTTTAATTCTACAATCTATTTATTATTTGAGGTTGTTTTTACATAAGTATCTACTGGGACTTCATTATCATATACACCCATGTTTCTTAAAAATGTATTTAATTTTTTTTTACTATTTACTAGACAATGAGTTAAATTCATTTATTCCCTCATTTTAACTTATATGTTTTAAAGGAATATTTAATTCATTTTCCACACAAGGTACTTTACACCCTTTTTGTTAAAATTATGGTAAGAATGTTTTTTAACTTATTCGGTGGGTGTAGTTATTCTACTTCGTTATAACATCATCAAACCGTCCCTTACAATCTTATAAGAATATTTCCAAAATAAATTTTTTCTTTTATAAATTTGTAACTTTAAATGATTTCAAAAAAGTAAAGAGATATTTCTATCAAATAGTTGTGATTTCATCTATGTCAATATCCTTTGATGGATTTTATACTTTTTTGAAGTAGATTCATTTTGATACAAATCACCCATATTGTATTTAAGTTTTTGCGATAAGTTTGACTGTGGATATGTTATTTTTATACCATTCATGGTTTGTGGTTAAAGTACTGACATTTTGTATGCTGGTTTTAATACAAACGTTTATATAATATTTAAACCTTTTCATATGGCGAATGTATTAGACATAGTAAGTGACCGGTGGATCCCTCTATTACTCCTTGATGCATCGTTAGCTCTCATCAGACAACTAGACATGGAATTGTCCAAGGCCTTTTCAAATTTGATATATGGTTTTGGCAAAGGCCTTAATCATTTTTAGACGTCGTGGGTGAGGCCTTGACAAAATGTTTTAGAATTTCTGAAATTATACATTCCCTCATTATGAAAGTAATATTGATGGTTCATGTGGTAATTATACTAGTATAATGCCCATGATTATGTTTTATTATGTCATTATTTAGTTACCTCATTTTCCTATAATAAAAGTATTCATGTTTATTATTGGTAAAGGTATGTGGTGTGAATTATTCACCATGAATAATATTTATGTTATCTTACACTGTATTTCTTACCCTTATAAAGTGATGATCTCACCCCTTTCTATGTTTTTTTCCCAGAATGTGATGAAGTATTTTATGACTAACCTGTAGGGATAGTCTATGGTATCTCGGTGTTGTCAATGGAAACAATGTTGTTGTAGTTTTCCATTTTATGATGTAATGTAATCCTTATGAATGTATCTAGTACTTACAAGGATACTAAACTAATTGGTCTTTCTAGACATGATATTTTGTGATCATTCAAATGTTATGTAATAATTCACCGACTCTGGGATTCTGGGGTTGGGGCGTTACAAATAAAATCATATTTTTGGAGTAATCTAGATTCATGTTAGAGAATAATACACATTATCTCATGAAATATATAACAATACTAATTGTATTTAAGGGTTATATAATTCCATGACCACTGATCACATCATAACATTTATCATTAATATGTTTAATTCATAAAACATATATCATTTCTATATAAAGTGCTTTGTAATGGCAGTTATTTGTTTATATGGGAAAAATTGATAAATATATATTATTTACTCAATAAATATATTTGATATTGAATAATATTATTCATGTGTTAAATAGATTATTGGATATATGAAGAATTTGTTAAATATACAGTGATGGGTGTGGCCCTCTATTATATTTCCTCTTGATGCATCATTGCGTATCGTGGGAAAAATTAGTAATCAAGAATTATACGGTTTTCTAAATGTAGTTTTAATCCATGTTGTGATAGTTATTGATGGTGGACATATCATGATACCTACGATCGTGAAATCCAATAGTTATGAATTTATGTAATTGAGGATTATATTATTATTAATATCCATGATATGTTTGTATTGAAATTATCTATTTATTAATATCATTCTTATTTTATTTAATTATTTGAATTTTTTCTGGTTATTTATATTTTCATATTTTAAATACATTATCTAATTATAATAACTAAATTAATGAATAAATTTAATGTGTATTTAGTTATTTACTATTCTATATTGACTATTTGTTATTTATTCAAGATACGATCCGTTATACTTAACCATTTCTACCAAATTGATCTCACCCTTAATTTTATCTATTTCATGAGATTCCATAAAATTTACTGTGATTGATTATGATTGGTATTTAGACTGGAATAATGTTATTCTCCAAAAATTACGTTTTAATTTGTGTTTTTAGATGTAATATTAGAATCATGATTATTTATAGTTCACAGAGACTAATAAACTATTCCATCCTTCAAAATTAAGTTTCATATTTCTTATTCCAATGTAATAAAGTTGACACTTGCTCTTGGATACTACATTCGAGGTCACTACAATTTGAATCCGATAAAATTTACTACAATCTTTATGAAATAGATTTAATAAAACACTGACTATGGTTCATAACCATATGATAATCCTTGAGGATAACTATAAAATAATATCCTAATGATTTGTTAAAAAGGATATTATATGGTTTTCACTGTAATACATCTACTTATAGATGCAAGAAGTGGATTTGGTTTTGTAATTAATGTACCTAGGGGTAAACACTCAAAAATGGTTCATTGGTCTTGACCAAATAATCACATGGTGCATGACATTGGTCCTTACTACTAAACTTGTTTAAAACTCTTAAGGGAAATGCTTTGGATAATTGAAATCTTATTCAAAAACAATTATGATTTATTTGAATAAAAGAAAAAATTGAATGACCTATGTTAAACATAATATGTATATAAGTCATTGTTTCTCAATATAAGGTAAAAATATCTATTTGTGGAAAGAATTTAATAAACAATCTAATATAAATGGAAAACATAATATTACAGTAGAAGGAAATAAATCTCATTATTTAAATCCAATTATAGTTCTTTGTCTTAAATTTTTTGAACCTCGGAATTATCTAATTAAATTCCCTCTTATAATTATAAAACCCTAGTACACAGAAGAACCTATGTGTTGGAAAAAATATTAATTGTATTTTTATTATTATCAATGAATTTATTCATGATAAACTAAGAACTAGATGAGGGTGATTTTTATTAAAAAAAATTAGTTTAATATGATCCAACTGAACAACACCCAATACCTCTGTTTAAACAAGGTTCGAATTTGGACTTTCCCCTCAAAAAAATTAAATCAATGTATTATAATCATATTGGTTAGGATAATATTAGAGTAAAACAATGTTAATGGAATAAATATATTGTATTTATTGTAAACACAATTATATCAAAGTAAATGAATTGTTATCACAAAAAAATCAATTTAACTAGTGTGAATAGATATTATTAATAATATATATGATTAAAGGGTATGTCTCATATTCATAGTAAATATTATTAAGTCATATAGTTTGTATTGATTAATAATTTATTTTTTATAATAAAGTATAGAAATATAATAATGAATGTAATTAAATTTACCTGATATAAAAATAGAAAAAATGTAACAATATAAGAATGTATTGTATTTAAACAGAATAAATATCATATAATCTTATGAGTAAGGTATACACCAACATTATCTAATAGTGTCCCTTGTTTTATGCTTACAAGAAATATTTTCATTCGTCAACAAGTAAATACTTAGATATGAAGATCATGTTTTATGTTTTAATATTCCCAACAGCCATTGATCTTATATATTTGATTCTCTCACACTATCTACATGTTACATAAATCAAGGATATTAGGTCATTGACTTCCAAAAATCAAAATTGGTTGATTGTATTCACACAATTAGACGCAAAAAAAATTCCAAATAATTTTTTAAGGAGAAAACATAAAAATGCTTTTATTCAGAGGAATCACTCTAAAAAAAATCAATATACTAAAAACAATCTTTTCAGAATGTATTGATTTTATTTAAATGAGAGATTAATATAATCATCAAGAACTATAGAAACATATCAAAACACTTTGAATGATTGGGTATTTATTAGGGAGCTTATAATGGTCTTCTTGATCCTCCAACAATAATATTTTCTCTGAGTTTGTTGAATGTAATTGAACAGTTTTAACATAAATGGATATAATATAATGTCCTATGTCATATTTTTATCATTATATTGTCCAATAAATTTCATTATGATGGAATGTATTTTTCCATATTCAGAACGCTACCTTTATTCAATACTAAGGATTTAGTTTCATATATCATTAAAATAAGCTTTGTAACTATGGATATGATGATTATTTGTTTTGATATCATTTTAAATAAAACAATTTTTTCAGAATTAATACAGGATTCAAAATCATAAATCAGATCTGATAAGGTGAATCAGATGTTTATCTGTTTCATACTCATTGTTATAATTATAATGAAGAAGGTAAGTAAAAATTCATGAAAAATTATAATTGATTCATGGTATGGTAAAATATATATTTTATATACAGAAAAAAATTCTAAAAACACTTTTGGATATAAAAACATAGTCATCCAATATTTAAAGAAGACTGTGATTTTAAAAAATTAATTGAAGAGTCACAAAAAATATTTTCACTCAAAAATATGTGAAAAAAACCCATGAACTATTTTTTTGATTCAAGAGTTATATAATAGAAGACTTATTATAGTTGATATTTTTATTATTATAATCGAGAAATGTCTTCTGACATTCTTAGATTTTATAAGCATACATGTATTCATTAATATAGGATTTATGGAAACAACCATGGTTTCATGTTCTTATAATTGATCATAAGTACATCGTCCTAATAACCACTTTTAGTGTTTTATGTGTTGGGAGCCTAAAATGAGTAAGTATATATTGGGAAAATTTATGGAAATAAAATTCTATAGTATAATAGTTATATAAATAATAATCCATCCTCATTTTATAGAAATATATTTAAAGGTATTTTCAACCTTTACAGTTAATATGACCCATAATGAAATTTTAATAATAGAAAAAAATAGCATACTTTTCCAAACATAGGGTGTATTTAAAAACTTAGTAAAAAAGATATTTAAGGATTAATTATATTTCAATAATTGCTAATATATTTTATTTTGGGAATGCTCTATGAGTTAAATTAATATTTATTTTAAAAAAATGAAAAACTATTTATTGGGTGACCACCCATCTCATCTAGAAAGGCCATAATCATTAAACACATAAACAAAGAATGATAATGGTTTAGAACCAACCACTATACTTCATGATGTATTCATTAATATATCATTGTTTTTAGATATAATATTTCAAAAATAATACAATAAACCAGTGGTGTTACTTTTTGAGTGTTGTATATTAATTTATTATATTTCATATCATTTGAAAAAATTCTTGGATTTAAAAAATAGCTAGATATTTATGGAAAGACATGTCAGAAATTTATAGATCATATGATATGTTAATAATTAATTTAGCGCTCCATGTATATAATTTTTTTTAAATACTTATTTTATAGATTAACCGATGAATTGGAAAATGATCGAAGCACAACCAAAGGATGAAATTGTTATTATGAAATAAAAACATATCAATTATGTATATTTCATTATATTCATAGATAGTAAAATAATAACCAACCATTAGGAAAATAATATCAAAAAAATTATTCTATCACATTCATATATGATTAATCTGATAGTGTTCTAAATCATCAAAGATTTATTGTTTCGAGGATCTTAAAATTATATTTATCATTAAATTTCTTATTATAAATAAACTCTTTAATTAACTATAGTTATTTTAGATTATATTCCATGTCCATATCATCAATTTCAAAGAATATCCCATAAATTATAAACCATGTTATGTGACCTTTCTACTTCCCTTCACTCTTACAAAGATAATTTTTGGTAAACTCTTTTTATGGAGTGCGTTTTTAACATTTTAATTTTTATATATCAATAAAATGGTAATTAGGATCAATTTAAACTGGAAAAGACACAAATTATTTAAATTTCGGGGAATGTGACACCCATAAATTTTAAAATAATATTATTTTATTCAATAGTATTTATTTACACGCAACAACAAGCTCAAACAATAAAAAAACTGCTTTAATTTTATTCTCTTCGGTAGCTTGTGGAACATACAAAACTTTGAATAAGGAAACCATTATATAGTATACAGTTTTATCCTAATTTTTAAATTAAATCATATTAATAATAATTTCTAAGTTCATAAAATTATGGTTATCTATTTATTATAAAAAATTAAAAATCACTTAAATGAAAAAGAAATGTTTCCTAAAAACTCTATTTCATCAAAAAGAATATTTAATATCTCATTGGAAGATGATTTCAAAATAAATTTTACCAAATTTATAATATTTATTTTATGAAATTATCTTTATTTTTTGAATAATCTCATAAAACATATCTTATGATGGATTTGTATATTTTTCGAAAATGATTCATTTTTTGACGAATAGTGAAAAATAATAAATTTTAATTGGGAACCAATTTTTTATCTATATTATTTATAATAATAAAATATATTGTCAATTAGATTCAATATAAAAAAATTTCCATTATATTTCTAGTAGTTAAATTTAGGTAAATTGATTCAAATTTAAATTTAATTTTGATATAAAAACATTGTAAATGTCGAACATTTTCTTTCCAAAACCAACTTTCTCAATGAGTTTATGAGATTAAATTTAAATTGAAATTTTTATAATTTTAATAATTAAATAATAAAAATGGATTAAATATTTAGAATTAAAATTATTAATCTTATCAAATAAGGTCCACATAATTTTGACTAATATGAATTGTGAGAAAAATAAAAAATATTTACCGTAGTTATGGTAAAAATTTATTTATGAAAGGGGTTAAAATAAAACAGATAATGATTAAACTGACCAAATAAGATGCATAAAATTTAGATTTTGGAATTATTAAGAAAATATAATTTAAATTTTACTAAAATACTTCATTTTATTCCCTTTTGGAATGTGAAAAATGTGCGTACACCATTTAATGTTTAAAAAATACATCTTTGTCAGTCACCTCACTTGTAAACCCCCCCCTAATATTATATTCTTTACACATATAAACCAATTTTTTAAAACAAGTTCTTAAAAAATAACATCAAAGATTCCATAGTATTATCCTAAAATCATTATTATGTTCCTAAATCTAAAATTGTATGTATTTTTGTGCAATTCAATGGAGGATAAATGAAGATGAGGTAACACATATCAACATTTTTTATATTATTTATTCCTCTACCTCCATCAATTATTATTATTACATTATGATATAATAAACTCAGTATATTACATAGAGAATTATTTTATGATATTTTCATTACCTAAAACAATCCCCACATCTCCCAAATGGTTTATAGTGTCATCATTCTTATATATAGCGAACTACCGCCTCACGAACCGATGTCATTCGTTTTTCAATTGAAACCTCCCATAGTTTTCTAGGATGGTGGATGTAAAGTATATATATATATATATTATATTTTTTACATAATAATAATTTATGTGATATTATATCATATATTAAATATTTTATTTTCCTTTTATAGGGGATATGATAATGTTTTTAGTGTTTACGGAGGACAACACCCTCATTAAGCAATGTGAATCATCTCTCACAAATACATTACATGGAAAGTAAAAATGATTATTTTGATTTTTATATATATATGAATGACCTAGTTATTATATTCATGTTATATTTATAATTATGAAAATATAATATATATCATTTTATTTATTTTTCACAAACTGAAAGATGATAACATTGTTCTTGTACATGTGGACTACAACCTTCACGAAGCAATATGACTATATTTTCTTCCCCATGCCACATATATGATATATATATATATATATATATATGTGTGTGTGTGTGTATTTATTACGAAATAATGTCATATTAATATATATGAGATATTATGATCATTATTGGAATGATAAAATATTAAATACCTTTATTCAGTGATGACTATTGGAAAATTTAAATGCAACTCATGCATACAATTGTCCTACCTTCTCAATGGTTGTAACATACATCATTTATAAAAACCATAATTTTGGGTTTGTCAAAATATTATAATTGCTTTATAAATATGATAATTATTTCGTTATTTTGATTTTAATTTTTATATAATAGTATAATATGTGCAAAAACTTGATCATTCGTGATGAAACATGAATGAAAAAACAATGAAAGTGACACATAAAATAACAAAAATAATGAAATATTATTAACAAATGGGTTATAAAATTTTATAAAGGATCATATATTAAATTATATATATTATTTTAGTTCTATAATAAAACAATTTCATTCATAAAAACAGTATACATTAGATGAGATCACATTCAACCAAAAGGAATCTTGATGTTCGGGACTTCATCTGTTCATTGAGTTATATTGTAATGCAATTCACCTATTTTATTTTATATAATATATATAATTCCCCTTTGACCTGTAATACCATGATTCATTAATAAAAATGTTATTTTATTATTTAATTTGAATTATATAATCAATGTGAATTTGACATAAAATTAACCTTGTTGTAAATAATTTCGTAGCTCAATTTTCATTCATTGGGTTAAATTAAATTTTCATCCTATTTGATATTCAAAGACTATTTTGGTAATTACTTATTCTTATATTATGTAATATTTGAACATGATTTTTTAGTTGATAGACATAATTTATTCATAAATTATTTTTCTCTTAAAAATTATGAACATGATCTGGGTTTATATTACAATATCATTCTCAAAGAGTGTTTATATTATTGAATTTTAGTTGATTGAAATAATTTTAACATTTTCTAATAATACAGTTTCATTTTATTATTGTTTTTTTCATAATTTTATTTAAATGTAATACTATAATTATTACACTCTTTGGTAAATTAACTATTAGATAAAATGTTTTAAAAAAAATCTGAATTTATTTATCTCTTTGTTCGAAAATATGTTTTATATCAAAATATTTCTTTATAAAAAAAATTAAAAAATAGTTCTATTTATTTTAATAATGATTTTTAAATTTCATTATTAATTTTTTTTATTTTTATAAAAACAATTGAAAGAAATTATGAATTCTATTTCATAACAATGTCCTATTAGCTTTTATTGAAAAAATAGAAGGAATATTTCTCTTAACATGTATGGAATAAATGAAATTTCATTCCCTGATCACAATTTTTTTTAAAATAATTTAATATTTTTTAATTTTTATTTTCAAAGGATTTTTTTCTTCTTCATATTGTTTTAAAAAATTATTTTCAAATTGGAAAGGTTATTTTCCTCAAGAATGTAACTAAGGTTAATTTTTTTGTATTTATAATCTTCATAAATAAAAATACTTATTATATGTATGATCTAATAAGGATATGTTTTATCGATACCATTTTATTTATTCTTTATAGGTTATACGATCATTTTGACCTATTGTAGTATTGAAATTCACTTTCACTATTCATTTTTATTCATTACATTTACTTTGAAATATTTACTTTCTTGTGACCATCAGCCGTTAAATTTTAGCGAAATGTACATATTATATATCATATATATGATTATTACTCCAAACGTATCGAATTTTTACATACACTATTGTACATTATATTTTATTTGTTAATATAGGGAAATGTTAATAAGCCTTTATTCATTACTAAATACAGATATATGCTGATTATTCATATTATTCATGAATTAAATTAATTATTTTCTATATGAAGAATATATTGGGCCTAAAGTGATTTGTGGGAATTGGTTTTATATTGCGTCTCTATATATTAGTAGGTCCTATGAGGTAAATTATTTATATAGAATCAAATTGTTTGTACAAATTGTTGTAAACCATCTTGTGAAAGGTACTTACAGAAATGTTATCATGATTCCTAGGATCACAAAATCCAATAATTAATAATGTCAATCATTATGAATTCATCGATTATAATCCATCATATTTTGATAATGATACTATCCATGGACACATTTCTTTATCAGTTAATCTATTAAAGGGCATGTGTTTTCACTTATATAGCTTTCCATATAGATTATTCCATATTTAGTTATGATATAAATGTTATTTATTAAATGGTATGTGCATTTTAGTTATTTACCGTTCTACTTTGATTGTTGATTATTGATTAATGAAATCTTCCATTGTACTAAACTCATACTAAGCATGACCAATCACCCATATTTTGTTTATTTCCCTATGATTCGATAAATTTCACTATAATTGATGTTCAAGGGTATTCTATAGGGAATACTATTATTCTTAAAATATAATTACGTTGAAATTTGCATTTTAGAATGAATTATGTAAATAATGTAACTATCTATTTTTCCAAGTCTACTAAACATGTGTCCCATTAAGAATTCATTCCTAGAATGTAATTACAATGTAATCAAGCAGTCACGAGCTCTATGATATTGGTGTTGGGGTCACTATATGTGGTGTTTCATATCATATACATCATTGGTATAGTTGTTCATCACTTTTGGATCACTATTAAAAACAATTATCAATACTTCTAGATTAATAATTGTCCAAATTTATCAGTTACAGGTGGTACTCATGATGTAGATGGATAAGAAGGAATTTTTAGAGGTTGGATTAGAGTGGATAAATACTTATGATGACTAAAATATTAAAATGAAATATTATATTATTAAGGGATATAATAGTATATTGTTTGGAGTTATATTTATAGCCAGGAGGTATGACGTATTGTTATTGGAGACCATAAATACCCACTTATTTGAGTATTTTCACCATGGGTCTTAATAACTAGATTGAACATTGGAGTTTATGATTTATTAGTAGGGGATGATTTATGTGATGGACTATGCTACCCATTTTTTTTTTGTGTATTTATGCTTTTTTAAAATGTTGGTAGGGAAAGTGGCCGATGATTCAAAAAGAAGTTTTATTGGAATATGTATATATTATATGTTTTATATGACATATTAAAAAATATTATCCCTATTTATTTTTTATAATGGATTTACTAGTGAGAAGTTCCATGCTGATAAAACTATGATAGACTATAATACCATATTTATCATAAAACATAGAAACCATTCTAGTTTATCTATTATTGACTCATCCAATATAAGGGGAGTATAATTTTTGTGACATTAGAAGGTTTTTATAGGATGTTACTGTAGGAAAAATTTTATTCACATCCTCATTCTAGATGATTTACCATTACATATTATTATTTAATGTAACCGTGTTAATTTTTTATTGCATGATATAATATTCCAATAGTGTTCAATTTATTATAAAGAATGATTCATTTATAGTTTTTTTGTTTAATGACATCTCGACTATGTTTAGAAAGTGGTTTTAGAAAGATTTAGGAATCTTGATCCTTATAGGGAATACATTTGAATAAATATAGTAGTGATTCATCTAAGATGTCAGGTGGTAGAGCTAGTCAAGGGCCTTTAGGGGTTTCACATGAAACATATAGATTGTGGGTTCGATAATATATTCCGGAGGTAGGTATGGAATTTGTATTTGACCATTATTATCTACTGAATAATTGGGATACTTAATAATTGGTGATATAGTTCATGTTCCATATATGATTTCTATTCTTATATTTAATTTTAATTAATTTCATTGTTTTATTAATTCTCATGTGGTGTATTACATATTGTGAGAATTTTACATTTATAATAGTATGTTATCCCCTATTATTCTCTTTGGGAAAAGATTGTATGACATATAGAGAATCACAACATGTTCCATTATGGTAGGGGATTTTTGGATCATACCATATTTTCTTAGTCTTTGAAATTACAAGTTTTGATGTCAGAATTAACATGTATTGACTTATATTCTTCCAATACAAGATAGACAATAATCGTAGGTGGTCTTTTAGAACCCACACGAAAATGGGATATTGTTTCTCAAATAAATGATATATGAAGCTAGGTAGATTATGACCAACCTCGTTTAAAATACAACCAATATAGCACTGATAGAATGTATGATTATTGAATTGAATAAAAATAGTATTATTATTATTTACACCCTATTAGAGGACTATTTTTTGGGATGTATCATGAGATTTATAAGTATTCCTCCCGAGACAGAGAAAACTTTTATGAACATATTATTTTTTGAGTAGATCCCTTATAAATACCTTCATATCTTATGGAACTCACAGAGTTTATGCAGTAACGATGCAACTCAAGGATCAAAAGGTGATGGTTTTAACTCACCCATGGACCTCTCATTGGAATGAAAATTTTTTATTCCCTAATAAGGCCAATGTTATGTTGGTATTATTCATGGAATAATATAATCCTTATAAATCCATTAAAAGTAATACATTTTAGTGTTCTAAATATATGACCAACTTGAAATTTTATGGGGGAAAGGTGGTTTTCTAAGATTAACTTGTGATAAGGATATCATCAATTATGAGTCTGGTTGTATGATATATAGGGAATACTTTTAGAGTAGATTTTTGATGTATTATTAACTTTTGATTCCATCTCAAATTAATAATGAATCAGAGTATTTGATATATCTCATGAATATGAATTTACATATATACAAATAATCAATTATATTGTTGTTTTTTTGATGAGTTTTTGGTATATTTGTAAACTCTCAGGTTTCTAATAGATTTTATAGATAATTTCTTTGAAAAATAGCGATAAAAAACTATTTATACCTATTACAAAAAGTGCCAATTTTGGATTTAGGATATATGATTCCTCAAGAATGGGATATCATAGGTGGGTATTTCAAGTGATATATAAAATGTGGGGTTGTAATGTTTCAGACATGACCCAAGAAGGTGTAAAATATTAAATATTTTCTTATCCTTATGGAGTATTAAAAATATATATTTTCTGATTTATATTAACAACATTAAACTTAGCGATTACCATGAAGGGTGTGAAATTCATTTGGAATGATTGGTGTGATGTTTCGTTTCTGGTGTTGAAGGTTTCATGGACATCTAAAATGATTCTAATTATAATAAATATAGGGAAATAATATTTCATACACTATAATTCCTATGGGGTTTATTGGGAGGTATTATATTATAGTTTAATCGGGTGGTCACTTTTGTATCTCACAAACTAAGACCACATGAGTGGAACTAACCTATCTATGATTTGGATCAAGATTATGTTGTTGATTCCTTAATATTTTTTTACTATTATATCTTTGGGTATATATTTTTAATGTATATTGATCCTAATAACATGCAGGTCATATTATCTTGATTGGATATGAGCCTACAATAGATTCTTTATGTTAATTAATTGTGTATGTTCGAATTCAGGATGATGTATTCCCATGGGAATAGAAATGCCATGTAATATTATATAAAAGGAATATATAGGAGTTAGGTTTTCATGTGAGTGGTTATTAGGGTAATATGATGACCTTTTTCACTAACTGGTGAACTATATATAATACAGGGAGAGGTGGCTATACCCATTTCTACTTTTTCATCATCCCCTCATTAGTTGAAAAATTTAAGGCTATCCATGAACCAAATTCGGATTTTATCATAATATGGGAAGGTCTTATGGGAGTTGAAATAGTTCTTTTTTGTTCATAACTTGAGGATAGGGTTCTAAAAATCCATGGAATGGTTGTGATTTATACACCCATGAGGGAATATTATATGATGGAATCATACTCCTCGTATTATTTTATGCCTCTAGGGTTTAATATAATATACCATTAAATGATGTTAAATTTCAAGTGTTTGAGCATGATAAATGAAATTTTGGGTTTTATTGATCATTTGTTCATATATTGTAGGATGCGTGTGAGGGAACAACATACTTTTGGGTCACTTCAACCCATTATAGAGTTATTATAAAAACCGAATGATGTTTCTATGGGTTTCACCAATTCAATACCCAAGAACATAGGGTGACATGATTTATTTTAAGAAGTATTTTATTGGATAATGATTTTTATGAATCTATTTTTTATCCGTGATACTCAATTATTGGGCAATTTGGGAATGATTTGGTGTAACATGAGCTTAAATTATTAAAATATCATATCATTTTAGATGGATTTTTATTATATTTTAAAATAATTCATGCCCAAGGACCGTTAATGTATAGTTTATTGATAAGATGTACACAAAATAAATTTATATTAAGAAATATATTTATCATCACCCACATGTTGTAATTAAATATTACACTCATTTTTCATACATACCTTAAACATTTCATCATATCAATTGCAAAGAATGCATAAGAAAGGGTGATCTTAGACTATGAGTAAGGATAAACATGGGATATATCAATAAATTATCATTAGTGAAGATTCATTAATAAAAATTGTATGAAATCAGGATCATAACATTATAAAGTCAAACAAAGTAACTCACTTATCTTAAAGATAAATTATATACTAATTTTTGGATGTTCAAAATACATGCATCTTATGAGAATCAATGATCATAAACAATGAGAATATAACCTTGTCATAAGGTAATTATATAGGATAGATGAATAAATTGTAGAATAAACATAAATATAGTAATAATTTCTCAATTATATCTACCCATAAATTCATAACATGTTGGGATTGGGCTTAACACTAGTGTACCCTCTTTGGGATTGGGATAGCTTCCCATGTACCCTCTTTCAGTCTGTGGGAGCATATCATATAACCTTTAAGTACATAAATATTAAACATTATCAAAGTCATTGGAGCTCCAAAATATATCCACCTATCACATAATGATAATCAATTTATATGTATTCAAGAAGATCATAAAAAAATTATAATTTCAATATTCAATAACCCATGGAAAATAAAGTTGTTTTCATTGAGATTTAATTATCAAATTAAATCACCATACATGTAAAAAATAAAGATGTTAACATTAGATCATATTCCCAGGATATCTTAACAATTATTAATATATTTTATTATATAAAAATGTAAGTTTAAAATCAATCTAAAATTTCTAATGGAAATAAATTTTTCATTTTGAAATTAGATATTTCAAATATAAAAATATAACATATATGAAGGAAAAAATTACATTAAAAAACAATATAATCATATAAAAAATCTTCAATGTAAAAAATTAGTAATGATGGTGGAAAAACACTATTTTCCATTATATATTAAATTAAAAAATCCATTCATATTTTCGTTAAAAAGTGAAAAGTGCCACACTTGAAAACCCATAAGAATATTAATATTTAACCATATTAAAGAAAATAAATTATATTTAAAAAATGAATTTAAATAATTATTTATAATATTAAAAACATTCTTTAAAAATTTTATAAAACATGGATATTGAAGAGAAAATATTTCATATTATAAAGATAACTAATATTTATTTTATTTAAAAACATTATTTTCGTATTATAAATACATGGAGAGAGGAATATTATGTAAATTTAGATTTCACTATAAATAACTATAAAAGAATATATTTTTTTTTTATTTTAGTGAATGTCATATAATATCATCATCATAAATTTTGACATAAACAATTTCAATAAAAAGTTATATTGTAACATAAAACTCATTCCAACATTTTTGACCCTAAAATCATAAGCCCCCTTAAATGAATATATTCAAATAAAAAATTAAATATAAAAAATAATATAGTGATAATGAAATATTATAATGTGTGGAATTATCAATACCACATGAATGAATCATGTGGTTAATATCATAGATATCTCATAAAAACAAATTTTGTATGAGAAAATCATACCTCAACTCTGAAATGAGTTATAACTACTATAAACACATTTATAATTAATTTAAATTTATTATATTTTTAGTTTAATAAAATTAATACCTATAATCCTTATAGGGTTTAATTATAACACTTTATCACTTATTGACTAATAATAAATAATTATCATATTCATTTCTATTGCTAACTTCTTCTATTTGTAAGTATATTTTGATTATATAGTTTTTGTCCTTTCACATTGATCATAGTTCCATAAAATGACAATTATTAATCATTTAATTGTTGTAATATTTAATCACTATATAATTTTTATATCTATTCATTTAAATTGGTGATGTAAAATTATTTTCATCATTTTATATAGATTAATGTTTTACGTATTTACAAAAGATGGTTCCACATTTTTATGGATCAAATAAAAGAAAGGAAAATAATAATTTTCCTTTATAGAATAATAATTATACCATTATTATAATATATGTTCAATAAATATTTCATTTTTAACATTCATATGAGTCTAATATGAAAAATGAATCACATTTATTCTTGGAGGTTACAGTCCACACATGTTCATGAGTAACATTTTCATTTTCTATTAGATGGGAATGTAAGAAGGTAGAAAACATATTAAAATTATAGAAATATAATTATTACCTAAATATTATATTTGATCATTAAATATATAATAATAAAAAACAATGAATTGTGGTGATATAAAAGTAATAATATCTCTATGTTGATGTAGTAGTACACACATAAGCATGAGTGATACTTTAATTTCCCATCTGTTTGAAATGAGGAATAAAATGGTTTTCCCATTTTAATAATATCATATCATTTTATTTATGATACTATATTTATTATGTATGTATGGGTATAATATATTTATTGTATGTACAAGTACAAATAAACTTTGAATGATTCTAGTATGATGATATCCTCTTCGTTGACACCCTAGTGTTGGAAGACACGTTACTCCTTATTTTTTTATCGATAGAAAGGTAGATCAAGAATTATGGAAAGGAATATAGGATGTTTTGGGATAGTTATTTGGGAATTTATGGAGCCCATATTTTTGGAATAAAGTAGGAGATTAAGATCCCTTTTATAAGTGAGGGGAGGGACATGCATGAAATTAATTTAATGATTAAAATTTTATAATGTATCTTCCATGTGTATGTTCCAAAATATGGAAATTTATTTCAATGTAAGATAATATTAGGTCAAAATATTTTCATCTAATAATATTTATACATTTTTATTTTTCAATTTTACCCCATATTCCTTTTTCTAACCATAGATAAACATGTCTGAACAGTAATCGTGGTTACAAATGTTTTTTATTTTTTACAATTCATAATGAAAAATTGAATTGTATTAATAACATAATTTAGAAATTATGATTCCAAATATTGAATTTTGATACAAAAAAATAATTTTAAAATAATCGCAAAAAAATAGAATGAAAATCAATTTTTTGATAAATTCATTTTATGAGTAAAATAAAACTTATTTTTATTCATTCTCTAGTGAATACTATTAAAAAAACTTCATATATTTTATTTAATATATATTATAATAATTTTTTATAAATGTGATTAAATAGTTATGTATTTAATTTATTAACACAAAAACACATAGGGAACATAAATAAATTTTTTAAAAAACATATATTTTTAACATGAAATGGTTTTATTATTATTCATAGCCATTATATAAATACTATATGAATTTTTATTTATACATTAGTAATTAATTTAATAAAAATAATTTTTTAATATTGACCAATATATTATTTTATATTAAATAATATATCACCTTGAAAAAAAAATGTTTTAGAAAAAAGTGACATTTAGTCATGAAATTATTTTATTAAGATGTAATGATTATTAATTTTGAATTCATTAACAAATTCTAATATATGAAAAATAAATAAATAAATAAATAAATAAATAAATATATATATATATCAGAATGTATTAAACCCAATTGACAACATTCAATAAAAAATATAGGTTATAAATTCCATTTTATATCATGGTTCATTTAGACATGTTGTTTAGTGTAAAACACCCAATCGAATTGTTCAATTTTTTTATCAAATTAATACTTATAAAACCTTATTATGTAAAATTTTAACACAATTAAAAAGAACTTATTTCTATAAATTATACTAATATGATGCACAAAATGTGGATACAATTTCATGATCACATCATCTTTTTTCCACGTACCTTATAGAAAATAATTTTTTTCACCACACAAAAAATCACCTAGTGAGTGGTATTATTTCAAACACATTCTCTGTATAATATTGAGTATCCCCTACTTGTTCTATCTATGTAATATCATTACCCAATGGTGAAAGAATGATGTTCAATACAAGTTATGTATTATGTATTTACATACTCAAAATTGTAACATGTAACAAATCAAAAAACATAGAGAGGTTAGATGGATGTAGAATATGAAAGGATACCATTCATACATGATCAAGAGTTTCAAGGGGAAAATATAACTAGGTATCATCTTTAAAATCCATATAAATATCATATCCTCCATCCATGTGGATGTTCACAGAAATACCTTCTAACTAATATTATATTCTATATCTCACCAATGATTATCAACATTACTATTTTATCAACGCTATGCTTCCATAATGAACTTGTAAATAAATCTATCAATATCATTGATTTACTCAAATAACATAGGACCCATTATATTTATTTATACATGTTCATAATAACATTTTTGGGTTATTATTTTATTTCTATAGTGGGATTCAAAATGATTCATATATATTCTCATTATAACGATATTGTTATTAAAAATTGAATAAAAGGAAGATGTTTATCCACAACACATTTATAATATATAAAATTGGATATTTTGAGATCCTATAGTGTTTGAATAATTATATTTTAAGATACATCTATATATGGATGATATGAATTACTAGAAAAATACACAGTATACACATCCTTCTAAAAACATCTCTAGAATTTCATATTAATATTAAAATCAAGATCAGTTACTATATAATGTGGTACTCCTTGGAAACATAAATTTTCATTAATTAGTGTCAATTAAATTTCATAAAGAGTAAAATATTTTCTAATACAAATAAAATGTACTTACTTTTTATATAGAGTGACCACAACCCAAATAAAATTATTCTATTAGATATCTTAAGGTGTTATATGAAAAAGTATAGGGTGACATTTTACTATTTCCATATTTATATGGGTAATTTATCTAAAACTTCTTCAGTTATATAACACTCACCTATAAAATTTTTTATATCAATAACTAATATATATATATATATCCTATAATATCTCCCTTTATGATATCCCACCACAAATCCACCTCAATGAATCGATATATCTTCATTATTCCATGCTGAATAGAGAATGGTGAGATATATACTTCATTCAACATCTCATTATTTAATTCTAGTATAATTTGTATATATAATCTTTTTTAGAACCTTATAATTCTATAAAAAATTGTTAAATTTAGAAACATTTCTTCATTTTATTGTATCTTCATATCATCTTTTTACACTTATCTAATATTCACATGGATATATGGTTGAACAAAAATTATAGAAAGATAATATTTCTCATAATCCATCAATATTTAAAGGTATTTAATTTTTAAATCCATTAATATGGCATTTTTTTACCCTCAACATAGATTATATATCATGATATATCCATCTCAATTAATTAACCACCTATTTTTCATTTCAGATGTTGTAATTTATTATGTATTCATAATCTTTAATCAACTCCTACCTTATTACCTAGTGTATATTCAACTCTTTAGGAGTTAATATATATTTCAAACACTTATTATTACTATATGTGTCACAACTATTTCTATAATGATAATTTATCCATACATTTAATGTAATGATAACCATTATTAACTCTATTTCATGGATCTTGTTATTTTTCTCAAAATCTTTTATTTAATGAGATGCCAAGTATATCTCCTAGTCATTTTTCATAATAACATACACTTACCAATTTTTAAATACCTAATTATAGTTCAAAAACCATTATCCACTATAGAGTAGCATGATTACATGTTTACTAAACTACATTTTCTTCAACTTCTTGATATTAACTTTACATTCGTTAGTCCAACCGATCATGAATCCCTTACATATTTTCTTTATGATGGGATTATAAATACATGTGAAGTTTTTCAAAATGAATCAATAATATCCAACCAATCTTAGAAATATCTTCATCTTTTTCACAATTGTGTGTATCAACAAATATATATTGACATTCTTCTTAAGAGGATCTATTGAAATTTTATCTATAGTGATCTCATTTAACAAGAATGATTCTTCATGTAACAATAATTCACACATTATAAATTTGGAATATATATTATCTTTTCATTCATTCTTCAGCAAACTTTTCTAGTGAAATTTATGCACATTATTTCAATAAGAGTATATAAGAATATCACATATAAAAACTACAACAAATTGAAAAAGGAAATATATAAAGACACTATTTTTTAAATCAGTTAATATGTAGGGATAATTAGAATTTCCAAATTTAATCACCCTAAATTAATATTTTACATAACTCTTATCGAAGAATTTATTTGGAATTTATTAACATTTTAACATAAGTTGATTAAATCTATATACACTATAATTCATTGGGAAGTACTGAGCTAATCCTTGTTCTTCAAACAAAATATCACTTCAAGGAAGTGGATACTTATTATTGACTATAATCTTATTATGATCTTGATAATAATTATAGAGTCATGATAATTTTTTTCATAACAAAAAAATATGCCCCCCTATGGTGTTGAACTTGGATGAATAAATTTCTTATCAAAAATCTCTTAGAGTTGTTTCATTAATTCTTATAAATCAGTTAGAGATATTCCATATGGTGTCTTCAAAATAGTTGTTAAACTATATTTTTTTAAAAGACATCAAAAAATCCAATATAATAGGTATGTATTCAATATATATTTTCTCAAAAACCTTCGAACACACATACCTCAGATGAGTAAAAATCAAGAACAAAAAATTGATGAAAATTCCATTGGATGCTCTTGTTCATCCTTGCATTGATAAATAATCACAGGTTCCATGTGAAAATGAAATATCAATTCTCTTCCATGTAAATTGATATAGGATATATATATATAGAGAGAGAGAGAGTCAATCGATTCTCAATAATAACATAAAATTAAACTAGATAGATATTAACTATATTTGAAGAAATCACATTCCCGCATGGTTCAACTAAAGATTACTCATATAATTTATATGTAATCATCGTATAATTAGGAATTTTAACTGTTAATTCAACATCTAACCATTTAGTATATAAACTAACATTCATAGATATTTTTTATAAATTTTTTGAGTCCATATGAATATTATAATATAAAATAATTTAATATTTGAGTGTAAATGTTACCACCACAAAATTTTCACTCTATCTCCAATCCTTCCTAAAACCAAAATGGATTACGTGATCATTAAAAATCATTCCCTAGATTGAGAAATCTTATGTTTATGAAATTAATTCTGATGTTATCCTAAATTGTAACACCTTTTTTCCATCCAATAGAAAGGGATGTTTGACCTAGTTCATATATGTTCATCATCTATTTAAATCCTTCATAACAGTTAATAATTTAAATTTTTATTAACCTAATCATATTCTTCTGGAGTATCTAGCCTGGTATTTAGACTCTGGACCACTCATGATACCTCAGTGAAAATCAGTTTAATCCCTAATCCACCCCTTTTCTTGATGTTTCACCTGGGCGAATCGATGAAACAAATGAATCCAAATTCAAGTATCCAGATAGGTATGTATTTTGTTGGAATACATGACTCAATTAATTACTATAAAATATTATATTATTTTATACATAGTCTTATCCAATTTGTTCCACTAAATATTTTAAATTATAAAATCTAAATATAACTAAAATTTGATATGATTTTAACTATGGTGATGAGTATATAACATACATAGATATTCCATAATTGTATGTAAATATTCAATACATATTTCAATATCACACTCTCATGTACTATATAGGATTAGTGTATTTGGATACAAGACACATAGTCATCTAATTTCATGAATGACTATAATAATCTTCCTTGAATTCTTCTAAAATAGTACACCAATTAGTTATACCTGGCTTAAAACAATTACTAATAACCAATGGAAGGTAAAAATAAAAATGGAGAAATTAGATGACAAGTTGGGGTAAAAAATTATGACATCAACCAGTGATCATAAGTGACCAAAATTTGATCATAGTAGAATAATATCATGAGTTTAACAATAGAAAATAATAAACAACAATTTATATACTATAAACATGAATCATGTTATGAATATTTTGTAGTTCATAAGACATAATTAATAAGAGAATCAATTATCATTAGCCCTGAGAATATAAATATGAAATAAGAACATTCCATATATTGCTGGAATAATGTGTAGAATTATTATTTTCACATAAATTCTTTTTTAGTGCTATCTACCAAGACATTAATCATATGTTGGACTAGAGATAACCACCTATATACCCACTTTGGTCTTGGGATAACCACATTTGTACCATATTTTAGACTTTGGATAACATCTCACATAACCTTTGATATCATAAACATTAGTAGTTACCAAATTAATTTGAGGGATATAATGGACCCACCCTCTATATAATTATCATCTTATCGTTTATAATCTAAAATAACATGTAATAATTTTTCATTTCATCATAGCATAACACATTGAAAATAAAATTATTTTCATCCCTATTTCATCATAATAATCAATAACAAACTAAGGAAATAATAGAGATAGAAAAAATTCAATAAAATAAAAAATAATTCATAAAAAACATTAATTGATTTTTTTTGAAAATACATTTAAAATATCATTAAAACATTTATAAATAAAGATATTGAATTTAATTTTATATCAATTACTCAAAAATGTTTCAAATTATTAAAATTAAAATAATAATTATTCTCAACAAAACAATAGAATATTGAATAGTTATAATCAATAAAAACAATATTTGTAGTTGCTATAAAATCCACTCATGCAGTATATATTAAAATTAAGATTTATTTCACATATTTACTAAAATGTAAAATGTATTTTTTTTGGAAAATTTAAATAATACTTATTCTACACATTAGTAAAGAATGTAAAATATATTAGAAAATGAAATTAAGTAATGATTAAATAATTTTAAAAAATTACTGACATATATTTAGAGAAAATGGATATAAAATAGAAAATATTTCTTGTTGACGAAGAAAATAAATTCAAATTTCCATAAATTCATTATAACTCTTGACCATGGATTGGGTGTTTAACCTAATGGATCATCAACTATAATGAGGAATATCCTATCAATATATCATTTATCCTGGGTACGCAACACAATATTTTCTTTAAAGAAAAATTTTATATCAAAAAACCATCTCCAGTATTCAGTTTGTGAGAACATTCATAGTGATTATACTCCTTGTCAGTTCCTCATATAATTTCACACATTAATCTATCCAAAAACACATGATCCCTTTATAAGTTATCTTAGATACATAGCTAAAAAATTATGAGATATTTCTCACCAAATTTAAGAAGTTCCCAGATTACCCAAAAAAACTACATATTTTGATGACACTAGTGGGTCTTGGAATTTTTTCAAATGATTTTTTCATAAAATTGTCTAAAGATATTCCATCGCAACGGATCAAGTTATCCAAGAATCTGACATGATGAATCCAAAATTCACCCTTGTTAGAATTGGTGTACATTTTCACCTTCATTAATTTATGAAAGATTATCCTTATATTATCATAATTTCCCCATATTGCGAATTAAATGAGAATAAAATCAATTAAATCTACAAAACAATTTCGTAGATTGTCTCTATGGACTCTATTAATCAAATCCAAGATGATTTCAGTTGAAATAGTTATTCTGAGGGGGTCACTATGAAATCATAGTTCTAATACCTTGAAAGAAAATAAATATTAAGAATATATTTCTTCTTCAAATTTAGTTAGTGATACCCATATTAGAGATACACCTTTTTAGAATTATTGATATAGTCATAGTTGGTCAAACAAGTCATTAATCCTTAGAAGATAATATAGATTATTTATAGTTATCATGTTGTTATCCAAATTATCAATACATAGCCTCATTGACCCATCCTTATTATTTATAAGGAGAACTTTCATACGCAAATGTGCTGCACTAGGGAATATGAAACCATTGTAAAGATTTTCATATAGCTACTTCTTTTGCTTATTTATTTCAATCGACACCATTCTGTAAGGGAATTTTGATATAAGAGTATATCCATGTATGAGTTATTTTGAGATCTATGCCTCATGATTTGGGGAATGTATTGGTTAATGTTTAATAAAAATATAAATATATTACATAACAATTACATTTATCTATAGGATGATACTCTCTTTTCATTCAACCATTGGGGAATGTTATTCTAATTCATATGGTATAAACACCAAAATTTATGATGGATTTTATAAAGAATATTCATGATCATTGATAAATAGTTTTGGGGAGAATTGTATACTTAATAATATGAAATGATATAGACTATTCCTTAAGTTTATTTATATGATCTACATATTTAGATCCAATCCATTCCTAGTATAGCGTAAAATTTTACAAATGGAGGTATTGTGAATTTTAATGAAAGAATACTCACACAGACTCTAGTAGGACAAGAGTCCAACACATAGGTAGCAATTATTACACAACTTTTTGTTCTTATAGATTTCTATACTTCGTAGAATCATGGAATCTATTCAAAAGTTTTAGAGAACATTAAGGATATAAATGAATCTATATAACTATAATCTGATAAAACATTTTTAATTCATGAGGAAATAATAAGTTTACATTATAAATCATCATTGTTATGCCCCACATTAACATTAGTGATGGAATAAGAATCATCTTAATCATTTGTATTTGGTGGGTTCTAACACTGATCACCCATAAGGACCCATGGTTCAGAGCACTGGATTACATAGTTCCATTTCTCCCTACATTTTATAAATTGAACCATTTTTTGGTGAATTAGGAGGTTAAATAGTCTACTTTATAATGTTGGCCAGATTCTTCATGTATCATTGGCATTTATAAGCTTAATGTCCTTCGATCCCACACTTTATGCATTTTTTTAAACCTTTGACAATATTAAAATTATTTTCCTCCCAAATATTTGACTTGTGGGAAGGAGGGATGAAACAAGTCAAATGATGTTTCTTCCCAAATTTTTGACATGTTTGTAGTTGTATCCTCTCGCCTCCTTTATCATTTGGCCCTCTATATTGAAACTCCATTGTACTATTTTTATCTTCATAACCATGGAATGATTATCTAAACTTCATATATAAATTGAAAGTACATCGGACCACTTCTTCATAACATTTAAATTCTCATATATGCATAGAATTTTGATGGTTTGGTTGTAAACCACTAAAAATCCTATCTATATTACACTAAGTTTTTATAAAAAAACTAATGAGCGTCTTCAAATACTTTTAAAATTTTTAAAATATTCAATCACATATTCACCTTCCTTTTTTCTTATGATTTGTAAATTCACTCTTCATCACCATTTGATGAGTTTGAAGGAAATACTTGTTAAGAATAATTTTTAATGTCATTAAACTCACTCTCTTCCATTTAATCATTGGGATTTTTTGTCTATGTCAACTACCACAGTTCATCATCTAGTCTATCTAAATGATAGCAATCCAAATTCAAGTTATCCTTTTCAAAAAAATTGTGAACATTAAAATCATCTTCATTGAGACAATCCAAAATTACATGCTATGTGGATCATAATTTCCATTAAAAATTTGTGTCCATTGAAACATAAAATAAGAAATGGATAATTGATCGTTACTATTTTAAGGTGGACATTCCACATTGTTTAGGTTATTATTTATATCTTGAGACAATGGTTTAAGAATCACTATGATGTTTAGAACTCAACCACTCATACAATTGGGGATTTTATTTGAAAAATTATTTAATTTTTCCTCAAATGGGTTATCTCCCTAGATTATCCATGTTAACCCATTTTGAAAAATAGAAAATATATTAACATGATTCAACAGATCATGAATACTATATTCTCATATGCAGTAAATACTAAAACAATATATGATGGGATTCATATGTTTATCATTTTTCTAAAAAGAAGATTATATAATATTTATATATAATTAGACTTTCCCTAAGGATTTTCATAATCCTTTTTCTAATCATAATTACCAAATTAACTAAAAAGTGAACAGATACCAACAATAGTGACCATGGTTTCCATTACCTAATGATTTCCTCATTTTTATGATAAATAACATAATAGAGATATAAATCCTGCCTCAAAATTATTTGGGTCTTTGAAAATTAGGGATCATATATAATTGGAACATAATAAAAACATAAACATTCATTTGAATCATTTTTTATTATGTTTCTAAAAGATAATGTTCTCCTTAGTAAATATATTCACTTGAGGATATACATCAAAAAAGGGGAGAACTGAAATTCTAGTATGAGGATGAATATGGGAGACGAATCAATAAATCATGGATGAGAATATTCAGCACCATGATATAATAATGGTAATATAATTATCAAAATCTGGAGAGAAACATTTGATAAAGTATTTGAATATGGAAATGTATAAAATTGAATCATCATGTCTTACTGGTCAAATGCATCATATAGTTTTGAACCGAGATAACATAGCCTTCATGCATAACATGTCATGAATTGTTCCAGAGAAGTCTATGATGTGACTACACTAATCCCATCTGTAATAGGATAGGTGCTGGTGACTAGCACTAAGTATACATATCCCACAAAAGGGAGGCATTTCCCTATGTACCTGGTTATACGCATATAATCTCTATGACTAAAATGTTGAAATATAAAAAACTAAGTCAAAAAGAATGCATACCACTAAGATACCAATAAAAAGTACCATAGTAGAAAGTTGTAATGTAAATATGTCTAGAATATTATCCCACCCAAATGAGATTTAGGAAGGTGAAAACACAAGTTACTAAACCTCATCTGTAGAAAACCCTACATGAAGGGTAGGTGTAGAATAACTCTCTAATGTTGTAGGAGAAGACCTAATCTGTTTGATCACTATAATAACCACCTGACCCTAGGCCTCCAGGAACTCAATTAAAGCATCTATCATCTGAATAACAGACAACATGCTTAGGAAAATACCATGTAGGTATAAGTAAAACAATATTCAGTAAGACATAATGAAACCACAAATGAATACCAATAATTAATACACAAAGTACAAAAAAAACACGAATTATACCATCAAAAAATACCATAAGTATAACAACTTGAAATAAAAAATGTATATCACAATTAAATAGATGACATACCATAATGGAGTCACACAAATTAAAGTCATCTCACACAATTATATTATTATTGCATGAAAATAAGGGTTATCAGATGTAGTCCAAAGAATACCCAATATTGGTAATACACTATGTGTCAATAACATACATTATTTCAATAACACATGGAGTTTGAATAACAAATGTAGTGTCGATAAAACATAGAGTGCCGATAAGTCATGAAAAACCCAAGTCTTATAGTAAAAAAGTATCATAGTCACAAACTTCCACATGATCCCACACGTAACACACTTGTTCTAGGAGATCCAAATCCTCAATTGAAATAGGTAGTATTCCAACATTAAAAAACCACATAAGGTATATCATTAGTACTATCTAGTCACAAGGGTCCCAATGCCAAAAACAACTCATCAAATGGACACACGATTGGAATGTTATGGTTGTTTTTCATAAATTGTCCATCCTAAGTCCAGCCCATCCCAAACCGGTGGTCGAACCAACTCTATTTTGTAGAATTGACACCACCAGACCCGACCAATCTTGCCTGCCAGATTTGAACATGACCGGCTAGCTGGGCCACTAGAATAGCCTGACTTTTATGCCTAGGCATGCCGCAAGTAGGCTAGTTTTGAGCACCACACCAGGTCCACCCTAATCACATTCCAGACAGGTCAAATCAGTGTCATGATGCATTTCACATAGTCGGCATACCTCTTCTGCATGCCCGATGACCTCACATTCATGGGTTCCTCCATCATGGCTCTGATTCATGTCCCAGATCTCCCTCACTACCTCTTTCCATGACCACTGGTCACCACTTATGGCCTCAGACACTACGGGTTCCCACATGGTCCAACCTAGACCATGTCCTGCTACTACCAGTGGCTACCCTGCCGATAGCCCGTCCACTTTATGATCCTCCTAAACCCAACCCCGTCCCCGACTATACGTCACTCTTCCACTATAACCTGGTGACTGCCTCCTTTGTACATTGCTGCACTGCCTCTAATTTTCCTTACCAGACCTCTATGCCAAACCTACATCGGTGGTCCCTTCCCTAGACCACTAGGACCCCATAATTATTTTTGTTTCAAAATAGTTGTAAATATGATATTTATGGGTCCCTGTCTACACAGATCCAACCTTCATGTTAGAATCACCTCGATTTCAATAGACATAATGTAATCGGAACCACCAGAAAATGCCGGGTCATAGTGATGGGAGTCCAATGGTAATGAACATAAAGAACAGAAGAGAAAAGAATAAAAAATGAAGGGTTTAACATTAATTCCCATGAGTTCTTGTCCAATGATCAATATTTGGATGTTAGGGTTAGAATACAATAAAAAAACTCCTAATAACACCCATTAAAATCCCCCCTAAAATATATGACTGATCCATAGGCTAATTTTATTGTGTATTAGAGAGTTATTTTTCTAGATTCCAAGAACAGGGAATAGAAATCACAAAAAAAAAAAACAATCTCCCAACAATGATTTTGAATCAGACGTGGATGAATGGTGAAGCTGAGTCATCTTCATTCAATGATATATCGCTCTTCGATCTAATATATGATATATGATATTCCAACATTCATCAAGAGACAACCCTCCTCATTGTCTTAGTGAAACTATAAGGATATGGTGATAACCTAGAAGCCTAAAAAAACATTATCATATTGAAAAATTGTTTGTGTGTCATAATAAAATATTTTTATTAATTATTTTGAGGATGTTTACATCTAAAATCTAATTTGGACACTGAACCTACACTAGTCCATGTCAGGCCCAACCTCAGGTAAATTCTATTTTTTAATGAATACATTCCCTCATATTTTTAATTTCAGCACCCATATAAATGTTATTCTTGTTTAAAAAAAAATTCTTCATGAGTTTTTAAAATCTTATGATTTTTTATTGTGTTGTTATAGGTAAACCGGGCCTTGTAATCTCACACTGTCTCAATGACTGGTCATTGAATTTTCTAAATTATTTTATTAAAATAATATTATTGAAAATAAAAGTCCTTAATTTTTTTCATGGGGATTTACATCCCAGAAATCCCAAACAACAGCTACTCGAAAAATAGTGGGGGTACATAGCACGAATCTGAGTCTCCCACTCCCAATTTCTCTCCTGAAGTTTCTTGTGCTTCCATTGAACACGCACTAGTGGAATCGACCTCCCAAGAAGGATCAAGTTCGGTCGATCCTCGATCTCCATTGGGTACTCCACAAAGTCCCCTCATCATTAAGATCCAGCTTTCCCCAGTCGATGATGTGAAGTGGATCATGCATGTACCTCCCCAACAATGACCCTTGGAAGACATCATGCACCCAGTGAAACTATGTGTATAGAGCTAGATTATATTTCACAATGAAAACTCTAAATAAAATTTAAAAAGGGTCTATGTATCTCGTAGATAACTTATCTCCCCTAAAAATCACTAGAATCCCTATCGAGGTGATACACAAACGAACACATGGTCTCCCTCCTCAAACTCGAAGGCCTTCCTTCTCCTATCATCATACAACATCTATAAGATTTGTGCATTATTCTCTTGATCTGAGATGATATTCACCTTATCAATGGTATATCATACCAACTCTAGAACCATGAGTTCCTAATCACCAAGACCATCCATTATAGTTGTAACATTCATGGTCAGTCTTACATGGCCTAAAAGGATCCTTCACAATGGTGGATTGGTATCTATTTTTATACACAAACTCCATGATAGGTTGGTGATCCTTCCAAGTATATCCAATCTCTTGGATTCAATAATGTACAATATCCTTAGGAACCTTAATTTTCCTCTCTTTCTTGACATTTGTCTAGGGATGAAACGCCATGATCAAGCATAAATGATTCCCAATCACCTCCAAAAATCCCTTATATAACTGTGTTTTGAAACAAGTATCATATTCTAAAATGAAAATAGATTCCAATTTGTGATGACGATTTATATCTTGCAGGTAGGGGGTCCTAAGATCGTTGTAGAAATCTACTCATAGATTAGTAGGATATGGGACAACATTTTGAGTCATTCAAAGATCACCCAAATGGATTTGTGTCTCTTGGATATTCATGTTAAACCAACCATGAAGCCCATCGATATCCCATCCCACTTCCACTATGTCACCTCAAGATGTTGGGTTAAGCCCTCTGGAACATGGTGCACAACCTTTACTTGCTGACATTGAGACATCTAGAAATGAACTATCTTACTACCTTATTCATCAATAGCCACCAGAATAGAAATCAGAGGTCCCGGTACATATTCTCCACCCTCGTGTGTACCATAAAAGGGGATGTGTGAAACTCCCTTAGAACCTATTCTCGCAATGGTACTTGTACAAATGTGTGCCCTTTGAAAATAACAACACGCTCCCTTCGTATGGAAAATCTATTTGGGGCATTCCCTATCGACAACATAAAACGTTAGATATCAAAGTTGGTATCCCTATGATGGGCCTCCCTAATACACTATAAGATTGGAGTAGAGGAAACCATCAACTAGAGGTTATATTCCTCATCCCCATCCAAAAAGTGTGTTTTTATTGTGGCCAATTGTTGTGATTCCCCACTAATCAACTGTAAGTTGTATCTTCTGATGAGAGTGTCTACCACAAGGTTCCACATACCATGACAATAGAAAATATCAAATTCAATGTTCTGGAGGAACTCTATCAATTTTCTTTCTCTCAATTTCAAATCATTCAGAGAGAATATATACTTGAGACTCTCGTGGTTATATTAGATTATAACTTTTTTTCGAATCAGGTACTGTCACCACATCTTCAATGTGAAGACAACAATGGTTAGATCATCATAATGGGTGGCATATTTTTTTTCATATTTTCTCAACTATCACAAACCATAGGGAATTCCTGCTTTCCCCAACATTATGACACAATAAATACAAGTCCTTAATTTTTCACAGAACACGACATACCTGACGCCCTCCTCTAGTTTTCTCAATATAGGAGCACATGTCAACCTCTACCTCTTCGCTTGAAAGAACTATTGGAACCTCTCTATCCCCAAAAAGGTACTCCCCATCCATGTTAATGTTGTCAAGAGTAAATGAACTCTGGAAAAAGATATGTACAGTCCTCTGATAGTACCCAAACAAACCTATGAATCTCAACACCTCAGTAACACTCTTTAGGTGGATCCCAAGCAAGCACTGACTCAATATTCAATTGATCCAGAAAAAATCAAGCCACTGAAATGATGTGTCCTAGAATGTAGACCCTTTGAATCTAAAATTGAATCTACAAGAGTTTCTTATAAATGTTGTGCTCTTGGTGCATGTCTGAGACCATCATCAAATGTATCGCATGCTCCTCATCAGATTTTGAGTACACCGAGATTTCATCAATGAACACCATCGTGGACAAGTCTAAGTAAGGTCATAATATCATGTTAATGAGTCCCATGAAAACTATTTGGGTACTCTTCATTCTAAATGGAATCACTATGTACTTATGTAGCCATACATACATCTTAATAAAGTCTTCCATACATCTTCATTCCATACATGAAGATGATGATAGCCAGACCTCCTGTCAATCTTCAAGAACCAACTCACTCCCTTTTTTTGATCGAATAGTTCTTCAATCCATGGTAGAGAACATAGGTTATTAATAGTCACTTGATTCATGCGCTAGAATTCCAAACACAATATTATGTCCCCCCATATGCCTTTTTGGAAAATAAAACCTAGCCCCCTGGGTGAAACACTAGGTCTCACAATTCTCTTCTCCTGTAGGTCCCTCAACTATACCCTAAAATCACAAATCTCCATGGAGTCGTCTGATATAAAAGTGTAGATAATGGTTTTACCCCGACGTATATATCAATATGGAATTAAACCACCATGTGGTGAGGAAATCCTGGTATATCCTCTAGAATAACGTTCTCATACTCCGCCACCACTGTTGGAAATTGTGGACTCCTATCATCCACCAAACCCAAGGTGATGCTAGACAATTAATGAGTAATCTAATGATCTATCCTATGAGTAAGTCCATCCTATGCTACACATGTTTTCTTTTTCCCTAGAAAAGGAAACCCTAATTCCATAATCATGTACATACTGCACTCAGTGCATAAAACAGTCAATCTAAGAATGAACTATAGATTACAAAAACATACCTTGAATGACATCATAAGGCCTCAACTCAAATACCATGATATCCCAACTATAATTATCACCTCCATGGGTATGTTCACAATGTGGGTACTAGTTTTTCATCATAAAATCACCTCATGTATGAGTCTATTAATGAAAGGGTTAAGTTAATAGTTCAACTATATTCTCTAAGTCTCAAACTAGGGTTGTTAAAACAATAGAATAAAGAGAACCTTTGTCTATCAAGATTATAGATAGGGTGGAAAATATAGAAATTGTAACTTTATTCATCCATGGATCACAGGGGTCATAAGACTCCATCAACTACAATTATCTTCATCCCTGTTCTAAAGCACCCTAATGTCATGGTGGACCGCCTAGGGGTGGTGGTGGTAATATGTTAAACGTCCACCCACCGCCTACTACTCTACCTTATGTTATAACAAGTCTTTTTTTATTGTAGATAAACCTTATCATGTATTATCCTTTTCCTCAGTGGTCCCTCAACTGTCTCTTGATCATTTGTATGGTGGGTTAGCCATTCTTGTGACAGATGTCCCTGACTACCGCATGAGTAAAACAACTTGTCCTTCAACTGAATCTCTATGCAAAGGAATCCCCACACCACAGATCCCATGTCATGGGGTCTTCCATAAGAGTGAGTGACTCTCTTGGTCCCTTCTTTTTTTGTTTGATACTTACTATATAAGGATCATCTTCTTGGTGCCTACAGGTAGCTCCCACTAGTGGCGACTGCTCTGCCAAAAATCTCTCCACTAACATAGAGTGCTTCAGTACCACCAACATATGTAAGGATACTAAGAGATGTAATAGATTCCAAGATCTCCTGGTGTACCCCATTCTCAAATTTCCTAAAAATGAATAATGGTTCTCACACTATATCTGTGGAGTAGTGAGAAAGATCAGTAAACCTTGCTGAGATTCCCCCATAGTTGGGCCACCCTGTTGTATATGTAGGAGCTCATGTATGTTCAATGAGCATAAATTAGATTATAAATAATCCTCTCTAAATATTCACTCAAATCTACCCAAGGTAGAGTCCCCTCACCTTGTGTCTTGGTCACTAAACTCCACCATCATCCCTCATAGCTCTGAAGAAGTCCCAAAACTAGGACTATCATCTAGTCAACAGATGTACACACAATACAAAAGACATGGATAACTGCCTCAAGCCCATCATCATCTATTTGGTGGTGTATATCACCCCTAAATTTGGGATATAAATTCCCCTGGAACTCATACATTTCACTCAGACCTTGTGCATCCTCAACTGGTAGCAATGGTAGTAGCTACTAAATGACGGGTGGTGGTATCAATGTTAAACCACCCAGAGGTGATATCTCAAGTGTAAGGAGTATCTATAATATAGTCCCATGAACTAAACCCTCATTGACAGTCGTTTCATCCTCATGGTAAGAAAATAAAATCTTAGCTGGTAATCTGTGAGGAGGAATATTTAACGAGATCAAGATGGTCTATAAGTGAGCTGACTTAGGAAAGACATGAGAACACCCCTAAATATCACATGATGCATGTACGATTAATTTCCCTACAACTATTGATTTTATGTAAAATTTTGAAAATCATAATTCAATGTCATGATGTATGTATAAATTTGTGGCCACGGTAAAACATGATTACCAAGATTGAAAGTCTAACTCGAAACACTCGACACAATTTCCCCTAAACAACCTCAAAGGCTACTGGTCCTTAAGTAGAGCTGACCCATCTGATACCACTCTTTCATAACATATAATATAAGGGAATGTTCCATGAAATCCCTAATCCCAGAAATACTAGTCTTGGGGCTACAAACTAGCACCATGTTTTAATATCCAAAAATAGGTGGTATTTTCTTATGTTCCATCACACTAACACACAATCTCCAAGACCAAAATGCTGAAATGTAAAAAACTAAGATAAAAAATAATGCATACCAATATTATTCCAACAAAATAATAAAATAGTAGATTGTTAAAATTTAAATAGGCCCAAAATACATACCCACACAAAAAGAAATCTTTAATGTGAAAACACAGGTTTCTTAAACCAGTCTGTTGAAAACTATACCTGAAGGGAAGGTGAAGAATAGCTGTCTGAAGCTGTAGGAGCACAAAACGTCTATCTAATCAAACCAAGCACCACCTGGTCCTTGGAAACCTTGAAATACATCAAATTATTGATCACTTTTACAACATAATACACATGTGTGAAAATCCCATGCAGGGTTGACTAAAATAATACTCAAGAAGACACCCCAAAACCGCAATGGAATACCACTAAGAAATATAAGAAGTATGCCACAACAAATATACACAAAGTATACCACTAATAAAACATGAATTATGCCACAAAAAATATATGAATTATAACAAGAAGAAATACATAATATTCCACAATAGAAACACACAATGTATAGTATTATCACAACGATATCAGTCTATAGAATGAAAAGAAGGGTTTTCAAATATTGTCCCGCAAACAGCCAGTATAAGAAACACATAGAGGTTTAATAATGCCTGGAGTGTTGATAACACATGTATTGTCGAAAACACACAATGTTTTTATAACAATAAGAATGTTAATATCTTATACATCCCCCATTTCATGTAGTCACTATGACACACAATCACCTTATCACATAGTCATAACCACCTTTACGATTCCCCTCATAGCACATTTTGGGGGGGACATTCTAATCAAGACAAATAGGTAATATCCCAAATTTCACAAATACTCACTTACAATATCTCAAAAGGACCATCATGTGAAATGGGTATCAATGCCACAAAATACATGTAAAATGGATACACGGTATGATGGTTATGGTTATTTTACGGAAAATGTCTTACACGGGTCTAGTTTGGGTCTGAAAAGACTCGGGTTTGGTTGAGGTATGACATGACATGAAGACTTTTCCCGACCCACAGTTCGACCCAACCTGGTCTAACTGAACGTACCCTACCCTAGGCTGGCTGAACCACCCTGACCCGGTCCAGTCCGACCCGCTGCATACAAGACTGTTTTGGAGCATCGCATGTGGTCTACCTTGAATGTGTGCTTGTTTGTTCAATAATTCATAATGCCACATTCCAGGAGGTCAGACTTCCACATCTACTTGACATGTGGCCTCACCACCGTGGTTTCCTTAGATGCGGCTCAGAGGTGCTTCCCAGCTCGCTGTCACAGCCTCCAGTCGTGGCCCCAGGTCACCGTCTGCAGCATCCACCATTGATGGATCTATGTAGTCCTGTCTAGACCATTTCTTACCACATCCACCGTCTACCTTTCCAACAGCCTATCTTCCTTGAAATCCACATGCCCCCCCGAGACACGCCTCCCTCTACCTCCTGAACCCACTGACCGCCTATATCATACAACACTACACCGCCACCGTATTGTATTTCCATATCGTCATGATGGACCCAAATTAGGGTTATCATCCATAGACCACCGGGCTTCCCACAACATACATATTTCGAAACTTTTGAATAACTGGTATCTACAGGTCTCAATCGCCCAAAATCCAACATTTTATGTCGAATCATCGGGAGTCTTGGTGTCCGATCATACTCGAAAATACCCGGCAACATCATGTTTTTTCCATGAGGGTCCAATAGTGATGAATGAGTATTAAAGAGGGGGAAATGAATAAAACTGATGGTTTTTACATCTTTTCCCATGTGTTCATGGATAACAATCTGGATTGGGATGTTTGGGTTAGAATACAATGATAAAACTCCCTATAACCCCCAATATAATCCCTCCCACAATATATGATCGATCCACGGGCTAAAATGTTCGTGGATTTGACTGCATTCATTTTATAATATATTTTTGGGGAAATGAAATCACAATGAAAACAAACACCCTACATGGAGTTTGGATCAATCATGGACATAAGGTGAAGCTGCATCATTATCATTCATCAAACCATTGATCTTCTTTCCAAGAACTAATCTCATATCTACTTCCATTCATCGAGAGAGCCTCCTCCTCTTTGTTTGAGGGTTGATCGAGTGTTATGAAAATAAACATGGAACACTAACAAACCTTATCATAAATAAAAATGTCGAAATATTTTTTTATTTAAAATATTATCGACTTTTACACCCAAAAACTATCTTGGCCCATCGACCAACACTGGTCATGTTTAGCCCTAGATAAGGATATGTCGTTGTTTTGAATGAAATGGTTCCCTCATATTTCTGATCCAAGATCACATTTATATTTTTGTAGTTTAAATAAAACACTTCACAATAATTATTAAAAGATTAACATTTACCAACCAGATGTTTCATGAATAGTAGGCCTCAGAATCTCACAAAGTCTTAGCACATGGTCTCAGAATTTTTCCAATTAATTTATAAAAATAAAACTAGTGAAAATCAAATTCATTACATAACATATGTTCACAATCAAAACATCATACTTTTGAACAAATTTAGAATCATGTCCACGAATAATACACAATTTCCCATGAGATCCATCACATTACCCATTGTATTTAAGGGATATATAATTATAGGGACACTAGGAACATCATACAATTTACATAATAATTCATGACACATATAATTTATTACAATCATAGTCATGAATATAACCGTGGAATGAAATGGGTTACATAAGGATTTCATCATTCAATATTTCATGATTAAACATGTGCTTCCCAATTGAATAAGGGAAAAAATATTTCCTATAAGAACTACCATTCTAAAAAACAAATCAAGATGAATTGATGATATGTTTCAAAAAGATCATTTAATTTATAAAAGAATTTTCTTTTTCATAAAATTAATTTGGAAAAATGTATATCACCAAATTGAAAAGGGAAGAATAATAAAATAATATTTATATTAGAATAGAGGAATAATCATACCATATATTTTATGAAATATAGTTAACTCAATGAAAAGGTGGTGGGTTTGAGAGACCCCTTTTTTATTTCTTCTTTATTTTGTCACAATTGATCCTCCTTAATAATAAACCAAGAATTTTGAAAATATTTAAAAGAATTATATTATGTAATTATTACCACTATTAATGAATTATATTCAATTAATAATATTTCCTAATCTCATTGGCTACAGGTTATTAATTTTTATATCATGATTAAAATTTTCCGTTTATTAGTAATTTAAATACTTTGTTCAATTTAATTTATAAAATAAAATAATTACATGAAAATTTAGGGAAGATATCTTTTTATGTAAAGAGGAAAAATAAAAAGGTAATATGGATGGGGTTATAGAATAAATAATTCCCTCATTCCAAGAAGGACCACAGAAAAATATCAAAGGTAATAATAAAATTGATAATATGCGTCATAATATTTATTTCAATCCGAATCCTATTCTATCAAAACATGTGACCTAGTGACCATAGTTTATTCATATATGAGTAGTCTGTAGAGACTCGAAGCTTAAAGTACATGAAAATTACATTACCTTTGCGGAATACTTAGTACATAACAAAAACAGACACACAAGGACCGTAATTGTTTAGTGTCTTTGGAAACGCGGAATATAATCTTCTAATCATGGTGAAAGATCTTCAACATCTCCCATAAAGATATTCGTTTTTTAACCAAAAAACATTCTTTATGTCCTGGGGAAAAGAAAACAAAAAAGGGTGAGCTCAAATGCTCAGTAAGGGTAAAAACAAGAAATATAAATCCCATCATATTCAATAGAACATAAAATTTTAGAAATCTTTACCTGCAAAAGAGATCATAATATCATAACATGGGATAAATAATAGTAGTGAAATGTAATCACAATAATCATAACATAAAACATGAAACTTTGTGGAATACACACATAAAAATATAGAATCATTTCTTATTAGTCAAGGTTCATTTCCAAGACTATCTTAGTGGAAAAAGTCCATTTCTGAACTGAGTTCACTCCTCGTTTCAGTCCTGTTTCACTGAACCAGTTTAACCTGCCGTTCAAGACATGTCTATCTCATGAGATATAAAATCTTTACGCAATGCATTGGAGTGAGATATAGGTCCCACCCATCTCATAATGATACTATTCATATGTGTACCATAAAATCATAAACCATACATCATAGCATAACCCATGTAATAAAAATGGGAATCTTAAACATCGTGACATCATAAAACAATTCATAAAAGATAAAGGAATTCATAGAAATAATTCCATCACAACATAATCAAATAAATGTAATAATAGGGATAGAAATAGAACACTTTATTATCTTAGATGGAAAATAATTTTGATAAAACACTTGAACTCCATTCTTGAGGAAAATATCCTTTCTACTTCAAATTTTTTTCCTTTCTTAACATTTCATACAATTTTAAACTAAAAGAAGTTGATTAAAAATAAACTTGAAAACATATAAAGGAAGATTATTGGAAATAATGTTTTAAAAATTCATTCATGTCGTATAAGTTAAAAAAACATTCTTCTTGTACTTTTGTCGGAAAAGTGAAAAAGTACCTCGTACGAAAAACGACAAAAGATTCCTTTCATATCTTTTACTAAAAACTCACCGAAAGGTAAAATTTGATATAAAATATTGTAGAAAGATATAAATATTACATATTGAGGATGCATTGATGTGGATGATAAAATACACCCCAGTAAATACCAAAGTATAAACAATCTCGGATAAAAATGAGATTGTGATATTTTCCCTTACCAAAGGTCCGATTTGGTTCATAAGTGTTCGAAAATCCTGTATAATGATTTAAATAATGTTATTGACTTATTCCAGAATCATAATTATTTTTATGATATCATATATGGTCATATTATTAGCTTCTTATTAGTAATATTTCATTACGACTTGTTTATTCGGGTGTTTATTACTTTTTCTTCTTATGCGTGTTTTGTCGAATAAATTCTGATACTTTTTTTAGGTTATAGATACCTAATTTCTAGAATGGTATTAGTGTAATATATATCATATTTATTCACTCAATTCATTTATATAATCATTATGAAATGAAGATCATGTAGAACGAGTCACATCACATCGTGGAGACGGTATTCTGTACGTACGCACGAGCGATGATATCGTTCCCATGATCGTGGAATTGTATTGGAGTATATGTATACTATTTCAGAATCAATATCACTTTATAATAGTCATATATAGTAATTATTTACACCATTATACCCATCCAAGTAAGGTGGTGGCGGAAAATAGATTACATCACGGCGTGGAGACGGTATTCCGTACGTACGCACGCGCGGTGATTTCATTTTCCGTAGGATGGATAGATGGTGAAATAGGGTTGTTTCATACTTATAATAACATATCAGTATATGAGTGATACTGATGTTATTACTTCATAATGAAACAACTAAATAATAAGAATTGGAAGAAGAAATAAAGTTGAAAGAATTGGTAACGGACATTACCTCTTCTTTGAAGCGCCTCTTTGAGATCTCCCTTTAGGGCACTAAAATTGGTCAATGAAGAAGACCAGGACCCCTAGGATGTCTCTGGGGAAGTGGAGAGGAGAAATTTTCAGGGTTTTGCCGAGCTTTAAGGCTCAAAGTGGTGTGAGGAAGAGGGGGAGGAGGTTCCCTTTTATAAGGGAGGAGAGGGGCACCTTTGGAATAACTAAAACTATTATTTTATTATAAAGTAAAATTCGGTTTTAAATAGCTCCAAATTGATTTATTTCGAAGATAAGGTGGGGATGGGTCGCAATAATCTCATCCAATATAATTTGGACAAGTTTAGTTAAATATTTTAACCTTATCATTAATTTTAACTCTAAGTTAGATAATTTTACTTTTACCTGGTCTTTTTGTGTTCTTACACTATAAGGTTAATAAACTTACTATAACAAGCCAAACGAACTCCATGTTTTTTATTATTAATATATATAACCTTATATAAGTCATTTGGCCTAAACTTATATTTTTATGAATAAAATAACTTTTAATAATATAATATTTTTTTTTAAAAACTATTTTATGTCAATTTTGACACTATTTAGTAATTGATTTTTTTGAAACTCATAACAGAATTATTAGTTCGAAAACAGTTACTTAAATCAATACTAACATGTCATATTAACCTATAAAATTAGTAGAATTCATAAAAAGTCTCAAATTACATTTATTTGGGTATTTATAACATCGATTATGTCAATATTTAATTAATAAGATAATTACTGCATCATCGTCGTGTCATAAATAAATTAAATTATTTAATGTCCAAAAATTAAATATAAAATACCATTATGTATAAAATCTTTTTATCTTTCTAATGAATATTTATAGTCAAATTTATCTTATATATAACCCTATATTAAAAATGATATACTTATTAAACTTTGATTTTAACTATTTTAACCCTTATTTAAATAAATTAATAATAAATGTCCTAATCTAATCCAAGTGGGCCTAAATGGTCATATTTTATTCCTAAGGTTGTTTTTGGTCGAATTAGACTTATCCAATAGAATTAAGACATGTTTTAGGGTAATAATAAAATCATTTTTACCCTTAATTACCCTATTTACTTTTAACCGTGGTAAAAAAGAGTAAAAAGATACTATTCACCAAAAATTATTTTCATCTCATTGAACAGAATTTTACTTACTGACATCAACCGTGTCTCTCAGATTTTTGAAATTCCACCCATAGAAGTGGTAAAATTATGTTTTATGAAAAATTCATTTTTTTAACTACCACTTAGTGGTTTCACTATTCATCAAAAAATGAAAGTTTCCAGAAAAATACCAAAATTTAGGCCTAAGCTATATTTGATATTATGAACTCAAAAATGATGTCTATTTTACCAAATTCAAAACATATCAGTTTCATTAATTAATTTAAAAATTAATTCCCGTCGTCAAAACAAATAGCGTGTTCTTGAGAGATAATAACTATCAAAAGATTGACACTTGTTTATGTCTTGTTTAAATTTGAAATTACATACAATGACCAACATTGTATTAAATTGTAAAAATATATTCTAAATATACTTTAAAACCACTCAAATTAATAATTTATCACTATTAATTATTTTGATTAAAAAGGTTGTTTTTAATTAAATATTAGTTATTTTCACTATTCATCAGAAAATGAAAGTTAGCCGAAAAGTACCAAAATTTCACCCTAAGCTAATTTCGGTATTCCAAATCCAAAAATGAAGTCCATTTTGAAAAATAAAATTTAAAAAATTTCAAAAAGTGGTTATTACTATTCATAACGGCTTGTTTTAATAATATTTTAATAGCATATCGTTGTTTAGTGAAACTCGGTATTGCGTACTACACACGCTATCGAGGAAGGTCGCTATTGCGTGTAGTACAAAGAAAGTCAATGATGCGTGTTGTGAAAGATCCCTTTGGTGTAGCGTACAACACAAGACATTAATGAAATTAGAAAGAATATTTTTCAAAAAATCTCGGGGTGTTACATTCTACCCCCCTTAAAATGAATTTCGCCCTCGAAATTCGTCGGGGTTATAAATGGTTTACTACTCAAAAGTTTCTTTAATAGAAACCCACATCGTAAAAAGGAATACAAAAACCAATCTTTAAAAACAAAAGTATGAAACGTAATGGTTACCCAAATAAACTAATCACTGGGTTTCCACATAGGTGAAAATATGGATATGGAAGAGAAATCTAACTATCATGTTCTGATGGAGAGTGGTAGAGAACATGGCTATGGAAAAACCAGCAATCACAAAGCAATAAATTTGTGACGGTCTAAGGTACCATCTGATTCATCAGATATAAGACCACTAGGACAACATTTTTGGTTTTCAAGATCATTTCCCTAAAGTTGATGAAATTGGAATTAGAAGAAATACTTTAATGATTTTGGTATAGTCTCACCGTTGGTCGTTCTTTGGACAATTTCCACTTCATCTTTTAATGAAATGAAGTTGAATTTGTCATTCATGATGTGTTAGCAGATCATGTGATAGAATGATGGGTCATTCCATCTGTCTCAAACAAAAGGTTAGAAAAGATATCAAAACATACATAAGTCCATCTATACTGAGATTAATCATATATAGTTCCTAAAATGGACTTATACTTCATATATCATACTGGTTAATATAATAAAACTAGTTTCTACTAAACATGGACTTCCTATAGTCCAGTGGTAGGCGATAAAGGCCAGTCGCACTTTGGTTGTGGGTTTGATTCCCACAGCCTTGTCCGACGCGATGGGCTATCACCCGTCCTGCAGGTTGTCCTTTTTCTAAAACTACATTACTATAACATCACAGAAATAATATCAAAAAAAATTCTATCCTTAAACAATACTAACTTATGGTCAACATAATCCATTCCAATCTTTGGGATTATCTAAAATACTTCTGTCCAAGCTCATAGTATAAAGAAAATGATTACTTGAAATGTCGTCAACCAAGCATGTGAATACCATCATTTATCCCCCATATATCTTGTTGGTCACATTCCAGTTATGTGAATACCTTAATCATTTATTTTCTTGAAAAATGAATATATATTAAACCTTAGTGAAAACATGAATGCAGTTAAAAGTTAACACTTTCCACATACCAAAATCCCCAAAATTCTATATACTCAAACAATGATATCACTTAGTCCTTATATCAATCACGAGCTCATGAATACAGTCAAACATTTCATTTTCTCGTTTTCCTTTCATTATGCTCATATCATCTTTTTTTTTCAAAAATATCTCAATCACATTCAATGGTTACCGGTACCATTGAAAACCACAATATACCAATACATAAATATTCCAATATTCCATGATACTATATATAACATTATTTTGGAATCCCATTACATAAACACTTAATCATTCCACCACATCATTTTCATATTCAACATCACTAATAGTGATCGCATGTGACTTCCCTTTGTCCTTTGCATTAAGTGGTTGCTCATGTCGATCATCACTAACCCTTGGATTAGGGAATTTATTAGCATAATGCCCCATTTCCTTGCACTTGAAGCATTGATGTGTTGGTGGTGCGTTCTCTGCAGTCTTTTCTTTATTCACATCATTAGAAACCCTTTTTCCATTACTTCGACACTCAGCTGCTCGATGACATTCTTTTCCACACTTAAAACATTTTCTAGTCCCTTTAAGACAATCTCCACCATTCTTCTTTCCACACTTTGAGCATAAGGAAACATTCATCTTCTTTTCACCATTATTCTGAGATTTCTCCTTGAACTCCATCTTTCGTTTCTTGTCAAAACTATGAGATGGATAAGTAACACCAACTTCCATTTCTACCTTGATAGCACAACGCACAATTTCTTCATACCTACTGAAGTCTCTTATAGCTAATGCCCTTCAAAGATTTGGTTTTAAGCCACTGAAGAATCGATTGATCTTACTCTCAGGTTGGATAATAATACCAGAAGTGTACCTTGCAAGTCTTTTAAAATTTGCATCATAGGTACCAACAGATTCATCATCCTTTTTCTTTAGTTCAAGAAACTCCTTCTTCATCTTTGTTCGGAGAATACGAGGGAAGTACTTATTGAAAAACAAGTTCTTGAACTCGTCACATTCCATGGACTCAATTTCATCCCTTTGCCTCGTATTTTTAATAAGATTCCACCATTGATCAGCATCACCTTACAAACGATACACTACTAAGATGACATTATCATGTTCAGATCATTAAAGAACTGAAAATATCTTTTCAGTAGTACTAATCCATTTTTCAAGAACTAATGGATCGGTAGACCCGCTGAATGAAGGTGGACGCTTCTTCATGAAGGATTCAACAAAATGTTGCTCCTTCTTTTGCTATTTTGGAAGTCCAGAATGATTCATAGCTTGTGTAAGTATAACAATAAGATTTTTCACTCCATCTCCCATAACATTTGTTTGTTCAGGAGGAAAATCATTGCATTGTCTATTACATTGATCAACACGGTTTCTTCGGGCTCCATCCATCGTCTAAAACCCAAAAAGAATAGTGTGAGAGGAAAAAATCACGCTAGGGAAAACAAAATAATAAAGGGGGAGTACCTTCAATATATAACATCTTAGGTTAATGTAATTCTAGTACTATAACCTATACTTATAGTTAACCTTAGGGACATCCCTAGACATACCTTAGAAATATCTCTAGGGATCTCACTAAAGTTCTCGCATCCTAGTTTCCAAAGGTTGACTAAACCTTTCCTCTGATACCAACTGTAGAGACCCGAAGCTTAACGTACATGGAAATTACATTACTTTTGCAGAATACTTAGTACATAACAAAAATAGACACACATGGACCGTAATATATTAGTGTCTTTGGAAACTTGGAATATAATCTTCTAATCATGGTGAAATATCTTCAACATCTCCCATAAAGATCTTCTTTTTTTACCTAAAACCTTTCTTTATATCCTGAGGAAAAGAAAACATAAAAGGGTGAGCTCAAATGCTCAGTAAGGGTAAACAAAATAAATATCAATCACATCATATTCATAAGAACATAACATTTTGGAAATCTTAACCTGCAAAAGAGATCATAATATCATAACATGGGATAAATCATAGTAGTGAAATGTAATCACAATAATCATTATTTAAAACATGAAACATTGTGGAATACACACATAATCATAGAGAAGCATTTCTTATTAGTCAAGGCTCATTGCCAAGACTATCTTAGTGGACAAAGTCCATTTCTGAACCGTGTTCACTCCTCGTTTTAGTCCTGTTTCACTGAACCGGTTTAACCTGCCATTCCATCCATGTCTATATCATGAGATATAAAATCTTTACCCAATTCATTGGAGGGAGATATAGGTCCCAACCATCTCATAATGATACTATTCTTATGTGTTCCACAAAATAATAAACCATACATCATAGCATAACCCATGTAATAAAAATGGGAATCCTAAACATCGTGACATCATAAAACAATTCATAAAAGATAAAGGAATTCATAAAAATAATTCCATCAAAACATAATCAAATCAATGTAATAATAGGGATATAAACATAACACTTTATTATCTTAGATGGAAAATAATTTTGATAAAACACTTGAACTCCATTCTTGAGGAAAATATCCTTTCTACTTCAAAAACATTTTTCCTTTCTTAACATGTCATACAATTTTAAACTAAAAGAATTTGATTAAAAATAAAATTTAAAACTTATAAAGTAAGATTCTTGGAAATAATTTTTTACAAATCCATTCATGCTGTATAAGTTAAAAAAACATTCTTCTTGTACTTTTGTCGGAAAAGTCAAAAAGTACCTCGTACGAAAAATGACAAAAGATTCCTTTCATATCTTTTACTAAAAACTCACCGAAGAGTAAAATTTGATATAAACTATTGTAGAAGGATATAAATATTACATATTGAGGAAGATTTGATGTGGATGATAAAATACACCCCAGTAAATATCATATATGGTCATATTCGTATCTTTTTATTAGTAATATTTCATTACTACTTGTTTATTCGGGTGTTTATTAATTTTTGTTCTTATGCGTGTTTTGTCGAATAAATTCTTATACTTCTTTTTAGGTTATAGATACCTCATTTATAGAATGGTATTAGTGTAATATATATCATATTTATTCACTCAATTCATTTATATAATCATTATGCAATGAAGATCATGTAGAACGAGTCGCATCACATCGTGGAGACGGTATTCCGTACGTACGCACGAGCGATGACATTGTTCCCATGATCGTGGAATTGTATTGGAGTGTATGTATACAATTTCAGAATCAATATAACTTTATAATAGTCATATATAGTCATTATTTATACCATTATACCCATCCAAGTAAGGTGGTGGTGGAAAATAGATTACACCACGGTGTCGAGACGGTATTCCGTACGTACGCACAGGCGGTGATTTCGTTTTCCGTAGGATGGATAGATGGTGAAATATGGTTGTTTCATACTTATAATAACATATCAGTATATTAGTGATACTGATTTTATTACATCATAATGAAACAACTAAATAAGAATAAGTGGAAGAAGAAATACACTTGAAAGAATTTGTAACAGACATTACCTCTTCTTTGAAGCGCCTCTTTGAGATCTCCTTTTAGAGCACTAAAATTGGTCTTTGAAGAAGACCAGGACCTCTAGGATGTCTCTAGTTAAGTGGAAATGAGAAATTGGCAGGGTTTGGCCAAGCTTGAAGGCTCAATGTGGTGTGAGGAAGAGGGGGAGGAGGTTCCCTTTTATAAGGGAGGAGAGGGGCACCTTTGGAATAACTAAAACTATTATTTTATTATAAAGTCAAATTCGGTTATAAATAGCTCCAAATTGATTTATTTTGAAGATAATATGGGGATGGGTCGAAATAATCTCATCCAATAGAATTTGGGAAAGTTTAGTTTACTATTTAAACCTTTTCATTTAGTTTTAACTTTAAGTTAGATAATTTTACTTTTACCGTGTCTTTTTGTGTTCTTAAACTATAAGGTTCATAAACTTACTATAACAAGACAAACTAACCCCAAGTTGTTTATTATTAATATATATAACCTTATATAAGTCATTTTTCCGAACCTTAGATTTTTAGGAATAAAATAACAATTAATAATATAATATTTGTTTTAAAAACTATTTTATGTCAATTTCGACACTATTTAGTAATTGATTTTTTTGAAAATCATAAATAAATGATTAGTTTGACAAAAGTTACTTAAATCAATACTAACATGTAATATTAATATAGAAAATTAGTGTAATTAATTAAAAGTCTCAAATTACATTTATTTGGGTATTTATAACATCAATTATGTCAATATTTCATTAATAAGATAATTACTGCATCATCATTGTGTCATTAAAAAAATTAAATTATTTAATGTCTAAAAATTAAAAATAAATTACCATTATGTTGGAAATCTTTTTTTCTTTCTAATTAATATTTATAGTTGAATTTATCTAATGTATAACCCTATATTAAAAATGATATACTTATTAAACTTTGATTTTAACTATTTTAACCCTTATTTAAATAAATTAATAATAAATGTCCTAATCTAATCCAAATGGGCCTAAATGGTCATATTTTATTCGTAAGGTTGTTTTTGGTCGAATTAGACTTATCCAATAGAATTAAGACACATGTTAGGGTTATTATAATATCATTTTTACCATTAATTACACTATTTACTTTTAACCGTGGTAAAAAAAGTAAAAAGTTACTATTCACCAAAAATTATTTTCATCTCATTGGACCACATTTTAGTTAATGACATCAACCGTGTCTCTCGGATTTTTGAAATTCCTCCCACAGAAGAGGTAAAATTATGTTTTATGAAAAATTCATTTTTTTAACTACCACTTAGTGGTTTCACTATTCATCAAAAAATGAAAGTTTCCAGAAAAATACCAAAAATTAGGCCTAAGCTATATTTGATATTATGAACTAAAAAATGATGTCTATTTTACAAAATTCAGAACATATCAGTTGCATTAATTAATTTAAAAATTAATTTCCTTCGTCAAAACAAATAGCGTGTTCTTAAGAGATAATAACTATCAAAAGATTGACAATTGTTTATGTCTTGTTTAAATGTGAAATTACATACAATGACCAACATTGTATTAAATTGTAAAAAATATTCTAAATATAATTAAAAACCACTCAAATTAATAATTTATCACTATTAATTATTTCTATTAAAAAGGTTGTTTTTAATTAAAAATTAGTTATTTTCACTATTCATCAAAAAATGAAAGTTAGCCAAAAAGTACCAAAATTTCACCCTAATCTAATTTCGATATTCCGAATCCAAAAATGAAGTCCGTTTTGAAAAATAAAATTTACAAAATTTCAAAAAGTGGTTATTACTATTCATAATGGCTAGTTTAAATAATATTTTAATAGCATATCGTTGTTTAGTGAAACTCGGTATTGCGTACTACACACACTATCGAGAAAGGTCGCGATTGCGTGTAATACAAGGCAAATCAATGATGCGTGTTGTGAAATATCCCTTTGGTGTAGCGTACAACACAAGAAATTAATGAAATTAGAAAGAATATTTTTCATAAAATCTCAGGGTGTTACATAGTCCTTCTAACACATTTCTTTCTTCTAAAGAGAAGGTTGGAAACCATCATCATCCAAACAACATTTTTCCCCCAGGACAATGTTTGACTGTAATAAAACAATTGTGGAGACATCTTCAATATCATCCCTCCTTCCCTAGAATCATTGCTCATACCTTAATTTAATAGTTTCCTCTTATAACTTTGATATATTCACACCATTATTCAAAAAATATATCTTTGATTGAAATGGAATGGTATTGCTGCTCCATTCCCAAATTCATGCCTAAATTCAAACTGCCCTTATCTTGAGAACTCAATCCATTATCAAGCATCAGAGTCAGGGATAAACTTGACCCAAAAGCGGTAAAGGAAGGCCAACATTACCTATTATATTAACAAATAATCATTTTTCATTGTCCCTAGTATCATGTGTCTCATGAATCTGATCCCGATATACCTCTTCCACAACTAGTGAAACCCAAATGCTTTCGTTATCCTTACCCCTATCAAGGGAAGATATCCTACCACCAAAAAACAAATTTATTCTTCACTGTATTCCTCATTAAATTCTTATTACATGAAGACACAAGGAACCCTTTTAATGAAAATGTACAGACATTATTTTTGTAACACTTAACATTGGCATGGATAATAACATGAGAGTTTGGAAAGATATTAGGTAATCTTTCATGATCCATTTTTTGAGTTATATTATCATAAAATGCAGATAAAAATATATTATGGATCAAGAATAAACATAGGTAAACCTAGCCTACAATACTAGCATAGTTACTAAATTTCATAGCCACAATGTTCATGTCCAATTTTATTGGAATTCCAACTGTATAGGTAATCTAAAAAAGAATTTTAGGATTCCATAAAATCAAGTGAAGAAAAAAAAATTTATCCTTAATTGAGCCAAATTAATTTTTATTGAAAAATGGTTGAAATAAATTTCCCATTACATAAATAAAACTACACCCAGATTTAGCACAATTGATATGATCCCCCATGTTTGTTTCTTTAGATTTCCAAATGAGAAAATAATGTGAATATACCTTTGACCCATATGAAAAAAATCTCAAATATGGAAATCGCCCTATAGAAGATATTTCTTTAACCAAATTGTCATGCTTTCAAAAATATCCTCCATCAAGAATAACATGCCTAAAAATATTGGAGTGCCCAAAAAAATATATTTTTTAAGGACACAACCCTTGTTATCAACCACACGAGTAGTGTCACCCTTTCTTAATATTCAATTTGTGGCACCATCCCACATAGATGTAACTTTTCATAGACTATTATCTCTTTCAAATATTGAAAGGAACCTAAAAAATTATCTTGTATCATTCAAATAAATAGACGGGTCTAATACAATGGATGTAAAAAGACAACAAACTATTGCATCTACATGAGCAGCAATACCCATGGTATTTTCACACACTTTTGCATCATCCACCAAGAGGTTTGTTCTTATTCAGATTCCACAATGTAGTGTGAATATATTCCTCCTAATCTAAATGGAAAATTCATCTCATATATCTCCCAAATATAATTGAATGCCTCCATTAATCTATCTATAAAAAATCTTATAGATATTCGAGGAAATCCAAGCTTGGATTCCACTACATCTTATCACTTATCTGATTCAACTCAGCGACCCCCATCACCTGATGAATATGCTTCAACAAACATAGATCTATGTGATCCATCAAAACTAGATACCATTACTCGAGTTTGTCTTCGATTGTTATCTTGGAAAACAATGTCACTATTGAATATCATATTAAAATATCTCTAGGGTTTCACAACAACCGCATTAACCTTACTAGAGAAATGTGAATAATGATTATCCAAACGGTGGATTTTTATAGACGTATTTCTAATAGTTATATGAATAGAATCAAGAGATATAATAGATTGTGTAAAATCCAAGGTCAAACCCTAACCTCACAAGACACTAGATTTGTGAGAGTCTTCATCAGGGGGGATCTCCTAATCCCTCACCATCCCATAAAATCATATTATACAGTAATATAATTTATTCAAGAAGCTTATTATCTATATAATCACATGCATATAAATTATATATTTATTATAATATCCATATATGGTTATTGTAATATTTTGTTTCAGGTAAATATCATCATTGGTGGTTAATTGATCTTTTATGGGATATTGTTTAGAGGACGTGAAAGAGAATACTACAATTAATATATATAATTATCATCATAAATAAAAGTATATTAAAAATTATTATAATCATAAATTACATAATAATTAATCTTATATGGATTTTTTTGAATGGTTTGGTGAAAAAATTAAAGGAACAAGAAGACGAAATAAAAAGAATAATAGTTGATTGAATCTTACATAATCCTTGGTGCAACAACTCTTGTAAATGAATAAAAATCCCATGATCTTTATAGTTGATTTACACCATAAAGTTTGTATTTATTATATGGGGATGGAGGGGGAGGTTTTGGGGAGAGATTATATTTTTTCATGCGAATAATGAGTGTCTTTAAAAATGAAGGATGATGTGTTATTTATACTTTAGGATAGAGGTATATTTAGAATGATATATTAAATAAAATTTTAGATCAAATTTGAGGCATGAAATGGTTAATTTTTTAAATTATAAATAATATATGAATATATTATAATGGCTTTAATATTTTAAATACCCTCTATAATTGAAATTCATTAGTTTATTAAAAATGAAGCTAGGAAAAAATAGATATTTTTATTTTAAGTAATCAATTTAGACATTTGGTTTTGGAAATTGGTTTTTTTTTGAAATATTTTTTTTGTATATTAATGAATAATTTATGAAAATAAATATATCATGCAATGAAAAATTGTTTTATAATGTATCAGGTCATTATTAAATTGTTAATGTTGGAATTTAAGATACACTTATTATTTGAAAATTTTTATTTTTAATGTTCATCCAATAATATTGTTTTTTTGAAAATTACCATAAAATCACCCTTAGACAATTGAGATATGATGATTTCAAATATTGTTTTCATTTAATAAAAACATTTCTCTAAAATATTTAATTTTAACTTCTAATATAGTTAATTTTTACATCTAAAAAATAATTTATATAAAATTTATTAAAATATGTGCTTATATTTTCATCAACATTTTAATAATAATATTTTTTGGGAACTATTGTATTTATATTTTCTTAATGAAATTTTGATAAATATTATTTATATAATTTTTTATTATTTTGAGGTAAAATTACTATTTTAATTTTCATGTTATTATTCCCAAAATTAAAATTACTTCCTTTATATTCCACTTCATTATTTCACTCAATATTCAACAAAATTCCTCTCAGTGTTATATGTTTAAATTTTCTATGAATGATATTGTTTTAATAATATATTGATTCATTTATATAATATTTTAAGTGTGGGATTTGATTCTAGTATATTGGGGTTAAACATATGTTCCCAATTTATCTTTTATTCTTGATATGTTTTCCTTTTGTAATGTTTGTAATTTTAATTTGATTCATTTTTAATTAATGTAACAATATTTTGTAATGAAATAATGTATTTCTTGGTTTACTTATAATTTTTATTTTTATAATATTATATAATATAATACAAAACAAATTTATTAACGGAAATATATTACAAATAAACATTGGTTCGTTAGATTGATGGTAAGTGGATCATTTGAGGATCACATAATGAGTATCATGGAATGAATGGAGATGTTATTATGGAGGGATAAATTGAATCTCATATGGGTATTATGGAATTATATTGTATCTAGGATGAGACCACGAATATTGAGTTATATATAGGTTTATATTGGAAAGATTTGTTTTGTGGGGAACCATAAAAATAATAATTAATGATTAGAATACCCTAATGGAGAAGTTTGTAATAAAGATAACATTTAATGTATGATTGAACAACTCATTTAATGAATTGATTTTTTCTTCCTGGATTATATATGATTTTATAATGGGGTTTTATGGGTACATAGATGTGTTTAGAGAAGGGTAACAAGTTTTACCCCAACCTAAAAGGTATTATTAGTTATCTAGGTACCTCATACAGGTCCACATATTACATTATGTCCTAGTTAGTATACTCGATGGTACTAAAGCCACAATAGGAGGTTAATATGGGTTGAATGGGTTCATGGTAATGGCATTATATTATTAGTATAGTTTTATCATGTACTATGTAGCATACTGGGTGCTTTACATTGGTGTAGTTTTATAATTTCTTAACTGAACCCCCAATTTAAATGCTTCCCTCATACTCTCTTGACCCCAATTGAATAAAACCATATTTTATGGTCATTGATAGCTTACAAACCTCCTCCTATAGTCTATTATTTTGTGGATTAATTCCCATTGGTTCTAGTAATAGAAAATGATTGTATATAACAAAAACCATGTCAAATGTGACACTTCATCTATCCACTTGCACATGGATGATTAAAAATAAACAATTATAATGGTTTATAGTTTTTTATATAGATTTTATATTTAGGGTCTAATCATTGGAATCGTTTAATGATATAAGTACTATTTATTTTATTTAAGAAGTCTCTAACATATTATAACTCTAGTATATGGTAAAACGATATGTCATCCATTAGGATATTTTTGATTTATTATTATTAATATATCTTCTATATAAAAGTGTGTTAGTGAGTATTTATTTATATTATCATCCCTTAGCGTTATCATTGGGTGAAATATCATGGGTATGAAGAATCCATGATTTTTAGTTTGGCTTATTATAAGGCTTTCTACATAGGTTGGTTGAGCTATGTGTGTGGGATTGATTGAGTGTTGAGTGAGATTGTATCTAGAAATATAGATATGGGTAATGAATTAATTAAAATATAAAGGAATATGGTGAGTAATTAAGTCTAATATATGTGATATATATAGGTTTAGTTTGGATTTTATGAGGCCTTATCCATGAGATTTTCTAATATATATGTTTTCATGTTTGTGATAGTGGTTGACTATAAGGAATATTACGATGAATTCTTTAGTTTAGTGATTGTAATATCTCATGTGGACTTGATAGAGTTTTTATTACAATTTAAGGATAAAATATAGTGTCCTTGTATGATGTTGTTAGATCAAGTCCTAAGTAAGAGGATGGTGGGTTGTGAAGTGACGATGTAACCACCACCTGAGTGAGAAGGAATGGTCATGAGATTTTTGGTATAATTCCTAAAATAGTGATATGTTTTTTGAAGTAGTGTGAAGAGGTTGGAGATACCCTAATTTGGTGGCTACTATTATAGAACTTAATGTGGTACTATATCTAGAGTTAGATGTTAACAAAAATATTTTTAGGTCTTCTAATAGTATGGGATGAATATTCTCCCAACATTGAACTACCGATAGAATGGTATGGATTTGATGTTATTTTTTTGATCATGATTATTTCGTATGATTATATTATTTAAGTATTATTCATTTTTTATTATTTCATAGACAATTATATATCCACTACAATAATTCTTTGGAAATGTTGGTGGTGTCTTACTGGGTTTATTTTTCATTCCTAATATATGAACCCATTTTTTATATTCATATTTTGTTATAAATTATCTGTCCAAGGGAAAGGAATTAGTTTCACAATTATAATTAGAGTTTATTGGATATAGATTGTTTCATTTCAATAACTTAGTGGGTTCTTGTTATAGGTATCCATTTTTATTCTATTATTATTTATGTATATAACATGTATCAATCCACATCACGTGGGGATCTAGATTACTACTTATGTATGTAAATAAATTATAAATAGTTCTATATAATGATATGTATTTATTTAGATCAATAAAAATTTGATTATTAATATATTTATTCATTTACTATATCTTACTCAACTTTTGTTGATTATGGTTACATATGTTAAGGGAATTATCTCACTAAAACCTGGATTAGGACCTCATAATGAGTAAAAATCCTCTTCTAAATAGGTAGGCGTGCATGAGAAATATGGAGCACAACCTCATAAATAATTTCCATATATATATATATAGTTATCTTATATTGGTTATTTATACTAGATTACTTGAAAATCTATCACAATAAACCAATTGGGGGAAATTTTTCATATGAATGTATATTTTTTATCAAAACAAAAAGGAAACCATGATTATATGAATTTAAAAAATATATAATTAATTGGAAAAATAAATAGAATATGAAATAAAAAAATAAATTTTTATTGGAAGATGTGATATATATAATATCAAAGAAATATTATCTTTATATAAAAAGGGTTGATGTTATTATTAAAAATTTATTAGTATATGAAGATAGGAAATATATTCTAGAGCAATGAAACACAGTAATATCATGTTTATATTATATAAGTTTAAAAAAAATTAATATACCTTGAAATGATTTATATATTTCCTCATTACTAAATAATTCATGGATGTTTGTGAAGAATTTTTATCGTTACCAATTGAAAGAAAAATAAATATAAATATATATATTAATTATATTAACATTTTTTATGATTATTTTATTTTATCTATTGCATCTAGACATTATGGAAATATTTAAAAATAAAATAAGAATAATTTTATATTATTGTTAGTAGATTTTGTAGAAAAATTGGTGGAAATAACTACCACAACCAACTGTATTGGAACATCATTGGTGGTGTTTATAAAGAAAACATCTTCTATAAATATTGATCTTCGTGGTATATTTTATTAATTAATTCATTCAACTACTATAATTATCAATTTAGTGTTCCGATAGAGAAGTATTGTTACAAGAAAAAACATTAATATTGTATCTTCAAAAATAATGTATTGATGATAAAATAAGAAATCAATTCTTCTATAGAAATTTTTGTGAATAAAATGGGTAATATAAGAAACTTTTGACATAAAAATTGAAAGATTCTCATTGGGTAGATATATAAGATTCATATAGTAATTTTAATGTGGGAAATATATTTTTTGTTGAATTTTATCATTGTTTCATTATTAGTGTTAGATCTTGGGTGTTTTGGTTTTATTAGATGTAATTATTTTAATTAATTTTTGTTCAATCAGATGTTTGGTGATATTTACCGATATTTTGGACATTATGGGTGATTTTTGACTTTAGGATTAGGGTAATGATATGATAATTCATAGTCAAAGGCATACATTGTGATTATAACTAGTTTTTTAAAAGAATGGAAATGTTTCTTATATATGCGTCATGATATAAATGATTATCTATTTGTGTGTTTAACTTAATGGATACGTGGATTTTCAAATGTTACACCATCATAAATAAGGTTTATTCTAATTGTGGAGAAATGGATAAGTGTGGGAGCTATGATATGATTTGTAAAGGTATAATGTATGAGGGTAACTTCAGGTTACCATGATTTTTATGGGTCATCGACCAAACTCTACGAAAGTGTTTCAACCATTAAAGGCCCTCAGTTGACGACATTGATCGATTAATCTTCAGTAAATGGGATTGCAAGACCATGCAATTGTTGGTCTTCTTGATAAGAGACACTTCATGATTTGGTTTTCTTCAGAAAATGACATGATTAGGACCAGGTCCAGTGCCCCTAGTGATGCAATGGATGAAAATTATCCCATCTTCGATGGTCATTCGATCTTTTCAGGAATCATGATCCACCCTCTAGTGTGATATGGGTAAGCCTCCTTCAACTACCTCTTTCTTTTTAGAATCCAACAATTCATCATATTATTGGAAACATGGTGGGTCATTTTCTTTGTTATGAAATTCTCTCATCCACTGTGAGTCACCCAATCAACCCACGTATCTAGTTTCATGTAGAAGTGTCGATGCCTCTTGGGGAGTGGATTTGGATGGTAGTCGGTGCAGAGTTTGGATGGAAACAAGAAGTTGTTTTTGAATCCTCAGTCAAATATTGTTCAAACTATAGTCGAATGTGGAATTTGGAATTTAACTGTCATAGTGGAGGTGTTAATAAAAGGACTGGTGATTTGAAGGCAAGTCCAGGTGAGGGATAGAGGCAGGTGCACACAGTTGATCCTGGAAAGGAATTTGGTTTGGTGAATCGGGGTGCATCAGTTGTGGGAAAGGACGTAGATGTAACTTTCAAAAAGATGGCGGTTGTAGTGTTTGATCGGCTAAATAATGATCTGCGTGTGGGGGATGGCGTGAAGCACGTTGATGCTATGTGTCTCACTGGTGCAGGAGGTGAGATTGTTACTAGTATCATGTATGATGTTTAGGTCGAGAGGACACAACATGTGGAAATGGAGAACATAAACCCTTTAGTGCATAATGATGGTCTTGCTATGGGGGCTTATGAAGACTGTTGATGGGATAATTGGTCGGGCTGATGATGCTGGAGGGGCCTTGATTACAGTTTCAAGGGGTAACTGTTTTCAGGATTTCTAGCATGAAGGTGTGGAGTAGTTTACACCAATAAATGATGGTTCCAAAGTGTAGATTGGGCCTCAAGAGTCTACTTCTAGACATTAATGAAGGAAGATGGTGCTACTTGAAGGTCATCAGTTGGTGGAACATCCACAATGTTTAGAAATGATCGATGCTAACATTCAGTTTCAACAACATCAATCAGTGAATAATTTAGAGGTGGTTATCCCTAGAAAATTGGGGGATAATTTTGAGAGTGATAATGAAAATAATGGTTTCATGGCCATGCCCTTATATAGTGACATTGTCTAGGAAGGGAAGGTGAATATGTCTTGTAACTAGGAGGGGATGATTGTCTCACCGTGATGTAGGCCTTGAAAGGATTATTTCCTTTTTCCAAAGACGATGTCTACTAGGTCATCTGTCAGAAAAAAAGGCAGAAAAAGAATAAATAAGGGTATGCGACCTTCAAATTAGTATATTTCTTTGGAGGGATTGATTTTTAAGAATAATTATTTTAATGTTCTGAGGCATTATGAAAGCTCGTAATAGAAATCTACCACTGTGGAGGAAGAATTATACCATGGATATGGAGACTGGTATGGTTTCGATGATTTCTAGTTATTGTTTTGGGGCTGGTGTACTCTTTCAAGGAAATTTTAATTTATTTTAATAAATTGTCATATGTTTTCCTCTGACTGATATTCTGGGTATATCTATAGATTTTTACAATTCTGACTATTTTATTAATTACCACTGGGAAAAAAATTTATGAAATTATGATAATGAATTTAATCATATGATTTCTAAATTCATTTGAAATAATTTTGAACATTATATTGTGATATCTATTAGTTTGTAAAATTTCATGTGAGGGGATAACATCATGAGTCATGGGATCATGACATTATGATGATTGGGATGTTTCAAAATTTAGGATATACCCATCATCCACTTCATTGAATTAAAATCCGTTGGGTTTATTTTTTTACCCATTATGTTTTATTCCTCTTAGTGTTAAAAAATATTCATTATTCCCTCCCACATAGCATTTCAAAAAATCAAATTTAGTTATTTTGTATGATCCCATCATTTATTTAGAGGATAATTAAAATCCATCTTCTAATGAGAATGGGAAAATCATTGACACACTATTTATATGAATGATATTTTTTTTAATTCAACCTCTTTGAACGGTTAATGCAATACTAATTTTTTTGAAATATAATGAAACAAGCTTTAACATCATTATATAAAAGCTTTGATAATGGGGTTTAATTTATTAGAACTTGAAAAAGAAATTGACATTCAACCATTATTTTATATCTAAAAAATAATTGAAAAACGACACCCTTTATTAGTCCTTTTTTAGAGATGATAAATGAATCTTTTATCAGTGATTTTTTTTTCTACCACCAATACAACGTTTTTTTATCGGTGATAAGAAATCTTATGAAGTCCACCATTTTCAGTGCTTCCAATTGGACTCTTTATATTAAATTTTTTATTTCTAATAAAAATTTATATTTAAACAAAAAATTCAAGAATCCTTAAAAATTTATTAATATATTAATATTGATATAATTATAATACATTTTTTTAATATAATTCATATAAGACTAAGTATGAATTTATAGTTAATATCTAAGATATTTAGAAAAAATGGATTATAAAATAATTAGAAAATTATATTAATTAATGTTTTTATATCTATTTATTATTTTTATTCATTTAATAAGAATTTGATTAAATAAAAATTCTACAAATGAATGAGTGATCTTTGTTTAGATTAAAACATGGCTTGAACTTCAAACAATAATAAAATTTGATTTGGGAGCCTATTTGGGGTCTACCGCTTATATAATCATTGCTTGTTAAGACATCTATGAAATGATTTTTGGGAGGAGCCCGAACAAAATTTTTTAATGTTAAAAGGGCCCATAAAGTATTCCAAAATGAGTGTTTAGTTTTGATACCCTCATTTGTTTATATACAATAAGATTTCATCTATGATTAAGAGTGTCTTATTAATCTTTTTTGTGGGGAAAGAATTTATATTCCAATATTATATTGATATTGTTATTATGGTTTTAAAATTTTATCATTATCCATATTTTTTTTAATTTATAATTAAATATATGTATATTAATTATATTTACATAAAATTAATTAGTTTTACGTGTAGATATTTAAACCCTCTTACAAAAAAAATTTACTTTTAAATATATAAACCATATGGAAATAAATATTTATTATATATTTTATTTAAAATAATAAATTTTACATTTTGTTATATGTCAAAAAATTGTTCAATATATACCAATAAAATGAATGTTTATAAATAAATATGTAGTTTCAATAAAAAATATATATTTATGTTTGTATGCAAATATATTTTTATATTATAATATTTGTAAATAAATACACATATGTAAATATTTTTGTATGTAAGTGTGAAATATAAATGAGTATGTGTATGTTTAAATAAGTTTTTGGGTGTGTCAATATATTTAATATACATCATATACAAATTTATTTTTATATATAGTTAATTATCCTTACATATAGTATATATAAGTATTTAAACAATAATAATTATAATTAAATTATAATAAATGTATATCAAAATATACAATTTTGTTTAAATAATTATAAATATATATGTAAGTATGTAGTCATAAAACTATATATGTACTCGAATAAATTTATATCAACATACAAAATATTTAGAAATATTTTAAAATTTGTATTAAAAAATAATTATATAAATAAAATTGAAATAATTATTATACATTTTATTTTAAACAGTATCCAATAATATTTTAACATTAATTTTTTTTTGGAATAAATATATTATTAAAATATATATATATATAATTTTTATTTATAATTATGTGTGTGTAATAATAAAAAGCTATATATTTATATTTATATTCCAATATTTTTTAAGGAATATTAATATATAATATATTTATATTAATATAAGTGTTTATATATTTATATATTTCAAACAAACAGATAAAAACATGTATTTTATAAATGTATTAAAAAACTATTATAATAATGTCTAAAAATATATAAATGTAAATAAATATCAATATCTATATGAATAAAAATTTAAAAATATATGGGAAAACAAACATGGGGTGGTAGTAAATTGGTTAGAAATGCCGAAGGGAGTTCAAATGATTGAGCCCAAATGTGTGCTTTATTGAAGAGGTCCCCAAGATATAGAAAAGATCTGAAAATGGAGGTGTTATGAAAGCATAGAAAGGGAGTGTGTGATCATTGGAGAGGGTTGAGGGAGGGAAATGAGAGAGAACCAAAAAATATTTTTTAAAATTTTATTAGCACTAAACAAAATCTCTCATAAAGGATGTGTTTATTAGATTATAAACTTAAAAACTGACAAAGGATTGCTTTGTTAGTGATTTCTACAAGTATTACTAAAGGTTTCATTTTTATGTCTTTTCTAATACCAATAAATGAAATTATTAACCATGATAATAAAAGAACAAATAAAAGACACATTTATCAACTCTTTTGTTTTAGCACCATCAAAGGTACCCATTATCAGCACTATTGGATTATACATTTAAATGACTTACATTTAATGGTTCATAGGTTATCATCACATTTTAGGAAAAATAAATCCAATTTCTAGACATTTTAAAATCACAATCTATTATATTGAATAATTTCTCCATTATCACTAATTAAACATCCTTGCGTCGTATATAATTGAAATAGGTAAGTCATAACACAAAAATATTTAAATTATTTAGTTGTAAAGAAAACCCTCTTATTGTGACCATTTTTATTCCCTAGTTAAATATTTTCCAATATATTCCCATGTGGTAAAAATTTGGTTATATATCCTAATTCATATCATTTGTGTGTTTGGGTATATTCTCCAAAAACTAACTACAAAACTAACCAGTTATACACCCTAAACACTAACTATATTCATGATCGATTATACACCCCATCTAACTATTAGGTTTAGCATTATTCCAAATTTATAATTTTCTATGTCATGATCCTGGTTTCTTTTACACCATTGAGAACGATCGGCCTCTTAAATTGTACTATTTATTCTATGCTTATTCCAAGCATCATGTCTTTAAGTTCAAAGATTAATCAGATCTTGAAATTATATATTTATTACATTATCATATCTCTTGTAATAAAAGTTCACAATCTCAATGAAAATACTTTCTAAACTCTTCCACTTCAAATTCACATTTTTCTAGCATAGTGGAATACATGATTAATGATTCTATTGTATAAAATTTATTTATTATTACTTGTATTAGTACATATTCAAGGATTCACAATTTTTTTCTATATTTAAATATGTATATCAATGACACACTATGAGAAGAAAAGGTTCTCAAATCAAAATTATGGAATTGAAATTACACACTACTTAGGAAGTCTTTGGGAAAGTATTTATTCACATAGGGTTTTCCATGCATGTTGTACATCTTCTTTTATGTGAGGTTTTAATGATCCTTAAGAACCTCAATTTTGTTTCACATTATTTATTATATATCATGACTACCAATACTCATCAGTATAAACTTTCTTACAAATATATGTAATTTTTATTCACTATTATCTAATATCAAAAAATTCATGAAAGAAAACAAGATCATCATCATGTAGATGAGGGCCTGTAAGTTCACTTAATTTTTAGAATAACCACACAATTTTCACATGTATGAAATCACGAAGGCATGATAAGTGGTGTTTTCTATTTTCTCTAGGAACTCATGTTAGTAATATGAGTTTGAAATACGATATGGTTTTTGTTTAAAAAATCTTCACCGAAATGATAAAATAAAAGGTATTTTATATAATAAAATATGTTTGGCACACCAACATGAATATACTTTGTGATTTCATTCAAAAAGATAACTATTTTTCATTAAATTATCCCATATGAAAATATTATTCCAGATGGAATTTTTATATATGATTTTGGGAATTAATAAAAAACAATCCTAGGTCAGGTTTTTTATAAAAAAAAGTGATAATGGAATTAAGGAATATAACACCTTTTCATTAGATAAATGACATGTCAAAGGTGTTTCTACGTAAATTTTTTTATACATTTATTATATAAATGGTTTAGGGGGAGAAAATATATTTCACCTAATAAAATACAATATATATTTTGGGAGGTAATGTCATTCGCCACCAATCCCCACACATTCCCTCAACTCAAATTTCCCCACTTTCTCTTCAAAACTAATTCCCTCTCCCTCTAATTTTTTCCAATTCTTTCTCCATTGCATGAAACATGTTTGATGGTATTAAAGTAGTGAAATAATTGTGAAGAATTATTTAGAGATATATTTCCTAATTTATTTTAATATTATTAATTTATATGTTTTTTTTGTTTTTGGCCAAATTAAATTATTTTATTCCCTTAATTTCTTAGTAAATTATATATAATTTGAAAGTAACCGATAATATTTTTAGGTATATTATAATTTTTTAATATTGAATATTTATAAATAAAATAAAAATTAGTCTTAGTAATGGATTTATTATTATGAAAAGATTATTACTTAGTGTAACATAGTTTTTTATAATTAACTAGTAAATAAAATTTATTAACTAATTATAAATTAATAAAGTAATCATTATGAACATTTAATTAAAAAATAATTAATTAGTAATTAATTATTTATTAAATACTAACTAATTATAATTTAATAATGATGAAATATTATTTAAATAATCATTAAATATTAAATAATTATCCATTAAAAATTAAATAGATAGTAATTAAATATTTATTAATGAATTCTTATTAATTTATCAATTAATAACTATATAATGATTAATTTAGGATTAAAATTGATTTACTAATGATTAAAAATTGTAAAATAATTATTAAATATTGATTTACTAATAATGAACTAGTGATTAACCAAAAATGGATTGTTGATAAAATATTACATAATTAATAACTAACTATTAATTAATAGTTAAATAACTACTTAGTAAAAATTAACTAACAAATTATTAATAATTCATTATATAATTATTAACTACTGATAAACATATATTAAAATATTAATTATATGTTAATTAACTAATGATTCACTATTTATTAAGAAATTATTAACATAGGATTACCATATAATAAATTAATGATTAAATAATGATTAATTAAAAATTAAAATATTAATATTTGCTAACTAAATATTAAGTAACTAATAATTTAATACTATTTAACTAAGATTGAACAACATTAAAACAATTATTCTTATGAATGATTAATTAATTATTAATAAATGATTAATTAATGATTGACAATTATTAATGAATGATTATAAATGATTAAATAATTCCTAATTATAGATAATGTAATGATCAATTATTGATCAACTAAGTATTAACTAATGATTAAATTAGGATTAAATAAAAACAAGATATTGATTACTTAAGGATTGTGTTAGTAGTAGGTTTGGATTAAATAATTATTATCTAATGAATAGAAAATCTTAAGGTACAGATTATAAATTGATTAACTAATGATTAAATAATTATCTACTATAAAGGGACAATTATTAATTATTTTTTAGAAAACATATTAATATCTAATAATTAGTGGACTATTTTTGAATGATTAATGAATGAATAAGTAATTAATAACTACTGATTAATTAAATATTATCAAAAGAGTAACTATTTATTTAATAGGGATTATCATAGGCTAAAATAACTATTATCTATTGATTAAATATGGATTGAATTGGGATTATCTTATGATAAAGTACAAACTTACTAATGATTAAAAAATTATTAACTAAAAATAATATACTGTTTAACTTAAATTTAACTATTACGTAATGACTTCATATGAATTAACACCAATTAATTAAAATATTAATAACAATTAATTAACTATTCATTAGTGAATGATTATAAAATAATAAACTAATTGTGAATGAAAAAGTGTCCTAAATTCACAACTAGTTTGTTACTAAAGGGATATTTGCATTAAATTATTCATATTTCATAATTAAAATCTTTAGACACCTTTTGGATTATTAAATTTTGGGCTATAAAGAATTTTTTAAATCAATAAGGATATAAGACCAAATTCAATAATTTCAATAATGTACTAAGTGTATTATTACCCAATTAATGAAATCCCTTTATAGATAATATAATTGTATGTAGGATTTGGAATAGTTGTAACTTGGGGTAATGACCCCAAAAAGAGTGGATTTTAATTAACTCATTCCTCAACCATTTTATGAAAAAGAGGCCAAACTTCACTCATGGTTTGAAACTCATGGAAGAATTTCTCATGATGATACACATTTTCATTATTTGAAACTTTTATATACCATTAGGATTAATAAAATTTAGTGTATGAAACATTAGTGAAATCATTGATTATATAATAATACATTTTACTATTTCGGTGAAGTAAATATTTTGTGATTTTCTACGAAATTAAATACCCATCGAGATAAATTAAGTCAATTTAGGGAAATAAATTCTTTTATCTAGAGTCAATAACCCTAAAAAGTGTGTATTGGGTATCAAATCAATCATCACCTAGTGTACGTCGAAGAGGCCTAACTATACACCCTGTATAACATCCCAGGTAAATGAAGAATAATACATATTTAATATTTATTTATATTTTTGAATTAAATAATAATTTTACTTTAAAGGGGTTGATATGTTCGATAATACCTGATACACAACAACGGGTTTCTTTGAAATCTTACGTTGCATACTAATAATATAATATTATTATTTTAAATAATAGTTAACTTCTAGCCATTTTATTGGCGGGAATGAATGAAACTAACTACAATAGGATTATACATGTTTGTTAAATGTATTTACATTATCCAATAAAATGTTAGAGGCTAAAAATGTGAATGAATCTAATTTTAAGCATAATTTACATTAAAAGGCAGATTTATCGCCTTTTGATAGCGAACCCTCTTTAAATACAGTTTTGGTCATTCTAATACATTCTAATTGACCAATTAATGTCCTTCATTAGAATGGGGACATCAAATTTTACTTTGGGTAATATTTTGGAATTTTTCCGATAAAATTCATTTTTAATGAATAGTGAAAAATATTTTATTTCAATTCAAAAGTGGGGTTTAATCTAATTTATTTATATGGTTAGTTTATCTTTTTATTTGGTTTTAAATTGTAATTAGAATATATTCTTACCATTTAATTCAATATTGGTCATTGGATGCAATTTCACTTTGAAATTGGACTTAATCAACTCTTCATCTTTTGATAGTTATTGTTTATTAAAAACACGCTTTTTCTTTTGATAACGGGAATTAATTTTAAAATTTATTAATGCCACTTTTATGTTTTGAATTTGGAAAAATAAAAAAACTTTTGGGATTTGGAATATCAAATATAGCTTAGGCTGAATTTTTTGTATTTTTCTGAAAAACATCAAATTTTGATGAATAGTGAAACAACTCAGTGGTAGTAAAAAAACTGAATTTTTCAATTAAATGAAATTTTACCGCTTCTGTGAATTGATTATTTAAAATTCAACATACATGGTTTTTATAAAGAATTAATATTTGGTTCAATAAGGAAAAAATTATTTTTGGTGAATAGTAACTTTTGACTTTTATTTACCACAGTTAAAGGTAAATAGGGTAATTCAAGGTAAACAAATTATTATAATAATTCCAAAGTACATTAACACTTTTCCAAACCTTATTATATGAGTTATTAACGACCATGGGCATCATTGGGTCGATTTTGGGACCCCTTTGAGCCACATGGGAGTGATAATGACAATTTAGATTAATTAATTTAATGTAAAGACAAAATAGACATTAACAAAAATCGTTTTGTAATTAATTTTTAAATGGTGTTATATAAGTCATATTTTAGACTATAAATATTCATTGGAAAGATAAAAATATTTCCTACTTCATTGGTTTTTTTTTTAAATTTTTAGACAACAAATAAATTAAATTATTTATTACATAAGAATGATGAAGTATTTACCTCATTAATAAATCATTTAAATAAATAATAATATAATGATTAAAATATTATTCAAAACCTGTCCAATTATTATTGGATGATTTTATATCTACCATGAGTCCTCTTATATTCATCATTAAATTTTTTTTACCAATAAAAACCGAATATCATTATATAATAAAATAATAGTTTCACACTTTCCTAAAGATCCCCTCCTCTCCCATATAAAAGAAGACCACTTCAAACCAATTCATCTCACCTCTCAAGCAATTTGGATTGTCCAAAATCTACCCAATTAATCTCCCTAAATCCCTATCCTCCTCCTAGAAGCCTTACCTTAGGCATAAGGAACTTCAATAAGTCCTTTTGGTTGAAACCAGAGGAAGTTACCCAAATTAAAGGTAACAGTTTCTCTAAAATTGTTTCCTTTTATTTTACTTCTCCAACCCCTAAAATCTTTTTATTCCTTTATTTTGTAACAAATACAATATCCTCAATATACTAGGATGTTTTTTGGAGATTTATTCTAAATACACATACACACACCTCCATCTAATGGATGATGAACATAATGTTTCTGTTGATGGAAAACCAACGCCTCACAAAACAATGATTGTTCGATTATCTTCTACCGCCTCTCATGGTGGCCATTATGATGGAACTATATTTATATATGATATATATTATGTTTATGTTTTCTTTATTCTTCTTTATTTTCCATTTATAGCATGCCTTTATGGTTTCCATTGTGGGTAATACGATAATCTCATTTGAGGAAGTGCGGAATACCGCCCCCTCAAAGTGATATAACTCGTTAATCTATTATGTGGGATGTATAAAAGATGGAATTAATGATATTATATATGATATTATACTAGAATTATAATATACCTATGTATAATTATGTTTTATTTCTATTAAAATAATAAATAGAAATGAATGTAGCGTTCATGCGTACGTACGGCTTACCGTCTTCATGAACGGTGCATTTCATTTATTTCCTCCAAATGTTATGTAAATATTATAAATACATGTATATACTGGATATATGTGATATATATGATATCTAAATCATGAATACCATTATGTATATAATGTAATATTGACCACATTGATAACTTGTAAATATAAGGTGTTCATTTTTGACTCAAGTACCAAATATCGTCAAAATGGATGTTATTAACATAAATGATTAAATATTGTTTATAACATGGTAATAAGTGATATAAATGGAATAATAAACTTGAAAAATATTCCTATGAAAGTATAAATTAACATTAGTTTATTATTTAGGATATTAAAGGACTAACGGGTCAAGTTGGACACGAGGTAAGGGAACTTCTTAACCCAATTTCTGTTCTTTGGGTTAATCTCCTACTTTCAAATTATGTCATGCTAGCATTATGTCTTATCTAATATTTATACTTCATTATGTTTACTTATAGTGAATACACATAATAGTTCTATTTTATTGAAAAAATGATCTTTGTAAGGTATTTCATCTCAATCTCTTTTCATTGACGCATATTTTGTTTTAAAACACGAATTTTTTTATACGCTGTATAAACACCCTTGACTTTTGAAAGAGAATATTTTTCTACGAAGAGTTTTACTAAATGAAAAAAGGGATTGTTTCTTTTAATGTAAGATGTGAAAAAGTCCTTTCCTCCACCACAATTATTATTTGATCTTTAGCTTCCTCAATAAGCCGTAATGTTTCTAAAAGAAAATATTTACCATATTCTTTTTTAAGTATTTTGGTATTGAAAATGTTTTTGATAATTGATTTGTTATGTCAATATATTTAAGTGATATATTTTGATTGAAATATGGAAATTTTTTCTTTCCTTTATATTTTTTTATGTATTATGATTTTATAATGGTACTTGGACATTTGACGAGTGGTTATGTGTGAAAACCAAATGACAGGTGGTGCTGTGAATACCAGGATGGGTGGTTATGTTATAACCTCCAATGCATTGGGTATGGAATTCGGTCATACGAATATTCAATTTACTGATATGTGTGGAAGTCGATCATATGGTTATTCCATTTATGTATGTATATGTCCTAAGTTACCTTTATATGCTATGTGTTATTTAAATTGGTATTATGGTAATATTTTTTTTACAAAAGGGTAAGTAATGATCTTTTATTCAGTGAAGAGTATTTACTACTTCATAAAGGTGAAAAGTATTACTTATGTTAAAGTATTAATGGTTTACTTGTTGTTTTGATAAACTAAAATTTTTCTTTTTTGGTGTATCCCTTACTGAGTTTTTTCTGCTCATCCTATGTTTTTGAATTTTTTTTACATGACATAATGTGGAATAGGGTCAAGGATGGGATAAAGGGAAAGTCATGCTGTCTTAAACATGGAACTAGACATGAATATTTTTTTTCAAGAGTTCATGTTTAAAAAAAAATGGAAACTGTGTAGAAGTGTCTACCTTATAAATATGTTGAGATGTAATAGTTATGGCCTAACTCTATAAAACTCTAAACCTGAAAAGATCCTCAATGTGAATTATTCATTTAATTCCATATTAAGTATGTTTTAAGGTAGGGTCCTTATAGTTGGTATCAAAGGGAGGTTTAGATAACTTTTAGAGTTAGGGTATTGTTAAATTAATATCCATTATGTAATTTATGTTAATATTGAAATGATATATCATTTATAGATTAACATTTTGCTTTCCCGGTGATATTTTTGTGTTAACAATGGATTTTCATAGAGAAAACAGAGCATCTTTTTTAGAAAGGCTTACAAAGGGAAATGACCTTACAAATCAGTATCCTAAAATGGTCAGAATCAGAATTTAATAGTTTACTACAGTGATGGCTCAGTTGATTCAGGTGTTAAATGGTGGTTGTGTTTATTAGTGTTATTTTGGTTTATTTCAAAAGTAAAGAGGAACTATAAATCCATTTAAGGGTTTACATGAAAAACTTAAAAGAAAATAAATTGTTTGGGAAATTCAGAATGTGTGAGTTTTGGTCACAAGAATTTTTTTCCTTGGTCAAATTGTTTCAAAATAATGGCATAAATGTTGATCCTGCTAAAACAAAATATTTTTGAAGAATGGCCATGAACCAAAAATATTACCGAGGTCCATATTTTTCATGGTTTGGCAGGTTATTACTGAAGGTTAGTTGAAAAATTTTCAGAGTTATCTAGTCCAATGAATATGTTAACTCGAAAAGGTGTTCATTTCATCTGGAAAAAAGAATGTGATGATTGTTTTCAGGAATTGAAAAGGAGATTGGTGAATGCTCCAGTTTTGGCACTGTCATCCAGAAATGGTGAGTTTGTTATCGACAGTGATGCTTCATTGGAAGGACAGGGTTGTGTCCCAATGCAGGATGTTCAGGTAATTTCATATGCTTCACGTCACTTGAAACCTCATGAGTTAAATTACCCTACACATGATTTGGAATTAGCTGCTGTTATTTTTTCTTTAAAAATTTGGAGGCATCATTTGTATTTACTGAAGTGTGAAATATATACTGATCAAAAAAGTTTGAAGTATATATTCACTCAGAAATAATTGAACATGAGATAGAGGAGACAGTTGGAATTAACTAAGGATTATGATTACACTATACATTACCATCCGGGAAAAGCAAATAAAGTGGCTGATGCTTTGAGTCTAAAAAGTAATTCTCTATTAACCATGCTACGTTTGGAACGAGATGCATTGGTTTTTGATTTTATGAACTTTGGCATAAGACGTTGTTGGTGCAGGAAATTCATCTATTTTGTTTCTGGTGTCAGTGAGATCATCTCTATCAGATAGAATAATGCAAGCGCAAAAAGAAGAGAGTGAGTTGCAGAAAATGGTAGAGTTGGTTCAGAAGGGTATGTTACCTGATTATAAGGTTGATAATGATTACGTTTTGATATTTGGAATGATATTATGTTTGCCTTGTGATTCACAGTTAAAGAAAGAGTTGTTATGTGAAGATCATATTTATCCGTTTTCAGTTCATCCTGGTAGTACTAAGATGTACAAAGATCTTCAGGAGTATTACTTGTGGGATTGAATGAATGGAGATACTGTTTATTTTATTGTGAAGTGTTTGACTTGTCAACAGGTTAAAGAAGAATAGAAGTTACTGAAAGGGATGATTCAAACTCTACTGGCGCTAGAGTGAAAATGGAAAAATATATCCATGGACTTCGTTGTGGGATTACCAAATATATCTCAAGGTAATAATGCAATCTGGGTTATAGTTGATCGATTGACTAAATCTGCTCATTTCCTTCCTATTTGAGATACTCTGTCTTTAGATCAAATTGCTCGGTTGTATGTTAAAGAGATAGTCAGGTTACATGGATTTACTCTCTCCATTGCATCTAATAGTGATCCCAGGTTTACTTCTATCTTTTGGAAAGGCCTTCAGAAGTCATTGGGTACTGAATAAAATTTTAGTACAAATTGTCATCCTCAATAAGATGGGCAGTCAGAACAAAAAATTCAGATCTTGGAGGGACATGCTACGTGCTTGTTCACTGGATTATCATGGAAGTTGGGACCAATATCTTTCTTTGAGTGAATTTTCATATAATAACAGTTTTCATTCTAGTATACAGATGGCTCCAGTTGAGGAATTATATGTAATGCATTATTGAACTCCATATTTTTTGGATAAAGTAGGTAAAAGGAAGCTGATGAGACCAGAATTGATAGAAGAGTTGGTAGAGAAAGTTCAGTTGATTCAGAAGCACATGAGAACAACTTAGAGAAGACAGAAAATCTATGCAGATAACTAGAGGAAAGATCTTTCTTTTGAGATAGGTGATCATGTCTTTCTCAATGTTTCTACATAGAAAAGTGTGATGAATTTTGGTAAGAAGGGAAAGTTGAGTTTGAAGTTCATTGGACTTTATGAAATTCTAGAGAATGATGGATCAGTTTTGTGTAGAGTGGATTTACCTCCAAGTTTATCCCAGTTACATAATTTTTTTCATGTTTTGATGTTGAGAAAGTATATTCCAGATCCATCTCATGTTTTGAGCTGAGAGGTAGTTTAGTTGGAAGAGAATCTCTCTTATGAAGAACAACCAGTTCAGATTCTTGACCGTAGAGAGAAAGTATTGTGGAATAAAGTAATTCACCAGGTAAAGGTTTTTTGAAAAAACCACATGGTTGAGGAGGCAATGTGGGAATCTGAAAATGCTATGAGGGATAAATACACCCACTTATTTTTATAAATAAATAAAAATTGCGAGGACGCAATTCCCAAAAGGGGGGAAGGATGTAACATCCTAGGTAAATGAAGAATAAATAATAAATAATATTTATTAATATTTGTGAATTAAATATTAATTTTACTTTAAAGGGGTTTCTATGTTCAATAGCGCACGCGATACGCAACAACGAGTTTCTTTGAAATCATACGCTGCACACTAATAAAATAATATTATTATTTTAAATGAAATTTAACTTTAACAGTTGTATTGGCGGGAATGAATGAATAAAACTACAATATGATTATACATGTTTTTTAAATGTGTTTACATTATATAATAAAAAGTTAGTGGCTTAAAATGTGAATGAATCTAATTTTAAGCATAATTTACCTTAAAAGGCCGATTTATCGCCATTTAATTGAGATTCCTATTTAAATATAGTTTTGGTCACTTTAATACATTTTAATTGACCAAATAAAATCCTTATTTAAAATGGGGACATAAAATTTTACTTTGGGTATTTTTTTGGAATTTTTCTGATAAAGTTCATTTTTAATGAATAGTGAAAAATATTATATTTCAATTCAAAAGTGAATTTTAATATAATTTATTTATATGGTTAGTTTATCTTTTTATTTTGTTTTAATGTGTAATTAGAACCATTTAATCTAATATTGTACATTGGAAGCAATTTCACTTTGAAATTGGACTTAATCAACTGTCCATCTTTTGATAGTTATTGTTTCTTAAAAACATGCTATTCGTTTTGATAACGAGAAATAATTTTAAAATTAATTAATGCCACTTCTATGTTTTGAATTTTTAAAAATAAAAATCATTTTTTAATTCGGAATATCAAATATAGCTTAGTCTGAATTTTTGGTATTTTTCTGAAAAACATCAATTTTTAATGAATAGTGAAACCACTTAGCGGTAGTTAAAAAAACCGAATTTTTCAATTAAATTAATTTTTACCACTTCTGTGAATTGAATTTCGAAAATCTGACATACATGGTTGTTATCAAGAAGTAAAATTTGGTTCAATAAGAAGAAAATAATTTATAGTGAATAGTAACTTTTGACTTTTATTTACCACGGTTAAAGGTAAATAGGGTAATTCAAGGTAAAAGGAATATTATAATAATTCACAATTAACTTAACACTTGTCCAAACATTATTGGTTGATTTATTAACGACCATGGGAGTCTTTTAATCGATTTTGAGACCCCTTTGATCCACTTTAGATTGATAATGAGAATTTAGATTAATTAATATAATTTAAAGACAAAATTGACATTAACAAAAATCTATTAGTAATTAATTTTATATGGGGTTATATAAGTCATATTTTCGACTATAAATATTCATTGGAAAGATAAAATGGTTTCCTACATCATGGAATTTTTTCTATAATTTTTAAACAAAAAATAAATTAAATTATTTATGATATAATAATGATAAAGTATTTACCTCATTAATAAATCATTTAAATAAATAATATTATAATGATTAAAATATTATCCAAAATCTGTCCAATTCTTATTGGATGATTTTATTTCTACCACGAGTTATCTTATATTCATCTTTAATGATTATTGGACCATTAGAAACTGAATATCATTATATAATAAAATAATAGTTTCACACTTTCCTAAAGAGAACCTCCTCTCCCTTATAAAAGGAGACCACTTCTAACCAATTCCTATAACCTATCAAGCCATTTTGATCATCCATCCTCCACCCAATTAAGCTTCCAACATCCCTCTTCTCCTCCTAGAAGCCTTACCTTAGGAAGAATGCACTTCAAGAAGTCCTTTTGGTTCAAACCAAAGGAAGTTACCCAAATTAAAGGCAACAATTTCTCTTAAATTGATTTATTTTATTTTACTTCCACTACTGGAAATTTAGGCTATAGCCACGGACCAATATCCACGGTTTTATAGGTCCATGGATATTGCCAATTTATATCCACAGGTTAATTAAAAAACCATGACTAAAATTTTCCTAGCCCTTTTCCCCCCATAATCTTTCAGGATCCTCCTCCGTTCTCCCGATCAACGACTCCTGCCCGCACGATTCCTCCACCCCATGATCTCTTCCTTGTTGCGCTGTAGAGACCCTAAGATTATCGTACATGGAAATTACATTACTTTTGCGGAACACTTAGTACATAACAAAAACACACACACAAGGATCGTAATAGTTTAGTGTCTTTGGAAACTCGGAACGTAATCTTCTAATCGTGGTGAAAGATCTTCAATATCTCCCATAAAGATCTTCCCTTTTTTTTACCTAAAAACCTTTCTTTATATCCTGGGGAAAAGAAAACATAAAAGGGTGATCTCAAATGCTCAGTAAGGGTAAACAAAAGAAATATCAATCACATCATATACATAAGAACATAGCTTTTGGAAATCTTAACCTGCAAAAGAGCTCATAATATCATAACATGGGATAAATCATAGAAGTGAAAATGAGATCCCCATAATCATAACATAAAACTTGAAACTTTGTGGCATGCACACATAATCATGGAAAATCATTTCTTGTTAGTCAAGACTCATTGCCAAGACTATCTTAGTGGACAAAGTCCCTTTCTGAATCGAGTAACCCTCGTTTCAGTCCTGTTTCACTGAACCGGTATAACCTACCATTCCAGCCCTGTCTATCTCATGAGATATAAAATCTTTACCCAATGCATTGGAGGGAGATATAGGTCCCACCCATCTTATAATGAATCCTTTCTTATGTGTGCCACATAATCATAAACCATACATCATAGCGTAACCCAGGTAATAAAAATGGGTTTTTTAAACAACATGACATCATTAAACAATTCATATAAGATAAAGGAATTCATAAAAATGTTTCCATCACAACATAATCAAACCAATGTAATAATAGGGATAAAAACAGAGCCCTTTTATTATCTTAGATGGAAAATAATTTTGATAAAATACTTGAACTCCATTCTTGAGGAAAATATCCTTTCTTCTTCAAAAATATTTTTCCTTTCATAACATGTCATACGAATTTAAAATAAAAGAAGTTGATTAAAAATAAACTTGAAAACTTGTAAAGGAAGTTTCTTGGAAATAATGTTTTAAAAATCCATTCAGTCCGTATAAATTAAACAAACATTCTTCGTACTTTTGTCGGAAAAGTCAAAAAGTACCTCGTACGGAAAACGACAAAAGATTCCTTTCACTTCTTTTACTAAAAACTCACCGAAGGGTAAAAATGGATTTAAACTATTGTATGTGGATGGAAACAATATTAAATATTGAGGGAACATGGATGTGGATAATAAAATACACCCCAGTAAATACTTACGAATAAACAATCTCGGATAAAAATGAGATTGTGATATTTCCCTTACCTTAGGTCCGACTTTCTTTGTAAGTGTCCGAACCTCCTGTATAATGATTTAAATCATGTTATTGACTTATTACAGAATCATATTCATTTTTATGATATCATATATGGTTCACTTATGACATTATATTACCCGTTCTTTTGTAAATTCCATGTTAAAGAAGCGTTTTGGGTAAAATCGTTTCATTTATCGTAGGTGTTTTGACTTGTTGTTCTTGACATCATTATTACTTATATCATGATTTACTCACTTCCAGAATATAAAATATGATTTATATATCATATATATTCAGTATATATATATATATATAATAGGTAGATAAATAAAATGAAAAACACCGTTCATGGAGACGGTAGTCCGTACGTACGCATGAACGCTGTTTTCCTTTCCTTATTGTCTTGAAATGGAAGTAAGTAGATGACATACATATGTATATATATACATAAATCCAGTAGCTTTATAATGTCATATATTTCATTATTATTTCTTATATATACATTATAATCATTCTTAAATGGTTAACATGGAGAATGAATCTCATCGCGTCGTGGAGATGGTAGTCCGTACGTACGCACGAGCGATGATATCATTTCTATAAATATTGAATTGAATTTGAGTGGATCATACAATATATCAGAATCAATATGATGTTGTAATAACTATGTATAGTTATTCTTTACACCATTATACCCATCCATGTAAGGTGGTGGTGGAAAATAGATTACACCACGGCGTGGAGACGGTATTCCGTACGTACGCACGCGCGGTGATTTCTTTTTCCGTAGGATGGATAGATGGTGAAATAGGGTTGTTTCATACTTATAATAACATATCAGTATATTAGTGATACTGATGTTATTATTTCATAATGAAACAACCTAAGAAGAAGAAGTGGAAGAAGAAATAAAGATGAAAGAATTGGTAACGGTAATTACCTCTTCTTTGAAGTGCCTCTTTGAGACCTCCTCTTAGGGCACTAAAATTGGTCTTTGAGGAAGACCAGAACCTCTAGGATGTTTTTAGGGAAGTGGAGAAGAGATTTTGGCAGGGGTTGGCCGAGCATGAGTGCTCAAATTGGTGTGAGGAGGAGGGAGAGGAGGTGTCCTTTTATAAGGGAGGAGAGGGGCACCTTAGGAATATCTCAAAATATTATTTTATATTAAAGTCAAAATCGGTTTATAATGGTTCCAAAGGGTCTTATTTCGAAGATAAAGTGGGGATGGGTCGAAATCCTATCAACCAATAGGATTTAGACAAGTTTAGGTTATTATTTTAACCTTATCAATTAGATTTAACTCTAAGTTAAATAATTTAACTTTTACCGTGTCTTTTTGTTTTCTTTCACTATATGGTTAATACACTTACTATAACATGCCAAACGAAACCCAAATTGTATATTATTAATAAATATATCCTTATCTAAGTCATTTGGCCGAACCTTAGATTTTTAGGAATAAAATAACAATTAATAATATAATATTTGATTTAAAAACTATTTTGTGTCAATTTTGACACTATTTGATATATGATTTTTGTGAAAGTCATAACAGAATTATATGTTCGAACCAAGTTGATTAAATCAACACTAATATATCATAGTAACCTAGAAAATTAGTTTAAGTCATAAAAAGTCTCAAATTACATTCATTTGAGCATTTATAACATCAATTATGTTAATATTTCCTTAAAAGGGTAATTACTACATCATCGTTGTGTCATAAATAAATTAATTTATTTAAAGTCTAAAAATTATAAATAAAATATCATTATGTAGGAAATCTTTTTATCTTTCTAATGAATATTTATAGTCGAATTTATCTTATGTATAACCCCATATTAAAAATGTTTTAGTTATTAACTTTGATTTTAACTATTTTAACTATTCATTAAATAATATAATATTAAATGTCATAATCTAATCCAAGTGGACCTAAATGGTCATATTATATTCATAAGGTTGTTTTTGGTCGAATTACACTTATCCAATAGAATTAGGACATGTGTTAGGGTAATAGTAATATCATATTTACCCTTAGTTACCCTATTTACTATTAACCGTGGTAAAAAAAAGTAAAAAGTTACTATTCACCAAAAATTATTTTCATCTCATTGAACCACATTTTACTTACTGACATCAACCGTGTCTCTCGGATTTTTGAAATTCCATTCACAGAAGCGTTAAAATTAAGATTTATGAAGAAATTAATTTTTTTTTAACTACCACTTAGTAGTTTCACTATTCATCAAAAATTGATGTTTTTCAGAACAATGCCAAAATTTCATCCTAAGCTATATTTCATATTCCGAATTCAAAAATGAAGTCTATTTTACCAAATTCATATCATAGAATTTGCATTAATTAATTTTATAATTAAATCCCGCTGTTAAAACAAATAGCGTGTTTTTAAGAAACAATATCTATCAAAAGATTGACACTTGATTATGTCTGGTTTAAATGCGAAATTACATCCAATGACCAACATTGTATTAAATTGTAAAAGTATATTCTAAATATACTTTAAAACCACTCAAATTAATAATTTATCACTATTAATTATTTTGATTAAAAAAGTTGTTTTTAATTATAATTTAGTAATTTTCACTATTCATCAGAATATGAAAGTTATCCGAAAAGTACCAAAATTTCACCTTAGGCTAAATTCGATACTCCGAATCCAAAAATGAAGTCCATTTTGAGAAATAAAATTTCTAAAATTTTAAAAGGTGGTTATTACTATTCATAACGGCTAGTTATAATATTATTTTAATAGCATATCCTTGTTTAGTGAAACTCGGTATTGCGTACTATACACACTATCGAGGAAGGTCGCGATTGCGTGTAATGCAAGGAAAGTCAAGGATGCATGTTGTGCAAGCTCCTTTTGGTGTAGCGTACAACACAAGACATTAGTGAAATAAAAAAAATATTTTTCATAAAATCTCGGGTTGTTACATTCTACCCCCCTTAAAATGAATTTCGCCCTCGAAATTCGTCGGGGTTATAAATGGTTTACTATTCGGAAGTTCCTTTAATAGAAACCCACATCGTAAAAAGGAATACCAAAACTTGGCTTTAAAAACTAAAGTATGAAATGTAACGATTACCCAAATAAACTAATCACTGGGTTTCCACATAGGTGAAAATATGGATATGGAAGAAAAATCTAACCATCATGTTCTGATGGAGAGTGGTAGAGAACATGGCTATGGAAAAGCTAGCAATCACAAAGCCATAAATTTGTGATGATCTAGGGTACCATCTGATTCATCGTATATAAGATCACTAGGACAACATTTTTGGTTTTCAAGATCATTTCACTAAAGTTGAAAATTTGAATTAGAATAAATACTTTCTTTATTTTGGTACAATCTTACTGTTGTTCATGCCTTGAACAATTTCCACTTCATCTCTTAAATAAATGATGTTGAATTTGTTATTCGTGAAGTGTTAGCAGATCATGTGATAGAATGACGGGTCATTCCATCTGTCTCAAAAGGTTAGCAAAATTTATATACATAAGTCGATCTATAGTGGGATTAATCATATATGGTTCCTAAAATGGGCTTATACTTCATATATCATATTGCTTAATATAATAACACTAGTTTCTACTAAACAGGGACTTCCTGTAGGTCAGTGGTAGGCGATAAAGGCCAGTCTCACTTCGGTTGTGGGTTCGATTCCTACAGCCTTGTCCGAAGCGATGGGCTGTTGCCCGTCCTGCAGATTTTCCTCTTTCTAAAACTACGTTACTATAACATCCCATCAATAATATCGAAAATCTTCTATCCTTAAACAATACTAACTTGTGTCCAACATAATCCAGTCTAATCTTTAGGCTTATACATAATACTACAGTCCACTCTCATAATATAGTGACAACGATTACCAGAGATTTAATACTGTCGTTGATCCCCACATATCATAAGATATGTCTTGTTGGTCACATTCCAAACATTCAAAGTCCTTAATCATGTATTCTCTTGAATACCTTAGTGAAAACATGAATGCAGTTTAAAGTTAACACTTTCCACATACCAAAATCCTCAAAATTCTATATACTCAAACCATGATATCACTTAGTCCTTATATCAATCATGAGCTCATGAATACTGTTAAACATTTCATTTTCTCATTTTCCCTTCATTATGCACATATCATCTTATTTCCAAAAATATCTCAATTACTTTGAATACCACCTTAGACCAATACATAAATATTTCAACACACCATAAAAGTACCTCAACAACATTATTCCTGAATACCATTACATAAACACTTCAGTCCATCCACTTCAATGATTGTCCTGGAAGAAGTCCTTCCTTGATTTAGAAGTAACTTTTTAGGTCAGGTCATTGAGTTGGGTAATGCCCATGTTCTCCACAAATAAGACATTGAACTCCATAACAGTCTGTCACTCTATGACCCTTTTCTCCACACAGATAACATCAGTCCCTCCATTTGAGGTATTCCTCAAGGTTCTTCTTCCCTTCTTTAGAAATCTCAATCTTCCTTTCTTTATGCTCCTCAACATGCGAACATGCATAATAGTTTATCTTCCTCTTCATTGATGAATTAGGCATACCACAAAATTTCACCTTGTTAATAATATATCGGGATGACTGATTTGGCATAATCACAAGATCTTTCTCTCTAGTAATTACACAATTTTTTTGCTCATAGTCACCAATTTGTCCATTGGATTCAATGTTAACCGAATTCCTCCTGGTTCCCTCCATTAACTAAAACACAAAAAGAATCTTGTGAGAGGCAAAAATCATGCTAGGTAAAACAACAGAGTAAAGGGGGAGTACCTTCAATATCTATCATCTTAGGTTTAATTCTATGATCGTTAGCGTAATTCTAGTACTATAACCTATACGTATACTTAACCTTAGGGACATCCCTAGACATACCTTAGAAATATCTCTAGGGATCTCACTAACGTTCTCGCATCCTAGTTTCCAAAGGTTGACTAAACCTTTCCTCTGATACCAACTGTAGAGACCCTAAGCTTATCGTACATGGACATTACATTACTTTTGCGGAATACTTAGTACATAACAGAAACACACACACAAGGATCGTAATAGTTTAGTGTCTTTGGAAACTCGGAACGTAATCTTCTAATCGTGGTGAAAGATCTTCAATATCTCCCATAAAGATCTTCCCTTTTTTTTACCTAAAAACCTTTCTTTATATCCTGGGGAAAAGAAAACATACAAGGGTGAGCTCAAATACTCAGTAAGGGTAAACAAAAGAAATATCAATCACATCATATACATAAGAACATATCTTTTGGAAATCTTAACCTGCAAAAGAGCTCATAATATCATAACATGGGATAAATCATAGAAGTGAAAATGAGATCCCCATAATCATAACATAAAACTTTAAACTTTGTGGCATGCACATATAATCATGGAAAATCATTTCTTGTTAGTCAAGACTCATTGCCAAGACTATCTTAGTGGACAAAGTCCCTTTCTGAATCGAGTAACCCTCGTTTCAGTCCTGTTTCACTGAACCGGTATAACCTACCGTTCCAGCCCTGTCTATCTCATGAGATATAAAATCTTTACCCAATGCATTGGAGGGAGATATAGGTCCCACCCATCTTATAATGAATCCTTTCTTATGTGTGCCACATAATCATAAACCATACATCATAGCGTAACCCATGTAATAAAAATGGGATTTTTAAACAACATGACATCATTATACAATTCATATAAGATAAAGGAATTCATAAAAATGTTTCCATCACAACATAATCAAACCAATGTAATAATAGGGATAAAAACAGAGCCCTTTTATTATCTTAGATGGAAAATAATTTTGATAAAATACTTGAACTCCATTCTTGAGGAAAATATCCTTTCTTCTTCAAAAACATTTTTCCTTTCATAACATGTCATACGAATTTAAAATAAAAGAAGTTGATTAAAAATAAACTTGAAAACTTGTAAAGGAAGTTTCTTGGAAATAATGTTTTAAAAATCCATTCAGTCCGTATAATTTAAAAAAACATTCTTCGTACTTTTGTCGGAAAAGTCAAAAAGTACCTCGTACGGAAAACGACAAAAGATTCCTTTCACTTCTTTTACTAAAAACTCACCGAAGGGTAAAAATGGATTTAAACTATTGTATGTGGATGGAAACAATATTAAATATTGAGGGAACATGGATGTGGATAATAAAATACACCCCAGTAAATACTTACGAATAAACAATCTCGGATAAAAATGAGATTGTGATATTTCCCTTACCTTAGGTCCGACTTTCTTTGTAAGTGTCCGAACCTCCTGTATAATGATTTAAATCATGTTATTGACTTATTACAGAATCATATTCATTTTTATGATATCATATATGGTTCACTTATGACATTATATTACCCGTTCTTTTGTAAATTCCATGTTAAAGAAGCGTTTTGGGTAAAATCGTTTCATTTATCGTAGGTGTTTTGACTTGTTGTTCTTGACATCATTATTACTTATATCATGATTTACTCACTTCCAGAATATAAAATATGATTTATATATCATATATATTCAGTATATATATATATATAATAGGTAGATAAATAAAATGAAAAACACCGTTCATGGAGACGGTAGTCCGTACGTACGCATGAACGCTGTTTTCCTTTCCTTATTGTCTTGAAATGGAAGTAAGTAGATGACATACATATGTATATATATACATAAATCCAGTAGCTTTATAATGTCATATATTTCATTATTATTTCTTATATATACATTATAATCATTCTTAAATGGTTAACATGGAGAATGAATCTCATCGCGTCGTGGAGACGGTAGTCCGTACGTACGCACGAGCGATGATATCATTTCTATAAATATTGAATTGAATTTGAGTGGATCATACAATATATCAGAATCAATATGATGTTGTAATAACTATGTATAGTTATTCTTTACACCATTATACCCATCCATGTAAGGTGGTGGTGGAAAATAGATTACACCACGGCGTGGAGACGGTATTCCGTACGTACGCACGCGCGGTGATTTCTTTTTCCGTAGGATGGATAGATGGTGAAATAGGGTTGTTTCATACTTATAATAACATATCGGTATATGAGTGATACTGATGTTATTATTTCATAATGAAACAACCTAAGAAGAAGAAGTGGAAGAAGAAATAAAGATGAAAGAATTGGTAACGGTAATTACCTCTTCTTTGAAGTGCCTCTTTGATACCACCTCTTAGGGCACTAAAATTGGTCTTTGAGGAAGACCAGAACCTCTAGGATGTTTTTAGGGAAGTGGAGAAGAGATTTTGGCAGGGGTTGGCCGAGCTTGAGTGCTCAAATTGGTGTGAGGAGGAGGGAGAGGAGGTGTCCTTTTATAAGGGAGGAGAGGGGCACCTTAGGAATATCTCAAAATATTATTTTATATTAAAGTCAAAATCGGTTTATAATGGTTCCAAAGGGTCTTATTTCGAAGATAAAGTGGGTATGGGTCGAAATCCTATCAACCAATAGGATTTAGACAAGTTTAGGTTATTATTTTAACCTTATCAATTAGATTTAACTCTAAGTTAAATAATTTAACTTTTACCGTGTCTTTTTGTTTTCTTTCACTATATGGTTAATACACTTACTATAACATGCCAAACGAAACCCAAATTGTATATTATTAATAAATATATCCTTATCTAAGTCATTTGGCCGAACCTTAGATTTTTAGGAATAAAATAACAATTAATAATATAATATTTGATTTAAAAACTATCTTGTGTCAATTTTGACACTATTTGATATATGATTTTTGTGAAAGTCATAACAGAATTATATGTTCGAACCAAGTTGATTAAATCAACACTAATATATCATAGTAACCTAGAAAATTAGTTTAAGTCATAAAAAGTCTCAAATTACATTCATTTGAGCATTTATAACATCAATTATGTTAATATTTCCTTAAAAGGGTAATTACTACATCATCGTTGTGTCATAAATAAATTAATTTATTTAAAGTCTAAAAATTATAAATAAAATATCATTATGTAGGAAATCTTTTTATCTTTCTAATGAATATTTATAGTCGAATTTATCTTATGTATAACCCCATATTAAAAATGTTTTAGTTATTAACTTTGATTTTAACTATTTTAACTATTCATTAAATAATATAATATTAAATGTCATAATCTAATCCAAGTGGACCTAAATGGTCATATTATATTCATAAGGTTGTTTTTGGTCGAATTACACTTATCCAATAGAATTAGGACATGTGTTAGGGTAATAGTAATATCATATTTACCCTTAGTTACCCTATTTACTATTAACCGTGGTAAAAAAAAGTAAAAAGTTACTATTCACCAAAAAATATTTTCATCTCATTGAACCACATTTTACTTACTGACATCAACCGTGTCTCTCGGATTTTTGAAATTCCATTCACAGAAGCGTTAAAATTAAGATTTATGAAGAAATTAATTTTTTTTAACTACCACTTAGTAGTTTCACTATTCATCAAAAATTGATGTTTTTCAGAACAATGCCAAAATTTCATCCTAAGCTATATTTCATATTCCGAATTCAAAAATGAAGTCTATTTTACCAAATTAATATCATAGAATTTGCATTAATTAATTTTATAATTAAATCCCGCTGTTAAAACAAATAGCGTGTTTTTAAGAAACAATATCTATCAAAAGATTGACACTTGATTATGTCTGGTTTAAATGCGAAATTACATCCAATGACCAACATTGTATTAAATTGTAAAAATATATTCTAAATATACTTTAAAACCACTCAAATTAATAATTTATCACTATTAATTATTTTGATTAAAAAAGTTGTTTTTAATTATAATTTAGTAATTTTCACTATTCATCAGAATATGAAAGTTATCCGAAAAGTACCAAAATTTCACCTTAGGCTAAATTCGATACTCCGAATCCAAAAATGAAGTCCATTTTGAGAAATAAAATTTCTAAAATTTTAAAAGGTGGTTATTACTATTCATAACGGCTAGTTATAATATTATTTTAATAGCATATCCTTGTTTAGTGAAACTCGGTATTGCGTACTATACACGCTATCGAGGAAGGTCGCGATTGCGTGTAATGCAAGGCAAGTCAAGGATGCATGTTGTGCAAGCTCCTTTTGGTGTAGCGTACAACACAAGACATTAGTGAAATAAAAAAAATATTTTTCATAAAATCTCGGGTTGTTACATGCGCCATCCTCCTTGCCACAACCACTTCCTAGACGTGACCTCCTCCTCCCCGACGAATCCTCGTCGCGCCCTCCTCATCACCGCGACCCTCATTCCCGACGTATCCTCGTCGCACCCTCCTCATCGTCGCAACCCTATTCCCCGACACCTCCTCACCGCAACCCTCCTCACAGCGACCCTCCTCCCCAACACCTCCTCACCGTGACCCTCCTCACCACGACCCTCCTCCCCGATGCCTCCTCCTCGACGCCTCTCTTCCAATGCTAAGGTCGACACCCCCATCGCCCTCCCCGACACATTTTCACCAGCAACCCTCAAAAACCCTCAACCCTCTTCGTCGTGACCCTCCCCTCCTCCAGCAAAGCTGCTCCGAGCTGCCTCCCCTCCTCCTCCATTCCCGACGGTTATCCCCCATAACCTTCAACACCAGAGGTAATCCCCTTTATTTTTTATCCTTAATTATTCATCACATGAATCAAATTGAATGTTTCAAATAAGGGTTATATTTGTATTAATTTTGTTTCATTTCAACGTGTCTATGTTGAATGGGCTAATTGATTGGAAGTGGTTATGAAATTTAGAATGAGTTCAGGTACATGTGTTTTAAATTGAAATTCTATTAGGAAGGGGGTTTAAAAACTAGGCATCTTTGGGTTCAAATTAAGAAACACAATTTTAAATTATTTCTAAAGGTGGTTTCAAGTAAGTAGTGAAGGTTGAATTAATATATTCTGAAACAATATTATAGAATCCTATGATCACAAGAATTTTTTTTGATATATGTTTGGCTATGAAATTAATAATTAAAACTCAAAAGAGTGAAAATATAGATCACAAACTCTATTAAAACCACTCTAGAAAACTATTTCAATGATAATTCAATTGAAGAGAAAGACATGAAATGATATGAGGAAGAGGGTGTAGACAAAACATTTTAAAAATTGAAATTAATTTGATAAAATAAAATGAAATAAAGAAATATATGATGAAATATGGTAGAGATGATGTATAATATCTTTCATTGAAGTCACTTGTATGAAAAAAGTTATTATGGTTTTTCAAATACAAGGATAAATTATTGAGGGATGATCAGATTGATGTTTTAAAACATGTAAAGAATATCATAATGCGCCATTGAATGGAAACAATCATGGTATAGTAAACATTGAAGGTCCTCAAAATTGATTGAGTGGAGGTAATAATGATAACAAGGAGTTGGTAGGTTTCATTCAACTTAATTTGTGTGTGTGTGTGGGGGGGGGGGGGGTGTTTTCACTTGACTAATAGAGGCCCACATTTTTTCCATATACAATTAAACTCATGGTCATATCTAGGTCACCTAAGATAATGGTACATGTGGACCATTATTATGTACTAATCAACTAACATGATTTACATGTACCATAACTATATCCATTTCCCATACCCTTCCATTTCATTTCCTATAGTTACCACACATACATACTTCCACTGTCTAGCGTGGAAGATAGTCGTTTATCCTTCCCAAATAGACCTATATCCATATTCCGTATACACTATAGTTGTATACCAACGTGGTGAGGAATAATACCATAATCTATGTTAGTTCAGGACTATATTATTACTTATGGACATAGATGTGCTGACCATGGCTACAAAATCATGGTCATAGTGTAATTTCCCAGTTGAGAAAAATGATTGAATCCATTATGTAAGATTTAAAAAGGAAAAAACTACCCTCTAAAGTCATTGTTTTTTAAATTTGGATATAATACATGTGGTGGTTCGTTTACTAATAACTAATGTTGCATTAGTTATATTAGTTATGAATTATAATGAAATAATAATTCATTTAGTTTTGTAATCTTTATTTGTATCTTTTAATATTCTTGGTTAGTATAATTCTTTATTTTCCCTTTTTGAAAGTATTCTCTTGGAGGGATTATAAAACTAACCCCTCTAACCCATTCATTACATAATAGAAAATCCAAAACTAGCATATGTAGTTGTTGTTCATATCTATTTGATGATTCATATTGTGGAATGAAATGTATTACTTCTTGTTTGATTATCTATTTTTTCAATTCCAACCATTACCCATCCTTGGCATATGAAAGAGGTCCAATTAGACTGTGTGTGTTTTATACTATATTCCTTTTGTATATGTGTTCGAATCCATTTTCATTGTTTACTTATGCTCCATTTTCCTGTCTTGCCAACTTGAAATCAAAATTATAGAAACATGAATTAAAAAATATTCTCTTGACTATTATGTGTTTCTATTCACTTTCATTACATTGAACCAGTTAATGGTGGCTATGCGAATTATATATCATCCAAATTATGTGGGAAGACAATGTATATGTGTTTTAATTGTATATATGTTTTAACTATTACTGACTTAAAACTCCATTTTATATCTTGAGAAGGTTAGAAAGCCCCATACTGGAATATTTATGGATTTCTATGCCTTTGAAACCCCATATGGTGTAACATGGGATTCCTATTTCCCAAGTCAGGTGCATACTCACGAGTTTGATTGGGAAAAAGGAGCAGAGCTTGAATATTTGGATTTTCATCTTATTTGTTTTTTAAATACTTCACTCTTTTGATTTTTTAGATGTCTATTTCTTAATATGGGTGCAACATATGAACTGATGTTATATTTTCTCCCATTTTCTGCTATGTTTTCATATTAAATTCCTTCAGCTTGATTGCAGAACTCTTCCCATCATTCACATTCAAATTTTTTGGGTTCAGAAATCATTATTTATGAAGGTGGGACAGGAGGATTATTTCCCAGACAAGGGATTCTAACGGCCCTTTCAATATTTAGCTTTTGAGAATCCAAATTAGAAATTAAATCTATCATTGTAATTATTTTCTATTTGTTGGGCAGTTTTTTGGTTATGATTAATGTCGTTTGTGATATTGCATTTTAACTATGCATATGTTTGTCCATTTTAATTTATTTTCTTTCCTTTAGTTGTTTTAGTATTTAATGACATATTCTTTCCATTTTCTGGGTAGGAATAAAATAGGACAACACTCCACCCACCTCTTAAAGATCGAATCATATTGTTGTTGGAAGCATAACCAAATATCCAGGTTTGTGTTTCCAAATTATTTTCAATGTTTTTAATATTTTCTACCTTCCTAATTAAATTTTATGAGAGACATTTCACCTTTAATGTGTTGATTTTTCTAAAAGACATTTAATGTGCAGGGGGGCTGCAGTCCAGCAAGGGGGGCAGCTGTCCAGTAGGGGGGGCTTGTGTCCAAGGGACTACCAAAAATATTTTATCGCAACAGATGGTCCAAATTAAATGTTCCACCTCATAATCCATAATTCAATCATCTCATTAGATTCCCTAAATCAATCACCATGGCACACAGCTCAAATAAAACCCATATCTAATCAATGCCCAAATGCCAATGCACTAAAAAACTCACACATCCATAAATACCAATAATAAATCCTTGTTCTATGCACCTTGAGTGTTTATATATATATATAATGAATATGATACAATTAAAACCAACTAACCAGGACCTATTTAGTTTGATAATAATTCATGTTTACCATGTTCACCAACAATATACATGCATATAAAAATGGCCACGCCAAAATAAAACAAAACTAGGCCATGTACATGGAATGCAAGCTGCTGCAAATGAAAAACTAAATGTAGGATTACATAAAATGTCAGTAGCCATGATTGCTATTATATGATGATGTTAATTTAAATTTTAAAATGGTTGATATGTCTGCTTCAAAAGAAATGACACAATATAAAGAACAAAGGAGAACTGTGCGTGAGTTACACGATCAGTTGGCTGATGTTGACCTTCAAATTTCTGTAGGAGAGAAGCTGAGAAAAAAGCTGCACAATACCATTTTGGTAGGACTCTCATATCATATTTTTAGTTTTGGTTTGATGGTTTTTAATTCTTGGTTAATGCAGGAACTAAAAGGGAACATACGTGTATTCTGCAGAGTGTGACCATTATTAGCTGATGATTGTGATGGAATGGAAACGCCTGTTCTTTCATATCCTACATCCACAGAAGCTACTGACTGGAGACTTGATTTGTAGAACAATGGTAATTATTATATATTTTGTTTACCTTATATTCTGTTTCTACATTTTAAATAGTTAACCTGTAGCTGTTTTCAAAAATCAGCTAGTGTGATGTTTGGGCATTCATCTATAAGTAAGATATGATTGAACCTGAACAACATCAGAATCAATGCCTGATATCTTTATATTTTATTCATCTATTGTCTGTTTTGTTTTATATGTTACATTTGTGTATAATATATTTAACATACATACCCAGTAAACATTTATTTTAGACTATGAAACAAAGGATATCACATCATCTACTGGCCACTAACCCTGTAATTGGTTCCCTCTATCTCTACCATGTCCCCCGTGTTCTACTAAATCTTAGCTACCATCTCCTCGTATTCCTCCTATCCCGACCTCAGATCCCCGGGTCTACCCCAGTCCCTAGGTAGTGGTAGTATGACAAGGCATCATGTAGAATCTATTGAGATGACTGATCTAGACACATGCTTGGAACTCCATCCGTGTATGCTCACACTACATATGCACATGCTCTAACTAACCACATCAGAAGAACACCATCCAAGACCCAATCCACAGTGGTATTCCTGTATGTATTTAATTAAATTCGGAATTATGTGTTATACTTGCAGGTAATTTTTGAATTCTGTATGTGGGCTGGGGGGAGCAGTGGGTAGAGGGTGTGTGCATTGGGTTGGGGGGGGGGAGTGCAGTGGGTAGGGGGTGTGCAGTGGGTAGGGGGTGTGCAGTGGGGTGGGGGAGGGGGGAAGTGCAGTGGGAAGGAGGTAAGTGCAGGAGGCTAGACTTTCATAACATCATACTGAAATTTTCATCAACATTTTAATAATAATATTTTTTGGGAACTATTGTATTTATATTTTCTTAATGAAATTTTGATAAATATTATTTATTTAAATTTTTATTATTTTGAGGTAAAATTACTATTTTAATTTTCATGTTATTATTCCCAAAATTAAAATTACTTCTTTTATATTCCACTTCATTATTTCACTCAATATTCAACAAAATTCCTCTCAGTGTTATATGTTTAAATTTTCTATGAAGGATATTGTTTTAATAATATATTGATTCATTTATATAATATTTTAAGTGTGGTATTTGATTCTAGTATATTGGGGTTAAACATATGTTCCCAATTTATCTTTTATTCTTGATATTTTTTCCTTTTTTAATGTTTGTAATTTTAATTCGATTCATTTTTAATTAATGTAACAATATTTTGTAATGAACTAATGTATTTCTCGGTTTACTTATAATTTTTCTTTTTATAATATTATATAATATAATACAAAACAAATTTATTAATGGAAATATATTACAAATAAACATTGGTTCGTTAGATTGATGGTAAGTGGATCATTTGAGGATCACATAATGAGTATCATGGAATGAATGAAGATGTTATTATGGAGGGATAAATTGAATCTCATATGGGTATTATAAAATTATATTGTATCTAGGATGAGACCACGAATATTGAGTTATATATAGGTTTATATTAGAAAGATTTGTTTTGTGGGGAACCATAAAAAAACTAATTAATTATTAGAAGACCCTAATGGAGGAGTTTGTACTAAAGATAACATTTAATGTATGATTGAACAACTCATTTAATGAAGTGATTTTTTCTTCATGGATTATATATGATTTTATAAAGGGGTTTTATGGGTACATAGATGTGTTTAGAGAAGGGTAACAAGTTTTACCCCAACCTAAAATGTATTATTAGTTATCTAGGTACCTCATACAGGTCCACATATTACATTATGTCCTAGTTAGTATACTCGATGGGACTAATGCCACAATAGGAGGTTAATATGGGTTGAATGGGTTCATCGTAATGGCATTATATTATTAGTATAGTTTTATCATGTACTATGTAGCATACTGGGTGCTTTACATTGGTGTAGTTTTATAATTTCTTAACTGAACCCCCAATTTAAATGCTTCCCTCATACTCGCTTGACCCCAATTGAATAAAACCTTATTTTATGGTCATTGATATCTTCCAAACCTCCTCCTATAGTCTATTATTTTGTGGATGAATTCCCATTGGTTCTAGTAATAGAAAATGTTTGTATACAACAAAAACCATGTCAAATGCGACACTTCATCTATCCACTTCCACATGGATGATTAAAAATAAACAATTATAATGGTTTATAGTTTGTTATATAGATTTTCTATTTAGGGTCTAATCATTGGAATCGTTTAATGATATAAGTACTATTTATTTTATTTAAGAAGTCTCTAACATATTATAACTCTAGTATATGGTAAAATGATATGTTATCCATTAGGATATTTTTGATTTATTATTATTAATATATCTTCTATATAAAAGTGTGTTAGTGAGTATTTATTTATATTATCATCCCTTAGTGTTATTATTGGGTGAAATATCATGGGTATGAAGAATCCATGATTTTTAGTTTGGCTTATTATAAGGCTTTCTACATATGTTGGTTGAGCTATGTGTGTGGGATTGATTGAGTGTTGAGTGAGATTGTATCTAGAAATATAGAAATGGGTAATGAATTAATTAAAATATAAAGGAATATGGTGAGTAATTAAGTCTAATATATGTGATATATATAGGTTTATTTTGTATTTTATGAGGCCTTATCCATGAGATTTTCTAATATATATGTTTTCATGTTTGTGATAGTGGTTGACTGTAAGGAATATTACGATGAATTCTTTAGTTTAGTGATTGTAATATCTTATGTGGACTTGATAGAGTTTTTACTACAATTTAAGGATAAAATATAGTGTCCTTGTATGATGTTGTTAGATCAAGTCCTAAGTAAGAGGATGGTGGGTTGTGAAGTGACGATGTAACCACCACCTGAGTGAGAAGGAATGGTCATGAGATTTTTGGTATAACTCCTAAAATAGTGATATGTTTTTTTAAGTAGTGTGAAGAGGTTGGAGATACCCTAATTTGGTGGCTACTATTATAAAACTTAATGTGGTACTATATCTAGAGTTATATGTTAACAAAAATATTTTTAGGTCTTCTAATAGTATGGGATGAATATTCTCCCAACATTGAACTACCGATAGAATGGTATGGATTTGTTGTTATTTTTTTGATCATGATTATTTCGTATGATTATATTATTTAAGGATTATTCATTTTTTATTATTTCATAGATAATTATATATCCACTCCAATAATTCTTTGGAAATGTTGGTGGTGTCTTACTGGGTTTATTTATCATTCCTAATATATGAACCCATTTTTTATATTCATATTTTGTTATAAATGATCTGTCCAAGGGAAAGGAATTAGTTTCACAATTATAATTAGAATTTATTGGATATAGATTGTTTCATTTCAATAACTTAGTGGGTTTTTGTTATATGTATCCATTTTTATTCTATTATTATTTATGTATATAACATGTATCAATCCACATCACGCGGGGATCTAGATTACTACTTATATATGTAAATAAATTATAAATAGTTCTATATAATGATATGTATTTATTCAGATCAATAAAAATGTGATTATTAATATATTTATTTATTTACTATATCTTACTCAACTTTTGTTGATTATGGTTACATATGTTAAGGGAATTATCTCACTAAAACCAAGATTAGGACCTCATAATGAGTAAAAATCCTCTTCCAAATAGGTAGGCGTGCATGAGAAATATGGAGCACAACCTCATAAATAATTTCCTTATATATATATATATAGGTATCTTATATTGGTTATTTATACTAGATTACTTGAAAATCTGTCACAATAAACCAATTGGGGGAAATTTTTCAAATGAATGTATATTTTTTATCAAAACAAAAAGGAAACCATGATTATATGAATTTAAAAAATCTATAATTAATTGGAAAAATAAATAGAATATGAAATAAAAAAATAAATTTTTATTGGAAGATGTGATATATATAATATCAAAGAAATATTATCTTTATATAAAAAGGGTTGATGTTATTATTAAACATTTATTAGTATATGAAGATAGGAAATATATTCTAGAGCAATGAAACACAGTATTATCATGTTCGTATTATATAAGTTTAAAAAAAATTAATATACCTTGAAATGATTTATATATTTCCTCATTACTAAATAATTCATGGATGTTTATGAAGAATTTTTATCATTACCAATTGAAAAAAAATAAAGATAATTATATATATTAATTATATTAACATTTTTTATGATTATTTTCTTTTATCTATTGCATCTAGACATTATGGAAATATTTAAAAATAAAATAAGAATAATTTTATATTATTGTTAGTAGATTTTGTAGAAAAATTTGTGGAATTAACTACCACAACCAACTGTATTGGAACATCATTGGTGGTGTTTATAAAGAAAACATCTTCTATAAATATTGATCTTCGTGGTCTATTTTATTAATTAATTCATTCAACTACTATAATTATCAATTTAGTGTTCCGATAGAGAAGTATTGTTACAAGAAAAAAACATTAATAGTGTATATTCAAAAATAATGTATTGATGATAAAATAAAAAATCAATTCTTCTATGGAAATTTTAGTTAATAAAATGGGTAATATAAGAAACTTTTGACATAAAAATTGAAAGATTCTCATTGGGTAGATATATAAGATGCATAGAGTAATTTTAATGTGTGAAATATATTATTTATTGAATTTTATCACTGTTTCATTATTAGTGTTAGATCTTGGGTGTTTTGGTTTTATTAGATGTAATTATTTTAATTAATTTTTGTTCAATCAGATGTTTGGTGATATTTACCGATATTTTAGACATTATGGGTGATTTTTGACTTTAGGATTAGGGTAATGATATGATAATTCATAGTCAAAGGCATACATTGTGATTATAACTGGTTTTTTAAAAGAATGGAAATGTTTCTTATATATGCGTCATGATATAAATGATTATCTATTTGTGTGTTTAACTTAATAGATATGTGGATTTTCAAATGTTACACCATCATAAATAAGGCTTATTCTAATTGTGGAGAAATGGATAAGCATGGGAGCTGTGATATGATTTGTAAAGGTATAATGTATGAGGGTAACTTCAGGTTACCATGATTTTTATGGGTCATCGACCAAACTCTACGAAAGTGTTTCAACCATTAAAGGACCTCAGTTGACGACATTGATCGATTAATCTTCAGTAAATGGGATTGCAGGACCATGCGGTTGTTGGTCTTCTTGATAAGAGACACTTCATGATTTGGTTTTCTTCAGAAAATTACATGATTAGGACCAGGTCCAGTGCCCCTAGTGATGCAATGGATGAAAATTATCCCATCTTCGATGGTCGTTCGATCTTTTCAGGAATCATGATCCACCCTCTAGTGTGATATGGGTAAGCCTCCTTCAACTACCTCTTTCTTTTTAGAATCCAACAATTCTTAATATTATAGGAAACATGGTGGGTCATTTTCTTTGTTATGAAATTCTCTCATTCACTGTGAGTCACCCAATCAACACACGTATCTAGTTTCATGTAGAAGTGTCGATGCCTCTTGGGGAGTGGATTTAGATTGTAGTCGGTGCAGAGTTTGGATGGAAACAAGAAGTTGTTTTTGAATCCTCAGTCAAATATTGTTCAAACTATTGTCGAATGTGGAATTTGGAATTTAACTGTCATAGTGGAGGTGTCAATAAAAGGACTGGTGATTTGAAGGCAAGTCTAGGTGAGGGATAGAGGCAGGTGCACACAGTTGATCCTGGAAAGGAATTTGGTTTGGTGAATCGGGGTGCATCAGTTGTGGGAAAGGACGTAGATGTCACTTTCAAAACGATGGTGGTTGTAGTGTTTGATCGGCTAAATAATGATCTGCGTGTGGGGGATGGCGTGAATCACGTTGATGCTAAGTGTCTCACTGGTGCAGGAGGTGAGATGGTTACTATTATCATGTATGATGTTTAGGTCGAGAAGACACAACATGTGGAAATGGAGAACAAAAACCCTTTAGTGCATGATGATGGTCTTGCTATGGGGGCTTATGAAGACTGTTGATGGGATAATTGGTCGGGATGATGATGATGGAGGGGCCTTGATTACAGTTTCTATGGGTAACTATTTTCAGGATTTCTAGCATGAAGGTGTGGAGTAGTTTACACCAGTAAATGATGGTTCCAAAGTGTATATTGGGCCTCAAGAGTCTACTTCTAGACATTAATGAAGGAAGATGGTGCTACTTGAAGGTCATCAGTTGGTGGAACATCCACAATGTTTAGAGATTATCGATGCTAACATTCAGTTTCAGCCGCATCAATCAGTGAATAATTTAAAGGTGGTTATCCCGAGAAAATTGGGGGATAATTTTGAGAGTGATAATGAAAATAATGGTTTCATGTCCATGCCCTTATATAGTGACATTGTCTAGGAAGGGAAGGTGAATATGTCTTGTAACTAGGAGGTGAGGATTGTCTCACCGTGAAGTAGGCCTTGAAAGGATTATTTCTTTTTTCCAAAGACGATGTCTACTAGGTCATCTGTCAGAAAAGAAGGCAGAAAAAGAATAAATAAGGGTATTCGACCTTCAAATTAGTATATTTCGTTGGAGGGATTGATTTTTAAGAATAATTATTTTAATGTTCTGAGGCATTATGAAAGCTCGTAATAGAAATATACCACCGTGGAGGAAGAATTATACCATGGATGTGGCGACTGGTATGGTTTCGATGATTTCTAGTTGTTGTTTTTGGGCCGGTGTACTCTTTCAAGGAAATTTTAATTTATTTTAATAAATTGTCATATGTTTTCCTCTGACTGATATTCTGGGTATATCTGTAGTTTTTTACAATTTTGACTATTTTATTAAGCACCACTGGGAAAAAAATTTATGAAATTATGATAATGAATTTAATCATATGATTTCTAAATTCATTTGAAATAATTTTGAACATTATATTGTGATATCTATTAGTTTTTAAAATTTCATGTGAGGGGATAACATCATGAGTCATGGGATCATGACATTATGATGATTGGGATGTTTCAAAATTTAGGATATACCCATCTTCCACTTCATTGAATTATAATCCGTTGGGTTTATTTTTTTACCCATTATGTTTTTTTCCTCTTAGTGTTAAAAAATATTCATTATTCCCTCCCACATAGCATTTCAAAAAATCAAATTTAGTTATTTTGTAAGATCCCATCATTTATTTAGAGGTTAAGTAAAACCCATCTTCTAATGAGAATGGGAAAATCATTGACACACTATTTATAGGAATGATATTTTTTTAATTCAACCTCTTTGAACGGTTAATGCAATACTAATTTTTTTGAAATATAATGAAACAAGCTTTAACATCATTATATAAAAGCTTTGATAATGGGGTTTACTTTATTATAACTTGAAAAAGAAATTGACATTCAACCATTATTTTATATCTAAAAAAGAATTGAAAAACGACACCCTTTATTAGTCCTTTTTTAGAGATGATAAATGAATCTGTTATCAGTGATTTTTTTTCTACCACCAATACTTGGTTTTTTTATCGGTGATAAGAAATCTTATGAAGTACCCCATTTTCAGTGCTTCCAATTGGACTCTTTATATAAAATTTTTTACTTTTAATAATAATTTATATTTAAACAAAAAATTCAAATATTCTTAAATGTTTATTAATATATTAATATTGATATAATTATAATACATTTTTTTAATATAATTCATATAAGACTAAGTATGAATTTATAGTTAATATCTAAGATATTTAGAGAAAATGGATTATAAAATAATTAGAAAATTATATTAATTAATGTTTTTATATCTATTTATTATTTGTATTCATTTAATAAGAATTTGACTAAATAAAAATTCTACAAATGAATGAGTGATCTATGTTTAGATTAAAACATGACTTGAACTTCAAACAATAATAAAATTTGATTTGGGAGCCTATTTGGGGTCTACCGCTTACATAATCATTGCTTGTTAAGACATCTATGAAATGATTTTTGGGAGGAGCCCGAACAAAATTTTTTAATGTTAAAAGGGCCCATAAAGTATTCCAAAATGATTGTTTAGTTTTGATACCCTCATTTTTTTATATACAATAAGATTTCATCTATGATTAAGAGTGTCTTATTAATCTTTTTTGTGGGGAAAGAATTTATATTCCAATATTATATTGATATTGTTATTATGGTTTTAAAATTTTATCATTATCCATATTTTTTTTAATTTATAATTAAATATATGTATATTAATTATATTTACATAAAATTAATTAGTTTTACGTGTAGATATTTAAACCCTCTTACAAAAAAAATTTACTTTTAAATATATAAACCATATGGAAATAAATATTTATTAAATATTTTATTTAAAATAATAAATTTTACATTTTTTTATGTATAAAAAAATTGTTCAATATATACCAATAAAATGAATGTTTATAAATAAATATGTAGTTTCAATAAAAAATATATATTTATGTTTGTATGCAAATATATTTTTTTAATATAATATTTGTAAATAAATACATATATGTAAATATTTTTGTATGTAAGTGTGAAATATAAATAAGTATGTGTATGTTTAAATAAGTTTGTGGGTGTGTCAATATATTTAATATACATCATATACAAATTTATTTTTATATATAGTTAATTATCCTTAAATATAGTATATATAAGTATTTAAATAATAATAATTATAAATAAATTATAATAAATGTATATCTAAATATAAAATTTTATTTAAATAATTATAAATATATATGTAAGTATGTAGTCATAAAACTATATATGTACTCGAATAAATTTATATCAACATACAAAATATTTAGAAATATTTTAAAATTTGTATTAAAAAATAATTATATAAATAAAATTAAAATAATTATTATACATTTTATTCTAAACAGTATCCAATAATTTTTTAACATTAATTTTTTTTGGAATAAATATATTATTAATATATATATATATATATATAATTTTTATTTATAATTATGTGTGTGTAATAATAAAAAGCTATACATTTATATTTATATTCAAATATTTTTTAAGGAATATTAATATATAATATATTTAAATTAATATAAGTGTTTATATATTTATATATTTCAAACAAACAGATAAAAACATGTATTTTATAAATGTATTCAAAAACTATTATAATAATGTCTATAAATACATAAATGTAAATAAATATCAATATCTATATGAATAAAAATTTAAAAATATATGGGAAAACAAACATGGGGTGGTAGTAAATTGGTTAGAAATGCCGAAGGGAGTTCAAATGATTGAGCCCAAATGTGTGCTTTATTGAAGAGGTCCCCAAGATATAGAAAAGCTCTGAAAATGGAGGTGTTGTGAAAGCATAGAAAGGGAGTTTGTGATCATTGGAGAGGGTTGAGGGAGGGAAATGAGAGAGAACCAAAAAATATTTTTTAAAATTTTATTAGGACTAAACAGAATCTCTCATAAAGGATGTGTTTATTAGATTATAAACTTAAAAACTGACGAAGGATTGCTTTGTTAGTGATTTCTACAAGTATTACTAACGGTTTCATTTTTATGTCTTTTCTAATACCAATAAATGAAATCATTAACCATGATAATAAAAGAACAAATAAAAGACACATTTATCAACTCTTTTGTTTTAGCACCATCAAAGGTACCCATTATCAGCACTATTGGATTATACATATAAATGAATTACATTTAATGGTTCATAGGTTATCATCACATTTTAGGAAAAATAAATCCAATTTCTGGACATTTTAAAATCACAATCTATTGTATTGAATAATTTCTCCATTGTCACTAATTAAACATCCTTGCGTCGTATATAATTGAAATAGGTAAGTCATAACACAAAAATATTTAAATTATTTAGTTGTAAAGAAAACCCCCTTATTGTGACCATTTTTAGTCTCTAGTTAAATATTTTCCAATATATTCCCATGTGGAAAAATTTTTGTTATATATCCTAATTCATATCATTTGTGTGTTTGGGTATATTCTCCAAAAACTAACTACAACACTAACCAGTTATACACCCTAAACACTAACTATATTCATGATCAATTATACACCCCATCTAACTATTAGGTTTAGCATTATTCCAAATTTATAATTTTCTATGTCATGATCCTGGTTTCTTTTACACTATTGAGAACGATCTGCCTCTTAAATTGTACTGTTTATTCTATGCTTATTCCAAGCATCATGTCTTTAAGTTCAAAGATTAATCAGATCTTGAAATTATATATTTATTACATTATCATATCTCTTGGAATAAAATTTCACAATGTCAATGAAAATACTTTCTAAACTCTTCCACTTCAAATTCACATTTTTCTAGCATAGTGGAATACATGATTAATGATTTTGTTGTATAAAATTTATTTATTATTACTTGTATTAGTACATATTCAAGGAGTCACAATTTTTTTCTATATTTAAATATGTATATCAATGACACACAATGAGAAGAAAAGGTTCTCAAATCAAAATTATGGAATTGAAATTACACACTACTTAGGAAGTCTTTGGGAAAGTATTTATTCACATAGGTTTTTCCATGCATGTTGTACATCTTATTTTATGTGAGGTTTTAATGATCCTTAAGAACCTCAATTTTGTTTCACATTATTTGTTATATATCATGACTACCAATACTCATCAGTATAAACTATCTTACAAATATATGTAATTTTTATTCACTATTATCTAATATCAAAAAATTCATGAAAGAAAACAAGATCATCATCATGTAGATGAGGGCCTGTAAGTTCTCTTAATTTTTAGAATAACCACACAATTTTCACATGTCTGACATCACGAAGGCATGATAAGTGGTTTTTTCTCTTTTCTCTAGGAACTCATGTTAGTAATATGAGTGTGAAATACGATATCGTTTTTGTTTAAAAAATCTTCACCGAAATGATAAAATAAAAGGTATTTTATATAATAAAATATGTTTGGCACACCAACATGAATATACTTTGTGATTTCATTCAAAAAAATAACTATTTTTCATTACATTATCCCATGTGAAAATATTATTCCAGATGGAATTTTTATATATGATTTTGGGAATTAATAAAAAACAATCCTAGGTCAAGTTTTTTATAAAAAAAAGTGATAATGGAATTAAGGAATATAACACCGTTTCTTTAGATAAATGACATGTCAAAGGTGTTTCTACGTAAATGTTTTTATACATTTATTATATAAATGGTTTTGGGGGAGAAAATATATTTCACCTAATAAAATACAATATATATTTTGGGAGGTAATGTCATTCGCCACCAATCCCCACACATTCCCTCAACTCAAATTTCCCCACTTTCTCTTCAAAACTAATTCCCTCTCCCTCTAATTTTTTCCAATTCTTTCTCCATTGCATGAAACTTGTTTGGTGGTATTAAAGTAGTGAAATAATTGTGAAGAATTATTTAGAGGTATATTCCCTGATTTATTTTAATATTATTAATTTATATGTTTTTTTGTTTTTGGCCAAATTAAATTATTTTATTTCCTTAATTTCTTAGTAAATTAGATATAATTTGAAAGTAACAGATAATATTTTTAGGTATATTATAATTTTTTAATATTGAATATTTATAAATAATATAAAAATTAGTCTTAGTAATAGATTTATTATTATGAAAAGATCATTACTTAGTGTAACATAGTTTTTTATAATTAACTAGTAAATAAAATATATTAACTAATTATAAATTAATAAAGTAATCATTATGAAAATTTAATTAAAAAATAATTAAATAGTAATTAATTATTTAGTAAATACTAACTAATTATAATTTAATAATGATGCAATATTATTTAAATAATCATTAAATATTAAATAATTAGCCATTAAAAATTAAATAGATAGTAATTAAATATTTATTAATGAATTCTTATTAATTTATTAATTAATAACTATATAATGATTAATTTGGGATTAAAATTTATTTACTAATGATTAAAAATTGTAAAATAATTATTAAATATTGATTTACTAATAATGAACTAGTGATTAACAAAAAATGGATTGTTGATAAAATATTACATAATTAATAATTAACTATTAATTAATAGTTAAATAACTACTTAGTAAAAATTAACTAATAAATTATTAATAATTCATTATATAATTATTAACTATTGATAAACATATATTAAAATATTAATTATATGTTAATTAACTAATGATTCACTATTTATTAAGAAATGATTAACATAGGATTACCATATAATAAATTAATGATTAAATAATGATTAATTAAAAAATAAAATATAAATATTTGCTAACTAAATATTAAGTAACTAATAATTTAATACTAATTAACTAAGATTGAACAACATTAAAACAATTATTCTTATGAATGATTAATTAATTATTAATAAATGATTAATTAATGATTGACAATTATTAATGAATGATTATAAATGATTAAATAATGCCTAATTATAGATAATTTAATGATCAATTATTGATCAACTAAGTATTCACTAATGATTAAATTAGGATTAAATAAAAACAAGATATTGATTAGTTAAGGATTGTGTTAGTAGTAGGTTTGGATTAAATAATTATTATCTAATGAATAGAAAATCTTAAGGTACCGATTATAAATTGATTAACTAATGATTAAATAATTATATACTATAAAGGGACAATTATTAATTATTTTTTAGAAAACATATTAATATCTAATAATTAGTGGATTATTTTTGAATGATTAATGAATGAATAAGTAATTAATAACTACTGATTAATTAAATATTATCAAAAGAGTAACTATTTATTAAATAGGGATTGTCATAGGCTAAAATAACTATTATATATTGATTAAATATGGATTGAATTGGGATTATCTTATGATAAAATACTAACTTACTAATGATTAAATAATTATTAACTAAAAATAATATACTGTGTAACTTAAATTTAACTATTACGTAATGACTTCATATGAATTAACACCAATTAATTAAAATATAAATAACAATTAATTAACTATTCATTAGTGAATGATTATAAAATAATTAACTAATTGTGAATGAAAAAGTGTCCTAAATTCACAACTAGTTTGATACTAAAGGGATATTTGCATTAAATTATTCATATTTCATAATTAAAATCTTTAGACACCTTTTGGATTATTAAAATTTGGGCTATAAAGAATTTTTTAAATCAATAAGGATATAAGAAAAAATTCAATAATTTCAATAATGTACTAAGTGTATTATTACCCAATTATTGAAATCCCTTTATAGATAATATAATTGTATGTAGGATTTGGAATAGTTGTAACTTGGGGTAATGACCCCAAAAGAGTGGATTTTAATTAACTCAATCTTCAACCATTTTATAAAAAAGAGGCCAAACTTCACTCATGGTTTGAAACTCATGGAAGAAATTCTCATGATGATACACATTTTCATTATTTAAAACATTTATATACCATTAGGATTAATAAAATTTAGTGTATGAAACATTAGTGAAATCATTGATTATATAATAATACATTTTACTATTTCGGTGAAGTAAATATTGTGTGAATTTCTACGAAATTAAATACCCATCGAGATAAATTAAGTCAATTTAAGGAAATAAATTCCTTTATCTAGAGTCAATAACCCTAAAAAGTGTGTATTGGGTATCAAATCAATCATCACCTAGTGTACGTCGAAGAGGCCTAACTATACACCCTGTATAACATGCCAGGTAAATGAAGAATAATACATATTTAATATTTATTTATATTTTTGAATTAAATATTAATTTTACTTTAAAGGGGTTGCTATGTTCGATAACATAGCTGATACGCAACAACAGGTTTCTTTGAAATCTTACGTTGCACACTAATAATATAATATTATTATTTTAAATAATAGTTATCTTCTAGACATTTTATTGGAGAGAATGAATGAAACTAACTATAATAGGATTATACATGTTTGTTAAATGTATTTACATTATCTAATAAAATGTTAGAGGCTTAAAATGTGAATGAATCTAATTTTAAGCATAATTTACATTAAAAGGCAGATTTATCGCCTTTTAATAGTGAACCCTCTTTAAATATAGTTTTGGTCATTATAATACATTCTAATTGACCAATTAATGTCTTTAATTAGAATGGGGACATCAAATTTTACTTTGGGTAATATTTTGAAATTTTCCGATAAAAATCATTTTTAATGAATAGTAAAAAATATTTTATTTCAATTCAAAAGTGGGTTTTAATATAATTTATTTATATGGTTATTTTATCTTTTTATTTGGTTTTAAATTGTAATTAGAATATATTCTTACCATTTAATTCAATATTGGTCATTGGATGCAATTTCACTTTGAAATTGGACTTAATCAACTCTTCATCTTTTGATAGTTATTGTTTATTAAAAACACGCTTTTTCTTTTGATAACGGGAATTAATTTTAAAATTTATTAATGCCACTTTTATGTTTTGAATTTGGAAAAATAAAAAACCTTTTGTGATTTGGAATATCAAATATAGCTTAGGCTGAATTTTTTGTATTTTTCTGAAAAACATCAAATTTTGATGAATAGTTAAACAACTTAGTGGTAGTAAAAAAACTGAATTTTTCAATTAAATGAAATTTTACCGCTCTTGTGAATGGAATATTTAAAATTCGACATACATGGTTTTTATCAAGAAGTAATATTTGGTTCAATAAGGAAAAAAATATTTTTGGTGAATAGTATCTTTTGACTTTTATTTACCACAGTTAAAGGTAAATAGGGTAATTCAAGGTAAAAAAATTATTATAATAATTCCAAATTACATTAAAACTTGTCCAAACCTTATTATATGAGTTATTAACGACCATGGGAATTATTGGGTCGATTTTGGGACCCCTTTGAGCCACATGGGAGTGATAATAACAATTTAGATTAATTAATTTAATGTAAAGACAAAATAGACATTAACAAAAATCATTTTGTAATTAATTTTTAAATGGTGTTATATAAGTCATATTTTAGAATATAAATATTAATTGGAAAGATAAAAATATTTCCTACGTCATTGGTTTTTTTTTAAATTTTTAGACAACAAATAAATTAAATTATTTATTACATAAGAATGATGAAGTATTTACCTCATTAATAAATCATTTAAATAAATAATAATATAATGATTAAAATATTATTCAAAACCTGTCCAATTCTTATTGGATAATTTTATATCGACCATGAGTCCTCTTATATTCATCATTAAATTTTTTTACCAATAAAAACCAAATATAATTATATAATAAAACAATAGTTTCACACTTTCCTAAAGATCCCCTCCTCTCCCATATAAAAGAAGACCACTTCAAACCAATTCATCTCACCTATCAAGCCATTTGGATCGTCCAAAATCTTCCCAATTAAGCTCCCTACATCCCTATCCTCCTCTTAGAAGCCTTACCTTAGGCATAAGTCACTTCAATAAGTCCTTTTGGTTGAAACCAAAGGAAGTTACCCAAATTAAAGGTAACCGTTTCTCTAAAATTGTTTCCTTTTATTTTACTTCTCCAACCCCTAAAATCTTTTTATTACTTTATTTTGTAACAACTACAGTATCCTCAATATAATATGATGTTTTTATGAGATGTATTCTAAATACACATACACACACCTCCATCTAATAGATGATGAACATAATGTTTCTGTGGATGGCAAACCAACGCCTCACAAAACAATGATTGTTCGATTATCTTCTACTCCCTCTCATGGTGGCCATTATGATGGAACTATATTTATATATGATATATATTATGTTTATGTTTTCTTTATTCTTCTTTATTTTCCATTTATAGCATGCCTTTATGGTTTCCATTGTGGGTAATACGATAATCTCATTTGAGGAAGTGCGGAATACCGCCCCCTCAAAGTGATATAACCCGTTAATGCCTTATGTGGGATGTATAAAAGATGGAATTAATGATATTATATATGATATTATACTAGAATTATAATATACCTATGTATAATTATGTTTTATTTCTATTAAAATAATAAATATAAATGAATGTAGCGTTCATGCGTACGTACGGCTTACCGTCTTCATGAATGGTGCATTTCATTTATTACCTCCAAATGTTATGTAAATATTATAAATACATGTATATACTGGATATATATGATATATATGATATCTAAATCATGAATACCATTATGTATATAATGTAATATTGACCACATTGATAACTTGTAAATATAAGGTGTTCATTTTTGACTCAAGTACCAAATATCGTCAAAATGGATGTTATTAACATAAATGATTAAATATTGTTTATAACATGGAAATAAGTGATATAAATGGAATAATAAACTTGAAAAAGTTTCCTAAGAAAGTATAAATTAACATTAGTTTATTATTTAGGATATTAAAGGACTAACGGGTCAAGTTGGACACGAGGTAAGGGAACTTCTTAACCCAATTTTTGTTCTTTGGGTTAATCTTCTACATTCAAATTATGTCATGCTAGCATTATGTCCTATCTAATATTTATACTTCTTTATGTTTACTTATAGTGAATACACATAATAGTTCTATTTAATTGAAAAAATGATCTTTGTAAGGGACTTCGTCTAAATCTATTTTCATTGACGCATATTTTGTTTTAAAACACGAATTTTTTTATACACTGTATAAACACCCTTGACTTTTGAAAGAGAATATTTTTCTACGAAGAGTTTTACTAAATGACAAAAGGGAATGTTTCTTTTAATGTAAGATGTGAAAAAGACCTTTCCTCCACCACAAGTATTATTTGATCTTTAGCTTCCTCAATAAGCCGTAATGTTTTTAAAAGAAAATATTTACCAAATAATTTTTTAAGTATTTTGGTATTGAAAATGTTTTTGATAATGGATTTGTTATGTCAATATATTTGAGTGATATATTGTGATTGAAATATGGAAATGTTTTCTTTCCTTTATATTTTTTTATGTATTATGATTTTATAATGGTACTTGGACATTTGATGATTGGTTATGTGTGAAAACCAAATGACAGGTGGTGCTGTGAATACCAGGATGGGTGGTTATGTTATAACCTCCAATGTATTGGGTATGGAAGTCGGTCGTACGACTATTCAATTTACTGATATGTGTGGAAGTCGATCATATGGTTATTCCATTTATGTATGTTTATGTCCTAAGTTACCTTTATATGATATGTGTTCTTTAAATTGGTATTATGGTAATATTTGTTTTACAAAAGGGTAAGTAATGATCTTTTATTCAGTGAAGAGTATTTACTACTTCATAAAGGTGAAAAGTATTACTTATGTTAAAGTATTAATGGTTTACTTGTTGTTTTGATAAACTAAAAATGTTCTTTTTTGGTGTATCCCTTATTTAGTTTTTTCTTCTCATCCTATGTTTTTGAATTTTTTTTTACATGACATAATGTGGAATTGGGTCAAGGATGGGATAAAGGGAAAGTCATTCTGTCTTAAACATGGAACTAGACATGATTTTTTTTTTTCAAGAGTTCATGTTTTAAAAAAAATGGAAACTGTGTAGAAGTGTCTACCTTGTAAATCTTCTGAGATGTAATAGTTATGGCCTAACTCTATAAAACTCTAAACCTGAAAATATCCTCAATGTGAATTATTCATTTAATTCCATATTAAGTATGTTTTAAGGTAGGGTCTTTATAGTTGGTATCAAAGGGAGGTTTAGATAACTTTTAGAGTTAGGGCATTGTTAAATTAATATCCATAATGTAATTTATGTTAATATTGAAATGATATAGCATTTATAGATTACCATGTTGCTTTCCCGATGATATTTTTGTGTTAAGAATGGGTTTTCATAGAGAAAACAAAGCATATTTTTTAGAAAGGCTTACAAAGGGAAATGACCTTCCAAATCAGTATCCTGAGATGGTCAGAATCAGAATTTAACAGTTTACTACAGTGATGGATCAGTTGATTCAGGTGTTAAATGGTGGTTGTGTTTATTAGTGTTATTTTGGTTTATTTCAAAAGTAAAGAGGAACTAGAAATTCATTTAAGGGTTTACATGAAAACCTTAAAAGAAAATAAATTGTTTGGGAAATTTAGAATGTGTGAGTTTTGGTCACAAGAATTTTTTTTCCTTGGTCACATTGTTTCAAAATAATGGAATACATGTTGATCCTGCTAAAACAATTTTTTTTTGAAGAATGGCCATGAACCAAAAATATTACTTAGGTCCATATTTTTCATGGTTTGGCAGGTTATTACTGAAGGTTAGTTGAAATTTTTTCACAGTTATCTAGTCCAATGAATATGTTAACTCGAAAAGGTGTTCATTTCATCTGGAAAAAAGAATGTGATGATTGTTTTCAGGAATTGAAAAGGAGATTGGTGAATGCTCCAGTTTTGGCACTGCCATCCAGAAATGGTGAGTTTGTTATCGACAGTGATGCTTCATTGGAAGGACATGGTTGTGTCCCAATGCAGGATGTTCAGGTAATTTCATATGCTTCACGTCACTTGAAACCTCATGAGTTAAATTACCCTACACATGATTTGGAATTAACTACTGTTATTTTTGCTTTAAAAATTTGGAGGCATCATTTGTATTGAGTGAAGTGTGAAATATATACTGATCAAAAAAGTTTGAAGTATATATTCACTCAGAAATAATTGAACATGAGATAGAGGAGATAGTTGGAATTAACTAAGGATTATGATTGCACTATCCATTACCATCAGGGAAAAGAAAATAAAGTGGATGATGCTTTGAGTCAAAAAAGTAATTCTTTATTAACCATTCTACGTTTGGAACGAGATGCATTGGTTTTTGATTTTATGAACTTTGGCATAAGACATTGTTGGTGTAGGAAATTCATCTATTTTGTTTCAGGTGTCAGTGAGATCATCTCTATCAGATAGAATAATGCAAGCGCAAAAAGAAGAGAGTGAGTTGCAGAAAATGGTAGAGTTGGTTCAGAAGGGTATGTTACCTGATTATAAGGTTGATAATGTTTACGTTTTGATATTTGGAATGAGATTATGTTTTCCTTGTGATTCATAGTTAAAGAATGAGTTGTTATGTGAAGATCATATTTATCCGTTTTCAGTTCATCCTGGTAGTACTAATATGTACAGAGATCTTCAGGAGTATTACTGGTGGGATTGAATGAATGGAGATATTGTTTATTTTATTGTGAAGTGTTTGACTTGTCAACAGGTTAAAGAAGAATAGAAGTTACTGAAAGGGATGCTTCAACCTCTACTGGCGCTAGAGTGGAAATGGGAAAATATATCCACGGACTTCGTTGTGGGATTACCAAATACATCTCAAGGTAACAATGCAATCTGGGTTATAGTTGATCGATTGACTAAATCTGATCATTTCCTTCCTATTTGAGATACTATGTCTTTAGATCAAATTGGTCGGTTGTATGTTAAAGAGATAGTCAGGTTACATGGATTTACTCTCTCCATTGCATCTGATAGTGATCCCAGGTTTACTTCTAACTTTTGTAAAGGCCTTCAGAAGTCATTGGGTACTGAAGAAAATTTTAGTACAGATTTTCATCCTCAATAAGATGGGCAGTCAGAACAAAAAATTCAGATCTTGGAGGGACATGCTACCTGCTTGTTCACTGGATTATCATGGAAGTTGGGACCAACATCTTTCTTTGAGTGAATTTTCATATAATAACAGTTTTCATTCTAGTATACAGATGGCTCCAGTTGAGGCATTATATGTAATGCGTTGTCGAACTCCATCTTTTTTGGATAAAGTAGGTAAAAGGAAGCTGATGGGACCAGAATTGATAGAAGAGTTGGGAGAGAAAGTTCAGTTGATTCAGAAGCACATGAGAACAACTTAGAGCAGACAGAAAATCTATGCAGATAACTAGAAGAAAGATCTTTCTTTTGAGATAGGTGATCATGTCTTTCTCAATGTTTCTCCATAGGAAAGTGTGATGAATTTTGGTAAGAAGGGAAAGTTGAGTCTGATGTTTATTGGACATTATGAAATTCTAGAGAATGTTGGATCAATTTTGTGTAGAGGGGATTTACCTCCAAGTTTATCCCAGTTACATAATTTTTTTCATGTTTTGATGTTGAGAAAGTATATTCCAGATCCATCTCATGTTTTGAGCTGAGAGGTAGTTTAGTTGGAAGAGAACCTCTCTTATGAAGAACAACCAGTTCAGATTCTTGACCGTAGAGAGAAAGTATTGTGGAATAAAGTAATTCACCAGGTAAAGGTTTTGTGAAAAAACCACATGGTTGAGGAGGCAATGTGGGAATCTGAAAATGCTATGAGGGATAAATACCCCCACTTATTTTTATAAATAAATAAAAATTGCGAGGACACAATTCCCAAAAGGGGGGAAGGATGTAACATCCTAGGTAAATGAAGAATAAATAATATTTAATATTTATTAATATTTGTGAATTAAATATTAATTTTACTTTAAAGGGGTTTCTATGTTCGATTGCGCACACGATACACAACAACGAGTTTCTTTGAAATCATACGCTGCACACTAATAAAATAATATTATTATTTTAAATGAAATTTAACTTCTAACAGTTGTATTGGCGGGAATGAATGAATAAAACTACAATATGATTATACATGTTTTTTAAATGTGTTTACATTATACAATAAAAAGTTAATGGCTTAAAATGTGAATGAATCTAATTTTAAGCATAATTTACCTTAAAAGGCCGATTTATCGCCATTTAATTGAGATTCCTCTTTAAATATAGTTTTGGTCACTTTAATACATTTTAATTGACCAAATAAAATCCTTATTTAAAATGGGGACATAAAATTTTACTTTGGGTATTTTTTTGGAATTTTTCCGATAATGTTCATTTTTTAATGAATAGTGAAAAATATTGTATTTCAATTCAAAAGTGAATTTTAATATAATTTATTTATATGGTTAGTTTATCTTTTTATTTTGTTTTAATGTGTAATTATAACCATTTAATCTAATATTGGACATTGAAAGCAATTTCACTTTGAAATTGGACTTAATCCACTGTCCATCTTTTGATAGTTATTGTTTCTTAAAAACACGCTATTTGTTTTGATAACGAGAAATAATTTTAAAATTAATTAATTCCACTTCTATGTTTTGAATTTGGAAAAATAAAAATCATTTTTTAATTTGGAATATCAAATATAGCTTAGGCTGAATTTTTGGTATTTTTCTGAAAAACACCAATTTTTAATGAATAGTGAAACCACTTAGCGGTAGTTAAAAAAACCGACTTTTTCAATTAAATTAAATTTTACCACTTCTGTGAATTGAATTTCGAAAATCTGACATACATGGTTGTTATCAAGAAGTAAAATTTGGTTCAATAAGAAGAAAATAATTTATGGTGAATAGTAACTTTTGACTTTTATTTACCACAGTTAAAGGTAAATTGGGTAATTCAAGGTAAAAAGAATATTATAATAATTCACAATTAACTTAACACTTGTCCAAACCTTATTGGTTGATTTAATAACGACCATGTGAGTCTTTTAATCGATTTTGGGACCCTTTTGATCCACTTTGGAGTGATAATGAGAATTTATATTAATTAATTTAATTTAAAGAAAAAATTGACATAAAAAAAAATCTATTAGTAATTAATTTTATATGGGGTTATATAAGTCATATTTTCGACTATAAATATTCATTGGAAAGATAAAATGGTTTCCTACATCATGGAATTTTTTTCTATAATTTTTAAACAAAAAATAAATTAAATTATTTATGATATAATAATGATAAAGTATTTACCTCATTAATAAATCATTTAAATAAATAATATTATAATGATTAAAATATTATCAAAAATCTGTCCAATTCTTATTGGATGAGTTTATTTCTACCACGAGTTATCTTATATTCATCTTTAATGATTTTTGGACCATTAGAAACGGAATATCATTATATAATAAAATAATAGTTTCACACTTTCCTAAAGAGAACCTCCTCTCCCTTATAAAAGGAGACCACTTCTAACCAATTCCTATCACCTATCAAGCCATTTTGATCATCCATCCTCCACCCAATTAAGCTCCCAACATCACTCTTCTCCTCCTAGAAGCCTTACCTTAGGAAGAATGCACTTCAAGAAGTCCTTTTGGTTCAAACCAAAGGATGTTTCCCAAATTAAAGGCAACAGTTTCTCTTAAATTGATTTCTTTTATTTTACATCCACTACTAGAAATTTAGGCCATATCCACGGACCAATATTCATGGTTTTATAGGTCCATGGATATAGCCAATTTATATCCACAGTTTAATTAAAAAACCATGGCTAAAATTTTCCTAACCCTTTTTCCCCCCATAATCTTTCAGGATCCTCCTCCGTTCTCCCGATCAGCGACTCCTTCCCGCACGATTCCTCCACCCCCATGATCTCCTCCTTTTTGCGCCCTCCTCCTTGACATGACCTCTTCCTAGACGCGACCTCCTCCTCCCCGACGACTCCTCGTCGCGCCCTCCTCATCACCGCGATCATCCTTCCCGACGTATCCTCGTCACGCCCTCCTCATCGTCGCAACCCTCCTCCCCGATGCCTCCTCACCGCGACCCTCCTCATAGCGACCCTCCTCCCCAACACCTCCTCACCGTGACCCTCCTCACCACGACCCTCCTCCCCGATGCCTCCTCCTCGACGCCTCTCTTCCAATGCTGAGGTCGACACCCCCATCTCCCTCCCCGACACCTTTTCACCAGCAACCCTCAAAAACTCTCAACCCCTCCTTGTCGTGACCCTCCCCTCCTCCAGCGAAGCTGCTCCGAGCTGCCTCCCCTCCTCCTCCATTCCCGACGGTTATACCCCATAACCTTCAACACCATAGGTAATCCCCTTTATTTTTTATCCATAATTATTCATCACATGAATCAAATTGAATGTTTCAAATAAGGGTTATATTTGTATTAATTTTGTTTCATTTCAAAGTGTCTATGTTGAATGGGAGAATTGATTGGAAGTGGTTATGAAATTTATAATGAGTTCGGGTACATGTGTTTTAAATTGGAATTCTATTAGGCAGGGGGTTTAAAAACTAGGCATCTTTGGGTTCAAATTAAGAAACACAATTTCAAATTATTTCTAAAGGTGGTTTCAAGTAAGTAGTGAAGGATGAATTAATATATTCTGAAACAATATTGTAGAATCCTATGATCACAAGAATTTTTTTTGTATATGTTTAGCTAGGAAATTAATAATTCAAACTCAAAAGAGTGAAAATATAGATCACAAACTCTATTAAAACCACTCTAGAAAACTATTTCAATGAGAATTCAATTGAAGAGAAAGACATGAAATGATATGAGGAAGAGGGTGTAGAAAAAACATTTTAAAAATTGAAATTAATTTGGTAAAATAAAATGAAATAATGTAATATATGATGAAATATGGTAGAGATGATGTATAATATCTTTCATTGAAGTCACTTGTATGAAAAAAGTTATTATGGTTTTTCAAATACAAGGATAAATTATTGAGGGCTGATCAGATTGATGTTTTAAAACATGTAAAGAATATCATAATGCGCAATTGAATGGAAACAATCATGGTATAGTAAACATTCAAGGTCCTCAAAATTGATTGAGTGGAGGTAATAATGATAACAAGGAGTTGGTAGGTTTCATTCAACTTAATTTGTGTGTGTGTGTGCGCGGGGGGGGGGGGGGGGTGGTGTTTTCACTTGACTAATAGAGGCCCACATTTTTTCCATATACCATTAAACTCATGGTCATATCTAGGTCACCTAAGATAATGGTACATGTGGACCATTATTATGTACTAATCAACTAACATGATTTACATGTACCGTAACTATATCCAATTCCCATACCCTTCCATTTCATTTCCTATAGTTACCACACATACATACTTCCACTGTCTAGCATGGAAGATAGTCGTTTATCCTTCCCAAATAGACCTATATCCATATTCCGTATACACTATAGTTGTATACCAACGTGGTGAGGAATAATACCATAATCTATGTTAGTTAAGGACTATATTATTACTTATGGACATAGATGTGCTGACCATGGCTATAGAATCATGGTCATAGTGTAATTTCCCAGTTGAGAAAAATGATTGAATCCGTTATGTAAGATTTAAAAAGGAAAAAACTACCCTCTAAAGTCATTGTTTTTAAATTTGGATATAATATATGTGGTGGTTCGTTTACTAATTACTAATGTTGCATTAGTTATATTAGTTATGAATTATAATGAAATAATAATTCATTTAGTTTTGTAATCTTTATTTGTATCTTTTCATATTCATGGTTAGTATAATTCTTTATTTTCCCTTTTTGAAAGTATTCTCTTGGAGGGATTATAAAACTAACCCCTCTAACCCATTCATTACATAATAGAAAATCCAAAACTAGCATAAGTAGTTGTTTTTCATCTCTATTTGATGATTCATATTGTGGAATGAAATGTATTACTTCTTGTTTGATTATCTATTTTTTCAATTCCAACCATTACCCATCCTTGGCATATGAAAGAGGTCCAATTAGACTGTGTGTGTTTTATACTATATTCCTTTTGTATATTTGTTCGAATCCTTTTTCATTGTTTACTTATGCTCCATTTTCCAGTCTTGCAAACTTGAAATCACAATTACAGAAACATGATTTAAAAAATATTCTCTTGACTATTATGTGTTTCTATTCACTTTCATTACATTGAACCAGTTAATAGTGGCTATGCGAATTATATATCATCCAAATTATGTGGGAAGACAATGTATATGTGTTTTAATTGTATATATGTTTTAACTATTACTGACTTAAAACTCCATTTTATCTCTTGAGAAGGTTAGAAATCCCCATAGTGGAACATTTATGGATTTCTATGCCTTTGAAACCCCATATGGTGTAACATGGGATTCCTATTTCCCAAGTCAGGTGCATACTCACGAGTTTGATTGGGAAAAAAGAGCAGAGCTTGAATATTTGGATTTTCATCTTATTTGTTTTTTAAATACTTCTATCTTTTTATTTTTTAGATGTCTATTTATTAACATGGGTGTAACATATGAACTGATGTTATATTTTCTCCCATTTTCTGCTATGTTTTCATATTAAATTCCTTCAGCTTGATTGCAGAACTCTTCCCATCATTCACATTCAAATTTTTGGGTTCAAAAATAATTATTTCTGAAGGTGGGACATGAGGATTATTTCCCAGACAAGGGATTCTAATGTCCCTTTCAATATTGAGCTTTTGAGAATCCAAATTAGAAATTAAATCTATCTTTGTAATTATTTTCTATTTGTTGGGAAGTTTTTTGGTTATGATTAATGTCGTTTGTGATATTGCATTTTCACTGTGCATCTGTTTGTACCTTTTAATTTATTTTCTTTCCTTCAGTTGTTTTAGTATTTAATAACATTTTCTTTCCATTTTCTGGGTAGGAAAAAAACAGGACAACACTCCACCCACCTCTTAAAGATCGAATCATATTGTTGTTGGAAGTATAACCAAATATCCAGGTTTGTGTTTCCAAATTATTTTCAATGTTTTTAATATTTTCTACCTTCCTAATTAAATTTTATGAGAGACATTTCACCTTTAATGTGTTGATTTTTCTAAAAGACATTTAATGTGCAGGGGGGCTGCAGTCCAGCAAGGGGGGCAGCTGTCCAGTAGGGGGGGGGGGCTTGTGTCCAAGGGACTCCCAAAAATATTTTATCGCAACAGATGGTCCAAATTAAATGTTCCACCTCATAATCCATAAGTCACTCATCTCATTAGATTCCCTAAATCAATCACTATGCCACACAGCTCAAATAAAACCCATATCTAATCAATGCCCAAATTCCAATGCACTAAAAAACTCACACATCCATAAATACCAATAATAAATCCTTGTTCTATGCACCTTGTGTGTTTATATATATATATAATGAATATGATACAATTAAAACCAACTAACCAAGACCTAGTTAGTTTTATAATAATTCATGTTTACCATGTTCACCAACAATATACATGCATATAAAAATGGCCACGCCAAAATAAAACAAAACTAGGCCATGTACATGGAATGCAAGCTGCTACAAATGAAAAACCAAATGTAGGATTACATCAAATGCTAGTAGCCATTATTTATATTCTATGATGATGTTAATTTAAATTTTAAAATGGTTGATATGTCTGCTTCAAAAGAAATGACACAATATATAGAACAAAGGAGAACTGTGCGTGAGTTCCACGATCAGTTGGCTGATGCTGACCTTCAAATTTCTGTAGGAGAAAAGCTGAGAAAAAAGCTGCACAATACCATTTTGGTAGGACTCTCATATAATATTTTTAGTTTTGGTTTGATGGTTTTTAATTCTTGGTTACTGTAGGAACTAAAAGGGAACATACATGTATTCTGCAGAGTGTGACCATTATTAGCTGATGATTGTGATGGAATGGAAACGCCTGTTGTTTCATATCCTACATCCACAGAAGCTACTGACTGGAGACTTGATTTTCAGAACAATGGTAATTATTATATATTTTTTTTACCTTATATTCTGTTTCTACATTTTAAACAGTTAACCTGTAGCTGTTTTCAAAAATCAGCTAGTGTGATGTTTGGGCATTCATCTATACGTAAGATATGCTTGAACCTGAACAACATCAGAATAAATGCATGATATCTTTATATTTTATTCATCTATTGTCTGTTTTGTTTTCTATGTTACATTTGTGTATAATATATTTAACATACATACCCAGTAAACAGTTATTTTAGACTAGGAAACAAAGGATATCACATCATCTACTGGCCACTAACCCTGTAACTGTTTCCCTCTGTCTCTACCATGTCCCCCGTGTTATACTAAATCTTAGCTACCATCCCCTCGTATTCCTCCTATCCCGACCTCAGATCCCCGTGTCTACCCCAGTCCCTAGGTAGTGGTAGTATGATAAGGCATCATGTAGAATCTATTGAGATGACTGATCTAGACACATGCTTGGAACTCCATCTGTGTCTGCTCACACTACATCTGCACATACTCTAACTAACCACATCAGAAGAACACCATCCAAGACCCAGTCCATAGTGGTATTCCTGTATGTATTTAATTAACTTCGGAATTATGTGTTATACTTGCAGGTAATTTTTGAATTCTTCATGTGGGTTGGGGGGAGCAGTGGGTAGAGGGTGTGTGCATTGGGTTGGGGGGGAGTGCAGTGGGTAGGGGGTGTGCAGTGGGTAGGGGGTGTGCAGTGGGCTGGGGGAGGGGGGAAGTGCAGTGGGAAGGAGGTAAGTGCAGGAGGCTAGACTTTCAGAACATCATACTGAATATAGAAATCATTGAAAAAGGTTTGATTATCCTCTATTTCTTTTTTTACTTTGAAAGGTATTAATTTTTGTCAATCATTATCCTAAATTGCAGCAATCAAAGTGGGTTACCACAAGAGCATTAAGTTTCTATAGAAAAATGTAATAAACTAGAGATATAATTATTCACAGGAAATAGGTATGTTGTTTAATTTCTATTTTATTTTCTTTATCGCATTGGCCACTTAGGCTTTTAATAATTTCTACGGATGGAGGGTAGTTATATTGTAACGCCCCGACCCCAGCTACCCAGAGTCGGTGCATTACTTCGTAACATTGTCATGATCACAAGAAAGATCAAATCTCGAAAGACCGATTGGTTTAGTAGCCTTGGAAACACTAGATATATTCATAAGTTTTACATTACATAATTAAACGAAAAACTACTACAACAACATATTGTCTCCGTAATCCACACTCATATCCCCACATAATATCCCTGCAGGTCATTCATAACTTACTTCTTCACTTCCTGGGAAAAATAAAACATAGAAAAGGGGTGAGCTCAAATGCCCAGTAAGGATAACAATATAGCGGAAACTTTCATAAATAAGAATAAACATTTAAGGCAATGTATAACTAAAACAAAAGCCTTTTAAATATGGACTTTCAACATGGTATGGCATAAATAAAATGAAATAATTCCATTTACTTATTCACATGGGCATTCTACTAATCGCATAATCACATGAAAATATCAATAACCACTTTCATAATGTTGGAATGCATAATGCCAGACTATCATAACCACATAGCCAAGGCCTCGTGCCAAGACTACAAATAAGATTTTGTCAAGGCCTTGTGCCAAGACACTAGTTTGTCTCATGAGACCTACCGATGCATCGAGGAGCTATAGCGGGCTCCACCCGTCACTTATTAAGTCCAATGCATTCCCATATGAAAAGGTTTAAACATAACATAAACATTCGTATTAAAACTAGCATACGAAATGTCAATAATTTCACCATAAACTATGAATGGTATAAAAATAGCACATCCATAGTCAAACATATCACAAAACCTTCAATACAATATAGAAGTTTTGTATCATAATAAATCAACTTCAAATAATCTTAAAATCCATCAAAGGATGTTGACATAGATGAAATCAAAATTCTTTTTAAAGAAATATCTCCTTTTATTTTGAAATCATTTAAGATCCATATAAAATAAAACATTTTCTTTGAAAATATTCTTATAAGCTTGTAAGGAAAGCTTTGAGGATTTTATAACGGCGTAAAATAAACGCACCCGCCGTATAAGTTAAAAAAAACATTCTTACCTCAATTCTGTCGAGAAAGTTAAAAAGGACCTTGTATTGAAAATGACGGAAAGATTCCTTTATAAACCACTTATAAAAGTCAAAAAGGGTATAAATGACTTTAACTCATATTTTAGTAAATAGTAAAAATGTTTTGAAATACATTTTTAAGAAACATGGATGTGGATGATAAAGAGATCCCAGTAGATTATTACGTATAAACAACCTCGGATAATGAAGAGATTGTGAAATAACCCTTACCTTGTACATTTCCTTGGTTGGGGTAGGTTAACCTCCTGTATAATGGTGAAATAGTTGTTATTAAATTATACAAGAATCATATATATTAATATGATATCATATATGATCTTTTAACATTGATTTGTTAATAATATCTTAGAATTATCGTCGTTTCGGGAGTTAACTTACTCATTTTCTTTTATATGTTTTGTTACATAAGCCATGGTTGTTGTATCTTATTCATATCCAGAAGGATATCCAGTCCTTAAACATCATTTTTAAATCATCAAATGATAATTATACTTGAATGGATACGATGGAGAATGAATCTCATCGCGTTCGTGGAGACGGCAGTCCGTACGTACGCACGAGCGAAAATATCATTATTTTGATATTAAAATAATATATAAATGGATGGTATATCATATATAAAGAATCATTAACATTTTATATTTACTATTTACATGATTTACACATCATTATTATACCCATCCAAATAATATTATATTGAATAACAATTACACCACGACGTGGAGACGGTAAGCCGTACGTACGCACGTATGGTGACATGTTATACAAAGGGTGGATAGAATACTGAATATTATTGTACCATATTTATAATAACATCACAGTATATGTGATATACTGGAGTTATTATTTTAGAATGGTAAGAACAAAGGAAGAAGAAGTGGAAGAAGAAATGAACTTGGAGAAGGGTGGTGAAATCATTACCTCTTCTTCGGGTTCTTCCTTTTGATTTGATCAAAAGGGCTCCTTAGGTTGTCTTTCTGATCAAACTAAGGCCTCTAGGTTGTAGTGAGGGATGTTGGGAGAGTATTTGGGCAGAGTTTGGCCGAACCAAAAGGCTTTGAAGGTGTGAAGAAATGAGAAGGAGGAGTGCCCTTTTATAAGAGGGGTGAGGGGCACCTTTGGAAAAGCTAGAAATATTAATTTATAATAAATTAATATTCGGTTTCTAATGGCTCCAAAGTTGATTATTCAAAGGTTAAGGTGGGGATAGGTCGAAAACCACTCAACCAATAGAATTTAGACAGGTTTGGGTACTTATATTAACCTTATCTTTAAGTATTAACTCTAAGTTAATTAGTTTCACTTTTACAATGTCTCTTTGTGTTTTTATATAATATGGTTAATAAACTTACTATATACATCCAAGAGACCCCCAAGTGGTACATTAATGATTAACCTATCATGATATAAGTCTCTTGGCCGAACCTTAGATTTTTAGGAATTTAATATAAATTAATAATATAATATTTGTTTTAAGAACTCTTTTATGTCAATTTTGACACTATTCAATAGTTGATTTTTGTGAAACTCATAACAGATTGATTACTTCGAACAAAGTCAATTAAATAAATCCTAATATATCATATTATCCTAGAAAATTAGTTTAATTCATTAAAAGTTTCATATTATATTTATTTGGGTATTTATAGTATCAATTATTTTAATTTTTCACTATTATAGTAATTAATACATCATCATTGTGTCATAAATAAAATAAATTATTTAATGTCTAAAAATTATAAATAAAATATCACTATGTAGGAAATCTTTTTATCGTTATAATGAATATTTATAATCGAAAATCCAACATGTATAGCCCTATGTAAAAATTGTTATTCTAAAAGATGTAAGCTTATGCCATTTTTATTTTTATTTTAACTTTATTAATATAATGTGTCCCTACCACATACAAGTGGCTCCAAGGGGTCCCCAAATTGACCCAAGGATGCCCATGGTCGGGTATGTGTCCACCAATAAGGTTAGGACACGTTTTAGGGTAATTGTATATTATTATAATATTATTTTTTAACCCTTATTTACCGGATTTACCCTTTAACCATGGTAAATAAAATATTTACCGCAGTAATTATTCAAAATGTATAAAAATAAAAGTTACCTATTTACACAATTTAAACATCCTGATTCCAAATATGGAATCCATTTTCCTAAATTCAAAACACAGAAGTGGCAGAAATTAATTTAAAATTAAATCCCGCTGTCAAAACAAAAAGCGTGTTTTTAAGAGATAATAACTATCAAAAGATTGACACTCGTTTATGTTCGGTTTAATTGTAAAATTATGTCCAATGACCAACATTATATTAAATGGTAAAAATATATTCTAAATATACTTTAAAACCACTCAAATTCATAATTTATCACTATTAATTATTTTGATTAAAAAAGTTGTTTTTAATTAAAATTTAGTAATTTTCACTATTCATCAAAATATGAAAGTTATCCGAAATGTACCAAAATTTCACCTTAGACTAAATTCGATATTCTGAATCCAAAAATGAAGTCCATTTTCAAATATAAAATATATATAATTTCAAAAATTAGGTATTACTATTCATAACGGCTAGTTTGATTAGTTATGGTGTGTTAGAACTCGGTGTTGCGTACAACACACGCTATCACATTATTCAAAGAGAAGCGTACCGTAGAAGCTTGGGGTGTTAAATTCTCCCCTCCTTCAAATAATTGCGTCCTCGCAATTTCTAGGGTATTACTGCATAAAAAGACTCGGGTGGTTCTTCATCATAAGTTCCTCGGGTTCCCACGTTGCCTCTTCCATCTTATGGTTTCTCCACAAAACTTTTACCAGACGCATCGTCCGGTTTCTCAGCACTTGTTCTATCGTATCAAGAATCTTGACGGGATCTTCACAATAAGACAGATCGGGTTCCAGTTCTAATTCCTCATAGGTGAGTACATGCGTCGGATCAGGCATGTATTTCCTCAATAGAGATACGTGGAACACATCGTGAACTTTGGAGAGACTTGGCGGCATTGCCAATCGGTAAGCTACAACCCCAATCCGTTCTAGAATTTCGAAAGGTCCGATGTACCTGGGACTCAATTTACCTTTCTTACCAAAACGTATGACTCCCTTCCATGGAGATACCTTTAGTAAAACATGATCACCGACTTGAAATTCCAAATCCTTCCTTCGATTATCGGCATAGCTCTTCTGCCTACTTTGAGCTGCTTTGATGTGATTTTGGATTACTTTCACCTTTTCCACCGTTTCCTCCACCAGTTCTGGGCCTACAAGTTTTCTTTCACCAACGTCATCCCAATAGGTTGGTGTACGACATTTCTTTCCGTATAACGCTTCATATGGTGCCATCTGAATACTCGAATGGAAGCTATTGTTATAGGAAAATTCTACCAGTGGTAAATATTGATCCCACATACCCTGAAAGTCATGTGAGCAAGATCTCAACATGTCTTCGAGGGTTTGAATAGTCCGTTCTGATTGTCCATCTGTCTGAGGGTGGTAAGCAGTGCTCAAATGAAGTTCAGTATCCAGGGATTTCTGAAGACTTTTCCAAAATCTTGAAGTAAAACGGGGGTCACGATCAGAAACAATCGATAGGGGTACTCCATGAAGTCTCACAACTTCATTAATATATAGTCTTGCTAGACGTTCCAGGGGTAGATCTTCTCTTATAGCAAGAAAATGTGCTGACTTGGTAAGACGATCAACAATCACCCATATTGCATCATTCCTTCTAGGAGTCTTTGGTAGCCCCATGAAAAAGTCCATCGTAACATTGTCCCATTTCCACTCTGGTATGGGAAGAGGTTGCATGACTCCTCCAGGCTGTTGCCTTCCAGCTTTCACCTGTTGACAAACCATACATCTTGACACAAAATCAGCAATCTCCCTCTTCATGTTGTCCCACCAAAAATGTTCCTTCAAATCTCTATACATTTTGGTGCTCCCAGGGTGTATAGAGAAATTGGAACTATGAGCATCATCCAGAAATTCCCTTTTTAGATCAGGTATATTGGGAACACAAAGTCTCTTCCCGAATTTCAAAATTCCATCTTCATACACAAAGTCTCTCAATCTCCCATCATTCACAACTTTAATCTTCTTTTGGAATTCTTCATCATCGGTCTGAGAACTCTTAATCCTTTCTAGTAAATATGGTTTAGCAACCATTTGAAAAAGCATTGATGTTTCACCTTCCCTGGTTATTCCCATGTCCATCTTCACTAGATCCATGAAAATTGGATCCCTTTCAATTCTCATATTGTTCAAAACTCCATGGTCTTTTCTACTCAAATCATCTGCCACCTTGTTTGCCTTCCCTGGGTGGTAGTGTATCGTACAATCATAATCCTTGAGTAATTCAAGCCATCTCCTTTGCCTCATGTTGAGTTCCTTTTGTGAGAAAATATACTTCAAACTCTTGTGATCAGTATAAATCTCACATTTTTCACCATAGAGGTAGTGCCTCCATATCTTCAAAGCAAAGATCACTGCTGCTAACTTGAGATCATGAGTAGGATAGTTTTGTTCATGAATTTTCAACTGTCATGATGCATAGGCAATAACTCTATCATTCTGCATAAGGACACAGCCAAGTCCTTTCTTCGATGCATCACTATAAATAACGAACCCATCATTCCCCGATGGTAGAGTCAATATAGGAGAATTGACTAATCTTCTCTTCAGTTCTTCGAAACATTCTTCACACTCTTTTGTCCAAACAAATTTAACCCCTTTACGTGTGAGCTTCGTTAACGGGTTAGCCAATCGGGCAAAATTCTGGACGAAACGTCGATAATAACCTGCCAAACCAATAAAACTACGTACCTCAGTTATACTCGTAGGTGCTGGCCATTCTTGGATTGCCTTGGTCTTAGAAGGATCAACAGAGATTCCATCTTTAGAGACAATATGGCCAAGAAAAGAAATCTCCTGAAGCCAGAATTCACACTTGCTAAACTTCCCATATAATTCATGCCTCCTCAGAGTCTTCAAGATAATGCGCAAGTGATTTTCATGATCTTCGTAGGTTTTGGAGTATACCAGAATATCATCAATAAATACCACCACAAATTCATCGATATACTCCTTGAAAACTCTATTCATCAGATCCATGAATACAGAGGGTGCATTAGTCAATCCAAACGGCATTACAGTAAACTCGTAATGCCCGTACCTGGTTCGAAATGCTGTTTTCGGAATGTCTTCCTTCTTCACACACAACTGATGGTATCCAGATCGAAGGTCAATCTTTGAAAAGTATTGAGCTCCATGCAGTTGGTCAAATAAATCATCAATACGAGGTAGGGGATACTTGTTCTTTATTGTTTTAGCATTGATCTCCCTGTATTCGATACATAACCTCATAGATCCATCTTTCTTTTTAACAAAAAGAACAGGGGCTCCCCATGGAGAAACACTAGGGCGAATAAATCCCTTATTACTCAATTCCTCTAGTTGTTTCTTTAGTTCGACTAACTCTACAGTGGCCATTCTATAAGGGGTCTTCGATATAGGCCTTGATCGAGGAATCAAATCAATAGAAAACTCAACTTCTCGTTCTGGAGGATGTCCAGGTAAATCTTCCGGAAATACATCTACAAATTCTTTCACAACAGGTACATCCTCTATTTGAACATTCCTTTCCTCACCGACAATTATTTCATTCTCTTCCTACCCAATAATTGAATTAAGTTGAGCTAATGGGGGTGGATCTAAATAAGAATTAGGTGGTGACGATTCTGCTCTAAAAATAAGGTGCTCCTTATCATTATCATCAAGAATCGTAACCACTTTCTTCTTACAATAAATCTTCGCATCATAGTCCGAAAGCCAGTCCATACCGAGGATTATATCAAACTCAATCATAGGTATGACGATGAAATCAGCAGATAAAGAAAATTTATGTTCTCTAATGGGGACTGATTCACAAAACTTTGTTGCAACGATACTTCCCTTAGGAGTTTTAACTGACAACTCCCTTATTAAATCAAATTGGAAATATCTAATTTTCATAGCAAACTGGGAAGATATGAAACAATGCGATGATCCAGAATCAAATAATGCATTTGCTAAACTTGAGGAAACCATTAAATTACCTGCCACCACGTCTTTCGGAGCTTCTACCTTAGCAGTAGTGATAGCATAAGCCTGGCCTTGATCCCTTGGCCTTTTCTGAGGTAAGATCTCCTGAAGCTTAGGACATGCATTTGCATAATTCCCCATCTCCCTGCAATTATAGCACTGAACGTTGGTAGCTTCCTTCTTCCCCTTGCAATCATGAGCTTGGTGGCCTTTTTCACCACACTTGTAACAGACTCCCATTCCCTTCAAGCAAGTACCAGGATGTTTCTTCCCGCATTTACCACAAGATGGATATTCAACCTTTCCCTTCTTCCCCTTATTTCCATTCCCAGATTGATCAGAAGGTCTCTTCTTCTCTTGCTTTTCTTTAAAGTCATAAGACTTAGAGAATTCCTTTTCGGTCTTGATAGCACATGAGACAATGTCTTCGTACGATGAAAAGGATTGTGAGACTAATGCTCGACGGAGAAATGGTTTTAACCCATCAAAGAAACGATCAATCTTACTTCTTGGGTTGCGAATATAATCTCCAGCATACCTCGCCAACCTTGTAAAGTTAGCCTCATACTTTGTGACATTCTCATCCTCCTTCTGTCTCAGACTCAGAAATTGCCTTTCCATATCTGTTCGATGGTCGCGAGGGAAGTATTTTTCTAAAAACAGATCTTTGAACTCCCTCCACTCCATATTTGATACTTCATCATCTTCCTTCATGTTTTGAATCAATGACCACCATTGATCAGCATCTCCAGTGAGGCGGTAAACTGCCATGATAACTTTTTCCCTTTCACTGCTCCCCAAAGCCTGAAATATTTTCTCTAAGGAAAATATCCAGTGCTCAGCTACTAAGGGATTTGTATTCCCATTGAACGTTGGTGGTTGTTGCCTCATGAATCGATCTAACATTGATCCTCCACGCTGCGGATCAGGGTGCTCCATACGGGTAAGGTTATTATTCATAACCTGAGTAAGTTGTCCCAGTATGGTGATTAGCTGATCAGCACCAGTTGCATCACCAGCCCCACTATAATTATCTTGAGCAGGAGGGAAATCCCTACATGGAGTGCGTGCATTGATACGGTTTCCATTTCTTCCACTAGGCGCCATTTCTAAACAATGGCATAAACTAGATTAGTTTATGAATCAAAATACATAATCCCATACTTATAAAACACTTAACATAAATGGAACTATTTATGGATATAATCCATAATCATAATAATGTTTTCTTTGAGGAAGTATATACTCATAATCCCTTCAAAATGATTTGTAAAGAAAATGAGAGTTATCCTAAGCATATCCCCCGGGAGTGTCGTAACCAAGAGTGCAGCAAGGCCCGTTGTCGTGCACCAGTTCCCGTTCGAGTCTAGCTCAAAGCGGTGTTTTCGGGTTTTACCCCTAGGTACATCTGTGCCAGAGCCGCCTCTACCTGCTCGTATCCAGACAGGGATGTATTGCTTGGAAAACTCACAAAATCTCTACAATACCAAAATTCTAGGAAGTTCTTCTATACTAATCCTCAAAGTTCATCTTAGGTATACATGCTCTAATCAGAGTTTATCTAAATATAGCTTCCAAGGTTTGTACTAAACTTCCTCTGATACCAACTGTAACGCCCCGACCCCAGCTACCCAGAGTCGGTGCATTACTTCGTAACATTGGCATGATCACAAGAAAGATCAAATCTCGAAAGACCGATTGGTTTAGTAGCCTTGGAAACACTAGATATATTCATAAGTTTTACATTACATCATTAAACGAAAAACTACTACAACAACATATTGTCTCCATAATCCACACTCATATCCCCACATAATATCCCTGCAGGTCATTCATAACTTACTTCTTCACTTCCTGGGAAAAATAAAACATAGAAAAGGGGTGAGCTCAAATGCCCAGTAAGGATAACAATATAGCGGAAACTTTCATAAATAAGAATAAACATTTAAGGCAATGTATAACTAAAACAAAACCCTTTTAAATATGAACTTTCAACATGGTATGGCATAAATAAAATGAAATAATTCCATTTACTTATTCACATGGATATTCTACTAATCGCATAATCACATGCAAATATCAATAACCACTTTCATAATGTTGGAATGCATAATGCCAGACTATCATAACCACATAGCCAAGGCCTCGTGCCAAGACTACAAATAAGATTTTGTCAAGGCCTTGTGCCAAGACACTAGTTTGTCTCATGAGACCTACCGATGCATCGAGGAGCTATAGCGGGCTCCACCCGTCACTTATTAAGTCCAATGCATTCCCATATGAAAAGGTTTAAACATAACATAAACATTCGTATTAAAACTAGCATACGAAATGTCAATAATTTCACCATAAACTATGAATGTTATAAAAATAGCACATCCATAGTCAAACATATCACAAAACCTTCAATACAATATAGAAGTTTTGTATCATAATAAATCAACTTCAAATAATCTTAAAATCCATCAAAGGATGTTGACATAGATGAAATCAAAATTCTTTTTAAAGAAATATCTCCTTTTATTTTGAAATCATTTAAGATCCATATAAAATAAAACATTTTCTTTGAAAATATTCTTATAATCTTGTAAGGAAAGCTTGGAGGATTTTATAACGGCGTAAAATAAACGCACCCGCCGTATAAGTTAAAAAAAACATTCTTACCTCAATTCTGTCGAAAAGGTTAAAAAGGACCTTGTTTTGAAAATGACGGAAAGATTCCTTTATAAACCACTTATAAAAGTCAAAAAGGGTATAAATGACTTTAACTCATATTTTAGTAAATAGTAAAAATGTTTTGAAATACATTTTTAAGAAACATGGATGTGGATGATAAAGAGATCCCAGTAGATTATTACGTATAAACAACCTCGGATAATGAAGAGATTGTGAAATAACCCTTACCTTGTACTTTTCCTTGGTTGGGGTAGGTTAACCTCCTGTATAATGGTGAAATAGTTGTTATTAAATTATACAAGAATCATATATATTAATATGATATCATATATGATCTTTTAACATTGATTTGTTAATAATATATTAGAATTATCGTCGTTTCGGGAGTTAACTTACTCATTTTCTTTTATATGTTTTGTTACATAAGCCATGGTTGTTGTATATTATTCATATCCAAAATGATATCCAGTCCTTAAACATCATTTTTAAATCATCAAATGATAATTATACTTGAATGGATACGATGGAGAATGAATCTCATCGCGTTCGTGGAGACGGTAGTCCGTACGTACGCACGAGCGACAATATCATTCTTTTGATATTAAAATAATATATAAATGGATGGTATATCATATATAAAGAATCATTAACATTTTATATTTACTATTTACATGATTTACACATCATTATTATACCCATCCAAATAATATTATATTGAATAACAATTACACCACGACGTGGAGACGGTAAGCCGTACGTACGCACGTATGGTGACATGTTATACAAAGGGTGGATCGAATACTGAATATGATTGTACCATATTTATAATAACATCACAGTATATGTGAGATACTGGAGTTATTATTTTAGAATGGTAAGAACAAAGGAAGAAGAAGTGGAAGAAGAAATGAACTTGGAGAAGGGTGGTGAAATCATTACCTCTTCTTCGGGTTCTTCCTTTTGATTTGATCAAAAGGGCTCCTTAGGTTGTCTTTCTGATCAATCTAAGCCCTTTAGGTTGTAGTGAGGGATGTTGGGAGAGTATTTGGGCAGAGTTTGGCCGAACCAAAAGGCTTTGAAGGTGTGAAGAAATGAGAAGGAGGAGTGCCCTTTTATAAGAGGGGTGAGGGGCACCTTTGGAAAAACTAGAAATATTAATTTATAATAAATTCATATTCGGTTTCTAATGGCTCCAAAGTTGATTATTCAAAGGTTAAGGTAGGGATAGGTCGAAAACCACTCAACCAATAGAATTTAGACAGGTTTGGGTACTTATATTAACCTTATCTTTAAGTATTAACTCTAAGTTAATTAGTTTCACTTTTACAATGTCTCTTTGTGTTTTTATATAATATGGTTAATAAACTTACTATATACATCCAAGAGACCCCCAAGTGGTACATTAATGATTAACCTATCATGATATAAGTCTCTTGGTCGAACCTTAGATTTTTAGGAATTTAATATAAATTAATAATATAATATTTGTTTTAAGAACTCTTTTATGTCAATTTTGACACTATTCAATAGTTGATTTTTGTGAAACTTATAACAGATTTATTACTTTGAACAAAGTCAATTAAATAAATCCTAATATATCATATTATCCTAGAAAATTAGTTTAATTAATTAAAAGTTTCATATTATATTTATTTGGGTATTTATAATATCAATTAGTTTAATTTTTCACTATTATAGTAATTACTGCATCATCATTGTGTCATAAATAAAATAAATTATTTAATGTCTAAAAATTATAAATAAAATATAATTATGTAGGAAATATTTTTATCTTTATAATGAATATTTATAATCGAAAATCCAACATGTATAACCCTATGTAAAAATTGTTATTCTAAAAGATGTAAGCTTATGCCATTTTTATTTTTATTTTAACTTTATTAATATAATGTGTCCCTACCACATACAAGTGGCTCCAAGGGGTCCCCAAATTGACCCAAGGATGCCCATGGTCGGGTATGTGTCCACCAATAAGGTTAGGACACGTTTTAGGGTAATTTTATACTATTATAATATTATTTTTTTAACCCTTATTTACCGGATTTACCCTTTAACCATGGTAAATAAAATATTTACCGCAGTAATTATTCAAAATGTATAAAAATAAAAGTTACCTATTTACACAATTTGAACATCTTGATTCCAAATATGGAATCCATTTTCCTAAATTCAAAACACAGAAGTGGCAGAAATTAATGTAAAATTAAATCCCGCTGTCAAAACAAAATGCGTGTTTTTAAGAGATAATAACTATCAAAAGATTGACACTCGTTTATGTTCGGTTTAATTGTAAAATTATGTCCAATGACCAACATTATATTAAATGGTAAAAATATATTCCAAATATACTTTACAACCACTCAAATTCATAATTTATCACTATTAATTATTTTGATTAAAAAAGTTGTTTTTAATTAAAATTTAGTAATTTTCACTATTCATCAAAATATGAAAGTTATCCGAAATGTACCAAAATTTCACCTTAGGCTAAATTCGATATTCTGAATCCAAAAATGAAGTCTATTTTCAAATATAAAATATATATAATTTCAAAAATTAGGTATTACTATTCATAACGGCTAGTTTGATTAGTTATGGTGTGTTAGAACTCGGTGTTGCGTACAACACACGCTATCACATTATTCAAAGAGAAGCGTACCATAGAATCTTGGGGTGTTACATATATTCTGCGAAGGGGGCCAGAAGGGCACTGGAGGTGGCTACGCAGTTTTCTTTGAAAGGGGGGAGATCGAGGTAGTGGAGAGATTAATTTGTGTGTTTCAATATTTTTGTCTTTATACTATATTTGGCATTGATACTTTTACCAATTCATTCCAGGTTTTAAATATTGTTCATACACTAGGACACTTTGAATAAACCCAAATCTCATATCCTAAACAAAACCATGGATATTTGTTGGTTATAATCCAATATCAGAATAAAAATCCCCTATTACGAACTCAGTATAGATTTATTGATGTTCTCATAGGATTGATTCATGTTCTCATGGTCAGATTCTTTTCATTCTAAATTAATTTGATTATGAGGGTGTATTTTTTAGCCTCTATAAATTATACACCATGTACTTTTCCTTAATTAACATAATTTAAACCCCACTCAGATTACATGATTTGAGTTAAAGATGAAGGGGTATTACACTCAACGAATAAGGAACCATTTGGATATCCATGTTTTACCTTACTAATCATACACACATGGTCTAATAACCTATAAAACATTTATTAATCTATTGATGTGGTTTTTAAAACCACCCACTAAGAGTGGGTTATAATTCTTATCCATAGTTTTAGAATAGGTTCTGCAGGGGGCTGTCTGGTGGCTCTCGCAGGGATGTCTGGTGGCTCTCGCAGGGTTGTCTGGGGTTCTGTACAGGTAGTTTTTTTTATCTCCCATGAATCATGTTCATCTAAATTTGAATCATCACAGATCAGTAATATGTTCATGCCCTCTATTTTTGATTGTTCACAGATCAGGTAGATGTTCATGCCCACCGGGGTTATGTTTGGTGGATCTCGCAGGGCTGTCCAGTGGCTCTTGCAGGGCTGTCCGGGGATGCACAAGGGCTATCTGGGGGTGCACGGGGGTCTGTCCGGGGGTGCACGGGGGGCTATCCGAGGGGGCACGAGGGGCTGTCCGGGGGGGGGGGCACGAGGGGCTGTCCGGGGTTCTATGCAGGGGGAAGGGGGGCTGTATGGGGTCTGTCTGGGGGTGCATGTGGGGGCTCTCTGGGGGTGAACGAGGGGCTGTCAGGGGGGCACAGGGGGGATGTCGGGGGGCTGTCCAGGGGGGCACGGGGGGCTCTCAGATTGCTGTACGGGGGTGCACGAGGGGGCTATCCGGGGGTGCAGGGTGGGTGTCCAAACTCATTCATTTATCAAACTATTTATAATTCTATTATTATTTGAGAACTTTAGGACATAATTCTAAAATACCACAACCAATATTATCTTATTTTTCATAGATTCAAACTGAATGAGGAAGTTAGAGTAGGGGGCAAGGGGTAGGGGGTAGGGGGAAGGGGGAAGGGGGCAGGTCTGTAGGGCAGGGGCGCAGGGGGCAGGGGTGAGGGTGGAGGGGGCAGGGGGCAGGGGCAGGGGTCAAGGTGTGGGTGGAGGGGGGTAGGGGGTAGGGGCCGGGTGGAGGGGGTAGGGGGAAGGGTGGAGGGGGCAAGGGGAGGTGGGAGGGGGTAGGTCTGCAGGTCAGGGGGAGGGGGCAGGGTGGCAGCATGAGATTTCTCTTCTATATCAGCCCAGGAACTCTTCACTTGAAACTTGATTGGAGAAATAGAAATACAAGAATCTCTATAATGGGGGGATGATCCAAGAATAGTACAATCAAAGCCTCTTGCAATCAAACACATATAAGATGTCTTTTAAGCAATAATAAACCAATTGTTAGCAGTAACTTGATCCTCTAGGGCTAAAATAGGGACATGCCCTGAATTTTCAACTACTTGATGTTGAGCTTGAACCTCAATTTTTTAGTTGATCCCACATTTTTAGTGTATAACTTAAATCCACTTCTACCAATACACATGCATAATGACCAAAAATTACATTTTTAGTGGAATAGTTTATCCTGATTGGAATTAAAATCACGAATACGATATTATATAAGATTTCCTAGTGCCATAGTACCCAATTAAGTCTATGAATCTTAAACAATATCTGTGCACCAGTTTCTTATCATTAGAACTAAATTGTAGATTCCATTTATAAATCCGCAAGGTACCGGGCCATAGGTTGAGCGATCCAATGCTCTAGGATCATCCTTTTAGATCTGTTGAGGGAAACTGAAATTCGAAAAATCCTCGATCAAATGATACACATTTTCCTTCTTCTTCTACGTCTTTTTTCCTGGGGTTCGACATGCATCAATTTTGAAATCACTTCTTTACTCCTTCCTTGGTCGGAAGATGCTGCCCCATAGATGTCGCTGGACCGGGCCAACACTTTGTGGTCACATCGTGGTCATGCCGTGAATTGACCCTACTCCAAGACGACACCCTGCGACGGTTCGCAGTGATAGTGTTCTATGAGTCTTGTGATCAATGTTGAGTGGAAAGAGAATCCCTATCAATTAGTGTATAACGTAAATCCACTTCTACCAATACACATGCATAATGACCAAAAATTACAATTTTAGTGGAATAGTTCATCCTGATTGGAATGAAAATCAGAAATTTGATATCATATAAGATTTCTTAGATCCACAGTACCCAATTAAGTCTATGAATCTTAAACTAGATCTGTGCACAAGTTTCTTTAATGTCATTAGAACTAAATTGTATCTTCCAGTCATTAACCCGCAAGGTAACAGGCTTTAGGTTGAGCAATCCAATGCTCTAGGATCGTCCTTTTAGATCTGTTGAGGGAAACTCAAAGTTGAAAAATCCTCGATCAAATGATGCACATTTACCTTCTTCTTCTAGGTCTTTTTTCCTGGGGTTCGACATGCATCAATTTTGAAATCACTTCTTTACTCCTTCCCTGGCCAGAAGATGCTGCCCCACGAATGTCTATAGACCGGGGCAACACGCTGCGGTTACGCCGTGGCCACACCACGGTCACACCGTGATTTGGCCCTACTCTATGAAGACACCCTGCGGTGGTTCGAAATTATAGTATTCCATGAGTCTTGTGGATCAATGTTGAGACTGACTAATCACAATTTCTGCCGGTTGGGTGATGACCAGAATGTTTCACCACCTCCTCTCGCTCCCTTCACTCCTGGCCAGAAGATTCTACCCCACAGATGTCGCTGGACCGGGCCAACACGCCGCGGTCACACCGTGCTCACGCTGCGGTCACGCCGCGGTCACGCCACGTTCATGCCATGGTCACGCCGGGATTTGCCCTTGCTCCATCCCCCTTCCACCTGCATTCGATCCCGCACCAGCCCCCAACCACCTACAATCCAGCCCGCACCAGCCACCACACCAGCCACCACCCCCAGCCTCCTACAAAACACTCATGCCAGCCCTCTGCCACCTGCAAAACAGCCCCAGCCACCTGTTCCAGCCCTCTGCCACCTGCAAATCAGCTCCACCTACAATAATATTTCTAATTATTTTTGGAAAGGTATTACCAATAGAAATAGGTCTGAAATCCTTTACATCCACAACATTTTCATTCTTTGGGATCAGGGAAATAAAATTGGAGCTGATTCCATAGGGCATTGAGGCATGGTTAAAGAACTCCCTCATAGCGTTAAGGAGATCATCATGAACTATGTCCCAGTAGAACATAAATAATTAATTTGTGAACCCATCAGGACTATCCACACTCTCAGGATTTAGAGAAAAAAGGGCACTACTAACCTCTTTCTAAATCATGTACATCTGTGAAGGCTCTATCTAATTTGGAAGAGACAACTCTATTGTATTTTTTTCTTCCCATTATTTTATTCTCCTCCAAGAATAGAACAAGGGTCATTAATATTAGTTCTTAGGTAAGAAAAGTCATTCTAAAGAGTTCTCCTTTCTTGATATCTATTTTTTGCATAGACAAAAGAGCAGAAGAGGTGTATGCCATTAGTATTAAAATTGCAAGTAAATATTTGATCAGAGACATTAAAGGTGTTAACATTTTATAAGAGTGTGAAAAAATCCATAGACATTCAGAATTGTAGGTATTTGAGATTGCGCTAGTAAAGATATAATTGTGTTGACACAAGTGAGAGTATTTTGGAGAATAAGAAATTTTTGGTTCAGCAGTAGCAAATAACATGGGATGGTGAGTGTTAAAAATTATTTTTAGAACATTAAACGTGTTAGAGTTGGCAATACCCTGAATCAATTCTTCCCAACTCTTCCCCACCAACTGAAGATATTCTGAAAAGCGTTACCACAAGTTCGTGAACTTGAAGTTTTCTTGTGAGGCCTCCCTCCCGCATAGTGTGTGGAAAAGTGGAGAGTGATTGGATATTCTTTGAGTCAAGTGATCCACCATTGTATTTGAGAACATAGAAATATCTTGTACATTAGAAATATAAGGGTCGAGCCTACTCCAAAAACAGTTACCACCCCTTCTGTTGTTACACCATGTGTAAGGGTCACTCGAGTATCCCAAATAAATTCTCCCTTTACTAGAAACAAACTGCGTAAAGGAACCACTATCCATACTTGGGAATTCACTTCTCCCTTTATTCTCCTCAGGATCAATTATTATATAGAAATATCCTAACAACACCAAAAGACAATCCCCTGGGTTGAACTCATTCAGTTCTCTCCATAACACCTCCCTTATCAGGGCATCACAACTGCCATAAATAAATTACACAAGTATAGTGTCCCCTCCACATGGAACTCTCATTGTTATATGTTGGCCCCTTCTTGGAGAAACTCCACCATAGCATCCCAATGCTAGATTATCCAGATGAACTTCTTAACTGGGTCTACATGCATCGATGCATGCAACTTAAACCTGCGGTAAACTCATTAATTTTAACAAAATTTTGCTTGTGCTCAAGAATCGTAGAAACCTTGATCTTGTTATTCTTCACATCTGAGGCTATGAATTTGATTTTCACTCTTTCCCCAAGACCTCAGGAGTTCCAAACGAATATACAAATCATGGAAACAAAACTTTCTCATATTTGGCCTCAGGAAACATGGTCCCTATCATAATGGAGGCAAAACACTCCCTAACCCGCCTCTTTCTCAGGGCCAACCTCATACACACACCTGAGCCAGTATCTGATTATACGGAAGGAGAATAAGGAAGACTCGATGCATGATTTGGATCTTTCCCACTCACCACCAGTAGGGGCGACAAATCCATTGTATCAGGAATTGTAGAATACTGATCACTTGATAAATTTGATTCAACATAAGGTACCCTACTGCTCAGCATGCCATGTGCTGGAGGAGGCCAATCACTAGGGGAAACTGAGTTCTCTATACGATGGAAATCATACTGGAATCTGCTGAAAGAACCATAGAAAGGGTATCGACCCCTTGAACTGCATCCACCTTGGGAAACTTCTCATCACGATAGCAAGAATGAATTTCTCCTAGAAAGACCTGAGTACCAGACTCCAACATAATCTGAGGAACCCTCATGAAAAATTCCACAAAGAAACCTGTTAAAAGAAAATGGGAGGGGAGGTAATCCCTTGGAGAACAAACCAAGGGATATGTCCAGGGTCTGGGGGGTGTCTAGGTTCTGGGGGGGTGTCCAGGGTCTGGGGGGTCTGTCCTGGGGGTTTGTCTAGGGTATATCTAGGGGGGTTTGTCCAGGGGGTCTGGGGGTGTCTAGGTTGGGGGGGGGGTAGGACTGGGGGGAACTAGCAGGGGGAGGGGGGGAAATTAGCAGGGGGAGGGGGTAATGGGCAAGGGGGTGCAAGGGGTGGGGTGTCCAGGTTATGGGGGGTGGGGTGTCCTGGTTCTGGGGGGGGGGGGTCTGTCCAGGGGGTCTGGGGGGTGTCGATGTTTGGGGGGGGGGGAGGACTTGCAGGGGTGGGGGGAACTGGAAGGGGGAGGGGGGAATTAGTAGGGGGTGGGGGTAACTGGAAAGGGGTGCAGGGGGTGGGGTGTCCAGGTTCTGGGTCCAGGGGGATATGTCCAGGGTCTGGGGGGTGTCCAGGTTGGGGGGGGGGGGGGGGGGGTTCAGGGTCTATCCAAGAGGGAGGGAGACGGTATGTCTAGGGGTGTCTAGGTTCTGGGGGGGGGAGGGTTCTATGGTCTATCCAGGAGGATGTGGGGGTGGCTATCCAGGGGGTGGAGGTCTGGGCTATCCAGGGGGATCTGTCCGGGGGGTGTCCAGGGTGTGTCTGGGGGGTGTCCAGGGTCTGTCCGGGGGGTGTCCGGGGGGTGTCCAGGGTGTGTTTGGGTGGGTGTCCAGGGTCTGTCTAGGGGGTGTCTGGGGGGTGTCCGGGGGTGTCTAGGGTCTGTCTGGGGGGTTTCCAGAGCAGTGATAACTCCAACACCTATAAACATGGGAAACATTGGTTTGCACTCTTCATTCCAAACATCATATTGTATCATTTTATCATTAAGATGGTTGTTGGATATAACTGCAATATCCTTCTCTCCCTCCATAATAGCATTATCTGTAACATGTAGGAGCTCCTTCCGGTGCAGTGCTTCTTGAAGCTTTATGTCCTTTCATCCACCAACATCCCATGTAAAACCAAACAGTTTCAGCATAGATAGCCCAGCTGTAATGGAATCCCAACTATAACCTTTATTCAGCATTCCAAAAACCAAGTGCTGCTCATCCATAGTCTATTTGGACCACCTAAGAAAACCTTCTAGTACTCTGACAGGATTCTGATGTGTTACTACTTTGAAAAACTCCAACATATGTACAACAGGGGGTGTCCCGGTAATGGGACTTAGTAGGGGGCATGGGGACTAGTAGTCGACAGGGGGGACTGACCGGGGGTGGCAGGGGGACTAATAGGGGGTAGGAGGACTAGAAGGGGACTGGCAGGGGGCCTAGCAGAGTGTAGGGGGGATTGGAAGGGGGGACTAGTAGGGGCATAAGGACTAGCAGGGGGCAGGGGGATTGGAAGGGGGTGGTAGGGGGCAGGGGGGGCTGGCAGGGGGTGGTAGGGGGACTATCAGGGGGTAGGGGCTAGTAGGGGGTGGGGGGACTTGAAGGGGGACTAGTAGGGGGCAGGGGGACTAGCAGGGGGCAGGGGGGACTGGCAGGGGGTGGCAGGGGGTAGGGGAAGGGGGGATTGGCAGGGGTGGCAGGGGGGGACTAGCAGGGGGAATAGAAGGGGTGGGGGGACTAGAAGGGGGTGGCCGAGGGGACAAGGGGGACTGGAAGGGGGGACTAGCAGGGGCAGGGGGGCAGGCAGGGGACAGGCGGGACTGGCATGGGCAAGGGGGGGGGGGGACTGGCAGTCTTGTAGGCCTGCTGTGTTTTTTATTGAACTTTGATCTATAGCCACAATTTCTAACCATGTCTATAAGTCTTTTTGGTGGTCTACCTTCTTCCACGATTTAAAACCGTGGCTATAGTAGTTGGCCTATAACCAAGCCAATACCATCCACGGTTCATTGAACCGTGGCTATAACCTCTAGCCACGGTTTGAAACTGTGGCTATAGCATAAATTTCCAGTAGTGTTCTCCAACCCCTAAACTCTTTTTATTCCTTTCTTTTGAAACAACACCAGTATCCTCAATATACTAGGATTTTGAAATGAGAATGATTTAGACTACATATACACACACCTCCATCTAATGGACGATGAACATAATGTTTCTGTGGATGGAAAACCAACGCCTCACGAAACGATGGTTGTTCGATTATCTCCAATCGCTTCTCATGGTGGCCATTATGATGGCACTATATTTATATATGATATATATTATGTTTTTTCTTTATTCTTTTGTATTTTCCATTTATAGCACGCCTTTATGGTTTCCATAGTGGGTAAATATGATAATCTCATTTGAGGAAGTGCGGACTACCACCCCCTCAAAGTGATATGACTCGTTAATGACTAATGTGGGATGTATAAAGGATGGAGTTAATGATATTATATATGATATTGTACTGGAATTATAATATACCTATGTATCATTATGTTTTATTTCTATTAAAATATGAAATCGAAATGAAATTAGCGTTCATGCGTACGTACGGAATACGGTCTCCATGAACGGTGCATTTCATTTCTTACCTCCAAATGTTATGTAAATATTATAAATACATGTATATACTGGATATATGTGATATATATGATATATAAATCATGAATACCATTATGGATATAATGGACTATTGACCACATGGACAACTTGTAAATATAAGCTGTTCATTTTTGACTCAAGTACCAAATATCGACAAAATGGAAGTTATTAACTTAAATGATTAAATAATGTTTATGATAGGGTAATAAGTGATATAATAAGAATAATAAACTTGAAAAAGTTTCTTAAGCAAGTAGAAATTATATTTAGTTTATTATTCAGGATATCAATGAATGAACGGGTCAAGTTGGACACGTGGTAAGGGAACTTCTTAACCCAATTTCCGTTCATTGGGTTAATCTACTACTTTCAAATTATTTCATGATATGAGTATTTCTTACATCGTATTTATACTTTCTTTATTTTTACATATATATAATAAACATAATAGTTCTATTTTATTTAAAAAATGATCTTTTTAAGGGACTTTATCTCGATCTCCTTACATTGAGGCATATTTTGTTTTAATACACGACTTTCTTTTATACGCTGTATAAACATGCTTGACTTTTCAAAGGGAATATTTTTATACGAAACATTTTACTAAATGACAAAAAGGAATGTTTCTTTTAATGTAAGAAGTGACAATGAGGATTATGCTTCCATGAGTATTATTTGATCTTTGGCTTCCTCAACAAGATGTAATGTTTTTAAAAGAAAATAAATACCGTATACTTTTTTAAGTATTTTTGTATTGAAATTTTTTTTGATAATGGATTTATTATGTCAATATATTTAAGTGATATATTGTGATTGAAATGTTGAAATGTTTTCTTTCCTTTGTATTTGTTTTATGTATTATGATTTTATAATGTTACATGGACATTTGACGGGTGGTTATGTGATAAACTAAATGACGGGTGGTGCTGTGAATACCAAGATGGGTGGTTACGTTATAACCTCTAGTGCATTGGTTATGGTAGTCGGCCGTATGGCTATTCCATTTTTGGGATATGTGTGGAAGTCGACTGTATGTGTATTCCATTTATGTATATTTATTTCCCACATTACCTTTATATGTTATGTGTTCTTTATATGGGTTTTATGGTAATATTTTGGTTATAAAAGTGTAAGTAATGATCTTTTATTCAATGAAGAGTATTTACTACTTCATAAAGTTGAAAAGTATTACTTATGTTAAAGTATTCATGGTTTACCTGTTGTTTTGAAAAACTAACAGTATTATTTATTTGTGTATCCCTTATTGTGATTTTTATGCTCATCTAATGTTTTTTAAATGTTTTACATAGGACATAATGTGGAATAGGGTAAAGGATGGGATGAAGGAAATGACATGATGTATTAAACATGGAACTTGACATGACTCTTCTTTTCAAGAGTTTATGTTTTATAAAATAAATGGAAACCGTGTAGAAGTGTCTACCTTGTAAATCATTTGATATGTAATAGTTATGGCCTAAGTCTATAAAACTCTAAACCTGAAAAAATCCTCGATGTGAATTATTCATTTAATTCAATATTAAGTACGTTTTAAGGCCGGGTCCTCATACCCTATTGGACACACGAGTGTGATCTTTAATAGATGATTCATACTATATTTTTAAATTATTAAACATCAAATTGTATCCTTATACCAATAAGTACATTTAAAAATTACTTCATAGAAATCCTTACAGGATTATTCCTCATTTTGTATATTATTTAAAAAAAATTAATCATGATTAGAATCCAATTTTCATTTAGATAATAATTCTTCATGGATATACCTATTTGTGTTAACTATTCAAACTGATAAATTAACTTCATATTGAGAAAAACTAAAAGAATGGTTATGATAATTGAATATGTTTCCCAAAGATATCTCCGATAAATAATTCATTTCCATTAACATTTTTCACATAATTAGGATATTGTAGGGTCCTAAAAATTCTTCCAAATGGAAAAATACCTCCATAATCTATATATAGAAGGAAGAAAGTACTCCAACATGTCTAGAAAAGTTAGTTTACTCAAATTGTCTGGAAAAAATTAGAAAAAACATGACAAGATTCATGTTTTCAAATAAATTCGAGTGCCCCACATACCATCACTAGTAAAGGTACACCGATTGGTTGGATTGAGAACCATCAGGTATGTAGAATGATCTTTGAACCACTGGCTGATGGAGCGATGGCAAGCAAATAATTCATACCATGAACTGTGTCACTGAATGGATCGTTCACGTAAAGGCCATCCACGTACAATTCCTCGAACGGATCAGTTTATAGACTAAGTGACCCATCAGTGTTCCGTGAACCATTATTGAAAACTGAATCTACCGAAAACCTAGACTGACCGACTCTTCTGTGGGTTAGGATATCTCTTCATTGGTCCTCCACAAATGGTGTCTTGTGCCCAATATATGGAATTTCCCTAATTTTCTATAAAATGAAAATAGTATAAGGACGATGGACAGATGAAAAAATCATGAAGGAGACTCAGAGGATGGAAAAAAGATATTGTAGAAGACTCCGACATCCGTATTGATTCATCAACAAAGCCCGAATCGAAAAACATGCTCCTCGTAGGCACATCCATGCAAGGACCAAAAAACGGGGATTTTTTTTAAATAATAAAACTGTGAACCTCTCTTGTGAACCAAAAACCACATAATTCTCATGGATGAATACCCCTCGAATGATAATCCCCCATATCTTCATTCAATATTGTGCTCTGCGTAGCATACCACTATGTGGACTGAATCATGCACTTCATACTGTGTCTGTATATAGATGGAAACCAAAGTGGCATGATGGACCACATACCACTATGGTATATAGTGGTCTATACCAATTCCCACATACCACTACGATATATAGATCACCCCACCCCATCCCACAAAAGAAACCAATATGATGAGTTGGGTGTTTTGGGTATTATTTCTTCCGGTCCTAGCCACACCCTTCCTTTACCATTGAGTCCTCTATAATCCCTCCACTAACCAGTCCTCTAAAATCTTTCCAAATCCTCACCCAAACACACTTGACCCATATGATTAGACCATAGGGTTCATCAACATGCCCCTTTGATTATACATACCCATGGTAAGCAGAATCACGAAGGCTCTCCCTACAACAGTTCGGGCTTTGTAAATGCCTATGGGTCTACATTACCATGGTATCCTGAAGTACAAACATGGTATTTCAATGTGAATCTCCCCATTATAGGAATTAAGGATGATAAACTACTTTTCCATTCAATTAGGAATAGAGATCAGTTGAAGTGGTTATGTTTTCTCCCACCTTCTATGAGGATGAAACTCCTCCCATTCCCATAACATGTTCCAAGTCCTTCCAACTGATATAAGACCCCAATCTTATAAGGCCTGGCCACATGAGATTCAATGTCATTTCATATTAAAGGGTACATTTCTCGACACCCAAACCCATGGTCACCCTGGACTATTCCTCTGTAGGCTCTCCCTCTCACACTAGTTGGAGTGGAAGCATGTTATTTTTTAAAAACTTAAAATCCTCTTGTTTCTCATACTAAGCATGACACATGTGGGCTTAGAGGTTTTTGATGAATACAAAATCTAATTGATTCTAAACTATGATAACATTCATTCATATCTAAATCAGGATACACGAGATGCCTAATTGAAGGCCTAAACTAAAAAGGGTTCTATTCCATAAAGGTTTCATCCAATCATGTCTCCACAAATGGGAAGCTTCCATGTGTAATCCCCACAAAATCCAAAATATGTGGGCCCTGATTCCAATCTTGAAGATATGTAGGAAATACATCATGTGGGTATGATCCCAACATCAAATCACCATTCATCCACCCTTGATGATGATATCTTCTAAAGAACGTTATTATATATCTCACGATAGCATCACCTCTTTAGAGTCAAATATATGAATGCCTATAATGATCATTCAAAACAAGGGTAGCATGTGGACACACTCTTTGAGAATGAACTAAGTATTCACTAACATATGAAGATAACATAAATCTATAATAGAATCATAGAGCAAGCAGCAATCCTCACCTGTAAGGGTGTGGTGAGCCTAACCTCCCAACCTCTTTATCAATGGATTCCTTAAGTGTCATTGGCTGAATCATCAATCAATGAGCACATACCTTTGGAAATCTATTCCAAGAATCATGGATACTAGGATTGTGGTGTGTTCTTGGATCCACAAATAAACACGTTGGAGACCATACAAGAAAGTTATTTCCAAGGAGGACCGATTTCACAAGTACATGACCCCCACATAATCACCCACTAGACTGACTGAATGTGACATTTATTCACAATACGAGGGGGGTGAATTTTCCATTCCCTATTGGGAAAATCCAACCCTCTTTAATGTGTAATGATTCAGAACGGTTCAAAAAAGAAATAAATGGTAAATTTGATGAGAACCTATCTATATAAAGATGGGACAAGTGATAATTCTCATTGGATGATCTTTGTACCCCCCAAAGCACTCCACCTTGGAGGTGGAACAAAATTGATGAACTCATCATGAATTTTTAACCAATGTGGTGGCTCCACCCAAATGATAAAAGAAAAAAGGACATTTCACATCATTCCATGTTGTTCACCCTTGTATGAATAAAGTGTGTCACCTCAGAGGCAGAACAAAAATAGTGAACCTGACATGAATCCTTGACCAAGGTGGTGGTATTACCCCACTCATGCCCCTTCGCCCCACAACAAAAAACAAGGAGAGTGGTAGGGGGCCAAAATGAATCGCCAGATATGAATAAGTGTGAAAGAATGCAGCTTTGACGAGGTTTTTTGGCCTTTATGAAATATATAAATGTAGTAGGTTACCATAGAGTAACCTTCGATATAGATGAAATCTCGATGACCAATGAAGACACACCCATCTGCGATCCCACAGGCGGTCCGGGCCCCAACGAAGAGGAGGCCCCCTCTCCTACACATAATCATCAACACTAGGTATCAAACATGATGATCAATGTGTACCACCGAATTGGTAATCTCCCCACATTTTTTCCATGAGACAAGCCCTCTAATATGAAAATTTTCACTAGCCACCTCCTCAGCTAAGGATAGCACATCCACACAAGGATCCTCTGGTGATCTTCCCAAACCATTTTGGGAGCCTCTCCCTGAAACGTGACAATGTGTACCTCTCTTATCATGGAGAGTTAGATTATTTCCATGATGAAAACATCATATCAACTTCACAAGGGTCCTATATAGAATCTCTCTCTAGAGAGAGTCGTCACCGACACCAGGTGACCAAGCCTCCTCCCACATAAGATGTCCTTATACTGAGGGCACCTGCCAATCTCTAGGAGTCTCGGGCCCCTCGAGCAGCCCACCAAGGGAATAAAATATATAATCAGAAACAAGCTACCTTTTTCATTTCTGAGGAGAAACATTTACTTACTAAAACAAGAATACATGCAACTCTACCCCATCCACACAATCCAACCATAAAAATAATGTGGCACAATAATAGCACATGCATGTCCCTCCTAGTGTCTGTCGATCCAGCCATGAAGACGGAGCGAAAAACTCTTGGCAGATGCAAATATCTTCTGACACCCAACAATCCAGTCAACCAAAGAGGGAGGTAAGCAACTATACGCAGGCACAAATACCTACTGACACATTCCAAGCCCTCCAACCAAATCAGAAAGAAAGACAATATGAGAAGATTCAAATTCCAACCGACACATACAATTCTTGGGAGACAAATATAGTAAAAATAGAGAATATAAACATATTTACTCATGAATATGATATCCACTAGTAAAATAAGGTTGCAAAAGAAGAAGAAAACTGGTAGCTAACTCATTCCACTTCCCTAGCATAGGAGAACATCCGGTATCTACTGGAAACTTATAGAGGAACAGAGAAGGAATTTTTTTTTCTATGACATTGAAATGGGCCATCTTACCCATTCCGAGCATATATTTTTGTCATCATATCCTAAAAATGTTGTAAGATTAGACATATATTCAAGACTATATCCTCAAAACGTGTAATGATATCACCACATCGGTGGTAAATGAGAGAAATCGGTCCCACGACTCGGTTTCCTTGAATGGAATGACTCACTCCCAAAATGAGTTTGTCACTCTGGAGCATTTATGCATCACTATTCTAGTCTAAAAGGGTCAAGAGCAATATCCCATGATACACAAACAACCAGATCATGAAAAAATACACATTCCAACTGGGGGATGTCCTTCCAATGCGGTGGCCACTCCTAGGAAAAAATAAATTTCATACCAAAATTCAAGATGCTTTTCATCATTTACTAATGTAATCATAGGACCCAACATGAATTGGAACTTCACATGAAAGACAATACCAACATTATATGGCCTCGGTTACCCATAATATGTTTCCATAAATGAAAAGTGCAAATAGAAACCAGAAAATGAAGAGCACATACATGATCCTTCTCTACTATAATATATGGTTCTTGACTCACTCAAACATATATCGATAAAAGATTAAGAACCTACCAGTCTAATAAAAATTTATGTAAGTGGAAGTTTCAGTTTCCCATTCACTCCTTGAAATTCCGCTACTAGAATCTCTATAGTTCCTCCACATAGCTCCCACTGGGGCTCACTCCGTGGGCTAGGAATGATCGATCACGAGAGCCTATCTACTAATGCATGTTGGGGTAGCCCTCCCCCCGACCTGAATATCAAATATCAAATATCAAGATGGTTCTCTCCTTGTTCTCAACATTCCTAATGGTGCTCCCAAATATATTCACTGAAAATTTGTTTCTCCCTATAGTCGTACATCAAGTCATGATTGTAGTCCTTACTATGATACCATCATTGTGAAGGCCATCCCTACAATGACAGTTTCTAAAAAGGACCTCCCAATATTAATTTCAAGCAACGAGAATGTCCTACCATCATTGCAGTATATTCCGAAGGCCCTCTCCAAGATATACACTGCATCAATTCTCTCTACATCCTAGTATAAAGTCATGATGGTTGTCCTCGTCATGATGACAGTCATTGTGAAGGCCCTCCCTGCAATTACAGTTGTTGTGAAGGTCCCCCCCCAATGTCATCAATCATCAATAAGGTCCTCTTCTTCCTGTAGTCTTCCCTGAAGGTCCACCCTAGGGAATACGCTGTAATGACATTTCCCACAGTTGGATGTTAATTTGCAATATTAGCCCTCGTCATTACATCAACAATTGTAAAGGTCCTCCCCACAATAAAAATTTATAATTGAAGGAAGGTCCTACCCTAGTTGGAACAAATGCGAGAAAACACTCCTATGAAAAGGTGCTCGTAATGGAGTCATACACATCAATAAATCTACCTATAATGATTGATATTCTTTCCAAACCAGAGCATGTCCCGGGGCCAGGCTCATCTTCTAATCTACCCCTACATTGTCCGCAAATCAATGAGGATCCAACCAACCTGATCACTTGGGAAAAAATAATTAAGAAGAAATCGAGCTGGGCATATCATGTTGAGGACCCTCTGAAAGAACAACAGAAGTATATATTTCTAATGAGAAGACAACTAGCTAAGGATAATATACAAGTGATGTATTGGCCTATAAACCCTTATCATTTCAAAATATACAGAGGTTCTTCTAGGGAATTCACACATGACATTGGACTCAATATATAGATGAATATTCACCAGATAAAAGAAACATTTTTACCCTAAGAAGTGTACGCCGTTCAGGTCAGCATGATAGAGTAGCTTCTCCATCTAATCGACCTAGAAGCCCTCCCATATACAAGGTTTCCACAATTATAAAGGTGAAAGAAAACCAATTAAATGGCTTGGATCCATCTACAACAAAATTTTCATCACCTCATTGGTGACACCTCAGATAGAGTTCACATTCGGGGGTAGGGAGAACATTGAACATTACACATCACCCCTCGTCACGTCTAGTAGGCCTCATTGGAAATGACATCCTGTAATGTCATCACCCAGATGAAATAATCAATTAAAACCCCTACTCAGGAAATATGAGATACTCAAAAAAAAAATTTTCAAAGTAAGTCTCAAAAGCATCTGGACCAAAGAGATCATGCCATCAAAAAGCTTCTGAGTCAGGCAACCAAGAACATCCAGCAAGCTTCACACCTAAGGGAAGCCAACCAACAATCCATTCCCAAAAGGCCATATACTCAATGTAAGCCTAATTATATATTTAGCTCACACCCATGCGGGGGTATATGAAAATGAAATGGTGGAAATAGCGGCATATTCTTCTAAAATGTGGGAACAACCCCATCCCACAGGGCTGGGGGCATTTTTAAATCAAAATACACTAGTAAGACCAACAAATTCGGGCCTTAGCTTGTCAATATAAGAACAAAAACAACCCCATATTGAATGTTTGGGGGTATTTTTACCTCATATCCCCGCATAGCCAACGCATGTCTTCCACCGTCTAGAAGGAAAACTGGAGAGAGGAGTCACTCGTTCCACCCCTTCTCGTGGATCATACCATCTAAGATAAACTAGAATTATGAGGCTAGACCTCAGCTCTATTTGGGTCAATATTTTCAATGAAGCCTGATGAATACCACAGAATTGAATGTGAATGTCCAATAAAGGGTGAAAAAGGCCTTCCTATAATTTGGCACCGGGCACACTACCCCCAATGTGGTATGCCTTAGTGAATTTGGTAAACGTCAACTCCATGGATATCATAGGTAATGACGTGGAGGGATAGGATGCAATGGAAGATGGTTCCAACCCAAATGAATCTCATTTCATGGTTGAGGGTGTGCATATTTTGAATGAGAGAGCATCCGTAAATCTAGGTTCCCCCTCAGTCAACCCAACATTTCCACCTGCTGGAAACCCCAAAAAGGGGAAGAATAAATCCATGGTAATCTATGAATTTCCTTCTCCTCCCCATGGAAATGTGTCCCTCACTCTCAAAGAATGATTCACCATGAGGGAGGATGAAATTAAAAAGATTAGGTGAATTAATGTTGACCTGTGTCGAGGGATCTACATCACTGCATGTGTTCCCCCTGCAGAACGTCAGAAAATACTCTTAGAAGAGGTGACCATACTACACGCACATATCCCAATTGTTGAATCCATGATTAGAGGACTGTGCAACCCAGCCCTGGAAGTACATCAAGACTTCCCCTGTAGGGAATAAAACTAGAATATATCTATGTAAACCCACAAATGATAACACTAGATGGGTATCAACCCCAAATTCCAGCAGCACTGACACACCCAGTTTTTTTCACTGTAACACCAGCTTATGCCTATGTCCGACAGGATATGAATCAAGGGATCATGAACAACATCGAGCAATTAAAGACTAGACTATAATCCTTGGAGGGGTGGCATACTCTGATACAGTCGGAGCACAAACCCTACACTGATTTGGTGAGCAATGTTCCACCGTTTTCAAACTTCAGAAATCTCGTAGTCCCAGTATTTAATGGACTGGGGGACCCTAAAAAACATTTAATGCACTACACCTCTTAATGTGACCCCATGATGGGCACTCCCGAGTAGCAATAAGCAGTAAAATTATTGTAGTTCGTTTGAACCCTAAAGGTCTTGATTTTCGTATGTTATACAATCCGGACACCCAAATTCATTATAGGTTGTGAGGAACTCCAATGATAGTTTCTCTTCCAGTTCAGATCAACGTTTCCAAAGATGATGATCAATGATATTATGAACTAAAAATAGTGGGAGAATGAAAGTGATTCATAATTCATTCCCAGATGGAAAGGCCTGGCATATTCCATAAATTTTCTGATCCCCTAGGATGAGATACTCATCATGTGATTTGATAACCTTAGGGATGAATTACAAACACATATCTTCCCAGTAAAGAACACTAGCATGTTTAGATAATTCTCTACCATTGCCCGAAAAATAGAGGAATCCATGGAATAGAGCATCCTTAAGTCCCGAGTGGCCCCATCATCCGCAGGGAAAAGAACGAGAAAAGCTGAAGTGACTTCTTTCATTCTTATGCCACCCCTGACACCATCTCCAGTTCTGAGGAACCACCAAGCCATGTAGGACCCCCTGGACGCCAACAACCACCCACACCTTAGAAATATATGTGATAGGGTATATTATAAAGCAGTTAAATGAACGAATAAATAATTTTTACTAGTTTTGAGACAACTAGGTTTACGTCTATTTCATAGCCACCATAAATTAGATCATGTTATGGCTACTTGAGCCAAATAGTGTCGATGAAGTGGGTCTTGAAGACTTCCCAAACTATTTTCCCATCACCAGATTCTGGGACAAGAATCCAGTACTGCTTCATTTTCTAGGATCTCTTACAAAATATAGTGGATTATGGAAATGTTATGTTTGACCCACCACCAGTACAAGTGGCGTATGTTTACACCTTCGACTCAAGAGAGGAAATGTAATGGAAAATAGTCCCCAGTAAGTAGGGGGAATGATATATAAATGGATGACGTAGAAGTCCGTCAATCGAGTGCATGGAATACTTTAGGAGCAGTTAAAACAACCAATTGTTGACCCAAAAGCTCCAAATATAGAACATCCTTTCTCATTAGACCTGTGACACTGTAAAGGCTAGAAGGGAAGAAATAAATAGTAAGAATATGTGATTACACCAAATATGAAGTTTGAGTTGATTCTTTCACACTTTATTCCAATATTCATGGAATAACGGGAACCGCCCCACCAAATGGTATAACGGGCACCGCCCCACCAAATGGTACAATACGCATGGCCCTGCCAAAGGGTAAAATGGGAACCACCCCTCCAAATGGTACAATGGGAACTAAACTAGAAAATGGCACCATCAGAAAGAGATAGTCACACATAAAAAATTTTGGATCAATAACTAATATTCGGCTCCATTAATGTCATTAACATGATGGAACCCTTCTCAGATGGAGAGTATGGACATGAACCCAAATCTTAGAACACAACCCGAGAGACAGAGTAAGAGGATATAGAAGATAGAGGTTTCCTAGAAGGCAAGATCATGGTAGGAGTAAAATTCTTAGCCACATTACAAATCCAAGTGTTAACATCACAAAAACTCACAAAAGGACCCTCCAAAAGATGAAACAAGAACCGGAATTCTCCTCTACCCCAGTCGAAAGAAAAACAAGTCAAATTATATAGGAATATCCATCAGAGGAAGAAATAATATCAAATCAGCCAAGGCACACTTGCAGAATAGTTTAGCCAAATCTGGAATGGACCGTAGCACCAACAACCCCTGTTATAGAGGCCGCAAACTTTACATCTAAAGCCCAAAACCCTAAAGTGTCTGTGAATGTGAAACCCGAAGCCGATAAGTGCGGGGACTTAGACAAAAAATATTATATTTTAAAGCATCTATCATTAGTACTTTCAATGATGTTAATACTAGATTCATTTAGTCTACCCACAGATCAAGGGAGGCACTAATCGAAGCCTTACTAAGTCCAAAGAAGTTTGAGGATGATGTAGCAACAACCAAAGTCTATCGGATGATGAACTGTCCTGAGGAATGTCATGCCTTCATCCCCTTCACAGATATGGATGGAGACGCCATCATGCATGGGAACATTGAACCCTTATATGTGTCCGGAAAAATAAATGGAATTTATGTATGGAGGATCTTCGTCAACAATGGCTCTAGATTTCACTTCCTACAATTGTGAATTCTTCGTTGGATGAGATATGATGAAGATATCCTAACACCTTTCACTACACCTCTCCTATGATATGAAAAAGTGACTAAATACTATTGTGATGAACCATGATTAAAACTCAGCTAGGAGAACTCGTGGGGGATTTTGAGTTCCAGGTAGTGCAGAAATGAATGACCTTCTACATCCTATTAGGAAGGCCTTGGCTACATCTGCACACTTCAATTCTGTCCTCACACTATCAGTGCATCAAAGATTTCAGTAATCGGTAAAATAGGAAATTTTAAGCTAATAAATTCCCATTGGAGTCATGTGAGTCGCATTATATTGACACATGGTTTTATGAATTGGAAGAAAAAAATTTCAACCAACGAAATTGATTGGATTACTAGCCTGAATGGATTGGAAATGGAACCTTCCGACCCCATAATGTAGCATGGGTAAGTGTATGTATTACCCATCAAACAAGTCGAATGCATAAGTTCATGTTTGGATATAGACTCAATTTCCTTCATGGTCTATATGACGGTCACTAAGTCAAAAGACCCAGAAAAGTGGGCTAACTACCATGATTTCCGGAAAATCCCTATCAAAGATGCTCATGACCCATCCTTAGGATGTCAAACTACCCTTACCTCACTCAATAAGGCTGAAGATGATCTATCTCTAGACAATGGAGAGTTCATCTCAAAAATATTGTCTTCACTAGATGAGGAAGAATATGAAGAAGAAGAAGAAGAAGAAGATGATGATGATGATGATGATGAACATGAAGTAGACGTCAAAGATTCCACTCTTGCATTCGATGAAGGTGTCTCCACCATAATAGATGAACTTAAAGAGAAAAATCTGGGCACTAAATATGACCCATGGCCCACTATGATCATTGTGACCATGCCTGTAAAGGAGAAGGAGTCATATGCCTCCATCATAAAGAATAATTGAGATGTTTTTTTCTAGAATTACACAAAAATCCCAGGACTTGATATTGAGATCACCACGAATAATCTATTCTTACCAGAAGATCATCAGGGATATAAGAAGCCAACCATAAGGACCCAACTAATGCACACTTCAATAATAGATGTTGATGTTGACAAGCTGATCAATGACAACTTCATATGAGATTTCCACCATCCGATCTAGCTGGACAACATTGTTCTTATCAAATAGAATAACCGAAAAATTAAAATCACCATTGAATACAGGGACCTTAATTGGTATTTCCCAAAAAAAATTTCCCTTCCAGATTACAAAAATGTTCATCGATAAAACAGCTGAATATGAGGCTCTCTCTTTCCGGGACAGATATTCAATATACAATAAAATCTGGATGGATTAAGGAGATGAAGAAGCTACTCCTTTTAGGTCCCCAAAGGAAGTGTTCTATTATAAATTTATTCCCTTTGGTCTAAAGAATGTTAGTGCCAAATATCAACGTGCCATGAATCATATCTTCAATCCCTTCTTAGGATATTTCATCATGTGTAATGTCAACAATCTTGTGGTAAAACAATGATAGTGCTCAAACGACCTAGATGACCATGAATCATTTTTCAACAAATTTTAGTAGCATAGTTTAAAGATGAATCCCATAAATTGTGCCTTTGGTGTTACCACGAGTAATTTCCTCGTCTTTGTCATAGGCCATCATGACATCGATGTCGCCCCCGAGAAGACAAAAGCCATATTTGGCATGTCCCCACCTCACAACCTCCCCGAGTTGAGAGGTCTCCAAGAGAACCTTGCCTACATTTGGTGCTTCATAGGCAACCTCGTTTGTAAAATTTTACCTTTTACCTAGATCATAAAGAATGGGTTTAAGTATGGGTGGGATAATTATTATCATGAAGCATTCAACAATATAAAAATATATCTCCTAAGCCTATCAGTTTTGATGACACTAGTTGAGAGGAGACATATAATTTTGTAAGTAACCACCCTGGAATGGTCATTAGGCACCTTCCTCACATAGAAGAATGATGTTGGAAGTGATAACAATCTCTATTACCTCATCTGAACAATTATTGATGCTGAAACTCTGTATTCTAAAATTTAAAAGAACTACCTGGCCAAAATATTTTTAATTCAAAAAACTCTAGAATTACTTGCAACACCATAAGGTCCAACTGGATTCCCGCAGGAACCCGATCATATATAGCCTCAACTATCCCTTGATAAATGGTTTCCTATCATGACGGGTGGCCGTCCAACAAAAACTTGACATACAATACATACCTTGGAAGGCCATAAAATACCATGTGTTATAAAACATCTGGTCTAAGAACCCCTCAGAAGAAACAACACCGTTGGATGCCAAACATCTGGTTGAAGAAGTGTTTTCCATCTTGGAGAACTCCCAAACAAAGAAAATGTACTTCAATGGTGCTTCCCGAATCCCGAAAAGGAAATGGATGGAGGATACCATGCTCAAAAAAGTGGGGCCAGGAATTATAATTATATCCACTGAAAATGGTGTCTCTCCTAATTCATTCCTTATTTAAGAAGGGTGTACAAATAATGATGAGGAATATTAGGATCTCATTATAGGCCTAGAACTGGCACTTCATGTTTGAGATGAACACCTAAAAACAATGGGTGATTCAGTGCTAGTCATCAAACACATTAATGGTGAATATGAAATCGAAAATAAAGTATCGTTTCCCTTGATGAATGACGTTCAAAAACTGATGGAACAATTTTCATCAGAACCAACGTTGACCTATGCCGCCCAGTCACTAAATGCTCAAGCCAATGCTTTAGAAAATGCAGCCACAACCTTGGAAAATATAGACCGAGATGAAACCATCATTAAAATTACCCTTCTCCGTATTGAATTTTAATTCAGCAAGAGAAATACAGAGGAGATTTATGAAATTAGCCTCTTTTCTGTGCCTCATAGTCACACCTATAGATGGATGACACCCAATACAAATTACCTTTGTAATGGGGAACTCCCATCACATAGGGATGTATGAGAATAGTTTCGAAGAAGGGAAGTCAACTTTGTCTTGTACAATAGGTAAACCAAGAAAAAGATCTCTACAAAGGAGGCCTTGACAGAGTCCTTACCATCTATATTTATGGAGAATATACTACTACCATCAGGAATGAAATGTATGCCAGAGCTTATGGAGTCCACCAATCAGCAACAAATCTCTCTCACCAAATGTGAATTCTTGGCTGTTACTGGCCCATTTGATACATTATTTTTCCATATTCACCAAGAAGTTCCATTCATGCCATGTTAATGCTAATTTTATACACAACACCCCAGAGTTACTTCATATAGCTATGTACTTATGTCCATTCATCGTCTGGGGGATAAATGTTGTGGGACCATGTCCTCCCGCCACAGCAAGACAATTCAATTTCTTACTCACATCGACCAACATCTTTTCCAAATGGGTAGAAGAAATACCCCATAATGAATTCAAAAAAATTGTTATTATTGTGAATGACAACATCATTACCCTATTTGGTGTCTCTCATACAATTATGACGGATGACAAGACCATCTTCTGATCTAGTGAGATGGAAAAGTTGTACCAGGAGTATGGAATCAAATCCAATAATTCATCTTATTACCATGTAGTGGAAAATGGGAAAATAGAGGCTTTCAATCAGACTCTTTCCAACATTCTCCATAAGATGATTGATAAGGATAAGAAATCTTGTCCAGAAAATCTATTTCATGCTTTATGGGATTTCTGGAGCACGACCCACTCTACCATCCAGGAAACCCTGTACTAACTAGTAAATAGAGAAGAGGTGGAATTACCAATCAAAATTTGAGTTCCATCACTTCTTGAGGAAATTTGAGACCAACTGTCCATGGAAGAGAAAACTCAGAGACTGTTTGATGAGTTGGAGTAGCAACATGATAAAAGGGTGCACACTCTGCACCATTTGGAAATATACCAAAACCAGATTGCACGAGCCTCCAGAAAAGTTTTTTCATTGAAATTCCCTCAAATGCAAAATGGTGCTAGACCTCAGAACCCCAATGATAATCCAGAAGAATCCCCCAAAGCTTGAACCAGTGAGGGAAGGACCATATGTCACACATCTATTCTATTCTAATGGAGTACACACCATGATATCAATGGATGTATAGCTCATCACGACATGCACAAATGAATAGTTATTAAAAAAGAATTTAACTTAATAACCCCCTGTGTTATGTTACAAGATCTTTGAACATAAAATATGAGTTAGAATACTCATGATGTGACGGCCTAATATCTATGACCCAAAACAACGAGTAATAACACACAGAATCCATGGTCCAAACTCTCAGACCAAAATCAATGAGTCATTGTCCTTTCCACATGATTTTAAACATTAAGAATATCGTCCATGAAGAATGACATTAAACTATGACTCATCATTATTTTATGACATTACAATACATGACAAAAAACTTATTTATCACATGATAATAAACTGCATGATCACTCGTAGAACAACATATGAATTGATTCTTACACTCACATGATACATAGTAATTCCTCAACCCATTATCTATTCCCATCCCCCACCAAAAAATGCCTCCATCATTACCCATATCTACATATATTCATAAGGTAAACCCTTATCACGCAATGTTTCTCACATCGATTATAACTCATGTGATATTTGGATTAGTAGTAGGGATTATTTTACAGAGGAAAACTATAGAGTAAAACATGGTAGACTTGGAAACCATGATGGATAAAAGGAAGATTACCCTACCACATGGACCAAGCTAGATCAGTATAGGGAACATTCAGATCTATGTACGGTTTGATTCCTTCCCTCACAGGATACATTGTGACGCCTGTATTTCACATCATGGTGCATCGATCATAAAAAAAGTCCCTCAGATGTCCCTACACATCGAGCAAACATTTGTATAAAACACTAAGAACTATGTGTGAATTTATTCTTTCCCTTAAAGGATACATAGTGATGCCCGAATGTTTCATCCTAGCCTAGACACCATCATCATAAATATACCCATTTTCCCCCATACATAGGTTTGACTTGTATAGGGAGTTTGTGAAAGGTCTTAATCACAGGAAAATAAACTGAACCAATATTCAAGGGTTACGTGTCGTCCATTCCTTGGTGTTTCAAGATCCCACACATGTCTCCACTCATGAGATGTCAAAATATCCTGTGACCCTTTTTAAATATGAGTTAGACTATATGGAAGCTCAAGTAGTTCACAGGTAATCACAATCTGGACATTTCTCACATTCCCAGAAACATCTCTCCTTTTTTTCAAAATACATACCTGTAACACCCTGATATTTTAGGAGAAATATTTTTTTTATGTTTTATGTTATACGCAACACCAATGTAATCTCTAACTACACAAAACATTGGCTTGGCATGCGTTACACGCAATCACGACCTTCCTCGATAGCGTGAGTAGTACGCAATACCAGGTTTCACTAAACAATGATATATTATTATGATATTATTATGGACTATCAATGATGAATAGTATTAAGTACATTTTTAATTTTATTATATTATCTTACACATTTTCTAGAACATGGTATTAGAACAAAATAAATTTTTCGAGTAAAATAAGTATTTTTCCAAAAATACATTTTTTCCACCTTTTGATGGTGCACCAACATTAAATATTGTTTTTAACATGTTTATAAGTTTAATTTGACAAAATAGAATTATTCATTGGAATCATGAAATAAAAATTTACTTTGGATAAATTTTTCATATTATTCTGATAACTTTCATATTTTAATAGTAAAAACTCGTTGTATTTTAATTAAAAACAACTTTTTTCATCGCAATAATTTATATAGTTAAATTATAATATTGAATATTTTTAATATATAAATATAATATATTCTTACCATTTAATATAATGTATGGAATTACAATTAATTTTACATTGAATTCATTGGTAAAAACAATCCAATCTTTGGCAATGTTTTAACTTTTAAAACACGGTTTCTTAACAACTGGATTAATTTTAAATTAATTACTGCGACATCCTTATTTTGAATATGGAAAAAAAGTTTCCATATTAAAATTCAGTGGGTCAAAATTATGTTAATAGGTTACTTTAATTTTTTTGATATTATGAATAGAAAATACGGTAATTTTTCATTACTGCAGTTAAAGGTAAATCGGGTAATTAAGGGTAAAAATAAGGTTATTAAATAACACTAAAACCTGCCAAAATTCAATTTTATGAATAAAAGTTGACTCTTATCACCTGAGGGTCAGAATAGATTCATTCTATAGACTTTGTAACATGAAAATAATTTAGTTATTATTAAAATAAAAGAAAGTGACAACATGCGACTCTCAAAACTCTTTTAAGTATAATAATTTTAATTTAGTGATAAACTTCATGAAACTTAGAACATGAATAGTCTCCAGAAATATAATAAAATTATCTACATCATGTGATTTTATTTATAATTTTTAGGGATTACATAATTATCATTAATGGTGACATAATAGTGATCTTGAAATTATTTTATTGATTGAAATATCAAATAAATGGTTTTAAAAATATTAAAATAAATATTATATGAAATAATTAATGTAATACATTAAATTTTATATATATATATGACATGTTAGTAATGTATTATATATTTTGGTTCTAACATAACTTCTATGGGAATTTTATTTAAATTCAAATAAATGAATTGTGTCAAAATTGACACTGTAGATATTTTAAATTATTAAATTGTTTAAAAATCGCAAGAAATATTTTAAATATTACTAATTAAAATTTATATGATCTAACATGTCATAAAGTATCAAATAATATATAATTACTAACACATAAGTATGTATTTATAACCATATAAAATTTATAACATTATTACCACAAATAAAATTAAATAGATTAAATAAGTATAAATCAAAATGATATGGTTTAAAATAAAATCAAAACATGTCTAAATTTAATTGTTTGATGATATTAAAACCATATCTTATCTGATATCTTAATTTTAGTCACTTTTTATGTTTTTATTTGGGGATAGGGTTTATTATAAATTAATATTTTAGAGGTGTCCAAAAGTTCCCCTCTCCTCCCTTATAAAAGGGCACCTCCTCCCTCTCCTCCTCACACCATTTTGAGCCTTCATGCTGGGTACACCCATGAAAATTTATCTTCTCCACTTACCTAGAAACATACTAGAGGTCCTGGTCTTCTTCCAAGACCAACTTTAGTGCCCTAAGAAGAGGTTAAGAAGAGGCGCATCGAAGAAGAGGTAATATGCTTTACCGATTCTTTCAAACTCATTTCTTCTTATACTTCCTCTATATGAGTTGTTTCATTATTAAGCAATAACTCCAATATCAATTTTACACTTATATGTTATTATGAATATGAAACAACAATGTTCTCTCTTCTATCCGTCCTATGAATGAAACAAAATCACCACGCTTGCGTATGTACGACCTACTGTCTCCACGCCGTGATGTAATCTTTTATTTCATCACTAACATACATAGATGGGTATATGATTAAAGAAATTACTATATATGATAATTTAAAAGTAATACTAATTTTGAAATATTATACACCCTACACTTAAATAAAATTCCACAATCATGGGAATGATATCATCGCTTGTGCGTACGTACGGCCTACCATCTCCACGATGTGATGCGACTCATTATACATGATATTCATTGAATAATGACTATAAAAATGAATTAACATAATAAATATGATATATATTACACTAATACCATTCTGTAAATGATGTATCTATAACCAAAAAAGATGATTAAGAATTTATTCGTCAAAACATGCATAAGAACATAAAGCAATGAACACCCGAATAAAAAGTAGAAATATTACTAATAAGAAGATAAGAATATGACCAGATATGACATCATAATAATGAATACGATTCTGTAATAAGTCAATGACATTATTTAAATCATTATATAGGAGGTTCGTATACGTACAAAGCATATCGGGCCTAAGGTAAGGGAAAATCTCACAATCTCATTTTTTTATTCGAGATTGATTATACATCAAAATTTACTGGGGAATATTTGTCATCAACATCCATGTTTCCTCAATATGTAACATTTTTTATATCCTCCTAAAATTTTTTAAATCCAATTTTACCCATTTGGTGAGTTTTTAGTAAACGATATTAAAGGAATCTTTTGTCATTTTTTTGTACGAGGTACTTTTTGAATTTTCCGGCCAAAGTACGAAAATAATGTTTTTTTAACGTATACGACCTGAACATATTTTTATTATTTCATAGAACATTATTTACATGAAGATTACTTTACATGTTTTCGTGTTTATTTTTAATTAACTTCTTTTAGTTTAAAATTTTATGGCATGTTATGAAAGGAAAAATGTTTTTGAAGTGGAATGGAAATTTTCCTCAAGAATGGAGTTAAAGTGTTTTATAAAAATTATCTTCCATATAAGATAATATAGGGTTCTATTTATATCCCTATTATTACATTGATCTGATTATGTTATGATGGAATTATTTTTATTAAGTCCTTTATCTTATATGGATTATGTTACGATGACATGATGTTTATGAATCCCATCTTTATTACATGGGTTATGATATGATGCATGAATTATAATTTTTTAGCTCACATAAAAATGGTATCATTATGAGATGGGTGGGACCTATATATACCTCCAATGCATTGGGTAAAGATTCATATCTCTTGAGATAGACATGTCTGGAATGGAAAGATAATCTAGTTTAGTGATATCGGACTGGAACAAGGAGTAAAGTCATTTTAGAAATGGACTTTGTCCACTATGATAGTCTTGGAAATGAGTATTGAATAATAAGAAATGAATTTATATTATTATGTGTGTATGCCACAAATTTTCATGTTTTATGTTATGATTATTTGGATTATATTTCACTACTATGATTTATCCCATGTTATGATACTATGATATCTTTTCTAGGTTATGCTTTTAAAAATGTTATATTCTTATGAATATGATATGATTGATATCTTGTTAGTTTACCATTACTGAGAATTTGAGCTCACCCTTTTTTATGTTTTATTTTCCTTAGGTGAGTAATAAGGATATTAAGAAGGATATTTCAAAAGGGACTCTAGATATGATGAAATAAACGGGAGACAATGTACATGCTTTATGAACCAGTTGTTTATGTTTCCCAGTTTTTAAAGACACTATATTTGTACGGTACTATCATGGTTTTGTTATTTGTTGTAATAAGAATGCTTTAATTCTTATGTAATAACAATGTATGTAAAGTATGGGTCATTATAGTTGGTATCAGAGGAAAGGTATAGTCAACCATTGGAAACTAGGATGTGAAAGCCTTAGTAAGAACCCTAAGGATATGTCTGAGCATAGAACACAATATTAGTATTTTAGAAATGGCCATGAATAAGCTATGATAATACCTAAAGTGTGAAATTTTATTCTTGATTATGTGTCTTTCCAATTATTATTAGTTTTTTTCACACTATGATTATTGGTTTTAGTCAATGGCTGGAGCCTAAAGGAATCATGTTAATGCTGAATGCGACTGACAATGCAATGATTTCCCCCCTGAGAATCCAAACATTATGGTAGCTGGAATGAAAAATAATGTATCCATGCTCACACAACTTTCTCAAGCTATGAATCATGAAGGACTTCCAAACGAGAAAAAGAAGGAGCTACATTCTGTTGAATCTTTGATAAGGCAGTGTCCACCCTCATTAAGCGGGTCTACTTATCCATTAGTGGGTGAATAATGGATCAGTAACACGGAAAAGATATTTTGAGTTCTTCAATGTTCTGAACATGAAAAATTCATCTTAGTAGTATATCATTTGGAAGGTGAATCTGATCAATGGTGAAATCATATCAAGAATATGAGGCAAAGAGATGAAATTGAGTCCATGGAATGAGACGAGTTCAAGAACATATTTTTCAATAAGTACTTCCCTTATATTCATCGAACAAAGATGGAGAGGGAATTTCTTAAACTAAATCAAAAGGTTGATGAATCATTTCGAACCTATGAAGAAAATTTTAAAAGGCTCGAAAGGTATTCTTCTGGGATTATTATCCAACCTAAGAGTAAGATCAATCGATTATTTAGTGTTTTAAAACCAAGTCTTCGAAGGGTGTTAGCCATAAGGGACTTCAGTAGCTATGAAAAAATTATTTGATGTGCTCTCAAGGTTGAGATGGAGATTAGAGTAACCCATCAGTAATATGGGTTTGATAAGAAGAGGATAATGGAATTCAAAAGGAAATCTAAAGACCACACTTAAAAGAATATGAGTTTTCCTTTATTCATAAAGTGAGGAATGAAGTATGGAGGGAGTTGTCCAAAAGGTACATGTAAATGTTTCAAATGTGAAAAAGAAGGTCATCAGTCATTTTAATGCTGCAATGATGGAAAAAATATGCCTAGTAATACGAACAATGAAAAGGATACAAAGATTGAACCTCTTACACTTCAATGTTACAAGTGCGAGGAAATGGGTCATTATGCTAATCAATGCCCTAATCCAAGGGTTGTTGATGATGATCGATACCAAAAAACTCTCGAGGCCAAATACAAAGTAATGTCACATGAAATTTCTATCGGCGATGTGGAGTACGATCAATGAAGTGGTGAAAGGTAAAATTACAATCCACTCTATATTATCAAATGTTTTATTTGATTCTAGATCCACCCACTCTTTTATTTCAAAAGAATTTTCTAAGGGTATTGCTGTATTACCTCAACAATTAGATGTTGAGTTAGTTGTGACAACTTTTAATGGCACAATGGTCACATAAAAAGTTTACAATTCTTCTCCGATTGATGTTTTTGGGAAAGTGCTTCCTACAAATATTTTGATCCTTAATATAGTGGAATTTGATGTTATTAATTGCATGGATTGGATTTCTTTATATGGAGCTCATATCAATTTCCAATGAAGGGAAGCCACATTTCATATTCCAGATCAATCTATGACCATCTATCGATGCGAGGATGAACATAACCTTCCAGTGGAAATTTCTTCCATCTAATGTGTCTTGATTCCACTAAATGAAGGTTATTTTTCTCAAATGGTTGGCGAGAAACTCATGATTAAGAATATTTCCATTGTACAGAAGTTTTATGATGTCTTTCTGGAGGAATTTCTTGGTCTTCCACCAAATTGTGATGTTGAGTTTTCAATAGAACTCATATTGTTTTCTTTACCTATTTCAAAGAAACCATATAGAATGGCCCCAATTGAGTTGTAGGAATTGAAGAAAAAACTCTAAGAGAATCTTGATAAGGGATTCATACATCCTAGTGAATCACCTTGGGGATCAACTATTCTATTTGTTAAAAAGATAGATGGATCAATGAGACTCTGCATTGATTATCGAGAACTTAATAATATCACTGTCAAGAACAAATATCCTCTCCCACACATTGATGGCTTATTTGACCAACTACGCGGAGCTAAATTCATTTCCAAGATTGATCTTCATTCATGGTATCATCAATTACTGTTCAAAATGTAGGATATACCAAAAATGGCTTTCCGTACAAGGTATGGAAACTATAAATTTATAGTGATGCCATTTGGTCTTACTAATGACCCTTTTATCTTCATGGATCTAATGAATAGAGTATTTAGAGACTATCTTGATCAGTTTGTGGTAGTATTTATAGACGATTTTCTTGTCTATTCAAAGAGAAAGTAAGAACATGAATATAACATGAGAATTGTATTGAAGACACTGAAAAAGGAGATGATTTATGAAAAATTTACCAATTGTGAATTTTGGCTTCAAAAAGTTGCATTTTGGGTAACATAATCTCAAAAGAGAGGATATCTGTGGATCCAGCAAAAATAGAGGTTATCGAAAGATGTTCAAGACTAACAAAATTAATTGAGATAATAGGTTTTCTTGTTTTTTCTTGATATTATCTATTTTTTTCAAATATTTTTCACGTTTATCTAATCCACTAACTAGGTTGACTCGAAAAGGAGTTAAGTTCGTTTGGACAGAGGAGTCTGAAGAGAATTTCAAGGAGTTAAAGAGAAGGTTTTCCAGTGCACTTGTGCTCACACTACCTTGTAGTGGAGAAAGGTTTTTGATCTACAGTGATTCATCCAATAAGGGATGGGGGTGTGTTTTCATGTAAAATGATATGGTGATAGCTTATGCCTCACGAGAGTTGAAAATCCATGAGCAAAATTACCCAACTCATGATTTGGAGTTAGCTGCGGTAATATTTGCATTAATTATTTATAGGCATTATATTTATGGTGAAAGTTGTGATATTTATACTGATCATAAAATATTAAAGTATATTTCACACAAAAATAGCTTAATATGTGCCAAAGAAGATGGTTGGATCTGATTAAGGATTACAACTGCTCAATTCATTACCACCCTGGGAATGCAAACAAGGTGGAAGATGCATTAAGTCGAAAGGACCATGATAGATTATCCTTGATTAGGATAACAAAAGATCCAATATTTATGGATTTACAATGTATGGATCTTGGAATTATAATGGAAGGGGAAAAATATTATCTTTCTCCAATGAATGTTCAACCATATATACATGTGAAGATTAAAGAGGAACATAAAGAAGATGTAGAGTTACAAAAGAAGGTGAGAAATATTCTTGAATTCCACATTGATTGTGATGAAATAATAAGGTTCAGGAATCGGGTTTGTGTTCCTCACATCCCAGAATTAAAGAAGGAAATATTTGATGAAGCTCATAGTTCTTCATTCTCTATTCACCCTGGAAGCACGAAGATGTATAGGGACCTAAAGGAGTACTTCTGGTGGGATGGTATGAAAAGATATGTTGCTGAATATGTCTCTCAATGCTTGGTTTATTAGCAAGTTAAAGCTGAGAGACAAAATTCTAAGGGGATGCTACAACCATTACCCATACCAGAATGGAAATGGGAAAACATCACTATGGACTTTTTCAGTGGACTTCCTAAAAAATCCAAAGGAAATAATGCTATCTGTGTTATAGTTGATCGTCTTACGAAGTCGGCACACTTCATTGATATTAGAGAGGATTTCACTCTTGATCATCTTGCCATGATATATGTAACAGAAGTGGTAATACTGCATGGAGTACCACTTTCTATTATATCTGATCGGGATTCGAGGTTTACCTCGATGTTTTGGTGAAGTCTTTAGCATAATCTAGATACAGAGTTGAGTTTCATCACTGCTTATCATCCTCAGATAGATGTTATGTTTAAGAGGACAATTAAAACTCTAGAAGTCATGTTAAGAGCTTTCTATATGGATTTCAAAGGTGGTTGGGATCAACACCTACCTTTGGTGGAATTTTCTTATAATAATAACTTTCACTCAAGTATTCAGATGGCTCCTTATGAAGCTCTCTTTGGAAAGAAATGAAGAACTCCAACTTGCTGAGATGAAGTTGGAGAAAGAAATCTATTAGGACATGATCTTGTTTATGAGATGGTAGAAAAGGACCGATCTATTCAAAAACACATAAGAGCAGCTTATAGTCGACAAAAAAGTTATGCTGATAACCGATGAAAAGACCTAGAGTTTGAAGTGGGTGATAAAGTGTTCTTACAAATATCTCCCTGGAAGAGAGTAATGAGATTTGGAAAGAAGGGAAAGCTGAGCCCTAGGTATATTGGTCCTTTTTAAATACTAGATCGTGTTGGGAAGGTAGCATACCAATTGGTGCTTCCACCAAATCTCTCTCAAGTTCATGATGTGTTCCATGTATCTCTCCTGAGAAAGTACATACCTGATCCCTCACATGCACTAAGCTCAGAAGTTGTACTGCTGGAGAAAGATCTTTTTTATGAAGAACATCCAATAGAGATTATATATCTTAGCAAAGAATTCCTACGAAACAAGACCACTCACTTGGATAAAGTTTTATAGTGGAACCACCAATTAGAAGAATCTACATGGGAACTTGAGGATATGATAAGGGAGAGGTATCCTCATCTGTTTGTTACGAAGTGACAAATTTCGAGGGAGAAATTCATTTTAATGGGGGTAGAATGTAACACCATGAGATTTAATGAGAAATATTTTTTTTATGTTTTATGTTATACACAACACTAAAGGAATCTCTCACTACACGCAACATTTTCTTGGCTTGCATTACACGCAATCATAACCTTCCTAGATAGCGTGTGTAGTATGCAATACTAAGTTTCACTAAACAATGATCTATTGTTATTATATTATTATGGACTAGCTGTTATGAATAGTGTTAACTACATTTTTAATTTTATAACACTATCTTAAACATTTTCTAGAACTTGGTATGAGAACAAAATAAAATTTTCATGTAAAATAAGTATTTTTCCAAAAATGCAGTTTGCCGCATTTTGATAGCGCACCCACATTGAATATAGTTTTTAACATGTTTATAAGTTCAATATGAAAAAATAAAATTCTTATTTGGAATTAGGATAAAAAATTTACTTTTGATAAAATTTTTATATTATTCTGATAACTTTCATATTTTAATAGTAAAAACACACTATATTTTAATTAAAAACAACTTTTTTCATCATGATAATTTATATAGTTAAATTATAATATTTAATGGTTTTAATGTATAAATAGAATATATTTTTATAATTTAATATAATTTATGTCATTACCATTAATTTTACATTGAATTCATAGGTAAAAACGTTTCAATATTTAGAAATGTTTTAACTTTTAAAACCCGGTTTCTTAACAACGGGATTAATTTTAAATTAATTACTACAACTTCCTTGTTTTGAATTTTGAAAAATGGATTCAATATTTTAATTCAGTGGGTCCAAATTATGTTAATATGTTACTTTTTTTTTGATATTATGAGTAGTAACAACGGTAATTTTTCTTTACTGCAGTTAAAGATAAGTCATGTAATTAAGGGTAAAAATAAGATTATAAAATTAGACTAAAACCTGTCAAAATTCTATTGGATGACTTAACGTAGACCCATATCTCCTAAGGGTCAAAATAGATTCATTTTATGGAGTTTGTACCATGTAAATAATTTAATTATTATTAAAACCAAAGAAAGTGACAACATGTCACTCTCTATAATATTATAAGTATAATAATTTTAATTTAGTTATAAAATTCATAAAACTTTGAACATGAATAGTTTCAAGAAATATAATATAATTATATACATAATGTGATTTTATTTAGAATATTTAGGGATTAAATAATTATTATTAAAGGTTACACAATAGTGATGTTGAAATTATTTTATTGATTGAAATATCAAATAAATGGTTTTAAAAATATTAAAATAAATATTATATGAAAAAATTAATGTGCTCCATTCATTTTATAGATAACTATGACATGTTAGAAATCTATTAAATATTTTATTTTGAACATATCATCTGTGTGTATTTTATTTAAATTCAAATAAATGAATTGTGTCAAAATTGACACTATTGCTATTTTATATTATTAAATTGTTTAAAAATCACAAAAATAATTTCAATATTACAAATTAAAATTTATATTATATAAAATTTTATAATGTATCAAATTATGTATAATTAAGAACACATAAGTATGTATTTATAACCATATAAAATTTATAACAATATTACCACAAATACAATTAAATAAATTAAATAAGGATAAAACAAAATGATAAGGATTAAAATAAAATCAAAACATGTCTAAATTTATTTTTTTTGATGAGATTACAAACCTATAATATCTAAAATCAAAATTTGAGTCACTTTGGATTTTTTATGTGGGGTTAGGGTTTATTATAAATAAATATTTTAGAGGTGTCTAAAAGTGCCCCTCTCCTCCCTTATAAAAGGGAACCTCTTCCTTCTCATCCTCACACAATTTTGAGCCTTCATGCTTGGTAAACCCTGGCCAATTTCTCTTATCCACTTCTCTAGAAACATACTAGCGGTCCTGGTATTCATCCAAGACCAAATTTAGTTCCATAGGAGGAGGTTAAGAAGAGGCACGTCGAAGAAGAGGTAGTATCTTTTACCGATTCTTTCAAACTTATATCTGCATCTACTTCCTCTATATGAGTTTTTTAATTATTAAGTAATAACTCCCATATCAATTTTATACTGATATGTTATTATGAATATGAAAAAATGATGTTCTATCTTATATCCGTCCTATGAAAGAAACGAAATCACCACGTGTGCGTACGTACGACCTACCATCTCCACATCGTGGTGTAATGTTTTATATCATCACTAACATAATTGAATGTCAATATGTTGGAATAAATAACTATATATTATCATTTTAATTTAATATTTATTCTGATATATTATACACCATACAATCCAATACAATTCCACAATCATGGGAATGATATCATCGCTCGTGCGTACGTACAGCCTACCATCTCCACGATATGATGTGACTCATTCTACATGATCTTCATTGAATAATGATTATATAAATGAATTGAATTAATAAATATGATATATATTACACTAATACCATTTTGTAAATGAGGTATCTATAACCTAAAAAATCGGAATAAGAATTTATACGACAAAACATGCATAAGAACATAATGCAATGAACACCCGAATAACAAGTAGCAATATTACTAATAAGAAGATAATAATATGAGTATATATGATATCATAAAAATAAATATGATTCTATAATAAGTCAATGAAATTATTTAAATCATTATACAGGAGTTTCAGATACGTATAAAGCATATCAGACCTGAGGTAAGGGAAAATATCATAATCTCATTTTTATTTGAGATTGTTTATACTTCATAATTTACTGGGAAATATTTATCATCCACATCCATGATTCCTAAATATGTAACATTATTTCAATTATTTTAAAATTGTTTAAATCGAATTTTACCCATTGGTGAGTTTGTAGTAAAAGATATGAAAGGATTCTTTTGTGGTTTTTTTGTACGAGGTACTTTTTGACTTTTCTGGCCAAAGTACGAGAAGAATGTTTTTTTGACTTATACGGCATGAATGGATTTTTATGATTTCATATAAAATTTTTTCCATGAAGTTTCCTTTACATGTTTTCAAGTTTATTTTTAATTAACTTATTTTATTTTAATTTTTTTTGACATGTTAAGAAATGAAAAATGGGTTTGAAGTGGAAAGGATATTTTCCTCAAGAATTGATATCAAGTGTTTTATCAAAATTATTTTCCATCTAAGATAATATAGGGTTCTATTTATATCCCTATTATTACATTGATTTGGTTATGTTTTGATGGAATTATTTTTATGAAGTCCTTTTATCTTATATGGATTATGTTACGATCACATTATGTTTTAGAATCCTATATTTATTACATGGGTTATGCTATGATGTATGATTTATGATTTTGTGGCACAGATAATAATGGTATCATTATGAGATGGGTGGGACATATATCTCCCTCCAATTCATTGGGTAAAGATTTATATCTCATGAGAAAGACATGGATGGAACAACAAAATAATTTGGTTCAGTGATACATGTCTGGAAGAAGGAGTGAACTCATTTCATAAATGGACTTTTTCCATTATGATAGTCTTTGAAATGAGTCTTGACTAATAAGAAATTATTTTCTATGATTATGTTTGTATGAAACAAAGTTTCATGTTTTATGTTATGATTAATGGGATTACATATTACTAATATGATTTATCCCATGTTATGATATTATGATCTCTTTTGCATGGTTATGATTTTCAAAATGTTGTGTTCTTATGAATATGATATGATTGATATATTCTTTGTTTACCCTTACTGAGAATTTGAGCTCACCGTTTTGTATGTTTTCTTTTCCCCTGGTCAGAAAGAAGGATATTAAGTAGGATATTCCAAAAGAGACTCTAGATATGTTGAATTAAATGGGAGACAATGTAGATTCTTTATAAAACAATTGTTTATGTTTCCTAATTTATAAATACACTATACCTATACGGTCCTATCATGGTTTTGTTATATGTTGAAATAATTATGCTTCAATTTTGAACTAATAAAAATGTATGTAAAGTATGGGTTGTTATAATACCCTGAGAAAACTACGATCCCCATAATCATTCATGGTCATCTGATACAGAAGTCCAGTGTCCAGAGAACACCTTTGTTTGACTATGTACATCATACCCTAGAGGCTCCGTATATTTCCCCCCCAAAAATGGTTATCAATCAAACACAAATTAGTCCCCGAGAGTGTCTTATCCTATCTTAGTATACCTGACGACTTCCAAGGCATATTTCAGCCCTCCGTATTCAAGTTTCTCCCGAGACAATGGATTACACCATCTCTCATCACTCAGATATAAGAAATGATGGAACATACTGATTGTGAGTAACACAAAACTATTAATGATCTTTATGATAGTCTTATTTTCCTCACTGCAAGACTGTAAACTGCACAGTTCCATGTCCTCACTGTCTGACATTAAACTGTGAGGCCAAAATCATCTATATTGTATGACGATAAACTGCATAGCATTTGTTTAATCCTAAAGTGCCCTCTAATATTGATTTTTCAATTCATATTAAGTGGCCCATAAACCTCATAATACTTTTGTTTCTCACACTGACCATTTCCTACATGATATTAGGGATCATAGCTAGATATACACTATGACATTATGGAAAAACATCCCAAGAATTTTTTCCAAGCAGCATGACCCTGAAAGGCATGTCACGGTTCACTCCCTTGAGAGTCACCCCATGTCTTGTCCATGTGACATTAAATGAACAAGTACTCAAAAGATGGAATGAATGTCATTCCCTATGTATGAGTTAGATCTATGTAGGGGACACCAGATTCCATGAGTATATTAGATCCAAAAGGTCCCCAATATGTTTAGACACACTCCAACCATACCCTGAACTCCGTGATTTGAGTGATCATGAGTCCCCATAACCCTCCATGGTCATCTGTGATGGACAGCCAGTGTCCTATGGACTCCTTTGTTCTACTATGCACATCATGCCCTAGAGGCTCTGAATATGTTGCCCAAAAAATATCCATAAATAAAAGGAAAATTCTTCCCATGGAGATTCCCCTTCTGTCTTAGTATTCCCAATGGATTCCAAGCCTTGTTCCCTCCCTATTTATTCAAGGGCCCTCAAATTCAAGGTTTAAATTTTCCTCCATACGCACAACCTGGATATATCGAAACATATGGGTCCAATTCATCTCTGGTATCTTTTGAGGTTTTTCAGGATACCCCATCCATATGTATGAAATTGAACTACATAGAAAAGAAGAGTGCCTCCCCACATCTCTAGTATAAGTTAAGTTAAAATGACCATTTTGTGTATATGTGAACCCATTATCGAAGGTCACATACTATATTCAGAAAGTTCCCAATATTTATAATCTTCCATAGCAATCAGAGATGGAAGGCCAGTGTCATGCGAACACATTTTTTGGACTATGCACATCATGCCCTGGTGGCTCTACATATGTTTCCCCCAAAATTCGCTGTCAATCAATTTAAAATTAAAAACTAGAAGATTCATCTCTCTATCTCATATGCTCAAATGAAATTTATGTTTTTTCACACCCGTGGATTTGGAAAACTCATTGATAATGCCTTATATACCTTCTTTTTTTTCAAATTCCCCTAACATAAAAAATAAGGACTTCTAACTGAACTAGCCATTCACCCGCTCTCCCTCACACATGTAAGAACTATGCAGGAATAGTATCCCCCACAAAGATGATATGAATGTCCCTAATGTTTTCAGACAACACTACTCAGGACAGCCACCCACTATGGCTCTCGACAACAAAATAAATTCAAAATGTTGCAAATCCCACCAGACCATGGGAAATTGAAGGTCAGTGTCCTACAAACACATTTGTTTGACTATGTACATCATTCCCCGATGGTTCTGCATATGTTTCCCTAAAAACCGGTCATTAATCAAAGGGTAAATCATCCCAAAGAGAGTAATTTCCTACCTCTATATGCCTAAAAGGGCTCATGGTCCTCATGTATGTCTAAGCCCATAAATTATGGGTCAAGAAAATACCTAACCTGGGTCTGAAAGAAATTAGAACATTCTCAACTAAGGGCCCCGAATTAGGGCCCTTTCCTTGTTATGTTTATTCAATTTTGTTCGACATAAAACATCAGCAATAAGTCTGACTAGCAGGACTATGATTTTTCAACAAAAAATAAACCATACATTTCCAAGGGAAAATTCGAAGAAGGAACCACTGGGTAAAAGTTGAGTATCAGTTCATTTAAAAAAACATTGAGCCATATAAAATGGCTTAAATCTTGTTAGGTAGAAAACCCACTAAGGGAGGCCTAAGAAAAATTCATGTTATACTCGCTAAGCCCAAGCCATGTAGGCTTAGGAAAAAATTAGGGTAATAATGAAATAGACATAAATGATCATGAGGTCTTCCATGAATCCCCAATAATAGTCTAACTACACTTTCTTAGCCTCTCGACACATGAAAATATTATAGTCTGGTTTAGTTATTTCGGTTTACTATTTTGAATTCATGGTTTAAAATTAATGAATGATTCAAATGATGTTGACATGAAAGGAAAATGAAAATAAGAAAATTTAAAGGCAAATCATTTTCATTGATTTTGAAGCAAATACATGAGCATCCCTTGTTTGGAATATCTCAAAACTATCAAAAAAGGGATAAGAGTACATATCATGATTTGGGAAAGAACTACAACATGGCTCGATTAGACTGTTCCAAGAGGATGGAATTTTATTTCCAATGGATGTCAATAGTTTTCTCTAAAGAAGATATCTCATTTTTTTTATTATTGACCATCGAATGAACCAAATCCATAAAAAAATTACAGTCCCGCCCTTTCTTATGGATGAAATCATAGTTGGCATGCAAAGAGGTTGGTTTATCCCTCAGCCTTACTGTGTGGGATTCAGACTCCTTTAACTCTTCCTGTTGGGTGTCCACCAAATCATGGGACTTTTTCTCCTCGTTCACCCGAGGATAAAATTATTCCAAAATATCATGGAAGGTCATGACCTGGTGATGGGAAGAATTTAACTTGGTCAACATGTCCTCACTGGAGGAAAGGCCTTCTCAGGCAATAAATATTTGGTAAATAATGACATGTAAGTTAAGATAATCGAAGCTTCCATAACCCAGCTCGGTGAATAAACACTGAAAATTGATAGTCTCGTTAAAAAAATTGTTTATTGGCATATCCATGGAAATAGCACATAACTAGGATCATTCCTCTTTTCACACTTCCTGGTACCTCGCTGTACTACCAGTACCTTGATCTTCCCCCTCCTTAAGGTATTGGTAAAGAAGAAGCGTTATCATAATAGTGTGGAGGAACCTAAGACAAGTCACCCAAGATGTGGGACTCTCTTTGACCTTAGATGGACCATCCACTGGATCCATAGGTGGGGGACTAGATGAAACTTCTAAGGTGATTGATGATACTTGACTGGTGATAACATCATTACGGTCCTGGGAATATCTGTAAGATGGGATATGTCTAAATCGCTTTACAATGAGATAGGTTGTACCTATGAATCCCCTCCCAGCCATTTCAGATGGAGAACCGAGCATCTTCTTACAACAAGGGTTTGGAAAGGTGGTGTATCCATCATGGATTCTGCAAGGAAAGAAGTAGAGGGTGTATTTGTCACACTCTTCATTATAGAATTATTGTGTTGCATTGTCATTGGATATTTGACGAAGCGAGATATGGTTAATAGTTTATGTACATGTTGAACCAGATCATTCAGCATCCCATTAGGGTAACAATCCACCCATAGTCGGGCATACTATAACAATAGAAATGTAGATTATGTCATTTTAGGAATTATAACATACATAGAATCACCTTCATGCATCATCGTGAACCATAATTGTAGAATAACTATGGAGTGAGACTCTCCAAATAATTGAATGGTCGAAAGCAGTGTAGTTTGTTGAAGGCATCCAAATTTCTTGGAAAACTAGTAGGGGAGGTATGGCTAACAGCTGAATACGTGATCTAAATAATAAGTGAGCATCCTATCCCAAATCGTGATGAAGAATGAGAATTATTCTAAAGAACCATCCCTCTTACATCTCAACGACCCATGACGGGTAGGATGTAGTGAAAATGAGAAATGAGAAGTGTCAGTCAATAGCCCAACTGGATCAATAACACTTATATTCTTAGGAATAATAGTGAAAATATTGATAAGGGTGGGTGGAATGTTAGAATGAGGAATCATTACAATATGCTAGTACTCCTAAATGGGGATGTTTTCTTCCATCCACCCATACCAAAACTGAAACGGTCTACTGAGATGGTGTGGGGGCCTACCATCTTGGATTTATCCAAACAGTTCATAATGTCGGACCAGGGTATGAATGGAGAAATTAAAGGGATGATGCTTTTCCAGCATGGCCACCATTATCAATTTAAATTCACAAACCCCGGTATATACTTCGTGGGATGGAAAAATATATTTTCTCAGAAAACATGGAAAATAAACCTGCCATTATAAGCGTAGGTGATATGTATGGTAAAAGACCATATATTCATTTGGTATATCACCCCGCTTCAAGGGTAGCACAATATGACCCTTAGGTCTGGCAGGACTGGAATGATGGATGACTTTTTCTTCAGAGATCCCTAAGCTTATGTCTATTTCTCTGCAAGAATAACCATATTCGTGCCTCTAATGGGATGAGTGAGTTAGCCTACAGGGGATTATCACGTAACCCCTCTTCCATTACTAATAAACACTTTGTCAAAATGGATACATGGGTAGTGTAATTTTATGTAGTAGCTTCTAGGAGAAACTCATCATATATATCTCTAGGTGTAGGGATTCCTCGAAGCTGGTGGATATCCTATAGGTTGATCCCTGCCTATCTATGTAACAAGTTGAAGGTGTTTTTTTATTTAACACTAGCGACTCAACAATTCTGAAAGTATTTTTCTTAGGGAAAAGATTTCAAACTGAAAAACCCATGCCTCTTTATACAATCCAACCGATTCTAACTGGTCATGGGACAACAAATAGGTCTCATGCACCCAAAATGCCCAAGACCACTCATTAGATAAACAACCTTTGGCCCGAAAATCCCACTTGGTTCTCCACATCTGAGAGGATTTGCTTGGGAGAAGCTGATAATGGATGGGTACTCTCAAGCGTCTAGTCTCAGGACATCATCGGGACACCCGTGGTTACCCAAAGTCCATTCCAAGACTCTTAGTATGAAGGAATTCTACTCAATCTATGCGACGATGAGTTCACATACTACGTAAATATAAACAAAATCATGACCTTGCAGTGCTACTAAGAGAATGAAAAGAGTATCAAGGTCATCTAATGGAATATGGACATTGTTAGGCAGACCAAATCCATTATGTGGCAATTTTATAGATAGCAGATAGGCTAGAAGCTCTGGCATTAAGAAATCCCCCAAGAAGCTTTTAAGAGGAATGATGTGGTCTTAATGAATATTCTCTTTATTTCCTAGAATGGTCAACCACATTTTCGTCAATTTTATCACATATTGTGAAGTAGGAATTGTATCCTTCACTAGAAGATCTAGAAGCCGAAAAAATGTCAATAAACAATTATTAGAGAATGTCTTTGGAAGAATGTATAAAGGACTCAATATATGTCCACAATAAGGCCCTACGTACTACTAGAAACTGTATGGGGAAGGCACATCCCCATACCACATGTTACATGGAAGAAATACTACCAACCACTATGGTTTGCTGATGAATTTCATGACGTACATCCATGATACATGAACCATCTGTGATGCGTTGGGCCATGAATCATTGGCTAGTGAAAAGAAAGGTTCATGGAAAGTGGATACTTTAAACCTAGTCCTTGATTATGTTCATGTTCAGAAATTGAGGATTAAAATTTATGTTTAAATTGTTAATTCATAATGTTTGGTTCACCGATCGACATTCAGTATAAGGACACGCCAGCCATGTAGTATCCTACTATGAGGGATATGAATTTTAGTCTTAAAATACCACAATAATCTTCGTGAAATAAAAAATATGTTATATGTACAGAGGAGTAGCGAGAAGATCGGTTCGAGGCACATAGGAAGCGGTTTGTGAACATGATTTTCACAGGGATCATAGAATGTGAGAGTAGAAGAAGTCGGAGAAGTTGATAGTGATTTTCACCGTGAGAAAATATAAAAGGAAAATGACATGGGATCCTATATATAGATGTGAACCCGTCCTACGAGGTCCATCTATTCTACCATGAACCATTTCAGTTCAGGACCACTTCTTCATCGGAATAGTCCCCTTTTCCTTCCAAATAGTCCCCATTCTAATGGGGGCCATTTGTAGAGTCCAGATAATCCTTCCAAGGGACTAAAATACCTCCCCAATCACTTTTCAAAAGTGAGAATATACTTTAAAAAGTCTATAAAGGTGAATGGATATAAATTGTTCTGCAAACAACAAAGGAAACATGAAGAGATTCATGTTTTCAACGAAATTTGAGTGGCATGTATACCATCATCCAGAAAGGTATAATGATATTTTGGATCGCAAACCATTAGTTACATGGAATGATCCTCCAACCACTGGCCCATAGAGTGATTTCCAGAGAACAAAGCCTACCACGAACCGTGTTGATGAAAGGCTTGTGCATGTAAAGGCTATCCACATAGAATTCTGAAAACTCATTAGTTCATAGATGTGTACCAGCAGGGTTCTATGAACCATTATTGGGAACCAAATCCTCCGAAAACTCCATATTGACAGAGTCATGCCCATGTTAGGATATCTCTTCATTGGACTCCTCAAATGGTGTTATGTTCCCAATAGATACAATTGCACTGATCTTATATAAAAGGAGCACATCAGAAGAACAATGGATGGATGATTAAATCATAAAAGAGACTCATTGGATAGAAAAATGTGTTCAGAGAAGACTCTGACTTCTGTCATGATTCATGGGCGAAGCCCAAATCGCGAACCACACTCTCTATAGGTACAGTCGGCCGCGAATTGTAAAACAATATAATTTTATAATAATAATAATAGAACCGCGAACCTAACTGGTGATCCATGAACCATATACTACTCACAGATGAATTCCCTATGAATGATAATCCCTTGGGTTTTCCTTCAATATGGTTCTCCGTGTAGCATAACGCTATGTGGACTGAACCCGGTGCCACGAACTGCATTAGTACGCAGATGAAACCAAAAGTGGCATGATGGGTCGTGTACCACTACGGTACGTGGTCGTCTATACCCATTCCCTTAAACCATTACATTATTAAAATCCATCCCATCCTGCCTAAGAAACCAGTACGCTGAATGGGGTGTTTAAAGGTATTATTTCCTCTGGTCACAACCTCACCCTTCCATTACAGTCCAATCCTCTATAATCCCTCTAATAACCAGTCCTCCGGCATTAGGCCAAAGCCTCCTTCAAAACCACCAAACCCATATGATCTTACCATTGGGCACATCAATGTTCCATATCGAGTTTGCATATCCATTATAATCAGAGTCACGAAGGCTCTCCTTACAATGGCTTGGGATTCGAGAATTCCTATGGGCCTACACTCCCATTGTAACATAGAGTTTACCCTTGGGATGCCGATATGAACGTCATTATACTAGGTATTTAGGGAGATCACTCTATTTTCCATTCAATGAGGAATAATGATCATTTAAAGAGTTTATGTTCACTCCTCCCTTTGAGGAGGAATAAACTCTCCCATTCCCAGAACATGTTCTGGGGCCCTCCCACAAAGGTAATTTCCCAATATTTCGAGGCAATGATACATGACCTTCAATGTAATTTCACATTGGAGAGTTCATTACAATGTCACCTCACCCATGGTCACCCTGCTCTCTTTCTCCACGAGCTCTCCCTCTCCAAAAAAAATGATAGGAATCATGTTCATTGTTGAATCATTCAAATACTATTGTTTCTCACCCCGAGCATTACTCACGTGGGCTTCGAGGATTTTAATGATTAAAACATCCACATGATTCTGTACTATGAGCACATTGATTTAGGACTAAATCAGGATATGTAGAATGCCTAATTGAAGGCCCGAGCTCAAAAGGGTTCCCTCTCATATATGGATCATGTCTGTATCACCTTCGTAACATTTAATATATGCATTCCTACAACAAACTTGTAAAACAAGGGTATCCCATAGACACACTCTTTCGGAATGAACCAATGATTCACGAACATATTATCATGACTTAAATCTATGAGAGAGCCACAGAATAGGCAACAATCCTCCCTCAGAAGGGTGTGGTGAGCACGACCTCCCATCCTCTCGACCAATGGAGTCATTAAGTTTAGTTTGTTGAATCATCAATCTATGGGCGCATACCTTGTTAATAAAGTTCCATTAATCGTTGATGTTAGGGTCGTTGGGTGTTCATGGCTCCATGAATAAACTCATTAGAGACTATATGAGGATTTTATATCGGAGGAGGACTGATTTCTGAAGCACTTAACCCCATGCTATTTCCCACTCAGACCGATTGACTGTGTCATTTCCTTCACAATTCGAAAGGGGGTTAATTGTCCAGTCCCTTTGGGGTTAATACAACCATTCCTAAATGGTAAAGATAGAGAATGGGTCAAATCAGAAGAATTGTTGAATTTGATGACAACCCATCTCTATAAAAAAAGGTACCAGTGATAATCCTCATCAGACCATATATGTACCACCATAAGCATGCCACCTTTGAGGAGAAACAGAGATTCATTCTACTAGAAATAAACATTTGATATTCTAGTATTATCTATGGAGTCATGAATATTTATATGCTAATAATGAGGGAAAATTTCCAAGAAAAAATTTATTTAATCAATGGTATGATATTTCATTGATAGAGTTATATTTGTAGGTTTCTACTATCAATAAGTAGTATAATGTTTTACAATGACAATATCCTACAAGATCCATCAAAGAAGATCCCTAAAAATGTGAATATAACATATTATGAAGAATAATTCACCTAAATTGATCACCCAGATTTGGTGGAAGTTAATTTTTATTATGAGTAATTTTCTATTGATGAAACATACAATGACAACAGTGATTATGCGGAGAAAAATGTACAAGTTATGGAGTAATTATCTAGAAATTTAGCAGTTTTAAATCATCATTAATGAAATATATATCATCCACCACTCACTGAATCATTTTCTGGTGATATAAAACATTTTAATGAAATAAAATGGAATATTAAAAACTGGATAATTGAGTTTCCTAGACTTATAGAGGACATATTTGGTAAAATAGAATAATTCTATCTTGGAAGTTATTTTCCAGAGAAATATTTCATCAAAAATATAAGTAAATTATTTCTTATTGGAGGAAAATATTGATATATGGTTCAAGATTCATGATAGAAACAATATATCATATACTGTGACAAATATGGTGATGATTATAGATTTCACATGAGGGATATTCTGGAAATTTCTCTTAGAGGGTGGATAATTTCTATGATTGTGGCATCTCAAACTTGTGTGATGCCTAACCTGACACAAGATCATACACCATTAGATCCGGAATTAGTGTCATATATTATTATCAAGAAAATCAATACCTTCTATGGTGTACATGTATCCCTTATGTGAGGGATTATATAAAAACAGTGAATATAAAATTTCTTCTAGAAATATTGGGATAGTAAAATAGTTGGAAATGTACAAGGTGTATGGTGATTTCGATGAATCTTATCAGGTGTTTTTATAGTTAAAATAAATAAAATGAATAAAAACCTATATATATTCCACGTTTATATGAATGAAAAAATTTATTGCGATAAATAATTTTATATATCTGAAGTAAAAGTTGTCAATTTTTTTGGGAATTCATTCAATGTATTTACAAATTTTATTTATGAAAAAATTTAATACAGTTCGATGGAATGTTTCTATATGAAAGGAATATGGGATTATTAATGATCACAAAAACCAATTATGGTAACGATTAACCTTTGGTTGATTAATTTTCCATTATATAGAAGGAAATCTTTGAATTGTGGAGTTGGTTTTTTGGATTTATTAGAACAATTTCACACACATCAAGGGTGTATGATTATTATCTGATCATTAGCAGGTAATAACTAAGACAATCAACACAGATATAATTAAAAAAAATCTAATTCACATCACAAATACAACATCAAACACCCTTCCTACAATCTATGAAAGTCTTTTTACAGTGATTATGTGAAGACGTTTATCACAAATCTTGTTATATGATCGTTTTCAATTCATTACTATATTAACATAATTATATAATTAACTTATGTGGAATAAGAAATGTTTCATGTAGCATGTAATCCAAATTAGATATGGATTGAGTATTGATTATAATTAATTCAGAGGGTTAATTAAGGAGAGTATGATTATATGTAATAGATTTCAAAAGAGAAATGCATGTTGACATATGACGAGGGGAAGAGGTATGAACACATGACCATAAAATATATAGTGTACATTAACTGTGTCTTGAAGGGGGTTTCACTACCACAGATCATACCTTATGCAGCACATACATTAATCAGCACTAAACAGAAAGAACTGATAAAAGAGTTACCTTTATCTGCACTAGCTAAAAATGATGATAAAGGAAACATTCATATATTCTAAAAAAAGTTCTAGTAAATGTGTACCCATTATCAACAGCGTTTTTAGCACAGAAAATGGTTGATCTTTATCACCTCTATTCATAACGCCTATAAATGTTTTGATAAAAATTATTATTATATATATATATATACATGTGAAATTATCGAAAATATTTTTTAAAAATATTTTTTTGTAATTATTTATTTAAAAAATAATGTACATAATTAGTATAAGTTTGATATATTAATATGTATATTTTAATTATTCATATATAAATTTATTATTTTGGAAACATATTTATAAAATTATGAAAAATATAGGCATATATATAGTAATTTATTATAAAAAAATATATATAAATAATAAACTTGTTTGTTAGATTTATAATAATATATTTATGTATTAATATATTTCTATATAATTATAAAAAATATATATGTATATAAATATACATGATTATATAACTAGATATCAATATATAAAATTATATAAATATATTTATATATTTATATTTATATGAAAATAATTATAATTATATTTATTTATAATTAGATTTAAAAAATATATATATATCAAAGTAATTATAAAATTATAAAACTATAATATATATATATATATTAATTAAATTAAAAATTATATACACATATATATTTATTAATATATATAATTATTTATATATAATTATATAAATATAAATTTATTAATATATTTTTATATTATATTTATATTTCAATGAGTATATTTATATAAATTGTTAATGGAATATATATAATTGATTTATACTAGTTTTATTAATAAATGAATCTTATTTTCAAAATTATATATTTAAAAAAATTATCAAATTCATATTTGTCAAAATGTTAAATCGTTTCATTATATACATATATTACAAAATGTGCAAATAATTAAAATTAAATATATTGTAATAATATTTTATTTAAACAATTATATTATATATAATATATTATATTTATTCAGATATATATTTATATTATTATTAACTAATTTAAAATTACATGTTCTTGTATAACTGCACGTGTGGGGGTGTGTGTGTGTACCTGTGTATATAAAAGTGTGTATATATATATATGTGTGTGTGCGTAGTTTTATATGTGTACATATGTGTGTCTGTAATTCACGTCATTGTTATGAATTCTATTTTTAATATTTTTGAAAATTATTTAGTTAAATTTTTTCATTTATAGATATATATTTCTTAATAGTGTTAAAAATATTTTTAATCATTTTGTAATATTTATTTATTATTCAAAAATATTTTCAGTAAGTTTGTGTATTATATTAATAATATTAATTCGTTGTTATTTATTATGTTTTAAAATTTAAAATCCGTTTAAAATTTATATAACTAATACATTTAAATGATTATTTTAAATAATTTTTTAAATTATATTTTTAGCCAAAAAATAATGAGAAAATATAACTTTTTAAAAATTATTTATGAAATTATAAATATTTATTTAATTAACTAATTACAAAATTATAACTAATATATTTGAATATTTACTCTATTTATTATATTTACAATTGAATGATAATAATGATATATATTTATATAAATATATTCTTAATAATATATAGATACATTTTAAATATATTTACTTGTAATTATAAGATTAAATTAATAGATAAATATCTAAATTATTACATAAATTATTTTAAAAATTTTCATATAAAAAAATAATGTACTTATAATTACATATTTATAATTTTTTATAAATACAATTTAAACATATTTATATTTAATTATATTATACATATATATATAAATAATTATAAAATTATATTAAATACAAAAAAATAATATATATACTTATTATATTTGTAATTATATCTATTTATATATTCATATAAATATTTATAATTATATAAATATATATATATGAATAAATATATTTATAATTATATAGAAGGTATTTTATATGTATTTATTTATATTTATTATCATAGATATATAAATATGTATTTATATAATTATTAAATAAGAATATATGTATTTAAATAATAAATATATTTTTTATAAATTTTTAAATATATTAAACCATTAATAAATTAATTAATATATATATATATAATTATATAAAAAATATATAAATATATAAATTTATTGATAATTATATACATGTATATATATATATATTAATATATATGTTTTAGAATGAGAACATTAAAAAAAGAAAAAGTATCATTTATTGAATAAAAGAAATATTATAGAAGTTTGAACGAATGATTCTTACTATAATCATTATGCCAATAGGTCAAAATCTCACAAGGTATGTCATTGGACAATATCTACACAGTATTAGCGACACATTTATGAGAAAGCCCATTGGACAAATAGCTTTCTTAATAATATGTATGATTAAGGATGTAGTTAATGAATAAATGGTAATCCATACGGTTTCTTCCTCTTGTAGTATAGATCTATTAGAGAAGAATATTACCATTTCAAAAAGCTTAGACAATGGTGGTGGAGTAACATTTAAGCCAGAAGTTGATGTTGCCATGTTTCACTAAAAAATGAAATGCATTGATGAAGCCAATCATTTCGGCATCATGTGATTTGGTGATTCCAAAAGTAACATATTAGAATCACACTATTTCACTATAGTGATCTCTGAAAATCAGACCATAACCTGATGGGTCATGATTGCCTCTAGAATCACCATCCGTGTTTCATTTGACGTAGCTCCAAAATTGAGAAATCCACATTACTTCCATGGTTCTAGAAAGAGAATTATATAACATGTAATTCCAAAACATATGATCATGGTAAGATCATTCATTGAGTTGTCACAATGTATATTTCGACCATCATTAGTATATTTCATAGCAGGCAAAATATGTGCTAGTTTTGACTACAAACTAATGGTATCATATTTATAAATACATATATTTTTTTTAGTCTATATGGTATGGATAACCTCCAAGAATTATATATGAAATAGAATTATAATCTTCTATAAGAGTGTTAGATTGAAACAGGAAAGCAAATGATATGTAATTTTTGGTTTACTAGGAGTTCTGATTTCAAAACAATCTGCTACTCTATCCCACAAAATAGAGGTAGTAGGGTTACTAATGAAAATATGGTTGATGAATCCATTATGCTAGTTGCAAAGAACTCATCTAGAACACAGAATAATACCAAAAAATGGAAAAATCATTATCAAGAAGTTCATAATACATTGATCTCTGTATTATAGGGAATCTAGAAGGTAGAATAAAGAATTTTTCTCAAATTATTTCCCTTAATTTTAGCATACACTTGTAATTACTCAAATTATAAAGCCTTTTATTAATGCCTTTTATTTTAGGAAGGTTCCCAAAAAATAGTATCACCAATATTGATGAATTTATAGTTCAAGGAAAAATCCTTGATTTTATAAGGGAGAGAATCCATGGATTTCTCAAATTCCTTTTTGATGGAAACATTCATGTCAAAAGATATATCACAAGAGTTAAGAGTGTTGATTAGTGGTATACCTATTAGGTTATCCAAACGAACAATTAAGGACGTGTTAATACCAGCAGACCAATGTGACATTATAGAGATATTAGAGAAAATATTTTTGAGAAAAGGCCAAATAAAATAATCAATGTAATTTATATTCCTTTTTTTAATCTAGTTAAAAAATATAGAACTCAGAAAAGAGAAATTATCCAACATACCCTTTATAATCATCCATATATGTTACCATGCATGGATTCATTGAATTTATAGTGATTTTTAATACTAATTACACCATAATAAATTTGTTTACAACATTGGTTCTATGTAATTTTCTCAATTTTTCTCTGAATAATGATTATTTTCCAATAAAATTATTTGATGGAAATATCGATTCTTTTAATGAGGGTAACAATCAAATTATACACCATAAATGAGTTGATATTGGTTTATACATTCACATATTTGGAAAGTACAATCCTTCTTGTCATCAAGAGTGTTATCCATGTCCGGGATTCTAACTAATTTTGGAAGATCATAAACATTGGAAAAAAAGAGGAGCACGTGGTTTTTCCAAAATAATGGAAATAATAATATAAGTGAATGTTAAGACTCCAACTCATATTACTAGATATCCAATTATGTATAATATTCCGGATATATTTCTATTTTTTCCATAGTATAAGAATGGACATTTAAACTCATTTCCTACACTAATAATCTATATTAATTAAAGAGAGAATCATTAATGTTCATGATCTTTATTTTCTCACATTGAGTGAAACTAATTTCACTGTTAGTAAATACAAAGAGAGTGTGGGAGACAAGGCCTTTCGAATCACTAATGGAATTGAACTTATAGTCATTTTAAATGATTATAACGATATTTATTAAGAAATATTTTTCAACATAGATGATAATGGATAATATTGGATCACCATTTCTAACAACTTTTGTATAATTTATATATCTTCTATGGGAGACATTAATAAGAACTTTGTTTTGTGATGAGCTTATAATAGTTTTTTTCAAATTAAATAATATGTCATCAAATTCATATATTCAAAAAACATTCCAAATCATTCCCCTATCAGATGTGTTAAATGATTTTTTATCATAAGGTTTTAGATAGATGTTACCCACAATTTTGGATTTACAAATAATATTAATTCATCAAATAGAAAAATAAAAAATTTCAAAAAATTTCTTCCTTTGATGAAACTAAACTGGTTTGGAGATATAATATTTTAAGAAATGATATAGAGTATATTAGGAAATATTTTATCAATAAATTTTTAGATAATGTTGTAATGATCCACAAGTCTGAAAAGATAGAGCACAATCATATTATCATCTTTGGGAATGAGTGGAAGACACTGAGCATTAATTTGATGTGTCAACTTTCCACCTTTGAAAAAAAATGAGTCCTAAGTCTATAAAAATTACATTGAAAAATGTACTAATAGTTATGAAAAATAAATTTTTGAACCCATATATACTATGTGATCTTCAATAGTTTAAACCACAATGCTCATCTGTAATATCTAATTCAATGGAAATAATAATGGAGTCTGAATTGCTTTCATCACTGAAAATCCTAGAAATGATATATTCCATAAGATCAATACTATCATTAGGTCCATTAAAGAGGTTCATATAGAAAGATAATATATGAGAATCTTAATCCACACATTTTTAAAGAAGCATCCAAATGTAATTGATAATAGCAAGGGTTATATTGATCTTCCTGAATATTTATAGTGATTTGAATGTTTTGGAATTTTGGCCACCTTCATTTATCCACATGACATTCAAATACTCTCATTAAATATATTATCTAAGGATTAAATGATTATATAGATCATGTAAGACCTTATTTTCCATCTCCATAAAAGAAAAAACAGTCACCACTAATATCTTTCTATTTAATTATATTAAGAATAAATTCATGATGAATAAAATTTTCCTCGAGGTGACTAAACTACTAACATATAAAAATTTAAAATATTTTCATCTGTATTTTGATATTTAAAACACAATCAAAGGAATTATCCTAATATTTTATATATTTCCATGTATCTTGAATTAATTTTTATACATTCAGAATTAAATGGAAATACATTGTTGAATATAAATAGATATGGGTGTTTAGTTTCACTTATGGTAAGGTTAGCCAAAATTTTATTATGGATTTCATTAAGTATTTCAAGACCGGAGTATGAAATAAATTCTAAATCATCTAGGACCACATACTTATAAAAATCATTGTCTAATCTACTAGACACCTCATTATAAAGGTGCTTCCAACACCATGTATATTCACCACCAAACAATTTGACATAGTGTAGGATTCAACATTCAATACATTATTTGAAGTCTGGAATTGGTGTAGATTAATTGAACATGCCTAGTCTCTCATATGGATTAAAGCTACCATTTTCCTCAGTAGAAAGAATCTAATAACCCTTTATCATACTATATAAAACATGTTTACTCACCCATAGTTATATTCTTTCATGATGACCATTAGTGAAAAAATATATATATAAAACTGCTATTTATCAGTGCGAGAATTTTATAAATAAAAAGGGATACTTTTAGAAAAACATTTTTGCCAATTATAAATAGTATTTTTATCAATGATTATTAATTTATCATTTATAGAACAACACTTCATAAGTTTTTTTAATGTTTTGATTAATGTATTACTGAATCGTATAAAAATATACCAAATAAAGTAACCATGATCATTCCTTTAAGTTGTCATGAAAGCCTACTACTACCAATACAATCTCCTTGAACCCTAATACCATTTTTGATGCCGAAACATTCACATAACCCTTTCTGGATGAATCAATCCTCTCTAAATACAAGGTATTTTTTGGTCGGTATTTTTTTACTGCCTATTTATTTGTTCCCTGACCACTCAATTGAAATCTATTTATTTTTTATGCACCGTTTAACAACACAATGCACCCCATAACCACATTGAACCACCTATCTTGAGTTCCAAATAGATTACATGTATTTTCAAAATCTTTATAATATAAAAATCATTCCACCACTAATTGAAAACCACTAACCTCAAAGTATTTTAACCACAGAGCACCATTGGGGTATTGTATTGTCATCTCTATACCCCTTCCTCCTATCATCTTTTGTATTTGGTGGTCTACACACTCATTTTAAACTCAACCAAGTTATCGAAAATTGTTACTTGATTCCAATTATCTATCAACCAGTTTAATTTATTAAATTATATATTAACTTTATTATAATATTTAATTATATGAAAATAAGAATTACATTTAAAAATTAGTATTGACAGGTTAAATTAAATTTACCATTGAATAATTTTTAATGAAAAAAATTAACTCTAGTGACATGAAATCTCGTTTGATCCTTAAATATATGTTTTATGTAAAACATTGAAATGTTAAATATAATCATTATTTCAAAATAAATGCCTTTTTTAGATTTTTATTTATTTATAACTAGTGATTTAATATGCTGGATTTAATTTTTCAATTATATATTCTTGCCACATATTTTTTTTTAAAATTCAATAATTATAAAATAAATGTTATTATTGGATATATATATTAATTATTTGAATATGATTTTGATCATACTAAATAAATGAAAAAAACAAAAGAAAATTAAACTAAAATAAACAACCAATAAGTGTTATATTGTTGTATTTTTAATATAACACTTAAATAAATTCTGAAATCCTTTATAACATTATATTTTTTATTAAAATGAATACCTATATTTTTCATTAAATTATTATATGTATTTATAAAACCAGTACTCTAATAATTACTATTTTATTATATATAAAAGGTTTATAAGAAAATTATAGTAATATAAAATTCTATTATAAATTAATATATTTTTGAAGAATATAATTAATAAATTATTATCCTACTAAATTATCGAATTCATCTTTGTTATTGATTCATAAATTCGAACTTATCATTGTTAATATATGTAAAAAATTATTAAAATAATACTCAATAATATCATCTGTGATCCTTTTTTTAGAATTGAATCTTATTTCAAGATTGATAATACATTATGTTTGTCCAACATAGTATGACCATCAATGAATGGTGCGTATAACACTTCTATATTAGTTATTTTTGAGAATGGTCATAAAATATCATCAAACATTACATTCAAAATTTGTTATTTTGTGAACCTACATCAAAAATCACATATAATATTTTTTATTTTTATAAAGTGTGTTATAGGTTACTTTCAATGATGGATTCCAAAATAACCAATGTAACATGTTTTAATTTTTTATAAATAATATTTCAATACTCCTATATTCATTGGAATAATAAAAAATAAGAATGAACTAGAATAATACATAAGCCAAATGGAAATTGTAAAAAACTCAAAGTTGTGTTTTATTTTCCATGATCGTCGTGGATTCCTTTGAATAAAAAATATCATTTCTTAATATAATTTTATTTTCAAGGAATTACTCCCAGGAAATGTTAAACTTTGTTAATATATTTCATGTACATGATATGGAATTTATACGTAACATCATGATGTCATGATCTTAAAAAATAGTCATATATATATATATGTGTGTGTGTGTGTGTGTGAAGAGAGTAATTCATAAATGAAACCAAACAATGATAAAATATTTTAAATTCCTAGAATAAGTTATGTAAGAAAATATTATTTAATGAAAATGCATTAAGATGAAAAAAGAGGTTTAAATATGGAATAAATAATGTGTTGTAAGGGGATGTTATATAACATATTGAAAAAAGTGTGCTCATGACATGAAAAATTTATTGGTGGAAAAATAAATTGAATGGGTGTGTTGAAAAGAAATTGAAACATTATGAGCTCACAGTTTGAAATTGTACTTGTAATGTGTTATTTATAATAATGACATTAAAACCATGTATTTAAACAATATTTATATAGTATCCAATATTAATTCATTTCATTACATTGGTCATTATACAAGGATCATTGTAAACCACCATGACCACTCTTTAAAAAATGTGACCAAATATTGAGTGGTGAATATATTTGAAAATAGAATGGGATATGGGAAATATATATTTATAAATGTGGGAATGTGTAAGTACATATTGTGGTATCAGTATTTATATGATATAATTAGATCTAAAAGACCACATATATACACAAAATCTCAAATCCTACAAAATATATACTGCTAATAACACCATGCCAAGGGCATGTCACTCTCTCAATCCAACCCGTAAGATATATATTATGACCCACTCCCAAAACCGAGGAATCATAAGAAGTGATGTGCTACTGCAATTCAATTCTTGGAAGAAAATTCTTTTTTATTAAGGTCTAATTGAATAAGTTATTTAAATGTTGAAATTGCAACATCTTTCTTAGCATGAGGGCCTATAAGACCACCCAACTAAGCCTTCTCATGGATGCACCAACCAATTAGTCTATTGTACAGATTAGACAGATGTTACTACATTATTCAACATTATACAGAAAACTAACAAATGTTTTCAGTGCTCTTACGACTCCCCAGTCTTGGATTTTTCAGATTTGGTGAGACAACTATCATCATCAACATCTTTATCTCCATAATATTAATTATTTAATTTTGATTCATGAGACTTATATCCCATATTCACTAGAAATGAAATTATTTCTTGATATACCATTAGTAGTATTCATCCCATAGAATGTATTTGTAATAATTGTTGATGAATTTAGAGGATTAAACCATCAATCAATGCAGAAATTATTTTCTTAAATTCAATAAATCATTTACTTAAAATCATGATGAAATTTTTAGAAACATTCATATATTGGGTTCTACTTAATTTAAAGGCCCGTTTTTTGTATTTATTTATTTATTAATATATTAAAAATTTCGAAATAAAAGTTTATTTATATAAATTAAGAATGAATGAGTGAAAATATTATGTCAAAAGAGTATTGTGATGGGTATAAAGAGTTCATAAACCTATAAAAAGTTCTTCTATATGACCATTCTAAAAAACTATTTCCATATTTTTTCTATTTTTATTCAAGAATTATTATTCTAGAGGATTTGGAAGAAAACATGACTGGCTACAGAAATTATATAAGTTATTAACATTAATACACACATGGGAAAAAGTATTCTGTATCATGTGACTAGGATACCACATACTTTTAAGTATCATTTAAAATTATTACTAGTGTGGACAACAATGAATACCATACCGATGATTTAATTATAGGTGTGAATGGCGATGAAGATTATATTGTGAAAATGATAATGAAAGTTGACAATAAAGTTCATGGTTTCACAAAATTTCATGAGACGTTAATGAGTTATACAAAGAAACCATTGAATGTTGGTTGTAATAAATATATAACATTGTTAGAAATTTAAAATCTTTAAAATTTAAAATATTTAAGTTGATTGAGTGACACCACTACTACTGATGTAATTTCCCTATTTAATGATTTTTCCCCATAAGATAATATTCTTCCTAGATGAACATAGGGAAGTACAAGAATTATATGATCAATGGATTTGATCAATGAAAGAATACATGGCTTTAAAAAGAACTAAATACTATTTTTCAAGGACAACAAATCACTTAATAAATTCCAAAATTGTAGTACTTCTCGATACCAGAATGATGAACCGGTTCTAACAAAAATTGGAAGGTATTTTTGAATCATTTAAAGGTTTACGTGCCTATATGGATGATATAATATTGAATGGTAATTGAAGTGGAACACATATAAAATAAATATATATTGTAAACTTCATCACCTGAAAAACACGCTTCAGGGGAGAAGAATAGATTATGAGTATATTAAATTTGAAAAAAAGCCAATAAAATTTATTATTATACTATCTATTAATTGAGGGAATAATTTTGGTTCTAAATGAATAGATCACAACACATGGACAATTATTTTGTCAAATTATAACTTTCCTTCAGGGTTATTATTGAGATAAAAATACATTATTTTATCTCTACTTTTATTAGGACCTAAATAATCATTTAATAATATTGATATTGATCTAGATATATTGATATAAAGTTTGAAATTATTGTGGGATTTAGGTGTTATGTTTTATGATTCTAATATAAATAAAAATTTCACATTGAGAGTCATGTTATATGAGATGATAAATTACTTTACTTGTGGTGGAATTTGTTTAGGATATAGCATTAATGGAACACAAGGTTTTTTTATTTGTGAACTATATACTTATTCAATTTGGTTGAAACATTCATCAAACGATGTATTTATAAGACATCACATATTTCTATCCCAAATTAATAAGTATTGATCCATCAAGACATCCTATGATGGATGTTCATAAGAACATAAAACGTCATCTACTCTAACATGGGATAAATTATATGAGAAAGTAAAATATAAAGAATATAGTTTGGGTAATCCATTTACAAAGAAAAATATAAAAATTGTTGGAAAAATATTCTTTTTCTTACCATACTATAGTTTTTTGTATGTGATAAATTTTCATGGTGTTATTCATATTGAAAAAAAGAATATAATAGTTTAATTAAAACATTAATAAATACACCCCAAATAATTAATGATATAATAAATATTGGGATATATTTTATTGATATGGTAATATAAGAAAATGTGGAGCCAATGATGGGTGAAAATAGACATTTAATCCTCTAGCTACATATACTAATTCTAGGAAATAGAGATATATTTTTTAAAACTTCTTGAATGATATAAGTGTTCTAATGGGAAGGAATTAAATATCAATAATTTCATTCCAATGACTAATTTAATTTTAATGTGTCCAAAATAACATGACTTAAATGTTTTTAGGGATGATATAATTCATATATCTTTACATTTTATTTTTCAATTGAATTTCTATCATACATTAATGATTGTATATTTTTTAAGACATATATTGTAATGTTACAGACCCTTCAAATTTTCAAAAAATGAAAACAGAATTTTCTATCATATTATGTGAAATGGAAATGTTCTTACTATACACATGACTCAATGTAATGGTTCCCAGTATTGTTCACATTATAAGTTATATTTGACTTGGTGGACCTATACATTATATATGTATGTACCCCATTGAACGATATAAGAATTTTTTAAAAGGCTTATGAAAAATTCTAGTCATCCAAAAAGTTTCATTGTAGAGTGATATATTTTGTAGGAATACTTTGAATTTTGTACTGAATTTCTATTTTATGTGGAAAGCTTAGGTCCACTAAAATCTCATCATTGTTAGAATCATATAGTTTAAGTGATTTATGGAGTATATGTCCTCACAATCACTATTAAATATTACGGTTAGAAGTACCTATATATATGTTTCATATCATTTTAGAGGTTTCCCCATATGTTGAAACCCTTAATGAAATTTATAGGAATTTAAATACTTTAAGGGCTGAAAGCTGGAAATTAGATACACATAATCATAGTTTATCGGATGGTTTTGAGACAATATTTTAAAGATGTGATTTTAAAATATAGATTCAATTTTATTACCACTTCAGTTTATATATGGTGGAACATGTATAATTTTCTTATCTTATAATTGTTATAACGTTAATGGTTTGACTTTTTATAAAAATGTACCAGATCAAGGAGGTACCACAAAAAACAGTGGAATACAACTTGTTTATAAAGCGATTCATGTGTCTGGTATCAAGAACAAAAATATAATTTTTAGGAATATTTCATACATTGGAATCGGCCAAAAATATGGGATTTGGATTATACATCATTCTAAATATTAATTTTTTAATGCGAGTAGGTTAATATTTATAGTTATTTAAAATAGATGAATTGTGATTTGTGAAAGTTAATTTTAATTAAGTAATGTACAATGATGAACCATTTATAATGGCATCATAGCTGGTAAAATTATATTAGGTTCTAGATACTACAAAATAAAAATGGTGAATTGTTCTCTTATCATCCAAAACCACTAAAGGGAAAGATTATAATTCAATATAGAATTACCCATTCATTAGGATTTCACGATAATTTTGATGTTGTCCCAATGAAAATGGGGTATTTTATTTCTAAGGAGACCATAGTGAATGGACTTAGATAACCGATTTAGGGTTCAAATATTTTAAAATATTAAAGAATGGTTGTTAAACTATCTTGTTATATATTTCATCTACTATACATTGTGTTAACTAATATTAGTATTTGTTAACTATTCCAAATACATAATATGGATTAAATGTTCAACCATGTATGTTGATAATAACATATTCACATTCCAATTATCCCAATTGAGAAAAAAAATAGGTTTCATAAACTATTGGGGATCCCAATGTAGTGAAAAAACATATTCACATGTCGATGGTACCAATGTTAAGGAACAAATGTATTTATGATGTCGGACTTGAGGAAATGGTAGAAGGTGAAAAAATGGTGTCCCAAAAAAAGTAGAATCACCATAGACATGTGGTGTTATGAAAAATTATTAAGGAAATAAACAAATGAATCAAATTCAATATTTGATGTAATATATGTGAATATGCTTTTAACCCTAAAAAAGTTATGTTTAGTAGTTTTTTTATGTACCACTTTGCAATACATGCTGATTGATATATATTCATGGAATAATTGTGTTCCCAAACTTAGGATACTGATATGAGAAGAAATTAGGGTAAAATTATGATAACCATTATTTATTTTCTTAAAAAAATACTGACATATTTTTCATTAAACCTTGTAGAGTGAATTTATAATAGATCAGTACAGATGTAAAACTAAATTAATTCATGATGGAATAAATCACAAAGTCTATCCAAGATTACATAAAATGTTTTATCTTATTGATCATAAAGGAAAATAAACCCATACCAACCATAGTTTTATGAAAATATTATAAGAAATAAATATGGGTTGTATTTATTGGCCGTCTTGAGGAGACATTTTTTCATATACATTGTGGCTGGTAATAAATTGTTTGAAAATACATCTAATAATTACTTATATTAAGAATTTTTAATTTATTAAATATTAATTGTGTGCTAAAAATAGAAAAAGGGTTTAAAAATTAATATACTCCTATCGTAATAATTGGATGGGGTGTTATTCAATTAAAAATATGTGAATGCGTTTAAAATCTACGACATTATTTTAATGTGACTTGAATCAGTAATATAATTATGTCCCTATTTGTAAATGTTGAATGATAAATATAAATGAAAATAAAATATTATACCACATCATGACATATAAAGTGAGCCATGTGTAAATAAACATGGGATACAAATAGATAAAAAAAGTGAGGGTTCAATTTTGAAGTATAACATAATATTTTATTTATTCATAACAATATTTCATAACAATGTCCAAAAAAATTTCTATATTTTTATTCTGACATTGACACAGAAATCACCATCAGATGTTCCAAATGATCTACCGTTATTTGTGGTATTGAAGAGTCCATATCACTATTTCTGTGTCAAAGGTGTGGGATTTGGGTTGACAACCCAAACATATTTTGAAAAAAGTAATGAACATGGAGATAAGTTTAAATATACAGATGTTCTACAGGAACAATTAGGTTTGAATGAAGAAAAAATTCATTTGTCGACAAATATTATAGAAACTGTCATGGAAAGGTGGAAAATATAATAAGAAACTCATGAAATTCAACTACATAATGTTCCCCCCAACCTAAAAAATTTTACATGAGTCATTCCCCTAAATTATGTTTCATGGATGAGGTCATCAATATTATAATAATTTTTCTTTCTGAAATCTGAATTATATTGACACTGATACCAATGCTTTTATAAATCTTTTATAGGCTCATCAGGATTGTAATATATATCCATCAACAACCAACCATTGAGTAGTTTTTATCATTGTCATGTTAAATATCCATTAAGATACATTATAAAATAGAAAACATACAACATGACATGTGATAGTTGGGATTACTATAAAACATTAGATAATAACTGGTATACATAATCAACTTGATAATTAAAATTATCACACATTGTTACATGATATTGTAACATCCATATAATAGTTATCAAATATTTAAAAAAATCAAAATAGATGTATTATTATCAAATTTATTTTTCGTTTAAACCCTCTTATAATTATTGAAAATTCATAAACTAAATTTTTTTCTTATAAATGGAAAAAACATAATGGTGTGAATTGAATAAATGAATAAAAAAAATCTAAATGACAAATCGATTAATCAAAATGTTATTCCCAAATAACGCTTAACACACCCATTAAATATCAGTACTTACTATCATTGAATGATCATGCATATAAAAGGCTACAAATTGGTAATAATTTCATAGTTCATTTTGAATAAAAAATGTATGGATGAGACATTACATAATACACATCTCTTGAAAATGTACAATAAACCCTAAGATAAAAATGGATATGAGTCTCAGTTCTAAATTTATACATGAGGTGTGTTATCATGATTTTTTTTCTCTAGAAAATCTACGTTGTTAATTGATTACTAAATCAAATTCATATTTTTTTATAGGAGTCTATATTAGCACAATTTTAAGGGAAAACCATATGAATATTAATTTGGCCTCATTAGTCATCACACTACTTCTACACAACTAACCTCAACAAATTTTTATAAAATTGATGGAATAGTAGAAAAACTAGCCACATGGTTGTAAAAAAACATAATGAAGATAAAATATTTTTTATTACCAATGATATAGGGGTAAAACACTACAATTAAATCCTTCCAAATATATTTCTATTCTTTTAATTTAATATTTATTTATTTTCACTTTTAGAATCATTGGATAATAATTGATGTCAATTTGAATACTCTAAATATTTATTTTCTAGATTCACTAAATAGTTACCCAAAAATAAAACCTAATGTGATAAAACTTGTCACATATTAATATAGTACATCCATTTTTTTAGAACTAAATTTCACATTATATTATATATATATTTTTTAATTATAATTATGTTATAACATAAAGGTTTTTAAATATTGTAAAAATCATGGAATGAGCACAATCCATGCATACCTGATTCTTAACTACTTCTATAAGTGTATATAAGTTAAGGTATATACAATTACATTTATTTTTAAAAACCATATCAAAAAATTAAATATTTTCCCCAATTATTATCCAGTGTCTAAGAAAAACCATTGGAAAATATTTTTATTATCATGTTTTCAAAATTTTTAGATATATCATATACCATCAAAATACTAGAAATATCGAAGAAGTATTTATGCGTATAATAACTATTTCATTTAAAATATTTATTAATAGTTTATTTTTTTTATTTTTCACATATATCCATGAATGTAAAATGTTTTTTTATTCACAAGAAAAAATTGATTTGTTTAATAACCACTAGAAAAAATAATCAGTGTATGAATTTACACACATAAAATGATGATGTGATTTCATACTACGTATTTAGATTATTTTTTCATCATTTTACGTATATTTTTAGTTAATTTCTTACTCATTTGTATATTATACATATTTCAATAATTAATACATAGATTATAGAGAAATGAATTCATAAACAAGGTTTCTTTTCTCATGTACTATGATCATTTACTAATAGAAATAAATAAATAGTTTAATCAACCATACCTTAATTCAATACACAATGTACATGGTATGAGTATATTTTTTTTATTAATATTGAAATTTTATTTTATATATTATTTAATATTTATGGTTAATTTATTTAATTATTTTATTACTAACAATTGAAATTTTTTCTTATATAGGTGGATTCAATTTATTGAATTGGGTTAATTTTTTTGAAGATCTCACTTCTAATGATATATTAGAAATTGAGTCTAAAACTGATATAATGAAATTAAGGAAATTTGTGAAGACTGTATAAAAACATATTGGAATAGTAAATTCATACTACTTATTTATTTAAAATTTTCACCATATTATATGTTATTTTTAAGATAATTTACTTATAATTTTTATGTAATATTTATTCATTTTTTTCCATAGGTCATTCAATAAGTCATATTTTTCATTCAATATTTTATAAAAATCTAGAAAGTAAGCAACATGATTCTTTTATATTGGTATTTATGTAGAATTGGAATTCCTCCTCCCTCAAAATTGAATGTGGTCCACTCTCTTATGGAATATTTAAAAAAATTGATAGACAACACTAATCAGTAACTAAATTAGAAGCACAAAAATTTAGCACAAGTTATGATTTATATGACTCAAATTGTATGATTCTAGTCTATAATTTACATTTCTGTTCGAAACACACATCACATACTCAGAATGAGAAATAATTTTTGTAATATTTTAATACATTATTAAAACATAACATAAGTCATTTTTTATGTGTAGGAATCAACCCCAGCTCAATCAGACACATGGTGTAACATTTATCAATCAAAGTGCGTCTTTTTTATTTTAAAATGATATCAATTTTAGTAAAAAACACATGGGAAACACTCAAAACCTTGAAAAATCATATGTATTGTATTGATACTTTAGAAAAATGGTCTGTATTCCATTTTTATGTGTAGGAATCAACTACCCCTCAATCTGATACATAGTGTTACTAGTATAACACAAAGTCTATATTTCTATTTAATATTGACATTAATTTTTGTAATAAGGCATGTGACATACTCAAAATAGGGATTATTCCTTGATATTGTTTATATACATTATAAATAAGATCTATATGTCATTTGTGACATGTTATAATCTACCTCACATCAATTTGATAAATGGTGTTTCTGAGATGACTCTAATGGTGTAAATTTATTTATAATTGAAATTAATTTTCGAAAAATGTTTATTGATAAAATTAAAAAAATGAGAAAACACATTCATATTATTTTAAATCATTGTGAAATTTATCTATTTGTCATTTTTGATATATAGTAATAAACATCACGTCAATCAGATTCATAGTGTTATTGAAATATCTCAATGTGTCCATTATGAGTTTAAATTTGTCATTTTATTCCAAAAAGTTGGTGACTCACTATAAATTGAGAAAAAAAATCTAATTGCCTTGATAATTTAGAAAAACATTATATAATAAATTTTAATTTTTTTTGGATTAATTATCTAATCATACCAATATACTATGTGATTGTGTAACTCAAATACTTGTTTCTAGTTTAAAATGGAATTTTAGTAAAAATACTCAATTAATACAAAAAAACCCTGTAAAAACATTTATATTGTTTTGATACTTTAATAAAATTATACAGATGTTATTCTTGACATGTATAAACCATCATCACCTCAATATGACACATGGTGTTACCAGTATGAATCAATGTGTGTCTTTTTACTTAAAATTGGAAATAATTATATTAAAAAAGACAAGTTACATACTCATAAATGAGAAAAAAAATTCAGATTGATTTGAAACATTAAAAAATGATACATATTCAAATTTTGTGGTTTGGGAATTATAATCATATCCATCTATTACATGGTGTGCCTCATATAACTCAATATGTTCATTATTAGTTAAAATTAACATTATAGTTAAAAAAATCAATAACTTAAAACTATGAAAACATGTTATGATTCACTTGATAGTTTTTGAAAACAATTCAAACTCCCTTTTTAATGTTCAGGAATCTGTCTCCCCTTACACCAACACACAGTGTAACCAGTGTAACTCAAAGTACACATTTTCACTTTGAAATGACAATTTTGTAAAGAAAATACATGTCATAAAAGACCAAGTAAACACATTCAAATTGTCTTGATAAAATATAAAAATGATCCATAAGTAATTTTAGATGTATAGGAAATAGCCTCAGCATAATCCAACACATGATATTACGCATATGACTCTATGCATGATGTATTATTTAAAGTTTACATTAAAAAACAATAGTGATATAATAATAATAACTCATTTTTATTGCTTAGAAACATTAGGAAAATGATTTATATATCACCTTTGTTGTTTAAAAATTAGCCTCACCTAAATTCGACACAAGTTGTTTCGTTTATGACCCTAATAGTATCTTTTAATTTAAAATAGAAAATAATTTTAGTAAAAAGGAAAAGTGACATAATCCTTACTAAGGAAACAGATTCATATTTTTTTGATACAATAGGAAATTGATTCATATGTAATTAGTGACATATTTGATATAGCCTCATCACAATCTGATACACCGTGTTTCTGGTATGACTCAATGTGTCTATTTTAATTTTGAAAATATCATTTTATTTCTACACATATTTCGATCACTAAAATCAATGAAAAAATTCTCCAAATTCCTTGATAAATTGGTAAAATAATTCATTTTCCACTTTTGAAATTTGGGAATAAATCTCACATCAATATGACACATGATGTGACTAGTATAACTCAAAGTGCACATTTTATGTTAAAATGAAATTTTAATAAAAAAACAACTGATGTACTCAAATAATCTCAAAGTTGTCCCATTGGTGAACATGGTACATTGTTTATTATGTATAAACAACAATCAATGATTTTTTCTATGATATCATATATTTCTACCTTGTGACATAATTATTGATCTTGGCCGACATCATTTGAGGGGAATTCAAAATAATGTATAACATTGTATCAACTAAAAGGTGGTAAATTCATAGATAAATTATAATATATGAGAATATATTTGAATTTTTTTTTCAAAATACGTTACCAAATTTGATTTAAAAAATAGATCTGTTTTGTAATTACTATAATTTAATTTATTGTATTTTGGGAAATTTGTTGATGTTATGCATGTTGAAAAAATGTATGTGATAAATCCATTGGAACATTACCAAAAGAACGAAGAAAATGGAAATATGGAATTAAGTCTAATTTTTACATGATTGACATGGTAATATATAATTAATTGGTAGTAATGATGGATAAAAGATTTAATTTTCCCCCTAAATCTTCTTTCACTCTTTCAAGGTAGAAGAGGTGTCATTTTTTCATATTCACTAATCATATAAATGTTAATAAGAGATATTCATTGAATATCAAGAATATCATGTCAATGAATGATTTAACGTTAATGGGTCTTAAATAAAATTATTTTTTTGGTCAAATATCTTGTGAATATATCTTTATTTTTCATTATTTATGTGGATCCCCATCATACATTAACAAAACTTTATTTTTTTCAGTGATATATGCCCCAATTTAATGGAAGTATATAAATTTCAAACTATAGAAGTGGAAATTTATATAATATTATGTGAGTTTTAAATGTTATTTCAATTGGTATTCTATTAATATGATAGTTCACTTAATGGATTACAAGGTAAGAGATATTGACCTATGTGACTCTATACATTATAAATGGTTGTAACCAATTGAATGGTATAAGAATATTTTTAAATAGTATATCAAAAATAAATCTCTAATCAAAGGTTTTATTTTGAATTGATATATTGTGAAGGAAGCAATTTGATTTTATAATGACTACCTATTTTGTGTGGTAATTAGTGGTCTATCAAAATATTTAAAGACTTAGTAGTTTGTTGGAGAATATGTTTATGGAATAGATGTTTTCATAGTCACTATTGCATATTGGGAGTACATCCACATTTATGACTTTCATAACATTTTATAGGTTTCCCAATATGTTGAACCTCAAAAAAAATCACTTATGTATTTGAATCATTCAATGGATGAATGAGGGATATAAAATACACATAATAAAATATTTATAGGATGGTTTTGAGAATAATATTATTAATTTTTCATATGAAAAAAATATATTAAATTTAAAAATGACTTAAATGTATATCTAGAGGTCCTAGAGTGATTCTATATTCTTATAATTATTATGTATATAATAGATTTAAGATTAATAAAAATAAACAAGAAGAATGAAATACGATAAATAGTGGAGTTACACATATGGATGATGTGATTCATGTATCTAGTCATAATAACATAAATCCAATTTATGTGAATATTTCATACTTTATAATGATGAAATATATATGGGAGTGGGATTATAAAATATTGAAAGTGAATTTTTTTAATGAATATTGGTTGATAATAACGTTTTGTTAAAATAAATGAACTACGCTTCATGAATCTATATTTCACTAAGGATACAAAGATGAAATATTTACAACAGAATCATAGGCATTACAGGTATTTTGGGTTTCAGATGCTATAAACTGAATGTTGTAAATTATTCTATAATCAATCAAAACCAATAATGGGTCATATGAAAATTTATCTAACGATGAACATGTCATCGGGAAATAAAAATCATTTATTAGTGATACCAATGAAGATGGGGATCTATATGTTAGATTAGACCCCAATAATGTGATTTGGATAATCAATATAGAGGTCAAATATCTTCAACATTTTAAAAAATCTATTTCAATAATAAGTTTATAAGTTTTTGTAAAATATATTGTGTTACCTCGTATTATTCTCTATTCACTTATGAATGTATGTAATCTAAGTAAAATTTTCAACCACATCTACAGATATTTGATTTTGAAAGTGTTGATTCCCCCAATTAAAGGAATAATAGGCTTCTCAATATACTAGTTCTCCTAATATACATGAACATAAACCTTCTATAGATTCCAATTCTATCAATACAAAGGAATCCATATTGAAAAAGATGAACCTAGGAAAATTATATTCATCAAGTAACCAGTGTCTTAGAAAAATAAGGATATACATTGCATGATGGTGATAGGATAAATTAATAAGGCTACTAAAAAAGGAATAAAATTAGAAATTGGATGGAATGCATGTGTCTATATTGTTAACCCCAATAAAGAAATTTTCTTTAGTTTCATCAAACTCACATAAAGTTAGCATGTGATGCTTGATATTGATTCATAGTAAAATAATGTTCCCAATTTTAAGATAAGGATTTGGGTAGAGGTTATAGAAAAATTATAATATCCATTTTTTTACAAAAATATTGAATCATTGACATATATTTCATTAACCCTTACATACTAAATTTATTTTAGATGAATCTCGAATGAAATTTATAAAAATTATTTCTATAAAAACCCACAAATAATTTTATAAAATACATATAGTGTATCATATTGAAGATGTTAATGGATTTATCATATCGATGATGTTAATGGAACAATAAACCCCACCTCATTGTACATTTATACACACATAATAATACAATAATCATGGGATGTGTTTAATATGAATTATAAGGAGGCATATTTTTATGTTCATTGTGGATGGTAATTATTATTTGAAAATATGTTTACTAATAAAATTGAATATGAATTTTTATTTTCTAAAAATCTTAAATGGATGATGAAAATATGAAATAGGTATAAAAAAAATATACCTCTACCCTAAAGAAAGGATATGTTACATTTCACTTGAAACATAATATGTTTGTATTCTAAATCTACTATAATACTTTTATATGAAATGAAAAAAATTATGGTCATCTAATTTTATTGTTATTTTTGAATCCAAATCATATATTACGTCCATCCCATGTCTTATGATATGGAATTATGAATGATTAAATATATATATGATTCTAATAAATAATAATACACAATAATCTAGGAACCATATATATTTATGAAATAATAAAACTTTTCTTAGATCAGTATTACATAATAATGATTACTTTTTTCCTATATTTTTAATTCAACATTGAAACATTAATCCTCATTAGATGTACACTTTAAAAAACTTCAACCAGAAGTATTACTGTGGAATGAAAAATATTTCCATGTTAGATGTGCATGTTTTAGGCTAATACCGAAAAACAATTACCGAGAAATGATATTTATAAGAGGGATAAAGATAAACAATTGGAAGAGATGAATACCTGATTAGCTAGTTAGGAAAAATAATTTCATTTATAGTAAGGGTTTCTAGAAACTATAATGAGAAGGAATAAAATAGAAGAAATTACTATAAGAGAATCAATGCATGAAACTCCTACCCCACAAACTTCATATATAAGAAAATACATTGTCCTCAATGTGGGGTCTTTGATGAGGTAATTTTTACAATGATAATTTTCTCTATGATATGTGAATTAAATTGATAATAATACCATTATTCTAAATATATTCTACTTAGTGAAAATTATTATGATTTATATCTATAAACACCCACCCTTATCCTTATTGAGAGGTATACCATTTTAAAAATATAATAAGATATTCCACAAAACAAAAAAAACATTCAACATGTAATGTGACCATGAAGATCAGTAAAGCTCACGGTCATAGCCCCAAGATACACATTACAAATGATGATGAATATATTCATTTGGTCGATAAATCTATTAGAACATTGGTTTCATATACAGTATCTGAATAAAAAATAATCATTATAGACAAGGATATTAATATCCAATTTATTATTATTGAAAAAACTACAGAATGTAATGAATGATGATTGAATTGATAACTGTAATTACAGACATAAAAAAGAAAGGGGGTTAAATCAAATGTCAAATCATATTGATCCCATGGATAAAATGACTAATCAAACAGATATTTACAAACAACCATTCCCCTACCCCTTAAATATCTACATTTAATAACATTGGTAGTTCATTTGTATACAATATTGAAAATATAAGTAATGTTATTATTTTTTTTGAAGAAAAAGTGTGTCAAGAAGATATTTCAAACCAAATTTATCATGTGAATTTAAATAAAATCCATAGGTACTTATGGCTAGGTGTCTCCATTGTAAATGTAATCATGTGGTGCGTTTTTGTGATTTATTTTTCCAATATTTTATCTACTATGATAAACATGAATAAATACATTTCACTTTTTAGGCATCTATATTAATACTATTAGAAGGGAAAACCCTATGAAAATAAATATTGAATCATTAGTCCTCATAGAACATATATACAACTAACTTATTTGGATTGATAAAAAATTGTTTAAATAGTTGAAAAACAATCTATAGTGTTTAGAAGAAAACGTACAGACAATAATAACATCTTATTACCAATGATTCATGGGTAAAAAATATAATTTAGGAATATATAATATTTATCATTCCATATTCTATTTTAGGAAATTTTGGATACCCATTTTAGTCAATTTAGATAGTTGAAATATTAAATTTATTAAATCACTACATGGATATCCATCAAACCTACTACACATGATGTTGTTTTTCAATTTTTAATGCACTACATGCAATTTTTTGTAACTAAACCTCAAGTTATATATTTTATACTATATTTTATTGAGAATACAGTTATAATATGGAAGTGTTTTAATATCCGAAAAATCATGTAATGAGGATAGTCCAGGCATACATGTATCATGTCGACTTCTACAAGTGTATAATTTTTAGTGTGTATATAAAAATATTTCACTATCAAAACACGTTTAGAAACAAATTACTTATTTATTAATGTTTCTGCAGTTCCGAAAACAATAAAATAGAAAATATTATGGTTTTTATGTTTTAAAATTTATGAGATATATAACATGCCATCAACAAACTATTATCCTTAAAGAGGTAATTTGGAAAATAAATAATATTTCTTTTGAAATTTTATTTAATACTTTATGTGTTTTTATTTTTGCAGTACTACCATGAGTGTTAAATGTAATCATATTTACACGATGAAATAATTTTTTTTTAAAAATGTGTCAGAATCATTCCTGGTTTTATAATTTCTATACATATCTGGATTATTTGACTACCAACCACATATTTAGATTATTTTTTCAATATTTGATGGACTAATTTATTTAATTTCCTAACCATTTTTATCAGATAAATATTTTATAAATTTTAATTGGGATATTAATGAAATGATTCATCAATAGGGATTAAGTACTCTAGTATTATGTTCACACACTGTAGGATAAAAATACATAGTGTAATCAATCGTATCCAAATATGATACATAGTGTATCCAATATGACTAAATTTGTGTGCTTACAGTTTTAAATTATGATTATAGTAACGTATTTTATCATATTTTCATTATGGTCTTAAAAAAATATTTTTATAATATATGGGTTGGTTATATTGCAAAATTTGGAGTGTTTTGTCCAAATTTGATCATTCTCTTGAGATATTCGACATCAAGGATTCAACTGAGACAATGAAAACAAATTAATTGGTCAAATATATATATACAAAAAATGTAAATTTGAATTCATACAAATTATTGAATAAATTAATTTACCATTTTGTCTACAATTTTTATTTTAATTCACTCTCTAATTTTATTGAATAGTTATTTTTTTGGAAAGATCTTTTTTTATGTTACATTTTTCATTCAAAACTCTACAAAATGCCTAAAATAGGTAACATGTTTCTTTTGTATGGGGAATTTCATGTGGCATGGGCTTTCCTCCTCTATCCAAATGACACATGTTATCTCATTTTGTAGCTAATTGTATATATTTCAAAGAAAAACACAAATCACATACACAATCAGATGCACCTCAATTTGATATACATTGTTATTCGTATAATATGAACAATATGTTATTAGTTTTTAATTTTCATTTTAGTTAAAAAACATAACATAATAAAAACCAAGAATCCACATTTAGTTTTTTCTGATATATTTAGAAAAATATCCATAATTTATTTGCAACATTTATGAAATATCCTCATATAAATAGGTCACATAGTGTTACCAAAATGATTCTTAGTGTGTATTTTTATTTAAAAATTACATTAATGATATTAAAAAGCACATGTGGGACTCTCAAAAGTTAGAAAAAACATTCAGATTGTTTTGATACATTACAAAAAAACCATATATCATATGTGACATGAATGAATCATCATCACACCAATCTAATGGCTGGTTTTATTAGTATTTATCAATTTGTGAGTTTTTATTTAAAAGATGCATTAATTTTAATAAAAATAAAAACTTACATACCCATAACTTAGTAAATCGATTCATATTATTTATTGAATTAAGTGAAATGAAATATAATTCTTTATTGATGTGTAGGAATCAACTACACTAAAATATTATACATAATTTTCTTGGTATGAATCTATGTTTTTCAATTAAAATTAACATTAATTTTACTAAAATGTATTTTAGAATTCTATAAAATGAGAAAATTTATTTGAATTTTTTTAATAATTTCTTAAAATTATCCATACATTAATTCTATTTTTTAGTAATTAAACACACTATGATCTAATACAATGTGATCATAGAACAACTCAATGTTTCCATTATTAGTATAAAATTACCAATTTAGTGAAAAAACAAGTGTCACTCACTGAAAACTAAGGAAATGAACTCATATTTCCTTGATAGTTTATTAAAATTCTTGATATGTCATATTTAAAACATAATAATTATTATCACATCAAACTAACACATGATTAGATTGGTATGACTCAATGTGTGTATTTTAGCTTAAAATTGCATTTTAGAATAAAAGAAAATTAACATCCTCATAACTGTGAAAACAAATTCATATTTTTTATATTAATTAATACGTTGATACATATCTCTCTAGTCACATATATGAATCAAACCCCTTCAATCCATGACAGGGCGTGATTGGTATGACTCTAAAGGTTTCCTTTTATTTTAAATTTTAATTTTTATAAAATTATGGTTTCATTTTTATGTTTAATTAATTAATTTTCAAGTCTACTGACTTATGAATTGTTTTCATATATAATTGGATCCTTTTTATTATATTGAGGTATTTTTTTTAAACTTATACCCTGATTGTGGTTTTTTGAGAGGTGGTCGAAGGTTCCAAATTAAATGAAACATTGATATTTTTATATGGTTGTATATAGTAATTGAAAATGTAATTACAGAAATCCTTTTTTGAAATATATGTAATATAGTTTTTTATGTAATCTCCGATGGTAATATTATTTTAATTAAAATTTTAATTTGCATACATTTTCTTTTTGAAACCTGTGTATTTTCTGTAATATCCTTTAATCAAAGTAGCACACTACGACAGTTAGACCTTTATCAGCAAAAATGAAAGCGCTGATAATGGGCACCATTTATCAACACCAGAAATAGTATTGATAAAGTGGGATTTTCTTTATAATTAATGTATCACTAATTCATTGTGACCTTTATAATCTCTTTATGTCTCCCTGATAAAGGTGCCCCAATATCAATGCATTTTTAGAACTGATATTGGTGTTCCCCCTTTTAATAATGGTAAGAACAATAACACTTTTTTAGCATAGTTGGTTCCAATTTTTGGACCTTTTATTTTTCAGATATTAGGTAGTTTAATGAAATTTTATAATCCTATAAAAGTTCTTATCTATGTTTTAGTGACTAAAAACAAACATTATGATAAAAGTTATTATTTAGGTAAACTTGTATTATGTTAAAATGGGTTCATGAATATGACCAATTAAAACCTTGGTGATGTAGTGCCCTATCATTGATTATGGAATCCATGGCATGCCTTTAAATCCTCTACTAGTTAAAAAAGTATATTCACAAGTTCCATAACATATCCCTTGTATGGATCATCTTCAATTAAGCATTAAAAACCCAAATATTCTATATTTCATCTTGCACAATCTCCTACGACTCCATCTTTGTTCATGTATATGAAACGAAATAAATTTTCCTCATTCATTTTTAAACACAAAATATGCTCACTATTCATGAATACACTAGAGCCCTTAACTTTTTTAAATTTGGTCAAACATGATAATTCCTATAATTATAACTCTAACAAGTACTCTAATTTTCTCTCTATTTCATAACATCATTTATGATTTCCTTTCATAAAATACCCCTTCTTCAAAACCATTATTTTTATGAACAATTTAATACAGTATCACCTAATATCAAGATTCCTTATATTCATGACACTAATTTTCATTATAACCTCACATGGAGGAACTATATCACAAACCAATCAAGATATAGATCTTATATTCTCACAACCCCCAACATGGAAAGTGGAACATTATCATTAGTTTCATGCATAAACATGGTGTGAGTTTATCATGATCATAGATAGAGATGAACTTATAGCTGGTGGTGGGGAGTTAATATTATATAGAATCTCACCGTGAATAATAATGAGGCTCTATTCTGAAATTCATCATGCAAAAGTATGTCATAAAAATGTAGAAAAATTTTAACATAGCGAACAATGTGTGTTTGGATATGAAATTTTACTCGTTGTGTTGGATATAATAATTATTTGTTCTTTATTTGAGAACATTATTTCATTTGTAAAAAATAAATATAAATGGAGAAACATGAATATATATTTCATTACAAGACTAATCATATGATATTCTAGGTAAGGTAATGGTAGTAGACCTCTGTCACTATTTTATTGATGTTAAAAGGGTCAAAATGCCTTTAAACATTGTTTATAGTTTTGATATACATTATTTTTAATATTTTATGGGGTTTTAAATTCATTTATGAGTGTATTATCATATTATTTTATGGGAGAATAAATTTATTTTTGTGGAATAAATTCGTATAGAAATTATTGATTTTAAATATTTGAATTTAACATATTTTAGGTATGTATATAATAAAATATATGCGTGTTTTCATATATTTAAATATAATAAAACAAATGTACAAAAAATGATTAAAAAAATTCCATAAAAATGAAATTTAAAAATATAAACAACATGTAAATAAGTTTTTATTAATCATTTTATTTAAAATAAAAAATAATCCATTTTACTTTCACTATAAAAAAGAATTAGTATATATATATACCTATACAGATAACAAATTTATATAAACATGTGTGTGTCAAAAAAAAATATTTATGTGTATATATTAATATACATAAATTAATACATATATCTAAATACTTTTTCATGTATTTTAGAATTGTTAATTTAATGAATTAAACTACTATAGCCTACAATTGGGGGTTACCTTACAACTATGACACTAAATTCAAGTGATATAATCCCAAATGGGAAAATATATTAGTAGTCTTTGTTGACTAGATACATAATAGAATATCATATTAAAATTTAAAATATAAAATACCACATAGTGAAACCATTTAGAACACTATTATTTACCTATCGTAAACCGGTATATCTATCATAATAAATTTCATTTAATGCCAGGGGAAAATAAAACATATTAAAGGGGTGATATTAGATTTTTAGTATTCATATGCATATATAAGAATATATAATAAATAAAAATTATGTGAATGAAATTAAGTGAAACACATGCCATTTAATAAAAAAATGTAATATCATATGGCTAGAAGAAAATATTTATGAATAATTCCATATAAAAAACCCATGAACTAGAAAATTTATCCCGAGAAATTGTAATAACAGAATAATAACATAAAAGATAATAATTAATCTCATAGTTTTTTATTTCATAATTATAGATATATGAATCATACAATTGATTCCTCATCCAAGACATCGGAAAGTAAATGGGAAAGGCCTCAGTAAAATCTATATCTAGTTTGTCTCATGAGAACTATTGATGCATCAATGATCAATATAATTTTATTCCCATCACATAGAAATTCCAATTCATTATTCATATATAAGTGATGAAATATAAAAACACATACATAAAATAATGTAAATAAATTTCCGCAATAATTAAACATAATCTCTAACCATTATGAGTAATATGATGAATAATATCAAAATAGCACATCAACAGACAAAATGAGGAAAATATATTTAATAAAAATGGTATATATATATCATAATATATCGACCTCAATGATGAATAATATTCAATAATGGGTATTAACATAAAAAATACAACAATTAAAGCATCAAAAATACTGGAGAGAAAAATATTATTTTAACATGGAATATTTTATTTAAAAAGATTTTGTGATTACAGAAGAAATCGTTTTAATTGAAAAAATAATTTAATATTTTCAATGAATCTTCAAATAATTAATTTCTTATGATGGAGAAAAAATAATCTCATGACGCACAAGTTAAAAAAAGTCAATTTGTATTTTTGATCAAAATGTCAAAAGTACCTCATTTGGAAAATGAGAAAAACATTCCATTAAAAAAATTATAAAATTTCAAACATGGGTAAAGTAATTTTTTTGGATAATTTTAATTTAATTTTAAAAATAAAACTAAAAACATAAACATTGAATAAAATTTCCACAATGCATACGAAAACATATTTAATCCTAAATCATAATGTGATTGTGAAATAACCCTTAAAAATAATATAGATAATCAGACGAATTGGTTTTGTGTATTATTTTTAAATAAAAAAAAACTAGTGGATGTATAATATATGATATATTATTTTAGTTTCATAAATAACCAAATTAATAAAATTGATGTTTAACCTAATGAATGAAAATTCAGTTAAGAAATCGCATACCATCCACGTAACTTTAGTTGAATGAGATTTAACAACTTGTATAATGGTTTAAATAATGTTATTAATATTTTTCAAGTACCATATAAATATTTCTAAAACCATATATGATCTTTTTTTAATAATATATCATTATTACCCTTGTTTCAGGAGTAAACTACCTAATTTTATTTTCTTTGTTTTTTTTGTGTAAGTCCTTTTTTGTATGAATATTTAATATTTAATTCATCCCCTTAATGATAATAAGATTATATATGTCATATATATTAGTCAAATACATTTTTATAAACATTATGGGATGTTTAAAATGGAAAATGGTTCACATCACATTGTGTAGATGGTAGGTCATATACACACACGAGTGACAATATCATTCCCTTGATAGTGAAAGGGTAATGAATTAAGTGCTATATTAATTATTAAAGAATAAATATCATGTATTAATTATAAAATATATTAATTATTTAAAACATTATACCTATCAATGTTAATTGGCATTGAAAAACATATTACGCTACAATGTGGAGATGTTATGTTGTACGTACTCATGCGCATTGTTTTCATTTATCATAGGATAGATAAAAGGTGGAATATGGTTTTATCATAATCATAATAATATATTAGAATTTATATTGAACAATATTCTATACTTCATCATTGAAACTACACATGAAGAAATAGTATAATAAGAAATGAACATGGATGAGTTTGTAAAAATAATTAACTCTTCTATAGCAGACATCCTTTAGATATCATATTAAGGAATCTACAGTTGGACTTTTTGGATGACCATGATCTCTAGAACATGTAGAAAGATGTTTTTAGGATAAAGGGTCTGGTGTTTGTATAGCTATAATGGTAAATGTTGTGTGACCAAGTGAGGGAGGAGGTTCCCTTTTATAATTGAGGTGAGATTCTCTTCTGGGAACTGTCAAAATATTAAATTAGTACAAATTAATTTTCAATTTCAAATAGCCTAAAAGTGAGTTATTTATAATATAATATGAGTATTGGTCTAAAAACCCTCAATAAATAATTTTAAAACCATTTTAGTTTGCATTGTTATAAAAATTATTTCATTTAACCCTTATTTAACCCTTTTAACTGTTACTGTGATTGCATGGATTGTTATCTTCCATGGTTAATTTTGTTACTATAAAATGATAATAGACCCATAAAGAAATATTTTATGAAATTTTAAACTTTATGATAATAATTTAGAATAATGTTATATTTTTACGAATTTTATATAATTTAAGAAAATATTATTTATTTTATAAATATCAGTAATATAAATTTTGATACTATTCATTATCCGACTTTTTAAAAATATCATAAAAATTCCATATCCTAAAAAAAATCTATTATAATATCTTAAATATTTAAAATTTTGTCTATAAAATTATTATATGACCCTAATTATCTCAAATCTTTTTTTTAATATTTTTTATAACATTTATTTGAAATTTCCATTAATTTAATAATTACTGAATCATCATTCTACATGATTCTAGCATATTTATTTTTCTCATAACAATTATTAATAAATTACTATGATTCATAAAAACATTTTATATTTCCAAAAACTATTTATAGTATAATATATCTTTTAGGTAAAAATGTTTTAAAATATTTAACTTATTAAAATTAAAATTATGACATTTTTGATTATTCATTAATGTAAAATGATATTTTTTTTGAAATCATACATGTGGCTCCTAGTACATATAAAATCATCCTAATGATTATTTTTGTCAAAAAATAACTCATTAAATAATATTAGGAAATGTTTTAGGATAACTTTCTAATGTTTATAATATTAAATTTACCTTTAATAATTAGATTCATGCTTAACCGTGGTAATTACAAATTATAATGTTCTTATTCATATTAGCCAAAAATAAAATATACTTTTTAAATAATTTATAAATTATTATTCTAAATATGTGATATTTTTTAAATAAACAAAAAACATAATTTGATACAATTAATTTAAAAGTAATCTTATTGTCGGAATCAGAAAATGAGTTTTGAATGTGACTAAGTTCAAAATACTGAAATTGTTTTATGTTTGAAAATTCAATGATAAATTTTTTAAAATGAGATTAATTTTATTAAATTCTATAAAATATTTCTATTTATACTTTTATGGAAATAAAAAATATAACTTATAACTTTAAATTTTTTAGCTGAAATGTCAGTTGTCAAATTAAATCCAGAAGTTCTGTCACTATTCATCAAAACATAAAACATATGAGAGAAATAAAAACAATTCAACCAAAAATATTTTTATGTTTCAATTTAAAATAAGAAGTTCATTTTACAATAAATAATAATTATAAAATCTTAAATTTATTTTTAAATCATATGTGCCATTAAAATGTGTCAAAATTCTTATAGATATGTAATTTTATTAATATGTTGAATTGGATTAATTTTTATCTTATTCCTTTAAATGTAATTTTATTAATGTAAAAAAATTGCACTGAATATATAATATACATATAATTCATAATTTGGTTAATAATATTAATTTACTCAAATTTAATGGCTAAGATATAATAATATTTCATTGTTCGTTAAACCCGAGTGTTGTGATTAACATAATCTATGAGAAATATTCACTTCATAAATATTCGTACCATAACATAATGGGGTGTTACATTCTTCACTCCTTCAATAAATTTCAACCTCACAATTTTAAAAAAAATCCTTAAAAATCAATGGTTGATACTTGAAAATTTCATTGTTTGAAACCAACATAGGATCTATGGTTAATAAAAAATCCTCTTAATAAAATGGAATGGGATATTTTATGATCACAAAACTTTAGGATTTAAAATAGGATAATATTATCCAGGAGTCAAAACATGGACAAGGTAGATAAATTTTACAATCTTGATCTTATAGAGAGTGATATATAACATGGTCATTAGAATGTTAAGAATAAAATACTTTAAATTTGTGGTCAGTTAAAATATCATTGATTTCATATAATGAAAATTAATTGGATAATGTTTTTGTTGGAAATTCTTTTTCTCTATAATTGAGAGATTATTTTTATATTAAAATAATAACATTATATAATAAACATAATTTATTACTTACCATTCATTAATTGGAATATCAACACTTGGTTTTGTTTCAAAATATTTTCACTTCATCCATTACAACTAAAATTAATGTTCAAAAAGAATTTTTTTCTTGTCTAATGAATATTTTTGAATAATAAGATCCATGTGTAATTCCATCGACCATTAAATTGCTACTAAAACCATAATGGTTAGTCCATTTCATAATTTAATTGAATTAAAAAAATATATAGTTGAACTTAATCCATTCAATAGGTTGTTCTCCAAAATATATCTATCCAAATTCACAGTAAAAAAAGTCGTTAAATTTACAAAATAATTCTTATCATTATATTCTAAAAACAATAGAACTTTTTCACTTATATTATATACAAAATATATAAATACTTTGATCATTCTAAAAACCATAATAAAAACTTGTATGCTTCCAAATCTTTATTGAATAAGTACGTCAATAAAATACACATATATATATATATATCATGATTCTTATAACTAGAGAATCATTAAGAAATAATTATTAAATCCAAACATCTAATATCTTTATTCATTCCACTTCATTATTAAACCATGAACTATGTATCATCATCATATACATTAGTACAACAGTACATCATTCCATTTTTTTTAATTTTTTATCACTTCATCAAAAAAATATATAACCATTACTTTTATAACCATAGTTATTCTAACCATTCACCAAAACCCAAAGAACAATGTGAAAAACACTAACCATAGTGATACAGGGAGGAACAATCATTTTTAGGATGTCTAAATCATGAAAAATTCTCAATCTATGAACAAATAGGTATAATATATGGTATGAATTTTAATTATGATACTTATAAGACCATATCATAAACATAGGCTTATTTGCAAATTTATTTATAGTGATATATTCTCTAGTACATATATTCCTAAATCAAGTTTCATATGTTTATACTAAACATTCTCTGATAGTAACCGTCATGACCCAACCTGAGTAACACAAATTTGGTGGTCACTTTTTAAATTGGGTTGATGTAAAAGAAATGGAATCAAAATTCAATAAATAGTTTATTAGTATTAGTTAACTATATTCATATTGGAATCTCAACATATAATTAGGAATATAATATAAAATAGAGTGAATCCCTTGAGAACGCCATTATTATCCAAGCTTAACCCAACTTATCTATCATAATAAACATCATGGTATCCTAGGGTGAAATATAACATAATAAATGGGTCATATCATATGATTAGTAATGGTATTAATATAATAGATAATATCATAAATAAAAATTATGGAAAGACCATTTAATAAACAACAAGATCATGATATTTCCAAAAAACAAAATTATCAATTAATTCCATATAAACAATCACATAAACGAGAAAACATACATGTAGATATTTAACTACCAAATTAATCACATGAAAATAAATAAATAATATCATTTTTAGGGAATTAATAACACTAGAAAACACATTAAGATGATTTATAAGAAAACATTTACAAGGATGAGTTGGTAAAAACCATTACCACTTCTTCGACATACATTCATTATATGTCTTTTGATGGGATATAAGGATGGTCTTTTTTAGAAACTAGGTTCTCCAAAACAATGATAATTATTTTTGGAGGAGAAATGGATTTGGTTTGGCTGATCTATAGATGTCAATGTGTTTTGAATTGGTGAGGGAAGATGTGCACTTTTATAATTTGGGTGAGAGGAAATTTTTAAAACCTTAAAAATATTAAATAAGTATAAATTAATATTCAATTTCAAATGTATTAGAAGTGATTACTATATAATATAAGATTATTATGGGTTTTAATACTCCAAAAAAATAATTTTTTTCATGTATTTGTAACATTATTTCCCTTATCATATATTTTTATCCTTTATTTAACACATTAAACACTTATCATTATAACATGGATTTAACACTACAATGGTTTATATTGTTACTAAAAAAAATGAAAAACACTTGTAAATGAATACATTATTACATTTTTAACACTATTAAAATCATTTGGAATGATTTTAAACTTTTATGTGTTGTATATAATTTAATATAATATTAATTATATTTAACTATCATTAATGTCATTTTTGATATTGTAATTACATGAATTTGTAAAAATATCATAAAAATTATATATCATTGATAAAAATATTTTAACATATACCCAATATGTTAAATTCATATATATAATTCTAGTATGACACCTATTGTCTCATATTATATTTATTTTCGTTTTTTAATATCATTTACCAGATATTCCTACTAAATGATCTATTACTACATCATAATTGTATAAGATTTTATATTAATAAAATATTTCATAAAATTTACAAATAAATTTACATGATTATGAAAAAATATTTTATCATTCAAAAAACTATTCATTGTTTAATATATCATCCAGCTAAATCCATATTAAAATATTCAACATGTTAAAATCAAAATTATTACATCTTTAAAATTTCATTAATTTAAAATACTATAAATTTTTGAATGTCAGACTTATGGCTCAAAGAGATCCTAAAATCAGGACAAGGAATATTTTTGTCAAAACTAACTCATAATATAAAATTAGTACATGTGTTATTATAATTGTCTAATTATTATAATATTTTTTTCCATTAATTACATGATTTACCCTTAACTATGGCACACAAAATTACAAATGTTACTAATCATTTTTTCCAAAATTAAAAAAAAATGTAAATTTAAATAATTAATAATTTATGATTCCAAATATTGAATCAATATATCAAAATTAAAAATATATAATTGAATAAAATGAATTTAAAATTATTCCTCTCAGAGGATCAAAAAAAGTTTTTTTTTCTGCTGAAACAGTTCAAAAAATTGAAATGCTTTTATATCCCAACTCAATTTGAAATTGATTCAAATTACATGAATTGAATAAAATTATATAAAATTTATCTAATTATACATTAAAATGAATCTAACTATACAATTCATCACTTTAAATAATTTATATGAATATTAATTTTCAATTTAAATCATGTATCTTATCATTAATAATCAAAACATGAATCAACTCAAAAAAATAAAAAATAAATAAACTGAAGAAAATTTTTATATTATTATTTCATATATTATGACTCTTTTATAAAAAATAATTTTTAAATGTTCTAAAATATAGTTTTAAAATAAAGGCCCCATTAAAAGGTGAAAGGATTGGCATTTGAAATTTATATTTTTTATGCGTAAAATTGAATTTTTTATCATAATTTTATAAAATCAAATTAGATGAATGTAATAAAACCTGATTGAACCAATAATATTTATAAAATTCATAATTTTAATAATACTATTCATTTGAACCAATTTTATAGCTATGTTACAATAAGATTCCATTTTTCGTTTATATTGTGTTCTGTGAGAAACTTACGCTATCGAAAAGATTATCTTCAAAAAGAAAAATAGCATAAAATATTGGGTTGTTACAAAAAATTTGAATGTTTGTGTGTAAATATATGTGTTCTTATAAATATTTTTTTAAATACATCATTTGTACATGTATTTTTACAATTTATTCAATATCATTGGATATATTATATATATATATATATTAATTTAACTTAAATATTTATAAATATATTATACCAAATATATATCTAGATATAGAATTATATTTCAATATGTATAGATATATATGTATATATATGGACATATAAATATATATGTAATTTATAATGTATATTTCTAAACATATAACATATATACATATTTTTAAATTTCATTTAAAAATAATTATATAAATCACATGGAATTAATTATTACCCATTTTATTGAAAATGATTTATAATAATTTATTTCCATTATTACAATATATGAATAGATATATAAATTTGCAAATATATATAATGTTTATTTATATATATGTTTGTGCATTAATGAACACACACACACAGTCAAATATATATAGATATTCAAATATATGAAAATGATTATATGATATATAATATATAATATGTAACATATAATATATAATATATAATATATAATGTTTATTGGATATGGATCACTGATGGGCATGAATTCCGGTGGAGGCAAGATGTAAGGTTTGAGTCGTGGACTGATCACTGCATTTTGTGTCATCGGCTGGGACACAGTGCCTCGGCTTGCAGAAAGGGTTCATTGAGCAGAAGGGTGCGTAGTCGGGTGAGAGAGGGTTCAGTTGCTCAGGATGGGGATGCTACGGAGAGTCTTCACTTGCAGGGGATGGATCAGCTGGATGGGGGGTTGCATCTTCAGCATGAGGTACTGAATTTAGTGGGCAATAGAGCTGCTGGCATAGGGGATGAGGTGCAGAGACCAGGACTGGAGCCTCCTGGGCCGATGGTCAGTGATATCTTCGCCAGGTTGAAGCAAGACTTAGGGCTGGTCGGTTCTTTAAAGTGTATTGGTGACCCTTCTGCTGTTATCCAGGAACCGGGAGACTCTTGTGGCTCTTTAGCTGCTGCTGTGGGGACTACCTTGCCTGGTCTGGATCATGGGAGTGCACCTGCAGCACCTGATGCTGTCTAGGTTGAGCAGCCTCTGCGTATGGAGCATGCGTTTGTGAAGATTGATGGCAAGAAGACTTCTCAATCGGATGGAGTGTCAAAAGGTCAAGATTTAATGCCAGTGAGGAGGACAGAGGATGGGGAAGGACATGATTTGGCCCCTAAGGCATGGACTTCGGTGGAGGAGGATGATGGATGGGTAAGGGATTCTCCTGGACTGAAGTCACAGCCTGTGCAGAAGGCTGCTAATGTTGACACCAGCAATTGCTTCTCTGGTCTGATAAATGAAGAGGTGGTTGAGGGGCGAGGCCATCTTGAAGGAGAGGTTACTACTTGGACTGATGGAGAGAAGCTGCCGGGTGAATTGCATATGCAAGATGCAGATTCTGGGCAGTCACAGTGCATGGAAACACTTGACAGTTCTAGTCATACTGGGCAGGAGAAGGGTGAGAATAGCAGTCTTCAGAATGTGATTCTTCCTGGAAAATGGGGGGATATTTCTGACAGTGAAAAAGAAAATGGTGATCGAAGCCGTGCTTCCTTTAGTGACGTGGTGCAGCATGGGAAGAAGACAGTAGCAGGAAATGGGGATGCTGTGTCTGCCTCACCAAGAAGAAGGCAGCGGAAGGATTACTCCTCCATGCCAAAGCCAATGTCCACCAGGTCCTCGTTATGTAAAAGAAAAGGTATGATTTCTTCTGAGGAGTTGGTGTGTTTAGAGAAGTTAAATCTCAGAAGAAAGTACGCGATGATACTAAAGCAGTATGAAAGTTCGGAATGGGAATCGGCTACCGCGGATGAGGCGTTTGACCCGGGTGATGGCGATGGATTTGGTGATGCGTATGGCTTCTGATTTGTAACTATTTGCTCTTGTTTCTTGTGTTCGTTTGCTGTACTTTTTGGTTATTTTAATAAATGGCCAGAGAGTTTGTCTCTGGCTGGACCTTTTTCATCTATAATATATAATATATAATAAATAATATATAACATATAACATATAATATATAATATATAATATATAATATATAATATATAATATAATATATAATATATAAAATATAAAATATAATATATAAAATATAATATATAATATATAATATATAATATATAATTTATAATATATAATATATAATATATATGATATAATATATAGTTTAATATATATATATATATACATTTATTTGTCAATCTCACAGACATATAATTTATAAATGTATATATAAATAATTATATAAATAAATAAATAAAATATATGTAAATAAATAGATTTATATAAATAAATATCAATAGTATAATATGTAGAATAAAATAATCTTGGAGGAGGGGTGAAGTCGTTCAAAACGAACAAGGGAGATCTGAGGATTGAATCTAGGCACATATGAGGGACAACAAGAAATTGTGCATTAGAAAAGAATTGAAAAGGGTCCTCTCAAGCACTAAATGGGGGTGCCATATGTTCTGGCCAATGGTTGGGGTGTGAAGTTAAAAATGAAAGATATAGAATAATTTCATGTTCTCATAAATGTTTGAATCACTAAAAAATATTTTGTTTTTAATATTTTATCACCTCAAAAAAATTCTGATAGAGGCTATCTTTATCATCATATTTTATTAGAATAATTTAAATGGGGATTTAGCAATGAATTTTTTATCAATGATAATGTGGAACTTTATCAATTCCATTTTAGGACTGATAAAGGAACTCTTAATGATAACATTTATATATATGATAATGGCCTTATTTTAAAGGATCTTACATTAAAAACTCTTTTTAGTGATGATAATTCCAATTTCAAGTGATTTTAAATATGTGATCTATACCAGTATTATAAATGATTTTCCATTCTTCTAAACTCACCAGTATTTTTCTTGTCTGTAGTCTTAATAGGTTATAAATATTTTTTATACTTTTTTGATTTATTATCTTAATATGTTTTCTTTACATCATGGGTCAGTTATAAATCATTCCCTTGAGCTTGAACTAACATTATCATTGATTTTTTTGTGGTTGGTAATATTGTTATAGATTTTTTCCACTACTCGAAAAACCACACAAGTAACATGATTTTAAATGGACATTGATATATATATATATATTTTGAAAATTTGTTACGAATACTAACTTATTCATGTTTAACCGCATGACTTTCCTTATAATTACCTTCCATTTCTTTTTCCTAGATTTTTTGTCCATATAAATGTTATATTCCTAGATCACTGGGCATTATTCCCTGAAATACACTGCTTACTTGGGGTTATAAAATGTCTATTTAAAATCATTAATGTCACATGACTCATTCTTCTTAGTTTCCACAATTTTTCATCATTGTAAATGAATATGTAATTGGTACTATAAATATATGCACCCACTCATCATCCTTGTGTCCTAATTTTTCTCACATCAAACATATTTCATGTAAATATAAAAATATGTTTCGACTAGATAGATTTGGTGGATTTTTTATCATAAGTATATATGATGGATAAAAATGTTACAGGGGTGGTGAAATGTACTTTAAATAATTATAAAAACATAAATCCCTATTATCATAAATAATTTGGACTTAGTAATCATTTGATAAATCATAGTATATGTATTGGACTTAGAAGTCATTTGAAAAATCATAGTTATAAATAGGGCTCAGAGAAGGTATGATAAACCATATTTTTGTAATGATTTTGTAAAAAAACTATTCAATATCTTCTAAATTGTGGAATGTAAAACTTATTGAAACAAGTTATATGAAATCTTATATTAAGGTAATAAATACCCACGTGATTTATAAAATATATTATTCTCATTAACATTACATTTTAAGGAATTCATACATCCTAACATAATTAATCAATTGTTAACAAAATAACTACAATTTTTTTTTTCAATACGATGAAATTCCATGAAATGAATATTGAAATTGATTTGTCTACCAAAATCCTAGAAAAAAATGATAAAAATATTGATTTTAGCTCTATATTCAAATACCATGAAATCCCTTAATCATCCAGTTTGGTATCACCTATCTTTTTATACCTCGAAATCCCTCGATCTAAAGCATGATTAGAATACTCTAATATAAAAGATAAATTATTATAATGATTTTAGAATTCATCACTCAGAATCCATATAACACAACTCCCTAAAATATTACAATTATTTTGATTTTTTTCATGAGGAGAGACCTTTATATGTGTTTGGATGTAAATTCATTGACTCCCATCTCATCGATTTAACTCTTATTGATAAAAATAACTCCATAGTAATATTTTAGATGAATATGATAGTTTTTTATAATTACCTTTGTTGATCCTCAACATACAACTAAGTAAAACGCATATATCTAATGTCATTTTGATAGCCCCAATATAATTTAGTAATATATCTTTTTTATGATTAAAATAATTCCAATACTCCAGTTATAAATTTTTTTTTAACAAAAGAACAAAAATATAGTCAGTCAAATGAAGAGATATAAGGTTATACCGATCGAACAAAAACTGTTTTAGTCCAATGGATATGATTTTGGTTAGTCTGATAGACATAACAATTATTAATATTATAGGAAAAATATTAATTTCTCTGATGGACAATGATCATAGTTACTCTTATGTATTATACTAATGAATATAATGTTTACATTAATTTACTTATAATAAATTTCTATCTTCAGTAGAAAATTTATTTTTTCTATAAAAAATTATAAAATAATTGGGAAATTTATTTATATTAAAATACGGTTTTAGTAACATGTCTATGATTTTGAAAACCCAGAAAATGAAAATTACAAAGCATAAAATTTTTAATCAATAGTGAAGACCTTGTTATAATATTAATTTTTTGGGTATGTGTTTTCAATAACTCATCAAATACCACTATGGTTTCTACCACATCACTGGTAATGATGTATTTCACCAATAATTATATTCTTTGTGTTTATAACTTTCCTATTACAAACTACAACATTTATATTGTTATCTTCCTCCTTGGTATCATATTTTTCTTGAATTTTGGTTGGGATATCATTCTTTATTTTGATCATTATTTTGCCAAGGGATAATGGAATTCTTAGCATATTATTTTGTTCTTTATTTTACATGTTTTTCACATAGTTATCTACATGGTCAAAGAATGTTCAGATTTATTTTTTAACCTACATGGTTTGAGATAATAGTTTTTCTCTGAGATATATTTGGTTTAGTTTAAACTTATTAATTTAGACTATTCGTCCCACCTGAATGTAAAAATTTATCTGCAACCATAGTGGAATTGGTGAAATCATATCTACTATTTTGTAGATCATTTTGGAATTATAGACTGATAGATTCTGTCCATGATTGTATTTTTACATTTTAAGATAGTTTCTCCTCATGATAAGTTATCATCTTCTAATAATCAACCACATATTATGAATCCCTCTTACTACCAAAAATAAAAACTACTCTTTACTACTATACAAATATTTTTTTAAAAGTATACTTTATCATCCTTCCTCAAATTTCAAATTCTTCCTTGAGATATTTATTTTTATTATGATCACATTATTAATTAACTTCCACTATCCATTCATGTTCCTCTTATTCATCGCCATCATTTCTTTAAAAAGAATTAATATATTTTTCATCTATTTTATGATAATTTTATTCATTTTATAAATTTTTACTTTATATTGATTTGATTTTACTATAATTTATTATAAAATTTCTCCTTTTATAACTGGAATGCATCTTTCATTTATTAAATTATTTCTATTTTTAAGACTTATTTTTTTATACTTGTGGCTCAATATTTGTATCTTTCTAATCAGGAATATCATTGGAAAAGTATTTTTTCCCTCAAAATGATTTCAATTTTGTTATTTCATTCATTATTCATTTCACTGTCAATTTCCAAATATCATTGAGAATAGTTAAACAGTTGTATTGATGTTTTTATTAGCATCACACTCATCAAAATAACATGGCTCTACAAATTATTTTTAATCTGTAAATTATTTATCTATAACATTTCTTTTTTCCCATAGAAACTAATATCATCTCTTATTTTTTCTTAATTCATTAATGTTAATACCCTTCTCATTTATTAATTCAAATATGTCAGTTCCACTCATCCTCAATTGTATTATCTATATGATCATTGTATTATTCGTATTTTTTCCCATGATTAGCATGAAATTTAATATTATATGCATTAATTAAAACATATTAATCAACTTAACATATTAATTATTTTACTTAAATACCACTAACTCATCATATTTGAAGTCATAACATAAAATATTCTTATTTTCTTTAGAATCCCAAAATCATAAAGTGTTTACACTATCATAAAAGGGGAAAAAGTATTTCATCAAAATTGAATCCTACTTTGAGTATATTGCATTAATAAAAGTAGTAAAACGAAAGATGAAATTATTTTAATAATTAATGAATTTTTGATAGAACCAATCCTCTATCAAATTCAAACAATCAATAAAAAAATGGGTAATCAGTTCATTTTGTGTGATACATACCTAAATGATTCCTAAAAAAGGTTTTATTGAAACCTGAATGAGAAAACATATACCAAACTTCTTCATATATAAATGGTTCATCCAATATGATATATCTTTTTATGTTCAAGTAATAGGTATTATAAAGTGTCAAAAAATACCTATCTCTTGAAAAACCTAATTCAATAGATATGATATGTTTATTATGCACCATTATTTAGTCTGAATATTTGGATTTTCCTTGCATTATGACGTTATATCATATTCTTCATCATAATAAATACATCAAAAAACGTCATCCTTATTCATTAAATCATAGACACAAATGTATCAGGGGTAACCATTAATAAATGTGGCAATATAAGAATTACCTAATAATTAATCATTTTAAATGGTCCCCAGACATCAACATGGCGGTTTACAAGTGTTTTTTTTCATGTAATGGGTTTCAATTCTTGGACTATCTTCAATATTATTACTCATTAAACAATTAAAAAAAATTGAATTTTCTTATCATGGAACATATCAAAACACATATCATTCTTAAACTAAGTAATATAATTAGTCCATTCTGTATAAATATACTTTAAAATAATTTAGTTGTTTTTGAATCACATTCTATTGATATAATTTCTCTACTTGTAACAAAATTCACATTAAAATAATAATAATGACTATTTTAAAAAACTTTCATCACATATAATGCATTGTGAATTAATTTCACGAATCTAATTTGAATGGTTATCCAGTAACCATGTTTATCCAAAACTATAATGGATATGAGATTTTTTTCATATTTTTGTATATATCTCACAACTGTGAGGTGTCGAGTTGTACCTCCATGCATCTTAAATAGAATTATTTCAATACCTATCCTGTGAAAAGGGTGGTAATTTACCATAATCACATCCCCTTTATCTGACACCTTATGTGTTGAAATCCAGTCATTATTCCTACACATGTGAAATGAAAAACCAAAATAAATAATCTAAACACATGAATAGTTAACTTTCATTGTAATTTTAATGATAAATCATTATTATTATTAGTTTTTATACAACATTCAACATGAATTTCATTATATGGGGACAATACATCCTCTAGAATCCGTTTTTGAAAAAAATTAACAAAATCATGTTTCCCTATATTTTTATACCAAGACTCAACACATGACATACAAACTGATTACCATTGTCTAAATCCTCCAGAATTATAATTAGATAATCGTACTCTAGTTTTAGTCAATGAATTTGATTGGAAGTTTCTATGGTTATACATATCTTTATTCATATACTCATTTTTACTAAGGAATTTAAAACAACATCAAATTTTACCTCATCCTTATTATAAAAAATTATTAGAGTAAGATGATACAAACTTTTCCATTTAAATAAAAGGAGAAAAATAGACTTATCTTCATCTTTGATATTTATCTCCAATATATTCAAATATTGCATGATTTATTAAAACTATCAATTTGATCAATCACTGAAATACCTTCCTTGTATGAAAATTTGAACAATTATTTTTTATGTATAGAGGGTTTTTTAATCATTTTGGTTAGGTACCTGATCTCTAAAAGCATCCATAATCATTTCACAAGGGTCTCAACCATAACATTGTATTTCAAATATTTAACCAAGAAACATGGGATAATACCTCTAGTTTAATGGTTATGTCTCATCCAATCACCATATGTGACATAGAAAGGGATTTCTTATGAGGTGATATATAACTCTAATGGAGGTAGAACATCCAGATCTTTACAATTCTACATGTTTATTTTTTTTATCCCATCGAATTTTTCCATCTACTTTTTGGAAAAAATATTTATATGTCTAGAATTACATATAGTCTCATTATGTTGAGTAGGGAATAAACCCCTTATGATCCACTACAATACCATTATCTTGGGTATTCTCAAACAAAATATTCCATAATTTCCAAAATAGGATGCACCAATGGATCTAGAATTTTCATTAAAACCTATAATTGACTATTTATACACATCAATTAGATAATTAGTGAATTATAAAAAATAAATTAAATTTCACAATAATAGTTGAGTCCTTTAAAATAACTATAAAATGGATATATAATTCCCAATAAGTTCTAACTACCTATTAACCATTAATAGTTGGAAGCCTTAATCAGTGATTTATTTTATCATAGATAATTGTACCCATTTTTAGGTATTTTATTAGAACGTATAAAGGATGCCTTTATCAGTTATTTTTATAGAGGTTATAATTACAATGCCAACTTTAATAAAAATAGATCCTCGTAATAACCATAATTAATCCCTATAAAAAACACAATTATAATACTTAAAATTGAATATATATATATATATACAAATAGACTTGGTTGTAAATGAAATATCACATTGAAACATCATTTTAATTTAAAATTCAGATGAAAAATATTTATGTTGATTTCACGTATATAATTCTCCAAAAAAACATTAATACCCATATACAAAATCAAAACTAGTTGGATTTTTCCAATGATCATCACCATACAAAATCATGTCCACCTAATAAAAATAATTTTAATTTTAGTAATGGAAAATAAATATTATGAAAATTATGATTTAAATTTTAGATAATCCACAAAGGTTAAATTATATTTATAATTACAAAATATATTAATGATATCATTAGAAAATCATGAATCATGTTGATTTCAGGTCAAATCAAACACATCCTAGGTGAATTATAGACTCATTTCCTCATATTTTGAAACTAATCTGAGCTTGTTTTAATAGTTGTTTCTATGTGATACATATTTTAAACTAAAATATGACTTTTTCTACTGGAAACACATATGTAATCTATCACGAACCAGCTCGAGTACCCTAGTAACTCGATAAATGAGTCGGTCTTAAAATAACCAAAAAGCGTTCCAGATCCTCGCATGTCGTCGACTAGCAGAAATCATCGTATAATATACCAGATGGAATTATTTTTCAACAAGAAAGAAAAATAATAAGATAATAAATAGTTTTCATATAAAAAGGAAACTCCCCTGGGTGTAAAGTAACTAAATAAAAAATGCATATAGACAATGTACTGCAACCTAATATACTAAATAAGAAATAAACCCCAAGTTCCCCAAAGAAAACAACTCACCACGTACAAAGATGAATTGTAGGAACAACCTCCAAGAGATCCCTTCCATTTGATTGAGCCTAGAAGGAGAAAGTCCATAAACACGTGAAGGCAAAATTAGGGTGTGAGCCTAAACCCAGTATGACACTAAAAACGATTCCATAATAAATTCCAAAAATATAGTATCCAAAGATAAGATTTAAATTTTAAAAATAAACTGGATTTGTAATTCAAAACAAAAAATTAAACTAAAGATGTTATTCATCTTAAAAATGATGGAAAACACATTCAAGGTACATGATATAATTTACAAGAGAAGAAAAATTTCTAAAATAGTGGATTAAGTAAAGAATTTCTATAAAATAGTTTATATATATTCTTCAGGCATGTAAAGTAGTTCAAACAATCATTGCCATACTTTTATATCTAATAAATAAATAAACAAGAGAGAAACATGGTCCTCTTCCAAATGGTATGATAATATTAAGCATATATAGAATTATGCACTCTCTAAGTGAACTCAACACAATTTTTATACACACATACCTATGACAGTGGCCAAAGGGGACTCTTCACTAACCCATCATGCATGTGACCAAGAACATTTATCTTTTAGAACGTTGTCGTATCTTAGAGTGTATCCAAATAAATCACTAAGTAACAAATGACATCATTTTGTCTTATATGATTCAAAAAATATTTTTTATGATTGATTAATTATATGATCAATCCCATTCTTCTATTTCAAAAGTTTGAAAATCATTCCATTTAGAACCTTAATCGGTTTCATTAAAAAAACATTCCTTTTCAAAAGATAAAACCACTAGGTTTTTACAAATCATTTTAATCAATTTTCATGATTTTAAAATCCATTAAAAAACTAATTCCATCAACTTTGAAGTTAAAATTTATAATTAAATTCAATAATTTAATTAAAAAATATCCATCAAATCTATAATGAAAATTCAAAAATTAAAATCATCCAATTTTCATAAACCCACCATGATTCAATGGAATTAGTGGTTTTCCTAGTTTCCATGCCAAAACTATTTAATTTATCTAAATATAATAGAATTGTATTTTTTAAAATAAATTTAATGAAAGGTTGATTAATGTATTTTAAATTAGAAATTTAAATCAACAAGTCAATATAATGGTATTCAATTTGAAAAAATGGGACGAAACCACCAACCTATTTCCTAAAGAACGACACTTGAAATAAAACTCATCAAAGAGAATGAAGGTGAAAGAGACATTGAAACACAACCTAAGAGAATGATCCAACACCATGTGACATAGATCCATCAGTACTTATATGATCCATCAATAACTCAAGAGAGGAGAAAGAGAAAAATTGGGAAAATGGGAGAGAAGACCCACCCAAGAATAATACCGCAAGCGATGCAATGATCCAAAGCTGATCTGCTCAATCCGGATGGAGGGGAACCTATAAAAAATCTATAGAAAGGGTCTATGGTCTAGATCCAAGAGTTACAGAATAAAAATGGCCGATTAGAACTACCAATTTTTCATTTTTAAAACATGAAGTGGGCTAGGTCACGATTTGTACCCCATGGTCATGATGTGTATTTCTTGGTAGATAAGTTATACTGTAAGACCAGTCGCCTCAGATTAAAAATTAAAATTTAACCTCTTATATTATGTGTACCTTAGGTATACAATGCATACCTTAGGTACACGATGAGTACCAGATCATGGTGTGATCTCCACATTCATGACATGATATTTTATTCCAAGGCATGCAACCTCCACCATGTTCACGATATGTATGTTAGGTTCATGGAATATACCTTTTCTGTAGTATAAAGTAAACCCAGATAAATCACTTATAAATATTTTCAACTGAACAAGAACATAGAAAATGTAGAAAATTACCCAATTAAGGTAATTGTATGTTACAACCACCCAACCATAAAAACTTTCGTCCCCTATAAATCTTATCAAAACGCCTCCATGTCAAAGAGATGGGGCCACATCTCTATCATAAGTGACTCAAGTTCACATGTCTCATGATTATCAACACCATTATTCTATATGACAGGGACTAAAGCTATCATACTTCAATGATGTACCTCAGTCACAAATCAACTATCCCGATGGGTATCTCATTTAATGGAAAATTACAATCGATCTCAAGATCACTCTAGATCAAAATATGAAACCTTTTCAACTGTGATACATGGAACACCTTTTGTATCAATGTAATCTATGGTGGTTGTTCCAAATGGTAAACAACCTTCCCTACTATCCCATCCACCACAAAAGTTCCCACAAAGTAAGGAGTAACATTACCTGGCTTTCCAAGTCATCAACGACCCAACCGAGGTGAAACATTCAAGAACACCAAGTCACCAAATAAAAACTCCAAAGGCCTATGATGTAGATCATAATAAGACATTTATTGAATATGTGCTACCAACATCCTCTAATGAATCATCTAAATCATTGTTGTCATCTCCGATAGTAAGTTTGGTCCAACCAAAGAACATTAACCAGCCTCTGACCAACACAATGAAGATTTACAAGGCCAACCATTCAAGGCCTAAAAAGGATCCATTTTAATAGTGTAATGGTACCTGTTGTAATACGAGAACTCATGAATCCCAAAGTGATAATCCCAATCCCTACATAAGTCAAGGACATAGGAACAAACCATGTCCTCAAGAATTTGAATAACTATTTTTGTCTGGTCATCCGACAAGCGATGGCAGGCCATGCTCAAACAAACCTGATATCCCAGTGCCACCTAAATACCTATCAAAAAAAGGGAAGTGAATCAATTATTTCTACCAAAAAAAATAATAGATGGAACTCCATGAAAACATAAAATATCTTTCAAATATAGATATCCCAACTCATAAGCATTGAACGTTTCTAGAATATGAATAATGTGAGACAACATGGTCAACCTGGTAATCACAACCCATTTTTCATTCTTATTTCTTTGGATATGAGGAAACCCAACCAGAAATTCCATATAGACAAATTCCCACATCCATGTTTGTTCTAGGAGTGGATGAAGAAAAATAGAAGGATTCTAGTGCTCATAATTAACCTATTAGAACATATAGAAATGACTGCCAGACTCTATAATGTCCCATCTCTTATTGGACACCAATTCTTCCACCTCATGTCATAGAAAATTTGTGCAGTTCCTAGGTTCATAGTTCACTGAGTACTATTTACATCCCTGATCACTTCCTTTCTTTCCACTAGTGGAACAACAATGCTATTCTAAGGGAATAAAACACACTCTTTCGAGAACGAACATTGGAAAACTATCCCGCCACTATAACGGATCCTCTAATTCTACAAAAATCATTATCAAGATATTGATCACGAAGAATCATCTAGATAAGGGTATACGTTAATTTCACATGAACAAAAAAACATCAGCCACTTCCTCCTAACCGCAAATATGGAACTGTGAAAAGAGAGCCATCAAATTCCACTCTTCCTAATATTCTTTCACTACCTAGGTTGGAGGTTTCCTGCTTAATGCATCAACAATGACATTCCATCTCTATGAAGTATACATGATTTAATAGTCTAAAGACTACATGTACTCCAACCAACACCAATGGTGAAGATTCATATATTTTTTAGAGAAGATATAACCCATTATTTTTTTGTCTGAATACACCGTAAACCTATCACTAAAATGGTAGTGCCACCAACTATTATTCATGTTCCACACAACTAAATGTTCTAGATAATGGGTGGGATAATTTATCTAATTTTGTCTAAGATAATGGGATTCATTTGATACTAATTGATCACTCTGCATAAGAATGTAGCCCAAGAAAGAACCTGATGAAATACAACGACTCACATACCCATGCTCGATATCTGGAAGAGTTAAAACCATTGTAGTAGTCAAACGTTGTTTCAGATCAACAAAAGAACATTTAAAATTATCATCCCAAACAAATTTCACCCCCTTCTAAGTCAGAGAAGTCATCTGGGAAGTCATCATCATGAAGTCCTTAACGAGTCTGCGGTAATATCCTGATAAGCCCATTAAGAACAAGATCTCAAATACATTTCATGGTTACTCCCAAGTAATCACTACCTTTACCTTCTAAGTTTCAACTGATACACCTTGTTTTGACTCCACATGTCATCGGAATTTCACTTCTCAAATCAAAAAAGCACACTTTGAATGATTGTCTTACCGATGTTGATTTCTTTGATGATTTAGAACTATTATTATATTTTTCACATGATTCTCTTCAAACATCGAGTAAAAAATAATGTCATAAACAAAGACTACCACAAAAGTATCTTTACACACATGGAAATCTAGTTCATTAAATCCATGAAAATTGTACGATCATTTTTCAGGCCAAATGGAATAACAATGGTGGCCTTAAGAATGTCATATTACTTTATCCTCTACTGATGGTAACCAAATCAAAGGTTGATCTATGAAAACCACTTCTCTATTTTTATCTAATAAATCATATCATCTATACATGGAAATAGATATTTTTTTCATTATCATATCATGATTGATCATTCGATTATCATCACATATGAGAAGATAATCCCCATATTTATTATCAAAGAGAACTGGTGTTTCCAAAGGTGAAAAACCTGGATAAATAAAGCCTTTCTTAATATGATCATCCAACTAAGACATCATATTTTTTTAGCTTAGTTGGTGCCATGCTGTAAGATGTTATAAAGACTAGTCGATTACCATGCATTATGAAAATAAAAAACTCAACCTCTCTCATTAGTAGAAGACTAGAGAAATCTGAAGGGAACACTTCGAAAAACTCAATTATAACTAGAAGAAGATTTCCTCCCCTTCAATATCTCAACAGGTCAAAAGAAATCACTGATATAAATTTCCAAAATTTTTCATAAGAAGGATTAGTGCCACTCGACCTTAGGTCCCATTCTCATTGGAAGACAAAATACAAACCACTAGGTGTAGTAAAGTAGACCCGTAAAAGATAAAAATAAACTCATTATTTTTTGGCAACAATCCAATCAATACTAAATATGAAATCAAGATATTTCATATCAAAAACATGAAAACTCAAAGCTAACTTGACATCATATAGAGAGAAGACCCAAACAGTATTATGGAGACCCTTCTCCCTTTTCGTACCAAGGGGTGTAGTAATATATGTTTCAAAAGATAGTTTCTCTATAGGAAGATTTATAAAATTAATGATATGGGTTTAGATAAAAGTGTGATATGCACCAATAACAAAAATGTAGCCAATAATTATTAATGTAATGGTAACAATACCTCTCAAAGTCGTTGGACCCATGTCTTCTTCTGCAAGAGACTCTTCCACTACATGAAGAAGCTTGTTCTGGATGCCTATGGATAGAACCCTTTTGATTTGATTACCTCATAGTTTTAAGAAGAGCTGATGATCCTATCCAACAACACAGAGCAGAGAAGTGATTATAGAACCTCTATAAGTTTCATGAACGACAGCATGGGCTACCATTCTTGGGATCCTCAGTTCAAAGCCTCCAAGAATTTCTTACCTTGCCACGACAGTAGCTAGTCAAATATCTCTCTGTTGGAGCCATAAGAGGTATGAGATGACTCTTCCATCATGAAATTCTATGAGGATCATCAAGCTTCTAGTTAAAATTTAAGGAACTAATGCTTCCATTTGGAGAAAATGGAACACCCTCCAAACCTAACTAGCCTTCCAAGTCCATCTCAACTATCATCACCCTATCCAACACATCAGTAGAAGTGGCCATCGTCTATAAGAAAACCCAGGAATGAATATTTGATCAATATCTCAACTCAATCCATGAAGACATTATCTGCTCGTTAGATATAATCCCTAGAGAAAACTTCACAATCTTAGAAAATCAATTGAAAACACAGTCTTGGATTTATCAGCCTCCTCAAACTTGAATAAGTCCATAGGCTTATCCAAAGTCATTAAACATGGACAGAACTAATTTATAAAATGATCCTTGGATTCTTCCATCTAAAATCCCTCATTTCTTCCGATTTAAACCATATTATCCCCCTATCTTCTGCACGGTCCCTCCAGCATAAAGGTGGAACAATTCTCCTTGAACACTTCTGGTGTCTCTAAGAATTCAAACACAAGTTATACCATTACTAAACATTCATAAGAATGTTGAGAATCAGTTAAGCCGTAGAATATTGGTGGATTATGGGCAAGGAACACATGAAATTATTTCTATGAACACCCCCTTGAGAATCCAAAACTGGAGCTATACCTGGAACTGGAGGTGATGCATGTCCCAGAGCATTAATAGTGCACACAATCACCTCTACCAAACTCTGACCAGCTATACGATTTTACTACTAAGTTTCAAAAGAAGAATTTCCCTATATCTGATTGGAACATCTTTTCAGAGGTCTGATGCTACACAACATCAGCAGAAAAAGGTTGAAATTAGATTAAAAGTAAAAATGAGTATAAAGATAAAATATTCCCAACATAACGGACAAATAGTATTTGGATTTCTCTCTATCAAAATATTAATAGGGAATGGACTAGAATGAATCCACCGGACTACTTTCCCAAACCACCCCTAGTGAAATAATGTTCATTATGGTGAGAGATGTCAGACACTTAATCGCAACTACATTCTATGTCTAGACATGATTTCAAAAATTCATATTGACTAAAAGTACGATGCTGAACATCCTACGTTGATAATAATTTTTAAAAACCATCCTAGCTACCTTGGTAACTAGATAAACAAGCTGATTCTGACATAACCCAAAGGGCATTCCTGATCCCCATTAGTCGGAGACCAGCACCTGGCATCTCAAAACATACCAGTGGGAATGATTTTTCTATTAGAAAGCGGATGAAAAAGATAAAATAGAGTATGCATATAAAAAGGAAACTCTACTGGGAGTAATGTACCAGAATAAAAAAAATTCATAAATCCAAATTATTATAACCTAATGTACTAAAAAGGAAACCCAATCCCATGAACCCTATAAATACAACACACCAAATCCAAATCTAACTAGTTATAACCCCCTCATAGAGATCCCTTCCCATTTTCTCTATCCAGGGAGGAGATAGTCTACAAACACCTGAAGGATGAAGTAGTGTGTGAGACTAGTCCAAGTAAGATACCACTAACGATTCCACAATAGATTCCAAATTTAGATTATCCCAATAAATGCTTCCAAATTTTAAAATAAACAAGTTTGGTAATTCAAAAGCATATATAAACTAAACATGCTATACATTTTCAAAATGATTGAAAATAAATTCAATGAATAAGATTTACATTAAGAGAGATGAAACATTTATAAAATAATGTATTATTTTAAATTTTCATATAAACCATTTTATATAAATTCAGAAGGAATTTATATCAGTTCAAAGAAATATTGAAATACATTTATATCTCAAATATAAATAAACAACCAAGCAATGTGGTCATCTACCAACAGGTATGATAATATTAACTATCTAATAGATTTCTCATTATCTAAGTTAAATAAAAACAATTGTGTATACACATGTCCCTATGACACTAGACAAAGGGGACTCATCACCAACCCATTGGGGATTTGGCCCACTATGTGTATGTTTTAGAACTTTTTCAAAGTGTAGAGTGTGTCTAAATAAATGACTAACCACCTGCAGATAACATGCACTCTTACATGATGGGATAACTATTATTAATAATTCATAAAAATTTAATCAATCCCATTCTTCCATTTCAAAAGATCCAATTTTTTCCATATGAAACTGAAGTAGGTTTTATTAAAAATCATTCCTTTTTTACAAGATAAAACAAGTGGGTTTATATAATATAAATTTAATCCATTTTCATGACATTAAAATCCATTAAAAACTAATTCCTTACTTTTAGAAATTAAAATCCATAATTATATTCAATAATTTAATTTAAATTTATTTCAAAATATCCATAATGTTAATTCATCAATTTAAATTACCCAATTTCCATACACCCACCCCGATTCAATAGAATTGTGGGTCTCCCAAGTTCTCATGCCAAAACCTTTTCAACTCCCCTAATTAAATGTAATTGGGTTTTATTAATGTAATTGAATGAAAGGATTATTATTTGAAATTAAATTAGAAATTCAAATCCCCCACGAAATACAATGGTAATAAATTCGAAAAAACAGGATGGAACAACCTACCTATTTTCCAAATTATAAAACTCGCAACAATACCCATCAATAATAGAAATATCTGAAGGATTCCTTGAATAAAAACATAGAAGAAACATCCAACACCATGTGAAATAGATACCTTAATCCTTATATGATCCATGAAAACCCCAAGAGATTAGAAAAAGATGAACTAGGAGAATGAGAGGGAACACCAACTCGAGAATCGTACCGCAAGCGAAGCAACAATCCAAAGATGATCTGATCAATCCGGAAGAACGGGAACCTATGCAAAATGCATAGGAAGGGTCCAGGGTAAAGGGACAAGAGTCATGGAATGAAAAAACATATAATAACTATCAATCATGCCTTTTTAAAATTGGATGCTAGTTTGGTTAAAACGTCTACCCCTGGGTCATGATGTGTAGTCAAATCTAGAGAAGTTACGCCAAAAAACCTGTCAATTAGGATTAAAAAATGGAATTTAACACCAAAACAGCATGTACCTCAGGTACATGATGTTTACCAGCTCACATAATGATCTCCCCATTTACAGCATGATCTCTTAATCCACGACATTCATCCAATGCCAAATACACAATGTGTACTTCAGGTACATGGCAGGTACCTATTCTGCAGTCTGCATTAATCCCAGATAAATCACATAAAAGGATTTTCAACAGAACGAGAACCTAGAAAAGGTAAAAAATTAACAGATGAAGGTTATGGGTAGTTAGATCAACCATATCATATGTCAAGTTGATGTTTGGTGTATTCATACATGCCACAGTCAAATTATGGATTTTTTTAAAAATGTTTGAAAAAATACGAGTTGGTTTTCTTGATTTTGGCTATGTGACATGTGTTTTGAACTAAAATGGAAATTTTGTATTGAAAATGATCATTGAGTCATACTAACCACATTGTAAGTTGAATTTATGTGTGTTCAATTTCCACATGTTACAAATGATGTATGGATCATTTTATTATATTTTCAAAACAATCTAATCTTTGTTTTCTCATTTTTGGCTAGTGATTCATGTTTTAAACTAAAATGATACTTTTATATTGAGTATATGTACATTTAGTTGTACGATTCACATCATGGGTCATATTAATGAAAAATCATTATCTACATATAACAAATAAATTTGGAATTATTTGAATAAATGTTTTTATAAAATACAACCTCTTTTTCTCGACTATATCTATGTGGTATGTTTTTTTACACAAAAATGGAACTTTAATAATGAAATCATGCATCTTGTGTATTACCAGATACATCATGTGTCAGATTAATGTGAGATCAACTCACATACATAAAAAATTGAATATGTTTTATTTTCTCAATGTTAAAAAAAATTATCGATTGATCATTTTTTAGTCACGTGTGTTTAAAAATAAAATGCCACTTTTATATTGAAAATAGTCACTTCAATTCATGCCAGCCACATAGTTAATTGGATAGAATTGAAGTATTTTTTTTAATTATAAAAGAGGATCTATGGACAATAGACAAATTTTTTAAACCATTATGAGCTTATTTTTAGGGTTTTGGTTATATTATAAAAGTGTTATACTAAAATGAAACTTTTATATTGAAAATATAATAATTAAGTAAAACAGACCACATCATGTGTCTAATTGAAGTGTGGTAAATTTTTACAAGTCAGAAATGTATTATAAATCATTGAATTTTTTTTTGAAAACAATAAAGTTAATTTTATCATATATGATTCTATACAGCATGTTTTAAACTAAAATGTAACTTTTATACTGAAAACATGCACTTCAAGTCATACCACAAACATCATGTGGTTGATTTGTACACATTGTAACTTATTTATTAATCATTTTCAAAAATATTGAAAACAATATGAGATAAATTATTTATTTTTTACTATATGACACAAATTTTAAAATAAAATGAAACTTATATATTTAAAATACACACTTCAAGAAATACCTAACAAAAAATCTATCAAATAGACATATTGAAAATTTTTACAAATGAAAAATGAATTATTTTCAGATTGTTTTAAAATAATAAATGATGTTTTTATCAATTTTCGATATTTGATCTGTTATAAACTAAAATGTAACATTTATATTTAAAACACATACATTAATTCAGACTGACCACATCATGTTTAATATTGATGTGTGGTCAATTTATATATATCATAAATTAAATATAATTTTTTTCCTAAATTTTGAAATAAATTCAACATTATTGTATTAGTTTTGGGTATGTTTCATGAGTTCTAATATTAAATGGAACATCTATACTTACAACACAACCATTGAGTCAAACCGAGTAAATCATGTGTTTTATAGATTTATGGTCCATTCTTACACATCACAAATGAGTTATGGATCATTATCATAAAATATAAATGCAATATAAATGGGTTTTTACATATATGAGTATGTGATGTGTCTTCTAAACTAAAATGTAAATTTTAAAATAAAAATAAACATTTCAAGTCATACCGGGCACACTGTGTAACTAATAGATCTAAAGATGATCCCTATATGTCCCAAATTAATTATTGTTTAATTTTATAATGGATCAAAAAATATCGAATGATTTTTCATGGTTTTGAGTTTTTGGGGTGTGTTTTGAACTAGAATTTAAATTTAAAACCAAAATATATATGATTGGAGTCATACCGAACAAACCATGTTTTAGATTTAGGAGTGATAGATTCATATATATAAAAAATTAAATATGGATCAACTTCATAACGTATCAAAAATACATGAATGGGTTGAATCGATTTTGAGAATGTGATGTGTGTTTTGAAATAAAATTTTAGATTTAAAAAGAAATCAAACACATTGACTAATATTGGGTACACTGTATATTAGATTGAGGTGAAATTTAATCTTACACATCACAAATGACTAATGTATTAATGTTATAAATTATCAAAACTATCTGAATTTTCATATCAAATTCGAGTGTGTGACATGTGTTTTGAAATAAAGTGTAAATTTTAATTTAAAAACATATAATTAGATTCATATGAAGAAAAATATATATCAGTTCTTGGTGGTGTTGATTCCAATTTGTAACACCATTTCATTTTTTATCAAACTATTATTCTCTTGAATTGTTTGACATCCATGCTGATATGAAACACTCCCCACTTATGTGAGTCAATTCAAGAGAACATAATTTTTAAGAACAACCATACATCAATTGTCAAACCATTTCTTGTTCATCTTATATAGTTATCTCTATGAAAATATATTAATTATCAAATAAAAATGAAAATAAAATTTACTTACAAATATTAGATAAAATTATGATATAATTAAATAAATGAGTTGTATGAAGCCAGATTATCATTATTTATATGTATATTCTAGTCCCTAATCCCTATACCTATTATCATAGGTGTTTCCTTGATGTCCAATCTCCCAGGATAAAATGTATATTTATAAATGTTATTATCTCTTACAAAATTGATAGAGTATAACCCTTCATTATATCCCCAATGAGAAATAGTATGGAATTAATATATACCAATTATAATAATAATTCTCCACATCCCTAATGTATCTCAAATATCACAACATGTACGATATCACAAAAATTATAGTTAATATCTAAAATTCAATGTTGGTAAAAATTATAACACTATATATTATACCCAACTATCTATAATCTAGTTTTCGTGTTCATTTTAGTGTGTATATTGCTGATCATATTCGTAGTATTGATAAAAATATAGAAAAAATGAAGAAAAAATATTTTTAAAGAAATTTTAATTACCTTTGGTTGTAATATGTTACGAGGTGATAATATTTTGATAGTTTATGATATCTTTCATAAATTATAAAATGTAATTTCCATAATAATTGTCATTATTATTTTTCAAACACTAAAGAAACATTGAAAAAATTAAGTAATTTTTTTTCAAATATAACATGATAGTTAAATATTAAAATATATTATTTAATCTAAATCCACAAACAGAAATATATATCCTTATTATATTCAATCAGAGACCATATACCAGGATTTATCCTATATTTATAAACATCCAATAATTACAAAATACTTGTTTGAACAAAAACTAAAACATAAATTTCAAATATTATCTATATAATATTGGCTATGGTGAATTCAAAAATCAAAGTAGACATCATGTGTCATCATTTTTATCGAAATATATGAATTAGATAAACATTTTATGCCTCTAAATTGATTGTTAAAATCATACAATTCTTTTAAAAAATAATAAATAATATTAATTAATGAAAAAAATGAAAATTATAATTTAAATGATGGAATTGAATAGTTTTAAGCATACATTATAAGAGTCAAAAAGTGTATGCCATTTTTTATTTTCATATTAAACAAAACTGTCAGTGCATCATTTTTCTTTTCAATTTCATCAAATTACAAATAATGTCCATGCATTTAAATTAAACAATGATTTACGATTCGGAATCAGGCTTCATAGGGGTTTCTATTTTTATTCTATTGATACATTTTCCTCTTTGAAATATGAATAGTTATTGACTATAATGAACATAGTATATCATTTAATGGATATATGAATTATGAAAATATACATATTGTATGTATTCATAACTGAGACTCATACCCATTTGAACTTTATAATATAAGTCACAATCTAGAGACAAATTCATATATAATTAGAGCTCAAAATTTTTGTTCATAATTCTTATTGTATAAAATATTTTTAACATTCCATATTCTCTTTGTCTGAAATTTAACAGTTAAAATATGTGGTATTGGAACTAGGGGGAGAAGGTACTCTTATAAGGACATCTTCATTTCTTGTTTGACTTAATGGATTTTCTTGATATGACTCTTTTTTCCATATAATTTTATCTATTTAAAAACACATAAATATTTTTATACATTTTCCATCAACTCATAAATGATTTTAATTTTAAAAAACAATTTTATCTAATATCAAGCATCTTTATAGTATTAGACATCCATGTTACAAAACTAATAATGGAAATATCATCAGTAGTAACATTTAAGTATTTATGTAAAGTGAAAAACATATTACACATATCATGAGATTCTAAAATCCCTTCTAATGTGATATTTTCAATGCTTTTATTGTGCATTGTGTCTCCAAGGATAATATATAACGCACACATTACAAAAATATGATGTGTTGGTTATGATATATATTAATCAAATAAAATTTAACCATCAATAATTTTATTAATACAATATTATTGGATGTTGTTTAATACACATATTATTGAAAGAGTAGAAAACAATATTTTTTACCACAGGTAAGGTAAGTGGTTGAGGGGAATTCCAATCCTCAATAGTAGTGGGGTCAGTTTTCCCTTCTTATATTGATAATTTTCCCAATTTCATTTTTCTATAATCCTTTTCCATATATTGGTACTCCAAACTGGACAAGACAATGATATAATTCAACACGTCAATATATTCTTAAAATACATTAATCATATCATATGTTTATCAATATTTATTTTCTTCTTGGAATATGTTTGCACTGACACAAAGAAAACTACAACACTAATACAAACATATTATTGTGGTCGTATCAAAGATAATGAATATATAATTTCTTAGTTACAATAAATGATGATGATTATTTATATAGAATATAAAATACAATGAACATAAATTGGTATTTTTATATAATGAAATTAAATCGCATAATAAATTACAATTACGTTATAGTCACAAATTATTATTATACTACTTGTGTGATTTCATCAATTAGTTTACCGATATTATTTACCCATGTCTCCTTCTATAGAAAACTAAATGGGACGGAAATAGATTGATATTTTTATTTATCAATGTAGATATAAAAATAGAAATATATATTTCTTCATATCACATTAAATGTTTATTTTAGATATAAAATACATAACATTTTTTCATGTGGGGCACACCACACAATTTCTTTATAACAGGGGTACATCAGTTTTATTTCATATTTTATATTCTTATAACTTATTTATTGATTCATAAATTATTAGTTGTAAATAAAAGTGGATAAAATAAAAAAATTCAAATAATGTATTATTGACTACAATACACATGAAATGATTGATCACCACAATGAGTAATGAAATTGGTATATGAATCACATTTTATTATGCGGGTATACATAATTTATGGGTGGGGATTAATATCCCCCTCCCCATCCCTAAGATGATGCTTTGTAAGAAGTATTCAGAATCCCCTATGTTATTTTCCAATGTTCATTAGGAAATATTTCATACATAAATCCCCTAAAATAAATGATCTCTGAAAGGGATTATAAAAAATAAATCAACATTTCATTAAATAATTTTCAAGTAAAATAGATAAATGATATCATCACATTACCTTAATATATTCTATAGTGGTTTTCATCAATACATACAGGACATGGATTCATGTATCTATATCAATTGTTCAATTCATTCTCGTTGAGATCCCAATATGACTAATGAATATTTAATTATTGGGGAATATAGGTTGGATTTATTGGTTCTATCAAACATCAATTTTTATACCATATATTCTTTCATTTATCATCTTATTTATATTAGTGATAATACATCATTATTGTTTTTTTCATCAATTTATTTTTGATCATTTAATAATTCTTCTCTTTCAGCATCAATCATTTTTTATTCCATGGGATTAGAAATATCATCATGTGAAGAAGTAATTATATGTATGAGTAGTCTGTAATTTTACTTAGGTTTTGATAATATCATAGATAGAAAATAAATTATAAAGGAAATAAATTTATATTAAAAACCCCATTAACCTACTCATTGAACTCTCATTTATTTCGTCAATGGTTGATGGGATTCAGATCCCCTACTGAGTATCCAAATCCACTCTTTTTATACCCATTAATATATAATGAATTATTTACATTAGGATTATCCTGAACTAATTGTGATATTCCTATTAATGGTCCATTATCAATAGAATTTTCATAGGGCCTAGTAGCAGTTTTAGTCACCCACATGATAAATGACCAATTCTTGTTATATGGAATTGAGAAAAAAAATACATATACTTTTTTTATTCTATTATGAACGAATCATCATTATACACTTCAACACTAAAATTTTCATTCGTGAATCCCAAGTAAATGTCTTTCACTACTCTTCTATTTTCAAACCATTTTAAATCGAATGTCAGCAAATAAAATGTCGTATAATCCAACTAATATGTATGTTTATGATTCAAAAATATGAAATGTTCACATAAACTAGATTTCTTTATTTGAAACCATATACAAGAATATATTCTATTAAAAGTATCAAACCTATGAATTAAATATTCTTTTTTAATTTATTTTATAATTATTTCAGTGGATTATCCCTTGATTTTTTGATGTTTCAGATCAAGATTTTGAGTTTTGGGCTATTTTCCCCCTATTTCAAGTTTTTTAGAATAAATTTGGGGAACCATGAGACATATTAATGTAGAGTACACTTCTAGTAAGTTTGGTTTTTTCATGGTTAGTGATCCATAGCTAGTTCATTGTTACATTCAAACAAAGAATAACCATTGAGTAATAGTGCTGGACTTGGTGTGTCCCCAGATGAGGGTGTACAACATGATCACATAAGTCCAACCATCTGATTAGTATGCACAAGGTTCATCAATTTATTACATAAACAAAAGTCAAAATTGGCACTCTTTATCTCAAAACAAGTTTCAAAACTATATGGTTTTCTTATGATTCCATTAATTGAGGTACGATTGGGGTATATTTTTCTAAATCATGTCACATAATAGTGCACAGTTCCCAGGACCATTAAGAATGATTTTTAACCATTATACCCCTCTCAATTTTAGACTCCGACACACCTATCTTCAAAATTATTTGTATTTTTTTACACGATGGAGGATCCTACTCTATTTCTAACACGTACCCTGATTCATCCCTAATGAATCCAAGTGATTTATTCCTGTTTTGGGGCTAATTTCTGATGGCAATCTCAATTTTTTCTCCATGTTCTTTCTTCTTCCATTTTTTATTGGGTTCCTCCTATCCATTGGTTCCTGTAGTTTAGGATTCATGTTTCTATTATTTTAATTGGGGGGGGGGGTATTTATGTTAAGGTTATTATGGGGCTTTCTTGCCTCTTCAGAACCTGATGGATTGGTTTTACTTTTCTGTTGTCAAAAACATTGATTTGAGGTAGGTTTCTCTTTTAATTTCACCTGTAAATTTATGAAACATTTATTTCACGATGTCTAAACATTTCATTGATTTTAATTTGTGATATTTATTATTTATAATATAAATTTAGAAATAAATAATGTGAATTTACAATGAATTTGACTATATGATACTGTTTTACTAATCTTCACACAAAACGTTTTTGATAAAATGACTGGTCGACCATTATAAATATGTTTTCATTTAATAAATGGATTTTTTGGGTCTTCAACAAAGTTTAAAAATGTATTTTTGGTCTATAAATGATGTTTTTTCGCTTTCATAAATATTTTTACCACTAAAGAATAAATGGGGACCGGTTGATACTTTTAAAAAATGGTATTATTTGGAAAAAAATTCTTGGAATGTGTCTCCTCCGTTATTCATTATTAATGGGGTGAAAAAAATCCCTAAAATGGGAATTAAAGTATTTATCGATGGTTCAAAGGAAGAGGGGATTTTCCATGGAGTTTATTAGAGGGTGAGTAATGGTTGTGTGACATATGTGGTGAATTATTCTTATTGTGTATATGTGCAATTGTTTGGAATCTTTTACCTCACCCCCATTTTTGATATGAAGTGGGATCCTAGAACAGTGAGTAGATTAACTTAGAATGATTGTTTCACTAGTTTATGATTATGCTATGGCTAGTTCCCCATGGTATGCAAACACTATTATTTAGTGATGGTTTACCTTGATAAGTCTTGGTAAGTTATGGAAAAGAATTATAGATGTTTTATTTCATCAAGAACACTATAATGATGGATAAGGTTACAATGTGTTCTAGTTCATCCCCTAAGAAATATTCTCTTTTTTATAATAAAATTTTATAACTCTAGTGGATAATTTATGCGCCTCATATGAATTGGTTTCATAGGAATGAGTTTAATAATTTTATTATTATGTTATCACTTCCTCTGTGAAATGATTACAACATGACTTTTTGTTATTGATGAATTTATAATTTTAATATTATCTCTGGATAAATGTTTTACTCTATCACTCCAAATTTATATCCCTCTCCCTCTATCTCTTAGAATTCTAAAACCTTCCTCTTTTTGAAAGAAAACATGTTTTAAATAATGAGGTATATCAACCATGTTTTTCAGTGGAATTTTTAAAGAATATTCTTATATAATCTATTTAAAGCCTGAAATAAATTAATATTTTATTTAAATAAAATGAATAGAAATTGTTTTAAAAGGAAATTAATATTTGGTTTTAATAGTCATTAATATACTTATATTAATTTTAATGCTTTGGGTGAAAGTATTTATTGGTTTTGAAATCTATGTAGAAATGATGGATTTTGTGTTCGGGGAATGAGCCATTAGGCAACACAGATATCTTTTGGGTTTTCAGGTAATGGTTTTTTACTTGTAGTTTCTGTGTTATTGTTTGTTCATTATTTTATTCTATATTTGGTTTTTTTATCTTACCAATTACTTTTTATATTATCTATGGGAGAAATCCTTTTCTCTATATCTCGTTGATGCCCTTGGGGCTTATCTCCACCTCAGGGTGATGAAGAACATGCATCAGGGATGTCATGCACTAGATCAGGTGACCAGTTTAGGGTTGACTGGGTTGGTCCATGAAAATATGGTATCAGAGCCTAGGTTACAAAGAGAGCCTTGTTTTTGTAGTTCCCTTTATAATTTGGGATGTCAATGTATAAGGATTAGGGTTGTCGGAACATGGTGTGTTGGTAGGAGGAAGTGCCCAGCCAGTACTTCATACGTCGAACAATGGGTTTCCATGGAAATTTAGGTTTCTATTTTTTATTTTTAGTTTTATTACATTATTTTCTAGGTATTTATTAGGGTGGTTAATTATGTCCATATTAGTTGTATTTTCAGACATCTTATGTATTGTTTGGTTTTTGGAAGAAAATGTGATTTGACTGGAATGATATTTTAAATTAAATAAAATTTTATTAAATCATATAAAATTATTAAAAATACTTCATTCCAAAAAATTATAGGTATAAGGTTTAAAATTTCATAATTTTTCCGTTTATGTTTCTTTTATCAATATATAGGAACAATTGTAGCCCTTAAATAGTTAAAACACATGTTATCACGGTAATAGTTAAGGTGGTTAAATAAGGGTGAAAACTAAATGATGAGGATGAAAAATTATTAAAAACATATATAATTTTCTTTTAATGAAGTTATTTTGACCCATAAACATCCTATGGTGGGAATAAATTATTTTATATTAATTTGGAATATAAATATAATTTATATTACTTGAATATTTTGATAAATTCCAACACTACCCCACTTATATTATATAAAAGTGCACCTCTTCTTATCTATTAACACCAAATAGAAATGTATTTTGTTCTAGGAAAACCAGTTTAAATCACCTCAATACATCTTTCCCTTAATAAAAGAGTCCTGGGCATAAATCCATCCCAGGAAGTCCTTTTTGTCAAATCAAAAGGTGATACTGAGACAATATGTAACATTAATAAAAAAACCTTTTGGTAAATTTCTTCCATAAAAAATATCAATTTTTATTTCATATTTACATAATTACCTAATCATAATCATTATAATGAGATTTTATGTTATGGTTACAACTTACATCTTCACACACATATATGAAATGGGATACACAAATAAAATTTCTCTGTATGGTTGACTACCACCTCGTGAACCGAGGGGGTTTGTTCTTCCATTACCTGCTATCAAAGTTGGGAATAAAGATATATATTTATTTTATATGAAGTATATAATTATTATTATTATTTTATAATTATTAATATATAATTATTATGTCACACATTCCTTTATTCATTCCATTTCGTGGGAATATGATAACATCACATGTGTGTACAAAAACTATTTCGTCGCAAAGCGATGTGATTCTTTAACAAATTACATAGATTGTATTAAGAAGAGTTTTGTTATAAATATATGGTATAAATGTTATAAAAAATATATAGTAATTATTATATATCATATAAATTCATTTATTTTTACCCTACAAGAAAATTAAAATTTCTTTCATGCGTACATACGACCAACTGTCTCAATAAACGATGTATTTTAATTTCTAACTGTAAATTTTATGAATCAACATAAATAAATATATGATAAATATAAAATGATATTTAATTTAGGTTTATATTTATATAAAACATAAAATATTGATATAATATAGAGGAAAATGAATAAAGAGTCTAAACATGTATGAAAAAACTGTTATTACCCGAAATATAAAGTTAACATGGAATTATTAATAAGAGAGTAATTTAAAGTCATAACTAAGACTTAAATGGTATTTTATATATTTTTATGGTTTTATGGTAATATAATAATAAACATATAATTATTATACAAGAGGATTGAATGTATACAATGGATATGAAGACTTAGGTTAAGGGATTTTAGACTCATTTTTATTTCTATGGGACACATGCCTTGTACACACCTTTTTTATTATGATTTTTTATATGGTTCCCATGAATTGTTTTATGAGCCTTATAATTAATATTATGTTATTATAATATCCATATAACTTTATTTCATTCACTGGGAATACGATTTAACATATTATAACTTCATAATCTAATTAATATTAGAGATTGTGTTGTTTTACGTCTTTGTCTGTGAATATTTATTTTCAATGTACATGTTCTCTAAAAATGTTTTCAAAATGATTTTTACTATTATCATATTAATATGTTTTGTTATTTTTACCAATTTTTTAAATTTTATGAATTGTTTTAATGGGGATATTTTCTTTATTTTTCTTTGAAAGTGTATTGGCGACTATTCTAGAAAAACAATATACAGATGAAATATTTTTGAAACTATATTGAATGAATTTAATTATCCCAAAAATGTGATTACATAGTTATTTTAATATTTCATTATACTTATGGAAGGTTATTTTCAAAGACATTTTTTCCTTTATAATTTCATGATTCTATATAAACATTATTTCCTGAAGGAAATTAATATTTCCCCATGAATTTTTTATGCTATCATTCAATAATTATTTCCAATATAATATGACATCTATTACTGTTAAGTATTTTTTATTGTGGATATTAGCTAAGGATACCATTATTATTATTATCTAAATGGTTTATGTTTATAATAGAATGATGATTAGGAAAAATATTTTCTTCAATGAGTTAAGATGCAAGGAAGTGTTTATAAAACTAATTTCTTTATAATAGTTGTGATGTAAGGAATGATTAATGGTAATGTGGAAATCATATTTAATGTTTTCATAATGTGATGGGTGGGACCTATATCTCACTCTAATTCATTAGGAAATTAATAATATATCATGATATATTTAGGTGAAACAAGTTGATGTGATTGATACATTATTGGAAACAATTTGATGTGCTTGATCTGTTATGGGAAACATGTTTATCTTAATGATACTTGTTGTTTTAAAATTTGATGTTCTGGATAAGAGAGTCTCAGTAGTTAATCTTGACATATAATATAGTTTTTGATACCTATGATGATTCCACTAATATTTATTATAAGAATGAATTTTTCATGATTGAATTATTATACATTTTCATTCTTATGATCTTGTATTTTTGAAATGTTAATGTTTTATTCCCATAATTATATTTATTTCACAAGATAAGATGTGAGTTAACATTAAAATTTATCCTCATTTTCACATACCCATATACTTAAATTTTGATTATAGAAGATCATAAATTGATATCTTCAATGTTTAACCAAACTAAGTCTGTGATATTCCCATTTCTTATGTTTCATTTCCCCAAGCAATAATGAATGGTTTTATGTAGTATCATTTAAGGGGAATATCTTAATGGGCCATGTTAAAGATCATTCCACAAATTAGAAGACTGTTTTCCTTGTTTCCAAAGGGACTAAACTATTGTAGCACTCATGCATGTGTTTGTGTAATATAAGGAATACTGAGAAAATAATATGATATAAACACATTTGGAAACCACGGTTCATTATATTTTTATAGAAATTTGTTAACCCAAATTGATTAAGTGGCAAGAATAAGTTATTGTAGGAATTTCCGTTTTATAACTAAAAAGTAATGGGATTTTTTAAAATACCCAAAAATCTTCAATAATGGTAATTCAATCTCACACAATGTCCATATAAATTTATAATTAATATATTTTAAAAAAGATATAATGGATCCAAATATCCACCAAAAAAGAAAATTGTTTTTATACATGTTATTACATAGATTTTATGTTTACTGAATTTTACCATTTTAGATTTCTGTATAATAAAATATTTTTTATAGATTATTTGTCCCGCAGTGATCAATATTATATAATATAGTCCCATTTATTATAAATATGATGTATAATTTATCAAATAAATAGTATTTGTGTTCGGATTATTAATTTTAACACATATTCATGTAACACATAAAACATTTTTTTACCTTAATCATAGTAATTAATTATTTTCCATTACAATTCATTATAAAATTAAAGTTAAAATCATCATAATATATAAATTAATAATATTACAAATTTCAAATCCATTTTACCAAATTCAATAAATTAAATTAGAAAATTTTAATTTAAAAATAAACCTACAGATGCTATGAAAAAATATAATTTCAAAGAGAATAAATTCTTATGTATTGAATCAGTTAATATGAAAATTCATGATGATATTTATTCAAATAAAAAAATGGATTAATAAATATTTAATTGAAATAATTTTACTATTAAATTAGTATTAATATAAAATTTATCTTTATATTTATTTTAATAAAATGGATTTTTTTGGAAAAAATAGTGTTTTCTTACTATTCTAAAAAAATATTTGAAAAAAAATTCATAAATATTTACTCAATGATAATATTGACATGTAGATTTAAAAATTAATTATATTTTTTGAAGGAAATTTACTAAAAGTGGAAAAATTTATTTTTATTATTTTTACAAAATGTAATAAATATCATATTTTGTGAAAAAGTATTTCAAAATCATTAAATAACTACAAAAAATAATCATTATTTATTTATAAATATATTTTATTTATCAATAAACTATTATAATTACATTTAAAAATGTAAATATTCTTTTTCATTCCAATATATTTAATGGATATGTTATAATGGACTTGTTTAAATAATAAAATTTACAGTATATTTTAGTTCGTTCAAACTAAAAATTTCTTGTAAAAAAATCTATCAATGAAATATAATTTAGTAAAAGAAATATTTCATAAAAACTCAGGAATCTAAAAAGTGGTTTAAAAATACAGTATCACAGGATCCATAACCCATATCATTCTACTTCAAGTCAAATGTTGTTAAGGTTATGCTGATTGTTCCATAAAATATGTGAGCATCACATCAGAACCCCCATTGGAAATCCACTTAAAAAATGATCATGGTACATGTTCCATGATTAATACCAAGACCTACCATATGATGGTATATAACTAGTACCATAGGTTCTCATCCTCATTCTAAATCATTTTATCCTCATCCACAGACATATTTTCTACCCAAAGTCATTCTAGTGATGAGCCCCCACCCATGCTCTAACCAAGTTGTTAATAGCACACCAATTGGTTAATAGAGCCATATACCCAAAAAAATAATACCTTTTAATGCTAATATTGATAGCCAAGAAACCTATGTAGTTATTATAAATGAAATACCATCATCATGAATTTGTGATTAAACTCCACCACCTACTATGAATTCGTCTCTTATATCAAAGCAAAAGAATTTGTTTTTTCCTCAAAGGATACTACCATTTTAGGATAACTAAATTTACTAGTTTCCTCCTGCCATATAAACCATTAACTCGCTAGTACATGAATCAAAACTATATACCTATAGGTATACCAAATATTCTTATAATCAGGACTCACATTAGGATCACTTGGTCCATTCACCTATCCAAAAATTCAATCATCTCAAAAAGGTTACATCTCACGGGTCATAATAAGTGCTCATATTTAATACCATAGAACCCAAATGCATAAACACCCACTCACATGATCTCACATAGTATAGCATTATAGGCCGGCCTCCTCCCATAACTCAACAAGTCAAAATAGTCATATCATGTTTAGTTGTATCACATCGGAAACATCTTCATTGTCACCATGACTACTGAACAATATCAAATGTTCTTACCTACACCATCAAAATGAGGTAATTTCTAATACTGGTAATCATAATATCAACCAATGATGGTCAAAACATGATTCATGGGTTTAGTTATTTGGGTAAAAATTTAAATTTATTGAGAAAACCCCCCTGTATTTTGGGATTGTTTCCCCATGTAATTAAAATGCATTAGTAATATTTTTATGTTTGGAAATATTCAAATACCTTAAACATTTATTAAATTATCTACAAAGTAATGTTTTATTAGAAATATATACACTATGAGTATTATAACATAGGTATTCCCCCTAGTGGTTCATGATTCCAATGTAGAATGATTATGAATTAACCCTCATCGGGAATCCATATATTGTAATAACCCCTCTTGGATCCATTTCACCAAGTGTATTTAGGTACCTATCGACATTTCACTGGACGACATGACTATATAACCAAAAATGAGGGTAGGATATGGAATATTTCATAAAAAGTTAAATGGTACAATACCATGTAGGTAGTTACATCTATTTATTTATCATAAATAGACAATGATACACCTATAATGGGTTAACTAGTATAAAATACACTACAAAATCCATCATGCTTCTCCTTATGGTCCTTCTCAAAGGATTCACAAGACCTTAGTGACCTACAAGAGTTACTATTGAGGAAAAAATAACAATTCTTCCCGATTAAGTGTCAATAAACACTCTGTTCAGAAGGTACAATATAATCGCGACCTTCTCCAAGTTACATCTAACTATTTTCAACATGGCCTATCATAAAATAATGTAAATAAGGGAGTCTAACCAGGAATAATGGCACCTAAAGGCTATACGGGAAATTAAAATTTAGGTTGTTGTTCACACTTAAAATAGTTATCCTAGTAATATGTTATATAAATCTCACATTATAAGGCCTCTTCCATGTCAACATACATGCCAAATAAGATGCTTGAGAAAACACTTCTTTCCACTATATATCAAATTTCAAAATAAAATCACTGGCCTCTTCCCAAAGGGTCAATATCAAAAAATCCATAATAAATCATAAAATGTTACCAACATGTGTATCAAAAATTGTGAAAATCATACACAACCATAATATCACATACCAATATCATTTATTCTATATCCTTGGTGACCTACGTTTCTTACTAGAAATAGTTCTATTGATAAACATGTTTGATATCCATCACCAGATACAGAACATTCCTAATACCACTTTATGCTGTATGACTATTAGTAAAAAAATATGAATGTATCATCTATAATACCACTTTTACAAACCCCACCTAGGTTACCATGAATAGAAATAATCCATGGTCAACACATGGACTCAATATCACCCCCTATATGATAGATGCTAGTTAATGTATTGGGGTCATCAGCTATATCCATCGGGAAACTATCAACTCTTTCGATAGTAAGAATATAGTGTAAAATAAATAAACATTTTCCATTATCACAACAAACCAAAATTTGAAGGAATTAATAAAATGGTGATAAAAAATTAAATGAAATAAAGTCCCAAATATTCATTCCATGTATACACTCCTCACCCACATGGTCAGATACATATATAGACTATAATAAAAGAAAATAATACACTTTCCCCACACCATACTAGGTAATAGCATTTTTCAATATTAATGTACACATATTAGAAATCTCTCTAGATCTATCACAGAAATCAATCCAAACTTTTCCAATAACCATATGATTTTATCCATTGGTATCCAAGTGAAATGGCAACCCAAGAAGTGTGTGAGTTTAAAAATCATTTGGGAAACACCATCCTAGAATCATACATATCAAATAAAATTAGTGTATTAGTATTTTAAGTTCTCACTTGAATACTAACGATAAAATATAATTACTAAAATTAAATTAAAAAAATAATATTATACCTCAGGCATGATGTCTTCTAGGAAAAACCATAACTACTTCATATAGCTCTATAAAACTATAAACATGAAATTTCACCATTTGGGGGTACAATTCCATGCCCCATGATCCCTTATACTTCTATCCAGTGAATTTATGATATAATTCTTGGTACCAGTAATACATTGGTAACATAAGGAATCATTTTGGATCATAGGATTCCAAGGAAGGTCGGTCATGCAGTAAGTAATCCGTGGAACCTTGGAATTATCTCAAGATTCCCTATTTCAATCAGATTTCATATTTAACGGTATCAGACTGTAGGAAATCAGGACATTAAAATAATAATTAATTACCAATGGGATGCCCCTTAGGAAATATAAATAGAATAGTCACTTGATTCGAGAGGGTAATAGAGAATCCAATAATCCCTGGATTAATAACCTATTTTAAGGAATCTATGTGTAACACCGTGAGATTTTATGAAAAATATTCCTTCTAATTTCATTAATGTCTTGTGTTGTACGCTACACCAAAGGGATCTTTCACAACACGCATCATTTACTTTCCTTGCATTACACGCAATCGCGACCTTCCTCGATAGCGTGTGTAGTACGCAATACCGAGTTTCACTAAACAACGATATGCTATTAAAATATTATTAAAACTAGCCATTATGAATAGTAATAACCACCTTTTAAAATTTTAGAAATTTTATCTCACAATATGGACTTAATTTTTGGATTCGGAATATCAAAATTAGCTTAGGGTGAAATTTTGGTACTTTTCGGATAACTTTCATTTTCTGATGAATAGTGAAAATTACAAAATTTTAAATAAAAACAACCTTTTTAATCGAAATAATTAATAGTGATAAATTATTAATTTGAGTGGTTTTAAAGTATATTTAGAATATATTTTTAAAATTTAATACAATGTTGGTCATTGGATGTAATTTCACATTTAAACCAGACATAAACAAGTGTCAATCTTTTGATAGTTATTATCTCTTAAGAACAGGCTATTTGTTTTGACGACGGGAATTAATTTTTAAATTAAGTAATGCAACTGATATGTTTTTAATTTGGTAAAATAGACATCATTTTTGAGTTCATAATATAAAATATAGCTTAGGCCTAATTTTTGGTATTTTTCTGAAAACTTTCAATTTTTGATGAATAGTGAAACCACTAAGTGGTAGTTAAAAAGACTGAATTTTTCATAAAACTTAATTTTACCACTTCTGTGAGTGGAATCTCAAAAATCCGAGTGACACGGTTGATGTCAGTATGTAAAATGTGGTTCAATGAGATGAAAATAATTTTTGGTGAATAGTAACTTTTTTACTTTTATTTACCACAGTTAAAAGTAAACAGGGTAATTAAGGGAAAAAATGATATTATTATTACCCTAAAACTTGTACAAATTCTATTGGATAAGTGAAATTCGACCAAAAACAACCTTAGGAATAAAATATGACCATTTAGGCCCACTTTGATTAGATTAGGACATTTATTATTAATTTATTTAAAGAAGGGTAAAAATAGTTAAAATCAAAGTTTAATAAGTATATAATTTTTAATATAGGGTTATAAAGAAGATAAATTCGACTCTAAATATTCATTAGAACGACAAAAATATTTCCTACATAATGATATTTTATTTGTAATTTTTAGACTTTAAATAAGTTAATTTATTTTTGACACAAAGATGATGCCGTAATTATCTTATTAATGAAATATTGACATAATTGATGTTATAAATTCCTAAATAAATGTAATTTGAGACTTTTTATGAATTAAACTAATTTTCTAGGTTACTATGACATGTTAGTATTGATTTAAGTAACTTTTTTCGAACTAATCATTCTGTTATGATTTTCACAAAAATCAATTACTAAATAGTGTCAAAATTGACATAAAATAGTTTTTAAAACAAATATTATATTATTAATTGTTAATCTATTCCTAAAAATCTAAGGATCGGAAAAATGACTTAGATAAGGTTATATATATTAATAATAAACATCTTGAGGTTCTTTTGGCTTGTTATAGTATGTTTATTAACCTTATAGTGTAAGAACACAAAAAAACACGGTAAACGTAAAATTATCTATCTTAAAGTTAAAACTAAATGATAAGGTTAAAATAGTAACCTAAACTAGTCCAAATTCTATTGGATGAGAGGATTTCGACCCATCCCCACCTTAACTTATAAATAAATCAATTTTGAGCTATTTAAAACCGAATTTGACTTTATAATAAAATAATAGTTTTAGTTATTCCAAAGGTGCCCTTCTCCTCCATTATAAAAGGGAACCTTCTCCCCCTCTTCCTCACACCACTGTGAGCCTTCATGCTCGGCCAAACCCTGCCAATTTCTCTCTCCACTTCCCTAGAGACATCCTAGAGGTCCTGGTTTTCTTCAAAGACCAATTTTAGTGCCGTAAAAGGAGATCTCAAAGAGGCACTTCAAAGAAGAGGTATTGTCCGTTACCAATTCTTTCAACTTTATTTCTTCTTCAACATCTTCTCTTTTAGATGTTTCATTATGATGTAATAACATAAGTATCACTCATATACTGATATGTTATTATAAGTATTAAACAACCCTATTTCACCATCTATCCATCCTACGGAAAATGAAATCACTGCGCGACCGTACGTATGGAATACCGTCTCCACGCCGTGGTGTAATCTATTTTCCACCACCACCTTACTTGGATGGGTATAATGGTGTAAATAATGACTATATATGACTATTATATGGTGATATTGATTCTTAAATAGTATACATACACTCCAATACAATTCCACGATCATGGGAACGATATCATCGCTCGTGCGTACGTACGGAATACCGTCTCCACGATGTGATGCGACTCGTTCTACATGATCTCCATTGCATAATGATTATATAAATTAATTGAGTCAATAAATATGATATATATTACACTAATACCATTCCGGAAATGAGGTATCTATAACCTAAAAATAAGTATAAGAATTTATTCGACAAAACACGCATAAGAACAAAAAGTAATAAACACCCGAATAAAAACGTAGTAATGAAATATTACTAATAAGAAGATAATAATATGACCATATATGACATCATAAAAATAATTATGATTCTGGAATAAGTCAATAACATTATTTAAATCATTATACAGGAGTTTCAGACACTTACGAAGCAAATCAGACCTAAGGTAAGGGAAAATATCACAATATCATTTTTATCCGAGATTGTTTATACTTTGGTATTTACTGGGGTGTATTTTATCATCCACATCAATGCTTCCTCAATATGTAATATTTATATCCTTATACAATAGTTTATATCAAATTTTACCCTTCTTTTAGTTTTTAGTAAAAGATATGAAAGAAATCTTTTGTTGTTTTTCGTACGAGGTACTTTTTGACTATTCCGACAAAAGTACAAGAAGAATGTTTATTTAACTTATACGGCATGAATGGATTTTTAAAACATTATTTACAAGAATATTCCTTTATAAGTATTCAAGTTTATTTTTAATCAACTTCTTTTAGTTTAAAATTGTATGACATGTTAAGAAAGGAAAAAAACATTTTGAAGTAGAAAGGATATTATCCTCAAGAATGGAGTTCAAGTGTTTTATCAAAATTATTTTCCATCTAAGATAATAAAGTGTTCTGTTTCTATCCCTATTATTACATTGATTTGATTATGTTGTGATGGAATTATTTTTATGAATTCCTTTATCTTTTATGAATTGTTTTATGATGTCACGATGTTTAGGATTCCCATTTTTATTACATGGGTTATGCTATGATGTATGGTTTATGATTTTGTGGAACACATAAGAATAGTATCATTATTTGATGGGGGGGACCTATATCTCCCTCCAATGCATTGGGTAAAGAATTTATATCTCATGAGATAGACATGGCTGGAACGGAAGGTTAAACCGGTTCAGTGAAACAGGACTGAAACGAGGAGTGAACTCGGTTCAGAAATGGACTTTTTCCACTAAGATAGTCTTGGAAATGAGCCTTGACTAATAAGAAATGATTCTCTATGATTATGTGTGTATGCCACAAAGTTTCATGTTTTAATTTATGATTATTGGGATTAAATTTCACTACTATGATTTATGCCATGTTATGAATTATGATCTCTTTTGCAGGTTAAGATTTCCAAAATGTTATGTTCTTATGAATATGATGTGATTGATATTTCTTTTGTTTACCCTTATTGAGAATTTGAACTCACCCTTTTATGTTTTCTTTTCCCCAGGATATAAAGAAATGTTTTAGGTAAAAAAAAGAAGATCTTTATGGGAGATGTTGAATATATTTCACCATGACTAGAAGATTATATTCCGAGTTTTCAAAGACACTAAACTATTAAGGTCCTTGGGTGTCTGTTTTTGTTATGTACTAAGTATTCCGCAAAAGTAATGTAATGTTCATGTACGTCAAGCTTAGGGTCTCTACAGTTGGTATCAGAGGAAAGGTTTAGTCAACCTTTGGAAACTAGGATGCGAGAACTTTAGTGAGATCCCTAGAGATATTTCTAAGGTATGTCTAGGGATGTCCCTAAGGTTAAGTATAAGTATAGGTTATAGTACTAGAATTACAGTAACCTAATATGTTAGATATTGAAGGTACTCCCCCTTTATTATGTTGTTTTCCCTAGTGTGATTTTTGCCTCTCACACTATTCTTTTTGGGCTTTAGACGATGGCTGGAACCCGAAGGAACCGTGTTGATCAATGTAATGGACAATGTAATGATTGTCATCTTGAAAAAACAAATGTTATGGGAGATGGACTGAAAAACCATATTGTTATACATACATAATCTATGAATCATTCTGGACGACCAAACGAGCAAAGGAAGGAGCAACATTTTGTTGAATCCTTCATGAGGCAGCGTCCACCTTCATTCAGCGGGTCTACTGATCCATTAGTTGCTGAACAATGGATTAATACTACTAAAAAGATATTTTCAGTTCTTCAATGTTCTGAACATGATAAAGTCATCTTAGTAGTGTATCGTTTGGAAGGTGATGTTGATCAATGGTAGAATCTTATTAAGAATATGAGGCAAAGGGATGAAATTGAGTCCATGGAATGGGACGAGTTCAAGAACTTATTTTTCAATAAGTACTTCCCTAGTATTCTCCGAAAAAATATGGAGAAGGAGTTTCTTGAACTAAAGCAAAAGGATGATGAATCTGTTGGTACCTATGAAGCAAATTTTACATGATTTGCAAGGTACGCTTCTGGTATCATTATCCAACCTGAGAGTAAGATCGATCGATTCTTCAGTGGCTTAAAACCAAATCTTCGAAGGGAATTAGCTATAAGATACTTCAGTAGCTATGAAGAAATTGTGCATTGTGCTATCAAGGTAGAAATGAAATTTGGTGTTACTTATACATCTCATAGTTTTGACAAGAACCGAATGATGGAGTTCAAGGAGAAATCTCAAAATAATGGTGAAAAGAAGATGAATGTTTCCTTATTCTCAAAGTGTGGAAAGAAGCATAGTGGAGATTGTATTAAAGGGACTAGAAAATGTTTTTAGTGTGGAAAATAAGGTCATCGAGCAGTTGAGTGTCGAAGTAATGGAAAAAGTGTTTCTAATGATGTGAATAAAGAAAAGACTGCAGAGAACGCACCACCAACACTTCAATGCTTCAAGTGCATGGAAATGGGGCATTATGCTAATAAATGCCCTAATCCAAGGGTTAGTGATGATCGACATGAGCAACCACTTAAGGAAAAGGACAAAGAAAAGTCACATGCGATCACTATTGGCGATGATGAATATGACAACGATGTGGTGGAATGATTAAGTGTTTATGTAATGGGATTCCCAAATAATGTTGTATATAGTATCGTGGAATATTGGAGTATTTATGTATTGGTCTATTGTGGTTTTCAATGGTACCGGTAACCATGGAATGTGATTGAGATATTTTTGTAAAAAAAGATGATATGCGGATAATGAAAGGGAAAATGAGAAAATGAAATGTTTGACCGTATTCATGAGCTCATGATTGATATAAGGACTAAGTGATATCATGGTTTCAGTATATAGAATTTTGGGTATTTTGGTATATGGAAAGTGTTAAATTTTAACTGCATTCATGTTTTCACTAAGGTTTAATGGGTATTCATTTTTCAAGAGAATACATGATTAAGGTATTCACATAACTGGAATGTGAACAACAAGATATATGGGGGATAAATGATGGTATTCACATGCTTGGTTGATGACATTTCAAGTAATCGTTTTCTTTATACAATGAGCTTGGACCGAAGTATTTTGGGTAAGCCTAAAAATTGGAATGGATTATGTTGACCATAAGTTAGTATTATTTAAGGATAGAACTTTTTTTATATTATTTATGTGATGTTATAGTAATGTAGTTTTAGAAAAATGCTAACCTGTAGGACGGGAGACATCCCATCACGTCGGACAAGGCTGTAGGAATTGAACCCACAACCGAAGTGCGACTGGCCTTTATCGCCTATCACTAGCCTACTCGAAGTCCCTGGTTAGTATAAACTAGTTTTATTTTATTAAGTGGTATGATAGATGAAGTATATGTCCATTTTGGAACGATATACGATAGATGGACTTATGTATATAACTATTTCTAACCTTTTGATTAAGACAGACGAAATGACAAATCATTCTATCACATGATCTGTTAACAATTCACGAATGACAAATTCAACTTCATTTCTTTAAGAGATGAAGCGGAAATTTTCCATAGAACGACCAACGGTGAGACTATACCAAAATCACGAAAGTATTTCTTCTAATTCCAATTTCATCAACTTTAGGGAAATGATATTGAAAACAAAAAATGTTTTCCTAGTGCTCTTATATCTGATGGATCAGATGGTACCTTATATCATCACAAATTTATGGCTTTGTGATTGTTGGCTTTTCCATAGCCATGTTCTCTACCACTCTCCATCAGAACATGATGGTTAGATTTCTCTTCCATATCCATATTTTCACCTATGTGGAAACATAGTGATTAGTTTATTTGGGTAACCGTTACGTTTCATAATTTTGTTTTTAAATTTTGGTTTTGGTATTGATTTTTACGATGTGGGTTTGTATTAAAGAAACTTTCGAATAGTAAACCATTTATTACCCTAATGAATTTCGAGGGAGAAATTCATTTTAAGGGCGGTAGAATGTAACACCCTGAGATTTTATGAAAAATATTCTTTCTAATTTCATTAATGTCTTGTGTTGTACGCTACATCAATGGGAGCTTCCAAAAAACGCATCATTGACTTTCCTTGCATTACACACAATCATGACTTTCCTCGATAGCATGTGTAGTACGCAATAACGAGTTTCACTAAACAACGATATGCTATTAAAATATTATTAAAACTAGCTATTATGAATAGTAATAACCACCTTTTAAAATTTTAGAAATTTTATCTCTCAAAATGGACTTCATTTTTGGATTTGGAATATCGAAATTAGCTTAGGGTGAAATTTTGGTACTTTTCAGATAAATTTCATTTTCTGATGAATAGTGAAAATTACAAAATTTTAATTAAAAACAACCTTTTTAATTGAAATAATAAATAGTGATAAATTATTAATTTGAGTGGTTTTAAATTATATTTAGAATATATTTTTACAATTTAATACAATGTTGGTCATTGGATGTAATTTCACATTTAAACCAGACATAAACAAGTGTCAATCTTTTGATAGTTATTATCTCTTAAGAACACACTATTTGTTTTCCTGACGGGAATTAATTTTTAAATTAAGTAATGAAACTGATATGTTTTGAATTTGGTAAAATATACATCATTTTTGAGTTCATAATATCAAATATAGCTTAGGCTTAATTTTTGGTATTTTTCTGAAAACTTTCAATTTTGATGAATAGTGAAACCAATAAGTGGTAGTTAAAAAAACTGAATTTTTCATAAAACATAATTTTACCGCTTCTATGAGTGGAATCTCAAAAATACAAGTGACACGGTTGATGTTAGTAAGTAAAATGTGGTTCAATGAGATGAAAATAATTTTTGGTGAATAGTAACTTTTTACTTTTATTTACCACAGTTAAACGTAAATAGGGTAATTAAGGGTAAAAATGATATTATTATTACCCTAAAACATGTCCTAATTCTATTGGATAAGTGTAATTCGACCAAAAACAACCTTAGGAATAAAATATGACCATTTATGCCCACTTTGATTAGATTAGGACATTTATTATTAATTTATTTAAAGAAGGGTTAAAATAGTTAAAATCAATGTTTAATAAGTATATCATTTTTAATATCGGGTTATACATAAGATAAATTCGACTATAAATATTCATTAGAATGATAAAAGGATTTCCTACATAATTATATTTTATTTTTAATTTTTAGACTTTAAATAAGTTAATTTATTTATGACACAAATATGATGCAGTAATTATCTTATTAATGAAATATTGACATAATTGATGTTATAAATACCTAAATAAATGTAATTTGAGACTTTTTATGAATTCCACTAATTTTCTAGGTTAATATGCCATTTTTTTATTGATATAAGTATCTTTTTTCGAACAAATCATTCTGTTATGAGTTCCACAAAAATTAATTACTAAATAGTGTCAAAATTGACATAAAATAGTTTTTAAAAAATATATTATAATATTAATTGTAATTTTATTCGTAAAAATATAAGGCTCAGCAAAATGACTTAGATAAGGTTATATATATTAATAATAAACAACTTGGGATTCTTTTGTCTTGTTATAGTAAGTTTATTAACCTTATAGTTTAAGAACACAAAAAGACACGGTAAAAGTAAAATTATCTAACTTAAAGTTAAAACTAAATGATAAGGCTAAAATAGTAAACTAAACTAGTCCAAATTCTATTGAATGAGTGGATTTATACCCATCACCCCCTTAGCTTCGAAATAAATCAATTTTTATCTATTTAAATCCGAATTTGACTTTATAATAAAATAATAGTTTTAGTTATTCCAAAGGTGCCCCTCTCCTCCCTTATAAAAGGGAACCTCCTCCAGCTCTTCCTCACACCACTTTGAGCCATCAAGCTCGGACAAACCCTGCCAATTTCTCCTCTCCACTTCCCTAGAGACATCCTAGAGGTCCTGGTCTTCTTCAAAGACCAATTTTAGTGCCCTAAAAGGAGATCTCAAAGAGGCGCTTCAAAGAAGAGGTAATGTCCGTCGCCAATTCTTTCATCTTTATTTCTTCTTCCACTTCTTCTTATTTAGTTGTTTCATTATGACGTAATAACATCAGTATCACTAATATACTGATATGTTATTATATGTATGAAACAACCCTATTTCACCATTTATCCATCCTATAGAAAACAAAATCACCGCGCGTGCGTACGTACGGAATACCGTCTCCACGCCATGGTGTAATCTATTTTCCACCACCACCTTACTTGGATGGGTATAATGGTGACAATAATGACTATATATGACTATTATAAAGTGATATTGATTCTTAAATAGTATACATACACTCCAATACAATTCCACGATCATGGAAATGATATCATCGCTCGTGCGTACGTACGGAATACCGTCTCCACGATGTGATGCGACTCTTTCTACATGATCTTCATTGAATAATGATTATATAAATGAATTGAGTGAATAAATATGATATATATTACACTAATACCATTCTGGAAATGAGGTATCTATAACCTAAAAATAAGTATAAGAATTTATTCGACAAAACATGCATAAGAACAAAAAGTAATAAACACCCGAATAAACAAGTAGTAATGAAATATTACTAATAAGAAGCTAAGAATATGACCATATATGATATCATAAAAATAAGTATGATTCTGGAATAAGTCAATAACATTATTTAAATCATTATACAAGAGTTTTGGACACTTACGAAGCAAATCGGACCTAAGGTAAGGGAAAATATCACAATCTAATTTTTATCCGAGATTGTTTATACTTTGGTATTTACTGGGGTGTATTTTATCATCCACATCAATGCTTCCTCAATATGTAATATTTATATCCTTCTACAGTAGTTTATATCAAATTTTACCCTTCGGTGAGTTTTTAGTAAAAGATATGAAAGGAATATTTTTTCGTTTTTCATACGAGGTACTTTTTGACTTTTCCGACAAAAGTACAAGAAGAATGTTTTTTAACTTATACGGCATGAATGAATTTTTAAAACATTATTTCCAAGAATCTTCCTTTATAAGTTTTCAAGTTTATTTTTAATCAACATATTTTAGTTTAAAATTGTATGACATGTTAAGAAAGGAAAAATGTTTTTGAAGTAGAAAGGATATTTTCATCAAGAATGGAGTTCAAGTGTTTTATCAAAATTATTCTCCATATAAGATAATAAAGTGTTATGTTTCTATCCCTATTATTACATTGATTTGATTATGTTGTGATCAAATTATTTTTTTGAATTCCTTTATCCTTTATGAATTGTTTTATGATGTCACGATGTATAAGATTCCCATTTTTATTACATGGGTTATGCTATGATGTATGGTTTATGATTTTGTGGCACACATAAGAATAGTATCATTATGAGATGGTTGGGACATATATATCCCTCCAATGCATTGGGTAAAGATTTTATATCTCATGAGATAGACATGGATGGAACGGCAGGTTAAACCGGTTCAGTGAAACAGGACTAAAACGAGGAGTGAACTCGGTTCAGAAATGGACTTTGTCCACTAAGATAGTCTTGGCAATGAGCCTTGACTAATAAGAAATGACTCTATATGATTATGTGTGTATGCCATAATGTTTCATGTTTTAAGTTATGATTATTGGGATTACATTTCACTACTATGATTTATCCCATGTTATGATATTATGATCTCTTTTGCATTTTAAGATTTCCAAAATGTTATGTTCTTATGAATATGATGTGATTGATATTTATTTTGTTTACCCTTACTGATAATTTGAGCTCATCCTTTTATGTTTTCTTTTCCCCAAGATATAAAGAATGGTTTTAGGTCAAAAAAAAGAAGATCTTTATGGGATATGTTGAAGATCTTTCACCATGATTAGAAGATTATATTCCGAGTTTCCAAAGACACTAAACTATTACGGTCCTTGTGTGTCTGTTTTTGTTATGTACTAAGTATTCCTCAAAAGTAATGTGATGTCCATGTATTTTATGCTTCGGGTCTCTACACTATGGGAAATAAAATCATAGTGTGTTATCCCTATAAAAAGTAATATCCTTGGTAGAAAGTGATTTGATCATAATAATACTTTGGGTTACCACAAACATCCTATTCATAGTGGGAATGCCTCCACCATACAACCTATTGTACAATGTGGATTTTATCATGCTAATAACCTTGGGTGATACAATAAATAAGAAAGTTTTTATAGATCCACTAAATAACCATATATTATTTCTTGGTAGAGGGAGGTATCCCATAAACACATTGAATTATAAAAATAGAATTATTGAATATTGGCTCGAATATCACATGGGATTAATGGATTTATAACAATTAGTTTCTATAATTTAAAAAATTAATTACAATCATTGATTGTCCATTTTAATAAAGAGGTGGATCATTACAATCTAGGCGTCTAAATATTTACATACAAATAATTAGAAATAAAAATTGTAAATTTTAAATATATGTTTGATAATAACTATATACATCCCAAGGAAATATCATATTCTATATTTGGGTTAATATAAAATTTGATCTAATAAATTGGTAGGGTCGGGTCCTATGGGACCTTCTCACATTACCCAATATGTAGTTTATAGTGGTAATTACCACAAGAACTACTAGTTCATTAATTATTATATAAGTATATTAATTAATATTTATGTACTAAAAAATATATACTTAACATGATGTCAAATGATTTTCCAGACCGCTGAACACATTCAATTTTTTCATGACCATAGAGTATGTGCTAGTTGATTTTTCCATTGCGGGATAGATTTTTCAGTCATTGCATATTCACAATGTTCCCTTACTAGGGTTTGAACATTATTAGAGAAACCAAATTTAGGTCCCCTCCAAAATCCAAATTCATTTTCATCTTCCATATCTAAGTTGATGAATTCCTCCAAGAGGTACCCTCTATCACACTTGGAACATTAAGGTCATTGTGTAATTATGATGTTGACCATTGGGCCCTAGATGACCCCTAAGGTAAAACAATACTATATCAATAGTACTATCCTTCAATGGATTTCATAAAGTAAAAAATATCTATTGTTGATTTTCATCTCTCACCTATTGTTAATTTATGGATTCCTATCCTGGTTTATATCAATATAAAGAAACAGTATATGTTAAGTTCATTTCCTATGATGATCGATGAATTGAGCCAGTTCCAACGGGACTGAAGGTCCCCATAAAAATTTTCTTGATATATAGGTTATTTCCAAAGATTTATTTTAAAATGATTATTTATATTTATTTTTAAAATTTAATCCATTTAATAAAGTCATGTATTTAATTTTTGTCCCCTTCCCAGTTATGGTAGAGCAAAATAAAATCAAACTGCACATATGCACGTGCAGTTTATATCATGATAATGTTCAAAAAAAATAAACTAACTTTATGGATCATTACACTTTTTTGAGATGTGATAGTTGGCGCAATAAGAACCATTGAATCTTGACGAACCTCATACTTGGTTATCACGAAAATTCTAAACATCCCAATTCAAAAGACCCATTCAATAATCCGTAGTCAATTAATTATCACACTTGAAATTAGTTAGCAAATTAACTTTTAACATGACATATTGTAATATAATACTCTTACAAATTCCATCATTCCTGAATTGTGACCAAACACTTTCCAAAAACATATTGAATACCCCAATCAAAAAACAAAACCTAATCCCAAAACAACAAAATTAAAACAATTCCTCACATATGTTTTGGATTTATATATTTTAAAATTCAACATAGAGATTTTTTAAGAAAATAGATCACAATGAAGTGTAGAATCCCTCTAGGGGGATTCCCATTCCATACTAGAGAAAAATTACAAACAAATGTGGTTATATTATCCCACACTCTGGCATAATCAATACCATGTACTTATCTAGAAATAACAGAAATTATAAAATAAGATAAGAGAAGAGTATGTGAAGATACAAGAAGGAAACTAATACCCCAGAACACCGAAAAATCCCCCAATAACACTCCCTTTTAGGGGAATGAATAAGATAATAAATGGGAATATATATGAATCATAGGAGGAGGAAATTTCTGAGAAATAAGGGGCTACCTTTAAAAATATAGGTAGTGAAAATGGTAATGTTAACTCCATTATTGAGTTGCATAGTTCAGATCCACCGTTGGCCAAAATGCATTCTAACCATGTTCCCCCACAATTCAAGGCACATTACTTGACATGGTTATAGAATATTGTTTTTTATACCATGTGACAACCAGGATACATGTTTGTAATTAGTTATTTACAATTTGACTATCCCTTGAGTATAACTTTTTAATTTTTAAAATTGTGAACCTATGCATTCCTAACCACCTAGTTAGGAGTCTTGATAATCAATCTCTATACTCCGATGGTTTATCTAGGCATACCTTTCCCAAAACTCATACATCAATCCCAAATCTCCTGTTATTCCAAAAAACATTAGATCCCTCTATGGAAAATTACTCTTAATTTTAATTTTTAATTTTATGGTACTCCAACCACAAAATTTTTATTCTTAATGTCCAATAAAAATAAGAAACATCCAATTAAATAAATTTTATTTTTTCATATGAAATTTCCAACTCATATGTTAACAATATCCAATAAATGAACTAGTAATATAACTTGATATAATTCACGGATATTAATAAACTTTTTGATATGATTTAATTGGCATTAATTAACTACACATGTATGGTAGAATGTGCCTTATGGAAATTTATCATTTTTATATGTTTTTATTTTGAGTTTTATTTCTTTTTTAAAAATAATTAGTCATTTATGTGTAGATTGTATAGTTTTCTTATTTTGGGAAATAATATCTTGATATAAAAAATACATGAATGTATTTTTATTTATTAAATCTGTAATTTTATTTTGGATTTTTTTGTAGAGTGAATTCAATTATATTTGAATTCATTAAAATATAAAGGAGTGAGTTGTTTATTAAATATTAAAAATGAATAATTTGTTAGATTAAATTAAATGGGTTATGAGTATAATTTTGGAACAATAAATTCTATGTCTAGAAATATATGGATACATCCTCCCAAAAAACATATTATATGATTGAATCATGATAAAGTGACACAATAATAATAATTGTGTGAAATAGTTATAACTATGAATCTGTTGGAACTAATTTCATGTCACAATTGGGATATTGAAAATAATATTAGGGTAGAAAATCTTTAAAATAATACCTATGAATTTTATAAGACCTCTATATAATATTTTGATCATAGAAGGATATTGTATCTACTCATAAACAGATACATTGTCAAATTAATAGAACCCCCATAAATAAACCATACCAAAAGGGAAATGTATGAGAATTAATTTCCTCCATAACTATCTATGGGAATCCAATTTAGGATCTATTTATTTCATAATAAGGGATGATATTAGTATTTATGATAATTATCTAATGTAATAAATGTTGTGATACTATTGTGTATAGGAATCTAAATAATCAGTCATATATAGAGACATATATAACCAGAATTAGACACTATGTATACTCTATAACCAATAATTATTTCATCCTAAACTAAATATATATTCACAAAACTAAAGAATTCATGATCCAAAACATGTTACATAGCTCAAAACACAACTAAGTGGAATTATGTAGATATTAAATTTTCAATACAACCTTATATTTTTTTGCAATTAATGTCTCCTTTCCAATCATATAAATAAATATCTATTGGACCCTAAATTTAACAATTATTTTAATCTACTAGTTTAACAAGTGATGATTTCCTATGGTGTTCATGTGGTGTCAATAAAATATGGTTTGATATTAAATTATTAATTTTTATTTATGTAATTAAAAATAATCGACGAGATTCATATATCTTATAGATTTCCATATGGATCACAAGAAAAACTTATGGTTAATAAGACAATCATAATGTAAAATTATATAAGCATATTATAATTTCAATAACAACATGGATAGATTAAAACTAATTTAAGGAAGACAGAATAAAGAATACATGGTAATGGAATGTGTGTAATTGTGTAAGGAAGTCATGTTTTTCATCCATGTGTGATAATCAAATAAAATTTTTACTTATGTGGAAGGATTATGGAATATAGAAATGAGTATAATTAGAATTACCAAACAGAGAAAATGGAGTTCTTGAAATTTATATGTCATTTGAGATTATAATATTTTCGAACTATTATATAAAGGAATATATATCTAATGATCATAATTATTAAATAATATTTTTACTATATTTATTCTCGGTTACGACGTAATGAAAAAATGTAGAAAACATTTCAGTTGGGTTTGTTCATGGAGTAGTTGTAGACTATTTATAAATGTATGAATGAAATAGTTTCTTTATATTTTACTTTTTTATATCTTAATGGTTTTATATATTGATAAAATACAAAATGATCTTAGGGGAATTGTTTTATAGAGTGAAATTTGAAGTCAAACATGCATACCAAAAGTAGGTATATATTTTTCCAGAACCTGAGAGTCTCCTAATATGCTAAGGAAAACAAAAATTATGTTTCATAGGAAACACAATCCCTTTAATGTAATTATATAATGTAAATTTTAGATGACCAATGATTATACTATAATAATAAATATTACCTCAGGATATTGATTGTATCTAATGTGTGAGTGTGATATAATATTTTTAATGAAATTTTAAATAGGAAGTATAAACTAATAAAGAAAAAATATTATTCACCAAATGATTCTCATTTATTTCTAAAAACCACATATTAATTTAAGATGATATCATATCATATTTCATTTGAGATTTTAGCTCAATATTAATCTAGTTAAATTACAAGATTAGTTCTGAAAAAAAATATATGATTTCAGTATCATGTAAAATTTAATTCTTTATGCTTGAAGCCATTCATCAATTTAAAATTCAAGGAAATTATTCTAGTGATTCTAGTTTTGATGTGAACTATTCTCATGTTTCTTTTTCATTTAAAACAACCCGATTCTAAAAGGTTGGAGGTCATTGAGAGTTATCATGTTGTAGTTAAGGTAATGATAAAATAATAGTTTTTGGTATTTATCAATATTCATGCGTAAGATGGTTACATTCACAATAATAATAATATGTATTTTTTATAAAAATAGTAAACAATTAATTAGAATAGTTACAGAAAATTGTTTTGTAGAAAAGTTTGTTTTTAAATTAAAAAAATTTATATTTTGTTAAATTAATTTAAATTTGTAATTAACCCTATAAAATTTACATTATGAGGATTTTATAGTGATTCTTTAGAAAATATTTATTTTTAATGATTAGTGAAATATTCAAATTTTTTCTTATTAATATAATATTTTCAAGAAAACATTCCCCATAATATTTTTAATTTGATCATAAATTAATATTATCCTAATAAATTTATATATAATATAAATAATTAAATAATAATTAAAATCATATGCGATCATGGGACAAAAATACTTTTAGACTTAAAAATAAATTCTTTTTCTCATTAAACTAATTTTAGTAAAGCTTTATAGGAAACTTATAATTTAGTTTTATTAAATTATAGATATTGAGTTTATTAAAATTGATTACATAGTTGAAAATACAAAAAAATAATATTATTTAATATGGTCATTTTTATTGATAGTTTTAATTAATAGTAAAAATAGTAAGAAATCATTATCTTCGAAAAAAGAAAAATCATGAAATATTAGGTTAAAACTATGTGACAAGTCCACCATACTTCATCTTAAATATTATTATATTATAATATTTCAACCCTTATCACATTATGATATATATTTTCTCCTGGAAAGTTTTCCATTAATGTAACAGATATGGTATTTTATGTCATAAAAAAGGAAAAAATTCCCTTCATTCCAATTAAATATGTATAATGTGTTAAGAGAGGAAGAAGATATTTTTGAATGAATATTAATTATTATATTAATATTTTCAATATTATTCTTTTGATGGAAATTTATTTATAATTTTTTTTAATTATATATTTTTCATAAATTCTTACATAAGACCGACATGTTATTTTTTATTTAAATGAAAATAAAGTAAAATGTATTAACAATATTAAAAGTAATATAATTAAAAAGAATTATTGAGTTCCACAAATTTTCGATATAGTTTTTATATATTTGGGTGGTTTAAGATATTCATATTCAATTTCTATCTTTATTTTGATGTTTTAATGACAAATTAAATAAATAGTGTCCAAATTGGTAACAATGATATTTTATAATAAACAATGTTGTATTAAATGATTTATTATTCATTGAAATATTATATTTTCCCATGTAACTATAATATTATTTATTATATCATTTGTGGTCTGTTAAGGTTATGTTTTTTAATTTAACAGAACAATATTGACCCCAAAAAATAAAAAAGATTAATATTATGGTAATTGTTATAAAATGTTAACAACCGTCAAATATAAATAATAAGGGTGAAAACATCACCTCAACTTGCCAAATATTTAATATATTAGAGTAATTATACTAATAAAGATATTATATTAGAATATTATCAAATCAAGACATTAGAATATGAAAATTAATTAATATTAATTTATTAATTTATGAAATTTCAAGATTACCGCCTCTCTAATAAAATGTTACCACTCTTCTCTTTTTTCGCAATTGAAAAATAAATTGGTTCAAAAACATACTACCGAAATATCTAAATTACAATAATCCATTTTTTATAGAGGAATTGGGTTGATCATAATAATATCATAGAAACTAATTTTGTGTAATCCTTAACAGGTTACTAGATGAAGAGGTATAGTTCTTAATCAAGCATTTTCATTTTATTTCTTCTTCTACAACCTTCAATATTTCTTATAACACATTGAAATAATAATACCAATATATTCCACATAATGATATTTTATTTTTTCAATACAATGACCTATTTTTATCTCCTCTTCTACCAAATAAGAAAGGAAACCATTGTTCATGTATATAGAAAACCACCACCTCATGAATCAATGTAATACATTTTCCATCACCTGCACATACGATAGTTTATAATGATTTATTGATAGTTTATATAATATATTTTTAATATATTTTTAAATATAAAAACTTAATATATCAATTTCATTATAACCCTTCGAACACTAAAAAATTATAATTTTATTTATGCGTACGTTTGAATTACCAACTGCTAAAGGAATTGTGATTCATTATTCATCACCACATCCCATGAAAGATAGATATAAGTATATTAAATTAAATTAAATAGTATTAAATATAATTTTTATAATGTAATGTTAATATAATACACAAATTATTTCAATAAATGATCTTCAGAAAATGGAAATTTACAAATGTGTATATAAAACCAACTGTCTCCATGATTCAAATGTTGTTCATATTTTTAAATAACATTCATGATTGGATTTAATAGCTTTTTATGTATAAAAATTACAAATATATCAATATTAATATTATATTGATGATAAAATAATGACCACATTGACTATGGTGAACCTATCAAATTCATTTTGGGCATATGAGCCAAATATCATCAAATCATTTGATATAAATATAAATGATTTAGTAATTGAATACAACATGGTAATAAATAATATAAAAATGAATAATAAATTTAAAAAATGTTCTTATGTATATAAATAGTTATCATTATATTATGACTTATAATGATATATAATGTACATGATGAGTATTCCTTAATGTAAGGGACTTTCTTTTAAAAAAATCATATTTTATTAATTCATAATGATTTTTTTGAATCGAGGTTAATGTTCTACACCACATAAAGGTATTATATAAGGGTTTCATAATAATAAAAACCATGCTTTTAGGGGTTAGATGACTTATTTTAAAAATATTTATAATCTATGTTCAAATTCAATGTTTTATTTCATTCATATATTAATATGGATATATGTAATTTTAAATGAAATTTTATGCCTCTTTTTACTTACATGAAATGCGTTTCCAAAGGAATGTTTTTACATAATATTTTGATTTTATATTTAGAGATGACAAAATGGATGTTATATTTTAATGTATATAAAGACAATGAATTTTACCTCCATAATAATTGTTATTTTTTTTAAAATTCCATTTTAATAATTCATGTTTCCTTTAATGAAAAACCTTTTTACCTTACTTCTTCGCATTGTTTTGAAATGGAGTTTTGAAAATAAAGGATATTTTAATAGAATATACTATTGGTTATATGCGTTTAATAATTTTTTGTATTATTTTATGATTATGAAGAGCAATTATAAAATATTTTATTCAATATATGGAAATGATGAATTATATATGAAAAATATGTGAGCTCAGTACTACTTATACAATATGATAACCCCCAATAATGATCGTAAATACTGGTAATAACCATATAGGTTAAACTTATAATGATCCCCATTATAAGTCCCCACTATAATAGCTAATGTACATGGTCTTTAATAGAAATATCGTGGTAGTAAACTATTATGGTTTCTTCTATGGATTTGGATATGATTTACTTTTTTTGTCATATTTTTAAAACATGTTATGAAAATGATTCTATAATAAACCTTAAATGGATTTATATTTGATTTTTATGTGTATTAATGTTTTATTTGAGGAAGGAGTGTGTGTTTTTGAAGAATAAATGATTTATTTCATGCATTCAAAAAAATTCTAAAAAGTTAAGTAATTCATTTATTTTAATGTTTTTCACTAAACAAATAGATTTATTATTTTCATGTCCTTTATTAATATTTTTATGTTAATACCAAATATTTAAATTTTTTATAGGGATTGATTATCAATGGTAAGAAATAATAATTCAACTTCAAAGCAATGAATTTGTTTCATGAAATAAAAATGTGTTAAATTTTAAATGATATAAAATGTGAAAAAATGGATACTGAGTAGAAGTGTCCACATGTAATGTATTAATTTACTATGTATAACTTATGAATTAATTATATAAACTTATAAACCATAAATAACTCCATGAATGTAGGAAAATTAATTTTTACATAAAAAATCAAAATTATGCAATTTGTAATGTCATTTTCTTATTGTTCGTATAAATGTGAAGCTTTAGATATATTTAGAGTTTAGGAAAATGTTAATTTCATACCCATGAAAGATTATACATTTTATTTTAATATAATAGATATTTTTTTAATATTACAATGTTTATTTATCAAAACTAATTATTTTCGGAATGGTTTTATATAGAGGAATTAGGGAATCCAATGTATGAATTTATAAAAGGGAAATAATCCTTCTAAATCAACATCATCGAATGGTTGGAATAAAAACTGGACAATTTTTTGCAATGATGCATTAGTTAAAAGATTATATAAATGGTGGTGACATATATTTTAGAGAAGGGCCATATTTACAACAAATTAAAACATTGATAGTAGGTAATTTTCTAAAAAGATCCCCTATAATTTTAGTTAACCAATAGATCCAATGGTATTTGATGGAATTATATATTTATTTAAAAAGTTATTCAAATACATGGGGACTTCCAAATTCCAAAAGTTAAACCATTACATTTATTATTTTGAAGATGAAGATGACCGATGGTGGTACTTTGTTAGGACGAACTGAGAGAAAGATGATATTGATTCCATCGAATGAGTCCCAATTAGGAATCATTATATAGAAAAATATTTCAATATGTTTTTTTTCTATATAAAGAAAAGATTCATGAAATTCAATGAAATGATAAATATTTAGTAGCTTTAAATGAAATATATTTTATATGGTTATTCAGGCATGTATTAAATTTTAGTTAGGGCTTTGATTGTCAAATTAAAATACTTTACAAAATATTGATTTTTTAAAATATATTTGGATGAATGATAATATTAAATTGATTATAAAATTTATCATTATACTGAGAAATTTGATATATATTATTTTGAAACTTTTGTTCATTGATATACAAAATCAATAAACAACCACGTTCTTATGAAAAAAAACAACTACTAATTCTTTAGGTAAGTCCATTATATATTCGATGTTTTGAAACCGAAATGTGATTGACTGTTTTACATGATCTGGAATGTGTCAATGTTGTCATAAAATTTGGTCATGGGGTTATTGATAACAAATAGATGATTCATAAATAATCTAAGAATTATAAATAGATAGTTATTGAGTAGTGATGTATTTTAATTGATGGGAGTTGGGACATTAGGTTATCATGTGTAAATTATTAATTACTCAGGATGGAAATCATCATGACCAAAAGAATAAAGGTGTAGAAAAATTTTATTCTGCTACTGTGGTGGATAGTGGGCCATCTAATAAAGTGGTTAAAATTATTTTAACTGTTTATTTGAATTATTCTTTTTCCATATTTGGCGTTGGATCTTGAGTCGATCATATTAGTGAATTTTTCAAATAAATTGGGAATATCAAAATTTTAAATGAAGATATAACATTTAGTAAAAAATGATAGTATAAAATTTAATTATACACATTTTTATTGGAATAATTATATTATTATAAATGAGAAGCAATTTCTTATAAATATTGGTGGACTTAACATAATGTATTTTTATAATATAAATTTTATTTTTTTATTTCATTTTTTTCATTACATGATTGATTAAAAAACTAACGACATTATATTTATATATTTCATAACATTGTTAACCTACTATGAAGATGAGGGATCTATTAGTTGTGGAATTTAATGTTACCCATCTTACATTGTTTAAAAGAAATAAAATGTTGAAATTAGTAATTTTCTATTAATAAATGAATATAAGGATTTATTTGATAATGGTTTTATGTGTGTGATACATGAAAAGGAGGTTGAGTTTAATAATGAAATAGTTCCAGATTATATTGTTCATTCAAAAGACCCTTGTCATATTGACCAAGTACAACATTTGGAAATAAAAAATAAGTAACAAGAGTTTTTAGATAAAGGTTTTATTCATCGTAAAATATCAATGTGGGTTATCATTCTTTTAAATACATATGATTCAATGGGATTTTGAATTTCTTATGGAGCCTTAAATAACATCAATTTTAATAGAATGTATTATTTTCCTAACATAAATGTTTTTTTGACCATCACCAAGGATCATATTATTTTTCAAAGATTAATACATGTGTATGATTTTATTAGTTGATGGTTAAGAGGTATATAACTTGAAAACTTCAATTTTATGTAGATATGGGAATTATAAATTTTTATTTATTCCTATTATATTATCTAACTAAAAAGTTGTATTTAGAGACCTTATAAATATAGTTTTCCATGAGTTCGTAGAAATATTTATGATCCTATTTAATTTTGATTTATTTTTATATTCAAAAATATATAAGGACTATGAAAATTAAATGTGGATTTCTTTTAAACCTGAAAAAAATAAAATATATGGAAAATTTATTATGTTTTAATTTTAATTTAGATAAATTTATTTCTCTCAACAAATTGTTTCTAAATATGGTATAAATTATGACCCTCAAAAATGAGCAATTTCATGAATAAAAAATACCTGAAAATGTCATGGAGATTCATTGTTTTCTTGGATTAGATGGTTACGAACATTGGTTTGTTGAAATCATTTCTCAGATGTCAAGACTACTAAATAAGTTAAATCCAAAAAGAGTTAAATTTATTTGGATGCATGAATGTAAAACTTTTCTCATGACATAAAAAGTATTTGTGAATTCTCTAGTATTGGGCCCTCCCTATTTGAAGTGTGAATTGTCCATCTATAGTGATGCTTCATTAGAGGGACTTAGTTGTGTTCTAAGGTAGAGTGACACTATAATTTCTCATGGATCACATTAATATAGACATAATGTGTTATGTTATTATACGTATGATATGGAATTAGTTATTTATGGTTTTTATGTAAAAATTAATGGGATTCATTTATCAGATTAATGTGTGATATGTGTAATTATCATAAAATTTTTAGGTACATTTTTACTCCTAATGAGTTAAATATGTGGAAGAGAGGGTGGTTTGAACAGATTAAGGACTACTACTACACAATTCAATTTCATACTAGAAAATAAAAAAAGTATCTTGTGGTTTAACTATTGAAAATAATGTAACAATAATTACACTATGTTAGGAAAATGACCATTTGGTTTATAATATAATGAATTTTGTGATAGATTATTTGTATATGGGAACATTCTATATTATATTTCAAATGCTCATCCCATAATCCCTGAAATAATTATTTATGCAAGCTCAGAATGAGGATGATGTTTTACATGAAAAGGTAAAAGGGTTAATAAGGGTAGGTCTCAATAGTTTAATTTTTAGGAAATATGTGTTTCCAGATTTGGAAAAATATTACGTTTTCCCTTTTATTCTCATTTGAAGAGATAATTATTGAGGGAAGATAATAATTCCCCATTTTCTAATCATCTTGGAAGAACTATGACGTATAGAAACAATCATTAGTACTACTGGTGGGATGGAATGACATTACCACAAAATTATTTTCCTTTGAATTTGTCAAAGAAGAAAAGAAATTATAAAGTGAATTTTTCACCAGTTTCTATTTATATAGTGAAAATGGGAAAACATATCCATTTATTTTATAGGGTATTACCAAGGACATCACTATGTAACACTACTAAAAAAGGGGCCATTAACATCGCAATTATTTATCATTGCTAGAAGAAAATGCTGATGAATAACATATTTATCAATGTAAAGAAAGTGCTAAAAAATTTAACCTTTTATTAGCCGTTTTATATTAGCGCTGATAAAGGAATCCTATATAAGTACATTAATTTTAGCACAGATAAAGGGAATCCTTTTTCTGCTCATTTTTTTAGTACAGGTAATGGATATATGTGCTTTATGATAAACACTGATATATATTTCATTCATCAAGGAATTTTTATCACTGATAAAAATAATTAATTAATTAAATTAAAAATTAAAATGTTTTATATAAATAAATATTACTATATTTAATAATTTAATAATTATTGATAAAAATAATTGATTGATTATACATTATTAAATATTAAACATTTTATGGATTATATAATAATGATAATTAGTGTTATTAAATTGTATATGTTAAATATACAAATATATATTAAGGGATATAAATATGATTCACATAATAAAAAATATTTATGCACTTTACATTAACATTTCATATATTTGTTGAATAATTTAGTATAATTAAAAATTAATATGAATTAATAAAATATATAAATTTTATAGTACTAACAATATAATTTAATGTCATTTGATTTTACAATTTAATGTAGATAAAATGTGTGTTATATTTATTTCTTATATACATTATTAATTAATCATCAAAAACAATATGAATACAGAATGAAATTATACTTTTTTCAATATTATTAATGTATACATATATTTTTAATTTATTCAATTACACTCATTTTTAAAATATATTAACGCACTAAAAATAGATATTCATTAATAATGTTAAAAAATATGTGAAAAGAATATTTATAAGTAAAAATATTTATAAATTAGTATATTTATAAATTTATCTTCAGTATATTTATACAATTATTTATTTGTAATAATAAATAATAATTTTTTCTAAAAGTATATATATAATTATAAATAAAAAATTATGTTTATTTAAAATATTATTATATTTATAATCAATATACTTAAATAATAAATATATTTATTATATTTATATTAATATAAATTTATAATATATATATATATATAACTATATAAATATATATAATGATATAAATAATAATTAAAAAATATATTTTTTATAATTACGAATAATTAAATATTAAATTATAATAAATAAAATTAAAAATGAATCAATTTACTATATTTATATTAATATAAATATTTTTATTATTTATAAATATTTTTAAATTTTTAAATTTATATTTATAAATAAAAATCCTTTAAGAGAACTTGAGTAATATGAATTGTTAAAAGAATCTTTTTCAGCATTTTTTCACGCTAATACAGATATAGAATTATAAATCCTAAAAAAGTGCTGATCAAATGAACAATTATAAGCGTTATAAGTATAGTGAGGATAATGATTGGTTTTAACAGTGCTTATGTAATAAGATCTGGTAAAAGTGTCCTGGTCTTTTTTAAAAACTCTAACCATTTGCAAACCCATCACAATATAGAAGCTTTCCATGGAAGACACTAGCTATTGGTGCTCCTCCTCAGTGAATCGAAAGTCAAATAAAACCACAAAACTACCTCTGAACATTTCATCTGACATTCAAAGAGGGTCTCTGATTTTCTTCATCCTATCAAGGTAGGCCATCTGATTTTCAATGTGTATTTTTTTCATTTTTGATTTTTTTCATCAAGGATTTGTTTATAATCTATTGTTTATTATTTTTTGTTTACAATTTTTATATAATACATTCTTTAAGGAATGATTTTTTATTTTTTTTATTGAATATGAATATATGATCCATTATTTATATCTAGCACTGAACCTTGGATTTATCCATTGTTGTTTTACTACAAGATTTTACATCTTCTTACTAAATAATTTTTTCATATATATATATATATGTTTAAATGGGTATAATGTTTAATGAATATTATTTTTTATTTGATACAGATTTAAGGATCATTGGTTGTTTCTTGATGATAATATATATACTGAAACCTTTCATGGACACCTCAGTGGACATGCAACTTCAGAATAATTTTTCCAGAACCAAGTTAGTGGAATGATGTATGTTACTCTTCTAGTTATATGTATCATAGGATGTAGTTCATCTTATAATTTAATATGTTCCTTAGTTTCATTATATTTCAAATACAATTGTTCCATCCCAAGTTAAGCGCACGATGTTTTATCACATCAATCCTTCACTTTTTGAATCATTGTGGTCCCTTTAGTTCATGTTATAATCGAATATGAGGTTTTTTCAATTTAATATTTATTATAGTCTATAAGTGAGTGAGTTCTTGTATAAGAGTGACTTGAATATGTATATATATAGATATTTCATAACTTCTTTCAATATTTGTTTTTATAAATGGTATGCCTATATCAGGTAATGAATGTTTTGGATCTTCATGTCCACTGACCCAAAGTGTCATGCTAGACATTTTATTCACCACTGATACAAATTGATTCTATTTGGGTCGGGGGGGGGGGGGGGGGTACTACCTCCCATTTATTGTTTTATACACCTAATGTTTAATACATATTTTAGTCAAATTGAGATTTGTTAGAGGTTATAAGATGATATGACCTGGCATTGTTTGGGTAATTCAGGATATGTTCATTACACCGACCTTCTTCAAGTATAAACATATCATATTTTGTGATAATATAATTTATTATTAACCTTTGTCTCCCTATTTTTTAAAATTCAATAAGATCTTTTTATTTTATTTTCTATATATTGATGATTAGATATTCTATTAAAAATGATCCATATATCCCTTAGTATAATTTTCAATAATATTCACTTATGATAATTAACATATTTTGTGTATTCATTTAAACATTGTAAAAATTAATCTTTTACAAACCCAATAGGTTAGATAGAATTTGAAAATTGATGCATGATAATAATTTTACAAATTAATATGAAGATGAGGTTAAAGAGGTCATCATGTTTGTAAGAGAGCATGCAGAAGACCCTACTAAAAACATATTTCCTTCTTTATGTTGTTAAAATTCTTGAAAAATTATTCCGTAAGAGGTGTTAGAAGAATTTATTTTTGATGGAATAGATAAATGCTATAAATGATAGTCTAAACACTGGGAAAAACTATATTTGGATAACAACTGTGATCATACTGTAGTTTATGAATCATTTGATATGAATTCCTTTATAAAAGATGATGGATATTGTATAGAAAAAATGACAATGGAAATTTATGATAGCCTTCATGATTGTCCAAATATGATTGATGAGTTAAATAAGTGTTTCAAGAAACCATTTTATACCAGTTGTACTAAATACTCATCATTTTCAGCTATATTGATGTTATATAAATTGAAATCTGCCAAGAGAAGGATTGAATGTAGCTTTACAGAACTACTTGGTCTTTTAGAAAATATGATACCTAAAGAAAATGGACTAACATAACAAAAATATAATGTAAAAAGAATATAACATTCAATGGGAAAGATCTCTAAATAATATGTTCACTTCCAAATGATTTCATATTGTTTCTCAAGGGTGATGAATCACTAATAAAATTCCTTAAGTGTGGTGTAGATCGATACAAGAAAAATGAATCAAATCTATCAAAGTATGTATGGTACTTTCCTTTCATTTCACTGTTTAAGAGACTATTTGGATGTTAAGAAACCACAATGAAAATTACATGGCATTCAGATAAAATAATTAAAAATGGGAACCTACGTAATCTATTATATTCTCTTCAATGGAAGGAAATTGATTATGAGTTTCTGGAATATTTAGGCGATCCTAGAATCCTTAATCACGTGTTATCTACAGATAGAATAAATAATTTTGGTGTACATAGTAGTACTTATAGTAAAAGGCATGTAATATGGTAAATTATAAATTTCAATAGTGGTTATGAATGAAGCAAAGATAAATTCAGTATTCTATTCTTATATCTAGACCAAAGAAACCTGATAATGATATTGATATATATTCAGATCCATTGATTAAATATTTGAAATTTATCTGGGATATATGTGATATAATTTATCATTCCCATATAAGTGAATAATTTAAAATTAGGTCCATGTTTTATGGAATGATAAATCAGAACCCCACATATGGAAATTTAGCAGGATATATAATGAAAGACATGTTTGGGTGTCTCATCTATGAAAAAAACATAAACGCAGTTCAGTTGAAACATCCCTCAAAGATATTGTTTTTAAGAAGTCAATTTTTTACCTCAATGATATAAAATAATGATAACGGACTGAAATATTTGATGTGAATGTTGAACTATGTACAACACCATATCCATAAATGGGTGATCAATTGTTCAAAAATGTAAATAATATTGACAATGATTTTGGTAAACCATTTTTTGAAAATTATTACAAAATCAGGATGAAAGAAGAGATCGATATTATTTGAATTGTGTTATTGGATTTTTATTTGTATTTTAGACATTTTCATAATGTAATTAATGAAGGAAAAAAATGTATTTTATAGTTTTTTTGGCACAATACTGAATGTAACTGAAAAATTGAAATTTGAATTCAAGGATAGGTTGGACTTGAATGAATATTTCATAAGGGTTAGAGTTGGATTCGATGAAGGGTAAAACATGGATTTTTTTTCCTTTATCACGTTACCCTCAATTCTAAAATGAAAATTATATATTTTTCATTATTATTGTGAGTGTAAAAGTTCTCTATAAGTATTTATAAAATATCCTGAATGTCGGGTCAATGAATAATTTGAAGATAGAAGTGCTAAAATTACATGATTGTCATGTTTTAGTGAAAGCTTTAATCCATGATTCTATTTGTTGCATTCTTATTCCAAATGTATGACATACATTAACCAAATTTCGCTTCTTTTTTCGAAGACATATGTAGTAATTTTGTTGACCCAACAAATTTTACCATCATGAAAAAAGTTTTAAATCACATTATGTAAATTAGAAATTTTATTCCCACCATCATTCTTTGATATAATGGTCCACCAAATGGTTCACTTAGTCTGATAGGTTTAACTATGTAGTCATGTCCATTATAGATGTATATACCCCATTAGATGGTATATGAACATTTATAAAGGGTGTGTCAAGAATCAATGTTTTCTATAAGGTTGTATTGAAAAAAGATATGTTATCGAAAATATTATTGAATTATAAAATGATTACCTATCAGATGTTGAAATTATCGGTCTCCTAAAGTCTCAACACAACAAACGCCTTATATGTGAAGGGATTTCTAGAAGTGACATTTTTACAATTATCTTGATAGAACAGGAGAAAGAACATCTTTACTTGTTATATAATAGTGAAGATGTTGATCCATATATTGAATCCCACAAATAAATTCATAGTGATTTGAATCCATTAAGGGATAAATAATTGATATCTGATTCACATAATCAATAGTTAATAGGATGGTTCATATTTTAAATTTATAATCGGTAATCTTAAAACATGAATTCAATTTCCAAATGAATTAAATGGCTATAAAAAGGACTGAATGAAAATGTTATATCTTACACTGGTTTTTTAGTCAATGGTTATAAAATCTATAAAAATGAACATGATGACTTCAGTATAATGAAAAATAGTGGTTGTACTCTTCTGGATAAAGTGATACATTCTTCTTGTTTCAATGATATAAATCAAATTTATAAAAATATGTCACTTTTTTAAATTATCAAATAGATATACAAGTTTGATTATACAACATTTCAAGTGCCACTTTTTCATTGCGAAAGGTTTTAAAATATCAATGGTGTAAAAGTTGATGAAATGGGATTTGTAAAGGTGAATTTAAATGTAGAATAGTAAAAATTTGATATGTTCATAATGGAATAACAAGGTTTGAATGTATTTCATTTCCATGATCTTACAAACATGAATTGGTCAATTTTCATGATAGCGACAATAACAAATGTTGAGTCACATGAAAATTAAATTGAGTATTTTCCTTTAATTTTCAAATCCCAATTAGTTCATTTCATTTCTAATGTAGAAAATGTATTGTGTGTTATAGGGGAACAAAAATAAGCGATTTAGATTAGCGAAAGGGAAAAAATCCTTGAAACCATTAAAAAAAATAGTGTTCAATGATAAGGTAAAAGTGATTTTTAATATATTATGTTTTTCATCATAATATTATCTATTCTATAATGCATTAAAGTTATATAAATTAAATTTTTAACTAATCATGTTGAAAATGAATTCGACACATGATGATGTTACCATTCCCTTGTAAGAAAAAACTATAATAAAGGAAACCCTTGGGATATATGAAAAGATAATGTTATAATACACTTTATCTATTTTAATGAAAAATTATATAATGGAACATTGGTTACATTTTAATTATTCCTTGTTGAGTTGGATTATTTTAGAATATATCAATCCAAGTGTAATGGCTTTTCAAGAAAATAAATGCTGTTTTTTTCTTGTCATTTATAGTGGTAATTTTGATATTTTCACAGTAAAATCAATGTCCTTATAATTTACTTATTATTTCATATTTATGTTTAATTTATTTATTTTTAGTATTTCTCAATATATTTTATGTGGATTATTTTTTCTGAGTTGAGGTGGACTGTTTGAAACTACTCATGAAGTGTTGTCATTTTGACCAAGAAATTCAATGGAAACTGTGGTAACACGAACATTTAATATTTTTTTGAATGCAATAAATAATTTTTATTTATGTAAATTTATAAACCAATGCTTTAAATGTCAATAATATATTCATTTTGTTTTTTATTTTTGTTGTAATTTTCATTTAATGAAAATTCTGTATCCAAAATTGTGTTTTTATTTTTTGTGTTTTTAGTGTGTTCCTAGTGTTATGGTAAGATGTAACAACACACTATAGTGGTTCTACATTGTATTGTTGTAGGAAACTATAGTATGTCCCTTTATCACCACTTTTACAAGTTCTGATAAAGAAAACATTTTTTAATTATTTTAAAAGTGATAATAAAGGTGACATATATCAATAATTCCAAATGTGGTGATAAATGTTTAATTTATCAGTTCTTTTATTAGTGCTAAGAAAGCCCCAATTTATCAGTTCTATTTGAGCACTGATAAATAAACCCTAAAATCATTTATTTTTAGCTCTAATTAATGTCATTGGGTTTTTATGCATGTCATGTTATCTATCCTCTTCTAGTGATGATAATAGAAAATTTATAGCTCTCTTAAACGAACATTTTATAATAGTGTAATAATGGGATTTACGGTATTGTTGAATGGCTAACTATGTCGGCCCATTTCCATACCACTTGAGATAGTATTTCTTTATTTAAAATTTATCTACTATGTCACATGGATATAATCAGGTTACATGAAGGTCCTATCTCATTTATATTAGATAATTATCCAAGATACAACTTTATTGTTTAGGAATGTCTTCAGAAGTTGTTTAGTATTGAATTAAATTTTCATAAAAACTATCATCCTCAATTTTATGGCCAGTTTGAATGAATGATTAAACAATTAAGATAAATTACTCTTTATTGTTTAGTGTATCAACAAGGAAATATGGATCAACAACATTCATTGGCTGAGTTTTATAATAAAAACATATTCAATTCTAGTATACAAATAACAAGTCTATAGGAAATATATGGATTTTAGGGGAGAACTTCACATTCATAAGTTAAATTAGATGAATGGAAGTTTATGGTAAAAGAGTATGTGGAGTGAATGGTTGAGTTTTTGAATATAATTCATCAAAAGTGATGATGTCTCATATCATTCTAAAAATCAATGCAGATAACTACAGTAAAATAATTCCTTTAATGTTTGTAATCATGATGATCATAAATACCACCACTGAGGAGTTTTGTAAATTTTTCTAAAAAGGATAAGATATACCCATATTTCATTATACAATATTAAATGAGGGATAAATTTTTAATAGTTTCATATTGAGTGGCCATTCCTTTTATTTTATACCATGTACACAACATTTTTCATGTTTCAGTGTTAATAAATTTTCATACCGATACATCTCATGTTTTGAGATGTGGGGTTATTTAGTAAGAAGATAAAATTTATTTTGAATAAAAAATTATATATATTATTAGCATTATATATAATTTGTTACATAATAATGTGATTTACTGGGATATAGTTTTGTGGAAATACCACATGCTTGAAGAACAAACGTGGGAATTTAAAAATCATACAGGGGAATGATATCCAAAATTATTTAATATTTTAATAAAATTGAGAGTAAAAAATTAAAAAAGGGGAAAGCATTAAATAATCTTAAAAAGTTTTTATAAATCATTTTCTTATTTAATATCATTCACTAATTATATAGGTATATTTAGTATAAATATAATAATTAATTTATAAAAATATTTCAAATAGTTTTATTAAATAATTTTCATATATTATTTTATTTAAAAGAATAATTTTCAAAATATTGAATTTTAGTTTGAAAAAATTAGTTTATTTTTTGAATTCATCATATAAAAATTATTCTATGATGAGTTTTTGTCATTTTTCTATAAAATATTGATTTTTTATTAAATACTAAAAAATATCAATTTTTGTAAAACTATAATTTATTTTTTTTGAAAAAGACCCCTAATATTATTAATTTTATAATAAATTAAATTAATTATATTTTATTTTTGAATAATTAAATTAAATACCCATAATTTAAAATTATAAGTGAGCTGGTTATAAAAACATTTTTGACATAAAGGCATTTATTCCTTTGGTAAACGAGTTTTCAGCGCACTATGTAGGATATGTGTAAAATTAATTTTTTTTAACTTATTGAGTTCTAATTTAGTAAAATTATTTCAATACTTTTTCTATGAAAAAATAAAATTATTTATAATTTCAGAATAATTTTTTGTCAAAATTATTACTAAAAACTGTTCACATTCATCCACACAATAAAATGGGAAATCAAGATAACATAGGTTAAAACTATGTGACAAGGACTCCATTTATCAGATTCAAACATATTGCATGAATTAATTTCTTGCCTTATCAAATTATTCTGTATATTTAATATTTTATTGGATACTTTTCTAGGAAGGTGGTCGGTATAATATTTTTACCAAAAAATTATCAGGAAATTTTTCATAAATATATCATATGAAATCACAATAGTAAAGAATAAATGTTTGAAATAAAATTAATGATTGTTTTTTAAAAAAGTAATTAATTTTTTGTGGTCATTTTTTTTCTAATTTTTAGTAACTATATAATTACATTAAATGATTATGAAATATTGATACATTATTAATCTAACTAAATTTTGAATAATGTAAATTATTTTAAAAATATTAAAATGAATTTAATTTGAGTGAAATATTGTGATTAATTATTTTAGATATTTATAACATATTTGGATGTTTGAAATGTTTATATTCGAATTTAATCCTTGAATTGATGATTTTGAAGTCAAATTGATTTAATTGTTTCAAAATTGATAGTAATGATATTTTATAGAAAATAATGTTTTGTTAATAGATTTAAAGTTTGATGAAATATTATCTTTATGCATGTAAATGGGATATTGTTGATAATGTCTACCATTTCCATTCTATAGGCTATTTATCCTTTTATAGAAACTTTCTTGACCCTATTGGTTAAAAATGGTAAGAACACTATAACTTCCAAAAAAGATTGATACGTGTTAAATCAAAAGGAAAATGATGAAAACACTTCCACAAAATTTAAAATTTTATTTTTATTAGATAAAATTAACTGAAATAAATCATATATTTAAATATTAACAAATTTGATGCATTTAAATAAGAAAATTAGTTTATATTCATTAAATACATTAAAATCCCAAGATTGTCCCTCCCCACCCCTATAAAAGGGAACCTTATATCCTGATTCGTTCACACATAAAAAACATTTCTATTCAACAAATATGAATCCAAATACGTAAATAAATATCTCACAATTTCATAGATTCGATTTTCTAATAAAAAACTTTTAACACAATTTAGGTAAACCATAAGAGGTTTCTAGAAAAAGTGCTATTGTTATTAATTAAGACTATTAATTTCATTTCATCATTGAACTCACTGATAATTTATTAAAACATGATGAAATAATATCAAAAAATTATTCTAGATATTGAGGGGTTATTATTTTAATTAAAATACATATAAACATATCATATTCAATCAAACTGGGAACAAACCAAATATTCATGTGTATAACATACTACCGCCTTGCGAATAGATGTAATTCGTTTTCCTATAACTCCTCTTAGGGTGGTTTTAATGATGGATTTAATATATATATATATATATGATATTCCAGAAATATTCTTCATTATTATAAAATAATATATCATTATATTTTTAATATTTCTATTCACTAAAATAAGATTATGTCGTTTGTGTGTATGTTTGGACAACCACATCCACAAATCAATTTTATTTGTTTTTTATCACCACATCCAATGGATGATATATATAATAATATTAAAATATTCATTGATACACTAATTTTATTATGATCATTAATTATAGAATAAATAATAATAACCTTCTTTCCCATAATGATAATTGATAAGTTGAAAAATTAAACAAGTAAACGTATCACATATTGTCTCCATTATTGAAAAAAAGTTCATTTTTCCTAACCATAATTCATGATTGGATTTGAAATTATAATTTAATGATTAAATGTTAATTAGATAATGATTATTGTTTTTTAACTAAGGTATTATTGACCAATTTTACATATTCATCCTATTGCTGTCTTTTTAGATATATGATCTAAATGTCATCCAAATGTTATAAATAAACATAAATTATTATGTAATTGAATATTACATGGTAATAAATAAAATAAAATGTATTAATAAAAATTTAAATATTTCTCACGAATGAAAATAATTAATATATGTTTTTATTTATATATAAAACATTTTATGTGAGGAGTCAGACTCAAGGTAATAGAGAATTTTATTTAAAAATAATACTCTTTTAAAGATTCCCTCGTAACACTTTTTCTTCCATGTTCATGTTTTTAAAAACGATTCTAGAAAATTTATATTTATATATAAATGTATTATAAATTTCATTTTGACCATATTTAATATTCAATATTTCTTTAAAAAAAATATTTCTAGGGTCGTACAAAAGGGTAACTATAATTTATAAACTTCATTTCTAGAGATTTAAATATATATTTTCCATATAAATCTATTCAATTTTGATATTTTTATACTAATTTATTATTAAATTAATATGGACAAAAAAATATATATAAATAACATGTTATGTCTCTTTTAAATTTATTTCTATTGTTTTCAAAAGTAATCTTTTTGTATAATTTTTTACAATAATAAATAAAGATAATTGGAATATTATATTTTAACATATACAGTGACATCAAATATTCTCACCACCATTCCTACTATTTTTTATTGATTCCACCGCAATATTTTATGTTTTCATCAAATAAAAATAAATTTTCAATTCCTTATATATATTTTAGTTTTTCATATGGGATTTAAAATTAATGAGTATTTCAATATCTATTTTTTTCAAATGGGATCAAAATATTATTGTGATGAAAAGTTGAATTAAAAAATCATTTTATTCATGTTATGTTACTTGAATAAGATATATTAGAAAGGGGTGTGATTAATACGATGTATTTGATAGGTTGATCTCATTATAGATCATGATCAAGGGTTAGACGAATATTTATTATACAATGTGTGGGCCCCATTATAGCTTCCCACTACATTGGGAAATGTTCTTTATTTTCAAAAGAAAAAAGGACGGATTTAATGATTGTGGTTTCTCTTTTGTAATTATGTATTGTTCTTTTATTTATTACATTAGTTTATAACTAGTTATTAATATGATCCTCTAATTCACCAAAAATTGATGTTAATTTTATTGTTATGTGTTTTATTGTACTGTTTGAGAAAAATAGTGTGTTTTTTAATGAGAAAATAACTTCTTTCATATTCTCATATAATTATTTTATAAATATAATTAGTTTATGTTTTTCATCTTCTTCAATAAATTACTCGGTTCCATATTTTCATGTTGATGATTGATACTTATATACTCATAAAAAATTTATAAAATGTTTTTCATAAGGATTAAAGATGGGTAAAAACAAATAAGAGGTAAAGTTAAAAGTCATGATGATTTTCCATGAACAAAATATCTGTATCATTTTAAATTTTTTATATTTTTGAATAATTTATACTCAGTAGATGTGTATATTTATAATATTTGGGTAATTAGGTATGTGTTATAACCAAATTCACTTAAACACTAAACTGTAAAGATCAATAGAAATCTATGAAACTTGTTTCATCACATAAAATATTTCGATTATGTAATGTTTAAGTATAGTTCCTTATATTTATATTAAAACATGGTCCTTGAATTAGTTGATTATATGGGTGTGTGGGAAAATCTAATCTTTTTTTGGGATAATTATTTACACCCATAAACTCTTGTAAATTTAATTCATGTTCACAAATCATTTTGAAATTTGAGACTATGACTATTTTTTACTATGGTCATGATTATATCAAAACCATGAATCAATATTTAAATATTTATATATTATTGTATCAAAATCATTCACTAATTAACTAATTATTATATGTTTTAATTCTACTAAGATGGGAAATCAATATTTTATCACTATCTAGGGAGGCGATAATTATATTTTATTTGGACTCGTACCATAATAAATGATTCTTATATATCCCTATAAGGTTAATCATATCCCATGTATTTTATGGAAACATAATTGGACACATTATAAATTTTAATGTTGAGTGTCCATGATTAATGAGTTATTTTGATTGACCCCCTAAAAAGAAGACTAGGTTTCCTCATTAATTGGAATTGATGAAAACATAGTACACGTTTAATGTTTTAAGGACATATAACATGAATAATCCAAGATATTTAACATTAAGAGGGTAATAATGAGACATATTCAATTTTATTTCATACATCTTTAACTACTAGAAGATAATAATTACAGTGATACTTGATGAGGGACTTATTTATTGTTGTATATTTCACTATAATATTATCGGGAATATATCTTTTTTGTAGGATTAATTACAAGGAGAACAACCTATAAATAATGGACTCTCACATATAAAATATTCCTTTATATAAGATATATATTTTGGAATATATATTTTTTATAAGTAATTTTCACGTGAAATATAACACTTTGAATAGAAATTGCTCGTAATGGATATATCACTTGGGGAAGGAACTCAATGAGCATTGATATTCATGAGGACGAGTTTGTACATATGTCTTGGATTCATAAGGAAGATATATTAGGGATTACACTTAATAGGAGGCCATATTTTCATGTGTATATCCCACTATAAAATGGTTGTATGTTGAAGGATGAATAGACTTGTGGGGGGTTTTACCCAATGAGGAAGAGAATTGTGATTACACATAGGCTACTCTCTCTATTTTCATAGAATTTATAATAGACATATATAAACTAACATGTTACCTATACAGATGAATATTTTATATGGGGTATCCAAGATTGGTAAACAAACCCATGTGAGGTTTCATTGATTCCCTCTTGATAAATACCCTAACTATCAAGAGGATATATGAATCTAAATCCTCTCAAAAGTCCATATTTGTTTTCATGTGAAATGGAAATGTCTATTATCAAAATAATATAGGATTAATATACTTAAAAACAATGTGCATGGACCTATAATTAAATTATGGATGTCATGGAGTTGGTATTTGTTGATGGACATCCATGTAGGAGACATGAGTGATGTTATTCTCTACCCTAAACCTAACACAGATAATAAGTTTCTTAGTATAGGAGAAGTGGAATTATTATCACTAGTGTTGAGCCTAGGTGTAGTATGAGAGAATATTCACCCATTAATGGATACCTAGGAGTGTTTTTGTCACATTATAATGGCATGGGTGAGGATTTAGACCACTGATATAGGGATAAGGTGAATATTGAACCATATTCAATGAAGGGTGATGTAGTCACACTATTTTGATATATTTCAAAGGGTCCACCATATTATATAGGTTTTTGAGAAGGTTCTAACTAATTATAGGGTAGTGTAGAGTGGTAAATATAATTGAGAGTATTGGTAGAAGGTTCTACATAGTTTCAGGTCGGGTGAAGTGGTTGTCTTGGAAGATTGGTCTTGATTAAGGTTATCATTGGAGCTAGGTTATAGTGGGGTGGTCACCCAAATATATAGGTAACGTGATGTGGTGGACCTATAATATGGTTGGATATATATGAAACCCTAGTAAATAGATTGGTAGAATATTGTTCTATAAGGTAGGTACAATGATATGTCTACTAGGTTTGAGGAGGGGTCACTATAGTGTGTTTAATTTACAATAACCCTTATGTAACCTTAGATATATGGTCTCCTTTGAAGGATTTAAGGATATAACCCTTTGGTTAATGTAATTAATCCAATTAACAATTATTTCCATCCTTTTCTTCTTTGTTGAGATACATGAAGGGTTTTTTAAGACTAAGAAATATAAAGTATGATGATCATAGTGCGTTCAATAATTATTAACCACTCCATTGTATCATTTTTCCAAACATACAGACATGAGGGGTGTATTTATAGGATTAATAGGGGATTATGAATCATTTTTTCTTGGATCGAAAGATAGTTCTTGAATTTAGTCTTGAAATAAAAACAATAATGTTTGTTGTTCACATTGTAGGACTTTATGAAGTGTGTGAGTGTATTATCATGTTCATAAAGTGGGATAAAGTCATACCATGTAAAATAACATTAGATACAACCAAGGTAAATTGTAAAATAACTCAAGGTGTGTCTATAGGATAAGGAAATGCATAACGTACCCAAGCAGACATGGGTGAGTGGTCTAGGGTTCATTCATTACACTCAATGAAATTATTTTGTTAATGTTTTGGTTCAACTGAAAATAACATTTTATTCAAGTGTTACTTTAGAATACAAGATAAGTGGTATGGAATCTTATGATTTGGGGGATTCCACTAATAGTAATCTAATCCCATAAAATGTATTTTAAGAAAAAATGATCCTAAAGGACAATAAAAATATATTTTGTTTTGAAAAAACCATTGATTAAAACTATTGAAATAAATGACCTATTTGTCCCCCCTACTAGATTTCAAAATTATGAAATGATTTTTAGAAATATTATTAAATTATTGTATGAACATTCATGCATCACATGGGTATCCCATTTTGACTTTTTTCTATAAAAAATATAATTTCAAATCATCATATATATTGTTCTGTAGAATAAAGTTCAAATCACGGCCCCCACAATAATAGTTGTGGTAAATATTTTTTACTGAAATTAATTATTCACACATATTCAAAAATTAAATAATAAAATATAGTATAAATAATTAAAATGTGATTTTGAAATAGATAAATTGTAGAAAATTACTATGATCTTTTATTTATAATTCCACAATACACTTTATACTAGCAGGGAATTAGTCTTATTCTACTACCTAGTTATCGAACAACAATTTACCAATAATTATAAAAAGAATTTATAAATTAATTTATCCAATTAATGATTTATATTGATATATTCATACCATGTAATTATTATTAAATCAGTATTTATCATGTTTTGATGTCAAAATTATTATGAATTTCGGAATGATTCTGAAAATTTAATAAAAAACACAAAAATATTTAAATGATATCTCTTCTAATATGTTCATGCATACCACTACCTATTATTTTCTAAATATACTTTATGGACTATCTATTAATTACTAAGGAAATAAAAATAAGTCATAGAGTTCTTAGTAACTCAATATTTGACTATAATTATTATAGATGCGAATATTTTGGTCTTATTTTATTTGTTATGATATTCTTATCTCATGAACACTATAAAACTCGACATCCCATAATGTGATCATATGACATTTAGAAATTTGCAGACTCCAATTACCCTATGATCAAAAAAGGATATATAAATGATAAAATGTGTCTTTAGACATAGCTATAAGTCGAGATAATCTCCATGGGATGATGAAAAATCTAATGAGGTTATTTTCCCACATATAGAGTTAATTTGGGTCTATTAGGAACCTTCAAAAATGTTTTTATCTTTATCTATATATAAAATATTTTAAATTTTATACATAATTAAATGTAAAAATTCTCATTATATATGACAATTAATATAATAAAAAACTATGAATAATGAAATAATATCATAAATCATGAATAATTATCTTTAGTTTTTTAGACAATAAAATGCAAAGAATATTTCAATACACTTCCAAAAACAAGAAGAAAATATTATGCACTCATCTAAGGATTTTCCATAATCTATATAACCAAAATGAAAATGTAAAACCTACCTAAAACCATCTCCATATTCTATAAATTCCATACTAAAAAAATATACCATTGTTTATTCACTCTTAGAATATACACATTTATAAAAAATAAGTCCTCTAGTAGAAAACCCATAAAAATAGTACTCACGTGCCTAGTGGGCATTCATATAGTGAATGGAAATAATTAATCATGTGATTTTATACACATGTATATAAGGGAAACAAAAGTGTATATCACAAATCATACGCACCCATGTATGAATTCTTCACACCATTATAAATTTATCAATGTACATTTTAACACATTATATTAATAATATAACTTTCCAGATACTTCTGATATTACCATGAAACATATGCAGAAAAAAATAACAAAAAACACACCAACATATTAATAATATATTTCAAAATAAAATAATATATATATATATATATAAAATATAAATATAAAACATTTCATGTTTTTAAAAAAAGATAAGATAAATTATATTCAAAATTATACATAAAAATGCCAATGAACAATAAGTGGCATACATTATATCATAGGAATAAGAAATCATTCATTTTAATTGAAGAGAGTTATGTTTTTTCAAAAATATTTATTTAGTACAAAAATTATTATTTTTAGAATTTAACTCAACACCATACAATCTAGGAACCCCTTAAAAATTAATAATATGAAAATAAATTTTGGATAAAACTCAACTAAACTACTCACCAAAAGTCAAGATATAGAAGGGTTCAATGTATAATAACCTTGTAAATATTATAAAAATAATAATAAAATCATTTTGATATTTATATATTTATTAATAATTTAGTAATAAATATTAGATATAGAAAAATTGATCTTACCTTAGACTCATAAAATTATGAGTACCACATCCCCTTACTAATAAATTTAGTATAAAACAAAGGAATATAACACCCATTTAGGGACTAAAAATGTAATAATAAAAGGAATAATTGATTCACCAAGTGAATCTGACAATTGTATCAAAATATGAAATAATATGAAATATTAATTGTGATAATGATCATCTATTAAATGTGTACTCTAATAGATATGAATATTGGTGAAATTATATAGTAATGTAGAGATTCTGTTTATATTTTTATTGAATTATTAATAGAATGGATTTAAGAAGATAAATTTTTAATATATAAGAAACCATGATAACGAAGGTTTAAAAAATAAAATCAAATTCCAACATGGTACCATGTAGGGTCCATTAGTTAAATAACAACTAACAAGTGAATATTATTTGGTCATTGGTGTACATTAATATGAATTTATTCATTTTAATGTACCAAAAATACAAATATTCCCCATTTAGGTTGGCCCTATATTCCATGATAAAATTTTGACTCAAATTTTAATTTATTTTCTACCCATCTACATTTATTAACATTCTATTGAACATACACATAAATATAATCAATTGAAATATTAAATTAAAAATTTTAAAAATATTATCCTATGATGGTCTGTGTCACTTCAACAAACCAATATCATTTTATCATGATATAGATCACATGATTTATTTTTTATATTGTTTGGGAAGTCCACCGATGAGAAAAATTTATGATTAGTTTAAAGGGATTTTGTATTAAATCTAATAATTAAATTTTATGAAATATTTTATTTATTACAATACCTCAGGGATATTATATTTCTTATGGTTATACTAAAATTTATTATCTAATGATAAATTCTCGAATATCACTATATATTTTAATGGTTTTTATCATTATGATTTTGTTGTAATTATTTTATTTATCTATAAAATTAACCTGTCACATATTCTATATTTTCTAGAATTCACATACATTATTATGAGGATGAATTCATTTATATGAATATTACTATAAATATTTAAATAAATATAAATTAAAAAAATCCCTTATATATATCAAATAACCAAAGATATAATACCTTGGGGTTTTGTGATGTGTGTTTTTTTAAAATATATTTTATTTAGAAATGTTCTGTAATGATATAATCTTGAGATATGATTCATTATAGTATGAATATATTCAATATATCATTTTACTTTTATATAATATGAACTATATTATAAAAAATATTTAATCTAACTATGTTAGGTTTTATATTGTCTCCTATAAGATATTACATATTATGGATTTATGTGTGAAATAACATTGAAACACAATTATTTTTATCCATTTCTACTAACTTGTTATATTTTTATTGTTAATTAGCTTATTTTTTCTATTATATATTAACATTTTTGTATATCGATATAATTAAATTAAATAGAATAATATTTTATATGAGGTGTAACATCAGAACACTTACCTTCAAATATGTTTATTATTCTGTTTTTCTCTTTTTACTTTTTATGTCGATCTATTCGTGTTTACATTGATTATTGGGTTTTTCATATTGTTTCCATCCATTTAGTATTTGGGTGGTCTATATTTGTTTCTTATTTAATATAATGTAGAGTTTTTTGTGGTTTTTTCATGGGTTGATACAAACCAATAGTTTAAAATGAAACCACTTGCCTACCAGACAGCCAGTAAGACACATAGTCTTATTGATCAGGCACACCAACTAGCCAGTTGGAGTCTGGAAGTATATATTTCCATTAGAAAGTCCATTATCTCACCATGGAGATCCAATGTCTTTCTACTATAAGTATTAATGAATATATTTCCCACAGGCATAGGTAATATTAATGGAAACATCCAAAAGATGATGGAAGCTATTAGATTGATGATGACACTGGTTTAGATGAGAAATAGAAGGTTGAAAACCTAGTTTAATTCCTGTAATATACTTATTATTACTATAATGTACCTTATCAGACTCCATTCAGCCCAAATAACATTGGGGACTATCTTGAGGTAATATTTTTTCCATAAACCGTTAAATCATCAAGGACCGAAGTGTTGATTAAATTATTAAATATATTTTGGTAAGTATATCTTAAATTGAATCGCTAATGTCCTTTTCCTCACATTCATAATTCTTCAGAGGATATATATTCATTTTTCATATATTGATTCTGATTTGGATTAATGAACTATGCTTCTAATATTCTCTATTTATTGGGTCAAATAATTTTCCTCTCTTTGATTTTTGGTCCCATGATGGGTCTTTAAATATAATGTGAATGATGTATGTGGTTTTGTAATGTAATTCCAATTAATTGAAACCCTTGATTCTTCTTTTATTTTAAATGGAATTAAAATTTATTTCCAAATCATTTTTTATTTATTTTGATAAATTTTTAGGACATTTAATGGTGGTGTGGTTAAAAATATTTGAAAATTAATGTTTAAATAAGGGTTTTATTTCTGAATAATAATAATTTTATGAATTGAATTATTTATAGAATTATTTTTATTGATATTCTTATGTAATATAGATATGAAATGTATTATTAATTTTAAATTAAATTAATTTTTTTTAAAGGGAATAAGTTTTATTAAAACAATTTCATATAAGTTATTAATTGAAATTCCCTGTTTTTAAACAGGATATCAAGATGCATAAATGATAAATGATGAAACTAAATTGAGAAGAACGATTAAAACATTGAGTGATTTACTTGTGGTATATGTGATCCTGGGTAGTTATTTTTGTATTCTAGGAAAAGAATGATTGGTATTTACTAGCTATAACAAGCTAGTTATTATTTATAAAATGTTATTAAACCTGAAAACAGGGGTTGTTTCATTCAATGGGGTGGACTTATATTCCCCCTAAGCACAAAAACTAGGGACTTATATAGACATATAGACATTGTTCACTCAGATGTATGAGGATCCATGAGGGTTTATCTAACAAACATGAGTCTCCTAACAATACCTCAATAAAAGAAATGAATTATAGTTTTCAATGTTTATAAAATTATATATTAATTATTTTTTTTGAAAAAAACTAATTATACAGGAATTATTTGTTGCAAATAATCATTTGTACCTATTTTATACTCTCAATTGGAATGATTGGAAAAAATTATTTATATTGAATTACGATAATATTAACATTCTATGTTTAATTTAAGGTTTTTTTGTCATAATTGGATTCATTTTTATGACCTAATAATGAAATATCTTGACGGGATCCTACAGGGATAGTGTTTTTCACACCCTACATTTTTCTTTTGGATACTATAGAGAATCTTTTTCAATATCTTTGAAAAGGTAAATCACAACCATAAAGTGGATGGTTGTTCTTTATTTTTTATCCTTGTAGTTGTATTGGATAATAAGTTTATGTTAACAATCTCTAATGAGAATATATTTTTGTTAGGTTAGTTTATGTGATGTTCATTATTGATTTTTATTTTTGGGATATGTACCTTTCCATATTTTGGTACCTTCCCTATGTTGATTATATTGTCATACCAAATTCTCATGTTTTATTATCACCTGGATCTTTATTATTGATTTATTATTATGGAGAAACCAGCCCCACCGTGATTTTTTTATTCCCATGAACTATTTTCCATATCATGGGGATACAAAATTCCCCCTATGTTATGTATGGATGAAATCAAGTACAAATTTAGCAGGTTATATAGGTTGGTTCATAACAAATTAACATTAAATGGTAGGTTGGTCTCTTAATAGATTGTTTTGAAGATTTTGATGTCCTAATTGATGAGAGGTATGATATTTGGGACTGAAGAAGTAGGTTATTATAGGGTTATTGAACATATGTCACCATAGAGAGCCATCAGTTGCTATGGGTGGTTTAGAAATGTGTCATTGAAGAAAACATAAATCTATTAATATATTTTTAAAGTACATTAATCTACGATTTTATTTGCAGATTGAGTCTTGATAGATACATTTGATTTTTATTAGCCACTTAACTAATGTTTATTTATGATATGTTGATATTGTGTATTACTATGCCCTAAAGAATAATTTCTATTATAAATTTGGAGTGAGGTACTAATGAAAAATAGAATATAAATCATCTAGTTTATAAGAACATTATAGTGGAAATAACATGTTAAATCCAAGGTTTGGTCCATGAATTAACACCTCTTCTTGTTTATAAACTAGAGGTGGTACACCATAAGGATTACAAAATGGATCTCTCATAGAATTATAATATTAAAAAACCACTATCTTTACCAGGATTAAATGATTCTCAAGAGGTGGAGGATTGGTTAGGAATGATTAAATAAATCATTGAGTACATCAAGATCTAATATTAAATTAAGGTGATGTGTTTCATATATATGGTTGAAGGAAAAATATAGATAATGGAATATAAAATAGTAACGGTGGAGCAGAATGAAGGATTCAAGTCAAAATTCTTCACGAAACATTTCAGGGAGGAATTCTATCCAGATTTAACATTATTGGATGTTGGTAGAAGGTCATGTAGTGGATGAGGATAATATTACCACATACTTTATGTACATAAATATTACACATTAATATATTAATATACTTGACATAACTTTATAATCCAAGATAAAATATAAAGGATTAGTGTTTAAGATGATATATTACATATCATCTTATTTTATAAATTAATTGAAACATTTCCCATGCAGATCTTATATCAAAGAAAAAATCTTAGACATGCCCTACTTAGAAGACGTTATTCCTAACATAGGGAAATGAAACAGATGAAATGGTAAGCTTAGATAATCAATAGAGGTAAGCATATTAATTACCAATAAATGTGAAAAATTTAGGATTTCATAACCATAAGATAATAAAAACGCGATCATAACATATAAGAATCATACCTAACAATTCTACCATTTTTAATGATTAATCATGGAATATGGACTTTTCATAAAAAAAGCATAAGTCCTATGAGTGTATAATCATCAATAATGAATCATGATCCATGAGAACCAATCATAAGTATAATAAATAAGTTTTAACATACAATTATCCACATAAAATAATTTCAGTAATCAAGTATCACTTATAGGAAGATCATTGTGGATTTTTTTCACTCCATATTTCATCATATCTGTAATGAATGATTACACCCAATTCTACCAAACTTATAGATCCATATACTAAAATTAGTTCATTCCCCATTCCAAATCCAATTATCTCTCGAGATATAAATATTTAACCAATGATTTATTGGGATATATAATTAATTGTCTTACTAATAACATAATAAAAACTATAAAAATGTTTTCCATAAGATAAAAAAACATTTATCATGTAAGTATATCAGAGCCCATGTAAAAGAAATAGGTTTCATAAACATTTAATAATTTCATCATATCATAACCCAAGGAAAATAAAAGGGTTTCATAAAAATAGAGTTTGTATAATTATAATCTATATATATAAATAATAATTATGAAATCATTGGACATTATCCATAGTAAATCCTAATTAACCACAATGTATTTTAACGTATTCAATAAATTTCATTGAAGTAATAGTGTAATATTTCATTTGGAAAATATTTTTTCCATTTTGAAATTATTTCATTAATATATAAAAATAATAAAAATATTATTAAAATAATAATTTAGTCTTATAATGTAATTCTTTAAATCATTGAGTGATAATGTAGGTGAAAATTTTCATTTATGTCATAATAATTAAAATAAATATTTTGTTCCCTATTTTGATAAATAATTACTTCATTCTGAAAATAACAAGAATATTAAATTTAAATATTTTGTAAAAATTAAATAATGGTTAAAATAGATTCAGAAATCAAGGAATAATATAAAAAATAAATAATTAAAATACATTAGGAAACTTGTATATAGAAGATAGTGTTTCTTTTTAAAAGAGGATAAATAAGGTTAATTGTTCTTAAAGACATTTTTAAACAAATTCTAGTACCAAAATGAAAAAAAATGATTTGAAAACATACAAATTTTAAAAATAAATATTTGAGAAACAATATAAATTATTTTATCAATTACGAATAATATAATTTCCTATATGTAAATTCAAGAATATACAATCTGAATTAAAATGGGATGGAATCATAAATCCCATACCTCATGTCCTGTCTTATATCATATGTGTAAAAAAATATAATAATATAGATTTATTATAATAATTTTATAGAACTGTAATCTTATATATTTTAGTATATATAATTTATTTATATCATCATATCACCCATTTATTGACAACATTTTAGTAAAAAAACTATTCTCGATCATAAATAGTTCATTTCTCTTGAATGTTTCAATTTGATTGTTATAATCCATGTCATTTCATCATGATTACCAAATATATAAAATATTTATAGATTTATGAGTATCATATCCAATAATTATATAATTTTCATAACTATTCATATCAAGTATTTATGAAATATGAATTACATTACTTTGTAGAGATGGTAGTCTGTATGTATAATGAGGGATGTTATCAATTTTTAATCAATAGAAGGAAAATAAAATTGAATAGTGACTAATAAATAATTAAAAATTATAATAACATAAATATCATATATATTCATTAAAACCATCATTATAACATTCATTGTGAATTGGAGATAAAAAACAAGACACATTTCTTCATTGAAGTGGTAGTCCACACATTTTTATGTGCAATGTTTAATTATCCCAAAAAGAATAAAATGAGGGGTATAATGGATATTACATAATAAAAATTAAGTAAAATGAAGTCAATTAGGTCATTATTTTTTAATTTATAATATATATTTAAATTATTTAGATCAAGAAATAAAATTATAAGTACTCGATTTGGAGGTATACGTCTTTATTGAGAAGCCTATTTTTTATTACAATTTAAACATTAAATAAATGATATTTTAAAAAGAATATAATATCATAGAATCGGGTATGTAAGTTATTGTTATAGGTATTATCTAATATATATGTCTCATTATGTGTTATGAAGAGATGAGACGTTGTATCCTCTTATAAGGATGGGAAATGGCACACATGGAATTACAGAAATTATTTAATTATATATATATATATCGTAATCATCTCATAGGGACAAGGTAACCATAAATGTTTTTATAAGATGTAATAAGGTAAAAATAAACTCAACATATAACATTACGAAATGTTTTCTTACACAATTTAATCCTTAAATTTATGTTATATATCTTTAAACCAATTTGACTTAAACTATGAAAACATGAAATTTTAAAATAGTGACATAAATATGTGAACAAAAAGGGGTAAATATAACCAATTTTATATTTATTCTTCGATATTTGTGATAAATTCTTCAATAATTAATTTATCTTGATGTAATACATAAGTTTTAATTTAATATCACAAGACAAATGGAAAACCGTTTTTAGGAAAATACCATTTTTGAAGGTAAACAATTTTCAATTTGAAGTAAATTAATATGGTTGTTTCCATGAATAAATATTCTAACTAATATAAAAAGAAAGTATTTTATAACATTTGAGTAATCCAAAACAAAATTACATATTCCAACTATGACAATAGTGCAATGATCTATAAATTATTTTTGATCAGAATAAAATATAACTTATCCTCCAAAATTAATATTTTGGTTGAAAATTTTTATATTGTGTTTTAAAATAACATATTTTATACCAAATAATATATTATTTTGTTAAAAACACTTAAAATTATATAAATCCATGTGTTATAGACATTTTTTAGCATGACCGTATAATTTTTAACACATTTTACCTCTTTTACTATGGTGAAAATTTATTTCCATGGTTATTATTCATAATAATACAAAATCATGTTAATTTAATTAATTTATTTTAATTATGTCTATTATATGTATGTAAATGATTTTAAAATATTTAATTTCTATATTTTGTTGAAATTAATTTTAATATAAATCTATACATAATAAAAAACATTACCTTTACAAAAAAGAGTTTTTTATGCCTCAAAAAAACTTATACCAAAATCAATAATAAAGATTATTAATATGAATGTAATTATATTATATAAAACTAAAGAATAATTATATTAATTCATGATGAAATAAAAATATTTTTTGGAATTTTTCATTTATATAAAATTGTAGTTTTATAAAAATCATTATTTCCAATATTCACTAAAAATTTATTCATTTCAGAAAAATACTAAAATTATACAATAAAATAATTTTTATATGAATATTTTAAATTTATCTAGACTTTAAAAAACAATATTTATAAATATGGTAAATTTTAATATAATATTCTCTCACCAAAATCAATTATAATATTTTTTAATATAGTGTATTTTATAAGCATAAACTGACTACTGAAAATTGAGTAATTGTTTTTTATGAAGTTATAAATAAATTTTTATTTTAAAAAACAATTATAGATACTATTTTCATAATTTGGTTATTATTATTCATACATCTAATTTTAATGTATAGGATTTATTTTTCACAGCATAATAATAATATTTATATAACAATTAGTTTAAACATAGTGTGGTGTGTAAAGAAGCCCTCAAAGAAATAACATTTATTTAATGATTAATATATAATGAAATATCACGGTGTTACATAATACCTTAAAAAATCATATTATTACATTAAATCCAATCTATTTGATAAAAATATTCAGGGATACCTCTACCTCACACATCCTTTGTTTCCCACATATTTTCCTCTAATTTATGGATTCACCGCGAAACATTGACCAGGTGATTTGTCATATTTCGTAAATCTATTTCACTATAATCCACGATTTCCACTTTTTGTTCCCCATAATGGTGTTATATATATATATGTATAACATAATAGTTTAATAAATTTGAAGGATTAGTAATACTTCTTCAATATCGAAACATGGAATGCACCATGAATGTGGATTCTTTAGAAGTTCCAAATTATTTGTTTTCATTAAAATATTATGAATAATTTAAATGGGAATGATATATCTATGTATCATATTTTCCATTTTTCTAAATCATATGCACTTTTTCTATATATATTTTACTATTAATACTTTTTCACTAACATCACACTCAATATCCCAAAAAAATTTTTATTTATAAATTTTTAGTCTACTTTATATTACCCTCAACTGTGTATGGATGCATTTAGTTTCATATACCTTCTCATAAAATATATCATGTCTTAATAAAATTCATTATCAAACATAATACCAACAAGATATGGATTCTTACTTTTTACACAGGGGATCATTATATGGAGCTATCTGAATGCCCGAATGAAATATTTTGTTGTATTAAAATTCCATCAAAGGAAGGTGAGATATCGACCACCATAATAATCCATAGAGTAATATCATAACATTCCCTATAAATTTTTATTTATCCTGTTTGACCTACAAACTATCTAAGAATGACATGAGTACTAAAACTCCATAATGAATCTAGTGATTGAAGAATACGTTCACATAAACAATGACAAAAATGTAAGATCATGATAAGATATAATAGATTATTTTACAGCATAAATATTTACCACTTATTTAATATATAACTTGTAAATATGATCACAAGAGAAATATTTTACAATTAAAGTGAATTATTATGATTTGTATGGTGATCAAGTACATCCCAAAAAAACATAATAATATTAAGTTGTTTTTGGGAGTAAAACAACAAAATCCATGGTGATATATTCCCATATCCATTTTGGTAAGGGTAATGGTTGTACCATTCCCCTGGACATATTTCTATCATTCTTAATATAATAATATACCATGCACTAGAATACATACCCAAAAATATTTATATTTACGTTTTCCAAATAGAAAAAATATCTCAAATCTATGTACTAATTTTTATATTGGGGAATAATAGATAAAAATAATATATCAGATTAATGAAATAACCATTTTTAGATTTATTATTATTTGGAAAGAAAATCTTTTGTAGAAAATTATCATTCCACCAAAATAATTCATGAACTCCAAAAAATTTCTCACATACTTATATAGTTATACATCCTTCTTTTAAAACTATTTAACAATAAAATGGATTTATATTTGTAAATTTATTTGAGATAGATATACTATATCCCAAATCCTTATTATTTCATCATCCATATATTCAAAATCTATAAACATTGTATCTCTTTAAATCCTCATCACGGTTAAACAAGAATGCTCTTTTTAACATAGAGCGCCACCCACCTTGATCTCTTTCCGATAGTGGAAATATATTGTATAGTAATATAGTATAATCAACTCTAATCATATTATTTTATGTATATTAAACCATTTTAATGTCAATATTTACATAAATATTTTGTTTTCTCCATATATATCATATAATTAACCTTAATGGTAATGCCACCATATTTTCATTGCAATATTTACTACATCCAACACTATGTCATGAACTAGATAAATTATTCATGAATTTTAAATTACTATGTGGAATAATCTATCATCATATCATAATCCATGTGGATTAATATTCGTTCATTCTTCAATTCATAATAAATAAATACAAAGCAATATGTGGATTTTGAAATACATGTGTGATGACAGAGGTCAAGGAAGGGGAGGTTGTTTCAAAAAAAATAAAGAAAAAATGAAAAATAATGTACATAAGAGTTTTTTTCAAGAAGGATAAAATATTTGTGAACAATATATGTTCATATAGATCATAAGATACATGGATAATTAATGGTATCATTAGTTCAATGGGTGTCCACATCATAGATATCCATTTCGTATAAGTCTTTATCAATGGGAAGGTGATGTTTTAACCTTTAAACAAAATAGCCATGGTTTATAGAACCCAATCAATTCACAAAGATCATACTCATTCACAAAAATATGACATATTTGTAGAAACAAATGTTATTTTCTTAACTAGGTCTAAAAATACACCACATGTATGGTAATAAGGGATATGACATTTCACCACCTGAGAAATGATCTAAATAATTGAAACATAGAATCATCATGAGGGAGAGGTTATAGACCTCTAAATATATCCATATATAAAAAAACCAAATCCTATGTGACTTTTATAACCTACTTTAGTGGTTTAGATGAATTTTAAGAGGACTTGTGGCCTTCTTGTAATAAGAAATCCCTTTGTGGATCTGCAGGTTTTTTGGGATAATAATCCTTTCAGAAACTAACCATAATAGAATGGATTAATTAATTTTATGTTAGACTACCTTATTTCATGAAACATATTCATTCAAAAGAACTCTTACATAAATGAGATCACTGACCTACATGAGACCATTTCCTTCAATAATCCCCATTCTTCTATAAAAGACCATTTTTTAGGAAACTCTTCGTTAAAGCCTCATTATATTACATCAATTAATTAAAAACACCATTTATAAATGTTCAGGTATTGGGGAACCCTTACCAATCCCAGACCAGTTCAATCACAACCTATGTCCTTAGTCAATTACAACCAATACTTTTATCCACCTAATTTACTTCCTAAATTTCAAGATACATTACTCTAACTTTTTCTCATAAAAATTAGTACCTCAATTTCTTTTTTATTCAAGGAATAATAATTATAACATCAGGCGATGTAAGTAAAATTCTTCCATGATAGTGTTTATGAAATCCAACACCCACTAGATCATGAGTAGTTGACACATAATCCCAAAATCTGTCATCAATCTCAGAAATAACATACCATTCTCAAAAGGGAATCCATATTCAAAATACTTCTCTCACTATGTAATAGTCTCTATTAGTGCGTAATCCCAATCCAAAAATGACATAAATGGTGTTTAAATTTTTATATCAACATCATAGTTGAATGATGTTAAAATTAATGAAAATTTCCTCATCATGTGGTGTTAAACAATAGACTTACCTTTTGCGATGAACATAACAATCCCCACAAATGATCATCATGAGATTCTACCTCCTCCAAAAAAATCATTCCAAACCCCTTCACTAGAATTCTCCCATGAGTATGACCCACATCATACTCCCTAAGTTTTGGAGAAACCTCCTACTCCATGAATATTTCTCACACAATACAAACATTATACGTTATTGATGAGCCTTCCACTATGAGAGCATTCTCACTGCATGACCTTAATCATCATGGACCTACCCTGTCACACAACCGTAAACAATAACATCAAACTAAACGGTTTTTGATCTATTTTTACTAATAGGGTAAATATTATTCCTTTATGATTCCTAATACAAAAAATATTGATTTTGAAATTTTTTCCCTAGGGGAAGACTCCACAAAACCTCTATGTGTAAAATCTTCCACCCAAGGGTTCACACTCGTCTAAATCTGAAAATTGAAATTTCCCCCCTGGGGGGAAATAATCGAAAAAATAAAAGATTAAAATTCCATCATTGTTGGGGAAAACTCTCTAAATCCTAAATGTAAAATTTTACCTCATAGATACACACTCCACTGAAACATAGAGTGTGAAATCATCCCCCATTGAAGATACAATCCACCAAATCAAAGTGTTAAATAGTCCCAATTGGGGTAACACGGTCCTCTAAATCCATGTGTGAGATCTCGACCATAGGGGGAGAGATTCCCAATAATATCCATGTGTGAAATGTCCCCTTTTGGTAACACACTCCTACAAAATCAGTGTTTAAATATTCCCCTATGGGATTTACATAACCAATTCAATTTCTGTAATCATACACCATGGGTATATTCTTATCAACACAACAATATTTTGATGATATTAGAATTAGGACCTATTTTATAATATGTAAACCCTAAAAATAATGCGGGATACATTAGATAAAAATTATCTGTATAATTATGACTCTGATGTCAACTACCTCATGGTCGACATAGGATGCCTTAGGTTTTGACCTTAATATTATTTCCAAATGAGATCCCATCCAAAAGAGGAATACATTAATAGCTCCACGAATACACAATATCTCAAAATTCATAGACATTCCCAGCATCAATACATCCTTTTAATGATGTTTTCTTCCATTTGAGTCCAAAAAAACCACGATTATCAATAATACACCTCATGAATCCACCTAGAAATAATTTCACAGTATTAAATTAAATATATGATGGATTCATAGAATATGTTATGAACTACAAGTATAATTCCATTGAAGGAAGTAATATAACATTATCATATTAATCTCATAGAGACGTCCATACTAACTAATTTTATGTAATACTAGATTTTTTGGAATGTGGGAGTGTAGGTAAATAAAGAATCATGATGTGGTATCCATAGTGGAAAGAGAAGGGAACCAAAATAGCGAACTTGATGTGAAAATCTTCCCCTTCAACAATGGGGAACAATATAGTAGGGGAACAATCAGATTTGATTCTCAAAAAATCTAGATATTCAACACTATTACCCACCATGAATATGTTGGGACCTACATGGAAATTTATTATGATATACAGAAAATAATTTTGGTCATCCTCGGCTCACCACATCTCAACATGTATCCCTCCAGTATTTTAGGAAGAAAAGATGATTTAAGGGGAATTGAGAGTCAATTTCACTATATTTTTAATTACTGACTAATACACATGAATTATTAGAACAATGTAGTAGTGCATTAATGAACTAACACTAATAAGGGCAGAGGAAGTAGAAACTATGGTGTAGTAACCCCACATGACTATTATCTGACCACAACCACACCTAGCCTTCAGTTTTAGGGAAACGATGCCCGTTATCTCAATTAGAACTAATATAGTGGATGTTGTTTGACACTATTAATCAGTGATATGGGTGGGAAGGGTTCATTTATACTAGGAATATATACCTCCAATAAATTGAGAAAAAATTCCTTGTAGACACCATTTCCTCTAAGGGACATAGAGTGGGAATCATGCACCCATTCAAACAAAGATATTCATCAGGAGCCTCTCCCTGAAGAATTATAATGATTCACTCCCATATATAGAGATAGTTGGGGTTTTAGAGTCATACGCATTTTGGACACCACTAATTATTTTCCCAGGAGGGCTCCAATTGGGATGTTATAGCACAAACATAATCCAGTTCATTACGTCAAAAAGTAGATTGACTCCATCTAGACTCTACTAGACCCAGTCCAGAACATCTAATTTTAACACTAAGGTAATAACAAGAAAATTTGATAATATATGGAACCATATAGAGCTCTATTAGACTCATCCATCACCGGTTTATCCTATCATAACTCATATACTTCCCAATGAATATTTGTCTTCACCATCCCGGGATAGAGAACCCGGTCACCTCACAAGTAGGTCAAGTTTACTATCTTAGTATAAAGAATCATGAGAAGTTGTTATGATCAATATTTTAATGAGGAATACCAATATAAAATACCTCATCAGACCATCAACAACCAATGTAATGTTCATTTCTGATCCATCACTATGATATGTGGATTTCCTCCTCGTACCATCACCCACCAAAGTTCAGCTCCGCACCACACCATCGCCAACCAATGGGGTGGTACTCCCCACATAATCACTAACCAATGTGATAGTCCTCCCTGTAACATAACCAAAAAATACAGTGTTCCTTCTTACACCAAAACAAAAAACTTATGTGATTTCCTCTATTATCCATCACCAACCAGTGTAAAGGTACCCCCTTCACCATCGCTAACCAATACAGCGGTCCTCCCCCCACTATCACCTACCAATGTGGAGGTCCTCTTTACACCATCACCTAAAAATGAATAGTTCCTTCCTACACCATCCGAAACCAATACCAAGGTCCACCATGCACTATCTCCAATTAAAGTGGAGTTACTCCCCCCACCACAAATATAATGTAATGTAAAGGTCCTATTTTACCATCACTAAACAAAATTGGGGTCCTCCCTTTTCCATCCCCAACTAGCACTGAGATCCTATTAATGACAATGATTTCCCCATCTCTGTAGATCCATCAAATTTTAGGAGGGAGAACACTTGTCATGGGGCCATGACTACAACAAAGGCCACAAAACATTTGGGGGAAACACAAGACTCTCTAAATATATCCCTCTCTGAGAATTGCTATAGTATCACAGGTGGAATCCAATCAAGCACCATGTCATCATCATGCTCAAGAATATGATGTGAAAGACGAATGAATGGGTGAAACTTCTACCATATTGGATGATTCTAGTGCTAAAGCCCATTGATTGACTCTTAATATCTTTGAAGACAATGTACAAAAGGTCACAAAATCCCACTGAATATATCATTAGGTTGACTATGTTCTTGAATCCTTCCACGAACTCAGAGCGCAACTGCGTCCATAACCATGAATTTTCGTCCACTCTACTACCATGAAAGTATTTTGATAGATTTTAGTTTATGTGATGGCTCCATCAAGAGATGGAAACTCTATGTTTCTTCAAATAGAAAATTCCACCCACACAAAATAAGATTTGAAAAATACCACATCCAACAAGAACATGGTTTTTTGATTAATATAGATCCAATTAAAATCTCACCATTCATTGGATATTTTACCTCACTGGAACCCCATATCTTAAATGATTAGACACAAAGAAGGTATTCATCAGTGCCTCCACCCTTATCAAAGACTATTCTAATCAAGAGTTTGGCTGACCAAGAGAATGAACCTATCTTTAGTAGTGAGAAAGCGAACAAGTGGTAACTTCTTACCCCCAACCATCTATAAATAATGGTTTGTCCACATGAAGATCTATATCTTTCAATCCTAGGGTCTCTCTTCAATGAACCTAGAGTCTATTCTTATGAAAATATCAGGGTGACATTATTCCTCCTCTAATATTTCTAAATGGATCACTCAAGAATAAACATTCACCACGATGTCAATCACCAACAGTGAAAGAGGGTTGAGACCACAACAGTCTCAATAATATAGCATCTAGATTCATATGACTACCTATAGAATCTATTGAAATCATATTTTAAGAGACATTCTATTCTCTACTGGGTCATGGGATAGGAAAATCTATATGTGTAAATTAAATGATATGGAGAGTATTCCACCATCCATTTTAGGCATATCCAATGGAAATTCTCATTCCTTCAATATATACCATATTTTGAAAATGAATGTTCCCATTTCACTACACCTTGAAAAATGTGGTCTAATCCGACCCACTGAAGGATTATATGAACATCTCCACCGATACAGGGAATACTTGGGAAAACCCAAATCAAGGGACAATATAATACTACGTATAACCCTTGGAAGGTTTATGTAGTCATTAAAAAAATATTGATTTTTCATTAGATTCCCCAAATGAGACATTACTACATACCTATTAGTACATTGATAATGTAAAATGAAATTTCGATACGCACAACACATCCTTCGTTCCACCAAAAGTTGATTTAGGGCCAAGGTTTGATGAATTTATTAAGGTGCAAGAGGAATAAAAAATGACCATTGATGCATAAATTAATGATAAGTCCCAAAACCCTAAAAATTACATAATAGACAACATATATCCTGTATTAGTGATCTGAATACTCCATAATTAGACATTTTTTTAAAATGATATCCACATGCAGCTGACCATCGATGAAGCTAGGGGACAAAACAAAATGATTGGGATATGAGTAGACCACATAGCTTAAGTAGTGTGATTATCTACTTCATGATCAAGGTCACAATGATATAGGATATGTTGAGTCTTTAAATTCATTAGTGGATATATAACCTCAAAAATATTATGTGATAAATTATCTCTTTGTCCATATTAAGAATTTATAAACATGGATCTTGGAAATTCTTCATGATGGAAAGTAATACGTTGAATGGGTGAAACATTTTAAAGTGCCCCCAGTGCATGGTAATCCGAGAATCACCCACATAAATTATAAGGGTAAATAACTATAGAATATATAATACTTCTCCTCATGGAATGCTATAATATTGGGAACTCCATAATAATTGGATGTTATTAAGCTCTGATGCTTTTTCCAAACATTGGAGGGACATGTGTTCATCTGGTATGGTCTACTACTCACATGGACTATTTCTAATTAGAGGGAACTTTTTGGATAGTTGACCAACATGTTGAACATAACATTTAACAATATGATTAAAACTGACCTCTTTAAATTCAAGTAGACACCTGTTGAGATATATTCCAACTTCATCTATTTTGCAAGGGACTCACATACTCTCCTTCTAAGAAGCATTCACACAAACTAATTTTTATGATGATCCTAGAAAATTTTGGGAATGATATAGTCTCTACCTTAATATATTTAATCTAACAATGTGTAATTTGTATCTTTTTTAATGTCTCGTTACCATGAAAATCATGATATCGAAATGAAATAGTCACGACCATTACCCTTCAAACCCATATAAGAAGGCTTATAAAAAGTTGACAACTTCCACTGTGCATATCGAGTTCCCTAAGATGGTACAACTACTAACCACTTTATTTTATGAGACTCTATAAGAGAAACCCCACACTAGAAAAACCATCAGGGTGCAGCCCCACCAACTGTATACACCTTGAGGATAGAATACTTCCTAATCTACATGTCAAGGCACGACCCCCAAGATGAATTTATCTGATATATAGAATAATTATTATTATCTAGGGATGTAAAAGTCCCAGTATAATTATATAATCCTCATAAAAGGGAATATTAATGTTTTTAGAATGAAAGAGTCCTCATGATGCTAGATTAACTTACCACATCAATCACTACCTATAACTCATGATCCTTAGACACACTATTAATGAATTAGTTTTATTCAAATATTATCTCTAGGACCATGTAAAACACACCTTAATCATTTTGGATAAAATTTCATAACATGTAACCCATGTCCCCAATGAACTCAATTGTGTTAGTGTAGAAACTGGCCAGTGGTAAAAGGTTCCCAGCCATGTGACATAAAAGTAAAATGATTGTGGGATCAAAATATAATTTATTGTTCCCAAAGTCACATCTGCGACTACATGAGAAATCTTGAACATTATGTGATTTATGATACCCCTTAATATGTTGCTGCTATATTTTCATTACATCCTACCTTTTCTATAAAGAAGTTAGATTGATGATATAAGGAAAATCAGATCCCCTCCCACACTACTGCTAAAACAAGATCTCAATTTTCAAGGATTGATGCCTCCCAACTTAGTTGATGAACCTAGGTTTCACCACACCCTTATCTATTCCACTGATGATGGGAAAGGGTAATCCTGCATGAATACCACCCAACAAGTACACTGTTTCACAATACTTAAATGTGTGGAACTCATTGTAAAACCCTCAACAATCTTTGGCTGGTGACAATAAAGGATAGGTAGAGAACATGAGATCTATCTTAATTCTTAGTCTAAATAATCAAATTATTCTATTTGTGATAATGAAATGTGGATGGAATAATATCATAGAGATTAAAAATTACATTCCATCTAGTCTTCTTTATCACGTAATCCTCAAAAGCTGACTATTTTATTTGAATGCATAGCTTATCTATGAGTCTTCGAAAATCATCCACATCTATAAAGGGCCTGAACTCAGATAAGAGACACCTAGCCTCTAGTGTTTTAGATTATACTAGCTACCCATTAGCAGAAACTCACCATTACTATTAGGCCCAATCTTTTCATCGAACAACATCATTTTCACCTCAACAAAAGAGATCCCCTCTATAAGAAAACATATTCCCTTCCCAGGAAAAATTGATGTTCTAAAAATCCTCACCATCATTATCCCAAGACTTATAATAATAATGGATCTCCTCTTGTCAAAATATATGCCTGAGGTAATTTCTAAAGCCTGTAAAATCCCCCTTCAGTTTGAGGCTGAGGTAGGTACCCTTAAGGCCTAGTACATAGAGGAGTCAAAGAAAGTGGAATGTTAGGGAATTATAACATTTTCTAGATAAGACTGTTTTTTCACCACTAAAGGGAATATACACATGCTATATATCAGAGGTCAATTTATTGGTATAGAAATATGTTGTTTTCTAGAGGATATTGGCTTAATGATTAACCAAATCCCAATATGGATACTTTATAATTTTGGACTTATAGAATAATATTTGACTCGCTTCATACCAAAAATTTGTAGGACTGAAAAGTGTGTGAAAAAAACAAAATGGGAAAATTCATATTAATACTCAATTCAGTGTCATAGAATCATGAAATGAATTTATGATTGTATTATAAGATAATAAAAACAATATTCTATTTGGAATACCCATGATTCATTTTTTATTTTATTCCACTATTTATACCACCAGTTCCTTAGTTAATTAATTTATTGTTTAGTAGGTTAATTTTAAAGTGAAGTGTCCCCCTTTGAATCTTGTGAGGCCCACTAAAAGTTAATTTTTTATACCAATGGATTGTAACTTAGGTGAAGATCGATGGGGCTGAGTTATTGAATTCCCATAATGATATATTGGTCATTGTAAAAACTCCATGGGTTGAAATGAAAGGTATCATTGTTCTCACTATTAATCTGTTAGATCACATGATACTTAACATGGGGGGTTGTTTCTCTTTCGCCACAAAAAATGGGAACTCATAGATTACCCTTTACTTTTACAAAATATGGGCTCGAATGATAATGGAAGACCCTACTCCTTGGAATTAATGAGAATATCACCCAATGGACACTTATCCCTAAAATTTCAACTTTTCCAAAAAATGATAACTCAATTAAGGTCAAAACTTATCCATTATTTTGATATCAATAGTGGACCAAAAAGCTATAAGTAAAATGAAATTGTGTTAATAGCATCAGTCTACAAAAAATCCAATGAATAATAACCTGTTAACAAATATTTAATATTCAATAGCATAGACACTAGGTTTTCTACCTAGGTTAGCTACACATAATGATTTACTTATTATTTTGATCCTCCTATACTAGATGAGAAGAGTATTTGGATAATACCCTCCTAAAACTGATGATAATTTGTCCAACACTATTGATGAGTTATCACTGTTAAACCATGTTTTAAAGGAAGACATAAGGTCAATGCAAATCAGTGAATCCAGGTACTCATAAAAAATGAAAATATATAAATTATCTAAAATATAACAACAATACATTAACTTGGAGATATGATTAGATTATAAGGATTGTCTCTTATGTTGATGTAAATAACTTTGGCTACCCAGTGAATCATCGTGTGTTCATACATCCACCCTGAAATATTCCCCCTATCAGAGTGACATGGATGATGCCAAATTTGACATGCTTTAAAATGAAAACTTTTTCAGGGAGGTCTTTTATCCTATGTGGCCATCCAGCATTCCCCATGTACAGATGTTGAATGGGAAGACCATATTCTTCTTCATATTTTATAACACAAACCTCCATTTTTTAAAATATTATTTTCCACTGACAGTAAAAAAATATTTTCATTGATGATACGAGTGTGTTATAAGTCGTATCTTCCATGTATGGGTACTCAAAGTATAATTAGATCTAGATGCACCTCAAGGATGTTGAGTCTACCACCTTCAGGGTTACATAATATTTTTTTTAAAACATTTGATGCCTTTATTTTTGAGGAATCATGAATCCACTTTCCTGTGGTAAATGCACCACATCTCTACAAAAATTCTATATATATTGGTTTAATGTTATGTGGATGATCTATTGGTTAGATCCTACCAGTGTCCTGATAATATAATGAATCAGGAATTAGTGATCAGATTTATATGTTTCGTATAATTGAATAGTATCCCCCTAAAATCCATTTCATGGTCAACTCTTGAATATTATCAGTTTTTTAGATATAAAAGTATCATGATTGAGCTAGATAAAATCATTTCTATCAGTACAGAATCTCCAAAAAAACCATCTAGTGTTTCATGTCCACCCAGAAAATTTATAATTCATTTGAGGATTTATTAATAAGCTTGATAGAAAGTGTAATACCCTCTCCAAGATCATTAATAAACGTATAATTGATTGGTTGGATGAGTTCCATACAATATTTGACGATATTAACATATAAATGATATAAAATCCTGTTTTGATGAAACCCATATCAAGAAATCCTTTATTCTTTTATGTAACTTCTATGGAATGGTCTATTAACACATTTCTTGAATAGAGAAATAAAAATGTAAGGGAAAATAACCTATAATATCTCTTCCACATTCACATCGTCACTGATTAGAGATACTCCCCTCTCGATAAGATTTTCCCCGCCTTAGTATTTACATTTTAAGAGTAATATAATTATTTTGAATACCATGAGTTACAGTTGGTGTCCCTCTGGGACACCCTGATGTGTATAGTAAATCTCTACTTTATGACATGATGATTGGTACACTGGGTAGTAATTTTATTTTAGTTTAATATCAGGTATTTCGCAAAAATGGTTGTCAAATGGAATGTACCAGATGAAATTATGGCCACACATCTTACAAATAAAAAACTACCCAAATATTTCAATTACCCCAAAGAAGCTATTTTTAGTGGGTCATCATATACAGTATAGGAAGATGGATTTTTATGGTTCCACTCAAATCTTGAAATGTAGATGGCTCAATGAATAAATTATCAATAGTGTATTCTTGGGGATCAACTTAATCACTCCAAAAAAGGTCATCCTTTCACACTCATTCCCATTATAGAATGGATTCAAAAATGACATAGTACCATAACCTCATTACTTTTCTTAAGATAGAACTCATGAATGTTGTGTTCTATTTACATGTGAATGGAGACTCTGATCTTTTTATAAAAAATCATGGTTGACTAAATGATTAGAATAAAAGTTCCAGTGCCTCTGCTAGAATGTACATATAAAAAGATATCCTAGTTTACTACATGACACATGGTGACCCATATTAAGTAGTCATATTATGGTTGAACTGAAAAATTATTGGGTCTTGATAAATATCCTTTATAATCCAACTATAATGTCTTGTTCATTTCTGTGACACATCATAGATTCATCACCATCAGAAATTTAGAAGGTGAAAACCAAAAGTTATGTATTTTGGAAGCTAGTACATCAATTATGGGAACATTTAATCCCTCATATGTGTGGAAACAATATATTAGATGAATCCATTTTTTGAGTATCTCTAATGTGACATTCTATGACAAGACCAACCCAAGCATGAGTGAATCTGTTAGTGTATAATGAAATTCACCCTCTAGAGTGGGACAAACCTTGATCAATAACCTTAAATGCATGGTATTGATGGAATTTTTATTTGTTGAATAAAATGTGATGAAAAATATATTTTTATACAAGAATCCCATTCTGGATCCTATGATACCAATCAAGAATGGTTGAAGATATCCTATAGAATGTAGTGATTGGGAATGTTTTGTGAATTCATTAAGTTTTTCTGAAGGTTCCTTCATATCATATCCACACAAACTTTATACACCGACCATCATATATTCTTCACACTAGAAAATATTTGAGACCCTTTTAATATGGGGACTTCACAAGGTGGGGCTATACCCACCAGTGTCAAATAACAGTTCATGATGTTTTGATCACAACCAAAATCTTTTCAAAATGGGTAAAATTGGTTGTATTTTGAGAAATACAAACATAGTTCGTGATCGAGTTCTTGATATCCCACATCATTTTAAGTTTTTGGGTCTCATGTTATGTTCATAGAAAATAAAACAAACTTCTGGTATATTGATATGGAAAAACAGTATTATATGTACAACATCCTGTCTGACCCTACTTATCACTACCATGAATTGGAAAATGTGATGATTGAGGCAAGTAGTAGGTCCTTCTCTGGAATATTTTACAAAATTTTGGCATAGAAAAAAAATATTTGTCTAGAAAATCTATACAAATCCATTTGGGCCAATTATATGACAACTCACAATTCTAAATAGGAGACCCCATACTCCCTGATGTATGCAACTGATTTAGTCTTACACATTGACATCTTGTTTTTTTCAAGACGAATGACTATTTATGAATAGATTATACCAGATATAATATAATAATTCAATCATGATGAGGTGTAATACCTAATGGAAAATAAGATTCACGTCATGCATACCATATAGTGCCACTAGAACCGGGTATCAAGAGTTTTAATCAATATGGTTTCCCTTTGATCCTTCCTCTCGTATGATATAGTACTGGGTCTCAGAATGCTGATGATGACCTTAAAAAACCCACCAATTTTTCACCCAAATGTGAAGGAACATACAATATCTATATGATCTATTCCAATGAGGCATAATCTATAATCACTATGGATAGAGATATTGTCACATATCTCACCCAAACTAATTTTATCAACCAGTACATCACGTGAAATAAATAATAAAAATCTAAAAACATTAACTATGACTCCCGATAAAAACTATATGACCTTAAAATAGGAGTCATGTTCAATGATATGAGACCTCCAACTAAAAAAATCAGGGTCTCAGATCTATGAATTAATCTAATAGTGTCACAATGATACATTAATTCGAACCATAATGTTCTTGCAACCCCTATGGTCTAAGCTACATGAAATTGAACTAGTAGCCATGATAGTATTTATTTTATGGCTTCAAACTAAAAAATATAGTGTATTTATCACAAGACAGTAAACTATATCAATACCCCACATAGAATTGGGTTCCCACAAATAATAAATATTATATGAAAAAACTATATCCTTATCACATGATGATAAACATTATCCAGACCCTATTTCATAAACACTTAATTTCCCATGGTATCCTTAGGATGCCTCCAATCCCCCATCATAAAGGATGCCACATGATACAAAGGATCATTATTCTATAATTAAATGTTCTATAATGAAATGTTCCTTCATTTCCAATTCAATGGTATACATAGTGATGATATAATACCCTATCATCTGGCACAAGAATTAATTTATCATAAAACCATCACCTCGAGAGGGGGAAATTACATCTACCAATATCTAATCATTTCCCCACTTACCATCCAAGAACTACCGCATAAAAAATGTGTAGTTTGTTTAATGATATTTATGTAGCATTTGGGCCGGTATAACCCTAAATTCATGTTGATTTTTATGACTTTTTCAATGAAAATATCCTTAAAATTGATAATCCCCTAGTTTAAGAAACATTAAATAATTCTATTCCAAGTTGACTTGGTCTAAGCCTTATAATAGTAAACTATGCATAAGTAGTTTCAATATTATTATGGTGTATGGACTTTTTTCACCACTTCACAATGGGATTTACCACTTCAAAACCACTTGACCGTCCTCGATGTTCCTAGACCTAGTCTAAGAATTATTACCTTAAAATATATTTATCTTCCCCTTATTTTCAAGGATTGAATCATCTATAGTGTTTCAGTATTCCTATATTAAAACCTCTTTCTAGATATAAATGTGGCTTCTTTAACAATCTGATTGGATATATAGTGATGCCTATAAATATGGTTTTTCTTACCATCCATGAACTCATAAAAAAACCACCCATTACATATGGCACTATAACTTCTACATTATCATGTAGGAGTCTTATTTAGGTAAATGACCCATTTACATTACCCAACACACCAATGAATATGGATTCCCTCATTTACTAACATGAGGATGAACTGAATAAAATGCATAATGTATAAGCCCTGCTAATATCCTCATCGCATGAAGTTAAATTGTACCCTTACCCCATATGAAATTGGGATTCCTCATACAAATACATTGGAAAACAAAAACCAATGTTTGCATCACATGGAATTAAAACGTATCCTTAACACAAATAAAACCGGGGATGCCTCATAAAAAATTATGTGAATACTGAAAAACAACGCCATCAGCACATTCTGATAATCAATATCCTTATCCCACATAAAACCAGGATGCCTCTAATGAATGTAAACGAAGAAAAAAAACCAATGTCTATGGAACAAGAAATTAAACTATATCATAATTAATAAAAAATATGGATCCCACATATAAAAATTATTAGATAAATTATTATCATCACAAGAGAGGACAACCCCTATAGGCATTGGTCTCTAAAAATTCCCTATTTCAGAACTATATATGGTTTGATTCCATTTATTATATGATATATATTGATGCCATAATATATTATATAGGGCCTAAAATCCACAATCGATTCATCACATGGTATTTTCATCCCTTAGATTCATTATGTAAATGCGGGTATTATTTATAATGTTTTATGTGGAAGAGGGTATATTTGGACCTCCTTTCATGTTGGGTTGGAAATCTTTCATGAAATAAAATCCTTTTTTGGACACCCACATCTATAAATAGTTTCTAAAACCATAATCTAGAATATACCCATCTAGTAAGATCACTATGACCATAGAAAAAACAATTCTAAGTTATATGACTTTAAAATGAAAAACTCGACGTCCTTAGTGCACAAATTCAATCTATATCATTACCACATATAAAACTAGGATTCCCCATATGAAATGTATTGGATTCCCAAAACCAATGTCCATAAGAAATGATGTTAAAATAATTTCTTACACTATGTATCATACATATGATACATCATGTGTATGATATGAGATGACTCGATATCCTCTTTAGAGTGTACATCACCCCATGGGTGTTAGTCTCTTACCACATCACATTCTATAACTATTTATGTCTTGATTCTCGGTTTAATGGAATTCATTGTGATACCTTGATCTCCTATCATGGGTGAAACCATTCCATCATCTCTTTCTATGGTTACCCTCCTTATAGGTTGGGAAAGATCCTCATTTATTGGTATAGTCTTCTAGAAAATTTGACCACATGGTGGTATATCATGCACAACACTAACATTCACCCTGGGACATTCCCCACATCCACATTCTCAATTCATGATTTCCTCAATTTTTATAAAATCAGCCTCTTAATTTTAAAAGTAACCCAAAATGAAATGGTTCCTTTCAAAAATGATAAAAAAATTCATGGTTACATTCCTTGATGTATCCTTAGAAAATATGGATACATTATTGTTTTGAACATATTCAATAGTCGCTCCCTCATTTTTTTACATTTTTCTAAACTGAAAAACACGTAGAACCTGTGTTTATTACACGGTTAATAGTATAAACCTTCAATTTTTATCTTCTTTTCACTATCATGCACTTAAAATTAATGATCTACCATTTTGAGAATTCTTTAATTCAATCACTATTTTCACTTGTTGTGTAATCCCATGATAACAACGTGAAATATCTACCACTCCTTGTTTCCCACCTTGAAATTTTCTTAGGAGTTATTAGAATTTTCGAATGGTGATTAACTTAATTAAGGTATAAGCACATGATTTTTCACCAATTTTAGATTTACGGCCATAAAACTGGGAGTTCACATCCAAGTATCATGGCCTTATTTTTTACGAAAGATGTCTAAGATGTTCATAGTGGCATGGATACTAATACATATCATTCCCTTCAGGTTACCTCTTCTCTATTTCAAAAAAAACCCATTTAGTAAGAAACCCTAGGATACATGCATCCCTACCTTAAACTATGTGAGACTCACCATAGATTCTTTTTCTGGGTGCATGGGCTACTACGTGCACCTGTTCTATCATTTTTGAATCCTCTAGTATCATAATTACATTTTAGGGGGAGGTGTGGCTGTGGAGTCTCTTTAGGTCAACTATTTATGAACTTAATATATTTTGAAAATATTTTTCCAAGATCTATGACCTTAGAAAAGTATTCAAGGTGTGAGTATTAAGAGCTTTAACTATTTGCAACCCTGTGGTCTTAGCCTTTTGACCCTGAACAATATTAAAATTCTTTTCCAAATAAGCATGATCAAATAATACTATATAAAAGAACAAAAAATATATATATTCTTGAAAACCAATAGGTGAAACCAAATAATGAGTTACATCCCCTTCCATGTTGCTCCCACAAAATTAAAATAATTCAATTTGATAAAATAAAATATGTACAATGCTAGGAGGAAACCACTCTGGACCCGAGAAAATAGACGATTTTAATAATCTCATTCTTTTGGAGAAAATTAAAATCCATATATTAATATCCCTATTTTATGATCACCTACAGGGGTTCTCCCATTGTGTTACCCTCTAATTCCACCTTCAACATGGTTCAATGGGTGTTATTCAAATCATTTCAAATATCCTAGTCCTATGGTTCTAATCTCATTGAATTAATGTCCCAATCATATTTCATTAGTGTTTGTGATACATAGTTCTTACTATAGTATGCTAAAAATTGTTTCTATAATTATCATTAAATAACATGAAACTAATAATCATTATAGGACCTCTATTGAGAAGCATCCTTTCCCCTTCAGTGTTAGTTTCCTACCTCATCATTCATGTTCTTCGACCATTGATCGAAATTTCAGAGGAATATGCCCTTGGAATATAGGCCTTCCCATTGTTCAAACTGATTCACCCACCAAATTTTACCTAAAAAATAGTTGAATAATTATAATATTGTTGAACTCGATTATAAAATTCCATCAGTTCATCCCTACACTTTGTATATCCCTTGACTTGGATCCCGATCACCTGAAACATCTGAATGCCCCCCCAAACCACAATGGTTCCTGGATACAAATTGTAAACTAACATCTTGGTAACACACCCTGAAATATAGCTAATGAATGTTTTTGATTGTCCCCCTATTTAGAACATGTTCTGGAGTTGACCCAGATTTTATATCCCCATCCAAAGAAAAATGAGAATCATTTATATGTTTTGGACAGTGTCAAATGTTATCCTCTATTGTTTAGCCACCACCTTTGGAATCTAGATTTTGGGAATCTAGATTCATTTTCTTCATCCTCCAATTCTTCATGTAGTGTTCAACACACCCTTCAAATACCCCATTTTCACACTATCACATGTTGAGAATGAATATCATATATAAATATAGTATCACTCTAAGGCCAACATATTATTAGTTAGTAAAATCACAGTGTAAATAAACAGATTTAGACGTTGAGTGTTCATCCCTTTTCTGTTACTCTCTTATAAATCAGTAATATTATATATGTGACCTTTTTCATATATATATCATTACGTATTATGGATTTGGAATTTATTTTTTGTAACCTTATTAATATTATTAAAGATATAGTAAAAAGAAAAAAATTTATATCACAAAATGAATTTAAAATAATACATCTAATTTTTTAGAGGGTTATTCAAATGTTATAGACTCTTCATTACTTCATGATACGATAAGTTTACCTCAGGAAAACCCCTAAAAACACAGTAGTTGAGCTCAGTCAGCCTATGTTGGTTATCCCCTAGAGTATTCTTCTACTCCTCTAGATCAACTGTCTTTTTCTAGGCAATAAAGAAAATTAAATTAATAATGATTCACAACTGATCCCACAAGTCTTGGAAATTGGGAACTAGAGATTCCTCCTTTACATACATTTCCTTATATACCATGAATTCGTCACTATGTTTCCATACGGTCTATTCTATTGTAGAGATGAAATATGCATGCACCTACACCTTCCCTTAGAGTCATGTAGTCTCTTCTTCTTCCACCTAGAGTTCCACAGTTCCAGAATCATTATTCTAGTGAAATGAGACATTGAACTCCTGACCCACAACATGATCTAACTAAATTAATATATCTTATGGTATTTCATGATGTTCTCTAGAGTCCACCACACTTTATCTCCAACTATAATCTTTTATAGGACTCGTATAACCAGTACTTTTAGGGTATTTTGTCGATGATTATTCCACCCTTTCACATTTCCAATTTTTCTTCACATCCTTTTACATGGTCTATCACAACCTCATTAATAATATAATCATAGTGATAGTTAGATTAATCTGATTCCAACTCATCCATCTTGATGTTTTAGACATTTTTTAATAATTTTTTTGTAGTAAGGGATATTTAGTTTTTTATATTGTGGCCCCATATAACCATATCCCACATGTTATGCTCAGGAATGATCATAAAAAGGTAGGAATGATCAACCTGATTGGCTATGTGAATGAAAACATTATCCATCATCCTAAAAAAATATTGGTAGACTCTTGTATAAAATTTATTCAATTTGATGCACTATTAGCAATGTCATGAGTGTTTCATCTTTTGAATCATTCAAAAATCTCTAGTTGATAATGATGATTCCATCCACCCCATTCATTGATCATAAAAATAATAAAAACCCTCAAAATTCATTGACCATGGTTATAAAATATTTTATAATCTCATATATAGGGGGTGTTTCATAGAAGGTTTCTCACAATTTCCACCTTCATGGAACTATGTTCACCATAGTTTACTCATGGATGTATCATTATTTCACTACAAGTCATAAAAGTTGTGAGTTTCAAAATTTGTGATGTTTTAAATCTAAAAACTATCATGAAATTCACAAAATTCAAGAAATTGGATAGCTAGGCTATGTTTTTTTAAATGATCATGGACCCTAATGGGACCCTGAAAATATTTATAAGCATATGGTCAGATCGATTTTAATGAATTGGGCTTTTAAATTTCCAATTCAGTTAGTTTTCCTGAGAATCTAACCTTTATTTTTCTGTCTTGATTCAATGATAAGGGGTTGGGGTATTTATTGGGGATAAAATATTTGTTCAATGGGAGAGGTTGTGGAGGGGGTGTTTGGTTCAAAGAAATCTAAAAACAAAATCGCCCAAACATTTATATAAGGGCATGTTTCATGAACTAAAAATTATTCATGGATGGATATGGTTCATGGATTTCACTATTCATGAAGATAATTGATGGTAACCTCCATGAAATGTAATTAAACTTCAAGGATCTCCATTTCTGGGTAGTCAGAGGATACATTGAGATGAGTTAGTGACCTTCGCTCAACATAATCTAGTTTCGCAGGACAAAGTACACTCACAAATCACATAATCATTTATTAAATATTTTATATTTTATTTAGAAAATAAATTGTACTCTATTGGTGCTATAAATACCCATATTTCTGACATTTTGGTGGACCAGACCATTCAACTTCTATGAAAACCAATGAATTATTTATTCTTATAAGCTTCGTGAGAAATTGAGGATATGTACCTTGAAAGGTATCCATTTTCATGAAACCACCTCACATGGGTTTTTTAGAACCTAATAAATGGTTGATATTCCATTAAAGAATGTCCATGTATTATCATAAGAATAAAAACATCTATGGATCTTGGATTTTTATAAGATAAATATAATTCAAAAAGTCAATCTCATTGGAACCAAGACATTACTCTGAAGAATAACTCCACAATTTTGGGAAATTTATTATTTTTTATGTCCCATTACCACCATAAGAATCACAACATCCATGATACCCCTATCCTCTATGATGTCCCATGATTTCACAATACCCCAATGTTCATGAAATCTATCCTCCAATCCTCTTTATAGTTTATCCTTTTAGCCAACACCCTTTTCAAAAAAAAATAGTTTTTGGTGCCCCTATATAAATCAGAAAATTGTTCTATTTCACCCAAAGTCTCTATAAAACTAGTACCAAAATCCCTTGAATCTACCAGCAATACTTAATGTGTGGAACAACCAATCAAATAATCTTTTTTATACTATTAATTGACTCTCTAATCCCATTTTATATTCTAAGAGTTGGGAACCTATCGTCATGCATCCTAAATTTCAGTCATCCATTGAAGTATATATGTAATACCCCACCTAGAGTCTTGTTAATAGCGGATATGTAATACATAAAGTTGGAATCACCAATGGGAATTACGTACATTTTTTGGATGAGAATCCTTTTTTTCGTCATGTACATTTGACACGGTCCCCATTATGATGTAATCTCAATTCACATCCAAGTTGTACGATATAAAACTACATAATACAATGTATTATTCATATGATATTAAACTACTCAATAATACCCTCATCACATTATGTTAAAATGCCTCCTTAAGTTATGTGATGAACACTTTATTACCCATTCATGATCTTTATGGGATTCCACCTCCAACCATATCATGGGATGAAACACTTATGGCAAGAACATTATATCTGCAAGCCCTACTCCATACCCCCCCACACCACCATGGCAGGAAACTCTTTTCTAAATATGTTTATACACATAATAACTACACTATAACTTGTGTAAACACCTGGAAATAAATTATTGTCCTTACCACAAGACAATATACTTCATGAAATTGTCTTGTTACATAACCCTAATATGTGATTTTGAACTATATGGGTTTTGATAATTGTTTATAGACTGGGTATATAGGATTACCATAAGGGTATCAATACCTAAAAAATGAGTTTCAAAAATCCCCCCATTAAGGCACATCCCACAACACCATTGACTATTAAATATTCCTCACTCAGTGATATGGTCAACCAAATCCAGGTGTGAAATATTCCCCCTAGGGGACATTCTCTCAATAATCCAAAGTGGAAGGTCACCTACCATGCAAAAAAAACTACCAGATCACTAAGTGTGAAATTTTATACCCATAAAGAAAAACTAAACCAAATCCAAGTGTGAAGTATTTCCCCTTAAGAGGCACACAATCTACTAAATCCATGTGTGAAATGCCCCTGTAGGGGGTAAATTCTATTCCAAACCACAAGTTCGACATCAAACTATTAGGGAAAATACATAAAAAAATCCAAAGTGTAAAATCACCCTCAGGGTTCAAGATTAAACAAAAAAAATATATCCTATAGATGTTAATCTTATAACCTCATTTGGAATACCTACCTTATTCAATAAACTGGTAATGTATGGGATAAAAATCCTTGTAAGACTCAGATGCCTGATTCCAATTACCTCTCAAATGTCATGGGATGAATTAGGTTCAATGATGAAGCTATATCACACATTTTATTCCCTGCAAAAGATGATTACCGTACCAGTTCCCTACCTACCAAATGGAATGAAATTCCCATACATGTACAATATTCAAACCTCCTATAACTGAATGTTTCATACCTATCAAGATATAAACAATGTACTTAACCATCATCCTCCGTGATATGGAACCAGACACAAGTTGAATAGAGATTAAATAAATATATGAAAGTGACAAGAACTAGGTGGAAAGCTCCAGTTAATAATTCTTGGAATAAACAACTAACAACACATCATATTGTTTCAATCAGTGAACCAACATCACTAATTAATGTGCTATAAGTCAGCCTATTTTGAATATGGTGATACATGCCAATATAGTATTTCAATGTGATGTCAGGAACAAAAATCATCAAAAACACCTTCTGAAATTTAGAATAGTGTCAGAATTTATATAATGATCATCCACTTTTAGATCCTTAAAATTTTAATCATATTTAACTGTCTAAAAGAACATGGATTAATAATGTTTCAACTTTGTTTTTTGATTAGATAGCCAGGATAAATCCCCCATAAAGAACATTTAGTATAGAAATTACAAAAACAATATAGATCAGGGTTAAAGTGGTTTATTTTTTTTTACCTTTAAATATTATTTTTCTTTGAAGTATCTGTTGATTTGAACACACAAGAGATCATGTGACTGAAAAATGATACAATCAATAACCAAAATTCACATGTGTAAAATTTAGCATATAACCACTCCTTCTGCCCCGTATTTATTATATTCCTAAAATATTCATCATGATAATCCTTGAAAAACAAATATATCATAATATCACCAGTAATGGCAACCAAAATTGATCAAGGTAGTCTCTAAAGACACTATTCCACAAATCTGTGGAGATAAAGGAAGAATTTGATTGTTTGAATGGAATTACTATAAATTCATAAGTAGAATAACTCATATGAAAGTGAATATTGTGTATATCATCCATCTTTTCTATAAATTGAAAATATTTTGATTGAAGATTAATCTTGAGAAAATATTTAGCTACTAAAAAATGAGCCAATAGATCGTCGATACAGGTTAGAGGATGCATGTCCCTGATAATGATCTAGTTATGTTCTTGATAATAAATGAAAATATTCATTGACCAATATTCCAGTAAAAAAAATTTCCACCTATGGTGATGAACTAGGGTATATGAATCCCCTAATAAAATTATCCTAGACATTATTCTTCAATTACTACAAATTAATCAAGTCTATTCAATATAGGGAAATTGAAATTGGTCAACCACCATGTAAAATTTATATTTAATAATTTACTTCATTATTAGAGGGAAGTATAAGAACATGTTTAAATAGTAATTCACAATAATCCAAAATAATGGGTTTATCTAAAATTTTGAGTTTTCCCTAACCATTTAAGTTAAATATCCATCCTGGAATAGTGTTAGGACCCACACAATAAAAATAACTTCAATTGGATGTCCATATTCATCCTAACACCGAACAATTATCATGCGATGGTTTATAATATAATTTTTTACTTATATTAATTCAAGAATGATATGTGATATACATATATACATATATATATATATATATATTTCTAATCCATGTGTAAAATCACATAAAATTCAACAAGATAGAGAATAATAAGATTTTTTAGAATCAAATTCCCACAAATTTCTATCAGATGGGGGATAAAACAAATTGCATTATATCACCATACCAGAAAATGTTTTCACTTATAACTCAACCTATAATTTTTGAGGTGGTGGTGTAATACCCACAAAAAATTCATCATATATAAAATATTGAGTAGATTTAAAATTAAATAATAAATTTTCAATATTATGTTGTATTGTCAGCATTACTTTTAACACTTCGTTATCATGAACAACTTCAATAATTGTGATCACATAAGCATTCCAATTATATTTCATCTTAAGAGGATTATCATGTGGATCATCATAAATAACCATTATATACCAGTTATTTTTAGCAAAATTTTGATACTCCTATCACTTGGAAAATAATGTTTTGGGAGTTAAATTATGTTGATATTATCTATCATTCATTGAATTGGAGGGCCTTTCCAGATAAGATTTTCATTATTTTTCATTTTTTCCTTTCATTTAACTGATTAAAAATTTTACCAGTCCCCTTGAGACAATTGTTTCTATGTTTCCTTTCACACATCCTGCATAAAGGAAAGATTATTTTTTTCTTCGATTTTTTTTTATTTTTTCTTTTAATTAAATATTTATTTTCATTAAATACCGGGAGATTCATGGGAATCTAAAATTTCCATTTATATCATGGTATCACATTGAATGATTTCATCATAGCTAAAAAATTTCATTTAATCCCAACCCTAACATAATTTTCTTAAGAAACATAAAAATTGATCAATATGAATTTTTTAGTTCAATAGATATTCAAGACGAATATATTTATTTTCGTGTATAATTTTGTTCATGTGTAACAATATATTCACCATTATTTGGTTATAGATCAAGGAATTCTTTCTCTTTTTTTGTATGTGGAAAATATCAAATTTTCTTATTGAAAAATAACTTTTTAAACTCATCTCTCTCTATAGTTAAATTTATTTTGGATTACTCATATTCAGTATAAGATTCCATCATTTATATATTAATACTTCTAAATGATAAAAAACCAAAAATAATTTTTCATGATTTAAATATTGGAGAATGAAAAAATATATTTTCAATTGTACTAATCAATATCTCATCAACTAGTCAATCAAATGACCCACTAATAGGTAGAATATTATTCTGAATAAAGTACTCAATAATATATTGATCCCTTTTAAAATATGGAAATCGCATAAATTTTGGATTCTCTAATGAAATATCGTTGAATTTCCCTCACATTCATCATTAAAATTGTTCCTTAATGTTCAATAAATTGATTAAAATTAAAAAAATAATAGTCTGAGGAATTAAAATAATAATGAGAAACTAAATAACCATGAAAAATAATTTATATTCTATATTATTCCTGATATCATATTTTCTATCTATGAAACCTTTTTTCTAACTTTGGTTATACATGGTTTTAATTTATTCAATTTCATTATAATTATTATTAATGAAAATTTGTATTAATAGATGCATATCCCTCATGAGTGTCAAACCAAGAATGAAATACAATACCATTAACCATGCACCATAACAATGGTTGATGTATTTTTGAACAACTATTTTTTGGATTATTACCCCAAGATGACTCTATTATAAATAAATGTCCACTTGTAGTATCTTGTATGGGATGTAGTACTAAAAATACTATTAATTTATAACTTCCAAACGCATTAGGATATAAATTATAATTAAACATAGCCTTAGGTTTTTAACAATGATCTCTAATCCAAACCTATTACAGTTATATAATCCTTTCTTTGATACTAATTATAAGTATTTATAATTTTAATTTATAAATATTATATTTATTATATGGTAATCCATTAAATAAAATTATGATCCACACATGAATTGTAATAGTTCAATGTCATTGTAGACAATATCCATAATCATATAATTTCATGATATGACATCAATATCTCTTATAAATTTGTTATCATAATGATCAACTATTAAACATGTCCTATATAAGACCTTTCTTTATAACTAGGTGAAAATATATATAAGATATAATTATCATCATGGTTAGTCACATGTGATATAAATCAATGATCATAAGTGTGAAAAATATAATCATATGGGTGTGATAACATGATCATAAATTACTATAATTATATAGAACATTCTATAAATCATTGATCATAAATTCGGGAAGAATTCATTTCCATAAAAAAAACAAATAATTTTTATTCATGTGGAATCATCTGAAATCAATAATAATCCAGGAGAACACATCCTAATCATAAGACAAAAGTTTTTGGCATACACATGACAATATAAAATTATTTTCTTATTCATGTATCACATCCTTGATTATCATTGTGGATTTCATACTCATTATTACATCAAATCCGTAGTCTTGGTTCACTCCCAAGATTATGTTATGGTATCGAGTCTATTATTGAACTGGGATCACCCCCTATTTTAGTTCATAACACTTCATGAGATATCGAAATTCTTCCAATAAAATCAAGACATATATAATTTTTTGCCCCAAACTGACATAATTAAAAACATAGATATGTATTCCATGGTACCCTAAAATATTCACCATGTTCACATTTCAGATCAAGAGGAAATGAAATAGGATTCAGAAAATATTCAACTATTTATTTTATCATAATCCCTGAAAAATAAATTTGATTTCTAAACATTTCATAATAATAATAATATCCCATCCATATATGGAATAAGGAAAAAATTACTGGATCATATCCTCAATAAATCATAATTATTATAAATGGATGTTATCATATGAGATGTTTTTTAATGAATGTAGTATTTTTCTTGTGGAATGTTTTTTTGAATTTTAAATCTTTTATTTAAACTCGTAAATATTTTCATGTATTTTGTAATAAATGTAATTTTAAATTGACCATGAAAATTTATAATGTAAAATTCAAATAAATGGGTGGTTATTATTTGGGGAAATTCATTTCATGCAGTAATCATTAAAACAATGATTCATTTCACCCCTTAGGTAAAAAAGTGTAGTTTTGAAAGAAAAAACTAATAATATTTTAAAAACATTTTAAAAAATAAAAGCATAGATAAAATTTTAAATAATTAATAATTAGATAACTAAATAAACTCAAAATAACCATTCATAAAATAGTGATATAAAATAGGTTTTCTAATTAAAGTGAAGAAATAAGGTCATATTTTCGTAAAAAACATTTAAGAACCATTTTGTTTGCCAAAGAGAGAAAAATGGTTCTATAAAATAAAATTTAAATAAATAAATAGATCATAATTAGAAATAAATATATGTGTCAAATAAGGATCATATAATTTAATCATTTTAAATTCAATCCAAAACAATCCAAATTAAAATTCCATTGGAACACAAATCCCTCACCTCATGTATTGTATTTTTACATAAATTATCCAAAATAATATATAATTAATATAGATTTATTATAAAACTATTATATAAAAAATTAAAATTATCATGACGTATATTACCTATTTATGACATCTTATCACCATTTTATTAATAATTTTGTATTAAAAAACTATCCTGAGTGATAACTTCTTTCATATCAATTCATGTATTAGTTTTTGGGTCCAACCCCTCAAACATTGTTAATTGTTTCTAATTATAGAAAATTATAATCATTTAATTAGTTTCATATTTAGTAATTATATATTCATTTATATATATTCATATAATGTATGGAGGAAAAATAATTATATCCGAAAGTGGAGATGGTGATCCCTACATTCACATAAATGACGTTTCATCTATTCAAAGGATTGAACAGAGGAAATTTAAATAATATTTCATCTGAATATAAATATATAATTATCATAATTATCATATATTTTTGTTAAATCAATCATTATAAACATCAATGTTAAATGGTGATGAATAATGAAATTCATTACTTCATTGAGGTGGTAGTCTAAATATACTAAAGAGAAATGTTTTATTATCCCATAGGATGGAAAGGTGGTATATATTGGTTATCCCATCATAAAATGTAAGTATATTAAATATAATGAAGTAATTATATTTCAATATATACCATTTACTTAAAGTATGTATAATATGAAAGGAAAATGAATGTACTCTATTAAGAGTTATACCATTTCTTTAGAATCCTTTTATGTATTACACCTTAATCCATAATATTTCTTTAGAAAATCATGAGAAGCATTAATTGTGTAAATGATAGGACATGTGGTATATTTTTATAAGGGAGTTTAACATCACGATTAGAATTGCATAAAATAGTAAATTATATATATACATATATCATAATGAAGTAATCTAGAATAGGTGAACAATAAATTAAATGATATTATGTGAAATTATTTAGAAAAATAAACTAATTAAATTCATTCATGTGTTTGAAACATTTCAATATTTATCCTCTAGTAAAACCATATTAAACCCATTTTAACTGTAACAGTGATAAAATAAATTTTTACCTTGAAAAAATTATTTGTAGAAAAAAAATCATCCATCAAATTTTTAAATATATATATATTTCCAAATTCAGAAACATGCTTTTAAGAAAATTTATATATAGGTTTAAGAAGTTAATAATAATATAAGAAGACAAAATGCAGGGGAATTTTTTTTATAAAAATATCGTATTTATTATTAAATTTCATTTCACTTTCAAATAATGTAATAAGATATTTTTCAGAATTTATCTTCACTAAATAATAAAAAATTGAATATCTGTAGACTTTTTAGAAAGTAAAAATATGATAAAATCATAAAAAAATTCCATTTTATGTAATAACCCAAAAATAGTTTTTAAATTTAATTAAATATAACTGATGTTTATGAAATTTTTGATTGGGTCCCCAATTTAAAAATTGTGTTTTGAAAAAAAATATTTAACATCATAATGATTTATTTAAATGAAATAAACTTCTTAAATATGATAATGGAATTTTATAGAGATATTTTAAATCATTAACTCAATGTTTGTACATACTTTTATTTCTTTTACCAGGGTTTCAAATATTTATCAAGATTACTATTGATAATGGCCAAAATATTAAGTCTGCCCTTTTTAATTATATAAATTATTCATATTAAAAATAATAATTACACATGAAAGTAAATAATATCTATATGTGTATTATATTTATTTGAATATAAAATTTTAAAATACAATATAAACCATTTTTTATGAAAAAATGTTATAAACCCAAAAATGAACATACATAAACATTAAGTGCAAAGATAATTCTTATAAAATTGATTAAATTATTTCTATATATTGAAAAAAAATTAATTTATGTATAAAATTAAATCTGTTAATAAAATATTCAAAGAATATAAATGCATGTTTTAAAAAAAGAAGTGATTTTCACTATTCACTAAATAATCAATATCTTTAGAAACATCGTACTATTTCAACCAAAGATAAATTTGAAATGTTTATTTCAAAAATGAAATAATTTTCATCAATTTGAATTTATAATTTTTTTATATTAATTTTTATTCCCACTCATAATATTATATAAAACCATTTCTAAAGAAAGTATTTTTATTCATAAAAAGAAATTATGGGAAATTAATTATTTATTTTTAATGAATTAATCAATAAAACAACATTCTATAAAGATTTAATACATATTTTTTCTATAATTTTTTCATTCTTATTCATAGAATCTATTTTATTAGTATGGTTTTAAAACTCACATTTTAGTAATAATATTCAAATTGTAGTTTGTTTAGACTTTATGTCTCATGTAAAACTAGTTATCAATGAAATATTGTGTATTTATTGAGAAATACATCATAAAATCTAAAGGAGTTATATGAATTGGTAAAGTGGTTAATTTTTTATCTGGATACTGATGTGAAAACAACATTTCTGGGGATTTGTAGCCTGGTTTGCAACCTAAGGATCTTAGGTGAAATAATTTTAGCTAAAGAAATAAATCAAACAATACCTTATTATATTTGGATACACGGGTGAAATTTTGTCATCAATTGAAGATACATCCTAATGGAACCAATATTGGATACCAATAAGTCATTTATATGTTATTTTAATGTCGTCGGGTATTCTAATCATTGATATATGGGTGTTATAATATAGATACAATTATTCCTTTGACTTCTTAAGAATCACTGGTATACTGTTCATTCAATCCATAAAGGAGAAATATTATTTATTTCATTGAGTGGATACATATCTCTTTCAAATGGATGAGATTTAAGAGTGGTTATATTTTATTTTATCGGAGTAATAGTTCTTAAAACAAGAGGTTTGTATGACATAATGGGGCTAAAGTACTTAGAAATGGATCCACATGCTCCTAATACATATTTGTAATAAATATTACTACAATTAAAAATTATTACATTTTAACTATATCAAATTGATCTTTTATATTTTTATATCTTAATTTTAATATAATAAATATACTATGTGATAAAATTTAGCCTTTAAGAGAAATTGTTTTACCCCAAAATATTAAATGAATATTAAGTATTAACATAATATTCAATTTTCATATAATTTTTATGTATTCACTTCAATACCAGTATACATATTAAATAAATACATTAAAAAGAAATTAGTATACGCCTAAAAATATTGAATTTATTTATTTCATATAAATAATTTATACACATGCATCCCTCGGACACCGTGGTGGGGCTCAAAATGATCTACACTTCTATTCAATAGAATAAGTAAGAATTTTTATTATGCTAATTGTGTGACCCTTTAGGAGATTATTTCAATAGTTATGTTTAGTACTCAATTATTTTAATTAGAAACTAGAAGCATGTCAAGGACCATTAAGAGATAAGGTATATTCATAAAAAAACTCATATTAACACATTCCATGAAATAATACACATATATATTAATATGTATCAAAAAGTATGATCCACACATTGAGTCATTATTCTTCTTTGAATAATTATTTGTTGATATTAGTTGATGAACATTCCATATTCTACCATGACTATTGATTTATTAAAGGTAATATTATCTTGATCAAATGGGACATATATATCCCTTCCTTTCAGAATTGAAATATTCTATATTGGAATTTTAGACAAGTCTATATTACTAATAGTTTACCCAAAACTAGAAACCTTACCAAGAAAAAACTTTCATGGTTTTTATGTTGAATAAAAATATAAAAAAATGATAAAAAATAAAATGAGTATCATATTAAGGTAACAATACATGTGTTAAAATATAGGAACTACAAATGAAACATGAATCATGTGGTGTTCTTATTAGCTGGAATATCATTATGATCTCATCTATTGAATAACTCTAAGTGTGAAATTATTGAGAAGAAGTCTAAATACTTATCACAAACTAGTAAATGATAGTTAAACATCTTCAATGTAATTTCAAGATGATTTTTCTAGACCATAATAAATATATTGATGATTACATCCTTTTTATCTTGAGGTTTACATTATACAATGTGAACTTTTATAACCTTTTTATATGACATTGAATCTAAATAAATTACAATATAAACAGTGTATTCAAAAGTATCTATGATATTATGATAATGGAAATATATGTATATATAAAAATATTATAATGAAATGGTAATCATATTTCATAAATGAGTAGGACATTGGAATACACAAAAACCATTGACTATGTCAATGGAGTTATTTAACCATAATCATGGTGATTATACAATGAATATGTATGGTAGTTTTTTGGATAAACTTGTAAACTTTTTACATGACATGGTATTGAATGTGAATATGATGGAATAATTTATTAGTTATCTATTCTGATTTCATGAGGATGAATGTTACATCATATGATGATATTTTGAATAGATCCATGTTTGAAAAACATGACATTGAGGGTAAGTCAATGTGAACTGAAGTACATCATAATAATTACGGAAGGTTTAGAGGTTCCGTTTAAGAAAATAGAAATTATAATATGCCTCATTCTGGAAATAGTGGTAGTATTTTTCTACAAAATATGTTGTCCAAAACATTTTTATTGTCTAGTAATGGCCCATTGACTTGTTTCCCATAATTCAGATCTAGATTGTTAAAGCATGCTTTTGTGGAGGCACTGAACATTTGTAGATATTATAGTAATTTAGGTCAATTTTGGAGTCTATTACATATTTTATCACTATATGTGGAAGATTATTATCATATGTTTCATGGGGATCTTTCAAAAAATATGAAACTTCAACAAAAATTGGATTCTAACTATAGGAATCATGAATAAGTCTTCATTACACATTAAACAAGTATATCATGGGAAATGATGTATGTCTATTTATAGTGATTGTAATTTTTACTATTTATATACCTTTACTAACAATATTATATGTCATTAGTTCCTCTAATTTTTTCTTATCAACCCACATTGAGTAACTTTTAAATAATCCAGGGAAGATCATCCCTTATGTGAGGAGTGTCATGTTTTTAGAAGGAATGTGACCTGGGGCCTAGTTACACTGGGACTCCTCTTTCATAGTGGGTTTTATAATATCCATTCATACTATTTAACTTTATTAAAAAAAATTCAGTGAAATTCCATGAGTTTTTTTAGTTTACATAAGTTTTTCTAAAAACATCTCTTTCTTACCACCAATAAGGGAGGTTGAGTTATCCATTGATGTTTTTCTAAGAACCCAGCCCATATTTATTCCCTCATAAAATATAAATCTAGATAAAATTAATGATTTAATTAATTAGTTTAATGATTTTATATCCTTTGACTTCATTCAATTTAGTGTAATGTCATGGGAACAACTAGTTCTCCTCAATAATAAGGCTGCTATAACCCTTTGTTTGTGTTTTGAATGTAGAAACCCCATTTAGATTATAGTTAACTATATGTATATATTACCATGGATTAATGATTTGTTTGATTTGTTGAAAGGGTTGAAGTGGTCTTTATCATTCTTCATTTTTCTGGTTTCCACATACTCATAATCAAGGAGTTTGATATTACAATGACTATGTTCATGAAGTTTTATTTCTAGTATGAGTGTCTTTTTATGTTTTTTAGTATAGACAAACATAAACAATATGCTTTTTCATCTTAAGAAAATTATTTTCCACTATAATATCTATTATTTAGTTAATTTGTTCATAGATGGATTCATTATTTACATAAATATTTAAGACAATCATGTTCTTTATCCTTGAATAATTTTTCATATTCCGAGGAATAGTTAAAATTATGCCAAACTATGAAAGCAACAATTTTGGATTCAGTTGGTGATGTCAAAGGTGGATTTGGTCTTGGAGAATATTATCTATGTTAATAAAAAATGGAAAAGGATATATTTTCATAAGAGAAACCATTTAGTCAGTTTTAAATTTAGAGCAACATGAGTTAGGAATGGTATTACCATATGTTCAAAAAATATTTTACAAAACTAGATTCATCATTGACCTATCTCACTCAAAATAGAGTGAAGATAACATGGTTTTCAAAATGATATACTTTATAATGAGTTGAAATTTTATATGACTTAATCCATATTGTGGAATTATCTGAAGGCTAGGAGGTGTTACATGGTCTTTTGTGATACTTTATTTTTCAATTTGGTATGTGTTCTCATGTAGTGTGTTGACATAGTGGTTTATATATCATTATAGATTAATACACATTAGAATAATTATACCATATTTTATCCTGAATTCAAAATATTTATTCATGCACTTATGAGTCGATCTAACTACCATTATCTAGAATATTTTATCATTTACTCTATCATTAGAGATTGAGTTATATATTTTTTTCAAAAATTTGAATAGTTTTTTTATGTGAAGGGTGAATTACCTGGAATATGTTTAATTTTACATTACTTACACCCATGTGTAGGGGAAAACTGTTGTTGGTTCGTTGAGTGGGAATATAATATCCCCCGATATGAAAGAATCATCATTTTAGTAAGGGAGGATGAAACTGGGTTTTATATGGTATGTGTTCACTAGACATTATCTATTTTGAATATTATCCTATAGGAGAATAATAATGATTTTGAGATATGTTATTTGGATTATTTATATGATGTTATGAGTATCGATGATTGTATTTTATGTCCATAGGGAATTATTTTCATTCAGAACTCAAATTTCTTTCCACGGACTTTTAGAGAGGATGTTATGGGGGATTGTAATCATTCCCCTTGGGTGGTTCTCTAAGGCATAAAAATATGTTTTGTGATATGTTGATTCATTTCTATAGTATAGTTCAGCAATAGTACATTGATTATTTTTCCCCACTAATATATCTTTTTATAGATAAAAACCAACATTGGATTCCTTTCATGCCTTCTAAAACCTATTTCAATGATGAATTTTTATTTGGATAAGATATAGAAGGAATTTTCGATTCAGTTTCCATATATTAATCGAGGAATGATTATGATTTGGGTGGTGATAGAATATTTGACCACATTTTATGATTGATACAAAAAATATGAGGACATTAGATATGTGTATTTTCAGAATATTTTATGATTTAATAGAGATCCATATTACATTTATTGACATAGGGATCCATATTTCAGATCTCTTTTTTGGAGAGGCCATCTAGAAGTGATGGGATCAGAGGATAAGATAATTACAATTCACCAAGATTAGTTAGTTGGTTAGATATAATTATATGTACAACTTTTTATGTAGATGATTCATTCTTATGTCTATGACTTTGTAAGAGAGAGGTATTTCCATTTTGGGATGGTTTAGTTTACATAGAAAAATAAAAATTCGGCATCCATTAATATAACGCCCTTGGTGGCCTTGTATGAATAACATCGTAAATATAAACTTTGATGTTTGGTGATGGGTTATTCTTCCTTAGAGGGATGTGGTTTATTTTGTGATATAAACATTAAATTCATGAAGATTTGAAAAGGGTAGAGGTGATATTGAATCAATATCAATCATATGTTGATCCTCATCAACACCCTATAGAGTACTCTATTATTGGATATGTGTTTTTGAGAGTCTTATATAAGTTGTGTCTCCAATAGATCAAAAACATAAGAACATTTATAATATAGATATAGGTGTCCATTTGAGATCATTGAGAATATCAAAATGGTGTTATACGAGAGAGATTTTCCACCACTAGTGATAGCAGCTCATGAAATATGTTTTTGACCCGTATCATTTTTTTAATTAGGTGGACCATAACATAAAACCTAATATGATCATGATTGAGAATATAATTATGATATTTGATTCTAATGTGATGGTTCATCATGGAATGTATATCCCTTTGGTTCAAGTTCTATTGTAGTATTGTACGGATTCCCAAGAGGCATGTGATCATGATGCAGTGATGAGGTAGTGGTGACATCATATCATTGTAGACAATTTTTCTTGATGAGTCTTTAACGGGGAAGATAAATTTTTTGGAATGGGTAATTGTTACATCACAAAACTTTATTTTAGGTATGTCTATTGTGTAAATTTCATACTCTTTATATTCATATGATCACTTGTTGTTTCAATTTATTCGAGGTTTCTTCATCTCTTTTCTTTCCTTTTAGGGGTCAGGTGTGTATCATTGATTCCATTTTGAGAGGATGAGGAGAACATTGAGAGTATATTAAAGGATTGATACCAACATATAGTAGAAAATTGATATATAAATCCTACTAGGTAACTAGTGAGATCCAATATATAACTGGTGGGATTCCTTCTGTATATATTTCATAAAATGTGTCCTCTATATTTCTGGTGAGGGCCACAGAGCAACTAGTGTATGTAAGGTATACTAGAGTTCCTATAAAAAATAATACCACTGTCTAGTGGGGTTCTGATAGGCACATAAAATCTTTTATGAAAGAGTAACTAGTTGGTGTAAGACAAAAATGAGAAAGTTACATTGATATAGAATAGAAATAGAATGTAATAATTCTATTTTAATTGAAAAAAAAAATCAATTTTATTTCAATAATCTCTTACCATGAACACCAATCGACCCCAAAATCATTGACCACACACTTGATTTGATTCGGGACCATAAAAACCTTCAAAATCATGGTTCAAAGTGATATTTTATGTAATTAATATATAATGGTAAGTGTATCCTCGATTCGATTGAGAATTAATCTTTTATCATGATCCTCTTTCTTCGATTGTTGTGGATCCCTGTGTTTATGTATGATCCAAATCTTGTTCACTGAATTTTGGTTATATTATTCTTTAATATTCAGTTCCAACCATTTATCAACACTATGATTGGGGATCTCATTTAGGGTTGTTTACAAATCATTGATTTTTTTTGGCTATGTTCTTAAAGAACATCCTATCATTTGAAACCATTCTTTCTTATTTTATATATATTGGTTTTCTAAATGTTTTATGAACATGGTTTGAGAAATTTGATAAATTTTTTACCAAATACATGGTGTTTTTGATGAAATATCTTAGAAAATGGATTTTAAAATAAAATTTTGATGTGAAAATATTAATGTTTAATTGAAATTAATGATTTCAGAAATTAATTTGTTGTTTAATTATGAATAATGAAGAAAATATATTATTATAGATTAAAAATGAATTGAATTATTACTAAAGGAATGATTTTTTGGAAACCAATTAGGATTTCTGTTTTAAAATAATAATGAATATTTTGAATCTTGATTTGGGGATGTTTGAATGATTGATTGTCAAATAAATTTGAGTTGAAAGATTTCCCATTGATTTAATTACATAATGAATATGGGATCAATAGTAGACAAGTGGGTAGTATAATAAAGGAATTACAAGAGTTTATTATATATACCAATCTATTTATTCATAATGAAAATGATATGAAAATTTAATATTCCAATAAGTTCATTAATTCTGATGGACTTCTATTCCCCCATGGCCTGAGAATGAGGTATATGTAAACCCCTAGAGCCATAATTCACTAAGATGTTTGGCTGTAATTTATCCTTGATCTAATAAACATTGATTATTATCATCCTCATTATATAAATCATAATGAACTATATATTATAATGTTTATGAAATAATTTATTCATTCTTATAATGATCCAAATTCTTATGACTTCATAATTTTATAGAAATGTTATTTTTAAGCATTTTATTATTTCAATCAAATTGATATGAAAATCTCATTTAATATTGGATTGTGAAAAAAATTTGTAAGATATTATTTATTTAATGATTATAATATTTGGTTTATTTGATTCTATACTTTTTATAAAATATTTTTATTCGATCATACTATTATAGTGTTTCCAACACCCTTATAAGTGAACTAAATAATATACTAAGGGAATAATGAAATAATATATGTGCAAAAAAATAATATTAATTGAATAATATTTTAAAAGTTATATAAATTCTAAAATAAATATGATAAATAGTATTTAATTGTGAATGTATTGATGTTTTTATAAGTGAACTAAATAATAACTCAACTATTGATAATTTCATATTTTATTCTAGTTTAATGAGTTAATTTATTTTCTATTTACTAGAAATAAAGAATCAAAAGATCATAGAAGGTACGTGGAATCAATGATAAAAAACATCGTTGATTAATAATTTCATAAAATGTATACAACTCAACTGTATTGATATTTTTTATGAATAATAATTCTGAATATCAAAAAAATATTACTTTTTTAGAATTTTTTACCCAATTATAGATTGGTTGGTTCCCGATATAGAATTTTGAGATTGAATATCCAGGGAATTAAAACATACCCATGTACAAAAACATATCAATTCTTATACAAAGGTTTATATATAATTGAGAACATCCATTATAAATACCATCACACAAATTTGTTATACAACAAGATAGTTATGTTTGTTTTTAAATAGTTTTCGAGAAATAAATTATCACCATTGAATACATTGTGATTATGTGGGAATATGGTAATGAATTATAGTACATGTTTTATGTTATTTACCATGATCCTGATTTGGAGTTATCAACAAAACTCATTCTATGAGAATTTCAAATTATTTTCCAAAAAATATGGTTAATATGCTAGAGGTTTGTTGTTCTATAATATATTATAAATATAAATTGTTAAATATAAAATTTACTCTTAATATACATTTGTTAAATGATATTTTCTTCTAGAAATATTTAAAGAGTTTTTTTGGAGTTTTAAAAAGAAATTTGGTAGTACTCAGTTAAATATAAATAAATATATATATACTATTTAAATATTATTCTGAATAAAATAACATGTATAGAATAATATATATGACATCATAATATAAAAATTATTTGTGATAAAAAATTATATTCATAAATATTATACCAAAAAGTCATTAAATATATATATTATATAAAATAAATATTAGTTAATAAAAGTTTAATAATTAGTCACAATAAATATTTATAAAATGAGATAAAATTTATTGAAGGCCAAAATCGTATTAAAATGATTTAAACAACATCAATGTAAATTTTATTTGAATAGAAAATGTTTTACTCCATAGGTTGGTGTCTATAACATGAACTAGGCTCAATAACAACCAAAAACACAAAAATTATATTTTACTAAAAACATTTTCATAGTAATTCATGGAAAAAAGTGAAAATCAGAGAAGGGAAGAGTGAAGGTTTAAAAACGAATATATATTGTAATTAAGGAATAATAATTAATAAATATATATAAAAATAATTTCCTTTAAAAATAAATTATAATATAAATGATAGAAATTTAGATAGAATAAAATTTGTTCTCAATAATAATATATGTTATTTTTTATTGATGTGTTGAATATATATTTTCAATATCTACAAAGAGATTCATTTATTTTATAATCTAATATAAATTAGTGTAGAATAATTGAAAACATTTTATTAAATATTTTTGGAGAATAATATAGTCTCAAAATACTATTAATTTGTAATAATTAATGTTTATAACAGATTTTCCTTATCTGTTAGGGCATCTCATACAAAAAAAATTATTATTGAAAATTATTATTTAAAAAAAATTCTCAAAAAGATACCATCGACATTCATTGATTGTAAAATAGTTGTATTTTTTATCAGAGTAGTTAACTTCATTTGAGGACATATTAGTGTCTTTTTATGTCATTTTATACAATTTATAAAAATAATAATAATGTAAATAAAAATTTGAAAAAAATATAGATTATCATCCATTTTTGAGATTTCCAAACAATATTTTTCATCCATGGATATTTGTATAATATAAACCATTTATTCCTCTAGAATTGTTTAATTTAGGGTAAAATGTTGTGACAAATTTATGTACATAAATTATAAAAAGAATTATTATTGTGGTATTATTGCAAGATAAAAATTGAAAACAAATGAATGAATAAATTATAATATATTTTCCCTGTAATGATATTGATTTTAAATAACTATACTAAATAATTAATTCATTTCATTATACATAAAAATGATTAGTGATTTGGATAATAATTTTTATGATACCTGAAGAAGTATTTATTCTCAATAATCTGTAATTAAAACCCGCAATCATTGAATGTGTAGCCAACTTCAATCTATATAATTAAATTATTATTATTTTAAATATTTATAGAGACATAAAAAAATTAAAATATGTTCATATTATTGAATAATCTAGAATATATTTATACTTCAATATTTTGGGTTTATTGGGAGAAAAAACCAATTAGAACCCCTTTCAATAATGAAAATGACATTGTATGTAATAATAATAATAATTTTATATATATATTATCTATATTCATATTTAATTTATATATATGGAATAAAATTTATAGATATTTTCACTTTAATTTATCTCAATAGAGTTAATACACGTCTAAGATACTTCTTTAAAGGATTTAGAGTTAAATTTTTACCAACATCTCATATCTGAATGATAAATTCAAGGTTCAAAAATATATTCAGAAATTACTTTAAAAATCATGGGTAACAATATTCCTCCCATTTATTGTTTTATTAATGTATCCAAAGAGTAAAATTGAATATCATTATGGCTCTGGTAAAATATTAAAACATTTTTCAGTTATCTAATAAATTATTTAGGGATATATATGATAGAATATATATTATCATTATATTAAAATCATTATGAATTTATAGTTTTTTTTATTTTTATAATTAATAGATTTAAGATATAGATATACCATATTTGTCAAATAATGTTCTTCATTTTGTTCTCCCCTAATGTATTTCCCAATATAATACGTCATACACCAAAATATAATTATCATTAGTATGGAATACATATAACACTCACTGATTTAGATTATTATTCTCAAATATTAATTTTATTTTGTATCAATTTGTGATTAAGTCACCTTATCATATAATTTTCATTTGAACATTCCACCAATGCTGATTTTTTGTTGAGTTAGAACCAATTTTATTCGAAATTCAACACCTAAACCACTATTTATCCAATATCACTATTACCTCATTTATAAAAGGCAATACATATCATAATATAGTACAATGATAACCTATCCCCTAAGAAAAAAAATAGATTAATTATTATCATTATTATCAAAATATAGTTAAAAATTATTTATACATGGCTATTTTTAATTAAATAGAAATCGATGGGGATTATTTATGTTTTCAATTAATCATAATGAGTAATAAAATCCTAGTTAATGGATTATTAATTAATATTTTTTGATATAATCATTCCCCATATACCTTTATTTTCAGGTATTATGATATAACCATGTCATAATGGGTGATAAATTTTTAATCTATAATTTCATTAAATTATATGAATTGAGATTCAGTGATCTCATGGATTCTAGAGGTCATCCTTAGGATTTGTCCATTTTATATTTATTTGATTAGGGGATATGGTTAACTCTCAATCAAATAATGTGATATCTAGCTTACCCAAGAATTTTCCCCATAAACATGGTGATATATAATTTTTATATCCTAAAAAAACATGTTCATGATGTTTATAACAAGATTATTCCTTTAATATCTCTCACATAGTTGATCATTTTAAGGTTAATTACTATTCTAAAATTAACTATATCATCATGAACCCATAAAAAATTCCACGATTCACTAGTTGACAGAAATTAATCAAAACATTTTAGTTTCCCTGAACATTTTTATTCAATAAATACTAATGTTGAACAAGGTTACAAATCACATGAACATCAATAAAATAAATTCCAAAATATTCAACAATATGTTAAAATCATAGATGAGTATTTATAGTATTAAATTCAGATGTTAGTTGATATTTATATTTAATATAAAAAATAAAGAAGATATTCCATTTGGAATTACTACAGTATAATAATAATAAAATAATGGGATTATTAAATTGAATTATGAATATAATATTTTTGAAAATACAGTTCAATAAATATAATCACATTGCTCTTTTTTTCTCTTATGAAAAATCGTTCAACAAAGACATATTCAACCAAAGAAATTTAAAAATGTAAGAACAACCTAATTAGTTTATTTAATAAACACATCATATGACATATATAAATATTAATTAATAATATATATTTATTAATTAAAAATAATAATGTATTATTTATAGCAATGGATAATTGTTACCTAATTTCATGGATTTATAAATATCTTCTTCCAAGAGAGATTATTTTTTTCTTATTCTTATTCCCATCACTCATTTAAATAATAGTTAAGTATATCCTATTTCCCTAGTCATATGTGATTAGAGAAACAAATAATCAAAAGGTCGATATTTGTGATTTTTAGAAGATACTAGTGGGATAAAATTCATTACAAATCGAATTAAATAGTGATTTTTTATTCTTGGGTTATTTTTGATGATTTAAAAAAATATCATATATAAAATATTAATATATAATACTTTGTACATGATATCACCAATTATGAAACTTCAATATCTTATCCATGCACATGTTATTGTAAATATTTTAAATAATTAAGTTTTACATGTGTTTTATTTTACATTCTTTAATTATTTTTTGTTTTAGAGATAATTAGAATTCATAGTATTTTTTGATTTTGATAATGTTTTTCCCAACAATGAATTATATATTAATTCTAATCAAAAAATTAAAACAAAATCCCTTGATTCCAATGTATAAATGATTCACCCAAACATTTTATTTTACTATTATTATGGAATTTAAAAAATATTAAGGAAAAAAAGTAAGAAAATATTTTAATATGGACCCAAACATGTTATGAAAGGTTTATATTTATGGAAATGTAATTATAATATAGGTATTTGTCAATAAAAATCAAAATGGTTTTCTCAATAAAATTCCATAACTATATTATCAAAATTGGACATACTCATGTGTCTTAAAAAAAGTTATATCTTTTTATCAATCACATTTTATATCCCAGGACACTAATGAAAATTTTAATTTTAAGAATATGTCAGGCATTATATATTATACCTATTATATAAAAATTCATACATTGGATTACACTTGTGAACATTGGATAAAGTGTTAATACTAATTCTCACGAATGATTAAATTAAAATTCAAAATGATAATAATTACTAAAATCTAATAAGTATTGAAAATTTATTTAAAATATGTTCCAACATATTCTTCATAATTAATATTAATAGTGGAACTGAAATAATAAAACATAGACTAAAAATAATAAACAAATAAAAAGATACAAAAAATGCATGGACTATCCCCCATTAATATTACACAAGTTTCATAAAGAAAACCAATTAATTTATTAAATTATCATTGAAAATAACAGGACCTAAAAAAATGTTAATAGAAATAATAAACCTTATGACTTAGTTATAAAAAAATTAATGATAGAGGTATATTGTATTTGGGACATTTAAATATTAACTATAAATATTCAATATATAAAATTTCATAGAAATATCATACTACTAGTATTTATCACAATCATTTATCACTCAATATTAATGTTCATTAGTAATATTGTATAAAGAAATATAATGATGACTAAATATACCAGGGGAAAGCATAGTTATTGAATTAAAAACAGTATATTTCATATTGACATTTAAATATTTATAAGAAACTAGTAAATTGTAAATACAATTGGTATCATCATTTTAAAATATTGGATTCTAATATGTAATGATACTAATCTCTTTATGTATCCTTAATTAAGTTGGATTCATTATAAATTTATCTAGTAAATTAAAAATATATAACTATATTAACATAAAAATACATATTTTTATAGTCAACTTATTAATTATAGGATTTCCCAATATAAAATTTAATAAAGAGGTACTATTTTTGGAGTATTTAATGTTCTAATATATGTATAAAATAAGTAAAATTATGCTATAATGCACTCTTTCTGACTTTTTGTGTCATTTGATTTAATATTATTCATATATAATTACTATAATCACATGGTATCCCATTATTCAGTGGATTTTATAATTTAGAAACTATATATATATATATCATTTGTTTATAAAAAATAAATCAGTGTTTAATTAAAAAATGTATTTGTTGGATTATAATTATAATCAATGATCATTCATAAACAGAGAACAATATGGATTCAATAAAATTAATAACCAGTTGAGTGTTGTCTACCAAAGACGAAATAGTTTTCTCTCACCCAAAACCATACTCTTAAGATCAATGAAGGTAAATTTAGAATTATTTTTTTAAATAGCATAAAAAATACATACCCTAGACATCAAAAATAAAAAATTATAAATAGTTATGGGAAATTTATTCTATCCTTAAAATATTACTATTAAACTATAATTTAGTACACTATATGAAATATTCATCTAAAACATCCAAAATGGATCTAATGTAAAATATTTTTTAAAGTAATTTATTAATTTTTTATAGTATCCATCATTATTTTTTGCGACAACATGGGATCACGTACACCACATATGTGTCTCTCTATCAAGAAAATGAATCCTATATTCATTAACACATTAAATATAATAAATATTTAGATAATCTAATTCAAAATTCCTAGATAGACTAAGCATCATAAATGAAATATGTTTTTTCAACCAATGATTCCTATAGATAAAACCAAATTTTGAAAATTATCAATATTTTAAAGAATAATTATTTCAACAATATATCATTTTTAAAAAAGAAAGGTTTCTTTAATCAGTTAAATATCTTATGGATCTATAATTTTAGTAATAATAACTATACTATTATTTTCATATAGAAATATTTTGTCCCCTACATTCTATTTTTTCTCAACATCGTGATATTTAACAGGTTAATTGCATTTAATAATTTCTTTTTAGGTTATTATTTTTTTTAAAATACATATAATGGTTGTGTGCCCAGTGAATTTAGATTCCAAATAATTCATTTAACCATTGGGGGGAGATAAATCTAGGAATGATAATTCAAAATGACACCTACAATAATCTTATTTCATATTGATGAAAAAATTTCCTTTTCTCCCTCATGAAAAATATTAATTTGATTTTGAATATAAATAGATAAATAAATAATTTTACCTAGATAACTGAAAATATGATACATCCATATATATTATATTTTATAAATATTTTATACTCAATAATATTGAGCTTTTAAATATGTTTTCATAGAGTAATGTGTCAGTCAATGTTAACACTCAAAATAGATCAGCTAGTATGTCTGGAATCATTACTGTGTAAGGAATTGTAATACAATGTAATTAGCTTCTCTTATCAAAATCACAACTCATACTCCTATACTAGTAACATCTAGAAATATAATTAAATCACCATTGATAAACATTTAATGGCATGGACTATAAGTTCAGGGAGTGACAAATTTGTGTAATAGTTTGTGGCCAACAATGATGTTTATCATGTCTTTGCTGAATGTATGATTTAATAAATTATTAATGTTATGATCAATTAAATTTAATAAAATAAAAAAGTAAACTGTATATAACACTGGAACAACGGATTCGATCATCAAATATTCTTTATAATTAATTTAATTAATTGAGAATAACCTTGTGGTAATTATTTATTTGTTTATGAATCTGAAAGAAGATCAGAATTGTACCATCATTCTTTTATTTAAAATAAGATTATATTCACTTTGGATATGATGCACACATGCACCATAAATATCTAAACATCATTGAATGGATCTTCAGGTTCTTTCTTGACAGTTCTTATCACTTTTGACCATTCCCATTGATCACCACAATAACCTCTTCTAATTTGTTCTATTCGATCTCTTTCGGCATGATAGTTAGAGGTGGAGGAGAATATCCCTCCATTATTGAGATTCTTCTTATAAAAGGGAACACTCATTGGATTTAATATAATTCTATATATTCATTATGCATAATAAAATAAAATGGACCTATTAGAAAAATAAAACCATTGGGTTTAAATACTTCCAGGGTATTGAAATAAATATTTTCACTTGTCACCTTTAATATTTATTTAATCACCCATGTATACAATAATAATAAAAATAATATTATTATTATTTCATTAAATTTGTCTTAAAAAGGGAATTAAATTAAATATTCTTTATTCAAATAAAAATGAATATACATAATTTCTCGCATGACTATTAAACTAGGTTTACCATTCCTCTACAATAGTTATCGATCCAAGAATAATGTCTCTTTATTTATTATGTAAATATCAAAAAATTATTCTCCAATAAAAAAATTATATTATATTCAATAAATATAAAAAATATAAATTAAATATTCAAATCACATATCATTATCTCATATAACTGGTGATGAAATATATGTGATCATGAAAACATACATAATTATTAGAAAAAATTGGAATAATATTTATTCAACTAGTTTAATAATAAATAATAATTTATTATATAACTCAGATTCTATATACCCTTAGTGTGTATCATTCTAGTACAATTTCTTATTTTCATAAAGAAAACTATCCTAATGTCCAAATATATATCCTAGAAAATTTACTTGGCACCAAAAGATAAATATGTTAATTATTCAATGACATAATAACTCATACAGACCCATTCTATGTAATGAAATCAATTTATCATGATATCTCAAATCATTCACGTTTATTGGATCCATTGATCTATGTGATCAATGTTTTATTCATTGACTTTCATAAAATCAAAATTGAGTTTACAAAACCATGTAAAAGGATTTACTTCAGATATATTATTTCCATAAAAGGGGATAAGATATCAACATCTGTTAAATAACATAATTGAAAAATTTGTTTCTATCATTATTCATTAATTCCAAATTACTCGAGATGCACACAATGTATCCAACCTCACCACTAACATATGTCATCACAGTTTTGATCAATACATTAAAGTACTCCTCATATAATAATCAATAATAATAATCTTAATTTATTTTGTGAAATACAATAATCCATAAACTAGAACATATAATGACACGTATAAATGTTGGTTTCCTACTAGATGATATCATTCTCAAAATATACTATAATATATTTTACTAAGGGTATACACCATGAAAAGATTACTTTGTGTCCTATGAGTCTCTACTCTTGCTAAAATTTTCATATCTCAAATGATATAATACATATATAGAAAATATGTTAAATAATATTATATTTTAACTTCTTGGATCTCAAAATAATCGGGAATTTCTATTACATTTTATTATGACATCTACTTTTAAGTCATTATAACATACTATGTTAGGCATAAGAATAATCGTGATGTGATAATGAATTTACTCATATTAAAATATATGAATCCATGTTATCACAATGTAAATAAAATTAAGCTCTAGGGAACCTACTTCAACAGACTCCCACATCCACTGGAGACAACTGTTAACAACCATCAGTTCGTTATCTTTCACAGCATACCCATGCTTTTAATGAGATAACTCTTTAGAGAATGGTTTTTTAAATTATATTATATTGGTACTCAATTTATTAGAAAAACACTACTATTAAATACATAACCCTATAGTTGATACATATAGAGTATATTTTTTTCTTCTAGAATTACATTGGATCTTTTTTCAAGAACCTCTGCTATATTATAATAACAAAACAATGTGATAGGATCATTGTATCTAGGTTCCAAATCAAGTTCCAGGGTAATATTTTCTGTCCCAAATTGCCTCCTTCGATACATATGAATTGTTTATATACTTCAAATCCACTATAGAATATGTGAAAATGACATTTTTTTAACTGTTATTGCTGATAGAACCTCTGTTGAGATAGAAACAATATTTTGTGTGTGACATCAAATTATTCTAATCATTTTGGACTGATGACCAGCTCCTCATCTAATCAATAAACCTAGATCATATCCTCATTTTTTCATAGATAAATGAAAATATCCTTAATATTATACCAATATTGTTCCCCTGGTTCTTGTTGATACCTTCTTACCATACTCAATGCATTAGAAACATGAAGTCCAGTACATAATGTGTCATACATGATTGATAATATCATTGAAGAATATTGTATCTTACTCATTTTCTCATTCTCCTATTGTGATTTCGGAAAATATTTATCAAAATATGTATACCATGTAACATTGGAACGAATCCCCTCTTATATTTTTCCATAATAAAACTTTTCTATCTAGATAATGAATTTACATTGACGTAGTCCATGTAGCCTCTGGGACCAACCATGAATGATCTAAATCCCCACAATATAGGTTTCTTCTCACATGTATATCATAGAGAAACACATGTTCAACCAATCCTTCATTAAATATATGATTTGTATGTTGTTTCCAATAAGTAAAATGTCATCAATATGTAATATTATGATAACGAATGAATTCCCGCTAGAGCTCTTGTAAACACATGACACATATTTTTCCTTAATGATACAAAATTAGTTTATATCTTCATATTATTGAATATTCTATGTTATGGATGAGAACATCAATCTATACATGGGTCTCTGCAACTTTAATTTTATTGGCATCACATGTAGTCACAATCCTTTATGGTTGTTTCATGTAGGTATCTTTCTATATGATCCTATTATAGAAATCAAATTGGGCATCCATCTCATAAATTTCAATGTCATGGGAAGCTTCTATAACAAGTAGAATTCAAAGGGAACTAAAAATGGAAACAAGTTAAAAGTATTAATATTAGTCAATTCCTAGAAGTTGTGTAAATAATTTTTCCACTGGGGTTACATCATTGGTATTTATATTACCTTCTCTATCCACTAGTCCCTTGAATACCAATTGGAACCCTTTTATATTTACCTCAACTAGTGCATTGTCTAGAACCCAAACATAGTTATGATACATTGAATCCATTTTAGAAATAATGGATTCATTCTATCTTTCAACATCCTACTTATGTACTACCTATTTTTATGAGATCAATTAATCATTGTCACCCAATAATGAGTCACCTTCATTGGGGATTAGAAAACCATTTCTCAATGGTTCTCTTACCTCTTCTTTAACATTACATAGTAAATGTTTTTCAAAAGTTAATTCTTCTATTATGGCTTATGGATTCTACTCCCTTACCATCTGTGTAGTATCTTGAGAATAAACATCATCAAAGTCAATCATGTTCTAACTATCCTTTTTCAGTATTTTCTCTATCTCAAGAAATATGAATTTTCTAGAGAGAGTCACATTATGATCTTAGGATTTATATAGGTAGTATCCATTTTATTCCTTATGATACCCCATAGATATACATTTTATATCGGAAGGTTCTAGTTTGTTAAATTTTATGGTTTTTAAAAACCATTCACAACCCCATATGAAACAAAACAAGTTCCTTTATACTCCACCACTCGATGTGAATTTGGTTTTCCAAAATATTTGGCACTCTATTTAATTTATATTTCATTGTTTATAATTTATATAAAAAATTTATAATTTATGATCTTCATAATTCATCATCGACCATACCTTGTAAAAAAAAGTTATGGTCCCTCCCTTCACTAACACTATTCGAATGGGGTGTGTAAGCGTGAGTGAGTTTAGATAGGATCTGAAACTCCTCTAGAAGGTTGATATACTATTGATTAAGATATTCACACCCTTGATCAGAGTGAAAATTATTTACATTATTTTCAAAGATTATAATCTACTTAAATCATGAATTCATTGAATTTTTTAGAGGACTCAAAATTATACATCATCAAGTTGACATAGCAATATCATGTTGAAGAATATAATCCTATATGTTATACTTAAAATGGAACAAACCCATTTTTGTGTAAAAACATTATAATCTTGTGCTTCCTTCGCCATATAAAATAAATAGTTGTTTGGTCAATTTTTTGTATAAAAAATAATAACATCAATAAAATAATTTTAGCACATTGGTGTCTAAATAAACAACTTAAAACATTTTTATCAAACAGTTATGGTTTATATTTCAATGAAATTGATTCTATATATGGGTTTTACATAAGTTATTTGAACTATATTGTTTATAATTTTTCAATACATGGTTATCATAATTTAATAAATAAAGTGAATTGTTTAAATATTCCAAACTTTAACATACATTTTATTTTTAAAAGATTAATCTTTTATTTATAAACATGAAATTAATCCAATTATCTTCATGGAATGATAGAGGAATAATGTCATTGGTAATAGTTTTTAAAATAATAATCATTTAAATACAATATCATCCATGTTGTAAATTAATGGTGGTGGATACTAATGGAAAGAGTAAAAAAAATCACCCCATTAGAAGCTCACAGATCTACCTCTTCTCTATAAATATTTTAAAATCTATTTTATTCTTACATTTGGATACAAACATGAGAACCAAAAGATATATCTATTATCCAATGTGTATATATTTATTAATATCACTTGATAGTAAAATAAAATTTATCATCTCGATGGTCTTATGTGAAGTTCATCTACTAGTGTCCATGATTGTCACATGAAAAAAATATTCCCTCCTTTTGCTTTATCTACCTATAAATCTTTCTCTTCTTGGAATGATAATGATTCGATGCATGAAATTTACTATGACTATTACACCCTTTCATTTTTTTCTCCTTTTATTATTCACTGAACAAAAATAGGTTTTTTACTCCCCATGTACTTTTCCACTTGGAAAATCGATGTATGATGATTCAGAAAACTCCTCTCACTTTTTCTCATATTATAATTAAAAATAAAAATGTAAATGGTCCTGGGTAATGAGGTATGTCTAATATATTTATGATAATAATTTGGGAATTTAATCCCTAACAAATTGAGTTATTCAATGTAGCCAATAAGCTTTATTACATGAGGCCTATTAAGTGAAGACCCTACAGTCACATTTGTTGACAATGAATTTGATATCTCATATATCTCTAATCCATACTTCTCTTAATAGATATCATGATGTTTAAAAATCATGTTGTACACAATGATGTCCCCATTTTTTTGTTAAAATATCATTATCCATGGATGATAGTATAGAACACCAAACATATATGGAATCATTAAAATTTTTCTCATACAGAGAAAACTCATCCTCACTACCCTCATTACCAGGTTTATTATGAATAGGTTCTTACATCAAATAAAATTTTCTATCATGGCCAAGGATACTGTATGAGCACCTTTTACACACATTGAAATTTTTGGAAAGTTATATTTTTATAATTATCATATATGGAAGATAGTGATATATTTGAAATCATTTTATTTTTATCTACCAGTAAGATGAGAATATATATGGCACTTTATCATATAAAATATAGGCGAACGAAAAAAATAATATATGTATTAATCTCCCAATATTATACTGATAATCAATAGCCTTTACCATTTTCTTCTGAATATCAATTTTCATTAATATTATAGTATAAAGGATCTATATTCCATATTTCAATACCCTAAAATTGTTTTCTAATGTAACTTTAATGGTTTTAGGTAGGCATTCAAAATTCCAAATGCGTTAACTCACTGTTCAATGATCATTTGTGTGGAATCTTGCACGCTCGTGCATCATTGGGCATGAGTGAAAAAACTAAAATTTATAACATTCATACTAATTTGAATAGTGGCAATATTGGGTTGAACCATAGAGAGGCCAAATGTGGTGCTTGGTGATCAAAATAATAAAAGAAATAGAAATACACAAAAAAATCATTTGTAGGTTGTGAAGTGGATTTAGTGAGAATCAGTGTGTGAGGAAGTGAAGGTGAGCTCGTGAGCTCGCGGAAGTTGACAAAACATCAAGAAAGATTATGGTGAAAATAACCAAAAGATGAGTATGGGGAAATTCCACTGGCTGATTCGACATTGATTAGCCTCGTTCATGAATTGAAGTTTAAGGAATATGGATTTGACTTCATGTAATCGGCTAGATTTGTCTTCATGTCAGTTTGTAATGAAATAAACCTTAAAGTCCTTCGACTGTAAAAGTCATTCCATCCAACGGTGATTAAATGTTAGATGTCATTGGACTCAAATTTTCAGTTGAGTTCAACCTCTCTACCTCATTTCAGCATGAATCACTTGTCAGTGAATTCTTGAGATTGGAACAGTTTCCATTTAGATTCAAACAATTTTGTTTTTCACTCAACCTTGTTGTTTTAAAAATATAATCATCCCAAAAATAGTGACAAAGACAATCTTGAAAAGGATGCAATGCATGAACCAAATTAATAAAATATAACTATCTAGCCTACCCCACCCCCTAATGAGTTTAGCAGAACATAATGGTTGGCCTTAGTGAAAAATAGAATTAAAATCAATGAATTTCATGTTAAAATCAGTTGATAAAAAATAGAGAACATGGAATATAAATATGTCTATGTCCCTACGTGATATCTTAGAACCTTTAGTCACTTCTTCTCAGTGGTGGATGTTATGAGGTAGTGCGCTCGATATCCTGCCCTAGGAATCGAGGTATGAAATTCCGATATGCTATGATAATGCCTCCAATCTTCTACTAATGAAAAAATTTCCAAGAATATATGGATCTACAGATTGATATACATGGGATGATTAGGAAGAATAAATTCCCCATGGATAAGTGTCGTCTAGTCCTACTGAATCACCACTTCTTAATGCTCGATCACCCTTATCCTGAGAGATGACTCCTCGTCCGGCCTCCTGCTTCCCTATGAATGAATGATATAGTGGCCATGATGAATGCTGATGAACCCGTGATCTATGTCTCTTGAATATTTCTTAATGTGTTTCCTAGGCTCCATGTGGAGCTTTCACAGTTCTACATCTCACTTGCTGGTCACTGGAGGAGTTGCTCCAAACTGAATAATGGGGAGGGTGCTAAGCCAAAACCCTCCCTCCTGAAAAAAGCGTACGTGAGTCATAAAATGAAACAACTATTTAAAAATAATATATATTAAATTACTACATAAAAAATCATTATTAATATATATATATATACTACATAAGAAATACTTATAAGAATATATATTTTGTAATTCCTTACACTATTATTTATATAATAACTATTTTATTTAATTAATAACATATTCTATTATGATATATACGAAATTAATATTAAGTATATATAATATTATATATTTTTTATTAATATATCTATTATTTTATACAAAATATATATTATATAATATATTATGTTATATTATATTTTATAATAAAATAGAATAAAAACTAAAAAAGAATGAAAACACAAAGAGGTGGGTCTTCATGTGGCATAGATGGAGGAGAGTTTTTGTCTTCAAAAGAGAGATTCCTGGGGTTACAGGGTTTGTGAAGGATGTTGCATGGAGGGTTGATGAATGTTGCAGCGCGGAGTGGCCGAGAATAGGACCGACATGGGGGGTCAATTCTATTCGTGGCTGCACAGTGGAGGAGACAGCTTTGGAGAAACAATAATGTGGTGGTGGTGCTGGGTAGCGTTGGATGGAAGAATTGAGATCTATTGTGGGTGTGTGGTGCTGAAGATATGGATGGATAAAATGGAGAGAAGGGGGTTTCGGTCAGCTCACATGGAGCTAAGGTGAGGTCGAAACTTGGAAGATTTTAGATGTATGGAGAAGCGGTGGTGAGAGGCAACAGGTGATTCAGGTGGAATGGGTCAATGAGAAGAAAGGTTGCAGATAAATTGGTCGACACTGACCAGGCTCACAAGACCTTCATCGATGGATGGATGGTTTGGATTCAATGATGTGCGGCCTTCAGATTTCTTATTTCTATATCAGAGTTATTGAAGTGTTTATGATTCTCTAATTTCTTCTCTAGGATTCATTTTCTGTTTTTTTTTTCTCATAGACCTATAAATTTTTTTGATGAAATGTTTTCATGTTGTTTTTTTCAAAAATTATTGTGTTTTGGCATCTAGATGTTCTGTGGATTTGATATTTTTTGTTGTTTCTTATGGTGTTGATAGTCAGTCTGGGGGAGGGAGAATGGTGAGAAAAGGTGGGTGAGGAGTAGTGGTGGATTTTCTCACCGTTATTAGAATGGTGGCACAACATATTGGAAATGGTAAGATAGTATAGTGGAAACAGTGGCCGACAGTGGTTATGGAAAGAGATGGTGAGATCGTAATCAAATGAACACTATGGCACCGTGAAAGTGGGAATAGTGAGATCGTAAGGAAATGGTGAATTATGGTGGAATGGTGGGACATGCCACCTTGATAAGGGAAACAATGAAAAAGAATTGAAGCGGTGTTGAGGGTACGGTGGGACAACAAGGAGTGAAAATGGTGGCACCGTGATAGGGTTCTACCAGAACACCTGCAAAATAAACACAACAAAAAATTAAATAAATTAATAATTTAATAAAACTATTAAATAATAATAAATTAATCAATTAAAGTAAATAGAAAATAATTAATAACTAAATAAATACAAAAGTTAAATTATATAATCAATTATTATTTATTTAATATAATAAATTTATTTGTATTAAAAATTATAAACAAATTAATTAATAAACAAATTAAAACATTTAATGTCAACAACATAAATTAATTAACCTATTAATATAAAATTAATAATTTAAATTAATGAACAAGAAATATTAATTGAATAAAATTAAATTGTTAAAACTAATTTAGTTATTTAATGACTTAAAAAGGGGCATGTGTTATTTATTTACAATTTAATAAAAAATAATTATTCAATTGAATTATTTAATTAAAAATTATTGAAAAATAATAAAATAAAGAATTAATTAAATGAAATTAAAATAAAAGCATCATTTTATTATTGAAAAAAAATATAAAATAAACTAAAAAAACACACTTTTAATACATAATCATAATTTTCAAAATGAAATTTATAAAATACAAGAATTGATAATTATTACAAAAAATGAAAAATTTTGATATTAAAACGTCAACCAAAATATAAAAAAGGATGTGGATAATTGCATTAAAAATGAGCCACATCAAACTACCCCACACATAAAACTATGTTTGTCCTCAAAAAATTACATAACTTTAAAATTAAAACAAAAAGATGATTTGTGGGTTTATGTTAAAAAATTTCATGATAAAACATTAATATCCATAGGAACAATACCAAATAGTGGGTTATGATTTTCAAAGGTGTTCAAAAATGATGTCCTATCTATCTTAAAAAACTCACTAGAATTCAAAATCCTCATAAATTCGTACACTTTCAAGTATATAATTCCTCTTATGTGTACTCATAAATTGTCCTACTACACCTTCTAATTCCTGTTTTTATTCAAGGAGTGGTGAATGGTTAGATGAAGTGGATCTCAAAAAATAACCAAGGGAACCATCCATTCTCACATTATCTCATGTTCCAAAAATTATATTCCAATAATTTCATCACTTTATTGACCCAATTCAAATGAATATTAACCAAGTCAATTTCTCCCTTCATCGTCTTGGTTCAAAATTCCAATGAGTTAATTTTTGACAATGGCACATTATTTTACATTTTCTGAATCATATTCCATGTGTAGTGAACTGTGCATATCACTTATTATGATTGAAATTGGATAAATTTATTCAAAGAAATGTACCCAATACACCTAGTCTTAGATACTCACTGTGGGATCCCATTTTACAATTTTACACCAGTTATAAAAGACATAATTAATAATCATTCATGTTGACTTCCTAAAGTGATTGAATATTATTTAACAAAAATTTTACTCTCCTAAGATCCATTGAGAACATCATGTTACCCTAAGTCAAGATCATTATCCCACAACAACTCCCTTATCACACTCCCATCCTCAGTTCTTAAACATAATGGTTCATAGAGACGGTGAACAATTCCACTCAGTAATCACTCATGCTTAACAGTTTCTGACTAAGTGTCACTCTCAACATCGAGTGAGCAGTTATCCACTAACAAGACATAATATAAAAACAATTGATCCTCTAAGGGCCATATTATGATGGAATAATTTGATTTATTTTAAAATTTTAAATGGTATTTGAAAAAAATTACTATTTTTAAACTAACTCAGGTTCAAGTAGGGGTAATTTTAGATGACACTAGAATTACCCCTCTCCCCCACATTTAAAGCCCAAATTTTCCCCAATGTTAAATTCTAAGGTGGAAAACAGTTTATGTTCATGATTTATGCACAGTTCATCTTAAATAGGATATATAAGGACTACAAAGAGGTTCCAAATTTTTCATTGACACATAAAAGAGAAAAAGAAGAGAAAAACCACAAAAAAATTGAAGCACAAAAACCCACAAACCATTACAAGCAACAAGATCAGATATACTCCTAAAATGGTCATACTTGGAATTATTAAAGATGAGGCAAAATGTTTTTATGAATGTAATTAAAATAGTAGAATGATTAAAAATGGTGTGCAATAGTACCATAATAATGTTAAAAGAAGTTGGTGTAATCATGTTTCACAAATCATCTCAAAATAATTGGTCAACTCTTTAGATAATAGTGGATTAACACCCATGAAAGATAACATATTCATTTTTTAGAAGTCAGGGGAAGTCCCCCCACTTAATTCACCGTGAATATTATTTAGGTAATTAAAAGTGAGAAAGGGAAAAACAACACTTACCTGAATTATTGGAGCTCTAACATGGAATTTAATAGATAGATCCTCATCAACAGAATTGGGTGGTTATTCTTATTCATTAACCTGTGAGTTCAAATATGTAGAATATGATTTCAGAGTTTTATGTTCAAGATAAGTAATCCAAAGGAGTGAGTAGAAAGAAGTGTTATTCATATGATGTAGTGGATTGATCCATTGGGTTGTCTTGGCCATGTTTTTCTCAGCAACAACTCTATCTCAAAAAAAACATCATATCATGAGGAACCATTAACCATTTAAGAGGTTAAACTGGAGATCAAGCACTATGAGTTTACTTTATTGAAGAAAAAAAATAAAAGGGAAAAAACTAAGAAACCATGGGTTAATTCCCATGCAACACTGAGCTTATAGTCCTCAATTAGACTTGAATTGGTTCAGTCTTCCAACAGGGATGTGGCAGCCAAGCACTTTAGGTGCCCTTTAAAAAATCTATTTAATCTTTGACCATTGACTAAGAAAGGTCAATTATATTCTTTAACTGGATCAAAAACTTCATTAACCATGACTTCAACAATGGTAAAGGGTCATGACCACTTGAAATTCAACATTCCAAGAAAAATCATCAATCATGAATTGAAAAAGAAGGAACCTCTCCCCAACCTTGAAATTCTTATTTTTAATTATTGAGTCATGAAAATCATTTTTCTATCCTTGTGCATTTCAGCATTCTTGTAAGACACTCTTTGAATCTATTCAATCTTACCCAGCTATAATAGCCTCGTTTCACCTGTAGACATTAAAATCAATGTTAAAAGCCTTCACTGCCTAATAAGATCTCTGTTGTAACTCAACATGTAGAGGAAATGTTTTCCCAAATAATAGCCTATACGGTGAAATCCCTATAGAAGTTTTATAAGCAGTTTGATAGGCCAAAATGGCCTTACCCAACATCCTTGACTAGTCCATTCTAGATCGGGACATTTTTTTCTATAAAATCTGATTGAAATACATTTTTGAATCTATTTCTTTCCCATAAGACTATGGGGTTATGTGGTGAATGTCGTATGTGAGAACCCATACTTCTCCATCAAACCTTTGAAATTATAATTCATGAAGTGAGTCCCATTATCGTTGATGAATCCTCAAGGAAAACCGAACCTAGAAAACATGGTTTTCATGATAAATTTCACAACACTAGCAGCTGAATTGTGAGTCAAAGCTACTACCACAACCCACTTGGACATGTAGTCCTCAACAACAAAAATTTACTCATTTCCATAAGAGGATAGTAAAGGTCCCATGAATTCCAATCCCCACACATCAAATATTTCAACCTCCAGAATTCCTTTTTTGGGTAGTTACTACCTTCTTCCAATAATTCCCAACAGTTGACATTTCTCATAGCCAATAACCTGACTCCTAGAATCTTTAAACAATGTTGGCCAGTATAAACCATCATAAAATACCTTTTGAGTAGTCCCTTATCCTCAATGGTGGCCACTCAAAGGTGATGAGTGGAAGCTCCAATGTATAGAAAAAATCTCATCCTCAACCACACATCATCTCAAAATCCCATCAACATATATCCTAAAGAGAAGAGGTTCATCCCAAATATAATATTTCAACTCGAATATAAATATCTTCTTCTATTTGTGTGATAGATCCTTGGGCATGACTTCATCTACCAGAATGTTGTCATAGTCTACAAACTAAGAATACTGCAATATAGAGGCAACAAACAATTGTTCATAAGGGAAATATGTGTTGATCTCTCTTGGTTCCATACTTGGGGTATTGATCAATCTGGGTGAGTGATATGGAACTACATTCATTACACCATTCATATCCTTAATCAATAACAAAATCTCTTATAACTGCAAGGTCCACCTCCTGAGTCTGGGATTTGAGTCCTTTTTAGCCAACAAGTACATTTGGGCTGAATGATCTTTGAAAATTATTATCCATGATCCTATCAAGTACTACATGACCTTTTCAATGAAAACATCACAGCATCCAACACTTTTTCAGTGGTAGAATAATTCTTCTGGGCATTTTACATCATCTTTCTTGCATAGTATATAACATTTAGTTTCATATTATTTTTCTACCATAACATAGCTCCAACTGCAAATCCATTAGCATCACACATCTCCTTATAGGGAAGCTTCTAGTTAGGAGCAGTAATTATAGGTGAAGTAGTCAACTTCTCCTTGAGTAGATTAATGGCCTCGAGACATGTCTCATCGATGAAAAAGGGTGTTTCATTAACCAGCAAGGAGCACAGGGTTCTAATAACCATAGAAAATTCATTAATGAACCTCCTGTATAACCCCACATGACCCAAAAAACTTCTAATACCTTTGACTTTTTCATTTGGGGGAAACATTTGTATGACCTCATTGTTAGCATTATCGACCTCTAACCCATTGTTTAGAAACAAAGTTTCCCAATACTATACGTTTAGTTGCCATGAATTGGAAATTTTCCCAGTTTAAGTCAAAATTTGTCTCTTGACACCATTCTAACTGCAGTCCCAAATTTTTCAGACAGTTCTCAAAGCTATTTCCCACAACAACAAAATAATCCATGAACACTTTAGTTATCCTTTCAATCATGTCTGAAAAAATTTCCATCATACACCTATGAAATGTGGGAGTATCACCACACATTCCAAAGGGAATCCTCCGGTAGGAAAATTTTGCAAATGGACAAGTAGAGGTGGTTTTATCTTAGTTCGTAGGTGAAATAGAAATCTGGTTGTAACCAGAATAACCAACAGGAATGAATAATAATTCATTGCCTACCAATCTCTCTAACATTTGATCCAAAAATTACATGGAAAATTGATCCTTTATTGTAGAAGAATTTAACATTCTATTGTCTATACATCCCCTCTATTTATTCACTCCTCTTGTATAGATTTTCTCATTATTTTTATTAGTGACCACTATCACACCACACTTTTTGGAACCACCTGGACAAGACTTAGCTAGGGGCTATCATAAATGGGAAAATTTATTATAGCAACAAGCAACCTTGTGTCTTCTTCTCACACACCCTCTTTTATGTTTTTTATGAGTAATAATTGGTCTTCTACTCTAGTATTACCCTGAGGTTCCTTGGGAATTTTTTTCAGGCAGAAGGCTGGACATAGCGCCTTGATATCAGCAATCAGACAACTTATGAGTGACTTGTATTTCTTCAAAACACTATGCAAATTTTTTCCATGACTCACCTCCATGTTGGAAGCTATTACCATAGTATGGGTGAAACTGTCTCATATAAATGTGTATTTGAGATGAGAAATGAGGAGATTGAGTTCATGGGAGGATAGTGACTTGATGAGGGAAGAAACTTGGTGCTAGGTGACCCAAGTTCTTCATGTTTCTTGTTGAAGAAGGCAGTAGTGAAAGCATCTTCCTCATCACTAGAGCTTCCAAAAAATATCCTCAAACATATAATCCTTTCTCGGGGCAATAATGTTCTTCAAATCAAACTCATCTAGATTCTACAAGAAATATCCCTCGTACTCATCACAAAAATTATCTCTTCAAGCTATTCCCCAAGAAGGTTGTAATAAGGATTTCAGGTTCGCTATTGATTTTGGCTATCATTACTAGAAACTCTTCTTCCTCATCAACACTACTCTCAAATGCTAATATATCATCTTTTAGGAAAACTGGGTTGATGGGTTATTGGATTTTCATAAACACATTGAATTCTTCTTTTTGTTCACCCATATTAAAAATCAGTTTCCCCTTAGACACATATATCAAAACTCCCCCTGTGGCTAGGAAGAGTCTACTGAGAAAGATTAAAACATTTTCTTAACACTATATATCATGGATAAGAAATTTAGCAGGCAAAAAGTGTTTTCCTTTTCCCACTAACATATTATTGATCCTACCCACTAAATGATTAATTGACCTATCATTATGATGTAACACAATGATGGTGGGTTGGGGAACTCCTAATATCAGGTTCTGAAAAAGTGAATGGGATATCTGATTAATACTATCACCCAAATCACAACAACAATTGATCATTCCACCTCTTTTCCCAAAGGTGCAAGGGATGAAAAATCATCCATTGTCTTGAATCTTTGGAGGTATCATATTCTGCAAGACTTCCCTACACTCCTCTATTAATTTATAAGTATCAAATTCATCCAATGTATTTTTGTTTGAACAAATTTTCATAAGTGATTTTAGATATTATAGGATTTGAATCCAGGATTCCAATAATGGTATATCAATGTTCAGATTTTTAACCACATTCAAAAATTTCAACAGTTCAGAATCATGAATTGGTTTCATAATTCTTTGTTCGAAGGGAATTAAATGAGAAACATTCCTCAAAATTGGGGGTATCTCTATAGCTTCCCCTTTAAAAAAATTCTTCCCCTTATTTCTTTTGTCTATCAATCATTTTTTTTGGGTTTTTGAACTGGAACAATATAAACTAGAGGGATTCCTATAGTTCTATCCAGTTTTCTAGATTCAGATTTTTTTCCAGATTTCAGTTTCCAGCATCATCTAGTTTCTCATTTTTATAATTTTGAGGTTCTTTACTAGGCTCTTGAGGAGTTTTGAGACCCCTTTTGGTGGTCACAGCCATATCGTTCTCTCTAGGATTGGCTTAAATGGAGCTGGGAAGCCTACCCATTTCTCTATTACTAGCGTCCCTTTCCAATAACCCCATTTTAATTTCCAAATTCTTCATTTTTGCATCAATTTTTACTTTATCATAATAATTTTCTCTCTTTTGTTCACAAAATATCCCTATCAAATGATGAAACATATCTCTCACCTCATCTTTTTAGTTAGATGACTCTGCCTTAGGTTGGGGTGGGGGTTGAAATTGCTTCCTATAAGGATACTGGAATCCAAGAGGGGTAGTAGGTCGGAGAACTCACTTCTCCCTCCATGATAGGTTTTGATGGTTTATATACCCCTAATTGTTGGTGTTGGAAGAGAGATCTTCCCTAGGCTGCATCCGAGGTCCGTAGCCAGCAATGTTTTCACTCTCATGAAGTGAGATAGGCATATCAAAGTTTGGACAACAGGTTTTAGAATTTCCATACATGCCATATTTATGGCACTCTTCTTTAAGGGTATGATTTGGTTCTCATTAAAGAACCAAGAAACATGGGATTCATCTTGAGGAGTAGGGGCAGTTTCCTTTCTCACAATGGTTCTCCTCCTAGACCATTTGTGATGGGTGTTTTGAGCTAAGGTATTAAATATTTATTTGAGATCCCCATCATCCCTATCACTAATTTCTTTTCCAATAGGCTGGTTCGCCAAGGTTTGGTGGTAAGGTGCGAGGCTATTGTAAAAGGTTTCCATGACGAATTGGGGTGTACATTGATGGTCTGGTCGCTACCTAAGAAAACCTATAAACCTATCTCAGACTTCTTGAAACAGATCTCCTTTATCCTGAATGAATATAGTTATTTTTTCCTAATTTCATTTTTCAACATCCTAGGATATAATTTCATTTTGAACATATTATAAACATTATCCCAAGTGACAAAGATTTATTCTTATAACTGTTGATATCAAGTCATACCATTTCTCTTAAGGCAGAAGGCGAACACAGTCAGTTTAATCTCTTATGTAGTGAGACCCCTATGTGGTAGCTATTGGAAACTATAATAGAAGTCTTTAATAAAGTCACGAGAGTCTTTACGAGGTATTCCATTGAAGGTTAGCAGATGACTAATCATGGATTGGTAGATTTCGTAATTTCGATAACTTGGAGAGATTCAAATACATGAAGTGATACTAGAAACCGAAGGCAACAAGAACTCTCTCAAACTATACCTCTCATCCATCTCATTCTTAGGTGGGTTCATCATTCCATATTGGTTCAAATTCTTAGGAAGTGGATTGTTCATGTTTTTATTTCTGTTATATTCTATTTTTTCCTTTTCTCTATTCTTTTTGACTTCCTTAAGGTTCTTATCAATTTTAGGATTACAAGGTACTAAGTATTCAGACATAGACCTGGTTTTCATGCATCAGGTTCACTTCTTCTTGAATTTTAATTTTCATTTTCTATATATTTTTAGTGAATTTTTTAGTGATTTTAGTGATTTTTTATTTGTTAATTTTGTTTTCTTTTTTTATATTTTACCTGGATTCCCCGACAATGGTTCCATAATTTTCATGATCACGCATCATTGGGAACATGCAACAAACTAAAATTTATAACCTACTTACTACATAGAATAGTGGAAAGAAATGATCAAACTACAGAGAGCCCTATTATTGTTCTTGGGGATCTAAAAAAAATAAAGAGAAACACACAGAGAAAAATAAACCAAATCATTTGGTTTTTGTAATGTTGGGTGACTGATAATTAGTGTGTGAGGAACTGAAGGTGAAATGGTGGGTTCACAAAAGAATACAAGAAAACACGAAATATTGTGGTGAAAACAACTATAAATGTGTAGGGGTGATGTCCACTGGATGATTCAGTAATTATTATCCTTGTTCAAGAACTGATGTTTAAGTATTATGGATTTGACTTAATGTAACTGGTAAGATTTGTTATCTAGTCTATTTTGGTTGAAATAACCCTTACAGTCCTTCAATTGTAAAATTCATTCCACCCAATAGTGAAGAAAAGTCAAATCTCACTGGGTGAAAATTGTCAGTTGAGTTCGGGGTGTCTATCTCATTTGATCATGACTCTCTTTTCAGTGAGTTCCTCATATTGAAAAAATATGAATTTAGATTCAAACAAGATTGTTTTCCACTCAACCTTTTTGTTTTGAAAATAAAATTGTCCCGCAAACAGTGAGAAAGATGATCCAAAAAAAGATGTAGTGCATGAACCAGAGTAACAAAATCTAACCAGCCATCTTACCCCACCCCCAAATGAGTTTAGTCGGACATAATGATTAGATTCATTGAAAAAATATAATTCAAATAAAAGAAATTCATATTGAAAAAATTTTCAAACAAATAGAGCACAAGGAAAATAAATATGTTTATCTCCCTGGTTGATCTCTCGAAAGCTCTAGTCTATATTGCTCGATGGTGGAAGCAATGCTTGAATGCACTCAATGTACCACCATGGGAATTGAGGTAGGAAATGACAATCTTTTCTATAATGCCTCCAATATTCTCTAGACGAAGAATGGTCAAGAATCTAGGGATCTTCGTATGGCTATGGATGGGATGATTAGTAAGAATGAAGTCCCTATAGAGAAGTTACATCCAGTCATACTGAATTCCTACTTCACAATGCCCTATCAACCTAGTCTGGATAGATGATTCCCCGTCTGATGCCCAACTCCCCCAGTGAATGAATTATCTAGTGCCCATGACGAATGCTGACGATCTAGTAATCAAAGTCTCTATAATCTCAACTGATATGTTCCCTGGTCTCCATGTGGAGCTTTCACAGTTCCACGTCTCCAATGTTGGCCAATGGAGTTGTTTCTCCTAATTGAATAATAGGTCATGCACCAAGCCCCATCCCTCCCTCCTGCAAAAAATGCATGCGAGTCATAAAATGAAACTACTATATAAAATACTATATATTATATCACCACTTAGAAAAATAGTTATTTATATATATACACCACATAAAAATATCTATAAAAATATATATTTTTTAATTCATAATACTATTATTATTATAATAACTATTTTATTTAATTAATAACATATATTATTAAAATATATAAGAAATTAATATTTTTTATATATAAGATTATATTCTTTTATTAATATACTTATTATTATATATGATATATATATAATATAATATTTTCTGTTATATTATATGTTATAATAAAAAAGAATAAAAACATAAAAAAGAAATAAAAAACAAGGAGGAGGGGTTCTTCCGACCGTGGGGAAGGAGGTGTGTGGAGGTCTTCTGGTAGGAGACACTAGAGGTTTCATGGTTTGGGAAGGATGACCCACAGAGGGTAGAGGCAAGTTGTAGTGCACAGTGGCAGAGAGTAGGAATGAAGACGTGGGGTCAGTTCTGTTCGTGACTACACAACCCAGTAGACGACTTCGATGAAGAAGGAATATGGTGGCGGTGTTAAGTATGATGGGATTGAAGAATGAAAATTGAATGTGGGTGTTTTTTGCGGGATATGTGGATGGTTGCGGGAGAGGGAAGGGGGTTCCAGTTAGTGCACAAGGAGCCCAGGTGAGGTAGCAGCTTAGAGGATTTCAGCAGGATGGAGAAGTGGCGGTGATACGGCGTAGGTGATTCGGGTGACTTGGCTCAAGGAGGAGAAATGTTGTGGAGAAATTGGTCGGTGCTGAATAGGTGTGTAGGACCTTCATCAATGGATAGATAGTTTGGATTCAATGACACATGGCCTTTCGATTTCTAATTTCTATATCTGAGTTCTTGAAATGTTTTTAATATTAAAATTTCTTCAATTGGATTCATTTTTAGTTTATTTTTCCCTTAGACCTATAAAATCTTGTGATAAACGTTCATTATGCTTTTGTTGTAAGGATTACTGTGTTTTTACTGGTAGATGTGTTGTGGCTGTGAGATTTTGTTGTCGTTGCTGATGGAGTTGACAGTCGGTCTGGGGCAAGAAGAACAATGAGAAAAGGGGGGTGCGGAGTAGTGGTGGATTGTCTCACCATTGTTGGAATGGGGGCACATTGTAGTGGAAATAGTGAGACAGTATATTGGAAATGATAGCTGACACTGGTTGTGGAAAGAGACAGTGAGACCGTAATCAAAAGAACACAGTGGCACCATGAATGTGGGAAAGGTGAGACTGTAAGGAAATGGTGGATTGGGGTGGAATGGTGGGATATTCTTCAATGAGAATGGAAATGATGGCAAACTATTGAAGCGGTGTCGAGGGTAAGGTGGGACAGTAAGGAGTGAAAACAGTGGCATCGTGACAGGGTGCTACAAGAACACATGAAAAATAAACACAACAAGAAAATAAATAAATTATTAATTATATAAAACAAAAAAAAATTAATCCATAAATCAAATAAATTAAATAAAATAAAAATCAAAACTATATAAATAAATAAATAAAAGTTAGATAATAAAATTTATTCTGCTTTATTTAATAAAATTAAGTTATTTTTATTAAAAATTATAAAACAAATTAATTAAATAACAAATTAAAACATTTAAACTCAATAACATAAATTATTTAACCAATTAATTAAAGAATTAATAATGTAAATTAATGAATAAGAAATATTATTTGAAGAAAATTAAATTGTTAAGACTAATTTTTTTATTTAACGACATAAAAAGAAACATGTGTTATTTATATAAAATTGAAGAAAAATGAATTAATATATTTTATTAATTAATTATAAATTATTGAATACGAATAATATAAAGAATTAATTTAATGAAATTAAAATAACAACTTAATTATATTATTGAAAAAAAAAATAAACAACAAACACACACTTTTAATAAATGAACACATTTTTCATAATTTAATTTAAAAAATTCTAGATTTGATAAATATTACACAATATAAAGTAGTTTAATATTTAAATGTCAAAAAAATATAAAAAAAGGGTGTGTCAAAGGGCATTAAAAATTAGCCACATCAACTCTTTTACCACGCAGTTGCCGCAAGTCCTTATTTTTTAGTCAACCCTTTATGTGAACTAAGTTAATTCATCCAAAAAATCATGTTATAATTCCATAATAATTCAAAACACCCCATCCTTAGCTTGTGAAGGACTTCAAACTGTGACTATATTTTAACAAAAGTTGTGTCATCCTATATATATTTAATATATATTACTGGTGGATTTTATCATCATATGTGTAAATTATTACTTATTATATTTCATACAAACTTGAAAAAAAACTGGATTTTCTTAAGTGATTAATCTTGTATTAGATAATTTTTATGCATAATAAAATTTTTTTAGTTCTATATTGTATGCTTGTTATTTCATTAATCTGTATGATCATGATAAACAAAACATAATGCAATAAAAATAAAAATTAAAGCAAAAAATATTAATGTTGTATTGTAATGATATTTTACTAATGGTGAGTTTTTCTAGTGGAATATTAAATAACCTTTGACCTAGGGCAAACACACGATGAAAAAATTATGTTTTGTGTTAAATATTACCACATGTTCACCTATGTATATCTACTGGATTGGTTTCCCCACATCTCATTAAATGATACTCCTCTACTAGCTTAGAAGCTCCATCCATTACATATGATTTTAATCACATGATAATGATGGAAACAAGGGGTTTACATAATAGAAAATATGGTCATGTAGACCTTGACATAATGATATGAGATATGAAAAACATTCAAATAATATAGTTTAATAATAATTTCAACAAAACCAATCACATACAATGGTTTTGTTTTAAGAGTTTGATAATCCATTAGTATGAAATTAATTACAAATTTAATAAAATAAGTATTTAATTCAATGTCATTCTTATTTAATATAAATCTTTGTTGAATAAATTAATTATATTATTTAGTTAATGAATTATTTTATATTAATTATCTTATTAACTTCCTTGGTATATTTATCTGAAGTATCTTTAAACAAATTTAATAAATTTAATTAAAATTGACTTCATACATATATGTAATTGAGAGGAAACTGGATGAGTATCAATCTGTATAAAAACACATTTATTATAATCATATATTTTTTACTCATGTGACATATTCAATAAAAGACTTATCATATTCATTCATGTTGTGTGCTATCAACTAAATAACTGCACAAAATACATGATTTGTTTTGTAAGGTGCTATATTTCAATGTGCATAGAGTAATAACTATAATTCGAATCACATTAGATATTAATATCTGAATAATAAGAAAAATCTAATTAAACACACACACATATATATATATTAAAATCCATCACATTGATTGTCCTATCAACATAGTGACGACTCTCAATCATATTTGGATATAGCTTACATAGTATAATAAGTTAAGTTAAATTTTATGAAATTTGGGATATGTTCACGATGTGTACAAGCCAACTACATAAGTTGTAGGATCACAATAATGATTTAGATGCTCGATATACAAGAGGGGGGTGAATTGTACACTTTAAAAATTCCTTTGGAACCTTTAAAGTTAGTTACAAATAACTATGTTTTCCTTAAGAAAATGAAAGTGCTATGTTTAACAAAGTTAAAATAAGAAAATTCACAACACCTCTAACACCAAATGAAAACATTGAATAAGGAATGAAGTTATAAACTTCAAGCCCTATGAACTTGCTTAAAACTGGAAAGAGATTCCGAAAGTAGGATCCAGAAATATGGTTCCGGAAGTTGAAACTTAACCAAATATTACAAAGAGAGATTCTGCCTTAAAGCGTATAGAATCTGAATGAAACAGAGTACAAGAAAGGAATTATAAGGAAGTTATACATTCCTTACAATACAATATGCAGCGGAAACAAACAAGTAGTAAAACTACAAATAACAAGATATAAATCATTTAACCCAAAGAGAAGGGTATCCAACAACCTTGGATAAAGTTCCCTTAATTTGTACTTTCAAGAAAGTCTGTCATACCCACACCAGGGTAAGCCCTTGATACGAAGATCGGAGTCTCTGTCTTGCTATACCCTCAAGCCCTCAACTTCAAGGTATTTGGAAACCTCTGTCTTCCTCAGCAAGGAAGTCCTCGAACTTCAAGGTAGTCGGCACCTCTATCTTCCTATCCCCGGAAGTCCTCGGATGTAATCACCAACATTCAGAGTCACACAAAGAAAAAAATGAACGAGCGGTTCAGTACGCACAAGGCATGAAAATATTTCTCTCTCTAGAAATCACCTTAGCAGCGTTTGGTCTCTAGATCGATCAACTTATATGTTGTTTTGAGCTCTTTCAAATGAGCTCTTATTTATAGGCAAGGTCAGCCTCCTTTCCAACGGTCATATTTTCCTAAAAAGTCGGAGGGACCTGTACAGGTGTAACTTAACCAATGGTTAGTTTATAACAGAATAGGTGACATCGTTTTATAACAAAACAAGTGAAACAGAAAGTGCGACATCGTTTTAAGTCTAACTCAAAAGTTCGGAGTGAAGGTTCAGAGTGTAAAAAAAATGTCAAAGAGTAGACAAATTATAAAAGTGTAATAAAAATGAAATTTCGGAGTCTAAAAAAAATAATATTCGGTGTCTAAATAAATTTGGAGTGTATAAAGTAACGATTATCGTATTCTGTTTAAAAGGTGAATTCAGAATGAGAATTTAGAATGAGAATTCTTCATCAGAATTCATAATGAGAATTCGTCATCAAAATTCGTAATGAGAATTCGTCATCAGAATTCGTAATGAGAATTCATCATCAGAATTCATACTGAGAATTCTTCATCAGAATTCGTAATGAGAATTCGATTTCGAACTTCATGAGAATTTGTATCCAGAATTCGGAGTAGACCTTTATCAGAGTTCGTATCCAGAATTTTGAATGATTCTTCATTACAGTTCTCATCTGGAATTCGGAGTGAAACTTCATTACAGTTCTCATCTAGAATTCGGAACCTAAAATAGAATGCTCCATATCAAAGTTTGAAACGATTCCGAGAATATAGAAATGAATCTGAATCTTATACTTAAAAAATATATGGATGAAAATATGATAAGGATAATTTTTCTTACAAAAGTGATCTTCCTTATAAAAGCGCATTTCCTTATAAAAGCAATTTTCCTTAAATATAAGGTGTTTGTGACTTTCAAAACAAGAAGGAATGGAAATGTCATAAGGAAAACCTTATTTACCCAACAATCTGCCCCTTTTTGGAAAGCACAAACATCCTTACGAAAAAGAAAGTCTAAAAAAATAATGAAAACATTAAGGCTTATCTCCCTTTTTTTATGGATGTTAATGAATACGACTAACTCCCCCATATGCTTTTAAACTCTAAGGATCGTATTCTAGATTTCCGTAATGATATTTCATTAAGAATAAGAATGTCTTCTTTAATGAAAAACTTTCCCTTTAGATAAAGTCTATTAGAGTTCTTTTTCTTTCTCACCCATTGTTAAGGTTCTTTTTCCTTTTCCCCTTTGTTAGGGTTCTTTTCCTTCACCCCCTTTGTGATTTTGAAAAATAATTAGAGGGAATGGAAAATATAACAAAGTACCTGAAAAATTAGTAGCAACAACAAAAGAGACGAACAAGAACAATTTTTATTAAGTTTGTAAATTCAACAACAAGGAAGTTAAGATAAAAAAAAGATCAGATTTGTCTATTTTGGATCTTTTTCCTTCACCATGAGACCCTTAAGAATATTCTTTATCTTCTTCAAGTCTTTATGATCTTCCTCAGCTTTCTTCTCTAACACAACATTTCTTGCACTTTGAGCTTCAATATTTTCTTCCTGGGCCTGAAGCTTTTCTTCCTGAGCATGAATCTTTTCTTCCCGAGCCTTCAAGATTTGTTCTTGCTTTAACAACTTCTCTTAAAACTCAATCTGAAGATCCCTTTCATACTTCTAGTTTTGAGAAATAGAATTTAGCTTCCCATTCAGATATCTAAATTCTTGAATCTGGAAATTCTCTTCATCTGTCAACTTTTCTTCAAAGGATGAAGTAAGTTCATTTATCTTCCTGTCTTCTATCTCAAAGGCATCCTTCACATTATCTTGGAATTCATCAAAGAGTCTCATCTCTTCTAAAGTCCTCCTCGACCAACTAGTCATCCTCTTGCAAGATATTTTGTGGGATTCGTAGCCAACAAAGAAAGTTTTGAACTGAGCCTCTATCTCAACACATTTGTCCATAACCATGGATACGGAGACTGTTTTCAGATTCAAAGCATGTTGGAGCATCTGGCATCTTGAATGAATACTTGAGAAAGTCGGAATAGTACCTACCAACTTCTTTAATGACTGAACAATAAATTCATTCCCCCACAAAGATGGCTCTGAATCTAAGACTTTTCATAGAGAATTTCCTTATTAAATTTGCTCAGCCTTCTTCTTGGAAGAATCACTACCTTCGCTTCTCTTTACAACCACTGAGCTCGGGGTATCAACAACAAGTTGTTTTCCCTTGTGCTTTTTCGGAATGGATTCCTATTCCGGAGTTCTCTTTTCACATTCAGACACTTGAACAACATTGTCTTCATCATCAAAAACTTCATGAGCACCATCCTCTACATTCTCCATTTGAGAAATATCATATAGAAGTTGTTCTTCCACTGCATGATAAGCTACTTCTTCTTCTCCTTTCTCCTCATCCTTCCCTGGAGTGAATAACTTAGATGATTCAACTTCTGATGTTCGGAGTGACCAATGTTCCGAAGGTGTCCCCTTATAATCATCTACTTGCTTCAAAATATCTCTCGTCTCACCACTACCTTCAGCAACTTCTTCTTCCTCTTCCACTTGCTCTATCTGCTCATCTTCGTCAACAGGCTTAGCAATTGCCTCTTCCAGAGTGACAAAGTTTCTTCCTGGAGTCTCAGGTAGATATTCCAAAGAAAAAGTTCTCGGAACGGGAATGTTTCCGGAGGCCATCTCAGTAAACTTTAACAAAGTCTGAACCACCTCAGCTTCAGACATCTTTTTCTTAAGCTTCTTTTCTTTCACTTTTTTTTCTAGTTCATCCGCAGTTCTTTCCTTCAAGGCCTTATCCTCTGCAGTATCCAAGCCAAACTGAGGCTCCCCTTTCACTCTCTCCTCATTGATTTCCCTCCACTTAGCAACTACCTCATCTGGGAATTCTTTCTTCTTCTTCGGTTTTGGAGGTGCGGAATTAACTTCCTTAGATTTGGGATTCTCTGCTTCAACTTCAACTTCATTCAACTTTCTCTTCTTCACTGGCTTAGAGGATTCAGGTTCTCTAACTTTCGGAACCGCTTCTTCTTGAGTAGGTAAATCAACAAACTGACCTGTATTTTTGTCGAAGGCTACATCCATCCTTTTGAGAGTACCATCACTCACCAACATAATCTTGCAAACTCTTGGCGTAGACTTGAAAGCCTCCTTGAAAGACTCAAGGCACCGAACTATCAATTTCGAGATGATTTCTGGATACATTATGATATGAGCTCTCAGATTCCCTTTCTTAACATTCTCAAGGGTACTAAGAATGTGTTTCATCAGATTAAACTTCCTCAGATTTATCAGAAAATCTAGGATATAGATCTCGCTCTTCTTCAGACTATCTTTGTCACCCTTCCTCGGTACGATAAGACTTTGTACCCATAATTCTAGAATCTGAAAATTCGTAGACAGAGAAGCAATCTTTGGAGCCTTGTCCTCTGCCAGTCCGAGAGTTTCTAAAGCCTTTTCCTTGTCGAATCTTCCCTTTGAATCCATCAAAATATGAGAAATGAACTCGTCTTATACTTCATTGTTCAGCCCTACCAAGCTGGCTTCCTTGGCATAAGAAATCTTATAAGTCTTGACATAAGACTTAAAAGATAATTTCTCCATTCCATCTTCCTTATTGAAGTAAACTGTCCCATAGAATTCTATAAGCAAATCTGAATAAACTTCATCTTGATTTCCGGGCTTGGACACAGCAACATCTTCCCATCCGTTAAGCATAATATTCTTGGATATAAGAGAATCATACTTTTTGAAGAAATCAGGATGAACCAACCTTTCTCTATATACTAACCACATGGCAATGGGCTTAGTGGTTGACATGTCTTGAGAAGCTGCTTCCACAGACATTCGGATCTGAAGACTTCTGAGAAGTTCGGAACAGAGTTAAATGAAGATTGGAACGGCCTTAAAATAGAGAGGCAGAGCTTCAGGATGCTGGAGCTTGAAAAACCGATGTGGGACAAGTATTTGGGGTCCCCTTTATACAGGCAACGATATAACTTTTCATCTTCCTTGGTTGATCGAATGGTTGTAACAAGCTGAGATCAGATCTGACGGTTGAAAACCAATTCTCAAGAAAACTTGAACTCGGTCTTTTGAGGTTTTTATTAAAACAAAAATTTTAGAAAACTATAATACAAAAACAAAATATAAGAAAACACAAGCAAGTAAAGTATGATTATGAAAACTTGAGTAAGGAAATCATACCTTTCGGATTGGATTAGGAGGATTATTCATAATGGGTAATATTTTCCTTGAAGAAAAAAAATTGACTACGAAAAATATTTACATGGTTCGAAAAACTCAACACGAAAAACTCAACAAAGAAAAAAAAGATCATTACAAGAGTTTGAATACGAAAAGCTCATTATGAAAGACTTGGTACGAAAATCTCATTATGGAAACACCAATACGAAATTTTCCATTCCAGAAGTTTTCAATACAAAAATTTCTATTCCATAAGTTTTCTATATGAAAATATCCGTTCTGGAAAATTTCAGTTTCGGAAATCCCCATTCTGTAATTTTAGTTCCGAAAAGTTTGAAAAAAAACTTTGAAAAAACTTAGTTACTCTGACAGTCAAATGTACTCCCCCTATGAGAATGAGTTTATTACTGTAAGGAGACTTTTTCAACCGAATGTTAATTAAGAAAGATTACCTTATGGTTATCATTCCTAACTTCTGTTTAATTTATTAAAATCTATCAAAAGGTAAATATTTTGTGAAAATATCAGCAAGATGATCTTGTGTTCTGATAAACTGAAGAATAATATCTCTTTTCTGTGTGTGATCCCTAAGAAAGTGATGCCTAATATCTATGTGTTTTTCACATGAGTGATGTGTAGGGTTATTACTTAAGGAAATGGAACTTGTCTTATCACACAAAATTTGAGTTTTAGTAAAACTCAAGCCATAGTCTGTGAGTGTGTGTTCCATCCACAACACTTGAGCACAACAACTTCCAGCTGCAACATATTCGGCTTCAGCAGTGGAAAGTGCTACAGAATGTTGATTCTTACAGGACGAAGAAACTAATGAATCTTCTAAGAAATGACAAGTTCCGGATGTACTCTTTCTATCCATTCTACACCCACCAAAGTCAGCATCAGAAAAGATTTTTAGAACAAAACCATTTCCAGAAGTATAGAATAATCTTAAATCAATGGTTCCCTTAAGGTAGCAAAAAATTCTTTTAACTGCCTTTATGTGGGATTCCATAGGATTGTATTGATATCTTGCACATAAGAATACTGAGAACATTAAGTCTGGTCAACTACCTGTTAGGTAAATTAAACTTCCTATCATACCTCTGAAGGATGTTTGATCTACTGGTTTCCCAGCTTCATCACTATCTAAAGAGTTTGAGGTACCAATGGGAGTACTTAAATTCTTGGTGTTGTCATAACCACACTTTTTGAGAAGATCTTTAATATAATTATGTTGAGATATATAGATTCCTTCTGGTTTTTGAGAAACTTGGAAACCAATGAAAAATGTTAACTCACCCATCATACTCATTTCAAAATCAGATTTCATTAGACTTGCAAAAGAGTCGATTAAAGATTGCTGAGTTGAAACAAATATAATTTCATCAACATAAATTTGATCAATCAAAACATTTTTCTTATCTTTCTTTATAAAAAGTGTTGGATCTGCATTTCCCTTAACATAGTTATTGTGAAGCAAAAATCCAGTGAGTCTATCATATCATGCTCGTGGGGCTTTTTTAAGACCATACAGAGCTTTGGTAAGTCTAAAAACATGATCAGGATGTTTCGTATCTTCAAAGCCTGGAGGTTGTTCAACAAAAAATTCCTCTTGGACATAACCGTTAAGAAAATCACATTTCACATTAATTTGAAAATGATTAAAATTAATGAAAGCTTTAAAAGCAAGTAGAATATGAATAGATTCAAGTCTAGATACAGGAGAATAGGTTTCTTCATAGTCTATTCCTTCTTGCTGATTATAGCATTTAGAAACACGTCTAGATTCATTTCTTACTATGACTCCATTTTCATCACATTTGTTTCTGAAGACCCACTTTACTCCAATAACAGAAGTTTCCTTATGACTTTCAACCAAATTCCAGACTTTATTCCTTTCAAATTCATTTAGTTCATATTGCATGTCTTTGATCCAATCATCATCACCAAAAGCTTCATCAGTGCTTTTTGGTTCTAATTGGGAAAGAAATACTAGATGTTCTAATTCATTTATTAAGGAACTTCTAGTCCTTACTGGTTGATTTACATCACCAATGATACTATCACTGGGATGATTCTTAAGAAACACCTGATTTGGGTTTTGAAAAACCTGTTCATCAACATAGGGTAGAAAATCTTATGGGGTAAATGTTTCAGAAGTATCTTCATGAACATTTTCCTTATCAGAAGGATCTTCGTTCAATGGTTGATAATCAGTTTCTCAAAACACATATGAGGATGTAGGCTGGGATGGTTTAAAAACAAAAGGATCAGACTCATCAAATTTTACATGTACTCTTTCTTCAACAGTACAAGTATTTTTATTAAAGACTCTATAAGCCTTAGAAGTTATGGAATAACCAAAGAAAATTCCTTCATTGGATTTTGGTGCAAATTTATGTAAGTTATCTTTAGTATTCAAAATGAATACATTGCATCCAAAAACCATGAAGTAAGATAGTCTCGGTTTTATACCATTCCATAACTCATAAAGAGTTTTATTAAGAAAAGGTCTAATCAAAACTCGATTTATAGTATAACAGACAGTACTTACAGCTTCATCCCAGAAATGTATAGCTATAGAATATTCACTCAACATGGTTCTAGTTATCTCTTGAAGAATTCTATTTCTTCTCTCAACTACACCATTCTGCTGAGGAGTTCTAGGTGCTGAAAAATTGTGAGTAATACATTTTTTACTACAAAAAGTTTCAAAATCAGAATTTTGAAATTCTCCTCCATGATCACTATGAATAGTTTTCAATTGAAGGTTTTTCTCATTTTTAACATGAGCTCTCAACTGTTGAAATTATAAAAAGCTTCATACTTCTTTGCTAGAAAATAAACCCAAGTAAATATAGTGTAATCATCAACTAGAACAAACACATAGTATTTTCCTCCAATACTTCCAGTTTGTGTTGGACCAAAAAGATCCATGTGCACTAGCTGTAATGCATCAGTTTCTGAGAATTCACCGATTGATTTAAAACTAGATTTATGTTGCATTCCATATTGACAAGGATCACAAACTTTAGAAGAATCAAATATAAGATCCGGTAAGTCCTTAACTAGTTTCTTCTTAGATATTTTTCATAAGTTTCTAAGGTTACAGTGACCTAGTCTTCTATGCGATAACCATGAATGATCTTCCATTTCACTTAGGCAAGGTAAATCATGGCACCTGAGGTCTTCTAAATTTATGGTGTAAACATTCTCATGCCTATTGGCTGAGAGAATAAATTAGTCCTTGGAATTGTGAACTAAGCACTTATCATTCCTAAAATTAACAAGGTAACCTTCATCACATAACTGACTTATGGTAATGAGGTTTTGCGTAAGACCCTTAACAAAAAGAACATTTGAAATCACAGTTTTACCTAGAAGAACAATATTACCAATACCAACAATCTATCCCTTAGCATTATCTCGGAAAGTTACCTTTCCTCCTTTTGTTTTGATAATCTTCTCAAAATATCTTTTGTAACCATTCATGTGTCGGGAACATCCACTATCCATGTACCATGTGTTGCTACTGGTACTCTCATTGTTTTCCTGAAATCAAGAAGAGGATTAGACATTCAGAATCCAAACTTGTTTGGATCCGAGACTTCCAGATAATAAAATTTTAGGTACCGATATCTTCTTAGAAAAGCAATCTTTGTGAAATCATAATGATTTGGTTTTGTTTAAGGAACAATTCTTTGCTCAGTGACCACCACATTGACACTTATTACAAAATGGGGTACTTTGAGGAACAAAATAATTGTTACTAAAAATTGGTTTTTCATGGTTATAACCAAATCCGGATTTATTTCTTAAAGGTCGTATATGGGAATACATTTTATCAAAATTTTCCTTACCATGGGTAAAGTTTGATAAACACTTATTTAAGAAAACAATTTCGGACATGATATTTATAACAAAGTTTATATCCTCAAAATCATTAGATTTAGAACTAAAGCTAGGCTCAAAAACATTTTTCTTAGAAACTACGTTTTCTAACTCTTTAGAATGATTGTTCTTCTCAGAACTTACTTCCTCCAGATTTTTTGAAATAATTTCAAAATCAGGATTTTTCTTATCAAGATATTAAGAAAGATCTGATACTTCATTCGTAAGAATAGAGTTCCTAGAGTTTGCCTTATCAAGATTTTTATTGAGTTTGGAATTTTCAATCTCAAGAAGTTTAGCAAACCTATCAACTTCTTCATAAGTAGGTGAAATATTTTCTTCATCAGAAGAGGATTCTTCATCAGAAGAGTTATAATACTCTCAATCATTAGAATTTAAAGAAACAATGGTCATTGATTCATCATTTCGTACCTTAGCCATAAAAAATGATTACCAATAGGTATTCTAGCTATAAGACCAAGATTCTTCTATCCTGAAGATTCATAATCAGAAGATTCATCTGAAGAGTCACCACCACTGCCACTCTAGGTATCATTTTATTTCAAGAATTTCTTAGCTTTGGCATTATAATACTTCTTTCTATTCCTGTTTGAATTCCTTTATTTCATTTATTTCTTTTTGAGCAAAGGGAAATCGGGTCTAATATGTCCAGCTCTCTTGTATTCATAACATGTGACTTCTCTATCTTTCCTATATTTCCTTTCCTTTTTCTTATACTTGGATTGGAAATTTCTTTGGCCAGCTATCTTGTTCATCCTTCAAGAAAGATTTGCTAACTCATTTTCAGAGACTTCACTCTCACTAGATTCAGATTGGAAAATAACTTTCTTAGACTTGAATCTGGTTACTCTCTCAGGAGTCTTAGCTTTAATTTTATTTGATGTTGTTGTAAAAGCAACAATACAATTTCCATTTTTCTTCTTGATGTTGTCAGCATCTCCCTTCATTCTGGTTTCATGTTGGAGAAGAGTTCCGAATAACTCATCAAGAGAAATTTGAGTGACCTTCATGTTCTCATCTATAGCAGTTCTTTTGTATTCCCACTCATTGGGCATGATATCAATTATCTTATCCACAAGTGCTTCATCATCTAACCCTTTCTCTCCCATAGACTGTAAAATTTTGACAATAGTCATAAACCTCTGTTGAACTTTACATATTTGTTCATTATAAGGAAAATTGAATCCATGGTATTTGGCTCTAAGCATAGCTCTCCTAGTCTCTATCACTTTAGAAGTTCCAAAGTGTGTAACCTCTAACTTCTTCCAGATACAATTAGCTGCTTCACAAGAAGAAATTTGTCTATATATATTTCTAGTCATTGAACAAAGTAAGGTATTGTGTACCTTATAATTGAGTTGATACTCTTGATTTTCCTGATTAGTAAAAGATCTAACTTCCTTATCAGGAATTTTATAATCTCCAATAAGCATAAAAAAAATTTCAACTCCGGTATTGATAACAAAAGTCTTCATTCAATCTCTCCAGTACTCATAGTCATTACCATCAAAGGTTGGTGGTCTTGTAGGATTTAGATTATCAATGGAACCAACATTAACCCCTGCCATACTTAAAATAACCTCTGGCACACAAACTTGTTAGTAGAAAAAGTTCGTAATAACAAAGTTCAGAATGACAATGTTCGGAATAACAAATTTTGGAATTACAAAGTTTCAAATTACAAAGTTCGGAATCACAAAGTTCGGAATTACAAAATTCGGAATCACAAAATTCGGAATGAGAATGTTCGGAATAATAATGTGAGTAAGAAAAACTTATACGTGAGAACAAGTATTTCAGAGACCTTCTCTGATACCAATTTTAAGATCGAAATAATGATGTAGATGATCCATATACAAGAGGGTGGGGTGAATTGTACACTTTAAAAATTAATTTGGAACCTTTAAAGTTAGTTACGAATAACTATGTTTCCCTTAAGCAAAGAAAAGGGATAAGTTTAACAACGTTAAACTAAGCAAATTCACAACACCTCTAACACCAAATGAAAACTTGGAATAAGGAATGAAGTTTTGAACTTCATGTCCTATGAACTTTCTTAAAACTGGAAAGTGATTCTGAAAGTAGGTTCGGGAAATATGGTTCCGGAAGTTGAAACTTAACCAAATATTACAAAGAAAGATTCTACCTTAAAGCGTATAGAATCTGAATGAAACAGAATACAAGAAAAAAAGTATAAGAAAGTTATACTTTCCTTACAATACAATATGCAGCGGAAACAAAAAAATTAGTAAAACTACAAGTAACTAGATATAATTCTTTTAACCCAAAGATAAGGGTATCCAACAACCTTGGATAAAGGTCCCTTGATTTATACTTTCAAGCAAGTCTGTCTTACCCACACCAGGGTCAGCCCTCGATAAGAAGATCAGAGTCTCTATATTGCTATCCCTGCAAGCCCTCAACATCAAGGTAGTTGGCAACCCTTGCCTTCCTCATCATGGAAGCCCTCGAACTTCAAGGTAGTCAGCACCTCTGTCTTCCTATACCCAGAACTCCTCAAATGTAATCACCAACATTTGGAGTCGCACGAAGAAAAAACTAAACGAGCGGTTCAGTATGCACAAGGCATGAAAATCTTTCTCTCTTTAGAAATCACCTTAGAAGCGTGTGGTCTCTAGATCAATCAACTTATATGTTGTTATGAGATATTTCAAATGAGATCCTATTTATATGTAAGGTCGGCCTCCTTTCCAATGGTCATATTTTTCTAAAAAGTCGTAGGGAACTGTACACGTGTAACTTAACCAATGGTTAGTTTATAACAGAATAGACTACATCGTTTTATAACAAAACAAGTGAAACAGAAAGTGCGAAATCATTTTAAGTCTAACTCAAAAGTTCTGAGTGAAGGTTCGGAGTGTATACAAAATGTCAGAGTAGACAAATTATAAAAGTGTAAGTAAAATGAAAGTTCAGAGTCTAACAAAAAATAATATTAGGTGTCTAAATAAATTCGAAGTGTATAAAGAAAAGATGATCATATTCTGTTTAATAGGTGAATTTGGAATGATAATTCAGAATGAGAATTCATCCTCAGAATTCTTAATGAGAATTCGTCATCAGAATTCGTAATGATAATTCGTCATCAGAATTCGTAATGAGAATTCATCATCAGAATTCGTACTGATAATTCTTCATCAGAATTCTTAATGAGAATTCGATGTCGAACTTCATGGGAATTCGTATCCAGAATTCGGAGTAGAACATTATCAGAGTTCGTATCTGGAATTCGAAATGAAACTTCATTACAGTTCTCATCTGGAATTCGGAGTGAAACTTAATTACAGTTCTCATCCAGAATTCAAAACCTAAAACAGAATGCTTCATATCAAAGTTTCAAATGATTCCAAGAATATAGAAATGAATCTGAATCTTATACTTAAAAAATATATGGATGAAAATATGATAAGGATAATTTTTCTTACAAAAGCGATCTTCCTTATAAAAGCGACTTTCCTTATAAAAGAAATTTTCCTTAAATATAAGGTGTTTGTGATTTTCAAAACCATACGGAATGGAAAAGTCGTAAGGAAAACCTTATTGACTCAACATAAGTTGTACGTTTACACCACCAATTAGAGTCACACACCTAGTGACTCATTGTCTATCTGTGAACTATAAAAATTTGAGTACATATTGCTTACAATGAATACATGACATGTGGTCTTGGAGTTACATGGTCACTAGTTTGGTAGGCCACGTAAGAATATATATGGCACATATGTGAAACAAATACCTCAAACTATGTATATGGGTTACATGGAGTTTACTAAATCTATTCTTTCTCTAGGATTTCATATTCAATAAATATGGTATAATAAAATGCACCATAGGTATTCAATTCATACAGCTTGAATTAATTCCAAATTAAATCTTACATTATATTACACAGGTACATAGTGTCTACCATTGGGTACATGTTGTGTAATATTATGATGTTTGGAAAGAATCCATGGAAACTATAGATGTGATATATGATTTTATTTCAATCAAAAAAATAAATGATTTGATTATATTTATTAGAAATAAAATATAAAGAAGAAGATATTGAAATTCTAATTAAATAATGATTAAAAATGAATTGAAAAATAATTGAAAAATTTGTAAGTTATTCAATTATCATTAAATTATTATAAATAAAAATGTGGCACTGTATATACCACTTGTATGTTATGAGCATTGAGGAAGTGTGTGATGGGTTGTGAAAAATATTTCATTTTATCATAATCGATGATCAATCTAAGATTTAAAAAATGATAAATATCATGATCATCTGAATTGAGTCAATAAAAAACAAATAATATGTTGGATTATAGAACCATGTGCATGAAAATTACATATTATTTTTAATTAATTTAATTAATTTAGAATTAAATTGTTGTAATTCATTTGACATTGAAGGATCTGACAATAGATCTGCATAATACAATGATTATTTTATAGGAATCAAGTAAAAAATTTATCTAGTGGTGAACACACGTGTTCCAAAAATCTCTCAATTTCTATATTGGAATATATTGGTGCTAAAACAATAAATCCTATCACTTGATTCATTCTCCTTTGATCACCACAAAAATTTATTCAAATGACGTCTCCATGATCTCTCTATACTCAAGAGTGAGAGGTGGAGAATGTTCTCTCTATATTCATGGAATTATTCATATATAGAGGGCTATCAAGGGCTTCGAAAGGATGCTATAAATTCTTAATGAACAACCAAATCATTAGTCTATATTGGAAAAATAATAAAATTGTATTTAAATACAACAAAATTTTAGAAATTAATATTTTCACTAATTTCCATTAATATTTATTCAATAAATTATGGAACCCCACGCCAAAAATAATAATAATAATATTATTTCCTCAACATTAATATTTCTTGATAATTTAATTAATTATTATTTAATAAAATATTGCGAAATATATATTATTTCACACCTAATATTTATATTCATTCCATAATTCCTCCATAGTATTTATCGGTCCATGAATAATGTCTATATACATATTAAAAAAATATCACTCTATTATGTTACAAATAATAAATGAATATTATATCACAAAATTGAAAATAAAAATTTATTAAATAATAAGCTCAAATATTATTTGCTAGAATAACTACTGAAGGAATATATGTGATCAATAAAAAATGAATAATTATTAAATAATGTGCATGAATAATATTTATCTACAATTTTGAATAAAAGATAATAATATATTATCTAATTGATATCCTAGGGAGACATAGTTTTTGACCTTCTAGGCATTTTTCTCATTGGAATTAGAAGAAACACATTAATGTCTAAAATTATCACCTCACAACATCATAAGGAACCCAAAGTGAATGAAGTGAATTTTGAGACAACATAATTCCCCATACAGATGCTTCATATTCAATATAATCTTTTTATCCATATAACTCTAATCAAGGAGGTTTCATGTTGGTGTTATCAACCTATGTGATTAATATATCTTTTATTGAAATTAAAAAAATCAAACACGGAAATAGAAAACCATGGAAATAGATTCATTGGGGATATATAATATCCATCAAAGGTTTTAAGATATCAACATCTATTAACAAATAGAATGGAAAAATCCTTTGTCTCATTATTCATTAATATAATATTACTTGGGACATGCCCATCATATCTTACCTCTATCCAATCATATATCATAAAACAAATTTCCAGTAAATCAACCCACATAACTTATAATAATCAATATAATAATATTAATATCTAATGATAAATAAACACATCTAAAAATTGGAACATCCATTGAAAAAATGCATATTTTGATTTCCAATAGGAGGGCCTTGTTCTTATAACATGATATATTGGATATGACCAAGGTCATACACCCTGAGAAGGTGACTCAATGCCCTATGAGTCTCAACCCCTAATATCCTATATAATTTTTGTTCCTTAAATGAAATCATCCATTTATATAACACATTTTTATGAATAGTGCCACAATACTTATAGGTTCTCATAATATCATGGAATAAATGTGACATTTTAGAGATACAACTACTCATAGGACATTATCAAATATTTTTTTATGAGAAATAATAATAATTATGTGATAAGATGATTATTAATAATCAAGACTGTGACTGAATGTTATCATAAACAACACAAAATTTACTTCTTGGTTGGAAAATATTTATTCAATGGTAGACATCAAACCATACTATTAGACACTAAATTATGATACTACTTGTTGAGTGAAATAATAAAACATTAGTAATGGATTAAAAAATATTTATGGGAGTTGGGATATATTTCATAAACCACCTTTTTGTATAGTAACCATTGGACTCAAATTCCAAATAAATTAATTGAATGCTTCATATTATTAATCATTTTTTATATAAGTTATAGCTGATCAAAATTATCTCCATCCAAGAGTGATGAAGTAAAGCTCTTATAAATTGATAAATATTTATTTATTAGCCTTTGTAAACATGGGATATTTCATAATAATTCCAACATCGTTAAGATATTAATTCAATCAAATCAATATAATTTCTAATTAAGAAGGTGAAATTTATTTAGATTCTATTGTTCTTAGTGAAATTCATTCTTGTTTCATTATATAAAAAGAAATATAGATATGTCTATGTTAGAATGAATAACCTAACACATATTTTTTATCACCCATTAAACCATTCCCATCACAATTCATACATACCAATATCACGTATTTTCATGTATCATGATTTAATAGACCGATGTACACAATGATAGTGATTTCCAATTGTATTCCCATTACTGATCGAAAATTTTATTATTTTTTATTCAATAGGTTGTGTGTACTATAAAAAGTGGAAAAATATTAAATCTTTTTTTATTTTATAAAATTAAATGATTTTAATTTATTTTCATTTCACCACATTGACATCCTTGAAGTAATTATCCCTTGATAACATCAACTTCTTTTAAATGAATGTTTTAACAAAATTTGAATCCTACATTGAAAAATATTTGAGAAATTATTATTAACATTATTAGTGAGTAATAAATTTTTAATTCTTACTTATATCACCTCTACTATAATTTAAAACGTCAACTCTGTGATTATTTAAATTACAGTATCACAAAACATTAATTTTATAAACTTCTAATACTTATAATTTTATGTTCTTTTGAATATTATGTATTCTTCCTAAATTTACACTATCATACCATGGTCAATAAAGATATTAATATACAGATCATAGTCAAATCATCTGACTATTAATCTATATTGTCTAATGTATTATTCATGTATAGAATATCAATAACATGTTTCATGCATCGGTCCACTTGAGGACTTCCTTAATTGGAAAAGTTTTTTGTTATCTTTTTGAAAAATCAATAAATATAGCTGTATGATGTATTCCCCATCCACATGGAATCCATTAGGGAATATTAATCTGATGTCCTCATGGGAAAACCATAAAAAAATTAATATCTAGATTATGAAACAATATTTTATACAACCAAAACACACACACACACACTCATATATATATATATATATTCATTCATTCATTCATGAAATTTAAATTTGACAATACTAATTTTTTATTCTGAATAAAAATTTATTTATTGTTTTTTTATAGAAAACCCATTTAGTTTCAGTAAAATTATCGTTCCCTGTGATCAAAACAATTTTCGATGTTTGATTGTAAGAGTTTTAGCCATGATCTTATTTCAATGGAATGATCTAATTATCATATTAAGTGTCGTAAAAACTATTTATCATTGCATGAAATTGAAAATATGTTTTTATTGGCACTATATTATTAATTTTTCAATATATTTATCAAAAAGTAAATGATGTTCTAGTTCATAGATATCTATTCTACGTTTTGAGTTATTTTAATTTATTTATATAGTCAAATCATTCACATAATATTTTAATTATTTAGAATAATATACATACCCATATGAAGCACATGATCTACACACTTTGACATGTCTTTCCGGTAATATTTTTTCACATCATTGATATTTATATTCATTTTACAAACCAATGATGACTTTGATTTCATTGATCTTATCAATCATATTATTTATATATTTTAATTTTCTTATTTTTAATTACTATTTTGGAATTAAACATTAATATAAATGTGAATAAAACGTCGGTGTGATTTTAAATTATTTAGAAATATGAAATAACCATACATGTTTTAAAAGGACTTATTTTTTATTTTCTCTGATTCCATATCTCATAATGTGTCATTTCTCTGCATATATAAGGAAAATGTCTTTTAGTGATGTAGGACAATGTAAAATGTATCTAAAAAATATATTTTTTAATTATATCAGTCCCAGAAGAGAATTTTTTTCAAACATCTTTCTCCACTAAAAGATAATTATTTTCCTGGGAGTCCTCTAAAGATAATTTGGGTACTTCACCATGTTCATCTTTTTATAATATTTTACATTGGTTAATTTTAAAATCCCTTTAATTGTCATTGTAGTTTTTTTATATTTTATCTTGTGTATCGTATCCTTTGATATTTTAAATTTTTTATTGTAATGGAACACATTATAACTTGGATTAATGACCATCTAAATTACCAGCTCACTATAACTATCAATTCTTTGAAAACATTACCTCCTTCCATCAATTGAGTTATGTTATGTAAGACATCAAAAACCAGGAGACACCAACTCTAGAAAATTTATCAACTTCATGTATTATTTATTTGAAATATACTAAATGATAATAAATATATGAAGTGAATCAGATTTGTGACTATAGTCACAATAATTTCTACTATATTATTGATATTATTAATTCATTAACAAACATTTGAAGGAATTTTAGCCTATGTAACCAATTAAATTAGTTCATATTATGTTCTCATCTTCTGTTTATAGAAATACACAGTTTTGTTTTCCAATAATAAGGTAGATATTTCCATTAGTATTATTATCATACTGAATAATTGAAAAATATTTTCCTTTACAAATTCATATCTTCATAGTGATTCTATTTTCATGCCCACAATAGGAAAATTTTCATCCACCTCAAAATTTACAACCACGGCTTTTGACTACAGTGAAATATATGTTCCTTGTGTCTTTATCTCTGAATTTTTCAGTCCCAAATCAGAAAACATTCAATTATTCATCCTTTTAAATTAAAACAAATCTATTTTAATGAAATATTTTTTTAAACCTTTAATTTTTTCCATATTATTGGAAGTACATCTATAGGTAAAGACAAAAACATTGGACTGTTCTATTTTTTATAAGAATACTCAAAAAAAATATATCCATATCGAATCAAGTAAAAATTGATCTATTTCCATTGATTAACCTTATTTAATAGATTTTATTCCATTTTATATGTATGATTTAACATAATTATCTTAAATGGTTATAAAATGATTTTTTATTTATAACCCACTTAGATAAACCTCAAGCTAATGAAAATTATATCTATGGATTTCCACTCTAACAAATATTTTGTTTCAAGATGAATAATAATTATATTTATTCACAGATCCATAATATAAAAAAAATTGAAATGAAATAATTTCTATGAATCTGAATTTATACTTTTTGGTTTCCATTTTTTGAGTAAGTAATGTTCATATTTTCCAAGTAAAATAAATATTGTGTATTACAAATCATTCATTACAATAACACATAACTATTTGTTTGTTTTTATCATCCATTATTGATGGAATAATAACTTTTTGGGTCATTTTATTTTAATTAATACCAATTCAATCATCTTATAAGCAGTGTGTTAATGTGTCTTACTATTTATAATGAGCTTATTTACTTAGGTCAAGTGAAACACTAATTTTTTCATCAATATGAAAACAATTATATTTTTTTCTATCATATAAAATATATATTAAATGTTAATAATTTTCTATCTCTATAATCATTGACAACTAGACCCAGATTTCACATTTCATTTTCAGATAAAATTTTTCTTTTGATATTTATCATTTCTTAATAAACTATAAATATACCCTCACATATCCATAATCTATACGAATCTATCCTTATTCAATTAGTCAAAAAATCAACTTATCAGTTTTGTAATTGAATTATGTGTTTTTACTCAGAATCTTTTTTTTTATTTTTCAATGTATATATATTTGAGTTATTATATTTTTTCCTTTTACATTTACCTTTAAAATCATTACATTTGAATTTAGAGAATAAAATCTTTAACGACTCATTTTTCTTCTTACGTTTTTTCCAACCAAACCACAAATTTTATGTGATGCTGCTAACTCCACAATTATTTCCTCCCATCCCTATTCATAAGATTCAACATCATTAATTTTTTATTTTTTTCTATAATAATAAGAAGGTTTTATTTATAAATTTATTTTTCATCCTCAATCCCTTCTAACTCTTTATATTCTGAGCTAACATTCTCTTATATAATAAAGACTATCTTATTAATGAATTTATATCATGAATTAAAAATTTCTATTCACATATTTTTATGAATTATTCATTGTAAAATAATTATAATAATTTTGTCTTAATTTTTTCATTCAATTTTCAATAATTATCCCAACCATTCCACACTTGAAACATATGGTCAGAACATACTTTTAGAATTTCTGATTTCCCCATTTTTTGGATTAATAAATGGAATGAAATAATTTCATTATGATCTTTTTCAATAGTTTCGTCCGCATAAATTTTATTTTTTATTAAAAATTTATCTTAAGAATACATTTACACTCCCAAAACAACATTATTCTCATTACATTATTCATATTAAATAAGGGTCCACTAAAGACTATCATACAAGAAATCCTTTGGTTCCATTTCAATAAGAAATTATACATTCTCTATGAATTGATGAGGTAATATTTTCAATATTTATGTCAAAAAAGTGAAATCATTAATGGATTATATGAGTCCACACATGTCATCTATAATATTTTTCAACTAATCAATGAATGCATAAATGTGTTCATTGACATGCAATCTTGATCCACCATACTAGTTAAAAATAAAAAAATTAGCATAATTTTATTTGGTGCCACCTTTGTAGATTTTGAAAATGGATTTCAAGTGGTATATAAGGATCTACATTATATGATTAATTTATTTTTATTTTGATAAATCACTCCCTAACCCGTTAATTCCATTGGAATCAATATCCATACCCTTTTATCCTCTTTCAGATAATTAATTTCATTGTAAATGAACCAAACAATTTCATATGGAACCAATGTATATAAGATTTCCAATGTATTTATACTATATTTTTATCCAATACATAAAAAAATTTCAATTGATGATTAAAATAATCACATCACTAACTATCACAACCAAAACATTCAAAATAAAATTCCCCTAATGAAAACCTCACATTCATATGAAACTCGTTGGTCCCAACCCTTGGTAATAACCTTATGGGGTTGTTGAATATGTGTTTGTTTATCCAAAAAGACCCTTAAAATGATAATTTATTATGGTTAACTAATTACTAGTTATATAGGTACTAATTAATATGAGTATAATATATTTTATAAAGAGGGTTACAAGTCATTCTATATTGTTCACTCACATTGGTTTGAATCTAACTATAACACAATAAATGTGTTCTAAAGTATCTAATTTAATTTCTATACTACTTTTGATTAAAATTTAGAGCATATTCACACCCACACTAGGTTAAAAAACATAATGATTATAAAATAACCCACACTATTTAAAATAAGAATTAAATATCCTACCTTCCAATTATTTCCATAATCATTATCTAGTGAATATATAAATTACAACAATAATGTTGAAGTTATCTACAACTTGATCATCCTCTTTTTAAAACTCCATGAAATTCATAGGGCACCTACACATTTGTCTACTTCTACTCTATACTTTTATATTTTAAAATATATGAAACTAAAATTATTTTTGTTTTATATTCAACCTTTTCCTTTGTATAGAAAACAACTAATACATATAAATATTTTAAATATTTTTTAATTAATGTTCATCACATTTATGATTTAAATGATTAATTTTATAATGAAATTTACACTATTTTTTCGTCTATATTAAGATACAATGTTTTTTACAAAAAAAATAAAAGGATGTTAAAAGGATTGATATTTCCATTTACATAAAGATTTCCAATATATTGGATGTATATGGTACACTTTTTGATCTGGATGCTGAATAAATGTTGTGAAATGAATCCAATCATATAGAAAAAGATTATTTGCACCGTGAATTACATTTAGGACACATAAAAACTATATGACATCATGTTTATTTATAAAATTAAGTGATGAAGATAAATTCAAAGGGGGATTGTGGATTCTATCCTTTGATATCGTAATAAATTCCATGAAACTTCCAAGAAATCCTAGATTAGATTGGTTTGATGTTTTTTGGGATAAAAAACTCACTTTTATGGATATAATGGAAAATTAACAAGGGTAAAAACACTGGACTTTTTAATTATTCACTTTTATTCTAACAAAAGAAAACATGATCATCCATATACAATATATATTGAGTTATAAGGTTTTTATTCAATACTTAATTCATTAGTATAAGGTTAGGACCAATGAGATTCACTACGGGAGAGAACATCCACTGTTATGTGTAGATCCAAGAATTTATTTTCATTCCCCATTATCTCTAGAAGGAAGTGGTAGATTTTTTTCATGGTGTGTTTTATTGATGGCGATTTTATGTAGAAAGTATTTTATTTTTAATTTAAATTAATTTTTGGATTTTATAATTTTTCTTCATTATGTTAACCTTCCTATTTCTTAGTCCTAACATTTCATTGAGGGGTGAGGGAGTTGATTTAATATATTTAGTTCATTGAGAATTACCGTTACATTTTTTATTGAATTTTTTTCATTCATATAAAACATATATTGTTTATAATCCCATTATTTTAATTGGGATAGTAGATATCCTATGTTTATATATAATATATAGAAAAAATTATTTAATTATCTAAATTATCTTACAATGAGAAAATGAGATCTTAATATGGAGTGTATTTTTTTATAACCATTGGACACACAATGAAATAATTTAAATGAATTCATAATTGTTAACTAATTATATCATACATTCTATTCGTTGAATCTTTTTTCATTATTAATTGATATTATTTTTCAATTTTTTTCTACCAAGTATTCCAAACAGCCATCATCATCCCTTTTAAAATATATAAGATTAGATTTAGTTCAAAGAAAATATCTGGGCATTGTTATTTAATTATTATTTAATCTAAACCTATCTTTATAGTTGTAACCACAGACTTATATTTCTTATACAATCTTGTATTCATGATTTGTTTGATAAATATTTTAAACTCTGAAATTTTCCAAACCTAAATTAATTAATGATACACATGGGGATATCAATAACTCATTAATATTTAATGGAATATTTATGTTTCTATGTTTTTTATATAAAAAAACTTTTTGAAATATATTAAAATACATCATAAATTAATATAATAAATCGATTTATCTATTCATTAGTTGAGTCTCATATAATCTATATAAGGAATGATATTTGAAATGTTTAATGACTATATTAATAGACACTTTTTGTGTGACATAAAACACTATAATGTATAAAATACTTCTACAAAAACCAGAAAATATAAATTCTATAAAAATTAATTTACCTTTACTTGATAAAATTTATTGTGGATCAATGAAAATTGGTTCTAAAAATCATATCTCAGACTAAAATTTACCAACACATGAAAAGATGAAAGAAAAAACAATAAAAATAGTTCCACAAATAAGACCATTTGTCAACAATTAATGCCCATAATTTAGTTCAAATCTTAATATGTATACACTTAACTTCACTATGAAAAAACATCCCTTTATGGGGATATATCATCTTCAATTGACTAATCGATATAAAAATTAATATATTATAGAATTTGAATTTTTTGGGAATGTATTATAGTTTGATCCTTTCAACAAGAGAAACATTGAGAAAAACAATTACTCTCATCAAACATCATTGTGGCATGGATCCTATCCTCATTATAAAACTTGAAAAAACACTAGAATAATGAAATCCTAGGACATGTATATTTTGGCAGGGTACATTCTGGTTTGATAAAATTTCTTAACTATAAAAAATCATTCTCTATATTCATCAAATCAAATATTATTTTTATGGCACCAATTCATTATAACATCATAACCCATCCGGAATATCCCTCAATCTGTAATGTTAATAAAAACAAAAATAATTTAATTATAGGCTTACTAAAAGTGAATATAATGAAATTTAACCACAGAATTATTATCTTAAAAATCCATGGGAATTAAATATCCAAAATAATAGTCATATTTTATTTATTTTGAATAAAAATAATTTAATATGGTAAATTCATCGTCACTAATATTAGTCTCTTTATAATCTCTCTATGATAATAAAACTAATAAATAAAACATAAATTCAAAATTAATGAGCTCAAATTTAATCTCCCACCTAGGTGTTGGAATGAATTATAGAATAACGTTTTCCATTTTTAACTCAGTAAAGTCCATTATTGATCATTTTAAAAAACTAATATAAGATTCCAATTAATTTTAATATCCAAAAACCCGCTCTTCTTGATTCAATGTTATAAACAAAAACATCACATTTCAGGAATTGATAACAATAAATGCGACCTGATTTTTTCATTCCATCCAAATATTATTAAATCTTAAGGGAATATTGAATCACTTGTATATATTAGGACCTTTAATGTTATGATATTTTGATAAATAAAATATAAAAATAACGACTTGGATTTAAAAATAGCTCACTCAAAATGATCAACATTTCTCCTATTATACCCAGCATTTCTTATTTCGCAATTGGTCATGAACATAATCTATGTAAATTATTCTATATACAATTAATTTAACATCTTTCCTCATAAAATGAGGATATATATATATATATATTTTTGAGAAAAAAATATATATAAGGCTGAAAAATTGAGATGTCAGTGATCAAATAATAATAAAATAAGAAAAAGGGCATGAGAATATAATATTAAAAGTTGGAGTCATTATCCTTCCAATAAAATATTGTAATCCTTAGTTATGATATAAAGATATTTATTTTATAAGATATGATTACTAAAGGATGTAAATAACATGGGCCTTGAAAATATAACATAAGCACAAAATATTAAATAGTGTATTACACATGAGCATAGAAAATACATGTTCATCTAAACCATATAGGAGGGAAACAACTCTATCCATAGTGGAATCCTTTTCCTAACAGTGTAATGGGATCAATACCTAATGCGTCATAATAGTGAATATTCACTCCAAAGACAATCACGGCAGACATATATCTATTACAAAAGTAGTTTCACTCTATTTTATAGTATTATATATCCCATGTGATATATATTATTTCACAATTAATTGGAGTGATATATTATTCCCTCAAATAAAATAATTAAAACAATAATTTTTTCATACATATGAACATAAATCAATCATCTTATCAAAACCCATGAATGGAAATGATATTTATAAATATTTAATTATAAAAGAACTCATGGAAAAAAAATCTGTTTCATAATGATTTTACCTCTAAAAAACAACATAAACTATCTATTGAAAGTGTAAAGATGGTATATTTGGAACATTTACCTAGTAAATTACATGTAATATCAAATTAGGCCATATTTTATAGAAAATGAGTTTGAAATAAAACTTTAAATTATTATTAAAAAATATCCTTTGGATTTTATAATATTTTCTCCAAATACGATCTATTATAGAGGAAAACATTTTATTTGGAAATAACCTTTTAAAATTTAAATTATGATTCAAATAATTAACTAATCATAATGGAGTGAAAATTCAATCATGTTTTGTATGTTAAGAAAAAATTACATATTTATTTTATTGTTGTAAATATTACAATACACCACATTTAGAAAAATGAAAAACTATAAATTTTATAATGTTTTCAAAAAATAAGAAATTAGTAAAATGATGATTAAATTTATTAGTAAAATAGTAAAATATTTTTTTATATATTTTTAGAAATAAATTAAAATGGAAGGAAAATATTCCACTATTGGGACCTAAACATATACAATTAGTAATAATAATGATATTGTGAAATCAACCATTGTACATTGTGTATATTTTGAATCATAATCATCATGGAAGAAATATAATTATATCCATATTAAAATACTATAATATTAATAAAAATAATCATAAAAAATATTCAATGGAAATATATACAAAATAAAAATGACACAAGTAATGTATAAGGTATGTTTCTCACGTTAATAAATGTGAGATGAAAATATCCCATTGTTTTTGTAACTTTTGAACCATAAAACCCATGAAATATAGATAATCAAATATATATTTAAATCCGAATAACATTAATTAAATTTATAATATAAAACATTTATGATAATTATATAAAACACATAACAAAATAAATTTTTTAATATGGAATAAATCATGTATAAATTAAAGGGATATGTTAAAACCCTTAACTCAAGAGTAGAATTTTCTCATTTGCATTCAAACCACCAGTATACCAAATATTAATTTATTATAAATTTATCCAATAATAATATTTATATCTATCATAACATTTATTATTTATTTATAGGACTTTATCATATATTTATTAATATTTGTTTTATAAAAACCATTGTTCTAGATGATGACCACTTCATTCTCCGAGCATGTTTCTGTTCAGAAGACACGATCCTTATTATTTGATCATGATCCCTTAATTTCCATAATTTGAAAACTAGTATCAACCTTATATATATTATTTATGTATACATAGTTAATTTTTCAAAAATATTATATATAAAAATGAATTACAGTGTTCATGGATGTGGTGGGTTATACATACACATGAACGTTGTATTCACTTTTAAAAAATTTGAATTGAATAAATGTTAACAATAAGAAACATTTATTAAGATATTAGCATATAATTTAGGTAATATTTATTCACACTATCCATCCACATTACAATTCATTTAGAAAATGAACACAAAATGAATCAAATCACTTTGTGGAGGTGGTAGTCCACAGATACGCACGAGCGCCATTATCCTTTTCAAATGATGTGGAATGCAAGAATGTTGATATTATATTTTAATTAAAGGAGAATAATAATTTCATAATTATCATATATAATATTTAACCCTATCATAATACTAACATGTAAAATATAGCAATGAAAAATGAAGTGTATCGCCATATAGATATTGAATGTCGTTCATATGTATGAGTGATACTTGATGTTTTTATTCGATGGGGAAAGGGTTTATAATGGTTTTTTCATAATAAATATAATATTTAAAAATATCTTTGATACATAAGATAATAGTTTCAGTTTAATATGATATATTTAGTGGCGTTAAAGAATTGTATAAAAATATTTTTATCATTTAGATAGACTATATCATTTTCCAAATGACTACTTTAGATCCCCATAAAGAGGTTATAGGGTATGTTTTTTTGTAAGAACACAATCACCATGATTTTATAATTCATGTTTAGACTATAATTTTATAGTGTATGGTTGATTTTATATGACTCCAATTTGAGTAAAACAGTATGCGACGAGGAACCTTTTTATATTTTATGTCAGTAACACATTGCAATTTTTCAAATTATTATAATATATTAAGAATATTATAGACCAAAATATGTAAAAATATAAAATAAATTCATAGGGGAATATTGTTTAGAACATAATTTTTCCCATTTTTTATTATTTAATTTTTTATATTATTTTATAAAATATTAATTTCATAAAATATAAATATTTTAAATTTTGATAATATTTACTACGTTGACTTTTGAAACATCAATATAATAAGTGTAATTCAAAAAAGAACTCTTTTTTTATATTATAATAATGTCAGGATAATCTATATAATAATTTATCACCATAAATATCTCAAATTATGATACTGTTAATACTTTGAATATAATTTATTGGATTATTTTGTTAATTAAATAATACTTGCATTATCATTGTGTAAGAATTTGCAGTAATTATTTATTCATTGAAAATTATAGACAAGTAAATATTATGTAGTTTAATATTATAAATATCAAAATACTATTTATTTTTGAAAAAAAATTGGATAAAAAAAATAAAAAATATTAAACTTATTAGAATCAAGAGTGTGATATGTTTGACCTTTAACAAAATAATATATTATAAATGTCATATGCATATCAAAATGCATAAAAATTTTATAATGCACTCCCTTTGACGATAATATAAGATATATACTAACAAAATAAGATTTATTTTTCTTTTTGTTTTATTTAAGAGGTCATAAAATTTTATTTTTAACCTTTAACAACCAGAGTTACCCATTACAATGTTTTGGAAAATTAATATGTTTACTCTAAATATTTTTTTAAAATAAAAAAGGCCTATTTAGAAAAATTTTGAACTCTTAATTCCAAATACCAAAATAATTTTTCACAATTCTAATCATAGGGTTTTCATAATATAATTTAAAACAAAATTGGAAGAAAGAGGAAGGAAAACATTTTTTTTCTAATTTTTTTTTAATATTTAGAGTTTTTATAAAAAAATCATGTAAAAATCGATTTAAAAAACATTATTCTATTAATTTAAAACAAATTAAATTAATTTAAATTTTAAAAAAATATATTAGATATTTTTAAATTTTATATACATTGAAATAAAATATAGTTTAAAAATTTAGTAATTTTTCTTATTAAATGAAATAAAACATTTTTATAAAAATATCAAAAATTATTATTGAAAAAAAAAATCCTTTCTGAATTAAGAAAATGATATTCTTGTTTTAAATATATTTTATAAAATTATTAGAAATTAATTATAATATATATAAATAAAGAAAATTATTGTTGGAGAAAGAATATTTTTGAAGAATTAAATGGCATACATAAATAATGTTCATGCTTATTTAATAATAATTTATCAAAAAACTTATACAGTGTAAGGAATATATATTGTATTAATTTATTATCATATTTATACCCACCAAATTCTTTAAATAGTTATAATAGTCACATTAATTAATTAGATTTTAATAATTTATCACATTTTGTTTAATATCAGTGTTTCATGTTACCTAACCCATTGAGAAATAAATTTATGTAAAAAGAAGATGTTGAAAAAAATGGATGCAACATCATTCCCCCTCCCTAAGAAATTTATTTTTATACATTTGAATTCTGCTCAACAATTGATGGTTTGACATTTCAAAATTCCATTTTCAAAACACATATTGTAAAATGGGTTAATAAAACATTATCTTGAAATTATATAAAGGGAACTATGAAGGTTATATTATATTGAAAACATAGGTTTCCAAATAGAATAAAAATAGTGGGAAGTAAATATATGGATGAAAATTAATTTCCTGAGATCATGTATCACAAAAAAGTGAATAATATTTAGAATGTTAATTTTCAAAAAATTATGAACCACATATGTTCATGTGGCCTTAAATTCATCATAATTGAAGGTTAGAGGTTAAATTTATTTTTCTTAAGATCCTTATTTATATATTTTATAAGTTACATTACCATCTAGAATAGGAACACATGAAAATATACATCCCTTATAATCATAATTTTATCATTTAATTAATTTACACCACAATATAATATTTTTCCCCAAAATTTCAGTAATAAATATAGATTTTTCATACTTGATGTTATAGAATAAATTTCTAATGGATCACATAATTCCAGAAAATCATTAAAACAATTCCCTTGTATTTTAACACTAAACATAAAAAATTGGATAGCATGTGAATAGAAGATTATCAAAAACAACAATCCTTTATATACTGCGAAAAAATCAATCTCTCAAATTAAATAGTAATACCAAATGTTCATCTTAGATAATTAAATAAATCAATATTCAAAAAATAACTCAAAATATTCATGACTATAATTAAATATAATAAATATATAATTAGTTGATTACATTTTCGTCTAAGAAATTATTTTATTCGTAGAACAAAATGTATCTACTATAAACATATAATCTCTATGATACACTAACCATTTCCACAAATAACCTAAATCACCTTAAATCAACAATATTGTCACATATTCTTAAAAAATAAAACTAAATTTTTATTCAAAAAATAATGTCCAATGATATTATATTAACCCTAATCATATAGTATTTCTAATCTAAGTAATGTATTCTAAAAGAACCTTAGTCACTCAATACCAAATCAAATTCCAATAACATTGTGATCTATAATATGAAACATATATTCTCCAAATGAACCCATTTTTTATCTATTACAGGTTTTAAATAGTTAAAAATAATATCATACCAACCATGAAATCATGTAGGCCAGTGGTAGGTGGTTCACCCTTTTCTCCCTTCAATTGGGAGTTTAAGCTCTCCGATTGTTCATGATAAGGCGCGTTGTCAACCAACCTAATGTTTTTCCTTTATAATAAAATAATACTTATAAAATTCCCATAAATGTAATAAACATAATAAAATATAATCTTAGTATATAAAATAAAAAATAACTATTTTAAAATAAAATGTTTTATCTTAAAGTTAATTTTTCTTCCCATAAGTGTAGTAACCAAAAATTTCCTCTAAATAAAAGATAATATAAACCATAAAGGTAATATATAAATTAAACGTATCTCCTAACCGTGGAATGAAAATTAGACCTAAAATTTAATTTTTCACATGATAATCAAAATGGTTACATATACATCAAAAATAATTATCAAATAATATATTATTTGTCACATTACAATTTCACACCATACAACCTCAAGGGGGTATAATACATTTACTATATAATCACACTTAAAATTATAAACCTATTTTTTAATATATATATATTAAAAAAACATAAATTAAGAAATATTTATATTTAAGGGAACCTAAACCATACTCAGATACTAACTATAATAGCCACAAAACCTACACGTCTAGATTCATTTATAAAAACAAAAAAAATTACATTTATGGATTCGATTATGATAAATGTGACCCAATTTTTTTCTATAAGGTCCCAGACCCAGGTACCGCTCAATGGTGCCCCGTATCTTCTTGTCCACAATGCCTCAATAGAATTTCCCCAAATTATAGTGGTTGTCGACATGGAATAATGGAACAGGGTGCGATATTGGATAAAATATTCCCTCATTGGCTGAGTAAGAATAATAGAAAACAACTAGTAATACTAGTGGAAGCAGTAATACCATTTAATAGAAGTAAACAGTGGAAGATTTTTAGAAATAAAACAATTAGAGCATATAATTAAATAAGGTATGTCACATGTGACTAGGAATTAATCCAAACAAGTCACAATGGTAGAAATAGAATACAAAAACCAATGTATTGAAAACCGAAAACTCCAACAACATTGCAAGCCATTGTTCAGTCCCATGCTCTCGAGCTTTGACAACAATGAAGTACCTGATGAAGAAGGGCACATCCTTTTATCCATACCTACAATCGTATAATTTTTTCAAATCGAAAACATGACCCAAACATGTTGTGGGATGAATCTTATTAGGAATCCACTAAATGATGTGTGCCTAACTTTCAGTGAATATATATAGCAGGAGATATGAGAAAATAAAGCAATTAACTATAATGTAATCAGAAGTAAACTATATTATAGTTTTCAATTACACTAATTATCATTTATTACTCAATCAATTAAATAATTTAAAACCTAGGATCTAGCCTAGGATTTATATCCCATTTGTAATAGTATCCAAAACAATATCTTAGGAGACCATCAAGTAATCTAGTAAGACCGAGTCAAATATGTGCTTTGTCCAAGAAGACTCATCACAACCATTCAGTCATTTGTAAAAAACCATCTGGGAATGGCCTCATGATCATACCTCTATAGTCTAACATGGAACAAATTCATTAAATAATAACCCTCTAGGAAGCAATATTAGTTTAACCCGATTGGTCCCACATGACACTAAATAAATTACAAACGACCAGATACATAGCTACCACTATCAATATCCCAAGGTGAAAATAGCATCAGCAATATATAAACAACCACCTGGGAATCTCACACAGTCTATATGTTTGGGTCCAAAATTCATTTTATCAAATAAAAATGATCAATTCGGAAAATCTAACGGTCTAACCCCTTTTAATTACAAATAACCACTTGGTAATCTATAACGTTCTAACCCCTTTTTGGGAATCTCTCACAGTCCAATCCCCCAAGGTCAACATTCAAAATGCTTAACATAAAATTTTATATAATAAAAAAACTCTATCATAATCATCCAAGGTAGGGGAAAACCCCAAGGCTAATAAGAATTATTGACCAAATGGACATAAACAAAAAATCAAGTGAATCACACCAATGGGGTGTCCCATAAACAAGGAATCCAACCATATATATAAGAAACTGTCCTTTATCAATTAATAAATCCATATCAAGTGATAAACAGGGTTAAATTACAAATCAAGAAATACCCCAAACATGGTTTCTCAACCCATTATGAACATATAATCCAAATACGATCAACTAAAGTCACAAACCACCAACCTTGATTTCACACGATCGATATCCTTGAACGTTGGCCTTTGAATTGGCCTAGACCTGCGTAGATCTACAAAATGATGAATAAATCCCAACATTTAATAACTCATTATACTGGAAGAATCATGAATCAATGCACTAAGAAAATTGGAAACTCACCAATGGGATTCTAACGCACCTGACGACGTCTCAATCGGAGGTCAGATAGAGAAATAGGGGTTCGATCTTTCTCTTTTATTCACGAGTGCTCTTGTACAAAACATACGAAGAAGAAGTTCTTTTTGGACATGTCACACGACCCCTATATGGTATATAAAATAAAAATAATTCCTCAGGACGTGTTCATTAATTTTACACATTATATAGTGACTTTAACCGACCACCGCCTTAAGCTATCTGTCAGGTCACCACATGGCCATGTACTCGGCCATTACATTGCCAGTACATGGTTGTATGCAACATCCTCGTACACGTCATGTTCTCATAAGTGCATGACATGTACATAGAAAATCCCCTTTACTTTTGTTTCCTAAAAAACAACCTAAAATCAAGATCCATACCTAAAATGAAGATATTGATTCTTAAAAACATCCCCCCTTATTGTAATTCCTCCTCAAATTTTCCAATCATGGGTGGTGGAAAGGAACATGCAAACACATCTAGAACTATGGTCACACATCATCATCCCTATCCAAAGTCTCATCTATATCTCATACACACTATAATAGAATCTATATCAAAGGAAAATACTGTACATGGAGAATAGTCATGATACAATCCACAATCAAAATAGGTTTTTTCTCGAATGATCCATCCACCTCAAACTCAACCTCCTCGGGTTGAAAAACATGAGAGGAGTCTGAAAAGTAACACCATATATGAGAAAAATGAAATATTTCATGCTTTTCTCAGCACCTCTATGGTAACTACAACCGATAGGAAACTACCCCGACCAATTCTAAAACCTCAAATGGCCCAACGTATCTTGGAAAAATATTTCCCTATCTCCAAATCCTAATGTGCCCTAACCTCAATGTTACATGTTGGAAAACCAGATCTCTGACATCAAACTTTAGAGGTCATATTCATCGATCAATAGAAGATTTATTCCAAGAATGTGTTGTATTCATCCTCAATTAAATTAACTCCACCTGCTCAGTGATCTCCTGGACAAGAAAATTCCTCATCATAGCTTCCTCTCCTACCTCCATCCAAAATAAGGGTGATCGGCATGGCCAATCATAAAAAGCCTCATAAGGTCCCATCTGAATAGTTTTCAAAAAACTAATATTGTAGAAAAACTCCACTAAGGGTATGTGTCTCTTCAAAAATCCCCTGAAATCTAGGACGCATGCTCAAATCATTTAATCCAAGACCTAAATCGTGGGCTCGGATTGGCCATATGTCTGGGGATGGAAAGCCATACAAAGAAGTACATGTGTACCCAAAGTCCTCTGTAGTCCATGTTAGACATGAGAATTAAACCTATAGTCCACATTTGAAATAATATTGTGTGAAACCCCATGAAAACATACAATCTCTCAGATGTATTATATTTCAATCTCATCAATACATTATTATTCACAAATCGGAAGGAAATGTGAAACCTTCATGATCCAATATATAACAACCCAAACCACATCATAACCTCAAGAAGACCTTGGTAAACTCAACATGAAATACATCACAACATCATTATACTTCCTCTCGGTAATGGGTAACTTATTTAATAGTCTTTCTAGTCGTTGATGCTCCACCTTTAGCTACAGTCTAGTGGAACATCTCATAATAAAACTATCTACACATATCTTCATACCTGCCCAGAAATAATGATGATATAGATCTCAATATATCTTACTGACAACGATATGAACTACCCAAAATAAGGAATGAAAATATCACAAAATCTTCATGTACATTTTTGTTGACACCCATATAGGTCCATGAAAACACAAGGCCTCATGTCTCCTACAGTCAACCCAGGATTAGGGTCCTCTCCTCACACACTATCCCATAAGACTAGAAATTTGTAATCTGATAGCTTCTTCATTCTCACTCAATCCAAAAGATTAAAAAATTGAATATAGAATAATGAAATGTCTTCCCCAGTCTATCGTTCACCAAAAAATTCATTTCATAAAACAGATCCATGAGCAGAATAGTCATTGATGGCCTCCAAAATTGTCTATATCTGAGTTCTCCTACTCAATGCATCAACCACTAAATTTTTTCCTAGGAATGTAGGCCAACTCAATGTCGAAAGACTAAATGTACTCAACCACCCATAATTGTATCAACTTTAGATCTCACTAAGTAAATATATAATTGAGGATTTTGTGGTCCATTTATACCACAAAATGGTCTCCTAGTAGGTAATGCATCCAATAGTGAAAAGCATGCTCAACTGTAGATGACTGGAGATTGTGTGTCATGTAATTCTCTCATGTTTCCTCAACTACCAAGACTCATATGCAAAAACTACTCCCCAATGCATAAACACGGCTCCAAACCCAATACCTGATGTGTCACATTAAATGGTGAAACTCTTTCCCAACTCTAGAAAAATCATTATTTTTGCTGAATTCTACCTCCCTTTCGTCTCTTGAAAAGATGAATCACAAGAATTTTTCCATAATTGCATTGCACCCTTCTTAGTCAGGACCGTCAGTTTCACTTCAAAGCATGAAATGTTTTAAACTAAGCTTCTTTAGTGACCATCCAGCCCTAGAAAACACTATACTTCAAATATGTTCTTAGGATGATCCTAGGAACCTACTGATCTCACATTCTCTAGGTCTACTGATACTTATATCTATGATATAACATGACAAAGAAGTGAATATAATCTATCAAAAAATTTCATTTTTAGTTCTTAGTGTATAACAAATTCCCATCCAGTGTACTCAATACAATCTCAATATATTTGACATGGTTGTGTATAGTGTTAAAGTACACCAAGATATCATCCACGAGGACTGCCACAAAAGAATCCAAGCATGCACGGAACACTCAGTTCATTAGTTCTATGAAAATTGAAGATTCCTTCATGAGATTGAATGACATAAACAAGTTCTCATATAGACCATACCAACTTTGAAAGATAGTAAGTTGTATATTTGGTGGTCTAATATGCTACTGATGATAACCGAATCTCAAGTAAATTTTTTCGATCACTAGTCTCTTCAAAGATATTAAAAAAACATCATCTATTATTGGAAAGGATATCAGTTTCTTACTTTCAATTGGTTCAGCATTTGATAATCCCCACAAAGTATGAGGTTATCATATGCCTTTTTGGAAAAAAGACATGCGAACCCCAAGAAGAAGTACTAGGTCAGATGATAACCTTTACCTGTAAATACCCTAACTGCTTCATGATCTCTTGTAACTTTGGTGTTGTCATCGTAATTGAGGAATAAACACTGGTTCCACTCATATCACATGATCAAAAGAAAAATTTACCTCTCTCCCCATACATAAACCTAAAAATTCATCTAGGAAGACATATGTGAAATAATCCCCCAATATAGGAAAGTTCATCAGTGAAGTCCCATAGTCATCCAGATATAAACTAGAAATCTAGGATGTAATTCCTCCCAAACCATGACGCTTTAATCCATCTCTGGTTTTTTAGACATACCTTTCTCCCTTATGTATAAAATATTCTCCCTCTCCAGACTTGAAACTCACCTTGCATTGATAGCAGTAAAAAATGCAAGAAAATAGACCAACCATTTCATTCTGAGAAGAACATTTATGCATGTCATCTCCAAGACATATAGTTCCTACAAGAAGTGACACCCACCAACATCATGGGGGAAATATATGAACTAATTTTCACTACCCATACTAGTCTCCAATAGTGTTTCTAGAGTCATAACATCGTATAAAGTTAAGATGAAGAGCCCAAGGATCTCCATAATGAAACAAATATAAAACTATGGGAAGCTCCTATATCAAAAAGAGAAGAAGATAAAAATGAGGAAACTAGAGTCCTACCTCTAAATGTAGAGGGTGTGAGATCATAAACATGAATGTTCTATTACATCACAAATATAATACCTATTCAATAACCCTATGACCCTGCCTAGCTTCCCTATGCATTTCCACCCTATTATCATTGAAATATAATCATCCGGTTACCCGGGCCACAACCACTTTATCGTCCTAAATGGCCTAAAGAACTCAATTTCCAGAACTGATGAGAAACTAGTGTACCTTATCCTTAATGGGGGGTCATAAAAAATCCCCCTTCCCTCACTGTTGGCGAGAACATCATACAAAAAATCAGAATATGACCCATCCTGCCACAAGATCGACACTCAACTAGGTCTCTCGGTCACTGCGATCTTTGGTGCCCACTTCTTACGCACTGGTATCATACCACCTGCATACTTTATGAAACATCACGTGAAATATTCTTGTGGTGTTTACTAATATAATTCGAAAGAGTACCAACCTTAGAGGTCGATCTTCCTTGGCTCGCAGCTCCTAACTCCCTCAAATAGTGCTTGGTAATCAGCTTCTGGATTACTATTGTAGTCAACAAGGTTAGCCTAAAAATATTTTCCTATGATCAGGTGTTATAACTAAGAAAATCCTCAAATCACTTAGCCCATAAGAATGTGTCTCCTCTCAAAATAGGTGTGAAGTAATAATTCACTGAAAAGAACGATGAATTATTCATCACTAAAATAGCATCCGGCTCCAAGTGCATGAATTGTCATGCTCGGCCGACACTAAACATCACATTTTGAATTAGTCATAAAAGGTCCTTTGAAACAATTCTCAATCCATATCTCGATGAAATTCAACCTGTGAGATAACATTTCACCATCTCTTTGAGGAATCATGTAGCGCGTACGTTGCGAGATTCACCCTCCTTTGAGGGGTCATCTACAGATTCATGAAGATAGAAACCATGACCTCCAACTATGAATCTTTATCATGTGGTCCTCCATACCCTGAAAAGGAGAAATGATAATTCTAATAGAACACCCAGGTCAACTCTTCCATAGTCGTGGTAGGAATTGGTGCTCCCTGAAAATTATGTATTATCCTCATAATTCCGTTACAGAATTGTGCATTAGCACTTACATCTTGTATAATATTTGGTTCCACGTTGGGCACGATAAGAGGATCAATTGGTATCCCTTGATATAATATTTATGATGTCTAATAATCACCCATCAAATGGCATAAAAATAGTGGACATCTTGGTGTCATGAAACTGAATGCTCAAGAACACACCTCAGTTTAGGATTGTCAAGGACAACAACATGGAAGTTCTACTATAGAACTAGTGAAGGAAAACATTCATGTTTTACAAATGAGGGTTACATGGCGTGTAAAAACACTATAAGATGTGTTTCCTTAAGAATTATCAAAAGTTTGTACCTATGCCAACTTGGTCATGTAACACCTCGAACACATGGCATGTTCTTTATTATACATGGCATGTACTTGAATATTCCCTCTACCCAAGTAATCCTATATGTCTAGAACTACACGTTCCTACCAGGTCAACACTACACAACATTTTCACCCTAGACATGGTGTGGACTAAAATTGTTTCATCCACCCATGTCGTTATTCACATGGCTAGATACACATCGAAACAAAACGGAGTGCATAATCTAGACATGACGTGTAAAACCTATGTTTTATCCACCCGTGGGGTTAGTCACATGACTGGATACATTATCTCTTATAGCATGGCATGTACTCCTACTACACGGAGTGTTTTACCAAATGTTTATCAACATCGTGTCTCTTCACACACAGTCAATCACTTGGTCAAAAACTATACAGTGTGTATATATGGTTCACATCATTTACTTAAGAAAATTCATTTATTCCAGAACAAAATAACACAAGGAAAGTGTTCAAAATAATACATGTCATGTTGTATTGGTTTTTAGATAGTAATCCTCTAAAAATTCTATGGAACCCTAGAAACAAAAAAATTATCCATTTCATTACATGTTTCGATTAATGATAGATTATAATCCCTATGAATAAATGTTTGGAATCCTTAATCTTATCATATTCTAACATGATTCAATTATAGATCAAACATGATCCACCAAATTCTGATCCAAGAGGGCCCATTACACCTCAGAGACTAGATCCTTTCATTCATACAAGTGAAACATTACATATACCAATAACCTATAAAAATAGGAGGTATTTATATCATGACATCTATCAAAACAACATGAATATATAGTAAAATATCTATCACAACAGCATGAAATCAGTAATGCACCATAAATAGCATGAAAATAATGCATGACATGTGATCTATATCAAGTTCATATATGATTAATGATATGGAATACAATTATATCATCATTTTTTAAAAGAAATATAACCACAATTATATAAATCATAACAATATAAATACATTGAACCACCAAATGGTAAAATCAAATAATCATTAACAATTAAAAAAAACAAAAATTTAAATACATGAGGGGATATGGTTTTCCTCATACCCAAGTTAGCTAATTCTGAGGAAAACTTATTACCAACAACCCATTCCTTCGTATCCCAGTTTATTGGCTCTAAACAGTAAGGCAAAGAAGAAGAAAAAACCCCTCTGATTCCACATTGTAACATCCCAAATCCAGGTGCAGCCCAAAGGTGCCTCGTATTCAATTAGTCGCATGGCCTCAAGCACATTTTCCCCAAATCCAGAGACTTACTACAAGTAGATAGAGAAAAGAGTGTTTGATAGTGGGGATACTATTCCTTCATTATAATAGTAAAAATATATGAATTTTTTTTAACATTAATAGAAGCAGTAATAATATATAACAGAAGTAAACAGTGGGGGAATGATAGTAATAAAACTACTGGAGAATATATATAAATTATGTGGCTCACATGTGTCTAGGAAAATATCCAAAAAAGGTACAATTCTAAATATACAATACTGAAACCAAATTATATAAAATAGTAAACTCCAAAAACATCGCAATTATCATCGTGGTTCCATGCTCTCTAGCTCGGACACCGGTCAAATAACTGATGAAGAAGAGAACTTTCCCATATCTATACCTACAATTTTATAATTTTTTGAGTCTAAAACATGACCCAACTAGGGTGTTAGATTAATCCTTATAGAAACCCACCAAATTATTTCTCTTAACATTCATTGAATATATATAGCGTGTAATATGTAGAAAAGATGCAATAAATTATGAAATAATAAAAAGTAAACAATCCTACATTTTTCAATTACATTAATTTATTTTATTATTCAATCCATTGGATAATTAAAACATTGGGATCTAGCCTACGTTCTATATCTCGAGTGTTTTAGTATCCAAAATAGATGTCTTAGAAGACCATTTAGAAATCTAGTATGGCCAAGTCCAAGACTCTGCATTATCATAAAATACTCTTCATAATCATCCAATAATTCATAAATAACTCCATGGGAATGATCTCTCACTCTAACCCCTTAGGTGTAACATGGAACCAATTCATTAAATAACTAACCTCTAAGAAGCCCTCTTGGTCTATCATCTTTGGTTCCACATCGAACTAAATCAATTACAAAGGACCACTTTGGGAGCTCTCATGGTTAATAACCCTTGGTAATCAAAGAAATAGTAAAATACAAACGACCACATTGGATGTTATCATGGTCTATACCATTGGGTCCAACAATCATTTAATCAAATTATAATAATCTCTTTGGTTTCTCTCACGATCTAACCCCTTTTAATATCAAATGATCACCTTTGATTTCCACATGGTATAATGCCTTTTTGGAAATATCCCATAGTCCAATCCCCCTTGTTCAACAATCACAATGCATAAAAAGATATTTCATATAATCATAAAAAATGCATCCTAATAATCTAAGGCATGGAAAACAAGGCAATCCTAATAGGTAATCTCGACCAAATGGCATTAAACAAACAATAAAGGGAAACACACCCATGGGGAGTGCAGTAAACAAATTATCTAACATTACTCATAAGAAACAACCCTTTAACAATTAAAAATCCATATTAAGTTATAAAAATGGTTAAATTCAAAATCAAGAAATGCCCCAAACATGGGTATGTGAAAATTTAAGCATGTATATCCAAATATGATCCATTAAATTAAAAACCCACCTACCTTGATGTCACATGATCGATATCCTTGAACATCGGCCCTTGAATCAGCCTAGATCTCCTTAGATATACAAAATGTAGAAAAAATCCAATCCTTAAATAAATCACGAGAGATGAAAAATCAAGAAGAAAATATCTTTGGGAATTGAGAAATCACTGGTGGGATTCCAATGCACCGGAAGGCATCTCAATCGGATTCCATACAGAGAAACTGGGGTTTGAACATTGTTCTTTGTTCTTGATAACTATTTTAACAAACATAGTAAGAAGACGTTGGTTCTAGACATGAGACATGACTCCACACCAATATATCAATTAAAATTAAAATTGCACGTGTGTTCATTAAATATACATGAATTTTAGTGAGCTTAACCCTCCCACCATATAGTCCTCTATGTCACAACACTGCCATATTCTCGGTTGTTTCATGACTAGAACACGAAAACTGGGAACACGACATGTACTCATAATTACATGATGTGTAGTTAGAAAATACAATTTCCATACATTTCATAAAAAAAATAACCCAAAATAAAGATCCATACCTGAAAATGATCTGGGTTCTTACATTTTGAATATAATATTTAAATAAAAAATGACATTTTGGATTACGTAAATATCATATAACCTTTAAGGTTTATAGAATTAGAGAATTATGACAAAAATATATCAACATGCATTTATAAATAATAGGATGATAAATATCAACATTATCTCCCACTATACCCATTTTTTCTTATTTTCTAAATAGGTCATTGATTTCATCCTTATGGAATACTTCTAGACATAATTCTTTTAACATATTTCATCATGAATAGGATAAAAGAAAGCATAAGAATGGTGCACTCAAATTCGTAGCAATGGTAAATATGTGTGATGTCAATGATCATATAAGATTAACATGAGAAATAAAAGGTATGAGAACATGAGAATATAATTTAAAAAAATTAAACTCTAATCAAATATCATAATCAAGAGAGATGACATCAATCTAACAAGTTCAGAAGATACGAATCATAATTCATTTAAAACTATTAAATGTGAATATATAACACAGTAATAAAATATTAAAATGCGGAATACAAGTTATCAAAGAAAATCCAGGGGTGGATACACCCCCTCATTGGGAAAAACACCACCCCCAGTGGTATCTGATTTCTCATTATGGAATGGGTTTAGTCGCCAATTTGTAATAGTATTCAAGGTTCACATTTTAGACCATCGTAGCAGACAAAGTCCCATACTGAACTTGGTTCACTAACATTTAATTTCATATATATCTCATGTGATATGAATTAAAACAAAATAAATTTAAGGAAGATATATATACTACTCATCACATAATGAAAACAATAAATATTTTTTCAACAATAATATAAATCATTCGTCATTTCATAACCTGTAGATGTAAAATGGATTCACAAAAAATTCTAAATATAATAACCCATGGAAAAGAAATAGGTCTCACAAACAATTCATCATTTATCAATAAATATAAACAATCCAAATAAATATTAAGGAAGAAATATTTTGATCATATCCATAGTAAATACATATATGATAAATGGATGTCATATTAAATGGAAAATGGTTTAGAAATACCCCTTGAATAAATTCTCGGAGAAAACATCCTTACCCTTTTGAGATAATTTTTTTATAAGAACAAATTTATAATGTCAATAAATATTTTTAACAGTACGTTGTTAAATTTTAATTCTTCTGTAATTTCATTAAGGTGTAATGATTAAGGGAAAATTCACTCATTCTATACATGTTGAAAAACCATAACATCCGTATTTAAATTTTTTGGAAAAATCTAAGACTTTCAAATTTAAAATATAAAAGAAATATTTATTTTAAATGTTTTTTGTATAGTAAAATTGGGGTAAAAATAAAATTATACAATTTCAGAAAAATAAAAAAACCATTTTAAGAATAGTTTTATAAAAAATGTACATAGAATATAAATATTACCATATAAGGAGTTAAACATAATAAATAATGAATATTAATTATATTGTAAAATAAAACCTTTGCACTTGGGTATATTTTTAATCATTAGACCCGTGAAATAATAAAACATAAATGGATAAAAAAATACAGTAATTATCAGGGTAATAATCACAATGTATATTCATGTCTAGTATATAATCCTAAAAAAATAAATGATTAGCTTATAATTCATGTGTCCCAAACAAAATAAAGTGATAAAAAATCCCTTTTAACTTTCGTAACTTCTAATCCGTAAACATTTTGAAAAAGAAATAAATATATAATTTCAAATACCAATAATTTACATTATTATAATCATAAAATTAATTTTTCGTGGGTATATACACCACATAACAATAAAAATGTTATGAATAAATCATAGATCTTTTTTATGTAAAATTGAGATGATAAAACCCTTACCCTAAGGCTCGTCATTCCTCAGTAGAGATAAATAATCCTATATATTAGATATTATTTTTATAAAGGTATTTAATAATCATATTTATATATTTTATATCATTTATTATTTATTTATAACACTGCATAACATATTTATTAAAGTTTCTTTTTATCAAAATCATAGTTTTGGGAGATAATAACTTAGTTTTCCAAGAATCATTAAGATCATAATTATATTTAATTATATGTTGATCATAATATCATCATTTCTGGAGAAATATTCCTGGTGTCAAAATAATATATATCCATTATGTACATATTTATAATAATTCATAAAATTTATAACGACAAAAATGAATTACACCATTCATTTAAATGGTATGTCGTATGTACACATGAACGCTGTATTCACTTTTTGAAAGATCGAACAAAATAAAAATAAATAATAATTCAAATTTGAAAAATTACTATTATATAATTTATATAATATAGATTCCTAATATCCATCAAACTTACTATCTATGTAAAATACAAACAAAAAAACAAATGACATCACTTCATGGAGGTGTTAGTCTACACACACCCCTAACAAACGATAGAATTTTATTATGGTTTGGATGGAAAGAAGTTAGATATTATATATTCAATATAGAAGGATAATTATATACCAAATATTATATATTATATTGGAAAACATTTTATTACTCATATGTAAATATTTTTTGAGGTAATTGAATTTGATCACTATGTAGAGATTATAATATGTACGTACAAATGTGAGAGACTTTATACATTTCTTTGACATGAAATAGGCTGAATAATGGATTTTTATAAATAATTATAACATTTAATAATATCTAGTATAATAAATTTATATTAAATTATGAATATAAAATAATTAGAGGAGGTAAATAAGAATATTAAATGAAATTTATCAGTTTGAGCGATTACCTCTTCTTTAGAATGAGTCATTTAGATCTTATATAAAGAGCTCTAGGCTTGGTCTATTAAGAAGGAAACCACCAAAATAATGAATAAATTAAATTTGAGAAGATAATCTGGTCATTTTTGGTAATTATAGTGGCCTCTATGTGGGGTAATGGACTATGGGAGGAGGGGCCATTTTTGTAATAAAGGTGTGATTCAATTTTTTATTTATCTAAAAAATTAAATATCTGAAGATTTTTATGAGGAAAAATAAATATAAATGGATTAAAAATTAATGCTAGATTCAATTTTCATCCTTATATCATCCCATTTCTAAATACTAAATATTTTAATGAACTTAATAAAATTTTAAATAAAATTAATCCCATAAAATATCGTTATTGTCAATTTTCATAATATTCATTACTGTTAATTTAAAAAAATACAAATAATAAGTAAAATGTGAAACAAATATTTTATTATATTTTAAACATGTCATGATAACCAAGATATTTCATGGATCATAATATATATATTAAACTATGTTACTCTTAATATTTTTAACATCATTTATTGGATTATTCTATTTATTAAATAATACATGAATCAGCTTTATGTAAGGATTTAAGATTATTATTTCTTCACTAAAAATTGAAAATAAATTACCATGATGTAGATAGAAATTTTAAATTTTCAAATACTATTTATAGTTTATATTATAAGTATCCCACTTTTTAAAAATAACAGTGTGATATTTTTGACATTTCATTAAATAAAATATTTCAAAGGTTATAATCTTATACAAATGGATTTAAAATGTAATAAAATATACCGTTTAATTATTACAGCTGAGTTAGAATTTTGGAATATGATTTATTTATGTTCATGGTTCATTTAATAGTGCTTATTATTTTATATTTAGTCTATAACTACCTTATATACCCTTTACCATGGTAACAATGATTACTATGTTTACTATTCATATATTCCAAAATTAAAAGTGGCATATATACTACATTTATACCACTTGATTGAAAACTATGGAATCAGTTTTTCAAAAATAACTTCTCCAATGATTCATACATAAGTTTAAAATTAAATCAGAAAAATGATATAAATTTTTTTTCTAGAAAATATATTTTGGAAAATAGAAAATGTATTTACAATCAATTTAAGTAAGAAATAATTTTTATGAATTTATAAGTGGATTATTTTAAATCTAAAATAATTAATTAAAACAGAATACTGCTATATAAAATTATTTTACATTGTATGTAATTCAAAATAAAATTATATTTTTAATAAAAAATAGTATTTTTTTCTATTCCTAGAAAAATCAATATTTCTATAATGTTCTCAAAAATTCATCATAAGATTAATTTTTTATGATAAATTAAAAAATAAAATAGTTTTTTTCAAACAAAATCTTTAAGAATATTATGATATTCAAAATAATATATAAAAACAAGAAAAAACAATTTTGGAAATCAAATATTTTTGAAGAATAAAATGAGTTTTCTACAAAAATGAATGATTATTTACTAGGATGTTATGAGTAAATATTTATTGAGTATGTAATAAATAAATAAATCGTAAAGTAGTTAATCATTTTCATACCATCCAAATTTACATATTCTATATTATCATTACATTAAATTATTATTATTTAACATTTTATCACGGTTCATATAAACTGAATGTTTTTTGTAAAATAAGGAATTGATGAAATAAAATTCTATAAAGAAAAATATTTTCTAAAATCTTAGAGTGTTATAATTATTTATTTTTGAAAGGTTATGATTTAGATGACTTATGTTTTATTAAAAATTCTATAAAATCAACCATATCACTAAATGTTTTAGCCTCTATCACATTCATAGAATACAATAAAAAATATATTATATCACCCATGGAATTTTAAACATGGGTTTTATATTTTCAGGAATCATGTTCTTGAAATATCCAACTATCAATAATAAAATTTATCTTCCCAGAGTTAATTTATTTACATATATTGTCTAAATGGATATATCTAAAACATCCTAGGAAAACCTTAAATTCAATATTATAAAAAATAAAATCATTAAAAAAACATCCATACATTATTTCAAAAATTAAAAAATTCACATCAGTCATTGCTATATTGATCCATGTGTATTAAAAAATTAAAATTGAATTCTCATATAGGAAAAATTTGTTCAATGGATTGGATATTATTCTTTTATTTTAATCTTTTATGATTATGAAAATTTTGAAATACATATAATACCCATATAAAAATATTACAAAGAAAATATTGCCTAAATAAAAAGTTTTGTATCCAAAAAAGATAACGACATATAATTTTTTCTTGAACCTTCATTATTTTATATATATATTATTTAGTCTCTATGATTTCTATGAACACTACATAGATAAATATCTCAAAATTCATTAAACAAGGTTATGAATACAATATGTATAAAATACATATACTTTAAGTTATCACATGTTGAATAATATATAAGAAAATTTTATTCCAAAAGTTTTTAATATATTATAAAATATCATAACTATCTACAAAATAGTGGGATCTAGTCATTTTTGAACATTATTAATGGCTTTAATATCATAATACAAAAAATATTATAAATTAAATGATATAGATTAACTCTATAAAAATATTTTAATATTCAATATATATATTTATTATAAAAGAAAAAATTCAATAACTAATGAAACCCATCAATTAATAAATAAAAAAATTATTATCCTTTTCTAAAAATCAATAACTCATGTATTTTTTTATCAATTCTTGTATAAGTGTAAACTTCATAGTGGGTTCCATGTATGAAATTAAATTAATTTTAATCAACACGTGTTACTTAGTAATATATTAAAAAAATCATCACACTTTGTTATAATATCATTAATGAATTTATTAGACATTAATTTTTCAATTGTAATGTATTTTTAACATTATTTTAAAACTTATGAAATAACACATAACCAATAATATATATAAATTAATTAACCTGAGAATAATTAGATCTATAAATGTGAATTTATGCATTTTTAGATGGAAAATAAAGTTGATGAAAACAATTTTTAGCGGGTTAATAAATGGAATACTCAAAAAAATATTTCAATTGAATACTGTTCTATCCTATTTACATGAAATGATAGATGTTCATTAAATAGATATCTAATTTCATTAAAAAAATTAAATTAATTACTATTATCATTAAATTCCTTTGATAGAGTTTGAATATTAAAATTTATATACTTATATATATTTTTAAAATTTTCTTACTAAAATGATTGGTTCTTGATTATGTGTTCTATCATATTCAATAGAAAAAAATAAAAAAAAAATAAAAACAATATACCAAATAATAATAATTCATTATAAAACCCTCTAACTAGTTTATAAACACATGTATTAGTTATGATGATATCAACTCACAAAGGATTCAACTAATAAAAAAATTATAATACATTGACTGTGTTATTATATATATATATATATATATTTACTTATTTATTTATAGAAAATAATATTACACGAAATCTATGAACATGATCACCCAAATAGTGAAAGGTAATGTGAAATTCTCATGATTCTTAAACTTAATTTTTAAGATAGTTTGAATGTTAGAGAACTAAATTTTCATTAAATTAAATCATTTAAGATACATATTATTCTGTTTTTTAGTAAAAAATCACCAAAAATTTTACATACCTTTTAATCTTATTTAAAGTATCACGCATTTGAATAATAACATAAAATTTTAATGATGTTTAAAGAATATCATAGTGAAGTTTGATTTTTCTATGTTTCATAGAAATTATTTCACTCTATGGAAAAGTAAAACAAACATTCTGACCTATAAAATCAAACACTAAATATTTTTTCCCTTTCCCTTTATTAATTTTATTAAATTAATTTTTTAATTTCATCTATATATGATATTTTTCATAGAAAAAATTCTCATTCAATGATATAATTTTTTAGTAAGAGGTATTATAATAAGATATTGATATAAGAACTATTAATTCAAGGTTATTTAATTATTTAAATATATTTTGTGCTGATAAAATCAAATTAATATTATTGTTTGGATTTCTTAGAAGGTATATTGGTAATTTACTATATTACAAGTCTTTAAATCCAATTATATAGTAGTAATTTTTTCAAATATGTATTATTTAATTTTTTGAGTAGTAATATATACAATAAAAATATAATATAATTACGTATAGTTATTTGGAAATATATTTTTCTCTATAACTTTCATTTTATGATTTCAGAGAAGAAATATATTTTATAATATGACATCATTGGCTATATAAAAATAAATTATTACATTTAGGAAATTTATGTACAAAAATAGAATTCTCTTATTCGACCTAACTCAAATTGTAGTATGGTTATAATTCATTTTATAATGGTTATGGTGGATGATAAATTTATTCTTGGAAATATACATTCATATGACATGGTTGAATATTATAACTATTCTCCTTGTTTAGTCAATTGGTTATTTGAAAAACATATTCAATAATGTAAACCTAAGAAATAAATAAAATAAATAAAAAATTTAGTATGATACCCTCTATATAACAGAATCCATTTGATTACTTCATCATAGTATAAAACAAACTATTATATTATATTCACCATAGGGTCTGTAACTTTTTATACAAAACACATAACAATATAGTGAAGTATAATAATTTTTATGTTTAGAGGATCATGCTCTAATTATAATAATATAAGTAACAGGTACATTGTTCTTATCAAGAAAATAATATAATAGGGAATAAAAATGATATATAAACATATATAATTAGAGGAATTCTTTCCGAATATAGAATATGGGGTATTTTTAAGCGGTGTGACTCCAGGAATGGAATTTTTTCTTATCGAATAATAACATACCAATATGACTATTGTAAAAGTAATGGTAGTATTATTTATAAAAGATACAATTGAAATACATAAAATAATTCTATAAGAATATAATTGATTTATTTTTAACAATTAATGTTGATAAAAGAATATCAATTTTATTGTCTATAAATGTCTTAAAATAATAAAGAATTTATAAAAAATTAAATATTAATTTTCCCCAAAAACATTATCTTGAGATATAATAATAGTATTATTATATTATATAACATATAAAATTATAGAAAATTATCTTCATAATGTAGAATTTACCTTTTAAAATAGAATGGTGTATTTAGGGATAATGAATTTTAATTAATTTTGAAACACTCTAACTATTCTTTGAAAAAAGTAAATTATTGTTCGAATATATGAAAGAATTATGGATTAATTTTTTTTAAACGATGTAATAAGTAATTAAATTTAATTCTTGTACGAAAATATTTGTAAAAAATTTTATTTTACCTTATTATAACTAACTTCTAAACCATTAATATATATTCAAAGGTCTAAAATTGAAAATAACATTCATAAACAATTCTTTTTGAATAAATTATTTTCTAATGAAATATTAATTTCAATAAATGGATTTAGGATATATAATCAATAAATATCAGAATATGTTATATGTGTTGAAAAGCATGTATTAGATAAATTAATAATAAAATAATTATTTATTTTCCATAATAAATAATTATACATTCTAAATAAAAAAATTAATAAATAATTGTACATCATTTATTTTAATTACCTAACCATCCACACATTCCACATCATAACAAAACATTTAAGAATAATTCAAATCTATAATTCCTTCATTAGACACCCTCTTTGGGGGTATTAATATTCTAATTTATTCTTATAAATATTTATTATTAAATAATATAATGCAAGGATTTATAATCACCTATCATCCATCCATTATTGTCATCATGTTCAACTCAATTTGATTTCATCATTGTCTATGATTATACATCATTATGATTAATTCATTACTATTATGTAAATGAAATATTTTTTATCTCATTTTACCATATTTAAAGATCATTAAAATATAAATCAACATTACAGTGTAAAAACACCTTAATGAAAATACTATTATATACCAAGATTATTTGTTATTAAAGATGACTTATTTATAATTTATGGTATTTTCCATCGATTTTGTCACTATGATATAGATTTTAAAGACTATTTTAGGTCCTAATATCATTAAAATCTATTTTGGATGGAAAATTTCCTTTTTCATCATAGCATATTGACTAGTTGGTTTCCCTTTCTGTTGATAGTGTACAAATTTTTGTAACACATCCTCCAATTTCATAGTGGGAGTGTTTCATTCCTTGTTTATGTATCCTATCACTGAGAAATATTATACTCAATGATTAATATATATTTATATCCAAATAAAATTAAAATATCATACAATATTACAACTTAAAATCACTTTAATAAGGATACATTCTATATCATTATTAATATTCCATAGTTTATTATTTGAATGATGGGTATTCTCCTAAATAACTACATTATTATATTGAATGGGGAAATAATGATCATTTGTACTTCTATATCTATTACCATTGTTTATAGAAAAATGATTATACAAGAGGTTCCACATGGATAATTTTGAATTATATAAATTATAAAATCAACTAATATGATAAATTAATTAGTCTTGTTATATAATAGCTTCTTACAGTAATTATATACCCCCTCGAGGAATCAATTGGTCTCAAGAGATAAACTATATTTGGTATTATTTGTAATTATACCCATTTATATATTATGATATGGTTCTGGTCATAATTATATTATTATGATATCTGTTATTATGTATTTTATCACTATGATACTATTTATTGTGATCAATGCCATTTTATATTTAAATTTTTATGTAACCAATATATATATATATATATATATCATGATCACAATATATGTTATATGGAATTATTAGATTATATATTCTTTTAATATTGTGTATTCCTTGATTATATCTTGATATAATCTATTGTAATATACCCTTTATTGAGTATTTGATCTCACCCTTTTACTATTTTTCACAATTACTCTAGGAACAATAATTACTACTATACGTGACATGAAGATAAGAAGACATATTTAATTTTTTTCTTTATTTCCATAATTTTACATCAATTCCTAATTTAATATATTGATTATGAATATATATAGTTCTCTAAGACTACTAAATATTAGGATTCAGTGCATGTGATTTTGTAAATATATAACATTATAATGAAAGAAACACATCCTTAGAGATAGTAGTGTTTCTGTATTTATAGTTTTCATTGGATAAATTTTTTTAGAAATCATGTGACCAACATTTTTAAAAACATAGTAAAAAAATATAACTTCTTTATTATACCTTTTTATATATAAGAAATGATTTTAGAATTATTTTTTATATTAAATTCATATGAATTATAAACAATGTTTCTATATTAATAGATTTATTCTTGCACTAATAAATTTTTATTCAATTATTTATAAATTTCACTTAATTACTAGATTGGAAAATGTATCAATAGCCATTATTAGTGTAATAATATATAACCTAATCTATCCAAGGAAGCGATTATTGGAGATAAGAATAATAAATATATATTAAGGAACCAAACTTTTGTTTTGAAAAAAAATCATTCACATATAGAAGAACATGTATCAATTCTACATGTTATAAAAATACTGGATCACATACTATTAGAATAATGGATCACATATAAAGATATTACATTCCATGATTTGGGATGTAGTAAAATAGAGATTCTATCATTGAAATACATCATCTATGGAGATGTATTGATAGATAGTGATAATTAATTCAAAATAGGATCACGGAGGAAGAGATATGATGCATTTAGTGGAACTACATTAATGTAACAATACATAATAAATATTTCAATTGAGATAAACCAGTTGATATAGTATTAAAATATTCAATTAAAGACAACTTAAATGTAAATACATTATAAAGGGTGGGGATACCATTATAAGTAATGAAATAAGTGATATGGATTTTTTTACACAATCCTAAAAACAAGATGAATAACTTTCATTGTGAACTATATGTATAGAATTGATGGGAATTATTCACTAAAATATTTTCAAAATATGTGAATATAATGACATGTTCAATCATGATAGAGAATTATGTTCATAAATTAATATTTTCAATATTAAAAAAAGATAATAATCATAAATTTATGGGCCTTATAGAGATGATGTTGGGACTAGGTTAACCAATGGAATCATGTGAGCCTAGGGAGGGTAGTGAATCAGGGTATATAATGATTACAAGTTTTTAATTTATTTTATTATACTAGTTCATTTAATTTTTTTTAACCATATTAGTATATTCCCATTCAATCTCATGTTCTAAAATTCTAATCAAATGTAATAATATACACTGATGAAAAATGAAAATAATTAACTTGTGTAAATGATTTACTTATTCTATACAAAATGGAAAATTATTGTAAAACACATCATTAATTTTATTATATATAATATTGTAAATCTGCACACTACAACTATAAAAAATATCACTAAAGATACAATATCTATAATATGTTCACCCCAATTTCTTCCATCTGTTAGATGATTTGTTGAGTTAATGATTATTGTAAAAACATAATAGTCTATTAAATAGTTTATAGAACAACAATCATTTATGTGGTAGTATATTTTGATAATACAAATTACATACTTGTCACTATAAATATGATCTATTATGCTCAATGTTCACTATTATCCTTTAATACATATGAAAAAAAACTCCATGATATTATTCGGGTATAATTGGTTCACAAAAATACCATAATGAAACATGTTTTATAGATAAACATAAATATAAAAATGAATTATTTTTTCACATTGAATTATTTCCTATAAATTTATAGTAACAAATTACTGTCAACATACCTTGAACCCTCTAAATTTCATAGAATAAATAATTTATTCAAGTACTCTATGGATCATCAAATTCATTTCAAAAATAAAAAACATGAAATAAATTATATATTATTTATTCTTCTTATATTCTCTAGATTTGGAAATTTAGTTCCTCTAATACCTTAAAAACATTACTATTATTTATAAATAAAAATATTTAACATCCATTAATTACCATTGATATTGTGAGAAATACCATTTTCTTTTATTCTCTACGATCACATGAGGTATTCTATATGATTTCCAAATGGTAAAACCACAATTTTAGTTTAAAAATTTTAAATAAGTTTCATTCCATTATATAGAAAACAAAACATGTTGAATCTATTATTTTTTCCTAGATTACAATCACCCATGACATCACATCATCTTGAACCCCAATTTTGGGTTATGTATCTCCCACATGCTCCAAAAATCACAATATTATTTTATCACATCACAATTGATGATTTAATATTTAATCATGGTTTTTACAAAAAAAAACTGAGATGTGGTGTAGAAATAAATGTGATATTCTACTTCTTATAGAAAAAAATCAATCAAAATTGGAATCTCCTCCCCCATATTATCATTTCATCATCATATTTTAAAACAGGTTAGTCAAAAAATCCTTATATATGTTGTAGTGATTTTCTAAGTACTCATTTTAATATATTCACATGGAATAAAATACAACTTTCAAAATTCCTAATATTTCGTGCTCTATTTCACATAAATATATTTTAATAATCATATGATTGAAACTATATTCTAGTTTTCATCACATAATTGTTTCATATCCACTATGGTTTTTAAAAAGTGTAGATTATTTTCTCATATGATTTCACAATCTCTTGGCCTCTATATTTTTATAGCTATGATATCAACTATATTTATGGTTTATATATTATTATGTTTGAGAGAATTAATACATAGACCTTCATCCTAGAGTGTGACAAATCCTTCTCTCCTAATTAAAATTAATAATTAATAATTATTTTTGTTTCAACTCATTTTCTTTTTATATAATATATTTTAGACTCCACACATGACTATACTTTACAACATTTATAAAATTTTTATTGAATATGGAATCATTTATTACATATCAAATAGTATAGTGTCCTTTAATAATTTTTTGACTTCCTAATCAGAAAAACTCCATGACTGCCTGCCTGAATGGCCCGAAGGCCTTCATTTTTATTAAGTTTTGATAACCTCCCTTTCAAGGGATGAGAGGGCACCCTTACAAGGCCCGTAGGCTCAGAGATTACAAGGTTTATAGTCTTAGGAGATTACATGACCCGAAGGTCTTAAAGAATTCATCCATAACATCTACAAGGAACTGCCCCTCCCCAGCAACTGCGTCATGAAGTAGCTCTCTACCTTTACATGGCCGTCTGGCTAGGCTTCCTGTGAAAGCACAAGAAGGTACTGATGGAATAGCCATAACCTATCATTATGTCGATCTATTTGGTTCTACTCTGGTGAGTGCGCCTTATCTGAATCCTCTTCTGTGGATTCTCCTTTTTAGTAGTGTGTTTGGGGAAACTGCATGTGGCCCGAAGTCCTTAAGGTGGCCCGAAGGCCTTGAGATGGCCCGAAGGCCTTGAGGTGGCCCGAAATCTCTACTGACCTGAAGGCTTGGGTGGCCCGAAATCCTTAAGAACTCCAAGCCCAAACTGGTGGCCCAAGGTGAATAGTTTTAACTACTACAGTACCGAACAGTACCTGCTACACAACCCGCACAGTGTATAGTTCTGCTACAGTACCTGTACAGTGTATAGCTCTACTATAGTACTCGCATAGTGAACAGTACTGCACAGTACTACTACAGTTCCTGCTACAGTACCTACTACATTATTGCTACAGTACCCCCAGAAAATATGCCTCTATTTGGTTTTGAACCAGGGTCTTGTGGATGCACTTAAGGATACCTCACCAATTGGGTTGAGGCTCATGTGCACCTTTGAAATATTGTCTAATAAGTCATGACTCAAAAATATTATGTTTCCTCTTATAGGATATTACATATAATATAAATCATTCTTTAGTAATTTTCCATATATCATTTCAAGTTCAATTTCCAGACTCTCAGCTCAATTGTAATCTTTAGAATTATAGAATATTAAAAAATGTTCTAAAATATACATACATCCAAAGAAACATATAATTATTTACTATGAAATGAATTTAATAAAACATAACTTATGTTTTATTCTATAATTCAATATCATTTATATGACTTCATGATTTTATAAATTACATTAATCTATCAGGCATCACTTTGAAGAACATCACCATCTCAAATATTAATTTTTAATATCTAATTGTATATTATTTTGTTCCTAAAACTCTCAGAACAAGAAATTTACCATGAATTAAAATACATCATGATAGTCACTCCAAATACAAGTACGTGAAATATAGTTATAACATGGTTCTTCCTACAATTAATTAGCATCAATTATACATTAAAAAATATAAAAAACACATCCTCATACATTTATTTCTTGAATTTAATTATTAACATCCAACTATTATTGAAAATAAATCCAATACAAACCCTCATTGTTGAAAAATACTCCCCCAGTGGAATTTTTCGATTATACTATCATAAACCCTTTATTGACATATAACTCAAAATACATCAAAAAAATAAATAGATTTATTAAGTATTAATATAACTCCCAATTTGTTAATATAATGAAAAGATTATTCATTTATAATTTTTTGCTTTCATACACTGCCCTTTCCCAAAAAATTCTATAGGGGGTATCCTCTCGAATGTAATCTACCATGAACTAAACTAGATATCCTGTTAAAATAGTACTCAAATATATCATAACACTTCCCATAAGACATTACCAACTAACATAGGCTGGATAATATCTTATGGGTAGTAAAAATGTTTATGGGGAATAATTTTATAATAAGAATAACTCATCAAGTCAAAATTCATAGAATGAATAATTAAATTACTTGTTTACTAAAATAGTAAATAAGGGTAAATTACCATAAGATATAAAAGTTAAAAACAAGAAATGGAATATCAATTAAAAAATCAAATTAACCAAGATAACCATATGATCTTCCATTAATAGATGGATCACATACTATGACTTTCACCTCCAACTCCATGGTCTTGAAATAAATAATTACAACCACCAATATGAAGTGATTTTAACTTTTCTAGACATTGAAAAAGAATTTCTACAATCTCACAAGGAACAATTTATGGTTAGAGAAGAACTATCCCCATTGAATCCTACCATGTATTTAATAAAATTTTTATATCATATAAGTGAAATATGATAAATTTTGTATAAATTAAGAAATCATATTCTTTTTCAAAAACCAAAATAGTACATTTTTTCAAATATTTTCAAAGGATTGTATAAAGTATATATAATAGTAATTTTAATAAAATTGGGGTTGAATAATAAGGTCAATAAAACATGTTTGTATAAATTAATTTATAGACATTTTATTGTTTAAATAATGTAAAAATATAGATCTGTGGTTATAAGACAAAGGGTTAGTTAGTTTATGCTCTAGGACCCCCCAATACCATTATGAATTATTTATCCAGGTGTTCTCACATCCCATGATATCATCTATAGGGGGAATAGAAGACCAACCCAAAAAATTAACTCCCTTACAAAATCAAAGTAAAGTATTATTTTCATCCTTAACCCCTGGGGAAGTAAAGATTATTCATGCCCTTTATGATTGTCTGAAAATACATAACAAACACCAATGTGTCAAATGTTCATTAAGAAATAAATATAGTGGAAATCATTCATCTAAAATCATTTTCATCAATCATTAATCATGAAGCCCAAAATCTGGTTTTCAAACAATCCATTTCTTTTCAAAAAGAAAAATCAAATGATTTTCATAAAAAAATTCATTTAAAATTTTAATATCATTTTATCTCCATAAAACAATTCATTTCATCCAAATCAAAAATAATGAAAGTCAATTTTCAAACTATTATTTTCCATTTGAAATAATATTTATAAAATTATCACTTAATTTCAAAAACCACTTCCAATGTGTATGGATAAAAAACATAATGATATTTTAGAACATATTATGTTAAAAAAATAACTGGAAACCAATTATAAATTAATTTAATATGAAATAGAAAATAATATTTTAAATTGAATAGTATTTATTTACCAACCCACAAACTGAAAACATGGTATAATTATCTCCCCATTCATGAATCCACACTGAGGGAGTGGAAAACGGATATAAACTACCAATAAATAGAGAAATTAAATGAAGAAAAACTTAATATATACCATATAAAAATAGTAATTTACAATGAATAATTTTAGTAAAATGATGTGTAATTGATTCATGTTTGTTTAAAATAATATTTTCATTAAAACATAAATTAATCCATGGAATACTCATCACTTTGCCTCATGAATATACAATATTATATTCATGATTCACTTCTCATTATCAAATACTCGAAAATTACACCATAATATTGTTTATTTAATATTACCATTGATCATGTATAAACTCAATTATCATCAAGTATAATACAATATGTTGTCTTTTTTATTCATCATTTATATAAACAAAAGCAACTATAAAATTGTGTAATAAAATATGTTTCACTATATTACACCACATAAAATTTTCATTGTATCATAAAAATGTATCATATAATTATATATTAAATTTTTCTTTTTTTGGTGTTTCTTTCATGCATGAAAAGAATCACATCATAAGATAAAACTCTAATATTCCTTCTGGCTACACATGTGATTCAAAAATACATTGTGTAGAAAATATAATAACTCTTGATCTTTACGAAATAGTGTCACAAAAATAATATTTTTAAAATGTCTCAAAAACATGAAACTATATCTCTGAACCTCATATCATTCATAGTAAATACCTAGTATGCAGAAATATCATTACATATAAGATTTTTTAGGCTTTGGAAAATGCAGGGAGATATCGATCACTATTTACTAATTTCATCATTGAAATAGTTTCTCTATGAAGCTATATAAGTGTGATAATATGTTTACAAACATCCATGACATTATTCTTTTTTTTATGATCAGTATTGGCATGGATCCGATTCCTTTTGTGAATTAGCATTGATTATATTCAACTTTTTCTCTATTAATAAATACCCTTGGATGTGAGATAAACACTTTATAGAAAAGAGATGAATTCTTTATTTATAAAAAAGACACCATTGAATGAGTTCTATGAAAAACCTGAAGAGATGACCATTTTACCATCACATTAACCACGAGATCAACTTATAAATCAAGAGATACCATTGTTACCATAAAAACATGTTTAGATCATTTCTTTTCTTAATAATATGATCCTTATTTTAATATGGAAATGAAGTTTCATATGAATTAGATCACATTTGGACCATCAAGATGACAACGTGGTGTTAAATTACCTTCACTCGAACATCAGACAATGTTATTTAGAGAACATGATGTGTACAAATAAACCAATATGTCTCAATAAATAAGGATATGTGTGATGTTGAATGTATGATCCTGACCAAACCGATCAGATTCCCCATGTTCATTCCATATTTTTAGTAAATTGGAATAGTACAAATTGGAGTCGTATATAGAAACACATTTCCATTTCGGACCCATTTTCAATTCTTTCTACATATTCGTATGTCTAAATTGGATATAGGTATACTGACATTATCTTTTAGAACCACCCCATGTTAGATCCACCTATACTGTCATGCCACCCAGACAGTGGCTCACCACTCCCAAGCACTATAATATGAATTTTAATGCTTATGAATAGTCTTGGAAGGCCCATTTTGGCTAGCTACGGGTTTGATAGCCCATTTTTGTAGTGGATGCGGACCCCCTTAGGCTTGATAATGTGGGCCCATCTTTTACCAATTCCTTCTTATGTAATAACTCAAAATGTTCCAAAGTCAACATTATAAAATCAAAACTAGATTAAATCAAATAATAAAGGGAAATAATCATTATTTTTTTATGTATTCATCATAAATTGTTGTAAAAAGTGTGTCATCTAAAACAACCAATGAAACAATCATTTTTTAAAACATACTAACTCTACAATCATCTCAAAAAATTATTCATTATTTAAAGCAACTCTTCTAGCCAAATGATACATTCCATCATATGACTACATATCAAGGAAAATTAAATATAATAACTCCATACTTAAATAACTATCACATTTTATTTTATTTTTCACATAAACGTATTGATAATAAATAAAAAATATATATTACGTCACTCAAATTAAATTTTTCAATCTCCACTATTGAGTTTTTTCCAAAACAAATTTCACAAATGAAAATCCTATGTGTTATTATCCCCTATAATTGTAAATAAAACTGATGATATAATTATGAGAAATAACTCAAAAAATATTATTTTTTAACTACTATAATTTTCTTATTCTTTTTTCAACCTCTTTATTTCAAAAGAGATGACATATAAGAGAAATTAAATTTGGCCTACTTGAGAAAAGGAAATATTAAAATTTATTAAAAAAATGAGTTATTAATTAATCACCACAAAATCTATAGGGGATAATATGGTGTAGAAAATGATGGTGATAAATTTATAAAGAAAATGTGTTTGTAAATATTTCTGAATAAGATGCCAACATTGAATCCTTGTTTCGGGGGTTGTTAATAATATATTTAACCAATATTTTAAATTCAACTTGAAAAAAATATAATACATATAACTAGAATAATATACATCCCCATTAATTATTAATATTCTTGTTGTTATCAAATTATTTATTACTCCACTTCTGATTAAAAATTTCTATTCATATAAAAACAAAAGAACATTCCTATATATTGAAAGGAATGCATTTATAGAATTAGGCATCATCATATAAGTTAATTGTCAAAACAAAAAATATTTAGTGATATTAGTTGAGATATTTAACATTTTTAGTTTCTCATATTTAATCCCCCAAAAGAGATGATCTTCATCCCACTTCTTCTTTATGATTGTATTTCTTCAATAATAAACTCTTAGAACACTTTTAACACAAATTAAAGTAAAGAACCCCCATGATGGATAACATCATGGATGCTGCATAATATTTTCACAGAACCCATATCTTTAAAACATCGCATAAATATATGATTCACCTTCAATTCCATTCATAGAATAAAAAATATATATATGGTTTTATGGTTTTTATTGAAGAGATTTACATTTGGACAAGCATGGATGGAATTTATTTCTCCACCTAGAAACCCCTTTAAATTCGTGTCCAGAATTATGAAAACACATAATTATTTATCCTTCTTCAATGTTCGTAATTCCATAATTTAAATGAATCATAGAATTATAATTTTAATAAACATTAATCATAGATTAAATAATGTTATTCGCAATAGAAATTAATGAAAATTCATTCTCTTATTTTTGCAGCAATATCTTATCCAATTACAACTATTCTATCCATATGACTAAGTACTCTTTTGGTACATGCTCATACTTATTATTTTGTGTAGACTCCTTTCTTTATAGTATAATTATTATCATATTAATCTAGTTTTTATTTTCATTTATTCTTCACTATATCAGTTTTTTGGTGAACCATTTTCTCCATTTTTCAGCAACATGCCCTCATATTCTACAACATCCACATGAATCTCTAGTAATACATGGGTTATGATTTTTAAATAATCTCTCATGAAATTGGAATTTTTTATATTTATTTTAATACACCTAATAAATACTATTTTTTATTATATGATTATTTTCTCATTCAAATATATCTTTATTCCTCATGCATTAGTGTTTACGAAATGTTTATAGAGGTCTATGACATGGAATTTTCATCCAAAGTAGAATCACAACATATTTCTAATGATATGTGTTTCATCATTCTTATTTTTTGTATCGGTATTAATAGTTTTATTAAATTTATTCATCTACTTATACCATATGTATTACTTTTCTACTTGTGTTATTTATCTCTAAATTGGTTGTGGTCTTTTATTCTTATTAAACTATGCATATTTTATAATTGTTATATACAGATAGTCATCATAATTATGACCATGTCTATTGAAAAAATAATAGAATTATTTAACACATGGAAATATATTCTTGGTAGATAGATTATTCTTCATCTGTGAATATTGCTTCAATTGTGAATTATTTTTCTTTACATCATATCTGTCCCCCTCAATGATATATATATATGTGTAATTAGCGTGTATTTAAAATTTAATCAAACTGTCAATGTCCTAATTAGAAAATTTATAATAGAACTGACAATATGTAAAAACTATTTTCTTATTACATTATATTACTTTGATCTATTTTAAATATTGTTTCTGTCAGATAATATGATTCCTCAAATAATCTATTTTTAGTGAACATGAATTTTTTCTCTTACTCATATCCACATTTCTCGATAAAGTGGATTTTCCAACTGTCTGTTTCACCCATGATTGGCTATATTTATTTTGAACATGTTATTTTTTTTAAACATTGTTAGTAAAAACATAAACATTTTGATCAATACTTAACTATTTCAATGATCTCGCTACAGTTTTATCAAATGATAATCTCAAAATCATCTTTCCGCTTCAATGAGTTCTTTCATAATTATGAATATTTTCATAAAAATTCTTAGTAGCTTTTATAATCCTAATATATTGTAAAGAATCATTGTGGGTTTTATCTGTAGTTAGGAATATGCACTCAAACTAAATAAATATTAGATTTAGAGAGTTATTCTTGTATACAAGTGATTTTACTATATATCTGCATTCTTTATGGGAAGTCATTAATCCTATTTCCTTTATATTTTTTCAAAGGAAATTAATTTCATGGAACTTAATTTTGAAGAAAAATTTATTAGAACAAAAAAATTTCAATATTTATTCCCAATTAGTCTTCATTTTATGAACATTTTCATCATGAATTTCATTTTCCTACAATAAATATTTATTCAAATTTTAAATTAACTTTTCTTAATCTACTATATGGTATTAATTAACATTAATGATTTTATATATAGTATATATAATGAATGAATCCCATTATTATAAACTTTTCAGTCACATAAATATCACAAACAACCCTTTACAATTTATCTTCAACAAAAGTGAATCTTCCTTTATTATGAAATACGAACTATTCTTTTGATTATTTAGTTGTGATGAATGTATCATCCTAATAATTGATTTGAAATTGAGAATCTTGAATATTAACTTTATCTTTATAAGATTCATCAAGTCCATGAATCATGTCAATATGAATCTGCTCTGTTACTTCTTTCTCATAGAAATATCTTTTCAATTCTAATTCCCCATAGTATAAATATTCCTTGAAATATGTTACAGTTTTTTTTAATTGTCAATAATTTGTCTGATAAGATAACATTATTGACTCTTTTGTCCATGGCTTCCTCTGTATCCTTTAGTTTCTTTTAAAATTATGACTTTTTATCATATAATCCATTGATAAAAGAAAATTTTTATGTGATAACCTTTGTAAGAACATTCCTCAGATAATCATTGATTTGGGAAGAAAAATCATTGAGTGGTTCAATAAATTATTCTACATCACTTTATATACTAGACTCATTAAAATGATCTTTATCAATTAATATTAACAGATACTAGTGACATAATACCACTCTAACATCGTTTAATTTATAGTGTACCTGTTTTCTTCATAATATTCTTTCTCATATTTATTTCCAAATTCTTATATATGTTATTAGATATTTTTTTATAATCCTTTTTTTTGTAAATAATAACGATATGAACAAAACTATCCATCTAGGGAAACATTGTTTCTTCTTAAAATTTAAATATTAACTTCATATATGGCATATATAATTTACTTGGAAATAACAGAGATCCAATTTTAGTTGAAACCATTCCTCTAATAAAAATTTTATTTCCTAGTGGATCATGCCAACAAACTTATAGATAGGGTGAATCTATGTACATTACTTTTACCAATTTTCATCTATTCAATTTTACCATATTTAATAATTTGATCATTCATGCATGTTATAGTGAATGAATCATCCATGTTTTCATTATGATATAACACGTGCTAGTTAGAATTTAAATGAACCCCAATGCATAGTATTTTTTAGTGATCTCTCCTGATGTGGGTGAATATGTTCTTTATGTTGTCTGGATGATTATATATTCTAATTTTTCACATAAAATCAACGATCAATTATATGTGGGTTAGTTAAGTATCACCATGATACCATGGTGGGTTGGTATAAACAACTCCCATTTTTTTCTAGCATCCCAGAAATTTTCTTCATACTAGAATATAACCCATTTTTTTAAATTGAAATCACTCTAGTGTTTAAAAACACAATCCTAAATCAATGATAAAGATCAAACAATCTTTTTGGTTCCACTAAAACACAAAACAAATCTTCCTCTCTGATACCCTATGTTAAAATAGTTCTTCACTCTCTCAATTTAACTAAATGTCTTTTAATTATAATTAATTTAATCAACAACATTGTATGAATGTAGGATTAATATTCTCTTATGAATTATAAATGATATTACATTTACATCATCTCACTAAAATATCAAAATAAAAAATGAATATTCCTCAAAATTGTATATCTTTTATTCCATATCACCTTACCAAAATGTACTACATACAATTCAAGAAAAATACAACATACAATAAGTTTCAATCACTATAGACACTAACATAATTTTAAATTTATTTATGTATGATGAAAATTATTTTTTCCTTAAAATATAACATCATGGATAGAACAATCATCACTCTACAACATTAATATACAATATCATATATAGAATTATATTCTCATTATTAATACCAAATAATAAGCTAGTATTCTTATTATTTCAATATTACCACTAATCAAGTATAAATTCAATGTTCTGCTTGGGAAATACAATATATTGTGTCTCTTATTCTACGTGAGAGTAAAAAATAAGCTATGGAAACTTCACATAAGAATATAAAAACAAATATATTATCTCACATAACACTTAAAATATATATTATGCATGTATTCCATTACTATATATACAATATTATTTCCTCCATTGTTTCTTTCAGACATGAAATACACCACGTTGCAAGATAAAACTTCATTTTTCCTCTATACTACATGCATTATGCCTCTTTATCATTGCATATAAAATATGATACATAAATATCATTTCAAAAGTGTCACACAAATACTATTCATCTCAAGACTCAAACATGTAAATTGTGTCACACAACCTATAATCATATCAGTGAAACTTTGAGAATGCTTGAATATCACAACATGAGTGATTTTTATACACTAAAAAATCTAGAGCAATGATAATCATGATATCTGGATTACTTTAGATAAACAAGTTTCTTCATGAAAATATTTGACTTCACTTAACCCAAGTAGAATACTCACATTCTTGTTCACCGTCATTTGACTTGTATCTTCTTGTATCCTCTATCATTCTTAAATAAGAAAGGATTGTAGTGATCTATTTTTCTCTCATTAAATAACCTCAGTTGTGTGATTTACTCCATATTCATTTTAGTGGTATCAAGTATTTGTAGACTATTATCCCTTGAACTAGTTGTCTAAAAAGCATGATGATCCACCCATTTGATCATCTCATGTTCTACTATCACTTGATGCACATAAAGAGATATCTCTATCACCATAAAAAATATTTTTGTCACATCTATTATTTTATGGGTTGGTATTAATTTTAACACATAAATGATGTTTCATATGATTTAAATAATTTTTGGTTATTCAAGATGATAAAACTATATTTGAGTGCCTCAACAGAATCATTATTCAATGTTTCATAGAAAATTTGATTTATAAAACTCATTATATGAAGTTCAATGTAGAATGAAATTGCAATAATAAATGAAATATCTTGACCTAATAGATTTAATGAACTACTTTATTTATGTCTTTCCTAATGTTGAGCCACATTACTTGATTGTGTGACACATCGAAACACATTTCACTTTCATACTCATTTTTAATAAGAGATACATCCTCCACTACACAAATTGGATACTAGTACACTCAAATTAATCACTTTCATTCCCCCATGGTAGAATTATAATTCACTTTCATGTCAACCCACATAGTGGATCATGCTTCTTTTCTCCATCAGATGGGTTTATATACATGAAAACACTCTTCAGTAGACCATGATAAATGGATATAGGTTTTACTACCCATATATGAACTAGATGCATTCCCCCATTTAGTTGGATTGTGTAGGCCCATATTTTATTGTCAATGTATTATATTGTAATCAATACAAATTTGATGAAGCAATCTTGGTCAAAACTAAACCTCAAAAAAATCATAATCAAAATTAAAAATTATTTTCCATGGAATATTTTTAAACAATGGTAACCATTGTGTCACATCAATCAACCAACAACACGTGTCTTTTAAACTACATACCAGCTATAAAATAATATAAATTAACATTTATTTGTTTAAAAAACTATTAAAACCAATGCATCCTTAACATCTTATGAATTATTCTCAAGGAACATTCAATCTCATAACTCCAAAGTCCAATCAACATCACATTGAATTTTTATCATTAATATATATTGACCATAATTACAATAATGATATTACTTCAATCAATTTTTTTTTCTTCAGGTTCGTATCTACAATTAGTTAAACCCTCATATCACACTATGTATTCAAAAAAAGGGATCAATGATACACCCTCATATTCTCAAAGGCATGAAATAAGATTAAAAAAATAAATTTGTAATAGAAAAAACCAAAGATCACCAAAAAAATAAATATTAGGAAATTAAACCATGGATTAAAATTCAAGTAATGAGTGAGTACGTTAAAACTCATTCCACCATAAATCAATTCTAACCCCAATATGCCTCATTTCGATGAATGGTCCACAAATATATGGGGCCATAGAAACCATGTTATCACATCACATAACCATGTCTCATAAGAATCAGAACCATGTTTTCATAGAACCCAAACCAAAATGATAAACATATCATGAAAAGAATTTTCTTGATAATTAACAATATTATATGCCTACTTAGTCATGGTAATATCCAGTCCCATCTCATGGTCTTCATAATTAAAAATGATAAGGGTTTAAAAGATATTTCTAGAGTAGTGATGAATAAAATAATTAATGGGTTTGGGTTATCTATAGTGGCATGGAAAAACAATATCCCCATTTCTATCCACTCAAAAACGTCAAATGGATTATATTTTTTGATACCAACTTCACTAATTCTCTGATATTTTAGAATCCAAGATAATAAAAACTCTATGTAACACTGAATAACTAATTCTTAACACGAATGAACATAGATGATGATCTATATAAGATTTATATTGTCTTTTCCATCACCAACCATAATCAACTAATCTTGTTCTTTTCCACCATCTCCAAAAAATATAGTTTCAACTAAGTAAGATTTACAAATCCCTAACTATCAATGTACATATTTTCATGATTTATATACAATGGATGAATGTAGCCAATTTTTAGAAAAATAAACTATCTAAAAATGGAAATATATTACTCCTTGAATTAAAAATTTACACGCATGAATCATTTCATAATGAATTGGTATAGTCTATTCACCATATCCATCTCACATTGGATAGTACATTGTACAAAATGATACCTAGGCCCCCTTTAATTATTAGAGGTCCCTTTAATAATGATATGTGAATTAAGGATTTCAATCATATATAATGGTATACAAAACTCTGTGAAACCTGATAATCCATTACACATACAAATTTAATAAATCCTCAGATTTCCCAGTATCAAGAGTAATAATAATGTGAGATTTTTTTTAAACCAATCTATCACTACAAAAATAAAATTATTTCTTCTAGAATTATGGTGAAACCTAAAAATGAATATCATTAATAAGTTATCCAACTTCCACGTCGGCATAATATGGGGTTGTTGAAAACATAATGTCTTATGATGATCTTCTTTTATCTATTGATCAATATAAATATTTGATATAAAATTAATAATGTATCATTTTATACCTAGAAACCATAAATGACACTTCATAATAAAATAAAACTCATTTTCCTAGGATAAATCTACAACTATGAATGATGGTATCCCCCCATCAAAACCTTTCTCGTATGAAAAAATAATGAAATATCTTTTCTTTAATCAAATTATGCACTCTAAAGAAGTATAAAATTAACCATAAATATCTTCATAAATATATAGGTCTTATTTTATCATCTTGAAAAGAGAATATTTCAAATTATCATATTAAATAGGAAACCATGTCTCATTATCTTTTACTACAATATTAAACATTTAATAGAGATCCATGATATTCTACTCCTCCAAAAACACTATACTTATTTTGGATGATATGATCATTATCAAAGAACCTATAAAAAAATTCCCATTTCTAGGTGTATATGAAATTTTAATGACAATTGATTGTATGTACAAAACCTAGAAGATAATTAAATGATTAAAATATTTTTGAAAAAATATACAACTCTAGTATTCATGATAATGGTAAATGGTAATCATTTATTGAAATATATAGTTCTTCTAAATAATAAGAGGAAGAATCGCAACTATGTGTTCTTAATTATATGTGGGATAGTTATTCTAAAGAGATGGAATTTTATAGGAACCATAGGCCACCATGGGATAACATTACATTAGATTGAATCCCAAACCCAAACATGAAGTGTCACAAAATACCTCATAACCCATCCCAATATTTGGAGGACTCAAAACTAGAGTTGAAATAAAATTTATTTTCATCTCATTGAAGTAAGAATGACATTTTGATTCTTAAATGGACTTTGGACGTTTCTGAATAATATTTTTGAATATTGAGCCCATATTGGATAAATATTTAACAAATAAATAGTAATACCCCACTAAAATCAAGTAGTTTTAAATCCCAAAGTCATTCAATGGTTCATGCCTTGAGATAAAATCTTTTAAATTTTATGGATCGACTGAGATACTGTGTTCTTAGACCATGTTACCCCAAAATATTCCCACCCTATTATAGAATAGTAAATTTGATATCTTGGTATAACTCTAGTGATTCTTAAAGATTTCAAAAGAAATTCTAAAACAATTAACATGATACTCCTTTGTTTTTAGTGTAAACAAATATTCCATCCATGACTAAAATAACAAATGCATTGAGATACTGGTGTTAAATCCTATTCATCTTCATAGTAAAACCTATATAATATTTTTTACTAAAAAATAGAATAAAAAGATATATATAATGTGGCTATACACACTTTATAATGATTCCATTATAATATTAAACTCTTTGAATCTATGTTGTTTCTAACAATACTAAAAATCAATATTAGAGAACATAATGAACCATTTCACAGGGTACAAAAATAATAAATTTTCATTAATTGTTACTTTTTCATGACCATGACCATATTTAGGTTCCAATAATCAATACATAATTAAGGGCTTCCATAATCCTTCTTGGTGAAAAGAGAATGGTGCTTTCGAAGGGGACACACTAGATTAAATTAATCCTTTGTACACAAAATCATGTAACTTATACATTATCCCCCTTAGTGTATCCAGTTTCATTTGTTAAAAAGGAATGGATTTTGGATGATTATTTGACAGATATTCAATAGATAAAAATACCACCCACATCGGTGGTAGGCCTAAAGAGTATGATGAAATCAATTATGGAATGTAAAAAACTACTGGTGGATTTTCAGATTAAGATATTTCCATGTCTATTCATTAGATTCCAATGATATCAACTAGTAAAACATTTTCTTTCTTAGATACACCTCTTCTCTCATTATCATTAAAAAATGGAACTCCCCAGCATGTAAAGTAAGGAACACTCATCGATGCAAATAGAAAATTCAAGCATTGTGTTCCATTTAATAGTTCATTATGAATATTATATCTAGAAGATTAATCTCAAGAACCAAAAAGTCTCATTCAATATCGATGTTTGATAAATAGAAAGTAGAAGAAGGGAATAAAAAACCATAATCTCTCTCATATAGAGAGTTATTTCAGTTTCTATAAAATATTTCAGGATCTCAAATATAATATTTAATAAATAAATTGTGAATTATGATATAAATGTGTTAAAGGAACTTTTATTAAATAAAACAGTCACTGAAGATAAGGAAATATTAATCATATATTCTACTATAAAATCAGTATCACAATTCTGATAGGATAATCATATACTGTGTACATAAAAATTATACATGATGTTATGGTTAATTCCCCATTTATGTTGAAGCATCTGAATTATCCATAGAACCTCTTGGTAATGATGGCCACATACTACTACCAAGAGTGGTAAAATATAGACAAATCACTACAAATACCTAAGCTACAATAATTTAGTTCTTCCACGAATGGTTTCTTCATGTTACTAAACATTCAATACTAGAAACAAGTAGTTGGTGCATTAACATACACTGTAAATGAATTGGTTTAATTATTCTATCAAAGAACGCTGCCACTAATTCCACTAAGAGAGAATTCTACCATCAATTTCATATAAATTAACTATTAATTCTACCAAAAAGTGTGTAACGTACTCTAATATACCATGAGTTACCAACCATGTCATGTTCATCCATCGTAGCTTTATGAAAAAATCATTATAAGTAGTAAGTATTATCCTGCTAACATTTTAATTAATATATAATCTGAGACCCATAAAAACCCTCTGAATTGTGAACATAGTTTTTGATGATAACTCATATGAAAATTTAATAATTTAATAATTACTATATCCATACTAAGTCACGATCTAATTATGTTTATGTAGATTTATTAACATCAAAAAAATAGACAATACAATTGAATAATAATATAATAGCTCCATGAAATGTTTCCTGAAGTCTCTTCACTCCATGAAATAATTATGATTCATTATTAATATAGTATCTCACTATATCTTGTTAGTTCCCTCAATACTAATAATGAAAAACAACACTTTAATTGATTTTTTATCTCTAAGAACGTGATGAGTTGTTAAATCCTTCCCAACCAATCTAATACTTTCAAAGATAATTCATTCAACAGAAATATTGGATATTTCGGATAAATAAATACGTAGGAAGAATCAATACTATCATATAATCTATGTACCACCACTAGTTCCTAAATTATATATTTTTAGATACATAGACTATAGAATAGATCAAAAAAATGTACCTCATTAAGGTTCAGTATAATTTGAGTGTTCTTCTATTTTGGCTCATCTGTAGTTCTCTCAGTAATCCTAATCATATATTTTATTGGGGTATGGTAACACAAAACATCAAAATAACAAGGAAACATCAATAAAGAGACACATTAAAATACACTGTATGGAATATTATTCCACATGGGAACAAAAATATAAAATCGTGGTTATGGAGATGTACAGAATCAAATCTAAATACATATAGAGTAAGAATTTTCCAAACCACCCATAGTAAATTAGATGTTCATTATGATGATATATATACCAAAAATTTCTTTTAAACTACCCATTATATCTAGAAAATCTTATCAACTCTCTACAAGGGCATCCTAAATTGAATACGAGCATCATGGAAGATACCTGACCATTTTGATAATAATTTTTCAGGAACATCACAAAATAATCGACTTGGACGATACTCAAATCCATCATAATACAGCATGATGGACGTTATCGATTTTCGTGGGATAAAAAATTTATCATGGGCATAAAAATCACCGGGAAAAGATTTCTCTCTAATAATAGTAATTAAATTATAATTAAATTGGAATATTCCATATATAATAAATATTCCAAATCATCCCACATGGGAAACATACCACAATGTTGACAGGTATACATACCAAAAGGGAGAATCAACCAAAAATATCACAAAAATCAAGATGCACTCAATATCTCTATACAATTTATGAATCATAAATTCCACATATCAACTCCAACTCTATGTTCCAACACTTAACACTCTCATGAAATCCAAGAAACACATTCTCTATTTCTTTGACTATGAAATTGAAAACCTATAAGCTTATAAAGGATAAAATTTGGATGTTAGTAATAATAACATATAAGGATCCCTCTATGAATTCTATAATCATTCCACATTAAATAAATTAAATAGATTAAATTTTAGATAAAACATTATAAGAAATCATTTTATAATTTATAACAGAATTACCTTTTAAATTTTTTAAATATAAATTATAAAAATAGTAAAAAAATATTTTTATCAAACTCAGAATGAATAATAATCTCAATAGAATATCCTTTAAAAAATTTGATTATTAAATTTTTCATGTATATATATTTTAGAATCAATAAACGGTGGTAATGAGTCATAGGGTTAGTTTATTCATAGCACAAGGATTATCACACATATCAGTGATGTAGATCTCCTAGTGTTCCCACATCTAGGAATATCATTACTAGGCGGAACAAGAGTACTCCTCTATGAATTTACTTCCAATCATTAAAAATGTAATCTAACATTTTCATATTAAATCCATGATTATGTAGATATAATAAATTCATATATTTATATTCGTGGTTTACCCACTGAAACACCCAAGCTCTGATGTGCTTTAAGAAATTAGTCAAGAAGAAATTCATTTATCAAACGTCAGTTTCATCAATCAGTATTCATGCACATTCAAATAAATTTTTAATAAATTTCATTTCATTTATAGGACGAAAATAGTTTGTCTTAAAAAAAATCTTTTATTTAAAAAAAATTATTTCATATCATGTCATGAAAAAATTTCATTCTTTTGTTTCTCAAAATTCAATAAACTCAATCATAAAATAAGAGTTTTCCAATTGAAATTGTATTCATGAAATAAAAATATCATTTCAACAACCATTGATGAATATATTGTATCACACACACCACGAAATTTTAAAAAAATATATTAGTAGTCTCAAATGATGAATTTTAATTCAATCAGAAATATATTTCAAATTAAAAAAGAAAATACAATTTTAATTGATGGTAATTGATTTAGAAAATGACATACCTTGAACATGTTATCCTAAAATTTCAATTAAATGATCTACATATAGAGAGGTAAAATATTCTCTAATTGATCAAGGTAGAATAATTGATCAAAAATTCAGTAATACTATTTCTGATGCCTGAACAACATATATATCCAACACTTTGGAAGATGTACATAGATGAGGAAAGAGGAATTAGAAATTGTATCAAGAATATAGTTACTGAATGATATTTAATGTTTCAGTTGAATCATTGATACTTAGAGAGTCAGTTTTGAAATGGTCAAAAACACACCAATGGTCTCTCTAATGTTGTTTGGGATTAAAGTAATTTTAGAGAGGATATAAGATAAATAAAAAATATTTTATGAAACATACTAATGATATAACCTATGATATCATTGTCTACATTTGAATCATAGGATAGTCACTTGATTCCACCATCCAATGGATGGCACCAAGAAAATTGTTGATGCTAATATCATCATCTCTGCCAAGGACATTGAATTTATGCAAGAATTTCATCTGTCCAGATTTCCATTAGATATTCAGTATCCCACCCCTGCAAGATTGAATACCTTCTATAAGAAATCTGTACAAAAAACCCCACCAACTAGTCGGATGGTCTCCTAGGATTTCTATTGGACTTCTAAGACAATTTTTAGAAACATGTTTGTATATATCATTAGATAAACCATCAGATAACTCCATGACCCATGAAAACAAATTGAGAGGGAATCTCCTGACTACCTAAATGCATGAAAAATATGAAACAAAAAAATCAACAAAAAACAATCAGATATAAATATAAAAATATTTAATTATAAATCAAACCAAAGAATATAAATGAAATAATGTACTGAAATGCTATAAACTACCTAATTATCATAAGAAATATTACTCTAGATATCATCACTAATATCCACAAAACAATATTGGGTAATTTTAACTATCATCATCTTGAAAATTATATTATAAGATATTTTGGTATCACAACATTTATACCAACTGATTCAAGCTCAATTGATGTTGGTTTATTACTACATCATCCAAATAATAACAAAAAACCTCTCCACTACCCATATGAAAACAATATTAAACATAAACATATTTTTCTTTGTCTATATTTTGAATTCACCCAAAATAAAATTTGGAAAAAATTTTATCCAATTAAATATCATCCATATATTTTGAAATACAAGATTCATTTACTACTTTCATTCCTTTGGGTTCTTTCAAAACAACATTTAGATGGAAAATGTTCTAATTTTAGCATAATTAATTCTGTTTTTTTCATCAATTCCCCATATTGGAAAAATAATTCAACATTTTGATTCTCTAAAAAATAACCTCATTCAAGTTTCTTTTTCCAAGATAACATTTTTCATTTCAATTTAAAAATTAGAAATGACTCATTGAAAAAATATATGTGCCTAATGAGTTGGTCCCTGATATAGAAAAATTAATTTTATATCAACAAATTAATAGGATTCTATTTCAATAAATAACTTATATATGGAAAATAAAACATTCAATTTTAATACTTCTAAAAATACATATCCTCGTATATGAATCAAATTTACTGATAATCATTATCAAATAAATAATAAGGTACCATGTGTCTTATTTATACCAAACACTGAACAATATGATATGAATATATTGTGATATATATGAATAACCACTTGATATATATAACCCATACTATCTCTAAAGATCTTATCATTTTCTAGATGATTTTGAAAATCATTTTAATATTCATCAATAGGTCTACATGAATTGCATCATCGATTTACACCACATATTAGGATACAAATCAAATTAGGGATTTTTTTTAAAAATATTTACAAAAGTATTTAGAATCCTTTTAAAAACAACATGATATAGTATTTGTTAGTACATGAATAAATAAGAAACATTTATATAAATTATTATAATTTCTCATTTCATGTGTCCAAATTTTATTTGTTGGAATGATATTGGTTAATATATTAAACGATATAATCTATTGGTCAATGTATTTTCTTGAATGAACTTGATATTTCACGTTTAGATTTTATAACACCATAATTATAGATTTTGGTCTATAAAACATGATTTTCTTCATCATAAAATATATCCTTATAATTATATTCTAAATAAAAAGTTGTTACTCAACACAATTTTTTATGTTTCAATGGTATTTGATAACATTTGAGTAATTTTTTAATTTTTTAATAGAAATTGGAAAATATAATAACTCAATACCTACTTTTTAATTTAACATTTTTCTATACATACACACCCCATGAATCTATCTATTATATCTTTAATAGTTTTGATAACATCACATCTATGGATTAGATTCTTATTATTCAATATTATTATATTTTAATCTATTGGTATTTTAAAAATAATTCAAAAAATAATTGTTTCTTATTATGATGCTCTATAATTACATCATTTTCTTTGTCTTCAATTGGAATTCTTGTCCACTAATCCTCACTTTTTTCCATATTGTACAATTTGTGAACCCAATATATAATACATCATATATATATTCATTAGTTATAATTATAACCATTCCAAACATATATATCAATAGTGAATCTTTTTTATAACGCACATATTTTATTCTCAAAATAAGAGAAGATTTGTTTTTCTTATTCCCCATATTATTATGTTATATACAAGAGATATGATGTGACTTTAATAATATAGGTTCTTAATAGACCCTTTATTTTACTCTATTATTATCCTCAAATGAAGGAAAATGTTTTTCTACATAATTGATATGTTTTACATGAATCCCTTATTCCTAATTTTTTGAGAAATAGAGGGATACATTATGTCTCTATTTTTCTTACTCTTACTGTAATTTCTTGAAATGTCATTATTATTAACACACACAAAAATCTCCCATTAAAAATAATACTTCTACTTCCATTCCTTAATAACTATGTCTATTATCTATAATTCCATCCACATTTGATCCTTTAGGCTTCGAGACACACACTTATAGTGTAAAAATCTAACACAATAGTAAAACAAAATAACTACATTATTGTGAGAGTAATTTCTTTCCAATTCTTAATGAATATTCCACTAATTAAAAAATTCTAGATTTATAAACTTTTTTACTATACTTGTCGATAGATTCATGGAAATTATGTGAATTCTCTAATTAGATGTTATCAACCACTCATAGGGTTTGTTGATTTTTTAAATTATTCTTTGAAAATAAATCCACTTCTATCAACATAGACATAACTTCCTTTCTAAATTTTCTTATATCCTCAGGTTGTGTATTAAAAAAATTAATACTAAAGTTAGATCACTATATGAGGACATATGTTCTCCCAATACATTTTATTTTTCATTAATAATGCTACTTTTACCCTCCACCATTGCACATGTCATCATTTATTAAAAATTCATGTCGAATTATAATCTCTTAAATCTATTATTATGAATTGAATGATCATATATGAATTAATATTATACAAGATATGTTATGTTCAATTAAAGAAACACCTCATATAGGGGTTGGATATTTTCATGATCACTATATTAACTTTCTCTAGAATGAAAACCACATATTGATGTCATATCATTTGAAAAATAATTTTCCACTAAAACAACCAAGGTGATATTTAAAATTCAGGATTTTTATACAAAATACCTGATGTGCTTAGAATAGTAATGATCATAAAATTCATCATTATTTACATTGATTTGTGATTCAACAAATATTATAGAATTATTTTTCTCTTTCCACTTGTTATTTATTATTTTAAAAGGTAATATTCAAATGTATATTTCACTAGATTATCATTAAATCCTACATTACATTAATTTCATGAAGTGGGTTCCATAAAATTCATTTCTCTTAATGATTTCCCATATATCACTTTTAATTTTTGATATGTCTATATGGTAGTAACAAAATTAGTGGGTTTCTAATAAAACTCATTGGAAAAAATTATTTATTCGAGAACATATATTTCATTTAATCACTATTTTTTATGATTTATAACATAACCATCTCAATGTATATACTTCATGACCTAATTTTGAAAACACTATTGGAATATAAGAATATATATTTCTCTACATTTAATGTTTTCTCGTTTGAAAAATGTAAGTGTTGGGAATCAGTCTATTCTTCCAAAAAATATGTAATAATATTTAGATATAGAACATCTTTCCAGAACCTTTTGGCTCTAATAACACCTTTTGATAATAGTATTACCTAATATATCATGGGGTTGGGAGTGAATGATGAAAAGAAATGATTAAAATTATTATTTTTTCTTTTATTATCATATGAGGTTTAGTGTTTATTATCCTCTTAAAAGATTCATATTCAGTCTCCTTTTCTATCATATACATTAAATGGATTAATAAACATGTATGTTTATAAAAAATCATGTAAAAGATATGGGTATTTTAATTGGGAAATAAAAAATTATTAAAATAATTATTATACTCTAATTGAGTGTTCATTTACTATATGGTAACAATACTCACACGAGTTGTTAAAAAAATTAGTAAAGATAAATTGTAGATCCCATTGTCACTCTCCCTTCTTATCTCATTTCCATTATTTAGAGAGGGAAATAGTAAATTTATAGGCATGAGTTTCATTTATTTAATTAATAAACATGGAGGTTTTTTTGGACATCCTATGTTTCTAATACAACAAACATTATTTTCTTCACCTATATGATTTTTAAGGATCAATGTTTATTTATTTTTACCTTCACTATGAAATAAGATCAACTCCTCAATATAGTTGAGGTGTCTTTATATTAAAAAATATCAAAATAAAACAAATTATTTTCTAGAAAAAGATAATTCTAAAATAGATTTATCTAGTTAAAGTATATTTTATTAAATATAAAACTATATAATTAGATCAGATATATCCTCCCATATTCATTCTCACTTAAATCAAACTAAATGTGTCAATGGAATCCTCTATAGATAATAATTTTTCTTTTAATAGATATATTTATTATGTTTTATTCATTCTAATTAATTCAACATGTCAATTTGAAATAATAAAGTATTTCTTATTAATTTTTTTAGATATTGCAGTTGAGTTCATCCCTAACCTTCAGAACTACCCTAGTAAGATTAAATAACCATGTACAAATTACATTCCTTACCATCAATAGTGCCAATCACAACATTTCCCTCCATTCAACATAATTATTTAATGTGACCAATATAAATTTTGTGTGTTCATATAATCCTCATAAGTTTGAATCAATTCTAAAAATATCAATCTCTACTATGTAAACATTCAATTTCCATAGATTTCCTTTTTTTAATTTATTTTTTTCTTAATGTTTTAGTGTCTTCCAAAATGCATATTTTGGGATTCCACTCACCATAATGCTATGAAACTTATTATATAACCACTTTATATCCCACGTATTATGATTGTTTGAAATATTATTTTTAGGGGATAAATAATGACCATGGAATCATGAAATAATCAAAAATTTATAACATTTATCTAGGACTAACACTCTTTAATATATATTTATACATTCAAAAATTCTTTTTTAATCTTTAACTTCATAAAACTAATCCCCATCACCTTCTTATCTATAGTGTAGTGCTTCTCTAAGAACATGGATAAAAAAACCTAACATATGATCTAACAGGGGTTACATAATGATTATAATTGGATACCCTTTATATTATAGGGATTTCTTAATGCACATATGGATTCAACTCTAATAAGGTGTGTATTATCTACTCATTTGATAGCCTCCATGACTTTTAAAACAATGTTGAATTCTTTATCATCTTATTTAATTGTATCTATGTTTACATTACTTTTTATAGAGAAATCCATCATATGTTATGATTAATATATCTTTATATCAATTAGATTCATTGAGTGTCTCTTCTTCCCTTGATGAGATTTATCTCTTTCGCCAAATGATAATGTATAAATCCTTACATTCTAATTTCTCAACATAGTTTAATTTATATATGATATTTTTGTAACTTATTAATAAATTTTTAATTTAGTAAATTTTTATTTTTTGTGAACTCTATAGAATAGAATACATATCACTAAATGCATATTTAATTTTTTATTTTCACCATTTTTCATCCCAAAAAAAATTACGTACAAAAGAAGGCTTCATTCCACCTATAATTTTATAAATTTCATGATTCACTTATACTAATACTAAAATATATTATTCATTAACATAATGTTCTTACCATTTCCAATTTATCGATGAACTCTACTCATGGGTTATTACAAGGGATCACACTATTTTTACTTACTAAATATCATGCAAATTCAAATCCAATAATTATTCACTCAAGTACATTATGCATCCTATAATTGGTTATTATATAACAATGGACCACTTCAGTACTATATTTCAAAATATCACATCATGTTAAACTTCCAATAATTGAATTTAAATATTAAATATAATCCTCTCATTTATTCAATAAATTTTTTATAATAATTACATTAAATGAACCATTTGTTAATTAAATTATAATGGAATAAAACCAAACATAACATCTGCTTCATTGAATAGATAATTGTATTCCTATATCTCTTAAAAATCATATTAATTTTTATAATCTTATGGACATAACATTTTTTGGAACACAATATCTTATATAATAGATTATTAGTATTCAATTATGAACAATTTTTCTGCTATAACATAAAGAAAAAACAATGATCGATACACTAAACAAACTGACTCTCATAGATAATAGTGATATCAATGTTCCATCCCTTTTATCATTGAAATTAATGATTTCATATGTGTTATAATAGGATCATCCTAAAACTGCATTTCTGCAAATTTTATTTTGAAAATCTAAATTTGATTATCAGAAAATATAATAGAAAATCTCCACATTACAAAAATGGAATATTTCAAAGTGGAATAAAATAATTTTGTAATTTAAAACATCTTAAAATTGTGCTTTAAATGTACTAGGTCGTGATTTAAGTGTTTCATAGTTCCATTACAGCATAATTATTATGTCCATAATGATAATGATTGAAAATGATGGATGCTAACCACTAATATCTAGTGAATCAATTACAATGTTTTGGGGATCAATTCAAATTAATTCCCCATGAATCATGATAATTTACCGAATATAGGAAAATTGATTTTTTGGACGATTACACCATTACGATCACAAATGTTGAATGTCCGACTATTGTGATACAATTTATTTTGATCATAATAATTAATTTAGATAATAAATTAATTCATTTTGTATTAATACTCTCTTTCTTATATGGATATTTTTTTCTAAGAACAATAAATCAAGTCTTATTAAATAATGAATGAGTTTTCAGTTAAAACACCTTATGTAAATGATATAATAATTAAAATATATTAAAAGTTCTCTATTAAAACCATTAATATTCTTTAGCTTTAAACTAGTTTGTTATTTCATTGGTTGATTTTTATATAATTCTACGTATATATTGACAATTAATGTATAATGAGATTATTTAATACAGACAATAAGATATTGTAATTTATGTGGATTGAGTAGAATGTCATGTTTTTTAAGATGTAATTCATTTATTATGTCTTATATTGAACCACCTTTAATGGATTATACAAATGAAATTATTGGAGAATTTGATTCAACAAATGGTAAGGATATCATAAGAGTATACGATTTATCTATTATGAAAGATTATATTGATGTATTTCTGAAGGATATGTATAGACATCCACTTAGTTATTATGTTTAATTATCAATTGTCTTTATCCCCAATGTATGTCACATATATATTCTCTCATATTGAATAAATCTAGTGTACATTAATGAAATAATGAAGAAACTATAAGAGTTGTGTAACAAGGTAGTCATAAGGCTTAGTGTTTAACTTTGGAATAACTGATCTTATTAGTAAAGAATGATGTTACTATGTTTTTATTCATTAAAATATATGGAAATAAATTCTATTATGATTAATGATATATACTCATTACCATGTATTGATAATTTTTTTGATCAAATAGAGGTTGATCAAAACTTCTTATTGAATGACATTAATTCTAGTTATCAACAATTATATATCATGAATAATTATCAACCAAATATGACTATTTTTATTAGTTATGGTAACCATGAGTTCAAAGTATATATTTTGGAATTTAAAAAATTCACCCTTTGAGTTTAGGTATATATTTAATATAGCATTGAAGGATTAAAAAGATAAATTCATATTTTTATTTTTAAATGATATCTTAGTATACTCTAATATCTATGTGGAATATTAGAAGCATTTAAGAATTAGACTAAAGAGCCTCAGAAAAAAGTTATTTATATTAAAAATCTATTATGTGTCAGTATTCTCTATAATATATTTATTTTAGGGGATATGTTATCTCTATAGATTAGATAACCATTATCCCTTGATGAAATTTATATCTAAGGAATAGACCACATTGAATTTATTACAATGTTATATAGTTTATTTTTCTTGGCTTGTTATAATTAACAATTATTTGAATACTTTAAAAGTTTATCAAGCCCCTTATGAATGTTAACTTGTAAGGGGTGTAAAATTAACTAGGCTAATGTAATGTTAATATAGTTTTTATGAAATTAAGAACAGATTGATCATTGAATTTTTATTCAAAACCCATTTGAGGAGGAAGAATTTTAGATATATAGTGATGTGTTGAAGAAAGGATGTGAGTGTATCATTTAAAGATCAATATTTTTTTACAGATCAAGGCATTTAAATACATAAGAACCAAAATATAACAATCATTATCTCATATTAAAAACCATATTATTCAGTTTTATGATTTGGTTACACTATCATTAATGTGAATTATGTGACATATAAGGATTAGAAGTGTATGAAGTATATTTTGAAACATAAAGATAATAATAAAGAAACAAAGATAATTTTTTGAATACCTCAATGACAATGGTTGTTCATCACACTATAATATTTTTATGTTAAAAATGTGAAATATACATTACATATGTAGGATCATGGTGTTCAATCCATGATAGGGATATAAATGTATCTAATTTTACTTAATTTAGTAATATTAAATGTAAAAATTATAGCATAAGGGGAACATAATTCATTTTTCAAGTAATTTCATAATATTATTTCATAGTTATGTTAAAACTCACTAAAACATAGTAAGGAATACAAATAAAAGATTAAATACAATAATTTAATCAAGTTATCACACTTTATCTATGAATACAATCTATCAATGTTTTGAGATATGTTTTTTCACCATTTATACAATATATGAATCAATATTGTCAATATAGAGACCATATATCAAATATACATATACACTATGGTGGAAAAAATAATTAGGGATATATGAGAAAATATTTACTAGTACAACATAAAGTAATGAATTGTTGACTATATGTTAGTATAATTATTAGGCCAATAATAAAATTTGACAAAAACTCCCAAAGGACATTGTGAACATTTTCCCTATACCAATGCATATGTGGGATAATATCAAAATTATAATTTACAAATTTATTCCTTTGAAATCAAATATTAATGATGAAAAATTAGTTTTTTTGGACTAACGTTGAATGATTACACTTTTCTTATCAATACAAGAGAGTCTATCCTTTGGACATATTTAATAGATCCATATAACTAATGTAATTATACTTAATTTTATTTTGATATCAATAGTATCTCATTAGGATGCTCATCTCACATCACTATTTTGGGTGATTATATATTAAACTCGGAATAAGGTTATAAAATTGAGTAATTCCTGTCGTTCCTCAAAATTATGTTTGATCTAAAATTATTTTTCCAAAAAATTGAGATGACATGTTAATGTCAGTCATACTACTATAATAAAGAATATGGGACTCATATTTACTCATTGATGAATTAATGTAAAATAATAACATTCATTCAAGCATATAAATGAAACCATATGAATCATTTCTTAGAAAAAGATGGCATATGATGAACTATTTGGGTGATGTTTATTATTAAATAATAATTGGTCTTAAAATCAGTGATGAGATAAATAATAAAGTTTAAGCTATAAATAATAATATCAAGATGTCTCGATGAAGAAAAAAATCGATGCCTGTAATTCAAGGAATGGTGTCAAATTTCAAGTGAAAGATAAAATCTTCTTGAAAATGCCATTATGAAACAAAGCAATATTATAATGTAAGAGGTGTAAGATATTTCTATGTTAGAATGTGCATTTTTTTTATATTATGTATTCATATTTTCTTCCTGTCAATTTTATTTTCTACCCAACTTCTCTAAAGTATAAAATATCTTTCATGCCTCATTATCTATGATGTACATACGAAAACAAATAAATATACTACTCACTAAAGAAATATACATGGATCATAGGTTAGTCTATAATAACTTTATATTATATATTCATAATACTAGATATCATTAGTTTTAAAAATAGGTAAAAATAAATTTGAAGGAATATTACAGGAATAAAAATTTAGAGGAAATAGATTTGGGATAGGAGAATGATAGAATAATAACATATTAAAATTATTATCCATTTTTTGTATATAAAACCCCAGTTTATATAACTTTAACATGTTTAGTTCCATGTTTCACATGCCCCATCAAAATATAAAAAATAAATGATATATTTTATTGATTAAAAACATTACAGTAAAAGATAAATATTAATAAATTATGAGAGTACAATGTGAAATATCATTATAAAATATAAATGATTAATAAAAACCCAATAAATTAACAGTTAAATAACAAGAAGTTATTACACTTGTGGTCTTCCATGAAAATTATAAATACATTTTTAACTAATTAATTAAGGAAATAGTTTATATATATAATATAATTTCCATAGGGGTAGTAATTGAATTAGAGGACTGATTTTTTTTGAGAATTTTAAGATTATATATCCAAAATTATTAAGGATATAATTTTTAGGATCTAAATATATATAGCATTAGATATATTATAATTGGGTATATAATAGTTTAATATATGTTAATTGTATATGTAGTCACATGAAAAACTTATATATAAGAAGAATATTGTATATACTATAGTTTAAATTAAATATTATCTAGTAGATAAAATAATTGACTTACAGTTAAAATATATAATTTTGGAATAAAATAAAATTTTAATAATATATTTTAATAAATTTATGTTATTATAAAAAAATTTATTTTCTAAATAATTAATTATAAATTTAATTTTGGAACATTAATTTATTATTAAAACTAAATAGATTGAAAAAACTAAATTAAATAATTAGAAAATAATAAAATAATATATAATATATTATTACAAAGTTATATAGTATATAAATATAATGATTCATGGTTATTGTAATATCTTTTAATTTAAAACATTATAAAAATTATATATTTTAATATTTCAATTAAAAGTTATGTTTTTTCATATTCGGAGTCTAAAATATATATATTTTTTCATAATATATTAATACATAAAAAATAGGATTTAATTTATATTTTATTACATTCATTGAAATAATAATAAAATCATATTTATAAAAAGTAGTTTTTTCTTAACATATTAAAAATTAATTTCAACTATCATTATAATTTAAATTTTATAAAATGAATTTCCTTTTCACGATTAAGTGAACTATTATATGGTAATGATATTTTAATGATTACAAACATAGTTACCTTGGTAAAAATTGTGATTCAACGATTATACGAAAATGAGGGAAATGTGGTTAAATAATGTTGTAAACACATAAATTAGATCTAGATCGAATATATATTGTATTTATGTATAAAATATAATCCATAATTATTATATTTCCTCATTGGATATTCATTCCATGAAACAAAACATTCCATTCTCTTTAAAGAATGGGTATTGACAAAATTCTCATTCAAAATTTCTTATAAAAGCAATACTCTACTGACCACTAATATTTTTTATAGGTTATATATTAAATTACTACCATCACATCATCTATTAAATTATTATTACACATTATTTGTATTATTTTCATGATAGTAAATGATAAATCCATCATTTAGAGGGATCCCATATGTGGAAGAGAAAAATCATCCAACATTGCAAATAGTTCATTACCATGCTTTTTATTTACCTTCTCAAATCTACACATTTGAAATATCATTGACCATTGCAATTATTTTTTATTAAAATAATTATGATAAATAAAGAATATTTTAAAATTATATATCTGTACACTCTCACTCATCCATTTTAAAAAAGGTTCTTCTTTTGGTCAGTTCAACGAGCTATATAAAATTTGATATAATAATTATCTATTTTTAGGTTGAATGAGTATAAAGAAATTAACATTATTAAATATTAATACTTAATTTGTCTCATGAATTTTTTTTCACTAATAGTGGATGAAAAAATATATTAATATAATATTACATGTTGATGATGGAAATAAAAAAAATTATTGATCCTGGATTCCATTCATAAAAATAATACTTAGGAATTCTATCAACTGAACACGGAACTAAATAAATAGTTAAAAAATAATAATTACCCAACTATTTAAAATATAATTTTATTTTTATTATTATAAAATTATTTGAATTGGAATATCAAATTATGAAATGTGTACGAAGTAACCATGGTAACTAAAATATAATCATCAAAATAAACATTATGTTACTAATTTATATAAGACGAATGATTATAATTATATATTATTAAAGGTAATATATATGAATATGGTTTTGAAACTTGTCTTAAAGCTAAATATATTTATTGTACTTGAGAATAATGCACTATCATGGTTTTGGGGTTTAAAATAAAGGGTTTATTTTTTAATGATAACATGAAATCAATGTTTTTTGAATAAATTAATATTTTATGAAATTTTTTGTTATTTATCTAAAAAAACTATCAATTTTAATTTCTTATGTTTTTTTATTATTTACATGTCTTTGAACCATTTCACATTCAATTTATTTTTAATTTTCATGGAATAATTCTTATATGTGTAATCAACATTATATCTTAATTTTCAATAGTAGTTATTTGAATTTATTAATGTTTTAGTTACACTTTTTTCCATTTAAAATCCCTAAATACATAATTAATTTATTTTAATTTATTTTTAATTTCATGTTATTTTATAAAATTTTGGAAGGCATATTTTTATAATATTTACTGGGTTCATATTCTTCAATTATTTTCATCAATATTCTACAAGAAGACTCTATTTAAAAATTTCAAAACTATTAAAAATAATTTTCATTACATTATAATTAATTTTTAATAAAAATTATTTCATAAATTTTATCATTTCCAAATTAGTGTTTTAAAAATATAATCTTTTTTTTCTTTTTATAAAATTATTATTATTTTCCCTTCATTGTGTTTATAATTAATACTAATATAAATTTGTGTGATTTTTATATTTCACTAGGGATATAATATAATGAAACCATAAAATATTACTTTTTCGATCATTTATCTATTCCTTCATTAAATGTTCTAGAAACCTACTTATTTTATATATGTTATCTATTTTTTTTATTGATATATGAATATAATTAAAGTTATGGGGCACAAAATTCATTAATTTATCATTTATTAATTGTTAAAACAAGAATAATATATTCTTCCAATGATTTGGTTAATGCTTTATATCAAATGAGATCATTTTTATATAACTATGGATTCAACCAAATACATAATGTTTATTTTAATGGGGACTGAATCCACTTCACTATGTTATGTGATTTGTTCCATGATGTAGTTATAGTAATATAAGGGGACCTTGATATAATAAATGATTTTATAGGATTTAATTATTATATAATCATATATAATGCTTCATGTCTCACAATAATTGTCTCATGTTTTATCATTTAAATTTATTATTTCATATATTATTAAAATTCAAAAAAAAGATGTATAATTTATTAATTATGTTTTATTGGGGTTTTTTATTTATTTATTGCTCATGATTTTTCATTATATTCTAATATGCACATATTCATTTTATTCTTATATATGATCTTCCATTGACATCTATATCAATAACCACATACCAAGAAACCAGGATCACCCATTCTATTTTTATCCTTTATATTATGTGGATGAGTATATAAAATGATAAGTTTATCTATGGATATATTATGGTATAATTATGGATACTTTTTTAATATGTTAAATATTATGTCATTTAATTATCAAATATCTAAATAAATTTGATCTATAGATCATGGAGGAGTGATTTATTTTGAGGTTTAGTGAATATGTATTTGTAAATGTATATTTTAAATTTATTTTATGTATAGGTAACTTGTATCATTATCATATAAAGGATCATTTAATTTTGGGGGTTTTTAGAGAAAATATTAGTATATATCTCAAAACAAAATATATTGAACAAACAAATTTATATGATAAACTTGTGTGTGATATGTAAACCCTAAACTATTTTAGGATGAAATAAATGTCGAATATAGTATGAAATCATGGTATTTATTTCCATAATCATATTATTTCTAACAATGCATATTTCTCATCTTAACAAATTTGGTTTTAATAGGGGAAAAGAGAATGAATTTAAAATTTAGGGGTGGAAGGTATATTTATTTCTAAAATATTATATTTTTTCATAGTTATAAGAATTCTATTATATATTGATATGTTTATATGAATATTAATTAATATCCCTAATGAATAGATATTTAATTATCAATTAAATGTATTTATGGTGTGATGTTTTCATCCCTTATCTATAAATAATATCTGATTGAGGGTTGTGGGAATGTTCTTCTTATAAATCTTATTCTTCATTATTTATTCTATTTTTATGTGAAATTTTAATATAACATGTCTTTCTATATAGACCCCTTATTAATTATTCAGATTGAGAAATCCCATTTCATATCCCAAATCATCTTTGGATCTTCAATCAGTGTATGGAAGACTGTAAAATACATATGTAAAATACATTAATTTTATCGGTCACATTAGTAAATCATGTGCAGGCATATAACAAAAATGGAATGGGAGAAAAAATTTGATTACATAGATTTAGTCTGGGAAAATGTTGTTTAATTTCAAAAAATTGTATCACGATCTTCCCAAGATCATGTGGAATAGTTTTCATTAGAACTCATACATAGTGATACACTAATATCATATATTTATTAGTGAATTAGACAAAATGAATTAGAGGAATTGATGAAATAACACTAACATAATATATATAAATTTATATTTTCTAGTGCATTTCTATATGGAGTATATGATCTCTATGTTATGAAGTATGGTGGATCAATGTGTACACACATTAATTGTTGTGAAATTAGAAAGATTGATATCCAAAACAAGTATCCCCAAAATGACATTGAAGAAATAATAATTCAACATCAAGCAGTCCAATACTTATTAATGATTCAATATCATTATGAATTTCATAAATTAAGGGTAAAAATATAGAATATACCCAGGAAATCCTTTCAGACTAGATATGGACATTATAATTTCCATATTATGCCATTAAAAATAAAGAATTCAATTACCATATCCATAGATCCAATTAATATTATTTTTAGAGATAACATCAATAAATTTTTGGTTTTCAATATTGATGATATTATCATATATTATATGATCAGGGAAGACCATAATGATCTTTTGAGGATTTTGTTAGAGTTTGTGAGAATGAAGAAACCAAATAAAAAATTTATAATATTTATAATCTAGATACAATTGTATATTTCAGGGGTCTATTAGTCTTATGTGGGAGTATATCTACTCATCCTTCAAAGAAGGGGGGATAAATAATTAACATGATAAACCGATGTGATAGAGAATAGATAATTTCTTGTATAAAGTAGATTCTTTCATTTATTTATGATAAATTATACACAATTTTAATTCCAAAACACCATGTTAACATTAAAAGAAGTCAGGTTACTACATAAAACTAATTTGAAGTGAGTTTCGTAGAGATTATTTAATGTTACTCACCACACATATACTAATAATACGCTATAATTAATAAGTTTTTTATATATATAGTGATTTATCAAAGATGGGAATATGGGTTTTTCATAATAAAAAATTTAATTTTTCTAGCTTATGCCTCGGGTAAATTAACTGTTAAAGAAGAAAAGGTACCTGACACATGATCTATAAGTAAACGTGCTATGATTATATCAATTATATAGAGGTATTATCTCTATAGAAAAAGTGTGATATATGTAATTTTTTCACAAGAGCTTTAACTATATATTAACACAAAATTTAATGAATATGAAATAATGTAGATAGTTTGAGATTTTCATTGACTAAGACTTATAAATAAATTATCTCCCTATTAAAGGAAAATCTAGTCTCTAGTTGTCTATATAGTAATGATCATGATACCTTACCTATGATTATGATTTAACGAGACAAAATAATAATTAATTTTTAATTAATGGACCATGGAATTAAATAGGAATGGGAAAAGTCATTTATTTCCCATATAGAAGCTCAACCACCCATTCATATGATGTTCAAGATTATATCAATAAAATATATATAGCTATATAATAATTTAGAAAATATTATAGACATTATCATTGATAGATATAGGAATACAAAAATTGGATATTGAAAATGTGAGTCAAGATATAAAAAATTGTAAAAAGTATCATTTATATGGTACACACATTTCATAATTATCTATCAATTCTAGAATAAAATTCAGTTATAATGATATAAATATGAATATTTTTTCAGAAAACATGAAGTGGGATATTTTATAGTATATATATTGAAGCATGGTTTCTCAGAAAGATAACATTAAACATTGATAATCCAAGAAAATGAAGAAATAATTACCCATACCTGTATATAAATGGGAGAAAATTTACAAATATTTCATCGAAGAACATCCCAATAATTTAAAAAGGATATATTTACATTAAGGTTTTATTTGATCTCTTTATGATGTTAGTACATTTCATATCTATCTAATAAGATTTCAGTCTTGAATGATTTTTTTATATATTGATAAATATAATACAAGTTGTCATGATTTATAGAGTTGAACATTATATAGTATTTTATCAATATCTATATTTTACCTTTATAATCAATAGAATCCATAAACAGCCATTTAATATAGCTTTTATATTTTTAAATACTTATAATCCTCATATAGATAATAAAATTCAATGGAATGTTTAAATTATAAATGATAAACAAATATAATGTTAAAGGAATTCCAATGGAGTTTGGTATCATTATCTTCTTCTGGTGGAGTCCTCGAATAATGAAATATTGTATTCTTTCAAATATCTTTATGTATGTGGGTAATGAGATTTGATAATAATAAGAAATTAATACCTAGTAATTTAAGAATGATAAAAATACCTGAATGTGTAGGGATATTAGATTATCAAATTTCTCTTCAACAAAACCACTTCTTGGTGAATAATGTATTCTATATGTGATTTTCGATGATTGACCTACTAGATAAATAAAATATTCAAAACATAGTTTTCATAAAAATGGAACATTATCTCTCATAATAGGAAAAACATGTTGAGATTGTGGATCATAAATATAAGTAACCATAAAACAATACCACTTAATTGGTTAAATAATTTTATAGGATTTAAATGTTTCAGAAAAAAAGTGTTAACCTGATGTTGTGAGGAAGAAAACGATGCTAAATTTCATTAATCAGAGTATTGAAATTACAATAATCTTTTTCTTGGGAATATAATGTGACACCACGTATTAATATTCCATAAATATTTTAAATATCATGTTTAATATGAAAAACGTAAATACAATGAAACAAAATATAATATATTGATAGAAACTATTACAATCAAAGATAAAAATAAATTCATTATAAATATTAAATATGAAACATCATTGTAAAAATTACAATTCGAAAAATACCATATGTAGATAAAAATAACAAAAAAAATAACTATTTCCCTCAACATTCTATTTGTATATCATATGAAAAATTATATCTATGAAAATTTTTGAATAAAATAAAAATTAAATTAATTTTTTGAAATAAATGTTACATATTTGATAGAAATTTATTAATTTATTGAAATGAAAATCGAGTAGTAAAAAACTGAAAAATGGTCATCTTATCATTTATAATGGTATAAAGTAATTATAACATAGAGACTCTCCTCTAATTTTGTTTAATAATCTTAGGAAGGGAGAATCAATACTTTTATAAACAAAGAAGTAACCTACACAACTTATTAAGCCATAGAATTATATTTTACATTTCCCACACTATAATTGAAACTATTCATGATGAGCTGAATGATAAAGCCCCTTCATACGTTGATTTCATTAGATTAAGAACGTTAGATATTGTTGTTAAGATAAAGAGAAATTTTCAATAATTCCTAATCCATTTACACTACAAATATATCGATTTTGTGTTCTATATAGTGTTAGAGGCTAGTGAGAATGGATTTCAGTTTCGATTTAAGGGGGATTCCATGGCCATAAAAGGAATTAAGGTTCAAGACAACATGATCCCACATGTAAGAAATGATTCATCCACCATTCTAGATATTTTATTACACACACTATCTATACTGGATTTCAATCATGATGTTACAACAAGCTAGTTAACCCCCACCAAAAAAATATGATGTAAAATTCTCCCTAACATGAGGTGTCACATGTATTTATATAGAATGGTATAAATCCATTTTTGTTAACCTGTACCTTAAATGAAACAGATGAATTAATTTTACTAAAGAATGTAAGGTTATATATTTTAATAAAATAATATAATTATTTAATTTATGAATATGGAAATTAGATATATGATAAGTGGATTTGAGGTTTTTGAATATATGGTAAATGAATATGTGGTTAACATAAATAATTTTAAAATAAAATCAAATGATACATGTTTATTTTTTTTTTAAAAATAACCATTTTCATAATGAAATAGTTCTTGCATACAAAATTTTTAATAAAAAATTATGGATTTTAATGAAAATTTTAAGAGTAGTTTGAAAAAAATAATTGAAAGATTGGAAAATATATAAAAAATATATAATATATAATTAATTAGATGTGAATGAAATTATTTTTTAGTAATGGTTAATTAGAAGATGTTTTCAATGAAAACATTATTTTTATTTTAATGTTTTTTGTTATTTATAATATAAATTATACATATTTTCAGCATAATAAGTAAATAAATATGTAAAATATATTTATAAACGAAAATCTATTCATTTTATTATTATTATCTATTATAAATTGAAAATAAAGTCACTTTTATACCAGAATATAGTTCTATAAAATTTATTTTTTCTATGATGTGTGTGTGTTATTTAACATTATATTTAATATATTTAAAAAATTGAATATAAAAAAATTGAATTGATTTATCGAATTAGGTAATTCTAAATAGGAATGAGAGATAATTTAATTACTAAAATAAAATATGTTACCTATTAAAAAATGACATATAGTAGTAATCGTAAAATGAGGAAATTGGGTGTTATCTTAATTTCTAAATGACTAAAATATCTAACAAATATCTATATTTTTTATCATTTGGGAATTAAAGAATCATATATAATATATTTCCAGTTTGGTCAAATTTATATTTAATAAGTCAATTTTCACAAAGTATAAAATAAGTATTTGTGTAAATGACAAAAAAATGCATATAAAGGATCCTCTCAAATACTAATTTCAAACCATACATTCAAACAATTTCACGCTTCAATATAAACCCAAGTTCTGTATACTTTGTCATTATTGTATACTTTGTATATTTTTGTATCAATAAGAAATACCATATCCATTATTCCAAAGGAACCGGATTTTAAAGGTTGGAATCCATAAACGTATCTAATACTTAAAAATATTAATGACAATCTGACACAGAATATTCCAAAATATTACTCACAATGTAATTACTTTCTATTATAATAACAATGTGCCTATAAATTTATAGTACTATAATATAACTCTTTACTCATACACATAACATAGTAAATAATAAACCAGTATGGGTTGGCTCAACCACCTAAATAAATGACACAATGATATATACATTGTTTCCAAACTAATTCATTATAAATAAAAAGAAGTTGTATTATATGATATTAATGATTAATTTATATGGTTAATTCAATTTATTTATAGATTATACAAAATAATAATTATCATTATAATGTATGATGTTGTTATCTATAAATTTCCCAAAACATTCTTCTTTTAAATTCTATTTTCACAAACTATAATGATAAAATACAGAAAACAAATATGGTAAATCATAAATCATTGAGGAACAAATATTCTAATACCATTAATAATTTAGTAATTTTGAACAATTTATCCCAAATTTAGGATTTAAATATCAATTATGAATATTTTATGATAAAATTAAAACTATTAAGTTATAATGATGGAAATAAAATATAAACCACATATATATGAAGAATATATTATTATATTAGATGATAATAAAATTTTGCAGAAACAATAAGAATAATAAATAAGGGATTAACATTGTTATATATACTATATAAGAGGAAATAAAAGTATAATAGATGTCCAGATTAAAGATAGATGTTTATTTTACAAACCCGATTTGGAATATATATTTTATATATTTAAATTTACATTAGGAGAGATATTATTATTAATATATATCTATATTGAGTCTATTTTCAACCTCATATTTTTTTACTTGTATTCTCACCATTCCCCTTAGATATGTATATATTTAACAAGGAAAGATGCTTCTATGTTGAACTGCCCTCATAACACTATTTCAATTTGGTTTTATTTACTCTATGTGTCAGTTTTTATAACAATTTTCGATATAATATTTTATAGAAGTACTTTTACTTATGGTAAATTTATATTGAATATTAAATCATTTTACAAAATTAATAAATGTTTTTTATACTTTCTACTTGGTCGTGTTCTACCAACACAATAATTGGTTTTATCTATGATGTTTCTATTTCAACTTATCATAATTCATAAAAACATTATATTCCAATTTATTATTTTTATAAAAAAATGAATCATATATTCTTTATTTTGATATAATATTTTATCTATTTGTATGGTATATTTCTTTCTATTTTCCAAATTTTATTATAAGGAATTTTTAATACTTTTCTCTTATATGTTAATATTTATATAATGGTTATTATCTTTTAGTAAGGATATGTTTAATTGAGATTATACAATTAATTTATATGTATGGTTTACATATGAAATATGGAAATACTAGGAAAACACAATTCATTCTCATATGTTATTTATTATAGGCCTTATTTAGGTATTTTATCGTGCTAATGAGGGAATATCATTAAAATCGTTCCACATTTTTTATACGGGTAATAATCTGTTGTACCATCTCACATTCTTATCTGACTACGACTCCCGCATTTCCTTCTTCTCAAATATGAAATGTGTTTAATACTAAGTGGTTTAATCTTATTAGAGTGGATTAAATTAGGATGCACTACTTTATTCCTCCTTCGGATCCCTCTTGACCCCTGGTTTTCCTTGTATAAATTCCTTTTCAATAATAAAAATATTAATTTGATGACGAGTGAACATGAAATTATATAGCCCAGTATTACATTGGGAAATAATTTATATCACATGAGATGATATATATATATATATATATATAATAAAGGAGAAGATTCAATCCATTATTTTTATTTGTATTATTAATGATCCCAATCAATTATAAAAGGAGAATCTATCTACGTCATAAAAATTCCTATGATTCCCTTAACATGGGAACTTGAGACCTTCTATAAAAAGGAATAACGAGTGTTCATGATGACCAGAGGGTGAAATCATTTCCATGGTCATCAGAAAACATTTCTTTTGTTGGTCAGATTGGAATCTCAAGAGGGGTGAATTGAGTTCCTATATAACATTTCTGTCAAAAACATTATTCTTAAGAACCCCCAATTTTGAAATGGCATAGTAAATTAAAGTAGTAGAGATATAAATGTTTATATTTTCAATAGGTTTGTCAATGGGTGATTAGACATTAGTTGAATAAGTTTAAAACTCTTCTTTAACATTTTAACAAGCTTACTGAATTAAACATATACACACACTAACCAGAACTAACTATCAAAGTCAATGCTAAATAGTTTATTGTTTTCAAAATTAAAAAAAAAGTAGAAAATAGACCAAAAAGAGTATTACAAAATATAGTACACAGTGGAGTTAAACAAGAGGTTAAGTCTCATGCTAAAACATAATTCTTCATACATGGTGATCACCTTCCACCAAGAAGTTTATATAAATGATAAACATAATACACAACCTATATCGTCTTTACAATAGTTTTCACAAACTTTCCAGGGTTCACTCTATCTACCACAGTTCTTCATGGAAAAAACAAACAATACAGGCCGCACACGGTCACTTCTAGAGTTGTATGTGGCAAACAAAATGTAAGTGAATATTGATTTGAGGATTTCCAGTATCCTCCAGTTCAAGTATAGAAGGCTGTGTGTGTAATATACAGATCAACACACTTCTCAAAAATGTAAAATAAAAGAACATAGCAGATCTAGGAATATAGGATTGAGTTTAGAATGCTCTATGTGTTTTCAGATCATCTCTTGACAGCTTTATGTGAATAATTTCCTGTTAGGGTCTTTCTATGTATGTTTCCATCAAAACAAAGTATTGCAACTCCCGGTTTAGTATTTTAGGAACTGAGTGTTCTGCTTCATGTTTTGATCAATATTTGATGAATCATAGAAGGAAAACTTTGATTTGTTCTACTAAAATGATCTTCTTGAGACACATGGGTTTATAGTGTAAGTGCTCAAAGGATTCTTTCTTGTTCTCCTTTATCTAGCGAGTATTTGTTTCTCATGCATTCCTCTATTGTTTCATGATTCATCGATTAATGGTTTCTTCCATTGTCTTCTCTTATATCTTTGAGATTTGAAAATAAGAATAAGTAAACCACATGTTGTCCTCAGAGTACCTCGTACTGTCCCCAGGTACAGTCTCTTGATATTTCTACCATCAACATTAATTAATGTCATAAGCATTAAATTTACCAAATATGACCAATAGAATAATATTAAGAATTTTGAAAAGTATAGAAGGGTAAGCATCAGTATACTGGTAATGGTAACCTTCATAATGGTAGGCTTCAATAGTAGGTGTGTGTTGGTAGCCCTCATTGGTGACCTTCAACGGTATCCTTCATCGGTTTCCTTCAATGGTAGCCTTTAGTAGTAGCCTTCAGCGGTAACCTTCAACCGTATCCTTCAGCGGTAACCTTCTCAATGGTAACCTTCTATGGTAACCTTCATCAGTGACCTTCATCGATGACCTTTCATCGGTGACCATTCATCAGTGACCTTTCATCAGTGACCTTTCTATCAATGTCCCTTCTATCGGTGACCTTTCTATTGGTGATCTTCTTATCGGTGACATTTCTATTAGTGACTATTCTATTGGTGTCCTTTCTATCGATGTTCTTTACATACATAAATTTTGAACTATAATATTAAACAAAAGAACACTGAGATTAATGATACATATGTATCACTGGATAGATACTATAAATATTAATGAAACATGAATATTATATAGTTGAAACATGATTATCACATAAATGAAACATGATTTGGGATTATCAAAATAAGTGATTCCAACAACATGGGAATTAATTACATAACACATTGTGATATTATGACATATTTCATTAAAAATAATTTTTATGTCACTGATAGCTAGATCTAGAGACATGACATACATTAAATGAACTATAGTGTACTAAGAAATATAATTATTAAATTTTTCTGTTATCAAACAGAAAATAGATTGGTGGGTGTAAATAGTAATAAGAGAAATATAAATAAATAATTTTAATTTTTTTTAAAATAAATTCATTTTTATCCTTGTTCAAAGTGTAAATAAATCAATTTTAATATTAAAAGTGTTTTCTTTTTAAAAAATAACTAATATATGAACAATTTGTTTTTTGACAATAGAATAAATGAATCTATATAATGAAATAATTTTAATTAAATGATTATATTTTATTTTCAACAAAATAATGTAGTATTCCTTTAACAGTTTTTAATAGATGGGGAATGAGAAAAAATTCATATTTATTTTTTTGAATTAGTTTTTATTAAGTATTTATTTCTCTTTTAATGATTTTTAAAAAATCAATTTATTATACATAGAGAAATTCAATAAGATAATTCATGTTCCCTATGTTTTATCATTATTTATATATTTATAAATGAAGTTACATTCATTTTTTGTCATTATGAATATAAAATAATGTTAAAATACATTAATATGGTAGCATTTTGGAGGGTAAATGATTGGTTAAATATAACATCTCGGTTTGGGTGCCACACTTTAGTTCCTTAAGATGGTTGACCAGGTATCCTCAAGCCCACCTCCTCGTACTCTAGAGGCTGTTGACTTGTATTGATGATCTAATATTGATCATAGGGAGACTATAAATTCATTTTCAGAGTAATATACCAAAATAAATAAATAATAATGATCAAATGATATAACAATAACCAAAATAAAACCAATACGACATGATTTCCAGAAATGAAATAAACATCAAAATAAAAAGTAGATATACCATATACATGTAAATAGTAAATATTCAAAATCCCCAAATGTATAAAGGCATTGAAAACTTCCTAGAGGGTACCAACACCAATTATAGTTCTGCCATCCATAATTTATCCTATATCATCCATCTAACCCATGACCTTTTCCATTATCCACTCCTACAAACATAAAGTGTATTTGTCTATGGATCTTGTAAACCAAGTGAAGTGTGAGTAAAACTCAGTTGGCTACTACTAATATTGTATGTTACTCTATCTACTCATTAATTTTGTATGAATTTGTGTTAATAAATATGTATAATGAATATGTAAAGAGTTAACACATCATCAATTATTCCTTATTTAGCCACAAAAACCCCTAGGTTCCCCTTGATATCCAAAATTGAATACCTTCTTCATCCAGTGCCACTATCCATAAGGAATATGTTATATCATAATTCCACTGTCACTATTTTTCCTCTCAATCCATATATGAATTCCATTGTTACCATTCATCATTTTAATTCACATTTTAATTCATTTCTACTATTCATAATTTCAATTCACAACTGAATACCATTATTGTCATTCATCATTTCAATTAATATGTGAATTTCAATATTATCCTCATCTTCTTAATTCACATGTGAATTCCATTATTACAATTCATCATTTTAATTCAAATGTGAATTTCATTGTTATTATTCATTGTCTCAATTTAGATGTGAATTCTAATTTTACTATTCATTATTTATTTTCATATCTAATTCCTATTATTACAATTAATCATCTCAACTCTGATCATAGAAATACATTATTTCCATTTTTAAAATAAATTCATTAGTTTTTTAATAAATTAATTAATCTCATAAATTCATCTAACTAAATCAATAACCAATTAATCATCTAAATACCATTATTTAACTCCAAAATTAATTAATCAACCCATCCCTATTTATTAATTAAATAATTAATTAATAATCTCAAGAAATCATAACCATTGAAATCTTCATTAATTAATTCAACAATCAAATAAAACCAATTCATAAATTTATAATATAAAATTATTCCACAATAAATTATTACAATTCAATAATTTAAATATAAATATAATTAATTCAATAATTAATTATTTTAATTCAACATTCCCAACATCCCATTAGTTATTTCAAAAATTAGTTATTCTACTTCAATAATCTCAATATCCTAACAATTTATTGAAAAATTATTTATTCCAAGTCAATCAAATTCATAATACCAAAAAAATCCATTTAATTAATTCCCCGTGTAATTAATCATCATAAAAAATATGAATATCCCCAATTTCACAATTAATTAATTAATTAATTAACACAATTGTTTAATTTAAATCTAGAAACTCAAATTATAACCATCCAAAATAAAATCTACAATTATATATATAGTATTCAAATAATACAATTCAAACATGAATAATAGAACACCTACCTCAATTAACTATTGAGTGATAATCCAATATAAATCTCCAATTTGAAATGTATAGCTCAATACCCTACTGAAGAACATGATCTAAATCTGAAACCATGATTGAAGAATAGAATAATCGAGATCAAACAAATATTGACCTAGATCTAAAACCCATATTATAAAACATCACTTCAATAAATGTGATTAGAATGGTAAGGAGGGGGAACCACATGGGATAAGATCCACTTACCAAAAGGGGTGCATAACTTCAATCTGAGTTTTGAATAGTAATTAACAGAGGATGGAAAATCTTGGAGTCTATCTAAGATCCTAAAAAAACAAGATAAAATGACTTGGTCCTAGTTAAGGTCGATTTAGTTGACTTTTTGGGGTTCTGATAATTTTCAATCTAATTTCTTGTTTAAATACAAACCCACGTGCATTTTGCAGGGCAGGGGTGCAAAATTTGTGAAATAGAGAACCTTTTATGGCGGGGGTGGTTAATCCTAATATGTAACATGGTATGATAAACCGTGAATCTTCTATTTGAATCCCCGCTATTTGGGTTCCCAATGATTGATGGGTTGGGTTGGATGTTTTGAGAAAACCATATCCCAACCATGCACTTTCCCACATCGATCCAATATGTCAAACTTTAACCGAAATTCACCCCAATGTACTATCCAATACAATAGTACTCAAAACAAAGAAAAATGTACCTATAAGAACGTTTGGGACACCTCTGGAAATGTTCAAAAACATATAATATTCTCACTATTTAATATCTCTTCCTTGAGTTGTATTCATATCATCTCTAAGATTATAAGTCAAAATGATGGGGCCATCATGCCCTCATATCTACTTCTCTCTCCTATGTTTCCCCCTAAACAAGTCCATTTTCACACAATACACAAACTATCATCACGGTCATTCACAACTACACTTTCTCACTGTGATCCAACAAATGTATCTGATCAATCTCAAAGGTTACATTAGTCCCAAGATCAACATTATCCACCTCGATCAATTGATAATGTTAGTGGTGATACCACTGATGTTAAGAAAAAAGGAAAAAAACATGCATAATATTGTACCCTTGAGGAAGATACAATTTATATGAAACTAGCCCGATTCAATCCATAATAAAAAATGGTCTAAAAAATCTAGACATCTTCTTTCCATGCCTTCGTATCCTATGGTGTCCCAATCTAGGTGACACTTAATGCAATACATTATCACAATATGGAAACTATAGGGGACATTGATGTCTATGAGAATATAGATTTTTTCTACCTAGAGTCGTAGCTATAATCTTTTGAATCATTTCTACCAACTATGACATCTCCTGCATGAGATTTAATCCCAACAACTATGACACACTAACCCTTGTCCTGCCGATAAGTGATTTTCAAGGCCAAACATAAAGTGCATCATATTGTTCTATCTGAATAGTTTCATGATAATTATTGTTATATGTGAACTCCTCCAAATCTATGTTATTCTTCCAAGTCCCACCAAAGTCTATAACACATTCCCAAACAATATACTGATGATGTTGTTTAGTACACTTCAAATACCCATCTACCAATGGGTTGAAAGACGTACATAATGAAATATGTGATCTAAGATCCTTCTATAAAACATAATTGAAGTTATAAGTAAACTGTGATTAACTACCTAAAACTATAGTCCAGGGACCATTGTGTAGATAAAATATATCCAAAAAATACTTATCTCAGAACTAATCTACGAATAATTTCATCCATACAAGTATGAAATGTGATAATTTTTTCAAATGGTCTATAGTAACTGAAATACTATCATTAAATAGGGCATTTCTTGGGAGAAAAACAAAAAATTCTATAGTAACAACATCACACATCCATTATTGAATAGGAAATAGGAATCATAAACCACCAAGCCATTTATGTTATATCTTCACCTATTGATCGGTGTTGTATCATTTCACAAACCCATCAATTTCCTTTTTCATGCCTGACCTATAATGACCCAATGTTTTTAATAGAAATTCCCTTCTTATAAATATGCCTTAAAATCACATAATAATGAACTACTAAGTTATAAGTGACCTTAAAACATAAGTTTTTCACTTCTATGTTTGGAATTTTGGAAATCTGACATATACTGTTGTCATCAAGATGATTTTTGGATTCCGATAAGAGAAACATAATTTTTGATGAATAGTAACCTACCCTAATGAATGGTAACATACACTTATGAATGGTGATATACCCTAATGAATAGTAACCTCACCTATGATAGTATAAAAATAATATTCAAGTTAGAAGTACAATATACCTATGTTTTAGAATGAGTTAATTCATCTTTTAAATCTGGTTTTTGATGATAAATTATGATTTTAATTAAATATTAAAATAACTATATTTAGAAAACTATTTTTTGAAAAATGGACTTTATGTTTTGGATTATACACGTCGAAAAATAGTAAGGGTGAAATTTTTATATTTTTCGGAAATACTTGAATTTTGTATGAACAGTAAAATACTGTAATTTACCGTATATATACATTATAAGCTAAATAAACTATTCCAAGCATCATGGATGATGTCACCACCAATGGTCCAAATTCACATGACCAATTTACTATTCTTGGTCATGGAATACGAACTATTATTTTTCTTCTGAAGAAATAATAAATTAAGGATTATAATATCATAAAATCCCTCCTCTCTTCCACTATAAAAACCCCCTTCACTCCCTCTTCTCTCCACTCCTCTAAAGCTCCAAGACTTCACTAAGTTCTACCCAAATATCTCCCCAAGATCCTCCCCCACGTCCAAAAGCTCTCAGCCTCCTCAAAATACCAAAACCTATCTCTTTAAGTGGTTCTCAAAGGAGGAAGTCTCAAGAGGTAAATTCATCTTCCCACATTTCTTCTTTTCTCGTAAGTTCTTTTCTTTTTAATTTCTTTCGTCACCTCCCTTCACCATAATAGTATGATAAATCCACTATCATACATGTACTAGAATTTCTTCATGCTACTGGTATATTTCATTATCTTCTCTCCTTTCCCAACCCTTTTATTTGAATGAAATTAAAAGCATCGTTTGAGATATGCTAATTTAGCACATTCATGGACAACAGTTTATCAATTTCTATTATTATCATTAATTCTGGTCATGAAACCATTTGTGTTATGGTTGAACCAGATTATTATATATGTAATGTATCTTATTTTTGGTTCTGTAATCCTTTGGTACAAATGGAAATATATTATAAATAAAAACACATTTTTTGTAATCAAATCCTCTGATCAGCAAAAAGAGGTATCACTTTGTATATATATGTATAATAATTCAACTTCAATCTAAGTAACCTAATTAAAATTAAATCCATGTAATATCCTAGATATGAACTATAGAATATAACTTCAATTCTTGATAACCACTTTCATCTTGCTTATAATCCAAACTTGAATGTAAGTGAACTGATCTTTTAAAGCCAAGTAAACAAATGATCACAAAAACTGAAATTAAACCTTATAACTAATCAGAAAGGATTTGAATGAAATAAAAAGTGTTACAATAAATCAATTACATACAAAAGGGGCTCTGGACTTATGAATTAAAAATCCTAATTTGTTTATTCAGGTCATTAATAACATGTGTAGAACACCAATGGATTTAAGGTAAGGGATCTTCCCCTTTCACTCTTAATCAGGATTGTTCTCTATGCTCTTCCTTTTTTGTGTAATAACCAGTGATGGGTTATGTTTATAAACCTTCACCATAATTCCCTAATGTTTTATAAGTGATTATAAGCCCCTTATCTCTCTCATTAATCCCTCTTGGTACACCCAACACCATGCCGGTAAAATCGTAACGAATTCTACCCGAACATCCTTTGTTCTTTCGGGTTGCCTTATATTTATTTCAAAATGGTGTTATATTATCTATATATGTGAGTATTATAACATACAGTTTGTTGTAAAATATTCTTATATCAGGATCCTTTCATCATATTCTTTTAGGTATATACATGATTTTGAAAGATTCCCTCATTAGAACTTTCCGATAAGCCAACCTGTTTAAAGGGGACTTCCCATATTTTTTACCCAAATTTCAAGTTAATTATTTCCTATGTATTAAAACAAAATTGTATTTATAAAATCCTTAATTTAATTATGAAAACCTTCTAGGTTCAATTATGGTTTTATATAAAATAATTTCCTCTTTTCTATTTGAAAAGCTCTAGAGTATTTTCCTTAAAACCGCACAGAAATGTTTTAATGCTAATGATTATAAAATAAGTTTTTTATATGTTGTAACTTATGTTTTACACCACATACCATGTTATATGCCTATTTTACCCTATGAATGTCCATTTATGTTCTAATCCATTATTTTCGTGGACACTTTTGTGATACACCCATTGGATATGTTTTATGTCATGATTGTGGTACCCAATTCTTTCCATTGGTAACCTTATGTTTATGTATGGTTGATTATGTATGATTATTTATGTGGAAAAATTATTTAAGGGGCAAGAATATTCATGAATATGTTGATATGGGTGAGACCAGATAGCGCTCCAATGCATTGGGTAAGTATAAGTCTCTTGAGATGTGATGTGAAACGGGGTTGGCAGTTATCCTTCACCCGTACTGAAATGGGAAACGAGATTGGTGGTCAGCCTTGACCCATACTAAAGATATGATTTATGATTCTACCAAATTTATATGATTACATGTTTATAATATTCTATGATTATATTAAATGATTTTATAAGTTTCATTCTTTGGATATCATTATGTCATGCCTCTTAACTCATGTGCTTGAGATGTGTCCTTATGTTCATTCCAATACTGGGCTTTTAGCTCATCCCTTTGTTCATGTGTTCTTTAAGGTAATCTATGCATATGTAAGAGCTCCATGGAAGTTAGAAGCTCTTTATGGAGTTTAAATAAAGAATTTTGTTTTATTCCCATGTTTTATGTTATATGTACCGAGTCTTCCAAGACACTAGACTTAACGACCCTTGTCTTGTACTCTAATAATTAATTATGATTAAAATAATGAAATGATATATGTAAAAGGCTTGGGTTGCTATATGACCAGAAAAACTATCGAGGTAGGTCATGGTACATTTTGGTCAGACCAGGAAAAACCTCAAAAATTGAGGCATAAACATACCACCTAAAATCAACTTGAAAACTCAATGGTGAAACCAACAAATTCTAGACATATATGATCTCATTCTCATATTTCATCAAGCCTGATCATGAATTGCCACCATCAACGCCTTACCTTTGGGTTAAATACTCAATATATGCATTCTTGTGATCTATGATCTATCTCAAAAATGTATACTCCAATAAAAATGATATGAGAATAATATAATATAGACCCTCAAAAACCAAAACAAACATCTCCACAAGCAATGTCAACATCTTTTACTCAACACTAGATTCCTGAACATACTGATTATTTATTTTCAATCTTAATGTGTTAAAAAAATATCTTACCTTTATGGTCATATATTCTATCTGAAAAAAATGAATACATCTACTCAATCAATATTCTATTCCATAGATTAAAATATCACTGTGAAAATATAACACCGATTAAATAATACATAGGAAACATCTCATCCTTCTAATAATACTACCAACACATCATATCATATACCATTACGACTTACATAGGATATTGTATAGGGAAATTCCCTTCATATGGCCTCAACTGCTGAGACACATATTCCACCAATTGTTATCCATTAATCAAAATTTCTACATTCCCTATCCAAGAAGCACAAAAAAAACACCATTAACTCATCACCCATCAATGTTTGGATGATGATCAATGTCGATTTAAAACACTTCTTCAACTCATGAAAAGCATTATCGCATGATATAGACCATTAAAAAATGTCCCTTCTTTGGTAAATACCAAAATAAGTGATGTCAAATTGTAAATTTATTGACATAACCTTCAAAAATATCAAGTAAACCAAAAATTGTTATCAAAAATATTATATAGATACTCCTAGGAAACTACTTCCTGAAATATCTCTAGGTACACAAACACTCCTTCTACTGAAATAATGTGACATAGGAAATTCACCTGATCAATCCAAAACTAACAATTAGATAGATTTGTGTATATAATATGTTATTTTATTATACTAAAGATGATTTAATGATTTTGGGAGTGATCTCCATGAGCCATATAGTACCTTAAGATGTCATCCGCAAACACTACCAAATATTAATCTAGGTTCAGATGGAATTTTATATTAAACATGGAAAAACTATTGATGGTGTGTTTATGATATCAAAAATCAACCCAAAAACTCATATAGTTTGTATCAGTTTTAGGAATCATTCATAGCTATACAATAATATCAAACATACAATTAATGATACGTTGATCTCATGAAAATCATGAAGAAAACAAAATTCCCCTTAATTGGTCAAAAATATATTCAATTTGTGTAAGAGGATATCGATTATTCACGGTCATCTGGTTCAACATTCAGCTATCAATGAGAATATGAAAGTAATTTTCAGCCTTCTTTTCTAACATGACAAGATAATCCCAATGTGGAATACTCAAAATGATAATTTTCACACAATTCAACTCTTCTAGTTGATTCGTGCGCTCTATAATCTATGTCAAAGACATTCTATATGGTTGAATATAAACTGGTGCATCATACTAAATGAACTCAAAAGTAAATCAAAAATCACATTAATGTGGAAATCCTCATAATTATTCAGGAAATAAATTTAGAAACTGATCCACTATTTCTAGAAGTGAAACATGCTTCAAACCCCATCATGTTGTGATAGACTAAAAACATGGGATGTAATCTCCTTTAGTTGTTGATGAACAGGCCTTGCATGGCCCGCCAAGATATCCCATTCACCATAGTGAATATATTTGTCACTGCTTCAATATGTAAAAGCTGCTCTCATCTGGTAATAATAAATGTAGACTCAATCTTGTACCCACTGGTCAATCCCCAATATTATTTCATTGCTTAAAAAATCAAGAACGTAGAGATCCCAAAGAAATTAATACTTACATACATCTAGTGAACTCCCTTTTCATAAAAAGATTCCTCTATATTGTACTCCAAAATGTGTATCTAATTTCATCACCATATTCATGAAACCCACTATGAGGCTCAAACCATGAACATGTTTAATAGAAATTAAGGAATTATAGGAACAAATATCTTATATGGAACTATCTAGAATTGGAGATTTAAGAATAGTACCTCTAACTGTCAATGTGCTTGCCTCTATATCCACCAGTGTATGATGAACGACATGAAATTTTTCTTCCCTTATTCTTAATGATGTAGTCTGAGTCCTCTAATTTTCACCTCTCTACTAATATATAAATTATTTCCTAGACAAATCTCTTCCACCACCTCAACCTACATGGCTTGAAAAACTCTAACTGCTAGACTAATGTGATACAGAAGATCCCCTTACTCCATTGTAGTTATGAAATACTCATCCATCATTATCCATCATTTATGGTCTACTGAATAATATTTTTATATGTCTCATCCTCCAATAAATGAAAACACTACAGGTCATTGGGGATAGTTTCTATGATAGTGGCCCTATATGCAACATTGGGGAAAACAATTCTTAGTATGATCCAGAGTAAATTATCTTTCCCCTTGGCCACTCTTCCTCTTATCCCCAAGCTAATGACCTCATAGTGAAATTTCCTACTCTTATATGTTATTTTCTAGATCATCCAATATTAACCACATTTAATTTATTGTAAGTATTATTTATTTCCCCTTATATATGAGAGCCTTATCTACCACCTCAAAAAATTGTATTAACAAAAAGAGGTCATCTATGGACTTAATCTCACATTTATTACCTGTAAATGAATTTTGATAGCTATTTCATCCCGTACAAAAATTTGAGAAAAGAACTAGTTTTTTTAAATCTCTTCTCATATTCCAGCATGTACACACTCCAATGAGTCAACCTAATGAAGTCTTCTTCAAAATCAATCCTCATTTTATCAGGAATAAAGTTCTCCATGAATGTATCTAATAAGTCATTCCAAATTATAAAATCATCCTATCCAGTCTGATACTGAACATCCCACTATCTTTTAACTAATCCTCATAGTATATAAGCATCTATATGGACCGTTTTCTAAATTAAAGCCTCACAATGGCCATGGATAGTTTGGATGGACTCAATCTGGTGCTCTTCTACCTTCAGTTCACCCTCTCATTTAAAGGTGTGTGGGTTCTATAAATTGATTTCCCATTTATGTTCAAACACAGTATTCACCATCCTCTTTGGATATCTCAACATAAACTACTTGAATATAGTGATGTTCTCATGGAACTCCTATCATGCTTCTTCACTTGGTACTATCAATGACTAAGAATCATCTACCGATGGATCATCTACAACCATATCCACTTGTCATCCCATAAAAAAGGTTCATCATTGAGGAATATATTTACAATGAAAAACACATATCTCGGGACACATAAAACAATATTATCATATATATATATATAAGAGGAATACAATATAAGGAATAACAAGTCATTTTCCCCAAACCCCACAACATAGTCATAACTGATGGGATAACAATACCCTTAACCATATTATATCTAGGTTATGGTAAAAAGGGTAAATTCATTCTCTTTATTTAAATTTCACATTAGAAACCCATTATATCACATATTTCATGGTTTTCCAATTTTTGAATTTTACATTAGGAACTGCTTCATTTCAATTTCGAAATAAAGGAACAACAATTTCATGTTCAACAATAACAAAAAATCATGTCTTCCCTTGCATTCCTAAGAATATCCATGTCGCACGATAATATTGAGTTCCTATCATGATTCTTACATGGTCATATCTTACCCCTAACCAAGCCTTGAGTTAAATATCATCAAATCCATGAAACAATTATCACATTACAAAAGAAGTCTGCCTCCAAAGGTGATGTGACATTCTACAATAACATCAAACAACAATAACAGCTTTCCTTCCCTGAGTACATGGGCTCTCCCCCATACATGGGTCACCCACTTCTATGAGGGAGCTCATTTATATTACATGACCCTTTCAAGTATCATGTATACATTTTCAAAATATTTTCACAATAAAAAATAAAATTGGGATCTAATTCCACTTCGTGACATCACATTCCAGGTTCCACATGTTGGTTCTCCTAGCTGATCCATCACGTGATATAAGGAATACCTCCCCATACACTAGAGGATATTGACCATCAGCAAGGGTGTAATGAAAATCATGGGGGGGTACCACCTTGTTATAAGGGTAATACACCAGAGGAAATAATTAAAAAATAAAAAATTTATATATCCATAACAATAATAATATCAATTAAACATGATAACCAAACAAGAAATACAATATAAAAATGAATAGTATGCATAAAAAATATGTGTCAAGTGTTAATATGAAAAAACAGAAAATAAATTAAGATACTAAAAACTCCCATGAGGTTCCTTACACCATGTTCAGTTTCCACATCCATGATCAATCACATATCAGTCTTCAACCAAGGATGGTTTCCCTTATCATATCCTACAAACATAAAGTCTATTAGGTTTGGAGTTTGGAATCCTAAGGAGGGGGTTTGTAAAAATCAGTAATCCAATATCAAGTGAATCTAAAACAATATCTAGTCAATTATAGTGTCTTTAGTCGTATAAAGATATAATTATAATAAATTAGTGAATAATTATCACATAACATTTATTCTTTATTTGATTATATAAAACTTTTGGGATCCTATGGACACTGAAACCTTAGTCTTTCCTTATACCATTCTCGAGTATGAAAATTCCCCATGGGAAATCATGTATTTTAATTCCATTATTACTATTAAAAATCTTCATTTATATGTGAATTACATCATTAAAATTCATAATTTCAATTATCATGTAAATACCATTATTACTATTCATCATTTCAATTCACATATCATTTCCATTGAAACCATTCATCGTTACAATTCACATCTAAATTCCACTCTAACCATTTATCATTAAATCTCATATAAAAATTCCCATGTTACCATTCAATATCACAATTAATATGTAAATTCCAATGATACCATTCATCATCTCAATTCATATGTGAATTACATTATTACAATTAATCATCTCAATTTATATGTGAATTACATTGTTACTATTCTTCATTTCAATTCATATTTTAATTCCATTGTTCACATTCTTTATCTCAACTCATATCTTATAATTACATTATTACTATTCATCAACACAATTTATTAATCATTTCAACAATTAATTAATCACATCAATAGAAATAATTAATTCAACAATAAATTAATCATAATAATTACATTAATTAACTCAGCAATTAATTAATCGCTTTAACCCTATTAATTAATTATATAATTAATTAGTCATCTCAAATGATTTCCTAAACAAAAAAAAGTTTTTAATTAATTCATCTGTTGATTTCTTCTAATTCCAAAATATAAATAGTACAATAATTAATTAAAAAATTAATAGTACAAATTTAATAATTTCAATATAAAAATAATTAATTCAACATTTAGTTATTATCATTCACTAAACCTGATATCCCAAAATTTAATTCAAAAATTAATTATTCTATTTCAATAATATCAATATCGTAATAACTCATTATTGAATTAACTATTCATAATCAATAAATTTCATAATCACAACCATTCCTATTTATTAATTAAAAAACTAATAAATCAAGTTCAACAATATCAATAACCCAATTTCAAAATTTTTTAATTAATTGATGAAAATAATTAACTCAATTCAAGAATGAAAATTTCTAATCAGCCAATAAAAAATATATAATTACATACATATTATTAAAATCAATATTTTGGTATTCGTAAAATAAACCACATACCTCAATTAATTTATGAGAAATCACCCTATAGAAATCTACAGTTTGAAATAGATTGGTCAAAACCATTATGAAGAACCCGATCTAGATCTAAAAAATATATCCATGTTTAGTCCAATGAATATATAAAAACCCTAGTTCTATTCCTAAAACCTACAATCGGAAAGTCATTCCACAGATGGGATAAGAATGAGAAAGTTAGAGGAAACCACATGGGATATGATCCACTTTCTACGGTAGGTTTAGATATTAAATATGGTATTTAAGTCCTGATGAAATGAGGATTGGAATTCTTGGAATTCATCCAGGAGCTAGAAAAATTTTATAAAATTAACTATTCTGGGTTAGGGTCGAGTTTGGTGAGTTTCTGGTGTTCGATAATTTTAAATCTTATTTTCTATTTGAATAAAAATCTACGAATTTTTTGCGAGGAAGGGGAAAATGATTTTTCAAACCGTGTACCATAATAGTGCACCTGTACTATAAGAGTGAAAATTTTCTTCTTATAGGGTGAATTTTTGACAAACCGTGTGATAGACGTCTGAACCCCCTCTATTTATGATCTCACATTTTTCTTGGCTAGGGTGAATAATTTGGGAAAACTGTGCTTCAACAATACACTTTCCAACTTCCATACAAAATTATATATTTTCATCCAAACACACCCCACAATACAATAGAAAATAATATTACTCAATGCTAGGAAATATAGTACTAATAAAAAATCCTGACTCAGTGTGTATAAAAGGCTGGGATATTAAATTAATTTAATGGTATAAGGGAAAAAATGACCTCAAAACTTTTCTATATACTATTAGTTAAACGTATTTCGATCTAAATCATCCTATAATAAAAAATAATCTAATTTCATGTAGCATGCACACAATAGTGACTTAATATGTTTGCATATTCATAAAAATTAAGCCGGTTCCACTCTCAATACTTATAAAAGGGAAACACTCCCTAACTATTGTGAACACCACAAGATCACTTTAGCTCAACCAATATTTTCTCAATTTTCTCTCCATATCCATATTCAATATAATGAGGGTAATTCTTCTCAAAAATCCCATCAAATGTCTCTTATGGTTCGTTTTAAATGAGGACAGTAAAATAAGAGGTATATATTTATATCCATATATTTCATGTTTCAATCATTTTAAACTCCCTCCAAATAATCTATAACTAGATACAATTTAGTTAATAAATAAATTTATTAAATTTATATGTTTTATGTTAATAGTGTAGGGAGTTAATTTATCCTTCTCATATGTTTGAAAATGATCGTGTTTCTCATGCTTACATGTCACATACCAACTCTACGAAGCAAACTGATTTGTTTTTCATTTCATCTATATATATTTGGAAATAAATTTTGATTTAATATATATATATATATATGTATGTCATTAATGATTTAATTATTATTATTATTAATTTATTTATTATCTATTATTTATTTAATCCATCCACAAAATAAGCTAGAATCATCAGTCAAACATATGTACGAATTACCCTATCCATGAAGTGATATAATTAAATTTTCATCAAAAATTTATATAATTTATTGTAAAATTGTATATAACAAACAAACTATGATACATATGATATTATTATGATTTTTGATAAAATTAAACCATGAACATGGGGCATGTACCAGAACCATCAAACCAAAACATGCATGGATAAATAGCTAATTTTCAACTAAGTGATCACTTTAAGGAATAATTATTAAGAATAGCGATAATTAATAATTATAATGGAAATATTAATAGTAATTTATATATGAATAAGAATATATAAATATGTTATAATAAATTAATATTTAATATATATGAAGTTTTCATGCATATTTTTTAGATTATCCATAATGTAAGGGATTATGTTATAATCACATTTATTTTTGGGATTCCCAATATTAAATATAAACTGTGGTAACAAATATATTCCTTATAATTTTAACCTCATGTTTTCTATTTTTATTTGACTATATAAGGGGGTTTTTTATTTTTCTTTAATTCTCCCTTATTTAGTAAATAAAATAATTGAGAGCATTCGTCGAAGTAAAGTAGACATTATTTCCACTTTTTTTGATGAACTTTTTTATCCATATCCATGTTCATTAAAATGATTTCCATAATTTTAATTTATTTGGTAAAATTATTGTATGAATTAAATTTTAACTATATTTGACAATCTTTTCAATTTTTTAAAATGAATATTCATCTGGTTTCCAAATGAGGTACTTCTGGACTATTTGTACAAAAGTTTGAAAGAGCAATTTCTTTTAATGTATAAAACATGAATCTATTATCATTATTTAAAAAAGGTTTATTACATTGAATATCCCTTTAAAGGATTAATTGTTTATTTCCAACATTTTTTTAAAATATTCTATAAATTAGTATTCTTAATGAAATAAAAGTAGATTGATATTGTCACATGTATTCATGGAAATATTCACATACACAATTAAAGATATTTATCATATATTTTAACTTCTTTAAATTCTTAGTATTATTTTCTAGTGATATTATCTAATAATACGATCTCTTTTATTTTTTCGGTGATAATTTATAACATATATGAACCCGTACAACTATATATAGTGCTAAACCACAATATTTACATTTCGGGATGTTATACTAACAGGTATGACTAAAATATAACCCTTTAAAACATATTATATAAAATAAAAAAATAGTATCAATTCCATAACTAATGAAATTTTATGTTTATTGTTTTATAAAAATAGAGAAAACTCTTACATGAAAACATATATATATAAAATTGGTACATAAAAATATACACCATCTCTAACTATATTCTGTAATTATACTAATTTTCATAGATGTAATATATTTAAAACCATTCTTCATAACCTAGGGATATGGAAATACACTATAGGGAAACTGAAATTTTCATCAAGGGTAAATTTATGAATTAATAATTTAATTTTATTAATGATAATAACATGATAATAAGTATTAGATGAAATAATAAATGATCATGAGATTAGCATAATAGAATTCATACCCATCAAAATAAGGATTATAAAACATGATCTTGGGTATATAGAATTAAGATAATACATTGTTCAAATATGTCATCAATAATAGGCCACATAAAAAATATCTTGGAATATAGGATATATTATAACTTGATACAATCATAAATAAAATATTTTTCATCACAGAAAATAATTTACATACCACTCTAATAATCACTTTTTAAAATGGAATAACATACTCTATATGTTACTAAAATATATTAGGAGAATCCTATAACCGGTTAAAAAACTCTTTTTACCCATTGAACTATAGATCTATATTTGTATCACCCCTCATAATGAGATATATAGACCTCATCCATCATCATAAATAATTTTGATATGTTATAACCTATTTATAACACATGTAATATTAAATTTTTCAACGCAACAGAAATATTATATTTCATTGATTAATTTACCCAATGAGAATAAAGAGTTCCATGAAACTTTCCTTGAAAAATTAAGAATCCATCCAAATTATGAATAAATATGGTATCATTTAAACATTTCTCCAATTTAGAAGATGGTGAATCAATGTTTATAGTTTCTGGTGAAACAAAATACCATCAAATATCATTAAAAACAATATTTAATAAAATATCATTTCAACTTCAAAAATCACTTTTAAAACAAATTTCTAAAAAATTTGAAACCAAATTTAGTTGAAATTATAATTATTAATATATTAATGAATATTCAAATCATTGATTGGTTATGATTTTAGAAAATTACATTTATTTCCTAATAATTAAAAAAGATATTTTATTCACTACTTTGGTAAAAAGTAAAATTTTCCGAAATTCACAAGAATATTACTTTTTTAATTTTTAAATAACAATTAAATTAAGTGTAAGGATGAAATAAAGCATTAATTAAATAAAAGTAAAAAACCCGGGAAAACATTTTATAAAACATAGATATTGGAAAAAAAAACTCTCAAACATAAATGGTGAAATAAATTTATCATTTCATAAAAACTATTTCTAAAAACAGTCATCATATCTATGAGATATATATTAATAAATAATAAGAATTATAGAAATATATATATTGGATTATAAAATATATGTGTATACATAAAATATGTTCGTATGATTTCTAAAAAGGAACATTGAATATAAATAATCTTAAAAATAAATTTGATTGTAACATAAAGTGTTTACCACATTGGAAACCTTAAAAATGATTAAAGAAATTTTATGATTTGGATCAACAAATTTAATTAATAAAATAAAGTAACATGTCCATATTTATTCATGGTACAGTAAATACACCACACAATGAAATAATATTTCATCACATAAAACATGTATCTAAATAATGCTATTAAAACCCTGTTGAAATGATCAATACAAGAAAAATTATAAAAAATACATTAGGTATGGTAGATTTATGATATAATATGTAAAATGGATTTATATAGATCATATAAAACAAATTAGGTTTATAATAATAAAATATTCATCATGGAAGGGATATTGATACGAAATCTCTTACATTGATTCCAGAAAAGATAAGTATGTTATTTTAACACCCCTGTAATAATCTTATATCAATAATTATTTTATTATGAAAATTTTATAGGTTTAAAAACTTATTAAAATTTTTTTTTTTAATTTATTTTAATTAATAATTTAATTTCATAATATATTTGGTCCACACTGTGTGTTTTAATGATTCGGGGGTTAAAATATAAAGATAAATTCCTTGTGATTATATTGGGGATAGAGATATTTTTTAATTAAAATCTATAATAATAATCACAATATAATCATAATTATTATAAATTAATTATAATTTTAAAACCAATCACAATAAATGAATATGGAAAGTAAATTTTGTAACAAATGTGTAGATGGTAAGCCATACCTAAGTATGAGTGTAATTTTCATTTTTTTAAATAGTTAGAGGGAAATATGTTTAATGATATGTTTTCTCACAAAAATAATTATTATATGATAATATTTATACTAAATCAATAAATAAACACATATATATCATATATGTAATGTGTAGATGGAAAATAGGTGACATTGCATCACGGATGTGGTAATTCAAATGCACGTATGAATGACATTATCAATGTCCACTTGATGGAATGTTACAAAAATTGATGATATTTTATAGTTAAATAAGAGTTATTATTTTAATAATATAATATATTTATATAAATTAAATCCATAATTATAACTATCCATTTTTGGTAGTTATGGAAAGTTAATTTTTTTGATTTTTGAGGTAGTAATCTATCGTACAAATGATTAATTGATTCATTAACCATTTGATGGAATAGGAAATGGATATAGGTTATTCAATTAACATAATAAAATAATAGTATATGGATGATAATTATTAAATTATTTTGTAATGGATGAATAATATTTTATGTTTGTTGAAGAATAAATAAAAAAATCAGTAAATATGTAACGCCCCGACCCCAGTTACCCAGAGTCAGTGCATTATCACATAACATTGACACGATCACAAAAGAACAAGTCCTGAAAGACCAATCGGATTAGCAGTCTTGGAAAATATATTACATACAATAATGTTACATTAGTCTTTATAAAAAACAAAACAACATAAATAATCCTCTATGAACACCGTTATTCCCTTGGCTTGAACCCTGCATATCAATCACAATACACTTCTCAGAATCCTAGGAAAATAAAACATAGAAATGGGTGAGATCAAATGCTCAGTAAGGGTAATAAATAGAGTGTAAACTTTAAAAAATAAGCATAAACATTTAAGGAAATGTGTAAAACTAAAACAAAAGCCTTTTAAACTTGAACTTTAGCATAATATAGCAGAAATAAAATGAAATAATGCCATTTAATTATTTATATGGATATTCTACTAATATAATAATAACATGAAATATCAATGACCACTTTCATAATGATGGAATGAATAATGTAGAACTTGAAATTATGTTTCATGGCCTTGTTCCAAGAAATAAGGGCTAATTGTAACTGGAACCCAACCCAGAGAGCCTCTATAACCAGACTTCAACCTGAAGTTCCCCTAAGAACTGGAAACTAACCCGGAGTTTCTTTAATAACCGGACACCAACCCAGAGTACCTCTAATAACAAGACACCAACCCGAAAGTCTTACTTTTACCAGTCCCCAACCCAAAACATACTAGTCCAACACATTCATCATAAGAAAATGTTGATATATAACATAAACTTTCGTATTAAAACTAACTTACGAAATGTCAATACTTTAACCATAAACAATGAATGACATAAAAATAACTCATACATAGTCAAAAATATCACAAAAACTTCAATACAATATCGATGTTTTGTATCATAATAAATCAACTTCAAATAAGCTTAAAATTCATCAAAGGATATTGACATAGATGCAATAAAAACTATTTGAGAGAAATATCTATTTTTTAGAAATCATTTAAAAGTCACATAATTATAAAATAAAACATTTACATTGAAAATATCATTATAATATTGTAAGGGAAGCTTAGAAGATTTTATAACAGTAGAAAATATCTGCACCCACTGTATACGTTAAAAAAACACATTCTAACCATAATTCTATCGAAAAGGTTAAAAAGGACCTTGCTTGGAAAACTACAGAAAGATTCCTTTATAAACTTCTTATAAAAAGTCAAAAAAGGGTATAAATGACTTTAACCCATATTCTGTAAAATAGTAAGAATTATTTGAAATACAATTTTAAGAAACATGGATGTGGATGATAAAGAGGTCCCAGTAGATCATTATGTATAAATAACATCGGATAATGAAGAGATTGTGAAATAAACCCTTACCAATTTGGTAACTTACGAAACATACAAACCATGAAGGTGGTATCATACAATGAATATGTAAATACACATAAATTAAAGTGCATTACACAAATAATACAATTATGGGCAGTACATACAGCACACAAAAGGTAATAGTGGCAATATGGCATGAATCTCACGGAAATAAGAACTGAGATAAAACCCCTTACCTGGAAATTTCCTTTAGTCGAGCGTACGTTTAGCCTCCTTTATGAAGACTATAGTATGTTATTAAATTATAACAGAACCATATTAATATTTATGATATTATACATTATTCATTTATAACTTTATACTACCCATTTAATAATAATTTCGATGTTATATTATTATTTCGGGTAATAATCGCTTTCTTTATCGTACATGTTTTAACTCGTGATTCTTGATTGTATCACTTAGATCACGATTTAAATACTTCCAGAATATAAAAAAATTATTTATTTATCATATATATTTAGAATATAAAAATTTATAATAGACGTATATATGAAATGGAAAACACCGTTTATGGAGACGGTAGTCCGTACGTACGCATAAACGCTGTTTCCGTTTTCATATAGTATTGCAAAGAAGTAAGTGAATAAGATATATGTAAGTACATAAATACTTATATATATAAATATATATATATCTAGTGGCATTATTATGTCATATATTTCATATTTATTAGTAATATATATTTTTATAATCATTGATAAATGGTGAACTTGGAAATGAATCTCATCGCGTTGTGGAGACGGTAATCCGTACGTACGCATTAGTGAAAATATCATTATTTTGATATTAATATAATATATAATTGTATGGTATATAATATATATACAGAATCCTTATCATGTTATATATATTATTTAAATCAAATACACATCATTATTATACCCATCCAAATAATAATGTATTGAATACTAATTACACCACGACGTGGAGACAGTAAGCCATACGTACACACGTATGGTGACATGTCATTCAAAGGATGGATAGAATACTGAATATGGTTGTACCATATTTATAATAACATCACAGTATATAAAAGATACTAGATTTATTGTTTTATAATGGAAATAACAAATAAAGAAGAAGTGGAAGAAGAAAGGAACTCGAAAGAGGGTGGTGAAAACATTACCACTTCTTCGGGTTATTCCTTTAGATTTGATAAAAAGGGATCCTTAGGATAGCTTTCTCATCAAACTATGGCCTATAGGTTGAAGAGAGGGAAGTTGAGAGAATATTTGGGTAGGTTTTGGCTGAACCAAAAGGGTTTTAAGGTCTGAAGAATTTGTTAGAAGTGGTGTCCTTTTATAAGGGGGGGAGGGGCTCTTTAGGAAAAACTGAATGTATTAATTTATAATAAATTCATATTCGGTTTATAATGGCTCCAAAGTGGATGATTAATATTCTAATATGGGTATGGGTCGAAATCATTTCAACCAATAGATTTAAGACAAGTTTTTGTCATTATACTAACCTTATCTTTTAGTTTTAACTCTTAGTTAATTAGATTGACATTTATCACGTCACTTTGTATTTTAATATTATACAGTTAATAAAATATCTATATACATCCAAGTGACCCCCAAGTGGTCAATTAATGATAAATCTATCATGATATAAGTCCTTTGGCCGAACCTTAGATTTTTAGGAATATAATACCAATTAATAATAAAATATATTTTTTAAAAACTCATTTATGTCAATTTTGACACTATTTAATAATTGATTTTTGTTAAAGTCATAGAAACTTTATTAATTCAAACCAAATTAATTTTAGAAATCCTTTCATGTCATATTAACCATTAAAATTCATTGATGTCATCAAAACTTTCCAATTATATTTTTTTAACAGTTATAATACCAATTATTTGATTCTTTCCTTAATAAGGAAAATACTGCATCATTATTGTGTCATAAATAAATTTAACTATTAAATGTCTAAAAATTAAAAATAAAATACCATTATGTAGGAAATCTATTCATCTTTCTATTTAATAATTATAGTCTAAAATACAACATATATAATCCAATGTAAATTTTTTTTTCTAAAAGATATATGCTTATGACATTTTTGTATTTATTTTAACTTAATTAATATAAAGTGTCATTATCACTTACAAGTGGCTCCATGGGGTCCCAAAATCGACCCCAAAAATGATCATGGTCGTACATGTATCAACCAATAAGGTTAGGACACGTTTTAGGGTAATTTATTATTATTATAATATTTTTTTACCCTTATTTACCCGATTTACCCTTTAACCATGGTAAATAAAATTTTTAGCGAAGTAATTATTAAAAAAGGTCTAAAAATAAAAGTAACATATTTAAAAAATATGGACATCCTGATTCCAAATATGGAATACATTTTTCCAAATTCAAAACACATAATTTGCATAAATTAATTTAAAATTAATTTCCGTTGTTAAAACAAAAAATCGTGTTTTTAACAGATAATAACTATCAAAAGATTGAAACTTGTTTATGTCCGGTTTAATTGTAAAATTATGTCCAATGACCAAAATTTTATTAAATGGTAAAAATATATTATAAATATACTTTAAAACCACTAAAATTAATAATGTATCACTGTTAATTATGTCGATTAAAAAAGTTGTTTTTAATTAAAATTTAGTAATTTTCACTATTCATCAAAATATAAAAGTTATCCAAAAAGTACCAAAAAATTTCCCTAGGATAATTTCGATATTATGAATCCAAAAATGAAGTCCATTTTGAAAGATAAAATTTATAAAATGTTAAAAATTGGGTATTACTATTCGTAATGGATAGTTTGATTGGTTGTGGTCTGTGTTAGAACTCGAAAATGCGTATAACCCACGCTACTGTATTATTCAAAGAGAAGCGTACCGTGGAAGCTTGGTGTGTTACAGTCTACCCTCATTCAATAAATTGTGTCCTCGCAATTTATGCTCGGTATTGGAAACTTGGGTTTGACATTTCAAAATATCTTAGTTGAAATACCACATCGAAAAATGGATTAATGAGGCCTCTATTTAAAGTAAAGAGTGGTAAGTATGAAGGTTACCGAAAATAACACATACTAGGGTCCATGTAGGAAAATATGGATATGGAAGAGAAATATAACCATCAATATTTGAAGGAGAGTGGTAGAGAACATGGCTATGAAAAGGCCAATAATCCCAAAGCCATAAATTTGTGATATTCTAAGGTACCATCAAGGACAACATTTTTGTTCTAAGTTCATTTTCTTAATGTTGAGGAATTTATTTATTATATTGGCTAAGATCATAAGGAGACATAATTACTTTATAATTAGAGTTCTATACATTAATAAATTTCTACCACAAACCCATATTTCACTACAAAACATAATACAACTCAAAAATACTCTTTTATCCTAATCATATTGGGTTCCAAATATAACGATTGTATAATTCACATATCAGGCCAATTAAAAAACTACATTATACAATCCAGGGACTTCACGTAGTCCAGTGGTAGGCGATAAATCCCAATCACACTATGTTTGTGGGTTCGATTCCCGCAGCTTTGTCCGACGCGACGGGTTTTCACACGGTCTGCGTTTTGTCCTTTTATAAAAATCCAAAAATAACCTTTCAAACATAATCCATTACAACCCTTAGACATATCCAAAATACTTCTATAAACTCTCAGTCCAAAATTTATATGAAATGTAAACAAAATGTAGATCCTTTTTACCCCATAATAACATGTGAACACCTTCATCATGAAATCTTTGAAAACACTGAAACATCCTGAGTTACCATAAAACCTCATTGATTACATTCATTCTGCCTTATTCCATATAGAATACTTGATATACTTCATCCATCCAAAATATTTGTAAACTCCAATAATGATGGAATATACAAATCTATATTCAGTTTCAAGGCAGTCTAGAATATCCAATATAATTTACCCAAATCAACCATTCCTTATTCCAAAATTAGTACCTCAATATTAGGACCATATAAAGGTTTATCTTTCATTAAACCATGTAATTTCCAAAAAAGTTTAACTCACTATAGTGTCACTTTTCATAGTACCATAAACCCTCAAATCCTCAATGAAATAATACTGTAGTACAATCCTTATTTATTTTCAGCACATCATTGATACAACACTTCAATAAAATAATTCCAAAATAACAACATAAGAACACTAGTCATTCCACTTCGTCTGTGGTAGTATCATAACTTGATTATTATCAAATAGAAACATTTTAGGCATAGTCTGATGACGGGGACATTGGTTTTCATAGTGTCCAAACTCCTTATAGATGAATCATTATACATTTGAAACATTATTCTTACCCCCGCAGTCACCTACTTGGTGTCTTTTTCTCCACACATATAAAATACTCTCATTCCCTTCAATCATTTCCCAAGGTGATTCTTTCCACAGTTATCACATATGGTAAAATACTTCTTCACCTTATTCCCTTTATCTGTCCTTCTCTCTACCTTCCTTTACTTCTCTGGCTTCCCTTCAAAGCCATAGGACTCTGAGAATTCTTTACTTATCTTATCAACACATGATACTATTTCATTATATGATGATAATACGTGGGAGACTATATCCCTTCTAAATTCTAACTTAAGACCATGAAAGATATGATATTTCTTACTCTTTGGATCATGCGTACTACTGGAGTTCTCATTCCTTCTACTGGGAGCCATTTTTAGACAATGGCATGCACTAGATTAGTTTATGAATAGAAATACCTAATCCCAAACTTGTAAAACACTTAACATAAATTAAACAGCTTATGGATATAATCCATAATCATAAAAATGTTTTCTTTATGTAAGTATATACGCATAAGCCCTTAATAATGGTTTTTAAAGAAAATGATAATTATCCTAAGCATATCCCCCAGGAGTGACGTAACCAAGAGTGCAGGAAGGCCCGTTGTCGTGCACCAGTTCCCGCTCAAGTCTAGATCAAACCGGTGTTTTTGGGTTTTACCGCTAGGTACATCTATACCAAAGCTGCCTCTACCTGCTCGTATCCAGAAAGGTATGTATTTCTTGGAAAACTCACAAAATCACTAAAATATAAAAATTCTCGGAAGTTCTTCTATACTAATCCACAAAGTCTATCTTAGGGTAATGTTCTCTAATCAGAGATTATCTCAATCTAGTTTCAAAGGTTATTGCTAATCTTCCTCTGATACCAACTGTAACACCCCGACCCCAGTTACCCAGAGTCGGTGCATTATTATATAACATTGGCATGATCACAAAAGATCAAGTCCGAAGGACCGATCGGTTTAGCATTCTTGCAAAATAGATTACATACATGATTGATACATTACACTTTATAACAAACAAAACAACATAAATAATCCTCTATGAACACCATTATTCCCTTGGCATAACCCTGCATATCAATCACAATACTCTTCATGGAATCCTGGGAAAATAAAACATAGAAAGGGGTGAGCTCAAATGCTCAGTAAGGGTAAGAAATAGAGAGTACACTTTCAAAAATAAGCATAAACATTTAAGGCAATGTGTAAAACTAAAACAAAATCCTTTTAAACTTTAACTTCAGCATAATATGGCAGAAATAAAATGAAGTAATGTCATTTAATTATTCATATGGATATTATAATAGTCGAATAATCACATTAAATATCAATAACCACTTTCATAATGATGGAATGCATAATTCCGAACATTAAGTTCTGTGTCATGGCCTTGTGCCAAGACCAAAGGGCTAACTGTAACCGAAACCCAATCCGGAGAGCCTCTATAACCGGACTCTAACCCGGAGTGCCACTAATTACCGAAAAATAACACGGAGTGCCTCTAATAACCGAACACCAACTAGGAGTGCCTCTAATAACCGGACACCAACCCAGAGGGCTTACTTTTACCGGTCCCCAACTCGGAACATACTAGTCCAACACATTCATCTTATGAAAGTGTTGATATATAACATAAACTTTCGTATTAAAACTAACATACGAAATGTCAATTCTTTAACCATAAACCATGAATGACATAAAAATAACGCATCCCTAGTAAAACATATCACAAAAACATCAATACCATATGGAAGTTTTGTATCATAATAAATCAACTTCAAATAAGCTTAAAATCTATCAAAGGATATTAACATAGAGGAAATCAAAACTATTTGAAAGAAATATCTCTTTTTTTTAATTCATTTAAAAGTAACATAATTATAAAATAAAACATTTACATTGAAAATATACTTATAAGATTTTAAGGGAAGCTTTGAAAATTTTATAACGGTAGAAAATAGACGCACCTGCTGTATACGTTAAAAAAATACATTGGTACCTTAATTCTGTTGAAAAGGTTAAAAAAGGACCTTGTTTGGAAAACAACGGAAAGATTCCTTTATAAACTTCTTATAAAATGTCAGACAAGGGTATAAATGACTTTAACCCATATTCAATAGAATAGTAATAATTTTTTGAAATAGATTTTTAAGAAACATGGATGTGGATGATAAAGAGGTCCCAGTAGATCATTACGTATAAAAATCCTCAGATAATGAAGAGATTGTGAAATAAACCCTTACCAATTTGGTAACATACGAAACATAAAACCCATGAAAGAGGTATCATACAATGAATATGTAAATACACATAAATTAAAGTGTATTACACAAATAATTCAATTATGGGAAGTACATACACCACACAAAAGGTAATAGTGTCAATGTGGCATGAATCTCATGGAAATAAGAAGTGAGATGAGAACCCCTTACCTTGCATTTTCCATTAGTCGAGCATACGTTTAGCCTCCTGTATGAAGACTATATTGTGTTATTAAATTATACCAGAACCATATTAATATTTATGATATCATACATTATTCATTTATGACTTTATACTAACCATTTAATAATATCTTCAATGTTATATTAATATTTCGTGTAATAATCGCTTTCTTTATCGTACATGTTTTAAATTCTGACTATTGATTGTATCACTTAGATCAGGATTTAAATACTTCCAGAATATAAAAAATTATTTATTTATCATATATATTTAGAATATAAAAATTTATAATAAACGTATATATGAAAAGGAAAACACCATTTATGAAGACGGTAGTCCGTACGTACGCATAAACGTTGTTTCCGTTTTCATATAGTATTGAAAGGAAGTAAGTGAATAAGATATATGTAAGTACATTAATAATTATATATATAAATATATATATCTCTAGTATCATTATTATGTCATATATTACATACTTATTAGTAATATATATTTTTATAATCATTGATGAATGGTGAACTTGGATATGAATCTCATCGCGTCATGGAGACGGTAATCCGTACGTACGCACGAGCGAAAATATCATTCTTTTGATATTAATATAATATATAATTGGATGGTATATAATATATATATATATAATATCTATCATGATATATTTATTATTTATATCAAATACACATAATTATTATACTCGTCCAAATAATAATGTATTTAATAACAATTACACCACGACGTGGAGACGGTAAGTCGTACGTACACACGTATGGTGAGATGTCATTAAAAGGATGGATAGAATACTGAATATAGTTGCACTATATTTATAATAACATCACAGTATATAAATGATACGGGAGTTATTGTTTTAAAATGGTAATAAAAAAAATGATGAAGCGGAAGAAGAAAAGAACTTGAAAGAGTGTGGTGAAAACACTACTTCTTCTTCGGTTTCTTCCTTTTGATTTAATCGAAAGGGATCCTTAGGATGGGTTTTTGATCAAACTAAGGCCTCTAGGTTGAAGTGAGGGAAGTTGAGAGAATATTTGGGCACGGTTTGGCCGAACCAAAAGGCTTTTAATGTCTGAAGAATTGGTTATAAGTGGTGTCCTTTTACAAGGGGGGGGGAGGGGTTCTTCAGAAAAAAACATAAAGTATTAATTTATAAGAAATTCATATTCAGTTTATAATGGCTCCAAAGTGGATTATTAAAAGTATAATGTGGGAATGGGTCGAAATATTTCCAACCAATATATTTTAGACAGGTTTTTGTCATTATATTATCCTTATCTTTTAGTTTTAACTCTTAGTTAATTAGATTGACATTTACCATGTCACTTTGTATTTTTATATTATATAGTTAATAAATATACTATATACATCCAAGAGACCACCCAAGTGGTCCATTATGGATACACCTATCATTATATAAGTTCTTTGGCCGAACATTAGATTTCTAGGAATATTATATCAATTAATAATATAATATTTGTTTTAAAAACTCATTTATGTCAATTTTGACACTATTCAATAATTGATTTTTGTTAAAGTTTTACCAACATTATTAATTCAAACCAAATTAATTTAATCAATAATATCATGTCATATTAACCAATAAAATTCATTTATGTCATCAAAACATTCAAATTATTTTTAGTTTAAGATTTATTATACCAATTATTTGATTCTTTCATTAATAATAAAAATATTTCATCATTATTGTTTCATAAATAAATTTAATTCTTAAATATATAAAAATTATAAATAAAATACGATTATGTAGGATATCTATTTATCTTTATAATGAATTTTTATAGTGTAAAATCAAACATATATATCCCTATGTAAAAATTGTTTTCCTAAAAGATATATGCTTGGGTCATTTTTTATTTATTTTAACATAATTAATATAGTGTCGTTATCACTTACATGTGGCTCCATGGGGTACATAAATCAACAAAAAAATGCCCATGGTCGGACATGTATCTACCAATAATGTTAGGACATGTTTTAGGGAAATTTATTATTATAATAATATTATTTTTGTACCCTTATTTACTAGATTTACTCTTTAACCATGGTAAATAAAATATTTACCGAAGTAATTATTCAAAATGTCTAAAAATAAAATATACCTATTTACACAATTTGGACATCCTGATTCGAAATATCGAATCCATTTTTCCAAATTCAAAACACAGAAGTGGCAGAAATTAATGTAAAATTAATTACCATTGTTAAAACCAAAAGCGTGTTTTTAAGAGATAATAACTATCAAAAGATTGACATTTGTTTATGTCCGGTTTAATTCTGAAATTATGTACAATGACCAACATTATATTAAATTTTAAAAATATACTCCAAATATTCTTTAAAACCACTCAAATTCACAATTTATCACTGTTAATTATTCTGATTAAAAAGGTTGTTTTTAATTAAAATTTAGTAATTTTCACTATTCATAAAAATATAAAAGTTATCTGAAGAGTACCAAAATTTTACCGTAGGATAATTTTGATATTCCAAATCCAAAAATGAAGTCCATTTTGAATAATAAAAAGAATAAAATTTTAAAAAGTCAGTATTACTATTCATAACGGCTAGTTTGATTGGTTGTGGTGTGTGTTAGAACTCAAAGATGCGTACAACACACGCAACTGTATTATTCAAAGAGTAGCGTACCATTGAGGATTTGGGGGTTACAAAATAACCAAACCACTTCTTTTGAATACCCCAACAAATTAATACCAAAATCCTTCCAATGATGGTTTTATGATCAAAAATGTACTTTAAGACATTATTATCAATTATGGATGGTATTTGGGATTTTATTTTATGAAAAGGGATCATTATGTGTGTATAGAAGATGATTGGTGTGTCATTTTATATGTGGTGAGAGGACACACATCGGATTTTAAAAAATGGTTAAGACAAACTAATGTACTGAACAATAATAATAGCTCATAAATTTACAATTTTAGAATATTTAAAGATATACGGTTTAAATAATTCCACCCAATAGAATTAAGACATGTTTTTAGTTTATTTTACTCTATTATTTATTTAAAACTATGTAAAATTATTTTAACCCCAACAATGTTAATATATTATAAATTTCATTACTATTAATTGTGAGATAATTTAAGATGAAATTATGTGACAATTTTATTTATTATTTTTTAAAATTTTTAACAAATTATAAAAAATTTAAATGATATAAATGAATGAGTTTAATTTAAAGTGAAACCCAACAAACACAACAAAATCAATTTTTTAGAAAAAATGAAATTTTGACTATAAAAATGTTTTTATAACGAATTCATGTATAATTTTGATTCTCATAAAATTAATTTTCGTATTTATATTCAAGATCAATTAATGAAATTAAGTATCTACTTCATAATATAATGTTATTTTGTGAATATTTGAACTGAAAAGACAATTTTCAATAAAAATTATCTATTTATAACTATTAACTTAAATCTCAAGCATTTAATTAAATGATCAAAAATTCAACCTCATATAATTTTATCATTATTAGTTAGATGCATGAATTAAATTTTTTAAAAGTATTAATTCTAATATTTATAAATAAATAATTTAAAAACCACATAATGAATGAAACCCAAATTTGGTTAGAAACAAAGCTTTTTTATTTCGACATAAAAATTACCTATTATTATTATAATGAATAAAATTCTATAAAATCAAATTAATGAATAATAATAACATATTAAAATCATATATAATAACATTACAAAGGTTTTTTTATTCTTACTCTTTCTTCATCCTATATAGTTTATATTGTGAATAATAGAATGGTTTAAAATATTTTCAATATTAATTATATGGAGTAGAGGATAAATGATATAATCATGAAACGGAAAAAATTAATTTTTTTTAAACTCATAGAATTAAAAGGTATTATAAGGCTTCATTCTAAAAATATGGAATGGGAAATAATAAATTCATCTAATGTAAATCATAACACGGTTTGAAAATAGCATAACATTAATGTGATGTAAAAATATGTACCTGGAGGAAAGTGAATGATCTAGATAATGTCAATGTCCATAAAATAGAAAAAAAATAGTTTTGTAAAGGAAATCAATTCATTATAATTTAAGAAAACAGTATAATATTATTATTTTAAGATATCTTTCCAAGATTTCAAAGAACTATACTACCATATAGACTAACAATTTAAGTAAATTCAATTAATTTTCAAGTAAATTTTCATACATTAATAATGTTTTCTCACAATATCATATTTTTTCACCAAACGATGAGTATGGAAGATGAATTTTTCAAAGCTTAAAGAATAAATTATTTTCTAATGGATCCCATAATAAATAAAATGATAAAAATTTATTCTTTTATGGTTAAATATTCAGTAAAACTTATCTATATAGAACAAGGTAACATAATTTCAAAAATATATAACCCTTTATGTGGAGAAATAATTGATTAATATAAAGAATTAACCAATAATAATAAAAGATAAAATTAAATAATTTAAAAAATAATTAACTATATATCCAAATTAACCTCAAAATTCCCAATAGTATATACCATTTTAACTACGAAACTATTCTCCTAAAATTTTACATTCATGTATAAAAATTCAGTAGAATTTTCTAGAAGTAAACCATCATGGTATAGATAATGGTTTTATATACCTCAACCTAATAAATTTTCACACATCATATCACTAATTACCTAAATATAAAATCAATTAAAAACTCATAATGATTTAAATTACATTGAACATATGATCAAACATAATCTTATAAACCCATAATGGTATCCATAAATATTATGTTATTTAGAGACCCTAAGCTTGATGTACATGGAAATTACATTACTCTTGCGGAATACTTAGTACATAACAAAAACACACACACACAAGTACCGTAATAGTTTAGTGTCTTTGGAAACTCGGAATATAATCTTCTAATCATGGTGAAATATCTTCAACATCTCCCATAAAGATCTTCCTTTTTTATACCTAAAACCTTTATTTATATCCTGGCGAAAAGAAAACATAAAAGGGTGAGCTCAAATGCTCAGTAAGGGTAAACAAAAAAAATATCAATCACATCATATTCATAAGAACATAACATTTTGGAAATCTTAACCTGCAAAAGAGATCATAATATCATAACATGGGATAAATAATAGTAGTGAAATGTAATCCTAATAATCATAAATTAAAACATGAAACTTTGTGGCATACACACATAATCATATAGAATCATTTCTTATTATTCAAGACTCATTTCCAAGACTATCTTAGTGGACAAAGTCCATTTCTGAACCGAGTTCACTCCTCCTTTCAGTCCTGTTTCACTGAACTGGTTTAGCCTGCCGTTCCAGCCATGCCTATCTCATGAGATATAAAATCTTTACCCAATGCATTTGAGGGAGATATAGGTCCCACCCATATCTTAATGATACCATTCTTATGTGTGCCACAAAATCATAAACCATACATCATAGCATAACCCATGTAATAAAAATGGGAATCTTAAACATCGTGACATCATAAAACAATTCATATATGATAAAGGAATTTATAAAAATATTTCCATCACAACATAATAAAATCCATGTAATAATAGGGATAGAAATAGAACCCTATATTATCTTAGATGGAAAATAATTTTGATAAAACTCTTGAACTCCAGTCTTGAGAAAAATTATCCTTTCTACTTCAAAAACATTTTTCCTTTCTTAACATGTCATAAAATTTTAAACTAAAATTAGTTGATTAAAAATAAACTTGAAAACTTGTAAATTAATCTTCTTGGAAATAATGTTTTAAAAATCCTTTCATGTCGTATAAGTTAAAAAACATTCTTCTCGTACTTTTGTCGGAAAAGTCAAAAAGTACCTCGTACGAAAAAACGACAAAAGATTCCTTTCATATCTTTTACTAAAAACACACTGAAGGGTAAAATTGGATTTAAACAATTGTAGGTGGATGGAAATAATATTAAATATTGATAAAACATTGATGTGGATGATAAAATATGCCCCAGTAAATTCCAAAGAATAAACAATCTCGGATAAAAATGAGATTGTGATATTTCCCTTACCATAGGTCCGATTTGCTTCGTAAGTGTCCGAACCTCCTGTATAATTATTTAAATAATGTCATTTACTTATTCTAGAATCATACTAATTGTTATGATATCATATATGGTTCACTTATGACTTTATATTACCCGTTCTTTTGTAAATTCCATGTTAAAGAGCGTTTTAGGTAAAATCGTTTCATTTTTCGTACGTGTTTTGACTTTTAATTATTCATATGATTACTTAGATCATGATTACTTAATCCCAGAATATAAAACTTGATTTATATATAATATATATTCAGAATATACATATATATAATAGATCAGTAAATGGAATGAAATACACCATTCATGGAGACAGTAGGTCGTACGTACGCATGAACGTTGTTTTCGTTTCATTATTGAGTTGAATGGAATTAAGTAGATGACATACATATATATACACATAAATATAGTATCATTATTATGTCATATATTTCATTATTACTTATTATATATACTTTATAATCATTCATGAATGGTTAACGTGGAGAATGAATCTCATCACGTCGTGGAGACGGTAGTCCGTACGTACGCACGAGCGATGATATCGTTCTCATGATAGTGAAATTGTATTGAAGTGTATGTATACTATTTCAGAATCAATATCACTTTACAATAATCATATATAGTTATTATATACACCATTATACCCATCCAAGTAAGGTGGTGGTGGAAAATAGATTACACCACGGCGTGGAGACGGTATTCCGTACGTACGCACGCGCGATGATTTCGTTTTCCGTAGGATGGATAGATGGTGAAATAGGGTTGTTTAATACATATAATAACATATCAGTATATGAGTGATTATTATGTTATTACTTCATAATGAAACAACCTAATAAGAAGATGTGGAAGAAGAAATAAAGATGAAAGAATCGGTAACGGACATTACCTCTTCTTTGAAACGCCTCTTTGAGATCTCATTTTAGGGCACTAAAATTGGTCTTTAAGGAAGACCAGAACCTCTAGGATGATGCTATGGAAGTGGAGAAGGGAATTTGTCAGGGGTTTGCCGAGCATGAAGGCTCAAAGTGGTGTGAGGAAGAGAGGGAGGAGGTTCCCTTTTATAAGGGAGGAGAGGGGCTCCTTTGGAAAAACTAAAAATATTATTTTATTATAAAGCCAAATTCAGTTTTAAATAGCTCCAAATTGATTTCTTTAGAAGCTAAGGTAGGGATGGGTCTAAATCCTCTCATCCAATAGAATTTAGACAAGTTTATGTTCCTATTTTAACCTTATCAATTAGATTTAACATTAAGTTAAATAATTTTACTTTTACCGTGTCTTCTTGTGTTCTTATACTATATGGTTAATAAACTTACTATAACAAGCCAAACGAACCCCAAGTTGTTTATTATTAATATATATAACTTTATCTAAATCATTCAACCAAACCGTAGATTTTTAAGAATAGAATAACAATTAATAATATAATATTGGTTTTAAAAACTATTTTATGTCAATTTTGACACTATTTAGTAATTGATTTTTGTGAAAATCATAACAGAATGATTAGTTCGAAAAAAATTAATTAAATCAATAATAACATGTCATATTAACCTATAAAATTAGTGGATTTCATAAAAAGTCTCAAATTATATTTATTTGGGTATTTATAATATCAATTATTCTAATTTTTTACTATTATGGTAATTACTACATCATTATTGTGTCATAAATAAATTAATTTATTTAATGTCTAAAAATTATAAATAAAATATAATTATGTATGAAATCGTATTATCTTTCTAATTAATTTTTAAAATCGAATTTATCTTATGTATAACCCTATATTAAAAATGTTGTAGTAAATAATCGTTGATTTTAACTCTTTTAACTCTTCTTTAAATTATATAATAATAGATTTCCTAATCTAATCCAAGTGGGCCTAAATGGTCATATTTTATTCATAAGGTTGTTTTTGGTCGAATTATACTTATACAATAGAATTAGGACATGTGTTAGGGTAATAATAATAACATTTTTACCCTTAATTACCCTATTTACTTTTAACCGTGGTAAAAAAAGATAAAAGTTACTATTCACCAAAAATTATTTTCATCTCATTGAACAAAATTTTACTTACTGACATCAACTGTGTCTCTCGGATTTTTGAAATTCCATTCACAGAAGCGATAAAATTAAGTTTTATGAAAAATTCATTTTTTTAACTACCACTTAGTGGTTTCACTATTCATCAAAAAAATGAAAGTTTCCAAAAAAATACCAAAAATTAGGCCTAAGCTATATTTTATATTATGAACTCAAAAATTATGTCTATTTTACCAAATTCAAAACATATCAGTTGCATTAATTGATTTGAAAAATTAATTCCCGTCGTCAAAACAAATAGCCTGTTGTTATTAGATAATAACTATCAAAATATTGACACTTGTTTATGTCTGGTTTAAATGTGAAATTACATCCAATGACCAACATTGTATTAAATTATAAAAATATACTTTAAATATACTTTAAAACCACTCAAATTAATAATTTATCACTATTAATTATTTCGATTAAAAAAGTTGTTTTTAATTAAAATTTAGTAAGTTTCACTATTCATTAGAATATGAAAGTAATCCGAAAAGTACCAAAATTTCACACTAAGCTAATTTAGATATTCCAAATCCAAAAATGAAGTCCATTTTGAAAAATAAAATTTACAAAATTTCAAAAATTGGTTATTACTATTCATAATGGCTAGTTCATAATAATATTATAATAATATCTCGTTTAGTGAAACTTGGTATTGCGTACTACACACGCTATCAAAGAAGATCACGATTGCGTTTAATGAAAGTCAAGTCAATGATGCGTGTTGTGCAAGCTTCTTTTGGTGTAGTGTACAACACAATACATTAATGAAATTAAAAATAATATTTTTCATAAAATCTCGTGGTGTTACATTCTACCCCCCTTAAAATGAATTTCGCCCACGAAATTCGTCGGGGTTATAAATGGTTTACTATTCGAAAGTTTCTTTAATAGAAACCCACATCGTAAAAAGGAATACAAAAACCAATCTTTAAAAACAAAATTATGAAACATAACGGTTACCCAAATAAACTAATCACTGGGTTTCCACATAGGTGAAAATATGGATATGGAAGAGAAATCTAACCACCATGTTATGATGGAGAGTGGTAGAGAACATGGCTATGGAAAAGCCAGCAATCACAAAGCCATTAATTTGTGACGATCTAAGGTACCATCTGATTCATCAGATATAAGAGCACTAGGACAACATTTTTGGTTTTCAAGATCATTTCCCTAAAGTTGAAGAATTTGAATTAGAATAAATACTTACTTTATTTTGGTACAATCTCACTGTTGTTTGTACCTTGAACAATTTCCACTTCATATCTTAAAGAAATGAAGTTGAATTTGTTATTATTGAAGTGTTAGCAGATCATGTGATAGAATGATGGGTCATTCCATCTGTCTCAAACAAATGGATAGAAAAGTTATCGAAAAAATACATAAGCCCATCTATAGTGAGATTAATCATATATGGTTCCTAAAATGGACTTATACTTTATATATCATACTTCTTAATATAAGAAAACTAGTTTCTACTAAACAAGGACTTCTTGTAGGCCACTGGTAGGAAAAAAAGGCCAGTCACACTTCGTTTGTGGGTTCGATTCCCACCGCCTTGTCCGATGCGATGGGCTATCGCCCATCCTGCAGGTTGTCCTTTTTCTAAAACTACATTACTATAACATCCCGTAAATAATATCGAGAAAACTTTTATCCATAAACAATACTAACTTATGTCCAACGTAATCCATTTCAATCTTTAGGCTTATCCAAAATAATGTTGTCTAATCTCATATTATAGTGAAATTGATTACCAAAGACTTCATACAACTAGCATGTTAATACCATTGTTGATCTCCATATATCATGAGATATGTCTTGTTGGTTACATTCCAAACATTCAAAGGCCTTAATCATTTATTCTCTTGAAAGAAATGAATACCCATTGAACCATATTGAAAACATGAATGCTGTTAAAAGTTAACTCTTTCCACAAACCAAAATCCTCAAAATTCTATATACTCAAACCAAGATATCACTTAGTCCTTATATAAATCATGAGCTCATGTATACTATCAAACATTTTAATTTTTCCTTATCCCTTCATTATGCGCATATCATCTTTTTTCCAAAAATATCTCAATCACTTTCCATGGTTACCGGTACCATAAAATTATTGAAAACCACAATAAACCAATATATAAATATTCCAATATTCCACGATACCATATACAACATTATTTTGGAATCCCATTACATAAACACTTAATCATTCCACCACATCATTGTCATATTCAACATCGCTAATAATGATCGCATGTGACTTCCCTGTGTCCTTTGCCTTAAGTGGTTGCTCATGTCGATCATCACAAACCCTTGGATTAGGGAATTTATTAGCATAATGCCCCATTTCCTTTCACTTGAAGCATTGAAGTGTTGGTGGTGCATTCTCTGCAGTCTTTTCTTTATTCACATCATTAGAAACCCTTTTCCCATTACTTAGACACTCAGCTGCTCGATGACCTTCTTTTCCACACCTAAAACATTTTCTAGTCCCTTTAAGACATTCTCCACCATGCTTTTTTCCACACATTGAGCATACGGAAACATTCATCTTCTTTTCACCATTATTATGAGATTTCTCCTTGAACTCCATCCTTCGTTTCTTGTCAAAACTATGAGATGGATAAGTAACACCAACTTCCATTTCTACCTTGATAGCACATTGCACAATTTCTTCATAGCTACTGAAGTCTCTTATAGCTAATTCCCTTTGAAGATTTGGTTTTAAGCCACTGAAGAATCAATCAACTTTACTTTCAGGTTGGATGATAAATCCAGATGCATACCTTGCAAGCCTTGTAAAATTCGCTTCGTATATACCAACAGATTCATCATCCTTTTTCTTTAGTTCAAGAAACTACTTCCCCATCTTTGTTTGAGGAATATGAGGGAAGTAATTATTGAAAAATAAGTTCTTGAACTCATCCCATTCCATGGACTCAATTTCATCTCTAGGCCTCGTATTCTTGTTAAGATTCCACCAATGATCAGCATCACCTTCCAAACGATACACTGCTAAGATGACATTATCATGTTCATAACATTGAAGAAATGAAAATAACTTTTCAGTAGTACTGATCCATTGTTCAGCAACAAGTGGATCAGAAGACCCACTGAAATAAGCTGGACGTTTCCTCAGGAAGGACTCAATAGAATATTGTTCCCTTCTCTGCTCATTTGGAAGTCTAGAATGATTCATAGCTTGTGTAAGTATAGAAATACGATTTTTCACTCCATCTCACATAACATTTGTTTGTTCAGGAGGAAAATCATTGCATTGTCCATTACATTGATCAACACGGTTTCTTCGGGTTCCATCCATTATCTAAAACCCAAAAATAACAGTGTGAGAGGAAAAAATCACACTATGGAAAAAATATAATAAAGGGGGAGTAACTTCAATATCTAACATCTTAGGTTTAATTCTAAGATTGTTAGCACAATTCTAGGACTATAACGTATACTTAACCTTAGGGACATCCCTAGACATACCTTAGAAATATCTCTAGGGATCTCACTAACGTTTTCGCATCCTAGTTTCAAAAGGTTGACTAAACCTTTCCTCTGATACCAACTGTAGAGACCCTAAGCTTGACGTACATGGAAATTACATTACTTTTGCGGAATACATAGTATATAAGAAAAACACACACACACAAGGACCGTAATAGTTTAGTGTCTTTGGAAACTCGGAATATAATATTATAATCATGGTGAAAGATCTTCAATATCTCCCATAAAGATATTCCTTTTTTTAATACCTAAAACCTTTCTTTATATCCTGGGGAAAAAAACATAAAAGGGTGAGCTCAAATGCTCAGTAAGGGTAAAAAAAAGAAATATTTATCACATCATATTCATAAGAACATAACATTTTGGAAATCTTAACCTGCAAAAGAGATCATAATATCATAACATGGGATAAATCATAGTAGTGAAATGTAATCCCAATATTCATAACATAAAACATGAAACTTTGTGGCATACACACATAATCATAGATAATCATTTGTTATTAGTCAAGACCCATTGCCAAGACTATCTTAGTGGAAAAAGTCCATTTCTGAACCGAGTTCACTCCTCATTTCAATCCTGTTTCACTGAACCGGTTTAACCTGTCGTTCCAGCCATGTCTATCTCATGAGATATAAAATCTTTACCCAATGCATTTGAGGGAGATATAGGTCCCACCCATCTCTTAATGATACCATTCTTATGTGTGCCACAAAATCATAAACCATACATCATAACATAACCCATGTAATAAAAATGGGAATCTTAAACATTGTGACATCATAAAACAATTCATATAAGATAAAGGAATTTATAAAAATATTTCCATCACAACATAATAAAATCCATGTAATAATAGGGATATAAATATAACCCTATATTATCTTAGATGGAAAATAATTTTGATAAAACTCTTGAACTCCATTCTTGAGGAAAATAACATTTCTACTTTAAAAACATTTTTCCTTTCTTAACATGTCATACAATTTTAAACTAAAAGAAGTTGATTAAAAATAAACTTTAAAACTTGTAAAGGAATCTTCTTGTAAATAATGTTTTAAAAATTCATTCATGACGTATAAGTTAAAAAAACATTCTTCTCGTACTTTTGTCGGAAAAGTCAAAAAGTACCTCGTATGAAAAAACGACAAAAGATTCCATTCATATCTTTTACTAAAAACTCACCGAAGGGTAAAATTGGATTTAAAAAATTGTAGGTGGATGTAAATAATATTAGTTATTGAGGAATCATGGATGTGGATGATAAAATACACCCCAGTAAATTCCAAAGAATAAACAATCTCGGATAAAAATGAGATTGTGATATTTCCCTTACCTTAGGTCCGATTTGCTTCGTAAGTGTCCGAACCTCCTGTATAATGATTTAAATAATGTCATTGACTTATTCCAGAATCATAATAATTGTTATTATATCATATATGTTTCACTTATGACTTTTTATTACCCGTTCTTTTGTAAATTCCATGTTAAAGAGCGTTTTGGGTAAAATCGTTTCATTTTTCGTCCGTGTTTTGACTTGTAATTATTCATATGATTACTTAGATCATGATTACTTAATTCCAGAATATAAAACATGATTTATATATAATATATATTCATAATATACATATATATAATAGATCAGTAAATAGAAAGAAATACACCGTTAATGGAGACGGTAGGCCGTACGTACGCATGAACGCTGTTTTCGTTTCATTATTGAGATGAATGGAATTAAGTAGATGACATAAATATATATACACATAAATATAGTATCATTATTATGTCATATATTTCATGATTAATTATTATATATACTTCATAATCATTCATGAATGGTTAACGTGGAGAATGAATCTCATCACGTCGTGGAGACGGTAGTTCGTACGTACGCATGAGCGATGATATCATTCACATGATCGTGGAATTGTACTAGAGTGTATGTATACTATTTAAGAATAAATATAAATTTACAATAATCATATATAGTTATTATTTACACCATTATACCCATCCAAGTAAGGAAGTGGTGGAAAATAGATTACACCACGGCGTGGAGACGGCATTCCGTATGTACGCACGCGCTGTGATTTTTGTTTTCTGTAGGATGGATATATGGTTAAATAGGGTTGTTTAATACTTATAATGACCTATCAGTATATGAGTGATACTGATGTTATTACTTCATAATGAAACAACTTAAGAAGAGGAAGTGGAAGAAGAAATAAAGTTGAAAGAATCGATAACGTACATTACCTCTTCTTTGAAACGCCTCTTTGAGATCTCTTTTTAGGGCACTAAAATTGGTCTTTGAGGATAACCAGAACCTCTAGGATGTTTCTATGGAAGTGGATAAGGGAATTTGGCAGGGGATGGAAGTGATCTAAGGCTCAAAGTGGTGTGATGAAGAGAGGGAGGAGGTGCCCTTTAATAATGGAGGAGAGGGGCTCCTTTGGAAAACCTAAAAATATTATTTTATTATAAAGCCAAATTCGGTTTTAAATAGCTCCAAATTGATTTATTTTGAAGCTATAGTAGGGATGAGTCTAAATACTCTCATAAAATAGAATTTAGACAAGTTTAGGTACTTATTTTAACCTTATCATTTAGATTTAACATTAAGTTAAATAATTTTTATTTTACTATGTCTTCTTGTGTTCTTATACTATAAGGTTAATAAACTTACTATAACAAACCAAAAGAACCCCAAGTTGTTTATTATTAATATATATAACCTTATATAAGTCATTTGGCCAAACATTAGATTTTTAAGAATAAAATAACAATTAATAATATAATATTGGTTTTAAAAACTATTTTATGTCAATTTTGACACTATTTAGTAATTGATTTTTGTGAAAATCATAACAGAATGATTAGTTAGAAAAAAGTTAATTAAATCAATAATAAAATGTCATATTAACCTAGAAAATTATTTTAATTCTTAAAAAGTCTCAAATTATATTTATTTGGGTATTTATAATATCAATTATTATAATTTTTCACTATTATGGTAATTACTGCATCATCATTGTGTCATAAATAAATTAATTTATTTAATGTTTAAAATTTATAAATAAAATATAATTTTGTAGTAAATCATATTATCTTTCTAATGAATATTTACAATCGAATTTATTTTATGTATAACCCTATATTAAAAATGTTGTAGTAAATAAACTTTGATTTTAACTCTTTTAACTCTTCTTTAAATTAAATAATAATAAATGTCCTAATCTAATCCAAGTGGGCCTAAATGGTCATATTTTATTCCTAAGACTTTTTTTGGTCGAATTACACATATCCAATATAATTAGGACATGTGTTAGGCTAATAATAATAACATTTTTACCCTATTTACTTTTAACCGTGGTAAAAAAAAGTAAAAAGTTACTATTCACCAAAAATTATTTTAATCTCATTGAACCACATTTTACTTACTAACATCAACCGTGTCTCTCGGATTTATGAAATTCCATTCACAGAAGCGGTAAAATTAAGTTTTCTGAAAAATTAATTTTTTTTAACTACCACTTAGTGGTTTCACTATTCATCAAAAAATGAATGTTTCAAGAAAAATAACAAAAATTAGGCCTAAGCTATATTTGATATTATGAACTCAAAAATGATGTCTATTTTACCAAATTCATAACATATCATTTTCATTAATTAATTTAAAAAATTAATTCCTGTCGTCAAAACAAATAGCGTGTTCTTATGAGATAATAACTATCAAAAGATTAACACTTGTTTATGTCTAGTTTAAATGTGAAATTATATCCAATGACCAAAATTGTATTAAATTGTAAAAATATATTCTAAATATAATTTAAAACCACTCAAATTAATGATTTATCACTATTAATTATTTCGATTAAAAATGTTGTTTTTAATTAAAATTTAGTAATTTTCACTATTCATCAGAATATGAAAGTTATCCGAAAAGTACTAAAATTTCACCCTAAGCTAATTTCGATATTCCGAATCCAAAAATGAAGTCAATTTTGAAAAATAAAAATTTACATAATTTTAAAAATTGGTTATTACTATTCATAACGGCTAGTTCATAATAATATTATAATAATATCCCGTTTAGTGAAACTCGGTATTGCATACTACACACGCTATCGAGGAAGATCGTGATTGCGTGTAATGCAAGGCAAGTCAAGGATGCGTGTTGTGCAAGCTTTTTTTTTGTGTTGTGTACATCAAAATACATTAATGAAATTAAAAAGAATATTTTTCATAAAATCTTGGGGTGTTACATGTTATTTTCAAATGATAACATCATAATCTCCGAATTTATCTCAACCTTTAATCTTATACATACAATAATAGTTATCATCCTCCACTATAAGGTGTGGTGTTAAAAACCCATTGAATTTATTGATTTTATTCTATGAGGTGTGACCAAAATTTACTTATTCAAAACATAAAAATTAATATAAAATAATGTCTCACTAACACACCCAATTACTGTTTTGATTTATAGATTTATTAAATAAGTAAAAAAATTTATACCAAAATGTGGATAAATAAAATAAATCCATAGAAATCTATGTTATATCTAAAATGTTCTTAATATCTTGTAACCATCTTCGAAATAACATACCTAAATCCTTACATCAAAACCATGACAAAATAAAACATTATAAGTGTGATATCTAATTCTCAGTAAGGGTAATCAATAAATTTAAAAAATTATTGTAATATATCATCACAAGATGAGAATATGGGAAGTAAAATATAGTCAAAGTGTATGGACATAACATAAGATAATTCATAACTATAAAAACCAAGATAATAAAATATCATACATGGAATAAAGATTTAAAATACAAAACGTTTTGAATTAGTAAAAGATCATTAAACATGTAGAAAAAAATATTGAATAAAAGATCCATTAGAACACGATATGCCAATAAATATATTTATTTGTAACATAGAACATCGCTATCATATCACTCTTACAATCACTCTTACAAATGAAATGAAAAACCTATAAAATTTCAACCATTACATGGGGTAAACCTATAACTAATTTAATCTTTATCTTCAACTCTTTTATTTGAGAGATATGTCGATCTCAAATATCATCATGATATATATCCAGAGCACCCATTATGATAATCAATATCCAAGAACCATAATATAATCATAATACATGAAATATCTAATCTATTCAATATAAAAACTAACATGGTTCATTAATTGATTAATTAACCCATGGAAACGAAATGGGTTCGATGAAAATATCTTTGATACAATCGTATTACATATATAATATATAATAATTGTATCATTAAAACATTTTAAAACTAGAGAATTTGTAAAATGAAGGATCTTTTTTATTGATGAATAAAAACACCGTAGAAAGATAACCAAAACACTTTCTAGGAAAATATATATTCCATATTGAAATAAAATTTAAAAAACCAATAATTTATAGAATATTTTTATTTTTTATATTAAAATGGGAAATTGTGTAATAAGCGTTATATAATTGATCAGTCATAATGCTATGAAGTTATTTTCATGAAGTAATCAATAAAATAGATATTCTATTCACACCTTTAATTTAAATAACCTTTTTCAAAAAAAAAATTTATTAATGTAAGAAATCTATAAAAAATACTTTATCCTACAATTGAATTATAGTCAAAATTATTATTAAAAATCATTTCAAAAACATAGGTATTGAAAAAAAAAATCTAATCGAAATATGAGAAATAATATTTTATTTCATAGAAACATTTTATGAACCATTTTTTTACCAAAGATATAATGATAGAAGTAAAATATAAAAATTTTGAAATTTAGATAGGAGAATAAAATAAAAATGAATCGCAAAAGAAAGATAAAATTATTTATCAGAAGAATAATTGACAATAAATATTAACAACAAGAAAGGTGATTATATGTTATAGACATTATCACTATATTAGAATTATAATAAAAAGTCATTTAATAAAGTAAAATAATATGTATATGTAAATCCAATTATAGTAATGAATCAATATACTACAAATAACTCAAGATAAAACAAGTACACTATACAAAGAAATCATAGTGAGTGACATGAAACATTTCTTCTCAAAATCAGATTGAGAGAATAAGTAATCTTGATAATGTCATATATAATAAAAAAAATATTAAAAAAGTATATATTATTTGTTATATATACATTGAAATGGTATAATATACAACTTATAAATAAAATTTGGTGCATAATAATAATATTCTTTAATCAAGGGAAAATGAGATGAAATCTCTCATCAAGAGTTTTCATATGCTATGTATGTCTATTTAAAAAACTCATAATAAATATTTATCAATTATTATATTTCATTGAAACATTTTAAAGGTTTAATAACTTATCATTATACAATTTATTTATTTAATTTTAGTTACTTATTTAATTACATTATTGGTTATGTCCACCATGAGTGTTTAGAGAATTGTTTGTTCATAATTTTAATATGACATCGATATGTTAAACAAGATAAAAGTTATATACGTTCAATAATATTCAAAATAATAATAATTAGATATTTTTCAATTTGAAACATTAATTATAATTTATAACAAACTATTTAATATGGTTATGAAAATGGAATTATGTTACAATTATTAAGACGGTAAGTCGTATGTATGCATGTATAACATTTCCATTTTTCAATGATAATGAGGGAGTGAAGGTAATTATATTTTTTATATTTTAATATGGATTATTATATCATAAATATCCTATTATATATTTAATTGAATTTATATATTCAATCCATGTTTTGTGGTAATGATAAAATAATCACATCAATTCATGGTGGTTAGAATCCACACATACACTCAAACAGAAATATCATTTTTCACTGCTTTGGGAAGGTAAGAAAATAGATGATATATTATGTTTTTATAATGAAAAATATTTCTTTACTATCATATGTATATAAATTAAATCCATAATTATTACAATTAATAATTAGTGCGTATGGAAAATAGAATACATCAGTCGATGAGGTGATAATCATCTATAGATATGAAGGAGGATTTCATTTGAATTTTTACATAATGTGGGAGGGATATAGGGTATGAAATTAAAATACTAACATATCAATATATAAAAGACCCAATTTTTTTTATTAAATCGTGTTCGAAGAATACTTTATGGAGGTTACCAAAGAAATAAAACCAAACACATGATTAAGAATTATACCTCTTCTATAGACACCCTATTTTGGTTTATAAATAATGCCTTCCATGGATGGTTTGGAAATAAAACTAGGTCCTCTGGAGCATGGGTATAGTTGGTAGGATATTATTTGGTTTGTTAATTTATGAACCAATGGGTTATATATGTATTTAAAGGTGAGGCAATTAGTGTCCTTTAATAAGTGCAGGAGAGAACACACTAGAATGTTTCTAAAATGATTATAATATATTAATATCTTACTCAAGAAAGATGAATCCCATATAGACTATAAATAAATATTATATGAGATATGTTAAAAATATTATCATAGAATAGGATTTGTAAATAAGTATTTCAATTTAACGCATATCTATTTAGGTTAACCATCGGTAAACTCATTTTAACCATATTCTTGATAACATATTATAACTATTTTTATTATTAGTTATTTCTAAAAAGGATTTTGTAAATATTAAATAATATTAATTTTATTTATTAAAAATATGTAATATATTTTATGAAATAAAATTTATTGAAGTTAATGAATTTAATTTATCCTTAAACAAACGAAATGTGCTGAAAAAAAGTTTTCCATAAAAATCCATTTTTATTATAATAATGTTTTTTCATAAAATTAATTTATAATATTGATTAAAATTAAACATAGTGTAATTGTTAATAATTAAACTAATTAAATTTAAATAAAATAAAATATAATGCTACCTTGTAAATACTCAAAAATAAAAATATTTTTAAATAAAATTCAGTATTTTTTAGTATTCATTAAAAATTTAATTTTTCCAAAAATTCTTAGAAAATAATCACAAGATAAATTTGATATGATGAATTTAAAAATGAATTTAATTTTATCAAATTAAAATAATTGTATTTTTAATTACATTTTATTTATAAAACCATATAACATTTTAAAAAATAATTTGTATAGAAATAATCTATTTTTTTTGACTGAATATTTAAATAATATTCTGATAGTGAATATAACCCTAAAAATAAAATTAAAAATTACTACAAAGAAATATAAATTATTTATCATAACATGACCTAGGTTTTTAAATTTATTATTACATGATAATTTTATTTTTTTGAATTAATTTTTTTTCAATGGGTATTACTAGGATGAAATGATGAATTTTTTATGAGTATGTGACACACTAATGTATGGTTCTCAATATATAATTAACAGGTCCACTAAATCGCTCTAATTAATTGAGTAAATATTTATGTATCATGAGATAAATGGAATTTAATGAGTAATATACCTATTTTAGTAGGAGATTTAGTCTACTACGATTGTAGTGGGGGTGATCCTTGACTATAGAGATGGTGGAATTAGATAGTGAGACAAATCCACTATGAAATGATTCCAAAATAATAATCAGGAAAGAAAGTGTTGATTAATGAATTATTTTTATATGACTATTCTTGGACAAACTAATTCATACCACATGTTATTCTACTTATGAATTATCCTCATGACTCATGATTGATTAATGATGAATTCTTACACTTATTACTCAGGACTTTTAAAAGTATAATGCATTTTAGAATGAATAATTTTTTTATAGAAAAATATTTATTGTGTAAAAATATTTTTTGTTATAGTGATGATGTGATAAACTTATACATATATTGTTCCTTCACATGATCATTTTTTGACATCTTCCATGTTTATCTTTACTAAGAAACTATGCTCACCCTCTCTCATGCATCAATTTTTCTGTGGATATAAATAATTTTATTATATAATACATTTCTAAGAGGGGAAATTAGTTATAAAATTGAATGAGATGAAAAATATATTTAATGAAATATTATTATTAATTATATACTCTTCAAAGATAATAACCCATTACATAACTCATTAGTTTTTCATAGAAAAATGTCTTTTAAATTGATTTCAAATGATTAAATAGTTGTTTATGTTATAGATATGAATTATCATTTTGTATCATCATATGGATTAGATATTTTCATGGAATAATGTATGAATAATTTGTGGATAGATCATAATAAAACATTTGAAGAACTAGAGATTATATAGGGTAATCATAAAAGTGAAATATGTTGATAATAAGGATACACAATTTATAATATCTCAGGAATTATTTTCATTATTATATGATTTATCAATATGATTATTATTTCATGATAATTATACTATACTTTTTAATTTATTTTAAAGGATATAAAAAAGTAGGAATCATGTAAACAATGAATGTCGTGGATAATTAATTTATTTTCCTTTTTATAAACTGGGCTACATGATATGAATAATGAAAAAAATTATTTCTATGACCACACAACCCTTTCAAGACAAAAATAATAATGATTTTACAAATGAGAAAATGAGGGAGAAACACACAATTGTTTCTTTCAAGTGGAAACATCTACCATCTTTCACTAGGTACCCAAATCCACTGGTTTATAAGAAATGAATATATACTATATGAAAGATAGTTTTCATTTTCCATATACCAAGGTATTAAAATTTTATTTTGATAGTTTATCATATGGAAGGATATGTGGAATTGTTGCGGGATATTATTTCAAATATGGTAAAAGGGGACAAATTGACTCCATGGAATGTAATGATTTTCAGATGACACACTATGTAAATACATTCCAAAAACACTTTGTTTCAAAATGGAAGGGGAATTCCTTAAGCTATTGCATAAGTATGCTGAACCTATTAGTACCGATGAGGAAATTGTTACATGGAAGTTTAGGTACACATTTACTTTTATCATCAAACAAAGATGATGAATTGATAGGTTCATCGTTTTCCTAAATCAAAGTCTCTTAAATTCATAATCCAAAAGGGAATATAGTAGCTATAAATAAATTTTTTGATGTACTATCACAATATAATTAGAGAGTGTGGACAAAAATAATTATCATATTTATATTAGAAGATAATGATGAAGAATTGTGGAAATTATATTAATAAAATACACATATTAAAAAAATATTTATCCTTTTTTCTAGACATGTAGAATGAATCTTGTGGGAAATTTTCTCAGTGGGACTGGTTAATGTTTCAAGTGTATAAATTATAACGCCCCGACCCCAATTACCCAAAGTTGGTACATTATTTTAATACATTGGAATGATTACAAGGAATCATTTCCTAAATGATCAATCAGTTTAGCAGTCTTGGAAAATAGATTAAATACACGAACGTTGCATTATACATTAGAAAATAAAACATAACATAAATGATCCTTTGAGAACACCATTCATCCCAAATATTAACCCTGCTTATCAATCATAAAATACATATTGAAATCCTGGGAAAATGAAACATAAGAAATTGGTGAGTTCAAACGCTCATTAATGAGAAGTAATTGAGCAGAAGATAGAATAAACATTAGTAATGGTGAATAATTGAAAACAAAAAAAATTACAGAAAATAAACATGAATACTTTAGGGAAGAAATATGGGATGAGGAAATAGTGCCATAATAAAACATAATCACATGTATTCTAATAGGAGAATTACCACATGAACCATCAAAATTATTTTCATAATTAGTGAATTTATATTTCCATACATTCTGAAACATTTTGTCAAGGCCTCGACAAAGAAATCTAAAAATGATTAAGGCCTCGGCCAAAACCATATATCAAATTGGGAAATGCCGCGACCAATTCCACATCTAGTTGTCTCATTAGACTTACCGATGCAACGAGGAGATATATTGGGATCCACTTGTCACTTACTATATCCAATACATTCCTCATATGAAAAGGATGAAACATAATATAAACATTCATATTAAAACTAGAATATGAAATGTCAAAAAATTATCCATGAACCATGAATGGTATAAAAATAAAACATCTACAGTTAAATATATCACAAAATCTTCAATACAATATGGATGATTTTTATCATAATATATCAAATTCAAACAAGTTTAAAATCCATCAATGGATGTTGACATAGATGAAAATGATATGTAAAACGCTTTGAGATAAATATGTCTTTTTCATGGAAACATTTAAAAGTCGTACAATTAATAAAGGAAGCCATTTAAAGAGAATTTTTAATCAAATATTATCATACCACTTTAAATCATTTGAAAAGAATTAACATTTTAAAACATTCATGTCCATATAAATAAATCCTTACAACCATTTTGAAAACATGGACATTAATGATAATGGTTTATCAGAATAAATCATTAAATCATTTAAAATGATGTTTTAGTAAAATAATCCATTAAAAATAATACCTCTGAAAACTCTTTTATGAAAAATGGACATTTATAATATATATGTCCCAGTAGATACTTACGTAAAAACAACCTCGGATAATAAAGAGATTTTTATAATTACTCCTTACCTTGGACTTTATTTTGGTCGAGGTTATGTTTAACCTCTTGTATAATGACCATAGTATGATATTATATTATACCAGAACCATATTCATATTTATTATATCATACATGATTCATTTATGACTTTATACTTCCGATTTAATAATTATTTCTATGATAAATTAACATTTTGGGTAATAGTCGCTTTTTTATCGTACATGTTTTAACTCGTTATTCTTGATCATATCATTTAGATCATGATTTAAATACATAAAAAATATAAACCATTATTTATATATCATATATATTTAGAATATAATTATTTATAATAGATATATATATGTAATGTAAAACACCATTTATGGAGACGGTAGGTCGTATGTACGCATAAACGTTGTTTCTATTTTCATATCGTATTGAACATGAGTAGGTGAATAAAATATGTCATGAACCGGATCTGGTCACCAAAAAACCAGCACCAAACCCAGCCCGTGCCAAGGCTCGAAGGGCGGTCCCGATCCCCACGGGCTGGCACAAGTGACCAGGTATCATAAAATGAAAATTGGGAATGATTTACCCGAGTTTACAAACATAAAACAATAAAATAATCCAATGAAACAAATCTGGATTTTTCAAACCAAACTATGTTTTACAGAAAATAAGAACTGAATTACATAGTCTAAAACAACTCAACAAGAATATAACAAAGGAAAAAAAACAAAAAAATGAACATCCGAAGAACCTCAACATGGCAAGAGGCATTGCCCTCAGGCCATCTCCACAACATCGCATCATGAATGTCCGGTGAAAACCCGAACTGTTGGCACAAATGTTATACCCAAACCTGTGACAACAAAAAATAACCAAGTCTACATACACACAAGGGTGTAAGTAGGGTGTGAGCCAATGCCCAATATGATACCACCACTAAGATATTCCATGTGATAAACATTCAAAGACGAAAAGCATGCAAGTTTTCAAAAACATGTAATTTCTAGTTACACTTTCTAAAAGATGCAACTTAAAAAAACAGTTTTCAAGTGGGATAATTTAAAGAATCAATACTTTTAAAATAAATTCAAAAGATACTGAATTTTCCATACAAATATAATGTATGCCGATGGTAAGTATAAAGAATCTAATGAGAAAAAGCAATAGGAAATAACCCCTAGGCACTAGCTAGCTGTGGGTCCCAGGTACCTCATATCTCGGTGAGAGTAACCACAAAAATTATCTATTCTCATGCACGAGCCACTAGTAGGGAACATAACCATAACCTAGTAATCCCCAATCATCACCATCATAGTTTAGTTAGATTTTTAAGCATCAATCGTGCTAAGTGAAACTAAGGCCAAACCCCACGGATTCACTAGCATACTAGTACACATCCACCCACCTAGATACCCGGGTTTTCCCTTTGTGCTCAAACAAGTTCAACAAGCCAAGAAATATAATTTTCACATGAAAATATCACTTCCACATCACAAATTATCCAAACAGCCCCATGCATAGCACACAAGTCACAAATTACACTTTTCATTCAAATTCATTTTGAAATCAAACTCACACCAAAATAGCCCACAACACTTTTATTCATAACATTCACAACCCAACACATCCTTTATCAATTTTATAAAGTCCCTAAAAATATGATAAACATCACATAACAGGACTATTCAGATTTAAAATGGTTCATTTGAAAGTATAAACAATCCAAAATAGATTTCCAATATGGTTTCACCTCTTACATAAATCATTAAACCACTCAAAACATTCATAAAACAATTATAAATAGTGTACCAAAGATTTTCAAATAAAACCCATTTCAAAACCATATTTCAAGGACAAAATCACATCAATAAAAATTCAAAATAGAATTGAAATCCACAAAAACATTTATTAAACAACCCCCATGTTTTATACAAACACCTCAAACAATAGCACAAAAGATCCACATGAAACGCACGCGTTTTCAAAATCACTTTCAAGAAGTATAATAAATTTTTACACCTTAATCCCTTAAGAAACTCTTTAAGACCTAGTGGCACACCAATACCCCACGAAATCATAATTTTTATCCCAAAAAAGTTTTATTAAACCAAATTCATATGTTATAAAACAATCCCAAACCATACCCAAAGGGTTACACATGAAAAACACCAAATTTTAAGCTAAAATGAAACTATAAAAATAAATACTTAACCGAATCCAACATAAATTTTTTTCACCACACACATCATATTATGAAAATGAATAATAGGTAATTCAAGAAAACTAAATCATCTAGAAATGATTACACACAGAATCACCTACCAGAAGTGTCAAATCCCTCAAAACTTGGTTCGAAACGTCAACCGCACAACCGCCGCACCACAAGGTAGATAAATTCAGACCTAGATCACAATATTTGACCAAAACTAAACCAAATTAAACCCTAGGATCAAACCCTAACTTCTATAAATTTTATATCATAATGAAAAAGATAGGAAACCCTAAGGGAAAAGGAAGAAACCAAGAAGGAATCACTTACCCAAAACAATCCAGAAGAAAACGACCCAAAATCGACAAGAATATGAATTTTAAAATAGATACAAATTTAAAGGATATTCTAACGAGAATTATAAGGTCATGTAAGAATTAGAATGGGGGAAAAAGAGTAAGAATATAAGGAGTTATGAATGGATCAATTTACCTCTTCAAATATGGACGATTTCTGAAATCCAGAGATATTTTGACCATTTTCGAGATTCTATCGAGCTCCAAATTGTGGGAGAAGGGCATGGGGGCGCGCCTTAGGTAAGTGGGCTCGGGTGATAGTTGGAATCACCGAAATCACGTAAATATTGAAGGTGATATTAAAGAATTACAATTTATTTTTAATGTAGAAAATGGGCTTTCGGGGAGGCCCAATTCCTTAAATAAAAACTCATATCCACAATGATTATAGATTTATAAATGGTCCAAATAAATATGTTGGTGTTAATATGTCAGGGGATGAAAATTAGGAATTGTAATAAATGAAAAATTTTGAAAAATGAAGAAGTTATAAAGGAAACAAAATTAATTTTTAATTCTGGAATTGGGCTCACGGTTATGCCCAATTCATAAAAACTCACCCATTCCTCCATAAATGCTTGGGAAACCCTAAAAACAAAGAATGAATGAAAATTAAATGGAATTTAACTTTAATATAAGTAGTGTATGTGAAAATTCTCCCCACCATGAAAACTTTCTGCCCCGTAAAGTCACATCAAGGTTAAAGCAACAACCAAACCCAACTAAGAAACCAAGAGGTACTCCTTTGCCAGGTTTCACCCCCAAAGGCCAAAACACCTCTAGTGATAAATTAAGGATTACTCTCACAACCAAAACATATACCACTTTCCTGAAATGATCGATCACATTCATACTTTATCCCAAAATAAAACTCCTTAAACACTATCCAAATAAGACTTAAGAAATTCACCCAAACGAACAATAACATTGAACAAGGCCACACTTAACTTACTTTAATAATCTATTGGGAACTCTCCAGCCCCAAAGTTTACCCAAGAAAGATGTTGGTAGCTAGATAGCTCCGAAAAAGACTATATACACCAAGCCAAGGCCATGGATAAATGTATGTTACTGGTACGGGGGGACACAAATATGCTCCCCACCATAAGAGACAACCAATAATTTTTTTTCCGAGACAAAAACAGAACACTAATATGGGGAGGCCTGAACGAACTCCCTGGTACATAGGGTAGACTTCCATTCGAAATTTCTGAAGGAACATACATGAGAATCATAGTGGTTCTCCCCACCATAAGAACCAACCATCCTAACCAACTAGCATGTGCCGACATGAAAAAAACCAAAAAAATTATCAAGATTTGGGATGGTCGCACAGTTAGTCCACACAGTTTGTGAAACCGTGAACTAACTGTGCATATCAATATTCCTGCATGACTTCTAGGGACACAGTCTCTCTTAATCGTTCACAAACCATGTGCTCAATCTATCTAGCCAAATTTCCAACCATTCTCCAAATACTCAATGGAGACCAAAGGGGGATGTAATGACATTGGGCGATGTGTTGGGTATAAGTCCCTCCACCTATTTCCACCAAACATGAAAAATAGAAGAAAGATAATCAAACCATAGGTTTAAACACTTCATATCTTTCATATTTAGGATAGTACTTTGTACAAGGGTTTAAATGACCCTGTGATTTCCCTTGACTACGAGCCAACTTCTCTCCAAGACCTGTGGCTGGATCTCAAATGATTGAAGCATCTCTGGCCTCGTAGTTAGTCTTTAGAATCCCACTGAATGAGAATTCTTCTTTCGGTGCCACCAAAAACTACACCGCAATCCCAGATAAGTTTTCCACATATAACACATTCCAGACTCAACTTACCATATCCCGATATTTCACTGAAATGAGGGCTAAGAAGATTCCCACACATCACACCTCGTTTTTTCAGGTGAGAAACAATAGAAGTAAAGAACACCTACACTCACATTCCTCTAAAATGGATGATTTTGAAGTTTTTACAAGGGAGACATTCGCCCAACATAACAGGTACTCTTAGAGGATTTCACTACTTTCACCTATACGGTCAATCGAGCACATGACATCATAAGGCATCACCGAACATGACCATTGCGATTGATAAAAACAATGCATGGAGAGGGACCTTATACAACATCCCCAAACAACACATAATTCTAGAAAGTGGCCACAATATCTTCTCATGACCAGATTTTCCACACTAGTTCTTTATTGTGAAGTCTTTCTTCGAATAGACTACGAAGGACTTAGAGGCTCTCTTAGACATTATCCATGCTGACAACCCCAGACAACTTCCACCTTCGACGAATCAGGTAGCTTAAGAAACTAAGGTCTCTTTTAACCATCCATGAGCACTCTTCCACAACAAGAGGATCCAAAAAAACAAGGATGTAAATGGTGTAGACTCATTCTACAAAGCTCAAGAAAAGATTCCTTAAATAGATCAACTAGAGGATTTTCCAACAATAAAACAATCCGAGTTTCACTTCAGTTGTGCACTAACCCTAAATGGGGGCATACCTTATCCAATGGTAGAACCCAAGGACCCAACTAAGATGGTCCATTGGTTAAAAGAACCATAAACCAGATCCAAACACATGAAGGTAACCACCATAACAGTGTCCCAAAACATATCTCAGAGGAGACTACTAACTGGTCATTCTACCCAGCTTACCTGCCAAACATAAAACCAAAACGCAGTTCAAATAAGAGGGGTTATTGGACTAAAAAAACATCCCACAAAAAACAACATTTTCAAAAACCCATAATATAAACCATCTCAAACTATTCATCAAGACATCATGTTTTTCTTTGAAACCATTTCTTTGAAAACAAATGGTTCAACGGTAAGAGTATCGACCAATGGTACCACATGGGCCTCACACATGCATGTCTTTGTGCCATACCAAAAACCCTCCTCATATCTGTCTCGGCACTCATCCAGTCATGCCATCAACCATCCATAATCCCATATAACCCCATGAATATAGTCGCTAATGGAAATACCAATGGTTAAAACAAAAATTCTTTCCACTTTTCAAAACCAAAATGGTCAATCAACACATCCTTTTTTCTCATAACCGCTAACCACGAGATCAAAATCCCAACTCACATCTTTCAAAAAAAAATTAGAAAGTCACAACCATTTAGGAAAGAACTCACATTCAAGATATTCAAATCAATTTCAAAACATCTCATCCCATTAAAACACACTCTGATTGTTCAGAAAACTCTATTGGAAACACTTTTCAAAACCAACTTTAATATAGTTCCTGCTTTCAAAGAGGTGTAAGAACACCATTTTACATTTCAAAACAATTCTGAAAATTTAGTTCTGCCATTTAATAAACAAAACCATTCCCTCTTTATTTTAAAATCATTTCATAAAAACTTTACGCTTCTTAAAACCAAGTCACCTTAAAACCAAAGTTCTATGATTTCAAAACTAAAGCACAAAACAATGCGAGAGGAAACTAGTTTCAGTGGGTGACTTGGAAATATGGTTGGCGTCCATATTCTGATCACTTCACTATTAAAGATAGTGTTCTAGGGAATACCCACGTCTTCACATGGCTTTCCAAGACCGGTGAGTTCACTGAGACCATTAACCCAACTCTCTTTTCATTTCCCCTAATCATCATCAAACCAAGAACACAAAAGGAATCTGAATGGTCCCGACTTCCCCTAGAGACTTGAATCCTGTAATGTGGTGTGGTGATCAGCCACACTACTCATAACAAAAATACCAAGTCCCAAAAATCCTTACTCCAGACTATCTCGACTGTTCCCCAAATAACATGACCCAAAGAGAGAAAACATGCTCTGATACCATTTTGTCACGAACCAGATCTGGTCACCAACAAACCAGCACCACCCCCAGCCCGTGCCAAGGCCCAAAATGCATTCCAGATCCCCACGGGATGGCACAAGTTCCTGGGTATCATAAAATGAAAATTGGGAATGATTTAATCGAGTTTACAAACATAAAACAACAAAAGAATCCAATGAAACAAATCTGGATTTTTCAAACCAAACAATGTTTTACAGAAAATCAGAACTGAATTACATAGACTAAAACAACTCAACAAGACTATAACAAAAGAAAAAAACAACAAAAATTAACAGCCCAATAACCTCAACATGGAAAGAGGCATTTCCCTCAGGCCATCTCCACAACACTGCATCATGAATGACCGGTGAAAACCCGAACTGTTGGCACAAATGTTATACCCAAACCTGTGACAAAAAAAACCAAGTCTACTTACAACCAAGGGTGTAAGTAGGGTGTGAGCCAATGCCCATTAGGATACCACTACTAAGAGATTCCATATGATAAGCATTCAAAGACGAAAATCATGCAAGTTTTCAAAAACATGTAATTTCTAGTTACACTTTCTAAAAGATGCAACTTAAAAAAACAGTTTTCAAGTGGGATAATTTAAAGAATCAACACTTTTAAAATAAATTCAAAAGCTACTGAATTTTCCATCACAATATACTGTATGCCGATGGTAATTATAAAGGATCTAATGAGAAAAAGTAATAGGAAATAACCCCTAGGCACTAGCTATCTGTGGGTCCCAGGTACCTCGTATCTCGGTGAGAGTAACCACAAAAATTATCTGTTCTCGTGCACGAGCCACTAATAGGGAACATACCCATAACTTAGTGGTCCCCAATCATCATCATCATAGTTTAGTTAGAGTTGTAAGAATCAATCCTTTTATGTGAAACTGAGGCCAAACCCCACGGATTTACTAGCATACTAGTACACGTCCACCCACCTAGATACCCAGGTTTTCCCTTTGTGCTCAAAGAAGTTCAACAAGCCAAGAAATATACTTTTCACATAAAAATATCACTTCCACATCACAAATTATCCAGAAAGCCCCATGCACATCACACAAGTCACAAATTACACTTTTCATTCAAATTCATTTTGAAATCAAACTCACACCAAAATAGCCCATAACAATTTTTTTCATAACTTTCACAATCCAACACATCCTTTAAAAATTTTATAAAGTCCCTAAAAATATGATAAACATCACATAACATAACTATTCAGAATTAAAATGGTTCATTTGAAAGTATAAAAAATACAAAATAGCTTTCCAATATGGTTCCACCTCTTACATAAATCATTAAACCACTCAAAACATTCATAAAACAATTCTAAATAGTGTACCAAATCTTTTCAAATAAAACCCATTTTAGAACCATATTTTAAGGACAAAATCACATCAATAGAAATTAAAAACAGAATTGGAAGCCCCAAAAACATTTATTAAACAACCCCCATGTTTTATACAAACACCTCAAACAATAGCACAAAAGATCCACATGAAACGCACATGTTTTAAAAATCACTTTCAAGAAGTACAATAACGTTTTACACCTTAATCCCTTAAAAAAACTCTTTAAGACCTAGTGGCACACCAATACCCCACAAAATCAGAATTTTCATCCCAAACAAGTTTTATTAAACCAAATTCATATGTTATAAAACAATCCCAAACAACACCCAAAGGGTTACACATGAAAAACACTGAATTTTACGCTAAAATGAAACTATAAAAATAAATGATTAACAAAATCCAACATAAACAATTTTTTCACCACACACAGAATATTATGGAAATGCATAATAAGTAATTCAAGCAAACTAAATCATCTAGAAACGATTATACACAGAAACACCTACCAGAAGTGTCAAATCCCTCAAAACATGGTTCGAAACGTCAACCGCCGCACCACAAGGAAGCTAAAATCAGAACTAGATCACAGTATTTGACCACAAATACACCAAATTAAACCCTAGGATCAAACCCTAACTTCTATAAATTTTATAATATAATGAAAGAGAGAGGAAACCCTAAGGGAAAAGGAAGAAACAAAGAAGGAATCACTTACCCAAAACAATCCTGAAGCAAACGACCCAAAATCGACCAGAATATGAATTTTAAAACAGATAAAAATTTAAAGGATATTCTAACAAGAATTAGAAGGTCATGTAAGAATTGGAATGGGGGAAAAGAGTAATAATAGAAGGAGTTATGAAAGGATCAATTTACCTCTCCAAATGTTGACGATTTCTGAAATCCAGAGAAGTTTTGACCATTTTCGCGATTCTATAGAGCCTCACATTGTGGGAGGAGGGAATGGGGGCGCGCCTTAGGTAAGTGGGATCGGGTGAGAGTTGGAATCACCTAAACAACGCAAATATTGAAGGAGATATTAAAGAATTAAAATTTATTTTTAATGCAGAAAATGGGCTTTCGGGCAGGCCCAATTCCTTAAATAAAAACCCATATCCACCATGATTATAGATTTATAAATGGTCCAAATAAATATGGTGGTGTTAATATGTCAGGGGATGACAATTAGGAATTGAAATAGATAAAAAATGTCGACAAATGAAGAAGTTATAAAGGAATAAAAATTTATTTTTAAATCTGGAATTGGGCTCACGGTTTGCCCCAATTCATAAAAACTCACCCATTCCTCCATAAATGCTTGGGAAACCCTCAAATCAAAGCATGAATGGAAATTAAATGGAATTTAACTTTAAAATAAGTCATTTATGTGACAAAAAATATGTTAGTACATAAATAAATATATATATATATATCTAGTATCATTATTATTTCATATATTACATACTTATTAGCAATACATGTTTTTATAATCGTCGATTAATGGTGAACGTGGAAATGAATCTCATCACGTTGTGGAGACTGTAATCCATACGTATGCACGAGTGACAATATCATTTCACTAAAAGTGTGGAATTGGATGGTATATTAATTTTACAGAGCCATTATCTTGTTATTTTCATTATTTATATACATATTAATCATCATTATATCTATCCAAATAACATAGGGTTGAATAACAAATTACACCACGACGTGGAGACGGTAAGCCATACGTACGCACGCATTGTGACATTATCATTAATAATATGGATAGAATAATGAATATAGTTGAACCATGTTTATAATAAAAACAATGTATATATAACGTAATTTATTTTTTATTTTGGTATGGTAATAACAAATAAAGAGTAAGTGGAAGAAGAAAAGAACTTGAAAGAGGGTGGTGAAATCATTAACTCATCTTTTAGTTCTTCCATTGGATTTGGTAAAAATGGCTCTTATGTTGGCTTTATTACCAATGTAAGGCCTCTATGATAAATTTATGATAGATGGGAGAATATTTTGGTAGGGATTGGCCGAGTCAAATGGCTTTGGATGTGTGAATTTGAGAGAAGGAGAAGTGCCCTTTTATAAGAGGGGTGAGGGGCCCCTTAGGAAAAACATAAAATGTTATTTTATAATAAAATCATTTTCTGTTTCCAATAAATAAAAAATGAATTATTTAAAGGATAAGGTGGGTATGGTTATATAACCTCTCAAATAATAGGTTTTAGATAGGTTTGGGTCACTATATTAACCTTATCTTTTATATATAACTCTTAGTTAAATAGTTTGACATTTACCATGTCTTTTTGTATTTTTATATTATATGGTTGATAAACATACAATAAACTTCCAAGAGAAACCCAAGTGGTTCATTACTGACATATATAATAGTATTTAAGTTTTTTGACCTTACCTTAGATTTTGTGGAATATAATACCAATTAATAATATAATATTTGTTTTAAAAACTCTTTTATGTCAATTTTGACATTATTTAATAATTAATTTTTGTTAAAGTCCATACAACTTCATTAATTCTAAATAAATAAATTTAATAAACCCTAACATGTCATAATCACCTATAAAATTTTTTATGTCATAAAAACAGTCAGATTATATTTATTTTATATTTATAATATCAGTTATTTGATTGATTCATTAATAAGGAAAATACTGCATCATTATTGTGTCATATATAAATATATTTATTTTATGTCTAAAAATTATAAATAAAATATTATGTTGTATGAAATTTTTTTCTAATTTTAATTACTATTTATAGTAGGTAGATAAATTTTATAACCTCATATAAATATTGGTTTACTAAAATATATTTTCTTTTGTTATTTTTGTCTTTACATTAGATTATTTAATAGAAAATGTCATTATCACTTCCATGTTGCTCCATGGGGTCCCAAAATCGACCTAAGGATTATCATGGTCAGAAATATATCATTCAATAGGGTTAAGAAACATGTTCTGGTAATTTATTATTTTTATAATATTTTTTTTAACCTTATTTACTGGATTACCCCATTAACCACAGTAAATAAAAAATTTACTAAAGTAAATATTCCAAATGTCTAAAAATAAAAGTTACTTATTTACAAAATTTGTACCTCCTGATTCAAAATATGGAATCATTTTTTCAAAATTTAAAACAAAAAAGTGGATGAAATTAATTTAAAATTAATTCTCGTTGTCAAAACAAAAAGGCGTATTTTTAAGAAATAATAAATATCAAAATATTGACACATATTTATTCCAATTTCAAAGTGAAATTACTAAAAATGACCAGAATGTAATTAAATGGTAAAAATAAAATGTATTTATACTTCCAAACCATTATGATTTAAAATTAAACACAATAAATTATTTTGATTATTAAAGTTGTTTTCAATTAAAATATAGTATTTTTCACTATTCACCAAAATATGAATGTTATCATAAAAACACCAAAAACTTATTGAAACTAAATTCTTATGTATCGATTCTAAATAGGAAGTTTATCTTGTCAAATTAAATATATAAAAGTTTCAAATATTGGATTTAAAATGTGTCCTCCATTAAAAAGCGGTAAAATTACATTTTTTGAAAAATAATTCTTTTATCTGAAAAAAATGAATTTGTTCATACATTATGTCTAATAAACTCAAAATATGGATTCTAAAATTATAAGGATTATATAAAGTTCAAAATTCAGTTAATACTATTCTTAACCGCTTTTGAAGGGCTAGTTTGGTAAGTCGTGGTGCGCTTGATCTCAGCGTTGTGTGTAGTGCAAGTTAGTGAATTACATTGAAGAAATAACGTACTATGAAATCTTGGGGTGTTAAATTATTCCCTCCTTCAATAAATTGAATCCTTGAAAATTGAAATTGTTATTCGAAATTAAATTGTTGAAAATAGAAAATACCTTTGTGGGAAAATCCACATCATAAATTGGGTTAATAAAACTTAGTCTTAATAAGATGGAAAGGGAAATGAAAGGTTCACCACCAAGTTATGATCTCGATTAGGAGAACATTGGAGGAAATTAGAGACACACAATTAGAGAAAAAATGTAAATATTTTTTAGGAGTGATTGAGGTCATCAATCACAAGAAAATGTAAAATTGAGGGCCTTAAATACATCAGTCTATGATGATTTATGATACCATCGGTTCAACAAAACATAAGGTATTAGGATAACACATTTTTTATTTTAAGATCCCTTCCTTAAAGTTTAAGAATTAATTTACCCATAGAATAAGTGGAAAAAATTATATATATATATATATATATATAATTATATAATCTTGACATGACGTGTTTCATCATTTAACTAATTCCTTCCAAAAACTCATATTTCACTCCAAAATAATTCAAAAAAAATTAAATTTGTTCCTACTTCTATAGGGTTCCAAAAACAATGAATTTATAATTCACCTATCAGACCCTTTAGAAAAAACTACATTATACAATCCAGGGACTTCACATTGTCCAGTGGTATACGATAAATCCCAATCGCACTATGGTTGTGGGTCAGATTCTCAAAGCTTTGTCTGACATGACAGATTATCACCTGGTCTACGTGTTGTCCTTTTTATGACAATCCAAAAATAACCGTAACAATAGTATCCAATTTCAAACATAATCCATACCAACCTTTATAATTATCCAAAATACTTCTATCCAAACTCACAATCCAAAATTTATAAGGATGTTAAACAAAATTAAGATCTTTTTTGCCACATAATAACATGTGAACACCTTCATCATGTTTATTGTAAAACATAGTAACACCCTGAATTATCATATAACCATATCGATTACATTCATTCTCCCTTATTCTTTATAGAATACTGGATATAATCCCTATATCCAAAATTTTTTTAAACTCCAACAATGATGAAATATAAAAATCATTAATCAGTTTCAAGTTATTCAATAATATCCAATATAATTTATCCAAATCAACCATATCTTATTCCAAAATATCTACCTCAATATCAATAACACATTATGGTTTTCCTTTCATTCAACCATTTATTTTACAAAAAACATTGACCTTGTATTGAGTCAATTTTCTTGGTTCTACACAATATCAAGTCCTTAATGAAATAGTATTGTAGTACAATCCTTATATACTCCATAATTATTATAACCCGTATATCATTTATACAATACTCAAATGAAATAATTCTTTAATAAAAATATAAGAACTATTAATCATTCACTTTCATCTTTAGTAGTATCATAACTTGATTATTATCCAATAGTATCATCTGGGGTATACTCTGATGATTTGGACATTGATTCACGTTGTGTCCCAACTCCTTACAGATGAAGCATTGTAAATTTGAATCCTTTTTCTTACCCTTGCAATCACTTAATTGTTGTAATTTTTGTCAACATTTATAACAAACTCACATTCTCTTCAAGAGTTTACCAAGGTGATTATTTATACAGTTGTCACATGTGGGAAAATCCTTCATTCCCTTCTTCACCTTATCTATCATTCTTTCTACCATCCTTTTCTTCTATTGCTTCCCTTCAAAGCCATAAAACTCATAGAATTCTTTACCTATCATATTAACATGTGATACTATTTATTAATATGTTATGATTATGTGGGATACTATTTCCTTTCTAAATTTTGGCTTAATAATAGGAAAGATATGATCCTTCTTAATTTTTGTATCATATGTATTTCTAGAGTTCTCATTCCTTCTACTAGGTGCCATTTCATAACAATGGAATACACTTGGTGAGTTTATGAATTGCAATTCATTATTCGGAAATTGTAAAATATCTAACGTATATTGAACAGTTTATGGATATAATGCATAATCATACAAATGTTTCCTTTTAGGAAGTATTTACTCCTAAATCCATCATAATATATTGTAATGAAAATGTGAATTATTCTATGCATATCCCTTGGGAGTGTCGTAACCAGGAGTGCAGTAAGGCCCATTTTCATGCAGCAGTTCCCATTTGAGTCTAGCTCAAAGTGGTATTTTTGGGTTTTACCCTTAGGTACATATGTGCCAGAAACACCTCTACCTGCTTGTATCCAGATAGGGATGAATTGAATTGGAAACTCATATCATCTCTACCATACCAATATTCTTGGAATTTCTTATATACTAATCCTCAATGTCTATCATATTGTAGTGTTTTCTAGTCAGAGTTTATCTAAATCTATTTCAAAGGTGGTTGCTAAACTTCCTATGATGCCAACTTTAATGCCCCGACCCCAGTTACCCAGAGTCGGTTCCTTACATTAATACATTGGCATGATTACAATGAATCAAGTCCTAAAAGTCCAATTAGTTTAGTATTCTTGGAAAATAGATTACATACTTGAACGTTACATTACAAATTAGAAAATAAAACATAACGTAAATGATCCTTTGAGAACACCATTAATCCCCTAGCTTAACCCTACTTCTCAATCATAAAACACTTCATAGAATCATGGGAAAATGAATCATACAAAAGGGGTGAGATCAATTTCTCAGTAAAGGCAAGTAATATAGGAAAATATAACATAAACATTAGGCATGGTGAATAATTGAAAACACATGACTTTCTAGATAACAAACACAAATAATTTATGCCAGGAATATGAGATGAGTAAATAATGCCACAAGAAAACATAATCACGGGTATTCTACTAGTCGAATGTCCATATGAGACATCAATAATATTTTCATAATGAGGGAATGTATAATGCCATAGATTCTGAATTTTTTTGTTGAGGCCTCAAATAAGACGTATAAAAATGATTATGGCCTCATCCAAGACCATATATCAAATTGGGAAAGGCCTCATCCAATTCCACATCTAGTTGTCTCATGAGATCTACTGATGCATCGAGGAGCTATAGCAGGCTCCACCTATCACTTACTAAGTGCAATAAATTCCTCATATGAAATTTTTGAAATATAATAGAAACATTACTATTAAAACTAGGAGAAGAAATGTCAATAGCTTATACATAAATGATTAATGGTATAAAAATAACACATCAACAGTCAAACATATCACAAAATCTTCAATACAATATGGATGATTTGTATCACAATAAATCAACTTCAAACATGTTTAAAATCCATCAAAGGATGTTGACATAGATGAAAAATATTTGTAAAACTCATTGAAGGAAATATCCATTTTTCCTGAAAACATTTAAAAGACACACAATTTATAAATGGAGACATTTAAAGACATTTCTTATTCAAATTTTCACATGCAACATTGAATAATTTGAAAGGAATTAACATTTTAAATCATTCATGTCCATATAAATAAATCCTTAAAATCATTTTAAAAACATGGACATTAATGATAAAGTTTTAGAATAATAAATCATTAAACCATTTAAAATTATATTGTAGTAAAAGAGTCACTTAAAAAGAATACCTTTTAAAAATATTTTATGAAACATGGACCTGGATAATATATATTTCCTAGTAGATACTAACATAAAAACAACCTCTTATAATAATGATATTGTAGAATTAACCCTTACTTTGAACATTCCTTTGGTCGAGGGTACGTTTAATCTCTTGTATAATGACAATAGTATGTTATTAAATTATACCATAACCATATTCATATTTATTATATCATAAATGACTCATTTATTGCCTTATACTACCCAATTAATAATTATTTCCATGTTAAATTAACATTTTTGGTAATAATCGTTTTTCTTATCTTACATGTTTTAACTTGTTATTCTTGATTGTATCATTTTGATCATGATTTAAATACTTACAGAATATAAACCATGATTTATATATCATATATTTTTAGAATATATATATTTATAATATTTAGATATATGATATGGAAAACAACATTTATGGAGACGGTAGGAGGTACGTACACATAAACCCTGTTTCTGTTTTCATAATGTATTGAACGGAAGTAATTGAATAAAATATAAGTAAGTACATAAATACATACATAAATATATTTATTTATTTATTTATTTACATCTCCAGTATCATTAATATGTCATATATTACATATTTATTAGTAATATATATTTTTATAATCATTGATTAATGGTGAACATGGAAATGATTCTCATCGCGTCGTGGAGACGGTAATCTGTTTGTACGCACGAGTGACAATATCATTTCTTTAAAAGTGTGAAATTAGATGGTATATTAATTTTACAGATACATTATCATATTAGTTTTATTATTTATATACAAATTACTGATCATTATATCCGTCCAAATAACATAGTGCTGAATAACAAATTACACCACGACATGGAGACGGTAAGCCGTACGTACGCATGCATAGTGACATTATCATTTATAGGATGGATAGAATAATGAATATGGTTGTTAAATGTTTTTAATAACATAATAATATATATAAGGTAACGTATTTATTAGTTTGGTATGATAATAACAAAGAAAGAGTGTGTGGAATAAGAAAAGAACTTGAAAGAGGGTGGTGAAATCATTACCTCTTCTTCAGCTTATTCCTTCTGATTTGACAAAAAAAGGCCCTAATATTTCCTTTATGACCAAAGGAAGGCCTCTAGGATTAAGTTATGCTATATTAGAGGATTTTTTGGTAGGTTTAGGATGAGCCTAATGGCTTTTGATGGGTAAATTTGAGAGAATGAGAAGTTCCTTTTTATAAGAGGGGTGAGGGAGACCTTCGGAAAAACGTAAAATATTATATTATAATAAAATCATTTTCGGTTTATAATGGATAAAAAAATGAATTATATAAATGATAAGGTGTGTATGGCTTTAAAACCACTCAAACAATAGTTTTTATACCATTTTGGGTAACTAAATTAACCTTATCATTTAGATTGAACACTTAGTTAAATAGTTTGACATTTACCATGTCTCTTTGTATTTTTATATTATATGGTTAATAATCTTATTATAAACTTCCAAAACAACCCCAAGTGGTTCATAAATGAAATATATAATAGTAGTTAAGCCCTTTGACCGATCCTAATATTTTTAGGAATATAATACTTATTAATAATATAATGTTTGTTTTAAAAACTCTTTTATGTCAATTTTGACATTATTTAATAATTGATTTTGTTAAAGTACTAAAAACATCATTACTTAGAAGTAAATACATTTAATAAATCCTAAAAATTCTTAGTAACCTATAAAATCTTTTCATGGAATAAAAAATTTCACATTATATTTATTTTAGTATTTATAATATCATTTATTTGAATGATTAATTAATAAGGAAAATACAACATCATTATTGTGTCATATATAAATATAATTATTTTATGTCTAAATATTATAAATAAAATGTCATGAGGTTGGAAATAATTTTATATTTTTAATTACTATTTATAGTCGAATAGATCAATTATATAACCTCATATAAATTTTTTTTACTAAAATATATTTTCTTTTGTTATTTTTGTCTTTACTTTATATTATTTAATATAAAATGTCATTATCACTCCCAAGTGGCTCCATGGGGTCCCAAAGTTTACCCAAGGATTCACATGGTCGAAAATGTATCATCAAAAAGGTTAAAGACACATGTTAGGGTAATTTAAAATTATTATAATATTATTTTTTAACTTTATTTACTGGATTTCCCCTTTAACCACGTTAAATACAATATTTACTTAAGAAAATATTCCAAATGTCTGAAAATAAAAGTTACATTTTTAACAAATTTGGACCTCCTGGATCAATATATGGAATCCATTTTTCCAAATTCAATACAGATAAGTGGAATAAATTAATTTAAAATGAATTCCTATTGTCAAAACAAAATGGCGTATTTTTTTAAAATAATAAGTATCAAAAGATGGACAATGTCTACGTCCAAACATCAAAGTAAAATTACTTAAAATGTCCGGAATTAGATTAAATGGTAAAAATATAATCTATTTATACTTAAAAATCATTAATATGTATAATTTAACACTATAAATTTTTTTGATTAAAAAATTTATTTTCAGTTAAAATATTGTATTTTTTACTATTCACCCAAATATGAAAGTTATCGAAAAATCACAAAAAAATTTTTGAAACTAAATTATTATGTCCCAATTCTAAATAAGAAGTTCATTTTGTAAAATTAAATATATAAATAATTAAAATATTTGATTTAAAAAGGGTTCTCTATTAAAAGGAGTTCAAAGTGCATTTTTTTAAATACTTCTTTTATCTAAAAAATGAATTTGTTCTTAAATTATGTCTAAGAAACTCATAATATAGATTCTAAAATTATAAAGATTATATAAAGTTCAAAATTTAGTTATTACTATTAATAAATGCCTTTTAACGACTAGTTTGGTAATTCATGAGGCGCTTGAACTCTATGTTGTGTGCAGTGCAAGATATTGAATTATATTGAAGAAATAACATACTATAAAATCTTGGGGTGTTGCAGAAATGAATTACATCAAGAAAGTGAACTTTTAAGAGAATTAAATGGGGTAATATAATTACAATAATAGTATATATCTTAGTTTAATTCCCCCCCCCCCCCCACACTCAAATTCTGTATTTAAAAGGATTATAGTGATTATGAAAAGGAGAACATATTCCATGAATGTATAATAACAATATCCATAGACAATAACTTATTCTATGAGGTGATGGGAAATCATATATAATCATAACACATAAAGTGTGTCAAGACAATGAAGTGGTGAAAGGAAAACCTATGAACCACTCTAGAACTAAAAATGACTAAATCTATTCAATTTTAACCCACTCTTTTTAATAAATAATTTTATAAGGGTATCATATCACCACCTCGATGTTATAATTTTGATTCATTTTTCTAAAATATTAATGGTATGTCTATTACCTCACAATTATATCACTTTAATTAAATATTTTTTTGGAATATTCTTGTATATTGTATTTTGATTCTACATCTAGTATTGGATTTCTTTATATAGAGGACATATAAATTTCTATGCAAGGGAAGTCAAATGTGATATTAAAATTCTACCTATTATCATCATTCATTGTGAGGATGAATATGAAAATACAATAGATGTTAATTATGTTGTATTAGTATTACTACTTATTTATGAGGAATATATATCTAAAATGGTTGGGGAGAAAATCAAAATTGATAATATTACATTTTATCAAAAATAAGATAATGTATTTTCTAAAGACATGCATAGTCTTCCCCTGAATCATAATGTTGAATTTTCTATATAAAGCATACATAGTGTTTCGTGTAATTAAAATAGTCTATATATAATAGCCCAGAATGAGTTATAATAATTGAAAAATAAACTCGAGCAAAATATATGAATGGGTTTTATATTAACTTGTTCATCACTACAGGGTGAACCTGTTTATTTCTAAAGAAGAATGATGGATCAATGCATTTATAAATTGATTATTAAGAACATAAACTGATAAATATCATGAAAAATATCATTTAATATTTATTAATGACTTAGATTATGAACAACATAGAGCACAACACTTACTTAAGACTATCTTTCAGTTTGGATATCATCAATTATGGGTCAATAAATAGAATATATGTAAATAACATTTTTTATGATGTATGGTATTTATGAATTTGTTATAATTCCATTCGGAATTAATAATTCCCCTAAAATCATTATGGATTTATCGAATACAAACCTTAAGGATTACATTTATTAGTTTGTGATAGTTTTTATAAATTAAAATATTATATATTTCAATAGCGTGGAAGATCAAGAAGATTATTCTTGGATTGAATTGAAAACACATAAGAATGAACAATTGAATCCTAAATATAATAATTTTTAATTTTTCTGTAAAATTTACAATTTAGATTTCAAAAACACTTAATTGAGGGTGGATCAGTGGTTCTTCAATGATATATGTTATTAAGTAATGGAATAAAACATCCATAGTAACATTAATTTATAGTTTTCTTCGATTGGATGGATAATATATATAATTTTTTGAATATTTCTCTGGAATATTTATTTAAATAAATAATTTTACATATAAGGGTTCTAAGTTCTATTTGATAGATCAATGTGAATAAAATTTCAAGGATCTGAATTGAAGGTTGTTCGGTGCACTTTTTCTGACACCTCCCTATGGATTTTCATCTACAGTGATATATATAAAAGGTATTGGGATTCTTCCTCACATATAATTAAATGGTGATATTTTAGACCAAAATCTTATTTAAATTCCATGATAAATTTTTTTAGTATAATGATTTTGAGTTAGAAACCATAAATAATTCATTAAAAATAAAAATCATTACATTTTTTTTTGGAAAATGATATATATAAAGATATTGATTATAAAATCATGATGTATATATACAAATATAATCTATTGAATATGTTCCACATGAGATGGTTGGAGTTGATTAAATACTATGACTTATCAATAAGTTAACAAAATTGTAATGTGAATAATATGGTTGATGCCCTGAGACATAAAGACTATAATAGTTTTTCTATGATGTGAATTGAAAATGATCAAATACATATGAATTTTAAGAATATGGATTTGGAAATTATTGTGAATTGTCCAATATCATATATTTATGAAATACATGCTTATCCATACAATCATTTTAGGATTAGTGAGGAACTAAAGGATTATGTTGAAATATATAAAAAGGTGAAAAATATGTATCAGTTAAAAAATTATATACACAGATGGATTAGGCTCAATATCATAGTATATATCCAATAAAAACTTGAAATGAAGAGTAAGCTATTATATGCATATCAAAGTTTATCATTCTATATCCAACGTAGAAGTATTAAGATATATAGAGATTTGAAAGAGTATTTCTAGTGGGAAAATATAAAAAAGGCTATTGAAAATTATTTGTCTCACTTCCTCATATTTCTACAAGTTATTTTTTATAGATATAACTCTAAGAGTACTTTAAAAAATTTCCCATAAAAACTGTAAAAAGGAAAAAAATTCACCTTGGATTTCATTATAAAACTCCAAAAAAAAAATTAAAAAGACATAAATTTTATTTGGGTTTTAGGGGATCATAATATAAATTGAGGACATTTCATTGAAATAAAATAATATTTATCTCTTGATAATTATTCAACGGTATACATTAATAAGGTGGTACAATTTCAGGGCATACAACACTCAATCATATCAGATCAAGGTATAAGGTCTACCTTGATGTTATAGATAATCCTTTAACAATGTTTTAATAAAGAGTGAAAAAAGTTATATTTTATATCCACCTAAAATACTTATATCATATGATAAGATCATCCAAGAACTAAACGATATGTTAAGTGATTATAATATATATTTTAATGGGGTTTGGTATAAACACCATTCTCTGGTTGAGTTTTCATAAAACAATATTTTTCACACAAGAATTCATTAAGCACTTTTTGAAAAAATAAACTGAATGGAGTTCATAACTACAATGTATTGGGATATGGTTGGAAAATGAAAGCTATTGGGACATGATATAGATGAGAAAATTGAAAAATATGTTCGATCCATTAAGAACACATCACAATAACTTAGAGTTACTAGAAAAATTTTATTAATGTTCCTCAATAATATCTAGAAATTAGTGATTATAAAAATATTACTAAGAATATTAAAATTAAATTTGATTTTAATATTTGTTAATATAGTAAAGTATATCGCTATATATATTGGTCATTGGAAACTATTGATCATATTGGGATGGTTTCTTAGCTCATATAACCTCAACAAAATATATGTTAAGTATATGATGTCTTCCATTTTTCTTTCCTGAGGAAATACATACATTATAATTCCTAGGTGCATAACTCATAGGTTGTACCACATAAGAAAGATCCATATCAATAGAAACAAAACAAGTTGAATATATATGGAAGAGATATATTATTTCAAAATAATAACACTCTCTAGGTCAATGTTTTGTTGCAAAAACCAAAAATCTGTGGAGGATATGTATGAACTTGAGGATGTGGTGAGGTAGAAGTATCGTCTGTTTTCATATCAATGTCGAATAATTTTGAAGGATAAATTATTTTAATGGGGTTTAATGTAACACAATCATATTTTATGATATATTTCTATTTAAATAATTTCTATTATTTTGATATATTACTTTAAAAACAATAATATGTTTAAACAAACCATAATATTATATTGATATATTAGTATTAAATGTATCATTTATTGTCTAGCCCTTGGATTGGTGGTTATAACATTGAAATAGTAAATTATAAAAATATATTGTTTGAATATCTATCTAATATATTAATTGGTCATTAATTGGCTATAAATGAAAATAAAATCATTTCATTTAAATTTAATATTTTTATTTAAAAAAAATTCATACGAGTAATATGTTTTTGTGTAAAAAAACAATTTGACCTATATATATGAACTTAAGGAAATTTTTAGATACTAGATTAAATAAAATATGTAAACAATAATTAAAAGTGTATTAATATAAATGGAATGAGAAAAAATTGATTTTATTTTAAAAAATGAATATTCCAAAAAATCAACATTATCAATATTTGTATGCTAATTGTAAAATATTTTTATATAACATATAGTAATTTAATTAGGAAATTTTCTTTACATAATAAGAATCATCAGGTATATATTTTTTGATGAGGGTACATTCAATATTTTTCATCATGAATAGTAACCATAGTATAAATTCCTTACAACAGAACATGTTATAAAGGTTATTAAGTGGTAAAACTATGAGATATGGGTTAAAATAAACAATATATTTCTCTAAATCCTAATATATGAATTTATTTATCTCCTATCACAATATTTATTTTAGATTTAGCTAATTTAAAGAATATTTCCATTGGGGGAAACTTTTTCTATTTTAATATTCTTAATAATGACATGTTTTCCACTACCCTCACTATTAAAAGGGAACCTCTATTCATATCATACCATAACATCATGATATATTTAGATCAATTAATATCTAAAAATTACTATCCAAACATCATTATCCATGATATTGTGGTGCTATTATTCCCAACAGACTCTCCAATAATTATTATGTTACATTTCAATTGTTTTTACCCAAAGAAAATCTATTTATTCTAACCAATATTTTTCATGTTTTTTCTTTACAGACCTCAAAATATATATATATAATAATTTTTACATGTTTTAAAAATTATATATAATATAATTATTCGTTTTTATGTTAATTTTATATCTATTTTATTTTTACCTTTCAATCCATTAGAAAATGATAGCTTTACTCGTGCGTATGTTTGGACTACTATATCTGGGAAGCAAGGTAATTTATTTTTAGATTCATATTTATTGGGAGTGTAATAACAAAAATTTTAATAAATATATATATGATATTAAAAAAATAATTAATATTCTCTATGTCTGAATTATTTTTTTCCTTTCTTTTATTCCAGCGATAATAATGTGGAAACATCATTCATACATATGTATAGACTAACACCTCCATAAAATGACATAATTTATCTTTAATCATTACTATATATAGATGGTTATAAAACAAAAGTTCATAATTTATAAATATGATATTTATGAAACTATTTGTATTATATATATATTATGAAACTATAAACATGGTTCATATACGAGAACCATCAAACATAATCTTTCAAGGAAAATATATTAGTTTTCACTCAATTTTTTTTTTGATAGATAAATGATAATTAAAGTGTAATGATAAATTATAATGGCATGATAAATATTATGTTATATATAAATATTATTTTGTAATTACCTTATAGTACATATATATTTATTATAAATAATGTTTGAAAATGTACGAACCCATATATGATTTTAGGTAATAGTTTATGTTACAGTATCATTTTTATTCATTATTGTCTATATTAAATTTCTATTGATGGAAATTATATGATATTTAACCTTTATAAACAAAATTTTATTTTTCAACTATAGTTATTTTTGGTTTCTATGTATTTCTTTTCTCTATCATTTATTTAGTGTATTAATGTATTGAAAAAAATCTTTTAATAAATGTCCACTTTATTTCTACATTGGTTGGTTAAAAATTACTTCAATATCCATGTTCTTTAAAATTATTTTACAAATATCCTATTATATGATCAACAGATAATTTAAATTAATTTTGAACATCATTTTAATTTATTTACTATATTTTAAATGGAATCACTGCTTTCTTTTCTGATTGAGGAAACTTTAGTCTTTGTAATATAAATTTGAATGAAATATTTGTTTTACCTTTTAACACACAAAATTGATTATCCATATTTAATAGATGTTATTTGATTTGACGATTCATTTATAATAAATTGTTATTATTTATGATGAAATCATTTTTTAGTATTCTCTAAGTTTTGAATTTTAAATATTTCCATGGTAATGGATATGTTCCCCACAATCAATAAAATTTTCAAAATACACATTTATAGGGTTTTTTCAACTAGGAAAACAACATTTAATGTTTATTAATCTTCAATAATATTGTTATATAATTATACCATCCATATTTATTCCTTGTATGGATTATTATTTTCTGTCCATTATAGGGACTATAATTATTCTTACATGGCTATTAAATCATTTTAAAGGTAAAAATACATTATAGCATTAAAAATAAAGTATCCAAAGGTTTGGTGTCTGTGCAAATATATCTTCATACATTACATATAAATAATAAATTTTAAAATTTATTTAATTTTTTTTATTTTTCCTCATAAAATCTCACTTTCTTACAACATGTAATCGCATAAGGATATACATCAATAAAATGGCTGAGATAAAAGTTTAGTAAAAGGATACATAAGGGATGTGAATTAATTTAACATGGGTAGGAATAATATTCTTACTCATATAATAAGAATAGGATCAACATCGACAACAAGAAGGTAAAATTTGAGAATAGAATGGAATGTGGAAATGAATATAAATGAAACATCATGTCATATTCTTCAAATTCCACACATAGTCGTGAAAAAATATAATATTATGTTCACACATAAAAATTTTGAATAATCATAAGAACATATTTTTATCTAATATACAATCATTTTAATGAAAAATACACATTGTATTATGAAAAAAACATTACTCAATTAATTATAGGGATTCATAATTCATGCTCCACAAATCATATTATTAAATTAAAATAATAATTCATGAGGTATAGAATGTATTAAAATCACAGTAAAACATGAAAAGGAATAGGTTTAATAAAGATACAATCAACCATGATTTCATGTATTATAATGGATTTCCCATAATAAAAAAGTGTAATTACATATTTACTATAAGAATAAATTTTCTGAGTGAATAATAAACAAATAAGTAGGAGTAAACATGTGTCTCATAAATAATATTCTGCTAAAAATATTTTATTTATCATAAACTAAAAGTGAAAGAATGTATATCTACAAAAAATCGAATGAATAATGAAATTATATTTATGGAATATTATAGAAATATTAATCCAAATAATTCATGAAATAGGTATAACCCAAAGAAAGGGTATTTGTTTTTATAATCCCTTTACCTTTATTCTTGATTTAGTTTTTCACATTTGTAGAACATGAATAGTAAATATATATTTATTAAAACATTGATCCACATATAATTTTTGAATTAATTAAAACATTTTATAAATTATATTCCTTGTATTATATTTGATAATATCCTTTGGTAAAATTGAATCATTTTCATATCATGTTTTTCATGATAATTTCTTATTTCTCTTTATTTTCATTATTTTTAGTCAAAGTCATTTATATAATAGTATAATTTACCACAAAAAATTATAATACATATAAATACTTACTTATATATTAAATGATGAGTATTATTCATCTGTTAAGTTGGTTATAATAATTTTTATAGAAATGTATCTATATATTTTTAACTGACCATTAGTGGGACTTTATCAAAAGAGTGGGAAACTGATGCATGAAATTTATATTATTCGTAAATATGAAAATTTGTGTGGGATAAAGTAATTAATACAATTTTAAATTACTAAAATAAATAATTTTATAGTATATGGTTTTTAAATAATTGGGAAATAGATGAAAGAAAATAAGAAAAGTGGGAAGAGTTAAAAGAGACTTACTACTACCTTAGTGTATATTCTCATGTAAAACACTATAAATCCCATCATTATTGGAGTTGGATTTCTTTTTAATGTCTCAATGTATCATATTGGGCTTGAATGTTTGTATTTGGAAAGATAAATAGATTTTTAATGGGTGGGAGGAGTGATTTTCTAAGGAAGGGTGAGGGTTTATTTATACATTATGAGAGGGTTATATTTAGAATAAACTATGAAATAAAATATTATATCAATGGAAAAACATGTAATATTGAATTTTTTAACAATATAAATCATATATAAATATAAAATAATATTATTAACACTTTATGTACACTTTATAATTTTAATTATTTAATTTATTTGAGTGGAATGTTTAATGAATGAAAAATTGATATTTTAAAGAATCACAATTAACCTTAGGATTTGGAAAGATATTTTTTGTTTTGTAAAAAATGTTAATTGAAATATAATGATTAATTTATTAAATTAAATATAACATGGAGGGAACTAAAGATCTATAATTTATTATTTCATTATTTTATAATGATTTTATGTAATTTATGACACACAATTTCTTTGGAAAACTGTTTTTGTATTCACCCGAAAATTGAATCATTTCAGAAAATTTCCCTAAAATATTACACGGAATATTTTATAGGGCTAATTTAAAAAATCATTTTTCTCGACTAATTTCATAAAATAGGTTATTATAATTTTTAATATAATAATTATGATTTTTTAGGAATGAATTAAAATATAATTTAGTTAAAGAGTGAATATATTTTATTTGAATTTTTTAATATTTATTTTTATATTTTTGTATTATATTTTATATAAATAATTAAATTAATGATTAAAAATAGTATTTATATCATATCTTATTATTTTGAGATAAAATTACTATTTTAATGGTCTAGTTACAATTAATAATTTTTAAGCTACAATTCCAATGATCACATTACAATTACAATGATAACATTACCATCTAAATATTTATTTTCATTATTTTTCTAAATATACAATAAAATAACTCTTAATTTGTTGTGTTTTCCATTTCAAATATGTTGATTGATTTGATAATATTTTATTTGTTTTCTATAGTTTTGGTAGTGGGGTAGATGATTATAATAGATTTTGGTGATCCATATTTTCTAGTTTTAACTTTTTATTTTTTATTGTCATTCCTATTGTATCATTTATAATTTTAATTGGCTTAATTTCTGATTATTTTATTCATATTTCTCAATGAAATAAATTATTTTATGTTTTGATGTGTGTATATAAAAATATAAAAATTATAACAATCATTTATTTTAAGAGGAAATATTATTTATCATTTATTGGTTTTTATATTCTTTCCGATATATAAATTTCTTCCCTAAAATTTAAAATCATATTCTCAGTTGAGAATAGATGTGGGTATTATTTATTCACTACTTTAACTTGTTCACATGCCATCTCTTTATACAAGTGGTTTCTTCATAAAAATTTGACATTGTGATTTTTATTATTGCATATAATATTGTATATCTGGTCCAATTTTTTCACTATAATATCTTCAAATGATATGTCATCATCATGTTAGGCCACATATAGATTTAGTACATGTTACAGATTGGGTATGTAATTACTGAAGAGTGATACATGGAACATTTCATGAGCTTGAGTCATACTTGGATAAAGTTTATGACAATATGACCCTACTCCTATAAGATGATGGATCATAATGGGGACAATGTACATTGGTGTCAAATTCCCATTATTCCCAATCAAAATGAATCTCTTTCGTGGATAAATTCAAAGGAAAACATTGTCTCAAATATCAAACTCAATGTCCCTTTCTTGGGTTTTCAAAATAACACTTTTTTAACTTTAATCTTTTTTTATATGATGTCGCATGGAATAAAGCCTCATTGTAATATATTGAAAAAGATCAAGACCAATAGCTTTCATTTTAACTAATCATCCTAAAAATGTTGGAGTTATAAATTTATTCCCATACAAAGCTTCATATGGATCCATTTGAATATTCAAGTGGATAATTTTGTTTTATAAGAACTCATGTAATGGTTGATATTGATCCATCATTCATTAAATTCCATTGAACATGTTCATAGCATGTCATCGAGCATATGAATAGTTATTTTAAAATGTCCCTCAGTTTAGGGATGAATGTTTATGTAAAAATTGAAGTCAACACTTAAATAATGTTGACAGATTATTTATAATTAATATGTAAAAAATGGATCATGTTTCTAGATTACTGAAAGTGGAAACCATGTAGCCCCACCACTTCCTTCACATATAACTTGGTAGGTTGTTCAAGCAATAAATTATCAAAACTGAGTGTAATGTGGATGTATTGGTTAGTCATTCCACAAAAATACAAATCACGTTATTTTCATTGGATGTTCTCAAGACATTATAGACAATATTTATGATGGAATTCTCCCATTTATACATGGGTATATGCAATGGATGCATCACCCCATTAAAATTATATCAATATTCTTTAAAATTCATACATATGAAACACCTTGAGATATAATATTTAATTTATTTCTTATTGTTTTCCCACCATAATTGTTCTCGAACATCATGATACATCTTGGTACTTAAGGGATGGATGGAGAAATATGATTTATACTCATTTTAAGATAGAAAATTATTTATCATGGGTGGTAGAGGTACACAAATCATAATTCCAAAATTAATCTCATAATTAATATCAATATGAAACTCATGTAACATCCCTTAAATTACTATGTTCACCTTATTTTTTGATCTAGATCATCCCTTAATGCATCCATGATCCTCACATGGATCAATGGTTAGAAAATAATTTGGTAAGGTTGGATTTTTTTCTTAAAATTATGTTTTCAAGTTCCTTTTATTGTATATCCATGAAGAAACAGTCTCCCTCAATCTACATCATGGATAGAGTTTCATGTTTTTTCTTCTAATAACATTAGCTACTTTTTTCACCTTTACAAGATGGTAGTGAATAGAGAAATCGTTGTCCTTGATTTTCTATAACAATATTTATTTATGAATGATGATATACTGAAATAGTAATATATAATTTATAATCTTATGACCAGTATATATATCAAAGTTCTCACAAATAAGATATTTCCACAAAATTGTTATATTGAAGATCACATTTGATACATCCAAATCATGTGTCAGGTAGTTCTTCTCAAGGATCGTTATCTATCATGAGGTGTAAGATGTCACTTTGTTATTCTGAATGAGGAAAAAACACAATTATATATTTAAATTGTAATATTACATCACAAAAAACATCTCAAGTTTTTTTCTGGTGTGATTACAGCTATACTTATAAGATTATTCATTGACTCCTTGAATCATTCCTTACATTATTCCATCAAGACATACCTTGCTCCATTATGTGTTAACATTGTTAGTGGGAAGTAAATCCGGGTAAATTCATTAAAAAATTTCACTACAACATATCCCATCCAATGAGACTTGGGATTACCATGACATTTGTGGGTCTTAATCATTCCTCAATTTCCATTTTTTAAGGGTCCAAATAAATACTTTTTCATGTGACCACATACCCTAGGAATGAAAAATTCTTCATAACAAAGTCATACTCTATTAAAATATATGTACATTTTATGATTCTTTAATTTATCCACAATAATAAATATATTATTTTCATGTTCTTATTTAATATTAAATGAAATGATAATATTGTTGATAAATACAGTCATAAATTTGTTAAGGTAACCTCTAGAGACTCTATTCATAAAATACATGATGATTCTAGTAGAATTAGTATGTCTTTAGAGAATAAATACGAACTCATAGTGATAATTCCTTATAAAAAAATAAATGATAAATATATATTCATATTCACCTTCAATTGAAAATTTCCATAACTATGATCAATCCCAAGAGGGAATTGATCTCCTCATAGTGGGTCGAATAAGTCATCAATCCTTTGAAGAAGATCTTTTTTCTTAATATTAATCTTATTGGGATCTCAATAATTGATAGACATCCAAATTGATCAATCATCCATCCTAAAAAAGATAAATGGATCACCTCCAACGTGATGAAATATGGAATTTTAACCCTTTTTTCATCTGCTATTGTAACTTCTTCTTTAAAACTTCTAGATTGATCAAGGTCGGCTCATAGAGGAATTTGGGGCATAGAGTAGATTTGGGTGTGAGATAAATTGGTAAAACTACCACATGATCAGGAGGAACAATTGGTAATTCATTGATAAATATATCAACTTATTCTCTAATATTTGGAACTATGTTGACACCTTCCTTTCACTCAACCATTTCATCAGTGTATGATTCACTTTAGGGCATTTACAAGCACATCATCGTGGAATTTTTAATAGGAACTAATTATATTCTGTGAATTTTTACATGATAATTATATGGTTAGGAATATTAAAATATATTTAATTTTCTTAATATTTGATTTGTTTTTATTATAATAAGATCCAATCCATTCAATGTATATCATCAAATTCCACCTATGTAAGTATTCTGAGATTTTATTAAATAATTTTCCTACATAAGCTAATAGAAGATGATTCTAACAATTATGTTGAAATGATTGATACCGTATTTGTTTTTAAAGATATATATATATATATATATATATGAAGGTATCAAGGAATATATTATGTAGTTACAATAATATTGCATGATATTAAAGAATAATTTGAACCATAATCTAATAAGAATATTTCAATTATTGGGTGACTAGGAAGTGTTCCTTGTACAAAATTGTTTTTGTGTTCCACTTCAGTGGTATTGTTCGAATAAGATTTCCCATTATCATTTGGATTTGGTTTCTAGTGAGATTGATTACCCTCAATTAATCTAGTTTTACTACACTATCATTCAATGTTCCCATTCTTCATATTGTTTAAGCATTGAACTATATGTGGTGTGATATGAGTTTCCCTCTTTTTTTTTAATCATTTTGGTAATCATACTCATATCTCTTAAACATTTAGGAGTCCCCCACAAATGATTAATTTCATAATTTCTTTGAGCCATTTCCCATAATGATTCATCGCACATTTTCTACAGGTCTGTAGTGGGATCCTCTTTACAAACATTTGATTTGACCCATAAACATGGAACTCCATTCTTAACTTATTATCTTAAAAACCATGGGGAGATTCTCCAGACTCCATATCTAATTTGGGATCACATTTAACTACTTCATTATAACTCCCAATGTATCATATTGGAAAATCCTTTCAAATTTGTGGGTTTAACAAATAAAAAATCTATATTTATTCCATCAATGAAAATATATAAACCTAAAGAATATATTGCAAGCCCTGTAATGTTTTACTTTCATGCCATCTTAGATTCACCTTCACTTTTATTCAGAACTGTGAATTCTTTTTCTATAAATTTTTAAGAGTTCATGTGAAATACTTAGTAATATATATTTTATTAAATTATTCCCACTCCATCACTTTTTTTATATTATTTTTGTTAGTGTTATTAAACAATTCCCACCATTGATTATCTTATTCATCAAAATCATAGATGACCAAAGTCACCTTATAAATAACAAAACAATGGATGATGAAAAATATAATCTATACTAAATTAACACACAATTCATTGATAAGTGTGTGAGAGGTTTATCTAAATTTCAGTGGCCTTTTCTACATTAAGGACTCAATGGATAGTTGATATTTATTCAATGAAGGAGGATATTATACATGTTTTATGTTACTATTCAAATAATGAGTCAACAATATAATTATTTTAATGAAGTTTTGACCACTAACTCCCATGGAATTGGGGATTTCATTAGGATAATCATTGAGTTCTCTCAAACTAGGGTTGTTGGATTGGTTTATCTTGGTACTTAGAATTTTATACCAGAGAGGATCAACCAGGGGATAACCCCCTGACCATTTATTAAGATAAAAGAAAAGGACAGTAGGCAAGTAGCACAATTCAATAGAAAAAGTTACATGTCATAAAAACCATACCTATCTCCACACCCCTGGTAGCAAGCTTCCTCTGCAGTATCTGATTCCCATTCCAAGCTTCCATAATGCTTCAGAACCTTTGAATATTTCCTTCGCAGATTTATCTGTTCCAAGGATAAAATCTCATTGTTACCACCAGAAGACCTAGTGGCCAACAGCTTTGGCAGGTAGGAGTAGTCCTTCTATGACATGCATCGCGGAGGGTCAGTCAATACTTCTTGGGAATCAATCATCTTCATCTTCCCGCCTAGGACAACATCACTAAATGAAGGCTCGATCAAACTGACATAGTTATCTTTTTCACTCTCAGAGCAATCCCCTCATTTCCCATTAATGATCACATTCTGCAAATTATCTTCCCCTCCGCTACCCTTCTGGAGTTGGCCATTGGTGTCATAAGCCAGGCACCTTGGTTGTTCCACAGCCTCATAATTAACCAACGTCCCCTTTTGCACAGCTTTGGATCCATTTCCACCCTCTTATGGAGGAGTCCCATTCTGAAGCTGGTTGTTCATATCAAGCAGAGCAAGGCTTGGCGGCTAGTTCATCACACAAAGATTTGTACATAATCCATTTCCAACTTCCACAAACACTGCACCCACATTCTTCCCTGCACAAAACCCATTGTTCATTTCAGCATTCTCTTTATCATCCCGCTAAACCTGCAAACTACTATCCCCACCGTCAAACTCCATCACATGAAAACAGTTCCTCATGGAAATCGAATACACCACACCATAATCCTTCTAAGCCTGACCACAAACCTCGGACACCCCTATAGGTAGACCAGCACCACAGATCACTTAAGCAGGAGGAGACACTTCAACCCCGGCCTCCAACATACACCCCTACCTCCTTACCTTCACCTTCTCACTGTAGAAACTATTAAACACACCAACACCTCCAGAATGTAGCCCTCCTTTCTCCTGGATGATCTCAAGCAAGGCCATTCCTAACGTGACCCCAGGATCCTGATGCACCCCTTCAGCAGCATGAGATGATACTACAACATCACAATGGCCATAAGTTCTCTAGAGACCAGCCCCTCGATTTAAATCCTGCATCAGTCATGAAAGTACTAAAGAAACCATAGGGTTATCATGAACTTTTGCTGGCTTTTCCAGAACATGTGAAACTTGGGAAACTGTCCCAATTGCATTTCCAATACGAGGGGCCACAGTAGGGAACTCCCTCCTAACCGATTTTTCAAGTCTCCTCCCCGGACCTGGGGATCTCCTGCTCGAAACATCACCATAACACTTATCAACCAAAATACCCATTTTTTCACTGGTTGTATAGTAATCAATCCAAGATTCATAGACCAAATCTTATTTCCATCTGAATTCATTACCCACCGAAATCCCTACCCACACCACCAGAGGTCTCGAGATATCCACTTCAACACACAACCAATGATTGATAGGGTGACTCATCGTGGATGTTTGGACATCAGAACACAAAAAATGCCCATCCAGATTCCCCATCATGTGTATAATCCCAGTATTTTGGAAATGAAAAGTTAAAAGAGGGAAACATACCCAAACCGGGATGGAGGATGGGTCACGATTTATACTGAGATAAAAATTCAACTAGAAGAGAAGAAACTTAAAACCATTACATCGTCTGGGTGCATTGGACAACACTCATACCAGGTCTTCATCCAAGGCAAAACGGATCATCAAGTGGTGACCATCCAGAAGCCCGACGACTGCTCGATCTTGAAGATCCCATTTACCAAAATCAAACCGATCAAAATCATTAATAGACGGCCTACAAGAATTTAATCTTACAAGCAGGGTTAGGTCAAGATGGTTGGTCGCCTTAGAGAACTCCGACACTGAAATCAGCAGTTGGGGATTACTATGATGAAGGTTCAGCACCTTCAGACTTACCGATATCACCGGGAACTCCGGGAGATTCCGAAAGTTGGAGAAGAGGACGAAACGTGGCCTACAAGGTATCTACAAGCCATCCTTCCCCTTCCCACCTCTAGGGTGGGGGGGGAAATCATCTTCATTCATGCTAGGGTTACATCGTCATCGCCTCGTGCAGATCTCCCTTATACATACCTCAAAATATAAATGATTTGAACAAAATGTAGTTCCACAAGTAATAAATATTTTTATAAGTTTATAGGATTAACTCTATATTCATATCTTTTATGATCCCTATGTTTATGATTTTACAAAAAAAAAATTCATTGATTTTTACATATACATAGGCTTATTCTTTGGTGTTTCACAACTGTTCTCTAGTCCTAAATCCCAAATTAAAAAAAATAATGTTATGATACCAACAAAAGTGACTATTCTTTTCTTTATGTGACTGTAACTTCATTTTAATTATAAAATCATAATAGAGTTTAATATCCAAAATATAATGGTTTAGAGTCATAAAAAAATTACTCTCATAAATTACATGCACATAATAAAAGATAAAAATATATTTAAATCATTCATCATTATCCGGATAAAATCTCAACATTTTTTCAAATGTAATAATTGGTGGACATATATCAATGAAATGGGCGATTTAATAACCTAGTAAGTGGAAAAATAAAGACATTAATAAACATAACATTGGTGATAATATCAAATTATATTCATATCATAATTATAGGATCAACATCAACATTATTATTGTAATATGTGATTATGGAATGGAATGTGGTAATGAAATAGAATGAAACACCATACAAAAGTTTTCAAATAACACACAACATTGTGAACAAAGATATAATCATGTTTATACATAACATATGTTTATAATCATAACATCATCTTGTGAAAATATCGAAAATAATGTTTCGAAACAATATACATTATCTCATGAGAAACATAACATTACCCAATTCACTAGAGGAATATACAATTCCGGTCCAACCCATCACATCATATTATTTATATAATCATGTATGAAACATATGAAATATTACAATTATGGTCATGAATTATAGCATTTAATAGAATGGGATTCATAAGGATATCATTAATATTGATTTCATGTATAAACATTGGTCTCCCAAATTTAAAAGGGTAATGAAAAATTTGGTATAAGAATCCTTATTCTAGAGTGAAGAAGAACAATCTCAAGAAGAGACAATTTGTGTTTTGGAAAGAAATATTCTTCTTTTAGAAAATTTATTTTTCATATATTCATGTTTGAAACTCATATATCCCTATAAGGAAAAGGAAAATAATGAAATTATATTTATATAAAACATGTAATGGGGAATTTTTCTTTTTTATTTTTCTATTTTCATTCAATTTAATTTATATAAATGTATTACTAATTATAGAATAATTAAATAGTTGAAATTCATTATTTATGTATTATATATAATTAATATTATATTTCCAAGATGATGGTTATAATAATTTTCCTAGAAAAGCTTCAATAGGCCATTAACTGACCTTTAACGAGACAATGTCAACTGAGTAGGAAAATGATGTTTGACATTTATTATTTCCATAAATTTGAGAATAAAAATATATTAACACAAATAATATAATTTTAATATACTGAATAAATATTTTAATATTATATAGTTTTTAATGGTATTTGAAAAAATAAGAATTAGAAGAAGAAAAGAGGGAAGTGTTTTTAGAGATATACTATCTCTATGGTGTATCTTCTGTTGTACGACATTATTACTCCCATGGTGATTGGAGATGGATTTATCCCAACTATCACTTTGTATTCTATGGGGTTTTTAAGTAGTAATTGAGGAGATATTAGTCTTTCTAATGGTTGGTATGAGTGGTTTACTAATGGAAATGAAAGGGGTTATTTATACTTAAGGAGAGGGGTGTTTTTTGAATAAAATATAGAATGATATATTATATTAATTGTAAAAAATTTAATAGGGAATTATTCAAAATATAAATGATATATAAATATAATATAATTTATTTAAGTCATTAAATAACCTTTATAATTATAATTAATTAGTTTATTGAAATAAACATGGAAAGAAAGATTTTTTTTATTTTAATAATCCACTTTTGACATTAAGTTTTGGAATGTACTTTTTAGTTTTTTGAAATTATTTTTATTTTATGTATGTGAATCCTTTATGAAATATAACATATCATGGTCTATAATCACATTCCAGAAAGGATTATTTCATTATTACATCATTAATGATATAATTCAAGATAAATCGGTTATGTAAGAAAATCATTTTTAATATCCACTCAAAAAATATTGTATTTCAAAAATTAACCAACTAATCACTCTTACGAATATTCAATATAATGATTTAAAAAAATATTATAATATTATAAAAATAAATTTCTATAATTTTTTTTAGACATTAATATTAAATTTATTATTTTTAGGAAATAATTTTAAATATAGTTATTAAAAAGACTCTTATCTTTTCTTTTAGGTAAATAATCATAATATTTATTTGGAATTATAATATTTATATTTCAAAAATGTAATTATGATTTATATTATTTATATAATAATATATTCTTTTGATGTAAAATTATTATTCCAACAGTCATTTTACTATTTCAAATGGGTAATTTATTATTTTGATGTTCAAATTATTGTTCTAGTGGTTAGATTACTATTATAATTTTCACATTACATCCCGTATAAAAAATTTAATTCTCTCACATAATGTTAAACTCAGTTCATATCAAAGTTCTATATTTACATTTACTAATAGGTTGATTGGTTTACTAATATTTTTTTCCCTTTTATTGTTTTTGAAGTGGGGACGATGATTCATGTAGATTGGGGAAATCCATATATTACCATTTTATATTTTATATTTAATATTTTTTGTCATTTTTGTAATTTTTGGTATTTTAATTAGTTTTATTATATATTAATGTTGCAATATGTATTAATGAGATAAATTATTCATGGATTCTTTATGACTACAATACAGTATTTTATGTTGTAACACTCATTTATTTCAAGTGACAAACAACTTTTATAAACTCTATGTTGTTAAAATGATGAAATTTTTGTTAAGATTTTTTATTTTCTAGGGTTATGATATAGTGAATTGGTGAATGTTTTTATAAACATATTTCACACATATAAAGGACATTAATTATTTATCATGTAATTATTTTAAATAACCCCAATTAATTGTTTAGTGATTTGTGTTTCATTAGATAATATTTAATAGAATTAAGAATGAACCCATTTTTGTCACGACCCATCCTCGGGGCCCCTGCCGTGACTACCCCAAGCCCACCTTCCATAGGTCAGGGGATGGCGACTAGCATCAAAGGCGTAAATCTCAATAAATGGGAAGTTCAAATCCCGATAACTGGGAAGGAATTGCCTTTATAAAAGTAAACAAAACACCACAGAGTACAAGCGGAAGTAAAACACTAAGTACAAAGAGAAGTGTTGAAAGATAAATGGGCCAGAATACAAACCCAAATGAAAGTACAGCTACAACTGAACAAAGTACAACAGAAAAAGACAACAGCTGGAAGGACGGAAGCGGCTCCTGGGTCATCCTCCTCAGATCCTACCTGAAGGGTAGGTATAGATGGCGCAGCTCTTGGATCGTCCACCACATATCCTACCTGAAGGGTAAGTACAGATAGCCTCCACAACACTCTCGCTCATCAACCTCCTACGAGTGTCATCTCGCCGTGAAGTCCACCTCCGGATACTGACTCGTCGTGTATTACACCTCCGGGTACCGTCCAGTCCTCGAACACTCGGCCTCCGTCAGCACTGCCCATCGTCTGCAACCAACACAACGAGGTGCGGGCATAGCCCGTGCAGGGATGAGTATAACAATACTCAGTAGGGACCTCGAGACCCGCAAGGTCTCACTAAAACCAACAAGGATAACCACAAGAATGATCTTAACAGATAACCTCTACTTAGGTATATGCCCATACATATACCTAAGTTATCAAGTAACCCATCTCAATCATGAGGAAATACAAGGATCATAGACTCATTTCAAACCAGGATTTTCATTATCGAAACCGTAACTGCTGAAGAGTCCTGTCTCTGGAGTGTACAGTGGTCATGTCACGTCTCCGAGGTACTGCTCACTAACCTAAGACTGCTGAGGTATCACTCCTGTCGAGTACCGCGGGTCTGCGGCCAACTACCGGGTGCTCCATCCGCTGCGGGTCTGTCGCCAAATACAGGGCACTCTCCCTAATAGCCTAAAGAGGTACTCCCCCTATTGAGTACCGCGGGTCTGCGGCCAACTATCGGGCACTCTGTCCGTCGTGGGTCTGTCGCCAAATACCGGGCGCTCCATCCACTGGGCTAGTCGTCTCACTCTAAGTCGATTCGGTCAAGCAGTCGTCATGTCTCAGCCGGTTACACGGCTCCGTACTTCGTACGCTCGTCTCCGGGAGGGTCCGCTCCACGAGCTACAGGTCGATACTCCAAGTATCACAAAGTCCCACGAAGAAGTATCAAAAAGTACCACCTCGTCATAGGGGTCTCAATGCAACAGATGACGCGTCAATCGGATGCCCGGTCTGTGAGTTATTAGCCTTTTCGTCCCAGGGGCCCGGTTGGTTTCGTGAGCGAACCAACCCGGCCGTATCTCAACTGTACCCCGAACTCTCATAGGGTATACTCATAGAGACCGTTTCTCAACGTGATCACCAATGCCGCTGACGGTTTGTCAAACGGACGTCCGGTCTGAAAGATATCAGCTTTTCCGTTCCAGGGGCCCTGTAACGACCCAAACTTTTTAAATAGTATATTAACATACTCTTAATGATTTAATAGAGATATTAATGGTTAATTCAGAAAGAGGAGTCGATGGCTTCATCCAGTAGACTCGAACCTTATGAAGCCCACTTATCAGAACATGGGAAGGAGGTAGCATTTGTGGGCTTCGCTTTGGACCAATCCCAAGCCGAACTCCAGCGTGTCAAGCTTGAACGGAAACGCCTACGGGAGAAGTTCAAGTTAGTAGAGATTACTGCTAGGGCAATGTTATCTGAGCCTCCCTCAGATTCTCTCACCATAGCACACCTTACACTTAGGTCATATGCTGGTGTTAAAAGGGGCTATATGACAAGACCCTAGCTTCATTGTGTAATCCTTTGGGATGAATGAATTGAGATTTCTTTCTTTAGTGATGTTTGTGAAATTTCAAATGTACAGATAATTTTAGAATATATTTTATTGATGAATATTGAAAAAAGGATATTTTAAAATATTTATGAAAACCCTAAATAACTAATTATGTGTAATGATTTTCAAAAAATGGTCTTCTACAAAAGTGTTCAGTAAGGAATTTGGAGTCTAATAAGATCAACTTAATTTTTGATGAATAGTAAATTATGAATAGTTATTTTACGCTTAGGATAAGTAATGTGACCAAATGGATTATTAATTTCACTCAATGAAAGTTTTAATATAATTTAGACACCTAGATTAAGTAATGTGATTCAATAAAATGGGTAAATAACGGTTTCATAAATGATTAATCAAGTATTAGTTTTTTTGGGTGAATAGTGTTTTTTAATTAAAAATTTAATTAAAAATAATTAGATAATTATTTTTATAAAAAGGACTTTATTTTTGAACTCAGAGCATCGAAATTGTGGTATGGTAATTTTTGGGGATTTTTCTGAAAAAAATTAATTTTCGATGAATAGTGATTTTATTTAAAAATTAAATTAAAAATATTTAGAAAATTATTTGTATAAAATGGAGTTCATAAATTTACTTAGAGCATCGATAATTGGTTAAGGTGAAATTTTGGTATTTTTCTGAGAAAGTTGAATTTTTAGTGAATAGTAAAAATACAGTTTTAGGGTTTCGGTATGTTTAATGACATCATAGCTGTGTCATGATGAAGTCATGAGATATTTTAAGGGTTGTCCAGACAAGGGTGAAGAATTATTGTTTTGGGGGCCCCATGTGGGCTAACTTTATGGAAAATATCATGAGAGAGCACATGAGTTTGAGAAAAGCACTTGTGAGGTGTCCCTTGGCCTTTTAAGGCCTTGTCCCCTCACTTTCCCTATAAATACCCACCCTTTACTCCTTTAGTTTTCACTCCCAACTCTCCCCCAACGATGTTCTGGTCTCCTTACCTCCCAAGGAGTCCTCCCAAGGCGCCCACAAGCCTTCAAGGTCCAAACCTTTGAGTTTCAAGAGTCACGGTTTAAGGTAAGGGATCTGACCCCTCTCTTTCTTTTCAAGTGATCTCTTTTATGTCATTCCTTTTATGCTCCATGTTATTATGTGAGAGGATGTTCTTTTATATTCCTCTTACATCCATTTTCATGTTTTTATGATAACAGATCCCCTCTTACTCTCATCATTTCGTTTTATGAAAGTTTAAGTGACGCTGTTAGGCTGCCGAATTTTTAAGGGATTCTTTCACCATTCTTTTTTTTAAGTTCTATTTTCATGTCAAGTCTTTCAAGTTCCTTTTTTTATGTTGGGGTATGATCTCTATATCTATTATACTGATCTCTTATGATAATATGTTGAGAGACCCTATTTTGATCTTGTCTAATCTTTTTATTAAAGTTTAAGTGATGCCATTAGGCTGCCGAATTTTCATAAAAGAAATCTTATTTTTGTCTCACTTCCATGTGTTTCATTTCATATTGTATATCTTTCAAATTTCATTAAAATGTTCTTAAATCCCTTATATTTTGTCCCCCTACTGTTGTATGGATCATTTATGAGTGGGTGACCCATGTCCCATCTCTTTTCAATGTTTTCTAAAACCTTGTAACATAGCTGTTATGCTGCAGAATTTTCATCTCAAAATGTCTCGCTCTTTTCTCAAAATTATTTTATGTTATAAAGTGAATACTCAAAGCTCTTATTTCTATAGGGGTATTCACATATATATCAAAATTTTCTATTTTAAATTCTGGGATTTTAAAAAATGAAACCCTCTTTCCCTTTCCATGGGTTTAAAGTGACAAAAAGATCATGTCTTTAATGCAGTTTTTAAAACATTATGATTATGAAATGAAACCCATTTATTTTATTCTATATGGGTTATTTATGAAATTTTTTATGAGGATATATGTGGATCACATGATAATAAAGGCAAATTTAAGGGTGCGCCCTGATAGCGCCCCATTGCATTGGATAATGATGTAACCACAAGAGATTACAGTTTAAGGGTGCGCCCAGATAGCGCTCTAATGCATTGGGCAAAGACTTAATCTCTAGAGATGACTTTTTAGACTAATACCATGGTGAATAACCATGGTAATTTTAATGACACCTTGGGGATGGACCTTGGTGAAATGAAATGATTGTCAATATTGAATGTTGCAGCCACATCTTCAAGTTATGAAAAATGTTATTTTTATTATGATGTATCTCATGATTTCTTTATCATGCCTTAAAGTTGTTTTCATGTCCTTATTGAAGTATCTCAAATTCACATGTAAAATGTTTCTCTTGATTCCCTTACTAGGCCTTATTCTCACCCTTTCTTTTGATGTATGTCCCCAGGTTATTAGATGCAGTAATGAACCTAGGATGAACTTAAGGAGAAGCCTTTCAAGTGTTTAAGAAGAATGTTTTATATTCATTTCATGTATTATGTTCCTTGTTTCCAAGACACTAAACCTTAAAGATCATCAGTTCCGTTTAATGAAATGAAATTTTATGTTATAAAAAGACGGGATGCTATAGTTGGTATCAAAGGAAGGTTTAGTTATTTGTGGAAATTAGGATATAAAAACTTTAGGAAGAGCCCTATAGAAACGTTTAAATATAGGAAAACTTCCTGGTATTTTCGTAAGTATTGAGTAAGTGGTTTATCAAACAGATACATCCATGTCTAGATATGAGCAGGTAGAGGCGGATCTGGCACAGATGTACATAGGGGTAAAACCCAAAAACACTGCTTTGAGCTAGACTCGAACGGGAACTGGTGCACGATAACGGGCCTTGCTGCACTCTTGGTTACGACACTCCCGGGGGATATGTTTGGTTAATAACAAGCTTTTTATGAATCATTATGAAGGAATTATAGAGAAGTGTAATTGTCTAAGCATGAAGTCTTAGTTAAAAGATTCATAAATGAAATAAGTTTCTCACTAAGGATTTATTCTTTTAGAAAATGGCGGGCAATAGGAGAAACTGTGTCGATGGTGACCGCAATGCACCATGTGCTGACGGCCCTCTGATGGAAGCCAGAATGGAAACATTCATGCGAATGATGAACCAACTGACTCAAGTTATGAGTAATAACTTGAATCAAGCTGAGAGGCCGATCTCACCACGAAGGGAGCAACTTTATGTTGAGTCCTTTATGTGTCAACGACCGCCAACATTCAGTGGATCTACTGACCCATTGGTTGCGGAACAATGGATAAGCTCCATTGAAAAGATCTTTTCTGTACTTCATTGTTCGGAACAAGAAAAAGTCACCCTTACTGTTTACCACCTAGAGGGAGAAGCTGATCAGTGGTGGTCACTGATCACAAACATGAAGCCACGAGGAGAGATGGAAGCTATGGAGTGGGAAGAATTCCGGGGAATATTCTTTAACAAGTATTTCCCTCGTTCCATGAGAACGAGAATGGAGAAAGAGTTTCTCGAGCTGAAGCAGAAGGAGAACGAATCTGTCGGAATCTATTAGATGAACTTCACAAGGCTTTCACGTTATACCTCAAGCTTTGTCATGGACCCTAATGGGAAGGTTGATAGATTCTTTGGTGGACTATGACCTCATCTATGGAAGAATCATGCCAACAGGGACTATGATATCTATGAAGAAATAGTTCGAAGTGCTACGAAAGTCGAGCTAGAGTTTGGTGAGACACAGTGGTCTCATAAATCCAATGAAAAGAAGAGATCATTGGAGCCCAGTTTAGGGAAGACTTTTGATCAGGGAAGAGGTGGAAAGCAAATGCAACTTACCACATGCAATAAATGTGGGAAGAAGCATCCGGGGAACTGCTTGAATGGAAGTGGAAAGTGCTACAAGTGTGGAAGAGGAGGCCATATTGCTCGGAATTGTCATAGTGAGGTGAAGCCTCAGCTTCCCAACACTAACGATAGAGGAAATATGGTTCTGGCCCTACCCGAAGTCACATGCTTCAAGTGTGGATAGCTTGGGCACTTTGCTAATCAATGTCCAAATCCGAGGGTGGTGGAGGGGAATCACCATCAACCTCAGCAGAGGACAAGGGAGAAAGGTCATGATTTTGCTATCACAACAACTGAAGTTGAAGTTCCAAATGATGTGGTAGCAGGTACTCTTGTTGTCCTCTCAAAACTAGCAAGTACTTTATTTGATTCTGGTTCTACACATTCCTTTATTTCTTCCAAGTTTGCAATGAATATAGAATCAATCCCCGAATTTCTTGAGGTAGAGTTGTCAGTCAAGACTCCAAGTGGGATTATCCATGCATCAACAGTGTTTAGAGACTCTAGTGTTTACTTTAGTGAGCACAATCTTATCGCAAATCTAGTAGTCATTCCCATGTTGGAATTCAACGTTATACTAGGGACGGACTGGCTCTTAAAGTATAATGCTAAGATCAAATGCAGAAGTAAGGAAATCTCAGTAGTCTTGAATAAACGACCTACAGTTATCTTCCAAGGAGAGATATCCTGAACTGATCCCTATCTAGAAGCACCTCCCATAGCTTTCTTTATGGAGTTAATCGGTGATGATGAAGAAGGGAAAGGGAGCATACAAATTGAAGATGTTCCGATTGTTCAGGAATACATGGATGTATTTCCTGAGGAGTTACCTGGAACTCCCCCAGAAAGAGAGGTAGAGTTCTCCATTGAACTCGTACCTGGGTCTCAACAGATATCAAAGACTCCGTATAGAATGGAAAATGTGGAGCTTGAAGAGTTAAAGAAACAACTCCAAGACTTGTTGGAGATGGGGTTTATCCGAACGAGTGTGTCTCCTTGGGGGGCACCAGTTCTCTTTGTGAAGAAGAAGGATGGATCAATGCAGCTATGCATTGATTATAGAGAACTGAACGGGATCACAGTGAAGAACAGATACCCTCTTCCAAGAATTGATGATTTATTGGACCAACTTCATGGGGCTCAATTCTTCTCTAAGATTGACCTTCGATCTGGTTATCATCAACTAAGGGTGAAGAAAGAAGATATTCCAAAGACTGCCTTCCGATCAAGATATGGGCATTATGAGTTTACTGTTATGCCTTTCGGCTTGACTAATGCTCCTGCTATTTTCATGGATTTGATGAATAGAGTCTTTAAGGACTACCTTGATAACTTTGTGGTAGTTTTTATTGATGATATTTTGATATATTCAAAAATTTGTGAGGATCATGAAGATCATCTGAGGGTTATTTTGAAAACTCTACAGAAGGAGAGGCTCTTTGGGAAGTTCAGCAAGTGTGAGTTTTTGTTACAACAAGTGGCTTTCTTGGGGCACATCGTAACCAATGAAGGAATCTCTGTTGACCCTGCAAAGACAATGGTTGTGGAGGAGTGGCCTCAACCCACAACAGTAACTGAGATTCGTAGTTTCCTTGGTTTAGCGGGATATTATAGGAGGTTTGTGAAAAACTTTTCACGACTTTCTAATCCACTAACAAAGTTGACTCGAAAAGGGGTTAAGTTCATCTGGACAAAGGAATGCGAGGAATGTTTCCAAGAGCTGAAGAAGAGATTGGTTACTGCACCTGTGTTAACACTACCCTCCATCGGAGAAGGATTCGTTATTTTTAGCGATGCATATCTGAAAGGGCTTGGGTGCGTCCTCATGCAAAATAAAAAGGTAATTGCTTATGCATCTCGACAGTTAAAGATTCATGAGCAGAATTATCCTACGCATGATCTAGAGCTGGCGGAAGTTGTTTTTGCTCTAAAGATATGGAGGCATTATCTTTATGGGGAGAAATGTGAAATATACACTAACCACCAAAGTCTAAAGTATATTTTCACACAGAAAGAATTGAACATGAGACAAAGGAGATGGTTGGAGCTTATTAAAGACTATGATTGTTCAATACATTATCACCCTGGAAGAGCAAACAAAGTCGCGGATGCGTTAAGCAGGAAAGATCCTGTTGTTCTGGCAACAATGAGGATCTTAGGAGATCCCTTGATTAAAGATCTAGTAAAACTGGACATGGGAATTATAAGAAAAGGGACATCATCAACCCTATTCCAAATGATTTCTCAACCTTCATTACTAGGGAAGATCAAGAAGGCTCAAAAAGAAGATCCTTTGCTGCAGGAGAAGTTCGAGGCTGTAAAGGATGGAAATTTCCCTGATTTCAATATTGATCAAGAAGGTGTGTTGAAATTTCGTACAAGACAACGTGTTCCATCTATTTCGGAGATAAAGACAAAACTGATGGATGAAGCTCATAGCTCTAATTTCTCTATACATCCAGGAATCACTAAGATTTATAGAGACCTTTGTGATCATTATTGGTGGGATAACATGAAGAGGGAGATTGCTGATTACACTACAAGGTGCCTGGTGTGTCAGCAAGTAAAGGAAGAACGACAACTTCTTAAGGGGGTATTACAACCGCTACCTATACCAGTATGGAAGTGGGATAATATCACTATGGACTTTGTAACTGGTCTCCCAAAAAAATCCAAAGGAAACAATGCGATATGGGTTATTGTGGACCGCTCACCAAGACAACCCATTTTATCTCTATTCGGGAAGATTTCTCTCTGGATCAGCTTGCCAAGATATACGTGAAGGAAGTGGTAAGGCTGCATGTGGTGCCACTATCCATCGTATCTGATCATGACCCAAGATTCACATCAAAATTCTGGAGAAGTCTTCAACATGCTCTGAATACTGAATTGAATTTTAGTATGGCCTGTCATCCTCAAACTGATGGCCAATCTGAAAGGACTATTCAGAAACTCGAAGACATGTTGATATTATGCTCAATGGAATTTAAAGGTGGATGGGATCAACACCTCCCATTAGTGGAGTTCTCCTATAACAACAGCTTCCATGCGACTATTCAGATGTCACCCTATGAAGCTCTATATGGAAAGCGGTGTAGAACTCCTACTTGTTGGGATGAAACTGGTGAGAGGAAGCTTCTTGGGCCTGATCTCGTGCAAGAGATGACGGAACAGGTTCATGCCATCCAACAACACATAAAGGCAGCTCAGAGTCGGCAGAAGAGCTATGCTGACAATCATCGAAGGGACTTGGTGTTTGGTGTTGGTGACAAAGTCTTCCTTCGAATCTCTCTATGGAAGAGAGTCATGCAGTTTGGGAAGAAAGGGAAGCTCATCCCAAGGTACATTGGCCCCTATGAAATCCTTGATCGCATAGGAGCAGTGGCCTATTGTCTAGCACTTCCACCGAACCTAGATCAAGTTCACAATGTCTTCCATGTATCTCTCTTGAGGAAGTACATACCTGACCCTTCGCATGTACTGAACCCAGAGGTGGTACAACTGGAACATGACCTCTCTTATGAGGAGCAGCCAGTGGAGATCTTGGACCATAGAGACAAGGTTCTATGAAACAAGACTACCCACCTAGTGAAAGTGTTGTGAAGGAATTATAAGTATGAAGAAGCGACTTGGGAGCCTGAGGAAACGATGAAGCAAAATTACCCTCACCTTTTCGACTAGGCCTCAAGTATAAATTTCGGGGACAAAAATTCTTAAGGGGGGAAGAATGTAACGACCCAATCTTTTTAAATAGTATATTAACTTACTCTTAATGATTTAATAGAAATATTAATGGTTAATGCAGAAAGAGGAGTCGATGGCTTCATCCAGTAGACTCGAACCTTATGAATCCCACTTATCAGAGCTTGGGAAGGAGGTAGCATTTGTGGGCTTCGCTTTGGACCAAGCCCAAGCCGAACTCCAGTGTGTCAAGCTTGAACGGAAACGCATACCGGAGAAGTTCAAGTTAGTAGAGATTACTACTAGGGAAATGTTATTTGAGCCTCCCTCATATTCTCTCACCATAGCACACCTTACACTTAGGTCATATTCCGGTGTTATAAGGGGCTATGTGACAAGACCCTAGCTTCTTTGTGTAATCCTTTGGGATGAATGAATTGAGATTTCTTCCTTTAGTGATGTTTGTGAAATTTCAAATGTCCAGATAATTTTAGAATGTATTTTATTGTTGAATTTTGAAAAAAGGATATTTTAAAATATTTAGGAAAACCCTAAATAACTAATGATGTGTAATGAATTTCAAAAAATGGTCTTCTACAAAAGTGTTCAGTAAGGAATTTGGAGTCTAATAAGATCAACTTAATTTTTGATGAATAGTAAATTATGAATAGTGATTTTATGCTTAGGATTAGTAATGTGACCAAATGGATTAGTAATTTCCCTCAAAGAAAGTTTTAATATAATTTAGAAACCTAGATTAAGTAATGTGATTCAATAAAATGGGTAAATAACGGTTTCATAAATGATTAATCAAGTATTAGTTTTTTCGGGTGAATGGTGTTTTTTAATTAAACATTTAATTAGAAATAATTAGATAATTATTTTTATAAAAAGGACTTTATTTTTGAACTCAGAGCATCGATATTGTGGTATGGTAATATTTGGGGATTTTTTTGAAAAAAATGAATTTTCGATGAATAGTGCTTTTATTTAAAAATTAAATTAAAAATATTTAGAAAATTATTTTTATAAAATGGAGTTCATAAATGTACTTAGAGCATCGATAATTGGTTAAGGTGAAATTTTGGTATTTTTCTGAGAAAGTTGAATTTTCAGTGAATAGTAAAAATACAGTTTTAGGGTTTCGGTATGTTTAATGACATCATAGGTGTGTCATGATGATGTCATGAGATATTTTAAGGGTTGTCCGGCCAATGGTGAAGAATTATTGTTTTGGGGGCCCCATGTGGCCTAACTTTATGGAAAATATCATGAGAGAGCACATGGGTTTGAGAAAAGCACTTGTGAGGTGGCCCTTGGCCATTAATGCCTTGTCCCCTCACTTTCCCTATAAATACCCACCCTTTCCTGCTTTAGTTTTCACTCCCAACTCTCCCCCAATTAATTTCCGGTCTCCTTACCTCCCAAGGAGTCCTCCCAAGGTTCCCACAAGCCCTCAAGGTCCAAACCTTTGAGTTTCAAGAGTCACGTTTTAAGGTAAGGGATCCGACCCCTCTCTTTCTTTTCAAGTGATCTCTTTTTTGTCATTCCTTTTATGCTCCATGTTCTTATGTGAGAGGATGTTCTTTTATATTCCTCTTACTGTCCTTTTCATGTTTTTATGATGAGAGATCCCCTCTTACTCTCATCATTTCGTTTTATGAAAGTTTATGTGATGCTGTTAGGCTGCAGAATTTTTAAGGGATTCTTTCACCCTTCTTTTTTTTAAGTTCTATTTTCATTTCAAGTCTTTCAAGTTCCTTTTTATTATGTTGGGGTATGATCTCTATATCTATCATACTGATCTCTTATGATCATATGATGAGAGACCCTATTTTTATCTTGTCTAATCTTTTTATTAAAGTTTAAGTGACGCCGTTAGACTGCCGAATTTTCATAAAAGAAATCTTATTTTTGTCTCACATCCATGTGTTTCATTTCATATGGTATATATTTCAAATTTCATTACAATGTTCTTAAATCCCTTATATTCTGTCCCCCTACTGTTTTATGGATCATTTATGAGTGGGTGACCCATGTCTCATCTCTTTTCAATGTTTTCTAAAACCTTGTAACATAGCCGTTATGCTGCAGAATTTTTGTCTCAAAATGTCTCGCTCTTTTCTCAAAATTATTTTTTGTTATAAAGTGAATTCTCAAAGCTCTTATTTCTACATGGGTATTCACATATATATCAAAATGTTATATTTTAAATTCTGGGATTTTCATACATGAAACCCCCTTTCCCTTTCCGTGGGTTTAAAGTGACATAAAGATCATGTCTTTAAAGCAGTTTTTAAAACATTATGATTATGAAATAAAACCCATTTATTTTATGCTATATGTGTTATTTATGAATTGTTTGATGATGATATATGTGTCTCACATGATAATAAAGGAAAATTTAAGGGTGTGCCCTGATAGCACCCCATTGCATTGGATAATGATGTAACCACAAGAGATTACAGTTTAAGGGTGCGCCCAGATAGTGCTCTAATGCATTGGATAAAGACTTAATCTCTAGAGATGACTTTTTAGACTGATACCTTGGTGAATAAACTTGGTAATTTTAATGACACCTTGGGGATGGACCTTGGTGAAACGAAATGATGGTCAATATTGAAAGTTGCAGCCACATCTTCAAGTTATGAAAAATGTTATTTTTATTATGATGTATCTCATGATTTCTTTCCCATGCCTTAAAGTTCTTTTCATGTCCTTATTGAAGTATCTCAAGTTCACATGTAAAATGTTTCTCTTTTTTCCCTTACTGGGCCTTCTGCTCACCCTTTCTTTTGATGTATATCCCCGGGTTATGAGATGAAGTAATGAACCTAGGATGAACTTAAGGAGAATCCTTTCAAGTGTTTAAGAAAAATGTTTTATGTTCTTTTCATGTATTATGTTCCTTGTTTCCAAGACACCAATCCTTAAAGATCCTCAGTTCCGTGTAATGAAATGAAAGTTTATGTTATAAAAAGACGGGATGCTATAGGCCTGGTTGAATTTTGGGTACGATCCAACCCGGACACTATCCAACAGCAACCAAAACTCAGGAAGAGTATTCCAAAAGTTCCGTCTCACTTAGAAGAATTCAACGAGACAGACGGCGCGTCAATCGGACGCCCGGTCAGTGAGTTATTGGCTTTTTCGTTCCAGGTGCCCGGTTGGTTTCATGAACGAACCAACCCGACCGCACTCCGATGTCATCTAAACCTCGAGCGGAGTAAGCCAAAAGATCCATCTTACTTATAAGAATCCATCAAAGTTGACGGCACGTCAATCGGACGTCCGGAGCTCAAGATATGAGTGTTTTCTCTCCGAGGGCCCGGTTGGTTTTGTATCTGAACCAACCCGGCCGAACCCAAAGTATTCCTAAACCTTGAGTATAATATACTGAAACGACCATCTCGTTCCAAGGATCGCTACACAACTGACGGTGCATCGATTGGAGGTTCGTAGCCCATGATATGGGCAAACGATCAAAGAGGGTCTGAAAACTGGGGGTCTAGGCCTGGACTGACCCGGCCAGACCCCCCCTGGGTCGGCCCGAACCGGGTTGACCCGACCCGAGTCCGACCCGGCTAGGCCCGGCCCGGCCTGTCCGGCGCGGCCTGACCGGCCCGCCGCAGGTTGGCCAGCGCGGCCGCGCGGATGCCGCGGGGCGGGTGCGCGGCTCCACCCCCCCCCCCCCCCACCCCCCTCGCCGCTGATTGAAGCCGGCGGCGAACCGCCGCCGCCAGCCTTCCGGTGGCGCGCCTCCACCGCCCTCCACGGACCACCGGACGCGCTCCGGTGGTCCGTTTCTCCTGTCGTCTTCGCCAACGGTCCTCCCGGGACCCAACCTTCACTGCGAAGGGATTCAAACGCCATAGCGGCCTACTTCGTCGTCGTCCGTTGATCCGCGCATCGTTAAACAAGCTGCGGAGGGTTGTCGGGCTGTGTTTGTTCGGATCGCGTCCTCCGCGTTAGGTGTTATCAATTGGCAAATAATAAACACATGGTTTTAATCATGACGAGGTTATAATTTAACCAAAATAAATTATACGAAGACCTTGCAATCAAATACCCATGCATGAGAGTTTAAAAATTTGATTACACGACGTGACGACGTCACCCATTCTTGCGCTCGATCCCCGCGGCGTGACGATGTCGTGCATGCTTTCCGCACGATCCTGCGCAGTGTGGCGATGTCGTGCATCTTTGCCGCTCGATCCGCAACAACAATAAAAATAATAAGGGAGGGGGACGGCCGTGTTTGTGCGGTCCAGCCTCCTCCCGTTAACTGATATCATGCGGTCCAAATAGACGCGGATAAAAGACGGAAGAGAATCACGTAAAGTAAACACGTAAACCCCCTACCTCGAGCGCGGCTTGAACGAGGTTTTCATCGCAGAGAAACCGTCATGAGAAGAGACGACGCAGAAAGAGGATTCAAAGATGTTGATGGATATTGTCCGAGATGGAACGTCGTCTCACTTCCTTTTACATTGGAAGAAGAAATAAGGGTGGTGCGTCGCGGGTATGGCGTCACGGTAAACGGTCTCCGAGGGCTCAGTGTTCTTCATTGGGAATCGTTCATTCTTCGCGTTCTTCATTGAAGATAAAGAAGATGATCTCTAAGCTCCTTACCTTCTTTTTCCCCCAAGTCCTCTCAAGCAACAAAGGAACTAACCCAAAATAAATTAAGCCACACTTAATTTATTAACTCAACATGGCTTTTGAAATTCAAGTGTTTGAATTTCAAAAACTCACATTAAACTCACTACATTATTGTCATAAGTTATTAACTTAAGTTAACAATATTAATGGTGAGTTGAGGGGGTTAGAGGATATGAAGGGGTGGGGTTTGTGTGGGCCCCACCTCCCTCATAACCTCCTAAGGGAGGTTGGGTAGTTACCCAACATCATTCCAAAGGATTAAACACTTAGAGTAAAATAAAAATTGTTGTTAAATTTTTATTTTTAACTTCCACAATTTTTATCAACTTCTCTCGAGTAAACACAACTCTGGAATAGGCGTTCATAAGCAAATACCAGCGTTGCGGTTCCATCAGTGCCCTCGGAATTTGATTCCGAGGACCGGTTCAAAAGATAGGAATTCTCGCTCATTCGTTCACTAAACGTACCCAAGCTAAAATTCGGATAGAAATTTCGGGCACACCGGGCCTCAGAATCAAGTGTCGTCAGAAACTGTGTTCTTGTAAAATCCCAAAAAAAATTATGGAAAAATTTCCCTTGAATTTTACGGGTATTTACATTACTCCCACCTCAGGTATTTACGTCCCCGTAAAGCTACAACACAAACCAGGAATACAAAAAACGGTACTGAGCACGAATCTGAGCCTCCTGCTCCCATGTGCTCACCTGGAGGTTCCCAGACTGCCAGTGAAAGCGCACCCAAGGAATCGTCTATCCTCATAGGATCTGCTCCTGTCGATCCTCGATTCCCACTAGAACCTCCGTGAAAGACACCCCATCACCATCGTCATGTTTCCCATTGTCTATGATGTGTGAATGATCATGCACGTATCTCCTCAGTTATGATAAACGGAAGTCGTCGTGCACCTGGTGCAACTGAGGTGGATGGGTCAAGCGGTAAACCACCTCTCCTACCCAGCTGAGGACCTATAAATGGTCCACTGATCCTCCTGGATAACTTTCTGCCTTGGCCATATCTCTGTAAACCACGTCAAGGTGAAACTCGTATAAGGACGTGATCGTCATCCTCGAACTCTAGAGGCCTCAAATTCATGTCAGCATAAGGCTTCTGTCGGCCCTGTGTTGTCCTCATCTGCTCTTGTATGACCCAGACCTTCTCTAGTCTCACTAGAACTGCTATGATTTCTTCTTTGCCGATAAGAGAAATCCGGTCTCATCCCCTGGATGAACCACATTCATTTCCTAATACAGTCAATCCTAACATGAATGATGCATTCATGCATTGGATGACGTCGTAAGGCCTCGACGTAACTACCAAGATATCCAACTGTCACTCTCGCCTCCAAGGGTCGAGTCACACTTTCGGCATCAGTGTGAGGTCACTAGGTCTCCTCCAGTAGAAATATCAAAAGTGAGGGTCAAGTCAACAGTTTTAACCGGGACCTCTCAGTATCAACCAAACAAAATGATAGGAAAGAAAATATCACAAAGATAAGTTTCTTTTCATTATTACAGCTCATAGTACAAAGACACAAATGTAACAACAACAAAACTAGAAGCAACATGATCAATAGCCTCCAGGTCTGGAGTTAGTCCCACTCCGATCCATATGCTTCCGAAGCTCCATGACCATAGGCCTCAGCTGCCTGAAGCTGAGCTCTCCAATGTCCTCATGTCCCCTGTGGTCGGGGTGGGCCTCCTGGTGGTGGTGGTGGAAATACCTAGAAGCGTCGTCCACCTCCAGCTGCATGGCCAGCTCCTCTTCCATGGCTGCCTGCTCCTTGCGGTCTGCCCTGATCGAACCTCTGCCTCTGCCTGGGAGGTTCTTCATTTAACTGTTGGTCATCTGCATGGCGGGTCGGACAGTCACGTGCCATGTGACCAATCCCACCGTAGGAGTAACACTGTCCACTCTCGACATGATTGGCTCTGACTCCACCCTGATTCCCCCGCAAAACTGAACCTGAGTCGTGCAGTCGGCCACCGGTAGGTCTGGTCCTCTTGGACCTCTGCGTCATCTGTCTACTGTCTGCTGCAGAAGACTATGCCGCAAGCCGGCTAGTGGTGGGTCGTGTTGCTGGAGACTGCTCAGCAAGGAAACTCTCTACTAGGAGGGCTCTCTCCAACACCCATGTCTGGGTCGGAATGCTATGAGAAACAACAGAAGATCTAATCTCTGGCCTGAGCCCCTACTCGAAGGTTCGGGCCCTGAAGAACGGGTCTTGTACCATATCTATGGAGTAGCACGAGAGGTCTGTGAACCTCGCTGAATACTATGCCACTGTCATGCTGCCCTGCCGCAGCTGAAGTAGCTCATGTATATGCACTGCTCGAAGGGTGGCTGGTACAAACTCTGCCCAGAATAGGCTCTCGAAGTCTGCCCAAAGAAGTGTCACCTCGTCATGCATCTGGAGCATCAGGCTCCACCATCTACCTACTGCTGCCTGAAGAAGGATGGCACCATGGATCACCATGAAGGCTGCATGCGTCCCCTCTGTGGGTTCGACAGTGATGACTACTATACTTGTATCCTAAGTGGGTCTGACAGTTTTTCTTCTATACGAGTATCCTGAGTGGTTCCGATAGACTGGCTAGTATAGTATCCTACGTGGGTCCGACAACTTAGTTGAACTAGTATCCTACATTGGTCCAATAGCTTAGATGAATCAGTGACTACATCTGATCATCTCTATCGCTTTATGAAATATGTATTCCTATGTGATCTGAGTCTTTACTTTAAATCAATATCATCGATGTGATTGAATTTCTTTCCTGTGTGGACTGGGTTGTGCTTGGGCTTGAGAGTCGGAGCCGAACTGAGATTGATAACATTGGTATATGTATGGAGATATACCTAAGTAGAGTTAGTTGATACCTCATCATTGTGTCTTTATTATATGGTTTGTCCTTCATGGATTCGGGGAGACCTTCGAGGGTCTCAAGGTCCCTACTAAGTATTGTATACTCACCCCTACTTGGGCTATGACCGCACTACGTTGTTTTTGATGCAGATGACGGACAACACAGATCGAGGGGGAGGCTTGTAAAGAAGGATGGTACCTGGAGGTGTACCACTTGGCAAGACGTACACGGAGCGGACAGCTGGACCCGAGGTGCTGAGGAGGCAATCTGTACCCACCCTTCAGGTGGGAACCCCAGAGGAAAAATTAGTGGTTGTTGTTTTACTTTACTGTAGTTATACTTGCATTTCAGTTGAAATGTACTTACTATTGGGCTTGTATTTACAGCCCCATTCCTTTCAGCACTTACTTTTTTATTCAGTATTACTTAGTGATTTCTTCTGTTGCGTACTCTGTTGTGTTTTTTTGCTTTTATAAAGGCAATGCCTTCCCTTTTTATCAGGATTTATGGCTTTGGTTCTAGTCCCCAGCCCCTAGCCTCTGGAAGGAGGGCATGGGGTAGTCACGGCACGAGCCTCGAGGACGGGTTCTGACACAAAATTACTTTACAAGAAACAAATAATGACATCATCATATGTTCCTGAGTGATGTTTTCAAATAAATAAATATATAGTAATAACACTAAAATTAAATTTAATGTAATTTAAATATATAAGGAATAATTAATTTCAATTAAAAGAATTCATGGAATCGTCTATACCATATCTATAGGATCCAAGATCAAGAATAAAAAATAAAATTCGATATGAAGATGTGTTGGTGGTACATGACTAAGTCCAAAAAAACATAACATAAATTAATCACTCTGACCACCACCAACATTTGTTTAACTGGTGGGATCGGTCACATCATGTCACTATACCCAATGATAATTGGTGTAACAAAAAATGCACAACCCCTAAGAATTACCTTAAATTACATACATCTTGGAAAAATGGTCTACTTTTAAATATTGGGTGTTTGTTGGGCTTGAGGATAACTTTCATTTTTAGATCCTACCACATGTTCTTTTATAACCCTAGGTTATATAATCCTTGAATATATTTACTGAATTAATACATATAAAAACATTAAATTTTAATATTTTTGAAAATAGTTATTTTTAAAAATGATATATAATAGTTTAAACTTGATATTAAATACCTAAAACGTTTTTCAAGAGAAGTGCCATTAGAGAATAAATATGGTTGTTAAGTCTATGGAACCCTAAGATCCATATAATATATCAGGTTTAAACCAATAATATATAATATCCTATGGGCTAGTACGGAAAGAAATAAAAAGTTCTTCATGGATTGGTGACACCCAATCAATTCCCCGTAACCATATCATAAAATAACTAGTAGTGTATGCTAGTTAGTGGCATAATCCAAATCCATGTATAGGGTATCAAATTAATAAAGGTACATTTACTAGGATTCCCACATAATTACCCAAAGATCTAATGTGTCACACATTTTCAAGGAATCTGTATGTCATGAATAAAAATATTTCAATTTAAATAGGAATTTCATTAATGTACTTTTATTAACTGATTAATTTGGTTTATAAACATTCTTATAAATGTAAAATTAGTCAAAGAAATCCACTATAAAAAATAAAAAAAATCATACATAAAGTATTTTCTATAATGTAATGTTATTATATTATTTAAAACAATTAGAACTCTATGAAAAGAAATTTTGTACACAAGATCTTATTAAAATGAAAAACCTGAAACAACCTACCTTAATCAGGTGGACTAGTTATAAATGGGTGGAATAAAATAGAAAGGTAAATAATTTCCCGTATAAATTACTTTAAATACATTCATATTAGTTCGATCCCTTTAAATATTTATAATAGAAAAATCATGGAACCATTCCAAAATTAAATGATGTAATCCAAGATGGTATTGGAGAATAAAATGAATGATGAGATGAAAAATAAATTAAATGATGGTCTCATTAAAATTGTTTGAAAAATATATTAAAAATAAAGTGGAACATGTAATAAGATATTATCCATATGTGTGAGATTCATTAGTGTTTGAATGGGGAAAGATACATGGGAGAAAAGGGATAAAATAAGAAAAATAATATAGGGAGGTTCACATATTAATGAAAAATGGTAGGATGAATGGTTTAACATCTATGTTCCACCCCTATAAATGTCATCATAAACATCCTGATAAGACACACAAATTAGACACATTATTTTTTAAACTATTCTCTAATCTTTTAATGGATTTTCAAACATAAAGGCTCATATCATAATTTCTATATGGAAATTAATTATAATTTTCATGTTATATTAAATCACGTTTTAACCATGTTATTATCACTAGATACCTCACACCCATAATTCATTGGGTTGTTTCATATTTAACACTAATAATGAAAAAATATATGACCATATACTACATCCCCATTTTTTAACATATTTTTATAAAAATTCATGTGAATTTTTTAATTAAAATATCAATTATTAAAAATTAAATTCATAAACAAAATTGATTACATGGTTCTGAGAATTCCTGATGATATATCACGTTTTTCTATCCATAGGTCACACAGATGATGGGTGATTAGAGAATAGATAAGGTTGTTACTCCCTCATAAATGATTCTAGCTCTTAGATCTCAAGTGAATCAGTCAATAACTATCAAAATAATATAATAATAGTGTATGAATATGAAACACAAAACTTTAACCTATGAGTCAATAATATGGATAAATTTTTTAGTCATAGATATATCTATCTTTTGATATTTATCTTATTGGTAAGATACATGTATGGTATTTGGATAAAAATACTACAACCTAAAATCCTAGAAGACCATATAAATTTAAATTAAATGGGTAGGTTACATGAAACAATAATCTATCTTACTGGTCCTTTCTGAAATATGAAGGGGTGCCACATATCTCAATGTTTTCTTACCTTACATACCAATCCATCAATGTCACAATTTAGGTAAAACTTTTAATGACATCCACTCACTAACTAAAAATTTCAAAATGTGATTATAATAATAAAAATTAGATATATGGAGACTTTGAGATACCACAAGTTGATGTCAGTTTATCTAAATCCTACTGATCGTCTCCTAAATGATTCTCAATCCTGACATAGAGGTATTTTCCACCTCAATTTTTCTTGGGTGAGATCAACACTATGAACATAAAAATACATAAATAGATTCAGTACCTTAGATTTTTTATATCAATCCTTATAATAAAACTTAATAGTTGATAATGGAAATACTAGGAGACTACGAAATCAAAAACATGATCATGGAGAATGTCCTCAAATATATGAATTTGACACTATGTAGTCCAATCCATTCGCAGATGACATGTTATAATCAATTTCACATGGGGTCCAATCACATTATGAGAGATGTTCGAATATTCAATGGTAAATAATAGATCTATATCAAAAATTATATTTGAATGAACCCATGTAACCTCATGATATCTAACATTTATAGATTCCATGGATCCTTTGTCTATGTTTAGTCATTTTTTAGGATAAATAAGAAACAATATCAACCAATCAACCACCATCCAAATATTGGAATTACTCCAAGAAATACAAAGAAATCCTATACATATGTCCATCATGATCACGTCTGACTTATTGGTGGGAAAATGGATACGCAAAACATACCTGAGGGTTACCTATGAATAAGATTAAACTTTTGATAGAAATATCATCCTGATAAAAAATATTCTATGTCCCATCGTTTTTGAGGTTAAAAATATTTTTAATTAATTTTATTGTATATCTTTGTGTCTCTAACATATATTTACCATTTATTGTACCAGAAATAATTCCTCTTTAAATTAAACATGGATACGGGGAATTTGTAATGACCACTAAAACAATGAATGCCCTCATAATTTAAACACAATTGTCTCGTTGTTTCCCATCCATTTATTACCCCTTAATGTAGTGAAATTATTATATCTTGGTTGATCATAAAGATTAATATCATAAATTGAGGGAATAAACTAATTACTAGGAATGATTAAATCCAATTTTTTGATTCACTACTAGGGGCATCTGAGATAAGATTCTCATTAAACTACAGTCATGAATTTTATAATATAAATTATTTGATTAAAATTTCATATAGAGGGAATTAGTGACCATGATCCACTTTCAATGAATACAGAAGTGGATAAAATCAATTTACAAAAATGTATTAAAACCTTAACCAATACCTTAGATTTAAATCATTCTCAAAAAATATTTTTCTAAGAATCGTCTCCTAAAAATGTAAAATTAATATCTCCATGAAAAATACATTATATAAATATTGTTGACCTTTCATAACCAATTCTATATCACCATTATGAATAATGTACATATTTTCATGTAGGAAAATTGGGTGAGATCTATATTGAACCACATTTTTAGCCTATGTAAGCACACAACACAAATCCATATCTGACATGTCAAAATAAATGGCATGTCCTTAACCGATCATAGGTTGAATCAAGATAACATGTGAGTTCAAAATCAACAAAATCTCCAAAATTTATTCATGACACATAGATCTGTATAGAATGTTCAAATAATTATGGGTGATAATCATAAATGAAGATAAAATACTTGATAAAATATTAAAAAAATCATCTTCAATAACCCACAAGACACAATAATTCGTGTATCTTCAAGAATTTTTTTATCTCGTTGAAGTACATAGAAATTATCACCATATTAGAATCAATTGAAATTACTATATAAAAAATTAGAATAATTACTTTTATGATAAATGAGGTATAATGTTATGAACTTAGTAAAAGAAAATAACCATTTAGAGTTTCCAAAAAAACAGTCAAATGATGATCATGATCCTATTTTATTCTAGAGTTAACGAAAACGAAATACAAAATTACCATGATATAAATGTTGAGTAATAAATGATATATTCGACTCATTGTCACCATAAATACCATCATAAAATTGATTAAACTAGATGATATCTCAAATTATTGGTTGACCATAGCTTCCTCTAATATAGCTCTTAGGAATATCATGCTCTTTACCTCTAAGATGATGATATCCTCATCAGTTGTCAGTCTTGGAAAGTATCCATTTCCATTTTAATTGATCAAATGGATCATCCATATGAAGAATATAATTGATATTCTTATAGGTTACAATATTTATTTTTCATAATCAATACATAAGAAAAAGGATTTTTCTTCTAACTTAGTAAAGAAAACTATGGAGGGCAATGAATACATGTTAGGATTAATAAAGATAAATTTCCTAGTATATCATGATAATAGACTAAGGGGAATATTTATTAGCTAGTTCTTCTAAATTAATCAAAATTAAATATTATAAACACACTTTTTATTCAAAATGATATATAAATTTATATCTATGTGTCAATTTAATCATTCTGGAAACAAATCAATACCAAATGAAATGGACTATTGTAAACATAGTACACCACCTAGTAATTTTACATGTTTTTACCCATATTTGGATACCCAATAAATTATCTTTCAATTTTTATCATCACACACATGTTTTTTACCCCAAACATAATTGATTACAAAGAGGTATTTATTATCCCCGAACCAGATTTTTTTTATATAGTTCATAGGTATGGAGATGAATCACCCTTCACCCAAGTATATATCTCTTGAATGGTCGTTTAGGATATATTCTGATTTTCATAATCAATTTAAATGATTTTTCTTAGAATATCCTCTTAACTTTTAGTCTTTAATGGTTCAACTCAAATAACTTCAGAACAATAATTTTTTTGCATCACTGAGATGTATTTACATAAATATTAATATTTTCATTCAAAAAAATGGTCTCTAACTATCACTATACAATAAAATATTACAATTTCATTATCATACATATAATATATGTTTTCAAAAAATAATCTTTATATCATTCACTTCCTATTTATTATATTCCAGTAACTTCGTTGTGATGGTTCAAATCATTTAGTTCTTGATTTTAAATAATTCATTCTAGTTGATCATCATAATTTACTATATATTTTCTTCATATATTAAAATGCACCTTCTATCTATATTTAACCATCAAAACATTAAAATCATTTTTACAAATTTTTTAAATGTCATGATGTATTGAATCCACTATGAAATCACGATCTTAGTAAATATCCTATTTTCCTTCTATATATTTGATATGTTGAAGTCTCGTTTAGGATTAAGTCATTGATCATAAATCAGAACTATTTCTCCAGATCATGGCATGAATGATGTATTTAAACTTATGAAAATTATATTTTCAATTTCAAGATACAAATATTCCGACAAACATTTTCATCAAAATATGGCTATGTGAAATATTTTTGGAATCTTTTTGCTCAATATATTCTCTAGACATCAATCTTCTTCCGTACAAGGATTATAATTTTCCATCTGTCCACTGAAACCCCATTATCATTTTAATATTTGAACTAACTCCTGAATATCTCAAGAACCCCATGTATTATCATTCCATTTCTATTGTTCTATCTCAATCTCCAGATTATGAAATATTACCATTTTCATCATATCCAAATTATTTTAATATATAATTACCAAATTTACCGAGGAACACAAATTCTTATTTTTTTCTACTAAAAACCTCAACATGATCCCATATAAAATTATATATGTTTTTTCTTATCCATTTGATCCTTAAATTTATCATAAATTTATTTATACAATTTTTATATATAGAGTAAAGTTATTTTCATCATTATGAGGTTAATGTTCCTATATTTATATTCCAAAATTATCGTGTATTATTCATCCCATTCTCTGTACTTTTATGGATCTCAAAAACCTAAATTTTATTCTATTTTTAATCATGTTTAATATTATTAAAAAAATTAAAAAAATTAATTATTCAAGAAATGTTTTCAAATTTTATACTTCCTCATCTCTAAAATTCACTTTTCTTGAAAATAATGGAATGATAATTGTTTATGCTTAAACAATTCCTTAATAACATTATTTTGATTCTCCCTTTTAAAATTAAACACAACTAGAATCATGTCATCCTCAAGAATCTATTTTATTTTTATTACCATGAAAAACAATCCATTACATCATCTTTTATAACATCACAAAAACATTTAATGGAATTCTACCACCCCAAAATTTTTATTATTAACGACGCATATATTTTACGTGTAACCCTTTCAATAATGTAATGCTAATATTGTAAGCAACAATCAAATCATTCTTTGAACACATTAGATATATTTCAAAAAACTCATCCTTGACATTTCGAACATATAAATAATATCTTTAATATTATATCATAGGTACCACAATATAATTATTTGATTTTCTAAAATGGTCACAATTTGATGATTAATATATAATTCTATATAAATAGTATATAATCTTTAAGGTTATTTAGTTCATGAATTTTTTTACAAAGAATTAAAAATATATTACATAGTCCATAGAAATAAATTATCTTCCATCATGTGAAACAAATATCTTATTATTTTGTAGTAATTTTTTAATTAGTTTAATTATTTTTACCCTCAAATGGTATCTTTTTCATGCTATAAAATTAAAAAAAAAAATTACCAGAATTTGAACCAATTTAGTTCCTTTTTATTCTAAAAGACATTCATATATGAAAATCTAATGTCCATTTCCAAATTCTATAATTATACTAGAAACTCGTGTACTCCATTCATTTTATATTTTAATAGAAATAATATACGATGTAAAAATTTTATTACAAATACTTGGGTTGTATTTTCCTTTTTCATTTTTTCCAACCATTGGTTCTTCCAAATTCCATATTATTTATCTTCATGACATAAATGTCAATTGGCTCACAATCTTGTCAAAATATTTGAGGTTATCTTTAATAGTTTCAAAACCAAAGTACTCATCTGAAACTGAACATCTTGAACTCATTAAAATATTTTAATTATTTTCATCACATTCATATTATAACATTTGAAAACTATTAGTACCCTAATTTAGTATGATTCAATTGGAAAACCCCAAATTTGACATCTTCTAAAAACTTTTATTGATTTTTCAATCTACAATCTATCATCAAATTGAATCAGTTACCATTGATGTATGATTTAATAAAAAACATGTATACTAATGTTTATTAATTATAGGCATCCTCTACTCTATCACGAGTGAAATTATCAGGAAATATAAAGTGTGCATAATCTAAAAGAGGATTTAAGATATACTTATCATATGATGTGATTACTTCTATGTTTTTTCTACTATATTTACTAATGGAATCTCGATATTCTCCTTCAGATATATTTTTTCACCATTTAAATTTCCAACAATTGAAACTTATCTTCCTCTATTGGAAACATTAAAAATTGCTAAAAATATCAAACAAAATACTCATAATCACCCATTGAGTTATTTAGTATACCAATTTGGAACATTTATAAATAAAATACCGAATAAAATGAAACCATGTCAAGGGATTCCACATTCTTCACCATTGATTATTTCTCTCCTTATTGAAAATAAATATTTTGGTTCAATAATTATTGGAAAATAATACTCATCTAATACACTATCATTTTTTTAAATATTGGGGCCATAGCCTCATTTATTATTAAATCATAGCAAAGACCTCTTTAACTTGGTAGAGGGACACCCATTACATAGCCCAAAGGCCCAGTGGGCGGTTATCCCATTACATGACCCGTAGGCACAATTTTTAAGCCCAAAACCAATTTTGTGAATAGTACTACTACAGTACCTGTGCTGCTACAGTACTGCATAGTACCCACCACTACTACAGTACTCTTCTGCCGTTGCAGTGACCTGTCGTCGTGACAGTACCCACTGTTACTATAGTGCCACCACTGCTACAGTATTCTACAGTACTGATACAGTAACCTGCGCCTTATGGGTTTTCAATGCCCATTTTTCATGTTGATTTTAGGGGTGCTTACCACTAAGGAAAACCCCAACTACTCTAATACACTGTCATTGTTCACCTTCTCACATTATAATTCTAAATTCATAATATAAATAATAATTTATACAAATAAGTATGTAATAAATTTTCATTTCAAACTAACCCAGGAATTATTTAAATAAAAGTCAATATGAGTGATTTTATCTTTAGAAAATATAAACAAATAACATCGACAGTAAAGATTTTTATAAAATATTTCTTATTGGTACAACTTCATAAATATTTTTCTAATAATTATTCAAAATATTAAAATTCAACATATTTTATATTTAATGATAGAATCAATAATTATTGGAATTACGAAAATTATAATTATATATTTATTCAAACCTAAATGTCTAGAATCTCCATCATTCGATGAAAAAATGACAATGCTCTTAAAAATTTGGGTTGTCTAAAATTTTATCTGTTTTACTATTTAATTAATCTATATAACCACACAGTTCTTGAAAAAAAATTCTTTTAGGATTTTTATTTCGTTTATCTCTTCAATCCCACCCTCACAGAGAGGTAGACTCCATCTAACTTTACCATTATGCATTTAAATTGATGTTTGATTTGGATGTTTTAGTATACCAATTGAGAAATATACATCCATGATTGAAAAAAATGGTATCAATGTAGTTTTTACACATATGTTATATCTCATTACTCTATCCATATGAATTCCTTCATCATTAATTCCATTTAAAATTATATTAAATAGAACCCATTTGTATATATGGGTGAGTCACCTCTACTCTATAGTTAAAAATAAAAATGTATGAGATATTTATCAACATGGAAAATCATTTAACTTTAGATATATCTCTATTGGAATGCTAAATTCTCGATTCCATTTTTATCTTCATTGTTTTAACAGGAAGGGGACACATAGACTTTGTTGTCTTACCAACAACATCCAATTTTTGTATAAAATTACTTTTTTACATACAATAGCATATAAGAAAAATTTATCCATGTTTCTATTATATTTGATTACTCTTATATTTATTTTTTAAGAACATTCATGGATACATTAAAAACATGTAATACATTACCCTTGCATGCATATTAATAATTATAAATACATTATAGGATATGTGTTCCTTGAATTTTATCGTCTTTTAATATATTTTCCCCTACATCAGCAGTACAGTTATGAAACCATTAGAACTATAACTAACATGTTATCATCTACCACAAGTTTTCTCATATTACATTACATTTCGCTTATTTGTAAACATATTGTGAATCTTATCTTTATTATAAAATACTTATTCTGTCAATCCAATCATCTAGTATAGTTAATAAATTGATTTTTTATTCATTTTTTATAGTATCATTGACATTCATAGAGTGATTACACCTTGCACTATGTAGGCTTCCCTTCTTAAAAATAATAATTCTTTCATGGGAATGACATCTGACATTAATAATATCTTCTTGTATATCATTTTTTCATTTTTTTTCTTTATATACATATTGTGAATTTCTAAATATTTACCTTTTTTCATTTGTTAACCATTTTTCAATTATTCAATCATTACTAATTTGACCAATATTATAAGGAATAATAATAAACACACTATTTCCATGAACAGTTTATTTAATTATATTATATTGGTTTTAAATAAATTAAAATATTTTTGAAATTAATATATTAACATTATTTTAGAAGGTATGGATAAACCTAACATCATCTCTTTGAATATATATTTCTCCCAATATAATGAATTCCTTATGTCTCTATAAATAAAAGATATTTTATAAAAATATTCACTAATAATGTCCTTAAACATCTTATTAAATCAATAACAGATAACATATTTAATTATTAAATTTTATTATATACATTCTAACCATATAAACATTTATTTACGAGTATATTACTATTTTTATTTAGACACCATGTGACTAATTAATTATTTAATTGTTTATTTACTCAACTCTTTATAATGTTGTGGGTCTATCTATATTTTTTCACCCAAAATAGTTTAAATATTGATTTGTTACCAACAATATTCAAGGAATCAAAATTAGTGGACATTCAATTTTTAAAACATAGGTTAACCTATTTATATGAATTTATATTAGTTTTATCCTACAAGGTGTTAATTATACTAATATATCATAACTATATATTATGAAATGTATGAATTATTATAAGAACTATCATGGGTGGACTCCTTAACCCTTGCGGATATGTTTTAGGTTGATCATCTTCTATATTTCATTATTTATTACCAAGTAAATAAAATCATCAATTGAGGGTATTTTTATTCTTATAATTAGAAATTATTATCTTTTATTATCCCTTCTACAAATTATAAATCAAATATTAATGAATATTTAAATTTTTTGTAAGTATTTTCCCTAATCTTTAACTCTTTTAACAATAAATTGGAATGTAAATACTTTTCATCAATGGTATCTTTAAGGGTAAACTCTAATTATTTTATTTTTTTCCTCATAACCATCATTAATCATACCCATTTCAGAAATATACTTTTTAAAATTTTCTATAATTAGGTTTATTCTTTCATTATTTCTTAATATGGTTTTTCCATTTCATCATCAAGGTTATTGGGAGTCTGGCCCCTGGGAAACATTCTAACTTATTCATGATTTATTTCATCTTATTTTAAATCAAGATATTTTTTATAATCTAGAATAATTTGGATATAATATATATATATATATATATATAATTTAAATGAAATTTATTCATATAATTCATGACTCCATAATATATATCTTTAATATATTTACCGGTCTTACATAAATCATACTATTTATATAAAGAAATATATTTTCTATTGAGTCAGAATAAATGGAATTAATGGGTGAAAAACTATTTATTTGATAAATATGACCTAGTTAAATTTTCTCCTATTTCTAAATCAGATATGTTAACTTACATAACATCGAAGCCCCCGTATTCTTCATATTTTTGAGTATTCTATCCTAACTCTCCATAGTTTATCTAGTAGGAGTAGGATCAATTTTTTCAACAATGGTATCTCTATAACATATAATAATATTCAATTCATGTAATGTAGTTATGAAATAAAATATATCCCTTATCAGAGAAAACATTGTTTTATTATTCTGATTGATATTCTTAGAGGATCATAAATTTTCATTAAAAGGGTGTGTGAGTCAGACTGAAACCATTTTATAGAATTATTTAAAAATAATCATTTTATATATTTTTATGATTAAAATGATTATCTAGGTTATGATGCATATAAATATTCATATATCTCTAATACACTAGTAAACCACCTAAAATTAAAGAATGTAAATAATGTATTGAATAAGGTATTTCTCATGGTTATTATCATTGTGGAACCTACTCTGTATTTTTTTTTTGGTTTTTTCCTAAGACATATATGTTTCACTTTTATCATAGTTTAATAAAAAATGGAAATTGGTATCCTAAACACAATTTTCTACCAATACATTAGTGGGTTGGTTATTTTATTTCAAAAAATGCATTTGATAATAATCATTGAGAAAGGCTCAAAAATAATGAAATTTATTGTTAAAAGACTAAAATATATTATAACTCAATGTTGTGTGGATTTTAATTGAAAAGGTTTATAAATAACTACACCTCTTAAACAAAATAATTTTTATAAAATGAATTATATCACCAAAAAAATATTCCAATCGGGATTCTATGAAATAATCTCATGAAATATTACTTAGAAACAGTTAGAGGCTTTTAAGTATCTTTTCATCTCACTATTTTTGGGATCTTACCATTGGAGTTCTATGGATGGATATCAATTTTAATACAACTCGGTCATCTAAGAATCTAAAAATCCCAGACATGACAATGTGTTCTTATATATGAAAATTTATAATGAATTAATTCACATGAGTTTTTAAAATTATTAGATAGTGATTGACATGTGCTCACCTAAAATTCACCCATTAAGAAAATGTTTTATGAAACCCCAAAGGTTTCATAGGGGTAATGGTTTGTTATAATTCGTAACATGTGAAATTTTTTTCCCTCAAATATAAATTTGAGGTCATCATTTCAAATAAAGTATATTATTTAATGTATAGTTAACAAGGATCTGATCACTATTTAATACACATTCATTCATTTAGAATCAATATGTTTGACTATTATCATCAAATCTCATGATTGAGTCATTAACATCAAACACATGTGGGGAAGTATCCTTATTTGGTGCTCTAAACAAAAAGGATGGGATCTAAATATTTATCCCTAAAAAAGTGTTGGTTTAATTTATTTTTATTAATAACGACTCACTATCTCCTTTTCCAAAATAATTTTCCAGTACATTGAATTTCAATTCCTATTCCATTTCATTAGTCCACCCCTTTCATGACATGATCATATTTACAACATGATGTTAAATATCATATTACAGTCCTGTCACATTTTCTTAACGTATTCTCCATAACTAAATATGTGTTTATTCTTATTTTACTATAAAATACATTGGAAACTCTCTGTTTCCTAATCCCAGCATCACTATCACACTATCTCTCTAAAGGGAGTAAATATTTCCAAATCCTGACTATATTTAAAAATCATTCCAAAACTATCAAAACAATTCTATATGTATCAATATATCATTGAACTATTCAGGCTTCCCACTAGATGATAACATGTTCCCTCCCATAAAAAATCATCAAAATTAGAATATTTCCTTAAGTTAAGATAATAATACACCCTATATAATGACTATAGAGTGATACAACTCCCATGATGCATTAAAATCTCTTCCTCATGTGAGGATCATTGAGAGATCTCGTTGATTATACTAGGATTCATTATATTATGATAATACGAAACGTATGGGATGGTCATGGTATACATCCACCATTATCTTATGTTATGAGCCTAAGATTATAACCATGTGTGATGGAAATTTGATGACCCATGCGATAAAAATAATATAAAAACTGATATGAGAATAAAATGGCTACATGAAAAGGATGAGATCTCTTAATTCACTAATTTGATGAAGATACTATGAAAAAAAATTATTACTATGTGTAGATCATGATATAGCGTGTGTAATGAGAATATTATTACTTACCTCATGAGCCTAGGATTCCTTAGGTGGTGAGCGCAAGTTTCAGGGTGTAATGATCACCAAATACCTCATGTTACAAACATAATATAGCTTCATTAATATACCTAGGATGGCATATGATATTACTATATGTGGAATTGTGTGATGACTGCATGATGTAAAATTTATTGAGCTCATGATATATTTTGTCAAAAAACATTGACACCCTTACATCTCATCCCAATGTTGTAATAATAGTGTCAAAAAGTACCCAAAATTTCAAGATGGTGCATGAAGGCTCATCCTCTCCTTCTAAAGGTATCCACCCATATAATTATTATTTTCATGTAATTAAAGATGTATATATCAATATAGAATCAAAAATATTTTTCATGATCATATAGTAAATTTTTTAGGGAGACCTAATCAAGGAAGGGAACACCGTGGGGGAACTATATAGGGAATTAAAAGTATCCCATCTTTCCATTTTTATCATGGATCAGAAAAAATCAAAACAATTAGTGATTTGTATCTCACCTTTGGGAAGTGGGAATAAATGATCGGACCCATCACTAGTTGCGCATAATTTCGATGAAAAATTATGTCTTAATGAAATGAGTTTGAAAACTGGAATGATGAACTGATCATAAATACATTCCACATCAACAATGCAATGAGGATTAACCATAAAAAATCATCCAACATAAATAAAAATGTTTTTACATGTTAGGAACACCATTATCATAAAAGGGTAAATAGTTTTCTTGAAATGGTTTTCATAAATTATAGTGGTCAATAATATTTATTTATCAAATAACACACTGAATTTATAATTTAAAAACATTGTATTCAAAAGTGTTTATGACATGAAACACCAAGTAAGAAAGGGATTTTAATATGTAACTACATAAAAATATAATTACAATTTTAAATAAATTCAATCTATTATATTTCATTAAATTCACGAAAATACTAAGTAATATTTCTTTACATGAAAGAATGACCTTGTTCGATATCTTGCGTTACATGCAAGACCATGTTTTACAGAACAACAATATGTCACTACAATATTACTATTTAATATAAAAATAAAAAACCTAAATATTAAATTATCAGTTATTTATAATATTAACTAAATTAAAATATATATGGTTTATGAAAATATAAACCATATTAATTGGTTTAAAATTATTTTGAAATGAAAAAAAGAACAAATTGAAAATAACGGGAATATTTTTATAGAAAAATATTTTATTCTCACATAGCTATTTTACCCTAAAAAATAAATTAATTATAACTAGTGAGTAATATTAATTTAATTGATATTTTATATATTAAATAAAATATTTTTTATATTTATCTATTAGATTTTATAAACACGAGAATAGAATAACCCCTATATTTTACATAAAAATCAATATTTATAAAAAGGCCTTTTACCACCTTTTAATGGAGAACCGATTTTAAAAAATAGTTTTTTAGATGTGATATATAAAAATAGACATAATTTTTTAAATTTTAACTTAAAATTTTTCTTAGGAATTTTATTTGGTATTAACTCTGAAATTTCATTTTTTGATGAACAGTGAAAATACCAAATTTTATTTCAAAAAAATTTTTTCATCCATTTTTTTAATAAGGTAAAATTGTATTTTAAATTGGCTTTAAAGATTAATTAGATCAATTTATTTTTAATAAAGCTAATTTAGGTTATTGGAATCAAATTTTCTTCGAAATTTTATAAAAAATCATACTAAAAGTTTGAACATTTTTACATTAAAAACTTCCATTTTCATCATGTTAACAGTATTAAATTTTTGCTAACATTTCCAATTTTGTGATTTGAATTTGTAAAAATGGATTAAGTATTTTTAACAAACATAATTTATAATTTCAAATAATTTCTTCTTATTAATTTACGAAATATATAGTTGAATGTGATTGAAAGTATGTGTGATGATTAAGAGAAAAAATAGTTTAATAACAACATAAACCTTAATCTTAGAGAACAAAATGACCTTGAAACATGTCTAAAATCCCTTTTATAGCCATATTTCGACCCTATAATCCATTTTATAATATTTATTCCAGTAATGGAACTAATTTAAATGGAAAAAATGTTGGTGTTACTTATCTTTCCAAATTTTACAAGAGTGTCACTCCTCCCCCACAATAAAAAAGTGTTGGTCGGAGTGGATACTCAAGAGGGGGGTGAATTGAGTTCCAATTAAAATTTTCTGTTAAAAACAATGTTTATTAAAATCCCCCTATTTTAAAAATAGATTAAACTGTAGTGAATTTATACAGATTATAAAGGTTCAATTAGTTTCTCAAAGATTGATTAGTTCTCAGTTAACTTAATCATATGATTAAATTAACTTTTGAAACTAACTTACTGGTTTATAATAAATATAAACACTTGCGAGTTTAACTATCAAAGTAGCTTTGAAGACAAATTATATTTCAAAGTTATTGCAGTGGAATATCAAATAAATATATAGTATGGATATAGTATGTAGCTATAAACACAGAGAATTAACCAAGAGGTTCAGTCTCAAGCCGAGACATAGTCCTCTCAAATGTTTATATAAAAATGATCCACACCCTGGATCGGGGTTAACAACAGTGAACACACTGTCCATGTCACAAGACCTCTACCACAGTTCTGCGTGGGAAAACAAACAACAGCTTAGAGCTGTCCAGGTCTCACACGACCTCTACCACTATCCACAGTGGGAAATGAAGTGTAAAAAGGTTTGCTGAGAATTTACAGATCCTCCAGTGAAAGTACAAGAGTTAGTGTGTGTGTTTAATACAGCAGATAACACACACTGCTCAAAATGTAAAACAAATGTATCACAGAGCAGAGATGTAGAGTTTAGAAATGGCTTTGGTGATTTCAGTGTAGCTCTGGACTCTTTTGTATTTGGTCAGAATTTATTCTGAGTCCTCTTCTCGTTTTTGTTTGAGAAGAAGAGTGTCGTATGCTTCAGGTTCAAAGGCAGTGAGATGTAGTCGATGAAGTTCTTCAATGTTCTTTTGTATGCACAGAACTCTTCTTGAGTAGGCTTGATTGTGTATGAGGTTCTGCCTTGCTTGGTTCTTCCTTCTCTTTCTTTCCTCTATATTCTTCTTTTGTTCTTTAATCAACTATTTTCTTCAGCAGAGTCTTCTTGTATTTATGTCACGTGCTTCGGAAGACAGAAAAAGTTTCCTTTCCGCAGGTAATAGGTATGGTTTCCTGACATCCGACAACCTTTATTAATTAATTGACAGAGCATTAAAAGATACCTAATATGGCCATTGGTTAGATTAAATAAAGATAAAGATAAAGAAATTCAAACAGTTGTTTATGACTATTGAAGAATAAAGTGATCGGTAGGTCATCAGCATCGGTGGGTAATGATCGGTGACTCAGATAGATCAGCATCGGTGAATCAGACTGATCAGCATCGGTCTGCCATCTGATCGGTGAGTTAGTTTGATCAGCATCAGTCTGTCATTTGATCGGTGAGTCAGTTTGATCAACATCAGTCTGTTATCTGATCGGTGAGTCAGTTTGATCAGCATCAGTCTGTCATTTGATCGGTGACTCATTTTGATCAGCATCGGTGAGTCATTTTGATCGGTGACTCATATTGATCAGCATTGGTGAGTCATTTTCATCGGTGAGTCATTTTTCATCGGTGAGTCATTTTCATCGGTGAGTCATTTTCATCGGTGAGTCATTTTTCATTGGTGAGTCATTTTGCAACGGTGAGTCATTTGCATCGGTGAGTCATTTTCATCAGCGACTCATTTTGATATCGGATCGGTGCGACAGTTGTCCTTTGATATTGGATCGGGGCTTCCGATGTCTGTTGATATTGAATCGGTGCTTCCGATGTCTATTGATATTGGATCGGTGCTTCCGATGTCTGTTGATATTGGATCGGTGCTTCCGATGTCTGTTGATATTGGATCGGTGCTTCCGATGTCTGTTGATATCTAGAAGACTTCAAAATACTTTGTAAGTCAATAAGCATAGACAAAAACATGATAACAGATTCATTAACAGATTGTAATTAAGTTTATCAGAAATCAAACCAGATTAAGCATTAATGGTATGTGATGATTTGTGATTATTAAAACATCAATCATAGACATGAAATCAACAATCTTCCAGAGGGCTCAACAATCTCCCCGTTTTTTATAATCACAAATCTTTATCATAAAAGATAAATAATATGATATATCATCAATAAAAACATAATGAGAATTAAACCATAAAGAGAATAAATATAAAGAGATATATAAATCTCCCCCTTAATTTAAATTTCCCATATATATTATACAGAGTTCTCCCCCTGAGATATATACATCTCTCATATATATATATAGATCTTTCTCCTCACCATAGATATATACATCTTTTCTCCCCCATATAGCTCTCCCATACATCTTTATTCTCCCATATATCTCTCTTCTCCCATAAATCATTCTTTTTCTTCTCCCCCTTTAGGATAATCAAAAAGGAGGGAAAACATATAAGTGAAAGTGAAAGTAAAAGCAGTCAGCAGAGAGTATAGAGAAAAAAAAATTTATAAAGTACAGAATATTACAAGCATCACATTGTTCACCCTATCAAAAAAAATACACAACTATTTTTTGGGATACAAAGGGGCTTTGTCTTTGTCTTTGGGATCAATAGTGGGTAAGTTTGAAGGCTTGGAGGCAGGATGTACTTGGCGAATCTGAAGTGGTGGTAGGACAACTCTGGCAGTGGTAGGAACAGGTGCCACAGAGTGTTGTTGTTGAGAAACAGGAGCTGGTTGAGAAGCTTGCTGAGGGACTGGTCTTAACTGAGATAGAGCTTGAGCAACAGATAGCTGGTTTGGAGCTACATCAGAGTCACTAAGAGGTTCAGAAGTAGGAAGTACTATTGCAGTGGCCTGTGCATTCAAATAGGGCTTCAAAAGATGAATGAAGTCCTGAATGACTTCTGCCCCATACTTCATAGCTTTTTCAAAATCATCTTTATTCTCCATGAACTATGCCAAGGAAGGGGTAAAATCTTGCAACTGATGAACTTGAGTTTTGAAGGCCTGAGTGACTGGAGGTAATTTCAGATTCTCTGCCAACACGTTGAAGTTTGCAGCCATCTCATGTTTTGTATAAATCTTGGCAAAGTAATTATAAACTTTCTCTTTGATCTCTTGCAGAGCTTTCTTAGCATCTGCTGAATACACCAATGCCATCTTATGACTGTTATCACAGAGCTCTTTCATCTTCCGCAAAGATTCTAAATCAAGAATTTGTCTAACAGCAGCTAACTCATCATGCGCAACTTCTCTTAGAGCTTCTAGCTCACGGGTAGTGATCTTGGTTACCTTGGCTGTAGTGGCTTGGCCAACTATGTGAGTTAACTCAGCTTTCAACTTCCTCAGGTCAGACTTGTTGAGATGTTCAATCAAATTTCTCAAAACATCCATCATACCAGAGATGGTTGATCAGAATTCGCTTGATAGAGATACCAAGCCGGTGTGAAGATCCTTCATAGTCTGATTCAAAAAGGCTATGTGCCTGCCAATAAGTTCACAAGTATTGGCCAGGTCTGGCTTCACAGCATTAGATACTCTTTGTGAGAAAGCTTCCAATGAATTTTCAGAAACTTGTAGAGACACTTGAGTAAGAGCATTAGAAATTTCTTTTCTAACTATGTCTCTCACAGCGGTTAGCAATTCAATCTTAAACTTATCAAGATCAGCTTGAGAGATTCCAGAACCAGGTAGATTAACATTTGTAGGATCAACAGCAAGAACAGACCTTGCTTCTCTTGGGAGATTCCTCTTCACAGCTGCAGCAGATTCTGGCATAGCTTCTTCTTCTTCAGAATATTCTAAGCCCAACACAGCATAACCAGGGTAGTCATCCCAAAAAGCAGCACACAGGGTGTATTTTGGTTTCTCATAGCTTGCTGTTCCACTGATTTTTGGTGAATCAACCTTTCCACTAATATGTATTTCTTGTACTGACTGAGGTGGTTCTATTTGATCTTCAGAAATACCGTCCACTGGTCTGTGATCACCATCAACAGCAGCCTCAGCATCATCAGCATGTCCATCATCACTCTTCTCAGAAGCTTCACTGTGATATTCTTCAGTATCAGAATCTTCTTCATCACCAAGAATAGGTTCTGATTCTGGTAGGGCTAAGGGTGGACTAGCAGGTCCAAATTCTATTCTTCTTTTCGGACTAGTAGTGTCAGGATCACTCCTATCATCAGGAGATGACATACTTCCTTCCTCAGTCGCAGCTTCTTCTTGCTCTTGGGCTTTGGTGGCCTCATCCTTTCCTTCTTCTTGCTCATCATCATCAGAATAAACTGGTTCCTCATCTGGTTTCATGCCAGGGTCTCTCAAATCCTTTGGCCTCTTTCCATGATCTATGGGATTGTAGGCTTCATACAATTTATCTTAATCTGCAACCCAGCACTTCTTCCATTGATTCCAATTGATTTTCATCCTCTTGTAGATCTCTTTGTTGAGACAGAAGGTATGATCTGTTTCATCAACTTCATCATCATCATCAACACATTCTAGATTCTTGAGCATGGTAGATATCATCTTTGAATAAAATAAGGCAGTGGCTTTCTTGGACAGTTTTACGATTCCAGCTATGTGCACCATCACATATCTACACAAATTGATCTTCTCATGTGTTTTCAGAAGAAACAACCGGAAAACATCCTGGTACTTTACAGCAGCAAAATCTCCTCTCCTAGGGCAAAGTTGGTGCTGAATAAACTTGAAAAGAAATCTGCATTCACCTTCTAATTCTGAAGTTGTGATTCTCCGTGACTCTCTGTTTCTAGTCAGAAGCTCTAGAGCTAATTCATAAGAGAAGTAATCAGATGTTGGAGGAATATTCCCAGCATAATCCTCATACCGACCTTCATGAGGTACATTCAAGCACTCAGCCCACTGCTTAGATGAGAAGGATATTTTCTTTCCTTTTACCACAGACGACATACTAGAAGCCTCCACACCATCTAGACTGATTTTCAGATTCATGTAGAACTCATTTACCAGCTTCGGGTAGTCTATTCGAGAGTTGTATGAAAACCAATCTATCAATCCTTGCGATTCAAGAACTTGCAGTAACAGTGACTTACTTGACAAAAGCCACGCAGAGCTGACTTCTCTTTCTACAGCAACAATCCGAGTTTCCAGGTTCAGATTTACTGATCGTTGATAGGTACTACTCGACTCTCCTCGAGCACTCTTTGAAGGTACATGTCTATCTGATCCTTTGCTCGATCTATTTTTATTAGTCATTCGAAGATTTTGGGAAGCCAGGAGTTCGAAGGTTCGAAGTAGAGGCGAAGGGAGGTTGAAAGGTTCGGTGGGAAATGAAAGTTCAAAGGTTTAGGGAAGATAAATAGCCGCGTATCATTTATTTTATCATTTAGGGTTCCCATAAAAAGTATAAAAGAAATTTACAAATTAATTACAATATAATAAAAAGTAATACAGAGAATCGGTTTGACAGACCGGTGTGACAGATCAGTTTCACAGATCGGTTTCACAGATCGGTTTCACAGATCGGTTTCACAGATCAGTTTCACAGATCAGTTTCACAGATCAATCATACACAACTCTTGTTTAATAAATTTCATTCTTTCAGAGCATAAAGGCTTTGTGAAGATATCAGCTAATTGATGTTCAGAACTAATAAATTTTAAAGAAATATCACCTTTTTGATAATGATCTCTTAGAAAGTGATGTCTGACATCAATGTGCTTAGTTCTAGAGTGAGACACAGGGTTCTTAGATATATTGATTGCACTAGTATTGTCACAGTTAATTGAAACGTGTTTAAGATCAAATCCATAATCCAATAAAGTGTGTTTCATCCACAGAATTTGTGCACAGCAACTACCAGCAGCTATGTATTCTGCCTCGGCAGTAGACAATGCAACTGAGTTCTGTTTCTTACTACACCATGATACTAGGGATTTTCCAAGCAAATGACATGTTCCAGATTTGTTCTTCCTATCTAACTTACATCCAGAAAAGTCAGCATCTGAATAGCTAGTTAGGTTAAATGATTGTCCTTTTGGATAAAACAAACCTAAATTTACAGTATACTTAAGATACTTAAAAATCCTTTTAACAGCCAGTAAGTGTGATTCTTTAGGATTATCTTGAAATCTAGCACACATACATACACTGAACATACTGTCTTGTTGACTAGCAGTAAGATAAAGTAAGCTCCCAATCATACCTCTGTAATTGGTTTGATCCACTGGTTTTCCAGCTTCATCTGTATCCAATTTACAGGTAGTACTCATAGGTGTATCACTTTCCTTAATACTATCCAATCCAAAACGTTTTAAAAGATCCTTTGTATATTTACTTTGATTTAAAATAATTCCATCTTTAGTTTGAAAAATTTGAAAACCATGAAAATACTTAAGCTCTCCCATTAAGCTCATTTCAAATTCATTTTGCATAACCTTTGAAAAATAAGTACATAAGGAATTTTTAGAAGATCCAAAAATAATATCATCAACATAGATTTGTACTATTAATACATCTTTTGAAATCCTTTTTATAAAAAGAGTGGGATTAGCTACTCCTTTTGTAAATCCTTTTGAGATAAGAAAGTTTGAAAGCCTTTCATACCAAGCTCTTGGAGCTTGTTTTAAACCATATAAAGCTTTAGAAAGTTTAAAAACATGATTTGGAAAATGAGGATTTAAAAAACCAGGTGGTTGTTCTACAAAAACATCTTCAACAATAAAACCATTTAGAAAAGCACTTTTGACATCCATTTGATATAGCTTGAAATTCAGATGTGATGCATAGGCAAGTAAGATCCTAATAGCCTCTAATCTAGCTACAGGTGCAAAGGTTTCCTCATAGACAATTCTTTCTTCTCGATTGTAACCTTGTGCAACTAGCCTAGCTTTATTTCTAATGATGTTTCCAGATTCATCAATTTTGTTTCTAAACACCCATTTTGTGCCTATGGTCAAAATGTCCTTGGATCTTTCTACTAATTTCCAGACATTGTTTCTTTCAAATTGATTTAGTTCTTCTTGCATAGCCATTACCCAAAATTCATCATTGATAGCATCATTTATATTTTTAGGTTCTAACTGTGAAAGAAAAGCTTGATGTTCAACCTGATTTCTTAGAGAAGATCTAGTCTGTGTTCCTCTATCTAGATTTCCTACAATAGCATCTAAAGGATGTTTCTTTAGAGTCCTAGATGGTCTTGAAAAGATAGGGCTAGAGATTTCAGATTCATCTACAGATTGAGGTTCAACAGAAGCAGGTTCTGGGGAATTTCCAGAGCTGGATGTTTTAACTATAGGTCCATTGTCTTTATCATTGAGATTCAAACCAGAGAGATCATCTTCAAGAGAGATTTTAGGTTCATGTGGATCAGTTTCATCAAATTTTATGTGAACAGATTCTTCCACACATTTGGCTCTTTTATTGAAAACTCTATAGGCTTTACTAGAGATAGAGTAACCTAGAAAAATTCCTTCATCACTCTTGGATGCAAATTTGTCAAGATTGTCTTTAGTATTGAGAATTAAGACTTTGCAGCCAAAAACTTTGAAGTAGTTAACCTTAGGTTTCCTATGGTTCCACAACTCATAAGGGTTCCTCTTAAGAACTGGTCTGATCAAGACTCTATTAATGACATAACAAGCTGTATTTAAAGCTTCAGCCCAAAAGTAAATAGGCAGTTCATATTCATTGAGCATAGTTTTAGCTATTTCTTGCAGAGTTCTATTCCTTCTCTCTACTACACCATTTTGTTGGGGTGTCCTAGGTGCAGAGAAATTGTGACTATAGCCATTGTGTGAGCAGTAAGAATCAAACTCATGATTTTCAAACTCACGACCATGATCACTTCTCAGGGTCATAATCTTGAGTCCACTAAGATTTTCTACAGACATGGAGTATTTAACAAAGTAAGAACAAGCTTCACTTTTGTGAGCTAGAAAATATACCCAAGTATATCTAGAAAAGTCATCTACAAGAACATAGACATAGTGCTTCCCATTCAAACTAGAAACTCTAGAAGGTCCAAATAAATCCATGTGAACCAACTCGAGAGGTTGAGAAGTTGACACTTCTTTCTTTGATTTAAAATAAACTTTATGTTGCTTTCCTTTTTGACAGGGATTACAAACTTTGTCTGCTGGAAATTCAAGTTTGGGTAGGTCTCTAACTAAGTTCTTCCTAGAAAGTTTTCTAAGTGAGTGTACATTGCAGTGTCCTAATCTTCTGTGCCAAAGCCAAGACTCTTTATGAAAAGCATTTAAACAAGAAATATTCTGCTTAGCTAAAGAATCTAAATCAACATCATAAAAATTTTCATTTCTTAAAGAATAAAATACTAAAACATTTTTAGAGTTAAAAACATTGCAAGAATCATTTTTAAATTTCACATAAAAACCATCATCACACAACTGAGAAATGCTTAACAAGTTATATTTAAGTCCATTGATAAATAAAACTTTAGAAATCAAGATTGAATCAGTGTTACCAATCTGGCCTATGCCAATGATTTTTCCTTTTGAATTATCACCAAAAGTGAAAAGGCCTCCATCAAATTTTACTATGCTCTTGAAACATGAAAAGTCTCCTGACATATGTCTTGAACATCCACTATCTAAGTACCATATCTTCTTGTGATATCTCTTCAAGCAGGTCTCCTACAAAAAAGATTTAGATGGAAGATGATTTTGGTACCCAGATCTTCTTGGGTCCAGACATGTTATCCAATGATACATTAGGTACCCATATTTGTCTAATGGGTCTCATATAATTTGTATAATTAACATTATTTGAAAGATAAACCTTATTATATCCATAACTATGAATATAACTGGTTGAGTCATATGAAGTTCCAGAATTAACTATCTTTTGTCCAGATTTAGGAATGAATCTAGTTTTGGCAACTTTTCTTTGTCCAGGTTTGTATCCTATACCAGTAGTATATCTAGGTGCAACTTTCTTTCCTAGCATTTGTGTTAGAGTATTATTGCCATTTGTGAACTTATCTAAGTCTTTTCTGAGTTGCTCATTAGACAATTTTAGTTCAGTATTCTCTTTAATAAACTGAGCATTCTTTTCTACTTCTATATCCAGATCAGATTTATGCTTAACACTTAAAGCATACTATTTCTTTAAACTTTTATATTTATCTTTAATCTCATTACAGGTTTCTTCAAGCATATCACAATATTCAAACAGTTCAGATTTAGACATGTTATCACATTCAGAACCATCTCCAGAATAATATGAATTTGAAGCAGGAGTTTCTGATGTTACCTCAGAAGTGTTTGTCATGAAACACATGTTGGCTCGATTCCTTTCAGAGTTTGAAGATTCAGCTTCACTTGTGCTGTCTTCTGAAGCACTCCAAGTAGCCTTCATGGCTTTCTTGTAATTTTTATCCTTGTATTCATACTTCTTTCTGTATTTCATCTTTGGACAGTCTGCTTTTATGTGTCCTTTTCTTTTACATTCATAACAGACAACTTCATCTGATTTATCAGACTTCTTCCAATCCTTTTTCCAGTGTCCTTCGTTATCATACTTGCCTTTGTAGTTTGAATTTCTGAAAAACTTCTTCTTCCTATAGAATTTCATAAATCTTCTAGTAATGTGAGCCATCTCAGCATCACTGTCAGAATCACTCTCACTTTCCTCACTGCTTGAAATTTCATTGATAGCTTGAGGCTTTTCTTTATCCTTATTCTTTGAGGTTGTAGTCTTGAAGGCAATAGACTTCCTTTTAGGTTCATCATCTTCTTCTTTGTTTACCATGAGTTCTTATTCATACATCATCAACTTACCAATTAGTTCCTTGACTGGAAGTTCTCCAATGTCACACGATTCTCTAATGGAGACAGAGGTGCCTCTCCATCTTTCAGGTAGACATCTCAAAATTCTCATTATTTGTTCCTTTGCTGGGACATCCTTTCCCAGAGAAGTCATTGTGTTGACAATTTCATTGAACCTGAGATACATATCAGAAATGGGTTCATCAGGCTTCATCTTAAAATTATCATACTTAATAGTATAGGTATTCAATCTCATCTCCTTAACATTAGTTGTTCCTTCATGAGAAACAGCTAAGGTATCCCAAATTTCATATGCAGTTTTACATGCAGAAATTCTATTAAATTCCTCATCTCCTAGAGCATAGTACAAGGCATTCATGGCTTTACAATTATTATTGTAAGCAGTCTTTGTAGGTTCATCCCAAGTAGATCTATCAGTACTGGGAATTTTGTATTCAGCTTCAATGACAGTCCAAATATCAAAGCTCATACTTTCTAAGTGAATTTTCATTTTTAGCTTCCACTGAGCATAGTTGTTTCCATTAAAGAAAGGTGGCCGGTTAGTAGCAACACCCTCAAGTCTATTATCCATGATATCAAAAAAATAATTTTAAAGAGATAAAAATTTAGAAATAACAGAAATTTTAAGAACTTCAAAATACAACTAAAATCACAGTTGAAAAACATGGTACTTTAGAAAAATATTTTCCAACCTCTGATACCAAATGTTGGTCGGAGTGGATACTCAAGAGGGGGGTGAATTGACTTCCAATTAAAATTTTCTGTTAAAACCAATGTTTATTAAAATCCCCCTATTTTAAAAACAGATTAAACTGTAGTGAATTTATACAGATTATAAAGGTTCAATTAGTTTCTCAAAGATTGATCAGTTCCCAGTTAACTTAATCATATGATTAAATTAACTTTTGAAACTAACTTACTGGTTTATAATAAATATAAACACATGCGAGTTTAACTATCAAAGTAGCTTTGAAGACAAATTGTATTTCAAAGTTATAGCAGTGGAATATGAAATAAATATGTAGTATGGATATAGTATGTAGCTGCAAAAACAGAGAATTAACCAAGAGGTTCAGTCTCAAGCCGAGACTTAGTCCTCTAAAAAGTTTATATAAAAATGATCCACACCCTGGATCGGGGTTAACAACAGTGAACACATTGTCCAGGTCACAAGACCTCTACCACAGTTCTGCGTGGGAAAACAAACAACAACTTAGAGCTGTCCAGGTCTCACACGACCTCTACCACTATCCACAGTGGGAAATGAAGTGTAAAAAGGTTTTCTGAGGATTTACAGATCCTCCAGTAAAAGTACAGGAGTCAGTGTGTGTGTCTAATATAGAAGATAACACACACTGCTCATAATGTAAAACAAATGTATCACAGAGAAAAGATATAGAGTTTAGAAATGGCTCTGGTGATTTCAGTGTAGCTCTGGACTCTTTTGTATTTGGTCAGAATTTATTCTGAGTCCTCTTCTCGTTTTTGTTTGAGAAGAAGAGTGTCGTATGATTCAGGTTCAAAGGCAGTGAGATGTAGTTGATGAAGTTCTTCAATGTTCATTTGTATGCACAGAACTCTTCTTGAGTAGGCTTGATTGTGTATGAGGTTCTGTCTTGCTTGGTTCTTCCTTCTCTTTCTTTCCTCTATATTCTTCTTGTGTTCTTCTGTCAACTATTTTCTTCAGCAGAGTCTTCTTGTATTTATGTCACGTGCTTCGGAAGACAGAAAAAGTTTCCTTTCTGCAGGTACGAGGTACGGTTTCCTGACATCCGACAACCTTTATTAATTAATTTACAGGGCATTAAAATATACCTAATATGACCGTTGGTTAGATTAAATAAAGATAAAGATAAAGAAATTCAAACAGTTGTTTATGACTATTGAAGAATCAAGTGATCGGTAGGTCATTAGCATTGGTGGGTAATGATCGGTGACTCAGATAGATCAGCATCGGTGAATCAGACTGATCAGCATCGGTCTGTCATCTAATCGGTGAGTCAGTTTGATCAGCATCAGTCTGTCATTTGATCGGTGAGTCAGTTTGATCAGCATCAGTCTGTTATCTGATCAGTGAGTCAGTTTGATCAGCATCAACCTGTCATTTGATCGGTGACTCATTTTGATCAGCATCGGTGAGTTATTTTGATCGGTGACTCATATTGATCAGCATTGGTGAGTCATTTTAATCGGTGAGTCATTTTGCATCGGTGAGTCATTTTCATCGGTGAGTCATTTTCATCGGTGAGTCATTTTGCATTGGTGAGTCATTTTGCATCGGTGAGTCATTTGCATCGGTGAGTCATTTTCATCGGTGACTCATTTTGATATCGGATCGGTGCGACCGTTGTCCTTTGATATTGGATCGGTGCTTCCGATGTCTGTTGATATTGAATCGGTGCTTCTGATGTCTGTTGATACTGGATCGGTGCTTCCGATGTCTGTTGATATTGGATCGGTGCTTCCGATGTCTGTTGATATTGGATCGGTGCTTCCGTTGTCTGTTGATATCCAGAAGACTTCAAAATACTTTTTAAGTCAATAAGCATAGACAAAAACATGATAACAGATTCATTAACAGATTGTAATTAAGTTTATGAGAAATCAAACCAGATTAAGCATTAATGGTATGTGATGATTTGTGATTATTAAAACATCAATCATAGACATGAAATCAACAATCTTCCAGAGGGCTCAACAAAAAGGAACTCAACACTCCCATTATACACACATCTCAAAAAACATTTTATTGTGAAATATTTTCACAAATTCCCCATAAAAATACATCCCTTGATCCTAGAATCCCCCCTTTGGTCGTAAATCTATCCCAAGAAGCCCTTTGGTGAAAACCAAAAGGGGTTACCCAAAGAAGACATAACATCTTTCCATAAGATCGTATGATTTATTTTCATTATCCACCCCATAAACTATTTTCATTAAATTATTATAGTACAAAAAATTTTCTTCAATATACCGATAAGCATTTATTTTATGGTGTTGACGTAAATTAACACACACATCCATCTAATGTGAAAATAAATTTCCATTTATATGTACGGAAAAATATCATCTAACGAAACTATGATTTTTCTTTCATCCTTTACCACCTATCATATTGGTAATTATGATAAAAAACTATTTAAATATGATATATTTGATATTTATAATTTACTACTATTCAGTAATTTTATATAGAATATACCTTTATTCTTAACATTTTATATAAATACGATTACATATTTTCTAGAAGTGTGGACTATCGACTCTTAAATTGTGATTTCGTTCATTCACATGATACATGGAATTTATAAAAGGATATTTTTAATTAAATATTTATTAAATAAAAAAGATATATATTATATTCATTAATTAATTAATTATTTTTATATATAATATAACATTTATTATTACACTTTTTACACACTAAAATGTGATAACGTCGTGCATGGACGTGTGGACTAGTACCTTTTTGACACGATGAGAATAGTTTTACATTATAATAATTATATATAATTATATATTATATTATTTATGATATATTTATTATTATAGAATGATTAATTTTACTTACCTTGTGATGGCTTCGTCCATACCATGATCATTATATTGTCTGCTTTGGGTCTAGCTGACACGATTTTTCATTACTCGGATCTATCCCTTAGGCATCCCCTAGGAAAAGGTCTAATGATGGGAGAGGTATACATACTATATTTTCGTGGTTTGATTCATGATCTTACTGTTTATAAGTGGGATTTACATATTACGTCCCATCTAAGGGCCCAACATGTCATGACCCACCCTTGGGGCCCGTGCCGTGACTACCCCAAGCCCGCCTTCCATAGGCCAGGGGCTGGCGACTAGCACCAAGGCGTAAATCCTGGTAAAAAGGGAAGGCATTGCCTTTGAAAAGTAAACAAGAACTACAGTGTAAGCAAGCGGAAAAGTAAACACTAAGTAAAAACAGAGTACAACTGATGTGCGGAAATGTAAATGGGCCAGTATACAAACCCAAAATGAAAGAAAAGTACAACTCGAAAGGGAAAACAGCAACTGTAAAGTAAAAGCCGCTACACCGAGCTGTCCACTAGAAATCCCACCCGAAGGGTGGGTACAGATAGCTCCACTGCTCCTCGGGTCCCGCCGTCCGCTCCGAGCATGACCCGCCCAGTGATCCACCTCCAGGTACTGTCCTGCTCTGCAAACCTCAACCATGATCAACGATGTCCGTCGTCTGCAACCAACACAACGTAGTGCAGGCATAGCCCGTGCATGGGTGAGTATAAGCTACTCAGTAGGGACCCCGAGACCCCTGAAGGTCTCCCAGAATCCAAAAGGATAAACCACAAAGGTGAGATACAAACACGAAGTAACAACCGACACTGCTTAGGTATATGCCCGTACATATACCTAAGTCATGAATTTCAATACGCTCCAACCTCCGAGCCCAAGTCCAACACAGTCCACAGAGGAAAGTATACGTATTCCACACAGGAAAGAAAAACGAAATCCACACAGGATAACACAACACAATCCACACAGGAAAACAACAGGATTCAGCTCACACAGGTATACATCATCGATAAGGTGAAAGATATGATCAGACATAGATACTGAATCATCTGAGCTGGGACCCACATAGGATACAAGACCAGCTGTCTTCATCGATTCATCTATACTGGGACCCACATAGGATACAAGACCAGTATTGAATCATCTAAGCTGGGACCCACATAGGATACAAGACCAGCATAGCTAGGACCCACATAGGATACAAGACCAACTGTCTTCATCAATTCATCTATAATGGGACCCACATAGGATACAAGACCAGTATTGAATCATCTAAGCTGGGACCCACATAGGATACAAGACCAGCACAGCTAGGACCCACATAGGAAACAAGACCAACTGTCTTCATCGATTCATCTATAATGGGACCCACATAGGATACAAGACCAGTATTGAATCATCTAAGCTGGGACCCACATAGGATACAAGACCAGCACAACTAGGACCCACATAGGATACAACACCAACTGTCTTCATCGTCGCAATCCACTGAGGATCCCTGCACAATCGTCGTCGCAGTAGCAGTCGCAGCCAGCGCTAGGGTTCCCGCACACAGTAGGCTCGTCCGGGAGGGTCCGCTCCACGAGCCGAGAGGCTGATACATCAACTGTCACAAGGTCCAGAGTTGATGTATCCAAAAGTTCCGTATCGTCAACAGGAACTCAACGCAACAGACGGCGCGTCAATCGGACGCCCAGTCTGAGAGTTATTGGCTTTTTTGTCCCAGGGGCCCGATTGATTTTTAAGGAAAAACCAACCCGACCATACTCCACCTACTTCCAAACCTCGGGCAGAGTATGCCAAAAGATCCTTCTCACTATGAGGAACACAACAAAGCTAACGGCATGTCAATCGGACGTCCGTAGCTCAAGATATGAGTGTTTCCGCTCCGAGGGCCCGGTTGGTTTCGTGTACGAACCAAGCCGGCCGAACTCAAAGTATTCTGAAACCTTGATTGTGATATACCAAATCGACCGTCTCGATCCAAGGATCGCATCTCTGCTAACGGTTCGTCAATCGGAGGTTCGTAGCTCAAGTTATGGCCAAAAGACCGAAGTCGATTCGAAAACGGGGGGGTCCGGGTCCGGGCTGACCCGGCCCAACCCCCCCTGGGTCGGCTCGAACCGGGTCGACCTGACCCAGGTCTGACCCGGCCCGGCCGGCGGCGCGGCCTGGGCGCCGCTCGGGTGCCACGCGCGGGGGGAAAAGCCCCCGCTTTCCTGCTGGCGGCGCGGCTGAAAGCCACGCCTTTGTCCAACGCCCCCCCCCCCCCACGTGGGGGCCTGCTTTTGAAAAAAACGAGGGGGCGCTGCCCCCCCCCCCCCTTGGTGTAACCGCGGCCCCCCCATTATGGGGGGCCGGTTTTGGCCAGCCGGGGGAATTAATTCCCCCAGTTCTTCTCCCTTCCGGCCGGCCCGTCCTGGCCAGCCGGTCCTTCTTCAACGGGACCGGCAAGGCCGGTCCCCTTTCCGGCTTCCGAAACCGGCTGGCCGCCGGTCTTCCCGTTCCGCTGCGGCCTTCGTCGTCTGGTGCGATGCGATGGCATCGCGCCCCTCTTCCGCGGCCCCGCTCCGGCCGCTGTGCGACGGCGTCGCGTTCAAGATAATCTTTCCACGGCACGGCACGACGGCGCCGCGCAATATTTGCCGTGTGATTCCCGCGTGGTGCGACAGCACCACGCCATCTCGTTCATCCTCAAGAAAATAATAATAATCAAGAACAAAGGAGGGGGAATTCGGTCGTGTTTGTGCGGTCCGACCCCCCTCTCGTTAGATGATAACCCTTAAATATTTATCCACAAGATTATCATGCTAGAACCAAGAACGAGAGTAAATAAATATTCAATAACAAACCCCTACCTCGGTTTCAAGAACGATGATCGTCAACGACCCGCGGAAGACGCGTCGCGGTGGTCGGCGTCACAGAAGAAGGACGTCGATGTCGAGAAGCGAGGATTCGAAGTTCTTTGACGATGATTTCGTCGTGGGAAATCGTCGCGAAAGAGATGATGCGGAAGAAGACGTCGTCGGTGTCGCGGGTATGGCGTCGCAGAAGACGATTCCCAAGAACATGGCGTTCTTCATCGATGTTTGAAGGTTCTTCGCATTATTCGTCAAAGTTTGAAGAAGAAGAAGAAGAAGAACTCATATTTCTCTCAAGGAGGCTAGAGAATTATAACCCAAATAAAATAAGCTAAAGTCTTATTTTATTCACACACTTAACAATTTGAATTTCAAAGGTTTTAAATTCAAACAATTCAACTCCATTAATTAGCAAAGATGTCATGTTCATTAAAAGAGGAGTTTAAGGGAGTTTTAAAAAAAAGAAGGTGAAGAGTTATGCTTCGTATGGGCCCCACCACACTTAATCCTCCCAAGGGTGGTTAAGTGGATGTGGGTCCCACTTCTAACTCCCTTTGGAAGAAAAAATAATCAACAAGTTGAAATAAAATTTGTATTCTACAATTTCATTTAACTTATTCTAAAATCCCAAAAACTAACTCTCAACCCGCAATAAATGCAACCTCGGAAAAGGTCTCCTTAAGCGAATATCGGCGCTGTGAGTTCATCGGTCTCCTCGGATTTCAATTCCGAGCACCAGATCAAAAGTTAGAAATTCCTGCTCCTTCGTTCACTGAACGTACCCGAGCCAAACTTCGGAAATTGATTCCGGGCACTCCGGGCCTCGGAATCAGGTGCCGTCAGAAACCGCGTTCTTGCAAAAGTCCAAAGAAAATTAAGAAAAAAAATTCCCTTGAATTTTACGGGTCTTTACATTACTCCCACCTCAGGGCTTTACGTCCCCGTAAAGATACATCAAAACTAGGGAAACAAATGAGGGTACTGAGCACGCATCTGACCCTCCCGCTCCCATGTGCTCTCCTGGAGGTTCTCATGCTGTCATCTGATGTGCACAAGAGGAATCGATCGCCCACGTAGGACCCGCTCCTGTCGATCCTCTATCTCCACCGGGACCTCCGTAAAAGTCGCCCCATCGTCAACATCAAGCTCCCCATGGTCAATGATGTGTGTCGGGTCGTGCACGTATCTCCCCAGCTGAGACACGTGGCAGACATTGTGCACCCGGTGCAACTGAGGTGGTAGAGCCAGGCGATAAGCCACCTCTCCAATCCTGCTGAGGACCTAGAAGGGTCCGATGAAGCACGGATATAACTTGCCTCCTCGGCCAAATCTCTGTATAATACATCAAGGTGAGACCCGCAAGAAGACGTGGTCGCCATCCTCGAACTCTAGTAGCCTCCGCCTCCTGTCAGCGTATGACTTCTGCCGGCTCTGAGCTGTCTTCATCCGCTCCTGGATGACCTGGACCTTCTCTGTCGTGGCCTGGACCACCTCTGGTCCCACAAGAGCTGCTATGATTTCTTCTTTGCCGATTAAGAGAAATCCGGTCTCATCCCTTGGATAAACCACGTTCTTTTCCTAATACAGTCAATCCGATATGGATGATACTAATCCATACCAAGGATGACGTCGTAAGGCCTCGACACTACTACTAAGAGATCCAACCGTTACTCTCGCCTCCAAGGGTTGAGTCACACTGTCGGCATCAGTGTGTGGTAACTGGGTCTCCTCCAGTAGATGTCTCACAAGTGAGGATCAAGTCAACAGTCAAAACTGGAACCTCTTAGTAACAACACAAAAGAGGACAAGAATGAAAATATCACAAAGGTATGCGTCTTTTATTATTGCAGCTCATAATACAAAGACGCTACACAATAGCAACAAGGGACTAGAAGTACAAAAGACGTAACCACTAGTTCTGATCCTGTCCATTTGCTCCCAGAGCTCCATGATCGAAGGCCTCAGCTGCCTGAAACTGAGCTCTCCCATGTCCACCAACTCCCTGCGGTCGGGGTGGATCTCCTGGTGGTGGTGGTGGCAACACCTCGAAGTGTCTCCCACCATCGGCTACTCGGCCAGCTCCTCTGCCTCGTCCACCTGCACCCTACAGACCATCGTGGCCGAACCTCTGTCTGGGAGGTCCCTCTACCACCTGCTGCTCATCTGTTAGACGAGTCAGGCAGTCTCGAGCCATGTGACCTTGCCTGCCGCATGTGTATAAATGATTGCCCCTCATGTAGCTGGCTCTCCTTCGTGTGCCCCGCACAACCGAATCTTCATCCAGTGTCTGCCCATCTGATGGTCTGGCCCGTTTGGACCTCTGCGTCACCTGTCTACTGCCAACTGCAGAAGACCCTGCTACGGGCCGTCCTGCGGAGGGCCCTGTCACTGGAGCCTGCTCGGCGAGAAAACTTTCCACTAGAAGGGCTCTCTCCAACACCTCTTCCTGTGTTGGAATGTTGAGGGATATCATCGAATCCCTGATGTAACACCCCAAGTTTTCACGGTACGTTTCCCTTCGAATAATGCGATAGCGTGTGTTGTACGCAACCTCGAGTTCTAACACACACCACAACTAATTAAACTAGCCGTTGTGAATAGTTATACCTACTTTTTAAAATCATATATATTTTATATTTCAAAATGGACTTCATTTTAGGATTCGGAATATCGAAATTATCCTAGGGTGAAATTTTGGTACTTTTCGGATAACTTTTATATTTTGATGAATAGTGAAAATTACTAAATTTTAATTAAAAACAACTTTTTTAATCAAAATAATTAATAGTGATAAATTATGAATTTGAGTGGTTTTAAAGTATATTTAGAATATATTTTTACCATTTAATATAATGTTGGTCATTGGACATAATTTTACAATTAAACCGAACATAAACAAGTGTCAATCTTTTGGTAGTTATTATCTCTTAAAAACACGCTTTTTGTTTTGACAGCGGGGATTAATTTTAATTAATTTCTGCCACTTCTGTGTATGAATTTAGAAAAATGGATTCCATATTTGGAATCAGGATGTTCAAATTGTGTAAATAGGTAACTTTTATTTTTAGACATTTTGAATAATTACTGCGGTAAATATTTTATTTACCATGGTTAAGGGTAAATCCGGTAAATAAGGGTTAAAAAAAATAATATTATAATAATACTAAATTACCCTAAAACGTGTCTCAACCCTATTGGTTGATACATGGTCGACCATGGGCATCTTTGGGTCTATTTTGGGACCCCATGGATCCACTTGTAAGTGAAAATGACACTTTATTTTAATTAAGTCAAAATGAATACAAAAATGTTACAAGCATATATTGTTTAGCAAAACAATTGTTACATAGGGCTATATATGTTGTATTTTAGATTATAAATATTCATTAGAAAGATAAAAAGATTTCCTACATAATGATATTTTATTTATAATTTTTAGACATTAAATAATTTATTTTATTTATGACACAATGATGATGCAGTAATTACTATAATAGTGAAAAATTAAAATAATTGATATTATAAATACCCAAATAAATATAATATGAAACTTTTAATGAATTAAACTAATTTTCTAGGATAATATGATATATTAGGATTGATTTAATTGACTTTTTTCTAAGTAATCAATCTGTTATGAGTTTCACAAAAATCAACTATTGAATAGTGTCAAAATTGACATAAAAGAGTTCTTAAAACAAATATTATATTATTAATTGATATTAAATTCCTAAAAATCTAAGGTTCGGCCAAGAGACTTATATTATGATAGGTTAATCATTAATGGACCACTTGGGGGTCGCTTGGATGTATATAGTAAGTTTAGTAACCATATTATATAAAAATACAAAGAGATATTGTAAAAGTGAAACTAATTAACTTAGAGTTAATACTTAAAGATAAGGTTAATATAAGTACCCAAACCTGTCTAAATTCTATTGGATGAGTTGTTTTCGACCTATCCCCACCTCATCCTTTGAATAGTCAACTTTGGAGCCTTTGGAAACCGAATATGAGTTTATTATAAATTAATATTTCTAGCTTTTCCAAAAGTGCCCCTCACCCCTCTTATAAAAGGGCACTCCTACTTCTCATTTCTTCACACCTCTAAAGCCTTTTGGATCAGCCAAACTCTGCCCAAATACTCTCCCAACATCCCTCACTACAACCTAGAGGCCTTAGTTTGATCGGAAATCCAACCTAAGGATCCCTTTTGATCAAATCAAAAGGAAGAACCCGAAGAAGAGGTAATGATTTCACCACCCTTTTCTAAGTTCATTTCTTCTTCCACTTCTTCTTCCTTTGTTCTTACCATTCTAAAATAATAACTCCAGTATCTCACATATACTGTGATGTTATTATAAGTATGGTACAACCATATTCAGTATAACATGTCACCATACGTGCGTACGTACGGCTTACCGTCTCCACGTCGTGGTGTAATTGTTATTCAATATAATATTATTTGGATGGGTATAATAATGATGTTTAACTCATGTAAATAATAAATATAACATGTTAATGATTCTGTATATATGATATACCATTCATTTATATATTATTTTAATATCAAAAGAATTATATTGTCGCTCGTGCGTACGTACGGACTACCGTCTCCACGAACGCGATGAGATTCATTCTCCATCGTAACCATTCAAGTATAATTATCATTTGATGATTTAAAAATGATTTTTAAGGACTAGATATCATTCTGGATATGAATAAGATACAACAACCATGGCTTATGTAACAAAACATATAAAGAAAATGAGTAAGTTAACACCCAAAACGACGATAATTCTAAGATATTATTAACAAATCAATGTTAAAAGATCATATATGATATCATATTAATATATATGATTCTTGTATAATTTAATAACAATTATTTCACCATTATACAGGAGGTTAACCTACCCCAACCAAGGAAAAGTACAAGGTAAGGGTTATTTCACAATCTCTTCATTATCCGAGGTTGTTTATATGTAATAATCTACTGGGATCTCTTTATCATCCACATCCATGTTTCTTAAAAATGTATTTCAAAACATTTTTACTATTTACAAGAATATGGGTTAAAGTCATTTATACCCTTGTTTGACTTTTTATAAGAGGTTTATAAAGGAATCTTTCCGTCGTTTTCAAAACAAGGTCCTTTTTAACCTTTTCGACAGAATTGAGGTAAGAATGTTTTTTTTAACTTATACGGCGGGTGCGGTTATTTTACGCCGTTATAAAATATTCAAAGTTTTCCTTACAAGCTTATAAGAATATTTTTGAAGAAAATGTTTTATTTTATATGGATCTTAAATGATTTCAAAATAAAAGGAGATATTTCTTTAAAAAGAATTTTGATTTCATCTATGTCAACATCCTTTGATGGATTTTAAGATTATTTGAAGTTGATTTATTATGATACAAAACTTCTATATTGTATTGAAGGTTTTGTGATATGTTTGACTATGGATGTGCTATTTTTATACCATTCATAGTTTATGGTGAAATTATTGACATTTCGTATGCTAGTTTTAATACGGATGTTTATGTTATGTTTAAACCTTTTCATATGGGAATGCATTGGACTTAATAAGTGACGGGTGGAGCCCGCTATAGCTCCTCGATGCATCGGTAGGTCTCATGAGACAAACTAGTGTCTTGGCACAAGGCCTTGACAAAATCTTATTTGTAGTCTTGGCACGAGGCCTTGGCTATGTGGTTATGATAGTCTGGCATTATGCATTCCAACATTATGAAAGTGGTTATTGATATTGCATGTGATTATTCGATTAGTAGAATATCCATGTGAACAAGTAAATGGCATTATTTCATTTTACTTTTGCCATACTATGTTGAAGTTCAATTTTAAAAGGCTTTTGTTTTAGTAATTCATTGCCTTAAATGTTTATGCTTATTTTGAATGTTCCGCTATATTGTTATCCTTACTGGGCATTTGAGCTCACCCCTTTTCTATGTTTTATTTTTCCCAGGTAGTGAAGAAGTAATTTATGAATGACTTGCAGGGATATTATGAGGGGTTAATAGTGTGGATATGAAGACTTTGTTGTTGTAGTAGTTTTTCACTTTGAAATGTAATGTAAAACTTTATGATTATATCTAGTGTTTCCAAGGCTACTAAACCAATCGGTCTTTCGGGATTTGATGTTTCTTGTGATCATGCCAATGTTATGTAATTAATGCACCGACTCTGGGCAACTGGGGTCGGGGCGTTACAGTTGGTATCAGAGGAAGTTTAGTACAAACCTTGGAAGCTAGATTTAGATAAACTCTGATTAGAGCACGTAGACCTAAGATGAACTTTGAGGATTAGTATAGAAGAACTTCCTAGAATTTTGGTATTGTAGAGATTTTGTGAGTTTTTCGAGCAATACATCCCTGTCTGGATACGAGCAGGTAGAGGCGGCTCTGGCACAGATGTACCTAGGGGTAAAACCCGAAAACACCGCTTTGAGCTAGACTCGAACGGGAACTGGTGCACGACAACGGGCCTTGCTGCACTCTTGGTTACGACACTCCCGGGGGATATGCTTAGGATAACTCTCACTATATTTACAAATCATTATGAAGGGTTTATGAGTATATACTTCCTCAAAGAAAACATTTTTATGATTATGGATTATATCCATAAATAGTTCAATTTATGTTAAGTGTTTTATAAGTATGGGATTATGTATTTTGATTCATAAACTGATCTAGTTTATGCCATTGTTTAGAAATGGCGCCTAGTGGAAGAAATGGAAACCGTATCAATGCACGCACTCCATGTAGGGATTGCCCTCCTGCTCAAGATAATTATAGTGGGGCTGGTGATGCAACTGGTGCCGATCAGCTAATCACCATACTAGGACAACTTACTCAGGTTATGAATAATAACCTTACCCGTATAGAGCACCCTGATCCGCAGCGTGGAGGATCAATGTTAGATCGATTCATGAGGCAACAACCACCAACATTCAATGGGAATAAAAATCCCTTAGTAGCTGAGCAATGGATATTTTCCCTAGAGAAAATATTTCAGGCTTTGGGGAGCAGTGAAAGGGAAAAAGTTATCATGGCAGTTTACCGCCTCACTGGAGATGCTGATCAATGGTGGTCATTGATTCAAAATACGAAAGAAGATGATGAAGTATCAAATATGGAATGGAGGGAGTTCAAAGATCTGTTTTTAGAAAAATACTTTCCTCGCGACCATCGAGCAGATATGGAAAGACAATTTTTGTGTCTAAGACAAAAGGAGGATGAGAATGTCACAAAGTATGAGGCTAACTTTACAAGGTTAGCGAGGTACGCTGGTGATTATATTCGCAACCCAAGAAGTAAGATTGATCGTTTCTTTGATGGGTTAAAACCATTTCTCCGTCGAGCATTAGTCTCACAATCCTTTTCTTCGTACGAAGACATTGTCTCATGTGCTATCAAGACCGAAAAGGAATTCTCTAAGTCTTATGACTTTAAAGCAAAGCAAGAGAAGAAGAGACCTGCTGATCAATCTGGGAATGGAAATAAGGGGAAGAAGGGAAAGGTTGAATATCCATCTTGTGGTAAGTGCGGGAAGAAACACCCCGGTGCTTTCCTGAAGGGAATGGGAGTCTGTTACAAGTGTGGTGAAAAAGGTCACCAAGCTCATGATTGCAAGGGGAAGAAGGAAGCTACCAACGTTCAGTGCTACAATTGCAGGGAGATGGGGAATTATGCAAATGCATGTCCTAAGCGTCAGGAGAACTTACCTCAGAAAAGGCCAAGGGATCAAGGCCAGGCTTATGCTATCACTACTGCTGAGGTAGAAGCTCCGAAAGACGTGGTGGCAGGTAATTTAATGGTTTCCTCAAGTTTAGCAAATGCATTATTTGATTCTGGATCATCGCATTGTTTCATATCTTCCCAGTTTGCTAAGAAAATTAGATATTTCCAATTTGATTTAATAAGGGAGTTGTCAGTTAAAACTCCTAAGGGAAGTATCGTTGCAACAATGTTTTGTGAATCAGTTCCCATTAGAGCACATAAATTTTCTTTATCTGCTGATTTCATCGTCATACCTATGATTGAGTTTGATATAATCCTCGGTATGGACTGGCTTTCGGACTATGATGCGAAGATTTATTGTAAGAAGAAAGAGGTTACGATTCTTGATGATAATGATAAGGAGCACCTTATTTTTAGAGCAGAATCGTCACCACCTAATTCTTATTTAGATCCACCCCCAGTAGCTCAACTAAATTCAATTATTGGGGAGGAAGAGAATGAAGTAACTATCGGTGAGGAAAGGAATGTTCAAATAGAGGATGTACCTGTTGTGAAAGAATTTGTGGATGTATTTCCGGAAGATTTACCTGGACATCCTCCAGAACGAGAAGTTGAGTTTTCCATTGATTTGATTCCTGGATCAAGACCTATATCGAAGACCCCTTATAGAATGGCCACTGTAGAGCTAGTCAAACTAAAGAAACAACTAGAGGAATTGAGTAATAAGGGATTTATTCGCCCGAGTGTTTCTCCATGGGGAGCCCCTGTTCTTTTTGTTAAAAAGAAAGATGGATCTATGAGGTTATGTATCGACTACAGGGAGATCAATGCTATAACGATAAAGAACAAGTATCCCCTACCTCGTATTGATGATTTATTTGACCAACTGCATGGAGCTCAATACTTTTCAAAGATTGACCTTCGATCTGGATACCATCAGTTGTGTGTAAAGAAGGAAGACATTCCGAAGACAGCATTTCGAACCAGGTACGGGCATTACGAGTTTACTGTAATGCCGTTTGGATTGACTAATGCACCCTCTGTATTCATGGATCTGATGAATAGAGTTTTCAAGGAGTATCTCGATGAATTTGTGGTGGTATTTATTGATGATATCTTGGTATACTCCAAAACCTACGAAGATCATGAAAATCACTTGCGCATTATCTTGAAGACTCCGAGGAGGCATGAATTATATGGAAAGTTTAGCAAGTGTGAATTCTGGCTTCAGGAGATTTCTTTTCTTGGCCATATTGTCTCTAAAGATGGAATCTCTGTTGATCCTTCTAAGACCAAGGCAATCCAAGAATGGCCAGCACCTACAAGTATAACTGAGGTACGTAGTTTTATTGGTTTGGCAGGTTATTATCGACGTTTCGTCCAGAATTTTGCCCGATTGGCTAACCCATTAACGAAGCTCACACGTAAAGGGGTTAAATTTGTTTGGACAAAAGAGTGTGAAGAATGTTTCGAAGAACTGAAGAGAAGATTAGTCAATGCTCCTATATTGACTCTACCATCGGGGAATGATGGGTTCGTTATTTATAGTGATGCATCAAAGAAAGGACTTGGCTGTGTCCTTATGCAGAATGATAGAGTTATTGCCTATGCATCACGACAGTTGAAAATTCATGAACAAAACTATCATACTCATGATCTCGAGTTAGCAGCAGTGATCTTTTCTTTGAAAATATGGAGGCACTACCTCTATGGTGAAAAATGTGAGATTTATACTGATCACAAGAGTTTGAAGTATATTTTCTCACAAAAAGAACTCAACATGAGGCAAAGGAGATGGCTTGAATTACTCAAGGATTATGATTGTACGATACACTACCACCCGGGGAAGGCAAACAAGGTGGCAGATGCTTTGAGTAGAAAAGACCATGGAGTTTTGAACAATATGAGAATTGAAAGGGATCCAATTTTCATGGATCTAGTGAATATGGACATGGGAATAACCAGGGAAGGTGAAACATTAATGCTTTTTCAAATGGTTGCCAAACCATCTTTACTAGAAAGGATTAAGAGTTCTCAGACCGATGATGAAGAATTCCAAAAGAAGATTAAAGCTGTGAATGATGGGAGATTGAGAGACTTTGTGTATGAAGATGGAATTTTGAAATTCGAGAAGAGACTTTGTGTTCCCAATATACCTGATCTAAAAAGGGAATTGCTGGATGACGCTCATAGTTCCAATTTCTCTATACACCCTGGGAGCACCAAAATGTATAGAGATTTGAAGGAACATTTTTGGTGCGACAACATGAAGAGGGAGATTGCTGATTTTGTGTCAAGATGTATGGTTTGTCAACAAGTGAAAGCTGGAAGGCAACAGCCTGGAGGATTCATGCAACCTCTTCCCATACCGGAGTGGAAATGGGACAATATTACGATGGACTTTGTCATGGGGCTACCAAAGACTCCTAGAAGGAACGATGCAATATGGGTTATTGTTGATCGTCTTACCAAGTCAGCACATTTTCTTGCTATAAGAGAAGATCTACCTCTGGAACGTCTAGCAAGACTATATATTAATGAAGTTGTGAGACTTCATGGAGTACCCTTATCAATTGTTTCTGATCGTGATCCCCGTTTTACTTCAAGATTTTGGAAAAGTCTTCAGAAATCCCTGGATACTGAACTTCATTTGAGCACTGCTTACCACCCTCAGACAGACGGACAATCAGAACGGACTATTCAGACCTTAGAAGACATGTTGAGATCTTGCTCACTTGATTTTCAGGGTATGTGGGATCAATATTTACCACTGGTAGAATTTTCTTATAACAATAGCTTCCATTCGAGTATCCAGATGGCACCATATGAAGCGTTATACGGAAAGAGATGTCGTACACCAACCTGTTGGGATGACGTCGGTGAAAGAAAACTTGTAGGTCCAGAACTGGTGGAGGAAACGGTGGAAAAGGTGAAAGCAATCCAAAATCACATCAAAGCAGCTCAAAGTAGGCAGAAGAGCTATGCCGATAATCGAAGGAAGGATTTGGAATTTCAAGTCGGTGATCATGTTTTCCTAAAGGTATCTCCGTGGAAGGGAGTCATACGTTTTGGTAAGAAAGGTAAATTGAGTCCCAGGTACATCGGACCTTTCGAAATTCAAGAACGAATTGGGGCTGTAGCTTACCGATTGGCAATGCCGCCAAGTCTCTCCAAAGTTCACGATGTGTTCCACGTATCTCTGTTGAGAAAATACATGCCTGACCCAACGCATGTACTCACCTATGAGGAATTAGAACTGGAACCCGATCTGTCTTATTGCGAAGAGCCCGTCAGGATTCTTGATACAAGAGAACAAGTACTGAGAAACCGGACGACACTTCTGGTAAAAGTTTTGTGGAGAAACCATAAGATGGAAGAGGAAACGTGGGAACCCGAGGAACTTATGATGAAGAACCACCCGAGTCTTTTTATGCAGTAATACCCTAGAAATTGTGAGGACGCAATTATTTGAAGGAGGGGAGAATTTAACACCCCAAGCTTTCACGGTACGTTTCCCTTCGAATAATGCGATAGCGTGTGTTGTACGCAACCTCGAGTTCTAACACACACCACAACTAATTAAACTAGCCGTTGTGAATAGTTATACCTACTTTTTAAAATCATATATATTTTATATTTCAAAATGGACTTCATTTTTGGATTCGGAATATCGAAATTATCCTAGGGTGAAATTTTGGTACTTTTCGGATAACTTTTATATTTTGATGAATAGTGAAAATTACTAAATTTTAATTAAAAACAACTTTTTTAATCAAAATAATTAATAGTGATAAATTATGAATTTGAGTGGTTTTAAAGTATATTTAGAATATATTTTTACCATTTAATATAATGTTGGTCATTGGACATAATTTTACAATTAAACCGAACATAAACAAGTGTCAATCTTTTGGTAGTTATTATCTCTTAAAAACACGCTTTTTGTTTTGACAGCGGGGATTAATTTTAATTAATTTCTGCCACTTCTGTGTTTTGAATTTAGAAAAATGGATTCCATATTTGGAATCAGGATGTTCAAATTGTGTAAATAGGTAACTTTTATTTTTAGACATTTTGAATAATTACTGCGGTAAATATTTTATTTACCATGGTTAAGGGTAAATCCGGTAAATAAGGGTTAAAAAAAATAATATTATAATAATACTAAATTACCCTAAAACGTGTCTCAACCCTATTGGTTGATACATGGTCGACCATGGGCATCTTTGGGTCTATTTTGGGACCCCATGGATCCACTTGTAAGTGAAAATGACACTTTATTTTAATTAAGTCAAAATGAATACAAAAATGACACAAGCATATATCTTTTAGCAAAACAATTGTTACATAGGGCTATATATGTTGTATTTTAGATTATAAATATTCATTAGAAAGATAAAAAGATTTCCTACATAATGATATTTTATTTATAATTTTTAGACATTAAATAATTTATTTTATTTATGACACAATGATGATGCAGTAATTACTATAATAGTGAAAAATTAAAATAATTGATATTATAAATACCCAAATAAATATAATATGAAACTTTTAATGAATTAAACTAATTTTCTAGGATAATATGATATATTAGGATTGATTTAATTGACTTTTTTCTAAGTAATCAATCTGTTATGAGTTTCACAAAAATCAACTATTGAATAGTGTCAAAATTGACATAAAAGAGTTCTTAAAACAAATATTATATTATTAATTGATATTAAATTCCTAAAAATCTAAGGTTCGGCCAAGGGACTTATATTATGATAGTTTAATCATTAATGGACCACTTGGGGGTCGCTTGGATGTATATAGTAAGTTTATTAACCATATTATATAAAAATACAAAGAGATATTGTAAAAGTGAAACTAATTAACTTAGAGTTAATACATAAAGATAAGGTTAATATAAGTACCCAAACCTGTCTAAATTCTATTGGATGAGTTTTTTTCGACCTATCCCCACCTCATACTTTGAATAGTCAACTTTGGAGCCTTTGGAAACCGAATATGAATTTATTATAAATTAATATTTCTAGCTTTTCCAAAAGTGCCCCTCACCCCTCTTATAAAAGGGCACTCCTCCTTCTCATTTCTTCACACCTCTAAAGCCTTTTGGTTCGGCCAAACTCTGCCCAAATACTCTCCCAACATCCCTCACTACAACCTAGAGGCCTTAGTTTGATCAGAAATCCAACCTAAGGAGCCCTTTTGATCAAATCAAAAGGAAGAACCCGAAGAAGAGGTAATGATTTCACCACCCTTTTCTAAGTTCATTTCTTCTTCCACTTCTTCTTCCTTTGTTCTTACCATTCTAAAATAATAACTCCAGTATCTCACATATACTGTGATGTTATTATAAGTATGGTACAACCATATTCACTATAACATGTCACCATACGTGCGTACGTACGGCTTACCGTCTCCACGTCGTGGTGTAATTGTTATTCAATATAATATTATTTGGATGGGTATAATAATGATGTTTAACTCATGTAAATAATAAATATAACATGTTAATGATTCTGTATATATGATATACCATTCATTTATATATTTTTTTAATATCAAAAGAATGATATTGTCGCTCGTGCGTACGTACGGACTACCGTCTCCACGAACGCGATGAGATTCATTCTCCATCGTAACCATTCAAGTATAATTATCATTTGATGATTTAAAAATGATTTTTAAGGACTAGATATCATTCTGGATATGAATAAGATACAACAACCATGGCTTATGTAACAAAACATATAAAGAAAATGAGTAAGTTAACACCCGAAACGACGATAATTCTAAGATATTATTAACAAATCAATGTTAAAAGATCATATATGATATCATATTAATATATATGATTCTTGTATAATTTAATAACAATTATTTCACCATTATACAGGAGGTTAACCTACCCCAACCAAAGAAAAGTACAAGGTAAGGGTTATTTCACAATCTCTTCATTATCCGAGGTTGTTTATATGTAATAATCTACTGGGATCTCTTTATCATCCACATCCATGTTTCTTAAAAATGTATTTCAAAACATTTTTACTATTTACAAGAATATGGGTTAAAGTCATTTATACCCTTGTTTGACTTTTTATAAGAGGTTTATAAAGGAATCTTTCCGTTGTTTTCAAAACAAGGTCCTTTTTAACCTTTTCGACAGAATTGAGGTAAGAATGTTTTTTTTAACTTATACGGCGGGTGCGGTTATTTTACACCGTTATAAAATATTCAAAGTTTTCCTTACAAGCTTATAAGAATATTTTCAAAGAAAATGTTTTATTTTATATGGATCTTAAATGATTTCAAAATAAAAGGAGGTATTTCTTTAAAAAGAATTTTGATTTCATCTATGTCAACATCCTTTGATGGATTTTAAGATTATTTGAAGTTGATTTATTATGATACAAAACTTCTATATTGTATTGAAGGTTTTGTGATATGTTTGACTATGGATGTGCTATTTTTATACCATTCATAGTTTATGGTGAAATTATTTACATTTCGTATGCTAGTTTTAATACGGATGTTTATGTTATGTTTAAACCTTTTCATATGGGAATGCATTGGACTTAATAAGTGACGGGTGGAGCCCGCTATAGCTCCTCGATGCATCGGTAGGTCTCATGAGACAAACTAGTGTCTTGGCACAAGGCCTTGACAAAATCTTATTTGTAGTCTTGGCACGAGGCCTTGGCTATGTGGTTATGATAGTCTGGCATTATGCATTCCAACATTATGAAAGTGGTTATTGATATTGCATGTGATTATTCGATTAGTAGAATATCCATGTGAACAAGTAAATGGCATTATTTCATTTTACTTTTGCCATACTATGTTGAAGTTCAATTTTAAAAGGCTTTTGTTTTAGTAATTCATTGCCTTAAATGTTTATGCTTATTTTGAATGTTCCGCTATATTGTTATCCTTACTGGGCATTTGAGCTCACCCCTTTTCTATGTTTTATTTTTCCCAGGTAGTGAAGAAGTAATTTATGAATGACTTGCAGGGATATTATGAGGGGTTAATAGTGTGGATATGAAGACTTTGTTGTTGTAGTAGTTTTTCACTTTGAAATGTAATGTAAAACTTTATGATTATATCTAGTGTTTCCAAGGCTACTAAACCAATCGGTATTTCGGGATTTGATCTTTCTTGTGATCATGCCAATGTTATGTAATTAATGCACCGACTCTGGGCAACTGGGGTCGGGGCGTTACACCTGATCTCATGCCTCAGTCCTTGATCGAAGGTCCGGGCCCGGAAGAACGGGTCCCGTACCATATCTGTGGAGTAGCGCGAGAGATTAGTAAATCTCGCCGAGTACTGGGCTACTGTCATGCTGCCCTACCGCAGCTAAAGAAGCTCCTGGATACGCACCACACGAAGGGTGGCTGGGACGAACTCCAAGCGGAAGAGCCTCTCGAAGTCTGTACAAAGTAGAGATGCCTCATCGTGCACCTGGAGCATCAAGCTCCACCATCGGTCCGCTGCTGCGTGCAGTAGACTCGCATCGAGGATGACCATGAGGTCTGCAGGTGTCCTCACTAGCCTAAAAACTTGTACCACTGCCTCCAGCCAGTCCTCTACTGCCTGGGGGTCCATCTCCCCACGAAACCTGGGCGGTCGCTGGCGCTGAAACTCATGCAGCGCACTAAGGCGACGTGCATCGTCAGCGGCTGGGGCTGGTAGCATCGGTGGCTCGACGGGTAAAGGTACCGCCGGTGCCTCTGCTGACAAGGAGCCCTGCACCGAGGCCTCATCGCTCGGTGGGCTGTCGTCACGCTCAACTCTCGGAACCCTAGCTGGCTGCCGTCGTGGGGCCATCCTGAAAAGGAATCAGGTGCGCCACAGTCAGAACAGTATACCTGGTGATCTGACACAAGTAATCACAAAGAAAACTTTGAAACACACACGCAATCAATTTTTCCGTGCATTAATTCGGAAATCAGTTGTCAGGGTCCTGGTGTACGGATACGTCGGCCACCGCGCCAACACTGGAATCCCTGGACTGATAACCACACTCAATACGCTAAACATTATTGCTTCTCATAGAAAAGATCAGAGTTCGCGGTAGAACTGAACTCCTCTGATACCAATTTGTTACGACCCACCCTCGGGGCCCATGTCGTGACTACCCCAAGCCCATCTTCCATAGGCCAGGGGCTGGCGACTAGAGCCAAGGCGTAAATCCCGGTAAAAAGGGAAGGCATTTCCTTTGAAAAGTAAACAAGCACTACAGTGTAAGTAAGAGGAAAAGTAAACACTAAGTAAAAGCAGAGTACAACTGAAGTGCGGAAATGTAAATGGGCCAGTATACAAACCCAAACTGAAAGAAAAGTACAACTCGAAAGGGAAAACAACAACTGTAAAGTGAAAGCCGCTACACCGAGCTGTCCACTGGAAATCCCACCTGAAGGGTGGGTACAGATAGCTCCACTGCTCCTCGGGTCCCGCCGTCCGCTCCGAGCATGACCCGCCCAGTGATCCACCTCCAGGTATTGTCCTGCTCTGCAAACCTCAACCATGATCAACGCTGTCCGTCGTCTGCAACCAACACAACGTAGTGCGGGCATAGCCCGTGCAGGGGTGAGTATAAGCTACTCAGTAGGGACCAAGAGACCCCTGAAGGTCTCCCAGAATCCAAAAGGATAAACCACAAAGGTGGGATACAAACACGAAGTAACAGCCAACACTGCTTAGGTATATGCCCATACATATACCTAAGTCATGAATTTCAATACGCTCCAACCTCCGAGCCCAAGTACAACACAGTCCACACAGGAAAGTATACGTATTCCACACAGGAAAGCAAAACGAAATCCACTTAGGATAACACAACACAATCCACATAGGAAAACAACAGGATTCAGCTCACACAGGTATACATCATCGATAAGGTGAAAGAGATGATCAGACATAGATACTGAATCATCTAAGCTGGGACCCACATAGGATACAAGACCAGCTGTCTTCATCGATTCATCTATACTGGGACCCACATAGGATACAAGACCAGTATTGAATCATCTAAGCTGGGACCCACATAGGATACAAGACCAGCACAGCTAGGAACCACATAGGATACAAGTCCAACTGTCTTCATCGATTCATCTATACTGGGACCCACATAGGATACAAGACCAGTATTGAATCATCTAAGCTGGGACCCACATAGGATACAAGACCAGCACAGCTAGGACCCACATAGGATACAAGACCAACTGTCTTCATCGATTCATCTATACTGGGACCCACATAGGATACAAGACCAGTATTGAATCATCTAATCTGGGACCCACATATGATATAAGACCAGTACAGCTAGGAATCACATAGGATACAAGACCAACTGTCTTCATCGTCACAGTCCACTGAGGATCCCTGCACAATCGTCGTCACAGTAGCAGTCGCAGCCAGCGCTAGGGTTCCCGCACACAGCAGGCTCGTTCGGGAGGGTCCGCTCCACGAGCCGCGAGGCTGATACATCAACTGTCACAAGGTCCAGAGTTGATGTATCCAAAAGTTCCGTATCGTCAACAGGAACTCAACGCAACAGACGGTGCGTCAATCGGACGCCCGGTCTGAGAGTTATTGGCTTTTTTGTCCTAGGGGACCGGTTGGTTTTTAAGGCAAAACCAACCCGACCGTACTCCACCTACGTCCAAACCATGGGTGGAGTATGCCAAAAGATCCGTCTCACTATGAGGAACACAAAAAAGCTGACGGCACGTCAATCGGACGTCCGTAGCTTAAGATATGAGTGTTTCCGCTCCGAGGGCCCGGTTGGTTTCGTGTACGAACCAACCCGGCCGAACTCAAAGTATTCTGAAACCTTGAGTGCGATATACTGAATCGACCGTCTCGATCCAAGGATCGCATCGCCACTGACGGTTCGTCAATCGGAGGTCCGTATCTCATATTATGGCCAAAAGACCGAAGTCGATTCGAAAACAGGGGGTCGGGGTCCGGGCCGACCCAGCCCGACCCCCCTGGGTCGGCCCGAACCGGGTCGACCCGGGTCTGACCTGGCCCGGCCGGTGGCGCGGCTCGGCCGGCGGCGGCGCGGCCTGGGCGCCGCTCGGGTGCCATGCGCGGGGGGAAAAGCCCCCGCTTTCCTGCTGGCGGCGTGGATGAAAGCCGCGCCTTTGTCCAACGGCCCCCCCACGTGGGGGCCTGCTTTTGAAAAAAACGGGGGGGGGGGGGGGGGGCGCTTCCCCCCCTTGGTGTAACCGTGGCCCCCACAATATGGGGGGCCGGTTTTGGTCAGCCGGGGGAATTAATTCCCCCGGTTCATCTCCCTTCCGGCTGGTCCTTCCTCAACGGGACAAGCAAGGCCGGTCCCCTTTCCGGCTTCTGACACCAGCGGCCCGGCTGGCCGCCGGTCTTCCCGTTTCGCCGCGGCCCGGAACCGGCCGCAGCCTTCGTCGTCTGGCACGATGCGATGGCATCTCGCCCCTCCGCCGCGGCCCCGCTCCGGCCGCGGCGCCTTTGGTTTACTTCGACGCGGCGCGACGGCGTCGCGTTCAAGATAATCTTTCCACGGCGCGGCGCGACGGCACCACGCAATATTTGCCGTGTGATTCCCGCGTGGTGCGACAGAACCACGCCATCTCGTTCATCCTCAAGAAAATAATAATAATCAAGAACAAAGGAGGGGGAATTCGGCCGTGTTTCTGCGGTCCAACCCCCCTCTCGTTAGATGATAACCCTTAAATATTTATCCACAAGATTATCATGCTAGAACCAAGAACGAGAGTAAATAAATATTCAACAACAAACCCCTACCTCGGTTTCAAGAACGATGATCGTCAACGACCCGCGGAAGACGCGTCGCAGTGGTCTGCGTCATGGAAGAAGGACGTAGATGTCGAGAAGCGAGGATTCGAAGTTCTTTGACGACGATTTCATCACGGGAAATCGTCGCGGAAGAGATGATGCAGAAGAAGACGTCGTCGGTGTCGCGGGTATGGCGTCGCGGAAGACGATTCCCGAGAACGTGGCGTTCTTCGTCGATGTTCGAAGGTTCTTCGTGTTCTTCGTCAAAGTTTGAAGAAGAAGAAGAAGAAGAAGAACTTCTATTTCTCTCAAGGCGGCTAGAGAATTCTAACCCAAATAAAATAAGCTAAAGTCTTATTTTATTCACACACTTAACAATTTGAATTTCAAAGGTTTGAAATTCAAACAATTCAACTCCATTAATTAACAAAGTTGTCATGTTCATAAAAAGAGGAGTTTAAGGGAGTTTTTAAAAAAAGAAGGTGAAGTGTTATGCTTCGTGTGGGTGCCACCACACTTAATCCTCCCAAGGGAGGTTAAGTGGATGTGGGTCCCACTTCTAAATCCCTTTGGGAGAAAAAATAACCAACAAGTTAAAATAAAATTTGTATTATACAATTTTATTTAACTTATTCTAAAATCCCAAAAACTAACTCTCAACCCGCAATAAACGCAACCTCAGAAAAGGTCTCCTTAAGCGAATATCGGCGCTGCGAGTTCATCGGTGTCCTCAGATTTCAATTCCGAGCACCGGATCAAAAGTTAGAAATTCCCGCTCCTTCGTTCACTGAACGTACCCGAGCCAAACTTCGGAAATTGATTCCGGGCACTCCGGGCCTCGAAATCAGGTGCCGTCAGAAACCGCGTTCTTGCAAAAGTCCAAAGAAAATAAAAAAAAATTCCCTTGAATTTTACGGGTCTTTACACAACATCTTATCTGGGACATCAAATAGACATTGAATGTAATACCATTTTTGATGGCCTAGTCCAGCCCACGATCATGATATTTCCTACTTTCGACCCATCTTGTACAATTTTTATTTCCCTAGTCTCTATCATTATTTATTCCCCAAACAAAATCCCTCATGATGGGATATGTATCTATACAACCTATTAATGTGGGGTTTTCTTCTCCTCCTCATTCGATTTGGGATTTCCATAATCAGTTTTATGGTTATGGACCTCAAGGAGATATGTACTTGTATAAAATGTGTGTCTCAATATATTTTTTAGGGTTATTTAATTTTTTCACGTGTGTAAGGGTCCTTGGGGTTGTTTTGAGAGTTCGGTATATGAAAGGAAAGGAAAACTTGACCAAGCTATGAAAGGCACATAATTTTCACATGGTAAGATTAATTGTGTGGTCATACTAGGAACATCATACACCCTTAGTTAGTAGAAAGTATCATGGATGGTGCATGTTTTGTTAAACCACGTGACCTTCCCATGTAACCAAGAAACCTAGATCACCTTGAGTAGTGATCTACGTATGGTTTGTGCATGATTAGTAAAATCATGCGAGTAAACCTTACGGCCTATTCATGTTTGGAAAATTTACAAAATATCTATTACACGATTTTTATGTTCCACCCGATTTCTCCCTAATTTCTCCCCTATAAACCCTAAGTACGAAGCAAATCAAACCAAACTCCCCAAGGGAGGTTCTCCTTCGATTATTGGTTATTTGGAATACCTTTGTATGTGGATTTATAAACAGGGTGAGTGAAATCCCTCTCTCATATATCTTTTCTTAAATAAGGATTGTATCATGGGATATCTTTTTCTTATGACCTAAAACCCTTTCTTTCATATAGGTATTTGGTTAAAGCTTAATGTGGTGCTTCAATCTTGATTCAAGTCTATGATTAGAAGTGTGATCATTATAAGATTCGAGCTAGGTGGTCTAAAAGTCATATCTCGTAGTATGGATATGGTTTTGCGCATATGAGCAGTTGTTCTTGATTAAACCTTATTGTACAGTTGAAAAACTCAATGATATCTAATAAAATGGGTGTATAAATGATAAATTGAACTCCTCATCTAGAAAAATTTTCATTAATTCTATGACCCAAATATATTAATTGCTTTAGTATTAGCAAGAAACATCCTTCATCACAATATCCACAATTTTCCATCAAAATCCCATTCTATTTGTAGATTTTTCTTTACATACAATGCCATGAAAGGATTATCCATAAATAGAAACCTATTAGAAGTACCAGATAAGTATTCACCATGCACCACCTCCCCAATAGAATGGACCCTCCAAGCATCATATCATGGAAAACCCCCTACGGAGGTGGAACCTATTCCTATCACTATTGTTTGATATACTCAATCGCAACCTTATAATGGTGGAATGGATCTTCATCTTAGATAAAATCTAAATTACAATGGATAATTGTCATTTCCCTACTGAATCCATAAGGATTATTTTAGTTTGAGAAAGTGGTGGGTGTTATTAATGACTACCACAAAAATGAAGTTGATTTCATGGACCACCCCACCACCATCTACATCTCTAGTATTCATACATATATAAAAATATAGTGGTAAATTGTATATATTTTCTTAATTTTGAAACCTAAAAAACATATGTTTCCACCAATGATTGAAGGACACTAGCTACGAGATCAATCTCATTTAGAATTTGATACTCTAAAATTTTATGTATATAGAAACCTATCTATCCTTATAAAAAATAAAAAACCTAGTTGATGAGTGTATCAAGTAGAAGACACATACGATAATATAAATGAATTATAAAATTATGTATTACTTGTCATAAAATAAATTCATGGTAGTCTTATCATACTCCACAATAAACTAAATGCAGGTAAGGAATTGGATCTAATTTTACGTATCTATTCCCTCATAAAATCAGTAGTTCCTCGTATAATCTCTTAATATTATTGTGGAGTGAACCATGGTTATGCCACTCCTTTTTATTCATGTGAATAAAAATACAATTAATAAACAACTTTGAATATGGATAAAATGTTTCACCTTGTCAAGGAACTCAAGATATTAATTTTCCTAATGAATTGACAATAACTTTTGGAACATCAATAGGATGACCTCAAGATAAAATTATTATTATATGTATACCCTTTGGAAACAAAAACCCAAAACATTGGTATCTTGTGAATTATTCCTATGAAAATCTTGTTATCTCAGATCCCTTATTAGTTTTATGAAGTACATATTTCTCAATGTGACCAGACTCCCATTTTTGCAGTGTACCAAATTATTCAACATATGTTAGTTAATTTATGACATTAACAAACATATAAAATGTATTATTGAGTGATTTTAATTTAACCATGAAACATTTATTCATCATGGTTAACTGAACATACTATTAAAGGCTCTATATGATAAGATCCACGACAGTTTTTAGTATGTTGTCTACGGAACATCCAGGATAAGATCATGATTACCAGGATTCCATGCACGCGTATGGAGATGATTACAAATCATTACCATCTGTAATGTCTCAGTTCAGGAAGCCAGCCAAAGGCACCCTATACCTGGTTGGTCACATGGCCTCAAGCACATTTCCCAAAATGCCAGTGGCTGCCGACTAGCAGCGAGGGCCTCGGGTGTGATAGTGGGTAAACAACGCCATCATTGGCAGAGTACATAGCATAAATAAATAGATATACACTAGCGTAACTCGTAATAATACCAAACAATAGTAACATCTGAAGACTAATAAAGAAAAAAAAGGATCATATATATATATAATTATGCATGATACATATATGTCTAGGAAATATGCCAAAAAATCACAATGCTGAAATACAATACTAAACCTAGTACAAAAGTAAAACAGAAGCCAGCTCCTCAGCATCTCAATCCTAATCTTGGTCCCTTGCTCTCCAGCTCCCCAGAATCTCAAGTACCTGAAGTAGAAGGGTGTTTCACATTGTACACACCTGCAATAGTATAATCTTTTTTGGCCTAAAAGCATGGCCCAAACAGGGTGTGAGACTAAATCCCAATAGGAAACCACCACAAGATATGTGTCTAATAGTCCATGAATATATGGAAGTAAAAGTACATAAGGCAGTAATAAAGAAGGTACTCAGCAGTAAACAATCCATAGTTTTAAGAATTTAAATCACACAATTAAAAAGCTACTCAATCATGAAGAATGAAAAAGGTAACCCACTGGGTAGTTCTCACAGGATAGCCCCTATGGTTCAACCAACAAGTACTTGCAACCACTGGGAGGCCCACACAGTCTCACCCCTCTGGTTCATCTAAAGTATAGACTCGTTGAGGTAAACACTCACCGTCAATTCCCCATGTAGTCTCACATCATACTAAATGCATTCTCGGTAAGCACTCAATGTCGCATCCCCCTGTGGACCACGTCGATGAACTATAAAAACTCTGAGGAATCACTCAATGTCAATTCCTCGTGTGGTCATGCATCATAAAATTATATGACTCTCTAGAGAATCCCTTACATCCATTCTCCCTCTGGTCTACTACACTAGGTTCTCACAGCCCTATGTAAGTCAAATGTATAACATGCGTAATATCCAAAGTAAACCTCAAGAACTACTTGGCTAGCATTCTATTGTAAATCAGCACATTAGATCTACAGTCATACCATCCTACAATACTAGGTATGTAATGTAAATAGTAGTCCAAAGGGAAAAATAGAACCCGCGGTTCAGACAAGAAAAACATGCATGGAAAAAATTTATAAATCATAAAAATAAACCTTATTCACATTCATTATCCTCTACACTATCGTATAAGCAAAGCAGGAAAACAATAGGGCTAAAACGTTAAACACGCAATACCCCATTTAAGGGTATTGGAAATATTTGAACAAAAATATTCAATATATTTTAACAAAAAGGCACAAACCCCCTACCTCAGGTTTAGGATATCAACATACTTGAACCACGAGGCTTGAATCATCTTATAATGTCGTAGATCTATAAAAATGCACAAAACACACAACCCACGATAACTCACGAAAGAAGAGAAATTGGAAACAAATGCTCTCAGAGAAGAGATAACTCACTGATGTGATTCCAACACAACCGATAGAGTTCAATTCAGAGGACGGACGGAGGCTCTAGGTTCTTCAAAGATCCATTGTTGTATGATTTCTCTCGTACAAATATGGCCAATAAAAATTTTGTTCTATCGATTAGACGTGACCCTGGTGAATTTAATGTAAAAAAGAAAGTACACGGCGTGTAATTTTGAAGTACACAGCGTGTACGCGCCTTTTCCGTACTCCGCTTTAGGAGGCCTCCATGTCACCCCTACATGGCCATGTCTGTGGCCATGACATGGCCAGAACACGGCCTCCAGCGGCATCATAGTACACGGTATATACACATAAATTACATGGCATGTACTTCAAAAATTTTCAAATTTTTCTCTTTTCCTAAAAAATGACAAGAAAAGGAAAAACATACCTGAAAAAAAGATCTGGGTTCTTACAAGCATCCCCCTTAAAAAAATTCATCCCCAAATTTCCCTAGCGTGGCATAGAAGAAGAAACCATTAATAGATTTTTCCACTGTGCTTGTACATCGGCCTCCCTCTCCCAAGTCTCGTCATATACCCGTCCATGCTGCCATAGGACTCGTACCAGAGAAACTGACCGACCATAGAGAATCATTTTACTGCAATCAACAATCCACATAGCATGATCCTCGAGCGATGCATCCACATCTAGCTTAACCTCATCAGGATTAAGGACATGAGATGGGTCTAAAAAATAATGTCAAATTTGAGAAACATGAAAAGCATCGGGGATAGCCCGGTACCTCTGAGGTAATTGCAACCGATAGGCAACCGGCCCAACTCTCTCCAAAATCTCTAACAGTCCGACGTACCTTGGTGAAACCTTACCCTATCTCATAATCCTCCTCTTCCCCAACCCTAGTTTGACATGCAGAAAAACCTGATCCCTGACCTCGAACTCCAGAGGTCATCTCTCTTGATCAGCATATGACTTCTGTCGAGACTGTGTGGTAGCCATCCTCTTCCAAATCAACTCTTCCTTCTCTGTGGTTTCTTGAATGAGATGAGGTCCCAGAAAATCTTGATCTTGTAACTCTAGTCTATATAAGGGTGATCGGCATGGAATACCATACAAAGCCTCATATGGTGCCATATGAATAGTTTCTTGAAAACTATTGTTGTAGGAGAACTCCACTAGAGGTATATACTTCTCCCAAGAACCCCCAAAGTCAAGAATGCATGCTCGGAGCATATAAATAATTTATTTAAAAATGGGTAAAAATAATTATTGGTATTTTTGTAAGTCATAAATATTGAATTATAATTTTATGAATAAATTTATAGTTTAAAATTTTCATTTAATGTATTAAAAAAATTATATTTTTTTTTCTATTATTTATAATATAATTTTATGAGACCCTAATTAATTTTTCAATGTTATTAAATCAGTTATAAATTTAAAATCATTATTTTTTATGTAAATGATTATTTTAATTGGTAAATAAACATATAAAATAATGTAAATTATTTATGTAAAATAGATTTAAATTCAAAATTACATGCATTGTAAAATAGTTTTTTTCTATTATTGAAATGTTTCTAGAAATGTTGAATTTCTAGTGAATATGGAAATATATTAGTTTTATGGAATTTGAAAAAAAAACATAATTTATTGAGTTATATATAATGTATGGATGATCTATAACCATAATATAAAACTAAAATTATTTATTTTTATATATTTAGTGATAATCATCAATCTATTCATAGTCATGAGCCTAAATAATAAACCAATGAATAATATAAGGAGAAAACACCACTATCATCCACTATAAAAACCACCCTCACCACCTATTTTCATCACACCTCTAAAAACATGATGCATTTAATTATTCTGTGCCAACATCTTCGATATTCTCTCCCCATGTACATGGTCCGTTGGTCCCAATAAAATAAAAAACTAATTTTATCCAAGGAGGTTCTCAAGGGAATGGAATTCAAGAGGTAAAAACCTCATTATTTTCCTTTTAAGTTTTATTCCATTTCATTTTTTTCATTTCCTTTCCTCATATACCGTAATACAAGTGATATAATATTTGTAGAATCAATTATCTAATATAATTTTATTTTTCAATTTTAATAAACCATAATCATTTATTTTATGTTATCCTTTTGTTCTAAAAATGAAAACATCATCTCTGGTGTGTTGATTTATCACATTCAAGGATGATGAGTTTTCAATTTCAATTACCTCCTCCAAGAGTGGTCATAAAACCATTTTAATTGTTATAAAAGTCTATAATATATGTATTACATCTTATTTAATTTTTTATTACCATTATATATATATAAAGTCAATTAATAAAGAAAAATTAGTTCTTGATGATAAGAAAACCTCAAAATAAACTAAACAGTTATCACTACAATTTTATCTTTTATATATGTATACAAGTGAACCGATCATGAAATACATGAAAATGAACACTTGAGAATGATACAATTGTACCATATAAATAATAAAAAATATAATTAATGATATTAAGAAAATTATTTTAAATAAAATTAATACATAAATGGTTCTTAATTATCTAATTAGTGTATTAAGTTTAATTATCTAGGACAGTAAGTACAAGTGCGTTAAATTTTCAATCATAAGGTATGTGATCTATTCTGAACCTTCAATTTTCTTTGTGTAATGAGTTATTTCTTTTCAGCCAACTATAAGACTTCTTTAATTTTAAATACACCTTATATCTTATATATATTAATTCAAAAATAAGGTATCTAGATCACTTCATTCTTCATTTATAGGTAAATACATATTTAGCGAATTCTTTCTCAATTTATCCAGATAAGAAAGACCGATTAAAGGGAACTTCCCAATTTTATACCGTTTTTAGAGTTTACTCCCTAATATATTATAATCAAACAATACTTTTCTAAAATCATATTTATTATCCTAGAAATCTATCATGATTAATTTTTAGTTTTACATAATCTATTATACATTTTCAATTTTAAATAATAATTAAAATTTTCCCCTACAATATACTAATGTGGATCATTATATAATGTTTTATAAATATTGTTTTTACATGTTTTCAATTCATTTGTACATCACTTTCTATGAGTTAGCACTGGTTTCCCTTATGAATGTTCATTTATGATTTAAATCAATTATTTCATGGAAAACTATATGATATTCTCTTTTTTTATACTTTATGACATGATCTTGAGAGCCATTTCTCTCCATGGGACGATTTTATGTTTATGTATGATTTTTCATGTATCACACATATTATTGATCATGTTCTGATGGGTACACCCATACGATACTCCAATTCATTGGGTAAAATTTAGTCTTATTAAATGTCATATAAAATGGTCTTAATGATTTTCCTCGAATCATACACCATGTGAAATTGGCTTTGGTTGTTATAATTGACTCATGATAATCCATGTTCAATGACCCTTCACTCATTCGTATATAATGATTTATTTTGTTTCCATATTCAAATAATTCTAAGATTATATGATCACTTGTAATACATGTTATTATTCATAATGTTTATTCGTGTTTTGTTCCTTGTTATGTCATCATGTTATTCCATCTAACCCATGTTATATGATTTATGAATATGTTTATAACCTTGGATTTTTATTTCATTCCATTGTTCATGTATTTCCCATGTTATACTATGTATATGTTAGGGATAAAAGGTTCTTAAGAGATCATTTTGAGGATTAAATAAGGTGTATTTTTCATTTAATTTCATGCTATTTTATTATGATCCTAATCCTCCATAGAAACTAGAATTTACGATATTTGTCTTATAATTAATGTTTAATTATGCATAAAATCATGGAATAAAATGTGTAAAATATTATGGTTGTTTTAATTAGTAAAAGAGATTGGTCTAACATGTTTTGGTGGCTAGGACTGGAGAACATTAGATATAATCATATGGATAATTCTGTCACTATTGATAAACTATATTATAAAATAATTTACCACATGTTATGATATACATTTCATTTAAAAGTTTATCCAACTATGTTAATTTTTTTTGCTTATTATAAAATTATTCACTCCCCTAGGGGTAATTTATTTCTCATAGATAATATATTTAAATAGAATAACTATTTCCCAAAAAATATTATATGCAATGTGTTGATTCCAAATTGAAGTAAAAAATATGGTGGAAACAAGTTTTAAAAAATCATGAAATTGCATTCTAAACTTGCTAAAGCAATGTATAATAACTAGAATCATGTTAAACTCCCTCCTTCTCTTAATAATTGAATTTTTTTGGTCAAATAATTTATGAGAAAAAATCTTACTATGTTTAGTGGATCCTCATATCCCCTCCTTGCAGAGTAATGGATAAACTCCATTGAAAATATACTATCTATCCTCCAGTGCTCAGAAAAGGAAAATATTGTGCTGGTAGTTTTTTACTTTATGAGAAATTTGATTAGTGGTGTAAATTTATCAAGAACACAAACTAAAAGTAGTAAATTGTTTCAATGGAAAGGGAAGAATTCATGAAAATATTTTTCAATAAAAATTTTCAACAAACCCATTTTTTAAGATGGTAAGGGAGTTTCTCAGACTGATTGAAAAGAAAGATGAGTATATCATGGTGTATAAAGAATGTTTCACAATGCATGCAAGAGATTCCTCAATATTTTTCAGGAGCATTGAAATAAATTTGGATTGATTCTTAGGATATTAAAGATGAATATATGAAAATAGATGGTGATTCCAGAATTGGAAACATTGAGGGGAGTTTTTTGTGAACGCTTAAGATCAAAATGGAGATCAGAGACTCTCTAAAGTCTCATAGGGCCCAGTGATCAAATGAAAAAAATGGATATTAAAATGGGTGTATTAATAGATAAAACCCAATATAGAAAGAAAAACTATCATCCCATGGGTCAAAATTCTAGGAATTAGTATCCTTGAAACTGTCTATAGGGAAATAGTAAATTCTTCTAATGTTGAAGAAAGGGGAATCTCCATTATAACTAATAAAAGAATATAAATAATCCCACTAATTTGGATAAATAATGAAAGGTTCATATCAAAATGTATCCTATATTAATGTTTTTTACCTATAAGAAAAAATGTGAATTATGTGAACCATTATCCTAAGTCAAGGTTTTTAGGAAGAAATGAACAACAACAACCTCTTTGGCATAAATAATTGGAATATGGTATCACTACTGCTGAGGTGGTGCCCAAAAATGATGCGGTGATAGGTACTCTAATTATTCATTCAACTATAGTTAACATAGGATTTGATATTCATTCTATAAATTCTTTCATATCATGCAATTTTAGAAGAATAATTCAAACATTACCTCAAAATACGGAAGTCGAGTTATTTGTGTGAAAAAAATATGGAAATTACTTATTTTAAATTATATAACTCCTCCCTAATTAATGTTTGTGGAATAAATCTCTCGTAAAATATTGTCTCACATCCTTTTATAATGTTTGTTGATATATTGGGAATGTTTTGGAAATCATCGTATAAAGCCAACATCTAATATAGGGAAAGGAAAATCACTCTTCACATCGTGAAGTATCCTTCAATTTTGTACAAGTGTAAGAAGTATGGTGAATCTCTATCAGAATAATTTTCAAAATAATAGATATTATTGACATTTGATAACTTATATATAGCTCAAATTATTGGGACAAATCAGAGAATCAGGATTGAAGACATTACCATTGTGAGGGACTACACTAGTGTATTCCCCAAAGAGTTTTCGGGTTATCCTTTTTGTTGAGAGGTTTTGTAATCAATTTAACTATTCATATATCTCTGTATATATCAAAGACATCTAATATAATGGATAGAATTGAGTTTTAGGAACTGACGAATCTATTACCAGGGAATATAGATAAGGTTTATAAATGCCTGAGTGCTTCACTATGGGGTTCTCTAGTCCTCTTAATCAATAATAATGATGGATAAATGAACCTTTATATTGATTATCATGAGACAAAAAATATCACCATAAAGGAATATTATCCCCTTCAAATGGATAGATGAATTGTTTGATCAACTAAAATGTTCAAATTATTTATTTAAGGTGGATATATTTTCATGAAATCACTAATTAAAGCATAATATATAAGATATTCCCATGACTACCTTTTAAAGTATATATGGACATTATAAATTCATAATGATGTCATTTGGACTCACTTATGAAATAGAAATATTCATGGATATAATACATATACACTTTAGATATTAAATTATCAAAACATTTATATTCTTTATTGATGCTATTTGAATAGACTCCAATAACAAAGAGGAACACAATGAGAATTAGAATACTATGATGAAGACTTTTTGAAAGTATAAAGAATAAGAAACATAAAGTAAATGTGAGTTCTTGGTGGAGGATATTTCGTTCTCGAGGAATGTTATCACCTACAATGGAATATCTGTTGACCCTTCCAAGATAATGGTAATAGAAGAGTCACCAAGGCCAATATCTGTAATGGATATTCGTAGTTTCCTTAGTTTATCTATGTATTATCGAAAATTTGTGAAAACATACTCACGATTTTAAAACCCTATTGACCAAGATTACTCATAAGGGGTTAATTTTTCATATATTAGTGAACGTTAGCCTAAATAAAAGGGCTAGAAAGTATATTACCACCGCACTCATGCTAACACAATGAACTTTTGGGGAACTCTTTGTGGTATACATTGGTTCTTAAAAAAAAGAAAAATAGTAGTATACTGATGGAAAATGATAAAGTGATAGCCTCTGCCTTAAGGAAGTTGAAAATACATAAGAAAAACTATTCTACGCATGCTATGCATTTGGAATCTTTGACCATTGCATTGGAAATCTAGGGGAATTATTTCTTTGGGGAGAAGTGTGAGATATATATTTATCCCCATATTCTCAAATAACATTTCAAATATAAAGAGATTAATATGCTCCAACAATTATGTTTAGACCTTATCAAAGATTATGAATGATTAATACTCCAGCATCATGGTAGTGAAAATAATGTGGTGTTTTCTCTATGTAGAAAAGACCCCATGTCTTTATCAATTATGAAAATTGATAAGGATCCAATATTATTAGTTCTGAAATTTATGGACATGATAATTGTTATGGAAGTAATTTCATCAATACATTCTCAAATTATTTCTCAAAAATTTCTTATGATGAAAATATATGATGATCAACGAAATGATTTGAATATTAAGAAAAAAATCAAATCCATCAGTAGTTAGAAGCCCTCTCTGTTCAAATTTGATAAGGTTGGAGTCTTAATATTTGGGTCATGATTATCTGTTAAATCCAATCCATAGATAACGAAATATATCCTAAATGACTCACATTTCTCAAACATATCTATTAACCCAGGGATCACCATAATATATCGAGATCTCCAAGGAAACTATTATTGGGAAAATATAAAGAAAGACATCATATAATATACATTAAAGTTCCTGGTATATCAGCAAGTGAAAGATAAGAAAAAATGACTAAAGGGATGATGAAACCATTAAATATACCAATATGGAAGTGGTAAGATATTTCCATAGATATTGTCACTATAATTCCAGATAAATCAAGGGGAATAATGAGATATTAAAAATTATGGATCATCTTAAAAAGATATCTCACTTTATCACAATTTGGGTGTATTTATTTTTGTGTAAACTTTCATGGATATACACTAGAGATGTTTTATGGTTTCATAGAGTAACACTATCTATTATATCCTACCAGGTTGCAAGATACACCTCCAATATCTAGAAAAGTCCAAAAAATTATTTAAACAGATAGATGAGCTTCAGTACGAGCTATCACCCCTCAAATTGATGTCCATTCTAAACAATATATTCAAAAGCTATAAGATATGTTGAGAGTGTGTTATATGGACATCAAGTGAGGTTGAGACCAATATCTACCTCTAGTTTAGTTATCTTAAAATAGAATTTTCCACTTGAGAATCAAAATCGACCCATATGTATCCATATAAGGGAAAAGATGTAGAACACTGATATGTTAGGATGATGTTAGTGAATGTATATTACAAGGACCTAAAATGGTCAAAGAAATGGTAGAAATTGTGAAAAAAATTCAAACACATACTTTCACAACCCAAAGATTAAAAAATAGTTATGTAGAAAAGTTTCAATGAGACTATGAGTTTATGTTTGGATACATGGTATTCTTACATATATATCTAGGTAAGAGGACCATGATGTTTGGGATGAAGGGAATTGTAAGTCACAGGTACATCGACCTAATAAAGATTCTTGATTGTGTTGGATCTATGGCCTACCAACTAGTACATCCACAATCCATGAATCAAGTACATGATACATTATACATATACCTTGTAAGTATATATATTATGTATCCCACACATGTAATTAATTCATAATTTATATAGTTGGAATATAATATCTCTTACATGGAGAAGCGAGTGAATATCATAGACTATACAGATAAAGTTTTACACAACATGACTACCAAACTAGTCAGTGAACTATGTTGAAACCATAATAAGGAAGATTCAACCTTGGAACCTGAGGAATCAATGAATGAGATGTACCCTCACATGTTTCTCCATATTTTTTAAAATGAAATTTCAAGCACCAAATTTCATTAGGGGGAATAATGTAACAACTAAAAACTTTTCCAATGAAACTTCACATCTTATAAATTTTTTATATTGTATAAATCCCATAATATAAAATATATAACACAATAAAAACATTATAAATGAATAATTAATGAAATAATAAGTATTCCTACAAATTAGGGTACCTAAACCAATGAAATAATGACATGATCTATAGAATTGTAATTTGATCCTTAAGGATAGTAACATAGCTTATATAATACTAACCACACCAATAATATTATATATATAATTTATTTATCTTATGAATGAAAATATTATGTATTTGTTTTATGGAATAAGTAAATAAATGTTTTAAAATGAAAACAAATTAAGTTTTTGTATTTTGTAAGTCAAAAATATTTAACTATAATTTTATGATTAATTTAATAATTTAAAATAAAATATATTTTCAACATAATTATTCATAAATTAATATTTATTTTATTATTATTATAAAATATGTTTATGAGGCCTTATTTAATTTTTCAAAGTGTCAAAAAATCGTTTAAAGTTTTAAAATCATAATTTTTTTAGAAATTGAATGTTTTAATTAAAAATTAAATTTCTTAGATTCAGAAACTTATTTCCTTAAAATGGAGTCCATTTTTTTATTCTAAATGTCAAAAATATATTAGGGTTAATTTTTATGATTTTTCTATAATAGTTAATATTTTTTTGAATATTGAAATATGGTAATATACAGTATTTCAAAAATACTTGACTTATTGAATCATAGATAATGTATTGATTATTTAATCCCAAATTCTATAACTATCATTAATTATGTAAATAAATTTATAGATAATACATTGAATATTTATGGTAATGTTCCAAATTAATGATTTATTTAATAAAATAATTTGAAAACACCCCTTTTCTACACTATGAATACCACCCATCCCCACCTCTTTTCCTCACAAATCTGGAGTTTTGAATATTTCACAAATTCTACCCAAACCACATTGAATTTATGTCCCCCAATTATAGGATCTTATTCTCTCAATAAAAAACTAAACTCAAGTTCGTCATGGATGTTCTCAAGTAAAAGTAATTCAATAGGTAAAAACCCCTTTCTTTTTTTTTAATTTCCATTTAATTTATTTTTCTGTTCTTTTAATTTCATAAACTACCATAATCAAAGCTACATAATAAAATACAATATCCCATATATATTATAATTTTTTTGTTAATTTAATAATTCATCATTATTTCTTTTCCCCTATAATTTTTTTCTAAAAATTAAAACATTGTTTGTGGCATGTGGATTTAGCACATTCAAGGAGAACGAGTTTTTAATTTTTTTTTCCACATCCAATTATAGTCATAAAAAAATTATTATTACTAAACCAGACTATAATATATATATTAAATATTATTTAATTTTCCATTACCATAATATATATATATATAATGTTATGTAATAAAGAAAATGCAGTTTGTGATCATAAAAAATGCAAAAATAATGGAAACAGCTATCACCGACATTTTATAAAATGATTAATTATCATTTCATTTAACTGAAAAAAAATATATGACCATTTAATCTTATGGAAGTTGACTAATATAATTTAATTTCAATTACAGACATCTACTTTCACTTTAAATGATCTTCCATACACGTATACTAGTGAACTGATCCAGAAAAATAAGAATACAGACACTCTGTAACGATAAAATAGTATCTTATAACTCATAAAAAATTCCACAAATGAACAAGAAACTATTATAATAAATCAAATAAATTGATAAATAATTCATAATTAATTATTAAATTGAGTAAATTTTAATATCCTGGATATTATGTACAAGTGCATAACACTTTCAGACATAAAGTAATGGATCCATTCCGAAACTCCATTTTTCTTTTGGGTTATGCTTCCTTTGTCATTACGCCAACATAACTGTTCATAATTTTTATAAACCACTTATAAATTCTATCCATATATTCTAAACTCATGTATCTAGATAAATTCATCCTTATATTATATGTAAATACATATTTTAAACAAATTTCACTTCTCAATTCATCAAGATAATCAAGCACAATTAATAAGAACATCCCAGTTCCATAAAATATTTCAAGAGCATTTCGTAATCTATTTTAATCAACATTTATTCTTAATAATTAACTCGTATTATACTAAAAAAACAATATTTTTTACATTAATTCTTTAATACAAACAACTATGCTTTTTCAATTTTAATGAATCTATAAAATTTTACCTTAAACTATAGTAAAGTGTATCATTTTCTAATGTTTCTTTAACACTATTTTTAAATTTTTTTCACCTCTGTTTGACATCACATGTAATGTTTTATTTCTATTATCCCTTATTAATTTACATGTAGGATTTAAATCTATTCTTACATGGACACCTTACTGATCCACTCAATTTTATGCCTTATGACATAATAAGGATACGAAATTCTTTCCATGGATAACCTTTATGTTTATTTTTGATTATTCATGTTAAAAACATATTAAAAAAGATTTTACTGTGGGTTTTCCCAAATAGAACTCCATTATATTAGGTATTTAATTGTCTCATAAGACTTCATGTGTAATTGTATTAGTGGTTAACCCTGAATCATGATCTGTGTTAAACGATCTTGGTGGTTTTCCTTGAATTGTGCTCCTCCATGTGCACTGATTCTTTACTCATGCTTATGTCATGTTTTTGGTTGTTTCCAAATTCTTATGATTCAATGATTATGTTATCCCATGATATTAATGTTGTTCTTCCTTATGATTATTCTTATTTCATTATTTTTATTTCATGATTTTATCCCTTCTAACCGATGTTTTATGCTTTGTTAATAATTTTATTCCCATAGTTGGATTTTTAGCTCATTTTTTTAATGTATTCCCCAAGGTTATCCTATGAAGATGTAGGGTATAAAAGGGTGTTAGGACATCATTATAAAGATTAAATAAAATAAAATTTTATCCAAGTTTCATGTTGTTTAATTATATACCAAATCCTATAAAGACATAAGACTTTACGATCCTCATATTGTAACTGATTATTAATTATTCTTAAATTCATAAAATAATACACTTAAATGTCCAAGGTCATTATACAATACATAATATATAATAATTTTATCATTTACTATGGGAACATCATGGTATATAATAATTAAATTATATACCACAAGGCATATATTTCTATATACTAATTTCATCATTCCTTAGGACCAAGCCTTATATATAAGCACTTAAACAAGCATCATTGAGCATAGAACACAGTATTAAAATTTTATCATGTCTAACGACCAATCTCAGTATATAATCATTTCAGCATGTCTTAAGGAATATCCGGGTATATAATCATTTCATCATGTAAACTAGTCCAACACCCAATATAATCATTACAACATAAGAAATCACAACACATGTCATAACAAAAAGGATTTCAAAGTTTCACATCATCAAGATCGATGGTGAATTATGAGAGATTTAATTTATATTTCATTTTCAAATTTATTCCATCAATAGGTGAAAACCAATAAAATTCCATTTATCTCAATAAACTAGCCCTGCCTTTGTGAATCTATATCAAGAAATCACCCAAAATCTATGTTATTCTAAACACACATTACAATACTAAATTATTTCAATATAGTCAAGTGTTCACTCACTTGAATGAAATCCATATTCAATTTTAATAATAATTGGATACAAATGAATCCAAAGGAGTATTCCCATTAAAAAATTAATAAATTTTACGCACATGTATGTCAGTCTTGTTTATAAATTTCACATACTTGATAAATATCAAACCATAGGTTTGAGGTTTGTTCTCCACTCCTCAAACTAATGATCGACCAAGGGTTCTGGAATGACTTCCCTATCAGAATGAAGTCATAGATGATCGCATTAAGGTTCATGGATCATAACCATTCAAGATTAAATCCAACAATGATCATTGTTAGGATATTTTATATGAATGTCTACAAAATAATAGGGGATAAGATAAAACTAATAACTACACGTTCTAGGTATGAGGTGTGTGATTGGGGTGTTTGGAATCAATATAGGTTCTCCTAAATCACATGAAAATGGACCTATGGTCGAGATGATGAGGTTTTAGGTGAGTTTTAACATAAAATCCAGCACAAACCACTATTTTAATAACCTTATCGATAAATAAAATGGAGTGTAATATATCTTCCATCCATATATTTACTTTTGGAAGGATAATAAAAAACCATTCTCCTCAGATTATTATTTACTTTGATCAAATATCACAAGACTTGTAAATAATTACCCGACATGTACTGTATTCATGTATTGAATCGATTCACATAGTGTATCCATTCATGACATGTGTCTAGAAACAATTACACAGTGTGTATGATAGTTAAATGGTGTGTAAAACTTATATAAAAAAATTTCAGCCCAATTTCTATATAGAAAAATAAACCCCTTAAAGGTTTATATACATACTAAGAACCCATGGTAACCCTTGACCCATGTCACACATTTATACCAGAACTACATTAATTCAAAAAAAACCCTGAACATTATGTCCTTTTTCACTATCTACGGATCTCTATCTCCGAATATGACTCATCCACCATGTCTAATATGAAAAATTCAACAATTAGCCTACCTGGAAATGGATGGGGTCATATAAAGGCCACATTCCTTATATCTAGTGTTTTTTTATAATATTTTTAGAAAATAGAATCCCTTCTATAATATAATAATGAATTTAATATCATTTTGGTGAAATGTGAAGTTCCAGATTGTATTCTATAAAATTAAAAAAAAAATATGGTTTCATCCAGTATGTTGTGACATCCATAAGGGAATCTTTTTTTCTACCATGTGACCACCGTGGCAGGGTCATTAAAGTCCCACCATTAATATAAGATAAATTTAATTAATGTGAATAATATATTATATATCATTAGATTGATCTATGATATTTATACTATACACTAGATATTTCTACCATTCATGATCATTATGATCCATATGTTGTGTCATTATATACAAGGCCACATGGTCAAATTGATATTTAATAGTAAGTCACTGAAGTACATCATCAAACATTTCATGATGAATGGATGATTGGAATGATGGGTAGTGATCCATTATTAGTTTCAAAACAGGATCATACAATAGAAAGACATCAAGGGACATGGATTGGGTTACTTTATGTCTATAAAACAAACCATTTAATATTTAATTCTAGATGTTTAAATTCCTAGAAATTTTATTTCATTGAGTAATAGAACCATTCCTTGCAACAAAAATAAATTTTCATAGGTCTCTCCAATGAGAAAATTGATAGTATATGAAAAATCCCAAGATAAATATGTGTTTCCTTATATTATCCTTTTACAATCCCCCAAATTCCCTCAAAACAAAATGTTTTCTCCTTTCATATGTATCCATAAAAAACAAGGCTAAATATCAATCTATAAAAATCAGTCTTGAGATACCCATAAAGATCTATGATATGTGGTTTCATACAAAGGGTGACTCTGAGATATTATTAAAAATTTATAATAACAGTCACTAAACCATCATTTAGTATGATCTCATCCACTTTTATAAGAAAAAAACTAATTAATTTCTTAAGTTTCCCAATGAGCCAAATGATTCTCTTTTTCCTTAATCAAAAAATTATTAAGCATATACCCTATAAATTATGGTTGTGTGTCTTTCCAATAATGAATAAGTGGAATTTAATATATATATATATATATTTGGTACATTAGAATATAATTTATACTTGAATGTCAATGTATGAAATCCTTGACATGAATCAACTAACTAAAATATCTTCCCATGATTTAATCTTAAATTCCTCTAAGACAATAGAAGAATATGATTAGATGGATTTGTTCTTTGACTACCTCCAACACAAAAATATATCATCATGTAAGATTTAATGTGAGAATAACCATTTAATGGTAGTGAATTCCAACATTTTTGGTAGCTTGTGCTCAAATAGTGTTGTACACAAGTACAACATTGACGTCACGTATAGAAAATGGTACATATTCTGTCCTTTTAGGATAACCAATTGATATTTAATCTCTCTTATTATTTAAATTTTTATGATAATTCATTTGACTGGCGTATATTACTGTCTGGAATTCAAAAATAAGTGTCATTACTTCCAAATCTATGGTCACGTTTTTACATCACCCTTTAAAAAATTTCTACATCATAGTGAACTCTAAACCATTTATCACATGGGGAATTGATTTAATAAATCTCAAACCACAACCCAAAACAAGGATATCAAGGTTCATCCTCCCTAAAATTTATTTAATATCAATTTGGGATTAGTAAATTACCCTCAATGAGTTTAATATTTTTTCTGTGATAGAGTATATAAAATACCATATCTTTCAATAGTATAGGATTCCACACACTATTTTCTTGGGAAATACATAAGTGTTATGAAATCATTAACAAATAAGACTGTAGAATCACAGGTTTTTTAGTAATATTAAATTATTTTTATATAATACAAGTGTTACCATAGTATCCACCACTAATATTTCATATAAGAATATATAAGTACCTATATTACATTGAAAATACATTGTTCAAGATGAAAACATTGGAACATAATTATTATTCCTTCTATTATATACTATAATATTACACATAATTGCCCTCTTGATTTCTTCATAAAATTAATAAAATAATGGGGTTCTATGATGGTCAGTAAAGGCTATCATACAACAGAATTGATAATAACATAATCATAAAATAATTGATATAGTAACAGTAAATAAATGTCATAAAGGTATAATAAACTAAATATGAAGTAATTCTTTATTCATGATAATAAAACACCCTTTATATCGACATTAATAATTCTCATTTCAATGGAATGCACAATACCAAACTTTAAAACATTATGTCATGGACTTATTCTAGGATATTATAATTATTACCAAATAATAATTCATAAAATCTCATGTTGATTTGTCTTATGATACCCATAAATTCATTAAAGGGCTATATAATTGTTATCCCCATCCATCACCTAATTATGTATAATTAATTTCCCATATGTTTTATATAGACATGTATTATCAATTCCAAAATCATATATTTCTGAATAAAAACATGACTATCTATATGAAGAAATATAGGGATAGGAAATGATTCAACATTCAATGGAATAATGTGTATATTTTTATTAATGTCTCTTAATCAACAAAGAAGTTGTGGGTTTCATTAAAATAAAAATAAAGTTTCCATATCAAGAAATTTTTTGTGAGGGTACTTCCAATATCATAGGTTACCCATGAATGTTATTAATTTGAATATTTAGAATTAATCAGTAGGTGGAAAAGGAAATTTTAATATGTTTCTTTTATTGGGGTTCATAAAGATATTTTTTAAATTCCAAATCCTATCCCCTGAGATTTTATTTTTAGGTATACAATGATATGCCTTATCATAGAGTATTAAAGTAATGGTTGATTCAATTCCTAAAATTTTATTTTTTGGATTATTAACATTGTTTAATCAAGGAAAAAAATAAATCAACTTTCTTTTATCCAGATATGTATTTATTTCCAATAATATTATATATAGTTTTATATTACTAAAATGTATGATGGTTTCCTCACCATGGAAAAATGGGTTTTTTGAATGGTTTTCATAAACCTTGAATCAAAATAAGATAATTGAGGAATTAAAATATAGTCTAATAAATAACATGAAATTAATGAATAATATGGTCATGTTTCATAAATTGTAATAAATTAACCACAAAATTAAATATTTTTTTTGAATATCGAATGAGTCCCAAAGAATGAAAATATCAATGGAAAACCAATCTTTTAGATTGGGTCACAATTCATTATAATCTTATTTAAATAATGGAATTCAAATTTTTCTCCAAATACCATGAATAGATTTAATTTAATTATTCAACATCTCAAATACAAATTATATACTTTGCCTAATGTAAATAAGTTTCATAATACAAATTTTTCTATAAAATAGTGGAATTTGAGATAGAAAACCCATACAATTTTCCATGATGTTCAAAAATATAAATTAACCTCTAGTATACAAAACAAAACAATAATGGTCACCAAATTAATAACATTAATTATATCCATTTACATTTATACTCTTCATATAAAATTAATTCACGATATGAAACATAGTCAGATTTTGACTATTTATCCCCCATCGAGTTCTTATTATTTTGATCATTTATTCTAGGTACATAATAAAATGTTATGTAATCATTATTAATATAAATTTTTTAATTAATATGTATTTATTGTTTTTTTATGTATTATTTATCATAATATTTTAAATTCAAAATTCCTTTTATGATTTTTAGTCTATATCCTTAAAGATGAAATAGTTAACAAGATTTTACCAATGGTTCATGGTGATCAAAGGTTTTTTCTATATAATGATATAAATAACTATATAAATTCCCTAAAACAATGAAAAGTTATTATTGACACACATATTTCCTAATATACTAGTAATTATGTTCCCATGGTAATTATTAATATACATTCATAGTATTATTCAAGTAAGTTCTTAAACAGAAACAAATATAATTATATTGTAATTTAATGAATGAATATATGGAGGTTTAGTTGTATTATCATTATAAAATAATTATAATTATGAACATTACTATTTATATAGGTGATATATGATAAATTAAAGGATTTATAAATATAAGTGTGGGATATGAAAATATTACACAATATAAATAAAAATATTTTCCTCATACTAGGATAATTTAAAATGGTTAATCTGTATAATTATTTATTATTTATATCATAATTTGGTCATTTAATATGTTTTAGTAGATCTTAAATAGAGAAAAATATTAATTTTCATTTAAACCCATTCTTACATATATCTGTGAAAGCTGGTAAGGGAAAAATATAACACTCTTCCATGTATGTTGTATTTAGCACATATATATAGATTCTGATTTCATTTTATATAAAACTAAATAATAGAGTTAAAATCTTTAATATAATTATAAATAGAATATATATACATATATAATAATTAATTAATAATTTTCCTTTTTACGTACAATGATTTTTTTATTGGAAAATGAAACACATTTCTTCCAATATGTTGTTGCGTGCATATACACTTGAATCACATTTTCAACTTACCAAAGTGAAGGGGTAATATAGATAATTATTATTCCATTAAAACTATAGCATTAATTATAAATGAAATATTTATTTTAACATAAGGGGTTGATAAATTTATAATTTTAAAAGGATGATAGATAATAAATGAGATAATAATAAAATGATAAATCTTGTTGATCATTTTTTGATTTCTTTGGATGATACCTTAAAAATAGAGGGCATAAGAAAAAATATTTAATCCATAATATAAATTAATATAATCAGATTTATTGGACTGTAAAAAGGGTTGGGGGTTTTGAAGAAATAGAAATTTATGAGTAGAATTGCAGAGTTTTTGAGAGACCAATTTTAAATGTGAAATGGGATGATATTTTTGTATATACTAAAAACATTTTAAAATGGGAATTCAATCCCAATTAATGTGAATATAAAATTATGAAATAATTAATTTTGTAAGATATAAAATTTATAAGTCATAAACCATTAAATTGTTCAAATTTAAACCATTTTATTAGATTTTGGCCGTTATATTTTAATTTTTTAACATTTTAAATTTTAATTTGGTAATAAAATTTTACCATATTATTTTATCCTTTATTACATAAAATAGAATGGTCATTTTAAATAATTTACAAATAAAAAATTACAAATTTTAATCTTAATTAAAATAATTACATTTATACATTTTATATATGTTAATTCTTAATTAGTTAAAGTGCAATCTATTAAAATAATTTTTGCGAAAAAAGATACATAAGTTTTAAAATATCAAATATACCATTAAAAATTTATCAAAATAAATTAAAATATATATCATTTGTTATAAATACAATTTAATTGTGATGAAGGTTTTTTGAGTTTTAGTTTATGATTACATGCTATAATTTGCATAGAAGTAAATCTTTTTACTAAAATACTATTTTAACTATTCACCAAATAATGATTATTTTTTAACAAATCCAAAAAAAAAATCATCTAAGATAACATATTAATGAAAAATGAAAATATAATATCCATTTTTTTAAACCAAATTATAAAACTCTTAAATTACACATTAACATACACTCAGAATTATAGGGTCTTCATAAAGAGTACTGTGTGATAGTTTAGGATATAGAGTTTACCAACAATTGTAGTGTCTTTGGTATTACATTCTCACCCCAAAAACAATTTATTCCTCAAAATAGGGGTGCATATTATATATTTATAATATTTCAATATTATTTCCTTGGAAAAAATTTAGGCTCCTAGGTTGCCTCTTCTGGTGTGTGATATCTCTAATGGGCTTTCGAAAATAGGCTTTTCCATTTCTTCAACACATAATCTCAGGAGTTAAGAATTCTTTTCTCTATATTATATGAAATGTTATTCTCCAAATAAATTTCATTATATATGAGTATAGGAATTGGATATTGTATATATTTCTATAGTAATGAGACATACAAGAGGATTTGTACTTTATAAAGGTCATATCCAATAGAATATATATATCTAAAATAAATTATATTATTTTAAAAAGCCCAATGTTCCTTGGAAATATATTACCTTTTTTACAAAATATCATAGATCCCTCTGATGGGGATCCCAAAAAATACCTAACCACTACTTTAAATTCCATGTATTTATTTCAATTAACTGAGTATGTATTTTTCATTTCTAAGATTCATTAAAATGGTCTGTAATTTTTCATACTTTATAAGTCATATCCTCTACATTATATGTGGTAAATAATGTTATTTATCTTTATTATTATAAAATTTATTTTTGTAGAACCCATATTCCCATACATTCCATTATATAATTTGATTGATATTCATGAATTAAAGCTACTATTACCTTTAAAATCTACAAAATTAAGATAATTATTAGTAATACCATATAAATTTATTTAATAAAATATCATTATGTCATATAAATTCCATATAGACATTTTTTACTACCAATATTTTTGGAGATGATAGGTGATGCTCATGTATGACTCTTCCAAACATTCTATATAAACCAAGGGACATGATCATATTCAATTGATATTTGGTTACCCATAAAACCGTATGATTTCATTTATATTGTTAAAGGAATGATTATTAAGGGGTAGATCTTCTCACATCATTATGAAAATACATGTTAGTGTAAATAAATCAATAATGGACCATATAACACCATAATGAGTTTGATTATTTTCACATGTAATGTCAAAATACATTATAATATTGTCTCACATTTATAGAGTTATAGGAAATATTTGTATGACTCCCTTTAGATATTTTACTTCAGTAATCACCTACTAGAATACTAATCATCTATACACATTTATATCAATTTTAAGAAATCATACCATCCCAACAGAAATGATCTCTTAAATCCATGTAGAACTCAGAGTTAGCATGTCTCAATGATAAATTTGAGATTTGTGGCCTATCTAGAAGTTCCATCATTAAATCTTGTATGGATGGAACACATAACCATTTATAAAAATTCAAAACTAAATTTCAATAGATGATGTTTATAAATTGGGAAAAAATTATTTCTGTAATATAACTTTATAATACATAATTATCCATTTGAGACATCTATATCTTTTATTGAAAGGAAAAAAATTTAATTTATTAGAAAATAAATAATGCATCACTTTACCTAAATATCAGCATAACCATACTTGATAGATTCTTGTACATTAAATCATTATTAATCCACATCATGGTTATGATTCTACGTTCCCACCTACAAAATGAATCACCAACCTAGTTTTTCATATCAGGGTGGTATGGTATCAAGAGATCATAGTCCATGAGTAGTTCTAAACAACGTTTTTTCCCCATACTGAGATCCTTTAGAGAGAATATATACATAAAACAAATTGTGAATATATCAAATATTTCACTAATGAGGTTGTGTCTCCATATTTTTAATGAAATGATTATGGATTTCTTTTTCATGTTCATGGGTTGGAGATTTATACCCATTGATTTTCAATTTCCTTAATGCACTGGAAACCACACTATCATTCTTCAAAAGACAAATCCCATTTCTTTTTTTCAGTCCATAACTAAATATTATAGAAATATCATCAAATAATTGTAATGTTAACACCTATTCATTAATCATCTCATATTGAGATCTTAAAAAATGTCCTCGCATTCCAATGAATATGGTAATTTAAACCCTTTATTTTTTAACATTGTTAATGGGTTGTCCAATCACCAATAATCGTTAACCAACCAAGGATATTGTAATATTAAACCTAGGAAACTATATATATCAGTTATATTTTTTATGTAAGATAATTAGTTTAATTCTAATTTCCACAATGTATCAATAGATATTCCAAAAAATGAGATAGTATCCCCATTTAAAGAATCACCATTTAAGAATAATTTACACTTACTATATTTCCCATATAATTTATTTTTATGAGGTTCCCCATAATTATTTGCATTTTTTCCACATGATATTCATATGCCATGTTGTATACCAAGATCACATCTATAAATACAAAAAAAATATCAATATAGTCCTTGAATAATCTATTAATCAGATCCATAAAAAAATATTGTGAATAAGTAAATCCAAAAACCATTTCCATAAAATAATAATACCCACACCATAATCAAAATGCATTCATTAGAATATCATCATTATTAACCCTTATGTGATGATAGAAATTGAAAATATATATAATTTAAATGAATTTGGAACATTTATATTGATCAAATATTTCATCAATGCATGTTATGTGATATGTTTTCATTATAGTGATGACTATTATGTTTTTAAAAATGATACACAACCTCAAAGGAATATCGTTCTCATCGGACTAAACTATGGTCTCCAGAGAGTGAGACACCATCAAATATAAATATATAATAAAAAGCAATTTAACTTGTTATTTGAAAACCACTAATTTTAATGGTCCCATTATGTCACGACCCGTCCTCGGGCCCGTGCCGTGACTACCCCAAACCCGCCTTCCATAGGCCAGGGGCTGGTGACTAGCACCAAATGCGTAAAATCCCGATAACTGGGAAGGCATTGCCTTTATAAAATAAAACAAGCACCACAGAGTACAAGCGGAAGAAAAATACTAAGTACAAAAGAAATGATGAAAAGTAAATGGGCCAGAATACAAACCCAAAAGAAAGTACGACTACAACTGAACAAGGTACAACAGCAAAAAGACAAATAGCTGGAAGAAGGAAGCAGCTCCTGGGTCGTCCTCCTCGGATCCTACTTGAAGGGTAGGTACAGATATCACAGCTCCTGGTCGTCCAACACGGATCCTTCCTGAAGGGTAGGTACAGATAGCCTCCTCCAGGCTCTCATCCGTCAACCTCTTCTGTGAGTCGTCACGTCGCGTAGTCCACCTCCGGGTACTGACTCGTCGTATAGTCCACCTACGGGTACTGACTCGTCGTGTAGTCCACCTCCAGGTACCGTCCAGTCCTCGAACACTCGGCCGCCGTCAGCACTGCCCGTCGTCTGCAACCAACACAACGAGGTGCGGGCATATCCCATGCAGGGGTGAGTATAACGATACTCAGTAGGGATCCCAAGACCCTCAAGGTCTCACTAAAACCAATAAGTATAACCACAAGAAGATCTCAACAGATAACCTCTACTTAGGTATATGCCCATACATATACCTAAGTTATCAAGTAACCCATCTCAATCATGAGGAAACACAAGGATTGTGAAATCAACGGATAACCACTACCCAGGTATATGCCCATACATATACCTAAGTTATCAAGTGACCCATTGGTTCACGCCCAAATTTACCCAATAGAAGAAGGGTAGAACGGTCCTTGTAGTGTAGCTTGGGTTGTCGATTCCACAAAGTCCTAAGAAGATACCTAAGATACACAACCTAAGGGATGGATTTTTGGCTATGAAGTGGCCAACTTGGATTGATTTTGGATGGGTTTTAAAGATATCTAAAAGATTTAAGTGGATTCAATTTAAAAGAATGAGTTGATCCTAGGTTATCACTCGGGGTGGATTGGATGTATTTTCTTTTTAATGATTTCAATTTCTTAAATTTGAGATGGGTTCATTTAAGGAGATAAAACAACATCATCACTTACTGGTTTAATGCCTACACCCTCTAATACTAATCACCTATACACTTTAAGGATCAAAGTTTTGAGCACTTCAAGGTAAAGGATCGTATTAGTACTTGAAGTGTGTGGCCTTAAATTCAACAAGGACGATGGAGTTTAAAAATCATCAAATAAAAATCCCAATTAAAGAAGTGATTATACATTAATTAGGTGATAAATAACATCCAATCCAGCCACTTGCTACTCCCTTGGATCAACCCATAAGTGGGTTATCCCTCCATTGATCCCATGGTTTCAATGGAAGCGGAAAGTAGACTCATAAGGGAGGAATGGAGAAGTAAAGAAAACAACAAAAATAAAATGATCACTCCACCGTTGTGTGAATAATTTCACAAGGGTTGGTGTGAATAAATTCACACCTTGATCCAATGGTATCAAAGTGATATTAATAACAACAGAATAAGAGTAGAAGAAGAACTTTTATTAAGAAACTAAAGTGAATTGAACAACTTACATGTGAAAGACAAAATTGATGCAACAAAAATGCAGCATAACATTACAATTAAACAAAGCATCCCAGATCCTCAACTCCTTCACCACCACTGCCTTAAATAGGCCTTTTGGGAGCCTTGGGTCGAACCAACAACATTACAAAGCATCTTAATTAATTTTGCTAGGCTATAGGTGGTGGAAAGCATGTGGAATTTGGACTTTTCCACGTTTGACCCGAGGTGGCAGCCAACTTTACTTCACCAAACAGACGCGTCTGGAAGACCTTCTAGACGGCCGAATCAGGGTGGGCCATAGAAGAAGAAAATGGATCTCAGGCTTTCTTCTAACCGACTGTAAAACTTGGGCCCATGTGGAGTTATGGATTCCGAGATATGATCAATGTAGTGGACTGTTTGTCTGGGCTGCAGAATCTGACCCAGAATTTTAGCTCTAACTGGGGCCGACTAAATGACCAACATGGAGGCCGAATTAGCATTAACTCCTGAAGAGGGATTTGTTCATATACAATTCTTCTAGCATCCCATTAAATATTGGATTAATTGGGCCTGTATGTTGGGCCCCACAGTCTCATCAGTGGGAAGGTGTCCAATCTGCCTTCTCCAGAATTGCTTCCTTTCATTGCCAAATATCTCCATCATCCTCCATTAATTCTCCACTGATCCCTGAATCAAACATTTTCATATTTAAGTGTAGATCAATTTTCAAAAATATCAAATTAAAATATGTATAATTCAATTCCATAAAATCAGATAAATGATTGGGTACTTTAAATGATGTTCAAAAATGTACCACATAATAGTGCATTTTAAGAAGGTATTACAATCATAATGTGAAATGATGTTCAAAGTCTAAAATGCACTAAAATGGTGTTTATGAATAACAAATAACATGAAAATTATGTATATTAACAATGAATATTAGCCTCATTTAGTGGCTAATCACACCCCCCAACTTGAGTTTTGCTAGTCCCGAGCAAAATATATCTCATCAAAAATGAAATTCAAATTCCCTTTTCTAAAAACATTTTAATACACAATGATCACCAAAAAAACCTTATACCAATCAATCATGAAACACATCAAAATATTTTAATACGAGATAGTTTCATATGCAGATCCCAATCCCAAGCCCATTCCTTTGATCAAATCCATCATCATTCTTCATCCAACTCAATTAGGTGTAATGATGTGTTGTGAATCACAATAGATATGGGGGTTCATTTTCATTCAAGGGGAAAATCATGGAAGCGCTAGGTGGAATCACATTTAATCCTAATATGAGTATTCTTCATCCCTCTTTTTTTTTGATTTTTTTTTTGGAATATTGCTATAGTAATTGAGATTGCAATTAATCAAATTAACCCATGTAGCAAGACTTTGCCGATGACTCCCAGACTCAAAGGCCTTAGGGCACCAAGTGAAACCCACATACTCGGGCATCGTCTCGAGTTAACTTAATCAAAAACAAAGTCATATTACCATAAATAGAGATATATTGAAAAACTCAGGGCTAGACAACTCTGGAGTCACGATCCCCAAGTGCCGAAAGCCTCGCATTTTATCAATCCATTGCTCTACACGCAAATTTTTTTTTTTTTTTTTTTAATAATTTTTTTTTAATTTTTTTTTTTGGAATACTCATATTATTCATAAAAATAAAACCATCCTATGCTATTTATTATGGGACCCCAAAAATTCAAATTAGTACCCCACAGTCTAGAGGACGTGCATTGTGGCATTTTTTTTATTTGGATGAAAATATAAACGATGAAATATCACATTGGACAACCACACTTTCCAAAATCTATGCTCATGAAATTATACAAAGATTAGAATCAGAATCAGGGCATGCTAAATTATTTTATATTCAGTTTCAAAGTGTGCAATGTGTATTACGATGTTCAAAGTTAAAGGAATTCTTCCTTCCATTTACATAATTTTTCAAATTATTCAATTTTTGTTTTTGACACAAAAGCATTTTTTTTATTTTATCTCCCCCCCAACATAAAACAACATTGTCCCCAGTGTTTGAACAAATGAAAAATTAGAAGGAGTAGAGGCAGGGAATAAAAATTTAAAAAGGAAATTGAAAATGAGGATTATGGAATGAAGTCACCTGGTGGTTGAAGTTTGAAGTTCTTGCTGCTCGAATTTATTCCTTTGATATCCATGTCGCTTGCAAAGTTCCCTAGTGGAAAAAGGAAAAAACAAAACAAACAAAACAAACAATATATATATATATATTTATATAATAAAGGAAGTAAAATATAAGAATATATATAAAAATTATAGAATAAGGTAGCACAAGAAGCCGCAGGTCAGTGGTAAGCGCGCGCCCCTGTCTCCCTTCGGTCCCGGGTTCGAGTCCCCGCGGCTTCGCCGGTTGTGACGGGGTTTTCCCCACAGCCTATGGCGTGGACTTTTTTTTTGTATTATTATTTTTTTTCTTAACCTATTAAATAATAAAAACAAAATAAACTGATGATACATTGTCTTCTTTTTAAATTTCTGGGTAAGGTATTACTCAAGGATCACACCACGTGACACGGATGAATATGGTGCTCCTCTTTCGTACCCATCCATACTCATAATAGAAGAACAGGTCAAAAGTCTATTTTGTTATTTTTAAATATAAAAATGATTAAGTAATCTTATTTGAAAAATAAAGATGATTCAGAAAGATTAGAAACATAAAAACCACGGGTTGCCTCCCGTGCAGCGCTTTGTTTAACGTCGTTAGCCCGACATAGATCCCAAATTTATCAATTTTTTTCCTGGTTCATAGATTGGATCAATTAACTCAACATATATTTCCTGTTTATTGAATGATTCAACGAATGTTTTTAACCTTTGACCATTGACCTTGAAAATGTGACCACTTGTGGGATCTTGAATCTCTACTGCCCCATGGGGGAATACATGATGCACTATGAATGGTCCTGACCATCTAGACCTTAACTTTCCCGGATGTAAATGAAGTTTTGAACTATACAAGAGCACAAGTTTTACCGGTTCAAAATGTTTGAACTTGATATTCCTAGATTGGTAGGCTTGAACTCTAGCTTTATTGATCCTTGAATTTTCATAAGCCTCCATCCTTAGTTCCTCCAGTTCATTGAGATCTAATTTCCTTTTTGTTCCGGCCAATGAGAGGTCATAATCCATTTTCTTAATTGCCCAAAAGGCCTTATGTTCAATCTCCAATGGCAAATGGCATTCTTTGCCATAAACCAACCTATATGGGGACATTCCTAAAATGGTTTTATATGCAGTTCTATAGGCCCAAAGAGCATCTAAGAGTTTCGCAGACCAATCTTTCCTAGAGGGGTTGACAGTTTTTTCAAGAATTTGTTTAATTTCACGATTGTCTAACTCAGCTTGACCATTGGTCTGTGGGTGGTAAGCAGTGGACACTTTGTGAGAAATTCCATATTTTTCCATGAGTGATGAGAATGGACGATTGCAAAAATGAGTTCCACGATCACTTATGATAGCCCTAGGAATTCCAAATCTAGAGAATATGTTTTCTTTTAGGAATCTAATCACAGTTTTATGATCATTGGATTTTGTGGGAATGGCCTCAACCCATTTTGAGACATAATCAATAGCTAAGAGTATGTAGAGGTATCCCCGAGAGTTTGGGAAGGGACCCATGAAATCAATTCTCCAACAGTCAAAGATTTCAACCACTAAGATGGGAGTGAGTGGCATTTGATTCCTTTTTGTGATGGACCCTACTTGTTGACACCTAGGACAGCTTTGACAATATGTGTAGGAGTCCCTTGAAAGGGTGGGCCAGAAAAGACCACATTGAAGAATCTTAGCAGATGTTTTCTTAGAGGAAAAGTGACCTCCACATGCCTCACTGTGACAGAATTTAAGGATGGACTCCTGTTCAGATTCTGGAACACACCTCCTAATGACTTGGTCAGGGTAGAACTTATAGAGGTAAGGATCATCAAACAAATAGTGTCTAACATCAGAAAGAAATTTTTTTCGAGCTTGAGTCCCTAAGAATTTGGGAATGACTCCTGTCACTAAGAAATTTGCTATGTCAGCATACCAAGGGCAGTCACTCACAGAGTATAGGTGTTCATCAGGAAACGAATCAGACACAGAGAGGTGATTTGAGTTGTCTTTGAATTCCATCCTAGAGAGGTGATCAGCTACAACATTTTCAACTCCCTTTTTATCCTTGATTGTGAGGTCAAATTCTTGTAAGAGGAGGACCCACCTAATCAGTATAGCCTTAGCATCTTGTTTTTGGATTAGGTATTTTAGTGCAGAATGGTCAGTGAACACAGTGATGGGTGATCCTAAGAGGTAGGACCTAAACTTCTCTAAGGCAAACACAATAGCAAGTAACTCCTTTTCAGTGGTGGTGTAGTTGATTTGGGCATCATTTAAGGATTTTCTTGCATAAGCAATGACATAAGGAGTTTTATCACAACGTTGTCCTAACACAGCTCCAACAACAAAGTCACTGGCATCACACATAAGTTCAAAAGGAAGGTTCCAATTTAGAGATTTCATAATGGGAGTAGAGGTGAGAGAGGATTTGAGGGTTGATAATGAATCCTCACAGCTTTCTGTCCAAACAAATGGAGCATCCTTTACTAAGAGAGCATAAAGGGGATGGGATATTGAACTAAAGTCCTTGATGAATCTTCTATAGAAACCAGCATGTCCTAATAAATACCTCACTTCCTTGACAGTTTTGGGTGATGGAAGGTGACGAATGATGTCAACCTTTGCTTTATCAACTTCAATCCCCCTACTCGAGACCAGATGGCCTAGAACAAGTCCCTCTTTAACCATGAAATGGCATTTTTCCCAGTTTAGGACCAGATTTTTTTCTTCACATCTTGACAAGACTCTCTCCACATTCTGCAGACATCCCTCAAAAGTATCCCCAAACACAGAGAAGTCATCCATGAAGACCTCAAGAAAATCCCCAACCATGTCTGAGAAGATTCCCATCATGCACCGCTGGAAGGTTCCAGGGGCATTGCATAACCCGAAGGGCATGCGTTTGAAGGCAAAGGTACCGAAAGGACATGTGAATGTTGTCTTCCCTTGATCCTCTAGGGAGACCTCAATTTGATTGTACCCTGAGTACCCATCTAAGAAACAGTAGAAGGCATGACCTGCCACTCTCTCAAGGACATGGTCAATGAATGGTAAGGGGAAATGGTCCTTCTTAGTGAATGAGTTTAGTTTCCTATAGTCAATTCAGACCCTCCATCCACTACTCACCCTTGTTGGAAAAATCTCTCCATCCTCTTTGGTTATCACTGTGATTCCAGCCTTTTTTGGAACCACTTGGATTGGGCTCACCCATTCACTCTCAGCTATGGGATATATGATACCAGCTTTCAACAATTTCAGAAGTTCCTTCCTTACTACCTCCATGAGATTAGGATTGAGTCGCCTTTGAGGTTGATGACATGGCTTTGAATCAGATTCCATAACAATCCTATGAGTCCCGATAAGTGGGCTAATCCCAGGAATATCAGAAAGGGTCCAACCAATGTCTTTCTTATGCTTCCTAAGGACATCTAGAAGCATCCTCTCATGGTTGGCTTCAAGAGAAGAAGAAATGACAATAGGATGTGTTTGATTTTCCCCTAGGAAGGCATACTTTAGTGCAGCAGGAAGTTCCTTCAATTCAAGATCAGGTTGGTTCACAATTTCAGCAGAAGATTGGGACATTGGATCAATATCAATTTCTTTTTTTAGAGGTTCAGATAGGATTGATTCCTCACATGTAGAGGTTTCAGCTAGTAGATTGGTTTGATCAAATTTAGGGAAGGAATTTAGAGGGGTCTCTATGAAATTGGTTTCTTGAAAGGTTTCACTGATTGTTGGACCTAAGACTTCATCATAAGAGCAATTTGAAAATGATTCAAGCCAAGGAGATAAACTTCCTTCATATGAACAAAGGAAATCAATCTCATTCTGATTTAAACATTCATCAAATATTCCTTGATGTTCCTGGATTCATTATCAATGCTTCCTATCATGTTTACTTCATGAATATCCTCGTCATCACCTATTTGTGAGCTTGCATTATAGATGTTCAGGTCTAGACTCATGTTCCCAAAGGTGATGGTCATGTTCCCATTTCGGACTCGGATAACAGAGTTGATTGTTGCAAGGAATGGACGACCAAGGATGATTGGGGTTTGTTCCTTATTTCCTAAATTTGGATGGTTGTCAAGGACAATTAAATCAGCAGGGTAGATGAAGTTTTCAACCTTTACCAGAACGTCCTTTAAAATCCCCTTGGGAACCCTAATGCTACGATCAGCAAGCTGAAGTGTGACAGATGTGGGTTGGAGCTCTTCTAAGCCTAACTGGCAGTACACAGCATATGGGATGAGATTGACACTAGCACCTAGGTCACACAAGGCCTTGACAACTTTGCTTTCTCCTAGTTCAAAATTGATGTAAGGGCAACCTGGGTCTTTCAAGTTAGGAGGAATGGTCCCTTGAATGGTGGTACTCACATTAGCAGCCAAAAGGACTTGGTTTTTATGTGAAAATTTTCTTTTAAAAGTGCACAAGTCCTTAAGGTACTTTGAGTAGGAAGGTATGGTTTGGATTGCATCGAGAAGAGGAATGTTCAACTTGACTTGTGAGAAGATTTCCCTCAATGTTTCACTCAGTTCAGGCTTGGGTTTCCCCCTCATGTGTTGAGGAAATGGTGCAGGTTGTGGGGTTGTTTGTTGAAGAGTTGTTTCTTTCACATTGTTATCAGTTTCTTCAGTTTGATCTTGTGGTTCATTTAAATTTTCATCCAAGTTTGAATCTTCAGGTGGGTTCTGAATTAGTTGTTCAGGTTTCTCAATTGATTTCCCACTTCTTAAAACAGTCACAGCCTTTAGTTGTTCATGAGTTGTTTGAGCACAACTTGACTCTCCCCTTGAAGTTGAGGACGGCACCTCCTGAGTAGGCATGGGTGCCTTTCCTGTTTTGATGGTTTGAAGTTCTTGTTTTAGGGAAGATACTTCTGAGTTCATCCTCTCCATTTGTTTGCACAGTTGTTCTAGTAGGCTTTGTGGAACAGTTTGGGTTGGTGCTTGAGTAGGTTGGTTTATCCCAGGGGGATATTTTGGAGGTGGGATGGTTTGTTGAAAATGGAACGGTGGTTGTTAGTATTGGATAGGTTGGGTTTGGAACTGGTTATGGTTTTGATAGTTCTGTTGAGGGTAAGGATTTTGCCCTTGTGGTTGGCTATGTTGTTGGTTATCCTTCCATCGGAAGCCTGGGTGGTCATTGTACCTTGGGTTGAATGTGTTTGGGTATTGAGGCTTTTGAAAGTTTAGGGCATTGACTTCAGTAGGTGGTCCTTTTAAAAGAACATCCTTGATGGATGGAATGGTTGGGCAGTTGTCCGTTTTGTGGTCATGTTTGTCGCAGATTGTGCAAACAAGGTCTACATTTTGGATTTCATGGCCTTTCCTAAGGTCTATCTCTTCAACCTTCCTAGAGAGTGCTGCGAGTTTAGCCCTAAGGCTTTCCTCTTCTCTAAGTGTATGAATTCCAGTGGTTCTTTGTGAATTTTCAGAATAAGGTGAAGTTCCCCAAGTTTGGTTTTGTTCATCCAGACTTTCGAGATACTCATAAGCATCATTTGGGGCCTTGTTTTTAAAGGTTCCATTACACATCATGTCAATGAATTGTTTATTACCCGGACCCAACCCTTCATAGAAAATTCTCACTTGTTCAGGTATGGAAAACCCATGGTGTGGAACCATGTTTGGGGTGTCTTTGAACCTCTCCCATGTTTCATAGAATGACTCTCCCTCTTTTTCAAAAAAGTTTTGGATGCTCTTTTTATGTGAAATTGTTTTGTGATGAGGGAAGTATTTTTTGTAGAATTCTCTTTGTAGTTGGTCCCAAGAGTGGATTGATGTAGGTCTCAAGTTTTTTAGCCAATTTTTAGCTCGATCCTTTAGTGAAAAAGGAAATAGCCTCATCTTAGCGGATTCTAGTTGATGTGGGGGACACATGGTTTCAACAATGTCGTTGAACTCTTTGACATGAAGGTATGGCATTTCTGACTCCATCCCATGAAAGGTTGGAAGGTGGTTTAGGACATGGAGTTTGAATATGTAGTTGTTGTCTCCTATGGAATTGTGTCTAATGCATGAGGGGGCATTGGTCCAAGCTGGAGTGAGGTAGTCGTTCATGGTTTGATCAACTACATTCCCTAAGTTTGGAGCTTCTTGGTTTTGGTTTCCCATTTGATTCCCCCTAGGGTTTACAATTTGATTTTGTGGATGACCCTCCATTGGACTTGTTTCAAGTTCTGACTTTGGGGTTTCAAGAATATTTGGATCTGATTTAAACAATCCCTTAGGTTCACTTGACTCCCCTATCCTAGGATTTTCCACCCTAACTAGTCTGTTTGAAAATCGCGGGTGTAGGCGGACATGCGCCAAAAAAAGAGAGAAAGGGACAAGATAAGAGATCTTGGGTGAGAGTAGAAGAATGGAGGCGAGGAAAGAAGGTTTTTTTTGGATCTAAGGTACTTACTTGGTCCCCGGCAACGGCGCCAAAATTTGGTTCACGCCCAAATTTACCCAAGAGAAGAAGGGTAGAACGGTCCTTGTAGTGTAGCTTGGGTTGTCGATTCCACAGAGACCTAAGAAGATACCTAAGATACACAACCTAAGGGATGGATTTTTGGCTATTAAGTGGCCAACTTGGATTGATTTTGGATGGGTTTTAAAGATATCTAAAAGATTTAAGTGGATTCGATTTAAAAGAATGAGTTGATCCTAGGTTATCACTCGGGGCGGATTGGATGTATTTTCTTTTTAATGATTTCAATTTCTTAAATTTGAGATGGGTTCATTTAAAGAGATAAAACAACATCATCACTTACTGGTTTAATGCCTACACCCTCTAATACTAATCACCTATACACTTGAAGGATCAAAGTTTTGAGCACTTCAAGTTAAAGGATCGTATTAGTACTTGAAGTGTGTGGCCTTAAATTCAACAAGGACGATGGAGTTTAAAAATCATCAAATAAAAATACCAATTAAAGAAGTGATTATACATTAATTAGGTGATAAATAACATCCAATCCAGCCCCTTGCTACTCCCTTGGATCAACCCATAAGTGATTTATCCCTCCATTGATCCCATGGTTTCAATGGAAGCGGAAAGTAGACTCATAAGGGAGGAATGGAGAAATAAGAAAACAACAAAAATAAAATTATCACTCCACCGTTGTGTGAATAATTTCACAAGGGTTGGTGTGAATAAATTCACACCTTGATCCAACGGTATCAAAGTTATATTAAGAACAACAGAATAAGAGTAGAAGAAGAACTTTTATTAAGAAACTAAAGTGAATTGAACAACTTACATGTGAAAGACAAAATTGAGGCAACAAAAATGCAGCATAACATTACAATTAAACAAAGCATCCCAGATCCTCAACTCCTTCACCACCACTGCCTTAAATAGGCATTTTGGGAGCCTTGGGTCGAACCAACAACAGTACAAAGCATCTTAACTAATTTTGCTAGGCTATAGGTGGTGGAAAGCATGTGGAATTTGGACTTTTCCACGTTTCACCCGAGGTGGCAACCAGCTTTACTTCACCAAACAGACGCGTCTGGAAGACCTTCTAGACGGCCGAATCAGGGTGGGCCATAGAAGAAGCAAATGGATATCCGGATGTCTTCTAACAGACTGTAAAATTTGGGCCCATTCGGAGTTGTGGAGTCCGAGATATGATCAAAGTAGTGGACTGTTTTTACTGGGCCGCAGAATCTGGCCCAGAATTTTATCTCTAACTTGGGCCGACTAAATGACCAACATGGAGGCCGAATTAGCATTAACTCCTGAAGAGTGATTTGTTCCTATACATGTCTTCTATCATGCCATGAAATTTTGGATTAATTGGGCCTGTATGTGGGGACCCACAGTCTCATCAGTAAGAATGTGTCCAATCTGCCTTCTCCAGAATTGCTTCCTTTCATTGCCAAATATCTCCATCATCCTCCATGAATTCTCCACTGATCCCTGAATCAAACATGTTCATATTTAAGTGTAGATAAATTTCCAAAAATATCAAATTAAAATATGTATAATTAAATTCCTTAAAATCATATGAATGATTGGGTACTTTAAATGATGTTCAAAAATGTACCACATAATAGTGCATTTTAAGAAGGTATTACAATCATAATGTGAAATGATGTTCAAAGTGTAAAATGCACTAAAATGGTGTTTATGAATAACAAAGAACATGAAAATTAGGTATATTAACAATGAATATTAGCATCATTTAGTGGCTAATCACCCATCTCAATCATGAGGTAAACACAAGGTCAAAAGTCTCAGCTCAAACTAGGATTTTCATTATCGAAACTGTAACTATTGAAGAGCTCCGTCTCTGGGGTGTACAGTGGTCATGTCAAGACTCCGAGGTATTGCTCACTAACCTAAGACTACTGAGGTACTCCTCCTGTCGAGTACCGCGGGCCTGCCACCTCACACAGTAGTGCTTCCCGCCGGGGTCTGCCACCCAACACAGTAGTGCTCCCCCCTCATAGCCTACAGAGGTACTCCTCCTGCCGAGCACCGCGGGTCTGCCACCTCACATAGTAGTGCTCCTCCGCTCTGGGTCTGCCACCTCACAATGTAGTGCTCCCCACTGGGCTACGTAAGTCACTCCGAATCGAATCGGACAAGCAGTCTTCAGGTCTCTGCCGGCTATACGGTCTCCGTACTCCGTATGCTCGTCTCTAGGAGGGTCCACTCCACGCGCTACAAGTCGGTACTCCAAGTATCTCAAAGTCCCACTAAGAAGTATCTCAAAGAACCGCCTCGTCATAGGGGTCTCAACGCAACAGACGGCGCGTCAATCGGACGCCAGGTCTGTGAGTTGCTAGCATTTTTGTCCCAAGGGCCCGGTTGGTTTCGTGAGTGAACCAACCCGGTCATATCTCAACTGTACCCAAAACTCCCATAGGGTATACTCATAGGGACCGTTACTCAACGTGATCACCAACGCCGCAGATGGTTCGTCAAACGGACGTATGGCCTGAAAGATATCAGCTTTTCCGTTCCAGGGGCCCGGTTGGATTTTGGTGCGATCCAACCCGGCCACTATCCATCTGCATCCAATTCTCAGGCAGAGGATACCAAAAGTTCCGTATCGTCGACAGGAACTCAACGCAATAGACGGTGCATCAATCGGACGCCCGGTCTGAGAGTTATTGGCCTTTCCGTCTCACACCCACCCTGGGAAACTTCCTAGGAGGTCACCCATCCTGATCACTACTCTAGGCCAAGCACGCTTAACTATGGAATTTTAACCACGTCGGCTCCCGAAAAGGAAGGTGCACCTTGAGTATAGTATACTGAAACGGCCGTCTCGATCCAAGGATCGCGTTGCCGCTGACGGCGAGTCGTTTGGAGGCTCGTAGCCCAAGATACGGGCATTTGACCGAAAGTGGTCCGAAACTGGGGGGTCTGGGCCCGGGCCGACCCGGCCCGACCCCCCCTGGGTCGGCCGAACCGGGTCGACCCTCCCCGGGCGGCGACCCGGCCTGACGACCCTGCCCGGCTCGGAAAACCCAGCCCGGCCGGCGGCGCGGACCGGCACGGCGGCGCGGCCTGGGCGCCGTTCAGGTGCCGCGCGTAGGGGGCAAAGCCCCCCCCCCTTTGAGAACCGCGGCCCCTTAATTGGGGCCGCTTTTGAGACCCGGCCGGGGGAAATTAATTCCCCCGGTCTCCACTGTCCGGCCGGCCGGTTTCGCCAGCAAGGACCGGCGACGGCCGGTCCTTCCTTCGCCGACACCGGCGGCCCGGTGCCGGCTGCCGGTCATCTTGCTCCGCCGTGGCCCAGAACCAGCCGCGGCCTATGCCGTCCGACGTGATGCGACGGCATCGCTTCCCTCCGCCGCGGCCCCGCTCTGGCCGCGGCGCCTTTGACTTTCTTCGACGTGACGCGACGGCGTCGCGTTCTTGGATTTCTTTCCACGGCGCGGCGTGACGGCGCCACGCAATAATTGCCGTGCGATTCCCGCGTGGTGCGACGGCACCACGCCATCCCGTTCCATCCGTGAGGTAACAATTATGAACATAGGAGGGGGGTTCGGCTGTGTTAGTGCGGTCCGGGCCCCCCTCTCGTTAGACAATAACATTTAATCCTTTATCCTCGAAGTTCGACATTCTAGAATCAAGAATGGAAAATAAATAAATAAAATATCAACAATCCCCTACCTCGAATTCAAGTGCAGAGCACGCCAATCAAGCCGCGGAAGACTAGCTTCGTGGAGGTCGGGCATCGCGGAAATCGAACGTCATTTCTGTTGACGTCGAGGTGCGTCCGAAGAGGTACGTCGCTGGAGAAGCTTCGTAAGCTGACGGAGATAGTCTGAGGAGGAAACGACGTCTCCTTTTGTTGACACGGGAAGAAGATTGAAGAAGCGGCGTTGTCCATCTTCGGAAACACACCGGCTATGAAGAAGAAAAGCGGAATTCTTCGTCGGAGCTTAAGTGTTCTTCGTGTTCTTCGTCAAGGTTGAAGAAGATGGAGAGATCTTCTAAAAATCTCTCAAGGTGGAAAAGGAGACCAACCCAAAATTAAATAAGCTTAAGCCTTATTTTATTTACACAACTAAACATTTGAATTTCAAAAGATAAGAAACGAACCATTAATTCGTAGAATTAATTCAACGAAAGAAACAGCTCATTTAATTTACGAAATAAACCGCTCAATTAAATGGTCTGTTAAGAATTTAAGAAAACGCGTCAGTTGACTTTCATAATGATGGGTTTTCACGGGTGCATTACTTAACGGAAAGAAACGGCGGGGCTCGTGCGGGCCCCACCTCACAAATATCCTACCAAGAGGGTTGGATATTTCTGGGTAGTACCCTATCCGGTTCAACTTAGTTTAAGCCGCTTTTAAGTGGCTTCAAGTGGCTTCCAAGTGGCTTAAGTGAAATAAAATAAAGTTGTCAAAAAATTATTTTATTTCTTAACCTTAAGCCCGAAAATTTAAAAACCACACCCGAGCAAACGCAACTCCGGAACATGCGTTTCTAAGCGAATACCGGCACTGCGATTTCATCGGTGCCCTCAGAATTCGATTCCGGGCACCGGTTCGAAAGTTAGAAAAACCCGCTCGTCCGTTCACTGAACGTACCCGAGCCAAACTTCGGAAATTGATTCCGGGCACACCGGGCCTCGGAATCAGGCTCCGTTAGAAACTGCATTCTTGTAAAATTCCAAAGAAAACTAAGAAAAAAAAATTCCTTTGAATTTACGGGTCTTTACATTACTCCCACCACAGGGCTTTACGTCCCCATAAAGCTTCACCACAAACTTAGGGAAACAAAGTGGTACTGAGCACGCATCTGAGCCTTCCGCTCCCACATGCTCACCTGGAGGTTCCCGCGCTGCCAACGAAAGCGCACAAGAGGAATCGACCGTCCTCCTAGGATCCGCTCCTGTCGATCCTCGATCCCCACAGGAACCTCCGTAGAAGTCACCTCATCGCCACCATCCATCTCCTCATGGTCGATGATATGCGAAGGGGTCGAGCACGTATCTCCTCAGTTGAGATACGTGGAAGTCGTCATGCACCTGGTGCAACTGCAGTGAATGGGTCAAGCGGTAAACCACCCCGCCTACCCAGCTGGGGACCTAAGAAGGTCCGATGAACCTTGGGGATAACTTGCCGCCTTGGCCACATCTCCGTAAACCTCATCGAGGTGAGACCCGTATAAGAACGTGGTCACCATCCTCAAACTACAGAGGTTTCCAATTACTGTTAGAACTGGAACTCAAACGACTGCTGCCACGAGGGTAAGGTTGTCTGATTCAAGAGTGATCGGTCGCACCCTCCCGTGAAAGAGTTTATCCCGTGCTGCATGGGGTTTCCTTTTCGCCGACCAAGGAAAACGCATCCCGACGTTTGCCTAAAACCGTCAATTTGAGTGTGAACAGTTATTTCCCATTCCATACTCAAACTAACATCGTAAGGCCTCGACGCTGCCACCAGGAGATTCCAACCAGAACTCTCACCTCGAGGGTCTGACCACACCATCGGCGTATGTTTGATTATCGAGTCTCCTCCCAAGGTATCTCCAGATGTGAGGGTCAAGTCCACGGCTTACCGGAAACTCTAGGTCTGGAAAAAGATTTGTGGAAGCGAGGAATGATTAATATCGACGTCTGTTACTACAACAGCTAGTAGTGGACACAGACTGTCCCTTGAATCATTTCTAGATCCATTGGGTCACACTCCTTGACCGCATGCAGCCGCATTCTTCCACCGCCCTCCAGCTCCCTGAGCCTGGCGGGAATAACTTAGGCGGGTGGTTGTACTATGTTAGGATGTACACCACCTCATGCTGCTCATCTAACTCCGCCTCCACGTCTGCTGCTTCGCAGACTCATCTCTATTTAAATCTTCCTCTTCTTGAAACAATTAACACGCCCGAGTCTCTAAGACTGGCACTAGTTTCCTGTTTCTTACTGCACTGTGCAGTCTTCATCCGCTCCTGGATGAACTGGACCTCATTTAGTCTCACAAGAGCTGCTATGATTTCTTCTTTGCCGATAAGAGAAATCTGGTCTCATCCCCTGGATGAACCACATTCGTTACCTAATACAGTCGATCCCAAGATGAATGATGCATTCATGCCATGGATGACGTCGTAAGGCCTCGACGTAACTACTAAGATATCCAACTGTCACTCTCACCTCCAAGGGTCGAGTCACACTGTCGGCATCAATGTGAGGTCACCGGGTCTCCTCCAGTAGGAATCTCGAAAGTGAGGGTCAAGTCAACAGTCTTAACCAGGACCACTCAGTAACAACCAAATAAAAAGGACAAGAAAGAAAACATCACAAAGATAACTGTCTTTTTATTATTGCAGCTCATAGTACAAAGACATGAATACAACATCAAAATGGAACTAGAAGTACAAAGGACGTATCCACTAGTTCCGCTCCTGTCCACCTGCTCCAGGAGCTCTACTGCCTTGTCCACTACTCGGCTGTTTCTCAAGCACTCGCCGCTGCTTCTGCCTCGGTGGCTCCCCCAAAGCCTGCGGATCAACTGTACGGGGAGTCGGACAGTCACGTGCCAGATGACCCTTTCCACCGCACGAGTAACACAGTCTTCTTCTGGCACGCCTGGCTCTGACCCCACCCCGGGTGCCCCACACCACCGGTCCAAAAACACGAAATCGTCCAACTGCTGGTCTGGTCCTCCTAGACCTCTGCATCTTCTGTCTACTGCCCACAGATGACTCGGCAACTGATCGAAAACCCAGCGGAAAAGGCAGAAGCTCTTGTACATGCTCGGGGTGTAGAGCTACTGGCACAAACTCCACCCTGAAGAAGGTCTCGAAGTCTTCCCACGTGAAGTCCATCCCATCGCAAAACTGGAACAAGTGGCTCCACCACCTGCCTGCTACTGCCTGAAGAAGGCTGGCTGCAAAGATCACCATGAAGTCTGTCAGCGTCCCCACTAGCCTGAAGACTCCCACCACAGCCTCCAGCCAATCCTCAGCCGCCTGCGGGTCCGTCTCTCCCTAGAACCTGGGTGGCCTCTGGCACTGGAACTCGTGCAGCGCACTCAAGTGGCGTGCATCGCCTACTGCTGGGGCTGGTGGCATCGGTGGCCCAATGTATGGTAGTATCGCTGGTGCCTCCACTGGTGCCTCAACTACAAGAGGGCCCTATACCGAAGCCTCGTCGCTCGACAGGCTGTCAGAACGCACATCCCTCTGGGCTCTAGCTGGTCGTTCGTGAAAAGGCATCCTAAAAGAAACAACGTAACAAGGTCAAACGATTATACCTGGTGAGCTGACCTGGTTTGATCTGACATTTAAAAACTTCTGGAAACACACACGCAATCAGTGTTTTCGTGCACAAAGTCGGAAATCAGTTGTCAGGGTCCTGGTGTATGGATACGTCGGCCGCCCGCACCAACACTGGACTCCCTGAACTGAAAACCACACTCGGTACTCTTAAAACTATTGATTCATAGAAAGAAACATCAGAGTTATAAGTTCTGCGGTAGAACCGAACTCCTTTGATACCAATTTGTCACGACCCGTCCTCGGGCCCGTGCCGTGACTACCCCATGCCCGCCTTCCATAGGCTAGGGGCTGGTGACTAGCACCAAAGGCGTAAAATCCCGATAACTAGAAAGGCATTCCATTTATAAAATAAAACAAGCACCACAGAGTACAAGAGGAAGCAAAACACTAAGTACAAAAGAAATGCTGAAAAGTAAATGGGCCAGAATACAAACCAAAAATAAAGTACGACTACAACTGAACAAGGTACAACAGCAAAAAGACAAACAGCTGGAAGAAGGAAGCAACTCTTGGGTCGTCCTCCTCGGATCCTACCTGAAGGGTAAGTACAGATATCGCAGCTCCTGGTCGTCCACCACGGATCCTTCCTGAAGGGTAGGTACAGATAGCCTCCTCCACGCTCTCATCCGTCAACCTCCTCTGTGAGTCGTCACGTCGCGTAGTCCACCTCCGGGTACTGACTCGTCGTGTAGTCCACCTCCGGGTACTGACTCGTCGTGTAGTCCACCTTCGGGTACCGTCCAGTCCTCGAACACTCGGCCGCCGTCAGCACTGCCCGTCATCTGTAACCAACACAACGATGTGCGGGCATAGCCCGTGCAGGGGTGAGTATAACGATACTCAGTAGGGACCCCGAGACCCTTAAGGTCTCACTAAAACCAACAAGGATAACCACAAGAAGATCTCAACAGATAACCTCTACTTAGGTATATGCCCATACATATACCTAAGTTATCAAGTAACTCATTTCAATCATGAGGAAACACAAGGATTGTGAAATCAATGGATAACCACTACCCAGTTATATGCCCATACATATACCTAAGTTATCAAGTGACCCATCTCAATCCTGAGGTAAACACAAGGTCAAAAGTCTCAGCTCAAACCAGGATTTTCATTATCGAAACTGTAACTCCTGAAGAGCTCCATCTCTGGAGTGTACAGTGGTCCTGTCATGACTCCGAGGTACTGCTCACTAACCTAAGACTGCTGAGGTACTCCTCCTGTCGAGTACCGCGGGCCTGCCACCTCACACAGTAGTGCTTCTCGCCGGGGTCTGCCACCCAACACAGTAGTGCTTCCCCCTCATAGCCTACAGAGGTACTCCTCCTGCCGAGCACCACGGGTCTGCCACCTCACATAGTAGTGCTCCTCCACGATGGGTCTACCACCTCACAATGTAGTGCTCCCCACTGGGCTACGTAAGTCACTCCGAATCGAATCGGACAAGCAGTCTTCAGGTCTCTGCCGACTATATGGTCTCCGTACTCTGTATGCTCATCTCTCGGAGGGTCCGCTCCACGAGCTACAAGTCGATACTCCAAGTATCTCAAAGTCCCACGAAGAAGTATCTCAAAGGACCGCCTCGTCATAGGGGTCTCAACGCAACAGACAGCGCGTCAATCAGACGCCCGGTCTGTGAGTTGCTAGCCTTTTCGTCCCAGGGGCCCGGTTGGTTTCGTGAGTGAACCAACCCGGTCGTATCTCAACTGTACCCCGAACTCCCATAGGGTATACTCATAGGGACCGTTACTCAACGTGATCTCCAACACCACTGACGGTTCGTCAAACGGATGTCTGGTCTGAAAGATATCAGCTTTTCCGTTCTAGGGGCCCGGTTGGATTTTGGTGCAATCCAACCCGGCCACTATCCATCTGCATCCAATTCTCGGGAAGAGGATTCCAAAAGTTCTGTATCGTCGACAGGAACTCAACGCAACAGACGGCGCGTCAAGCGGACGCCCGGTCTGAGAGTTATTGGCTTTTCCGTCTCACACCCACCCTGGGAAACTTCCCAGGAGGTCACCCATCCTGATCACTACTCTAGGCCAAGCACGCTTAACTATGGAGTTTTAACCACGTAGGCTCCCGAGAAGGAAGGTACACCTTGAGTATAGTATACCGAAACGACCGTCTCGATCCAAGGATCGCGTTGCCGCTGACGGCGAGTCGTTTGGAGGCCCGTAGCCCAAGTTACGGGCATTTGACCGAAAGTGGTCCGAAACTGGGGGGGTCTAGGCCCGGGCCGACCCGGCCCGACCCCCCTAGGTCGGCCGAACCGGGTCGACCCGCCCCAGGCGGCGACCCGGCCCGACGACCCGGCCCGGCTCGGAAAACCCGGCCCGGCCGGCAACGCGGGCCGGCGCGGCGGCGCGGACCGGCACGACGGCACGGTCGGGGCGTCGTTCGGGTGCCACGCGCGGGGGGCAAAGCCCCCCCCCCCCCCCTTGAGAACCACGACCCCTTAATTGTGGCCGCTTTTGAGACCCGGCTGGGGGAAATTAATTCCCCCGATCTCCACTTTCTGGCCGGCCCGCACTGGCCGGCCGGTTTCGCCAGCAAGGACCGGCGACGGCCAGTCCTTCCTTCACCGACACCGGCGGCCCGGTGCCGGCCGCCGGTCATCTTGCTCCGCCGCGGCCCGGAACCGGTCGTGGCCTATGCCGTCCGACGCGATGCGACGGCATCGCTTCCCTCCGCCGCGGCCCCGCTCCGACCGCGGCGCCTTTGACTTTCTTCGACGCGACGCGACGGCGTCGCGTTCATGGATTTCTTTCCACGGCGCGGCGCGACGGCGCCGCGCAATAATTGTCGTGCAATTCTCGCGTGGTGCGACGGCACCACGCCATCCCGTTCCATCCGCAAGGAAACAATTATGAACATAGGAGGGGGGTTCGGCCGTGTTGGTGCGGTCCGGGCCCCCCTCTCGTTAGACAATAACATTTAATCCTTTATCCTCGAAGTTCGACATTCTAGAATCAAGAATGGAAAATAAATAAATAAAATACCAACAATCCCCTACCTCGAATTCAAGTGCGGAGCACGCCAATCAAGCCGTGGAAGACTAGAGTCGCGGAGGTCGGGCGTCGCGGAAATCGAATTTCGTTTCTGTTGACGTTGAGGTGCGTCCGAAGAGGTACGTCGCTGGAGAAGCTTCGTAAGCTGACAGATATAGTCCGAGGTGGAAACAGCGTCTCCTTTCGTTGACACGGGAAGAAGATCAAAGAAGCGGCGTCGTCGATTTTCGAAAACACACCGGCAACGAAGAAGAGAAGCGACGTTCTTCGTCGGAGCTTAAGTGTTCTTCGTGTTCTTCGTCAAGGTTGAAGAAGATGGAGAGAGCTTCTCAAAATCTCTCAAGGTGGCAAATAAGACCAACCCAAAATAAAATAAGATTAAGCCTTATTTTATTTACACAACTAAACATTTGAATTTCCAAAGATAAGGAATGAACCATTAATTCGTTCAATTAATTCAACGAAAGAAACAACTCATTTAATTTAGGAAATAAACCGCCCAATTAAATGGTCTGTTAAGAATTTAAGAAAACGCGTCAGTTGACTTTCATAATGATGGGTTTTCGCGGGTGCGTTACTTAGCGGAAAGAAACGGCGGGGCTCGTGTGGTCCCCACCTCACAAATATTCTACCAAGAGGGTAGGATATTTCTGGATAGTACCATATCCGGTTCAACTTAGTTTAAGCCGCTTTTAAGTGGCTTCAAGTGGCTTCCAAGTGGCTTAAGTGAAATAAAATAAAGTTTTTGAAAAATTATTTTATTTCTTAACCTTAAGCCCGAAAATTTAAAAACCACACCCGAGCAAATGCAACTCCGGAAGAGGCGTTTCTAAGCGAATACCAGCGCTGCGATTTAATCGGTGCCCTCAGAATTCGATTCCGGGCACCGGTTCAAAAGTTAGAAAAACCCGCTCATCCATTCACTGAACATACCCGGGCCAAACTTCGGAAATTGATTCCGGGCACACAGGGCCTCAGAATCAGGCGCCGTCAGAAACTGCGTTCTTGTAAAATTTCAATGAAAATTAAGAAAAAAAATACCTTGGAATTTACGGGTCTTTACACATTATATTGGTTGTTTTTGATATATTCCCTCTTAAAGTAATAAGATTAATTGAAAATTAAACATTTTGATCGGGTTGGATGATGGGTTATGTCTTCTTGAAAAATATTAATGATTTTTAAACCATGTCTACTTCCTATATTATCAGGTTATCATCTCTATCCATAGATTTGGCCTGATATTCCTCTCTTGTGTTTTTAATTTTAAACTATCATTGGTCCACATATCCCTTAATGTGATAGGTTACCTTGATGCCGTTCCCTTAATCTAAATGTGATAAAGATAATATCTAGGGACTAGGTCCATTATTCATATACCAATATATTCAGATCAAAATAATGATGGCGGTTTTTATTCAATGAGGTTGTGAAATATTGTCACATCATGTTGTGGACTAGATGGGTTTTCTATGTTGGTATGATTATATATACAAACCATGACAAATTTTCTTTACATGGTTTCAATATAATTTTATTTAACTAAATATTCCTTGAATTAATCGTTTAAAACATCACTATATTTACTAGGAGTGTTGATATAATTGATATTCTTCCAATAAGATTTTATCACTATATAATTGTAAACACATTATTATCCCACAACATTTAAGTGCAAAAAGAAAATTATTATTAATCATTCTAGAGTGTTTTGTATAATTATTAAAGGTATTTCATAGTATATGTTCTATCTAACTAGATTCCCCAAATTCTAGTCTACAATATTCATATAAAACCTCCCTATAATACAACATGTATCATTGAAGACTCCATAAACCCGGAGAATGCAGTTATATTACACTATTCATAAATAATAAAAATCTTTTTGATGTATCCACCAACATAGAATTGTTATAAGAAAATATAAATTAATATATAAAATTTTAAAAAATAATATACAATATAAAAACATTTGGTAATATTATTATCCCTTCTTATATGTCATATAATATTAGAAACAATTGCAATATATTATTCATGGGGATTGGAAAAAATAAGAGTAATATTAGTTACATAGTAAGGAGTAGTATACAACAAAATATACTATAACATAAACATGGAACAAGTGATATGGATGTAATAAGTAAACAACATGAATACAAAAGTAAATGAAAATGATTAAATTATATATCCATGATAATAAATGAAAACATGTACGATAATATTCATTTGACTCATAATGACGTAATGCGTAAACTCAATCATTAAAACATGTAATCATGACATTATTCAAATACATTATACTTATATAAGGATATTCTTACAAAAACAACCAAGATGTTTTGTCTTGTGATAATCATTAATTCATCAAGGGAATATATAATTATGGTCCCTACACATAAATTTAACTGTTTTAGTGCATTAACCAAAATAGTCAACTAAAATTTCGATCCATTCCATATTAAACCTTTAATTAAATAAATAAAATACATTATATATATTGAAACATAGATAAAAAAATTATGTCCTTATTCAATGAAATCATTTTCATGTGTAAGATAACATCCCTTAATCGACATCTAATCTATAAGGCAATGTAAAATTAATTTGAAGTACCCCTATAAAGAAACATAGTAGTGATGATACTTATAATTTGACAGGATATCTATAGAAGAATGTAATTGGGTTAAATAGATTATATTCATAGGATATTATGGAAATTGGAGGATAGAATATTTTATGAAGGTTCATAAATAACAAGTGAGTCCACCAAATAAAATCCCATGACACTTTATTATCAGGTGTGATGTATTAGTTACACTCATCATGGATTTGAGTAATTATTGAGTACAAGATCAACCAACCATTTTTTGGTTGATAATCCTAGGTGAATTTACGAAATATATTCATCCACGTTCTTGTATCAATATAGGTATGTATTTGATTGGAAATTAAAAAAACATTTACTTCACCAAAACATAAGAAGGGTTTTCCATTATGAAATTTATTGAGTTCTCAATGGTTTTGGTAATTCATGAATTAATAGAATATGAGGGGGGATAATAATATTGACTTTTAAATAACTTTAAATTCATGATAATATAGTAAAAATTAATCCATAAAATTTGTTAATAACAAATAATTAAATAAATTTTGAATATAATGTGATTCATAATGAATGAAAATCAAGATGAAAAAAACATATGTATTTTTTAAAAACTCAATAAAACTATCATAAAAAATTGGGATTTAAATTGATATCAAAATACCATGAGTAATGAATTTTTGGAATATAACACCTCACATAAGAATTATATACACAACAAAAAGCAAATTAATTGGGTAATAAAAAACGTATCTCAATGACAACAATTTTAGATGGGAATCCCTTACCTACTAAACTAACATCCATGAACATACATTATCCTCACAGGTCCCAAGAATTTCAATCTTAATCACTTAATTAAAAACATTAATCATATTCATTCTCAATTATACTCTTCAGATATAGTCTTTATCTATATAAATTCTATTTAGTCTTTACATATTTTTTCATATCAAGTTATTAGAGTGTTTGTGGACTATAGATTTTTCATAATAGCGATGTTCATAAAAACCATTATAAAAATTTTCATCACTACAAAGTAATTATAGTTACTTTTAGTGATTATTGATAATAATTCATGATGTTCTAGATTTATTTGTTTTGTGTTTTAGTATTTTTCATTAATGTCAAAATAAATAACAAATATGTTTAGTTGTTGTTGATTAATAAAGAGTGTTTTTAAAATTAATGAATTAAATCATTATATAATGTCTTCATAAATTAAAAATATTAAATATTTAAAAATTTATACTATTCTATTCCAATAATTATATTCCCATAGACATTCATGATTTAAATTCTTAGTATTGTTTAGTTTGGTGGTCAAATATTCCCAAACATAAATATATGATGATTTAATCAATAATTTTTGTGGTGGTATAGTTGTATTTTCACTATACTAAAAAATATTTTATAGTATTTTCTATTTATAATTTTGATATATTATAATTTTTTTGAATTAGAAAAATATGTAAATGAATGAAAATTTTAAACAAAAATTAATAGTTTTCCTTTATAGAATATTGTTTTAAGATATATAATATTATAAAGATTATTTATTTCCTAAATATTCTATATGTCATTAATTTTATATTAATAAAGAAAATTAATAGTGTAATAAAAATATTATTTTCCATTAAATGCATTATTAATTCTATCCCTACAATTTTTTAATGAAAAAACTGAATACATGTTTCCATAGAGGCCATACTCTTCATGTAAAAATATATGATGATTATTTTTTCCATAGGAAATATGAAATAAGTAAAATAATAATAATTATATAATAATTATAAACATGATATTAATATCATAATTAATTATTATTTAATAGTTTTGGACCATCCTTTTTAGGAAGTCAAGAAAAAACTTGTTTCTTGATAGATGGAAGTATGCACATACTATGACCTCCCTTATTAATTTTTAAGAAAAAAAGTGAAAGGTGGGTAATGATTATTAAATTAACAGAATAACACTATTTATATTTAAAGTACTTATTTTATCATATTTTTTGTGGGTGTTTTAATTTTTATGGTTATATAAAATTGGGAAAGTTATGTAAGAAATATTACACAGATTGAGCATTTTGACGTTTCCATGGAGCATCATTTGGAAATAAAGAGATTAGAATAATATCATGTTATCATATGATAATGAATGAAAGATAAAATTACAAGGGAAAATTTGTAGGGTGTTTGGGAAAAACTTATTTTGAAGAGTGATACTCATGGAACTTTGAGAGGCCCCATTTATAAGTGCAATGTGATGAGGTTTTTATAAGTACCCATAAGATTTAATAAATGTAAATCCCTATCAAATAGATATAATAAAAAAAATATGAATGTATGGAGTTGAGAAAATAAAATTTGCATAAACACTCTACAATTCAGTTTCACAAATGGGTTAAACATTATTTCAATTCTTTACAGTTAGATTTTACATTTTTATTATTTAAACATTTTTCAGGATAACTAGTTTATTCCAAGGTAATTTATTTTTTATTCCTAAAAATTAAATTGTCCATTTTGAATAAATTAAAATTTTAAATTAATAATCTTAATTTTTTAAAAATTATATCAATTAATTTTAAAACAATAAATTTATAATGAATTAAAAAAAATTTAATGACAAATGTGACAAAGGTTTTAAAATATAAAATATCATTTTATTAAGTAAACATAATATTTTTCAATGTATAATATTTAATACAAACCATATATATATTTAAATTAATGGTTATTTTGAGTTCTATTTTATACTTTCATCCTATTAGTTTCATAAAATTCACAGAGATAACATATATGTTATTTTCAATTTTCACAAAAAAAAATCCACATTTTTAGAAAAATAAAAATAAAATATCATTTAATGATATTAAAATCATGAAGAATAAAAAAATAAATTTTATATTATTATAATGAAATGTTAAAAATATTAAAAAAAATATAAACATAATCATGAATAAAGTCACATTAGATTTTTCATCATGTTATTGGTCATCATATGGTGTTTCCAATATATATTATGGTATCAAGAATTACACAGGTCACTAAGTTAAAGAATTTTTATTCAATTTAATAAATATTTTCCAATTATATTCTCATATATCTTGAATATGTGAATGATAGATTGATACAGTCAAAAATTTCCTTTATAACATTATGTTGAATATATAATATCATAAAAATATTATCTAATTAATACATTAATAAACTATTATCATATTAGAATTTGAGTCAGAATTTGACTATGGGGACTCCATTCACGCTATCATATAGAGTAGAAGTGATGGTATCAGTCATGTATCATATATCATTACTCTAGATGGATAGCCATGATAATTTAATTTTTATGACATGATCCCAAGTAAATTTATACAAATTAAATGACCTTGAGAAAAATAAGAGCCATGAACTACACAACTATGATTCCCATTATAATCGAGTTTCTCAATAATTAAAAAACAAGGTTGTCTTATATTCATTCCTATAGTATAATGTAGTTTTTTCTTTCAGAATTAAAATAATACCTAGAAATATATCATCGAAGTGGATCTAGAATGGGATGTCCCCTTCACTATACAAATATTCTATTACAAGGGTGTATATTTATATATCACCATATATGGGGAACTCACCACACATCCAACCAATTTTGGGTTTCTAAAATGTAACTTTTAATATGATCACATCATGTTTGATTCTTCCTATATATATGAAATAAAAATTCACAGCAGGTTGTCCTTATCATGTTACTGTAAATTGTATGAGACCAAAGTCTCTTCTGTAAGAAAATAAACCGCATATTTTATGTCTATTTCAAATTATATTAAACTACCTAAAATAAGTATTTATCACGCGATATTATATTGACTAGCATTGGGTCCCAATAATATGACCATTAACTAAATAGTATATTATCCTCACTATGTGATGTTAAATAGAATGATCACAATCCTCTCAATACAATGTTAAACTAGATTAGTTGGGGTCCCAAATTCATTTCATTAAAATATAAAGAACAAATATTTCCCTATGAAATATAAACTAAAAAATTAGTTTAAAATAATTCCCCAAGAGGAAAACCTCACCTTCATTTTTTTCCTACCAACTCATTCATTTGAACTATAGGTGGTAGGATTAACATTTCATGGGATATTAACATACATTTAAATCTACTATACTAGGAACAAAAAAATATTATCTTACCTATACTATGTTATTTATTAATAACACTAATCTCATAAAATTGAGATGGTGGTCATCTTAAGATATAGTTTTGACAGTCAATGAAATTGATATAGTATTTTTTAATGTTCAATGAACAACATAAAAATAAAAATAGTTTTTATATCTACCTAAGCATCATATTCTAATTTCATTCACACTTTGGGTATTACTTGATTTTAATATTTATGAACTGCTCATGTATTAATAGAATCCCTTATAATTGTGGCATAATTATCTAAAGAACGACTTCTAATATAGGATATGTGTCCCAAAGTTACTTTATACATAACATAATTAGCCTATTATTGTTGATATATTTTTAGTCAACAATCCTAATTTTTCATTCCCATTTTTATGAAAACACTATATTGGAGCCTATAGTTCAAAGACATTGCACATAGTTATCCTAAATTAGTACATCACTCTATTAACATATAGATCCTAGAAGCCCAAATATACTTTTCATCCACCATCCATTGTTATTTTGGAATTTTATAACCATTTTAATTTTCCAAATAATTATTCTATGCACATTGATATAGAAAATTGTTATTCTACTGTTTCCCCTTCCTAAATTCCCTTTTTGAGTAATTTTGGATTTTCAATGAATTATTTTAACAATAAAATCTTCTCCCCTATTATGTGTTCTCATGTTAAATGTACTTTATTATTCTAATCATTTTTCGATCACCTATCGGGGATCATTTGAGATAGAATGTTTTGGTGGGATTTTTTATAAATGTAATAAAGGAATGATGATACTAAATATGGATATCAAGAGAAAGTGTTTTTTCCTATCTTCCTGAAATTGAACTATCAATACACCTTTGTCCTAGTCAGATGGTGTTAAATTACATGTCTATCAACATATATTATTAATCTAAAATAAAAATATGATCCAATTATCAAGACCTAAAATTATGTCCATAATATTTTTAAATTATATATTTCAGAACATCATGTAATTTCTTGTCAATTTCTCATTTCCCTTCATACTAAATGTACAATCCATCCCATCAATCAGAACATTTTATATGATAATAAATTATACCAAATAACCTCAGCCTTACCATTTAGAATTAATAATTTTTTCTAAAATACATACCTCATAATGTTAAAGTGAAGAATATTTTCCTTATCCTGTAAATTAATCCAACATTATCATTTAGACCCTCACTTGAGAGGATCCTCCTCTTATCGTTGTGATGGTATCTAAATAGATAACATCCAAGACCACATTTTTCATTATTTTCACTTCATGAGATATATAGTAAAACTATATCTCTAATCCTCATACAAACCATTGTATTTCTGTCCATACCCCATTGCACATGATGTTGATACTTTTAACAACCACGTTCAGGATTTAGTCATCGCATTCTAACTAATATTTGTTCTATTTTCACTATTCTAAACACGATTTAGATCTATGAAAAAGGCATTACCATAAATAAAATTCTCTTTATCCACATATTTGGGATTCATAGGCATACTAAGACATTGTATCTCTGTCCCAACTTTAGGTCTCCCTTTTTCCCCTCCTATCCCATTTTCTCAGCCTCCCTTTGTTAGATTCCATATTTCATCTGATCTTCAATGAAGTTCCACAATCGAAAAAATCTATTAAAATCTTTAAAACCATAAAATGTTGGAAAACCCATTTGTGGATGATCACATGTATTTGCAATAAATAATTCATGTCGAGTTCTTTTATAACCCATATACATATATACTACCTCCCCCTTGGTCCATGGAACTTTACCGTAAATTATGCACACTTACTACTGAGATATTCCCCATTGTTATTATAGTTTTATATTCTATAGTGGTAATTATTTTCAGACCTTAAATGAATACATATATAGTTAATTTTCCGTGAATATAAATTTAAAACCATCATCCATTCATATGTACATTCACCTGTATACACCCCATTCATGGGATGACCTACCAAATCCTTGACAGTTCATTTATGTTAGTATTTTCCGCTCACTTTGACTGCATAAATTATTTCACCCCTATTTGAACATATGATATCTTAGACCTTAACTCTAAATAGTATTATTAAAATTACTCTAATCATAACTATTATATATGTTTAAAGGATCAGAATTTCCTAAAATCAATAATGGGTTCCTTCAAAAGAAAAATTCAAAACTCTAATTACATAGGAATTACCTTTTATTACATGGGTATTGTTAGAGAATATATAAAAACCAATAAATCCTATGGGGTTAACCATCTGAAACTATAAAATTTGTAGATATTATCATTTTACAGAGAAGTCTGAAAGAAGTATCGAGAAAATATTTCACCCTGTATTCATTTTTATATGATTTTATTTTATGTAACATCTTATCTATACCATATGAAATTAATATACATGTTTACTATCATAGTTTTACCATGTAAAATAGAATTACCCAATGATCTATGATTTAGGACTATAAATCTTATATGGTCTCCCAAAGAAACTACTTAGTTTAGAATTAGTTAATCAAATACAAACTTACATTCTTTTGTGTATTCTATAAAAACCAACTTCTGACAAAAATCTTTTTTGATATTTTCTAATATGCACTTTAAGGAAAAGTGGTAACCGTACATCACAAAATTCAAAAACAGCACCACATTACAAAAACTCACATACTGCCTTCTTCATTGCAACAATTTCATGCCACCGTCAGAGTATTAAAATTCAAAATTCAAAAACATAAACCACTTTCGAATCCAAATTTCAATCTTCATCATTACGAGTATATCCAAATTCCACCTCGAGTCCCATATACACTAATTCGGTCACCCACCTCGATTTGAGCAGACGTCGTAATCATTATCCAATCACCTCCATAAACATCGCTTCTCAGAACCACCACCGTCGTCTTCATTGGATCTTCCATCACTGGCATCGCCGAAGCTACCATCACCGTCTCGTGGTCCACATTGCTCGATACCAATGTTTACTCATCGACAACTCCAAACAAGACAATGTCAGCATCTCTAGAACACCCGAAAAGAAACCAATGAACCAGTCCCTCCTCCACAGACACCCATCCACTCACACAAACACCTCTCAATGCCTCTATGGAAGATATTATGCCCAACCAACCAGGGAGGGTGGAAGAACCCGGAAACTAGAGAAGAGCACAAGCATTGGGGTCTCCACACCAAACTGAAGCCACCCCGCACTCACTTCATCTTCATCGTGTCCGTCAAAACTGACATCTGGCACCACACAGAAGAAAATATCACCGAAAAGAAATACCCAATCTGACTTCAACACATATCAATCATAAAATGGAAAGATATCACACAGATAATCACGTCAATTCATTACCAATTTCATTGATGAAGAAAATCAAATAAAAACTGACTAGCCATAAAATAACTTCACAAGATAATACCACCTCATGACGCATCTGGTTCACTAGTAGCCATCAAACCACACATCAAAGAACCTCAAAGATTCTACCACTCTAGGTCTGACTATTAGAGGAGCATAGGAATTCTAGGTCAGAGCAGATTTGAGTGATAGAGGTCTCTGATAGAGGCCATCTTAAAAAAACCCGTAGCATGCATGATAAAAGCAAGTCGATTCCTGAAGCACCTAGAAACCCAACAACCATTGGACCACATAACCCAAAATCTTTTTGAACTGATGCTCCAGCTCCGACCTAGATAGGTGTAGGAGAACAAGAAATTAGAGAAGGGTGAGACTAGCTGAGGACTTCCACAGCAAACTTTTGATGACAAGAAGACTGAGATAAGAGAGGAAGAAAACCCATGACATTGAGCCATATAACTTAGTACAGAGAAAAATATTATCCATGAAATTTTGTGTATTCACATATATGACATGGGTGATATTATATCATAATTTTTTCCCACATCATGTATGAATTACGTTAGGAAAGGAAATTTAATATTTCCTTATCTAGAACATTTATGTTCATAATAATAGAAGAATATTCCATATGACAAACACTATATAACCTTAAATATTAATAAACACTAGTATATTCCTCATAACCTCAAATTGAGCTAATTAAATTGTGAAGTAATATATGAATATTTTGGACCTCAAATTCTAATCATGTTTTACTATTCACATTATCATATAGGATGTATTGAAGCCCAACAGTTTATGTATCATGAATATATATTATTCGAACTCTTATTTTGGTAACTCCCATTTTGGCATTCATATTTCAATTCATCTCATGTTCATATTTCAGCCAATGACAGCCATCCCTTATTACCTAAGAAATATGAACATAATTAAATATAAAATTATTTTCTAAATTACATGACATAATTTCGGAACAACACCCTGTAGTCAAATTTATACAACCATGAAAAATTAAAAATTATTTTATTTAAGTTCTTCTAACATAAACTAAGTTGAAACATGTCCAACTTAGCCCCCTTAGAGTATGATCGAACCCCATAATTCCAACACACAGTGGATAGAATGTTCATTTACCCCAGTATCATTTATTCCTTCCATTGATTAGGGCACTCCATGTTGATTTAAAATTTTCATGATGACATAACAATAAATGTATCAAAACTATTATTTGGAGTCCCATTCATCCATTAACATAATTTCAGTTCCCATATTTTAATCTATGTATATATTATCATCCATCAGATATCCCATATAGTGATGACATTGTTCTCGAATAAACCACCTTATTTATGGTGTATATTCTTTAGAGAAAATTGTTTTTTATCACTAAAAATCTCCCCCATAATTATGAAACAATTCCAAAATGAATTGTCTCTTATAAAAGGAATACATCATAAAATAAGCATATTTAGTAGTAAACTGGGTTTCGTATGAGTTCACTTGACATCTTTAACTAACTTGTCTTATTCACATATTGATTTTGACTCCTAGAGTAATAATATAAATTTCATCACATTAATTTTTTACTATTTGAGTCATTATCCATTGGTGATGCACCCCATACTTTTTAGATATTGATATGGGATCCCAATAATGGTCTAAAAACCATGCACTCTAGAACAATCAACTCATGTCCATTACTCTCATGTAATCAGATGATCATTAAATTATATCTACTTCCTCACATTGGGCATGACTCAGGTGGGCTTAAATAACATTTGTAGTTTCTTTCATCAAAGATATTGAGATAAATATTTAAAAATCAAGAAAGTAATGTGTTGATTATATTGATTATTTAGGAAATAAAAAAATGGGTTATCTAAATATCAAAGTCTTTACATCATTACAAAAGGGAATTTATTGGAAAAACCTATGTGATGGATTTTTTATTCTTGAATTGCCTTCACAAATATGATATTATAATTTTTTATGAAATCATTTCCTTATATATTTCTTTTTATAGTTATGGGTTAATTTCATTTTCGAACAATTGGATCCTTTCATTTGTGGACTTACACACCACCACTCTATATGTCACATGGGATGAAATATTTTTTTGCAGCTCCAATTGTACCTAACGCTCTCAAATTGTTTTCTACCATTATGTGATGGTAACATTTTATTTAGGCTCCTCCTATTCAAGACATAGTGTATATTATAGAGATATATAAATATAATCTATTCCATATGGAACTAATTCAAACATAGAGGTGCCAAACTATCACCACTATAGATTAATCAATTTAATAAGTAAGACTCATGTTAGTGTATGCAGTGAAAATAATCGTCTCCATCGACCCATATAATGTCCATTCAATGGAATAAAGATATTATCTACCACATTAAATAGTCTATTGGGGTGCGAGTTAGGTTTATTTTAATAATTTCTTCATGCCTTGTAGAAAAGTTTCTTATTCTGTTTAGTGATGTTTGATCTACAACAATTCATATCACCAAGATTGTGTTCACACAGAAAGAAGGAAATGATTAATTAGCTAGAAAGTTCTACCACCATCAACCATTCATATTGGATGGCCTATATATTTTTTAAATCATTCGAGTAATGAATCAACTTTTTTATAAGATGCATATCCATTACATTCCACACAATATATTTCTCCTCTAAAAATAAATTGGGGGTTGTTTTCAGTTCATCCATTATAGATAAAATATGATCTTTATGATTTTATATGCCTTTTTGTATTCCAATTTCACTAAAATGTAGGTAGGACTTCATCATGAGATGTCAATTCCTTTGGTGAAAACATCAACACATTAATCATTTTATCTTAATTTTGTTCCACATGGAATATCTATGTGTTTGGAATCTACTCTCAAGAGGTATAATTCCTAATAGAAAAAATATAAAAAACTCTTGAGAATCTGTCCACCCTTTGGAAGTTACAATATTATGTAAATATTTAATGTTATAGACTTGCAATAAATATAATTTTTTTAAAATTTCCCCATTTATAAGCATAAGGACATAAAAAATGTCAACACCTATAGAAAAAAACACGATTTTATATCATGGCTCAAGAAGTTATATTCAAGTAGCATAACCAAAGACCACTTTAACATGGTAGTCACCTTAGCTTCCCCTAAGAGATTTTTCTTGTGTATCTATAATATCATTACAAATAAAATGCCAAGATTGTCACTATAATGTATAAGGGAGAATAATCAATGTAAAATAAAATTTGATAAATTTCCCTCCAAGATCCATGATATCTGGATTGCCATCATTATTGAATTTTTCACCTTGGTAAATGGTGGAGGAAATTCTATGGTGTTAGGGGAAACACTAATTAAAATGATAATATTATAAATGGTTTATCATCATCCTTTATTTGATGTAAAAATTATAGAGGGTCATAAGTGACCTCTCATTCATCATTGGTTGTTAACCCTAACAAAACTCAACAGAATAATGTTTATTGTAACTTGATTAATAAAAGTGATCCATAATTTATATGAATTTTGATTTTACCTCTTTATCTAACATTGGTTCTCACGAGTCTTTAATGGGGTGGAGTCACATATCCTATTTCAAAGAATCCATGGTTGAATAACATCCCCAATATTTATCATCACCATAACCCCCCCCCCCCATTCCAATCCTTTGATCGACCTAATATATACAAGTTTATTGATAGTTTTTATCTATAGTAGAATCATTAATATTTAGTCAATGAATTAACCTATATATTTGAGATAATAATCATATATATCGTAGTGATGCATGTCCTGATAAACCAAAATGTTTTGATCATGTTTCGCTATCATGCTTCAGTCCAAAACGATCAATTTCATCATTTTTAAGTATGCCCTAATTCTTTCATTGATGAATTTATTTACAATAATGATTCCAGTTCACCTAAGAATCCAATAAAACAAAATTCTATCATACATTTATGTTGTGGTGTAACACCCCAAGATTACACGATACGCTTCTCTTTGAATAATACAATAGCGTGTGTTGTACGCAACTTTGAGTTCTAACACACACCACAACCAATCAAACTATTCATTATGAATAGTAATACCCACTTTTTAAAATTTTATAAATTTCATCTCTCAAAATTGACTTCATTTTTTGGATTTGAAATATCGAAATTAGCTTAGGGTAAAATATTGTAACTTTTTGGATAACATTTATATTTTGATGAATAGTGAAAATTACTAAATTTTAATTAAAAACAACTTTTTTAATAGAAATAATTAATAGTGATAAATTATGAATTTGAGTGGTTTTAATGTATATTTAAAATATATTTTTACCATTTAATACAATGTCAGTAATTGTACATAATTTCACAATTAAACCGGACATGAACAAGTGTCAATCTTTTGATAGTTATTATCACTTAAAAACACGCTTTTTATTTTAACAACATGAATTAATTTTAAATTAATTTCTACCACTTATGTGTTTTAAATATTGAAAAATGGATTAAATATTTGGAATCAGGATGTCCAAATTGTGTAAATATGTAACTTTTATTTTTAGACTTTTTGAATAATTACTTCGGTAAATATTTTATTTACCATGGTTAAAGAGTAAATCCGGTAAATAAGGGCTAAAAATAATATTATAATAATAATAAATTACCCTAAAACATGTACCAACCTTATTGGTGGATACATTTCTGACCATGGGATTCTTTGGGTCGATTTTGGGACCCCATGGATCCACTTGTAGGTGATAGGGACACTTTATTTTAATTAAGTTAAAATAAATACAAAAATGACAAAAGCATATATCGTTTAGAAAAACAATTTTTACATAAAAATATATATGTTTTATTTTCAACTATGAATTTTCATTAGGAAGATAAAAATATTTCCTACATAATTTTATTTTATTTATAATTTTTAGACATTAAATAATTTAAGTTATTTATGACACAATTGTGATGCAGTAATTACCTAATTAATGAACAATTAGAATAATTGATATTATAAATACCCAAATAAATGTAATTTGAGACTTTTTATAAATAATACTAATTTTATAGGTTAATGTGACATGTTAGGAGTTATTTAATTAACTTTTTTCTAAGTAATAATTCTGTTATGATTTTTACAAAAAAAAATTATTGAATAGTGTCAAAATTGACATAAAAGACTTGTTAAAACAAATATTATATTATTAATTGATATTAAATTCCTAAAAATCTATGGTTTGGACAAGAGACTTATATCATGATATTTGTATCATTAATGTACCACTTGGGGGTCGATTGGATGTATATAGTATGTTTATTAACCATATAATATAAAAATACAAAGAGACATTCTAAAAGTGAAAATAATTAACTAAGAGTTAATAATTAAAGATAAGGTTAATATTGTAACCCAAAACTGTATAAATACTATTGGTTGATTTTTTTTTCTATGTATCCCCACCATAAACTTTAAATAATCCACTTTGGAGTCATTAGAAACTGAATATTAATTTATTATAAAATAATATTTCTAGCTTTTCCAAAGGCACCCCTCACCCCTCTTATAAAAGGGAACTCCCCCTTCTCATTAATTAACACCTTCAAAGCCTTTTGGATCTACCAAAACCTGCCCAAATACTCTCTCAACAACCCTCAATTAACCCTAGAGGCCTCACTTTAGTCATAAATCAAACATAAGGAGCCCTTTTGATCTAATAAACATGAAGAACCCGAAGAAGAGGTAATGATTTCACCACCCTTTTTCAAGTTCCTTTCTTCTTCCACTTCTTATTTTTTTGTTATTACCATTATAAAATAATAACTCCAGTATATTATATATACATCTATGTTATTATAAACATGGTACAACCATATTTCAGTATTCTATCCATCCTTTTATTGATATGTCACCATACGTGCGTACGTACGGCTTACCATCTCCACGTCGTGGTGTAATTGTTATTAAAAAAATTATTATTTGGATGGGTATAATAATGATTTTTAATTCATGTAAATTAAAAATATAACATGATAATGATTCTGTATATATGATATACCATCCAATTAAAAATTATTTTAATATCAAAAGAATGGTATTGTCGCTCGTGCGTACGTACAGACTACCGTCTCCACGAACGCGATGAGATTCATTCTCAGTCATATCCATTCAAGTCTAATTCTCATTTTATGATTAATAATAATGTTTAAGTACTTAATATCATTCTGGATATGAATAAGGTACAACCTATCCATAACAAACATGGCTTATGTAACAAAACATAATGAGTAAGTTAACACCTGAAACAACAAAAATATTAAGATATTATTAACAAAGCAATGATAAAAGATCATATATGATATCATAATAAGGTATATGATTATTGTAAAATTTAATAACAATTATTTCACCATTATACAGGAGGTTAACCTACCCCCAACCAAGGAAAAGTACAAGGAAAGGGTTTATTTCGAAATCTCTTCATTATCCGAGGTTGTTTATACGTAATAATCTACTGGGACTTCTTTATCATCAACATTCATTTTTCTTAAAAATGTATTTTAAAACATTTTTACAATTTACTAGAATATGGTTTAATGTCATTTATACCCTTGTTTGACTTTTTATAAGAGGTTTATAATGGAATCTTTCCATTGTTTTCCAAACAAGGTCCTTTTTAACATTTTCGAAAAAATTAAGGTAAGAATTCATTTTTTAACTTATACGGCGGGTGCAGCTATTTTCCACCATCATAAAATCATTGAAGATTCCCTTACAAGCATATAAGAATATATTCAAAGTAAAAGTTTTATTTTATAATTATGAGACTTTTAAATGATTTCAAAAAAGAGATAGTTCTCTCAAATAGTTTTCATTTCATCTATGTCAACATCCTTTGAGGGATTTTAAGCTTATTTGAAGTTTATTTATTATGATACAAAACTTCCATATTGTATTGAAGGTTTTTTATATGTTGGAAGGTGGATGTGTTATTTTTATACCTTTCATGGTTTACGGAGAAAGTATTGACATTTCGTATGCTAGTTTTAATATGAATGTTTATGTTATGTTTAAACTTATTCATATGAGGTATGCATTGGACTTAATATGTGATGGGTGGAGCCCGCTATAGCTCCTCGATGCATCGGTATGTCTCATGAGACAAACTAGTGTCTTGGCACAAGGCCTTGATAAAATCTTATTTGTAGTCTTGGAACGAGGCCTTGGCTATGTGGTTATGGTAGTCTGGAATTATTCATTCCATCATTATGAAAGTGGTTATTGATATTGCATGTGATTATTCGACTTGTAGAATATCCATGTGAATAATTATATGGCATTATTTCAATTTATTTCTTCCATATTATGTTGAAGTTCATGTTTTTAAAGGCTTTTGTTTTAGTTATACATTGCCTTAAATGTTTATGCTTATTTATGAAAGTTTCCGCTATATTGTTATCCTTAATGGGAATTTGAGCTCACCCCTTTCTATGTTTTATTTTATCCAGGATGTGAAGAAGTATTTTATGAATGACCTGCAGGGATAGTATGAGGGGATAAGACTGTTGACTATGGAAACTATGTTGTTGTAGTTTTCATTTTATGATGTATTGTAAACTTTATTAATGTATCTAGTTATTCCAAGGCTACTAAACTAATCCGTCTTTCGAGACTTAATCTTTCTTGTGATCATGCCAATGTTATGTAATAATGCACCGACTCTGGGTAACTGGGGTCAGGGCATTATAGTTGGTATCATAGGAAGTTTAGTACAAACCATGGAAGCTAGATATAGATAAACTCTGATTAGAGCACATAGAACTAAGATGGACTTTGAGGATTAGTATAGAATAACTTCCTAGAATTTTGGTATTTTAGAGATTTTGTGAGTTTTCCGAGCAGTACATCCCTGTCTGGATACGAGCAGGTAGACGCGGCTCTGGAACAGACGTACCTAGGGGTAAAACCCAAAAACACCGCTTTGAGCTAGACTCAAACGGGAACTGGTGCACGACAATGGGCCTTACTGGACTCTTGGTTACGACACTCCCGGGGGATAAGCTTAGGATAACTCTAATTTTCTTTACAAATCATTATGAAGGGTTTATGAGTATATACATCCTAAAAAAACAGTTTTTCTGATTATGTATTATATCCATAAATAGTTCAATTTATGTTAAGTATTTTATAAGTATGGAATTATGTATTTTGATTCATAAACTAATCTAGTTTATGACATTGTTTAGAAATGGCACCTAGTGGAAGATATTGAAACTGTATCAATGCACGCACTCCATATAGGGATTGACCTCCTATTCAAGATAATTATAGTGGAGCTGGTGATGCAATCGGTGCTGATCAACTAATCACCATACTGGGAAAACTCACTCAGGTTATGAATAATAACCATACCCGTATGGAGCACCCTGATCCACAGTGTGAATGATCAATGTTAGATCGCTTCATGAGGTAGAAACCACCAACATTCAATGAGAGTACAAATCCATTAGTAGCTGAGTAATGGACAAGTTCCCTAGTGAATATATTTGAGGCCTTGAGGAGTGGTGAAAGGGAAAAAGTTATCATGGAAGTTTACCACCTCACTGGAGATGCTGATCAATGGTGGTCATTGATTCAAAATATGAAGGAAGATGATGAAGTATCAAATATGGAATGGAGGGAGTTCAAAGATCTGTTTTTAGAAAAATACTTTCCTCGGGACCATCGAGGAGAAATGGAAAGGCAATTTCTGAGTCTGAGACAAAAGGAGGATGATAATTTCGCAAAGTATGAGGCGAACATTACAAGGTTAGCAAGGTATGTTTGAGATTATATACGTAACCCAAGAGGTAAGATTAATCATTTCTTTGATGGGTTAAAACCATTTATCCATCAAGTATTAGTCTCACAATCCTTCTCATCGTACGAAGACATTGTTTCATGTTCTATCAAAACAGAGAAGGAATTCTCTAAGTCTTATGACTTTAATGAAAAGAAAGAGAAGAAGAGATCTTCTGATCAATCGGGGAATGGAAATAAATGGAAGAAGGGAAAAGTTGAATATCCATCCTGCAGTAAATGTAGGAAGAAACACCCTGGTACTTGCTTAAAAGGAATGGGAGTCTGTTACAATTGTGGTGAAAAAGGCCACCAAGCTCGTGATTGCAAGGGGAAGAAGGAAGATACTGATTTCCAATGCTACAATTGCAGGGAGATTGGACATTATGGAAATGAATGTAATAAACGTCAGGGGAACTTACATCAGAAAATTCCAAGGGATCAAGGCCAAGCTTCTGTTATCACTACTGCTGAGGTATAAGCTTCGAAAGACATGGTGGCATGTAATTTAATGGTTTCCTCAAGTTTAGAAAATGCATTATTTGATTCTGGATCATTACATTTTTTCATATCTTCCTAGTTTGGTAAGAAAATTAGATATTTCCAATTTGATTTAACAAGGGAGTTTTCAGTTAAAACACCTAAGGGAAGTATCATTACAATGAAGTTTTGTGAATCAGTCCACATTAGAGAACATAAATGTTCTTTATCTGCTGATCTCATCGTCATACCTATGATTGAGTTTGATATTATCCTCGGTATGGATTGGATTTCTGACTATGATGCAAAGATTTATTGTAAGAATAAGGAGGTTACAATTTTTGATGATGATGATAAGGAACACCTTATCTTTATAGCAGAATCGTCACCTCCTAATTCTTATCAAGATCCACCCCCAGTTGCTCAACTAAATTAAATTATTAGGGAAGAAGATAATGAAATGACTGTGGGTGAGGAAAGTGATGTTCAAATAGAGGATGTACCTATTCTGAAAGAATATGTTGATGTGTTTCCAGAAGATTTACCTGGACATCCTCCAGAACAAGAAGTTGAGTTTTCCATTGATTTAATTCCTGGATCAAGGCCTATATCGAAGACCCCTTATAGAATGGCCACTGTGGAATTAGTTGAACTAAAGAAACAACTAGAGGAATTGAGCAATAAAGGATTTATTCGCCCTAGTATTTCTACTTGGGGAGCTCTTGTTCATTTTGATAAAAAGAAAGATGGATCTATAAGGTTATGTATTGACTACAGGGAGATTAATGCTATAAAAATAAAGAACAAGTATCCCCTACCGCGCATTGATGATTTATTTGACCAACCGTATGGAGCTCAATACTTTTCAAAGACTGACCTTCGGTCTGGATACCATCAGTTGTGTGTGAAGAAGGAAGACATTCTGAAGACAACATTTCGAGCCAGGTACGGGCATTATGAGTTTATGGTAATGCCTTTTGGGCTGACTAATGTGCCTTCTGTATTCATGGATCTAATGAATAGAGTTTTCAAGGAATATCTAGATGAATTTGTGGTGGTATTTATTGATGATATATTGGTATACTCCAAAAGCTATGAAGATCATGAAAATCACTTGCGTATTATCCTAAAGACTCTGAGAAGACATGAATTATATGGGAAGTTTAGCAAGTGTGATTTCTAGATTCAGGAGATTTCTTTTCTTGGTCATATTGTCTCTAAAGATGGAATCTATGTTGATCCTTCTAAGACCAAGGCAATCCAAGAATGGGTTGCACCGACGAGAATAATTGAGGTACACAATTTTATTGGTTTAGCAGGTAATTATCGACGTTTCATCAAGAATTTTGCCCGATTGGCTAACCCATTAACAAAGTTCATACGTAAGGGGGATACATTTGTTTGGACAAAAGAGTTTGAATAATGTTTCGAATAACTGAAGAGAATACTATTCAATGCTTCTATATTGGATCTATCATCGGGGAATGATGGGTCCGTTATTTATAGTGATGCATCGAAGAAAGGACTTGGTTGTGTCCTTATGCAGAATGATAGGGTTATTGCCTATGCATCACGACAGTTGAAAATTCACGAGAAAAACTATCCTACTCATGATCTCGAGTTAGCAGTTGTGATTTTTCATTGAAGATATGGAGGCACTATCTCTATGGTGAAAAATGTGAGATTTATACTGATCACAAGAGTTTGAAGTATATTTTCTCACAAAAAGAACTCAACATGAGGCAAAGTCGATGACTTGAAATACTCAAGGATTATGACTGCATGATACACTACAACCTGGGGAAGGCAAATAAGGTGGCATATGCTTTGAGCAGAGAAGATCATGGAGTTTTGAAAATGATGAGAATTGAAGGGGATCCTATTTTTATGGATCTAGTAAAGTTGGATATGGGGATCACCATGGATGGTGAAACATAGATGCTTTTTTAAATGGTTGGAAAACCATCTTTACTATAAAGTATAAGTGTATCATTAATGGACCACTTGGGGGTCTCTTGGATTTATATAGTATGTTTATTAACCATATAATATAAAAATACAAAGAGACATTGTAAAAGTGAAACTAATTAACTAAGAGTTAATACTAAAAGATAAGGTTAATATAGTGACCCAAACCTGTCTAAATCATATTGGTTTAGTGGTTTTAGACCTATCCCCACCTTAAACTTTAAATAATCCACTTTTGAGCCATTATAAACCAAATATTAATTTATTATAAAATAATATTTCTAGCTTTTCAAAAGGTGCCCCCCACCCCTCTTATAAAAGGGAACCCCCCCACCCCTTCTCATTAATTCACACCTTCAAAGCCTTTTGGATCGACCAACCCCTGCCCAAATACTCTCTAAGCTTCCCTCACTTAATTCTAGAGGCCTTCCTTTAGTCAGAAAGCTAACCTAAGGAGCCTTTTTGATCAAATCAAAAGGAAGAACCCGAAGAAGAGGTAATGATTTCACCAACCTTTTTCAAGTTCCTTTCTTCTTCCACTTCTTCTTTATTTGTAATTACTGTAACGCCCCGACCCTAGTTACCCAGAGTCGGTGCATTATTACATAACATTGGCATGATCACATGAAAGATCAAATCTCGAAAGACCGATTGGTTTAGTAGCCTTGGAAACACTAGATATATTCATAAGTTTTACATTACATCATAAAATGAAAACTACTACAACAACATAATGTCTCCACAGTCCACACTATAATCCCCTCATAATATCCCTGCAGGTCATTTATAACTTACATCTTCACATCCTGGGAAAAATAAAACATAGAAAAGGGGTGAGCTCAAATTCCCAGTAAGGATAACAATATAGCGGAACATTCAAAAATAAGCATAAACATTTAAGGCAATGAATTACTAAAACAAAAGCCTTTTAAACTTGAACTTCAACATAGTATGGAAAAAGTAAAATGAAATAATGCCATTTACTTGTTCACATGGATATTCTACTAATCGAATAATCACATGCAAAATCAATAACCACTTTCATAATGTTGGAATGCATAATGCCAGACTATCATAACCACATAGCCAAGGCCTTGTGCCAAGACTACAAATAAGATTTTGTCAAGGCCTTGTGCCAAGACACTAGTTTGTCTCATGAGACCTACCGATGCATCGAGGAGCTATAGCGGGCTCCACCCGTCACTTATTAAGTCCAATGCATTCCCATATGAAAAGGTTTAAACATAACATAAACATTCGTATTAAAACTAGCATACGAAATGTCAATACTTTCACAATAAACTATGAATGGTATAAAAATAGCACATCCACAGTCAAACATATCACAAAACCTTCAATACAATATAGAAGTTTTGTATCATAAATTAACTTCAAATAATCTTAAAATCCATCAAAGGATGTTGACATAGACGAAATCAAAATTCTTTTTAAAGAAATATCTCCTTTTATTTTGAAATCATTTAAGATCCATATCAAATAAAACATTTTCTTTGAAAATATTCTTATAAGCTTGTATGGAAAGCTTTGATGATTTTATAACGGCGTAAAATAACCGCACCCGTCGTATAAGTTAAAAAAAACATTCTTACCTCAATTCTGTCGAAAAGGTTAAAAAGGACATTGTTTTGAAAACGACAGAAAGATTCCTTTATAAACCTCTTATAAAAAGTAAAACAAGAGTATAAATGACTTTAACCCATATTCTTGTAAATAGTAAAAATGTTTTGAAATACATTTTTAAGAAAACATGGATGTGGATGATAAAGAGATCCCAGTAGATTATTACGTATATACAACCTCGGATAATGAAGAGATTGTGAAATAAACCTTACCTTGTACTTTTCCTTGGTTGGGGTAGGTTAACCTCCTATATAATGGTGAAATAATTGTTATTAAATTATACAAGAATCATATACATTAATATGATATCATATATGATCTTTTAATATTGATTTGATAATAATATCTTAGTATTATCGTTGTTTCGGGTGTTTACTTGTTTTCTTTCATATGTTTTGTTACGTAAGCCATGTTTGTTGTATCTTATTCATATCCAGAATGATATCAAGTCCTTAAACATCATTTTTAAATCATAAAATGATAATTATACTTGAATGGATACGATGGAGAATGAATCTCATCGGGTTCGTGGAGACGGTAGTCCGTACGTACGCACGAGCGACAATATCATTCTTTTGATATTAAAATAATATATAAATGGATGGTATATCATATATACAGAATCATTAACATGTTATATTTATTATTTACATGAGTTACACATCATTATTATACTCATCTAAATAATATTATATTGAATAACAATTACACCACGACGTGGAGACGGTAAGCCGTACGTACGCACGTATGGTGACATGTTATTCAAAGGGTGGATAGAATACTGAATATGGTTGTACCATACTTATAATAACATCACAGTATATGTAAGATACTGGAGTTATTATTTTAGAATGGTAAGAACAAAGGAAGAAGAAGTGGAAGAAGAAATGAACTTAGAAAAGGGTGGTGAAATCATTACCTCTTCTTTGGGTTCTTCCTTTTGATTTGATCAAAAGGGCTCCTTAGGTTGGCTTTCTGATCAAACTAAGGCCTCTAGGTTGTAGTGAGGGATGTTGGGAGAGTATTTGGGCAGAGTTTGGCCGAACCAAAAGGCTTTGAAGGTGTGAAGAAATGAGAAGGAGGAGTGCCCTTTTTATAAGAGGGGTGAGGGGCACCTTTGGAAAAGCTAGAAATATTAATTTATAATAAATTCATATTCGGTTTCTAATGGCTCCAAAGCTTATTATTCAAAGGTTAAGGTGGGGATAGGTCGAAAACCACTCAACCAATAGAATTTAGACAGGTTTGGGTACTTATATTAACCTTATCTTTAAGTATTAACTCTAAGTTAATTAGTTTCACTTTTACAATGTCTCTTTGTATTTTTATATAATATGGTTAATAAACTTACTATATACATCCAAGAGACCCCCAAGTGGTACCTTAATGATGAACCTATCATTATATAAGTCTCTTGGCCGAACCTTAGATTTTTAGGAATTTAATATCAATTAATAATATAATATTTGTTTTAAGAACTCTTTTATGTCAATTTTGACACTATTCAATAGTTGATTTTTTTGAAACTCATAACAGATTGATTACTTCGAACAAAGTCAATTATATCAATCCTAATATATCATATTATCATATAAAATTAGTTTAATTCATTAAAAGTTTCATATTATATTTATTTGGGTATTTATAATATCAATTATTTTAATTTTTCACTATTATAGTAATTACTGCATCATCATTGTGTCACAAATAAAATAAATTATTTAATGTCTAAAAATTATAAATAAAATATCATTATGTAGTAAATCTTTTTAGCTTTCTAATTAATATTTATAATCGAAATTCCAACATGTATAACCCTATGTAAAAATTGTTCTTCTAAAAGATGTAAGCTTATGCCATTTTTATTTTTATTTTAACTTTATTAATATAATGTGTCATTATCACTTACAAGTGGATCCATGGGGTCCCAAAATAGACCCAAAGATTCCCATGGTCGACCATGTATCAACCAATAGGGTTAAGACACGTTTTAGGGTAATTTAGTATTATTATAATATTATTTTTAACCCTTATTTACTGGATTTACCCTTAACCATGGTAAATAAAATATTTACCGCAGTAATTATTCAAAATGTCTAAAAATAAAAGTTACCTATTTACACAATTTGAACATCCTGATTCCAAATATGGAATCCATTTTTCTAAATTCAAAACACATAAGTGGCAGAAATTAATTTAAAATTAATTCCCGCTGTCAAAACAAAAAGCGTGTTTTTAAGAGATAATAACTACCAAAAGATTGACACTTGTTTATGTTCGGTTTAATTGTAAAATTATGTCCAATGACCAACATTATATTAAATGGTAAAAATATATTCTAAATATACTTTAAAACCACTCAAATTCATAATTTATCACTATTACTTATTTTGATTAAAAAAGTTGTTTTTAATTAAAATTTAGTAATTTTCACTATTCATCAAAATATAAAAGTTATCCAAAAAGTACCAAAATTTCACCCTAGGATAATTTCGATATTCCGAATCCAAAAATGAAGTCCATTTTGAAATATAAAATATATATGATTTCAAAAAGTAGGTATTACTATTCACAACGGCTAGTTTAATTAGTTGTGGTGTGTGTTAGAACTCGAGGTTGCGTACAACACACGCTATCGCATTATTCGAAGGGAAACGTACCATAGAAGCTTGGGGTGTTACATTCTCCCCTCCTTCAAATAATTGCGTCCTCGCAATTTCTAGGGTATTACTGCATAAAAAGACTCGGGTGGTTCTTCATCATAAGTTCCTCGGGTTCCCACGTTTCCTCTTCCATCTTATGGTTTCTCCACAAAACTTTTACCAGACGTGTCGTCCAGTTTCTCAGTACTTGTTCTCTTGTATCAAGAATCCTGACGGGCTCTTCGCAATAAGACAGATCGGGTTCCAGTTCTAATTCCTCATAGGTGAGTACATGCGTTGGGTCAGGCATGTATTTTCTCAACAGAGATACGTGGAACACATCGTGAACTTTGGAGAGACTTGGCGGCATTGCCAATCGGTAAGCTACAGCCCCAATTCGTTCTAGAATTTCTAAAGGTCCGATGTACCTGGGACTCAATTTACCTTTCTTACCAAAACGTATGACTCCCTCCCATGGAGATACCTTCAGGAAAACATGATCACCGACTTGAAATTCCAAATCCTTCCTTCGATTATCGGCATAGCTCTTCTGCCTACTTTGAGCTGCTTTAATGTGATTTTGGATTACCTTCACCTTTTCCACCGTTTCCTCCACCAGTTCTGGGCCTACAAGTTTTCTTTCACCAACGTCATCCCAACAGGTTGGTGTACGACATCTCTTTCCGTATAACGCTTCATATGGTGCCATCTGAATACTCGAATGGAAGCTATTGTTATAGGAAAATTCTACTAGTGGTAAATATTGATCCCACATACCCTGAAAATCAAGTGAGCAAGATCTCAACATGTCTTCTAAGGTTTGAATAGTCCGTTCTGATTGTCCGTCTGTCTGAGGGTGGTAAGCAGTGCTCAAATGAAGTTCAGTATCCAGGGATTTCTGAAGACTTGTCCAAAATCTTTAAGTAAAACGGGGATCACGATCAGAAACAATCGATAGGGGTACTCCATGAAGTCTCACAACTTCATTAATATATAGTCTTGCTAGACGTTCCAGGGGTAGATCTTCTCTTATAGCAAGAAAATGTCCTGACTTGGTAAGATGATCAACAATAACCCATATTGCATCGTTCCTTCTAGGAGTCTTTGGTAGCCCCATGACAAAGTCCATTGTAATATTGTCCCATTTCCACTCCGGTATGGGAAGAGGTTGCATGACTCCTCCAGGCTGTTGCCTTCCAGCTTTCACTTGTTGACAAACCATACATCTTGACACAAAATCAGCAATCTCCCTCTTCATGTTGTCCCACCAAAAATGTTCCTTCAAATCTCTATACATTTTGGTGCTCCCAGGGTGTATAGAGAAATTGGAACTATGAGCATCATCCAGCAATTCCCTTTTTAGATCAGGTAAATCGGGAACACAAAGTCTCTTCCCGAATTTCAAAATTCCATCTTCATACACAAAGTCTCTTAATCTCCCATCACTCACAGCTTTAATCTTCTTTTGGAATTCTTCATCATCGGCCTGAGAACTCTTAATCCTTTCTAGTAAAGATGGTTTGGAAACCATTTGAAAAAGCATTGATGTTTCACCTTCCCTGGTTATTCCCATGTCCATCTTCACCAGATCCATGAAAATTGGATCCCTTTCAATTCTCATATTGTTCAAAACTCCATGGTCTTTTCTACTCAAAGCATCTGCCACCTTGTTTGCCTTCCCCGGGTGGTAGTGTATCGTACAATCATAATCCTTGAGTAATTCAAGCCATCTCCTTTGCCTCATGTTGAGTTCTTTTTGTGAGAAAATATACTTCAAACTCTTGTGATCAGTATAAATCTCACATTTTTCACCATAGAGGTAGTGCCTCCATATCTTCAAAGCAAAGATCACTGCTGCTAACTCGAGATCATGAGTAGGATAGTTTTGTTCATGAATTTTCAACTGTCGTGATGCATAGGGAATAACTCTATCATTCTGCATAAGGACACAGCCAAGTCCTTTCTTCGATGCATCATTATAAATAACGAACCCATCATTCCCCGATGGTAGAGTCAATATAGGAGCATTGACTAATCTTCTTTTCAGTTCTTCAAAACATTCTTCACACTCTTTTTTCCAAACAAATTTAACCCCTTTTCGTGTGAGCTTCGTTAATGGGTTAGCCAATCGGGCAAAATTCTGGACGAAACGTCGATAATAACCTGCCAAACCAATAAAACTACGTACCTCAGTTATACTCGTAGGTGCTGGCCATTCTTGGATTGCCTTGGTCTTAGAAGGATCAACAGAGATTCCATCTTTAGAGACAATATGGACAAGAAAAGAAATCTCCTGAAGCCAGAATTCACACTTGCTAAACTTTCCATATAATTCATGCCTCCTTAGAGTCTTCAAGATAATGCGCAAGTGATTTTCATGATCTTTGTAGGTTTTGGAGTATACCAAGATATCATCAATAAATACCACCACAAATTCATCGAGATACTCCTTGAAAACTCTATTCATCAGATCCATGAATACAGAGGGTGCATTAGTCAATCCAAACGGCATTACAGTAAACTCGTAATGCCCGTACCTGGTTCGAAATGCTGTCTTCGGAATGTCTTCCTTCTTCACACACAACTGATGGTATCCAGATCGAAGGTCAATCTTTGAAAAGTATTGAGCTCCATGCAGTTGGTCAAATAAATCATCAATACGAGGTAGGGGATACTTGTTCTTTATCGTTATAGCATTGATCTCCCTGTAGTCGATACATAACCTCATAGATCCATCTTTCTTTTTAACAAAAAGAACAGGGGCTCCCAATGGAGAAACACTAGGGAGAATAAATCCCTTATTACTCAATTCCTCTAGTTGTTTCTTTAGTTCGACTAACTCTACAGTGGCCATTCTTTAAGGGGTCTTCGATATAGGCCTTGATCCAGGAATCAAATCAATAGAAAACTCAACTTCTCGTTCTGGAGGATGTCCAGGTAAATCTTCTGGAAATACATCTACAAATTCTTTCACAACAGGTACATCCTCTATTTGAACATTCCTTTCCTCACCGATAGTTACTTCATTCTCTTCCTCCCCAATAATTGAATTAAGTTGAGCTACTGGGGGTGGGTCTAAATAAGAATTATGTGGTGACGATTCTGCTCTAAAAATAAGGTGTTCCTTATCATTATCATCAAGAATCGTAACCTCTTTCTTCTTACAATAAATCTTCGTATCATAGTCCGAAAGCCAGTCCATACCGAAGATTATATCAAACTCAATCATAGGTATGACGATGAAATCAGCAGATAACGAAAATTTATGTGCTCTAATGGGGACTGATTCACAAAACTTTGTTGCAACGATACTTCCCTTAGGAGTTTTAACTGACAACTCCCTTATTAAATCAAATTGGAAATATCTAATTTTCTTAGCAAATTGGGAAGATATGAAACAATGCGATGATCCATAATCAAATAATGCATTTTCTAAACTTGAGGAAACCATTAAATTACCTGCCACCACGTCTTTCGGAGTTTCTACCTCAGCAGTAGTGATAGCATAAGCCTGGCCTTGATCCCTTGGCCTTTTCTGAGGTAAGTTCTCCTGACGCTTAGGACATGCATTTGCATAATGCCCCATCTCCCTGCAATTCTAGCACTGAACGTTGGTAGCTTCCTTCTTCCCCTTGCAATCATGAGCTTGGTGGCCTTTTTCACCACACTTGTAACAGACTCCCATTCCCTTCAGGCAAGCACCGGGGTGTTTCTTCCCGCACTTACCACAAGATGGATATTCAACCTTTCCCTTCTTCCCCTTATTTCCATTCCCAGATTGATCAGCCGGTCTCTTCTTCTCTTGCTTTGCTTTAAAGTCATAAGACTTAGAGAATTCCTTTTCGGTCTTGATAGCACATAAGACAATGTCTTCGTACGATGAAAAGGATTGTGAGACTAATGCTCGACGGAGAAATGGTTTTAACCCATCAAAGAAACGATCAATCTTACTTCTTGGGTGGCGAATATAATCACCAACGTACCTCGCTAACCTTTTAAAGTTAGCCTCATACTTTGTGACATTCTCATCCTCCTTTTGTCTTAGACTCAGAAATTGTCTTTCCATATCTGCTCGATGGTCGCGAGGAAAGTATTTTTCTAAAAACATATCTTTAAACTCCCTCCATTCCATGTTTGATACTTCATCATCTTCCTTCATGTTTTGAATCAATGACCACCATTGATCAGCATCTCCAGTGAGGCGGTAAACTGCCATGATAACTTTTTCCCTTTCACTGCTCCCCAAAGCCTGAAATATTTTCTCTAGGGAAAATATCCATTTCTCAGCTACTAAGGGATTTGTATTCCCATTGAACGTTGGTGGTTGTTGTCTCATGAATCGATCTAACATTGATCCTCCACGCTGCGGATCAGGGTGCTCCATACGGGTAAGGTTATTATTCATAACCTGAGTAAGTTGTCCCAGTACGGTGATTAGCTGATCAGCACCAGTTGCATCACCAGCCCCACTATAATTATCTTGAGCAGGAGGGCAATCCCTACATGGAGTGCGTGCATTGATACGGTTTCCATTTCTTCCACTAGGCGCCATTTCTAAACAATGGCATAAACTAGATCAGTTTATGAATCAAAATACATAATCCCATACTTATAAAACACTTAACATAAATTGAACTATTTATGGATATAATCCATAATCATAAAAATGTTTTCTTTGAGGAAGTATATACTCATAAACCCTTCATAATGATTTGTAAAGAAAATGAGAGTTATCCTAAGCATATCCCCCGGGAGTGTCGTAACCAAGAGTGCAGCAAGGCCCGTTGTCGTGCACCAGTTCCCGTTCGAGTCTAGCTCAAAGCGGTGTTTTCGGGTTTTACCCCTAGGTACATCTGTGCCAGAGCCGCCTCTACCTGCTCGTATCCAGACAGGGATGTATTGCTCGGAAAACTCACAAAATCTCTACAATACCAAAATTCTAGGAAGTTCTTCTATACTAATCCTCAAAGTTCATCTTAAGTCTACGTGCTCTAATCAGAGTTTATCTAAATCTAGCTTCCAAGGTTTGTACTAAACTTCCTCTGATACCAACTGTAACGCCCCGACCCTCGTTACCCAGAGTCGGTGCATTATTACATAACATTGGCATGATCACAAGAAAGATCAAATCTCGAAAGACCGATTGGTTTAGTAGCCTTGGAAACACTAGATATATTCATAAGTTTTACATTACATCATAAAATGAAAACTACTACAACAACATAATGTCTCCACAGTCCACACTATAATCCCCTCATAATATCCCTATAGGTCATTTATAACTTACATCTTCACATCCTGGGAAAAATAAAACATAGAAAAGGGGTGAGCTCAAATGCCCAGTAAGGATAACAATATAGCGGAACATTCAAAAATAAGCATAAACATTTAAGGCAATGAATTACTAAAACAAAAGCCTTTTAAACTTGAACTTCAACATAGTATGGCAAAAGTAAAATGAAATAATTCCATTTACTTGTTCACATGGATATTCTACTAATCGAATAATCACATGCAAAATCAATAACCACTTTCATAATGTTGGAATGCATAATGCCAGACTATCATAACCACATAGCCAAGGCCTCGTGCCAAGACTACAAATAAGATTTTGTCAAGGCCTTGTGCCAAGACACTAGTTTGTCTCATGAGACCTACTGATGCATCGAGGAGCTATAGCGGGCTGCACCCGTCACTTATTAAGTCCAATGCATTCCCATATGAAAAGGTTTAAACATAACATAAACATTCGTATTAAAACTAGCATACGAAATGTCAATACTTTCACAATAAACTATGAATGGTATAAAAATAGCACATCCACAGTCAAACATATCACAAAACCTTCAATACAATATAGAAGTTTTGTATCATAAATTAACTTCAAATAATCTTAAAATCCATCAAAGGATGTTGACATAGATGAAATCAAAATTCTTTTTAAAGAAATATCTCCTTTTATTTTGAAATCATTTAAGATCCATATCAAATAAAACATTTTCTTTGAAAATATTCTTATAAGCTTGTAAGGAAAGCTTTGAAGATTTTATAACGGCGTAAAATAACCGCACCCGCCGTATAAGTTAAAAAAAACATTCTTACCTCAATTCTGTCGAAAAGGTTAAAAAGGACATTGTTTTGAAAACGACGGAAAGATTCCTTTATAAACCTCTTATAAAAAGTAAAACAAGAGTATAAATGACTTTAACCCATATTCTTGTAAATAGTAAAAATGTTTTGAAATACATTTTTAAGAAAACATGGATGTGGATGATAAAGAGATCCCAGTAGATTATTACGTATATACAACCTCGGATAATGAAGAGATTGTGAAATAACCCTTACCTTGTACTTTTCCTTGGTTGGTGTAGGTTAACCTCCTGTATAATGGTGAAATAATTGTTATTAAATTATACAAGAATCATATACATTAATATGATATAATATATGATCTTTTAATATTTATTTGATAATAATATCTTAGTATTATCGTTGTTTCGGGTGTTAACTTACTTGTTTTCTTTCATATGTTTTGTTACGTAAGCCATGTTTTTTGTATCTTATTCATATCCAGAATGATATCAAGTCCTTAAACATCATTTTTAAATCATAAAATGATAATTATACTTGAATGGATACGATGGAGAATGAATCTCATCGCGTTCGTGGAGACGGTAGTCCGTACGTACGCACGAGCGACAATATCATTCTTTTGATATTAAAATAATATATAAATGGATGGTATATCATATATACAGAATCATTAACATGTTATATTTATTATTTACATGAGTTACACATCATTATTATACTCATCCAAATAATATTATATTGAATAACAATTACACCACGACGTGGAGACGGTAAGCCGTACGTACGCACGTATGGTGACATGTTATTCAAAGGGTGGATAGAATACTGAATATGGTTGTACCATACTTATAATAACATCACAGTATATGTAAGATACTGGAGTTATTATTTTAGAATGGTAAGAACAAAGGAAGAAGAAGTGGAAGAAGAAATGAACTTAGAAAAGGGTGGTGAAATCATTACCTCTTCTTCGGGTTCTTCCTTTTGATTTGATCAAAAGGGCTCCTTAGGTTGGCTTTCTGATCAAACTAAGGCCTCTAGGTTGTAGTGAGGGATGTTGGGAGAGTATGTGGGCAGAGTTTGGCCGAACCAGAAGGCTTTGAAGGTGTGAAGAAATGAGAAGGAGGAGTGCCCTTTTTATAAGAGGGGTGAGGGGCACCTTTGGAAAAGCTAGAAATATTAATTTATAATAAATTCATATTCGGTTTCTAATGGCTCCAAAGCTTATTATTCAAAGGTTAAGGTGGGGATAGGTCGAAAACCACTCAACCAATAGAATTTAGACAGGTTTGGGTACTTATATTAACCTTATCTTTAAGTATTAACTCTAAGTTAATTAGTTTCACTTTTACAATGTCTCTTTGTATTTTTATATAATATGGTTAATAAACTTACTATATACATCCAAGCGACCCCCAAGTGGTACATTAATGATGAACCTATCATTATATAAGTCTCTTGGCCGAACCTTAGATTTTTAGGAATTTAATATCAATTAATAATATAATATTTGTTTTAAGAACTCTTTTATGTCAATTTTGACACTATTCAATAGTTGATTTTTTTGAAACTCATAACAGATTGATTACTTCGAACAAAGTCAATTATATCAATCCTAATATATCATATTATAATAGAAAATTAGTTTAATTCATTAAAAGTTTCATATTATATTTATTTGGGTATTTATAATATCAATTATTTTAATTTTTCACTATTATAGTAATTACTTCATCATCATTGTGTCATAAATAAAATAAATTATGTAATGTCTAAAAATTATAAATAAAATATCATTATGTAGTAAATCTTTTTATCTTTCTAATGAATATTTATAATCGAAATTCCAACATGTATAACCCTATGTAAAAATTTTTCTTCTAAACGATGTAAGCTTATGCCATTTTTATTTTTATTTTAACTTTATTAATATAATGTGTCATTATCACTTACAAGTGGATCCATGGGGTCCCAAAATAGACCCAAAGATTCCCATGGTCGACCATGTATCAACCAATAGGGTTAAGACACGCTTTAGGATAATTTAGTATTATTATAATATTATTTTTAACCCTTATTTACCGGATTTACCCTTAACCATGGTAAATAAAATATTTACCGCAGTAATTATTCAAAATGTCTAAAAATAAAAGTTACCTATTTACACAATTTGAACATCCTGATTCCAAATATGGAATCCATTTTTCTAAATTCAAAACACAGAAGTGGCAGAAATTAATTTAAAATTAATTCCCGCTGTCAAAACAAAAAGCGTGTTTTTAAGAGATAATAACTACCAAAAGATTGACACTTGTTTATGTTCGGTTTAATTGTAAAATTATGTCCAATGACCAACATTATATTAAATGGTAAAAATATATTCTAAATATACTTTAAAACCACTCAAATTCATAATTTATCACTATTACTTATTTTGATTAAAAAAGTTGTTTTTAATTAAAATTTAGTAATTTTCACTATTCATCAAAATATAAAAGTTATCAGAAAAGTACCAAAATTTCACCCTAGGATAATTTCGATATTCCGAATCCAAAAATGAAGTCCATTTTGAAATATAAAATATATATGATTTCAAAAAGTAGGTATTACTATTCACAACGGCTAGTTTAATTAGTTGTGGTGTGTGTTAGAACTCGAGGTTGCGTACAACACACGCTATCGCATTATTCGAAGGGAAACGTACCATAGAAGCTTGGGGTGTTACAATTACCATCCTAAAATAATAACTCCAGTATATTATATATAATTTTATGTTATTTGAAACATGGTACAACCATATTTCAGTATTCTATCCATCCTTTTAATGACATGCCACCATACGTGCGTACGTACGGCTTACTATCTCCACGTCGTGGTGTAATTGTTATTCAAAAAATTATTATTTGGATGGGTATAATAATGATGTGCAATTCATGTAAATAATAAATATAACATGATAATGATTCTATATATATGATATACCATCCAATTAAAAATTATTTTAATATCAAAATAATGATATTGTCGCTCGTGCGTACGTACGGACTACCATCTCCACGAACGCGATGAGATTCATTCTCCATCATATCCATTAAAGTATAATTATCATTTGATGATTAATAATAATGTTTAAGGACTTAATATCATTATGGATATGAATAAGATACAACCTATCCATAACAAACATGGCTTATCCTACAAAACATAATGAGTAAGTTAACACCCGAAACGACAAAAATATTAAGATATTATTAACAACGCAATGTTAAAAGATCATATATGATATCATAATAATGTATATTATTCTTGTATAATTTAATAACAATTATATTACCATTATAAAGGAGGTTAACCTATCCCCATCCAAGGAAATGTACAAGGTAAGAGTTTATTTCACAATCTCTTCATTATCCGAGGTTGTTTATACGTAATAATATACTGGGACTTCATTATCATCCACATCCATGTTTCGTAAAAATGTATTTTAAAACATTTTTACTATTTAAAAGAATATGGGTTAATGGAATTTATACCCTTGTTTGAATTTTTATAATAGGTTTATAATGGAATCTTTCCATTGTTTTCCAAACAAGGTCCTTTTTAACCTTTTCGACAGAATTATGGTAAGAATGCCTTTTTTAACTTACACGGCGGGTGCAGCTATTTTCCGCCATTATAAAATCTTTGAAGATTCCCTTACAAGAGAATAAGAATATATTCAAAGTAAAATGTTTATTTTATAATTATGTGACTTTTAAATGATTTCAAAAAAGAGATATTTCTCTCAAATAGTTTTGATTTCATCTATGTCAACATTCTTTGATGGATTTTAAGCTTATTTGAAGTTTATTTATTATGATACAAAACATCCATATTGTATTGAATGTTTTGTGATATGTTTGACTATGGATGTGTTATTTTTATACCATTCATGGTTTATGGAGAAAGTATTGACATTTCTTATGCTAGTTTAAATACGAATTTTTATGTTATGTATATACCTATTCAAATGAGGAATGTATTGGACTTAATATGTGATGGGTGGAGCCCACTATAGCTCCTCGATGCATTGGTAGGTCTCATGAGACAAACTAGGGTCTTGTAACAAGGCCTTGATAAAATATTATTTGTAGTCTTGGCATGAGGCCTTGGCTATGTGGTTATAATAGTCTGGCATTATGCATTCCATCATTATGAAAGTGGTTGTTGATATTGCATGTGATTATTAGACTAGTAGAATATCCATGTGAATAAGTATATGGCATTATTTCATTTTATTTTCGCCATATTATTCTAAATTTCATGTTTTAAAAGGATTTTGTTTTATTTATACATTTACTTAAATATTTATGCTTATTTATGAACGTTTCTGCTATATTGTTATCCTTACTGGGCATTTGAGCTCACCCTTTTCTATGTTTTATTTTTACCAGGATGTGAAGAAGAATTTTTTGAATGACCTGTAGGGATAGTATGGGGGGATAAGGGTGTGGACTATGGGGACTATTTTTTTGTAGTTTTCATTTTATGATGTAATGTAAACTTTATTAATGTATCTAGTTATTCCAAGGCTTCTAAACAAATTATTCTTTCAAGACTTGATCTTTCTTCTGATCAAGCCAATGTTATGTAATAATTCACCGACTCTGGGTAACTGGGGTCGGGGCATTACATGTGGTGTCATAATGTTCTGATGGTAACTCTAGGGGAATATTGATAAATCATAGAAGATTCACAACTCTCTCAAACTCAATTCCCTGAAATCACTTTGTTGGATGATTCTACCACTCTTATTCTCTCACTATATTGTAGAGAATATTCCCTTATAGAAAACTAAATGGATACCATTTTTTCCTTAGGAGGTCCCCATATTAACTAATATTCTTACCCTATTGTTTCACACCTCATAATCAGACAATATTTTTTAAAATTAATTGTATCTGCCTCAATTTATAACCACCATATATGTATGCATGCTTGTTCTATTACCAAAATTCTGCATTATTTTGGAGAAACAAAATAAGGGCATCAGTTGGTAGAAGATATTTACCTTCACCACTATTTTTATTGGATAAATATACACCATTTATATGTATTATCCATTATTTATTTATAATGCGGATTTCTAGTTTATATCCATGGTGTAATTTTTTGAATATGACACATACAATTGAAAATTTTGATATATAGAATAATTTATATTTGTGAAGCTTCTATAAATGTGTTAAATTGGTACACCAAATCATAATTCCATTAGGTGTGACACCTACTCAATAAATATATTTATTTAATCTAAAATAATCCACATCTTAGTGTGGAATGGATGTATATTTAATTTTTCCCCTTCTTACACTAGAAATCAGTCAAGAATACCTGACATACATTGGCTAGGTTCCAAAAAATTTTGTACAACAGGTGCCTAAAGTCTATGTCTAAGGGGATGATTGGGTTTGGAAAATAATAAACACACTATGTGTGGATGAATTATCACATATAAATTAGAAAGGGATATTTAAATTTAAGGGTTAATTTATCATTATATTGTTCCTCAAAAACTATTAAATCATGGCTAACAGTAAGACAATTATGTATTAATAATACCTTTCTTATAATTTTGATACCATGATGAACATTCCAACCATCACCTCTATTTATGAATATCTAACAAAAATTATATATTCAAAATTTAAGGATTCTATGAACATTTCTTCCTAGATCTCTTGTTCCTTGTACTTTAATCTGAATCCCCACTACTCATAGCATCGTTACATTAGAATCGGCCCATATGACATGGTGTTCCCATATAGTTGTGCCCCATCCATTTTTAGGGCCCTATAGATGTCCATAATCTAAATTAATTGATAAAAAATGGGAAATATATCATCAATATATTTTTCATATAGTTTATGATTTCCATTCTCCCATAATATGTTATAACTCTAAACAGTTCCTATGTATGTTTAATAAGTTAATATACGTCTTATAACTTTATACTTGTAGGTATAAACTCATCATTCATCACCTCAAGAATGGGAATCACTATAATGTAGTGGAGGTACTTGAGGATGATTGCCATATTTTTGTGGTGTAATTGAAGAATGATTTGTTTGTTGATATTTATATTACAAAAAAATTTATTTGGTCTGTCTACCAATAGACATATAAAAAATAACATAGAATGCATAAAATAGTGAGACTCAATATATCAATTCATTGAAATATTCAACAAACTGACCAACCCAATAATTCCATTCCCAGCCATCTATGAATTTTCTCCTTGTGTTAGAGTCCTAATTTAATTTCCATGCCTAAAAAATATCATCCAATACCACATTGAAAATCATACAGTACCATAGTGTAGATGTTATGATTTGTGGTTCTTCTCCCTTTGTTGTTTGGGCAGTGGTTATAGAGAATTTGGGCCACCACCAGGTTGTGGTACCTTATGGTGTGAAAAAGGACAAGCATGTTCCACTAAACTCATCCCATTTATCCTATGAAATAATAACATTGGTTATCTTCTTTTTTATTGGACATTGCAATGTTATTTCCAAGACCACATGCATACATCAGAAACATGCCACTAATGAGTAGTAACATTATTATTTAACTAAAAATCACCTAAAATATTATGTTTATATTATACATGAACACTTGATCGTATCCTATAATTCTCAGTCAAATACATATTTTATGACTGAAGTACTTCACTATCAACCGCCACTGGATGAGATTTAAATAAAAATTAATGGTTCTTGAAAATATTTTATCCATGAATGCATATCCTCGTAGAGTTAATCCTAAACTATTTGTGAAATTATTTCTCAAAAAATATATATCACATAGGCAAACTGATATATGATTTAATTGTTTAGATGATAAATTTTAGAATCATAGAACATTCATGCAAGGATGGGTTCCATAAAAGTAGAGATACTATTTATGTAATGGGAATATTTATGGGTTCCATCAAGGGGGTCCATGTTTTTATAAGAAAAGGTTTTATCCTATATGTGAGTTTGGGAACTGATTTTTATAAAGTTTTCTGATGAAAATGATTATAACATCTTAAATATATTACTTCAATCATAATTATCTCATTATTTTATTTTCTATACCTACTCAATAGGGGTTGTTTTTTTATAAAAAATGAGTTCATTAAATATTTTCCAAAACATATAGTAGAAAAAGAGATATATATATATATATAGTAACATATAGTTGTTCACAAGGATAATATTTATTTCAATCAACATATAAGGTCCCACAAATATTATTTTTTTGTGCTCAGGAAAGAATTTTAATGAAATGAATTTAGAGATCCACACAAGTCACAATTTTCAATACCATAAAATAATTTTGTTATATTTTACCTACCCTAAGATGGAACCCCATGAAAATCACTTTATATTTCTATTTTTTAGGATCTATAAGTTTTAATATTAATAATTATTCTTTATATTATAACAACATAGTCATTAGTGATAATAGAAACCTCAAACAACTTTACAGATTCCATTTTTTAATAAAATTATGTGAATGACATCTTTTGGGTCCTAGAATGTATTTTCCTACATTTGAGATTTATTTATTAAATTATATTCCAAGAAGAAAAAATTTCAAACAAACCCTAATTCTTAGTGTATGTAAAGGTTTTATGATACACCATGTATATTAAATACCCTTACCTTCATGGGTTACATTAATTACTCCTTTATTGAACACCCTTTAAAATTTATAAATATTATAGATCACTTAGATATATGATCTTGTTTCCATTATCCATAATACATTCACATGGAAAATTTCATCAAATATCAAGTATATGTCTTTATTTTGATGGAAAATATAGTCATTATCTAGGCATTGTTCCATAATGAAAATAAATTGATTCAAACTATTTTCCCAAATAATATGTTGTGTCATAAAATATATGTGTAATCACTTCCAACTCTTTTTTTACTTTTATATATTGGATATGAATCTTTATCTATTAGTACCACTCTATTCTCCAATGTCATTCCACTAATGAAATATAAATCCTTAATATATTATGTAAAACTATATGTCATGGTCCAATCATTTGACCATAAACATTTCACCAAAAACTACAGTGGTTTTTATTACATCATTCTTATTGGTTACGTAAGATTTCACATTGATGACCAATCACAAAAGAACCCCCATTATATCTCCATCATTAAAGGTTATATCCACAATTCCTCATAATCATTAAATAATGTACCAAACCTATAAAAACATTAACCACATGTCACTAAAGGAATTTAAATTTCAGGGAGTATCCAATAGATGTTATCCAAAAACCACCCTTACGTTACCATCATAATTGTAACTATCCCCACTATTTTTTAAAAAGTTCATTAAAAGAGGTGATGATATTATGTGGAATCATTCCTTTTATGAGGATCATATGAAACTATACATGATGATAAAAGTAGAATCTGATTACTTTGACTCATTATAAATACTTCCACATATCATTAGCAAGGGGATACATAGGTTCCACATCTTATAAATGTAATGTGATTAAAATAATTATCTTATTTTCTTTTCATCTGTTAAGTCTGAGAGGGATACCCATAATAGATTGTGAACATTGTGGAGGTGTCCATAGTTGCAACGTACAACATCCATTCACATAATTCTAACTATAGAGATGAAAATATTTATACTGATGTTGATATGATACCCATATTTGCAAAGAATAAATGAAAGAATTGTCCCCCCACCATAATAAGTGTAGTCCAATTTAAAATAAGGTCCTAGAAAATTGCCTCATAAATCATGGAATTATCCCCCTTCACCTATGTAACACATATAAATAGGTTCTTTATATATCATCTCTATAATTTTTTATCATCCATACTTATTTATATTACATTATCTTGGTATAATCTAATAATAAATGTTTTTTCTCCATGAAATCCTAACCTACTTATTCCAATAGATATTGGATGTCTATGCAGAAACTGTATGATCATTTTATTAAATGCATGTCTTAAAATACCTGGGAAAAATCTACTCAGACTATATACACAATATAAATGTAATATATCAAATAAAAAATTACTTTTTCATCTTCCTCTTCCATTTTTCTATATTCTAAAAATCTCTTGTTGATTATTTGAAACATATAGTTCCAAATCATTAAAATTTCAACAATGTAGATATTTTAATTATAATGAAATTTTATCCCTCATAATGTAGTCTCAACCCACTTTGTTTCTTCCCCCTACAATTATACACATAGCTATAGATTTTATATTCTTCATGAATAATTAAAACTTATATGAAATATATCACTTAATAAATATCATAGACACGTTGTTGATAGAACAAGATTGACCAAGACATCGTAGATTTACATTCATTATTCACTTTTTCCACCACTTCCTCAAATCTCAATGTGAATCATGGATTGATTTTTATGATTTTTTTACATGAATGTTGAACAATACATATTAATCTATATATTTACATCACAAAAATGATTTTAAATAGATTCTAGCATATTCTGCTTCTTGAACATCTATTTGATTCACTCAATTTTAGAATTTGTATTCTCATTTACCCTGTAACCACTTAAACTCATATAACATTTTCATCATTGAATAAACATTGAAATCGACCATTATATCCCAATAATATCCTTATATTTCTTAATTAAAAAACATGATCACTAATATATGGAATCTTACTGTTTTTATCATATTCTTTTCCTTATGGCCTCTAATTGAATCATCTAATTACTTTCACTTATTTAACTTTAGCACAAATATTTTACCCATATCGTCTATATAAACCAATAAAAAACTTTATCTTGATATTTTATTAATCATAATGATCATAATATTGTTTATTAATTAAAAAATATCATTCATTTTTAAAATCCAAATCTATTAGAATCCATGATTTTTCCATAATCTATTAATTACCTTTTAATGATATCAAATATTGTAAATTTGATTCTCTGGAATTTATTAAATCATATACACCAATAATTTTCTTTTTATATTGGTATTACTTAAAATCTATAAAATTGGAAAATAAGAGACTAATTCTACAATAGTTTTTTTGAAATCTATAACATCCTCATTTTCAAAATGTTTTTTCATTAACTTACTCTGAATCATAATTCATGATTCTCAGTTATTATCTCCATAACATCTATTGATTCTTCAAATATAAAAATCTACATATCTTGATTCAAAATTACTTCATTAATCATTTTGATAATTAATATATTGAATGATATCCATGAAAATTATCTATTCCCAATGAATAAATCTATCACCATAATGATATTTTATTAAATATCAAATTTTGTGATGCTTATACTGGGGTGACGCATTCGACATCACGGTCATGGTGCATACTGCATTATTTGTCAATAGATCAAGGGTTCCATGTCTACTAAATCTTATCTCACTCATGAAATATCATTTTACTCAATTGGAATCAGGAAATTTCATTCCTAATCCCTTTTAGTCCTACATAGGATTAGAATCATCAATAGTAGTTACTCATTAAAAATTAGAGGTTATCATTTTTTAATGTTTCCCTATATGAATATTTTTTGTAATCCCCACTCATTTTTCCCACCAATGGAGATGCACCATGGGCCTCAAACTATATGACATCCCTAATCATGACCTTATCGATCGAAACCAACGTATTCCACCTTATAAGAAACACTACTCATAGGAATCATAATGAATTATCCCCTCTCTCCCCCTCATTGATTTTCTATTCCCAACATGATTGTCCCCAGTTTAGGATTTTACACTATATCATACACTATTTTATTAAATAGATGATTTCTTCAGTAGTGAAACTAGGACGACCTGTGTGATGATCATGATATGTCGTATGTGGTGAGACTGTGATGTCCAACATCATTTGTGTTCCATAAAAAAATATTCTTCGTACCATTCCATTTTTCTACATTGATGACATAATATTCCTTACCATGTTATTTTGAACTATATGGTATGGTAGTATCACATGACCATAAAATGTGAACCTAAAATTACTAGGGTTTTTATCACTATATTCTATAATTATAGATAGAATTCATCGTCGAGGTTAAATCCAGACATGATCATCACTACAGGCCACCCTGTAGAGAAATATCTATACTGATTGATCATTATCTAATATAATACCTACCTTCCACCAAACCCAAAACAACTCAATATAAGACAATATATATTTGGTTTTCCCCCGATGAACATAAAATATGTTCACCCTCATATGCGATTAGAAAATACAGATCCACATACATTAGACATTACCATATAACCACCCATTTGTTAATAGTTTATGTGGGAATATCCCCACTAGAAATTAAACAATGGACCATTATTATGTGACCAACACAAGAGGATCTATATGGTAAGACAATAATAAACCATATATGATGAATTATAAATAAAAACATATGTGATAACTAGTGATGCCTCATGTAAGAAAAACGAGACACCTTATGTGATGGCGATAAGAAACTTATATGACTCTAGTATGATCTCATTATCAATTCTATAGGTTTTGAGACTAGAATTATTAAATCATGTGATACAGATGATATGGATTATTTGGATATAATTATAAGACTATGTAATGAGTAATATATGTCTTTGTTCACCCCTTGGGTGACATGGATGATAATCCTACCCAGTGTAGTGAGTGTTGGATTCATCTTCTAATGAGCCAAATATACCTCATATATAGAGCCTAGGTTTCGTATTTTTATGAGAACAGGTTGCCTTATATTATAAAAAAGGTTTACCTCTAACGGTGTTCCATTGGTTCTCTATGAAAAGTTCCACGGATTCTTTATTAAATGAGAATAATATTCCTCATGGGTTAGAAATAAGATTCCATGGGTGGTAAACATAATACATCCTATGTGAAATGTGTAGGATTCCCTTATAACCATATTAGGGAGGATATTTATTGATAAGAAATATAACCAATGACATTTACCTATGTGATATTACCCATCCTCTGATACTATAATTGTAACCAATTTTGTAATTAATCGATAGCCCCTATAGTTTTGTTTTGGGAATAAGAATCAACATAATATCTTTAATATACAAGGGAATTATTGATTAGGTTATGAGAAATATGTAGATTTCCTTGGGGAGAAATTATGACATCCTATTATCACATTCTGGTCAATGATTCAATTCCATCCATTTCGGTGATGATAGAAAAATATGTTATCGAATGTAGGAATTTCAGACCACATGATTAAGACCATCCATGTATACCATCTGACACGTTAGAGGGTCCCTATAAAAATGACATAAAAAATGGAGACCATGTAATGATTCCATTCTCCTTTTCCAGTGGGAGTATGAGTAATATATATCAATTATAGGAATAAAACATCATTAATGTTGGTCAAGATTATATTAGAAATTGTCAAACATGAACTTATAGTGGGATTAAAATGTTTCAAATAGGTTCCCATCTATCAATTAGACTATATAAGCTCCCCCAACACTAAACATATCCCTGGGGTTAGGAAAATGGATGATGTTTCAGTCCCATTTGACTATACCCCAGACATGATAATGATATCTCCCATTATTAATGTAAACCATAACTGAATTTACCCATCAAAATACATACAAAAATGTGTTTTCATTTCCCTTATCAGTCCAAATAATATGGAATTATTCATTTTCAGTGTTGAAATTTCTAGTAAGTACCAATAAGATGTAGCACCAGAATGATTTTGATGTCCATAGGGAGTATACAAGGTAAAATACCCCCTCATTAAAATTGATAAATATTAAAGGAGTCTTTTTTGAATGGGATCTAACAACATCGTACCCTATATTTAAGAGGTAAGGAAAGTATAGTTTATTCCAATCATATTTACAGATCAAGAATTTCCAAGGTGGGATCCTACCAAATGAAAATACTAACATCATATAGAATCTTTTATAGTATATAAATATTCCAATATTATCCTTACTCCCCCATCCCTAGTTCAAGATATATGGCACCCCTAATAGGATTAGGCCACCAAACATTACCAATGGATCAACACTCCTATGATAATATGGCCTATGTAATCATCAATATATCACATTACATTTCCAGTAAAAAATAGTAGAACATATTATATAGAATAGAATTGAGGCCATAATCACTAACCAAGTGCACTATGGTGAATCTACAAACATTTTTCACCATTAAAAATTGAAATAGTGGTCCCCTATGTGTTGAATAATTCCACCACCCAAGTGTATATCATTATGGAATAGGGGATACCGACCATCATTGATGTCATTATTGTGGTAGTAAACTCAATCCCATTAAAAACAACCCCATGAATTCAAGAATATCATTCTTGGAGTACTACTTTACTATAACTCTTGGAACAACATAGGGAAGAACATCTGGTTAACAATAATCCATCATAATATAAGATAATTTATTAATCTACATACATTTTCTCACATCTTCTGTAACAATTAGGTATATTCATCCCTCCTTAAAGACTGACCATTCAAAAACATGACGTTCCTGAGGTTTTAAGGTTTATACAAAAAAATATAAATTTGTGGTGGATGTCCATAAATCATTCAAAAGAATCATCAATCACTTATAACAAAAACATTAATAATATATTCTCTCAACCTTAACATTAGATGAATGAGAAATGACCGTATGTAGTTTGAATATCATTGATGAGGAAAATCAATCGAACCAATTGGATATAATGAACTTCCTTGAAAAATATTATATATAGACTCTCTATCAGATATGGAAATGATGATGTTGTTGGAAAGAATTCCATTTGATAGTTCCTCCTATTACAAAAGTATTTCATAGATAATTATTATCCCATACAGAGACCAATTGTATAACTGGACTCTGCCATTAACTTTTATTGCTTCCTAGATGTGACATATAATAGACTAGGGTGATAAGGGACATGACTTCTTCCATGATGATGAGAAGGAATATCAAATCCACAAGTAAATAATGTCTATGAACATTTTACAAATAAATATATTGTTTCAAGATCCTGATATTTTAATGTATCAATTTTTTTGGAAACATATTGGACTACCAACATCGAGCTTAAATGATTAGTGATTTATTACTATTTAAATATTTTTATTAAACTTACCTATCGAATTGGAAGAATTAAATATTAATAATAAAATTATGAATTATATATAAAATTTCATAGAAATATTATTTATGAGTTCTTAAGAGATAAGCATTCAAGTATTTTTTGTAATATCATATTATGATTTAAATATATTTTTCCTTCCAATATGATTTATATTGATTTTGAGTAAGTAATATTATTTTTATTTTTTAAAAAAATTAGAATATTTATTTGAAAAAATGAAATTATTTTTTGAACTAATCAATTAAAAATTATTTTTGAGTGTATTGTAAATAAATTTATGGAGTTAATTATTTTTTGATGAATGGTAAAATATTACTAATATTTATTTAATACTGTATTTCTCCTTCAATAATTTAAAAAGACCCAAAATATTTAAAAATGATTCAATTGAAAATTAGTTTTTTAATAATAGAGTTATATTAATTTTAATAAATTTTATGGTTCAATTTGGTATCAAAGTATTTTTATACTTAAATTGAATTTTCCTAAAAAAAGGTCATTCATTTTGAAAATAATTTTAATCTTAAATTAATTTATACATATTATCAAAATTAAATCTTTAAAAATGATTCTCTATTTTGTATTAATATATCCAAATTTGGAAAATAGGATTCTTTGTTTCTATATGATTAGTAACCATAGTAAAAAAAATTAAACTTATTAATGATTGAATTGGTAAATGATTGTAAAAACAATGGAATCAGGATTTAAAATTTAAAAAACATTTTGATATATCATATTGGATTTATGATGTTCATTAATTTTCACCAATGTCTTGAATATATGGATATTTTGTTCTATAATTCCCTGATTATGAGATTTATAATAATTTTAAAAAGACATAAAGTGAAAAATATTTTACTCTTGACTATAATATCTATATAATTTTATTATATAAGTAAAAAAATCTATTTATAGTTATAAATATAAGTAAAAAATCCTTATTTTATCAATTTGTTTCTAACTTTTTAGGTGGTGAATAAAAACCTTAAATGTGTATGCAACACTGAAACAATATTTATTCAATTAACAGTAATATTGAATTAATAAGTTTGAAAAAATTAAAATTAAAAAAAACGGGATGAATTACTTTTTAAAAAAATTTGGATAAATATAACATATTTTATAAAAACATATTTTTTAAATTATAATTTCAATAATATAATGTTTTTTTAAAGTCATATTGTCTGAATAATTTTAAAAATTTCATTAATAATACATTATGAAAAATAACACTTTCATAAATTATAATTAAAAAATAATAACAAGAAGGAGGGTAGAAAGGATGATAAATGTTGTAAATTATTATCCTTTGACCATTTATGTTCTAATTATTTCATTATATTTAAAACATGAAACCATTTTAGAGTGAAAATTATGTCTTATAGTGATGGTTAAAATACGTTAACTAACGTGTTGAACACAAATTTATGTTTTAATAAACCACCTAAAAGTATCCAAATTTAATTTATTAATGATATTTAAACCACATAAAACATTATAATATAATAAATATCCATTTGGAATAAGCCGGATTGATAAATTATGTATTATATTTTAATCTTTTAATAGATTTTATGAGTACCTCTCTCTTCATTTATAAAATGGAACTGCACCTTTCTCTCCACTACAGTACCATGAGCCATTTATATCAACTAAACCATACCATATTATCATATAAAATTACATATCCATGAATAATATGTACCATTTTTTAAAGAATACACTCTATGGGTCCTTAAGAGTGGATCCAAACTAAGGTCAGGGCCTACAAAAGAAGAGGTAACAGTTTTACCAGTCCTATTTCAATTTGTTTAATCTTTTAAATCCCTTAAATATATGATATTATTCATAAAATAATTAATAAAGTATTTTAAATAAACAAGGATCCAATTATAATTATAAAACTATATTTATTTAACCTTTTTCCATCAAAAGGGAAGTGAAAGTATCGCCTAAGTTTGTGCACAACTTACCATTTCAATATTGTGAAAAAATTCATTTTTCATCACCATATTTCATAAATGGTTATTATAATAGGTAATGTTTTTATATATCATATTAATGAAATAATTTTTCTTCAATATTTATAGTATCATATCTACCAAATTACATTTAAATCTATTGGATATTGATAATGTTTCTCGATCAAACAGTGGACTACCTCCTCCGTTAAGCAATACGATTTTATAATTTCTAATTTAAATGGATGGTAATAAGGTAATATTTAATAAATATATAAGTTATATATGATATAATAATTAATTTATAAATGTTAATTATTATTTACAATTATTTTGGTCTATCGATCAAAAAATGAAAAATGTGTTTTTGTACTTACGATTTACTGTCTATATGAACTATGTAATTAATTTTTTATCTCAATATTTTATAGTTTAATATATATGTTGTAATTATAATTTATTATTTTTACTTCACTATTTCCATGGAATATATTTTGGAACCATGATTAATGTATAAGGACTAAGATGGCCAAACTGAAAAACAAAGCTATTATCACCCAACATAGTAATTTAAATGAAAATATATTAAGATATTATAAGAAAATATTATATTCATTGATATATATATATATAATTATTGTTCTAGAATAGAGGTATATAAAAACTATATTTATTATATGGTATGTTCAGACACATACAAAGCATTACAATACATTACATAAAACATTTACATCACAATCCCATTTTATTTAGGATTGTTTATGCATTAATTTCCATTAATGAAATTATATGATCCTTATATAATAAATCCATTTAATAATTATTATACTGCTATTATTTATATATAATACATTTTTTCCTTTGAATATTTCCTATTTTAAGTACTAAAGAGATCAAAACAATTTCATTTAAAGAAAATATAATATAATGTACTATTCGATTGGGAAAATTTATCAACCATATAAATGATTTATTTAAAAATTATTCAATAATATTTTGTTATTACAATATAAAATATTAAATTCACTTTATACCCATATTTTACTTTTTATAAAATGAATTCAAATGAATAATAATTTAATTTTATGAATGAGTAACTTATAACTTTTTATTGATTATGTAAAAGAAATATTTCTTTTGGCACACATGTCGTGAAAAAAATTTATTTCCAAATTAGATTGTGATTATATTGAATATTATTTTGTTATTTTACATATTTTTTCAATTAAAATTATTTATTAAATTTTTTGAAATACTATTATTTCAATTATGTGCTCTGAAAAGGAAATGTGATTTTTTCTCAATAATTATTCCATGGGATCTTTTAATTGGATTTTATTTTATGATGAAATCCATTCATATTAATTACACTTCACTAGAGATATGATTATCTAATACTATCTATATTCAATATCTAGATGATTTATTGGTAATATTATTAGATTTTTATGAAATCCATTTTCATTTTCATGAGTTATATTATACAGAAATGTTAAATGTATTTACAACCTAATAGAATATATATAAATGGATTGTGATTTTTTGTGATATCTCTGTTCTAGTATTCTAATGTTTTAGTTAATTATGTATAATTCATGTGATAAACATATAATGTTTGTACCTGATTTCATGTTCGTAGTTTCATTCATGTACGTAGTTTTCATATCTATAAAATTACAAAGATGTTAAGTTCTAGTTCCCATAATATTATGTGTGGAATTTTTTTTAAGTCCATAAATTTATATTAGGGCCTGATTTCATTACCTAATATGATTAGTAATTTTTTTTATATTTTTGTATGTTCAAAATTTTATAATCATAAATTTTTTCCACATTCATTTATCTATTTTATACTCTAACAGACCATGAGAGATTATTGATAATTCTAGACTCTTAGGAATTTTGGATCTTATTATGATAATATTTTATTCCATGAATCATGTTTATGAAATCAAATATATAGCCCATGAAATTTGTAATTTATTATAATGGTATTATACCCTTATGAATATTTTATTCTCATATTTGATCATTGATTGATATCCCTTGTGTCTGCCCATATTAGGCATCAAATATCACCATTTATTATGTTTTTTCTTCCTTAGCCTAAGAAGAATTATTTTAATATGGTTATAAATAATATAATTCTATGTGGGAAATATTAAAAGCAATTCTTGAAAAAAATAGCATTGTGTATATTGTTTCCAACTACACCAAGCCATTATGGATTTGGGGTGAATAATATTGTTAGCTATTGAATACTAATCTAAAATGATGTAATATTTATATATGGAAATATTGGGAAATTATAGTTGTTACTAGATAGTGGGTTCAGAAATATGTTGACATTAAGATTATAGAAAATTCAAAAAAAAAATTCAGGATAATCCTATGTATTGTATAATGACATAATTTTTTGGTATGTTAGGGATTATGTATTTTTTCAATATAGGTGTCCCCTATTAGATAATCCAAGTGGACGTGGTTTTGGATTAGAATACATAATGTGTAATAAACCGGAATAGATTTGGTTGATTATATCTGAAAAATCATTTATGTTCATGGTGAGGGTGATCATACTGCACACCTTCAGTGAAATTATTTTATAACATTCATTGGATATGCCACATTTTACACATCAACCATTATGAAGTAATTGAAGAGACTGTAACCACGGATTTACTTGGATAAACATAAGGTCCCATTAATTAAAAATATTGTGTCATGATTTGGTTATCCTAAAAATTATTTTTAATAATTATAGGATTTATCCATCTGTATTTTTTTCTCACACTATAATTTTATTTCACTCAATAGTTAGAACATGAACGAATCAAGAATATAATAATTGTGATGGATAATAAAATTAACATCCACATAATCATCAAAATTGATAATAATATAGTATTAAATATTTATTAACTATTTTTACAAAACTCTGTCAATGTATGATAAGTAATGTAGATCATATTGAATATATGAATTCAATAAAAAAAAGTGTAATATACCATTGGATCCTTTATGTGTCATCATTTACCATACTTATATGTATTCTGATCCTATTTTTTATGATAATGTATCAGTGTGATTGAAATATACCTTTTGTTCTAAAATTCTTAGCGCACAGAAAAAAAATTCTAGAATTCAATCATTTCTATGAAAAATTATATTAATCATGGAATCTTATTAGTAATATAAGGAATGGTGACAAATTTCACTCTATGGAATGAGATAATTCTAAAAATATATTTTTCATTAAAAAATTCCCTTTAATTATATATATAAATATGGATAAAGAAATTCAATGATCTTATGAAGAATGATGGGGAGTTAATTTGTACTTATGAGGAAAATATTAACAGATTTTCAAGGCATTTTTCTTGTTTAATCATCATCCCAAAAAGAAAAAATGATCAATTATTTAGTGTTTTGAATCAAATACTTATAATGGAATTATTTGTAAGGTACATTAGAGTCTATAAAGAAATTAATTTATAAGAAATAAAGGAGGAAAGAAATGTGGAAATCTCTCATAATTATGGTCTTATGAATTGGAAGATAAAGTTTTTAGAAGCTCCAGTTGTATGTCACCTGAACATAAGAAAATGTTCCAACCTCATACTTTCCAAAAATGTGTGAAGGGAAACTCAAATGATATCATGAAAAGAAAAATATTATGTTTCAAATCTGGGAGGCATTTACATTACATAAAATAATGTGACAACTTATTTAAGAAGCTAGTTAATGAAATAAATATAGTGAGATGTCAATAAAATACACTCCTCACACTTTAGTGCTATTAATGAAAGTATTTTGGGATTAATGTGAATGTATAACCTAATTCAATGTGTAATAAGGATAATAATTTAGAAAAAAATTCTAAGTAAATGAAAAAATATAAAGATTATGAAATCACAAAAGATTATGTGACTTGTTATAATTAGGGAACACATATTTTCTACTAAAATATTGGGGATTTTGTGCTAAATTTCGTGTGAATGATCCTGATGAATATATTATTATTCATCAATTTAGGGAATTTTATTTATTTTTGGTATCAATTACCTCTATCAATATATATTCTATATAAATTTATTGAATACGGTAGTCATATTTGAAATTTTGAACTAATCTTTGATCATCTATTTGTGTAAATATTTACATAATGAAAATATTTTCACCAAAAAAAGATATTTTATAAGTTATAAAAGTTGAATTTTCATATAAAATCTGTTATTATTATTTTAACATTGTTTTTTAAAATTATTAATAAATTTTTATTTATATATAATAAATATATATAAATTTTGGTATATGATGTTATGATTGATTTAAATTATTTCCCATGGAAGGATATCAGATCAAATCATTACAATATTGTTTCTAACAATAGTGGGAAAACATATTTTTTAGGAGCCTTATAGAAACCGATTTTTTGTAAGCATTATGTTGAACATTTGATTTAATTTTTGAGGTTTCATGGATTAATTTATTATATTTTATGATATATTCTAACCATTTTGGTTTATTTAAATATCAAAGGATATAAGTTTTTTGTTTTCCTTATTTTATCAATCTTATGATCCATTAAATGATTCTTTTAGGGATTATGTAAGAAAAATTAATCTCAAATATTCATTTCATATAGTTATAGATTAATTTACAATTTTTTAGAGAACCACGAATGGATGAAAATTTTAATTTTATTTAGAAATAAATTATGTAAGTATATTTCATCTCGCTATCTATCTTGATATCAAAATTATCTATCTACTTTAAGAAAATGATATTGAAAAAAATATTATAATTTTTACTTTTAATTTTAATGAATATAATATAATTACACCCATCACATATTTATGGTTTTTTGGTCATTTTCTTAATCCTATAAATGTTATATATCAATTTATATTAGTACTTGGTCATTAGATTTCTCTACCATGTCCATATTTTAACCTCTAAAAATCTTTTTCAAGGTCGAAACCTAGTTTTGTGTTATTCTATATAACCATTATATTTCCATTTAATTTTTTATGGTTATGTTTTATGAACCTTTTTTATAGTGTTTGATTTCAAAAAATGCAATTTCTAGTACAAAACCCTTTTTTAAAAGTTTGGGGCTGAAAAATCAATTTATATTTTAAAGCAAAGACATCTTTAGTGTGGATAGAGGGAGATCCATTACATAGACAGAAGACCCATGGCTAAGTTTCTTAGATTCAAGGCTTTAAATCCCATTTTTTAGGCCTAAATGACCCCTCAGTGAATAGTACTGCTATAGTACTTGCGAATATATAGTTCCTCCACCGTTACCGTGTCACTGCTTCTATAGTAAAAAATTATTATATTTCATTTTTGAAACTTTTATTAAATTTATTTAAGTAAATTAAATTCTATTTTGAAATTAGAGTATCAATATTAGGTTAGATTTAGGTTTAATAATATTAAGAAAATATTATTTTTTGATGAATAATCAATAACTACATATTTTTATTGAAAATAATAATTTTTTTCCATAGTTTACAATGTTTAATTTTTTATAATTGTTTAAAAGAAAAATTAGAACTATTATATTATAAATAATACAATTATGTTTATTTGTAGCATTTTTTTTGTATTATTTGGTAATAAAATATTTTATAACATAAAATGGATTTCTCTAAAAAATGAATTTTTGTTTCAATCAAGGATTCTTCTTGAAATAATTTTCCCCTTATATAAATTCAATATTTCTATATGGTTTCCATATTTTAAATGTATTGGTCCTAATAAATTAATAAGAAAACATTTTTTTGCTCTATATTTGTATGATGAATATTATACATTTATCATATTGGTAAGTGTAAAACATGTGGAATAGGATTAAATTTTTTGGATGAGGCTACGAAAATTATATAACCTTTAACTTTATACTATTTTATAGATAAAGTCCATAAATTTCTACAAAATTATCCAATATATGGTCACATTGTGCCACATTACATTGATTATGGCTGTTTTAATAATTTATGGAAAAGATATTGAAAAAATGCCAAATTATTGACGTTGATATCTCTAATATTTAATGATAAGGTAAAAAAGTGGCCATGATCAATTATAAATATTTATATAAAATTGAAATTAATTTTACTTATCATTTTAGTTTATTATTAACATTTTTCATTTAATGAATACAATATATGTTTACGTGACACCAATAAAATTATTATTCAAAAAATAGAAAAATTAAAAAAATGACTAACAAAATATTAGAAGTAAAAAATAATTAAAGAATTATTATGTTAAAATAATAATTTTAGATAAATATATCATTTTATAGATTTTTTAATTGTTTTTCTTTTAATTACTCATTTTCAAGTTCTGTTCAATGTTAGATTATATGAATAGTGTGAAAAATTACATTATTAATATATTATGAAAAATTATATTTTTAAATATTATATTAAAATAATAAAAATCATGAAGTAGGAAAAGTATAATGACAAATGTTTTAAAGGGAAATCCGTAATTCATTTATCAACCAATTTTTTACTAATAAATACCATTAAAACCCATTAATATTGAAAAAGATATTACAGTGGATATTGATAAAATTGGATAACTAATGTGTTAAACCATAATATATATTATAAAAAATCATAAACTAGTAAAAATTGTATTTGTAATGATATTTCAACAAAATAATACCTTGTCATTGAATATCTAGTATTTTTCATGAATGTTTGGTTAGAATTAAATTATTATTATTATTTTACTATTTATGAAATTACAAATGTGCTCCTCTCCCCGATTATAAAATGGAACTCCTACTCTATCTTGTAACCACTACATTAAGGAATATATCCAATCCAAAAAATAAATAATTATTTATTAAAAAACCATTGATAAAAACTAGATGTTATTACCTTATTAAAATACCATTCCAGTTTTCCTTTAGAAGGAATCCAATGGATACCTGTCGAAGAAAAGGTAATGGTCTTACATGTCACATAAAAATTTGTTTTTTTACACCTCCTATCAATATATGGAATATTTAATTCCCAAATAAATTCTTTATCATAAATATATTGAATTTAATTAAGATTTTAAAACCACCACTATTAACCCACTTTTTCATCAAATATAAAATGAATCTATCTCTCATCAATAAGTACATCTTCCCTTCTCCAAATCACGATAAAATTTATTTCCCATCAATAATTTTCATATTTTTTTTTGGATAGGTATAATAATTATATATTATATTTATTATATAATTATACTTCAGAAATTATATTATATTAACTAACCACTTACCTTCTAATTCATTAGAAAAATACAATGTCTCTCATGTGCACATGTGGACTACCACCTCCCCAAATTGATATAATTTTTCTTAATTTTGATTTACATGGATGTTAATAAATATATATTAGATGATTATATATGTTATATATGATATAAATAAGATTTGATAAATTATTATTATTTATATTTATTTCATTTCATCTTTCATGAAGTGAAAACTACATTCGTGTGTGCGTCTTGCGTATAGTCTCTAGGAATTGTGTAAATCATTTTTATATATCTTCCATTAATGGATGGTGATATATATATATATAATGAATATATATGATATTTATATTTTTATTGTAATTTTGGAGATATTAAATCAATTATCCATGTATATAGGTTAACAATCCCTAAACAAAACATGTAGAATAAATGAAGAAATTATCACTCAAAATAGAGGTTTTAATAAAACAATTATAATAAAAACTGATAACATGTTATAATCCAACCATATATGATATAATATATTAAATAATGGTTCATAATATATTTATAGTAAAACTATATTTATCATTAAAGAGTTTATAATGCATAAAATAAAATACAAGATCTGAATTAAGTGATTAATGACTTAATCCGATTTTATTCAAGATTGTTTATTCTTGATTTTCAATTTATGAAATTATATGATCTATATATGATAAAAAAATTCACTTTTTTCCTCTTATTTTTTCAGTATCATACATCTTTCCCTATCATTTTTTCTCAATTTATATATTAATGATATTTAAATAAGTTGTTTATGATAACTTGAAATGTATTAGTATTCATTCAGAATTCTTTTTTTAATGTGTCTATTTTTCATATTAATATTTCATAAATATTTTACTATTATCCTATGATTTTAAATGTCATTTTTTAATGACTGTTGATTTATTATCAAAATACTACAAATTAATCTTCTAACAATTTTCCAAATGAGATAATTTTTGTTTTTTTACCAAAATGAAAAGTAAATCATTACTTTTACTTATAAGACATAACCCTAATTTCCCATTATCATTATCAATTAATGTTGTCAATATGATATTGAAATTTTCTATAATTATTTTTAATGAACATGTTCTTCATAATATGTTTGAAATATAATTATTATCTATAATTACTTTCCATGTGAAAGGGGGGTTTCGCTCAAGAAATTATTCAAGTATATTTTAAAGGAATTTCCAATTCGGGTGACATCCTTTGATATTGCTTATGTTTCAATAGGGATATGATTTTATGATACCACCCACGTTTATTATCTTATTAATTTATTTTTATGAGGATAATATGTTTATGAAACCCATTCTCATTTCAATATGTTATGTTATGATGAAATGATAAAAGAAATTTATCTTTTGTTACGCATATGAATGGATTATGATTATGTTATGGGTGTGTCCACTCTATCCATTAACTTTTATGTGTAAATATGGATAACTCTTGGGATAAAACTTTTATTAGAGAACCTAATATATTGTTCAAAAATTTATGCACACACTTGTTTTTTCTATCAATAATATTACACATTCACCTAGTTCTCACGTACATATAATCACTCATTAACCTAGATTCATGTATATAAATTTTTTGGGGGGATTTATTTCAAATCCATATATAAAATTGTGATCCTTTTTCTATTTTCAAACATTTGAAATTTTATATGGTTATGTTTTCTCCACATTAATATGTCGAAGTTATGTTCTAATGGATGATGACTTATTATTGATGATTCCACATGCTTATGAGTATTATCTATTATCACGATAGTAATTTATTCATTGAAACATATTTTTGATCTATAATATACTCAATATGAATTTTTTTATTCATAATCATGAACTCGTAATGATATTATTACATTATAACCATCTATGTTTATTGAATTATATATTGTATGTTTTAAATTACGGAGAATTTGAGCTCAACCTTTATTATTTTATTCATTCCCTTGGTTAAGAAGAATCTTTTTAACTAGGGTAAATATGATAAACATTTTATTTGGGAAAAATTTCATATATTTTATGAAATAATGGGATTATATAAATAGTCTCTAAATACACTAAACCATTATTTTTATAGATTGAATTATAATTTTATTTATTAAATAAAAAAAATTATGTAATATTTTTTTGTAGAATGATTGTGTCTCAATACCAGCCCCCTATAATACTAAACATCCAAATCCCATGGTTCTATATTGAAAATCACACAGCATTCCTTTGTAAGAATCATCGGATAATGTTCTGATGACATCATAATTATTATGAAACATAACCAAGAATATATAGAAAATATTAATAACATGAAAATCAGTATCAAATGGTTAACCTCACAAATATTTTAGTGTCCCATTATCCTAACTCACATGACTACCATCTTAAATTCTATTAATTTTATACATAAATCCATAAAGTGTTTCATATGATTATGGAAGAGGAACCACACCATTCACATATCAAAGGGTTAATATAGAATGATTAATTATATTGCATTCCTCCTTCATGGAGACAATTGGAAAAAAAATATTGATCCATTATGTGGTATTTGTGACCCCCAATACCTAGTTATTACAAAGAAAAATATTGTGATAGTTAGAATATCTAATGATCATGAGCATGATGATGGGAGTGTTGTGCATGAAGAGGATCCTCCTAGAGATTATTGATAATATTGGGTGAACCATATTTAGTTTGTTCTCTCTCATGAATTGAAACTATCTATGGGAATTCAAAATCTACACGAGGTATCATTACTAATTAGATATCCTTTGAACATTGGATATAGAAAATAATTGGACGAATATTATAGAAATTAAAAATGTATAGATGTAATTGATATTGATGATCAAATATCCTATTTTCTTTAATAGTTTAATATTTTCATGTAGCATAATGGTAATATACTTTGTAAATAACTTCATAAGAATGTGGATGACCAATATTACCCCATGATTATCTATAAGAATTCTAGATATCTGATTATCCTCAGCTTATTAACTTGGAGTATAGTTAGTTTTTTCAGGTCATGACCCGTCTCAATGGGGCACATGTCATGACTCCACAAGCCCACCTCCAATGGGGAATGGGATTTAAATTTTAACTAAGTAGGAAGGTAAATAACAATGGAGGCCTTTTCCTAAGTACCTTTATACACACACATTTCTCCAATCCAATAAAAAATCAAAAATGTAAAATTAATTGAACAACCATGCATGCATAAATCTAAATCCTGCAGCTAGTCTATGAGAGGTTGTAAAAGAATGTAAACATGGTGAAATAAAATCCCACTACATAGAGTCTAAAACACAATTCTAATATGAATGTATGTTCTAAGGACATGTGTCAACTATTATTGAAAACAACTTGGTCTATCTGATCTCACGTTGCACCATATGGTCTTGGTCCACCTTGGACTCTATCGAACATTCATTCATCTTTAAAAGATGTGACACCTAAGGGAACAACCCATATAGGGGTGAGTATAACAATACTCAGTAGGACACCCCAATACCACAAATCATATATTAAATGAAAATATAGTCATCTCTACATAGGTATATGTCTAAAGTAAATATAACATGGATATCCATATATACTCAAGAATGAAACATAGTCTTGATGTAAGTCCCAACCATGGTATACCAGCCTAAGATTCCATATCAATGATTACACATATAACCTTTCTAGGATAACACACTCATAAATCTAATATTACATATGAAATATATTTTATAGGAAGTGCTCATAGGGTTTCATCATGATAAATTACATTCCAAATGTCTTAAGAGAATACAATACATAGACAAGGATCGCTCCAATTACCATGGGGTTATACCAACAACTTAAACTAGATTAACCCAATAATAGAGGATTGAAGCACATGTTTTTCTGGTCATGATGATAAAAATAACTCCACATAGAGCATTGAGATGAATATAAGATCTCACTTGGGGCCTCATAGAGGAATTCCAATGACTCATTCCATGAGGTCATGTTAAAGGCATCATATTCCTTAGAGGAAGATTAAATTCCATAATAACCCTCATAGAAATGATAAAGGTATAATACCCTAAGAAAACATTACTAGTATATAGATGAAAGGGTTTATAATCCATCTATATCAAAGTAGAAGTTGTGTTTTACTGTTCACATACTATGTCCCTTGACCTCGGGTCTTACATGTGTAAATGGGTCATGTATCAACCCATGTATGTATAGAAATACATGACATGTATGATTCCCAAGTAATTTAAAAGTTTTCCAGTACATGTCATTATACTATTTACATGTTCTCGTGTAACAGTACAATGATTAACTCATCTTTTTGGGAAAGTCAATATCCATTTTCGAGTGTACACATCATTCTACATCCCATGTATGCCACCACATGTATGTGTACCTCTGAGGTACACAATGAGTCTCTTTAGTGAGGTCACACACTATGTGATAGGGTCACTTGTCATGTGATTCTCAACACATACCATAAACCCATGGTTCCACAAAGGTGGGCCCATATTTCATATAATCATGTATTATAAGACGTGTGGTTTACGATATTCCAAAATTCAGAGTTCTTATTCCATGTTCTTTATATAATAATATCACCTTCAATTCAATTGTGCCTTGAAGGATAACTATGGTTAGTACATATTAGGAGTTTTAACAATGAAAAACGTCATGTTTTTACCGTTAAACCTTATCAATAAATTGATCCAAGAATCATTATTCTTTACTTACTAAAGAACAATGATGAACTCGAAATCATGTATCCACCATCGTTTTATTTGTTATTTCTTACATCATCACTCTATCGTCGTGTCATGCCAATATTGGATCTATGGTATCATATATTCTCACAAATAAATGATTGAAAAATAACTAATTTACTGAGATATGTCAAACCATGTTCCAAATGAGGAATACCTATGATAAATGAGGAATTAAAATATAAAAGAATAAGAACCCATAAGATGAATGAACCTAGATCTTTGATTATTTGGATCTCAGTTTTTCCAGTGAGAATAAGAATAATAAAATATTAAATTCAATATAATTCTCCCATATCCCAATAAATAGAACCCATCCAAAAAATATGCATGATCCATAGATCATTCCTTTGGTCAATTGATATGTTTTCATTGTAGGAATCAATAAAGGGGAATGAAATAAAATATAAAAACCTTTCTACCTCGATTAAGATAGATCTATGTAAAAAATGAAGATTTTTCTTGTTCACTAGTAAGATCCTTATATTATTTCCCATACCATTCATCGATCTCAGATTAGGTCATCATTTTCCAATGGGATCTCCTCCAACAACTCTAATAGATCTAATCAACTCACAAGGTCATGCATCTAACCATTTGATTCATCCATAAGTGTGTATTTGAAGAATAATGTTAGGTTGTTTTTTTTTATGTCAAAAAAATAATTAAAATAATTTAATTCAATTAATTTATTCATTTTATGCATGTGATGTCTTTTCCACAAATGGAAAATTCCGAATAAGGTTAAATTACACCTATGGTAAACCTCTTAATCTAAACTCAACAATGTTCAATGAATTATAATCTCAGAACCCTTTTAGAATTTATTTTACTTTTTTTGGAAAACTACCAATGAGTGCTATTTAATATATCTAATATATTTCAAACATTTATTTTGAGCACATTGGGCCTTAAATTATTATGTTTTCTTATTTCCTGGTCTTGAAATTAAACTATATAATATCCAAAAAATAATACCTCAAAAATATGAGACATTACATTCTCCCCGCATTGAATCTTTAAATGCCCAAAATTCCAAAACAAGAGATACTAAAAAAATACATGGGTACTGAACAAGAATATGATCCACTTTCTCACATCTTCCTTCGTAGAGATTCTACTTACACTAACAGACACACACTAAAGTAATAGATCAGCTATGAATGATCCTCTCTTATCGATCCTCAATCTCTATTGTGTACACAGATAATGTAGCTCCAAACTCAATATCTATCATGACCTATTTGATAACTTGTGATGGTTCGTGCACATGCCTTCCTAGATGTGACATGTGAAAGACGCTGTTTACACATTCTTGCTACATTTTTAGAGCTAAGTGGTATTCCACCTCACCCACATTACATTGTATTTTGATATGGGAAATGAAACTTAGTGATATCTACCACCTTGAAAAAATCTCAGTAATCAACATCGAGGTGAAACCCGCATGAATACATGTCCTTCATTATAGAACTCTAATGTCCTCCTTAATCTATCATCATAATTCCTATGATAAATATGTGAAGTCTTAATCCGCTCATAGATGATCTGCACCTTCTTGATAGTTTCTAATACAAAATCTGGGCTCATTGGTGACGACTCTCCTAGGCCAATTCGGAGAAGTGGTGTCCTACATGGTCATCCATACAGAGAATAAAATTGTGTCTTATTTATGGATGAAATTAATTTGTATTTGTACATAAACTACACATATGGTATCCGATCCTCCCAACTATATCCATTTTCGAACATGCAGGACTACAAAATGTTCTCCAGAACCTGAATGGTTATCTTTGTTTCACCACCATCTTGGGGGTGAAATGATATGATCAAGCGTAACTAAGTCCCAAAATACTCATTTAATCCCTCCCAAAACCAATATGTGAAGAAATCATTAGGTTCAAAAATGGTCATCCATGGAACTCCTAGGAGTCGGATTATCTCCTAAACATAGAGTCATTCTAATATCCATACTAAAATCATCTCTAAATTTGATCTGAGGTTCCATGAAATAGGGATTCGGTAGATTATCACATTGACGTCATCATGTCCCATGTTATTTTTTCTGAAATCCCATCACTAAGTCACTGGATTTCCCATCCCACTTCTACATTAGAACCTCATGGTGTTGATCCAACCCTGGTGGACCCTGGTGCTCAGTGTTCACTTTATAACAAGTAAGGCATCAAGAGATAAACTCTACAGCTTTTTTCTTTATCCCTTGCCACCAAATTTGAAATCAGTGGTCCTAGTAAATCTTTTCCACCACTGGATTTACATCCAATAGAGATGCATGAAACTCTATTATAACAACTTCCTACAATAACCCAAATATCTATGTGTTTCTTATGAAAATAATGTCATGTTATGTGCATTTAAAGAATCTCTCTAGGTCAAGTCTAGTGGATATATCATTACACAGGCTCTCATAGTTGGTATCCCAAATCTATGCCTCCTTTAACCACTACAAAAATAAAGGGGTGAAAATGATCAATTAGAGTTATGATTTTCTATCTTCATCCATAATGACTAACTAAAGTGAGTATAACTACTTTGTCACCTTTTCTAGCAACTACGAACAAAATATCCTTCTGAGAATGTCTTCTAACACATTCCCCTTCTGTTAATTATAGGTGATTTCAATGTAATAATCCTATAGGAACTCAAGACACCACCTCTATCATATGTCTGGATCCTTCTGAGAGAATATATAATTGAGATTCCTGTGATCATACTAAATGATAAAAAACATTCCCATCAGGTAGTTTTACCACATCATTAGTGCAAATAATACCATTTTTAACTAAATATCATGGGTCACGTAGTTATTATCATGTGGTATCAACTAACATAAACCATATGAAATCACAACCTACCACATCATCAGAACACAACAATGACTGGTTCCTGATGCATCATAGAACATAATGTACTCCATAACCTCCTATGTAAATCTCATGATTGGAGTGCTCTTGAAACCATTCAATAGCTGCAGATATATGTTCTGAATGTTTTCCCATGAAAAGGATACCCGTTGTGATTCAAATTTTTCATGAATTCTTATATATTTGAGAAATCATAAATTAATTTGAATTAATATCTTTCAAACCTAAGGAAACTATGCAACTCCATCCCACTCGTGGGTGGCTCCCAAGCTACCACTGCCTTTTCCATAGCCAATTCCACTTCTAGTATATTAGTTTGAGATAACATTTCCTAGAATGTAAAACAAATGAATATAGAGTTGGATATTTTGAAGGATTTATATAAATATGGTGATCTCAGTGTATATCCAGATCAATCCCCAAGTGTATCATCTACTCCTCCTCAACGGAATAGTAAAAAAGGATGTTGTCAATGCATACTGTCATTAACCAGTCTATGAAATGTTAAAAGATATGGTTCATGAGTCCCATGAACACTTCTACCATGTTCATCATTCCAAATGGCATCACCATGTACTCATAGTGACTGTATAAAGATATGAATGTCATCTTCTTATATGTCATCATCTCGTACTCATAGTTGGGGACAGCATGACCGAAGATCAACCTTCAAGAACCATTGTTCCCCTATAAGCTAACTAAATAGGTCATCGATCCGTGGTAGTGGATACGTTTTCTTCATGGTCACTTGATGAATTTACACGTAGTCCACAACCAATCTCAAGAACTCATCTACCGTTTTGGAAAACAAAACTGGGGTTACACTAGGTGAAACACTAGGCCTAACAAACCCCTTCCTATATATGTCCGCCAACTACACACTCATCCCATGATTCTAAATGATAGAAATATAATATTTTTTATTATATATGAATTTTTTTCTTGGTTTTAGACTAGATAATATGTCTATCTCTTATTGGGGTGGTAAACCTAGAACATATTCAGGGAAGACATCCTCATAGTCTGCAACCACTATAGGAAACTGTAATCTCATAACTTCCAATATACCAATGGTCATACTATCCAAATGATGAGTAATTACCTTCACCATCCTTTAAAAAAGTTCATACATCACTTCCTTGGCTACATTTTCACTGAAAATGGAAAACCTAGTTCCATCATTATGAACACACCACATCTTTCTCCAAAAAAAATCAATATGGGATAGAACTATTGATAACCAGTCCATAGGAATAATGATGTTGTAAGGCCTATGAACTACTACCAAGATATTCCTATATAACCTCTCACCTCAAAGAGTAATGTTCCACTATTTTTATAACAACATGATCCTTGATACTTTTCCAGTCGGAGTCTTCAAGCATAATGGTTGATCCAATAGCTCGACAAAAATTTTTATGTCTCGAACATGATATGGGTTAAGAAAGGAATGACTATGAACTATACATTTTATTACTATATATAAGGTATAAAATTTAGAAATTATACCTCGCATCATTCTCGGAGCCTCTAGGTCATATTCTTGAACTACCTACACGTATCCCCTCCCATACACTTATGCTCCATTATCCTAGTGTGGACCACTTATGGGTGGTTATAACAAGGGAATGCATCAAAAACGTCCTGCTAACATCCCATATTCTATTTCATATCCCACTCACTGAGAACATGTATTCTCAAGATGATGCATTTACCTAGGATGAATGTCTACAGTATCTCTATTAGTTGTACGGTGGGTCAGGAAATCTCATGCAAGATGTCTCATGCCATCACATGAGAAGTCCCACCTATCTCTTAGCTGACTGGACCCACCACGTGAGATCTAAACAAAAAACTATTTTTCTTGGGTCCTCCTTCTAAAATGTATCCCATTTTAAGGTCCCTATGACTAACATCATCTACCTATTTTCAATGTCTCTACTCTTGATGTTCAATTATCGAAAACTATTCAATATATCTAATAAGATAAGAAACTCTCAACTACCAAATCTCTCTATATTATCCCAGTATATGTAGGAATTCATATAGGGATAAAACTAGATCATATGTCTCTTTAAAGATCTATCTCAAATTTATAATCCCTAAGGAACTAGTCAAAACCCATACCCATTTAGTACCTTGAGAGGTTGTTAAATGTCGATTAATACTTAGCTATTGTCTTGCTTCCCTACTGGAGCTTCAAAAGATCCTTGATATGAAAAACCTACAATGATTATGGAGATAAATCCCCTAAAAAAATAAAATCAAATTATTAACACTCTATAGATTCCTTGATTTATGATTGGGTCACTAGAACTCACCATCACCTTGCTAATATGTAAAAAATGCCCACTTCCAAACCCCCCATTTGATCTGTTGGTGTTCGGAAAAGGAGGAAATATTGTGTCACCAACTCATGATAGTCATAATACACCTATGGGTCATGCTCATCTCAAAACCTAAGGGATATATTCCCCTTAAACTCATGATGTATGCTAATCATATGCACATCATATGCTAGAACTGTGGGTACTCCATAATTCTCTACGAGTGGTGGTATGTTTGGTGCACCCCCTGGAGGTATCATCTTGAGAACTAGTCCTTGTATCAAATCCTCATCGTTGAGTGGATCAACCTCTTGGGAATGATGTCGAATCCTATCTATAATATTTCATAGAGGAATATTGAAACAAACAAGATGTACCAAAATCAATGATTATATCTGGAGACTTGAATCCAGAAGGACCTTGAAGCTAGAACACATTCCTATATGATCCATGTACTATTTTTTCCCTACATCCAATGTTCTCATGTGTCGATTTAAAAATTAGCTGATCAAAGTCCTGATGTATGGATAAGTCGGCTAGCATACCAACCCTGGAGTCCTTGGGCTGAAAGTTGAACTCAAAATACTTAACACTATTTCCATAAACCAATCTCACACACTCTTATCCTAATGTATAATTGAATTTAAATGATACTACTCTATCTCATATAAACCCAATGGGGTCCATTACATGACTCCCCGTGCCCACCAATAATAAAAAATGGGCTACTAACATGCACCAAGTAGTCATATCGCTAAAATGGGTGGCCTTATCCTATGCACATACACAGACACACACACACACACATCTCAAATACTATGAAAATGCAGAAATGTAATAAAAAAAATGAACAACAATGAATGCATATATCTAAATCAGAAAACCAAAGAACAATAGGATGTAAATGACAGTTAAAAATGAAAAGTACAAGACCACCACAAAGAATCTGAAATACAAGCCTAACCTAAATGTAAGAACCAGTGACTATTTTCAAAACTACTAGAACAAAAAATTATATGTCTAGTCTCAATAAGAATCATCTGGTAATGGTCCACAAAGTAATCAGTCAAATGGTCAATCGTCTTCACAAGAAAGAACACATGTGGTAAAATACCATGTCGACCTGAATACAAATACTCAGTATGACACCATGAACCCACAAGTCATAACGAAATGAAAAATACAGTCAACTATACACAGGTATATTTATGTAACACATATAAAAATAATATCTAGATATTCACAATAAATACCCATAGTCTTGAAATAAGTCACAACCATGGTATACCAACTAAGGATTCCATCTTGAATATTCCACATAGCACTTCTGTTGGATAACACATACAAAGTTTCATTATATTTTTATGAACATTTATTTACAATTAATAATGATGGGGTATATTTTCACACCTCTTCCATGCATCCCATATTATTTTGAAATGATTTGAGACCCCTTTATCTCTCATTAATCCATCACATGTACACCCCTTACCATGCTGAAATATTATAAGAATCATCTCATTGATTTCAATATTAATGATTATTCATTATAATATGCCTTATTTTTCTAATTATATATGTTTATAAATATCCTTACATGTTCCAATTATTTTCCACTTTATCTACAAATGATGTGAGATCTATTTTTTCCCCTCATCCAATTCATTGAATTTTTTTGACATCGTTATACTACTTAATTTTCACAACATTTTTTCATACCAAACCAATTGTTTAGTTGATGATATACCCATTTCCAATAATTTTTGTTCACTTTTATGCAGATGTACCTTTTTGTTGATGAGATAAATGTATTTACTACACACTCCCTAATCGTGGAATTAATTATAATGATGAATGAATCCATGTTTTATGATCTATGTGGAACACAAAAAATAATGATTAAATGAATGTGATGGGTGAAATTAAAGTTATATATAACACCAATGGATTAAGAAATGATAAGTATCATGATATATCATGTTGGGATGGGGGTGTACCAATTTCCTTAATGGGAATTTTTCCATCATGAATTCTTGGCAGTTTAAACTTGAACAATTTCTATGATGTAGTGTTTTATGTTGGTCCCACATTTCCCATGTTATGATTATCATGCTATATTATTCATTTTTATTCATGTTCCTTTATGACTCCTTTATTTTCCTTTTATAACATGTATTATTGTCTTTATGTTATTCCATGTTTAATACCTTACTGTATTTTATGGATCACCCATTTTTTATGTATTTTTTATAGGTAATCAAAAGTAGTTTTAAGCTCAAGAATGCTGAAGAAGTTTTCAATATAAATGTTGTAATTCATGATTAAAGTTTTAATTTAATGTACCTAATTCAAAAAGACATTATACTTCTAGATATTTTACATTCTATTAATTTAAATAATATGTAATTAAATCATGTATTAATATGAAATAATGATAAGGGTTTTTATAGTTGGTATGGGAGAAAAAGTTATGTTTTTTTGGGATTAGGATTATAAATCAATAGATAAAACCTTAGGGATAAAACCAAGTATAAGAAAACATCCCAAAATTTGGGTTAGTATATAGTAATTTTTTATCATGAAAATACATCCATGTCGGAATACAACAAGTGTAAATGTTTTTGAAATAGATTTACATAGGGTTAAAAACTCTAGTAAGGCATTTCATGCCTGACTCAGGGTAACCTTGAATACCACATTAGATCTTATTGTGCATTTGGTTAAAAACTCCTAGGGGATATTCTTTGGTAATTAATTTTTTTATTCTTAACCATTATTAAGGGAGTAAAAATTACAATAAGAATAAATGTTAGGAAATTGAGCATGGATAACAAATATTGAATCCTAGAAACCCATATGTTAAGGATTTACATGTTTGTTATAATTTATCCCTTGAATTTCATTAAATTATAATAAAGGCATATAAAAGTTTAATATACTCTCCCTTAATTTTACTTTTATTATATCCAATGTCCATAAATAAGTGGAATTGGATAGAAACCCAATGTGAAGAGGAATACAAAGATTTTCCCAAAGCTATGACCAACCTAATGGGAGTAGGAATAAAACACTTCATTATTATACTCTCAGAGCTAAATTGGGTTCTGAATATAATCATGTATCAGGATGAGCATGAAGACCCCCTACAAGTGAGAAAGATATAATTGAGAGATTTATGCATCAAATGCCTCCTACTTTTAGGGGGTCTTCCAATCCACTAATCAGTGAAAAATGGATCAAATCCATTTAAAATATCTTATGCATCATTCAATGTTGTGAACAAGAGAAGGTTTTTCAAGTTGTTTATCATATGGATGGTGAATCTGGTCATTGGTGGACATTGAAAAAAAATATGAAGCCTGAGGAAGAGATCCAAGAAATGGTGTAGAAGGATTTCTGTAAAATCTTTTTTGATAAATATTTCCCTTGCACTCTCCATCTTAAAATGGAAAGGTATTCCCTTTCCCTCATGAAAAAATAAGATGAATCTATCGGTGCGTCAAGACCCACCATCACTAAGATGAGAGAAGGGACCGCAGATTACCAGAATATTCCTTCTTCATGTTGATGGAGAGATAATGACCCCAAAGACCCACCTTCAATAGGTCCCGAAGTGGATACTAACACAAAGGGTATAGAATCACACACAAGATGGAAGGTATTACCCTTTTTCTTTAATTGGATCAGGAGATAATATAGTAAATCCCAACAACACTGAAACTGTGGGGTAAAAGTAAATCAATGAAAACCCTTCCCATATGCATGTTACAAAAGTAAATGTCATAATGTACAAGAAAACTTCAAAGGTAAAGTACCAAAAAAAAAAGAAAAACAGCAACTGCAACTATCCCAACACCCAAGCTAGTACAACACTGCATGATCCCTGAAGTCCTCTTGGAATCCTGAAATAAGTTTATATACGTAGGGTGAGCATACAAGTATACTCAGTAGAGAAAACCAAAGACTCTAATACAGAAGTGAGGAGGCATTCTAATGCCCCGTGAGAAAAGAGATAACCAAAGCACCTAGAAAGGAAAACTATCCACCTAGGCCTCACCAAGGCACACTCCCCAAATAATGCAATTCAAGTAATATATAGTAATAGCACGTCGATATTTGGGTACCCCGTTCCAATTTCCTACTTGTTATTGAAGAGATCCTATACATCGAACCTCTCCCGCCATTCTCACTACAGTCCCACTGCCACACCCCTCCTGTACACACTCGGGCCACAACCACGGATCCCGCCCGCAAACACGTGGGCCAAAACCACTATGCGTAACCATGCTCACAAACACCTGGGCTAGATCAACTACTGCCACACTCGAAGACACTTGTGCCTCATCCCAAAGACTCTTGGGAAACAACCTGTCCGCACAAACATGGGCCAACCACCACAACTACCATGCCCGAAGAATCTTGGGATATAATGGACCTCAGGTCATCACATCCTACCTGAAGAGTCATGGGATATTTGGGAACGGGAGCAGAAAAGGAGCTAATAACCAACCAATCATAGAAGTGTTGGGAAAAACACCCTCCCCCCTGAAATGGGGGTGTTTGGAACTAAGTGCTCAACTTGGGTGGGGTGCAAATAAGAAACATAAGAACTATAATTATATGTATAGGTAACAAGAACTAATCCCAACCAAGGGTTTTCAAATCCAACCTAAGCACAAACACCCTCATTGTTATTCATTCATAAAATAATGGCACAACACTCACATCCAAGTAACAACCCATTCCCAAAACCAATTCCCTATTTAACTCATTCTTGATTTCATGTTAAGCTGGTCCCATTTAGGTGAATTCTGCACTATTTGGAAACTAACAGGCATAACCACAATCCAGAGAAAGAGAAACATCCAAAAAAAATTTTAATTATTCACACTCAGTTCTCTGGTGATGTCAAAACAACAAAGGGATCAGTGAGATACATCAAAGTACTAGAACCAAAACAAGCCTCGAGATACATCCCCACACAGCTTCAGATTCACAACCAATAACCATGACACAACAGAGGATCCCATCCTCATCCATATCACCCCATAAGCATCAAACATAACAACACACCTACTACCAAAATAGAATTGGGAAACATCTAGGATCAAGCATGTCACGACCCGCCTTCACCAAAAGGAGGGAAGGGTCAGTAGATTGCTAGGTCCTTCTTTCTTTAAGTTGAAGGAGAGATAATGACCCTGGAAACCCACCTTCAATAGGTCCCAGAGTGGCAACTAGCACCATGGGTATATAATCGTATACTAAATGGAAGGCATTACCCTTTTTCTTTTAATAGGATCGGGAGATAAGATGGTAAATCCCAACAACACCAAAGCAGAAAGTAAAAGTAAATCCAAGAACAACCATTCCCATATGAATGTTCCAAAAGTAATACCACATCTACAAAAATGACCACAAGTTAATGTACCAAGAATGAAAAACAGCAACTGAAACTGTCCCAAAGGTCCTGCGCTGGTATGGTCCCGCGTGATCCCCAAAGTCCTCCTGGAAACCTAAAAGCAGTTTTATAAACATAGGGTGAGCATACAAGTATACTCAGTAGGGAAAACCAAATACTCTCAGGAAAAAGTGGTGGAACATGCTAAAGTCCCGTGAGAAGAATTGTAATCCAAACACCTAACAAGGTAAACTATCCACCCATGCCTCACCAAGGCACACTCCCAAAATAATGCAAGTCAAGTAATGTATAATAATAGCACATCTATGATTGGGTACCCCGCACCACTTTCCCACTGGTTATTGAAGACATCCTATGCATCGATCCAATCTCGCCATTCTCACTGTAGTCCCACTGCCACACCCCACCCGCACACACCTGGGCCACAACCTCACGCAGTCCCACGGCCAAGCCCCGCCTGTAAACACCTGGGCCACAACTGACACACGTAACCAATCCTGCAAACACCTAGGCCAGAACAACCACCACAACGCTCGAAGACACATGGGCCAAAGGATCCACTGCCATGCCCGAAGACACCTGGGCCAAAGGATCCACTGCCACGCCCGAAGACACCTAGGCCTCATCCCGAAGACACTTGGGAAAACCACCTGCCCACACACACCTGGGCTGTAACCACAACACTACCCCGCCCGAAGGTTCTTGGGATAATAATGGATTTCAGGACATCACAGCCTGCCCGAAGGTACTTGGGCTATCTGGGAAAGGGAGCAGAAAAGGAGCTAATAACCAGCCACTAATATTAGTGTTGGTAAAAACACCCTCCCCCATGAAATGGGGGTGTTCGGCACTAAGTTCTCAACTTGGGTGGGGCGCGAATAAGAAACACAAAACTATAAGTATATGTATAGGTAAAAATCACTCACCCATTGTTTAGGTTTTTCTTCAGCCTGCCTAAATAATGAAAACAACACCATGTCCAAGTCACAACCCACACCAAACCAATACCCATTTTTCCAATCCGTTTTCATGTTCTGTAATGATGTTTAATTAAGTTCTACACCTACTTGGGCAACTAGTAAGAATAGGCACAAGTCCAAGAAAGAAAACCGTCATGCATTAACTACAACATCCACACCTGGTTCTCTCGTAAACCCACATCAACCAAAGAGAACTTTATGTCACAACCACATACCCAATATCCAGGGGCAAAAAGGGTTTCTCAACAATAGAGGATCCCAACCCAATTCGTGATACAATAGAGAAACTCATCCTCAATTTGAAACCACTGAGAGTATAATAACAGGGGGTCCCACCCCCACCCACATTACCCATCAATCGGCCCGTGAGTGAAATAAAGGGAAACTCACTACCATCAACACAAAGTAGGACCATGCCAGTATTTTCAGATTTATAAGATTTGACACACACCATGATTTTCAATTTCTCTATATGGGAGTTGATCCTTATACTTTCAATTTGTTTAGCTGGATGTATGCAATTAACCAATTTACTTTTCACAGTAAGGGTTCACAACCACAAAACAATAAATTAAACATCACCAGATGAAAGGGTTCGTTAGTGCACATAGAAAGACCACCAACGACCATGATTTTCAGAAAGCGTAAGCCCGCACAATTCAGGAATCATAAAAATTATGGAAGATTATAAACCAAAACTGCATCACCGATCATAGCCCTCCCCCTTCATTAGAGTTCATTCATTATCTTCATTAAGGTTCCGTTTTATCCAATTCTACATAAACAAAAGCATTCCCACCTAGCATGATACACAAAAGGAGAGACGAAGGATAAATTCCATACTTTTTGATTAACGATCGATGCTAAGGCCGGGCGCGGAACTTCACGGATAGTGATGTGGATCGTCTGAATGAAAAGAGGCCCGTCTAAACGAAGGGTACTCCTAGAACAGGGTGATCGTGAAAAAAAGAAACCCACAGTGAACCCCTTAGTTTATAAGGGCCAGGGACGGTTTAGATAATAACGTGGAACCGCGTAAGGAGCGGGGGTCGTGGGTTGACCACGTCCCCCAAGCGTTATTAAAGGTTCAGGCGGTTTAAATCGGCGCACACACTAGGTTAATTCATTAAATATTTAATTAAAACATTTATGGGAATTATCGGGCTTTAAAACAAGATTTAAAGAGGTCAAAATAGGGTCTAAAACCCAATTTGGGAAAAAAGTAGCGCTACTAGAAAGGCCTCGTGGGGGTAGGCAAGAGCCACCGGTAGTTGAGAGCTATCGGTGCCTGACAGCTACCCGTAGCCGAGAGCTACCAGTAGGCTGTAGCTACCGGTAGACCGAGCTACCGGTAATCTACAGCTACCGAAAGTCCGAGCTACCAGTAGACAGAGCTATCGGTAGCTGCACCTACTGGTAGACTGAGCTACCGGTAGACAGATCTATCGGTAGGTTGGGGCTACCGGTAGATAGATATACTGGTAGGTTGGGGCTACCGGTAGACCGAGCTACCTGTAGGCCTGCTATCGGTAGGCCAAGGCTACTGGTAGGCCAAATGTTAGGTCAATCTTCACTGATATTCCCAGACCAGAAAACCCAACATGAGATTTTCACAAAGCAATGGACCCCAAAAAAACCCGGGCCATTACATAAAATACCTCTTAAACGATTATCGTCCTCGAGAATCAAAACAACCTAGAAGGAAAGAGAGGGTCCAAACAACCACCTCAAAAGATACCTCTTAGGAGTGAACCCCATTGTTAACTAAGAACACCTTCCTATCAAGAACCAAGAAATATACCATGCCAACTCTCTAGCCATGTGATTTGGGGAGTCTCCTTCCCCCATGTCATGATATTATCTGCTTTGGGTGGCACTGACTCGCCTGCACGGGTTTAATCGCATCCACCTTAATTCATCTTGATTAGGGTTCAGGTCCTCCCCTCCCTGTATCCAGGACTCTTCATACACATTCAGAGGAAAGAAAACCGCATATATCATAGCCAACAAGACAAAACGTTCTACCGCAACAGGTATAACAAACAGAACGTCACAAACACAAAACAAATCTGGGTATTGGGCACACATCTGTGCTTCCCTCTCCCACATACTCTCCTCAGGCCCACCATCTCTCCATAACACATGAACCAAGGGAATGGTTCACCCACAAATCACCTTCTCATTGCAATCCTTGATCATCACTGGTCTCTCCACAAAAGTTATGTCATCCTCGATGTCTAGATCTCCCCAATCAAGGACGTGTGAATCGTCGTGTAGGTAACGACGAAGCTGGGACACATGGAATACATATTGTATTCTCAGTAGTGGCGGTGGTAGTGCTAGCTAATATTCCACTTCACCAACCAACCGCAATACATTAAAGGGTCTGATGATCCTCGGAGAAAGATTTCTCCCTTTTCTGAACCTCCATTGTCCACGCCAAGTGGAGACCTTCAAGAACACATGGTCTCCAACCTCAAACTCCAAGGGCCTCCTATTGGTATCAACATATGACTTATGTCGGTCCTGGGCCGCCTTAATCCTTTCCCGTATGAGATGAACCTTCTCTTTCGTGCTCTGCACCACCTCCGGGCCAAGGATTCCTGCCTCCCTACTTCAGTCCAACACACAGGTGAATGGAATGGCCTCCCGTACAAGGCTTATAACGGGGCCATACCAATGGTAGAGTGATAGATATTATTGTAGGAGAATTCTACTTGAGGAAAGTGTCTCACCCACGATCCTCCTCAGTACAGAACACATGCCCGCAGCATATCCTCCAAGGTCTAGATGGTGCGCTCTGTCTGTCCATCTGTCTGGGGATGGAAAGCAGTGCTATGACACAGCTGGGTGCCAAAAGAATGCTAGAATACTCTCCAGACTCGTGAGGTAAATTGTGAATCCATATTCGCCACTATAGACCTTGTAACTCCATGGAACAACACCACCTCATCCATGTACTTTCGTGCCAAAGCATCCATTGCACTCGACTTCTTGATCGCCAGAAAGTGAGCTGATTTCGTCAACCGGTCCACTACCACCCAGATGGCATCGTGTCCCCCTTGGACCTTGGGTTGTCTCGTGACAAAATCCATTGAGATGTCATACCACTTCTACTTGGGGACATCAATAGATTGTAGTAGGCCGCCTGGAACTCGGTGTTCAGCCTTCACTTGCTAACACACTAAGCACTTGGCCACAAACTCTACCACTGCTCGCTTCACTCTGGGCCACCAAAACTATTTCATCAGTCCCTCGTACATCTTGGAAACTCATGGGTGTACCTACAAGGGTGAGTTGTGGGACTCACTGAGAACCTTGTCGCACATTGCCTCTGGAACAAACAGCTTTCCCTAGAAAAGCATCTGGTTTTGGCCATCCTCTGTCCACCCTTCCGGAGCATTGCCCTGGTTAACTCGGTCACACATCACTTCACACTCTGGGTCTCCCCACTGAGATTTTTCCACGTGATGAAACAGAGACAACTGTACTGCCATATGATATAGGCAACCTATACCGCTATCCATCCTCGCATCCAGGTGCAAGGCTTCCAACTCCTCCATCACCTTCCAGGCATCTGCCGACTCTCGGACCGCATCCTTCTGCATCCTCCTGCTCAAAGCATCGGCCACTACATTCCCCTTCCCTGAAGTGTAGGAAATTTTGAAGTCGTAATCCTGGAGGACCTCCATCCACCTCCGCTGCAACAAGTTTAGGTCCCGCTGGGAGAAGATATACCTCAAACTTTTGTGATCTGTGAAAACCACAATGCTTTCCCCGATAAGGTAATGCTGCCATAACTTTAGTGCAAAAACAACCACTGCAAGCTCCAGGTCGTGGGTGGAATAATTATGCTCATGATGGAATAGCTACCTAGACCCATAAGAGATTACTCCTTGTTGCTGCATCAACACACATTTGAGGCCTTGCCCTGAAGCATCACAGAACACCTCATACGCCGCCCCTTCTTCTGGTAGCCTCAGCACTGGGGAACGAACCAAATTCACCTTCAGATAGATGAAGGCTGCCTCGCACTGCTCACTCCACACGAAAACCCGATCCGTCTTGGTCAAGGCCGTCAAAGGGGCTGCAACTCGGGAGAAGTTGGGTACGAACATCCGATAGTAACCTGCCAGCCCGAGAAAACTGTGAACCTCTGCCACAATCTTGGTTTCTGCCCAAGAAACAACTGCCTCAACCTTCGATGGGTCCACCTCTACCCCTTGCTCAGACACTACGTGTCCAAGAAGTGCACTTCTCGCATCCAGAACATGAATTTCGACAACTTACCATAGAGATGGTGCTGTCGGAGGACCTCCAAAACCATCCTTAGGTGCTCCATGTGATCCTCCTATGATCTTGAATATATAGGGATATCATCGATAAACACGACTACGAACCGATCCAGGTACTCCCGGAAGATGGAGTTCATAAGACCCATGAACACAGCCGGGGCATTCGTAACACCGAAAGGCATGACTACGAACTCGAAGTGTCCATATATGCACCTGAAGGCCATCTTCGGGATGTCGCCCTCCTTCACTCTCAACTGGTGATACCCAGACTGTAGGTCAATCTTCGAGAACCAACCTGCCCCTTTCAGTTGGTCGGAAAGGTCGCCTATCCTTGGAAGAGGGTAGTGATTCTTGACCATTACCTGATTCAGCCTCCTGTAGTCTATACACAACCTGAGACCACCATCTTCCTTCTTGGTGAACAAGACTGGAGTACCCCACGGTGACGCACTTGGTCGAACATAACCTCTCTTCATCAGATCTTCAATCTTAATTCGTAACTCCCGTAGCTACTAAGGTGACATACGGTAAAGAGCCATCGAGATCAGACAACCACCAGGCTGCAGGTTTATCCCGAACTTGATTTCATGTCGAGGGGGTAGAGTCGTCACCTCCTTAGGGAAGACGTCCATAAACTCGCTGATGATTCCTGGCACCTCCACCATCTTAGCATCCACTGACTCCACTGACAGCTCGACTAACAACGAGAGGAGGGGTTCATCTCTCCTGCTACCCTTCTGACTGCTCTGCTCACTGGTGAAGGTAACACACCGGTCGCCCACGTCTGAGAACACAACCCTTCCTCATAAGCAGTCGATGATGGCAGACATGGAAAATAGTCAGTCGATGCCTAGGATGACATCGTATGGTTGTATCTGTAGCAAAAGAAGATCCCTAACTGACTGATGTGGGCCTATCATCAGTCTGCATCCCCGATAAACATATAACAAGTCGGTCTGACCTCTGACTGGTGTGCTCAGCACCAGGGGTACTGGAAGTCTCTCGACATCTAGACCCAAAGAATGGGCTAGAATAGGTGGGACGAAGGAGTGCGAAGCTCTAGTATCGAACAAGGCATAAGCAAGGGTTCTACACAAACAGATCGTACTTCGAACGACCTCCGGCCCTGCTGGAACTGCTACCTCCATGGCGTGTAACTGTCCACGCCTAGCTCCTCTACCCCTCGGCTGTCGGCCACCTCCCCGACCATGCCCCGGTCCAGGTCTCTAAGGAGCGCCCTGAGGTTCACCTCCTCCTGCTACGTCTGCCCTCGGAGAAGCGTGAGCTCGCTGTCCCTGCTGCTACTTGTGGAAAGGCCTGGCTGGAAGCTGCTATTGGGGCGGGTGCTGGGGCTATCCGCCAATGCCGTACTGTACCATTTCCGGGAACTGAATCTGAAGATTTCCATGATTCCAACAGATGAAGCACCGCGGTCTCGAGCCTAAAGGAAAAGGGCGAGGACCAGGGGACCAGAACTGGAACTGCTGCGGCCTGCTCCCTGCTGGACGGAACCTGGAGGGTCCAGACGTTGGAGGCCTGGTGCTGACGGACTTCCCCTTCGATGGTCCTAGCTGGATCCCCTCTGATGACACACCTTCTACAGAGTGCATCCTCTCCAACACTTTGGCCTTCTTTTGGACCTCCAAGTACGTCGGCAGGGTAAAGGGGGTAATAACATACTGGAGGGAGGGTCGGAGTGCCTCCTCTAAACGTCTTTCCAGAGACTCCTCATCAAGAAAGAGGTCTGGAGAAAAATGTAGGAGGTCCTTAAACTTGATTCCTAGCTCCCTCACTGACATACTCCCTTGCTGAAGGAGAGTAGCTCCTGTCTCTTTTCCACCTTCATTGTTAAAGAGAGGAATTCCGCCTGTAACTCCTTCTCGAAATCAGCCCATGCCACCTCAGCATCTCTCCTCTCCCCCAGGTAAAGCGTCCACCACTGACGCACCGCTCCCCACATCTATCTGACGGCCAGAGGAACCCAGTACTCGATCGGAGCCCAGATCAAGCCGAAAGCTATCACTAGCTTCTCTAGTCGGTTCTCTGTCTTCATATCAGAAGTGATGCCCTCATACTTAACGAGGGTCTGTCGTTGTAAGGCCCGAAGGGTCTTCTGCCACTAGTCATCCTCCTCCTCTCAATTATCTCTCTACCGATCGGCCAAGGTAGTCTCTGGGGCCTCGATCACCCGCACCAAATGTGGTCTCCTTCCAGGTGCCATAGCTACAAGGTAAACAAGCAATGCCTAAGCCCAAGTAGTGCAGAATATTGTTCTTAAAAATTCTTAAACTTTTTATTTATTATTAATTACCAAGACACCCCAGAAACACAAGAACACAAGTCATTATGATTCATGTACCTTTCCTATGGTCTCTACCCTGCAATTACTGTGGCCTGAATTGGTCGTTTGGTAGGTCCAGATTCCTTGCATCGGATCACGGGGGGCCCTAAAATCCCATTTCCTAGGTGGTATTCCCCGACCTAATTCACGAACCAAGGTCACCCAACACGGTCTCCCTACCATCCCTTACAATCCTCACAGTGCCTAACTCCAGAATCCATCCTATCTCTCAACCATACCTCTGATACCATTCTGTCACGACTCGCCTTCACCAAAAGGAGGGAAGGGTTGGCATATTTCCAGGCTCTTCCTTCTTTAAGTTTAAGGAGAGATAATGACCCCTGAAACCCACCTTCAATAGGTCCCGGAGTGGTGACTAGCACCAAGGGTATAGAATCACATACTAGATGGAAGGAATTACCCTTTTTCTTTTAATAGGATCGGGAGATAAGATTGTAAATCCCAACAGCACCAAAAGCGAAAAGTAAAAGTAAAGCCAAGAACAACCATTCCCATATGCATGTTCAAAAAGTAATACCACAAGTACAAAAATTACCACAGGGTAAGGTACCAAGAATGAAAAACAGTAACTGTAACTATCCCAAAGGTCCTATGCTAGTATGGTCCCACGCGATCCTTGAATCCTCCTAGAAACCTGAAAGCAGTTTTATATACGTAGGGTGAGCATACAAGTATACTCAGTAGGGAAAACCAAAGACTCTCATGCACAAGTGGGGGAACGTGCTAAATTCCTGTGAGAAAAAGAGTAAACCAAATACATAACAAGGTAAACTATCCACCCAGGCCTCACCAAGGCACACTCCCCAAATAACGCAAGTCACGTAATGTATAATAATAGCACATCGCTGTTTGGGTACCCCGCGCCACTTTCCCAATGGTTATTAAAGACATCCTACACATCCAATCAATCCTTCCATTCTCACTACAGTCCCACTGCCACACCCTGCCCGCACACACCTAGGCCACATCCTCACGTAGTCCCACTGCCAAGCCCCGCCCGCAAACACCTGGTCCACAACTGTCACACGTAACCATGCCTACAAACACCTAGGCCAGAACAACCACCACCACGCCCGAAGACACCTGGGCCAAAGGATACACTGCCACGCCCGAAGACACATGTTCCTCATCCCGAAGACACTTGGGAAATGTAAAGACCCGTAAAATTCAAAGGAAATTTTTTCTTAATTTTCTTTGGAATTTTAAAAGAGTGCGGTTTCTGACGGCACCTGATTCTGAGGCCCGGTGTGCCCGGAATCAATTTCCGAAGTTTGGCTCGGGTACGTTCAGTGAACGAACGAGCGGGAATTTCTAACTTTTGATCCGTTGCTCGGAATTGAAATCCGAGGACACCGATGAACTCGCAGCGCCGATATTCGCTTAAGAAGACCTTTTCCGAAGTTGCGTTTGCCTAGGAGGAGATGATTAATTTTCTGGATGAAATGAAGAGTAAAATAAATTTGTGATACAATATTTATTTTATATCTTTAAAGTGGTTAAAATCTATTGTTGGAAGTTGGGTGGTTTAACCACCTAAGAGAGGATTAAGGTGAGGATGGGCCCACCCGAGCCCCACCTTTTCAAATTCCCTAACTCCCCTCTCTCCCTCTTAAAAGCTTGACAACTTAACACTTAATTAATTACGCAACTCATGTATAATTAATTAAGTGATTTGTTTTTGAAATTTAAGCTTTTGAAATTCTTGGCTTAGTAAATAAAATAAGGAGGGTCCTTATTTTATTTGGATTGTTGGGTGAGGTGTGGAAGAGCTTTGGAGAAGCTGAATAAATCCTCCACCTTCATCATCTCCTTCGTGGAAGAACGCGAAGAACGTCCGCCGCCCACGAAGAACACCGACAATGAAATCTTGACTCGTATTCTCCGATTGCTTCCTCCTCGAATACTTCGTCTTCTAACCGACGTCAACGAAACGACGACAGCTTCCCACGACTACGTCAACGTGCGACTATCGAGGTAGGGGTTTACTTCAATATGATTATCACTTTCCATGTTTTCCCCTTCTAAATCTATTGTGGGTTTGGGAAAAATGTTTGATGAGGATTGTTGGAAATTTTTATTTAATTTACGTGTGAATCGTTTGAATCAAGGTTCAATTTTTAATTAATTAAAAATTGTGCCATTTGGGTGTTGGTTATTCCTGATTGTTAGCATCTAATGCGGAGGGCGCGGGACGAACAAACACGGCCCGACAACCCTCCGTAGTTTTTTTTGGTGTGTGGTTTTGACTGTGATGAGGAATCAAATCCGAAATGGGAAAATGAGGTATCCGTTCCGAAGATCTCGATACGAGAAAATCGCCGGCGAAGACCGCAAGAGGAACAGACCACCGGTGTGCGTCCAGTGGTGGGCGAAAGACGGCGGCCGCGCGCCACTCCGGCGCCGGCGACCCGCGGCGGAGGCGCGCCGCCAGAGTAACCCACCGCGGTGGTCAGCAGGCGGCCGACAAAGCCGGCCGCGACGGTCCAAGGGCGGGACCCTTTAGGGTCCCGCGTTTTGTTTTTCGGCCGGCCAAACGGCCGGCTGTTTCCTGGAATTCCGGGGGATTAAATCCCCGGTTCTCTTCAAAGCAGGCCCCCATGAGGGGGGGTCGGTTTCCAGAAGGCGCGGCTCTTATGCCGCGCCGCCAGATGGAAGCGGGGACTTAGCCCCCCGCGCGTGACATCAGCGGCGCCAGGCCGCGCCACCGCGCCAGAACGCGCCGCCGCGCCGGTCTGCGCCGCCGCGCCGGACCGCCGCCGGCCAGGCCGGGTCGGACCTGGGTCGGGCCAACCCAGGGGGGGTCGGGCCGGGTAGGCCCGGACCCGGACCCCCCGTTTTCGAGACGGATTCGGTCTTTTGGCCATAACTTGAGCCACAGACCTCCGATTGACGAACCGTCTGCGGAAACGCGATCCTTGGATCGAGACGGTCGTTTCGGTATATTGCACTCAAAGTTTATGAATATTTTGAGTTCGGCCGGGTTGGTTCGTTCACGAAACCAACCGGGCCTTCGGAGAGGAAACACTCATATCTCGAGCTACGGACGTCAGATTGACGTGCCGCCAGCTTGGTTGTGTTCCTCTTAGTGAGACGGGTCTTTTGGCATACTCCGCCCGATGTTTGGATGCAGGTGGAGTACGTTCGGGTTGGTTTTGCCTTAAAAACCAACCGGGCCCCTGGGATGAAAAAGCCAATAACTCTCAGACCGGGCGTCCGATCGACGCGCCGTCTGTTGCGTTGAGTTCCTGTTGACGGTACGGAACTTTTGGATACATCAACTCTGGACTCTGTGATAGTGGATGTATCAGCCTCTCGGCTCGTGGAGCGGATCCTCCTATACGAGCTTGCTGTGTGCGGGAACCCTAATGCTGGCTGCGACTGTGACTGCGACTGTGACTGCGACTGTGACTGCGACTGTGACTGCGACTGTGACTGTGACTGTGACTGCTACTGCTACTGCTACTGTGACTGCGACGACGACAGTACAAAGATCCTGTGTGGATTCGACGACGACGACTACAGCACTCAGTGATCCTACGTGGATCAGTGCTACAGGTCCTGTGTGGGCCCGATCCTGTGTGGGTCCGATCCTGTGTGGGTCTTTGCGCTCAGCGGTCCTGTGTGAACCAGCGCCTACAGGTCCTATGTGGGCCCGATCCTGTGTGGGTCTTTTGCAGGGGTTAGTTACCTATCGATCCTTCGTGGGTCCGACGACTTAGATGGATCAGAGATCATCTTTATCGTCTTTCGAAGAAGTATACCTGTGTGAGTTGAATCCTGTTGCTTTCCTGTGTGGATTGTGTTGTGGTATCCTGTGTGGATTACGTTTTGCTTTCCTGTGTGGAATACGTTTACTTTCCTATGTGGACTGAGTTGTACTTGGGCTCGGAGGTTGGAGCGTATTTGAATTTGATGACTTAGGTATATGTATGGGCATATACCTAAGAAGTGTCGGTTGTTACTTCGTGATTGTACCTTTCTTAGTGGTTTATCCTTTGTGGATTTGAGAGACCTTCAGGGGTCTCGGGGTCCCTACTGAGTAGCTTATACTCACCCCTACACGGGCTTTGCCCGCACTACGTTGTGTTGGTTGCAGACGACGGACAACGTTGATCTTAGCTGAGGCTTGCAGAGCAGGACGGTACCTGGAGGTGGACCACTGGACGGGACGTGCTCGGAGCGGACGGCGAGACCCGTGGAGCAGTGGAGCTACCTGTACCCACCCTTCAGGTGGGATTTCCAGTGGACAGCTCGGTGTAGCGGCTTTTACTTTTCAGTTGTCGTTTTCTCTTTCGAGTTGTACTTTACTTTCAGTTTGGGTTTGTATACTGGCCCATTTACTTTTCCGCACTTTCAGTTGTACTCTGTTTTTGCTTAGTGTTTAATTTCCTCTTGCTTACTCTGTGGTGTTTGTTTACTTTACAAAGGCAATGCCTTCCCTTTTTACCAGGATTTATGCCTTGGTGCTAGTCGCCAGCCCCTGGCCTATGGAAAGCGGGCTTGGGGTAGTCACGGCACGGACCCCGAGGGCGGGTCGTGACAAATTGGTATCATAGGAGTTCGGTTCTACCGTGAACTCTGATCTTTTTTATGTGAAGCAATAATGTTTAGCATATTGAGTGTGGTTATTAGTCCAGGGAGTCCAGTGTTGGTGCGGCGGCCGACGTATCCGTACACCAGGACCCTGACTTCTGATTTCCGACTTAATGCACGAAAACATTGATTGCGTGTGTGATTCAAAGTTTTCTTTGTGATTACTTTATATCAGCTCACCAGGTATACTGTTCTGACCGTGGCGCACCTGTTTCCTTTTCAGGATGGCCCCACGACGGCAGCCAGCTAGGGTTCCGAGAGTCGAGTGTGACGACAGCCCACCGAGCGACGAGGCTTCGGTGCATGGCCCTTCGTCAGTAGTGGCACCGGCGGTAGCTCTACCCGCCGAGCCACCGATGCTTCCAGCACCAGCCGCTGACGACGCACGTCGCCTTGGCGCACTGCATGAGTTTCAGCGCGAGTGACCACCCATGTTTCGCGGGGAGACGGATCCCCAGGCAGTAGAGGACTGGCTGGAGGCCGTGGTATGTGTGTTTAGGCTAGTGAGGACACCAGCAGACCTCATGGTGATCCTCGCTGCGAGCCTACTACACGCAGCAGCAGGACGATGGTGGAGCTTGATGCTCCAGGTGCACGATGAGGCATCACTACTTTGGACGGACTTTGAGAACCTCTTCCGCTCGGAGTTCGTCCCAGCCACCCTTCGTGCGGTGCATATCCAGGAGCTTCTACAGCTGCGGCATGGCAGCATGACGGTCACTCAGTACTCGGCGAGATTTACTGATCTCTCGCGCTACTCGACTGACATGGTACGGGACCCATTCTTCCGGGCCCAGACCTTCGAGCAAGGTTTGAGACACGAGATCAGGGCATCGCTGATCTCCCTCAGCATACCGACTCAGACAGGAGTACTGGAGCGGGCCCTTTTGATCTAGAGTTTCCTTGCTGAGTCTACACCAGCGCCGAGACCCACCGTAGGGCGGCACATGGCAGAGTCATCTGCAGCAGGCAGTCAACGGATGACCCAGGGATTTAGGCAGACCAGACCTTCAGGCAGACGACCTCAGGACACTAGCTCAGCAGTGCGGGGCACACAGCACGGAGCCAGTTTTTCGAGTGGAAGACAGTGCTATGCATGTGGCGGGCAAGGCCACATGGATCGTGACTTCCCGACCCGCCATGCAGAGGAGCAGCAGACGGTTGAGGAACCACCTAGGCATAGGCAGAGGTTCGACCGTGGCGGTCCGCAGGGAGGTGGCAGACGAGGCAGAGGAGCTGGTCGAGCAGCAGGTGGTGGGCGACGCTTTGAGGCTCTACCACCACCACCACCAGGAGGTCCACCCCGACCTCAGGGGAGAGCACAGCTTCAGGCAGCTAAAGATTACGATCATGGAGCTCCGGAAGCGGGTGGACTAGTGTAGGACTAGCTCCAGGCATAGACGCCTTTGTCCATAATGCCTCTAGCTTCGTAGTTTGTGTTGCTTTGTGACCTTGTTCTTTAAGTTGAAGTAATAAAAGACACTTGCCTTGGTGACTTTTGTTTTCTTGTCTTTTGTTTTTCTTTACTAAGAGGTGCCGGTTAAAAACTGTTGACTTGACCCTCACTTGCGAGATTCGTACTGGAGGAAACCCAGTGACCACACACTGATGCCAACAGTGTGACTCAACCCTTGGAGGCGAGAGTAACGGTTGGATCTCTTGGTAGCAGCGTCGAGGCCTTACGACGTCATCCATGCCCTGAATTAACTAATCATGACGGTATTGACTGTTTTAGGCAAGGAACGTGGTTCATCCAGGGGATGAGACCGGATTTCACTTTTCAGCAAAGGAGAAATCTTTGCAGCTAGTCTCTTTGCAGATATCCTACGTGGATAGAGATGGAGTAGCCTTCCTTCAGTCTCTCACAGTCACTCCTCCACTACTGCAGCGAGTCAGAGAGGCACAGCGTGGGGACGCTGACTGTGAGACACGGCGTGCACAGATATCCTCGGGATAGGCACCTGATGGTTTCTCCCTTGGAGGAGAGCACGAAATCCTTTTCAGAGGACGTACCATGGTACCAGTCGCTTTGCGAGAGGAAGTGCTGAGAGAGTTTCACACTTCTCCTTTGGCGGTACATCCTGCAGTGGCGAAGATGTACCAGGACCTCAGACGACAGCACTGGTGGCCGGGCATGAAGAAGGCAGTAGCAGAGTTCATTTCTCGATGCCTCACCTGCCAGCAGGTGAAGGCAGAGCATCAGGTACCAGCGGGCTTGGTACAGCCCTTGGAGGTTCCGGAGTGGAAGTGGGACGACATATCTATGGACTTCGTGACTGGACTTACATGCACTTCCAGAGGTCACGACTCCATCTGGGTGATTGTTGACCGACTCACCAAGTCGGCACACTTCCTACCCATTAGAGAGCAAGGCTCAGTAGAGAGCTTGGGACATCTCTACGTTCAGGAGATTGTGCGGCTCCACGGTGTGCCATCATCTATCATCTCCGATCGAGATGCTCTCTTTACTTCCCGGCTTTGTAAGGGGTTGCAGGAGGCGTTCGGGAGGCAGCTACGTCTGAGCACAGCCTTTCACCCTCAGATGGATGGTCAGACGGAGAGGACCATTCAGACTCTCGAGGACATGCTCTGCACATGTGTCCTCGACTTGGGTCGTAGCTGGGAGGACCACCTACCCTTGGTGGAGTTTGCGTACAACAACAGCTACCACTCCACCATCGGGATGGCACCGTACGAGGCATTGTACGGCCGACCTTGTAGATCACCTCTGTACTGGACAGACCCTGGGGAGTCAGCACTTGTGGGACTGGAGATGGTCCAGGCCACGACAGAGAAGGTCCAAGTCATTCAGGAGAGGATGAGGACAACTCAGAGCCGGCAGAAGACATATGCTGACAGGAGGCAGAGGCCACTAGAGTTCGAGGATGGCGACCACCTCTTCTTGCGGGTCTCACCTCAACGTGGTATTCGGAGATTTGGCCGAGGCGGCAAGTTATCTCCGCGCTTCATCGGACCCTTCCAGGTCCTTAGCAGGGTTGGCGAGGTGGCTTATCGCCTAGCTCTGCCACCTCAGTTGCACCGGGTGCACGACGTCTTCCACGTATCCCAGCTGAGGAGATACGTGCACGACCCGACGCACATCATTGACCATGGGGAGCTTGACGTTGACGATGGGGAAACTTTTACGGAGGTCCCAGTGGAGATAGAGGATCGACAAGAGTGGGTCCTGCATGGGCGATCGATTCCTCTTGTGCGCATCATATGGAAGCACGGGAATCTCCAGGAGAGCACATGGGAGCGGGAGTCCCAGATGCGTGCTCAGTACCCTCATTTGTTTCCCTAGTTTTTGATGTATCTTTACGGGGACGTAAAGCCCTGAGGTGGGAGTAATGTAAAGACCCGTAAAATTCAAGGGAAATTTTTTCTTAATTTTCTTTGGAATTTTACAAGAGCACGGTTTCTGACGGCACCTGATTCCGAGGCCCGGTGTGCCCGAAATCAATTTCCGAAGTTTGGCTCGGGTACGTTCAGTGAACGAACGAGCGGGAATTTCTAACTTTTGATCCGGTGCTCGGAATTGAAATCTGAGGACACCGATGAACTCGCAGTGCCGATATTCTCTTAAGAAGACCTTTTCCGAAGTTGCGTTTTCCTAGGAGGAGATGTTTAATTTTCTGGATGAAATGAAGAGTAAAATAAATTTGTGATACAATATTTATTTTATATCTTTAAAGTGGTTAAAATCTTTTGTTGGAAGTTGGGTGGTTTAACCACATAAGAGAGGATTAAGGTGAGGAGGGGCCCACCCGAGCCCCACCTTTTCAAATTCCCTAACTCCCCTCTCTCCCTCTTAAAAGCTTGACAACTTAACACTTAATTAATTACACAACTCATGTATAATTAATTAAGTGATTTGTTTTTGAAATATAAGATTTTGAAATGCTTGTCTTAGTAAATAAAATAAGGAGGGACCTTATTTTATTTGGATTGTTGGGTTAGGTGTGGAAGAGCTTTGGAGAAGCTGAAGAAATCCTCCACCTTCTTCATCTCCTTCGTGGAAGAACGCGAAGAACGTCCGCCGCCCACGAAGAACATCGACGATGATATCTTGACTCGTATTCTCCGATTGCTTCCTCCTCGACTTCTTCGTCTTCTAACCGACGTCAACGAAACGACGACCGCTTCCCACGACTACGTCAACGTGCGACTATCGAGGTAGGGGTTTACTTCAATATGATTATCACTTTCCATGTTTTCCCCTTCTAAATCTATTGTGGGTTTGGGAAAAATGTTTGATGAAGATTGTTGGGAATTTTTATTTAATTTACGTGTGAATCGTTTTAATCAAGGTTCAATTTTTAATTAATTAAAAATTGTGCCATTTAGGTGTTGGTTATTCCCGATTGTTAGCATCTAATGCGGAGGGCGCGGGCCGAACAAACACGGCCCGACAACCCTCCGTAGTTTTGTTTTTGGTGCGTGGTTTTGACCGTGATGAGGAATCAAATCTGAAATGGGAAAATGAGGTATCCGTTCCGAAGATCTCGATCCGAGAAAATCGCCGGCGAAGACCGCAAGAGGAACGGACCACCGGAGTGCGTCCGGTGGTCCGCGAAAGACGGCGGCCGCGCGCCGGTGCCGGCGACCCGCGGCGGAGGCGCGCCGCCGGAGTAACCCACCGCGGCTAAGCTGCGGTGGTCAGCAGGCGGCCGGCAAAGCCTGCCGCGACGGTCCAAGGTCGGGACCCTTTAGGGTCCTGCGTTTTGTTTTTCGGCCGGCCAAACGGCCGGCCGTTCCCTGGAATTCCGGGGGATTAAACCCCCGGTTCTCTTCAAAGCAGGCCCCCATGAGGGGGGGCCGGTCTCCAAAAGGCGCGACTCTTAAGCCACGCCGCCAGATGGAAGCGGGGGATTTACCCCCCGCGCGTGACATCAGCGGCGCCGGCCGCGCCGCCGCGCCGGACCGCCGCCGGCCGGGCCGGGTCGGCCCGGACCCGGACCCCCCGTTTTCGAGACAGATTCGGTCTTTTGGCCATTACTTGAGCCACGGACCTCCGATTGACGAACCGTCTACGGCAACACGATCCTTGGATCGAGACGGTCGTTTGGGTATATCACACTCAAAGTTTTGGAATATTTTGAGTTCGGCCGGGTTGGTTCGTTCATGAAACCAACCGGGCCTTCGGAGCGGAAACGCTCATATCTTGAGCTACAGACGTCCGATTGACGTGCCGTCAGCTTGGTTGTGTTCCTCTTAGTGAGACGGATCTTTTGGCATACTCCGCCCGAGGTTTGGACGTAGGTGGAGTACGGTTGGGTTGGTTTTGCCTTAAAAACCAACCGGGCCCCTGGGACGAAAAAGCCAATAACTCTCAGACCGGGCGTCCGATCGACGCGCCGTCTGTTGCGTTGAGTTCCTGTTGACAGTACTGAACTTTTGGATACATCAAATCTGGACTCTGTGACAGTTGATGTATCAGTCTCTCGGCTCGTGGAGCGGATCCTCCTGTACGAGCTTGCTGTGTGCGGGAACCCTAGTGCTGGCTGCGACTGTGACTGCGACTGTGATTGCGACTGTGACTACTACTGCTACTGCTACTGTGACTGCGACGACGACAGTACAGAGATCCTGTGTGGATTCGACGACGACGACTACAGCACTCAGTGATCCTACGTGGATCAGTGCTACAGGTCCTGTGTGGGCCCGATCCTGTGTGGGTCTGATCCTGTGTGGGTCTTTGCGCTCAGCCGTCCTGTGTGAACCAGCGCCTACAGGTCCTATGTGGGCCCGATCCTGTGTGGGTCTTTTGCGGGGGTTAGTTACCTATCGATCCTTCGTGGGTCCGACAACTTAGATGGATCAGAGATCATCTTTATCATCTTTCGAAGAAGTATACCTGTGTGAGCTGAATCCTATTGCGTTCCTGTGTGGATTGTGTTGTGGTATCCTGTGTGGATTACGTTTTGCTTTCTTGTGTGGAATACGTTTACTTTCCTGTGTGGACTGAGTTGTACTTGGGCTCGGAGGTTGGAGCGTATTTGAATTTGATGACTTAGGTTTATGTATGGGCATATACCTAAGCAGTGTCGGTTGTTACTTCGTGATTGTACCTTTCTTAGTGGTTTATCCTTTGTGGATTTGAGAGACCTTCAGGGGTCTCGGGGTCCCTACTGAGTAGCTTATACTCACCCCTGCACGGGCTTTGCCCGCACTACGTTGTGTTGGTTGCAGACGACGGACAACGTTGATCTTAGCTGAGGCTTGCAGAGCAGGACGGTACCTGGAGGTGGACCACTGGATGGGACGTGCTCGGAGCGGACGGCGGGAACCGTGGAGCAGTGGAGCTACCTGTACCCACCCTTCAGGTGGGATTTCCAGTGGACAGCTCGGTGTAGCGGCTTTTACTTTTCAGTTGTTGTTTTCCATTTTGAGTTGTACTTTACTTTCAGTTTGGGCTTGTATACTGGCCCATTTACTTTTCCGCACTTTCAGTTGTACTCTGTTTTTGCTTAGTGTTTACTTTCCGCTTGCTTACTCTATGGTGTTTGTTTACTTTACAAAGGCAATGCCTTCCCTTTTTACCGGGATTTACGCCTTGGTGCTAGTCGCCAGCCCCTGGCCTATGGAAAGCGGGCTTCGGGTAGTCACAGCACGGACCCCGAGGGCGGGTCGTGACAGGAAAACCACCTACCCGCACACACCTGGGCCGTAACCACCACACTACCCCGCCCGAAGGTTCTTAGGCTAATAATGGACTTCAGGACATCACAACCTACCTGAATGTACTTGGGATATATAGGAAAGGGAGCAAAGAAGGAGGTAATAACAAGACACTAATAGTAGTGTTGGAAAAAACTCCCTCCCCCATGAAATGGGTGTGTTCGGTACTAAGTTCTCAACATGCGTGGGATGCGAATAAGAAACAAAAAACTACAAGTATATGTATAGGTAACAAGCACTCACCCAGAGTTTAGGTTTTTTTCATCCTACCTAAAGAATGCAAACAACACCATGTCCTTGTCACAACCCACACCAAACCAATACCCATTTGTCCCATCCATTTTCATGTTCAGCAATGATGTTTAATTAAGTTTTGCACCTACTTGGGCAACTAGTAATCATAGGCAGAAGTCCAGGAAAGAAAACAGTCAAGAATTAACTACAACATCCACTCCCGGTTCTCTTGTAAAGCCACATCAACCAAATAGAACCCTAAGTTACATCCCCATGCCCAATATCTAGGAGGAAAAGGGTTTCTCAATAACAGAGGATCCCACCCCAATTCGTGATACAACAGAGAATCTCATCCTCAATTCGCAACCACTGAGAGTATAATAACAGGGGGTCCCACCCCCACCAACATTACCCAGCAATCATCCCATGAGTGGAAAGAAAAGGGAAACCCACTACCATCATTACAAAGTAGGCCCATGCCGTTATTTTCATATTTATAAGATTTAACACAATCTATGATTTTCAAATTCGATGTAAGGGAGTTGATCCTGGTGCTTTCAATTTGTTTAGCCAAATGTAAGTAATTAACTGATTTACATTTCAAATTAAGGGTTCACAACCACAAAATAATCCATTAAACATCACCAGATTCAAGGGTTCGTTAGTGCACATAGAAAGACCACCAACGACCATGATTTTCAGAAGGCGTAAGCCCGCACAATTTAGGAATCATAAAAATTATGGAAGATTATAAACCAAAGCAGCATCATCGATCATAGCCCTCCCTGTTCATTAGAGTTCATTCATTATCTTCATTAAGGTTTGGTTTTATCCAATTCTATAGAAACAAAAGCATTCCCACCCCGCATGATACGCAAAAGGAGAGACGAAGGATAAATTCCCTACTTGTTGATCAATGATCAATGCTAAGGTCGGGCGTGGAACTTCACGGATAGTGATGCGGCTCTTCTGAAAACAAAGTGGCTAGTCTGAATGAAGGGTACTCCTACCACAAGGAGATCGAGAAAAAAAGAAACCCACAGCGAACCCTTTAGTTTATAAGGGTTGGGGACGGTTGAGATAACAATGTGGAACCACGTATGGAGCAGGGGTCGTGGGTTGACCATGCGTACCCACACGTTATTAAAGGGTTGGGCGGTTTAAACCGGTGCACACACCAGGTTAATTTATTAAATATTTAATTAAAACATTTATGGGCATTATCGGGATTTAAAACAAGCTTTAAAGGGGTCATAATAGGGTTTAAAAACCCAATTTGCACAAAAAGGAGTGCTACTGGAATGACCCCGTGGCGGTAGGCAAGAGCCACCAGTAGCCGAGCTACTGGTAGGCTGCAGCTACCGATAGACCAAGCTACAGGTAAGCTGCAGCTACCAGTAGACTGAGCTACCGGTAGGAAGAGCTACCGGTAGCTATAGCTACTAGTAGACCGATCTACCGGTAGACAAAGCTACTGGTAGGCTGCAGCTACCGGTAGGACTACCGTTAGGTCAATCTTCACCGAGATTCCCAAACCATAAAACCCAACATTAGATTTTCACAAATCAATGGACCCTAAAAAAACCCGTTCCATTACAAAGAACATCATTCATTCACTTATTTTTTCTTATTGGTCAACCGTGGTGACCACACAAGGATTGATGTTCACTAGGTATCCATTTAACCAACCGAGTTTAGGTGATTAACCAATTTCCATGTTACGGTCATTTAATCATCACAGAAGACAAGGGTTCATTAGTGCTCAATAAAAGACCACCAACGACAATGATTTTCAGCGATCATAAGCCCATACAGTTCACTACATATACCAATTACAAAAGAGTACAACATAAATGTCAAACACACCCCATCATTCTTTAATAGTCTATTTAATATGTTTGTTGAGGCTTGGTTTCATCCATTCCCATAGAAACAGCAGTGTAACCACCTCGCATGATACACAGTAAGGAGAGACGAAGGAAAATACCTACTTGGTTGATCAAGGATCGAAGTTCTTCTCCACACTCTAAGAACTGGGGATGCACGACTTGTAGTGGAGGAACGTCAGGGACTCCAAGGGTGAGCAGAAAGGCTCTGGCACTGGCACACCACTTTCCTCGGGATGGGGAACTCCAAATGCACAAAGAAGAAATGGAGACCATCCAAGAGGAAGAAGAATAAGGAATTCTCGTGCGATATAAGGATGAAATTCCATTGTTATGGGATATGTAATTTTGAACGGCTAAAAGGTTGGGTTGTGGTTTCACCACGCGGTTGGGAAGTTACGTTTGATGGAATTAATTTTCAATTAACAATTCTCCTCGGAGGTGTGGTCATAACGACTATGTGTTAAACAGTTTTCTTTAACCATAAGGAAACACATAGCTTAGGTGGAACTGGAAGGTATGGGGAAGGGAATGCCAGTGAGGAAAGACCACAAGTTTTGGTAAGTTAAGGGTTGTCCGACTCTTGTTGCATTTTAAATATTATTTATGGTCTTTAAAAGGCTTGAAAGTGGGAATTAAATCATATTTACATCAAAAGATATGTTGTGGGAGAGGAAAAGTCGAGAACTAGAAAAGAACATGGTGAGGACACGGTGCCACTGTCACAGTGTCACCCTTACAGTGCCACTGTACCTAGTGCCATCGTCACGGTGCCACCGTGACCGGTGTGTGATTGTCACAGTGCCACCATAACTGGTGCCACCGTCACGATGTCACCGTGAATGGTGTGCGACCATCACTGTGTTTCCGCAACTGGTTCCCCTGTGACTGGTGCCACCGTTTTGTTGGATCTGTGTTTTGGCAAAGTAATGGACCCGGTGGGACTGGGTCATTACATTAGATACCTCTCAAACTATTTTCTCCCTCGAGAATCAAAACTAGACCCGAAGAAAATAGGGGTTCTGAACAACCACCTCAAAAGATACCTCTTCGGAGTGAACCTCATCGAAATCTAGAAACACATCTCCCTCAAGTAATCAGGAAACACTCCAGGGTCAAACTGTCTAGTCATATGGGTTAGAGAGTTTCTTCCATCCATCCAATATTAGATATTTATTTCATTTTAAAAAGGTAAATTACAGAAAAAACAAAGAAAACCCACATCGGGTCCTATTATCTGCTTTGGGTGGCACTGAATCGCCCGCACGGGTTTAACGGCATCCACCATAATGCGTCTTGATTAGGGATCAGGCCCTCGCCTCTGCATAGTTAGGACTTTTCACACACATCCACAGAATAAGGAAAACTGCATGTTAAATAGTTAAAAAGGTAAAGAGTTCCATCACAAAAAATTTCAATAAAAACAGAACAAAACTCAAAACAGCTCTGTGTACTGGGAATGCATTTGCGTCCCCCATTCCTAGGTACTTTTTTCGAGCCCCCCATGCCCCCACAACACACGAACCAAATCAATGGTCCTTCCACGGAGCACATTCTCCTCACGATCCTTGATCCTCACTTGTCTTTCCACAAAAGCCACATCGTCCTCGATATCCATCTTTCCCCAGTCGAGGATGTGTGAATCGTCGTGTAGATATCATCGGAGCTGAGACACATGGAAGACAACGTGCAGTCTCAGAAGAAGCGGTGGTAGTGCTAGCTAAGAAGCCACTTCCTCAACCCGCTGTATCACTTCGAAAGGTCCGACAAAACTAGGAGAAAGATTACTCCCTCTGCCGAACCTCCATTGCCCACGCCGAGGGGAGACCATCAAGAACATGTGGTCCTCGACCTCGAACTCCAAGGGTCTCATCCTATTATCGGAATATGATTTCTGTCGGTCCCAGGCTGCCTTCATCCTCCACTGTATAAGCTGAACCTTCTCCATGGTGCTCTACACCACCTTCGGGCCAAGAACACCTACCTCCCCGACCTCTGTCCAGCACACGGGTGAGCGACACGGCCACCCGTACAAAGCTTAGAACGGATCCATGCCAATAGTAGAGTGATGGCTATTGTTTTAGGAAAACTCCACTAGAGGTAAGTGTCATTACCAAGATTCCCCAGAGTCCAGAATACATGCTCGTATCATATCTTCTAATGTTTGGATGGTACACTCTATTTGTCTATCTATCTGGGGGTGTAAATCAGTGCTAAGACAAAGCTAGGTGACAAAAGAATGCTACAATCCTCTCCAAACCTGTGAGATAAACCATGCATCCCTATCCGAGAATATGGATCTCGGGACTCCGTGCAACCATACCACCTCATCCATGTACCTCTGTGCTAGGGAATCCACCGTACTTGACTCCTTGATCACCAGAAAGTGAGCTGATTTCGTCAACTGGTCCACCACTACCTAGATAGCAACACAGCCTCCTTGAACCTTGGGTGTCCCTGTGATGAAATCCGTCGAGATGTCATCCCACTTCCACTCATGGATATCTAAAGGTTATAACAGACCACCTGGAACATGGTGTTCAGCCTTCACCTACTGACACACTAGGCACCAGGCCACGAACTTTACCACTGCCCGCTTTACCCCGAGCCACCAAAAATGACTCCTCAGACCTTGGCACATCTTGGAAAATCCCGGCTGCATTGCTAGGGGTGAGTTGTGGAACTCACCAAGAACCCTCTTGTGCATCACTTCTGTAAATAACAACTTCACTTGGAAAAGCATCTAATTCTGACCATCCTCCATTCACCCTTCAGGGGCATCGCCTTGGTTAACCTGGTCACGCATCACTTCACTTTTTGAGTCTCCCCATTGAGAGTCCTCTACCTTTCTCAACATAGAATAATAAACTGTCTTCTAATATAGGAATCCCCTTCCACCATCCGTCCTTGCATCCAAGTGCAGGGCAACCAATTCCTCCATCGGCTTCCAAGCGTCTGCCGACTCTCGAACCGCATCCTTCTACGACTTATCGCTCAAGGAATCAGCCACCACATTACATTTTCCTGAGGTGTAGGAAATCTCGAAGATTTAGTCTTGAAGGAACTCCATCCACCTTCGCTGTCGTAATTTTTGGGCCCGCTGGGAGAAGATATACTTCATGTTTTTGTGATTCGTGAAGACCACAAAGTGCTCCCTGATGAGGTAATTCCGCCACAACTTTAGTTTGAACATAACCGTTGCAAGCTCTAGATTGTGGGTGGCATAATTATGCTCATGAGGAAGTAACTGTATAGACCCATAAAAGATCACACTTTGTCATTGCATCAGCACACACCTGAGGCCTTGTCCTGAAGCATTATAGAACACCTCATAAGCTACCCCTTCTTCTGGAAACCTCAGCACTGGGGCACTTACCAACTTCTCCTTTAGATAGCTAAAGTATGCCTCGCACTACCCATCCCATACGAAAGCCTGGTACTTCATGGTCAAAGATTTCAATGGTGCTGGAACTCAAGAGAAGTTTGGTACAAACCTCCGGTAGTAACCTTTCAATCCAAGGAAACTACGAACCTCTGCCACATACTTGGGTGCTGCCCAAGAATCAACCACCTCGAACTTCGATGGGTCCACCGTTTTTACCTTCTCGGACACCACGTGCCCAAGGAAGTGCACTTCTCGCATCCAGAACATGCACTTTGAAAATTTCCTATAGAGTTGGTGCTGTCAGTGGGCCTCTAAAACCATTCTGAGGTGCTCAGCATGATCATCCTCTAATATTGAGTAGATAAGGATGTCTTCAATAAACACGACTACGAACCGATACAGGTATTCCCGGAAGATAGAGTTCATGATCCCCATGAACATAGATGGAGCGTTTGTAACGCCGAACGGCATGACCACAAACTCAAAGTGCCCATATCTATACCTGAAGGCAATATTCATGATGTCACCCTCCTTCACCATGAGATGGTGATATCCATACCTTATATCGATCATAAAGAACTAACCGGCTCCCCTCAACTGGTCAAATAGATTTTCTATCCTTGGAAGAGGGTAGCGATTCTTGACTTTCACCTGATTCAGTCTCCTATAGTCTAAGTACAGCCTCAGACCACCATCTGCCTTCTTTGCGAACAAGAATGGATCACCCCATGGTGATGCACATGGTCGAACAAAACCCTTCTTCCTCAAATCTTCAATCTGAATCCACAACTCCCACAACTCATAGGGTGACATCCTGTAGGGATCCATCGAAATCGGACGAGCACCAGGTTACAAGTCTATCCTGAACTCAACATCGCGTCAGGGGGGTAGAGGTGACACCTCTTCAGGGAAGACGTCCATAACCTCAATGATGATACCTAGGAAATCTACCATTTTTGCATCTATAGACTCCATTGAGAGTTCAGCTAATAAATAAAGGTGGGGCTCCTCTCACCTGCTACTTTTATGGAAACCCCGCTCGCCGATGAAAGTTACACGTCGGCTGCCCAAAGCTAAAAAATGATAAATCCTTGGAAGCAGTCAATGACGAAACATACAGAGAACAATCATTCAATTCCTAGGATGACATCATATGGATGTATCTACAACAATAGAAGATCCCTGATCGACTGATGTGGCCCTATCATCAGTCTACACCCTTGGAAAACATAAAAAAATTTGGTCTGACCTCTGACTGGTGTACTCAACACTTGTGGCACAGGAAGTCTCTCAGCGTTTTGACCCAGAGCACGAGCCAGAATGGGAACAAAAAAGGAGTGTGAATCACTTGTATCAAACAAGTCATAGGAAATAGTACTACACAATCTGATCATACCTCGAACGACATCCATCCCTACTAGAACCGCTACCTCTGCGGCGTGTAACTGTCCACGCCCAGCTCCCCTGGCCCTCGGCTATCAGCCACCTCCCCGACCGTGCCCTGGTCAAGGTCCCTGAGGAGAGACCTGAGGTCGGCCTCCTCCTACAATGCCTTCCATCAAAATATCAGGAGCTTGCTGCCCCTGCAACTGCTGCTAAAAGTGACTAGATGTGAACTACTGCGGCTAGGGTGGGTGCTGCACTGGCCCACCCGCATTGTACCGTACTCGGTCTGGGCACTGATTCCAGCAGTGCCCATGGTTTCCACAGATGAATCACCTCGGTCCTGGTCTCAAAAGGAAACGACGAGGACTGGGGGATCAGAACTAGAAACGTTGGGGCCTGCTCCCTACTGGTTGAAACCTAGAGGGCCCTGATGCTGGAGGCCTGCTCCTGATGGACTTCCCCTTAAACGAGCCCAACTGGATTCCCTATTGCAATACACATCCCAGTGTGTGCATCCTTTCCCCCCTCTTCATCCTTCTTCTGGATCTCCAAGAACTTCGGTAAGGTGAATGGAGTAACGACATACTGAAGAGAAGGTCAGAGTGCTTCCTCTAAAAGTCTTGCATAAGACTCCACATTCGGAAAAAGGTCCGTAGCGAAGCGAAGGAGATCCTTGAACATGATCCAAAACTCTCTCACTGACATTCTACCCTACTAGAGAGAGAGTAGCTCCTGCCTCTTCTCAGCCTTAATCATGGAAGAGAGGCATTCTTCCTGGAACTCCTTCTCGAAGTCATCCCACATAACCTCAGCTTCCCTCTTCTCCCCAAGATAAAAAGGCCCACCACTGACGTGCTCCTCCACGCATCTGGCTTATATCCAGAGGAACCCAGTACTCCATCGGATCCCGAATCAAGCTGAAATCTATCACCAGCTCCTCTATCCATCTCTCTGTCTCTACGTCAGAGATGCTGCCCTGGTACTTCCCAAGGGTCTACCGTAGAAAGGCACGAAGAATCTTCTGCCACTGATTGTCCTCCTCCTCACATTCAGCCCCCTGTCGATCAGCCAAGTCAACCTCCTAGGACTCGATCACCCGCACTACTTTTGGTTGTATCCCAGGTGCCATAGCTGCAAGGTAAACAAGGAATGCCAATGCCTGAGTAGTGTAGAATATTGTTCTTAAATTTTCATAGACATCTTATTCATTTTAAATCCCCAAAAATACCCCTTAAACATAAGAAATCAAGTCATTATGATGCATGTACCTTCTCTAGGGTCTCTACCCTGCAATTAGTGTAGCCTTACATGGTCATTCGGTAGGCCTAGAGTCCATGTATTGGATCATGGGGGGCCCTAAAATTCCATGTCCTAACCGGTCTTCCCTATCTTATTTCACGCACCAAGATCACCCAACATTGTTGCCATACCATCCCATGCAATCCTCACTGTGCCTAACTTCTAACTCCATCCTATTTCTCAACCTCAACCTCCAGCCTCTGATACCATTCAATCACGACCCTCCTTCACCAAGATGAGAGAAGAGACAGAAGATAGCCAGAACCTTCCTTCTTCATGTTGAATGAGAGATAGTGACCCCCCAAGACACGCCTTAAATAGGTCCTGGAGTGGTGACTAGCACCAAGGGTATAGAATCCCACACAAGATAGAAGGCATTACCTTTTTTCTTTAATAGGATATGTCGATAAGATATAAATCCCAACAACACCAAAACTGAGGGGTAAATGTAAATCCAAATAAAATCATTCCCATATGCATGTTACAAAAGTAAATTTCACAAAGTACAAAGAGACTACAAAGGTAAAGTACCAAATGAAAAGAAAAACAACAACTGCAACTGTCCCAACGCCCGAGCTAGTACGGCCCTGCATGATCCCTAGAGTCCTCCTGGAAACCTGAAAGCAATTTATATACATAGGGTGAGCAAAGAAGTATAATCAGTATCGAAAACCAAATACTCTCATGCACAAGTGAGGAGGCATTCTAATGCCCTGTGGGAAAAGAGATAACCAAAGATCCTAGCAAGGAAAACTATCCACCCAGGCCTCACCAAGGCACACTCCCAAAATAATGCAATTCGAGTAATATATAGTAATAGATAATCGATATTTGGGTACCCCGTGCCACATTTCCACAGGTTATTAAAGACATCCTATGCATCGAACCTCTCCCACCATTCTCACCGGAGTCCCATTGCCACAACCCACCCGCACACACCTGGGCCACAACCATGCATCTCGCCCGCAAACACATGGGCCACAACCACCATGTGTAACCACACTCGCAAACAACTAGTCCAGAACAGCTACTGCTTCGCTTGAAGAAACCTTGGCCTCATCCCGAAGACTCTTTGGAAACAACCTACCCGCACACACCTGGGCCAACTACCACAACTACCATACCCGAAGAATCTTGGGCTATAATGGACCTCAGGCCATCACAACATGACTGATGATTCTTGGGCTATTCTGGAAAGGGAGCAGAAAATGAGCTAATAACCAGCCACTCATAGGAGTGTTGGGAAAAACACCCTCCCCCATGAAATGGGGGTGTTCGGCACTAAGTGCTCAACTTGTGTGCGGCGCGAATAAGAAACATAACAACTACAATTATATGTATAGGTAATAAGACCTCATCCCAACCTTGGGTTTCAAAATTCATCCTAAGCACAAGCACCCTCGTTACTATTCATCCATAAAAGAACGTCAGAGCACTCACGACCAAGTCACAACTCATTCCCAAATCCAATTCCCGATTTAACTCATTCTTTCTTTCAGGTTCAAGTGATCCCATTTAGGGGAATTCTACACTAATGGGAAACTAACAGGAATAACCACAAGCTAAATAAAGAGAAACAACCAAACAACAATTTAAGCATTCACACGCGGTTCTCTTGTGAAGCCACAACAACAAAGGGATCAGTGAGATCCCTCAATGTACTATAACCTTACCAAGCATCAAGATACATCCTTACATAGCTTCGTATTCAAAACCAACAACCGTGCCACAATAAAGGATCCCATCCTCATCCACATCACCCCATAAGCATCAAACAGAACAACACACCTACTACCAAAACAGAATAGGGAAACTTCCATGCTCAAGCACAACATTCATTAGTTTCTTCTTTCTGTTGGTTAATCAGGGTGACCACACATGGATTGATGTTCATTGGGTATCCATTTAACCAACCTAGTTTAGGTGATTAACCAATTCCATGTCATGGTCATTTAATCATCACAGAAGACAAGGGTTCATTAGTGCGCAAGGGAAGACCACCAATGACCATGATTTTCAAGGAGCAATAGCCCATAAAGTTCACAACATATAGCAATTACAAAAGAGTACAACAGAAATGTCAAAAGAACCCCATAATTCTTTAACAGTCTGTTTATTATCTTTGTTAAGGTTTGGTTACATATATTACCACAGAAATAGAAGAATACCCACCCTGCATGATACAAAGTATGGATAGATGAAGGAAAATCCCTACTTGGTTGATCAAGTATCATAGTTCTCTTCCACGTGCCAAGAAATAGGGATGCACGACTTGCAAGGGAGAAACATCGAGGACTCCAAGGGTGAGCAGAAAGGTTCTGGCATCGGTGCACCACATGCCTCGTGGTGGGGAACTCCATGCACAAAGTATAAAAGGAGACCATCCCAGAGGAAGAAGAAGAAGGAATTACCGTGCGATATAAGGATGAGATCTTGTTGTTATTGGATATGGAATTTTGAACGGCTATAAGGTCGGGTCATTGTTTCACCATGCGGTTGGGCAGTTACGCATGATGGAATTAATTTTCATTTAACTATTCTTCTCAGAGGGGTGGTCTGAAGGTCTATGCATTAAACAATTTTCTTTAACCATAAGGAAACACGTAACAGGGGAGGAACTGGAAGGTACGAGGAAGGGTGTGCCACCGAGGAAAGGCCATATGTTTTGGTAAGTTAAGAGTTGTACGACTCTTGGGGGATTTTAGATATTATTTATGGTCTTTAAATGGATTGAAAGATGGAATTAAATCAACATTATGTCAAAATATATGTTGCGGGAGTGGAAAAGTTGATAACTGGAAAAGAACATTGTGAGGACACTATGCCACCATCACAGTGTCACCCTTACGGTGCCACCATCACGGTGTCACCCTTACAGTGCCACCATCACTATTTCCATGGTCACGGTGCCACTGTGACCGGTGTGCGACCGTCACGGTGCCACCATAATCAGTTCCACCTTCACGGTGCCACCGTGACCAGTGTGCGACCATCATGGTGCTGGCACAACTGGTTCCCCTGTGACCGGTGCCACCGTTTTCGGTGGAGCCGTGTTTTGGAAAAGTAATGGACCTAGTGGGTCCGGGTCATTACATTGTGCGTATGAGGAAAACATCACAATGCTTACATGATATTCTTCAAGCTTTTTTTAACCCTAAGGGAAAGGTTGACTACTTCTTTGGTGGGATAAAACCTGTCCAACTGAAATACCAATTTTTCATGAAATTTATTGCTACATGTAAATTTTCTCATGTTCCCTCAAAGTAGAAATAGAGATCAGTGAATCTTGATGGTATCATAGAGAAATAGAGTAGAAAGTGGATATCATCTCTCATGGTTTGATCGAAAGATCTAACAATGCAATGAAATTTTATCAACCCACATAAAAATGGTGTAGAAAGAAGAACCCTATAAATTTACTAAATGGGACTAAGAAATGATTTAGCAGTGGGAAGGAAGGGAACATAGGCAGTGATTTCTAGTATAAATACCTAGAAATAGTGATGGAGGAAACGAATTCTCCAGTAAAACCTCGTTGTATTTTTGATTTCTACAACAACAAGGAACCATGAATATTTTAATCCAATCCACTAATGAATGAGTTTTCAGAGAAAACCAACAACCTCTAAGATAGTACGAGAATGATTTTTCCATCACTACCACTAATGTGTATCCCTACAATGAATTAGTGACATGTATACTAGTAATTCATTAAATAATTGAGAACACATTTTTTTATTCATGTTTTATGAATTGGTTAAAATCATTGATGTTTATTAGAACTATCCAAACACCACCATAAACAATCAATGTAGGGCTATAGATGAAAACTAAAAATTGGGAAATTATTTCATCCCTACTATATAACTTCTCCCCAATATAAGTTTGTGGGATAAATATTCTAGAATAACATTTCACACTCCATTTGGTAGAATTTATAAAATTTTGGGAATGGATTTACTTTTCTTATTTAGAGTCAACATAAATTTCTAGTTGAATTAAAACACTATATGTATTATGAATCAACCCCCGATTTTATACAAGTGAAAAGAGGAGGATGAATCTTCTTTAGCACCATCATCTCAAACATGGATATTAATTCCATATAATAATGTTTATCTAGCTTGAATGTTTTTTTATAAAGAATAAACAATACATTGATACATGCCCCTTATGAGGGAATATGTTGATATGTTATTTAAGGAATTTTCTGGTCTTACTCCTACCCAATATGTTAAATTTTCAATCGATCTTATACATAGGGTGTTTCAATTATATGTGAATCCTTATAGAATGGATATTATTGATCATGAAGAGATGAATATAAAATAATATAAGAATATGGATAATTTTTTCATGGGACCAAGTGTTTCCCCATGGGTTGAACCAATCCTATTCATCAAGAAAAATGATGGCTAAATGTACACTGGCATTGATTATCGTGAGCATAACAAGATCACAATAAAAAACAAGTATAATATTTCACAGATTGATGATGTTTTCTATCAACCATTTGAATCTAAATATTTCTATAAGGCATGTCTAAATTTGGGATATTACCATGTTAGGGTGAAGAAGGAGGATATCCCCAAGAATATATTTTGTACAAGGAACGGGCACTATGATTCAAAGTGATTCCTTTTAGACTCACTAATGATCTAGAAATCCTTGTGGACATGATGAATATATTATTTAGAGATTACCAAAACAATATTTTGGTAGTATTTATAGATGATGTTCTAATATAATTCAGAAGTAATTAAGAACATGATGAGAATTTGAGTACTATGCTAAAGACTTTGAAAATAGAAAATTATTATTCCAACTACAAAAATTGTTATTTTTGGTTAATGGACACCTCTTTCATTGGGAATAAAACCATATGTAATGGGATATCTATAGATCCTAGGAAAATAGACTAAAATTATGGATGGATGAGGCCAACATATGTTATAGATATTCACAGTTTCTTTGGGTTAGCTGGGTATTATTGCTAATTTATGGGAAATTTATCAGGATTGGGAAACCTCCTTACAAATATAATTCGTAATATTGTAATTTTTTCTTGGAATGATGAATATTAAGATAGATTCAAGGAGATTAGAAGAAGTATTATCTCTTTTTCTATTTTTAAACTACCATTTATTGGAGATCTTTTCATGGCATTTAACTATTTTTTGAAGATGGGCCTAGGATGTGTATTGATACAAAATGAAAAATTCATTACCTATGCTTCAATGTAGATGAATGTTCTTGAACATAAATACGCAACACATGATCTAGATTTGGATGTAGTGATTCAATCATTAATAATTTTGGAACCATTATCTCTTTGTGGAAAATTTTTAAATATATACGGATCACACAATTCTCAAGTATATATTCACATAAAATGTTCTGAATGTGCACCACTAACGATGGATAGAGATGATCAATGACTATGACTATTTAATCCATTACCATCCATAGAAAATGAATAATGTGATATATTCTCTATGAAAAAATGATCAAGAAATCATGTCATTGATGATAATTGAGAGTTATCTTATCTTCTCACATTTGGAATGCATCGACATGAGAATTACAAAGGATAGAACATCATAAATCCTTTCACAAATGATTATTCAACTATATCATCCGATGATTTTAAAGGATTCCCAAATAGTTGATGTGGGAATTAAAAAGAAAGAAGAATCCATAAGGAAAGTAAAATCCTCAGTTTTAAATGTTAAGGATAATCATGTTGTGAGATTTTGGTCAAGACTATGTGTACCGTCAAATCCTAAGTTAAAGAATGAACTGTTTGATGACACACATAACCCAACATTCTCCATCAACCAAGGATTCACAATGGAATATTGAGATCTTCAATAACACTATTGATGAGGAAATATGAAGAAGTAGATCACATAATATACATCATGATGTCATGTATGTAATCTAGTGAAAGAGATATGGAAAAAATACAAGGGAATGATGAAACCCTTACCCATACCTATATGGAAATGGAAACACATCTCCCTGGAAATTACCAATGATCTTCCAAAGACGTCAAGAGGGAATAATTATTTAGGGGTTATATTGGTTCATTCTAAAAAGATATAACAATATATTGTGATATGAGAGGAATTATTACTAGATATACTTACATGGATTTACATTAGAGAAGTGGTCATGCTGGATAGAGTAACACTATCGATTGTATCTGATCGAGATCCACGATTAAACTCTATGTTATTGAAAATTCTACAGTATATTCTAAACACAGATTTGAACTTAAACAACATCTTATCACCATCAAAATGATGTCCAATTAGAGTTAACTATCCCAACACTTTAGAAAATTATTAGAGAATAGTCAATTGACTTCAAAATATTATCAGATCAACATATTTATTTTATTTGACGTCTCTTGAAACAACAATTTCCACTCACACATCCAAATGGATCCCTATGAATCCATTTATGGTAAGAGGTTAATGAAACGTCCATTATAAGAATAATTTGGGTAATTAAATCTATACGGTCTTGAGATGGTTGAGGAAATGGTGGAAAAGGTTAAGATCAATCCGCATAACATCAAGGCTGCCTAGAGTTTACAAAAGAGCTATGCTAAAAATAATCAATGAGACCTAGATGTTGATGTTGGAGTCTTATTTTCCCTCCATATATCTCTATAAAATAAATTGTTGTGATTTGGGGAAAATGGAATTCTTATTCCAAGATACATCGGCCCCTTTGAAATACCTGATCACATTAGAGTGGGGGAATATTGAATTTCACTCCCCAATAACATGTTATGGCCTCAGGATGTATTACATGTATTACTTGCGAGGAAGTACATACCTGACCCATCACATGTACTCAATCCACAGTTGGTACCATTGGTGAATGATCTTTCTTATTAAGCGTATTTACTGGATATCTTAGATTATAGAGACAAAGTTCCATGAAATAATAAAATGTAACTTCCCAATGTGATATAGAGAAAACACAATTTTGAAGAATAAAAATAGGAAGAATTAAGAGTTATGAGACATAATTACCTTCATCTATTTTAAGGGTTTGAAATAATGAATTTTGAGTGATAATTTTCTCAATGGGAGGAAATTGCAATAACCCGATCAGTTATAAATGTTGTTTCCCTTGTTGATTTTACTGAATATGTTATTATATAATATGGATATAGATAACAGATTCAATTACATGGTTAAATTTTATTGGATTCAAAATACATTAAGGAATATTTACCATTTATAATATATCTGTTAAAAATTGATCACATTATTAGTATAAATATGGGGCATTAATGCATTCTAATTGACATATAAATAGGAATTGATGGATTCATCCAGTAGGATTTCACCCTATAGAGCCCATTTATCGAAGTTTCTGATTGATATATCATCATTGGGATTTTCCCTTTACCAAGACCAAGCTATGATCCAATATCCCAAGCATGAGAGAAACCCTTTACGGGAGCAGTTCAAGCTCATCTAGATCATGGCCCAATACCTTTTCCTCAAACCACACCATAAAAGTATCACCATCAGACACCTTACTATTTGAAATTATGATAGTGAAATAAAGGGTTATGTATCAATACATTAATAATATAAATATTTAGACTATATAAAATAATAAATTAATTTTAATTTTTTATTTTTTTAATTTATAGTTGATTTCAATTTTGAATCTAATAAACACAAACTGTATTCTTAGTTAATATTCAAAATCAATAAAATGATTTATTTTTATGAATAAATGGATATTTTACGTAAATAGTATTTCAATAAAATGTTATTATTAAATAATATTTATTAATTATAAATGGCAATATAATTTTTAGGAAGTGAAATGTACTTTTTATAAGGGTTCAAAAAACATGTATTGTCCAAAACCCAACATTTTTAAATAAATGTCAAATACTATTTTAAATGTGAAAATTCACATATTTTAGGTATTATTTATAAAAATTAAATATTATTTTTGGAATAAAAATGCCAAAATTATTCAATGGTTAAATTTTCATAATTTTCGGAGACAGTTGAATTTTCCGGAAAAAATTACATACTGTATAAATATAGGGTCTGTTTTTTGACATCATAATAACCAAGAAATTATGTAATAAACACAATAATAGTTATACTCATCGAAGAATATGTTTTACTATTTAAATAATTTGTTTTTATTTTATTTTATTAATTTTAGTATTCCATTATGAATCGTCGATAATGTAACACCCGAGACTTTTATAAGAAATATTTTGTTTTTTATTTTACATAAATCATCAAAGGAATCTTTCACTACACACAACACTAGCTTGGCTTTCTTTACACGCAATTACGACCTTCCTTGGTAGCTTGCGTTGTACACAATACCGAGTTTCCCTAAACAACAATATGCTTTTAAAACTAGCCGTTATGAATAGTAATAACCACTTTTTGAAATTTTGAAAATTTTATTTTTGAAAATGGACTTCATTTTTGGATTCGGAATATCAAAATTAGCCTAGGGTGAAATCTTGGTATTTTTCTGAAAACTTTCAATTTTTGATGAATAGTGAAAACACTGGGTTACTATTTAAAAACCGACTTTTTATTTAAATAATTATTTATTTTATTTAAATTTATTTTAGGTAAAAATTGATACATAATACCTATATAAGTTCAATGTAATTCATTGGAGTCATTTTATAATAATTTTAGATATATAAAAAGTTTATTGAACTTTTGACCGTCTTTTAGCACCTCCTAGGAAAATTTACAAATTTACATAAAACATAATTTTACCACTTTGTGAAGGGAATTTCAAAAATCCAAGAGACACGGTTGATGTAAGTAAGTAAAATGTTGTTCAATGAGATGAAAATAATTTTGGGTGAATAGTAACTTTTTACTTTTTTTACCACGGTTAAAAGGAAATAAGGTAATTAAGGGTAAAAATGATATTATTATTACCCTAACACATGTCCTAATTCTATTGGATAAGTGTAATTCAACCAAAAACAACCTTAGGAATAAAATATGACCATTTAGGCCCACTTGGATTATATTAGGACATTTATTATTAATTTATTTAAAGAAGGGTTAAAATAGTTAAAATCAAAGTTTAATAAGTAAATTATTTTTAATATAGGGTTATAAATAAGATAAATTCGACTATAAATATTAATTAGAAAGATAAAACTATTTCCTACATAATGATATTTTATTTTTAATTTTTTAGACATTAAATAATTTAATTTATTTATGACACAAAGATGATGCAGTAATTATTTTATTAATGAAATATTGACATAATGGATGTCATAAATACCCAAATAAATGTAATTTGAGATTTTAATGAATTAAACTAATTTTATAGGTTAATATGACATGTTAGTATTTATTTAATTAACTTTTTTTAGAAATAATCATTCTATTATGATTTTCAAAAAAATCAATTACTATATAGTGTCAAAATTGACATAAAATTGTTTTTAAAACAAATATTATATTATTAATTGTTATTTTATTCCTAAAAATATAAGGTTCATTCAAATGACTTAGATAAAGTTATATATATTAATAATAAAAAACTTGGGGTTCCTTTTTCTTGTTATTGTACGTTTATTAACATTATAGTGTAAGAAAACAAGAAGACACAGTAAAAGTAAAATTATATAACTTAAAGTTAAATCTAAAGGATAAGATAAAATAGGAACATAAACTTGTCTAAATTCTATTGGATGTGAGTATTTTGACCCATACCCACCTTATATTCAAAATAAATCAATTTGGCGCTATTTAAAACCGAATATGACTTTATAATAAAATAATATTTTTAGTTTTTCCAAAGGTGCCCCTCTCCTCCCTTATAAAAGGGAACCTCATCCCTCTCTTCCTCACACCACTTTGAGCATTCATGCTCGTAAAACCCATGCCAAATTCTCTTCTCCAATTCCCTAAAAACATCCTAGAGGTCCTGGTCTTCTTCAAAGACCAATTTTAGTACCCTAAAAGGAGGTCTCAAAGAGGCGCTTCAGAGAAGAGGTAATGTCTGTTACCGATTCTTTCAACTTTATTTCTTCTTCTACTTCTTCCTCTGTAGTTGTTTACTTATGAAGTAATAACATCAGTATAACTCATATACTTATATGTTATTATAGTTATTAAACAACCCTATTTCACCATCTATCCATCCTATGAAAAACGAAATCACCACGGGTGCGTACGTAAGGAATACCATCTCCACGCCATGCTGTAATCTGTTTTCCCAACACCACCTTACATGGATGGGTATAATGGTGTAAATAATTACTATAAATAGTTATTATCACATCATACAGATTCTGATATATTGTATCATCCACTCCAATTCAATTAAATAATTATGGAAACGATATCATCGCTCGTGCGTACGTACGGACTACCGTCTCCACGACGCGATGAGATTCATTCACCATGTTAACCATTTATGAATGATTATAAAGTATATATAAGTAATAATAATGAAATATATGACATTATAAAGCTACTAGATTTATGTATATGTATGTCATATACTTAATTCCAATCAACTCAATAAGAAAATGAAAACAGCATTCATGCGTACGTACGGCCTACCGTCTCCATGAACGGTGTATTTCTTTCCATTTATCGATATATTATATATATGTATATTATTAATATATATTATATATAAATCATGTTTTATATTCTGGAATTAAGTAATAATGATCTAAGTAATCATATGAAAAATTACAAGTCAAAACACGGACGACAAATGAAACGATTTTACCCAAAACACTCTTTAACATGGAATTTACAAAAGAATGGGTAATATAAAGTCATAAGTAAACCATATATGATATCATAACAATGAATATGATTCTTTAATAAGTCAATGACATTATTTAAATCATTATACAGGAGGTTCGGACACTTACGAAGAAAATCATACCTAAGGTAAGGGAAATATCACAATCTCATTTTTATCCGAGATTGTTTATAGTTTGGAACTTACTGGGGTGTATTTTTTCATCCACATCCATGTTTCCTCAATATGTAATATTATTTCCATCCACCTTCAATTGTTTAAATCCAATTTTACCCTTCGGGGAGTTTTTAGTAAAAGATATGAAATTAATCTTTTATCGTTTTTCGTATGAGGTACTTTTTGACTTTTCCGACAAAAGTACGAGAAGAATTTTTTTAACTTATACGACATGAATGGATTTTTTAAAAAAAATTATTTCCAAGAAGCTTCCTTTACAAGTTTTCAAGTTTATCTTTAATCAACTTCTTTTATATTAGAATTGTATGACTTCTTAAGAAAGGAAATGTTTTTTTGAAGTAGAAAGGATATTTTCCTCAAGAATGGAGTTCAAGTGTTTTATCAAAATTATTTTCCATCTAAGATAATAAAGGGTTCTGTTTCTATCCCTATTATTACATTGATTTGATTATGTTTTTATGGAATTATTTTTATGAATTCTTTTATCTTATATGAATTGTTTTATGATGTCACGATGTTTAAGAATCCCATTTTTATTACATGGTTTATGCTATGATATATGATTTATGATTTTGTGGCACACATAAGAATGGAATCATTATGAGATGGGTGGGAACTATATCTCCCTCCAATGCATCGGGTAAAGATTTTATATCTCATGAGATAGACATGGATGGAATGGCAGGTTAAATCGGTTCAGTGAAACAGGACAGAAACGATGAATGAACTCCGTTTAGAAATGGACTTTGTCCACTAAGATAGTCATGGAAATGAGTCTTGAATAATAAGAATTGATTCTCTATGATTATATGTGTATTCCACAAAGCTTCATGTTTTAAGTTAGGATTATTGTGATTTCATTTCACTGCTATGATTTATCCCATGTTATGAAATTATGATCTCTTTTGCAGGGTAAGATTTCCAAAATGTTATGTTCTTATGAATATGATGTGATTGATATTTCTTTTGTTTACCCTTACTGAGCATTTGAGCTCACCCTTTTATGTTTTCTTTTCCCCAGGATATAAAGAAAGGTTTTAGGTAAGGAAACAAAAAGGGGAAGATCGTTATGGGAGTTGTTGAAGATATTTCAACATGATTAGATGTTTATACTCCATGTTTCCAAAGACACTAAGCTATTACGGTCCTTGTGTGTGTGTTTTTGTTATGTACTAAGTATTCCGCAAAAGTAATGTAATGTCCAAGTACGTCAAGCTTAGGGTCTTTACAGTTGGTATCAGAGGAAAGGTTTAGTGAACCTTTGGAAACTAGGATGTGAAAACGTTAGTGAGATCCCTAGAGATATTTCTAAGGTATTTCTAGGGATGTCCCTATGGTTAAGTATACGTATAGGTTATATTCCTAGAATTGTGCTAATGATCTTAGAATTAAACCTAAGATGTTATATGTTGAAGGTACTCCCCCTTGATTATGTTATTTTCCTTGTATGATTTTTGCCTCTCACAGAATTCTTTTTGTGTTTTAGTCAATGGAGGGAACCAGAAAAAATTCAGTTAACATTGAATCTAATGGGAAAATTGGTGACTATGAGCAACAAAATTGTGTAATGCCTAGAGAGAAAGATATTGTGATTATGCCAAATCAGTCATCGTGATATATGATTAACAAGGTGAAATTTAGTGGTATGCCTAATTCATCAAATAAGAGGAAGATAGTCTTTTATGCATGTTTGCATGTTGAGGAGCATAAAGAAAATAAGATTTAGATTTCTAAAGAAGGGAAGAAGAACCTTGAGGAATACCACAAATGGAGGGACATATATTATCTGTGTGGAGAAAAGGGTCATAGAGTGACATACTGTTATGGAGTTCAATGTATTATTTTTGGATAACATGGACATTACCCAACTCAATGCCCTAACCTACAAAGTTACATCTAAATCAAGGAAGGACTTATTCCAGGACAATCATTAAAGAGGGTGGATTAATGTGTTTATGTATTGGTATTCAAGAATAATGTTGTTGAGGTACTTTTATGGTGTATTAGAATATTTTTGTATTAGTCTATTGTGGCTTTCAATAATTTTATGGAACCGGTAACTATGAAAAGTGATTCAAATATTTTGGAAAGCAGATCATATTCGCATAATGATAGGATAAAGAGAAAATGAAACGTTTTATAGTATTCATGAGCTCATGACTGATATAAGGACTAAGTGATATTATGGTTTGATTTTATAGAATTTTTGGGATTGTGGTATGTGGAAAGAGTTACGTTTTGATAGTATTCATGTTTTCACTAAGGTTCTATAGTAATTTGTGTTTCAAATGAATATATGACTAAGGTATTCATGTGTTTGGAATACAACCAACAAGATATATCTTATGATATATGTGGGATAAATACTTGTATTCACATTCTTGGTACATAACCTTTCTAGTAATTGTTTTCTTTATACTATGACCTTGGAATGAAGTATTTTAGATAAGCTTAAAGATTGGAATGGATTTTGTTATACATAAGTTAGTATTGTTTAAGGATAGAACTTTTTTTCGATATTATTGATGGGATGTTATAGTAATGTAGTTTTAGAAAAAGGACAACCTGTAGGGCGGGCGACAGCCCATCACGTCGGACAAGGCTATGGGAATCGAACCCACAACCGAAGTGCGACTGGCCTTTATCACTTACCACTAGCCTACAGGTAGTCCCTAGTTAGTAGAAACTAGTTTTATTTTATTAATTAGTATGATATACGAAGTATAAGTTCATTTTTGGAATCGTATACGATTAACCACACCATAGATGGACTTATGTATATTTGATAACTTTTTCTAACCTTTTGTTTGAAACAGATGGAATGACTCATCATTCTATCACATGATATACCAACACTTCATGAATGGGAAATTCAACTTCATTTCTTTAAGAGATGAAGTGGAAATTGTTCAAGGCACGAACAACGGTGAGATTGTATAAAAATCAAGTAACTATTTCTTTTGATTTGAAAATTCTTGAACATAGAGAAATGATCCTAAAAACCAAAAATGTTGTCCTAGTGCTCTCATATCTGATGAAACAGATGGTACCTTAGATCATCACAAATATATGGCTTTGTGATTGTTGGCTTTTTCATAGCCCTGTTCTCTACCACTCTGCATCAGAACATGACGGTTAGATTTCTCTTCCATATCCATATTTTCACCTATGTTCTCATATGTGGAAACCTCGTGATTAGTTAATTTGGGTAACCGTTACGTTTCATACTTTAGTTTTTAAAGCCAAGTTTTGGTATTCCTTTTTACGATGTGGGTTTCTATTAAAGAAAATTTTGAGTAGTATACCATTTATAACCCCGACGAATTTCGAGGGAGAAATTCATTTTAACGGGGGTAGAATGTAACACCTGAGACTTTTATAAGAAATATTTTGTTTTTATTTTATATAAATCATCAAAGGAATCTTTCACTACATGCAACACTAGCTTGTCTTTCTTTACACGCAATCACAACCTTCCTTGTTAGCTTGTGTCGTATGCAATACCGAGTTTCACTAAACAACGATATGCTATTAAAACTAGCCGTTATGTATAGTAATAACAACTTTTTGAAATTTTTTAAATTTTATTTTTGAAAATGGACTTCATTTTTGGATTCGGAATATCAAAATTATCCTATGGTGAAATTTTGGTATTTTTCTGAAAACTTTCAATTTTTGATGAATAGTGAAAACACTGGGTTACTATTTAAAAACAGAATTTTTATTTAAATAATTATTTATTTTATTTAAATTTATTTTAGGTAAAAACTGATAAATAATACCTATATAAGTTCAATTTAATTCATTGGAGTCATTTTATAATAATTTTAGATATATAAAAATTTTATTGAACTTTTGACCGTCTTTTACCCAGCTCCTAGGAGAAATTGCAAATTTACATAAAACTTAAATTTACCGCTTTTGTGAATGGAATTTAAAAAATCCAAGAGACATGGTTGATGTCAGTAAGTAAAATGTGGTTCAATGAGATGAAAATATTTTTTGGTGAATAGTAACTTTTTACTTTTTTTACCACTGTTAAAAATAAATAGGGTAATTAAGGTTAAAAATGATATTATTATTACCCTAACACATGTCTTACTTCTATTGGATAAATGTAATTCGACCAAAAACAACCTTAAGAATAAAATATGACCATTTAGGCCCTCTTGGATTAGATTAGGACATTTATTATTAATTTATTTAAAGAAGGGTTAAAATAGTTAAAAACAAGGTTTAATAAGTAAATCATTTTTAATATAGGGTTATACATAAGATAAATTAGACTATAACTATTCATTAGAAAGATAAAACGATTTCCTACATAATGATATTTTATTTGTAATTTGTTAGACATTAAATAAGTTAATTTATATATGACACAAAGATGATGCAGTAATTATCATATTAATGAAATATTGACATAATTGATGTTATAAATACCCAAATAAATGTAATTTGAGACTTTTTATAAATTACAATAATTTTATAGGTTAATATGACATGTTAGTATTGATTTAATTAACTTTTTTCAAACTAATCATTCTGTTATGATTTTCGTAAAAATAAATTACTAAATAGTGTCAAAATTGACATAAATTAGTTTTTAGAACAAATATTATATTATTAATTGATATTTTATTCCTAAAAATCTACGGTTCGACTGAATGACTTAGATAAGGTTATATATATTAATTATAAACAACTTGGGGTTCTTGTTTCTTGTTATTGTAAGTTTATTAACCTTATAGTGTATGAAAACAAGAAGACACGGTAAAAGTAAAATTATTTAACTTAAAGTTAAATCTAACTGATAAGGTTAAAATAGGAACCTAAACTTGTCTAAATTCTATTGTATGAGAGGATTTTGACTCATCCCCACCTTAGCTTCGAAATAAATCAATTGGGAGATATTTAAAACCGAATATGACTTTATAATTAAATAATATTTTTAGTTTTTTCAAAGGTGCCCCTCTCCTCCCTTATAAAAGGGAACCTCCTCCCTCTCTTCCTCACACCACATTGAGCCTTCCAGATCGGCCAACCCCTGCCAAATTCTCTTCTCCAATTCCCTAGAAACATCCTAGAGGTCCCGGTCTTCTTCAAATACCAATTTCAGTTCCCTAAAAGGAGTTCTCAAAGAGGCGCTTCAAAGAAGAGGTAATGTCCGTTACCGTTTCTTTCAACTTTATTTCTTCTTCTACTTCTTCTTCTTTAGTTGTTTCATTATGATGTAATAACATCTGTATAAATCATATAATGATATGGTATTATATGTATGAAACAACCCTATTTCACCATCTATCCATCCTACGAAAAACAAAATCACCACGCGTGCGTACGTGCGGAATACCGTCTCCACGCCGTGGTGTAATCTGTTTTTCCAACACCACCTTACATGGATGGGTATAATGGTGTAAAGAATAACTATACATAGTTATTATAACATCATACTGATTATGATATATTTTATCATCCACTCCAATTCAATTCAATAATTATGGAAACGATATCATCGCTCATGCATACATACGGACTACCGTCTCCACGACGCGATGAGATTCATTATCCATGTTAACCATTTAAGAATGATTATAAAGTATATATAAGTAATAATAATGAAATATATGACATTATAAAGCTACTGTATTTATGTATATGTATGTCATCTACTTAATTTGATTCAACTCAATAATGAAATGAAAACAGCGTTCATGCGTACGTACGACCTACCGTCTCCATGAACGGTGTATTTCTTTCCATTTATCGATCTATTATATATATGTATATTCTGAATATATATTATATATAAATCATTTTTTATATTATGGAATTAATTAATCATGATCTATGTAATTATATGAATAATTACAAGTCAAAACACGGACGACAAATGAAACGATTTTACCCAAAACACTCTTTAACATGGAATTTACAAAAGAACGGGTAATATAAAGTCATAAGTAAACCATATATGATATCATAATAATGAATATGATTATTTAATAAGTAAATGACATTATTTAAATCATTATACAGGAGGTTCGGATAGTTACGAAGCAAATCAGACCTAAAGTAAGGGAAATATCACAGTCTCATTTTTATCCGAGATTGTTTATACTTTGGAATTTACTGGGATGTATTTTGTCATCCACATCCATGTTTCCTCAATATGTAATATTATTTCCATCCACCTTCAATTGTTTAAATTCAATTTTACCATTCGGTAAGTTTTTAGAAAAATATATGAAAGGAATCTTTTGTCGTTTTTCGTACGAGGTACTTTTTGACTTTTCCGAAAAAAGTACGAGAAGAATGTTTTTTCTAACTTATACGGCATGAATGGATTTTTTTTAAAAAAATATTTCCAAGAAGCTTCCTTTACAAGTTATCATGTTTATTTGTAATCAACTTCTTTTAGATTAGAATTGTATGACATGTTTAGAAAGGAAAAGTGTTTTTGAAGTAGAAAAAAGATTTTCCTCAAGAATGGAGTTCAAGTGTTTTATCAAAATTATTTTCCATATAAGATAATAAAGGGTTTTGTTTCTGTCCCTATTATTAAATTGATTTTATTATGTTGTGATGGAATTATTTTTATGAATTCCTTTATCTTATGTGAATTGTTTTATGATGTCACGATGTTTAAGAATCCCATTTTTATTACATGGGTTATGCTATGATGTATGGTTTATGATTTTTTGGCACACATAAGAATGGTATCATTATGAGATGGGTGGGACCTATATCTCCATCCAATGCATTGGGTAAAGATTTTATATCTCATGATATAGACATGGCTGGAATGGCAGGTTAAACCGGTTCAGTGAAATAGGACAGAAATGAGGAATGAACTCGGTTCAGAAATGGACTATGTCCACTAAGATGGTCATGGTAATTAGTCTTGACTAATAAGAATTGATTCTCTATGATTATATGTGTATGCCACAAAGATTCATGTTTTAAGTTATGATTATTGTGATTTCATTTCACTACTATGATTTATTCCATGTTATGAAATTATGATCTCTTTTGCAGGCTACGATTTCCAAAATATTATGTTTTTATGAATATGATGTGATTGATATTTCTTTTTTTTACCCTTACTGAGAATTTGAGCTCACCCTTTTATGTTTTCTTTTCCCCAGGATATAAAGAAAGGTTTTAGGTAAGGAAACAAAAAGGGGAAGATCATTATGGCAGTTGTTGAAGATATTTCAACATGATTAGAGGTTTATACTCCGAGTTTCCAAAGACACTAAACTATTACGGTCCTTGTGTGTGTGTTTTTTTTATGTACTAAGTATTCCACAAAAGTAATGTAATGTACAAGTACGTCAAGCATATGGTCTTTACAGTTGGTATCAGAGGAAAGGTTTAGTCAACCTTTGGAAACTAGGATGTGAAAACATTAGTGAGATCCCTAGAGATATTTCTAAGGTATTTCTAGGGATGTTTCTAAGGTTAAGTATACGTATAGGTTATTGTCCTAGAATTGCGCTAACGATATTAGAATTAAACCTAAGATGTTAGATGTCGAAGGTACTCCCCCTTGATTATGTTATTTTCCATGTATGATTTTTTCCTCTCACAATTTTTTTTGTGTTTTAGTAAATGGAGGGAACCAGAAGGAATTTGGTTAACATTGAATCCAATGGAAATATTGGTGACTATGAGAAACAAAATTGCATAATGCCTAGAGAGAAAGATATTGTGATTATGCTGAATCAGTCATCGTGATATATGATTAACAAGGTGAAATTTAGTGGTATGCCTAATTCATCAAATAAGAAAAAGATAGACTTTTATGCATGTTGGAATGTTGAGGATCATAAAGAAAGGAAGATTGAGATTTATAAAGAAGGGAAGAAGAACCTTGAGGAATACCTCAAATGGAGGGACATATGTTATTTGTGTGGAGAAAAGGGTCATAGAGTGACATACTGTTATGGAGTTCAATGTCTTATTTGTGGAGAACATGGACATTACCCAACTCAATGCCCTGACCTAAAAAGTTACATCTAAATCAAGGAAGGACTTATTCCAGTACAATCATTGAAGAGGACGTATTTAAGTGTTTATGTATTGGTATTCAAGAATAATGTTGTTGACGTACTTTTATGGTGTATTAGAATATTTTAGTATTAGTCTATTGTGACTTTCAATAATTTTATGGAACAAGTAACCATGAAAAGTGATTCAAATATTTTGGAAAGAAGATGATATGCACATAATGAAGGGACAAAGAGAAAATGAAATGTTTGATAGTATTCATGAGATCATGACTGATATAAGGACTAAGTGATATTATGGTTTGATTTTATAGAATTTTTTTGGGATTTTGGTATGTGGAAAGAGTTACCTTTTGACAATATTCATGTTTCCACTAAGGTTATATGGTAATTTATGTTTCAAGAGAATATATGACTAAGGTATTCATGTGTTTGGAATACAACCAACAAGATATATCTTATGATATATGTGGGATAAAGACTTGTATTCACATTCTTGGTAGATAACCTTTCTAGTAATTGTTTTATTTAAACTATGAGCTTGGACCGAAGTATTTTAGATAAGCTTAAAGATTAGAATGGATTATGTTAGACATAAGTTAGTATTATTTAAGGATAGAACTTTTTTCGATATTATTGATGGGATGTTATAGTAATGTAGTTTTAGAAAAAGGACAACCTACAGGGCGGGCGACAGCCCCTCGCGTCAGACAAGGCCATGGGAATTGAACCCACAACCAAAGTGTGACTGGCCTTTATTGCCTACCATTGGCCTACAGGAAGTCCCTGGTTAGTAGAAACTAGTTTTATTTTATTAAGAAGTATTATATATGAAGTATAAGTTCATTTTTGGAATCGTATAAGATTAACCACACCATAGATGGACTTATGTATATTTGATAACTTTTTCTAACCTTTTGTTTGAAACAGATGGAATGACTCATCATTCTATCACACAATCTGCTAACACTTCATGAATGGCAAATTCAACATCATTTCTTTAAGAGATGAAGTGGAAATTGTTCAAGGCACGAACAATGGTGAGATTGTACCAAAATCAAGTAAGTATTTTTTTTGATTTGGAAATTCATGAACATTAGAGAAATGATCCTAAAAACCAAAAATGTTGTCCTAATGCTCTTATATCTGATGAAACAGATGGTACCTTAGATCATCACAAATATATGGCTTTGTGATTGTTGGCTTTTTCCTAGCCCTGTTCTCTACCACTCTCCATCAGAACATGACAGTTAGATTTCTCTTTTATATCCATATTTTCACCTATGATCTCCTATGTGGAAACCCATTGATTAGTTAATTTGGGTAACTGTTACATTTCATACTTTAGTTTTTAAAGCCATGTTTTGGTATTCCTTTTTATGATTTGGGTTTCTATTAAAGAAACTTTCGAGTAGTAAACTATTTATAACCCCGACGAATTTCGAGGGCGAAATTCCTTTTAAGGGGGTAGAATGTAACACCCGAGACTTTTATAAGAAATATTTTGTTTTTATTTTATATAAATCATCAAAGAATTATTTCACTACACACAACACTATCTTGTCTTGCTTTATATGCAATCATAACCTTCCTTGGTAGCTTGAGTCGTACACAATACCGAGTTTCACTAAACAACGATATGCTATTAAAACTAGCCGTTATGAAGAGTAATAAATAATTTTTGAAATTTTGTAAATTTTATTTTTGAAAGTGGACTTCATTTTTGGATTCGGAATATCGAAATTATCCTAGGGTGAAATTTTGGTATTTTTCTAAAAGCATTCAATTTTTGATGATTAGTGAAAACACTGGGTTACTATTTAAAAACTGACTTTTTATTTAAATAATTATATATTTTATTTAAATTTATTTTAGGTCAAAATTGATACATAATACCTATATAAGTTCAATGTAATTCATTGGATTCATTTTATAATAATTTTAGATATATAAAAATTTTATTGAACTTTTGACCGTCTTTTACCCACCTCCTAGGAGAATTTGCAAATTTACATAAAACATAATTTTACCGCTTTTGTGAATGGAATTTCAAAAATCCGAGAGACACAGTTGATGTAAGTAAGTAAAATGTGGTTCAATTAAATGAATGTAATTTTTGGTGAATATTAACTTTTTTCTTTTTTTACCACGGTTAAAATTAAATAGGGTAATCAAGGGTGAAAATGATATTATTATTACCCTAACACATGTCCTAATTCTATTGGATATGTGTAATTTGACCAAAAACAACCTTAGGAATAAAATATGACCATTTAGGCCCACTTGGATTAGATTAGGACATTTATTATTAATTTATATAAAGATGGGTTAAAATAGATAAAATCAAAGTTTTATAAGGAAATCATTTTTAATATAGGGTTATACACAAGATAAATTCGACTATAAATATTCATTAGAAATCTAAAACGATTTCCTACATAATGATATTTTATTTGTAATTTTTTAGAAATTAAATAATTTAATTTATTTATGACACAAAGATGATGCCATAATTATCTTATTAATGAAATATTGACATAATTGATGTTATAAATACCCAAATAAATGTAAATTGAGACTTTTTATGAATTCCAATAATTTTCTAGGTTAATATGACATGTTATTATTGATTTAATTAACGTTTTTGAACTAATCATTCTGTTATGATTTTCACAAAAATCCATTACTAAATACTGTCAAAATTGACATAAAATAGTTTTTAAAACAAATATTAAATTATTAATTGTAATTTTATTCCTAAAAATCTAAGTTTCGGCCGAATGATGTAGATAAGGTTACATATATTAATAATAAACAGATTGGGGATTGTTTGTCTTGTAATAGTAAGTTTATTAACCTTATAGTGTAATAAAACAAGAAGACACGGTAAAAGTAAAATTATTTAACTTAATGTTAAATCTAAATGATAAGGTTAAAATGGGAACCTAAACTTGTATAAATTCTATTTTATTAGAGTCTTTCAACCCATACCCACCCTAGATTCTAAATAAATCAATTTGGAGCTATTTAAAACCGAATATGACTTTCCCTCTCTTCCTCACACCACTTTGAGCCTTCAAGATCGGACATCCCCTGCCAAATTATCTTCTACACTTCCCTAGAAACATCCTATAGGTCCTGGTCTTCATCAAAGACCAATTTTAGTGCCCTAAAATGTGGTCTCAAAGAGGCGCTTCAGAGAAGAGGTAATGTCCGTCACCGATTCTTTCAACTTTATTTCTTCTTATACTTCGTCTTATTTCGTTGTTTCATTGTGAAGTAATAACATCAGTATCACTCATATACTGATATGTTATTATAAGTATGAAACAAACCTATTTCACCATCTAACCATCCTACAGAAAACGAAATCACCGCGCGTGCGTACGTACGGAATACCGTCTCTACGCCGTGGTGTAAACAGTTTTTCCAACACCACCTTACATGGATGGGTATAATGGTGTAAAGAATAACTACACATAGTTATTATAACATCATACTAATTCTGATATATTGTATCATCCACTCCAATTCAATTCAATAACTATGGAAATGATTTCATCGCTCCTGCGTACGTACGGACCACCGTCTCCACGACACGATGAGATTCATTCTCCATGTTAACCATTTAAGAATGATTATAAAGTATATATAAGTAATAATAATGAAATATATGACATTATAAAGATACTGGATTTATGTATATGTATTTCATCTACTTAATTCCATTCAACTCAATAAGGAAATGAAAACAGCATTCATACATACGTACAGCCTACCGTCTCCATGAATGGTGTATTTCTTTCCATTTATCGATCTATTATATATATGTATATTCTGAATATATATTATATATAAATAATGTTTTATATTCTGGAATAAATTAATCATGATCTAAGTAATCATGTGAATAATTACAAGTCAAAACACGGACGACAAATGAAACGATTCTACCCAAAACACTCTTTAACATGGAATTTACAAAAGAACGGGTAATATAAAGTCATAAGTCAACCATATAAGATATCATAACAATGAATATGATTCTGTAATAAGTCAATGAAATTATTTAAATCATTATATAGGAGGTTTGGACACTTACGAAGTAAATCAGATCTAAGGTATGGAAAATATCACAATCTCATTTTTATCCGAGATTGTTTGTACTTTGGAATTTACTGGGGTGTATTTTATCATCCACATCTATGTTTCCTCAATATTTAATATTATTTCCATCCACCTACAATTGTTTAAATCCAATTTTACCCTTTGTGTGTTTTTAGTAAAAGATATTAAAAGAATCTTTTGTCATTTTTTGTACGAGGTACTTTTTGACTTTTCCAACAAAAGTACGAGAAGAATGTTTTTTTTAACTTATACGACATGAATGGATTTTTTTTAAAAAATTATTTCCAAGAAGCTTCCTTTACAAGTTTTCAAGTTTATTTCTAATCAACTTATTTTAGATTATAATTGTATGACATGTTAAGAAAGGAAAAGTTTTTTTGAAGTAGAAAAGATATTTTCCTCAAGAATGTAGTTCAAGTGTTTTATCAAAATTATTTTCCATATAAGATAATAAATAGTTCTCTTTCTATCCCTATTATTACATTGATTTTATTATGTTGTGATGGAATTATTTTTATGAATTCATTTATCATATATGAATTGTTTTAGGATGTCACGATGTTTAAGAATCCCATTTTTATTACATGGGTTATGCTATGATGTATGGTTTATGATTTTGTGGCACACATAAGAATGGTATCATTATTATATGGGTGGGACCTATATCTCCATCCAATGCATTGGGTAAAGATTTTATATTTCATGAGATAGACATGGATGGAACAGTGGGTTAAACCGGTTCAGTGAAACAGGACAAAAACGAGGAATGAACTCGGTTCCGAAATGGAATTTTTCTACTAAGATAGTCATGGAAATGAGTATTGACTAATAATAAATGATTATCTTTGATTATATGTGTATTCCACAAAGCTTCATGTTTTAAGTTATGATTATTTTGATTTCATTTCACCACTATGATTTATCCCATGTTATGAAATTATGATCTCTTTTGCAGGGTAAGATTTCCAAAATGTTATGTTCTTATGAATATGATGTGATTGATATTTCTTTTGTTTACCCTTACTGAGTATTTGAGATCACCCTTTTCTGTTTTCTTTTCCCAGGGATATAAATAAAGGTTTTAGGTAAGGAAAAAAGGGGAAGATCGTTATGGGAGTTGTTGAATATATTTCAACATGATTAGAAGTTTATACTCCGTGTTTCCAAAGACACTAAACTATCACTGTCCTTGTGTGTGTGTTTTTTTATGTACTAAGTATTCTGAAAAAGTAATGTAATGTCCATGTACGTCAAGCTTAGGGTCTCTACAGAAATTATATAATATATTTTATTATTTTAAATTCATTTTTTAAAAGAGAAACTCGCCTCTACGTATGAAATAGTAATATTTTAATAGGTTCAAACATGTTACTAATAAAATAATATAATCCTCTTCAATTTTGAAAAAAAAACATGGGAAAAACATTTTAAGGTTTATGGTTTTGAATATTTTTTAGGGAGAGTCCAAAACCAATGTTTGTGAAATGTTAATGAATTCCCCTATAAATTCCAATAAAAACCCACCTAAGATCTAAATTATCTTCACTAAAAATAATTTTAAGACTTCCTTAAACATTTATAACCTATCTAGAATACTCTTAAGTCACCCCAAGCTCTCAATAATCCCGTTTCCTAGCTTTTGGAGTAAGACACTCAAGTTGGTGTTCTTTACTTTATCAACTTTATGCATGTTTCTTTATCTTGTTATACCCTTTTATTTTCCAATAATAATGATGTGGTATACATTGGAACCTACCCCATACATCCCTTATTATTTATAAATTATAAGAGACATATTTCTCTCTCATTAATACCTCCCTTGTACACATGTTACCATACTGAAATTTTGTAAGTTTCCTTAAATTTCTTTTTTTATTCAAGATTATTCATCATCGTATGGCTTCATTTTATTATTATATATGTCTTTATATATAATTCCTTGTACCTATTACAATAAAATTCATTTAAAAATTATTATATAACCATTTTTATATCATAATCCCATTTTATTAATTTTTATGTGATGTTGTTAGGCTGCAGAATTTTCTTCGCAGTTTTCCATACCAAACCAATTGTGCAGTGAATACCATACCCATTTCTAATCACGTTTGTTCACTTTAGTTAACATTTACCTTTTTATTGGGGACATAAATGTATATAATCAACACACCTTGATCTTGTAATAAATAATATGGATGAATTAGTCCATGTTTTTTGATAAACAGGTCACACTTAAGCCTGTGAATGAAATGAAAGTTACAGGTGCGCCTGAAATTATATATCTCTCTAGTGGAGTGGGTAATGTTCAGTATCATGATACATAATGTTGAGAAAAAGGTGTAACCTATTGCTTTATATTAATCTTCCACCATAAGTTCTTGGTGATATATCCTTTACCATTGTTTATGATGCATTGCTTTATGTTGTTTCCATATTTCCCAGGTTTTGATTACCATGTTATATCATAACTTATTATTCATATAATTTTATTACTATTTGATTTACCTTTATAACCTATGTTATTATATTCATGTTATTAAATGTTTATTCCGTTATTATATTTTATATATAACCCCTTTTGTATTTTCCCAAGTTCACCACTGACGTTTTAAGGTGAATCATGTTAATATTTTTTAATAATGATATTGTAATTCATGTTTAATGTTTTAATGCATTGTAACTAATTCTCTAAGACACTGGTCTTCTCAATCCTTCATGTTCTATTTAGTTTAATATTATGTAATTAAACAATGTATTAATGTTTAATAATGATAAGGGTTGTTATATTTTCCATTATATAACTATAATTTTTGGTTCTTCGTTGATAAAAAGTGAAGGATGAGCTATACACGTCATCCAAGGGTTCCCTCTTATGTTTTAGTTCTGATGGGATTCATATCTGGGTACAATATATTACAACTCCATCTATTTAAATTTTGGTCTATTTAATATTAAATACCCTTTTTGTAGAACTTATTCATCTTTATATGCCTCTATGATCATCTAAATAATGGATGGTAGTGTAATTATTTGAGTAAGGTACGATGAAGATCCTTTTATTATTCTAATGTCAGTGCATTATATGTACATGAATATTGGATCCTATATTTTCCTCATCATAGGTAGGGTTTATTGATCTTTTATTCATAGATCATCATCCACATTTCTCACCTTTATATGATAGTAATATATTTTAAAATAATAATCCTTGATCAGATCTAACAATAATTGATAGCACATGTTGAGATCCTTTTGTGTGAAAATATTTTTTTGGATATTAGGATCTATATATATATATATATATATATGATATTATTCTTCATGTAGAGAAAATTCCTCTAGATAATTAGTTAAATGATCACTATATCCAAGTCTAGATAATTTATTTTTTAGTTCTTCTTATGGATATTTATTTGGTGGGAGGTATAGGATATATATTGTTTCATCATGCATTAGAACACAACCAATTCATTTTTTAAAATCATTACTATAGATCAAAAATCCATCCCTAGTGTGGGTAATGTGACCAAACATCTTGTGATTAGGATGTATATAGTCTATTTTAATATATCATAAAACTCATATATCCATATAAACATAAATCCATTCTGATTATCTCAGGTACATAGATTTACTATCCTGAGATGTTTCCCACAAATCTGTCCTAGTATTTAGGTATTCTAAAGAAACAATACATTTCTTTCACATATGATATTATTATTTCCCATCCATAAATTAAATCATTTTTTGAATGATCTGTAGTATTCAATTTATGATGATAACATACCCTATGAAAGTAAAATTATCCATCCAAAACTAACAATTTCTATATTTCACATAAAACTTTTCCTTTCACAATTTATCTAGTATAGAATTCAAATTACCATGATATTCCTCCTTCATTTTAGATCATATAAGAATATTATTGATAATAAATAAAAAAATTCACCAAGATAATCAATAAATATTTTTTTTATCAACTTCATAATTATTTATTTAGCAATAGTGAATATAAATTGAATCCCTAAGGACTCATAGTGACCATAAATTTTTGAAAATATCATTGGGTATATTCTCCATCTTCACATTTCCATTATAAAATCCCAAATGAAGATACACCGTGGAGAATTTCTAGGATCCGTGTAGCTTATCAAAAAAGTCATAAATCCATGGTAGTGGTTACTTTTCAATTATTTTGATCTTATTGAGATGACTAAAATCAATGAAGAGTCCCATTTACCCATACACCTTCATTCCAAAATGTACTATTTCACTCCACAGTGAGGCACATAGGAATATAATCCCATTAACTGGATTCTACTACATTTGTTTCTTCACCTAATGAAATTCAATAGTGTCCACTCTTTGTCTACTCTTGGTAATTGTAAAATCTCTAGGTATATGTTTGATTGAGAACTCAACCTATCATCTAGGAATAAAACTATGAAAGTATTTGGGAAACAAATCAGTGAATTCCCATAGAATGAGCATGTCATCATGAATTATATTTTATTTTTAATGTATTATTTTTGATAGATAGGATTTATCATAAGGTAATAAAATCCATTCATGAGATGATAATACTATAAAAGACTCATTTCCAACCCTACACTTCAATATATTCATAGGGAGATTATATATATATATATATATGTCGATATCTTTATTTCCGAAATTGATGTTGTCTATATACATGGAAAGAGAATCAGGCACCATAATATCATCGAATTTCAGTTGAAGGATTATCTGATGTTTTTCTAGAAAATTCAAATCATGAATTTGGATACAGGTAGAGTTATTTATATGGGAAACAATAATTGGATAATTTTCGATCTGCACTCATAAGTCAAAATCCATGTTTTGAGTGTGTGTTAGAATAGTTCTTCAAAAATATAATGATATTAAAAAAATACTGATCATAATCAAATTGGATGCGAAAAATTCTTGAATGAATAACTAAATTTTTTTAAACTCTTAATTCCCATGATTAACCTCAATAAATGTGATAGAAATAGGTCACGCTTACTCTTTAACCTGTAGAAGTAGGTTTCATCAGCCATAATAAACAACCATTGGAATAGTGAATTAATTCACATAATTCCATTATTATATATAGTTGAAATATTGGGAAATATGTTGAGGTTTTATAATTCCTTTCTTCCATGATGGTGGTGGGTTTCTCCCATTAGTAAATTCTAGTTAGGTTAGCTTTTATCCTATTCCTAATGCATTTTATTTTACCCTTCAATAAATTTATAGCACTCTTCTTCCCACTAATTTGACATATGGGATTTTAAAATTCCTCCTCCCCACTCTATAATGAGTTTTATCTATGGAACTCCCCAAGTTAAATCAATTATCTTTTTTTATCTTCATAAATATGAGACCATTGTGATTAAGGAATTTCCAATTTGACATTGAGGGCACATTATATAATTTTTTCATAGCTTTCAAAGTATCAAATCAGTTAAGCATTTTATATACTCGACTTTTTCCCACTAAAGAAGCATCTAACCTTAATTTCAAGGTCGATGAAAATTTGAAAGGCGTATCATCAATTTTCTTTTATTTTTGTCATCATACACCCTAATTGGTTTGTTCTTGTTTTTATTATGTCCTGGGAAATCCCCTCATGATTTATGTTGGAGAGTGTGGGGAAATATTTTAATGAAAAACATATTCTATATTTTCATCCACTTTATTACAACAATTTTATCATCCGGATTATTATTTTTTATGAATGTACACCACTTATTATCTTCACATTCATATAATAAACAACTATCGTGATTATATTCTACATAGATTAATGAAGTATAGGTAATTTCATTTCAATATATTTGATCCATTGAATCACAATTTTGGGATTGATAGATATACTAAATTTTGGATCCCTTTTTAATTGAAAATATCAAATTTAACTTTCTCATTTGTGTGGGGTTTATACTTTCTTATAATTCATTTTTTGTTTTAAAAAGAGATTTAATTGAAAATTTATTATCATAATGTTCTTAAATTGTTCTCTCATCAGTTTGGACATCTCTTTTTATTCGTTATCACATTACCACAAACAATGGTTATTTACTCAATTTCTCAAAAATAACACCTTTAAATAAAAATGGAAAAGTTGGAATGAATTTTTTAAAAATATTAGAAAATGAAAGAGGAAATAATATACCTCAAATGGGTAAGTCATATATTTTTTCACCTATGAATTTGTTTATTTCATTCTATGTAATCTAGAGTCAATTTTCTAATATAATGTTGTATGGGAACTTCTTATTAATGGTTCATAGTGAGATCAATACATTACTAAAGTGTACCCCCTAGCTTTTTCATACTAGATGTTTAGTAAATTCCATTGTTCTGGACTTGACGATGATCAACTCAATCTCAACACTCCATTTTATGGGTTTATACCCCTTAGTAAAATTATGCTCGAGCCACATCCATTTTTAATATCTAGATTGGGATTTTATTATTAGAAACCACATACAATATAATTTATAAAAGATTCATTTTGTTTTCTTATTTCTATTTTTATCCATAATGCTTAGACAATAATTTTATAATCCTAATAAAAACAAATGACATGATATTTCACTAATACCAACTATGAAAATCCATATTTTAATTCACATTAATTCCTGATATTTTTAAAAATGATACACTTAATAAAACCAAATACTATTATTAACCCAAGTGTTTTAATTTAATGAGGTAAAATTCCAAAAAACATGAAAATTAAATAAAATAACATTATATAAAACTCATAAACAGGTGAATATATTCCATGAATCTTCTATGACATCATGGGACAACAAGGAGATGTACATAAGCAATGGGTGGGATAAAAATTCTATAAATTGAATAATAAAATAATAACATCATTAAGGTAATAAATGTGAGTCAGTTGGAACATAAATGAGACATAAAATGGATGAAAATCAAAATCATGAACAATATGGAATGATACAACATTATAACATTAAAGAAATATTGGAATGAAAATTCAACATAAAACATGAAATAAGTATATGTCTAGGATAACAACTATGACAAAATAACATGGTGTCAAATTACTATAAGGGGATAGGATAAATCTTTATGATAAAACATAATGTCTTATGAGACAAAATAAAATACCGAATTTAAGGTAGGGTTATATAATTATAGTCCCACAATTCACATTCATGTCATGTACATGCATAACAGATCCACATAAATCATAAAATAGAAGGATTAATTTTCTCACTTTTAATCCCATTATTAAATAGTGTGATGTACATACATTTATTTCCCCCATAATTTTAGGATAGTTATATATATGTTAGTACCATTCATTGGAAATTGCGATGGGTATTCAAAAATCAAATATTTTATGAGGAAATTGTTTATGATAATTTCTGCCGCACAACAATCGTAAAAAAAATCATGAAAGGGATTAATGTGAGTTAAAGGGGTCTGTCATATATTGGAAATTTATGGAATGTATGATTTGTGTGAAAAAACTTTTCCCAATTTGAATAATTGGGAATCAAAAAGCATAATATAAAGATGTTACTTTAATAAAGTTGATAAAGAGGGGCTCAGTTACTTGAAGATGGTGTTTCACAATGTTAGTGAGGAGATTCTTAATAGATTTGGGGCTTAATGGGAGCACTCAAAAAGGGAATGTATGAGTAAATTTGTTTTCTATGAGTTTTTTAGTGAATATTTATGGGAGGATGGGTGGTTTTTTAGAGAAAAAGAGTGGGGAATTATTTTTTAACATCTAAAATAATTATTTTGGACTCTATATGATAAATAAATAAATAAATATACCATACAAATGATTTTTAACATTTTTTCAAAATTTAGTAGATTTAATTGTTTCATATGGTGAAAAAAATTAAAATAAAACACTTTTTTAAGTGCATGTTAGTCATGATTATAAATAATTGATTTTAAAAGCGTAAAACATAATATTGATTTTAGATGATTCATTAAGGATTTATAAAATTAATGAAATAACACAAAAACACATTATTTTCAATGTTATATATATATATATTTATTTATTTATTTATTTTCATTTAAACCATTCATGTAATATGTTACATTATTGTTGAGTCATTTTAATGTCATAATACAAACCTTATATCTATACCATATTAAATTTTAAACAATAAATTCGGTTATCTCAAAAAAATATGAAAAGGTGTCCTTTGGATAATTTTTAGGTGATGATTTTAAAAATTATATTTATTTCAGAATAATAATTATTATATTATCAAAATTTAATGTTTTATATAAAAATTACTGATTTAATGAAAAATGATTGTTTTTTGGACAATAAAAATTTTTAACCCATATAAAATTTAAATTTTATGGCAAGAATTTATATTATAATTTTTACATAATAAATATTATTTAAAAATAATATTTTATTACAATATAATTTAATTAAAAATTCTTGAAGTCATTATAATTAGTTTCTTTATTGAAAAAATATTTTCCCCAAAAATAAAATTTTTGTTTCATCTTACCAAAGTATAATTTCTATCAAATATATTATTTAATCATTATAATTTAATACACGATAAATAAAATAATTATAAAATTTTTAAATACATAATAAATGTGCCTAGATTCATAGATCCTTTGTACACTAGTGAATACCCTCATGGTATGGTGTTTTATATTTAGAATTTATAAGGGAGGTTTGGTGAATATGATTTAATTTTTATATCAATGAGATATATTGTCTCTTATAAATTATTTATCTTCTTTTTTAGTTATTTAATATCTTCTTGGTCATGGTCAATAGATATTCCCATTGATGTTATCCATTTAAGAAACTCTAATAAATGGGATACAGAGTGAAAAATCATGCATTCCACCACCTCCTTTGTCTACGACAGTTGGATTTGTTATAACCCTATATGTATTCTAATTATATGATAATTATATAATGGTTATACAATCAATGGTTTTAATTAATAAATGTCTTCTAAATATGATAAGATATAACATATATTGGTCTAGATTAACCAATATAGGGCTTGTATTTTATAAAAAGTTAATTTCATAATATGAAATTTTGTCATTTCAAATGGGTGTTTCATTTATCCAACCTCAGTTCTATACACATAGGTACAAAACATAAAACTAACCATATAGACTATTTATAATGTCCATGTGAAAGATAATTTCCATGTTCGGTGGGAAGGCCTCAACATGAATCATTTATACATTGATATCCCCTAATCTTATATCAATAATAAAGAAACTTTCCACCTTTTGGTTCCTTAGTTGTGACCCTAAATAATGATACTCCATTGTTGGGTTAAAAATGTACTTATATACCATAGTATCACAACATAATAGTTGGAATTCATGATAGCAACATCATATAATATCCTAAATAAATTTAATAGACTCCATATTTCATGTTGGAACACCCAATGGGATTATATGAGTATGTATTCTAGTATCTTGTAGAGAGAATTATTTTTTTTACCTATTGTTACCTCTAGGTTCCTTAAAAAATTACAACATTATGACCTTTCAACATCATCTTCTAGCCTGGCCTTTCCTGGAGACTGAAAAAATTCTAAAAAAATCACATATGTCTAATCATGTAAGTATTCATTGAAAATTAGAAAATCCTTATTCAGAGATGTCTTCTTCATGGATTTATACTTCACATGACATCTGTCACTAAACCCAGCTCAAATAATAATGTTTTATGAGAGTATGTTCACATAAAATATTATAGCACAAATATCAAGTTTCTATGTCTTAGATGTTTCATGAAAATCATGAATTACATGAAAAAAGAGGTTATGGCCAACTTTCTAAAAGATATAATAGTTCCCTTATGAGATTCATATTAACAGGTGAAGTAATATTAGATTTATTCAAGAAAGTGAAATATTGAACAAATATTTTTAGTTTGGAAAATAAATGGGTCCTAAATTCCCCCATTAGGTCCCATTGTGTCTGGGGGAATTTATAGACATCAAAAATATACATTCTAGAAATTTCTAAGAAGAAGTGCTGATGATCAGTGTTTATTTAAAATATAATGTAGGAAAAAGTGAAAATTTTGTTGAACATGGTGGTACTCAAACCATTATCAAAGAATTTTGAACAATATAATTGCATGTGTGTTGAACGATTAAATGATCTTTAAATCATCATAAAATAAATTTTCTAAATACACCCTCACCTTTTCATTTGAAGGATGATACACCAGAATAAAAAAATTAGGCTCTCAATTCAATAAAACCTGTATTCCATGAACTCTCACTAACACTGTTCCCCATTTGATCATTTAGTTATGTATTTTGAAAACAATTACCTCTCATATGACCTTTAGTGCATTGTTTTATTCTTGATATTCTTCTACTAGGATATATTTCTTAGTAAAAAAATTATTCAATAGATTCAATTCTAATTAAACTCTATATTTTTTTCATTCCATTGATTCTTTTAACCAATTATACAGTGTCTGTGAGGATGATATATTCCAAATGAGTATATATCATGTAGAATTGAGCATCACATACATGTCATCCTTTTTTAAAATTATACATGGGAGTTATATATGAAACTACCACTGTCATACATCCTTCCATATAAGTATATTACTCATGGTTACACTATAGACATTATCCATAACAATGCATGAAAACATGTGTTGTGTTACATAAATATTAGATGTTATTTAGCACTTGGTGGGTAGTGTTCTAGACTACTACCCTTCGATTAACATTTAATTATGTTTTTTTCATTCTTTCTTATCATCTAAGCATCATAATGGTCCTACTATTATGTGTAATAAATAATCATGTCTACATAGAGGGAAATGACCTTGGTCAACCTCATGTTACGCTCTATTCATTAGAAATATAACTTGTGAGATCCACTAAAACCACATTTATTCCCCAGCCATAAAATGAAAATAATCAATGAAATATATTATACAATATCTTTAATTGTATGAAAAACATATAACTTCATATACTATAATCCCATGATGCTTCATTTGCTGAGAAGGATATGAAATCTAGGTTATATGTATCCAAAACAAATCCCCACAATATACCTTATTATCTCTCCTTTCGCAAAAAAAATCCTTTCTGGATGATTTTAATGAAAATTGTATTGTCCTATCACATGAACATAAACAATTCACATTAATCTCTATGATTTTTGGTCCCTTTATTCTAGTATCCTACATATTATGACTCATTAAGGTTACATCCTCTAATTACTACCACTGCATCTCCCCCTTAAGAGGTGATATATTTGATGTTCGATAATTTTCATAGAGAGTACCTCAACACCCCTGAATGCATCTAAAAGACTCTAATAAGAATAAAATTATAGAAACACTCACTTGGAAGTAAAAATTTTGGTCTCCAATATGGGATGAATTTATGTGGATCCATACCAATAAGATAATAAATTTTAATCATCTCGTATTTGATATTCTTACATAAAATGATCCTTAATGGGATTTATGATGTAAAAATATATTGTGGGATGATTATAAGAGGTATTATATGATTATCCAAGGAAAAAACTGCCTGATTCATAATAATTACATCCTGAATTTATGATCCTTAGAAACATCTTGTGATATGAATTATATTCTTTATTTAAGGAGAAAACATAACCTATATAATAAGAATATGATATCTTTACCATTTACTTTATATATGTGAATATAAATTTTATCCTATTATTATATGATGATCTACCTAATGGGAAAATAACAATAATTCTATGTGGAAATAAAAGGATCCATTCATGATACCCTTAGGTGATTATTCTATGACATATACCCTATGTGACGATAGCATCATTCATTTAGTGATGAGTTAGGTATACCATATGTCACGCCCGGACTTCGTCGAGGTACAAATTTAATTTTAAATTTTTATTTCTTGAATTAATTGTCTGCTTATTTAAATTTTTTGGTTGTAGCATGGGCTAAACCTGATGTGGGTTGCCCATTGTGGCAACGATGTGTGCACGCGAGCCTTATGCCACTTGTCGCATGGGCAGGGCACGGGCGAAGCCGTGCTGCTTTTCCATTTTAAGGTGCGGTGTCCGTCGCGTGGACATTTCAAATAACAGATGGTTAACTTCATTTTTATTATTATTATTTATATTATTATTATTGTTACTATCATTATTATTATTATTTTATTATTATTATTACTATTAATTGTATATTTATTAAAAATCTTTTATTTTTAGTTCTTTTAGTTCTTTTAGTTCTTTTAATTGTTTATTTATTTTATTTATTATTTTTATTATTTCTTCCCCCCTTGCTAACCCTAGCCGCCACCCCATTTTACTTTTTATTTATTTTTTTTCTTCTTCCCTCCCATTTCTTCCTCCACACGTATCCCTATCTCCCCTTTTTCTTCTTCTCCTCTGCGCTCCCCCATTCTTCTTCCCTCACCCTCTCTTCCCCACTCGGCTGCTCCACTCCCTTCTCCCTTCTCCCTGTCTTCTTTCTTTCTCCCTCCCTTCTCCCTTCTCCCTCTTTTCTATCTTTCTCCCTCCCTTCTCCCATCTTCCCTGCACAATTCCCCATCCCCCTTCCCTCTCCCGTGCGCTCCCCCCTGCTCACCCACACCGCCATACTCCCCCTTCTCCTTCTCACCCTCACCAGCCAGCTTCCCCCCCCCAACTCCCTTCCACCGCTCCTCCTCCCTTCCCGGACCGACCAGCAGCTAGCGCCCTTCCTGCTACCTCCAACAAGCCACTGGATCCCCTCCTTCCTCTCACCGGACAACAACATCGCAGGCCGGCACTCCTCCCTACTCTCGTCGGACAGTGACCTCATGCGCCCTACTCGCGCTGCCGGACCGTCTCCCACACCCTTCCCGTGCTACCAGATGGTCGTGCAACCCCCTCTTCACCTTCTTGACTTTCCACAAGGGTTTGTTTTAAATTTATTTAATTATTTAAATTGGTTGTATTGAAATTGAGTTATTTAATTAATAATGCAATTGTTTAACTGTTAATTAATTAATTTATTGTTATTAAATTTGTTAATTATTTTATTATTTATTTGAATTTTTTAAATTGTTTATTAATTTATTTAATTTGGTAAGTTTTTATTTAATTTGATTGATTATTATTAAATTTTTTATTCATATTATTTAATTTAAATTGTTAAATTGTTAATTAATTTAGTTACTTTGGAGTTGTATACCTTTTAATCAACTTAATTAATTGTTTTGGTTTACTTGTTAATTAATTTATTTAATTATTATTGAACCTGTTTAACAGTTAACTGAATTATTAAATTGATGATACTATTTTTTTATGGACCGCTGATGTTTCACTAGGTTGGCATTGAGGTTATTTGGTCCACTGTTTTAGGACTTTTTTGATGGATTCATATGGTGCGACCATTACACAACGGGAGTTTTGCACCGTGTCTCTCCTCGTACCTATTTTAGGTAGGTGGTTTCTCATGCTTAGGGAATTTGATCATTTAGTCTATTGGTTTCATTAATTTACTATGCCTTTTTTTAGTACTGCTGTGAGTAGCGGTTTGACTAGTAGAGCATGGTGTTTTACTTTTATTAGTGGCTTGTTTTTATTTTCGGGTTTATACTGTGTTGTTCCTTGGTTTTTAAACAAATGAAGCAGTTGAAATTGAACCTTGTTACAGTCTTAGTGTGCATTCGAGTGGGTTCTGCACTGTTGGTTTTGTTGTTTTATTTTCTTAAAACATATAAACCATTTTTCCAAATGTTTGATAAACTTTATCTTGGCCCTCGAAATTCTGTAGTTCTTGCATGTTGTGAAGTTCTATGTTGTGTGTTGTGTCTTGACCTTGATGAGTAGGGTGAAATTTGAATAATGATCACAGAAGGGGAAGCCTGGGTATTAGATGGGCAGACTAGAATAGCATGCTAGTGATAAGGGAGTGGCCTTGACCCAGTTTCACTTGGCAGGATTGATGCTTACAACACTAACTAAACATTGAATGATGACTGGAGACCACAATGTTAGGAGGTGTTTCCCTGTCGGTGGATCATGCATGGGGAATGTAGGATTTGGTTCACCGAGACGTGAGGTTCTAGGGTCCCACACAACTTTAGTACTTTAGGGCCTCTCCCACATTTTTTTCTCATGTGCGATTATATACTCATCACTGGTTGGTTTTAGCGATTTATGTTGTTGCAAAAGGTAAGTTTGTTCTTTTCTTTCAGAACCAAAAACCCATTTTTTTCCAATTATAAAAATGTCTCCCTTTCCTTAAAACTGTTTCCATAAAAATGTAAGTGCATTTATTTATTTTCTCTAAAATTTGAACCTACAAATTGTTTTGGTCATCTAACCCTTTTTATGCGGAATATTTTTCCTAGTGCCAACCTATTGAGAGATTGCTCAAACCCTACTTAAACCATTGGGTGTAAGTAGATCTTATTATGTCTGATGCAGGGAAATGTGATGGTTTTGAGCACGGTGGTCCGAGTTGTTAGTTGACTCATCTGGTTCGGCACTGGTGGTAGAGACCTGACGGTGATATTCTTCCATCAGGTGACTGTTGCTGGTTTGGTTTTTGGTCACATTATTTTGGGAGTTAGTTGTGGTTGAGTTGTAGTTCTTTTTTTAGACTCGTTCATGATGTTTCTAAAACTTGTGGTTGTAACATCGATTTCGTAATTCAGTTTACTTATGGTTTATTTCTAGTCGTTATATGGGTAAATCGTTCCCAAAAATTCTAATTTTATACCCGGGCACTTGTGCCAACCCGTGGGGATTAGGAATGCCCTTCGGGCCTTTCCACGGGCTGGTGTAGGCATTGAGTTGATGGTGACCCCATTCGGTTTGTGACAAAATGATATCAAAGGAGGTTTAACTCTTGGTCTATATTATTTGGGATGAGTTTGGTTATACAGAAGTTGGGACTGTCGGGGCTCAGAATTCATGTTGTGAGTAGGGTTCCTGTCCAGCACGCCTCTTGACAGATACTGAGTCACCATGGGATATCAGGATGCTTGTCTGACTTCTTTTCTAGCTGGGACGTACAGGCTGCAGACTGTACGTGGACATTCGGCCAGGAAGTATAGTTTTGACATGAAGTCGCTTTTTCACGTTTAGTTTACTGATGATTACTTATCTTGCTAAAAATTTGTTTCTCTTGAGATATGTGATATTGATGGTATTATTTTATGACTGTTACATTGTGAAGCAAGATGCATCCCTGGAGAACTCCCATGCACCCACGGGAGGAAGCCAGAGAGAGTTCTCCTGCGCCGCTTGATTAGAGATGGGTAGAGACTGTGGTCCGAGCCGTTTAGGCTTTGGGACAAGGAGAGACTCCTTCCCCTACCCCTATTCCAGCTAGAGGGGATACATCTGTCTCCAAGAAGGATAGAGCTCAAGAGTTTCTAAAGAACAAACCACCTTCTTTCCGAGGCAGTTCAGAACCTTGGGAGGCAGAGGAATGGCTTGAAAACATAGAACGCATTGTCGATTTCCTTGACACGCCCGAGGAAGTCAGGGTGAAGTGTACCTCGTTCCAGATAGAGGGTTCCATTTGCAAATGGTGGGAATCAGTGGTCCAGGCTGGGAAACATGAGCACATTAGCTGGAAAGATTTCAAGGGTATCTTCAACGAGCAGTATTTTCCAGAGTTTCTAGCCTACGCTAGATCTTGGGAGTTCATGGAGCTTTCTTAGAGAAATCAGACAGTGATGGAATATGCAAACTGCTTTGCTGAGCTGGTGTGGTATGCACCTGAGATAGCTTCGAGAAAATTCTTGAAAGCTCGGAAGTTTGAGAAGGGCCTTCGACCAGAAATCCACTCTCAGGTTTTCTTGTCCAAGATGAAGACTTAAGCTGAGGTGGTCGATCGTGCTTGCATGGCCGAGATTGACCAGAGAGGAAAGTTGGAGTTTTCTGGATCAGTATCAGGCTTTGGCAGCAACAGTTCCTCAGAGAAGAAGAGGAAGCGTGTTGAGCAGTGGAAGAAGAGTGGTGGTGGCTCAGGATATCCCCCCAGACAGACATCATTTGAGGTTTCTGATGCGAGGCCCATTGTGTGCCATCAGTGCGGAAAGTCAGGGCACATATGACTTGCTTGCCCACATCCTCCCAGACCTTATTATGGGTGTGGAGTCAAGGGGTACCTACAACATTTCTGCGGGACTGTACGCCCTTACCAGAGTGGGAATGGATCTGTAGCTTCCAGTGGTGTATCAGTGTAGTCAGAGCCGACCAGGACGCCAGTATCTCAGTTCGGTGGTCGTGGTGGTAGGACCGGATCATCTTTTGGACAGAGCCAGATTAGGGCAAAGTTGCAGGCAAGTGGTCAGTCTCAGGTAGGGACCAGGCAACATCATGTTGTGGATCAGGCACCATCGGGATCTGATGTAGGGCCTTAGAAAATTCGAGTTACCATTTTGGTTTCATCCTCTATAGCTGTAGTTTTATTTGATACTGGTGCTTCAGTTTCTTTCATATCTGCTCGCCTTGTGAATCTGCTGAACCTACCAACCGAGCTGTTATCGTTTTCTTTGGAGTTCACAACACCGTTGGGGAAAAAGAGGGAGCAAGGCCTTAGGTGCCCATCGTGCGCACTCTCTGTGTCGTGAGTTGAGATGGAATGGGATTTCATGGTCCTTGACATGGACCTATTTTATGTGATCCTCGGTATAGACTAGCTGGTGCCCTTTCAGGCGCACATTGATTGCTATCGATGCCAAGTCAGTTTTACGGCACCAGATGGGACTCCCTGGTTATTTCATGGAGAATGGGATCCTCGGCCGGGACTCGCAGGACCTCGACTCCCTGAGTTGGGAAATCTTTCTTATCAGGTTTTTTCGCTTGCACTGAAGGATGATGGTGGTGTTCCATAGGGCGGGTTACCTCTTATAGTGGATTAGTTCCCAGAGGTCTTCCCATATGATTTTTCTAAATTACCCCCAGAGTGGGACGTGGAGTTCTCGATTGAGTTGGCACTGGGAACACAACCTATATCTCTTCCATCATATCGCATGGCCCCCACGGAATTGAGGTAATTAAAGATACAGCTGGATGATTTGGAATCCAAATGATTCATTCGCCCTAGCGACTCTCCTTGGGCTTCCCTGGTTTTATTTGTGAAGAAGGCCGATGGAACCTTCCGATTGTGCATTGATTACTGGAAATTGAACAAGGTAACCACCAAAAATAGATACCATTTGCCCCAGATTGACGATTTGTTCGACTAGCTGAAGGGGGAAAAGTGGTTCTCCAAGATTGATTTGCGTTCGGGATACCACCAATTGAGGGTGAGAGAAGCAGATATCTCAAAGACGACTTTCCGAAGCAGGTACAGTCACATCGAGTACTTGGCCATGCCTTTCGGATTGATGAATGCCCCTGCAGTTTTCATGGCGCTCAGGAATAGGGTGTTCCACCAATATCTCGACTCATTTGTCTTGGTATTCGTGGATGACATCCTGGTTTATTCTGGTTCTGAGGAGGAGCATGAGCATCACCTGCGCGTTGTTTTGGGCACTTTGCGAGGCCATTTCCTATATTCCAAACTCTCGAAATGCTCATTCTAGATCAGGGAAGTGAAGTTTCTAGGGAATGTCATCTCAGAACAAGGGGTTTCAGTGGATCCTGAGAAGATCAGGGCTGTGATGTCATGGGAGCAGCTGAGAAATGTGTTTGAGATCAGGAGTTTTCTGGGCTTGGTTGGTTATTATAGGCACTTTTTCCTGGACATCTCATGGATTTCCTCCCCTATGACGGCACTCACCCGGAAAGGGGTGAAGTTTGAGTGGAGTCCTCAATGTCAGGGATCCTTTGAGGAGTTGAAGCGGTAGTTGACCACTGCACCTGTGCTGACCTTACCAGAGTCGGGAAAGGGATATGTGGTTTACTGTGATGCTTCAGGTATAGGACTTGGGTGTGTGCTCATGCAGGATGACCATGTTGTGGCTTATAGTTCTCACCATCTCTGGCCGCATGAGAAAATTATCTGACTCACGACTTAGAGTTGGCAGCGGTGATGTATGTTTTGAAGACGTGGCGCCACTATCTCTTTGGGGAGAAGTTTGTGGTCTATTCTAACCATAAGAGCCTGGCCTACATTCTCTCTCAGAAGGATCTCAATTTGAGGAAGTGCCGCTGGGTCGAGTACCTACAGGGTTTTGATTTTGATATTGTCTATACCCCTGGAAAGGGTAATGTGGTAGCTGACACTTTGAGCAGAAAAGTACCAGTGCAGGCATTGAGGAAGTCCAGTGATGAGTGGACTTCGATGGGGCACTTCGCCCAGATGCACTTGGAGAGTAGAGAGCACAACAGAGGTACTTTCTTGGCTAGTATTTAGTTAACTCATGCTCTTCTAGAGTTGATTCAGTGGGAGCAGCCCGGTGATGAGCTATGTCATTGATCTATGCAGTTTCTCCATGGTGGGGATACTCCTTCATATTGGTCTTTGTCTTCCCAGAGGGTCTTGTTCCTTAAGGGTCGTGCTGTGGTGTTGTTGTCTATGCGGAAGGTGGTGATACAGGATAGCCATCAGTCTCAGTGGGTCATCCATCCTGGCACCACCAAGATGTATTACGATGTTCTCTGTCAGTGCTGGTGGCTAGGTACAAGATGAGGCATAGCCAACTTTGTGTCGAGGTGCTACACTTGCCAGCAGGTGAAAGTAGAGCATCAGAGACCTTCTGGCCTACTCCAGACATTACCATTCCTACCTGGAAGTGGGACGAGGTCGCCATGGACTTCATTATTAGATTTCCTCGTACAACTTGGGGGAGGAATGCTATCTGGGTAGTGATTGACCACTTGGCCAATCCAGCTCACTTAATCTCGATTAGAGATACAGCGAAGGTAGATGAGATGGGCCTCTTGTATATTCAGGAGGTGGTCAGACTTCATGGTGTTCCGTCGGCAGTTGTTTCTGACAGGGACCCCTCTTTACATATCGGTTTTGGGGAGGCCTCTAGAAGGCTTTGGGGTCACAGATTAAGATGAGAACGACATACCATCCTCAGACCGATGGCCAAAATCAGCAAGCGAATCAGATTTTGGAAGACATGCTCTGCGCCTGTGTGTTAGATTTTGGAGGTTTGTGGGATAGACATTTGGGATTAGTTTATTTTTCTTATAATAACAGTTACCAATATTCCATCAGAATGGCACCTTTCGAGGAGCTCTGTGGCCGACCCTTTCGGTCTCCTTTGTGTTGGGCTGAGGTAGGCGAGACCTCACTCTTGGGACTGAGCATTGTTCAGGAGACGTCTGTGAAGGTTAAGCTGATTAGGCAATGGTTGTTGAAAGCTCAGAGTCGCCAAAAGTCTTATGATGATCAAAGGCTGTGGGATCTTGAGTTTTCAGTGGGGGACAGAGTGTTCCTGAAAGTGGTCCCTCACTTGGGTCACCATCATTTGGGGAAGCAGGGGAAGCAGACACTGAGGTATGTCGGACCATTCGAGATTCTTGAGCAGATTGGAAAGGTGGAATACCGGTTATCTTTTCCCTCATAGTTGACATCAATTCACGACGTATTTCATATCTCCCAACTAAAGAAGTACAACCCTGATCTGTCGCATGTGCTGAATTGGGAGGAGCTGGAGATAGAGTCTGACTTATCTGTGTTTGAGCAACCAGTGGGGATAGTGGATTTTCAGGAGAAGGTGATGTGTGGAAAGTCCATTCCTCTAGGTCTTATTCTTTGGCAGCACTGGAATGATGAGCACGAGACTTGGGAGCAGATGTCATGGGTTGACCAGGAGTGACCATTTCTATTCTCTGATCAGGCATCGAGCTGACTTTCTGAAGGAAGAATGTTCTCATGGTGGGGAGAATTGTCACGCTCGGACTTCGTCGAGGTACAAATTTAATTTTAAATTTTTATTTTGTGTATTAATTGTCTGTTTATTTAAATTGTTTGGTTGTATCACGGGCTGAACCCGATGTGGGTTGCCCGTTTGGAAATGATGTGTGCGCGTGAGCCTTACGCCACTCGGCGCACGGGCAGGGCATGGGCGAAGTCGTGCGGCTTTGCCATTTTAAGGTGCGGTGTCCGTCACACGGACATTTCAAATAACAGATGGTTAACTTCAGTTTTATTATTATTATTTATATTATTATTATTGTTACTATCATAATTATTATTATTATATTATTATTATTATTAATTATATATTTATTAAAAACCTTTTATTTTTAGTTCTTTTAGTTCTTTTAATTGTTTCTTTATTTTAATTGTTATTTTTATTATTTCTCCCCCCCCCCCCCTTGCTAACCCTAGCAGCCACCCCATTTTCCATTTTCCTTTATTTATTTTCTTCTTCCCTCCTCTTTCTTCCTCCTTACGTATCCCTCTATCCCCCTTTTCTTCTTCTCCTGTGTGCACCCCCGTTCCTCCTCCCTCACTCACTCTTCCCCGCTCGTCCACGCCCCTCCCTTCTCCCTTCTCCATATCTTATTTCTTTCTCCCTCCCTTATCCCTTCTCCATCTCTTCTTTCTTTCTCCCTCCCTTCTCCCATATTCCCTGCGCACTCCCCCAACCCCCTTCCCTCTCCCGCGCGCTCCCCCTCCCCCTGCTCACCCGCACTACCGCACTCTCTCTTCCCCTTCTCACCCTCACCAGCCAGCTTCCCCCCCAACTCCCTTCCACCGCTCCTCCTCTCTTCGCGGACCGCGTAGTAGCCAACGCCCTTCCTACCACCTCTAACAGGCTACCGGCGGCCCTCCTTCCTCTTGCCGGACAGCAACTCCGTTGGTCGGCGCTTCCCCCAACTCTCACCAGACAGCGACCTCCCGCACCCTGCACACGCTGCCGGACCATCTCCGTGCAACCCCCTCTTCACCTTCCCAACTTTCCGCATTAATTTTATTTAATTATTTAAATTGGTTTAATTGATATTGAGTTATTTAATTATTAATTCAATTGTTTAAGTGTTAATTAATTAATTTATTGTTATTAAATTTGTTTATTATTTTATTATTTATTTGAATTGGTTAAATTGTTGATTAATTTATTTAATTTGGTAAGTTTTTAATTAATTTGATTGATTATTATTATATTTTTTAATCATCTTATTTAATTGAAATTGTTAAATTGTTAATTAATTTAGTTAGTTTGGAGTTGTATACCTATTAATCAACTTAATTAATTGTTTTGGTTTACTTGTTAATTAATTTAATTAATTATTATTGAACCTGTTTAACGGGTAAATGAATTATTAAATTGCTGATGTTGTTTTTTTATGGACCGCTGATGTTTCACTGGGTTGGCATTGAGGTTATTTGGTCCACTATTTTAGGACTTTTTTGATGGCTTCATACGGTGCGACCGTTGCACAACGATAGTTTTGTGTCGTGTCTCTTCTTGTACCTATTTGAGGTAGGTGGTTTCGCATGCTTAGGGAATTTGATCATTTAGTCTGTTGGTTTGATTAATTTAACATGCCTTTTTATAAATACTGTTGTGAGTGTCAGTTTAACTGGTAGATTGTAGTGTTTTACTTTTATTAGTGGCTTGTTTAGATGGTCAGGTTTATACTGTGTTGTGCCTTGGTTTTTGAACAAATGCAGTAGTTGAAATTGATCCTTGTTACAGTCTTAGTGTGCGTCCGAGTGGGTTCTGCACTGTTGGCTGTGTTGTTTTATTTTATTAAGACTTATAAACCAGTTTTCCAAATGTTTGATAAACTTTAGTTTGGCCCCCGAAATTCTGTAGTTCTTGCATGTTGTGAGGTACTATGTTGTGTGTTGTGTCTTGACCTTGATGAGTAGGGTGAACTTTTAATAATGAGCACAAAAGGGGAAGCTTGGGTATTAGGTGGACAGACTAGACTAGCGTTCTAGTGATACGAGAGTGGCCTCGGCCTAGTTTCACTAATCGGGATTGACGCTTACAAAACTAACTAAACATTGGATGATGACTGGAGACCACTACGGTAGGAGGTGTTTCCCTGCCGGTGGCTCGTGCACGAGGAATGTATGATTTGGTTCACCGAGACGTGAGGTTCTAGTGTCCCACACATCTTTAGTACTTTAGGGCCTCTCCCACTTTTTTCCCTCATGTGCGATTATATACTCATCACTGGTTGGTTTTGGGGACTTTTGTGGTTCCAAAAGGTAAGGGTGTTCTTTTCTTTCAGTACCAAAAACCCATTTTTTCCCTATTTTAAAACTGTCTCCCTTTCTTTAAAACTTTTTCCATCAAAATTTTAGTGCATTTATTTATTTTCTCTGAAATTCGAACCTGCAAACTGTTTTGGTCAACTAACCCTTTTTATGCGGAATCTTTTTCTGGTGCCAACCTATTGAGCGATTGCTCACACCCTACTTACACGCTTGGGTGTATGTAGATCTGGTTATGTCTAATGTAGGGAAATTCCAAGGTTTTGAGCATGGTGGTCCGAGTTGTTAGTTGACTCATATGGTTTGGCACTGGTGGCAGAGGCCTCACGGTGATATTCTTCCATCAGGTGACTGTTGCTGGTTTGGTTTTTTGTCACCTTCTTTTGAGAGTTAGTTGTGGTTGAGTTGTAGTTCCTTTTTTAGACTCATTCATACTGTTTTTAGAACTTGTGGTTCTAATGTCGATTTCGGAATTCAGTTTACTTTTGGTTTATTTCTCATCGTTATACGGGTAAATCGTTCCCAAAAATTATAATTTTATACCCGGGAACTTGTGCCAGCCCATGGGGATCGAGAACGCCCTTCGGGCCTTGCCGTGGTTCAGGTCGGGCGTTGAGTTGATGGTGACCCAATTCGGTTCGTAACACCATAGGTGTTTCTCTAATATTTCATAGTGTGGAAATTATAGGATTCCTCATTTGACAATCATGGGATTTCTATTATGTAAATAATTTTTTTCCCTTGAGAAAAAATTATATTTCCTTTTCAAATATATATATATGTGTGTGTGTTTTTTCATATGATTCAAGCATATTATTACTTATTTCTTGAATCTAAGAATCCCTCCATGATAAATTTAGGAATCCCTCTTGGAAAAAATTGATAAATACATTTACTAATTCCCAATATACCATATATTGTATAATGATATATGAAGATCAATCCTATCCAAATAATACACTTCACCCCCGTATGGCTGGAAGTTATGTAATTAACAAATTTCAACTTATAGATAGATCCATTAATGAGCTTAAGAATCATGTCTTAATTATATGATTGGGATAAATTCTAGATAATGAGATACCAAGAACAATATAGGCTCGGAAGATCCACATATCATCATAGAATTTTGATAAAGGATATGACACTAAAAATGTCAATGGTGGAAGTCTCTTATATTTTTTTAATTCTTGAATGTTAGGTGGCAAGATCATGAGCAATAAGTATTTCATCTGGCATGACACCAGGAACCACAAAATCACATCATAAAACATGACTTTTATTTATTAAATTTTCACAATCACAGTATTAATCATAGTATCATACATATCCTTTTAAATTACATGAACGTAATATAAAATCATTATTTTTCATGCTTTTGTGTACCAAAAACCATATATATATAGGTAAATAAATCCCTTTAAATTATTTTTCACATATGTTAAAATAATGATTAAACAATACATTTTTAGGTTTAATAGAATGTATATTAAATATGAAAAATATCATACTAATATAGGTATTATTTTTTGATATTTATTTTCTATATATTAATATTATATTAACATTAAAATTATTTAAAGTATAGATTTTTTATAGTTAAAATTAGAATCATATTAAAGTAATTTTTGGAATCTTTAATCATTAAAAATATTAGTACTCATAAACTAAAAAATTTCTAAGCCTGTTTTCTGCACGTTTCAAATAGCTTCAACTATTTACATCATGTAACTTCTTGAAATTATCATTATCCTCAGCATGCATGATTCAACTTCAAAGAATCAAAATTATTATCATTTAATTAATTATATTCACAATTTTATCACCATTTTATAATCATATTTCATTAGTTTCAATAATGAATATCTATAATATCATCTCATGAAAACCCTACGTTATTAAATCCATGAATTGCATATTTTATCATATGGTTAATTCATTTGGGAAAATACATTTTGTATCTTAAGAAATTAATTGGAAATTGATTTTGTTTTCTAATGTGTTATATTTTAGAAACCATTGTTCTATAAATCATATTGAAATCAAAAAATGATGCCTTAATCTATTTTTTGACACAATTGACTTGTCCAACAACTAAAAATTATCATCACCTATTTGGGATTTCACATATGGATAACCAATTTAAAAATTATAACAGTATTCAATATTTATTGGGATTTACAATTTCCACCTTTATATTTTTTTAATAAAAAATAAATTTCAGTCCATCTAAATAAATTAATCATCAATATTTTCCCATTTGTCTTTCACCCCCTTTTTAGAAATAACTAGGGTTAAATAGGTGTCATCTTATACACTATCATTGTTCATCATTTCTATTTATATTTCAGTATTATGAAGATAAAACATCATTTTATATAGGGAATTATGAGATCACTTTCATCAAATCAATGAAACCTACATTAATAAACTCTTTTTATAAATTATATATTTTTTGTTTGTAAAAAAAGAGTACATATCTTAGATAATCAATTTTGGCGTTAAAATTTTCAACAACTAAATCAACTTTTTATATCTTCTTCTAAGGGTTGATCAAAAGTTTTTCATTAATATTTTTTCTTCATTAATGAAAGAATATCTATTTACAATAATTATGACATAAATAATTAAATCACCATTTATATTCTCGAAATCCAAAATCTTAAATATCAATAATTACAATATTTTGGATGACTAATTTTTTTTTGTATGGAATTTTTTCTATTTCACAACACGTTAAAAAAAATTCAAATCCATACACTCTTATAATAAAAAGTATAATAAGAATTTATTAGAACTATATTTTAGATATCATTAAAATTACAAATCCCTTACTAGGGTAAACTGCATTCTACTTTATCATCATGGATTGAAATTTATTTTATTTCATTTCTAACTAAAATTCAAATTAAAATAAATTCCATAATTATTTAAATATTTCAATAGTTGTAGAGTATTTACACAATTTTTTCCTCACCTTATATATTCCCATTAATGTTTTTAAATACTGTTCATTTTATAGTGCTAATAAAAAACATATATATGAATAAATTTTTTCACATTTTATCTCAAGTTTTAAGCACAAAAACGATATTTATTACTCAACCAAGAAAATAGTTAATCTAACTTTAGATATAAGATAAAATTCACATGTGATTAATTTATATAATTATATGGATGAATTATACGGGTCTTCTTGAAATTATTTGTAATAATAATAGTAATCACATTTTTTTGATTTATTTTTTCCATTTTGTTGACATAGAACATTTATTATTCTGAGACTCTTCCATCCTCCATGCATCTTCCAACTGCATGGGATAAATAGCAATTAAAAATTTAGTAATATTTTTAATTTTATCTTTTTTTGAAGATGTATTCCTAATAAAAATATTTCTATGATAAAAGTTTATTTTCATTTATCAAATATTTTCAGTTAGAAGATACTATATTGAAATTATAGTTATATAATATTTAGGAGTGTAACCAGTCTCTTTACATATTATATATAGTTTATCAACACCATTGTTTTCAATTATTTCATTAACCACTATGAAGATTCACCTCTTTATCAAAGATGTATTCCATCAAGGTAATCTTCTTCTTTCATTATCAAATTGATTCAATTTTTCCTTTTGTCTTAGTTTATTTAAATTTTACATTTATTAATTTCTTTCACCTACCCTTATTATTTTATGTCCATTAAAAATAAAGAATCATTTCTTAGGAATAATATATTATCTTTATATTATTTTTTTCTGGTATTTTATTATATCCTATAGTTTTCAACATCGCAATAAAGACACACCATCTTAATTCCTTTTAATTTTGATTTACCATTGAGGCCTTATTACATAAATAGAAATAGGATAATTCTTAGTCGGAATAAATATCATTAATATAGTGATCACTTTTTTTACATGTTTCTCAGAAGTTCCCAAGATATTAAAATATTTTTTAGTTTAGAAATATTTACCATCGTCTTCATATATTGAATGAACCTAATAGAAAAATATGGAAACAACTATTTTCTAACCCTAAATTGTTTCCATCCTTATATTTTAATAAAATATATGTAATACAAAGAATTACTAGGATTTTATTTAAATATATCACAACACAAAAAAATTTCAATATTTATTTCTTCATATGTATTTTTGTTTGAATAAAATTCCCACTATTTTGTATATGAGTATAATCTTCTTCATTTTGGACTCCTCATGGGGAACACCGTATTACCTTATTTAAATCACTTAACCATGGTAATGTGGTGGTTTTATCATAATTTTTCTTCACCAATATTAGTTTAAAAGATAAATTATAACATTAAATATTCATATAATTTCAACTAGTCCCACATTTCTTTTTCAAAATATAGAGCTTGATATTGTTTTAAACTTGTATTAGTTTTGAATTCTGATGAATTTATGCTCTTTATACAAGATTTTTATGACTTATTAGAATAATTATTTTAAAACAATTTATTGGAAAACAATATACTCCTTGTTTTTTAATTTTATTTTAAAAATATTCTAAATTTATCTATATAATATATTGTTAAAATTAAAAAATTAAGGGTATTTTATCATTCTAAATAGAACATACAATATCCTCTCATTAAATTACAATATTTAAAAATTTATTTTTTGGAATCTTTCTCTTCTCTTGTAAGAACCTTTCATTCCCTTTCAATATTTAATCCATGATTTATACATATGATTTCATGACTCAAATGAAATCATGATTCTTATCTTATAGTGAATAGCTAGTTTCATTAAAAAACAACAAAAAGAACACTTTCTAAAAAATACTCCAATAAAAATATTATTCAATAAAGAATATATAATAATTGAAAACTAATATGTATAATTATATAGTTTTATAGAGATTTATGGGAGTGTTATATTTTTTTATCTTTTTAGACCGTGCATTGTCCACTTTATTGACTTCCTACTAAATATGTGTTTTCTCATCATGTTAGTACAAGATTATATTAGGGGTAAAAATGAATGGATATAGAAGATGAAAGGACAACAAATTTATTATAAAAAATAGTATTTTTTTCATCTTCCATTCTCTATTGGGATGTTATATTCTGTAAATTATTATCCTCTTTGTTTTTAATGATCTATCATCTAACTTAATGAAAAAACTAAATAGGGTATCTAAAACTTTATGCAACTAATGTGTATCTCTATCACTTGAATATATTAATCACATTTAATTATGAATAAACGTTTTTGGTTAATTTAAGTCAATTAATCGGAAACCATTAACTATGATACCAATTGATTTTGCTAGTGGATAATGTAGTTACACATAATGGATAATAGAGTGAATGGTTGTAAACAAATTTTATAGAATAATCCAAGAATTTAATTTTTCCCCTTTTATTCTACATTATCTATTGGTTAAAACATATATATATGGATAATAATTATCAACAGATATTCACAAACAATGAAATAATATAATGTGAATGGATTAAAAAACGTGATATTTTTAAGAGGTTCGGTCCCAATGTGTATTCTTACTTTTTACTATGGGTTTTTATGCTTGATTCATATATTTTTACCTATTATATTATTTGATCATAATTGACAACTTGTTATCGTTAAAAAAATTATATCCCATCACTTTATTGGTATATGTAGGTATCATTTTTCATGGATATTTTTACTGAGAAATAGTTTCTTGAAACTACCTCTTGAGGGATTAAGCCTCTATACGGATTTGTCTGGGATTATCCTGGTGGGATCTAGACTTCAATGGGTTTTCTCAATGTAATAATAAAATTGATCACCCCTTATCTCTAAGATGTATCAAAATCAAATGTAATATAATTTTCTACAACATGGTTCCTTAAATACCACAGAATAATCAACTACAACTATATACACCCATATTATATACACTATCATTAAGAAAAATATATTTTAGTTTTTTATTTAGTTTTTTTAAATTTCTAAAACATCCAACTAATGCTTCAGATTTTGTTCCCATGTATCCTCAAAACTTAAATCTAGATGAGCTTTAATGTATATAATCTAGTTTATCTCAAACATCTAAATTATTTTATATCTCAATTTAATTAGACCAAAATTATAATTATATATCATTCTTTTATGGAAATCCTAATTTTGTTAGACTTATATAATATAAATAAATTACTCATTCTCATTTTCATTCCTCTAGAAGATCTATCATTACCTATATATATCAATGATTATGTAATTATTTAATGAAAATCACTTCTTACATGTATCTAGATGTCAAATATTGATTAAAACACATCGTATTTTATATTCATGAAAATATCATCATCATTAACTTGAATTTGACATCACTCAAATTATATATAAAATCATTATGGATTGTTCATATTAATTAACTTCTAAAGACATTATATGTATCATGATTTGGTTCACTCTATAATTTTTCAGCATAAACATTATCCATATTTATTAACTTTAATCAAACTCTGAAAAAGATTAAGATCTCTTTATATTAATCTTATGAAATTGTTGCACAAATCATGCACTCCATATTGTGAGATATTACACTTCAGTTGATCATTTTCAAATCCTAATATATTATCAACTCATCCTCCCTCTAATTTATATTATAATTTTCACTTTTCAATTTTTAAAATTTGAATATCTTTATCTTTAAAACATTTGATCATCCCCAATATCCACTTTTCCTCATCCACCTAATCATTCAATTATACATTCATTACTTTGATACATTGGATTTTTATCCACCAAATCTATCTATATAATTTACTGGTGAGTCGTATTGAGTTAATATTTCCAAAATATATATTAACATAATTATGGTTATTTTATCTTCATTAGATTTGAAAAACCTCAAGCATCATAAAATTATAAATGTATTAATCAAAAAAATATAATCATGGGTTAATTACTAAGAAATGTTTTTCAACTATAAAATAATTTTATCTTTAAAAATGCATTTGATATTGACTAACTTTGTAATGAAATTTCTAATTCTTTGTTCATATATTCATTAGTTAGGTTTCCTTTAACTTTTTAATATTTAACACTACATGAATCAACGTATCATCCTGAATCATTTTTTTACTAAGACATATAATCACATATATTATATGATAAGTTTTTTATAATTATCTTTTTGATTTCAAATACTCATAAATTTTACATATTTATGACAACAAATATTCATGTTTAACACCTTTTTAAGAGTATTTTACTCATATATATCACTATCAGTCTAGTAGAATTTAAAATCCATTAAGTGTTCTATATTCTATATGGATTAAAATTATCCTTCTCACCCCATGATGGATTTTTTATCTATGATTAACTTGAATAATAATTACCCTAATCTATCTTTTTGATGTTTGGTTCAATAAAAAAATAAGTGTTTCAAATTATGACATCACATACAAAATATATTATAAATTATAAAAGAAAAAACAAATTGAAAAACATTTATAATTTATAGATCATATATTATAAATTGTATTTCATACCTATAAAAGTGGAATAATTTCCATTTTCATATTTCTTCAATATTATGATTAAAACATAAAATTTTATAAAAATTAAATATTTTTATCGTTTTTTTCATAGTATTATTTCCAGTGATCTATTGTATATATATTACACTTTTCTAAAAAATACTGTTTATCATTATTTCATTAAAATATCATTCTTATTTTTTATGATTCATTATTTTGTTGCATTCTCAATTTCAAAAGAAATTTATCTTGAAAATCATCTAGAATTAGGTTGGTCTCACTTATCTTGGAAATTGTTTCACACCTCTACATACCAAAAATCTTATGTATAAAAAAATTAAATATTATTCTATAATATTTACATATCTAAATAACATAGTTCTATATTAATTTTAAAATTTTAAAATAAATAACATTTCATATGAATTATATCATAAGTATTCATATGATAAAAATTTATTTTTCAACTCTTATATAATTTTATTCTTATAACATCATGATTAAAAAAAAATTGGACTTATATAGTATTTATATTAGAATCATATAAAACTAATTTATTTAATCATTAATCCTTTTGAAACATTATTACTCACCCACTTTTGTAAATTTATACCTCTTATAAAAAAATTTCTTATAGTTCCAACTATTTCATCCATGGTACATTTGGAAACTATCACAATCCTCGTCAATTTTGAATTCTACTCAATAGTATAATTTTATCATGATCCAAAAACTATTGTAGTGATATAAATTTACATTACATTAATATATTCCATTTTTTTGTCATTTAGAACTTATTAACAATCATTAAATGTGTGATTTTCATTATTACATACAACTACTATCTCTCCTACCATCCTCAAAAATCATCATGATACCTTTAGTATGTCTCATTTTGAACTAGGTTTAGAATCACACTGTATTTTTTCACATTAATATTATTATGATTTTATTCCTTAATTCATATAGGTGGCTCCATATTATCCAAAAATCAATTTGTTCGTAAAACTAAATTTATCAACAATTTTATCTTATTATTATCTATTATCTTCTTATTCTAGTGAAAAAAATAAAGAAAATAAAATATTCATTTTTATTGATTGGGTTCTATAAAATTATTTGGAATCCAAATCATCCAACTAATACATACTATAATTTAATTCTATATGATCATTATTATAATAAATAAATCAAATAGTTTTCATATTAAGAACATAATTAATAGAAAAAAATATTTCTCTCAAATGAGTTAAACTCGGGATGTCATCTAAAAACAGTTAGGGAAACCTATTAACAACCAATCAAATATTTATCATGATTTTCCCTACATTATCATGTAATAGTATTGTTATTTTATTATATATTAATATTCTAACCCTGGGAAGATGATGACTTGACTAGCTAGACTACAAGTCTCATTCTCTTTGAAATAAACATGATCTCACATCGTGGTAGTGATAGTTAGCAAACAATGATTATAGAAAAAAATTGTATTTTAAAGAAAAATTATAATAAATTATTATAATGAAATAAATGATATTAATAAAGGGAATAATATTTTCCAAAAAACATCCCTTATGATATATATACTATAAAACAAGGACATCAAAATACATTGTATTGTATATTTCTATGAGGCATCAATATCTTTTTAACGTAACGTATGTTTTCAAAGGGGGTATTGAGAAATTATATACTATTAGAAAGTAGTAATGATTTGTAGAAACATATATCACAAAGAAATATTCATATATGATTCAATTATAATAGTATCTCACACTATCACTGGAACTTCCTCATATTCATTAGGTACTTTCCCCACTACCTAAATAGTTTCTATTATGAATAGACATGGGTCATAACTTCACAATATGTATTTTTGTTACACTATTTATAACAAAAATAGGTCCCACACCTAAATAATCACATATGATATTGATATCAGATCATATTTTAGAAATCATGATGGATATTAAATTACACAAAATATAAAGATCATGGACCTCATCAAATAAGAAGGATAGATCTAAAAAAACCATTTTTAGTGTCCTAGACACACACATGATTTATAGATAGTAGGTAATAATTTAATGAATGTAATCATATTACCACAGTTCTAACATAACTATAGGTTTTTGTTTTACTTCCTAGGGTTTCTATTGATACAAAATGGAATGGTTTTCTATAGAAATTCCCACTTCCTCTCCTAAGATCTATACACTGCCTCTTATATTCTGAAAATCCAAAGACAATTCCATTTTTATTAAGAGGGAAAAAATAATCCCTAATATAATGAATTGATCTATATAAACTCTGAAGTTATGTTCTACTTATTCTTCATAGGTTATAATCTTATATAGGGAAACTGAGGATTACTTATCAAGTGACATGCCCTTATAAAAACATTGAGAACCCATTTAATAATTTGAAATATCTTATGGGAAAGATAAACTATCTTGGTAAAAGAGTTTTCATCTCTAATGATTATCTGATTTCCTTGAAGGGGAATAAAACTCACAATATATTTCCTACTCCATAATATTATGGAATAAAAGATGAGAAAAAGTATCCTTTATTTCATTCAATTTTAGATTCATTTGTATCGTATAGTTATAAATAGACTCCCACCATATTTAATTTAGTTTCTTGAGAGTGTATGAAAATATAATTATAATAATGGCCTTGGAAATATCCTAAAAATTAGAAAATTTCATAATATACTCAATCCAATAATCATTATCATGAGGATTATTTGAACCTCAAAATAATATAATATTATAATGAATAAACTCTATAGATGAGTCAGTTTCTTGAGTAAGACCAGGATATCCACACATAGATAATGTAGGTCTAGAGTATACACTTGGGTCCATGTATCAATCAATTTATACCTCTATCTAAATATTATTTGGGTTTAGAGGAGGACTGTCTCATAGAAAATGTTTTATAGCTTACTCTAAAGGGATCACAAGTGATTGATTAGGGGTTACTCTAATATATAAAATCAAATAAAATGAATATTTTCATTACTATAGTGACATGATATCACTCAAAATAAAAAATCTCCCTTAATAAATATTGTGAATAAAAATAATTAATTTAAAAGTGAAATAATATAAAACCCTCCAATTATCATCTATTCTTGGTTTGGAAGCACGAATCAATAATTTGATAACCAACTTTGATAGTTTCGCAAGATAGGTTGTCCTAGCCTCATTGTATGAAAAAAAATTCCCAAATAAAAACCAAAGTGGGGAAAATTGGAACTCCAATAACAGGGTTGAATTGGTTATCATCATGACCTTTATCACATTCTCTTAAGGTGTTCACTATTAAAAAGACCACTAACCTTTCATTTATCAACATTGATATTCTAAAAATCAAAAATAAAATAAAAATTCATACCAATAAACTAATTACCCTACATTATATGGTGAATCATGGATTGTTATATTTTATATCATAAGAAAAAACCTGAAAACCTAACCATAATGTCCTGATAATGATATCTTATGTAAATATTATCATCCCTAAAAAAATAATCCAATAACATGAATTTAATATTATGTTTACACTTAACGACCTGAGCTACCTGAGAGTCGGTGAACTAATTTTTCCATGGTATACCCTTTAGGGCCTTCCTAATCACCACATCCTAGAAACTAGTTGCTGGACATCAATAAAAATTCTCTGGGAATGGTTTTTCACATGTAATTGAATTAAAATAAATGTTGTCTCAATCCTAGAAACCGATTTGACCACAACTTATGCTGGATATATATGATTATAAACATGTAATTTAATTAAAATATTCAATAATAAATCATAATATAAATGTAATATAAAGGGAAAAATTAGAACCTATTGAAAAAATATTAGGATACATCTATAACATAACAAATGTATTTTTTCTCAGATATACCACAAAGGAATGGTATTATAATTTTAATTTGTGATAAAAAGTTTATTCCTATAGAAGAAAATAAAAAATGTGTCAATATAATTGTTACCAACATGTATTGGAATCCAAAACCTCTGACCAAAATGCTTCTATAGTTGTAATTCACAACGTCCAAGATATTAATTTCTTATACATATATATATCAAAAAAATGTATATGTGTTCACATTGGGATTATGTAGGCTGTGATCATAAATTTACATGATTCATCCCACCAAGTTTCTAGGAGAATATTTTTTTAGATAATCTGGGAATATTACTTTTAATCTAGACCATATGACATATAATTGGATTTATTATGTTATATTCTTGATATTGAATATAGTGAATACATTAATTTCAAAATAAGACCAGTGGGGTAAGAAATAATGTATATAAAGGTGATGGATTATTTGATCCTCATACAATATCATGTGTAAACCAATAATAACAAACCATTGTTTGCTGCTATGAAGAGCTACTTCACAAGTCATAAGATGTGGTGAAACCAATCTGATGGTTTTATGGTCGTATCAGTCATGTTATATTAGTATAAGTCAATTAGTGAGTTGATATAAATCAAGATTGAGAGTATGAAATTACTATCAGTACGTGTATTATAATTCCTTCAAATCAAGGGGTTTAAAAGTATTATCATATTTTTGAATAACTAAAATGTCACTATAAACAATCTCCCTTTAAAGGGAAATTTTATAATGACCTGAAATTTTGCAATGTATTTTACATTAAAAAAATTATGTAAAAATCATGTTATAAATGGAAAAGAAAACTAAAATGAAATTGTGGAAAGTTGAAATTAATATTTATATGTATAATATATTCAATAAATTATTGGTTAAGAGTTATTTTACCATATTAAAAAATATATAAATAAAAAGGAATGAAATGGGGTAGGGTATGGGATGTCTCCGTTATGAAGCTCATTTTTTTGACCATGAAATAATTGTAGATTCAATAGGTTATTCTTCACAACAGTCCAAATATTAAATTTAACGACATAGATAAGACTGAAATTGAATGAGTGTGAAGTTCAAGCATATGAAAATGTCCAAAAGATCCATTCCTAAAAAATCACATGCCTTGAATTCCTTAAAAGGGTTATGTAATAATAAATTAAGATGATATGAATATGTAATAGTTAGGGTATTATGTTATTTATAAAATTTATTTTGTACATTTCTAAATATGATTTTTAATGAAAAAATAGTTTATCTACATTTTAATAAATAAAATTAAAAAAAATCTGTCTAAAACTATATAATTATATATAATTTAATTATTTTTCACTTCATTTGAAGAAAATAAAATTAATATATAAAATTTATTATACATATAAGTAATGTGTTTACACCTATCAAATTAGTAATTGATATATAATAATAATGTGAATGGTTAATATTTTAGAATATTATTTTACCGAAATAAAAAACATTAATATATTATTGTATAATTTTTATATTGAAAAAATAGTAATTTAATTTTGAAAACATAACTTTAATTTCATATTTTGAAAATAACTAACTACAGATAAATTTTGATATTTTTCTGAATTTTTCTTTTCAAAATAAGTTTTTTATAAATACCATGAGTTTTATGATATTTTTATCGTATTATTAAGACATAAAAACAAATGAAACACATACCTAGGAAACTATGTATTTAACAATGGAAAATTTAAATTTAAAAATACTTATCTTATATTGAAAACATATATATGGTGTATTGAATATTAGTTACACAATTCCCACAAATTAATTTCAATAATGTTATCATTAATTAATTTATATTCAATTTTTATAATTTTAGAAATTAAAAAAAATATTTAAAATTTAAAACTATTTGTTTTAAATTATTTAATAATGGAAATTTAAATTTAAGTCAAAATAATGAAATTCATTAGGTCAAAATCAATTACCATAAAAAAAGAAAGTGGGTAAAATAGTTTAACCAAATGAGTAAAATGAAAAACATGTTAAAAATATGTTTCTAATTGATTTTTTGATGTCTATATTGACCAAATATAACCTATATCCCATAATTTTCCATTTTTTAGTATTCTCCAAATGTGAATCATTTGATTAATTTATATTTAAATTAAATAATTACAATAATTTCATTCTCAAAACACATGAATGGAACCTCTCACCACCCCTTCAAGATATCCCTAATTTTTTTTTCAATCATTAAACTCATCCATTTTATATTCCCCTATAATGATTTTAAAAATTAATTGGATTCTATATACATAAATGTATCTTAATCCCTCAAATTCGAATTAATCATCAAAGGGAAACTCAATTCCTAAACATGAGAATAAATGTCTGTTTATTTTTTATTTTCAAGATTACATTTCTATAAATAATTTTATCATGGCTATATAATGAATTAAATACAAATTTTATGCTAAATTTTATTATTATATTGTAATAATTAGTGACAAATGTTCCACTTTTCCTCAATGATAAATGATAACGACATATGTGTATTGATCAGAAAAGTAAAACCATGAAGTAACATGTCATATTTTTCATTTATTTTATCTTGGGTTATCTTGAAATAATATAAAATATATTACCCAAAAATAAAAATATATAAATAATATTATTATGATACAGTAATAAGGTTTTTGTGCCAAAAAATCCATGTTGACCCTCTGTTTCATCGTAAGGATAAAAAATGAAAATGGGAAATACCTTAGAAAAAGGAGGAGAATATAGATGGAGAATATCAGGATTTGAAAAAGTTTAAAAAGTGGTTCGCACAAGGTACCCCAAATCACAATTGTAATGAAATTACTTTCATGCCCCACCAATTTCAATTATTTTCTCCCTCACCTAGGGTACCATATTTTCCTATAAAAAGACCCCTGTGGCCTTCAATTGTATGGATTAATTTACCTGAAGGTTGTTTTCTACTCTAATTTACCTATTCCATCATTCTAGTCCTCTGAAACCCTCAAGTTAATTTCATAACATCTCAATAGAAGTAATTAAAGGAGGATAGTGATACATAATTTCTTTCAGTGTTAAAAATAAACTACACTTTTGTGGCTTGTTCTCCCAGCCCCCTGATTTAAAAATAGTTGCATGATCACCCTTCCTCAAATAAGAAATTTCCCACCTCACTTTTGGGAAAAACTATAAAACCCGTGAAGGATTCAACAAATCTTAACCCATTTGTTTTCATTATGGTTTTTCTTCAAAAAAATGTCAACAATCACACACATTCCTACTTGCACGCAACAAAATTTTACAATAGCCACATGCGTGTTCCTTCTTGGTCCAGCTCACCTTCTCAGCCAACGTGAGCCTTTAATAAAGCCTCCTTAAAATCAATTCAAGGAAGAGCTTCCCTTTCACTAGAACTTCTGTCTGAAAGGGATCATTTGGAAACCTCTACAAAGACCTCCTAATTTTAAAAAATTTAGGGTAAGGAACATCTTTATGTATCTCATTTGATTTTGTATTAATATGGTCATAGGTATCCCACACATTTCCTACAAGATGGTCTGGATTCATGGGATGTCTGTAGGTTTGTATATCTATGGTCACATGGACCCTTACCCCAAGAAAGGTATTGAGTAGTTCTCAGTCATGGATTTCGATGATAAGACTATGTACTCCCATTTTAACCTCTAAGACCATGAGACTATGGTTCCTGGTAGGGGGGATAAGGATCATAGTTGCTTTTCCATTTTCCAAAGTAAAATTCTCCCTCTTATCCTAGGACCAATCAAGGGGAAACCATTAGGGTTTAATCCCAGAGCCATTAATGTAAGATATTACAGTCTTTCTACTCTATTTATCATTCACCTTCACTCCTTCCTTACATTGGACCTAGTTTCAATGTAAATTTAAGAGATAGAAGAATTGTAGTCATTTCCTCTTTCAATGTAGCCACGAACACTTTCACTGTAGTCCCGAACTCTTCCACCAGCAAAGGGGGAAAAGTGTGTGTGGTTATTTGAGTCTTTCATGTCCTCTAATTTTGTATTCAGAGAAATACCCACATGGGATTAGAGATTTGTGATGATCACAACACCCTTAAAATACACCTAAATTAATAAAATATGATAACTTTGATTCCATCCTTAACTAGGATATGTAGGAATCCTTATCATGGCTCAATCTTCATGTCATCTCATACATGAAATGGGAAATCATGCCTCCTTATTGGATATGGTTTTTATGAGTACAATCCTAATTCTCTTAATTCAGTCATCCTCCTTAGAACCAAGCCTAAATTTAAGTATTCTCAAACCTCTATGTGTTAATTAATCTTTCATGGACTGAGTTACAATGGAATCCTTATCATAATTGATCCCCATAATATTTCACTCAAAGGCATGTACTATCCTATTAGGCTTACCAAACTATGTGGGAATTGATTCCCATCGAAAAGGGATATGTTGGAAGCCTCTCTAAGGTTCAATCCCAACAATCAAAATCAACCATGTTCTATTGGGATCATATCCCTAGAAGGGTCTCATTTAACATCAAATCCCATATTATATCCAGGTTCCTAGGGATTATTAGCCATAAGTCCCACACCAAGCTTTAACGAGGAACCTTTTTCATAGATGTCTTCACCACATGATGTTAAACATTATGGTTGGGTCTTTATCGAATGCCCTTAATAGTTATGATATTTCACATTATGTGTAATCGAACTATGTGAGTTCTGATTCCCTTCACAGGGATACATAGGAATCCCACCAATGTTCTTGATCCCAACAACATAAGAACTTCCATCTCTTAGGATGATGATAAATTTTTGAGTAACATTCAACTACCTGGAGGACCAAAAAATACAAAGGGCCCCACTATGTGGATTTAAAACTAGAATCATCATTATAATGACCAAAGAATCTCAAATTATTATATTTGAGACACCATAAATGTTAAATCTCAGATACACATAGATATTTCTATTGATGATGAAACATGAATATGTACAGATGATTCTAATTTATACATATTCTCATAATTAATTTCTATTAATGGGATAACCAATTTTATAATTGATAATTAATGAAGGATTCCTAAACATATCATAAATCTATAAGAGGGTCTTGAAGTAGTAAATATTTCCCCCCAAAAGGGTGTGATGATCCCAACCTCCCATCCTCTCGGCCAATAAGATTTATTATTTATCTGAGGTCAATAAACCTAATGAAAACATTCCTTCGGAAGGAAGATCCCTTTGGTGAAAAACTATTGAGAGTTTTGTGTTCCTTAAAAACTTGTTGAAACCATGGACAAATAGTAATTCCTAACCCAAACACGCATTCCAATTGAAAAAAAATGGTGAATCTATTGTGATTCCTTATCCAATATGATAGTGTTACCATTTCTATTCAATGAAATCAATTAGGAAATTTTTACCTTGAATGAGACTCCAGAGTTCATGGTTTCTTTTTTTCATATATACAAGCACATTTTCCAAGAATTCCCGACAATCCAAAGGGAACACTTCATGATTACACACATGAACACCATGACCACTACTCAAGACAAACCCTTATTCACATAAAATAATCCATCACCAACTCAACATCATCAACGATGGTTATCTAATGCAATCATTAAAGAGTACCAACAAAAACATACTATTAAAACCTTAGAGGATTCTCGATAGGCCCTCCAGATCAAGAATAAATAGTGATCATCTTGTTAGTGATGATCATTGGTTCCGATGTAGATTGTGACAATCAGCATATTCAATCATTTTAAGATATTATCCCCAAAATGAAATCACTAATCCTCCCATATTCCAAGTATGTTATCCAAGAGCCCACCTGCAACCTCATCCTCAAAACACAGGGGTCCTTTTTAAGCTCCCCTTCTAACAATCGTTGTAGTTAACGTCGCATGGAAGTAAACCCTCTTCATTATGAGGGTATTTTATCTCACTATCCAGATTAGTTCCTTCAGACTAGAGAAGATAATAAAGACTATCAGGGATAACAACCAACTAACAGGGAGCATGATCTTACCTTTTTTCCCTCCATAAGGGACCACCAACCTTGCTTGGTGGCCAACAATGATCGGGCATATATAAATGTTCCCTATTAACCATCCAACCAGTAGAATCATATGGTGACATCCAATGAATCCCACTATACTAATCCCATTGAGTACCATAAGAATAAAGGTACACCTACCTACACCCATCAATTCTTCCAATAGACTCATCTAGAAGAACACAGAGAATTTAGTAAGAAATTACGAATGAAAAGGAGAGGTCAAAGTCAAATATATGTCACAAAAAATGAGTACTATTAGTATCCGTTAATAGGAAAGGAAGGACATGAGCATTAACATAACCCTATTCCAAATAAGGAATGGATATATAATCCCGTTCAGATCATTGAATTCGGTAATCACATCATAGAAATAGTGAATGGGAAAATGCCAAATCCTGATCAAATCTTAAAGACACTCCTAAATATCTATATAGCAGTAACAATAGTACCTAAGGGATATAATAATAATTTTATCCCTACAAGAAAGTAGTCTCATCAACATGTCACCATGGAGTACATACAAACCTATGTTCTCGTACATAAGGGTTATGGTTCATACTCCCCCATATAATACAGATCACCGGACTGGGACGTACACCCATTCCAATTGGAGATAATCTTCATATTCTAACAACCACTCTATAACAGGAACATACACCATCCCATGATAACAAATTTTACCAACAAGTGGCCCCAACTGCTTGTTAGAAGCAATCCAATAATAAATCTTATCAAGAACAGTTTCAAAATCAGGAGTCGTTTCATGGTTTTATTTTTCTTAATGATGGAGTTCTTGAATCCCTCGGACATTTATCTATTACAGCTTAATATCTTACCATCCCATTACCAAATTATAGGTGCAATAGAAGTCACTTTGAATTTATTCATTGAACACTTTAAGATAAAGGTTTTCTTCATAACAATTTGGTCAATCTCCAGACCTTATCTCTTGCTGACTTCCATGAAAACGATCTATGTGTCCATAAGACCAAAGAGAAAGAGGGTATACCACTTTTTGTAATCCACCATTATTATCCTCCTCATTTAGTAATTATCTACAAAATTTATCTCTCTTATAGTGATTCTAATTATCAAGATAATTCTCGAACTAATAGGGTAGTGATGAGAAATCCCTCTTATCTTGAAGAACCTGAAAATACAAGGAAAATCATGTTTGATGCCTTTTGCTGGTGTGAAAATTTATTTCTCAACCAGAAGATAGCCTAAGGTGATAGTCATTCTCAGAACCACCCATAGTACATTTATCATCCAATGAAACATAGGAACTCTCTATCTGTCTTTCTAATTCTCATAAAGAGGAAAAAATACAACTTTTCCCAATCAATTAGATAAACCTTTATAAAAACATGAATAGGGTATATTGGAAATGGGGAAACAATTATATACTAGTTAAATATGAGTCACATTCTGGCTTTTATCCACCTCTCAATACAAAATTATAGAGATAATGGGATATTATTGTATTCATGATATCTACCTCAACATATAGAGGACTCTAGGTATTCTTAAGGTCACAGTTTTATTGTATGAGGAATATTAATGAAATTTCAAGGTAATAACATGGTTGAAGTTCCAAATTAACTTGATATCTCTCCAAGATTCCTAAAATCAAAAAAAAAGTAGAAGTAATATGGATCCATTCAATTTGTATGCCTCAATGAATTAATTAGATATCGATAATTGATTACAGATACCCCATCTGGTGTTCATATCAAATGATGAGTTGAACATGGTGAATTGAATTTCACTACACCAATTAGTTAGAAAATCTCACTAAAAGTGGTCTCGTAAAATGTTATTGACCTTGGATGTCTACAAAAATTGAATTTTATTCATGACCAAAGAGATGCTCAATAAGAACAGTCCGTGAATATCTTTAACCAATGTCAGTCCTAAAGAGAGTAGACTGTTGACATCAAGCATCTGATAACATTGAGTAGGCCTCCCTCTTAAGGAATTCCAACTATCAGATTTCTCATATTTCTGAAATACTTCAATGGTCTTTCGAAATAGGTGATTTGAGTGAGTATCGAACAGTGAACCCATCCAATGTTGAGACAAGAATTCGTAAAACCAATAAGAGTAGATACTATGATATCAACCATAGAAGATCTGTAGCCACACTAACCCCCATGTATGGGGGGTTTAACCAAACCCTTGAAGTCAAAAAAAATAAATCCTAAAGGGATAAGAATGAAGAACATGAATATCCCATCCCATAGGGCTATGGTATTTTCCACATTAATAATCCCCTCCTTATAAAAAGTCAATTTTCTCTTAATTTGAGATGAAGCTGGAAAATGAATATACAAAATAAATATCTGACAATTCCCTTTAGGTTACTATCTGCCAAACAGCTCCTAGGGAAACAACAAATAGGATGAATAGTTTTGTATAGGACATAGATGAAGTAAATATAATAAATATAACAACAAAATTACTTCAATGCATTATGTGTCGGTAAATGTCATCAATTAGATCACTACAGATCCTCCATAAAATGAATCTAGTTCCGGGGAGTCATAATATGAAGTTATTATTCATAATACAGTCTATGATGAGTCAAATGAAGGAGGTGTATGTACCTGAAATCAGAGGATTAAAAAATAATTAGTTATTCCCTCTAATTATCATCATACACCTCTTCTAATGGAATTTAATATGGGAAAATTTAAAGGTCATTTCATTTCTTACGATCCCCCCAGGGAAGGTTAAACCCCTTCACTTGATGAAACATTTGGTTAGTAATATGGGGAGATAAAGGTGTTGGTAAAACTCGATGTCAAGTTAGTCTGAGGAAGTATTCATTCCAGCTATGCTCGACAGAAAGATCTTCATCATTTACTTCCAGTATTAGAACAAAATTTAGTGTATTTTTTTAAAACTATTAATGTGGATAGTTATTTTCTTCCATTCCAAGAACAACCATAGTAGGATCAAGAACATCTTTACAGGCCTAGCCTTTTTGGTTAGCCATGGTAGATACTAGAGGTGCAACCACTAGTGGTCCTCTCAGTCTTTCTAATAGTTTATAATCCATCTGTTTCACCTATCGGGGTTCTAGCTTATACATATATTCCTAGAATTCTTATGAACATCATTGAGTCACTAGAAAATCAATTGGAATCTATGGAAGGATAATGCACACTACTTCAACCAAAAAAGGATTAAGAATAATGGGTATATCTGACTCCTCCCCCTCTAAACATTGGGAATATCATATCTACATTCATCAATGGATCAAGATATCTAGATCACCACTTCCCACATTTAGTTTCTTATAGAGATCCCAAGATGGGGACCCCTAAGCAATAGGAAGGAGTGAAATTAAGATTCATCATGTAATCATTGTTGGGGCTCACCTTTTTATAGTACATGAGTTTGCAGTCTTGATCAATCACAGGATAGAAAGATCTCCTTCAAAAGATCCTTTTCCAGTTCAGCTCATCGATGTAGAATATAACTATCTTCGATCTAATAAACTGTATAAAAAGGAGAATGAAAGAGTTTCATATTTCATTGATCGATGAAAAAGATTAAAATAGACCTTGATTATACCACTCCCTTTAAGATATTTTCTACACATTTTTTGTATAAAATATTAGTGATGAGTTGCAAACACAATTAATCCCTAAAACATTTACAAGAGGGTTTCAGAACCATTCCATAATATCTAAATAGATTGCGAATTCCATCATAGATACTGAGTCTATATCCCATGTAATCCCATTAGCTCCGGGAATAAGAGTATGAAAATTAGAATCTACTATAGTTTCACTTATGTTGGACCATGTATGTGCTCTAACATCAAATCCCTCGTCAAATTGTAGGGATATACCTCCTAAGCATCATATATAACAAACACCTAATCAATATGAACAAAAAGAACAATGGAAGAGAATTTTTTAGGAGTTGAAAATTGTATATTATTTTTGAAAAGACCAAGTCCCCGGCTACAATATCTCAACATTAGATAAAAACATATATTACATCTCAAATCCAAATAAACCAAATAAATAAATATATAAGGATCTCAAAATATATTTCCCCTTTTATCAAATGTTGGGGCACTCCATCCAATAATGTTTTGTTTTTAATGGCCTCCAAATAATGGTTGAATCTAGAAAAGTGAATCTTAAAAATTTCTTAACCCAAGTAGCATGTGTTCCTACTACCGATCCAGATGAAGAAGGTGATTTGCAGGAGGTCAAAATTAAGAATATAAAAATATTAAATTATTTGATTTTGGAGAGAATAATAAACCAAACTCATGACATTCTATGAAAATAATTAAAATATAATAAACTATGTCTTACCACTATAATTATAGTAATGTCACCTTCATCTATTCCAAAACCTATGAAGGCCAATCCTCAAAAAAGTGACATGACCAAATGAATAAATTGAAAATAGCATAATATGGTATTGTGTCAAGGATAATTTTTTCCTCGAACTTACCATATTTCATACTGACGGTCACAAAACCATTAGAACTGCCTTGCAAAAGGACACAATAATATTCGACACCCCATTCAAAATCTTCCTAAGATGATGATTTGATCTTTAATTACATTAATGTTATTCACATAATGGACACCTATGAAAATTATGTTTCTGGTTATAAACCTGAGTTCACGACACTTTATTTGGGAACTAAAGGAAGAGTTCATTATGGTTGAGGATAAAGGGGAAGATGTGGTTATGCTAGAATCCATTATTCCAACCACACCCCTTATTGAATGGTTTATGTAGTGGAAACTCATAGGATATCCTTCTAGCAGGCTCCACATGAATAAGGTAATTATCCAACATATTATACAGTATTCACTAACATGATTATCTTGGATTCATAGTTATAGGCTATGTCACCACCACCTTAGTGAGTGGGTAGACCTAGATTGGCTAATCCTCGATGAGAAGTAGTACTTCAAGCTTCTTCTACAATTGAGGTTTTATCCAAATAAAAAACATCAAATTCTATGGAAGTTGAGAAAGAGAATCTCCATGCTAGGTAACACAGACATCTATGTCAAATGTATGATGCTTTGAACCAACTACCTCATGTATCATCCATGTTAGAAATCATGTATTCCATGATTTTATCAAATGATCTTTTGGAATCTCTCCTTGAGGATTTTTCAAGCCCTCATCTGTCTGAAGTTGTAGTTTCTACTAGAGATCTTTATAATTTAGAGAATTATTATGAATTATTCTTTGTGGTCACGTCTTTCACTAATCAAGAAGAGGATGAAGTTATACATGGACACATAAATACCATGTATATACCTAGAAATATTAATGAAACTAGCATCTGATGATCCTTCATTGATAATGGATGAGGATTAAACATCATACCCATTCAGACACTTTATCGATTGGGCCTCACTAAATCCAACTTGTCTCCCTCCATTTTGATGATACATGGTTATGAAATGAATGATAAAGAACCTATCAGTGAGATTATTCTTAGAACACAGTTTGGGGATATCAAATATGATTCAAATATTATGGTTATCTTAAGGGACATATCTTCGAACATTTTGTTGGGGTGAACTTGGAAACATCAACATGTGACCATTGCATTATCATACCAACATTTTCTCAAATATTTCATCACTGGACAAATTGGGATATTTCATGGTCATAAGGCCTCGTTCAAAACATGTCAATATTATTATATTAATGCGGTGTTCTATCAAACAAGGGGAAAAAATTCCATGGGAAATGATGTAGCCATAATGAATGCTCCAAATGGACTAGAAAAGATACAAGCTGAACCATTCAAGAATTTTAGTGCAGATTATATGTTTCCCAATAATGAAATTTAAAGGGATGAATCACATACAAGAAACCATTCAGTGGATTCTTTAATTTTAGTAGTGGCAATTGAACCAAACGTCAATGAATAAATCATGATATCACTAAGCATTAATGAAATCTTTAATTTATAAGTTTGTATTCAGTCAACCAATCATAATAAAATCTTTTCACTGTTATCCATGTTAGAAGATGTTCTTATTATCATGGAAAAATATAGGGATGATGATTCTCATCCCATAATATTAACTTTAGAGCTTTAAAATGGCTTTTCATCATCATTAGGTCTGGAGATGGTTTCATTTACTTCAGGATGTCCAAATACTGAATCCTCCACATGATCTGAAATTATTTCATCATCACATGCCCTCTAAGCAGAGGAAGACAATTAAACATAGGAAGAATATGACAAAGAAGAAGATCTTATAAATTTCCCCTCAAAAAAATGGGGAAGGAATCTCAAATACTATAGATAAAAATATGGAAATAAATCTACAAATATAGAAAGATCCATTCCCCAATTTGATTCGTGCAGCCATGACTTTTGAAGAAAAAGATGTGTATACATAATTACTAAAACAACATCGGAATGTGCTATCTGAGAATTATACCGAGATGTAATTCCTTTCCCTTGATTTTTCCACCCATCATTTGGGTTTTCCATAAGATCATCGAGGATGCAATCATGTTTCTACGAGGACCCAACTGACTCAGACATCCAAAATTAAGGCTATGGTTGGAAGGATTATCAAAGATAACATATTTTGAGTGGTTCAATATCCAATGTGGTTATCCAACATTTTCCATTTGAAAAATTAAAATTGTAAAATTAGAGTTTTCAATTATTTCATAGATCACAACCAGCATTTTCCCAATGATGACTTTCTGGTTCCAATCACAGAACTTTTGATTGATGAAACCGTTAGCTACCAAGCCCTTTCTATATTGGATGGCTATTCTGGGAAAAACCTAGTCTAGATTTCCATAGAATAAGAGGAATCTACAAATTTTTTATCCCCATAAGGTGTATTTTTCTATCAATTAACTCCCTTTTTCTTTAAGAATGCTGGTGCAACATACAAACATGCAATGCAACACATCATCATTCCCTTCTTGGGGAAATTTTTATAATGATATGTTGATGATTAAGTGGTCAAATCCAGAAAATGTTATAATCACATGAGTGAATTGGAGACCATATTCAGAAATCATTGTTAGCATAATCTAATGATGAACCCCTTGAAATGTACTTTTTGGGTAACCTCAGGAAAATTTATGTATTTTTTACCATGCCATCATGACGTCGAAGTATACCCCAAGAAGACTAAATCTATCCTCTAAATTTCACCTCCTTGAAATTTGAATGAGTTTAGATGACATCAAGGACACATGGCCTACATCTATCACTTCATATCCAATCTAAAAGGAAAGTGTTTTCCCTTCACCATATTGATGAAGATGGGGGTCACTTATCAATATACCAATGACTATGAAGAGCAATTTGATACCCTCAATAAATATTTCTTAAGTCCACCGATATTGATACAACCTGTTGATGGAGGACCACTCATTCCTTTTGTCATATCCTTGGATTAATCATTGGGTACCTTCCTTGTATAAAACAATGGTTTTGGGAATGATAACAGCTTCTATTATCTCATTCGAGACATGTGTGATGTAGAGACTCGATATTTAGATATTGAGAATGATAGTTTGTAAGTTATATTTTTAGTTCAGAAACTAGTGCACTACCTACAACATCATGAATTCCACATGGTCTATCGTAATAACCTGCGAAACTTTATCCTCAGCCAACCTATGTTGATAGGATTTCTGGCATGGTGGGAAGTTATTCTGCAATATTTTTATTTACAATTTAAACCATAGGAAGAAATTATAGGCCATAACATTTTAAACTTTCTTATTGAGCACTGATCTACAGGAAAAACATCATTGAATACAGAACTAGATAATAAATAAATATTCTCTATTCAGGATAACCCAAGAATATTGAAAATGTACTTTGATGGTGCTTCCAAAAGTCAAATGGGGATGAGAATTGAAGACCCAAATCTCAATAATGATGGGTCAATAATTATCTTAAACTTATAGATAAGGAAGTATTTCTATACTCTTTCATATTATTAGAAAGTGGTACCAACAATGAGGTAGAATATCAAGCTCTCACTACGGGTTGGGAATTGAAACTCCAAAATTATAAATCGGAAAATGTAGGTACAACCCAATAAGATTTGAACTGAAATAAAACAATCATCATCATTTCTCATCATTCTATGGTTTCACCTTTTTTTCAAATCAGAATAGAGGAAATCAATGAAATCTGTCCCATTACTAAACCATTTAGTCCTACAATATGATGGATGAATCCAATCATGGAGTATATCTAAGAGAGAGTACTTCGACCAAGTAGAGTAAAAAGTGAACAATTATAGCGACAATAAGTTAATTTCACACTTTACGAGGGCCCAAATCACTATAAAATAATTTATAGAAGAGTATTTGATGGAATTATCCTCAGAATCATTGATGGAGAAGAAAATGAAACATTCATGAAAGAACTATAAGTAAGAGCATATGTTTCCCACTAGTCTAGTCACGTTTATTCTGATAAAATCATATGTATTCGACACTTTTCCCATCAATGACGGAAAATTTCTCAAATTTCACTAAGAACTGCCATCACTTTCAGGTGTATAAAAACATCATCCATAGACCCCTAGAGTTTCTACATATAACCAAATAATCTAGGTCATTTGATACATGGGAAATGGATGTTTTAGGACCTTATCCTCCCTCTACGGCCAAGAATTTCAAGTACATCCTTACTGATACTGATTTCTTCTCCAAATGGACTGACACAGTACCTCTTAACGAAATCAGGTCTAAAGGAATTATTAAATTTTTCAAAGCTAATATCATCACTATATTTAGTGTCCCTCATACCATATTGATGAAAATAGAACACAATTTATGTTTTACTGAGGAAGGGAAGTTATATAATAAATACATTATCAGTTCCAACCAATCATCCTACTATCATGTAGATGAAAACATATTGATAAAAAATTTCATCAAAACATTTTTTAACATAATCCAATTTTTGGTGTATAGATATAAAAAATCATGCCCAGATAGACTCTAGAATTAGTTATGGGCTTATAATAATATTATTATTACTACTACAATATTAAATTCAAACTCATTAGTATATGGTACAAACATAGTTATGCACATAGAAATACAGGTTCCATAAATCAATGTTTCCATTTGTGATCAATTATCCACGTATGAGAAATCCCAGAAAAGGATTGACGAGTTAGAGCAACTAGATGATAAGATATTGAATACCTTTCTTCACTTGGAAGTCAATTAGAACTAAATAGAATATTTCATTAACAATAAGTTCATCCATAATTCATTATTCCAAAGAGAGTTGGTGTTTTTCATTATGACTCCAATGATACCAGTAAAGAGGCCTCTAAATCTTGATCCAAATTAGTAAGGTCCTTGTTCCATATGTAAGGTCTATTCGAATGGATCTTATTCATTAATCTGAATGGATGGAGAACTCATTATAACTCCAAACAATGAATTGTTCTTAAAGAATTACTTTATTTTATTCACACTATATTATTTATAGTTAAATGTAGATAAACTATTTTACAACCATCATCCATGTTGCACGATGTTAAACTATGTAGCATCATATTCCTTGTCACAAGTAGAAAAACTGCATGACATGAGGTCATATTGACATGTACTGAAACTGAAAAACAACATTTTTTTACCAAATGACATTAAAATATATGATTAGAATATCCCTCATTATTTATTATGTAATTCAACAAAATAAAAAAACATTACATTACTTTTTTCCCATTAAAAGGTTAGTATCCTCTATAAGTAAGCATCACTCACATCAGTTCCACTCCTTAGTGTAATTTGGTCCCTATTTCTTCCCCATGTTTGGGTCTCACACACATGGGAATCCATCTTCAATAACTATGTGTGGTTTGATTCAAATTCCAATGAGATATATAGTGATTCCTAGATCTCTAATCATTTGTCCATCAGTGATAAAAAATGATCCTTCATTTCATGTGTGTGTTAGTAAAATATGAATCGGGAATATTTATTCATGAACTTTGTTTTTATTTATTTCTACTTTTTTAGGATACAGAGTGACACCTCGGTCCTAATCTCTAGTCTATCCACAATGTTTCTTTCACATCATATTACTTTTCCATACCTCATGATGTTAAAATGCATGGTTTTTCTTCAACAACATGTGGATTGATTATCATTCCAATGTGATACGTAGTGATGCCTTGATTTTCCATCTATGGCCAGTCCCCAACCATAATATAAATATGTTCCCCTTTCCCTATATATGAACCAAATGTATATTAGGAACACTTCTAATTCATATGGATTTATTCTCATACAATCATGTATCTTGGGCCCAACCATTATTGAAGATAATACCTACAAAATATTAAATCCATTTCATCAAATCAAACTACATTTTGTGTGGGGAACTTTATCATGATCTATGTGTGACATGATTCTCATTCCAATGAGAGATTTAGTGACACCCATATCTCCAATCCATGGTCCAGTTTCAATATTTAAAAGATATACCACCCCCCCCCACCCCCCACCCCCCCTATGTACATGAATTAAACCTACACAAGGATCTTCTTCAACAACAATGTGTGGATTTATTCTAATTTCGATGAGATATGTAGTGACGTAGGGATCTCCCATACTAGGTCAAGTAGTGATTTTAGAAAAGGAAATCCCCCTTCTTATTCCCCATGTATGATCTTGGTATATATATAGTAAGCATTCACAACTTATTCTTTGATTATTATTAAATGAGATGTAGGGTGATACATAAAATTCTTGTTTTATTCCCAATAAAAAATATATAGGTTATCAAAATTAACATTTACCACATCAATGTCTTGTTAATATGAGAAACAAATTTCATGAACAATGTGTTATATGGTTCTCATTACAATGAGATATGTCGTGACACCCATATCACCAATCATGGGTTCGTCCATGATTTATCATTAAGACCCTTTACTTGTTATCCATGAATTAGATATAAATAAGTTACCCATCAAATAAAATGTGATTCTTGATTGTTAACCATATGATATACATAGAGATTCCCAAAATTTAATTCTTAGGCCCATCTATAATATTTCCATCACTTCACATCAGTTCAACTATGTCCTTACCACTTGACATTAAAATGAATGGACTTTCAAGAACTACATATGTACTGATTATTTCCCTAGTAGGAAATGTAGTGAACTCTGTATCCTAACTCTTAGTCCACCCACCATTCAAAATAATGCAACCTCTCCTTGTGTACAGACCAATCCTATACAAGGAGACCAATTTCTGTAATTATGTTTTACTTGATTCTCAATCATATAAGATACTTATTGATGTCCAAACATTCAATCTTGGGCATTTGAATAACATGATGAAAATAAGGAATAATTCATCCCATGTATGAGTCATATTTATGTGAGTATATTTAATAAAAATTATCATATAATGTATGAATCCATATTAAAAAGAACCTCCATTATCTTCCACACATGAATTCAATCGGGGTGGGGGTAATTATTTAATACCTACATGTGGCTTGATTCTCACCCCTGTTAGATATGTAGTGATGTCTAGATCTTAAAACCAAGCTCTATTCTCATCAAAACATAAAATATCCTTCACTTTTATTCTTAAGAATAAAAAACTCTATGTAAGAGCATTTATTTTGGGTCCTTCCCTCAAAGATCCCACCAAAGAAACTAGAATTGTACCCATTTTACATATTAATAAGATCCATGCAAGGGACTCCAAAATAATGGACAATATAATTCCACATAATTTTTTTGTGTAGTAGATATTGTCCCTTTTCATATTTTATTCTTTAAATCTTGATTGATTTTAGATCTTCATAATATTCTATCAGTTTGTGATGGAAAAATGATTGATACTTGAGATATCTTTTTCCTGATTGTGCAATATATTCCCCCAGTTGGCCTTGCATAATGTATCTTACATAATAGGTTTTTCCAAAAAAGTATAAAATTGTTCCCAATAAAACATATTCCCTACCTATAGCTTTATAATACGGCCCACATAATGGGGTTATTATAAATTTTGGTAACATCATTCTTGGGAGAAGCCTCTTTTGTCCCTCTAAATATTGATGATGGTGTAATGGAACAATTATTTTTAAATTTTTCATCCATTTTTATATTTTTCCCATATCCTTTATCTCAACCTTAAGGTCTCCAAAACGGTGGTTTACACATCTCCCTTCAAATTAGGTCAATGTATATTCGAATAACCTTGGGTCATTTGACCACATGTCATTCATTGTTTCCCAAATATTTTGGTCCTAGATATATTAGCTAAAACTACAGGTACCATATATCTTATGCTTGTGTTTGACCTTTCTAAAGATCATATTCCCTAAATTATTGGGAAATTATTACTTGAAATACCTATTCAGTATTCAGGCCCTTTTCTCCATAAAAAATAATTTGTGCTTAGTAATATCTAAATATACATAAACTTTCATCATATTTATGCAATAAAATATATGAATTCTTGATAAATCTTTTACCAAAAAATGTAGTATGTTCCCCCAGTTGGCCTCGCATCAGTCACCTACTCAATAAGCATGTGATCCAAATGATGCCACTATTTGGATATGCTGAATATTCCCTAGTTGTCCCTTCATAATACAACCCCATAACAATTTTTTTCAAATAGAAGTATCTTCATTCTTATTGGAGATCTCCTCTAATTCAAAGGAGTCCTTGTTTCATGACATTAAATTATATAGAGAAATATCAAAAATATGCATTCTGAAAACATATACCCTCATTCACCTACCAAATTCATGTAGAGGTGGTTTCTCATTCATGGCCTATGTTGGCACAGATGGACCCTTTTATTCATAGATCTCGTTGAAAATAAATCCACTCTATTATTCAGGCATCTGAATCATGAATTCCTTTGTTTATTAGCAATATAATGTCATTATTATTGATATCTCCTTTACATTACTGTAAAGTATGTTCCCCTCATTTCCCTTACATTAGTCACCTACATAATAGGCCTGTAAGAAAAAGGATATCACTATTTTCTTATGCATTATATGCCCTAGTTGGACCCGAATAATACAGCTCCCATATTGGGTTTTCCAAATATTGGTAGCTTCATTCTTCAAAGAGGATTTATATATTTCTATACTTCATCTTCAAGATTTGGTGACCATAAAAAATTCCATGCCTCATTATTATTTGTGGAAATATATGAGTAATATTGATACATTTCTCAACCATCAAGCCTTATTTGGGTTATTATCTCAGAATTCATGGTCAAATCTATTCATCCTAAAATACTATATTTATTAGTACAACATGCATGAAATTAAACTAACCCCAGAAATAGACATAGTACTCACCAAGATAAGAACCTTCAAAGGGATATCTGGACAAATGTTGGGTCTTAACTCGCTAGACCTACACTCTATATGATATAGGAAAAATTGAGCGATAACAATCTAAAAGAAAAATTTGTTCAGATGAAAACCCAAAAGAGGAATCCTTAAAACTTTCCATGTTTCACCCACTACGTCCACTCCATATTGGTCTTAGGGAGAAAAAATTAGGGTGATAATAGAAAAGATATAAATATTGTAGGGTTTTTCATATGACCCAAGAAATAGTCAAACTATGCTCACTATGTCCATTGGTTTAGCTAAAAATATATATAGAAACCACATCTATATCATTATAATGATGATTTTTTGGTATAAATATGTAATTATTTGAAAATAATAATTGTAATTATGATTGTAGGAACCATAATGGGATGAAGACATATATGATTGGAAACAATATTCTTTACACTTAAAAAAATGCACCAGAGAAACATCCACAAAATGGTATGTCATTTTCTTATGTCACAACAGTTCATGGACATAATTTTTCATTTGATAAATAGACCCATGAGCCACGTTAGACACCTGCTGAAGTTATTTCATCCAATCAGGCCCAATCTCCCTGGCCTGATGATGTGCTTCCTTGACATATGTAATGGATTTTACCCCTTTTTGGATTCTCCTAACGACATGTAAATGTTTTTTTGTTTCCCTATAGTAGTATCCAACTATTTCGGAAGACATGTCATTTGAATAGTCTTCTCTTTGATCTCCTGATTGAATGTTTCTAAATTTGGACTATGAGTAGCCTTATCATGAGATACTTTCACTAAAAATTCATAAATATTAGAAAGCATTGTGGATTTTATTATATCCTACCAATGTTTGTGATCTTGTTCCCGCCTCTGAATGGTTTCTTTCGATGCAGTGTCGATTACACGGTAATCAAAATCGTAGAATCCTAACATGTTGAATAATGCAGAATTCAATGGGATTCATAAAATATGTTCCTCAAGGGATTCCTTGGAGAAAATCATTCATATATCTTTCCATGATTTTTGATGTGCGAGGAAGATAGAATACTGAAACTATGAATATGAATCAGAGTCACTATTATAAGGGAGAATGTACTTGGGATTAAATGCACTTAAACAAAATCTATATTTTTTCCCCTTTGTAATAGTGGATAGCTTGCCTCCTGATGTTGGTCAAGGTTATACAGAAGTGTCACCAGTAGACCTATCCATGTGTGCTAATAATCCTACATTATGAATCAAAATAATGGTTAGATTCAAGTGAATGTAAAGAGTGGGTCACAATCAAAATGGTTAGTAACCCTTACAAAATTAATGGTTAGAAGTATGAGAATACACCTCCCTAACATTACCAGTATCAATAGTTTTGGTTGGAACCTATTTTTGAAAAGTAATTTTTTGCATCTTCTCTACATTAACTAGACAAACCTCATGACAATTTTCTTTTCAAAGTGTCAAATGAGCTGACTCCTCATCAACAGTGGGATTGACAGTGATCTCCACATATCCCCCGAGAACTATTATTGTAGTAGTTTCTTTATATAGATCACCATATTTCAACCAATCATGATTAATTATTCATGTATAATAATATTAATTAGATGGAAAATAAAAACACATGTTCATTTAGTTCTATATATAGTGGCCCAAATTCTTATAATTTAGTTGGCATATTAACATATCCCAGTACTTCATCAAAAGAAATACCATGATTTATCATATCTTACAATGATAACACATTCCCTATTTTAGTCTCGACCATGGGCATGAACAGATTGGTTGGTTCATGACCCCCCTCTGAAAACATAACACCCTGAAAAATATCCTCAGTGGTAGCTTCCAGGTCAGTATCAGCCATCAAAATATTTTCCAATGAATCTGACAAACCTAAAATATTATAGAAATTAAAGTCAATTCTTTCTAATGATGAATTTCAAACATATCATATGCCTCCCCTCTCCCAAAAACATGGAAAAGAGTAGTTACAAGAGTAGATGTTGTTTTCTCTGGCCTAGATGACTCTCCAATCAATAGAAACCCTTCATTGGTTGGGATCTACACTTGATCGGATGTTCCCTCTGCAGTTCCTAGAGGCTCATTAGTAAATTAACTAATGGAATAAATAGAAAAATTTTCTTTAATTACATGAAGTTTAAGTATGTTATTAGTATAAGTTGAAAATTGATGATGTTAGGAAGACATATTATTGCTAATGAAGCATTTAGTCATAGATTTATTTCTTTCTCTTACCTTATTATTATTTTTTCAAAGGAGAACTAAAATAAGTATCTCCAAATATAGGTATTAGATATTGGAAACTTCTTTCCATATCAACTTATATAGGCTGTCAGCCTAGAGATATTTATCCTGATTCATGGGGTGACTCAATAACTTCAAGCATTGTTCCACCAGGGCTATAACGTGGTAATGGAATTTCAAATGATTTTTCATTAGTCAGCTGCATATTAAAATATTATACACCCTAAGAAGTAATTATCTAACTAACATATAAAATAAATGAAGAAAATAATATGAGAATAAGGAAACGTACATCCTCCACATTGATAAAATCACATCATTATTAAAAATATAAAGGATAAATATATACAACGGTGCTACGATCTATTATTTCATTCACTTTTTGTGGTGGGGTTGGAATTTTTATTTGTATGAATGATCATATCTAGTTCCCAGATATAAATTCTTACTTCATATAGATTATTCTCAAATTGAATATCAGATGAGGTACATATATCTCCTATCCCTGAAATATTTAATCCCTCATGTAAAATCTCTCACATAGTTTTAACATCACAATGTTTTTTTAACATGCTTTAACTGCCTATGGTCGAACATATTCAGAACATATTAAAGATTGTTGTGAAGATGGTAATACAGTCTGAGACCTGATAGGAATCCCAATTCCTACCAGCATAGATGGTGGATGATAAAATTGAATATGTTTCTATTCTATGAGATAATGACTAGACCACCTAATTGAATTCATAGATGGTGATGATTGTGTATCTGTATTACTTATTTTAAGTGGACAATATCTTACATGGGGTCTCTTCGACGAGCTAGGAGCCTCTTCATCCTCACCCTCTGACTCTAAGGACTCGTCCTTAGAAAGATATTAAGTTCGCTAAAAACGATAAGATTATTTCCAGATTCGCCTCTTTACTCCAACCTAATGAACAATAGTTTTTGCACCCCTCTAGGGAATGATGATATACAAACATTGTAATACCAGATAAACAATCTATTTTATGCATTAGCCACATATAGATTGATAACTACCCCCATCGTCTTCACAGATACAAGTAGACATAGTTGTTGATACCCCATTAGATATTGTTCAAGTCTAATGTTCATTAGAGGGGATACAGTAATGCGATGCAATCATTTTAATTAAAGTGAAAATATATAAGGATTATAGTACTCACATATTATTTCATCATCAATCCAATTTTTCAATACACCATCCTTGCAAGATAGAATATATGACCTCAACACTATATTGGATATCCCATCATCAATAATCCATCCCATAGGAGGATTCCAGTAAGGAAATAAATGGAATTACTAGAACATACTCAACCTTTTTAGAATGTCATGATATGTCAATGATAAGGGTGGAATACCATAGAAATCATGAAAAATAGTCCCAATGAACATTAAAGGACCTAATCCCACTCTATATAGCATAGGTTTTAAAATGAGTTGTGATCCATCCTCATAAAACATGTAACGATCCTACTATCCTAAAAGGATCCTTCCCTGTATAAATGTGAAAAAAGATACTATGGATATCGTTTAGAATATGGGTGGGAAACCCCATCACATTTTTCTCTACCAGCACAGCCACTATGAAAAATATTTCCGATGATACACAGCCATTGGAGTCGCATACTGAAAACAAATAGACAATGATCCATTCGGCCAAAAGGCTACAATATGTGTCTTGGTTGGAATCTTGGAGTTAATTTAAAACCTCCACATTTCAAAATATCTTTTCTCTAACATCAGTTAGATTTTTTCAAGAACACGTATCTTTTTTCCTTGGGACAGATTTTTGGATGCTTACAAGTGGGATTTTTATCATTCTTCATTATCCAAAATATTTCCACCCACATCTTCTGATGAATATCATCCTTTGCACATGGATTTTATTCCTTGGTTTTGTGAGAAATGTTTAATATATCACGTGAAAAATATGGAATCCTATCAATATCATTCCATGTTTCCATCGAATGGATAAATTAGTCATACATATCCCTATGTATTGGATCCCTATAGGGGTTTTTTATGCCCCACAAACTGATACCCACTTCTCATTGCATAAAATATAAACAATTTATCTATGGAATCTACCATCTTAGGAGTCATAGAAAAAAATCATTATTCCTATCTGTATAGGTTTGTCCTACCCATAATGAATTGTATATTCCAACACCTTTCGAATAATATTTGAACACTACAGAAGTTTTTCTTAACTAGTACGCCCACATCAATGTGGTATTCACACCCCCTATTGGGATAAAGTCCCAACTTTTCATCCATCCTTTCAATTGATCAATTTTCAAATCTCCAATATAGATTAATAAAAAAATTTATTTAGTTTTTGTGTATGTTCCTTAAAATCCAGTACACATGGCTTGTGATACATAAAATAGGCATTGGTTGGCATCCCAATATTAGTACATCTTCTTTCACAAGAAATGTTGGCAGACAAGAAGTTATTGTGCATTTAAAACCAAGATATTGGGACATAGTTCTTAAGATCTAGTACATTGAATTCTCACTTATGGTTTTTACTATAAAGTGGAAGATAATAACTCCTCAAAAAATTATGGATATATTTCCACATATACACATCCCAACCATTAAGGGTGGTGTCACATATGTTGTAGTAATCATTCCCTATGATCTTCATCATCTCGTTGATTCTCTTTCTATTTAGTTCATTAGATGTTTCAATTAAATTGGAATCCAATAAACCAACAAATAAATTTTAAACTCATTTAAGAGTGTGCCCTTTTGAGAAAAAAATAAAATAATGAAAATTTGACGAAGGAATCAAGGCATGCTAATGAAATTTAGCATGAATGTGTGTCACTCAACACGTGGTGGGAAACTCAAATACATATAGAATCTGCATGAAAAAAATAGAAAAGCATTTGTTTGGAAGACTTCTGTATTGAGATATCAAATTTCAGAATCGTTATAGTTTTTTGATAATGTGAGGGTCCAATATATAGATAATTAAGCCTTCCAATGAGACCATCGAATCATATATACATGTGTAACCCATATTCCTTTATCGTAACTTTTTACCTTAGGATAAGACCATCAGTTTCATTTTGGATCCAATCCAGAGGGAGTTATTTTTTTGAAACTCTATTTCATCACATGGATAAAAATTAACAAAGGGATATTAATTAGAAAAAGGATGAGAAAATAGATGGATAATATCAATATTTTTAATGGTTAAAAAATTAGTTCACCTTAGGTATCCCAAATCACTTGGGGAATACAAGACATTCATTCCCCATCACTTGTGCGACAATACTCCTTTTCCCATGGTTCCATATCATCCTATAAATAGATACATGGGGCCTTCATTTCTACAAATGAATTTCTCTTATGGTTAATTGCTACTCTGATCAACCATGTAATTCTCAATAGTCCTCCAAAACCTCCATGGTAGTTTCAAAACACCAAAAGAGAGGTAATTAAATGATGATAGTGAGACTCATCTTATTTTAGTTTTAAAGAAACACTTGTGCGATGAGTTCACCCAACCCCATTATTTATGTACAATTCTGAGGTCACCCTTCCTCAAAAATGAATTTTCACACCTCATTTTTGAAATACCTATGAATACACTTTAATGATTGAGAAATTATTCTCCCAAGGGTAGTTTCCTGGGTTGCTCATCTTCTAAGGTGCAACCAGTTATTCCAAGACTACTTGATCACCTCCCACTTATGTACCACCCAAATGGGTGCCCCTTATTGGTTTATATAACCTTATCAACCTATGAAAACCTTTCATGAATCCTCATTAAAATCCATTCATGGAAGAGCTTCTCATTCGGGGGATCCCGTTTTTGGAAGGGATCATTTTAAAACCTCTACCAGGAACTCGTGATTTAAAAAACATAGGGAAATCCACCATTGTTTGTCTCCCATTTAGGGTTGTATAACTATGGCCAGAGGTTTCCTACACATGTCTTACCAGAGTGTCAGGATCCATGGGATTACTATAGGTTTGTATAACTACGGTCACATGGACCCTTACCCTAGGGACAATGTTGTGGAGTTCTCTATCTTGGATTCTGTGGGAAAGACTATATCTTCCCAGTGTCATCTCTAAGACCTGGAAACTCTGGTTCCCTATAGGGAGGGTAAGGATCAGACATTCCTTTCCCTTTTCCAAATAAAAAGTCTCCCTCCTCTCCCAGGGCCATTCAACGGGAAACAATCCTTGTGTAATACCATATCCTTTCATGTAGGAAGTTGTGGTAATTCTCCTCTCTCAATCATTAACATTAAATCCTTCTATACATTAGACCCATCATCAATTTAAATTGAATATATGGACTTCTGTGTCCATAACCTCTTCAGTTGTAGTCTGGACCTCTTCCACCAGCAAAAGAGTTAAAGTGTGCATGGTTTGTTAAATCTTTCACATCTTCTTGTTTCTCACCCTAAACATGACTCATGTGGGGTTAGGGATTTGTGATGATAACAAAACCCATACAATTCATATGAATTAATGATCTATGATAAATTTTATTCCTTTTTTAACCAATAATAATTGGAAGACTAATCAAGTCCTGAGCTCCATGTAATCTCATCCATTAAATGAGAAATCATGCCCCCTCATCAGATATCCTCCTTAAGAGTCCAATCCCAATTCCCTTAAACTGGGAACCATATTTAAGAGTAAGGCCCGAATTAATCCCCCCTGAAACTCTTTTAGTTAATACATCTCTCATGGAACCTCTTACAAGGGAATCCTTTATAGGAGTAATCCCTAACCTATTTTCTCAAAGGTCCATACTATCCTAGGAGACTTTACTAACTATGTGAGATTTGATTCTCATCTAAAAGAGATACGTAGTAAGCCTCCCTAAGGTTCATACCCAACATTACAAATAAACCCTGTTCTCTTTGGTTCATATTTAAAATAGGGTCAAATTCAATAGGGAATCCCATATTCCTTCCTGGTTCCTTGGGATGTTTGGGCATAATTCCCACACCATGATTTGATTAGGCACATTTCACATAAATTTCCTTGCTGCATGATGTAAAACTATAGGGTTGGGTCCTTATCACATGAACCTAAAATGTATGATGTGTCCCATTAATATATACCAGACTATATCAGTTCTAATTCCATTCATAAGGATACTTAGGAAGACCACATATGGGTCCTATCCCAACATCATAAATACATTCATCTCCCTGGATGATGATAAATTCCAGAGTAACATTTTTCTATCTGGATGACCACATACACTAGAGTGACCCACTGTGTGGCTAAAAAACTGACATCATCATGATAATGACTAGATAATCTCTATGTATTATATAATAGGATTTCGTCAATGTTAAATCCTAGAAACACATAGATATCTCTATGAATGAAGAACCTCGAGTACATTGGGATGATTCTCAATTCCACATATGTTAATAATTAATTTCTCATCTTGAGATGACCTATTTCATACTTGGTATTTAATGTAGGATTCATAAGAATTTCATAAATCTATAAGAGTTTTCCAAAGTGGGAAATAATTTCCCCCAAAAGGGTGTGATGAGGCCGACCTCCCATCCTCTCAGTTAATGAATGTTCTTAAGTACCATAGTTCAATAAACATACTGAAAGTATGCGATTGGAAAGCTGGTCACTTTAGAAATGGAACCATTGGGTGTTTCCAATTCTATAAAAAATCCATGGGGAACCGTTCAGAAATAGTGGTTCTAAATAATAACACACGTTCTAAGAGAAAGATTTCACATTCATAACCCTACACATACATTAATTATTCAATAATCGGGCTTGGAATTTTCTAACCACCATCTTGAAAAATAAAATTATATAATATCATAGTAGACATAAATAACATAATTATTGATAACATATGATATAAATATTTACATAATGATTTGATATATGTTATATAATGGTTAAATTGTTATTGAAATCATAAATAAATATCCCAATGTCCATTATTCAAAAAATCATTGAAGCTTGTGTAATATTTATTTTATCATTAAAGATCATGATTAAAACTCCCATTGAATGAATTTATAACATGAAAACTAATTATAATGAATAAATTCAAGATAATTACCTCTTTGTGAATGATAAACTATGGGAGAAAAATATAGAACAAAAATGTTATTATAAAACTACTTTCAAAAGATCAAGATTACACAGAACCTATATTTAAAATAGATAATAAATTATAATTATACATTTAGTTTAGAATTATAAATTATTTTTATCAAATAGGGATATATTAATAAGTAGTTGAAATATGGGATTAAGATATTTATTTCTATATAGAGTATTAATGAAATTTAGTTGAATTCATGAATTAATGTTAAGGGTTATTTGTCTAAAATATATTTTATTAAGCAATATTTATTATTGTTTTATATGATATCATTAAAATTAGTTTATTAATTCCAAGTGAATTTATCTTACCCTATTAATTAAGTTTAGAGGTTTTTAGGGTTCATATAATATTAATTTTTTAAATTTAATTCATCTCAAAATATGTAAAGTATATAGGTTTTTTTTAAACTAAAATCCATTAATTGATTTAAAATCTTTCTTTTTTTAATACATTTCATGTAATAGGGTTTTAAACATAATAAGATTGTATATCACTATACGTAATCTTTTTATCTAGGAATAATGAACTTTTTATTCAAATATTTCACCTTGTTAAATTTCATCAAAAAATGGTATGCCATTTTTTAAAATAATTTCCATAATATTTAACAATGGTTTCCCATTTGTCTCTATTTTTTAGTTTTCATCATATATTTTCCATTATAATTGGTATAATAATTATATTTTATACCATTTTCCTATCATATTTTTCACTACCCTTTACAAAATGGTGTTTTATAACTCTTTTTAAGATGTAGGTTTTAAACAAATCTCAAACAAAATTTTTAAAAATATTTTACAACATTTCAATATATTTTTTTTCTAATAATCATTTAATTTTTTTACACTATATTTATTTTCAATAATCTAATATTAAAACCTATTTTTAAATTTAAATGTTTTCCCACATTTTCAAGAAAATGGTAATAAATTTTAATCATTTTATTATGTTGTCCTTTTCTAATTTCAGTTACTCCTTCAATTTTCTAATTCATATATATGTAGAAACATTGTAAATTATATTAAAATGACCTTTTAATTGTTAATATAATATTTAAATTCCAATTTAAAATAATTATTATATTATATATCTCATGCATGTAATTTGGAAAATGTATCCTTAACGATTGTTTAACCAAAAATGAGGACATTTTCCATTATTTTCTTATCAATAATAATATAAATGGTAATAATAAAATATTTATGATATATAAATTTAATAAATTTATGAATTTTAATATTATAAAAGTAATTCAACATATGTAAAAATGACCACAAACCAAAAATGAAAAATCAAACAAAAATGATATTTTTTAGAAAAATATGACAAAAACATTTTCCATTTAACATGTGGAATTAATAAATATAATCCAATGATTTTAATTTATAAATTGTGAAAATTTTAATAATTCAAATTTAGTTTAATTTTTTAATATTCTTAATTATTTTATTAAGGACGTTGAGAAGAGATAAAATTAATCATGAATTAAGTAAAGAGGATTCTCCAACCCAACTCCTTTTTCTTTGGGTTATCCATATTTATCATTATTTTATGTATGGATATTCCCATAGTATTTCTGATGTATTATTTATCTAGTATTAACTTTTTGTTTTGGTGATATACATTTTTTTCACATTTCAAAATTATTTTTAAATCTAAATACAATGAATTTTCAAACGGATTTTATTTCAAACACACATCTTTGACTGATCTTGAATTATATCTTCTTCAATATAGAATGATAATGATTATTCCAAATTTATTTTCCTTTATTCATTTGGGATTTCCAAAATTTATTCATGAATATATGATTTATGGAACCCATATTGAAACCATTTCTTTCTATGTGTTATTTCTAAACAATAATTTTTATATGTACTATAGGGTATGGATTATTTTGAGAATTTATGATGTGATTTGTAGCATCGAAATTATATATACCTCCAATGCATTTTTATTGTGATGTTTATCATGACACTATCTACACTATACGTGAACAAGATGATAGATTTATTCGAAAACGTGATTTTATGATTTTTGGAAATAGATTATTTGTGTACATGGTGCTAGGTTTGTTTTCAATTATTTACGGTATCTGACCAATATGATATTGTGTTTGATTTATATAGATGTTCCACATTCCATTCCTTAACAAAATTTTCTCCTATGATATTGATGATGATCCAATCCTTTTAATATGATTATTTTTATTATTCTTATTCATGCCCAATTTATTCATGTGCATTATCCCCCCCCCCCCAACATAATTTTCTTTTAGATAACACTGTTATTTTATGAGTACACTCAAGTGAAAACATTTACTAAGTATATCATGAGATCTTAATAATAATATCGAAGAATAATTCAATGATTTTTATTATTATGAAAAATTGATGTATGAGCCTAAACATCCCAATACACTAAAAATTTTAATCCAAGGTTGTATCACTATTATATTTTTTTTATCTAAAATAATACAATGGACATTTAAGAGACATTTAGGTCAATATACCTAGTTAGAAATTAGTGGTGAATAAAGGATCATTATTAAAGAACAACACCATGAAATTTAATTATATCTTTAACATAATGATGAGAATATTGATCCAAATATACAATATCTCAAATGGGAATGAAAATGTATCTATTTAGTTAATCGATAAACAATTACCCAAATTGTATTATTAACTCAAGATACCCTTGGTAATACAACCATAAAATATAGGGATATATCTTCTCCCATTTTCATTCGAGAAATAGAAAGGATGAAGCATTGTTTTTAGTAAATTTTGTTTGTATTTCACTAATGATAAGTCTATAATTTCATAGTTATATTAGAAATTTCATTCTTCATTACATCTATCTAAAACATTTCTAATGGTCAGTATACATTATTTACCACTTATATGATATATAAACTAAGAATTTGAGAATCAAAAAAAATTATTTCATCATCTAGGGGTCACATAAAACACATATGTTTTTTATTAATCTCAAAACTCCTTCTTAGTTAATATAATATTCTTCTATCTAAACATTCTTAACCAGTTCCATCATTTTTTCTAAAATCCTTCCTTATGATCTTTCATAATCCTATCTAACATTGATGAATTTTGTTAAACTAGAAAACAATATAAGGAGTTTATGCATACAAACATTTTACTCCAATATTAATTAAATCACTAACCAAAGTACCACGTTCTAGATGTACCATAAGTCATGATGAAAAATAATTATTAAAAAAACAATCAACTACTATTTTTTCATTTCGTAGATTCTAATGAATTTTAGATTCATACACTTTTATCAATTACAGCCATATCCTCTATATTATCATAAAAACATTATAAGTGATGATATATGTTAAAATTTCATGTTAAGTATATTTTGCTCACATTAATCCATATAAATGTGTTTTGTAAATGTTTATACAAAACACTACAAGCACCAATTTAAGGAAATGTATATAAAAATTTAGTATATAATGTTTTAATTGATATGATTAATATAAGGATATACAATATTTATAAATTAAAACACAACCTAGTACCTTTAATTATGGATAATTGTATACATGAAATTGACAATTTTGGCGTTCGAGAGAATATATAGAGTTAAAAATAATCTTCATAACTCTTAGAAACAATCATCACATTCAACTCTATGGATGAACGAAAATATTATTCATGTTGACTTGGATAGTGGTATGTATTAATTTTCAATGTATTCCACAAACTGTTTGTAACAGACTGTTAATCATATAAAAAATATTAAAAACATTGGTTTATTTGGGCCATTAATTTACAACATCTGTTTTAGAAAGATCATAGTGTTTCCATTTTTATTAATGATATATCCATAGAATGAAATCTATTATAACTAAAAAACAGATATTATAAATTTTCCCTATAAAATATTTCCTTTCACGGTTCATAGTAAAATCTTGATATGTTTTTAATCATCCTAATAATGAAAATAAACCAAAATATCATCTATACACACACAAAAAAATTTATCCAAATATTTTTTTTTGATAACTATATTGATAAGACTTGTGAATAAAACTATATCATTATTTAATTTAAATGGAATCACTAAGAACATGTAATTCCCATATATAGTATAATGTTATATTTTATGTATATCATCATCCATCATGTTCATCTTATGGTACTCATCCATTATATACAAATTATGAAAGTACTTATATCCCAAGATCTGAATAAAAAATCCATCAATAGGATTTAACAAATGCTATTTATTAATAGTGATGTTCTTAAATTCTATAAATTCAATTAAAAGACTCATGAAACCATCTGCCTTTTTAATAAAAAACATATCACCCCAGGTGAAGTACTAAGATAAATTAAAAAATTATTTTGAAATTTGTGCAATATATTTCCCAATTCCATAAGTTATTATTGAGCTATTAGATAATTTTAAAACTATGTTAGTATCATGTAACAATTCAAAAAAATCCAAAATCTCATTCATGTATCATACTATGAATCTTAGCTGAATAAGAAACCTGGATATTCATTTAAAACCCTCACATCATTAATCAAAACAGTTACATTATATTCAAAAATATTATCATGAAAGAATTTCAATTCCATATTATAGTAATTACCTAACTTCTTGAACTGTTATCAGATGAATGAATTCATTAATATATACAAACTAAAACTCATTTATGAAAATATCTACGTTGAATCTAAAAATATATTTTTTCATAATAAACTGAAATTCATTCCATATGCAGAATAACATCAAAATTTAAAATTTAAAAAAAATGGTTAATTAGTATGATATATCCAAATAATATAATATTATTATAATTTTAAATTATCTTTTTACCATAATAATACCCCATATGATTTTACCAAAATTACAAATTTAATTTTATAAGGTAAAATATTCATTTTTCAATAATTTTCCTAGAAATGCAAGAATGTTTAGACCCTAAATAAAATAGAACATTAACATAATTTGAATAAACATGAAATGGTTATATTTACACTTTATTCAATGGCCCAAAATCAATAAAATGTATTTCAATTTATTTCAATATATCATTCTACATATAGTCATGATGCTACCCATCATTCATTGACTACTTCATATACACATCCATATAATGACCGATATCATTGCAGCTTAATGATCATATATAACATCTTACCAAAAATTTTCTTACCACTATAATTTTATTTTTATTTAAAATAAAAAATCATATATTCAAACCTACAAAATAAAAATCACATCCTATATTTAGTAATACATTCTAGAGGGTGATTCTATCAAAACCTATCAAAAACTAAATAATTTATTTTATTACCTTTAAAATTAATTGATGGATTCATCCCATTTGTATTCCACATGAGTCTCTTTTTCATGTTGTTTTAAAATGACAAATAATTAAAAAAATCCAACTTTTCATTACATTGAACCGTATTCTCAAAAAAACTTAATTCAAGAGAGGCCAAATCTCTTTAGTATTACCATATGAATTCTGATTCAAATTGATTTATTTTATTATCATGATATCTAATAAAATATAGTGTGTACCTTTCCAATAGGGTGATGATTTCATCATACATGGCCACTGAATCATTATCACTTTTCAACAATTTCAAGAATTTATTTTCATCTTATATAAGATATTATTCAGAAAATATTTCTATATGAAAATATTCTAAATATATTTCATTATATGGAATAAATCATTTAACTTTATATTTTATTCATAATCATTGGTCATCATTGATGATATTCACCTTTAAAATGATAAATATAATGAATTTTCATTTTATTAACAAATCATTACATTAAATAAAGAATAACTTATAGGACATTAATCCATCACTCAGCTACCATAGGGTCATAATGTCAATGGAATGTGAGATGGTGATGTCTCATAAAATGCTCCAACATTAACATGTTCTTTTGTGGTAGATATCGTTTCCATATAGCTTTTAAAATAAGACCATTTATATATTATTTCAATTGACTCATCATTGAAAAAATATACTCTGTTTCAATTTAAACTATTGAAAGATACTAACATAGAAGGATAATTTCCACTTAGTTCCTTTATATATTAGAATCCTTATTTCCTTTATAGAAAACCAGTATGAAATAACATATTTTATATAATATATGATGGTAATTGAAATAATTAAATATAATGATAAGCATAATTAAAAATATATTATGGTTATTTACATACCTTATTATAACCTCTAAAATTATCAACACCTATCAAAAGATAAAAACTATAAAGTATTTTCTTTAAAATTTTTGTAAAAACTATTATTTAGAAAAAAAATTATTTAATATATGAAGAACCATTTTTTTAGAGTTTTGATAAATTGGATCAATGACCCTATATATGTAAATATAATACCATAATGTGTACACATTCACATAGTAGCAATTTTTTCCAAAATACAAAAATTGGATATTTGAGCTATTATTTTTCAGTATATATATTCATATTTTTCATAATGACATCATCCTTGCCCATAGTCATCTGTAAAATTCATTCCCAAACATTTAGAAATGTGAAATGAGTATAAAATATCCATGAATAACTCATTAAATGAAATAAAGTAACTTGTTAGTTCATAAATACTATTTTTTTCTTTTTAAGAATAAAAATAGAGATAAAAATAAAAAAACAATATTACACACTAAATCAGCATCACTTCCCAAAAAATTTCTCAAAACCTATTACAAGAATTCACAATGAAAAAAAATCTTACCCTTAAAAGATTTATTCTAATCATGAAAAAATCTAGTAAATTATTTGAAATTTTTTACTTTTCACCCATAATAAATAGAATACAATTCCACTTAAACATAATATCTTTAACATTCATTGTAAAGTCATATGGATTCAATAAAATAATTGATAATTAATAGACAAATTATGTTGAAAACATGAGACATAATTTTAAAATCACACTTATAATCACTCTTAAATATGTAATAACATACCTGATAAATTCCATTAATCTATTTAGATAAACTTATCTTGATAAATTTATCATAATGCCCTATGCATTAGAGATCTATATCTGGATCAGTCACAATCATGTGTTATATCAAGATAACCCATAATTATAAGATATGTTGGGATAAAACGTAACCAAATAAATATGTAGAACCATAACATTATCATAAAAATTTATTTCTTTCATTTCAATCAATATACTCATTGAAATATTTTTTTCACTAATATGGAAAATATTTTTGTATATAAAAATATCAATGAAACAAAGGGGAAGTGGTTTATTATTTTACAAAATAAGTCAAATATTTTATTGTAATCAAAGTATAATATTAAAAATTTTCTATTAGGAAAACACCTATCACATTTTATTCCTTAAAATTGAACTTTCCTTTTTAATATTTAAAAAACATTCCTATTAAAATATGGTTAAATTTTTTTTAAAAAAATAATTTAATTTAATTTAAAAGATTCATAAATTTTTTGTTATAATTAATTAATTATTAATATAAATTTATTAAAATATTAATTTTATGTGTATGGACATGGAAAAAACATATTTTGAAAATTAATCGTTAAAACATTTAAAATGTTGTCTTCAAGGTGAGGTACCAATTAACAAGTCTCTAACTCACCACATACATTATTTATATTCTTTGTGATAAAAACACTAATTATAGGCTTCATAATGAAATTTTTCATGTTTTAAACCATTGTCATTATTATACCTATTTTATTTATTTTATTGTCATATTATTTATATAATCAATTAAGACCACATTCGATGTATTATTTATATTCAACTAGTGTGTCCAAAATAACCTTGGTAGATGTAATTATTACATCATATATAGAATAATAATCATGAATTAATTATCAATTTTAGACATTAATTATATATTTAAGACCAACCCTGAAGGCTGGTAGAAAAAATGAATTACATTAACATAATGGATGGAGTATTCCATACGAACATAAGAGTATAGTTTCCATTTTCGATGAACATGTCACAAATATGTTAAGTAACATTTTCTCATTCTTTAAATATTGTGATATGATAAATAAAATATTATCTCTTGATATAAACTTATATATACCATCCATGTGATTTTGTGATGAAAAATGAATCACATCACTTTGGGAGGTGGTCATACACACATAATCATAAACAACATTATCATTTTTCAATGGATATAATGTTAAAAAAATAGATGATATATAATATTAATAAAATGGAAATTATTTAAAAGATATAACTTTTATATATTAAATTTAACATTACCATCATCCAATGGAGGCGGTGATGGAAAATTAATTACGTTAGTTTACGAGGCAGTAGTCTGCAATTCAAACAACTGATATTCTCATTCCCATTTAACAAAACAATACAAATATTAGTTAATTCATTAACATAGAATAATATAATTATTTCAAATATACTTCTATTGTTATTTCATAATTTTAGAAGAATATTTTCTGGAGGTAGATGAATAAATTAATTGAAAACTATCGGTTGAGTACTATACCTTTTCTTTAAACAACCTATTCAGGATTAAACAAGAAGCCCTCCTATATTGATTTTTTATCAATCCAGAACCTCTTCTTTTTGTATATAGATATGAGTAATATATTTGTGTAGATATTTTTTGATAAAAATTTATTTTTATGTGTGGTGTAAAGTAAATGGGGTGTCCTTTTATATGCAGGTAGAGGATACAGTTGGATTTTTTAAATGGAATCATGTTTCTTAATATATTACTCAAGATAAATGGATAATAAATTGACCATTTACACTTGTGAGAGGATATATGGAACAAATATGGCCATAAAAAATTAATGCCTATTTCTAGCAACTTGAATAAAAACTGGGTGGGATCCATGATTGGTTTCTCGGGGTGCCCATGGCCTTCGATTACTTTCAAGGAGGAAATATCTTACCCGAATTTCGTTAATGTTGTGTTGTATAAGAGCCAGAAAGAGATTTTTGACTCCATCCTTATCAATTCAGAGCCGAAAAAATGTGTGTTTACTCTATCCCAGTCTGGGAAGTTCTCCTCAAAAGACTTCCATACGATTTCCACTTCTCAGGTGCCATTGGACAATGGGAATAATTTGTTGTGGTGTAACATAATTCCAACCAAGTACAATTTCCTAGTCTGAAGATTAAGGAACTCGGCGATCCCCTCTGATGTGAGCATCCAAAAAATGGGAATCATCCTTGAATTATAGTGTCAGTTCTGCAACAGAAAAAATGAGGAGAGCACAAATCATATTTTCTATGAGGGAGAGTAGGCTAAGGAGGTGTGGCAGTGCTTCGTCATTTTTACAGTGGTCTCCTATAATGAGCTTTGAGGGTCATCGTTCTTTGAGAAGTGGTTCCAGGGAATACCGGATAATGGTTTGGATAGAACGGCTCATTCTGTGGTTCTTAGTGATGGGTGTTGGTGCCTCTGGAAGGCCCGAAACAAGGGGAAATTTGAAGGGATTAAATCCAATAGGAGGGCCATCATTGTTAGAATAAAATGCATGCTGGTGGAATTTGTCTCCCTACTTAAGAACTGGCGAGAGGCCCCCTCCCTGAGGATTTTGTAGGTTGGCCCTTACTTGGATCCTCCCTTAGATAGAATGCAGGGGAAATGGGTAAGATGGAATCCACCAGCAAATGGTTTGAAGCTAAACACAGATGGATCATGCATCTCAGGTACCATGCGCGGAGGAGGAGTGGTTTGGAATTGAAGAGGGAGTGTGATCCTTGCTTTCACGACCCACTTCGGTAATGGCAATGCTCCTGAGGCAGAGGCCAAGTCTCTCTTCACCAGGCTCAATCTATGTAATTAGAACAATATTGAAATTTCTTATGTGGAAACTGACTCGAGTATCATTCATGACTCCCTGTAGAAGAGAGGTTCCATCCCATGGTCGGTTATGTACATCATAAGGAGATGTAAAGAGCTCCTGAGAAGCAATATTCAAGTTACACATACATGGAGAGAAGGGAATAAAGTCGCGGACTACCTTGCCTCTCCTGTTATCCCTGGCTCTGATGGCACCTGCATTCACAATGTCACCTCCTTGAAGACTAAGGGTGTGAATCTAAATCGTGGGGACGCCCTTGGTCTTCACTATTTTAGACCCCCCTAGTCCTCGAGTTGCTTTGTTATGAGGATCTTTGATCTTTTTTTGTACCTACTTGAATAAAATATATAATAATGATGATGATTTGTAAATATTTTAATACCAAAATCGAGCATTAATTTGATTAAAATGTCCTAAAATGGTTTAGTAATTATAAAAATATAGTAATTTTACCTTAGAACCATATTATAAAGTGTTACATTGTAAATTATTGAGTTGAAAATAATTTTTTAATAAAAATTATTATTTTTCAATTATCATAGAAAAATAAAACGTCACAAAACATTAAAAAAATCATCCCAATATAATTTTAATATGTTGATTTAAAAAATGTTATTAATTTTTAAACAATAAAATTTTATAATTTTTCAATAAATAATTGAGATAAAATCATGTAATTCATGAAAATAAAATTTCATTAGAAATAATTCCTTTAACATTTTGACAAAAAAAATTCATGATTTTTTTATACTGAATAAAACTCTATAAAATTAAATTAATGAATATTAACCATACCTGAAATTAATATGTCAAAAATTGAACAATATTTTTATATAAATTAGTATATCATATAGGTTATCTTATAGATAAACCTAATTTTGTTTGTATAATAGGAAACAAATGTGTTTACAGGATGGATATCATGGTTCATATTGGGAGTAAATAATACGAAGGTTTTCTTGAACTATTATAACTCAGAATTTAACACCATGAAATTTTCAAAAATATTTTTTTCAACTAATTCTAGTATTTTAAATATTTTTTGTTACATGGGACATGATTTTATCTTTATTTACATAGAATATAAAATTTAACTAGTGTTACACCAAACATTGAGTTTAGATCGCATTACACACAAAATCGAGTTTTAATGAAACATGGCATACAGTTGAGATATTATAATTTAACATGATAGTTATCACATTGTCATTGGACTGAAAATAATGAATATTATTAAATAAATTATGAAAATATATGGATCACACATGTACATAAGATGAATTATTTGGTGAAACGTTAATTAGAAATGAAAATAAAAATTGATTTCAATCATAGGAATGATTTTTCTAAAAAACGTTTTTAATAGACACAATCATATTTCCCTAATAAATAAGGAAAATAATTTTCATTATTTAATTTCATGAACTTAAAATATTTTATATTTAATAAAAAATTTATCATTCATATTATGTGTTTTCTAGAAAATATAAAAGAACAAATCAAATTTTACACATCAAAAAATATTTTCATAATAAATAGATTTGTCTAATTTTGTGAGATTATTATAAAATAAAATTCTCTAAATTTTAATTTTTTTACGAATTCATTTAATTTTTAAAATTGTAATTTTAAAATTATATTTCAGTGAATGATTTCTAATTTTAATAAAAGATAATTTTTTTAATGAACTGTGAAAAACATAAGTTTTTTTAGAATGGTGAGCATGAGGGCTCATGGATTAAAGAAGAAAGATTTCTACCACAGTCTAAAAGTGGTGTACATAAATTTATCCATTTGAAAAATTTGTTCAAGGTCATGATAAAAAACATTTGATGAAGAAAAAGCCTCCTCATGAAGTCCCTTGTTTTCAAGCACATCTGCATGGGTGTTAGATTCCTAATAGGCATGCATAATGATATAACTCATTGATTCAAGATAGTCAAGGAACTTGATAAACTTTGTGGTCAACTTCGTTGAAAGATGTGGTCACCCAGAATGGGTATCCTGGACCAAGGATGTAGAGTCTCACTCAATCCTAACACCCTTCAGATGATTTTCTATGAAAAACTCACAGACTTTAGCAGGACATTAGATTCCGCCTCTAGGGGTATTTCAGTCCAGTAAAAACAATATAGGAATGAAATGATTTCACCAGCAGGATATATAAAAAACACATAGCCTTATTTCCCATGATTTTCTTTCTAGGAACCTTTCTCATTTCACTTGTTCCAACTAGGGGGAGGGTTCCAGATAACTTAGATAGTGTAAATAAGAGGCGGGATGTGTCCACAAACCATAAGGGCACTAGGACAGCAATGTCCAACACTGAGTTCTTGTAGTAACTAGCATGAAGGGAGTTAGAATACTGACATGCCATGATAATTTCAGTCAGTTCAACATTGAAGTTGAAGTGGGACTACCTATGGATTTCTTTATTTCGTGCCCAACAGATAATGTGAACCAGTTCAGCCAAAGCCATATGAATGAATATGGAAAATATTCTAGACATCGATATGTTGAGAAGTGTGGGGATAGACTCCATGATCACATTAATGTGAAATGGACTAATTTAAAAGAGGATGAATACTATGTGCCATAGGAAGGAATCAATTTATCAAGGAAGAAAATGATTATCACCATCTTCATACTATTTCTGGTCGAGCCCACACCTGAAACAGAGAGAGTTTCCCACCTTTTAGAGATTTTATTTAACTGGGATTTTATTCTAGGCCCACCTACACAACATGGTGTACCTAAATTCTAGGATACAATTTTATTGGAATCTACAATCCAGATTCTTTGTCCTTTTGTGAGATACTTGTAAAATCCTTAGATTAGAGCCTCCTATTAGAAGCTGGTTGCAACATGGGCATGTTCACATTGGGAGAAAATCATAATTGATAACATTTTGTAGAATCTTAGGTGAGAGGTATCTCATGTTACTGATTTGATCCTTGATGGAGATATCATAGTCGAAAACATGGTCTGTATAGTCAATTCTATCTATGAGGGGACTACCAAACCACTTATTGGTCTTAAATTTGAGAGTGGATTTAGCACTTCCCTGCCTGTGGTAATTTCTAAAATACATTTGGAATACTAATTTAATACCCTTCTATACCAGGGAGATCATTTAATAATTAGTTCCAGTTTTCAATTTCTGGTCAACCCTACACCAGAAGAAATCCAAATCATCTGATGTAGAGTTAAGTAGCTTCCAAAAAAAATGATCATGTAGAGACTGGTTAAATAAAGCAATGTTCTTTATCCCAAGACCTCCTTTATAATAGGGCATGCAACATTTCTTCCATGGAATGGTGATTATCATTCTCTCCAAATACCACCACCCCAAATGAAAGTTATCATCAAAGATTTAACATATTTAATAACTTAAATAGTCTAGGAGTAGACCATTAATGAAAAACTAATTTTGAAATGATAACATATTTGACCAGGCATTCTCTCCAGACCATTGTCAAGGATTTTCTTTTTCAGGAGGCTTGGAATCTTCTGATCTGAATGAGGATGTAGATAAAGTGAGAAGGATGTAGACATCCCTCAAAAAATAGGAACTCCAAGATAGTTGAAATGTAAGGACCCCTCTGAAATTCCAGATTCACTAATCATAATCCTCTTCTTGGAATATAAAATGTTCGTGTAGTATAATATATAATACATTCACCAAATAATTTTCTAGACTGAGACTCTTTCATAATGAGAAAGAACATTGTTAATGTTCTTGATGTTTCTCATGTCTCCCTGGGGTAAAATTATGAGATCATTAGCAAATAATAACTGGTAAGTAGTTGAGATATATTTGTCTCTAGATTCTTTTCAAATCTCCATTGTTCACTATTTGGATAATTAATTGTCTACGATATTCCTAAGCAATATAAAAAATAATAGCTGATATGGGGTGTCCTTGTCTCACAGCTATAGGAAACCTAAAATATCACATTGGAGATCCATTTATAATGATAGAGATATGAACTAGCCAAATGAGGTCTTTGATTCAGTTAATGATGAGATTGTTGAATCCAAAATCCATGATAATATTGAAAATAAATACTCAATCCATACCATAAAATGTTTTTTTTGATGTCCAACTTGAGCACAATGGTGCCAACCCATGTTGATTTCCTGAGGATATTCACATATTCTAAAGTTGTAATTAGATAATCCTGAATGTTTCTCCCATGAAAAAAGAAAATTGATTCTAGCAAATGATCTTGTTTGAGATTCTTATGTGTCTATTTAATAGGATATTCGCAATGAATCTATGAATAGTGTTCAAAAGAGAAATTGTAATGAATTAGATGATTTTCAAAGCATTTTAAAATTTGGGAATGAGGGAATTGAATTGGGAATTAAATCATTGGGTAAAAGATCCACCTTTAAAGAAGTGGTTTACCAGCTTTCAGATGCCAGACTGGATAAATTCCCAAAAGATTAGTAAGAAGTAGTTAGTGAAACCATTTAGACCATGTGATCTTTCCTTATTCAGACTAAAAACAACATCACTGATTTACAACTCGGTATGAGTAAATGTAAGGAGTGAATTTCTGTCCTCAATAACAAGTTTCATAATGATATCTTCCTTGATATCTTCATTCCTTTCTCATCTATTTAATATATTTTCATAAATCGAAATGATCTGAGTCTCAAGATCATGCTTCTCATTAAAAATTCAATTACGATATTTTATATACGATAGAGGAATTTTGGACTTTTCTTCCCTATCAAACACATTGAAAAACCTTGTGTTTTGGTCCCCATAATTTAACCACATGACCTTAAACACGTTTTTTAGGATTTTGCCTTTATATTTTATAATATCTCGAAGGTTGATAGCCATCTCTTCATCATGAGTGATTCCATTTTGAAAATTATTACATGTGATATCTTATTTTATGGGGTAGAGGGATATCACTAAAGACTCAATATATGCATCAAAATTACTAAAATTTTCCCTACTCCAATTGTTTAGGTGAAATTTCAGGTTTTTTAATTTTAATAAAAAATTAATAGGGATGTCGTCTCATTCAATGCTGGTCCATGAAGTCTAAACTAATTTGTGACATTTAGGTAGTTCTTCCCATGAATTATTAAACATGAAGGGAACATGGAGTTTCTTATCATCACAATGAAGTCTATCCATGATAGGGTGGTGATTTGAGCTATTTTTGGCAAAGGTGGTGCAAGATATAGAACTCCAATTTACCAGTAAATCATTTTTCACAGAGGATCTATCAATCCTTCTAGCCCTCATCTCATTGAGGTTCCTTATATACTTTGTGAATTTTTCCCCAATGAGATTGACATTAGTGAGGATAGATTTTTCAATGTATGAGATGAATTCCTTGGTAAAGAGAGCGCACAATAAAGGATCTATTTTCTCATAAGTATGAAGTATTATGTTAAAGTCACCAAGGATGACCCATGAATCAATAATAGTTCAAACAAGAATCTTCATTGAGGACCAAAGTGATCTCCTATCATGATAATTGTTGGAGGTGTAAAGGACGATGAAAAGGATGCTCTTTTTGTTTTCGTGAAAATAGTAGGTAACGGACTGATCATCCTCATAGACTATTAAAGGGTTGTTAATAGAAGAGTGTAAAAACTGGCCAATTCTATCTTGCATCAAAGAGGATTGGGATTTTCCATGTATGTAATATCTATTTTAAGGATAAAATGTGTCCAATATGAGAAGATATTTATTTGAATTAGTAATACCAATTACATCAGGATTATATTTTCTTGAATGTATCTATAATGAATGCTTAGTTCCAATGATGGAATGCCTTTGTTGTTCCAGAACATTATCCTCATTTTGAACAAGTCTTGGGGGTGTGTTCCCCCTTTCCTTTGCCTTCCATTTTGTTGTATATACTAGATTTAATTGTTTTTTTCATTTATTCTTGTCTAGAAAACTCTTCAGAGACTCTCTTATGGTCATTTAGATGTTTCTAATCAGACATAAAAGGTGTGTTATGTTCTGTCTATGGAATATTTGAAGTTGGGGACAACATTCCTTATCTAGAAGAAGTCAGAGTAGAGCCAGTGGGAGGGGATAGAGCCTACTATAACATGTTTGAATTGGGATCCCACTTGGAATTAATCTTCTGGACTACCATGTACTCATTAGTACACTTATTCCACCTGAATATTGGAGGCCAAAGACAAAACTTTTGATGATATACCCAAGAATTCATCATCTGCATTTTTTAATATGGGGTCGTGTGTAGCAGCATCATGATTCATATTGACAGACACTGGTTGTTCTTAGGGTGAATATGGATTTTGTTCCTCATCTATTGCTAGTTTAGCTCAGTAATTTCTAATAGTCGTAGAATTGATCCATTTTAACTTTTTAGGTCATTCAGTTTATCATTTCTAATTTATTATATTGAATTATACTTCAATCCTTTTGGGACTTCCTTCCATCTTGTAGATTGAGAAATTGGTGCTATAATATTCTTCAGGCCTCTAATATTGTTAATAACTTGTCCGACCATCCTACAATGTTTAAATAATGGGTGAGGTTCTAGAATTTAAGTATAAACCCAAATTTATAGTCATTAGAAATGTGGAATAGTTGATCGAGTGGTGGGGACTTCATATTGATTTCAATAAGCATCCTGTCATAGAGAACAAGCTCCCCATTTATTGTGCGTTGATCAATTATGAAGGGCGAAAAATATTATGACAAGTTCATTGAGGATTTTTGGGGCCAATACACCTATGGAATCCCATGAATTGTATTCCACACATGGGGAAATTGTACGATTTTGTTTGAAATTATTCAAATTATCATCCCAATATGATGGTCACCATATCTAGGGTTTAAGATGGTTTTAAAAGAAAAATTATTTAATATATATATTTAGTAATCCTATTTATATAATTTTAATCAATTTCATATTTAATATTTAAGTAAAAACATTTTAACATTTTTAAACTTCTCTTTGAAAAAATAAATCTTTTATCTCATCTGTGGGGATAATATTGAAATAAAATTTAAACGTTTTTTAATATAATTTGTAAACTAAATTAAATTTTTTTATAATAAGAAATTATATTATCTAATAAGTTCAACATAATTATTTACCATTATTAATAGTAAAAATAGTAAAAATTGAATATGGAAGGTAATATGAAAATGGGTTTACATAGGGGATCTAAAAGTTATATGGTAAAAAAAACATGAATAGAAGCCCAATAATAATTGGATAGAAATATTTTGACCTATCACCTATGTGGTTTGATAATAGCCTATTTGGGATTATTCTTTCATGTGTAAAACGTTCTTGCACCTTTTTCTTCAGAACATACAAGTGTGACACTCACCAAACATATAAAACTCTAACCCATGTCCTCTTTATTGAAGCATTAAATGATTTTTTTTGGAAAAGGCCTTACCAAATATATTCCATTATTTTATACTATCATCCTAGAATAATTATTTTGATCTAAATGACTATATAAGACGGATTTTGTTGTAAAAAATTAGAATTTGTATGAAGAAGAGGTAATGTCTCCAACTGAGTGGATTGTTATATTTCTTCCTCCACCTCATTCAATTATTATTAAATAATTTTGATTTAATAACCTCTTATTCCGAAATATACTTATATTTTATTATTTTAATTAAATTTTCAAAATCTACCTCATTTTATATCAAATTGGAAACCAAATCATTGCTCTTCTGTATAAAAGATTATTGCCTCCCAAACTCAAGTTATTTTTTTCATCACCACCTCTCATGACTATATATAATGATGGATTCATATATATTATATTTATGATATTATTATACATCTATAATTATAAAAAAAATCATGTTTTTTTACCTTCGAATTCATTTGAAAACAATAATTTCACTCATCTGTACCGCAGACAACCACCTCAAGAGCCAATGTTATGTGTTTTTCATTTCAATTTTACAAGGATAGTAATGTTAATTGATTAAATAAATATGTGTTATATTAGAATTATTTTTTGATTTTTTGATTTATTATATCACATATGCCTTCTTACATTCCACTCAGTGGGAATACAATAATGTCGCTTATATGTATAGTGGACTACGGCCACACGAAGTGATTTGGTTCAGTATTCACATTCTCATTAAATTCAAAGAAATAAATATAGATTATATTAAAAAAATTTGATAAATATATTAAATAACAAAATATTTAATTTCAATATATTATTTACTTTTATTTATTTAAATCATCAATAAAATTAAGACTACATAAATGCTTGCGTGTAGCCTACAGTTTTCATTAACTCTGTATTTTATTTTCTATCTGTAAATTTAATGGATTACTCTAAATACATATATAAATAATAAAAATTATATTTAAATAACGTTTAAAATTATATTTATTATTAATAATTTATTTATGTAACAGTAAATAGAATTACAATTCAAAACCTACACAAAAAACAATGTCATAAATATCGGAAACATTATTTTTATAAGGATCTTATAAAAAATGGGTAATAAAAGGTTAAGAGAAAATAATATATTGTATGATATATATAATATTGGTAATTTAATATTTTTATAATAAAATTAGATTTATTATAGTGTCTCTTTTGATGAGTATGAAAGGGTTCGATCCTTTATGAAATGGACTTCTTGAATCTAATTAATTTTATTCAGACATAAGAAAATTCACAACTCGTTTATTTTGAGTGATGAATATAGTTACACATTGAAAAGTTATATCATAAATATTATTATATTAAAGATATTTATAGTTTAATTTTTTTATTAAGGCTTATACCTAAAAATATTTTTTAAGAGGTAAGAAATTTTCATCTCAATTTTTTTCTTTTGTGTGACACATTCCATATTCACAACATATTTAATTTATTTGTTTATGAAATTCTTCGGTATTTATTTGTTGATTATTTTTATGAAAAAAAAAATTCTATTTAAATATCCACTTATGTATGAATATTTTATATGGATTTCAGTTTAAATGTAAAAAAATCATTTAGGGATTTGTTTCTCAATTTCTGTTCATTAAGACACATGTTATGTTATACACCAATCTCATTTTACAAGGACTAGAAACCATAAAATTTATAAGAAATATCATGAATCTTATTATTTTAAAGATTTTTTAATTTTCACTTGATTTTATTCTTTCATGGGTGCTTATGATTCAATATTACCAAAGTAATAAGTGGTTTATGATACAATCTCATAGTTTGTCGATATTTTTTATGATTTGTTTTTTCCGATGATGAAGTATTATGATCCATATTTCATGAAACTCATGAATTTTCATCTCCAATGTTTATTTCAATAAAATGCATGTTTTCAATTTGTTTTACTCTCTTTATGAACACTTGACTTTTAAAGAAATATTTTTTAAGAAAAATTGACTTTATTTCTCTCTTAAGATGAAAATACCCTTCTTTCAAAATCATACTTTCTAAAAATGTTTTAAAAAAAATTTTCTGATCATTCTACGAATTGTTTACTAAATAATTATATTTCCAATATTTTCTATTTTAAAAATATTGAATGGAATAATCATATAATTTTCCAAATAATTCCCTTTCAAATTTTCTAAAAATTTCAAAGAAATATTTATTTTAATATGTATGAGAATAATATTATTTCCTCTTTAATGAACATTTAATATTTTAAGAATTCCAGACCAGAAGCTTTGCTTTTGGATAGTTTTTCTGATAAGTTTTTATAGCTTCTATTAAATGTTTTAATGTTTATTTTGAATTAATGAAAATTCTACAAAAAAATAATTTCAAAAATGAATGAATAGTTTCTTTAAGAAATATTTTAAATGATTTTAATTATTTATTTATATGCTTCAAAGGTATATTCTAAGAAATTTAATTTGAAAATGTGTTATGTTTTACAAACTATTTTTAGATTAGAAAAGCTATTTTTCTCCAAAAATGATCCATGTGACCTATCAAAATATTATTCTATCTATTATTAAATCCCTTAATATTACTAACCCTTTAGTGGTGGTGAGATTGAATGATACCATACTTATTCATTCTATGTATTATTAATGACTATGATGATGATATTTTTATTAAACAATTTTGTTTTTAAGGGGCTATGACATGAGAATTAATGAAATGTTTATGAAACCTACTTTCTATACAATGTAAATGATGTGGTTATGTGATCAATGTTTTATTATATTGTGACGTAAATATATAAGAAATATTTTATAAGTGGGACCTATATCTCTCTTTGGGTCGTTGGGTAAAGATTGATAATTCATGAATAAATATGGTATAAATGAACCTGATTACATGTTCATGATCTTATGTTTCAACCTGATGAAATTTTTATAATTTAGTGCATAAACCAAATTAATTATTCACAATATTTGGTGCGAACATGATTATATGTTCATAGTGTTTTGAGTATACCTTAATTTGATTTCCATAAACTTGAACATGGACTTGGTTTCATTACTATAAATTTATGTGAGGAATTATTTTATGTCCTGGTATTAATGACCGAATTTTTTTTGTTTATTCATATTAAGAATGGTATAAGATTATATGTATTCTAAAAATATACATCTTATTCAAATGTTTTGTTCTCATAGATCTTATTATTTTATTCTATTTAGGATTCATGTCTTATGAACTAATAATATGTGTTCCATGAAACATTATTTTAACCATTGATATGCATTATTTGGTTTTATTTGTTATGCTCCAATTCTCATTCCCATATTATTATGTAATATTTACTTATTTCCCATGCATACCCTAACTAAGAATCTGAGCTCACCATATTCTATTTCCATTACCATGTTATAAAGAAATTATTTTGTATATGGTTTGTTTTTAAGAGTAAAAATTATGATGATATTTATGGAAAATATGAAATATATTTCACTAAATAAGATGATTGTGTACGTAGTCAACAAATCCACTAAACAATAGTGGTCTATGGGTGTTTTACTTGGAATTATAATAAATATTGATCCATTAAGATGTGATATATATATATATATATATCAGTTGTTTTTGACTCTACCTGAATTTACAGTTATACACATTGATTTAGGTTATTGAGAATTAACTCCATTAATAGTTTCAAATTTGTGTTCATAATGATTAAATTCACTAGTGGTTTTCTCTCAATAAAAAATATATAAATCTAGTGGAAAACATTAATTATTTTAAATGATAAGTCAACCAATTTACTCTATTTGGACACGTCATATACCAAAAACTCTTTCATTAAAAGGATTTACTGATACACATAGTGTACAACCATGGTCACTATATATTATAGAGACAATGATAAATTATATATATTTCATGACTCACTAGGAAAACATTCAGTATTTTATGACCAGAATTTACCATTGGTATTACACAACATGTACCCATTAAAACATGAAATTTAATATTTTTTCAATTAGTTCTTCATCATATCTCATTTCATAAAAAACTAATTTTGGGACATCTCTAATCAATCCAAATAATATTTCAACATATAATATTTTATAACATGATTTTTTAAAATTTAGTTGAGAAACATGGTGATTCATGTACTTTAATTTACTTTTATCTAGATGTCTAATAACATGGATTTTCTAAGTGGAGTAGTGTTTTAACTTGGTTAGGAACCCTCATACTACTGTAATATAGATAGGGAATAGTTCCCCATATTATTCTCAGTGATTGGGGATACCCAACCCAATAAAATTTCAAGTCCACGAGATTAAGTATGGTGAATGTACTACATCAAACTGAATAACACATGGCTCAACCACATATTACTACAAGATTTTTATACTCCCATTATATGAAGGGTGTGGATGCATTATCAATAGAGTGTAATACTCCCTTATCTATCATACAATACAAAATGGCTTGGTTCATCCACCTTTTTTGGTTACTATATCAACTAAAACAGACCATCAATAAGGACCAGTTCAACCACTATTGATTCTAATGGTTTACATAGGATGTATGGTTTCATTGTTTTGATTATTATATGTCTTGTGAGATATTTTTCATCTCGATATGGTTTTTAAAAATAATGATATTTTTCTATGTATTAGGTTCTCTTCCTTTTATGCAAACCTTAGAATCAATTTTTCTTTTTTTTTGAGTTAATTGGCATTCTTATTTATTCTCTGTAGTTTTTTGGGTGTCTTACTCAGTATATATATACTCATTACTATATGAATCTGTCTCCAACATATTCCATGTATTATTAAAATTATTGATAGTTTACTGATGAAATTATTTTACATAGAATCATTTGTGTGGGTTCTTATAAGTAACTATTGGTATCATGTTGAAGTTGATTTTATAGAATTTGTGTTAAATTAAGGAGATAAAATTTCCTTTTATGTTTTATATGGTCAGTTATACTACTAGATGTTTTGGTAGGTTTTCCACTTTTTTTACATCATCTCACTTAAACTTATGTTTTATATGGTTATTATATGTCTCAAAAAATTTATATATCATCTTGGGTATTATTACCAAATTTTCTTGATGATAAGTTTTGAATATATATATGGTTATGTATATGATTATTTTGAAAATACATTATACTATGATATGCCAACTTGATCCAAGTAACCAACAAATGGCCTACTAAAAGTAACCTTATGGTTGAAATCATAACTTATTACTAGCTTAGGTGGTGTCATGATGGGTTGGGTAATTTATTTTTGGTATTATAGTGGGTTTATATGAGGGATATAGTTTTATTTATGAATCCTGTGATTCTTTTTTATGTTTTAGGGAAATAGGGTCAAGGTATCTTGATAATGTCTTTTGGTCCTGGGAAGCTATCTTTGATGTTGTAGATAATATATTCATTCCAAAATAGTCAAGTAGAATACTTTCAAAATTAAAATAATTAAGTTTTTATTAATGGGGAATAAGAAAATGATTCATGAATCATGTAGGAAATGATATTTGATTTCCATGTCATCTTTATTATATATCATAATATATTATTTTATAATCATTGCTTTTTATATGAGTTGTATGATGCCTTCATATATATTCTCATATTTTTTTCTAAGTTGAGTTCATTACATTATTTTTCAATGACTTGATCAAGATTTCATAAAAAAAAATTGATATATAAGTACTCCATCAATGGAACAAAGCAAGAAATTACCCTAATGGGTGTGTGAGGAATAGTACCTCCTAATATTTTGAAACATGTAGAACCCTAACCTATTATTTACATAGAAATTAACCTGTATAAATAATATTGGATGATTTGAATGGTATATAATGATGATGATAATAGGTTAAATGTATTTCATGAGTTTATATGGTAATGAACAAGAAGGATCAAAAGTAAGCCTAACCCTTAGGAAATAGAGGATTTCCTTCAAAGATTAAATCAAATATTATACTTAGTCTAAGCACATAGTGTTAGAATCATACCTTTTTTATGTCATAACATGATCTTCCAAATCCATAACATGAATAGTCATTCAATGATAGTGTTTGGTCATCAAATTTATGAGTAGTGTTGCATATATTTATTGAAGATTGTTTTAATTGATGAACTATAAAATCTATTTAAATGTTATATATTTATCATACCATACACATCAATGTTTATAGACATAAAATGTAATCTCTTGACACAATTCCTGAGGGATTATACTGATCCAAGACAATTTAGTGGGACAGTCATTGAGAGACCTAATTCAATATTGTTCCAATTTGAATCTACATATATTATAGAGTATCAAAGAAGGATCTAGTGACATTGATTTTATTTATATAGATAAAGATGTAATATGAAGATAATGCTGATTACAAAAGATAATAGTCATTATTTTTTGTTGGCTGGTGAAATAATTTAGTGTCAAAAAATTTCAGGATTACATATGTATAATATTTAACCATAGAATCAACAACACTTGAGTAACTTAGATAATTAAACCAAGAATTATAGAGTTTTGTATTCATATTTAGGATGAATTTATATTACTCATTTATACTATAAAAAATTTACAACTAAGAGTATTCAAATATCAAATGAAACTGTATGATAGAGTTAAAAACATATTAAAGGACCTGCCTAAGTTGGAAATTATGGTCCTTAGAGAATAAGATATAGTAAATGATGTAGCAATGCTTCAATAACAGGAGATTGAGGTTGATGGTTTTGTATGCACTTATACGAGTACCACCATAAGGTGGTATAATCCCTTATAATGGAACAATAAACTAGGGCATATTAAAATAGTAATGATCGATGGATTTGATTATGTGTAACATGACATGATTCAATTTATTGTCCATTCTTTATCTACAATAGAACTAGTAATCCTAAATTAAAATATTTTACATTGCATTTTTGTTTTATCCTTGTTCATGATTTGGAAATTCAGGTTGATTAACCAATCCTACCTACATAGTTATATAAATATACTAGAATAAATCACACACTCACCAATATCAGCTAGGATTTTGAGGTTTCATAGAGAAAATAATTGTTTCCATGATCCCTCATAGTTTTTCTGATGGATCAATATGATTTCATACCTAACATGGATATTTTATCATTGGTATATTATTAGATTAAATTATACCATATAATAGTTTCTATATTTTTATGATTGATATGGACATTTTTTTATAATGTGTAAGACCATTTGTAAACATTAGAAATTATTTTACAAAATATATCATATTTAATCACATATCATGAAAAGAGTTCAGATTTATTTTTGGTCAAAAAAATAGTTCATTATATTCAATCATCAATGGGGGTGTACATAGATGTTTTTTTGGATGATATTCTTGCATTTCCTCCAAATCAAGAGATCAACTTCTAAACTGATTTACAACCACATAGAATCTTATTATCTTCATTATCTTAATAGATATCCTTGTAAGAGCTTGAGGAGTTTATCAAAAAGTGTATTACCCTATATAATATGAATTAATAAGACCTAATATGTCTCCCAAGGCATATTTAGTTTCATTCACTAGGAAAGTGGATTTCAAATTTAAATATTATGTCAACTATTGACACATGAATCATGTGAGGTTAGGAGAAATGAAACCATCCAAGGAGGATTAATGATCTCTTATTATAGTTTAATGGGGTGAAGTGCTTCTTAAATATTAATCATTTGTTCTACTATCACCTAAATTATGTACAGAATGAAAATATTTAATATATATTTACAATTTTATTTTTAATGAAATTATGTTTTTTTCATGATGCACTTCACTCAGATGAATTTTTTTGATGTATTCTTTGGCCTCCAAAAATATATCATTCAATCTTTATTATATTATTTTGGAGTTGTCTTTTTTGATAAAATTCATGTTTATTTTCTTTTTTGGATGAGTTATAGTAGTATTTTATTATTTTATTTTACTTTCTTTGAGAGAACTTTATCTATGGTAACATCTTGAAGTGTTAGTCTTGGATATGAGAGGTCTTCTTCATGTGGTATCTCATCTCTTTATGTGTAGGCATTGAACCAATAGTGTTTTTGGATTTTCCTTTATAGAATCCACCCTACAAAGTGTTTTATCAATGTAGATCATTGGTTTCAATGGATAATTAGTTAAATTCATGATTGAAATATCCAAGATTATGACTCTAATTACTATATATAGATGAATAGATAATCCCATTATTTTTTTTGTGATATTATAGATAGTTTCCAAATGGATAACATAATAATTATTGATGGATAAAAATATGATGATATTATATTTTATAGTTGAGTATGTGGTGTATTATAATCCCATTACATCATGGTTTTGTTGTCTATTGATATGAAATCAGGTGATTCGTACATGTGGGTGTGAACATTTGAGGCCTCATCATTATAATTATGTAACCCAATTCTTGGACGTTATAGTTTTAGTTTTATACATGATATATAGATACTCTATCTTTATGATGAATCTTATGATAGATATTCACCAACATAAATATTACCTTATGGTGGAGACAGTGGTTTGAGGTCCAATAGAACACTGAAATTGTTATTTTCTATAATTTAAGTATGTTAAATGTGGTGGAAGATTCCATTTTATAGAATTTTACACTATTTTGATCAGCAGGCATCTGATAACTTATGGGTGATTTAGTTTTTCATAATGGAAAAGGGAGATATATCTTTTCATTTGTCAATGTTAGCTGATCTTATTATTCTTCAACACATGATGGAGTATTTTTTAAGATTAATATGTTATGATGGTATACCTAATAATATATATATTAAAAAAATTACTAGATAGATTTTTTTAAGGTTAGAAACGTGTTAGGATTTTTGGAGGGTGGAAAAAAAATTAGCCATTCTATATTATGAGGTATTAGGGTAGTTCCAAACATCCAAATTATTTTTACCTCCTTATGTAAATTTTGTAATAGGAAATAATGAATTATTGTTTTTTACTTATTATTTGGTTTTTATCTTTTTTTTATCCTTTATTTTTTTACTTGTCAAATGGGGAATATTTAGCATTGGGTCCCAAGATGTTTTACACTTAATAAGTGGATTTCTAATTTCATGTGGGATCACATATAAAAAGTCTCCATGAAAGGAATTCTATGATCATTTAGATTCAAGGATTCTATTTAATATATCATTGATTGACATACTATATAATCATGCATCATTCTTATTTTAAAGAATAGTTTCATAGATATATATTAAACCATTCCTATTGATGGTATTTTCTTAATGCATAAGATAAAATTAAGTATTTTTTTCAATCACTAATGATTGATTAAACTCTTATTTATATTGGATACTTCTACTTGGATTTTCAAATTAGTTACAAATGATAACATCATTATACCCTTAGATGGATGGTAGGATTAGGTGAATTATTTAGGTTATTACAGATATATTGTGTTCATTATTTAATATTTCATCATGAGTGGAGAGGTTTTCATACCCATATTGGAGTTAATTTATAATAATAGATATCACTCCATAATTGGTATTGAACATTTTTTGGTTATATTTGGGTATACATTCATGTTAAATAAATTTTCGGTCTATATCTATGGGATAAACTATTTGTGATGGATATAGTGTAGAAAATTACATAAAATGTACAATTAATTCATGAGAAGATACTCAAAATTTAGATCCATTATAACTCTTATAGGGATAAATGATGATGGTCATCAGTGTTGAATAAGGGTGATCACGGTTTCCTATTATTTTCACCATAACACACACTATATATATCTACATAAAATAGAATTTGTTCCTAAAGGATTCTTAAGATGATATATATTTTGTATATGGTGGGTGGGGATTAATTCATTCATTCACTTCCCATGCAGAGTGATTAGGTTTACAATGTTTTCTATGTGTTAGTGTTATATTGAAAAATAAAAGACCCATCACAAATCATTTTATCAGTCTTGATTGATGATGAATATGATTGTACCTTCTAAGAGAACCCATTAAATATTTATGAAGGATATTATAGTATCCTTTATGGTCAAGAAATAATGATAGTTTATGTGTCTTTGTGAAAAATAATTTATTTGGTGAGATCGTTGTGATAATAAATTTTGATTCATGTTATATAAATATAACTTTTAAAGTAATTCATTCTCTTCTAGAATAAAACCATATAACACATGACGGAGGCAAAGCCTGTTTTTTTATAATTATAACCGTTACAATGTTTTTTTATTATACATAAATGATGTGTTACCAATCCATTCTCCTTAAATAAGAATTATAGAAGAAAAATATATTTTATTAAATATAGGATATTATTTTTACTTAGTGAACCCATGAACATGGATTAGATGTCACATATTTCAAAATTTATCATCAAATATAAAATTCAATGATATAGTTTCTTATAATATTGTGGTTTTACCCAAGGGTTTTTTTAACGTTAGATCATATTAGGGCCCACCAGGACAGGTCCATCATATGTGTAATTATATAATTGTAATAATTAATAAAATAACTAATTATTCATGCTATATTAACCATAAGAAACTTTTATTAAAAAAATTAACTCACAAATTTAGAGTTATACATTTTAAAAAGACTGATTAAGTGATTTTATCTTCAGATAGTGTTAACAGAATTGATATATTGGAAGTCGACAAAAGTTTTCTTTGGGGATAGAATAATATAGAAACCAAAAATATGTATACATCATAAATTAATGATCCATTATGGAGGTACAAAATTTATTTCAATTATATTCATATATTAATGTTAATTCCAGGTTGATTTTCTATTCTAAAATATTAATTCCTAAATATTTCCATCACTAATTAATCCCATAATTTTTATTTTCATATCACACAGCATGTAATCTATGACTTCCCCCACTTTATTCAATTTTCTTAAATTTCATACCTGATTTTTGGTGTTTATGACATATTATAATCTATAAACATTTTAAATTTATCGGATTTCTTATATGTAATTCTTTATTTTTACTAACATTCTTTGATTATTTGTTTATTTCCTCTAGCATGGACAATACATCGAGAAAATTCACTTATAAATATGAATTATTGGTATATAAGGTTATGATGTTTCTATTAGAGTAATAAAATCGATATTTCGGTATCAAATAAGTTTTTAACTGAAGAATGTTTATCATTAGGCATATTGATAGAGAAATCGAAGGGGAAGTTATGTGTGATGTATCATGGTGGTATGAAAATCCATTTTTAGCATTCCTCTATTATATATTGGACTATAAGGGTCCCCAAAAATGCGGTAGGGGTTATATGATTCAAAAATTACATTTTTGGAAGAGTATAATTCTAGATCTAGTTGAAGTGATTTGATTTATGTTGATTTAATTATCTTAATCTTGAATATGTGATCATAAAATATCTACATCATTGGTACACACCTTGAATTATGATGTAAGAGTAGTCCAGTTATTTATTTGGAGTTGAATTTCCAACAGTGTGTAAATTTTATATACACATAATATGGTATTAATATCTCTTACCTTGTTTGTAAAAAATGTACATGCCCGGGTGACTGTCTATCTGTAGATAAGTTTGAATCTTCTATATACACAACGAGTAATTTTTTTTGGATTGTAATCATTGTTACCTTATTGGGAATTAACCTGAACTATATAACCTTAAATGTATTGGGTTGTATTTGTATATGATGAGTACTGCCTCAAGTGATAAATTCCTTGTTCACCAATCTACACACAATAAAATTCATCCCTGACATGACATGTAGTCACATGTACACAACTAAATTCCCATAAAGGTAATAAAAACCATGTTCCTCTATAGTTCATGTTGTGTACATTCTATAAATGGTTGTTTTTCAAATATTCATTCCATGTACATTGATTTAATCATATTATTTGTCCTATTAGGGTATTTTTCAAATAGAATAAGTTGATGTATCTTTCTTTGATATCAGATCGAGATGTGATGATATTCATGTATTTTTGTTTCTTAAGATGTTTTTGAACAATGATAGTGACCAGGATTAATGATAAAAATAAAAGGAGGCAATATAAACCCACATAGAGGCATACTATAGATAATGGGTATCTCCACATATTTTTAAGAATTTCTAAAACAACACCTTCTATAATAGAAAATGGGTTCTCTAGGTTAATCATAGTGTTTTTACTACCTAGTCCCCATTAATGAATGTGTACAAAATATATTAAAAATAGATTTTGGAAATCATCTAGAAACATGCAGCATAAACGCTCTATCTATAAATAATAACAAATATTATATGGATTACTATACTCACCGAGGTATTAATCTTCTATTGATGATTATTTCTAGATCTATATTAACTTACATTTTTTTAGGCACAAATATCGTACAAAATTTTTTTGAGGTGACACTAGTAATAAGTCTAAGTATATTACGTAATTAGATTAATTGAAGGGACTTCATATTTTTTTCTGGGTAACTATAAAAAAATATTTTATGTATTATATATATATATATATTTATATATATATTCATGTCTACTTTATTTTTTGTTATTGAGATAGATTTTCTTCATATTTATGATTTTGGAATTGTTTATAATCATTTTGGGTTTTAATATATTCACCTCTACATGGGATTTTTTTCAAAATATATTGCAACTTACAATGATGAGAAAAAGATTATTATTGAAAATGATGGACATGATCTAAATGGATTTGGAGATTATTGGTACTGAAAAATGACTTTCACAAGTTGAGTTTTTGAAAACAGTTATTCTACATGGATTTATTATTGACCTCCCAATTGTATTTTCATTATTATAATTTTTTATTTTGAGTACTGTTTTTTTTATTTAATTAATTTCCCATGGACTTACTCTATTAATGGTTAGTATATGTGGCATACTTTTTCCCAAATTATATTTTGTATAATTAACTTCAATAAACAATAATACCCAATATGGATATTTTTGGTAGCGTATAAGACCATTAGTATAAGTCCTTATATATTATGTGTTATTTTTTCGTGATTCAAGTTACTAACCCCTTCTTAAAGGAGGAAATTTTTCTATGGGACATTCATCATACTACAGGTCTTGGTGGGGTTATATTGGGTTATGTAATATCAAAATTTCTCATTTATTTTTTAGATGCATTCTTATTTAGTATTATTTGTTTGTATATTACTTGAATATATTATTATGTTTATTGGGAAAATTTTATTCATCATAATTAATTTAAAAATTATCATACATGGGATAATTTATATCAATGATTATGTTATATATGTATATATTATTCATATGGTTCTAGTTATATGAAATTATTTTAAATTTTATTAATATAAAATTAAATATTCGAAGTTATTTCAGTATAGAATCACAAATTTTCAGCCATTAATTAGAAATATTGATATACCCATTATATTTCCCCAAATTTACCGATAGAACCATAGATATTATTACATTAAAATTATAGATATAAAATTTAAATTAATAATGTTTAATGTATTTTATTAATTTATATTTAATTCATAACACCATTTATTTTCCATGTTTTTATTTAGTTCCACTGTGTATAATGATATTGTTTTCTATAAAATTGTCAAAAAATAACCATGAGATCATGGTTTCAAGAGTCCTAGATTGTATAACAATGTACAAAAGTTTTGATACATTGAGCAATAAATGATTATAGTTTTATGATATCCAAAACCATTTTACTAACCACAATAATAAATTCTCTTAAATGATTCAAAATGAAATTTACATCGTTCTTAGATATACAACCCTCTTGAACTCCCTAAACATGGATGACTTTGTTACCCAACTATTATTTTCAGTTATATTAGAAAATAATATACTAGTTGGTGAGTTTATTTTATCATTAAGTTACCCTCTTGTTATTACATTTATCATATTATTTGAATTTTAATAAATTTTTCAATGAAATATTTGATCATTATTTAGTATCAAATTTTTTGTTGGCGATTGATAGTACACAAAATCCCAAATCTTGTTCAATAATAATACAATTTATATATCTTTATTTTTAATGACCATATATATATCTTTCCATGGTCGCAATTTTTTATTTGGTAATTAATTTATCTAATATATTTTAATTTATTAAAATACAATTTCCTAAATTTTTGAACATTGAATGTTTATGTTATTCCTTATCCATTCACACTAATAAAAATGATAATTTTCAAATTATTATTCTATCTTTGGGGAGATTTTTGGTTTAATTGTATCCCCAACAATGAAATGTTCTTATATATATTATAAATATCATATGTTTTAAAACCATAAAATTTAAGAAAATCATGACAATCCCAACCATACAGTTAAATCCTTCGATGGCATAATATTAGATCATTTGGTGAATCTCCAATAGTAGGAATATTTAACACTCTATTAGTTATTTGATCTAAAATAATTCCCAAAACAACCTAACAATCAATGTTTGATTTTATACCCGTTGAGATAATTACCCTGGGGGGGTTAATCAAGCTATTATAGATTAAAAAACCTCCCAGTTTATATTTTTTCAATAGTAAACAAACATTTTATTCATGTAATATAATCTAAATAAATAAATTTGAAATTAAAATAATTCAAAATAAATAATAATTAAACAAGGAACACACTTATCAGGAATATTCTAAATATAATATTTTTTAAATTTTCTAATATAGAAAAATACAAAATTGATGACTGCTATTAAAAAATTTTGAGTGGACACATCAACCCTCCTACTGTACAACTCTAATAGCCCGATATTTTTAGATTAATAATTTTACATTCAATATCATATATTACACACAACACCAAAAATATATTATAATGTAAAACCTAGATAAATTATCGAATATTTATTTTTAATAAAATTCAACCTAATCGATAGGTTATAGAATAAACATTCCCGAGTCTAAATAAATCGTAATATAGTACACCATTATAAACATGACGTTAAAAAGAAAATTATGGATAATAATAAAAATATTATTAATAATATGTTTTTATGCATTTATAAAATAAATTAAATGGTTATAACTTGATAATAAATGAAATAATAATATTTTAGATGAACCAGAAATATTTTCTGAAAAACTATATTTTTTCTAAAATAGTTGTTTCATTAAAAATTTTGCAAAAAAAATTAATTTTTAATGAATTTATAAAAAATATATTCAAAATTGTATTATATTTTTAATTCATAATTTTTAAATTATCTGAGAGTGATTTTTTGAGAGTTTCCTAAAATGACTAATTTTTTATGAATAGTGGAAAATAATATTTTTATTGAAAATTTATTACTCGTTTAGAAAATATAAAAGTACCATTATCTGATTATATTTATTTAAAAATAACATAATTATTTATTTGATAAATTTCATATATTTAATTACATTTAAATAAAATTTATACGATTTTTATTATAAGTTAATGGATTTAATACACTTTGTTATGAAAACTATTTTAAATTTCATAATGTTTCAAAATATTAGATAATTAAAAAAACACTTTTAAAAAATGAATAAAATTATATTTATATATTATTAATATATTAAAATAAATTTTAATTCATTTAATTATAATTACATAAAATTAACTTAATATGAGATCATCTTTTCCTTAAAAATATTATTTAAAAACAGTTTTTTCGACACGTCTATGGGATTAATTATAAAATAAATTCTTCTAATTATGTGGAATTAGTTTATAAAAATTTATTTATTATATGTAATTATAATAACTAATAATATATAATAATTAAATTATAATTTTTTACCATAATTAAGATTGAAAATAGTGAAAATTATTTATTGCGGTTAAAATGAAATCATGTTTACCGGGGTTCTCAACATACATATTATGTATTGGAAATGAAAAAAAGAATCTATAAATAAACTTTTATGGTCCTATAATAACATTATATCCTCTAAAGTTTTAAAATGGTGATTTTTTTAGATTTTATCTTATTAGAAATGTAGGTGTACTTATTTAATTTCAAACATTATGCATGTGTTCTCTACCACACTTATAAGACAATCCCTCTTCCCTTATTTACAAATATCTAAAACTCATTGGTTCTCTGAATATCGACTGAAATAACTCTATTAAATCCCTCCCATAATCCTATAATCCTTTTTTTTCATTTAATTATAATATAATGTATTTTGTTGTTAATATATAAATTTTTTATAAAGAAAGGGAAAGCTCCTTAATCTTATATTTTATTTTATATCTTATTCTATAAAATTAAAATAATTTTAAATATTTATGATATAATTACATAATTATCTTCCATATACTTATTTTTTTATAAGTGAGGGTTATAACCTAAAACCATATACTCCACCCTCAAATGGGAAGTGAAATTGTTGATCGTGTGTTTGGCGGATTACCGCATCGTGAACTAACAGAATTATTTTTCCATTACCTCTTATAATGAATTTTTATAGATATTTAATTAATTATTGAATATGATATATATGATATAAATATTCTTAATAAATAATAATATCACATTAACATTATTAATTTCCATTCCATAGAGAATATGATATCATTACTCTTGTGTATGGAAGACTATATCATAAAAATGTGATGTGATTCTTTTTAAATTTATGATTTAAATGGAAGGTAATAAAGACTAATTTTATGTTTTTCTATGATATTCATGACATATAACTAATTTTTTAAATTAAATATATGATATAATTTCTTACATTACGATCCACTAAATATATTATTACATCATTCATGTGTACGATATACTGTATCACCACAAAAATATGTTATTTGTTTTTATAATCACATCCCATCAATGATATATGTTAGGGTATATAAAGAAACAATATTATATTTAATATAAAATTAACAAATTTCAAGGATAAAATAACATAGAACTTATTTCTGTCATGATCATTTAAAAATCTAATCATTACTCTTGTGTACGTATGACTTAATTTTTCCATGATTGTTACGTAGGATATTTTTCATAACTGAATTTCATGGTTGGTTGTAAAATTTTAATTTAGTTATTTAAATGAATATTATTTCATGAATATAATTATGTATATTATTATATTATATTATTCTATACCTTATTCAACTATCCAGTGTAATTTTAGACCAGTGAACCCTTTAATGTTAAAGCATCTAAATTTTAGATTAATTGGTGAAGTAATTGAATGTGAAATAGTAAAAAAATTAAATAAAAGAAAAAAATAAATTTGAAAATTATTCTTAATAAATTAAATAATTAACATTAGTAAATTATTAAAGAATATAAGTAACACACAAGATGATTCAAGATATAGGTAAGGGTTTCTCCTCAAAACATCATTCTTTGAGACATATGTTTTTTTATACACCAAATTTATTTTTAATAGTTTATAAAATGAAGATTTTTATATTATATCTTTAATCCATTATGAAAAATTACATTATCTATTACCAGTAATCTACTTAATCAATTTAATTTTTGATTCAACATTTAACAAATAATTAAGGGTATATTTTTTAATGTCATTTTATTTAAGAAGGTTTATGCATGTATTTACATTGTAGGAGATAATCTGATCACTCTTTAGTAAAACACATTAATTTTATAATCCTTTCATCATTAATGAACTTTTAATGTAATTTTATATTTTTTTTACTATTTGGTAATTAAATTTTATGACATAATATTTTAAATAAAATATGGATTAATTTCTCTCTTTGATCAGAAAAATAATTTTTTACATATCAATGTTTTATAAAACAATTCCAAAAAATGTTTTTAATATTTTTATATAATTTTGAAATTTCAATTTTATCCATGTTTAAATTTATTCAAAAATAATTAAAAAGAATATTTCATTTGTTTTCTTTAAAATTGAATTATATCTTTTACTAAATATTTGAAAAAATGTATTTTTTAACATGTATGGGATGAAAATTATTTTAAACTATCATGACCATTATTTTCTTAAAATAATAAATTATCTATTTGAATGGATATTTTAAATGAAAATGATTTCAATCTTGAATCGGCCCTAACACTATCATGATACCCAAGATAGTCCTGACATAGTTCAAAGGTTATTCCAGATCCCCATGGGTTGGTGACTATAGATACCCTAGTCTTTTATCCATATAATTACATGATTTTAATCTTAATTAAACATAATATAACAAGACAAGGATCGTAAATTCGAGTGTTTGGGAATGGTAGGTACATAAAACAGAAATCATGGCACAAAATAATACATTTCATTATTTATCAACCCTTATGAGCTCCTAAAATCCTTTGATCCCTTATATCTACAAAGGATAACCAGGGATAACATGAACAAAGGAATGAGAAAAAAATTCCAATATGGGAATAAACATTAAAATAAATCTTAAAAAGGAATAACATATATATATATATATATAATTTCATGAATCATGATTAAACATAAAGAATAATAACATATAGAACATGAGATCATATAATCCTAGAATCATATTAATGTTTAATAAACATAAAACATGACTTTTTGACAAGTCCCAGATCATTTCATATAGAGGATCACATGTTAAGGCTCATCACACATAGAGGGGTATAGTTTACGGAAAACCAATAAGGCCATTACACATGGAGAAAAATTCAAGGCTAACCACCATGATTGCTACTCATAACATCTTAGGGTATAAAGAATTACCCAATTTATGAGAGCGCTATCTGGGAAAACCCATAAAAAATTCATGAATTTGAATTCCACAAAATGAATCAAGTATAATTAATCATACATAAACATATGGGTTACACATAGAATGAATTGTGTATCATAATCATGTCAAAATCATAATAATTAAGAATATTATAAAAGTTCCCATGAATAAAAGTAATAAAACCATAAATAAAAATCCATAAATTAATATAGTCATATATCAAGATGAGTTATTTAAAACTTAATTAAAAATAGTTTTTAAGTAACATTAGATATAAAAATATTTAGTACGATTTAAGGGAAATGTTTGAAGATTATTTAAAATTGAAAAGACATAATTTTTTATATAAACTCATAATTTAAACAAAGTATTTTTTCATTATTAAATTAGTTATTTTATAAAAATAATTGTTTCTTACAATATATGATGTATCATAATTTAAAATAGGTAAAAATTTGGGTTGTTCCCATAAAATGGGCTTATTTATCAAGAAGAATTGAGTATGGAACCTTTTAAAATCCAAAATGTTCCTAAAAAGAAGGATGAATGTATATTGATATATGATTTCAGAAAATATACACAAAATCTATAATATGGACATAAAATTAAAATATAATTTTTTGGTTAAAAAGAGACAGTGGGTAACCCGGAGGAATAATGCAGGTTCGTGTAGAATCCCTTACCTAATATTTAAAATGATTGTGTACTTGAACTTAATAGAGTTAATAATAAAATTATATTCATTAATTAAAATTTCACAACCAATTTTTACATATATTGGATTTATTATAACATTATTTAGTTCATTTATCGACTTTTCTTGGGTTAGGAGGGTCAATTTCATCGCTTGGGAGGGCTGATTTCCTTGGTCTTCATGGTCATTTTACTTGTATATGTGTATGGAAAATCATGTAGAAAGAGTATAGTTTCCAAGAACTAAAATTATATGTTATTAAGGAATTTATAGAATATAAAAATACCATTTTCTCCATAAGTGCGGATGATTCATTAGATAAATCATTAATGATAATCGTTTAGATTTATTTAGCTTTTTTTATCACAGTGAATCATTAGGTTTTATAAATTAATATCCTAGGTAAAAAAATGGATCTAGAACATTAAAAAATATATAACACATATATTATAATACTTTTCAACCATAAAATGGTGTCATGACCATCTATAAATATGAAATTAAATGATGAAAGCACATCGTCCTTGGAGGTTGTAAATTGGAACCTCACAGACAATGATTTCATTCATAAAGTAAAAGAGAGAGGTGAAAAGCATTGATGATGAATTATTCGATCAACTAGATCAGTTTATAGTATATGAATGACACTGGAGATTTCATTCCACATGGTAAATAGAATGTGTGGAGAATTGAATAAGAAATGGAACGTGAAATGAAATTAAAAGTGAAGGAATAGGGTTTTACCTCTTGATTCATACTTCTTGAGGGCCTCCTTTGGAGATTGGTTTTTGAATTTTTTTAAGAAATAAAATCATTTACATAGGGTATAGGATTAGTAAGATTATTGGGAAGAATTTTGATAAGGCTCATGGCTTGAGAGGTGTGATAAGAAGAGGTGCAAAGGGTGGTATTTATAGTGGAGGAGGGGGTGTTTTTTGAAAAATTTAATCATTATTTTATAAATGTTTTCAAGAAAAGAAATAGGATTGATTATAATCACTATATATAGTAATTATATAGTTTGGGTTTGATAAATTGTCTTATGTCATCACTAAATCACATATGACTCTATAATTCAATTATTTATCATTTATAATAAGTTATCGTATTCTCCCATTCACAAAATATAAATTAATTTAGAAAAATCTCAAAAATTCTCCCAAATCATTTTTCAACATGTAAAATTAAAAAATGAACTCCATTTTATGAAAATAATTTTCTAAATAATATAAAATTTCATTTTAATTATAATCATCATTTACATGAAAAATAGATTTTTTAAAATTATAACATATTTATAACACATTGAAACATTAAATAAGGTATCATAAAAATATATAGCAATAAAAATATATAAAAATAATAATTTATGAATACATTTTTGGAAAATAAATTTACTATTAAATTATTAAACTAATCGGAAATGTGATTAAATATTTAGGCCTTATAAAAATACCAACTTTAAATTAGAAATTTTTAAAATATTTATTTACTTATAATATGATATAATAATATCAAATTATCACATATAAAATGTTTAACTTTTATTTATACATTAATTAGGGAGGTTACTATTAAATTGGCCAATTTAATATTTATAAGCATTACATTATTATTCCCAAGGTCAGGTAAATAATTCAACAGTATATGTTCATTAACATCAAGAAACACTTGTTGTTTCATTCATTCATCATTTATAATGTTTATATTTTTTTCGTATGTGATTTAAGGTGATTTATACTATATGAAATAATTATAAGAATGGAATTTTCATTGATAAAACTTTGGTTCATTACTTTCTTCCCCAATTAAGAAATTTCACCTTCAAAAATGTTTTTTACATTATATATTGAAAATATGTGTCTGTACTTTTCCTTCATCGCTTCTTCCAGTTTGCATGTTTCCTCTCCATACATATTGTTTCACTATAGTACATTGACTGGGTGATTAGTCTTGTTGTATTAAACATTATATTAATTATTTAGAATCATCATATGATGCGCCTCATAAGAAATATCATCCTCCAACTATACCACCTATGAGGTCAATACATGTAAAAGATCTAGTATGCAATCCCTTAAAATGGATACTTGTAATACATCATGTACTTGAGACATGGTTGGTGGAGGTTCTAGTCAATATTCATGTGCTCAAACCTGATCAGGGATCACGAAGGGTCTGATATACCAAGGACATAACATCCACTTCTTCCCAAATCTCAGGATCCCCTTCTTGGAAGATACGTAGAGGAATACCATGAATCCATCCTAAAACAATAGGTCCTATAAATAATTTTTTTCATAGATCTTTTTTCTACATTGTGCTGACATGATGTATTTTTGAATGGTTTTCACCTTCTCAATAATTTCTTCAACCATTTCATATCCTAGTTACCTACAGTCAATGACTCTATCCCATAATATTTTTGTTCTTCACCTTTTTTCACAAAGGACTTCATATGGAGCCATTTGGATACTCTAGTGAAGAATATTGTTGTACGATAATTATAATAGTGGAAGATGTTGGTCTCATCCTCCATTTAAGTCCATAGAACATGATCTCAACATGTCCTCTATATTTTTAATAGTCTACTCAGATTGGCCATCTGTTTGAGGATGATAGGTCATGCTGATTTTTAGCTCAATGGTTATAGAACGTTGGAGAATTTTCCAGAACAAAGTGGTCAATCTATGATCTTGTGTAGATTAATCAGATACTATAACACCATAAATCCTTACCAACTCATTGATGTATTTCTATGCAAGTTGATTTAGTGAGAAGTCATATTGAATTGTGATAATGTGTGTTTTCTTTATTAGATGATCCATAATAACCCATATTGAAATATTTCCTCTAGATATATTTGGAATCCTAGTGACTAAGTATATAGATATGTTTTACCATTTACATACTATTATGGGTAATGGTTTCATCAACCATTTTGACATTATCCTTTCATCCTTCACTATGTGACATTCTAGGTAGTTTGATGTTTTTTCAGTGACCTCGTTTTTCAATATATCCCACCCAAATTTCACCTTGGTATCTCAATACATGTTTTCTCACCATGGATAAATATAGAAGGTTGATCTATGTGCGTCATTCATACTCTTTTTCATTTTTTATGGATTATATGGTACACATATTTGTGAACCAAATCATACAATTCCTTCCCCATCGATCTTAAAAGTGGGGGATTTCCCCTTTTGGATAGCTTACGCCATTTTATGAATTATAACAGCATTTCACTGAGAATCCATTAGTTTCTCCACAATGGATAATTAGGAAATAATTTCAGAAAGGATTGGTGATGTTCTTCCTTTAATATTCCCCATGTCCATCCTTTGTATGTCTAGAAAGATCGGATCCTTCTCAATTCTCATCATTGATAATGATGCATGATCTTTTCTACATAGAACATCAGGTAACTTATATTCTTTACCAGGATGTAGGGGATTGATTTGTCATAATCCTTGATGAGATGAAGAAATATTTTCCATCATAGATTATGATTCATTTATGTTAATATATATATTTTAGACTCATGTGATCAGTATATATCTCACACTTATCCCCATATATATGATTCAATCAAATTTACAATACAATGATAATATGTGCCAACTTCAGATCATGCGTATGATAGTTATTCTCATGAATTTTCAAATTACATGAGGCATAGGCTATCAATTTATCATATTTCGTCAGTACACATCCTTATCCTTTTTTTAAGCATCACTGTATACCACAAAGAGTTCTCCACTTGTTTGAAATGTGAGTATTGACATAATGATAAACCGATTTTTGAGGTCCATAAATATTTCCTCACATTCTTTTGTCTAGAAAATCTCCATGCCCTTCTACATCAACTTGTTTATTAGATTTAAAAATTTTGAGATTTTATTTAAAAAAACTTGGTATCACCTAGCTAGACCAATAAATTTGTAGATCTCTATTAAAGATGTTGGAATAAGCTACTCCTTGATTGCCTTTGTCATAGAAGGGTCCATAGATATTTCTTTTATGGTGATAACATGTCCCTATAATGGTACCTCCTCCATCCAAAACAAAAATTTACTAAAATTGAATATATTTTATCCCATTACAAATTCAACAACATAATATTAAAATAATCCTGATGTTCCACCTTGTTCTTATAGAATATTAGAATATTATGGATAAAGACTTCCAAAAATTTGTTGAGGTAATATCTAAATAATATATTCATTAAATCCATGAAAATTTATGGATAAATAGTGATTCGAAAGTGAATCACTATGAATTCATAGTTTCCATACCTCATTTGAAAGGTAGTCCTGAGAATATATTCCATTATCACCTTTAATTGATGATATCCATACTGAAGGCTCGCCTTGGAGAAATAAATAGTCTGACGTAGTTGATAGAACATGTTATAAATCAGTTGTAGTGGATAATAATTGTTTATCAAGATTTTATTGAGATCGCGATAATCAATGCTGAGGAACCTTGATTTATCCTTCTTCTTAATAAAGATGATAGTCCCACCCCATGGTGATGCACTCGAGCGTATAAAATTCTTGTCCATATTCACTTGTAAATTCTTCTACAGCTCAACTATCTCAATAGTTTCTATAATATATGTTTTCACGGATACATGTAGAGATCCATGAATAAAATAAATTGAGAAATAATCCTCCTAGTCTGGGGGATGTCTATGCAATTTTTCAGGGAATACATCAGTGTAATCCCCCATGACGGGAATGTCTTTTTCAATGATTTTATCCTTTGTATCAATCATTTGAGTGAGATATTCTTTATAATAAATTAGTAATATACACACATGAGACAATTATTATGAATAAAATTCATCAATGTCAATACACTTTTATAGAATTAGAGGATGATTTGGGATGTGAAGGGTGATCTCCCTTTCCCGACATTTGATATTGGATTTGTATAAAGACAACCAATCGTTTACCAAAATGGCATAGAACAATAACAAAGAGAGTATGACAATATTTTTTTCATTGGTTTAAACTACAAAAATTAACCGGGGAGTTTTCATGTAATTTTTTAACAATAATTTTCCCATTGTCTATTCTCAAATACAACTCAACCTTAAACTTTTATGGTGGTGATTGAATAGTTATACTAAGCTTCAGAGAAATGAAAGAATTCATAGAACCATAATCAAACTGTACATTACATATTCTTTAATGAATAACCAACATACATGTCACTGAATCGTTTTCAATATCCACATCTGCAGTATTGATAACATAATAACTTCCTTTAATCCTTATAGTTTTAATCTTGATTTCCTCTAACAGCCCAATACTTTTGGAATTGGTTCATAAAATTACCATGTTCCTTGCATTTGAAACATGACACTACCGGATGAGCAATGATATGAACCGTCCTTTATTCTTCCATGTTAGTGGGATTCATGATTTACCTTCTGCATTTCTCTACTAGATGCCTCATTCTTCCAAATTTGTTGTATTTCCTAGTTCTCTTTATACAGTTCACATGATGCTTCTTCCCATAATTTTGACACGTGGTATATTACGTCTTCTTAAATCATTGGATTTTTTTTATTATCCACCCATATTAGACTCCATTTTTTGATTTTTTTCACCAGGCCCATGATACAATTAAGAGTATATGATCTACATTTTGACTATGAAGGTGCAATGTGAAATCTCCTCATAACTGTGGAAGTCTCGAATCGCCAATGATTTTCATAGACACAACATTATTCTACTAAATAAGTGATCCACCTTGTTTTTTTGTGTTTGTGATATAGATAGAGATGTATCACGATATCCTAGTATTGTTTTATTCATAGACACAGATATACTCATATTCATTCTATTTATGTTTGAAGAACAATATTCCAATCATGAGATGGAGGTTTCATGAAAAATTCTAATTGAAAAACATTTTCTTGAATTCCTCCTGATGTATGTAATCAATTTTCTCCTTAGAATTTATATATTTGATTAGTTTATACCTTTTATCAACTTCTACATAAAAATTATAGACCGCTAACAAATATTTAGCTTATTATAAGCACTGGAGGACATAATATATCATTTCAATGGAGTTAATCCACTATTTCATGAGGAGAGGATTAGAATATCCACTAAATATGGGAGGCATTTTATTCATGATGTATTCGACAAAGACATTCAATTTCTTTGTATAATAGGTTTTTTCCACATTATTCATGTTATTATTCATAAATGGAGCCAGTTGAGTGAGAAAATTCATGAATTTTGGAGTACCCATTTCCATCATAGCTTCCATATCATTAAACAAATCCTCCAATGTCCTATAACATTGATTTTTGGAATGTGTTCCCCAATTTCCCACTGTTAACTAAGAAAAATAATGTGAAATTAGGATGGATTCAATAATTTGTTAATAATCATAAAAAGAAAATATTATATATAAAATGTTAAAATCATAAAAGAAAAGTATATCCTCACTTGTGACCCACCAGGGTTCTGTCTTGATTATCCATGATATGTCTTCTCAAATATATTCTTATGGGAATTGTTTCCCCTTATTAATGATTTCTAATGATCTTATGATTTCACCCAAGCATATCCCCTAGGAGTGTCAAACCTTGTGCGCAGTAATGCACATTATCATGTACCAGGTTACCTCAAGTTAGGAATTGAACCCATTTTTTGAGTTGTTACTCATAGGTACATCTTTCCTAGAATAATTTACACTTTTAGTATCCAGACAAGGATTTATTTTCTTGATAAACCACTTAATCTATAATAAAAAAAATTAGGTATGTTTTTTTCATATTTATTCTTATCCCAATGGTTTTTACTAATTTTCCCTATTCATAGTATCTAAAAAACTAGACCATCATGTGAAACACTATATAGTGACCTTAGTATTTACAGATATAATTAAATGATTTAATGATTAATTAATCATAAAATTACAATCCAATGATCATAAACTCTACCATCTGGGAGGACTAGTTACAAAAAACTGAAAAAATTGTAATAAATAAATCATTTCTTTATTTATCATCCATATTTAGCTTTTAACTACCTTTGATCCCTTACATATATAAAGGATAACCTGGGGATAACATGAACAAATATATGAGCTAAAATGACAAGTAAAGAAATAAAAAATAATATAAATCATATCACATGGGTTAAAATGAATAACATAAATATATATAAATGCATGGAACAGGATTTAACATAATGAATAATAACATAAAGAAAATATGATCATATAATATAGAAATTATATTAATGTTTCAAAAAAATAAAACAATACTTCAGCATTAGAAAATGTTTTTTTCACAAAGAGGATCATGATCCATGACTCGCTACACATAGAGGATAATGATTCATGTCTAACCACCAAGACCGTTGTACATGAAGCACTAGTCAAGGTTATCCACCATGACTGTTGTACATAACGTCTCATCAGACTAAACATTACTGAATTCAATAGAGATCTATTTAGTCATACCCATAGTAACATGTTCATGAGTCTTAATTCCACATAAAGAATCATACATATGTAATCAACCATAAACCTAAGGGTTACCCATCGAAAGAATTGGTTATCCTAATCATGTAAAAAGAAAAATAATTAGGAATTTTGTAAAAGTGTCAATGAAAGAAAGGAATTAAATCATAAATATATATTCATAATTTAATATAGTCATTTATCATGATACGTTATATCCAAATGATATTAAAATAGTGTTTAAGAAACATTATAAATAAAATATTGTATTATGGATTATTGGAAAACAATAAATATTCTCTTAAATGGATAAGGCATAAATTTTTTAACACCAGAATTGAACTAAAGAACTTTTTTTGGATAAGATGAAAGGTTTCATAAAAATAATGGTGGATTAAAATAGATTATTTATCACACATAAAAATTGGTAACAATTTGGGATGTTCCATTAAATCATGTTTTCTTATCAATGATAATTGGGCAAGGAATCTTTCAAAATCACGTATATCTCAAAAAATGAAAGAATAATGTATCATAATAAATTTCTTCAGATCATATAAATAGAATTTAAAATAAGTTCATTAAAATATATGATACTTTTTTTGGGTAAAAATAGAGAGAGAGTAACCCGAACGAATAATTAAGGTTTGGGTAGAATCCCTTACCTTCTATTTGAAATGATCCTGCACTGGGTCTTAATGTTATAAATAATATAATTAGATTCATTAATTAATAACACCAGTACCATATATTCAATTATTTTATTTATTATTAATTGATTAAGTTCATTTATAGATTTTTTTATTTGTTAAGATATTCAATTTCATCGTTTGGGAGAGTTGATTCCCTTGGGTTTCCTGATTAGTTTACTTGTATATGTGTATGGAAAATCATTTATCATGGGGACATTTTTCCAGAAATGAACTTATATGTTATTAATATACTTAACTAATTTTAAAATAAATTTTTTTCAATAAGTGAGGATGATTCATTAGATAAATCATTAATGAAAATCTTTTTGACTGATTTAGCTTTTTTAATCACAATGAACTCCTTTTGATTTATAAATTAATATCTTGTTAACAAAATGATTCCAGAACAATTAATAAGATATCATACATATATTATAAACTAGTTCAACAATAAAATTATTTCATGACCATATTTGAATGTGGAATTGAAATATGAAATCATGTTATCCACGAAGGTGACAAATTAGCACCATAGGGATGATGTTTACACTATTTAAGTAAACCCGAGAGGAGAAAAGATTTGATGAATAATTATTCTGTAAATATTATAAAAGTAATGTATATGAAATAAAGTGGAGTTTTTTTGATACTTATACAATTTTATGTGAGGATATTATAAGAATAGAAAAGAACTTCAAATGAAATTAAAGGAAAAGAAATATGGTTTTACATCTTCATTCCTTCTTCTTGAGATCCTCCTTTACGGATTGGTTTTGGTATTTTGTTAACATAAAAAGCATATGGATATGGGGAGACGTTTGGGAAGAGTATTTCATTGAATTTTCACAAGGGTTGAGGATTGAGATGTGTGAGGATAAGAGGTGGTATTTATAGTGGATGTGAATGTGCTTGTTGAATATATTAATCATTATTTTATTATTTTTCTCAAGACAACAAATACTGATGATTCTTGGGAATAAATACTGAAATAAGATCTTTTGATTTTTAGATAATAAGTTTATAACATAACTACATTACCGGTAACTCCATATTTAATGTATTTAAAATTTATCGTCAATTATCATATTATACTATTCACAAAAAAAATTAGGTATTTTAGAAAAATCTCAAAAACTCCCCATAAAAACTTTTTAACTTGTAGAATTAAATAATGAAATTTATTTTGTAAAAATAATTATATAAATATTAGAATTTTTAATTTTAATTAAAATCATCATTTACATGGAAAAATAATTTTAAAAAATTATATTTGATTTTATTGCACATTGAAAAAGTAACTAAGGTATCATTAAATTATCTTATAGTAATAAGTAATGAAAATAATAATTTATTAATACATTTTATGGAAATAAATTTTATTTTAAATTATTAAATTAACAAAAAAATGTAATTAACTATTTGTTCTCTTTAAAAATAAAAACACATAGATATTAATTTATATAATATTTATTTACTTATGTTATTAAGTAATTATATCATATTGTCACGTATTATATGGATAATGTTTTTTATAATTTCATTGGGGAGGTTACAACTCAACTTGATGGTTTACTATTCATAAGGTTCAGTTTACTTTTTGAAATGTCAATTCACTATTTCATTGGTATATGTTCCTTAATGTCTAGAAATCCTTTTTATTCCATTAATTTTCATTTTATGAAGTTTCTATTCTATTATTTATGTGACTTAATGTGATTTATACTATATAAACTAATTATAATGGGGAAAGATTCATTGAAAAAACATTGGGTGGTTATAGTGGAAATGATCCTCGCATAATAAAAGGTAATGAGTGAATGATTTTTCCAACATAACCAGATAGGGGAATAGAAACAAGTCAGTTTTCCAAAAGAAAACACCCAAAGGATACTATACTTTAAGTCAAAAAGGACGAAAAACACAAATACTGTATCAAATAATTATTATAAAAGAAAATAATGAGACTAAGTACCAATGGACACAATACTCCAAGCCCAAAGGTCGATAAAAAACCTCCCAGTTGTGCATTCCCTGTGCTCGAACCTAGAATAAAGAGATCATAAAACACACACAAAAAAGGTTGGGTGTGAGCTAAAATTCCATTCGGGTATCATGATGTGTTCCATATAAGATTCCATAATAATTAACCAAATAATTTATTCAAATTTAAATAAAAAGGGCATGGAATTAAAATATAATGTTTAAAACAAATTATGATTTTTAATTAAATTGATGGAAAATTTTAAACAATGTCTTAATTATTATATAATATTAGACATTTATTATGAACTCCCAAGGACAATGTAAAAAAATTCACATTAAATATAATGTTTTATATGTTAACAAAAATGTGAAAAATGTTCTTCCTGCTAAGGTTTAATTGTTCTATGAAATGAGTTACTCAAAAACTCATATTGTGATCATGTAAATGTTCACACATATCCCTCAAACACTATTCAATGATGACTCATCAACATCATATTAAGGATAATAAATTGGGAGTTACATTTTTGTTAGAGTTTTAAATCATCAATCCATTTCCAGGACATTACCATTCAAGCGTGTTTCTCCAAAATAACCCACTTTCTACCCAATCTCATATGTGCTATAAAAAAATCTATTATAGGATTGTTTTAAAAAAAATTAAAAATAGAATTTCCCCATTTCAATTCCAAAATTCAATTCCCATTTAAAAACCAAAAAAAAATTAATCAATGCATTTTTTGGACAAAACCAACCAAGGTTCTTATCAAAATCATTAAGTCATTTTATTGAATAAAATATTTCAATCAATTTTAAAAAAAAAATCAAAATTTACATCAATTTAAAAATCACACCTCATTCTCCAATTCTATTGTAATAGGATGTTTTACACAAATTATCTTACCAAATAAAAATAAAATACCATTTAATAACGAATTGGTTTTTAATTATTTAATAAAAATAAATATAATTAATCAATAAAATAAATTGTCAATTAATTCCCCGAACTCATATATGACCACAAACCTTTAACACAGATATCATGAAACACAACACCCACAACATTAATTTAAAATTAAGAATGATGGAAATAGAGATCAAGGGATCCCACGTTGATCCATGATCCAAAAAAAGAAGTATACATCTATACAAAAATAGATGATCATACAAACCCCAAGGATGAGAGATAGAAAGAGTGGGATAAAAGGAATGGGGGAAGAACATTTTCTAGGGAGGGATTAGATAAAGTTCAACTAGATTTTATTGTCCTAGAAAATGGTATAAGGATCAAAAATTAGTCATTGAGAGACCTCTCAACCTTGGAAATATTGATATGGTGAGTTCGGGTCAAGCGGGTAGTTATATGAGGGTTTTGGAATTTTGATTTGATTTTTTAAATTAAAATATTTTGCGTACATGTTTAGATGAACAAGGACACACGATTTATCAAACAGTTCGCAACACCCATGCGCCACTATAATAGGGTTCCTTGTTTCTACTAGGTGGTTTTGTGGTTTATAAAACCCTACACTATATATGAGAAACTTCACTATTTGGGTTTTAATTTTTAAAAATATCATGATGCATGGTTTTGTAATATCATGCACTAATCATATATATCCAAAAAGCCTTATAAGAATTTCAACATTTTCTCCAAATATACCCAAAACTAGAAAAAACAAATGCATGATCCAATCAAGGGTCGAAGATTATCTGAAAACAGAACTAATATGTTACAACCACCATACCATTGAACCATTATACCCCCAAATATCCTATAAATAAGTCTCCATGTCAAAAAGATGAGGTCATTACTCTCTCATTAGTGATGCTCTCTTCCATGTCTCGTGAATATTAGAACTGTGTTTTTATAGCACTCAAACAAAAGGTATTTTCCTTCCACGAAGTGCCTTGATTTCAAAATCAATATTCCTGACTCGATGCTAAATCATAGATAAATCATACATAACATCAAGATCATTAAATGTTTTAATTTTAGATAGACCTAAAAGATATTTTTTAATTTTGATAAATGGAACACATTATGTATTGATATCAACTATGGATGATGTTTTAAAATATAATCCAATTTCCCCGCCTACTAAAAAACCAAAAATGTTACCAAAAAATAAGGATCAAGCTACCCTTTCATCCTAAGATGTCGATGACACAAACTAGGTGAAACATTAAATAACACAAGATTTAAAAAATGAAATTTCCAATACACTACGGTGATGATCATTATAATATTTTTTTCCTTTTTGATGTTGAAAATGTTCTATGATTAATCAACAATATCATTTTTTCACCTCTTGAAAAAATCTCAATTAAATCAATGAACTTTCATTGATCTCTAAACAGACCCATATATATTTACAAATTTTTCCATAAAAGTCCTTAAAAGGAGATAACCTGATAGTGGAATGGTGCCTTTATTTATAATAAAACATAACAGGTCCTAAATTTCCATCCCAATCTCCACCAAAGTCATGAAAGGAGGCACAACGAAATTTTTTGTTATTTTTTATAATCACTCCATGACCTCTCAATTGACAATTCATTAATTAGGTCTCATTTAGCTTTGATTCAGGAGAACTTTTGAAATATTGGGAGGGATGTTGGGCAGCTCATAGTTGCTTAATGGTTTTCCTAAACTATGCGCCCTTCTAGGGTAAACCTTGAAAACCCAAATAATGGGGGTTTTTCACAGTTAACGCATGGTAGTACATGTCAATATCCCACCTAGTAGATAATATGCACCCCGTTATAGGTTTTATGGTTTATGAACATAGATTAGATAATATAGTTACCCCCTCCATCAAACTATCCACATGGTAATTTTTTATTTTAAAAAATGTCTACGAAATTCTCAAACCCCTATTTTGAACCCCCTGCATGACTTAATAAAGAGATAGACGTCTTACTAGGTGTTTGGATATCTAAGGAACCAATTTCGTCTCCTCCTATACTATTATGATGATGATTAAAGGTTGGATAATGAAATTTGATTCCTTTACAATAATATTTCCTCCACAATTTATAATCTCCCACACTCTTTATATATCATACTTGTTAGTTTTTAGACCATCTATTTGTCGGGGGATATAAAAACCATTTTCACATTATGGATCCAGGTTTGATTCCCACATCTTCCATTACATATTTCTTTGTGGGAAATTCTCATTACTGGTGTTTTGTTTCATGTTCACTACATTAATATTATGTGGTTCAGTGTAGTTTTTTTCTATTAAATTTAAGCTTGATTTTTTTGATTTCTTATATTTATTGCTATTAAATTGTGAAAACCCATTTCGTTGTGAATTGGGATTTGATATCGATTGGGTGTGATATTTATGGTAAAACCCTCCAACTCTAATAAAATTGGAGTTGGGGTGTGATTTCAATATTTTTGAAAATTGTGAAATTGATTTTTGAAATATATTGAAATTTTTATTTGAGTGAAATCGATTAAATGGTTTTGATAAGAACCTTGGTAACATTTATCCTTATAAATGTATGAATTGATTAAAAAATATTTTTTTAAATAGACATTTTCATATAGAAATTGAAAATTGGGAAATTGATATTTGAACAGTTAAAAAATAATTTTTCCATTTTTTATTGTATTTTAGATCACATCCGAACCTAGGTAGTTAGTGCATTATTTTGGAAAAAAAATCTAGGATAGAAATTCAATATAATTGATTGATTCCCTATAACTCTAAAAAAAATTTCCTTGAAAGATCTTATCCTTAGTATTATATTGATTAGTCCTCTCTTAGTAGTGTCAAAGGGAAATATGGGCTCATTTCTATGATCACTATATGAGTGTTTGAGGTTCCCATGAACTGGAACTGCCATACATTAGTGTGGATGAACATGGTTCTCATTTTTATTAATTTTTTATATATGAAATTAAATATAAAACTAATTTATAAATTCCCTATGAATTTATAAAAACTATTCTATAAAAATTGTTTATTAATCCTTTGTATGAAATTCTTCAATCATTTGAAGTGAAAAATAAGATTCGTGTTAAATAAGTTCCTATATTTCCATTGACGATTTTTTTGAATTGAAATAATTATTTGGTTAAATATTATTTAATCTTATTATAAAACATATTGGGAGACCCTAACAGTCCCTTAGCTCATACCCATCCTTTTTCTTTTAGGCAATTGTAGATATCATTCATCTGGGTTTTACCAAGGGGAAAGCACAAATGGGAGGGGGGTATTTGGTCTTTTGGATTGTAGTGTTGTGTCTATTTGGAAATAGGATTTTTATCTTTTTTATGCTGATTTATCAATGTAACATTTGGGTTTGGTTTGACCTATTTGAATTTTGGTAAAATATCTATTTTTATTTTTCATGGAGAATAATTACTTGTTTTTGCACCTTTCACTATTTATGTTGAATGTTTTCCTCTTTAACTTGTTTGTTTCAAAGTTATTGTATCCATCCTATGGGGATCCTGAATTACCTTTTGGTTATATCATGATAATCATAGGAATAAGGATACTAGTATCTCTAGAAATGTTCATGAAAAGGTGGTATCAATGGTGCAAGTTTTGAATCTTCCCTTGATGTAATTATGAGATTGGGTAAAGTTTTTAAGATATAGAATGTGTTTGTGAGTGAGTTCCTAGACATATATGTATGTGAAGAGTCTTTATTTTCAAGGGGTGGTTTGGAAATTATATCTTCAGAAATAGTTCAAGTCTTTTCCCTGCTATATTTGATCATAGGTTGAAATAAATAAAAATCGTAGTTATTGGGATTAATTTTCCAAGTCCCACTTCCATGAATTCTGTTCTATGTAACCGTGTAATGTCATTGATTTTGTCTGATTATAAGAACTCAACCTTAATCATTACATAATCTTGAATTAAATGAATAATTCACATTTAGGATCTTTTCCGGTTTAGAATTTTAGAGATTTTTTCCATAACTATTACATCTCGAAATATTACAAAGTAGACACTTCTACATAGTTTCTATTTTTTATACAAAACATGAACTTTTGAAAAAAAGAGACATGTCTAGTTCCATGTTTAAGATAGAATAACTTTTCCTTTATCCCATCCTTGACCCTATTCCACATTCTGTCCTGTGAATTTTTTTTAAAAAACTAAGAATGAGCATAAAAAGTTAAGTAAGGGATACACAAAGAAAGAAAATTGTTAGTTTTTCAAAATAACAAGTAAACAACCAATACTTTAACATAAGTAATAATTTCCATATTTATGAAGTAGTAAATACTCTTCCCTAAAATAAAAGATCATTACTTACCATTTTTGTAACCAAAATATTACCATAAAACCCATATAAAGAACACATGACATATAGAGGTAACTTGGGACATAAACATACATAAATGGAATAACCATACGGTCGACTTACACACATATCACTAAATGGAATATCTATAAAACTGACTTCCATACCCAATGAATTTGAGTTTATAATGTAACCACTCATCCTGGTATTCATGGAACCACCCGTCATTTCGTTTATCACGTAACCACCCATCAAATGTCCAAGTACCAATATAAAATCATAACACATACAACCAATATAAAGGAATGAAAACATTTCCACATTTCAATAAAAATATATCACTTAAATATATTGATATAACAAATCCATTTTCAAAACCATTTCAATACCAAAAATACGTAAATGAGTATTAAGTATTTATTTTCTTTTAAAAAAATTACGCCTTGTTGAGGAAGCCAAAGATAAAATAATACTCACGGCAGCGGAAAAGGTCGTTGTCACCGCTTAAATTAAAAGAAAAATTCTTTTTTTTTTTGTTTATTAAAATGCTTCGTAGAAAAAGATTCAATTTTAATGAAATGAAAATTAAAATGTGTTTATATAGCATATAAAATAAAATCGTGTATTAAAATAAAATATGCCTCAATGAAAGGAGATTGAGACGAAGTCCCTTACAAAGATCATTTTGTAAATAAAATAGATAGGTTATGTGTATTCACTATATGTACACATATGTAATGTAAAAATACAATATATGACATCAAAATTTATTTCAAATAGAATAAAATCAGGACATAATTTAAAAGAATAAGATTTACCCCAAAGAATGGAAATTGGGTTAAGAAGTTCCCTTACCTCATGTCTAACTTGACTTGATCATTCTATAATCTCCTGAATAATAAACTAAATTTAATTTATACTTTATTAAGTGACTTTTTCAATTTTATTAATCCTTTTATATCACTTATTACCATGTTATAAACATTTTGTAACCTTTTAAGTAAATAATGTTTATTTTGTCGATATTTGGTACTTGAGTCAAAAATGGACTTCTTATAATTAAATGTTGCTCATGTGGTCAAAGTTTCATTATATCCAGAATGATATTCATGATTTATATATCTTATATATCATTTATATCCATCATATACATGTATTTATAATAGTACATAACATTCGGAGGTAAGAAATGAAATGCACCGTTCATGGAGACGGTAAACCGTACGTACGCATGAACACTACTTTCATTTCTATTTATTATTTTAATGGAAATAAAACATAATGATAAATAGGAATATTAAAATTCGAGTATAATATCTTATATAATATCATTAACTCAATCCTTAATAAATCTCACATAAGTCATTAACAAATCACATCACTTTTAGGGGGCGGTAGTCTGCACTTCACCAAATGAGAGTATTGTATTTACCCACTATGGAAACCATAAAGGATTGATATAATTAGGAAGTCCAAAAGAATAAGGAAATCATAAAAATAATATATATCATATATAAATACAGTGCCATCATAATGGCCACCATGATATGTGGTAGGTGATAATCGAACAATCGTCGTTTCGTGAGGCATTAGTTTTCCATCCACAGAAACATTATGTTCATCATCCATTAGATGGAGGTGTGTGTATGTGTAGTTAGAATAAATCTCATAAAAACATCATAGTATATTGAGGATACTGTTTTTGTTAAAAAATAAAGGAATAAAAAAAGATTTTAGGGGTTGGAGAAGTAAAATAATAAGAAAACATTTTAAGAGAAACTGTTACCTTTAATTTGGGTAACTTTCTTTGGTTTGAACCAAAAGGACTTCTTGAAGTGGCTTCTGCCTAAGGTAAGGCTTCTAGGATGAGGAGAGGGATGTAGGGAGATTAATTGGTCAGAGGATGGACGAGACAAATGGCTTTAGAGGTGTGAGGAATATTTTATAAGTGGTCTCCTTTTATAAGGGGGAGGAGGGGCTCTTTAGGAAAGTGTGAAACTATTATTTTATTATATAATTATATTCAGTTTTTAATGGTCCAAAAATCATTAACAATGAAGATAATATGACACATGGTTAAAATAAAATCATCCAATCAGAATTTTACATGTTTTGGATAATAGTTTAATCATTATAATCTTATTTATTTAAATGATTTATTAATGAGGTAAACACTGCATCATTATTATGTCAAAAATAATTTAATTTATTTGTTTTCTAAAAATTATAAAACAAATACCATGATATAGGATATATTTTTATTTTTCCAATGAATAGTTATAGTCAAAATGATAATTTATATAACCCCTTCTAAAAATTTATTTACTAAAACCTATTTGCTTTTGTCATATTTTCCTTTACTTTAAGTTAATTAATCTAAATTGTCATTATCACTCCCAAGTGGATCAAACGGGTCCCAAAATCGACCCAAAGATGATCATGGTCGTTAATGACTCAACCAATAAGGTTTGGACTAGTGTTAAGGTAATTTTGAATTATTATATTATTCTTTTTACCTTGGATTACCCTATTTACCTTTAACTGCGGTAAATAAAAGTCAAAAGTTACTAATCACCAAAAATTATTTTCATCTTAATGAACCACATTTTACTTCTTGATAACAACCATGTATGTTGGATTTTTGAAATTCAATTCACAGAAGTGGTAAAATTTCATTTAAATGAAAAGGTCAGTTTTTTAACTACCACTAAGTGATGTCATTATTCATCAAAAATTGAAGTTTTTCAGAATAATACAAAAAATACAGCCTAATATATATTTGATATTCCGAATTCAAAAATGATGTATATTTTTTCCAAATTAAAAACATAGAAGTGGAATTAATTAATTGTAAAATTAATTCCTGTTATCAAAACAAATAGCGTGTTTTTAAGAAACAATAACTATCAAAAGATTGATACTTGTTTATGTCCAATTTCAAAGTGAAATTAATTCAAATGACCAACATTAGATTAAAAGGTAAAAATATAATTTAATTTCACATTGAAACCAACTAAAAATATAATCTAACCATATAAATAAATTATATTAAAAGGCACGTTTGAATTAAAAATACAATATTTTTCACTATTAATTAAAAAGTGAACCTTATCGAAAAAATACCAAAAAATTACCCAAAGTGAATTTTGATGTCCCCAATCTAAATAAGGATTCTATTTGGTCAATTAGAACATTTAAAAATGACCAAAACTATATTTAATGAGGGTTCGCCATTAAAAGTCTGTAAATCGGCCTTTTAATGTAAATTATGCTTAAAATTAGATTCATTCACATTTTAAGCCGATAACGTTTATTAGATAAAAGTAAATACATATTACAAACATGTATAATATTATTGTAGTTAGTTTCATTCATTCCTGCCACTACAACGGCTAGGAGATAACCATTTAAAATAATAATATTATATTATTAGTGTGCAATGTAAGATTTCAAATAAATCTGTTGTTGCAAATCGGGTACGCTATCAAACATAGCAACCCCTTTAAAATAAAAAATATATATAATTCATGAATATTAATAAATATGAAATTTGTCATATTCTTTATTTACCTAGGATGTTACATCCTCCCCCCCTTTTGGAAATTGCATCCTCGCAATTTTTATTCACTTATCAAAATAAGTGGGGGGTATTTATCCCTCATAGAATTTTCAGATTCCCATGTTGCCTCTTCAACCTTATGGTTTTTCCAAAAAACCTTAACCTGTTGAATTACCTTATTCCGCAACACATGCTATCTACGGTCAAGAATCTTGAAAAGTTGTTCGTCATAAGAGATATTCTCTTCCAACTAAACTACCTCTGGGCTCAAAACATAAGATGGATATGGCATATACTTTCTCAACATCAAAACATGAAAAACAATGTGTACTTGGGATTAACTTGGAGGTAAACCCACTCTGTACACAACTGATCCAACTTTCTCCATGATTTAATAAGGTCCAATGAACCTCAGACTCAACTTCCCCTTCTTACCAAAATGAATCACACTTTTCCATGGAGAAACTTTGCGAAAGACATGATCACCTACCTCAAAAGAAAGATCCTTCCTCCGGTTATCTGCATAACTTTTCTGTCTCCTCTGATCTGTTCTCATGTGCTTTTGAATCAATTGAACTTCCTCTGCCATCTCTTCTACCAATTTTGGTCCCATAAGCTTCTTTTCACCTACTTCATCCCAAAAAGTTGGATTTCGACAACTCTTTCCATATAATGCCTCAAATGGAGCCATCTGTATACAAGAATGAAAACTGTTATTATAAGAAAACTCAACCAAAGAAAGATGTTGGTCCCAACTTCCCTGGTAATCCAGTGAACAAGCACATAGCATATCCTCCGTGGTCTGAATTGTTCGTTCTGATTTCCCATCTAATTGAGTGTGACAAGTTGTACTAAAATTTAATTTAGTACCCAAGGACTTCTAAAGTTCTTTCCAAAAGTTAGAAGTAAACCTGGGATCACGATCAGATATAATGGATAGGGGAACACCATGAAACCTGACTATCTCTTTAACATACAATAGAGAAAGTTGATCTAGAGACAAAGTATCTTGAATAGGAAGGAAATGAGCAGATTTAGTCAATCGATCCACTATAATTCAGATTTCATTATTACCTCGAGATGTATTTGGTAATCCCACAATGAAGTCCATGGATATATTTTCCCATTTCCACTCTGGCACCGGTAAAGTCTGAAGCATTCCTTTCGGTAACTACGACTCTACTTTAAACCAACTGACAAGTCAAACACTTCACAGTAAAATCAATAATGTCTCTTTTCATTCCATCCCACTAGTAATACTCCTAAAGATCTCTGTACATATTAGTACTACTAGGATGAATGGAAAATGGGGAACTATGAGCTTCACATAACAACTCATTCTTCAACTGTGAATCACAAGGCACACATAATCTCCTTCCAAATGATAAAACATGATCATTATCAATGTTAACTTAAGGAAACTTACCCTTCTGAACCAACTATACCTTTTTCGGTAACTCACTGTCTTCTTTTTGCGCTTGATTTATTTTGTCTGATAGAGATGATCTAACTAACACCTGATACAAAACAAAATAATTTCCTACACCAACAACTTCTATGCCAAATTTTATCAAATCAAAAACCAACGAATCTTATTCCAAACGTAACATGGTTAATGAAGCATTACTTTTTCAAATCAAAGCATCAACCACTTTATTTTCTTTTCCGTAATGGTAATGGATTGTGCAATCATAATCCTTTATTAATTAAAACCATCTCCTTTGTCTCATATTCAATTCTTTATGAGTGAATATACACTTCAAACATTTGTGATCAGTATATATTTCACACTTCACTCCATACAAATGATGCCCCCAAATTTTTAAAGCAAAAACTACAGCAGCTAATTCCAAATCATGTGTAGGTTAATTTAACTCATGAGGTTTCAACTGACATGAAGAATAAGAAATTACCGGATCATTTTTCATTAGGACACAACCCAGAATTTTCAATGAAGCATCACTGTAGATAACAAACTCACCATTTCTGGATGGCAGTGCCAAAACTGGATCATTAACCAATCTTCTTTTTAGTTCCTGAAAAAAATCATCACATTCTTTTTTCCAAATGAACTTAACACCTTTTCAAGTTAACTTAGTCATTAGACTAGATAACCGTGAAAACTTTTACAGTAGCCTCCGATAATAACCTGTTAAACCAATAAAACTACGAATCTCGGTTATATTTGTGGGTCTTGGCCATTCATCAACAAAATTCATTTTAGTAGGATCAACAGTTATGCCATTTTTTGAAACAATGTGACCAAGGAATAAAATTTTTTGTAACCAAAACTCACACTTACTGAATTTCCCATAATGTTTCTTTTCTTTTAATGTTTGGAAGACAACCCTTAAATGACTTTCATGTTCCTCCTTACTTTTGGAATAAACAAAAATATCCCCAATGAATACATCCAACATTTATCACCTGAATCAACTGATCCATTACTACAAAAACATATTCAACTCTGATTCTGACCATCTTAGGATGCTGATTTGGAAGGTCATTTCCCTTTGAATGCCTTCCCAGAAAAGATGCTCTGCTTCCTCTACCAAAAACCATTCTTAACACAGAAATATCTTTGGAGAAGCAACATGGTAATCTATAAATGCTATATGATTTCAATATTAACATAAATTACTTTATGAATATTACTTTAACAATAACCTGACACATAAAGTTATCTAAACCGACCTCTGAGACCAACTATAAGAACTCTTCCTTAAACATTACATAATCTTGAATTAAATGAATAATTCACATTGAGGATATTTTCAGGTTTATAATTTTGGAGAGTTAGTCAATAACTATTATATCTCAAAATATTACAATGTAGACACATCTACAAAGATTCTATTTTTCTTTACAAAACATGAACTCTTGAAAAAAAGAGTCATGTCTAGTTCCATGTTTAAGACAGCATGACTTTTCCTTTATCCCATCCTTGACCCTATTCCACATTAGGACATGTGAAAAATATTTCAAAAACTTGGGATGAGTATTAAAAGATCAGTAAGGGATACACAAATATGGAAAACTGTTATTTTTTCGAAACAACAAGTAAACAATGAATACTTTAACATAAGTAATACTTTTCATCTTTATGAAGTAGTAAATACTCCTCACTAAAATAAAAGATCATTACTAACCATTTTTGTAACCAAAATATTACCATAAAACCCATATAAAGAACACATGACATATAAAGGTAACTTGAGACAAAAACATACATGAATAGAATAAACATACGGTTGACTTCCACACATATCACTAAATGGAATAGTCATACGAATGACTTCCATACCCAATGCATTGGAGGTTATAATGTAACCACCCGACCTGATATTCACGGCACCACCTATCATTTGGTTTATCATGTAACCACCCATCAACTATCCAAGTACCAATATAAAATCATAACACATACAACAAATATAAAGGAAAGAAAACATTTCCACAGTTCAATGAAAATATATCACATAAATATATTGATATAAAAAATCCATTTTCAAAACCATTTTCAATACCAAAAATACGTAAAAGAGTATAAGGTATTTATTTTCTTTTAAAAACAGTACGGCTTGGTGAGGAAGCCAAATATCATATAATACTCATGGCGGCAGAAAAGGTCCTTGTCACCGCTTACATTAAAAGAAAAATTCATTTTTTTGTTCAGTAAAATGCTTCATATAAAAATATTCCCTTTGAATGAAATGAAAAGTCAAAGGTGTTTATACAACTTATAAAATAAAATCATTTATTAAAACAAAATATTCCTCTATGAAAGGAGATTGAGATAAAGTCACTTAAAAAGATCATTTTGTAAATAAAATATATAGGTTATGTGTATTCACTATAGGTACAAATATGTATGTAACAATACAATATAGGACATCAAAATTTATTGCAAATAGAATCAAATCATGACATAATTTAAAATTATAAAATTAAACCCAAGGAACGAAAATTGGGTTAAGAAGTTCCCTTACCTCATGTCCGACTTGAATCGATCATTCTTTAATATCCTGAATAATAAAATAAAGTTAATTTATAATTAATTAAGAACATTTTTCATGTTTATCAATCCTTTTATATCACTTATTACCATGTTATAAACATTATGTAACCATTTAAGTTAATAACGTTCATTTTGTCGATATTTGGTACTTGAGTCAAAAATGGACATCTTATAATTACATGTTGTTCATGTGGTCAAAGGTTCGTTATATCCATAATGATATTAAAGATTTATATATCATATATATCATTTATATCTAGCATATACTTTTATTTATAATATTACATAACATTTGGAGGTAAGAAATGAAATGCACCGTTCATGGAGACAGTAAGCCGTACGTACGCACAAATGCTACATTCATTGCTATTACTTATTTAAATGGAAATAAAACATAATTATACATAAGTATATTATAATTCCAGTATAATATTTTATATAATATTTTTAACTCAATCCATTATACATCCCACATAAGGAATTAAAGAATCACATCACTTTGAGGGGGCGGTAGTCCGCACTTCCTCAAGTGAGATTATCGTATTTACCCACTATGGAAACCATAAAATCTTGATATAATTGGGAAGTACAAAAGCATAAGTAAATCATAAAAATAATATATATCATATATAAATACAGTTCCATCATAATGGCCACCCTGAGAGGCAGTAAGAGATAATCGAACAATCATTATTTCATGAGGCGTTAGTTTGCCATCCACATAAACATTATGTTCATCATCCATTAGATGGAGGTGTGTGTATGTGTAGGTCGAATACTTCTCATAATAAAATACTATTATATTTAGGATATTGGTTTTGTTACAAAAAAAGGAATAAAATAATTGTTTAGGGTTTGGAGAAGTAAAATAAAAGAAAACAATTTAAGAGAAACTCTTACCTTCTAATTTAGATAACTTCCTTTGGTTTGAACCAAAAGGACTTATTAAAGTGGATTATACCTAAGGTAAGGCTTCTAGGATGAGAAGAAAGATGTAGGGAGCTTAATTGTATATTGTTTGGATGATCCAAATGGCTTGAGAGGTGTGAGGAATTGGTTAGAAGTTATCTCCTTTTATAAGGGGGAGGATGGACTCTTTAAGAAAGTGTGAAACTATTATTTTATTATATAATTATATTTGGTTTCTAATGGTCCAAAAATCCCTAAAGATGAAGATAAGATGAATCATGGTCTAAATAAAATCATCCAATCAGAATTGGACTTGTTTTGGATAATATTTTAATCATTATAATCTAATTTGTTTAAATGATTTATTAATGAGGTAAACATTGCATCATTATTATGTCATAAATTATTTAATTTATTTATTGTCTAAAAATTATAAAACAAATATCATGATATATGAAATAATGTAATCTTTCCAATGAATATTTATAGTCGAAAAGATAATTTATATAACCCCTTCTAAAAATTAATTTACTAAAAGATATTTGCTTTTGTCATATTTTCCTTTACTTTAAGTTAGTTAATATAAATTGTCATTATCACTCCCAAGTGGATCAAAGGGGTGCCAAAATCGAACCAAAGATGCCCATGGTCGTTAATGACCCAACCAATAAGGTTTGGACAAGTGTTAAGGTAATTTTTAATTATTATAATATTCTTTTTACCTTGAATCACCCTATTTACCTTTAACCGCGGTAAATAAAAGTCAAAAGTTACTATTCACCAAAAATTATTTTCATCTTGATAAACCACATTTTACTTCTTTATAACAACTATGTATGTCAGATTTTTGAAATTCAATTCACAGAAGTGGTAAAATTTCATTTAAATGAAATGGGCAGTTTTTTTAACTACCACTAATTGGTGTCACAATTCATCAAAAATTGATGTTTTTCAGAAAAATACCAAAAATTCAGCATAAGCTATATTTGATATTCTGAATTAAAAAATTATGTCTATTTTTTAGAATTAAAAACCTTGAAGTAGCATTAATTAATTTTCAAATTAATTCCCGTTATCAAAATAAATAGCGTGTTTTTAAGAAAAAATAACTATCAAAAGATTGATACTTGTTTATGTCCAATTTCAAAGTGAAATTAATTCCAATGACCAACATTGGATTAAATGGTAAAAATATAATTTAATTTAACTTTAAAACCAACTAAAAATATAATTTAACCATATAAAAAAATTATATTAAAAGGCACTTTTGAATTAAAATACAATATTTTTCACAATTCATTAAAAAGACAACTTTATCAGAAAAATACCAAAAAATTACCCAAAGTAAATTTTTTTATCCCATTCTAATGAAGGATTTTATTTGGTAAATTATAACATAGAAAAATGACCAAAACTATATTTAAATAGGGTTCTCCATTAAAATGCGGTAAGTCGGCCTTTTAATGTAAATTATGCTTAAAATTAGATTCATTCACATTTTAAGCCTCTAACTTTTATTGGATAAAAGTAAATACATCTAACAAGCATGTATAATCATATTGTAGTTAGTTTTGTTCATTCCTGCCACTATAACAGCTAAGATTTTACTACCATTTAAAATAATAATATTATATTATTAGTGTGCAACGTAAGATTTCAAAGAAACCTGTTTTTGCGTATCGGGTATACTATTGAACATTAAAACCCCTTTAAAGTAAAATAAATATTTAATTCACAAAAATTAATAAATATGAAATATGTCTTATTCATTATTTACCTGGGATGTTACCTCCTTCCCCCCTTTTGGAAATTGTGTCCTCGCGATTTTTATTCACTTATCAAAATAAGTGGTGGTATTTATCCCTCATAGAATTTTCAGATTCCCATGTTTCCTCTACAACCATATGGTTTTTTCACAAAACCTTTACCTGGTGAATTACCTTATTCCACAACACTTTCTCTCTAAGGTTAAGAATCTAGACTATTTGTTCTTCATAAGATAGATTCTCTTCCAACTGAACTACCTCTGGGCTCAAAACATGAGATGGATCTGGCATATACTTTCTCAACATCGAAACATGAAAAACATTGTGTACCTAGGATAAATATGGAGGTAAATCCACTCTGTATGCAACTGATCCAACTTTGTACAGGATTTCATAAGGTCCAATGAACCTTGGACTCAGCTTTCCCTTCTTACCAAAACGCCTCACACTTTTCCATGGAGAGACTTTGAAAAAGACATGATCTCCAACCTCAAAAGAAAGATCCTTCCTCCGGTTATCTGCATAACTTTTCTTTCTGCTCTGAGTTGTTCTCATGTGCTTCTGAATCAACTGAACTTTCTCTACCATCTCTTCTACCAATTTTTGTCCCATCAGTTTCCTTTCACCTACTTCAAACTAATAAGCTGGAGTTCGAAAACTCTTTCCATATAATGCATCAAATTGAGACATCTGTATATTGGAATGAAAACTGTTATTATAAGAAAATTCAACCAAAGAAAGATGTTGGTCCCAACATCCCTGGTAATCTAGTGAACAAGTACATAGCATATCCTCCTTGGTCTGAATTGTTCATTCTAATTACCAACTGATTGAGGGTGAAAAGTTGTACTAAAATTTGATTCAGTACCCAATGACTTCTGAAGGCCTTTCAAAAAGTTAGAAGTCAACATGGGATCACGATCAGATATAATAGAGAGGGGAACACCATGAAACCTGACTATCTCTTTAACATACAACCGAGCAAGTTGATCTAGAGACAAAGTATCTCTAATAGGAAGGAAATGAGCAGATTTAGTCAATCGATCAACTATATCCGTGATTACATTATTACCTCGAGATGTCTTTGGTAATCCCACAACGATGTCCATGGATATATTTTCCCATTTCCATGTAGCACCGGTAAAGGATAAAACATTTCTTTCGGTAACTGTCGCTCTGCTTTAACCTGCTGACAATTCAAACACTTCACAGTAAAATCAGCAATATCTCTTTTTATTCCATCCCACCAGTAATACTCTCTAAGATCTATGTACATCTTAGTACTACCAAGATGATCTAAAAAAAGGGAACTATGTGCTTCACATAACAACTCATTCTTCAAATGTGAATCACAAGGCACACATAATCTCTTTCCAAACCTCAAAACATGATCATTATCAATGTTAAATTTAGGCAACTTACCCTTATGAACCAACTCTACCTTTTTCTGCATCTCACTATCTTCTTTCTGTGCTTTCTTTATTTAGTCTAATAGAGATGATCTCACTAACACCTAATAAATAAAAGAAGAATTTCCTACACCAACAACTTCTATGAAAATGTTTTTCAAATCAAAAACCAAAGGATCTCGTTCCAAACGTAACATGGTCAATGAAGCATTACTTTTTTAACTCAAAGAATCAGCCAGTTTATTTTCTTTTCTCAGATGGTAATGGATTGTGAAATCGTAATCCTTGATTAATTCCAACCATCTCCTATGTCTCATGTTCAATTATTTCTGAGTGAATATATACTTAAAACTTTTGTGATGAGTATATATTTCACACTTCAATCCATACAAATAATTCCTCCAAATTTTTAAAGAAAAAACAACAACAGCTAATTCCAAATCATGTGTAGGGTAATTTAACTCATGAGGTTTAAACTGACGTGAAGCATAAGCAATTACCCGATCATTCTGCATTAGGTCAAAACCCATTCCTTTCAATGAAGCATCACTGTAGATAAAAAAACTCACCATTTCTGGATGGAAGCTCCAAAACTAGAGCTTTAACCAATCTTCTTTTCAGTTATTTGAAAATAATCATCACATTCTTTTGTCCAAATGAAATTAACACCTTTTCAAGTTAACTTAGTCATTAGACTAGATAACCCTGAAAATCTTTCAATGAACCCCCAATAATAACCGGACAAACCATGAAAACAACGAATATCGGTTATATTTTTGGGTCTTGACCATTCTTCAATAACATTTCTTTTAGCAGGATCAACAGTTATCCCATTTTTTGAAACAATGTGACCAAGGAATAAAATTTATTGTAACCAAAACTCACACTTGCTGAATTCCCCATAAAGTTTATTTTCTTTTAATGTTTGCAAGACAACCCTTAAATGACTTTCATGTCACTCCTTACTTTTTAAAATAAACAAAAATAACACCAATGAATACAGCCAACATTTATCACCAGAATCAGCTGAGCCATTACTGCAAAAAAATTGTTCATCTCTAATTTTGACCATCTCAAGATGTTGATTTGGAAGGTCATTTCCCTCTGTATGCCTTCCCAGAAAAGCTTTTCTGCTTCCTCTACCAAAAACTATTATTAACACAAAAATATCTTCGGAGAAGAAACATGGTAATCTGTAAATGCTATATGATTTCAATATTAACATAAATTACTTTATGGATATTACATTAACAATAACCTAACACATACAGTTATCTAAACCGACCTCTGATACAAACTATAAGAACCCAGCCTTTAAAATTACATAATCTTTAATTAAATTAATAATTCCCATTGAGGATCTTTTTAGGTTTAGAATTTTAGTGAGTTTGTCCATAACTATTACATCTCAAAATATTACAAACTAGAAACTTGTACACAGTTTCTATTTTTTTTTACAAAACATGAACTCTGAAAAAAAAAAGAGGCATGTCATGTTCCATGTTTAAGATAACATGACTTTTCCTTGATCCCATCCTTGACCCTATTCCAAATTATTTCCTGTGATAAACATTTTAAAAACATGGGATAACCATAAAAAGCTCATTTAGGGATACACAAAGAAGGAAAATTGTTAGTTTTTCAAAAAAAAAAGTAAATAATGAATACTTTAACATAAGTAATACTTTTCATCTTTATGAAGTAGTAAATACTCTTCACTGAAATAAAAGATCATTACATAACATTTTTTTAATGAAAATATTACTATAAAACCCATATAAAGAACAAATGACATATAAATGTAACTTGGTAGATAAACATACATAAATGGAATAACCATACGGTCGACTTCCACACACATCACTAAATATAATATCCATATGGCCGACTTCCATACCCAATGCATTGGAGGTTATAACGTAACCACCAATCCTGGTATTCACGGCATCACCCCTCATTTGGTTTATCACGTAACCACCTGTCAAATGTCCAAGTACCAATATAAAATCATAACACATACAACAAATATAAAGGAAACAAACATTTCTACAGTTCAATGACAATATATCACTTAAATATATTGATATAACAAATACATTTTCAAAACAATTTTCAATACAAAAATCTGTAAAATAGTATCAGTTATTTATTTTCTTTTAAAAACAGTACGACTTGTTGAGGAAGCCAATGATCAAATAATGCTCATGGTGGTGGAAAAGTTCATTTTCACCACTTACATTAAAAGAAACATTATTTTTTTTAGTAAAACGGTTCGTAGAAAAATATTCCCTTTGAATGAAATGAAAATTCAAAGGTGTTTATACAGCGTATAAAATAAAATCATGTATTAAAACAAAATATGCCTCAACGAATGGAGATTGAGATGAAGTCCCTTACAATGATCATTTTGTAAATAAAATAGATAGTTTATGTGTATTAACTACAGGTACACATATGTAATGTAAAAATAAAAAATAGGACATCAAAAGTTATTTCAAATAGAATCAAATCGTGACATAATTTAAAAGAATAAGATTTAACCCAAAGAACGGAAATTGGTTTAAGAAGTTCGCTTACCTCGTGTCCGACTTGACTCGATCATTCTTTAATCTCCTGAATAATAAAATAAAGTTAATTTCTAAATGCTTAAGAACCCTTTTCACATTTATTAATCCTTTTATATCACTTATTACCATGTTATAAACATTATGTAACCATTTAAGTTAATAACGTTCGTTTTGTCGATATTTGGTACTTGAGTCAAAAATGGACTTCCTATAATTACTTGTTGTTCATGTGGTCAAAGGTTCATTATATACAGAATGATATTCATGACTTATATATCATATATATCATTTATATCCATCATATACATGTATTTATAATATTACATAACATTTGGAGGTAAGAAATGAAATGCACCATTCGTGGAGACGGTAATTCGTATGCACACATGAACGCTACATTCATTTATATTTCTTATTTTAATGGAAATAAAACAAAATTATACATAGGTATATTATACTTACAGTATAATATCAAATATAATATCATTAACTCAATCCTTTATACATCCCACATAATGCATTAACGAATCACGTCATTTTGAGGGGGATGTAGTCCGCACTTCTTCAAATGAGATTATCGTATTTACCCACTATGGAACCCATAAAGGCTTGATATAATTGGGAGGTAAAAAGCATAAGGAAATCATAAACATAATATATATCAAATATAAATACAGTTCCATCATAATGGCCACCATGAGAGGCGGTAGGAGATAATCGAACAATCATCGTTTCGTGAGGCGTTAGTTTTCCATCCACAGAAACATTATGTTCATCATCCATTAGATGGAGGTGTGTGTATGTGTAGTTCGAATCCTTCTCATAAAAAAATAAAATTATATTTAGGATATTGGTTTTGTTACAAAGGAATGGAATAAAAAAAAGAGTTTATGGGGTAGAGAAGTAAAATAAAAGAAAACAATTTAAGAGAAACAGTTACCTTTAATTTGGGTAACTTCCTTTGGTTCGAACCAAAAAAAACTTCTTGAAGTGGTTTCTGCCTAAGGTAATGCATCTAGGATTAGTAGAGTGATTTATGGATCTTAATTGGGAAGAGTTTGGACTATAAAAATGTCTTGAGAGGTGTGAGGAATTATTTATAAGAGGTCTCCTTTTATAAGGGGGAGGAGTGGCTCTTTAGGAAAGTGAGAAAAGATTATTTTATTATATAATTATATTTGATTTATAATGATCCAAAAATAAATAATGATGAAGATAATATGACTCATGGTTGTTATAAGATCATCCAATTAGAATTGGACATGTTTTGGATAATATTTTATTCATTACAATATTATTTATTTAAATGATTTATTAATGAGGTAAACACTGCATCATTATTATGTCATAAATAATTTATTTTATTTGTTGTCTAAAAATTATAAAAAAAATACCATGATATAGGAAATATTTTTATCTTTAGAATTAATATTTATAGTCAAAATTATAATTTACATAACCTGTTCTAAAAATTAATTTACTAAAAGATATTTTCTTTTGTCATATTTTCCTTTACTTTAAGTTAATTAATCTAAATTGTCATTATCACTCCCAAGTGGATCAAATGGGTCCTAAAATCGACCCAAAGATGCACATGGTGGTTAATGACTCAACCAATAAAGTTTTTACAAATTTTAAGGTAATTTTGAATTATTATAATATTCTTTTTACCTTGAATTACCCTATTTACCTTTAACCACGGTAAATAAAATTACAAAGGTACTATTCACCAAAAAAATTTAATCTTAGTGAATCACATTTTACTTCTTGATAACAATCATGTATGTCGGATTTTTGAAATTCAATTCACAGAAGTGGTAAATTATCATTTAAATGATAAATTCAGTTTTTTTAACTAACTCTAAGTGGTGTCACTATTCATCAAAAAATAAAGATTTTCAGAAAAATACCAAAACTTTAGCCAAATCTATATTTTATATTTCGAATTCAAAAATGATGTCTATTTTTTCAAATTCAAAACATATAAGTGGAATTAATTAATTTTAGAATTAATTCCTGTTATCAAAACAAATAGCGTGTTTTTAAGAAACAACAACTATCAAAAGATTGATACTTGTTTATGTCCAATTTCAAAGTGAAGTTAATTCAAATGACCAACATTGGATTAAATGGTAAAAATATATTTTAATTTCACTTTAAAACCAACTAAAAATATAATCTCACCATATAAATAAATTAGATTAAAATACCCTTTTGCATTAAAATACAATATTTTTCACTATTCATTAAAAAGTGAACTTTAATGGAAAAATAACAAAAAATTACGCAAAGTAAAATTTGATGTCCACATTCTCAAGAAGGATTTTATTTGGTCAATTAAAATATATAAAAATGACAAAAACTATATTTAAATAGAGTTCTCCATTAAATGGCAGTAAATCGGCCTTTTAATGTAAATTATGCTTAAAATTATATTGATTCACATTTTAAGCCTCTAACATTTATTGGATAAAAGTAAATACATCTAAAAAACATGTATAAAAATATTGTAGGTTGTTTTTTTCATTCCCACCACTACAAAGTCTAGGAGTTAACTACCATTTAAAATAATAATATTATATTATTAGTTTCCAACGTAAGATTTCAAAGAAACGTGTTGTTACGTATTGGGTACGCTATTAAACATAGAAACCCCTTTAAAGTAAAATTAATATTTAATTCACAAATATTAATAAATTTGAAATCTGTCTTATTCTTTATTTACTTGGGATGTTACACTGATAGTGTTGTATAGAATCATAAATATGAAATGATGTGACGATATGATGTATGGGGAAGCGGAGGATAGACCACAACCATAAATTAATTCTGTGAACCTAAATTTGGTTGAGGTTATTATGTGTAATATCCAAGATCTGGGAAAATCACTTGTACCCATTCATGTTCCTATACTAGTCATAGAATCTGATAAGAATATTTTCTGTAGTCATGATCAGGTGTTCCTTCAACAGAATCCACCAGAATTCCAATTCTTAAATGATCCCTAAGTAGATGAATATTTCATGAGGATGATCATGATTGTATTTCAGTTATTGGTAATTCTTGGTGAAATCAAAGGAAAATGTGCTTTATTCTAGATAGAATGACCATATAAGAGATGGTGGTACATGATGGTCTTGAAAAATAATTACAAGGGGCATAGAATGGAATTAATTTAGTGTTATTTTCACTTAAAAATTCTATCTAGAGTATATGGTTCTAGATAAGTCTATAGAGTTTTTCAAACTCAAGTTAGATGATAGTACCATAATGAAGTATCTAAACCAACTATTGATATTATGTGGTTTTCATATGAGGTTTTATCATATCATAATATGATAACTCAATGGTTTGAGATAAGTCGATTTGATATTTATTATAATTTTTCTTTTTGAAGGTGTATTCTTTTGATGAGGTGCTAGATAAAGTGTTGATGGTAGACCTTAACATGGATATTATGTCATGGTTGTAGGGAAATATTTTTTTATCATAGTGGATGTCATGTCAGTTCATTCAAAGGAATTATAAATCTTGATGATTCTCATGGTGGTTCATGACAGAAGGGTTCTTCGAAACATCCTACATTGCATAGAAGAGGTGCATTGATTGTATACCTATGTGGTAATCCCATTCACTGTAAATGGATTTTAAATGATGTACTCAATGATATTTAGTTCATGTAGATGATATGCTCATTTGAAGAAGTTATGTTATGTCTCTTATGCACCATGTTTTTTCATGAAATCTTCAACACATAAACATACTATAGTGAAAAATCATACTCTTCATGAGATAATGGGTTCTAGCCACACACTACTGGAATACAGCTTCTTCGGGAAGTGGAATAGTCTCTAAATGAATCCGGTTTTGGTCAATCAACTATAACAGTTACCATTATTATTAATTTATATTTAGTGATAACTCTATTTTGTACCTGTTCATATCATTCATTCTCTTTGAATCATATTTTGAATCATCTAAATCATCATATAATGATGTTATTTTATGTGATGTATGTCACTAAGCCCCATGTAATGAAAATATAGTAGGGTATTTGTTTCATGTTGGTTTTTTTACATTATCAAATATCAATATTTTTTGGGATTTATTGGTTTTCAACATAAAGCATGCTGATATTATATTCTAGATGTATTAGATCATTTCTAAAAAAGTTTGATATGTTTTTTATAATAAATGGGTCTTCTTTACAGTGTCTGATAAGGTGTGTCATTCCATTATGGGAGACTTATACCCAAGGTCAAGTAGATTCAAACCGCATTATCCAAATTTACTGGAATTTAAATAAGTTTTTTAATTTGATCTAGTGATAGAATTGTTCTCTGGTAATCTCCCTAAAATTTTCATCATGATTTTCAACATTTTTCTTTCTAACATCTCGGTTTTTCCACTAGTAAGGGACATAGAGTTTTTTATTGGTTATGTAGAGATCACTTAGTAGATATTTATTTCTTGTTACCACATGTAACTAACAAAAATGAAATACTTATAGACTAATTTGGGAAATATTTTAGAGAAAGATTATATACTCTAGAATGTGTCACCTTGGGCGGTGCTAGTTCCCTTTGTAAATAATGTTGATGGGTCTCTATTACTTAGTGTTCATTACAGAATACTTAATCAAGTTAAGGAAATGAAAAAATAATTGATACCAATAATTTATGATTTGTATGACCATTTTAAAGGGGATAAGTGGTTCTAAAAATATTTATCATCAATATTGTTACCATCGGTTGAGAAAACAATAATCTATCATTAAGATAACCTCTATTTAGAGTAGGTATGACCTTTAATGTTACCTCTTTATAGCATTTTGTTTAAAAAATGATCTCAAAATATTTATATAATTAAATAACATGATCTTCCATGAGGTTTTATATACTTTTGTGGTGGGATTTTTGGATGAAATCGTTGTTTACTCTATGTCCGTGGAGGATCATATTTATCATTTGATAATTATTCAAGAATTGTTGAGAAACACAATCCTTATTAGAAGATATAAAAATTGGATTTCAATATTTTGGAAGTGATGTTATCAAGACACATGGTCTCAGAATGTGGTATTTTAGTTGATCCTTATAATATGGAAGATTTAATGACATAATAACAAAAATGGGATGTTTCCCAAATTCAGAGTGTCTTGGGTTTGTCTGGGCATTATCATTGCTTCATAAAGGACTTCTCAAAATTGGAATCACCATTGACTACCGTAAATCAGAAGGGAATAAAGTTTATTTTTTAGGAGTTTTGTTTCATTTAGATGAAAGTAATTTTTACTATGGTTCTAGTTTTGATTCTTATAACGGTCAAGATGGACTATGTGGTATTCGATGTTGCATTACATTCAGGATTGAGCTATGTTCTTATATAGTGTGATCAAGATTTTTATTATGGATCTCATAATGCGATTCCACATAATATGAACTACCATAACCATGACCTTGAATATGTTGGTGTAATGAATGTGCTTAAAAATTACTTTCATTACCATTTTTATATAATGTTTTTCCATGTATTCTAAAAACATGCACTTCAGTTATATCTTCTCTCAAAAATATTTCAATTATTCTAGATATATTGGGTGGAGTACATATAATTTTTTTACTTTGAAATCACTTATACCTAAAAGAAATTGAATGTTATTTTATATGATTTGAGTAGGAAAATTCCAACTCAGGTTGTGAGATAATCTTCAGAAGAGTAGAAATTGATGGATATTTTTGTATAGATTCATATAAGAGTACAATTTACAAGTGTTGTGGATTCCTTAGCCACTGTTCTATTTAACTCCTCTATTTTCGAGATAATTTATTAAGAGCCAGATCATTGTGATGAGTTCTATGGAACTATTTACACTTTTTATGGTGGAGATACCATTATAGAGTAGTTTTCACAACAAATGGAATTCTATGATATCAAAACCAATTTTTTGAATTATTATCATTTAGGAAATATTTGATGGTGGAGTTCAATAATTACTAGTGAAGATAAAACTAAGGAACTATGAAGATGTTCTATGATAGGAAATAATGATTATGGTGGCTAGGTGTGAGGTGAAAAATCACTAATTTTATATTGAGATTCTATACCTTCTAGTAGTTCAAGGATGATTTCTAGAGGACATTGGATTTTATTTATCCAATCTAGTGCCAAATTATGAATGGTTTGATATATCTATGGATTTTTTGGTTGGTTTTCCTCATACCTAGAAATAGAATAATTCAATGTGGACTATAATAGATTGGATGAACAAATTGGCTCACATAATACCCTATTGTGATACAACCTATGTTCTGGAGTTGGTAAATCCCTATGTGAGATATATTTTTCATTTTTATTGAATTAAATATTATATAGTCACTGATAGAGATCGCTGAATTACTTCTTGCATTTCGAGAGGCCTTTAGGAGGCACTAGGCTCTCTAGTTATTTTGAGTACTCCATAACATCCACTATCGGATGGAAAAAATGAGATAGATATATAGATTCTTGAGGATATAATTTGTAGTCGTGTTCTAGACATTGGTGGAGCTTTGGATTACAATTTAGTAATTCTATAGTTTTTTAATCAAATTACTTACCATTCAATGATGTGAATGAATGCATTTAGACCCTGTATGGTTGGGTGTGTAAATATTTACTGTGTTGGTCATATATTACATATGGGTCCTTTTTTGTACTTTTATTGGTTCAAGAGATGACAAAAAATATTTATATAATTCATAAAATAATGTTTATGGTATATATATAGTGTAAATATTATTTTAATATTCATTTCCAACTATTAGGATTTTGAGTTGGTGATATGGAGTTCTTGAATACGTCACCCTATTTGGGTCATCGATGTCTTTTGAGGAAAGGGAAGATTTCTATTTTTGGGTCCTTTTGATGTCATTGAGTTGGTGGAGAAAGCATCATACCATCTATAACTTTTGTTATAGTTTTATCTAATACCTTACGTGGTCCAAGTATCGTAGTTTTGAAGGTATTTTTTGATCCATCTCGCATTCTGATTTGGAGTGATCTTGAAGTTGAACATGATTTATTCGTGACTAAGCATAGTGTTTGGATTGTTTTTAGATTCCAAGGAAATTTTTGGGAGGATGATAACATTGATTTGAGTTCAATGTAAACATGATTCTAAAAATCATGAGATGTTGGAGAGATAGGAAATGATGAGAGGGTAGTGGTCTCATTTTTTTACATGCAGACTTTTTGTCATGATTATTTTGGAAATAATATATCGATAGTGGGAAGGTTGTAATCCTCTTATGGTTTTTAGGTACTCCTTGGCCTATCTTTGGATAATTATTATTTTATGTTTTTTATAGGTGTGCATTTAAAGAATTGTTAAAATTTATGGAGGGAAATTTGGCTATGAACAGTTAGAACAAGGATTTCCCAAATTTCGCACCTTGCCTGTATAAAACATGAAATCAAAAACCATGGATAATTTCATGGTTGGGTAATGGATTGATAAAAACTTTTTCCAAAAATTATAAAATATTCACCACATTAAACACGTGCATAGTTAGTCTGTATGGTTTTGGAAACCATGTGGTTATCTTAATGAAACCATTCATGCAATAATTTTTTATACTGAAAAAAGATTCAGAAATACTAGACCCCATATGAATCCTTTCCAGACCAAAATCATGATTGGATGACTTTCTAGGTATTTGGATCTCCCAAAAACCCAATTTTTCTCAACCAAACCTATTCTAAGGTAGATCAATGATTGGGTAATGTGGTTTTTTCCATTTTGGTAATATTTATTCCTCTATTCCTTATCTACCCCTCTCAATATCTATCATACATAGTGTCTTTTTATATCTTCAAGTTGTGGATGTATCTAAACTTCTTTGTTTTTTATCATAGATATAGGAATCATTCCTTGATATCCATTTCCATCATTCTTTATCTGAAATTCCTATTATGTGTGTTGCATTTCATGATTTACATATTAAAGGTAGGTGGTTCCATATAGGTTTCACTAATAAATTTAAATAGCATTTGATTAACTATTTATATTATTTTATTTTAAATTAAGAAAAATCAATTCGGTGTGAATTTGTATTTTAAATTTATTTTTCATGATATTTTTAAGAAAACCCCCATCCCAATGGAATTGGGGACTCGGGTGTGATTTGGAAATTGAAAAAAATATTGAAATGGGTTTGTAAAATTTTTTAAAATTTGTATTTGACAAAAATGAATCAAATGGGTTTGATAAAAATTTTGGTTGTTTTTATCTAGAAAAAAAATGAATTGATTAATTACCTATTTTGGTTTTTAAATATAAATTTCAATTTTGGAATTGGAAATCATATAATTGTATTTTAAATAGTTCTAAAATAATTTTTCTATTTATTATTTTTAGTTAGATAACCTATGTTCTGGGTAGTTAGTGAGTTATTTGGGACACGAATTCTTGGATGGGAATTTGATATAAATACATTAACTATTTAAAAATCTAATAAAAATGGCCCTTATCATATCATATCATCGGTAGGATATTGATGATTCTTCATTGACAAGTGTTTGAGGGATGTGTGTACACATTTCCATGATCACTATATGAGTGTGTGAGGATCATATAACCTATAACTATTGTACCGTAGTGAGGATTACCATTTTTTCATTATATTTAGATTTTTATGTATTCCTTTGCATATAATACTACATTACACATGCCTTATTAATATATATATAATATTTTATACAAAATGAATTTTAAGACTTTGTTTGAAATGATTCCTTAAAATTAAATGAGAAGATATATTGTATTACATATTCTCTTGTACTGTCTTTCATTTTTTTAATTGAAATTGAATGCATTGTTTTTTATTTATTTTGGAATTTTATTATGGAACACATGGTGAGACCTGACTGTGATTTTATCTCACACCCTACCTTTCCCTTTGAGATTTTTAGATCTCCTTATTCTAGTTTTGAGAATGGGGAAAGAACCACATGGGGGTTGTGGTTATTGATATGTGTTACTAGATCTATTTATTCATTGGTACCAGGGTTGTTTATCTTATTTTGTGGAACTATTTTGATTTAATATTTGAGTTTTGTAATAACGGTTTGTCTTCTAGTATAGTATATATTGAGATTTTTCTTTTATCATACTAACTTTTTCACTTACATTATATATTTATGTGGAAATATTAGTTCCCTATTTACCTTTTATGTTTATAGGTTCAAGTCAGAAACCTAAGGGGATTGAGAATTTTAATCAGTCTGTGTCTAGATTGGCCTGGGAATTAGGGTACCTATGATTTCGGTCTTGTTCATGACACATGAATCATATCCTTAATAATATGTATAGATCTATCTATCTGGATATATAAAAAATGATAGTATCAATACATAAATGATCCTAATATCCCAGTGCCTCATGAAGGCCTCTCCAAAAGTGATAAGCAAACTAGGGATCCCAATGAGAGACTATTTATGATGGATCTTTGTGTTAATGTATAATCTATCTCACATGGATATTTCCCAGATCCTAAACTTTAGTTCTATCTGTAATTGGTACGAAGTGAGACAATCTGGCTATTTTATCAATCATGACCCATATCTCACTCTTCCTTTTATAGGTACGAGGAAACTCAACCAAAAAATCGATAAATTTTTCATACTATATACATATGGAAACTAGAAGTTGATGAAGAAAACATGAAATTCTACGATGATCCGCCTTAATCATTTATAATGTAAAATAATGATAGGAAAAACTGATAATTCCATGTCTTCTACAAAGACAACTGAGTTTTCATGGCCTGTCAAAGAAAGTATTTTTGGATCCTGGGTTCACTGTGTAATGAAAGTAATGGAAATCTTCCATCACAACATTCCTGACAGATATCAGTACATCCAAATGATAATAATTACATAGAATGACCTTTGTGTAAAATCACAACTCAATAATATTCCCCCCACTATAAATAGAGTCTATAATTTCATGGATCTCATCATCCTGATTATTCCCTTGAAGAATCATATCGAGAAGAGAATAGCTTAACTAATCTCTAGAAATAAAATCCTCAAACCATGACTCCTTGACCCCTATATGCATATGTGAAGAAGGTTCATCGTCTTCCTCTCTTCAATGATTCTTTAAGTCTTGGGTTTGAGGTTTCATGTTAAAAAATTATGCGTTGAAATTCCCTTTATTAGGGGTATATGTAATATAAAATTTCACGGTACTCCTCCCAATGCCTTGACAAGATATTCAAAAAAAATGAGAGAAGATATAACTGAATATATTTTTGTCTAAATACATGGAAACTATTTCTTATATAAGGTAATGTTATAAATTAATAAGTTCATGTATCAAAACTGCATCTTCAAGGTCATTGGTTGAGTAGTTCATCTCTTTTATCTTAAACTAATGATTTTCAAAACCAATAAAAAGATAACCCTTTTTAATAATGCATCCCAAAATATATATTGATGTGTCATAGAAGACCACATAGCCTTTACCAATCTATGATAGATTCAACACATGTGTAGTACTCAAAATTAGTACTAGAACAACAAATTAACGCTAAAATTTCCCATCCAAAAGATTCTTTACTCTCTTCAATGTCATGGAAGTCATTGAATAATATAACTTATAGAAATTATTAATGAACCAGTGATAATATTTATCTAATCTCAAAAAGAAATATATCTCAAACACATTTTGGGGTCGCTCCCAGTTCATACCACCTTTCAAATTATAAGGATAATCTAAGATATCATGTTCTGACACCATTTGTCCCAATAAAATAACTTCTCGAATCTAGATATCACATTATCAAATCTTGTAATAATGCTAGTGATTTCTCAATAATTCCAGAACTACACCCAAATTACTCACATGATCTTCCTAGGAATTATAGTAAAAAAGGGTGTTATCCACAAAGAAAACCAAAATAGTAAATTGATACTCATGGAATAACTAATTTATTAAATCCATTAATAATTCTATATAATTGGTTAACCAAATGGAATGAAAAGGGACCATAATGAAAATACCTACCATAAATATTGGTTTTCTAAATGTAATGTTCTTCTATTTTCAATTGGTGATCACTATATCGAATAATAATCTCTAAAAATCACATCACTCATTCAATATATTCAAACTTATCATCAATCCTTGGTAAAAAATTCTTTTTAATTAACGTATGTAAGTTTACTTTTCAGTAATAAACACAAAGAACGTGTGACCCATATTATTTCATAATAAAGAGAACAGGAACTGCCCATGGAGACACACATAGTCATATAAATCCTTCCAATAAAAGATCTTCTAGTTGTGTCTTCAACTCTTTAATTTCATTTAGTTCCATTACATAAGTTGATATATATAACGACTGAGTACTCCACACTAAATCCATATAAAACTCGATCACTCTTACTAGTGAAAAAACAAGGAACTCCGAATAAAAATTGTTAGGATACTCAATGATAACAAGAGAGAGATCACTACTAAAATATTCATTCTCAAGATCAAATGAAGAAACTAATATCACTATGACTATCTATGGACAAAAAGGTCCTCCTCTACTCAAACATGGGACCCATTTTCTATTAATGATAGGGAATAACCCATCAGCCATAATAAACGAGTCCGATTGAAGATAAAAATCAATTCATCTTTAATATCATTTATCCAATCTATACCCAATAATAAGTCAATATGCTTCATGTAGAGAAGATGAAAATATCATGTTAGCAAGATTTGTGATAATGAGAAAACACCAGCAAGATAATGGGGAACTTCTCCCATTTCATTCTCATGAGTGCTGTAATATGCATCACAATAGATAAAATATCCCTTATAAGATTTTTAGAAATTCACAAAATTAGTTGAAATGAATGAATGAGTCACACTAGTATCAAATATATCAATCTCTCAATATGATATAGTAATTATTCTCGCTCTCATAGTTTTTGATCCATGCCTACTTCCTCTTGTGAATCTTCAACTATATGATGTATCCTCATTCTAGATTTATGTGGATAGAGCCCTAGATCTTGTGAATTATTTGATTCCACCATAGTACATTTAGGCACTAATGATCCAGTTCCACTATTTGGAGATGAATTTAAATGATAGATTTTAGGAATGTGACATGAGCCTCCATAAAAACTGCATACATTGGGCGACGTATTGAAAACATATTTGGATTTCCCAGGCTTTCTAAACTGGTAATAAAACATGGGGCCTCTACCTGGAACATTAGGTGGTTTAAAAGAACCAACCTTCCTAATACCACCATGAAAATCATCTTGATTTCCCTTTCATTCAATGGGACTCATAGAACATCCACTAGGAGAAAAAGGAACAACCATCAATACTAAAATTGTAACTAGGTCATTCTCAACCATAAATGATCTATCCAACACTACAACATAAGATGATAACTATAGTAAGAAAAGATATGAAAAAATATCATATATATGTACCTTATTGAATAATATATTATTCATATTTTATTTCAATAAAATATCATGTAAAAAATACACAAGTTCAAAATAGATATTTTCATACTCAGATTCTTTCATGTCAGCCTGCTCGTGTATGAAAAACTCAACAGCATTAGCCGCCACCATAATCTATAGCTAGAACTACATGGGTGAAAACTATAATTTTCTAAAACTCTATGTCCTTTTAATACTTCCTCATGAGCATCATGTAACACTATATCTTTCTAGGTATTTCTTTCTAGAATATGGTACATTTCACCTTTATTTCATCATGAGTTTCCATGAACTAAAAAAATAGCTCGATCTTCCTCAACCAATCTTTAGCCTCTTAAGGATATTTTGATCTATAGAAATTACAGTATATTTTTATTAATTAAATTCTAGTAACTAATCCTAAAAACATATTAATGAGGTTCTACAACTTGATCCTAAATTAGAAACGGTCTTGGTGCTATTCACATAGCTTGAAAAACATGTACAATACCCTCAACCAGAATATGGTCTACTAGAGTATCATCCCAATTATAGTAATTAGTATCTTACCCCTATATCTAATCCAAATTTATTCATACAGTGATGATTCTACAAAATATCTGAAAAACATAGAAGGAAAAAATGGTACTCAGACCAATAGTCAATGAAAAGAGACAAGGGAATTTAATCCCAATATATATGAATGTATGATTTCTATTTCATCATCTACAAATCTAAATTAGGTAAAATACAAGTACAAATCCTCAGGAAGTATTTCCTAAACCACCCCAAATAAAATAAGTCTTCTCACGGTGAGAGTTGGCCATGAAATGACTTGAAACTACCCCCTACGTTCTGAAAAGATTACTCAATGACATACTGACATCAAAGAATATTGCATCGCTTGTACCATTGATACCACTTTTTCATGAACTCTCCCATAAAAAATGGTACCATGTCACGTATGATGATCCCAAAATATCATGAAAGGAGTTCCCAATATATAAAAAATGGTGAAAAATCACCTAGAATCAACAATGTAAAGAGGTAAAGTATTTTCCACATAAAAAATGGTTGAAACATAAATAATTTAGTATTCACAATGAAAAATCCAAAATTGGAATGTACCTAAAGACTACTAGATATAAAAACACCAAAAACTAAATAAAAAAGTCCAAAAAATTATTATAAAAAAACAAAGCCCCAATAGACATGACCCTCTAAGACCAAATATCAAGAAAAAAATCCTCCCATTAGTGTTTTTACCTTTCAAGAACAGATAATTATATGATATGAAATTTACCTAAAGAAAATTTATGGTGTGAGATAAAATACTATCAAGGTCTCTTCAAGTGTTACCTATCAGAATTCCACAATAAATAAACAAGTGGGATTTTAATTTTAAAAAAAAATATTAATGGAATTATGAGATTTTATTTAATACAACTCGTGATTTTAATTTTAATTGATGGAAGGATTTGAAAAATTGTTTAATAAACATATTTAATAAAAATGTTTATATGAATTCGCAAGGCTTGGGTAAAAAAGTTTTACATTCAATGGAATATATACCATGTTGATAATAATGAGTAACATTTTCATACATTCTATGGTATGATAGTTCAAGGTTGTGGGATTCTCATACACTCATACAGTGACCATTTAATTGTGCACACACATCCCCAATACACTAGTGATAGAGAATTCTTTAAAATCTCAATAAGGAAAAGATCATCAGAGTTACATTTTTTATATTTGTAAAGCCTCAATCTATTTCGCGATTATTATCAACCGAGATTATTTATCCCAAATAACACCCTAACTACCCAATATCGCATGTTCTCTAACAAAAAATTAATAATATGAAGAAAATTTAAAACTATTTTAAACAAAACATCCCCATTTTCAATTCCTACATTCCAATTTCCATTTAAGAACCAAAAAATTTTGTTAATAAATTCATTCCCTTTTCAGGATAAAACCAACAGAGGTTATTATCAATAATATTTCATCAATTTATCTCAAATAAAAATTTCAATCAATTTCACAATTGAATTTATAAAATCAATTTAAAAATATCCATCAATTTAAAAATCACACACCAATCCACAATTCCATTATAATTGGAGGTTTTATAAAAACAATATCATGAAAAATATATAATATCGCAATTCACATTGAATTCATTTATTAAATATTAATTGAATGAAATATAAACAATAATGAAATTAATGATTATATTAATTGTCCAAACACATTTACAACCCCCTACATTTAACCCAAAGATCACAAATCACAACTAAAAAATGATAATCAACAATGATGAATGATGGAAGGGTAGTTCAATGATTAAAACCAAGATTCAGGATCTGAAACAAAAAAAATTAAATCCATCCACAAAAAGATGATAAAACAAACCCTATAGAGAGATATGGAGATTGGTAGACAAGGAACGGGGGAATAAATTATATCTTAGAAAAAATGGACAAATTTATACTATATTTTATCCACATATAAAGGGGTTTATAGGAGACAAAATGAGTCCTTGAGAGACCTTTTAGCCTTGTAAATAGAGATATGGGAATAAAAAGTAGAGTGGAAGTTATGGAGGGGTTAGAAATATTTTTTATTTAATTTTTTGAATAAAAATTTCTTCTCAAAGGGTTATTTAAGCAAGATTGCAATGTCTGTCAAACTATGTTCCCCTATAAGGGGGTACATGATATCTACTTGGTTGATGTACATTTTTTTGAACTGTGAACCAATCATTAAAGCACCCACATTCTTGATTTTCATGGTTTACACCAGAATGGTGAAAAAGTTTTGAAAATCATGCACCAAACATGCACAACCCAAGAAACCTTGAAAAAATTCAAAATTTTAACATGATGCACCACTAAACGAGAACAATCCAAAGAATAATCAAAAGAGGGGTTGATAAGTACTTTATAAAAGTAATGTGGTTTTATAATTTAAACAATATTTTTTGTTTTTTATATTTCTCAAAAGTGATTTTCATAGGGGAATTTTTATTTTCCTCAGGAATGTTTTTAATATTTTTCAAAGGTATTTCAATTCATAAATAGCAACAAAAATTGATGTTATGAATTTATTATACATTATTTATATATGTCTCAAACATATATTCCTATCTTATTCTATAATCCTTTTATGGCATAATACATCCATTATGTTTACCCCTCAAATTCATTAATCATTAATTTTTTTAGTTTCTATCTTCTTTTTTATGGAACACCTAAATCATTAACATGTTATGATGAATTGGCCCAAATAGTTCTCCGTTAAATTTGGTAATATTTTATTATCCTGATATGTCATGTGTGGTATTAGGGATTGGACCTAAACTGTAGTGGGACAATATCAACCATGTCATGTTGTCTTTGTTTTAATCATTGACATATGTTTATATCATGCTTATACTACTTCCACATTTCCAATAATTTCATGATATTATGATACAAATTTATTTACATTAGTATTCTATCTAATAACTCATGTGTCATATCATTTATCATATCATGTTTTACCTTTTACTCACATGTTTTTTAATCATGTTAATTCTCTTATAGGGTTTTTTAGTTAAGCTATTTTATTTACTATTACCCTAGTTATACCATGTAGTTTTTTGGTTATGAATTGGAATTTTAGATCGAATTATAGATAATAAACAAAACATTTCCATGTTATAGTTTCCTTTTGTAATATTATGAATGTAGTCATCCAAAGGCATCAGGCCTCATGATCTTTTGGATTGTACTTTCAGGATATTTTTGTCTAAAAATATTCTAATAATACATATAAAATTCATGGTTACTATTGTCAGTATCAAAGAAAATGTTTAGCTGAGCTTTGAAATAATTTTGGGAAAAATATGATAACCCTATGTAACAATATAATAACATGTCTATGGATAATACTGTGTATTGGAATATGTCTTGCAATATTTGTGAAGTATATATTGAGTGGTTTCAAAAAAATATCATTATATAGAAACATTAAGTTGATGTGGTTATCAAAATGATGTAACTAGGATAAATAACTCTAAAAACATTACATCAATATTGAATTGATAATTACCTAGTACATGACAAAGAGCCATACTATAGACATAGTTTAAAACTCTTGGGGGTATTCTTTAAAAACTCACAAACTCTTTATAAACCGGTGTTAAGGACTTGAATGAATTTCTAGGTTTTAAATCATAAGAAGAATATTTCCCATGTGTATTGTAAAGGGAAGCCTATATGACCATAATTTATAACATACATATTTTTTATAAGTTTTTACTTCATAGTTTATAAGATTCACTTTAGTATGATATGAAAATATTATCTTGTTTATTAATCTATTTATTTAATGATCGGAAATAGTAGAAATAATATCGACAACCTATGTAATTGTTAATTTAATTATTTCTAAAATGAGATTCAAATCCTAATGTCCATGATAAACCACTTTTGATCACTCCAAATGATCAATCTAGAATTATTTTCAACAACAAGATTATTATTTCATTTCTAAAGACATCATCGAGATGGATGGAATCTCTAGGATATTCTATTGTAAAATATGAGAAATAAAAGAAGATCATGCAACCTACATGTCTAGAATTTCGGAAGAAGAACCATGAATATTATCTCAAATAGTGGGGAATATGTTCTCTATGTGTAAATAAAGGAAATATTGTTAATAATTTCAAAGTAATGTATTGTATTATTTATTGGGAACACGGTAATTTTCAATTAAATTCACTATACTAAGGGTTAGTCTATTGACCATGGAAGGAACCATGTTATATTAAATCATTGAGTTGGAGGATTTAAGTATGGGAATCTGATAAATATTATATAGATTTATTTTTATTGATGGTATGTTTTTATAAGAGTCATGTAACTACTAATGATCAATATGAATTAGTTTGTTTGTGTCGATTTTTAAATAATTGGTTAAATAGTAATAACAACCTATAAATTTGATATAATTCTAAGGTAAAATTTTATGAAAAAGAATAATATATATATAACATTAGTTCATAATAAATTAATTAATGATTAATGTTATTTTTTGTATGTTCATTATATTTTTGGGAAGGTTATATGAATTATATTTATATACCTCAAAAAAAGGATAATTAAAAAATTTGGGTGAAAACGTATCTCATCATTCAAGGTCATATTGATTTAACGCAAAAAAAATTGATATAAGTTTGCAATGCCAACAACCGGACAATTTAATTTACTATTTAGTATCACATTATTTATTTACTTATATGATTTGAGGAATAAATATTATGTTGAAAAAATAAATTTGAGGTGATTAATGATATTTCGGGATACATTTTATTAGGTTGAATTATATATATAACCATTAGGTATAACATAAAATATTATCAAGGAAGAATGATATTATGTCACTGGATATGTCTTGAAAAAAGATATTAAATATAAAAAATTATGGAATTGTTTAAATTATTCATTAGGATATACTATTTTCATTTTATTGAAAAATGTATTATATGGGACAACTTGTGATAACCATTACGTTGTTATTAAATATTTGTGAAATAACATTTTTTGGAGTATGTGTTCCGTTAGTAGTTTATTTAAGATCTTCAGGAATGAAAAATAAATTTTTAGTTCCCATTATTTAGAGAATATATCTAATTGTGTTGGTAATTATTAATGGATGAAATTATAATTTTCATATATGTATATTTCCTTTAGATCTCATTCTATAAGTTAAATTGATTTTTTATCTCTAAGGAATAGATATTAAAACAAAATAATCATCCTATTACAATCATATTTAAAGAATCATTGGTACTATGACTCGTTGCATATTTATGGTTATGATTTCCTTAAAATTACCTTGATCATTCACTATCTAAATATCAATAATCTCTTTTAATCTCAATACTTACTTACACTTTTTCATTATGTATATATTTTCAAATCCCACCAATGTTCTCCAAATTAAAACAAGTGTTTTTTATTCCATATGAATTTCATATTTCCTTTCACTATTTTAAGAGAATGTTTGACTATCTATTTTTACAATGTGAGTTGTTAAAAATGAAATTTTAAGAAGAAAAACTCTTAATTACTAAGAACAAGATCAAATTTAAAGGATTAAATTTATTATTGGGGGTAGAATTTAACACCATGATATTTTTAAATTAATGAAATTGAGGTGGATGGAATATATTCTATGCAAAAAAACATAAATGATAATGTTACTCTACATGACTTTATGATATATATTTTTAAATAAATTCAATCGATTTGATACATTGACGAACATGAAACCTCGATTCCAAATAAAATATAATGTCTTATAACATTATAACATAGCCATTAAACTATATGGTGTTAATAGAGATAACAATATAAGGAAAATTATATGGTTTAGATGTGTATAAAATGATTTAATTGGGTATCTATTTATTATCAATAAAATAATTATCATTTTAATAAAAAATAAATGTTTTTTGAAAAACATATTGCATCTAAAATAGTTTCATTGAACTTATTTCACATAAATTTAAAAAGTTTCAATTAAAAAATTTATTTTATAAAAAAACTCATTTTTGGAATAATAAAATCAAAATTACCTTAGAGGGAATTTTTTATATTTTTTAGAAAACAATATTTTTATGAATGTTGGGAAATTATTTTTTTATTTTAAACTATCTTTTATATAATTTAATTGTCCAAATATACATATAATAAGATATAAAATACATATTTATTAATTAGTTAGATTTAATCAAATTAATTACATTTAAATCACATTTATACTTTATTTTATTATATATTTATTTCATGGGTTTAAAACACTTGACTAAAAACATTCTTAAAGTTAAAAAATTTCATCAATTTAAATAATTAAAATAAACCCTAATAAAAAGTTATTTAAATTAAATTTATATATTATAAATATAAATATTTATTTAAAATAAAATAATCATAATTATATTCAATATAGTTAATATGAGATCATATTTTTATTTAAAAATCATTTCTTGAAAAACTGTTTTTCAAAAATGTATGAAGCTTTAATTTTAAATTTAATTCTTCCATTTATATGAGTTTATATTGAAAAAATTATTCTGTTTTTTGAATCAACATAATTGTTTTTCTAATAAAGTCAATTTAATTTTTTACAATATATGATATTGAAAACATTAATTTTTTTGCCGAGGTTATGATAAAAATGGGTTTACCGTGGGGTTCAAATGAAATTATAAGTGTTATAAATGAAAAAATATGTATAATTATAATTTAATTTTAATTTTTTGACCTTAAGTTTTAAGTATCAAAATTGATCTATTTGGATTCTTTTAGATTATAAAAAACACAGTATGGAATCTTTCTTTTCCAAAAAACCATGTGTGTCCCCTCCCCAACCTATACAAGGCCACTCTATATCCTCTCATTTAAATAATTCTAAACCCCATTGGTTTTTACAATAACTTCCAAAATAACATAAACCCATTTGTAAAATAATTCTATAATATTTTTTTATCAAAAACCCTTCTTAAAAAGGCTTCTTGGTGAAAACCTAAAGATGTTGTCTGAAAAATAATTAATGTCCTTAACCAATCATTTTATTTTATTTCTTCTTCAACATACTTGAAATAATCTTAAACCATGTATTTATAATAACCATAATATGTTATATATACTAATATGTTGTTACATTATGGTCATGATAAAAAACCATCTCTCCCTCCCTTAATATGCAAATGAAACTGTTTAATGTTTATACGACGGACTATTTCATCACAAAATAATGTAATACATTTTTCATAATCTCTTATCAAAGAATGATAAATTAATATATTTAATATTAATATATGAAAAATTCTACATAAAAATATTTTCTGATTTATAAAACTACAAATAACATCTTATGTTTCATACTATAGAGAAAACAATATCATCACATGTGTGTTCAATGTGCGACTACCCCATGAAGTGATGTCAATTATATTTAACATAATATTAACACATAAGGTAATAAGGATTAATTTTTTTATTATATATTTAATTCATGAAATACTATTAATTATATTATATAATTATATAATATAATTTCTTACCTTACTATATACTGAATAAATGATAATATTGTTCGTGTAAACTGCATAATACCACCTCACAGAGAGAAGAGATTCTATTTTATTACAAAATTAAAAAGGAGGTATATCAAAGGGTATTAAACAAACAATAATATATTTATATTATAATTATCTTCCTATAAAGATAAAATATTACATAACATATTTTATTTATAGTAATCAAAAAACGGGAATGTTACTCACATGTACATATGATGTATCGTCTTGATGAATGTAACATACTTAATTTTTCATAAGACTAATAAATAATTGGTTTTAAATGTTTTATTTATTCCTTAAAATAATAAATTTTACATTATTATCAAAAAGTGTATTATATAATAATATTAACATTGACATTTGTCATCATACAATGTAAATTTGGACATTTGTTTCATTTAAGGTTAAAATGTCTGATGTTTGATTAATTTGTTATTTAATTTTATATGAAATGTTATAAAAAACTAATAATAATAAATTAGATAAAGGTTTATATTCATTTTAATAATTAATAACTTTTTATTCATATAAATTATTATGAATGCACATGATGATTTGAGATTGAGGTAATGGTTCTATCTCAAAAAAATTCTCTTTGAGACACATTTTCTTGTATAGTCCTAATATCTTTTTAATGGTGTATGTACCTGAAAAATAAAAAATATATCATGAATCATTTTTAATTAATGATATTTTAAGTTTGGATTCATCTATTCATCTATTAGAGTCCGAATTAAAATGTTAACAAAGTTGTAAGGTTTCAGGTTTCAATCTCATTTTATTCAGGATTGTTTACACCAGAATTTATGTAGTATGAGATTCTATTATATATGTATAATAAAACACTTTCATTTTATTCTCATCATATTATTCATCCAATTTTAATGAAATTTTATTATTTTTATTTCATTCTTACTTAAAATTACTGTGAAAATATTTTTACCCGACGTTATTTCCCTCATCAGTCGAAAATAATTTTTCATTCAAATAAATATTTTCTTAAAATGTTTTTAAAAAGTATTTTATTATTCTTATATGATTTTTAAAATTCATTTTCACCCATGTTTTAGTTTTTTAAAATTATTTAATGTAATTTTCTTATCATTTTTAAACATGGCACATTCTATCTTTTATAAAAAATATAAAAGGAGTCAATTATTAATCATGTTTTTCATGTATTTTATTTTACGATGTCATAACCATTGTTAAATATTATTAATAATTTATATATTTCTATGAATATTATATATAATTTTTTTTCTAAAATAATTTTTTTAATTATAGTTTTCAAAAATGATTTGGAAATTTTATTGGTTATTTTCCTCAAGATTAATCTTTTTAATATCTTTTAATTACAGTTTAATTCATTCACTAAGTCAACCATTAATATGATGAATTTATTCTAAATTATAGATATATATCTCTCTCATATATTAATTATCTTTTTATCTCTTCATTTTGTGAGATAATACATAACTTATTATAATCTATAAAATTCATTTAGTTTGAAATTTTTTTGATTATGATATGAGACAAGATTATGCAACCCATTTTTTCTTTATATGATTAATTCTTATATTGTTCCTTTTGATTCATTTCCTTTTTATGGAACTCATAAATCATTAACATGACATTAGGGGTATACCAAGGTAACACTCTAATTTATTGGGTAATTTTTTATTCTAATGGGACATCATGTATGGGATTATGGACTGAACATAATACATTATGAGACTACTTCCACCAAGTGATGTTGTCTTAGTAGTCATCTTTGAAAAATATTAATGTCTATATTAATGTTATTGCAACATTTACTATGATTCCATGATATCATGATACCATGTTCTTTACATAATTCTTCTTTGTGATAAAACGTGTTCTTAATCTATTATGATATCATTTTATTTATTTCACTCACAAGTGACATTTCATTATATCTTTTAATCCCATTATAAAATTTATAGATAAACCCTTTAATTATGTTTTCCCATGGTAATACCATGTAGTTTTTTGAGATAAAATGTATTTTAGGTTCTCATCGTGCATAAAGAAAATATATTCCATTTATTAGCTTCCATTTTTGCATAATAATAATAATAAACTTTCCCATATACTAGGCCTTACAATACATGGTATTGTACATGTTAGATATTTTTGTTTAATAATCATTTAATTATACACGTAACAATATTGGGTTGATATGAAAACCATTTTAAATTTGAATTCTAACTACCATCAAAATTGAATATACCAAAGTACTCCAATTGGTTATTCTTTTGTTGACATAAATAACCCTAGAATTAATTCACGTATATGTGAGTATTATATTAAGAACCATTTTAACCCAACATATGAGAACCAATTTACCTCATATTATTTTATTTTTATAATATCATATCCAAAAATAATTTTATTCATTCACCAATAACATTAATCCCAATTTTAATTGACTATGCATCATGTGGAGTGAGTACTTCATGAACTTAATTTTACTCGTATATGGATATTAGCTTAAAAAACTAAAACTACTCCATGAAATAATCCTCTTTTGGAACTAAATTTCTTAAGGAACCAATCTATTTCAATCATTAAACTCTTTTTTATCTAAATTAAAAAAAATTCTAATTTATTCACTGATTATTTTATCAAATAAACACTTCTCTAAATTATAAATTTATTAACATGGGTAAATTTATATAGGAAAATAAACCCTAAAAAATACTTATCACAATTACACTTGATCACTTTTACAAATCATCCTTCACTGAGTAATAAAAATTCCTTCATGATGAATGTCATCTTTTATATATCATCATTAAATAAACTACTAAAACATCATAATATTTGAAAAACTCACAATATTTTTATATTCATCCTATCAGATTCTCTACCACTCAAGATGAAGATTTTCTTCCCGTTTTCAATTAACCCAAAGGTCACTTTTATGTGGTATAAATCATGGTAAAGAACACCCATAAGAAAATAATGATGAAGAAACCAAACCATAGGGAGAGGGGCTCTAATATACATTTTATTAAAATATAATGACTTTAATGAACTCATGATGTTATTTTATTCCATTAAAATAGTTATTTAGATATGGAATACACCAATATGTTAGTATCCAATTATATAGTTAGATCACACACAAGATTTACTACAAAATTAACAACTTTATCCTTGGTAATATTATACAAGAATTTGAATTTTTAGAATATTGTATAGATGTATGAAATTTTTTAAGAAAAATCACACTTGAAATTTCATAATTTATTCTGATATTAGACATCACATTGACTAAAATATATTTAAGTTGTTTCTTTATCTATAGTGACTGTATAAAATATTGAATTATATAAATTTTTTAATCTTATGGGGTAATCAGAGAAATTTAACCTTTTTATCTATAATCTGTGAAATATTTATTTCTCAAAGATAAAATGCATCACATGAGGTTAAATTTCTATCTTCTACTAAACTAGACAAATCATTATATTTATAATCCAATTAGCATTGTCGATAATTATTATTATATAGAAAAATAAAATATATTGTTTCTTTGATAATCAAAATTATTCATTTAATAGAATGTATGAGGTTTCCCGTGTCATTACTTTGATATCATACCACCTTGGATGTGGAATAAGTGATTTTTATTAATGTCAATTTTATGTAAAATAATCTTCAAATTATCTACATATGTTCTTTAACATTAATCATGTTTCCCTCATAATCCCTAGACAATTTTATCCATATAAAATAGATTTATTATCTATTTATAATTCTATATTTCGAATCTTATTATATAATTTTTTGATTGATTCGATTGTGAAATAAATTTTCCATGAGTACTATACATCAGTTGTAAACCAAGTAAAAATATCATCTTTCCAATAATTCAAATTTCTAACTCACATTTTATTAAATATGTCATAAAATTTTCACATTATTTTGATCAATTATATAAATATTATTACATCAACATACACTACCTACATCATCCGGTCATTACTCTAATTATTAAAATGGAAATTTTTGTCCACCCAACCATAATGGAAATTGAGGTTCTCAAAATGATGATCAAGTTATGAATATAAAAATCTTGGTTATTGTCTAAACAAATACAATTACATCTTCAATAGAAAAAAAATTTCTAATATATATAATAAATAAAATCAAATATTTTTTTTTGTAATACTCTACTTGAAAAAATTCCATTTATAAATTCTGACTTTATATCCATCTAGATAACATGAAACATCCTTTGCATAGTAATGAAAATAAATAATTGAAAAAAATTACCCTTCTCATGGATTCAAATGTATAATATATATTGATTTATTAGATTTATTATCATCCCATACACACACATCATGTCATTTTCTTATCCAATATGAATTCTATTTTTTTTATTGTGAATCTATATAATACTAATGAAATTATTATTTATTGGGATTTGAAAAAATTTCCACATGAGAATCTGATATATTTGTTTAAGAATGTTAACCAAAACATGAAGCCAATTATAAATTTTTATAGCTTCTTCAAAACATTTTATTTTTAACTATAGTTAAACTATTTTTTCCTACATGAATATTACATCAATTAAATGATAAATATCATAATAGCCTTATGATCTAGAATAATGGATTTAATATCTTGGTATAAATAGGCACATATATAACATGTAACAATAAAAAATAATCATTTATTTAAAATATTATTTTTTAACCTTCTAAATCTTACATTATACATAGTACACATAGTCACCTAAGGATATACATAATATAACTAGGGTGTGCTAAAATCACCAAAACAGGATGAATAAGGTGAAAAAAACAGTATAACATGAGTGAGTGTAGTCATCATCATTATAACATAATCATAGGATAATTATAAACATCATTAGGTAAATATATTATGAAATCATGGAATATCACATTTCTCAAAAGTAAAAAATCATTTCTTAGTATTCAAATACCACACATAGTTGTGAACAAATATATCATCATGTTCAAGCCTTACATATGTGAATAATCAAAACATATTTATCATGAACAATGCAATAATAATCTTCATGCATAATATATACTATCTTATGAGATAAATAATAATAACCAATGCCTTTAAGGATAGATAATTTTCATCACACCCATCACATCAGAAAATCTACATAATCATGCATGTTACATAGGATATATATCAATAAAAGGCATGAAGTATCCCATGTTAAGGAATGGGTTAAATAATATTTTCTTCAATAATTATTACATTATTTAATTTGGAGTACCCAAATTGAAGAAGGAAATAAATGTTTTATGTATAAGAATAATCATTTTTTAGAGAATAGGAAATAGCTTATGAGAAGTCAATATATGTTTTAAAAAGAAGAGTTATTTTGGAGAGTCATTGTATAATAGTGGAAACATTTATATCCCAAAAAATAAAATTGATGGAAATTTAAATTATATAAAAGACTTATTATATTAATACCCACACTATAATTTTTCATGATAGAGGAGGAAACCAAGTAATGGTAGTTGGGTTTGAGAATCTCTTTTCCTTATGTGTGAATGCATTCTCCACTTGTACTTAATATCCTATATAATAAAATTATATTCACTAATAACATAATTAATAACTTATTATAGATGTATTTTATTTTTTAAAATTTTATTATGTTCATTTATATATATTTTTATGGGTTATAGAGTTTAATTTCTCCCCTCTTGAGGCATTTGATTTAATGGTTTCATAGTCTGTTTTCTGGTATATAATTATGGAATTTCTTCTCAAATGTGAATAATTCTGCAAATGTAAATTACTATTTTAAGAATAAATATACACAATATTATATGGTCTCATATAGAATTTAATTTTATAGAAAAGTGATGATTCATTTGACAAAAATAGTAATGATAAATGAATAGGTTAATTTTTTTTGTTTTTTTTGACAATAATAAAATACTTTTGTTTTAAAGAAAATTATATCAATAATATTGTTCAAGAAAAGTATAAAATATGTAATATACATATTAAAATTTATTTAACATTAATAATGTTTTAAAGACAATCCATGAAGGATGTGATCAGAAAAACTCATCGTTCATGAAGGTGGTGAATAGAAACATCACTAATGATGATTTCATTTACAGAATTAAATATCACAAAAGATATTTTATAATATATATTACATTAAGACAATATAATTATTTTATATATCTGATACTTGAGTTTTAATTCCACTTTATATAGGGGAGGTGAGGGCAGGAAAATAAAATAAGACAAAAATAAATGAGAATAATATTTAATTTTACATCATGAATGTTATCACATTTATAACCTTCTTAAGGAACAAGAGTTTGGTATTTTTTGAGACTAGAAAACCTTGGATGTTTGTAATAATCTATGTAAAATTATTTGGTAAAATATATAAAAGATATATGGAATTAATGGTGTAAGGGGATGTGGTTGGGGGTGGTATTTATAGGGGTGAGTGGGGTGTTTTTATTATCATTTTCAAATGTTTAATATTTTTTTCAAGATAGTGATGGTTTCTATTACTAAATACAATAAATGTTTTAGGGGCTTTTGAACTAATGGGTGATTAAATCATTAATACATCAACCAGGATTCATTTATTAAGTATATTCCGTAAATTACTGTATTTCACTATTCTAAAAAACAATAACTATTTTGGAAATATAGAAAAAATACACGCTATCATTTTTTGAAGTGTATATTTCAAAAATGGATACCATTTTATTAAAAAAAATTATATATGAGATTTTCAAATATTAATTAAAATCATTATTTATTAGAAAAATATTCCTTGTAATATTATAATCGATTTTATAAAACTGAAAAAAAAAATTATGTTCTCATAAAATTAGGATATAAATTTAAATAAATAAAATATTTATTTTTTTAATATTTTTCATGAAATTAATTTTCATTTAAATCATTATATTTTTTATAATATTTGAAATAATAATTTCTTACAAGAATACCAACACATTATTTATCATTCTTATAAAATTATTTACTTATTCCAAGGTGTAATTGTATTGTATATTCAATTATTAGATGACTAAATTTTTTATACTCAGATAGTTGAGGATGAAATTATATTACATGGATTAATATTCCAACTATTATGTTTTTATTCAATTGGTATAGGTTCTATATATAAAATAAATATAAATTATTTCATTATTCAATTATAATAATTATTTTTTTTTTGACTTCTCTATGTTATGCATGTGCTTTAAATCATAATTATTAGATGGTAAAATTCCATTGATAAATATATTGGTCCTTACATTTTTCCCCCATTATGAAATTTTTCACTTATAATTTTATTTTGCAAACTAAGGTGAAAATGAGTGAGGGTATTTCTCCATAATTGCTCATTCGATTCCCATGTTGCATCTTCATAACTATGGTTCCTACACAAAACTTGGAAAAGGTGAGTTTTATAGTTATATAATAATTTATATATATTGTTCAAGATCATTAATAGATACTCTTTATATGAGATGTCTTTCTCTAGTTGTATAACCTCTAGATTCGGTACATGGGATAGGTTAGCTATGTACTTACATAGGGGAGATACATGGAGAAATTCAAGATGTTTATCCATTTTTAGTGGAAGAACTATATGATAGGATAATGTTCCTATGTCATCAAGGATCTCAGTGGGGGAAATTTACCATTATATATGATTCCCTTTCATTCCAAACTACATTTCTCTATTCCAAAGTGATATTATAAAGAATACATTATCTCTAACATCAAACACAATATCCCTTCAACAGTTGATAGAATAACTTCATTTTCCATCTCTGATCAGATTTTATTTATTATTTAATGGATTGGAATTTCAATATCATCTTTTTCACAAGATCATGTCAAATCATATATTTTTGGAAAAATTCATCTCAACAACATACATTTTTATGTACCCTCCCATAAAAATAATCATATTAATCCAATTGAATAAGAGATTATAATATATTTTTTGTATGAGAACTCAACCAATGTGAGGTTCTAGTCCCTTCTAACTTTTAATTTTGTTGAGTATGATCTCATCATTTCCTTGAGTGTCGGAATATTCCTTTATGATTGGCCACATGATTAGGGGTGATTGGATCTGATGAAATTAAATTGGGTACTGAAATCATATTCAAAGATTCTCCATAATTTAGATGTTAAACTTGGATCATAATAAAGGATTGTTGAAAGAATAACACCATGATACCTTACCACTTCCTTCATATATAATTTGGAATGTTTTTTCATGATATAAATAGAGATAATTTGGGAAGTTGTAGTGAGTTTCTCCACCATAACTCACATCACATTGTTTATTTTGGATGTCCTTGGGAAACCCATGAAAAAGACCACAATGAAATTCTACCATATCAATATGTGTATATGAAATGGTTTCATAACCCCCTATTACTTATGTCACACTACATTAAGTTTATTTCATACCAAAAAAATATGTGTTGTACCACGTAATAGTTTTATTCATGTTATCCCAATGGAGTTCTCTCAATGATCATGGTACATCTTGGTATTTACATGATGGATGGAGATATATGGTCTATTTTCAATATTAAATTGATCATTCTTTATTTATACTTATGTAGGAACGTAATTTCTAGTTACATATCAGATCATACCACCGTCATTGATGTGGAACTCATGTAGCCTCCCTTCTTTTACTAATTTCACCTTCATTTGTAGCTTTATGCCATCCCATTTTCCCTCCATGATATTATATTGGATTGATTGTTATAAAATCATTTGGTTATGTTAGGATGTATTCCATTCCATTATGATTTATAAATCCGTCACTTTAATATCCATTAAGATAGGTTCCTTCTCAATCTGCATCATGGATAGAGTAGAAGGTTCTTTTATACTAAGTGCATCATATACCCTGTTCATCATTCCTGGAAGGTAATTAACAGATATATGGTAGTCCATGATTAGAATTATCCTTATTATTTGAAGAATTTATAGTTCCATATATTTTAATATATTGTTTATATTATAGTTATCATTATATATATCACACTTCTCACAATAGAGGTAGTTCCACAAGGTTTCCAAGGAAAATAATCACAACCTCTAGCTCGATATCATGAATAAAGTATTTTTTTCACATAGATATTTAACTATTTAATGGTGTAATATATCACTTAATAATTATTCATGAATATAAAAACCAATCCATTCATTGAAGAATCAATTTTTTTTAAAAAAAAATTCATCAATTGTTGGTTGTATGAATATTGGTGCAATGACTTGTTTCTTATATAGAACCTTGAATATATACTCACATTTTTCAATCCATACAAACTTTAACCATTACCTTGTTAACCTAGTTATTAGGAATGGAACTAATGAATGATTTCTTAAAAAAATATTGGTTGAACAATACTAATATAATAATACTATTGATTTTCATGACATAACTTGGTCAGGGTCATTCGTCAATTTCCTTTGTTTTTATGGGTCCACAGAAATTCTCTTAGTTTTGATCATGTTCCATAAAAATGTGACCTTTTAAATATAAATGTAACAATTTTAGAACTTGGTGTAAAAATTTTCCATCCTTAATTTTGTAAGGAGTGTCCTTAGATGTTCTTCACGTTCCTCCTTCATCTTGACGTAAATTAGAATATTTTAGATAAAAACTAAAAACACTTTTATCAAGGTAGTGTCTAAAGACTATTTCCATATTTACCATTAAGATTTAATATTTCTTAGTATGTTATAAGGGAATCACTATAATCACCTTAAGAACATACCTTGTATATGATTCTCTCATATGAATACATTCCTTGTTAACCATTATTTGCTAACATCTCGAATAAATACCATCCTTTTAGGAGTATTGATCTCTTCGATGTTGATCTAAAAATGATCAATATTAGTAAGAGTATACTTGTTCTTCATTGTGACCTTATTGAGATCTTCGTAATATGTAAACAACCACTTTGATCCATACTTTTTCTATAAAAAATATCAAGTTCACCCAATGGTTATTCACTAAGGAATATGAATCCTTTTTTTTCAAATTCTCTTGTAGAATTTTCTTTAACTACCCTAGTTCTATAGGTACCATCACTTCGGTCCATTCAGATATTGGAGTGATCCCAAGTGTATGAAATATTTATAACTCATCCTCATTACCTGGTGTAAGTCCATGTGACACAGAAGTAATTACATCACAATATTTCCTAACAATGTTAATTCCCTGAAGGTTGATTCCTTCATTTGATACAAAAATTTGAGAGACCTAGGAGTCATTATAGGGAATGAACACACACATCATTGAGTAATTTTCAATATGAGATTCATGGTCTTCCATAAATTTGATAAGGATCACGGGATGGGTTGGAATACAAAAAAAATCATTCTTCCAACAATTTATGTGTGATATATATAATGATATCCAATACATTCCTAGTATAATGTAAAATTCTACCATGTGATGCATTAAGATATTTTCTAGAATAATCCTCTATCATAATCCAACAATAGAAGAGTCTAACACATGGGTAAAAATTATCACACTACTATGTGTTTTTATATATATTTATACTTCAAGGTATCAAGAAATTATTCAATAGTTCTAGAAAACTTTGAAGAGTTAATGGAATGTGTTGAACTATAATAAATAAAATCCTTTTCCAATCTTGAGTGAATAGGAACTGTACCTTGTACAAATTTTTTTTAATACTCCCTTTTAGAAGTAGTGATAACATAATATTTCCCTTACATATTTTTCTTTAGTGGATAATGATTCTGGTTACCCTCAAAGAGTGAATGTATAGTTTATTTTCTAGCATTGTTTCCCTACTTCCTATAGTTTATGCATTGAACCATGGGTGTTTGTCACCTTTCCTCAATCAATTTGGTTATCTTCTTTATGTCTCTTAGAAATTCATGTTATTCGTGGAATTCTCCCTCACACATTAATAATTTCCCTATCCCATTTGAGGTGATTCACATGATGTTTCTTCCAACATTTTGACATATGGTTGGTTGGATCCTCTTTTATCCTTTTTCATTTCACTAACACACATGAAACTCAATTCTTCTCTTCTAATATCAATAATCATGGTTACATTGTAGAAACTCTATTTTGAAATTTAGATAACATTATTAAACATTTTTAGAACTCTTAAGGCTCAAATATCTAGATACTTTAAAATTTTTGGTTTCAAACCACATAAAAATCTATTTATTTTAATTTCATTGTTGATATAAAAACCCATAGAATATATTTCAATTCTTTTTGACGTTTTATTCGTAATCCCTTATAGATTCACTATCATTTTAATTCAACTCTATTTATTCTATCTTTTTCATATTTCACAGAGTATGAGGGGAATATATATTAAGGAATATTTTGGTCAACAATTCCCTCTCTATCTCTTCCATTTCATCTTTCATATTAATGTTCTTCATAAATATACACCACTAACTAGATTATCTATTTAAATGATAGTCAAACAGAATCACATTATCTATCTCAGAATAGTGTAGAATAGAAAATATTTTTACCATTGAGTTATCTTATTGATCCATGATATCAGGATCAGAAGATCCATTAAATGAAAATGGTTATTTCCAAATTAAGGACTCAATGTCTTGTTTCCGCTTCTTATGAGATGGTGTACATTTAATGTGGATCATGATTTTTATTATAAATTGAGATAGTTGGGTAAGGATCACCATAAATATTCAAGCACCACCTCCCATGGAATTTATTATTTCATTAGATGAATTTTTTCATTCTCCCTCATGTGGGTGGTCGGCATGGATTCTCTTGGTTCCCACCATTTTTTAAAATTGAAATTTTTTAACATGAATTTCAGTCAAAAAGTTGAATAATTTATCCATATATGAATTTAATTCTAAAGTAATATTTTATTGGATCCCTATGTTAATAATTTTTCAAATAAAGTAATCTTATACAGATTATTATCCTATTGTATTTCAATGACATTCTGTAATACTATTTACTAAATTAACTAAACCATGCTCTGAAACCAAATATAGTGATCACATTTTTCCTTACTTTACTATTAAATCCTTTAAAATATAAAAACAATTGTGTTAAAATCCATGATCAGGGGTTTAGTTTCATAAACAAATAGGCATTATTATAACTTGAAAATAGTAGAACATAAATATTTATTTTAAATCATCATTTTCATACTTCTGAATTTCACATTCTCCTTAGTAAACGTAGTCACCAAATGATATACATCAAATAAAAGGGCTGAGGTAAAATCCTTGTAAGAGGATGAATATAGATCATGAATCAATATAACATGAGTGAAAATAATCCTTAAGATTATAACATATTCATTGTATCATCATGAACAAAAATAGAGAAACAAGTGATAAAGTCATGGACTGTGGTAATTTATAATAATGAACCATCTTGTTTTAGTGGTAAAACACCACACATAGTTGTGAAAAAATCTATAATCATGTTCATGAAAAATAAACATTATCTCATTATATAAATATTACTTTGAAAATTTATTTTAGGGATATATAATTCCTTTACCACCTATCACATAGTATAGTTTAAAAATTAAGGCATCCCACAAAGAATGTATATCAATCAAATTCATGAAGTAATCCATATAAAGGAATATATTTCATAAGGATTTCACCAATAATGATTCCATGAATAAACATTGTGTTCCAAAATGGATAAGGTAATAGAACAAATTGTTTATAAGAATAATTGTTTTTATCGAGTATTAAATAACTCAAGGTAACCTCAACCTATTGATTTTCACCATGAAATTCAGAATCTATTGAACTCCTTTGGGGTTTTTGAGAAGTGGGGTGACATATATGATGCAGAAGGGGTGAAAACAGGCAGTGGTGATCCTACCTATTTTAAATATTCACTCTTATCTCGAAAAGGAAAGAAAGATGACACTCATGATTACTTGAAGAGAAGGCCAAAGAAGGATTACTCTAACACACCTCGCACTGTGTCTAACCGATCTTCTTCGAAGTTGTCAGGAATTTTCAATTCTGATATTGTTATGATCTTAAACCAGGGTAAGTCTCAGTCCAAATGGGAAACAAGTGACCATACTGACTATGGGAATGATATGTTTTATTATGATCTATAATTTTGTACTTTACGGATGAGTTAATATTCCCCTGTTTAACCCCGATCATTTTCTTTTGTACTTTTTATTTTATTTTTAATAAAATGACAGAAGCTTAGCTTTTGGCTGAAGTTGCTGGTAAATAACTCAAGAGAAGTCAAGATGTATTTTTTAAAGAAGTGTCCTTTTGGAAAATAATTATATCATATTGGAAATATTTATATACACAAAATTTAAATGTAAGAACAATGAATTTATATTTTGTAATATGGAAATAATATCCAAAATGAAATTTGTAAATAAAGAGGAATGACCCAAGGAAGTGAGTTCGGTTCAAGAATCCCTTTACCGTATTCCTGAATGTGTTATAGAGTTTCACATTATATAATATATAATAGAATTATATTAATTAATTAAATAATTCATAATCTCATCTACATATATTATATTTTTTTTAATTATATTATGTTCATTTAGGGATTTTTTTTATGGGTTAGAGAGTTCAATTTGATCATTATGGGGGTGTTTGTTTTCATGGTTTGATGGTAATTTTCCTTGTATATAATTATGGAATTTTTTTTGAAATTAGAATAATTATTTAGAAGTAAAATTATATGTTATTAATTAACATATATATGGTTAAATTTTCTCATATATCAATTGATTTTCTAGTATAAGGATGATTAATTTGAAAAAAAAAACATTAATGAAAAATGTTTCGTTTATTTTTGGCGGTTTTTCCGACCGTTATGGACTAGTTTTTTATCGTTTATGTTAATAAGTTATACAAATAACATTAAATAATTTATAAGATACATATTTAAATATTTTTTATCTATAATATTGGTTTTATAACAATCTTTTAAGGTAGTTATGGAAAATAAATACTCATCATCCACAAAGGTGTTGATTCATATAATCACAGATAGCATTTTCATTTTTTGAAAAAAAAGAGAAGAGTGGATATATTTTTATGGATATTACATTAACATAATATAATTAATTTATATATTTGATTATTTAGTTATAATTACACTTTGGATAATTGATTCTATGAGAGGATTATAAAAGAAAATAAAAATAAAAGATAAGAATTGATGATTTTCCCTCTTAAATGTTGTCTCCTTGAGAACTTCCATAAGAAACTTGTGATTAGTATTTTTTTGAGACCCAAATACCATAGACATGGGGAATATAAATTTTAATTTAAATGGGAATAATATAACCAAGATACATGGATTTGATAGTGTGAGGTGATGTGGTGGTACTTATAGGGGAGGAGAGGGGTGTTTTTTATTATTATATTCAGTAGTTTATTATTTTTTCTATGAACTATGAAAAGTTTTTAATCATATAACTATATAAATTAAATTATTCAAGATATTTAAAACTAATGGGTTATTAAATTATCCACATATTATCCAATATTCATCAATTTTTCATATAATATAAATTACAAAATTTTCACTTTTCACTGAAAATTCAACAATTTTAGAAATATTTCACAAAACCACCATAACTATTTTTCAAGGTCTAGATTAAAAAAATAGGCTCCATTTTTTGAAAAAATATAATATATGAGAAATTTAAATTATAAATAATATAATAATTTAATCAGAAAATATTGATTTTAATATTATAATCAATTTTAAGAGACTTTTAAAAATTATTTAAGTTCTCAAAAAATTCACATAAAATTATAATACAAAAAAATATTAATTTATGAATCTATTTTATAAAAATAATGTTTCCTTTAAATAATTATATTATTTACCAAATTATAAATAATTATTTATGTTATAAAAAAAATTATAACATTTAATTTATCATTATGAAATATTAGGTTACCTATACCATTATATAATTTTAACATATTTTCATTTAAATGATTCCTAATTTTATGTTATACATTGAGTTGTTAGGTTACAATTATATTAGCTAGATTACTTTTCCTAATGGTTATATTACTATTCCAATAGTCAGGTTATTATTCTATTGGTGTAGGTTCCTTAAATTCTATAAATACGACTTATTTCATTCATCATTTATGAGAATAGAGTTTTTGTTGAGTTATTTATGTTATGCATCTGTTTTATGACATAATTATAAAAAGAAAAAATTAATTGATAAAAATTTGGGTCATCAAATTTCCCTTGATTGGAAGTTGTTTTCTAAAGAAACATCATTCTCTTTGTCCTTTCTACTAATTTTTAGTCACTGATGATGTATTATTTATTAATTTTATTAGGTAACTTCAAATTATTTATAGATACGGGGAAAAATTCATCCATATCATCATATAAATCATGTTTTATATATATCATTGGAACCTACACTCTACCATAGCTACTTGTCACCTTATCTATATTCTATTTTCTATTATATAACATTTTTATAATGATTATACTCTTTGTCCTGCACAATAATATCATTTTTCACTAAAACACAAGTATCCATGAAACATTGCCTATATCTATTAGATTCATATATCCCATGTTTTTACTTATTTTGAATAAAACACAAACATTCAAAAAACATGAATTCTCTTCACTATTACCTTTGTTCCATGCCACAACTCATTTGGAGTCTTCTCTTCACTTAAACACAAAAAAAAAAACTCCATTAAATATATAGGATGATTTCATAAATTCACCATTCTATGAAATTATTAGTCAGTAAATCTCAATAAGAACCATTTTAGAAATTTTGATGATGATAGAGTTTATTATCTAAAGAAACTCATTTTTAAGGAGTTTTTAGTTTAATGACATGGTTCTTTATCCCATACCGTTTGATATAATCCTCCACATGACATTTTGTATACGTTGTACCATTATGTTTTTATAACTATTTATTTTTATGACCAATTATCTTTTCCTCCTCTCTCTGATATTTTATTAAGTAGCTGAACACATCAAAAGTGTGATTAATAGTTTCAGTCCTTTCTAATCATAAATGAATAGAACATAATATGACTTTCTGTTAAAGGATATTAAAAATGTTGGTCATAATACTTCAATATGATGAAGATCAAGTAAACCTTTTCACACCTGTTATTTTCCTTATAATTCTTTTCAAGAACATCCCTTGTTGGTAGACAAAATATGGGTGATAACAATCTAATAATATCATGGGGATATCACCATCAATTTCAAATTTAACTAAATATTTAACTGGTAGATGGATCAAATAAAGTAATCATCCAAGAAATAAATTGTTTTCCTTCTTTCATAGATATATATAGATATTATTCTTCTCCACAAATATAACAGATGTTTTCTATCATCAAATTTACATTCATAACAATTTCACCATTTCCCATTGAAGGTACATGTCATCATGGTAAAATTTATTTCATTTAGTCACAAAGGAAAATGAAACATAGAATATTTGGACTATTACCTTCATAAAAAATATGATAAATTATCTCCTCATATAATTCCCTAAAAATATGGATTTCTTTTTTTTTTGAATAATATATAATCTGAAAAGACCTCATATATCAATGAGTAATCACTGATTAGTGAAAAATTAATTCTAAATGTTTACACTTTCATGGTGAAATAACCATAATCACTAGTTAAATTGAATCCTGCTTTTTGTTTAACATACATACACACATGAGAGAAAGGGTACAAAATATTTAGAGGGATCACATCAAAAAATGAGAAGGACGGTCCATATCATGATTCATATTCTATTGAGATCAAAAAACCAATATTTTTAACATGTATGTACAATGAGAAGTGTATCCGTTGAACTCACATTACATCAAATATCTTCAGTATGAAATTGTATCAAAAAATAAAATAATTATAACTACATTTTATATCTAAAAAATTAAATCTTTATATAAATAACATTCATATCTTCTTATATTGATCCACTTTTTATTAATCACCCCAATGGAATTCATGCATGAACTATTCACTCTATTGAAATATTCACAAACATATATTCTCATTATCCATTCCAGTTATTTACTCTTCCTATATCTTTTTATTTTTTATATAAAACCCCATTTAATGTATGATATTAATTTATAATATTTTTTAATTTTCATTTCAAACTAAAATTTTATCCATCAACAACTATATTAAACTCAGATTTTTGATATTTTTGTTCAAATAAATCACAACGATTCAATTTTCAATTTGGTAGTTACATTGGACGGACATGACCACCAATGTCCTCAAATATATGTAATAAATCATTTTTATTAGAACATACATGAATATAATTTTATCAATTTGTTTATATAGATTAATAAATATCAATATGGTTTAAAGTAGTTTTCATATGAAATCAATTTGGTGTTGTGGTGTAGTTTGATCACTATAGAATGGATGTAACTTATTTTAAAATTCCAATAATTATATGAAAAAATCATATCTTTATAGTGGGTTTCTAATCTATTATATAGTCTTTATCTATTTTATGACTATGTAATTGACTAAAGAGCTCTGGCATGGAGGTCTTAAAATCTATAGAGCCACCAAATTACATTCAGAAGTACAATGTGGTGTGAATTGATTATGGTGGCCTGGAGGACACTAATTTTCTAAAGCCTATAAAAATAAAAAAGTGGATTTATATAGTGTGTTAAACCCGATACTCCATAGAGGTATTAATTTTTCTAGTGGTAAAAGGAAAATACCAAGACTCTTATGAAATATGGATCTACTCTATGCAATTGATTACATATCCTTGGTGATATGGATATCAAATTATATAATTTGGTCCTTGATACTTCATTGTTGTTATTTGACTGGGGAGTACCCCATTTTTTCAAGAATCTACACTCCCCTATATCATGAAAAAAATATGGTATCATGAACTACATTCATATCATATAATCACTAAGAACACATAACATATCATCATTTGATTTCTTTTAATACAATTTATGTATTGAAAAACAAATATAACCAGCCCAATCATATTCTTTATACCTATTATTCATTCTATGATAATCATGAAAGAAATATTAGATCATATTAGTACGAACAATATCCCCCTGTGGATTATTATTATCAAATATGAAACATAAATATCTATAAAACACAAAAATTGTATCCATGGATAACCATTAATTAATTTTAAGCATGTATGGGTGAGCTTAGTGTAAGTAATAATAAAATTGAATAATAAATATGATGATCTCTATAAATTTTTAATTATAAGAAGATTCCGTCGCAAAAAAACTACATCATCACATAGTTAATTCTATTGAAACCTCAAATGTATAAGATTATTATAGAAAAAAAAATAAAATCATATAAAAGTTCACACTTGCTTAAATTACAAGTTAACATTTATAATAACTCCCATAAAATATTTTCACTCCCCAAAAATTTAATATACTTATTAATAGATACATTGGGTTGTAATTTTCTCCCCCTTTGAAAACAACATCAAATAATAAGAATAGAGGGGGAAATAATAATCATAACTTATCCATATAGAGATTGAGGCTGAACACTTAACCTCTACCTCAAATTCTAGAATTATTCTTTTGATTGTAGATTTTTAACCACATCTTCAATTTTAAGTTATGTAGGAACAAATTCCATGTTTAACTAATTCTTTATCACTAGATCGTCAAATTAAGTGATATCTTATAAAAATGTTCTAGGGCCTTTAATTCATAATATAAATCCTTAATGATAAATTTCACATTGAATATAACTTTTAAAATTATCCAAAACATTAAATTAACCTTCAAATATACTAGTAGATTTTACATCCACATAATCTGTGAGGAGGAATTAGATTTAGCCACATATTTAGTATTATTAGTGCTAAGAGAAATATAATATCTTTCCTCTACTTCCAACAAACCCATATTATAAAATGAAATATATATATTGCTAATTTAGACTACTAATATCTAACTCATCCTACCCAATATCCATCAAAAACAAAAAGTAGATAAATATTTCATTTTCTAAAATATTTCAAACAAAAATTTAATGTTCCATTGATATATTGAATTATAAACTAAAAGGGAAAAAATTGGACTCTTTTTTTGTACACACACATACACACACATATATATATATATATTCAAAAAAACAAATATATACAAAATTTTGGGTTATAAAGCTGTTATCTAAAGAAAACATCCAATGATATTGTATAATTCACATGGATCATGTTATTTTACCATTAAATATTTTTATAATTTTAAAAATAATATAATTTTTATAGAAACAATATTCAAATTTTATAAAACAAAATTTTACAAGTTTTAATTACAATATTTATTTTTAATTGAATAATATAATCTTTTTCATGAGATATTTGTAAGACAAGAAACTATTTCATCTCACCATGTATGGTCTGTTCAAAAATAATATTCGTTTCACATGAATTATCTTAACATATTAATTATATATTTCTAGAAAAAATAACACTCTATAAGAAAAAATAATAATCAGAAATACCTGGTTATGATAATTTTTGTATAGATTTCTTAAAAACATTCCCTTTTCTAAATTTCCACTTTTTCAAGAAGGTATCCATCTTGGAATACCATTCTCATTGGGGATTTTTTTAGCCAACAAAAAACCTTCTTTAACATTCAAGAACAATTATAATCTTACTCATTAAATAAATAAAGTGATTATTCAATATATATTTCCTCTTTCAATTCACCATTGGGGAAGGCTGATATGACCTCCTATTGAAAGATCATGAAACGCCTTTGAGATAAAATATTGTTTTATGTTTTCATGTCTTGAAACTAATGAAAAGATCTTATTGATGTAAACTAATTCAACCTATGAATCCCCATTACACACATATATTTCATTATTTCTCACAAATTTAACTTTTTCAAACATATTGTTTAGAGCATCCACTTTCATCCAATAATGCTATTTTCTTTGGGCTTGGGTGTAACTCCCAAAATTAATTCTTTATAATATTATCCTAATCTTCATTAATTATATTAAACCACTCTTTATGTTTAATTTCATATTACACTTCTTTAGTATCAAAATAGGGGAAAATGATATATGAGAGTTTTCCCCATGGATATTCATGTTTTAATATATTTCCCATGACATTCAATAATATTTTGTAACTTTAATTTATTACTAATCCTTTGATGATGTGAATAACATTTCCCTTCTTCACATGAAATTTTATAAAAAAAGTACTCATCTTTAATCACATAATTACTCAATAAATTTTTTGAAGATTAACTTTTTTGTTTGATACAAAATAGTCATAACCACCACTTATTATTCAAGTTATTTCATAGTTGTTCTCTTCCTTTTTTGTTCTATTACATTAACATCAAAAAATAAATAATAATATCTCTCTCTCTATTTTTTGTAACAATAATATTATCTTTCATTTGATGTATCACCATGGAATTTACCACTAACACCTCTTATTCCAAATTTTCCTAGAGATTTGTCATCAACTTTTATAATAAATGGGCTGATAAACACCCTTTGATAAGTCAAAATTGAATATTTATTTTAATAAATATCATGTGATGAAATATATGAACTTGTAATTAAAAGATAATGATTTTGGATATGAAATGATTCTATGATGTATTGTCTCCCTGAATATTGAGATATATCATTCTCTCATAACATAATTTGAACCATTAATAGAAGACTTTTATTCATTCATTAAACAACACCATTTTTTAGTGGTGTGTATAATGACCAAAATTAATGATTAATTCAATAAATTTCATTAAATTATTAAAATAATTTATATGGAAACTCGAAACTATTTTTTGTTTATATCTTCTTGAAATAGTAAACATAATATTTGTTTACACATCTCCAAAAACTTTCAAAACTATTGGATTTAATTGATTTATTTTTCATAAACATTTTGTATGTTATGAGAGTAAAATGATTTATAATGGAAAAAATTATTGTCACAATTATCTTATTTTTTCTTCATGGGACCATACATTATTGTGTGGGTATTGACTAATGGAAGCGTACATTGTATTTTAACACTCTTCTATAAATTATTCATAATATTATCGTATTGAAAAGTAGACCATATACAATTAATGTATCTTTTCATTTAAGGTAAATCATGAAGATTGTCCCAAAACATTAGCTCACATGTGTTGTTTTCAAAAGAATGGACAGATTTATTAGACCAAAATTAACCAAATGGGTTCTATATCATGTGGTATTAGACCATAGGTTCTCCAAATTGGCGATATTTTGTTTTAATGTTTGAGAAGAATCATATCTCTATTTGATTTGGTTGGTTATAAATTTATATATATATTCATAGATAATCATTATTTAATGAATATCAGGGGGATCCTCACTTCATATGGAAAATATTATCTTATCTGGAAGGAAATAGTGATTCTTTATCTTTATTAAATTTGTTTTGATGCTCTTTATTCGGCATATGTTGTTTTTTCACCTCATAAACTGGATATTGATTTGAATGTTGTTCTTTTATGGAATATTTAGAATGGTGTTAATTCATGGTATAAATTACTTTAACTATTATTCAAAAATAAATTTTTCAAATTTATAGGTATCACAATATTTAATTGTATTTATGATAAAGATGTAAATATTTATAATGCAAATAATAAAAATGATCAGAATAGGATAGAAATATAGATAATAAAATATGATGATCTGAAAATTATAGAAGATTAAATTATCAATGAATTATTAATAATTTTTAATTATTTTATATTTTTAATCATATTTTGTAGTGATTTAATAGAAGATACTACACTGGTTAGGATGATACTTCAAATCTTACCAGATATGTGTGATGCTAATTTTTCTAATCTTATACATTGGTATTTATAATCACATCATGTAACTTATTTTTAATTTATACTTATTTTATATGAGATGTGTGAGGAATGTGTTATCAAGAAGAGGTTTGAGACTGAAAAATAAATCTATTTTAAGGCCATAAAGAAAGATAATCATGCGAATTATTTAATGAAGATTATTTTTGTTCATTTGATTACGATACAAATTTTAGTTAAGAGTTTAATAACATTATGTATCTAATCCCAAGAAATGTGAGAAGGGGAAAGGGAAGGGTTCATGTTAAACATCCAATTAAATTTATTGGTTGTGGAGAAATCAAATAAATTATATCATTTATCCTAACATAAAAGAGGTATAATTTAGTTATGATGATTAACAGTAATTACCATGGATATTATTTATAATTTGATAAAAATGTTTGGAAAAATTAGGGTATCTTATTAATTCTTAATAAAATAAAATGTGGAATTTCAAATTTAAATGTGAAAGAAGTGATATTAAGGATGATAATTAAAAAGTGATATTTCAAGATATATGGATTAATGAATGCTCATTGAAAAAATTAATGAATAATAAATAATTATTGAGATTTGTATTGATGTTTAAGACAATGAGGAAATTAAAATTTATTTAATAAAGAAAAGAGAACTTGCGTAGAGTGTCTTAAAGATATATATATTGGAAAAGTAGATAAGAAATATGAATAAAGAAAAACAATTTTCTATAAGAAATTTATTATTTCTTATTGATGAAAAATTATAGTTTCAAGGAGAAATTGATGATCCGGACTAGATTTTATTAACTAAAGAATAGAAAAACCATGATGGATGAAGAGGTGATTTAAAAATTGAACGAGTGCATGTTTTTACAATGAAAATTTGTGAGTTTGTGAAAAGTGCATCATATATTTAATATAAATTTTTATAAATATGTTAATGAGGTTAATAAAGTTTTAAGTATGATCAAGGATCATGTAAAATGGTTAATATAAATATCAAATTAACAGAAAAAACTAATGGTACTTATTCTATGAATGTGATGAAAAATAAAATCAAGAATAATAAGCATGTAGAAAATATTTTTTATCAAATATATTCTATAAATTTTTAGTTCTCATACATGGATTAAAAAGATAAAATAAATGATGATGGAAAAGGTGCTAAAAAGGTGATATTCAAATACGTAGAGTAGAGAGTTTATAATAATATTGGTTCGCATAAATGATCCAAATTTAATGGTTCAGAGAAGGTTAAAATATTGGGTTATAGTTCTAAAAATAATGAGGTCTATAAAAGAAAATATGAAAATCATGGCTATAGTTGGTACTATGGAGGCTTTGGAAACAAATAGATGATTAATTTTTTTAATTATCTATATAATGTTGAGTTTTTATAGTGTGGAAGAAATAAAAGAGAGGGATACATCTCAGTAAAACTACAATAATTTAGATACAACATGTGAAATATAAATTAAAAACTGAAAATATATTTCAACACTTGGAATATGTTTTTGAGGGAGGTAAAAAATTGGGACATCTTGAAAAATGGTGTCTTTTTATGTTACCCCCTAAGATTTTCTCAAGGTAAACTGTTGAGAAGTACCAGAATATGACGGTGAACAAAAATGAAAAAGATCTAGTTTGGGATATTTCCTTTAATGAATCCTATGAATAATTTCTTTGTATATTATATATGAGTTTTTAAACTCATATTAAAACTGATTTAAATCATAACATGGTTATTAAAAAAATTTATAGAAGGCTAATTGACCTTGTGAAATGATTGATCCCTCAAAATCCATGGTTTTGAATCAAATTTGACTGTTAAAGATCAATATAAATCTAGAAACACATTGTCTGTTGAATGAATAAAACTCAATAATCATACTTTTCCTTTTTTTAATTGATTAGGGGAAATAATTCATCTTTATGAAATATATTTTTTATAAATATCTTACAAGATGGACAAATAATAAAAGGAGGACAGTAAAGATTAGGGAATGTTTTTTGGATTAGGGATATTGAAAATTTATATTATTTATTTGGAAAAAAAGAAAAATAATTGTGGAATAAAAAACATGACCATCATGTATAAAAAACACTTGTCAGCTTATATTTAGAGACAATATTCATGATGTTCTTATGTTGAAAATAGAAATGAATTTGATATGTTTTATTTTTCAAAGGGGAACGATTATGAATATAACACATAAGAGTGTTGAAATAAAAACCATGCATACTTTAGATAATATTAACATTAAAATTTATGGTCCCATGAGAAAATAATTGAATAATGGTGAAGTTTATTTTTTCCATTATTTATGATTTTACTTACAATAAATACAGGATTTTTCTGAAAAATAAATCATAGGGATCAAATAGGTTTAACCTTTTTAGGATATGTGCAATAAAATATTGTGGCTACTCTTTTAAGGTTAAAAAATAGTGTTGAGCGTACAAGTAATATATTTGGATTTTATCAGGAAAAGTATGTAATTAATCATTAGTTAAGTTCACCATGCACCACACAAAAAATATTTTGGCCGAATGAGTGAATAAAATAATTCTGTTGATGGATCAAATTATGTTAATAGTGTACTGTGTATCTCATTTTATTGGGAGACATGTTATTAGAAAAGTAGTTCATATCCAAAATAATTATTTTTTTCTTCCAAATATAGATATTTCACCATAGGATCTTTATTACATGAAATATCAATTTTTGAATAATATATGAGTTTTTATTAAAATTTTCACACCTTACCATCATGGCATAAACTAGTGTAATAAGGGATTTTTTATATTGACCCATGTAATATGAATTTTTATATTTTATTCTTTTAAATAAATATTTAATATAATTATCAATTTTAAATTTTTCATTAAAAAATATTATATACTAAGATATATAAAAATTAGATTTTGATATGAAGAAATTGAAATTGCATTTGTGAGAAATACATACTCTTGGTTAAGAAAAACTTTTCATAATATCAATAATTTATTTATTTAGAAGTTATTTCAATAAAATATTATTATGAAATATTATTTATTTAGTTATAGATATTAATTTAATTTCATGATTCCCAATGTAACTGTAATAAATGTCACAAAGTTATCATTATAAAAATAGACGTATTTTTCATAAATATAAATGTTTATTTAAAATTAAAAAATTTTATATTTTGGAAATTCTTTTGATTAAGTAAATATTATTTTTAAATAAATATTGTGTAAATTATTATGTAACACCCCAAGCTTTCATGATACATTTCTCTTTGAATAATACAATAACTTCCATTGTACGCCACTTCGAGTTTTAGTACACCACGACCAATCAAACTAGCAGTTTGAAAAATAAGTTATGAATAGTAATATCCACTTTATGAAATATTATAAATATTATTTTTCAAAATGGACTTCATTTTTTGATTTTGAGTATCAAAATTATCTTAGGGGAATTTTTGGTATTTTTCTGAAAACATTCATTTTTTATGAATAGTGAAAAACACTGTGTTATTGTTTAAAACTGAATTTTTTTTAAACAATTATTTTTAAATTTAAATTTATTTTAATGTAAAATTAGATACATAATAACTATATTAATAAAATTTAATTCATTTGAGTCATTTTATAATAAGATTAGATATATAAAACTTTATTGAACTTTTTACCGTCTTTTACCCACCTTCTAGGCACATTTCTAAATTTGCATAAAACGTAATTTTACCACATCTATGAATTGAATTTCAAAAATTAGAGAGACACTGTTGAAATTATTTAGTAAAATTTGGTTCAATAGGATGATTTTTTTGTTGAATAGTAACTTTTGAAATTAATTTACCATTGTTAAAATTTAATAGGGTAATTAAAGGTAACTAATTATATTATAATTACCCTAACATAGGTCTTCATTATATTGGGTAAGTGTATTTACACCAAAATAAACCGTATAAAAAGAATATCATCCTTTTATCCACATAGATTAGATTAAGACATAAATTATATTTTATTTAAATAATAGTTAAAAGTATTAAATTCAAATTTTAATAACTAAACAATTTTTAATATATGGTTATACATATGATAAATTCAACTATAAATATTAATTATAAATACAAAAATATTTCATACATCACTGTATTTTATTTATAATTTATAAAAATTAAATAATTAAATCTATTTATGACACAATGATGGTGGAGTAATTACCTTATTAATGAATGAATAAAATAATTAATGTTATAAATATTAAAATAAATGTAAATAGAGACTTTTTATGAATAAAACAATTATAGGTTAATGTAAAATTTTAGGGTCGATTAAATGAATTTTTTGTGAAGTAATAATGTTGTTATAAATTTCACAAAAACCAAATAATAAATAGTTTCAAATTGACATAAATATTTTTTCAAAATAAATGCTATTTCATTAAATTATATAATAGTCATAAAAATATGTGGTTTAGACAAAAGGCATATATAATGATCTATATGTCATTAATGAACCACTTGAGGTTCTCTTTACATATTATTGTATGTTTATTAACCATGTATGGTAGTAATACAAGAATGCATGGTAAAAGTTAAACTATTTAACTTGGAGTTAAATCTAAAGGATAAGGTTAAAATGGTGACCTAAACTAGTCTAAAACCAATTTTTTGAGAGTTTTGCGCCCCATACCCACCTTATCCAAAAAATAAATCCATTTGGAGCTATTAGGAACCGAAAATTAGTTTATAATAAAAAAATATTTCAATCTCTTCCTAAAGTGCCATCACCTACCTTATAAAAAGGTACATCACCTTCTCTCAAATTCACACCTATAAAGACTTTTGGATCGACCAACCCCTTCTCAAATATCCTAAAAAATACCCTCACTTCATATTATAGGCCTTAATTCAATCAGATATCAAACCTAAGGATCCGTTTTGTTCAAATCATAAAGAAACACCCGAAGAAGAGGTGATTATTTCGTCAGTCCTTTCAAAGTTATTTTCTTCTTCAACATATTGTTTCTCTATTTTTTCCATAAAAAATAATAAATACAGTACCTTATACATACTATGATTTTATTATAAATATTTTACAACCATATTCATTTTTCTATCCATCTTATGAATGACAAGGTCATAATATGTGCATACGTACGACTTACCGTCTCCACGTCGTGGTGTAGTTTACTATTCAACACTTCATAATTTGTATGGGTATAATAATGAGTATAATTGATGTAAATAATAAATATAACATGTTAATTATTATTTATATATAATATACCATCCAAATTACATAATATTTTACCATCAATATAATGATATTGTCGATCATGCGTATATATAGCTTACCGTCTCCACGACGCGATGAGATTTCATTCCCCATCAAAACCATTCATGAATAATTTTAATTTTATGATTAAAAATAATTTTTATTAACATAATATAATTCTGGATATGAATCAAATACATCATATCCATAACAAACATGACTTACATAACAAAATATATAAAATAAAATAGATCAATTAATACCTAGAACAATGATACTACTGAAATATTTTTATCAAAGAAATATTAAAGGATCATATATGACCTCCTATTTATGTATGTGGTTCTTGTATAAATTAATAACATTTATTTAACCATTATACAAGAGGTTAATGTACCCTTGACCAAGGAAAAGAACAAGGTAAGTATTAATTTCAAAATCTCTTTATTATCTGATGTTGTTTATACATAAAAATCTACTTGGACTTATTAATCATCCACATCCATGTTTCTTAAAAATATATTTCAAAAAATTACTATTTCCTATACTTTGGGTTAAAGTAATTTATATCCTTTTTTAATTTTATAAAATTCTTTTAAATGAATATTTTCGTCTTTTTCCAAACAAGGTACTTTATGACCATTTCAAAAATTTAATAAAAGAATGTTTTTTAACGTATACATTTGGTGTAGCCATTTTCCACAAATATAAAACCGTCTAAACTTCCCTTGAAATCTTATAAGAATATTTTAAAAATAAATTTTTTCTTTTCATTTAAATAATTTCAAAGAAGAAATAGATATTTCACTCAAATAGTTTTAGGGTTGATTTCATCTATGTCAACATCCTTTGTTGGATTTAACACTTGTTTGAAGTTGATTTCTTATGATACAATCTTCTAAATTATATTGACGGTTTTCTAATTTTTTTAACTATGGATGTTCAATTCTTATACAATTCAAGGTTTATGGTTAAAGCATTGATATTCTGTATGGTATTTTTAATACTAATTTTTATTTTGTGTTTCATCCTTTTCATATGAGTAATACATTGGACGTAGAAACTAATGGGCGGGGCCCACAATAGCCCCTCGATGCATCGGTAGGTCTCATGAGACAAACTAGTTTCTTAGGACAAGGGCTTGTCAAAATTTATATTTTTATTCTTGGAATGAAGCCTTTACTATGTGGTTATGATGTCCGGAATTATTCATTCCATCATTATAAAATTAGTTATTGATTTTATATTTCATTATTTAACTATTAATATATCCATGTGAATAAGTAAATAGAATTATTTGATTTATTTTTTCATTATTATGCTGATGTTAATGTTTAAAAGGTTTTTGTTTTGGTTTTATACATTTCCTTAAATGTTTATGTTTTCTTATGATAGTTTTAACTATATTGTTATCCTGACTGAGCATCTGATCTCACCCCGTTCTTATGTTTTATTTTTCCTATGATGTGAAAAAGTATATTATGATTGACCTATAGGGATAGGATTTGGGATATCAGTGTGTTCAAAGGAGACACAATGTTGTTTTTTTCATTACATTATGTAATGTAAAACATATGTATATATCTAGTACTTCCAAGGCTACTAAATTTATCTGTCTTTCAGGACTTGGTCCCTTGTGATCATGCCAATGTTATGTAATAATGCACCAACTCTGGGTAACTTGGGTCGAAGTGTTACAATTAGTATCCGAGTTAGTTTAATAAAAACCTTAAAAACTAGATTTAGAAAAACTTAGATTAGAAAACATTACCCTAAGATAAACTATGAGGATTAGAATATAAGAACATCCTAGAATTTTGGTATTGTAGGGATTTTGGTGTTTTTTAAGAAATACATCCCTATCTGGATACTACAAGTGGATACGGTTCTGGAACAGATGTACCCAGTATTGAAAAACTCCAACAAGGTGTTTCGGGCATGACCCAGGGTATCCTGGTACACGAAAATGGGCCTTACTGCGCACATGGTTTGACACTCATGTGGGATATTCTTAGGATAATTCTCATTTTCTTTACAAAGCATTATGATGGGTTTATGAGTAAATAAAACCCAAAAGAAAAAAATTAGGATTAATTATTATATGCATTATAATGTTCTAGACAACTCTAGTCCATTCCCTTGCTGAAATCTAGTGGTTGAGGTATTCTTGATGGTGAAGGTGACTCATCCCCAACACTTCTCCAAGTTTTAAGTCATGTGAGAAGTGTTTCTAGTTTTATGAACAGTGTCACGGTGTCTCATAGTTATTTTCTCATAGTTACTGTCTCACAATTACAGTCTCACAGTTATAGTCTCACAATTACTGTCTAACAATTAATGTATCATAGTTACTATCTCACAGTTAATGTCTCACAATTACTGTCTCAGATTTACAATCTCAGAGTTACTGTCTCAGAGTTACTATCTCCAAGTTACTGTCTCACAGTTACTGTCTCAGAGTTACTGTCTCACAATTACTGTATCATAGTTATTATCTCACAATTACTATCTCATAGTTATTGTATCACAGTTATTGTCTCACAGTTACTATCTCACAGTTACTATTTCAGAGTTATTGTCTCATGAACAGTGCTTCTAGAACTGTTTCGTATTTCCTTTTCCAAATTTTCATATTTTTAAAGATTCCCCTATTTGATGTTTTCTTTGACATAAAAGGCATTCAAGACCTTTTTTTAAAGGATTTAATCCCAAATAAAATTCATTAACACCTATATTAATTTCCCTAAGGCCTGGGATGTATTTTCTTAGTCAAAATATGTGGTTTAATGTGATTCACGTTTGATAGAAAATCCAGCGTATCTTAAACTGTTACTATGTCAAATCTTCAAAAGAGGTGATATATATTCCTCCTTTGTTATTCTTCTTTTTTCTCTAGTGTGAGACCCTTGAACCTTTCTTTCCTTCTCGTTGGAGTTGTGCAATCAAACATTCCCCAATGGATTGGTTTCCCTAGAAGTTTTTCTTTCCACATGTGTACCCCCTATTTTGGTGCAACCAAGAAGTATCCATAAATCATCGATATAAGTTATGATTTTTCATCATTCCTTTGGGTTCATCTTCTCATGTTTCTCCTTTCTATATTATGGCATGTGATCTCTATGCTTCTAATGGGGTTTCTTGTGTTTCAGTTGGTATAGTTGTGTGGTGACAGCCTCAGGTGGACGCAGTTGTCATGGGAGGAGGCGATCGTGATTCATTTTGGGGATATTTCTCATATAATGAATTTTAGGAACCTTTTGAGGTAGGGTATTAATTTCTTTTCTTTTATTTTATGTGCAATTGTAGATTTACCCTGTTTTAGCCCGCTGGATCACAATGTAATTGACATAATAAATATTTGAACCGGATAAATAAATTGAAAACGATCATATGTTATTAATTCTTATTATGAGAGATAGTGTGATATCTATTATTTATATGTTTAGATTTTAGTTCATGATGGAAATTGGTAAAAAAAAAGTAAAGATGGAATTGATTGACAATTCTTCAGCTAATGATAAAGAGGCATGAAAATGAATCCTATTGTTTTTGTTGTAATTTCATGGTAATCAAATCGAAGCAGTAATAATGTTCAATAAATTTTTGAAAGATATGATAGCTTTATATTTAGGTTACCCATATTTGGAACCTGAAAATAATAAATAGGTTAATTCTAGATGGATTAAAGAACTGCTTGTTTGATAAAAATTTAATGCCTTGTACGGTTCTAAGTTACCCTCTTGATTGTAAAGTCTAAGAGACTTATGCATGGAGTTGTGAGAGATCATTATGTATGAAGGGAGAATGCCTTGTTTAAGGGACAAGATCCCAGTTGATATGATTTTTTTCATACTTCTTCTATTGTGATGTGATCCTTGATGTATGTTGTAATATGTGGGGTAGGGAGGCCTATTGGTTGTGGTAGAAGTTGAACCCTATAATAGAGGGATGCATCGGTTTATGCATGTGGGTGTCGGTGAGGAAACTGGTGATGATGGAACAGGTTGGATGTGAATGTTTGTATGCTTACTAATTCTTTTTGGTTGTTTAACTTCTTTACTTTCCCCACTTCTCAATGCAGCTGGTCTTGCGTACCATTCTTCCAAAATTATAGAAGATGTGTAGGGTATGTCACGTGATTTCTGTGTTTAGCTTCCTGAGGGAGGATGGGTATATGCTCTTTCAATTGGTGGAAAGGATTCAACAGGTATTTTAGATACTCACCATGTTGTGCCCCTTGTGTTTAGTAGCATAGAATGTTTTTATAGAATTCCTGGGAATATCGGAAGCTAATAATGTTGTTAATAAATTATTTAATAAATGATGTTAACCCATGGGGTTGGAGATTTCTGGGGAATAATTATGAGGTTGTAATTTAAAATAACAATGGACTTTGGGTGTGATGCTAATGAAATATAATGTGGAATTTGTTAATAGTTAATTAATGTTAAATAATTAATGAAAATAAAGTGTATCTGATACAAAGGGAATGAAGGAATGTATTCAATATCTTTAAATGGTTTTTTTCTAATAGGATACCTAGTCTTAGAAGTGGTATCCAGGAGTCTGAGAGACGTTAGCTACAGTTGAGTATAAGACTATGTTATGTCCATAGTTTGGTAGTGAGATATGGTATATTATTTACTTTTTGTGTTTCTATACGCTACTCCACCCAGTTAGTTAGGGAAACTGAAACCCCAGGGTTTCCGAGCCCTAGGGGATGTTTTCCCCAATATTTCGGTGGGAGGATGGATGACTGACTACCCCATTTGGCCCCACTCTCTTCTCTTCGTAGTTACTTGTTCTGGTATAAAAAATGGTTTTTTTCCCCATATATGTGTGTATAGGGCTGTAATGGCTTGTGTTTATTCACACACATGTATTCTGTATATAGATTCCTATGGACTAGTATTGGGTTAACTTGTATATGTTGTGATAGCTTGAGGATCCTTACTCGGTGTGTGGATTGTAATGGCTTGAGGTATAATACCCGATAGATGATACACGTTGTTCGAGATGTGGTTGCTCCTGGAAACTACCTGGTTATTTTCTTACATGGACGTGGTGTTTTTCTAGTATGAGGTGCATGTTGTGTTGCTTCTCCCAGGTGTCTATGGGAAATCCTTTTTTGAGAGATATTCTTAGGACGTGCGATTTTGGTGCAAAGCAGCAAACCAGTGGGGAAGTAGTAGCAGGGTACCCTTGATATTCTTTATTATATTGTGTAATCTTGTAAATGATACTTTGTGAGAGTATCCATGGTGAGGTGGGGAACATATTTAATGTGTTTAGATGATGAGTTAGTTTCACTTGTTGTTCAATGTGCTTTAGCATGATTTCTTTACTTTTTCACCAGAGGCTGTAGGGAGGATCCTACTAAGTATACTGTTATACTCACCCTGTGTATATATAAACTATTTTTCAGGTCACATGTATTAGATTGGAGATCCATCTGGTTTCTACTATCTTGGGGTTGCAGGAGCTGTTTGGGCTTGTGGCTGCTATTTTTTTTACTTTCATTTGGTAATTTCAGTTTTCCCTTTTCAGTTGTAGTAGTTTTTCACGGAATTGCATAAGTGTACTTGAGATTTATTTTATATTTCATTCTAAGTTGGATTTGGTTGGTGTCTATCATATCTATCTCTTTCAAAAGTGTTATCTTAGTTGGTAACCCCTCCCATTTGTGTGTTTTCTATAACCTCAGTGCTAGTTTCCAACTCGGGGCCTACTAGAGGTGGGACTCGGGGGGTCATTATCTCCCTTATCACATTGTTTTTCTAGGAGGGGTACACCTTGTTGGGAGGGGGTTGTCACAAAGTTGTATCAGAGTTTTGGTTGAGGGATTGGATGGAGTTTGGTGTTAGGCATAGGTTAAGTTTCCTGGGATGGTAGGGAAATGGTGTCAGTCATGTCTATAAAGTGATGTAAACCCTTTAGACTGGCTGAGTCATAGGCGTTTAGGGCCCCTTGTGATCTGATGCACAGACCTTTAAGTTTACAATGGATACTAAATTAAGTGATACTAGTGGTAGGGTAGAGACCTAAGAAAGGATCATGCATAATTCTTCTTTTACCTGTGTTTGAATGGGTAGACCATTGGATAGGTTAACCTGAAATGAATAAAATAAAACAATTAATTAATAGTGATTCATCCATATTATAGGTTTAAGATCTCTAATTGACTGCTATTTTATAGTTATGGATCTAGGTCGACGTCCTCATTAGGATCACATTCAATATTCCCAACACGCTATTCCAGAAGATCGGCGTAGTATAGAGGTTGATGACGATGACACTTTGAGGACACACTAAGGGATTCAGCGCTAGAGTCTATAGAAGTATGAGGACTCTGTTTCATATATAGTCATAGAATATTGGTTGGAGGAGGCTGAGATTGGTATTAGTTTGATCCATTCTCAGAAGTATCATTCGGTGCCCTTGGTTTCGACGATTCTACGTAGAGCAATGAGGCAATGGTGGTTCTTGTTCCTCAAGGATCTCAAGGATTTGGCGATCTCATGGGAAGAGTCTTGAGAAGAGTTTAGAGTTGAGATTCTTTCCATGATTGTGAAGGAGTCCATTCGCCAGGTGATCTTTACCCTTAGATAGGGGAGCTCCATTGTGTGAGAGTTTGGAATCTGTTTCAGGAACCATTTACGATATTCTAAGGATCTATTTCCAAATGAGAATTCTAGAGCGAGAAAGTTTAATGTGGATTTGCATCCATAGATCCAGTTCCAGGTCACCCAATTTATGATGAAGACATATCTTGAGGTACTGTAAAAGGAAGGGGTTTTCAATAAGATATTGGAATGAACCAATTCATCACAAGACATTAGTTTTCATGATTCCTCGCGAAGCAGATATATAGTACGGGTTTCCCAGATTTCAGGGCATAAGAGTTTCTGTTCAGCTGGGGGTAGGTCCCAGCCCTCAGCATCTCGTTTCTCCGGGGTAAGTGGATCTCAAGTCTTTTTCAAGGGATAATTACATTGTATTTATTGTGGTGGTAGAGTACAACATCATTGAGAGTGTCTGAAAATTCAAGGCATTCATCATAAACCATGTGTTCCGATCCATGTTCCTCCATTGAGTAAGTTCCAGTTGAGGTAGCAGTAGCAGGTTGCACCAGCTTTAGATCAGTAGAGGGTGGATGGGGAAGGCAGAGGAAAACCATGTGATTCTCCCCATCCTCAGAGATAAGAGTGTATCCATGGTGGTGGTCTTCATCAGGGTCATAGAGTTCATAGAGGAGGTCATGGTAAGCTTCATGCTTTAGCGTTTCCAGCGCCAGGAGATCCAGATGTTGTTTGAGGTATGCTTTTCTTGTTTTCTACTTGGTTGTATGCCTTGTTTGATTTAAAAGAAACACACTCCTTCATATCACCTACCCTTATCCATTTTTTGGGACTTGAGTTAGAGAGGCTTCTACTACCCTTGTCGTTGACTATGCTAGTTGGAGTTCGAGCTAACTTGTTTAGAGTATATAGAGACAATGAGTTATTGCAGGGGTGGAACCAATCTTGGAGAGATTTATAATGTTTATGAATACAATAATATGATGTCATCCTTACCATGGATTGGTTATATTCGTTAAAGTCTATCATGAATTGCTTCATAAGGATGGTTGTGTTCTTCGATGAGGATGGAGATCGAGTTTGGGATCAAGCTACAACCATGAGTGTCTTCTATCTCTATTTCTATAAAAAAGATGGCCCCTTCTGAGTTGTGAGAGATACATATATAGCTTGATAGTATGTTATAGTTTGGTTTGTTTCGACCGAGTGTCTCACCCTGTGGTGCACTAGTTTTCTTCATAAAGAAGGCTAACTGCAATTTGCGATTGTGTATCGGTTATAGTCACATAAACAAAGTGACAATGAAGAATCACTATCCTCTTCTGTAGATTGATGATTTATTTGATAAATTGAAGGGTTCAAGTTGGTTCCCAAAAATCGACTTTTGGTCAGGATATCATCATATGTGTGTGAAAGACGAGTATATCCCAAAGACTACTTTCTGTTGTCATCATGGGCATTATGAGTTCGTTGTAATGTCATTTGGGGTGAAAAATTCTCCAGCTGTGTTCAGGGGATTTATGAATGCGATGTTCCATAAGTTCCTGTATAAGTTCATGGTGGTTTTCATCAATGACATTTTTATGTACTCCATGTCTGAGGAGGAGCATGTAGAGCATCTACATGTGGTTTTAAGATTTCTTCATTGTTTCCTCATGGATTTCGGGGATGACCGCCTGGACGGGAGATTCAAACGTTCCGATCGGTTTCTAGAAGGTTTGTTCGTAGAACCGGAAACATCCAATGATTCCACATCCGTTTGGACCTACTTTCCAAAGACAGGCGCTCATTAGCTTGTGGACTGATGAGGCTTAGGAATTTTCATTGGTCGAGAGGATGGGAGGTCGGACTCATCACACCTTTTTGAGGGGAATTATTGTCTACTCCGGGACTCTCTTTATAGATTTATGTTATGTTCGTGAATCCTTATTACATTACCAAGTATAAAATGTGTTTTCCTTTAGTTTTAACAATCAATGATTAAATATGCACGAAATTTAGAGAATCTTTTATATGTATTCGAGGTTCTTAATCAATAGAGAATCATCTATATCTGTTCAGAGATTCTTGGTCAATGGTATCCTTCAAAACATTTATATAAAAGTCTCTTGGTCATTATGATGACCAGGCTGGTTTTAAAGCCACTCAGTGGGGCACTTGAAGTTTATCTTCATTCAGAAGGACATGGATTAATTTAAAGTTGGGATCGAACCCATAAATGTGATACCTACGTATCATTTGTTTTGGAAAAGGAATCAGAACCCACGTAGTTCGAGTGATGTAGTATGATGTTTATGATTGATGGCTCAAAGAAAAATGTCATAATTACTTTTACACTCTAAGCTCACGTGAGTCATGCTCGGTGTGAGAAACAAGAGGTATTGGTAAAAATTAGACAATTGTGCCATGAAAGATGCAATCATAAGAAATTTTTTGGGGCTTGTGTATGTATGACTTCCCAGATAGATGAAGGTTTAGGATTCACTTTTAGGGAGAAAATCCATGAACAGGGTCCGTAAAGTTATATGTGCTTCATGGAGATTTGAATACTATAATCTTGGGGCTTACTCCTAAGGAGGATGCCCAAGTTAGGAGGGGACTTATGATTGGGTTTTACTCTTGAAAAAGAAACCCAAATCAAGGGTAAATTAGGGCTGGTTAAGAGAAATTTAAGGGGGCTTGGGGTTTACTCCTAAAAAGGAAACCCAAGATTATGACTGGGACTTACTCCTAAAAAAAGGAGTCCCAGATTAGGGGACTTGGGGCTTACTCCAGAAAAGGAAGCCCAAGATTATGACGGAGTCTTATTCCTGAAAAGGAGACCCGGGTTAGGGATTAAGGTTTGGGGATTACTCCTGAGGAGGATGCCCATATTTGAGGTTGGGGCTTACTCCTAAAAAGGATGCCCAAGTTAAAGGATTATGATTGGGGCTTACTCCTGAGGAGGATGCCCAAGTTAAGGATTCTCTCATCTTAAAAGATGAGGTTGAATGAATGAAATCTCTATATTTAGTGACATAAGGATATTTAAATCACTAGGTTTTGAGAGATATTCCACAGAATTCCTTTCAGATAAGGAAGTCAAATCAAGAAATCATGCCATAAATGGATTTGAAGAGTGTCTTGAAGACTGAATCTTGAAAAGGAAATGTGTAATGGCTCAAGAGGGGTAAAATGGGCAATATGGGAACCCAAAAAGGTAGGGGCGCGCAATTCTTGAAAGGCGCGCAAGTCTTCCGTGGGCGCGCAAGTATTGGTCACGCAGGTATACCTGCGCGACACATGGTGTACTTGCGCGATTTTCAACCAGCATTGAAATACTTGAGCGAATCTTTTTTAAACCCTTTATAATTTTCTCGAGGTTCTTCCAGAAAAGGGATGCGCAAGTTATATTGAAGGAAATAAGTCGGCGCGCAAGTGTTGATAAGTTTCAACACTTAGGCCTTCCTTATTCTCTTTAGATCTTCCGTTCTAGGTAAGAAATTACCTTAGAGGTGTTCCGGAAGCTTTGAGAAGAGACTTGGGCGTCGGGAGCTTCAATCCGAGTTTCTGGAAAAAGATCCTCTCGAATGGGGGGCCCACAGGGTCTATTTATAGGCAAAAGAAGACCCCGGGCGGTTACCGGGCGGTTACCCCTTAGGTCGCGCAGGTGACTTGCGCGACCAAGGGTGTCGCGCAGGTGTACTTGCGCGACAGTGATATATCTTGCGCGGTGTAGTTGCTGTTGATCCTTTGTTCATGCCTTTGTCGATTTTTGATGTTTTCTTCAAAGGATGAATCACTTTCAGCTCAGATATTCCCTTTTTCGATCTTTAGATTCTGTGACGAAAGGAGCGTCAACAAAAGTCCCCCCTCAGAGTTGGATCCGGAGAGAAATGAGGATTTGACTCTGAGGAAATCGAATCCATTCAAAGGAAAAGGGGGGCGCGCAAGTCTTCAGTGCGCAGAGGTCAGCGCGCAAGTTTTCGTTGCGTAGGCTTTAAGCGCTATGGGTACGGCGCGTAGATAGGCTTCCTGGCCTATAAATACACCGCTTTTGGCCGTGGATAACATCTGATTCCGAATTTCTCGAGCTCTCGCCGCGCAAGTCTTCCTCGTCGCGCAAGTCTCTTTTTCCACTTTTTTTTCACTGTCGTTCTACTCTCAAGGTAATAGGGATTGCGCGGTGATACATGCGCGACAGAAACTTGCACGGCACATGTAACACTTGCGCGACATCTTCATACTTGCGCGCCTTAATGCCTTAGCCATTTTTTTCCAAATTCTTTCACAAATTTTATGAAAAATAAACCCATTTAAGAGTTTAATTTATTCAACTTCTGTGCAGATTCAATGGCTCTTAGACCTGGATTAATTGATGAACTGGCTATCAAGCGGATAGATGATATGATGGACATCATTGGCCACGATTACTATACTGTCCAGGATAGTACTCTTCCATATTTGGCTAAGTATATGAAAAAATATCATCGCAACTTTCCTCAAAGCACTTATCTACCTTTGTATGGCTATGGTCATCTACAAAAAGTCATTATTCTAGAAGTAAAGAATTATCTTCCATTTTCGTGGTTTCAGAATTATACCAATTTTGCTTCAGCAAATATCTCAGGTGGAGGAGTATTTCTAACTGCTGGAACAGTGGAGAAGGCTTATGTGATGCATCATAGCCCTTGCACACCAGATCTGAAAAATCATACACCTGAGCTTCAACCACATTGTCATCCTTCAATCTTCCGAAATGCTCAGATGGATCAATCCAAAGGCTGGAAGAAAAGTTGGGATTTCCGTCCTGGGGGAGGTGTGAAGCCAACTTGGATGTGGGTATACTAGGTGCGACAGACTTGCACAGAGTTTATCGAGGACCTGAAGAGAGCTGCAATATATGAGGCTGTCTGGGTTGGGTAAACATATGTTTACAGACATGATAACTTCGTTCCAGAGATACTCAGCCACTGGAGCCCAGCATCTAATTCTTTCCATTTGACTCATGGAGAAGTAGGTATCAGTTTGTGGGATGTCCACAAGATTTCAGGAGCTCCAATCTTGGGCGATATGTATGATGAATTCATTCCTCCCAAGGTGACTTGGAATGATTCAGAGAAGACTCCTGCTTTAGCTCGAGAATTATTTAAAATCTTTCACAGGCTCAAGAGTTCAGAGAACTCATTAACTCATTTTAGAAAAGATATTCATCCGGAAGAATGGATGAATGTGTTTCTTACTGAGAAGAAAGGGATGGAGCAAAAAGAAATAGGATCTAAGAAAAAGAAATCCAAGGATACCAGGCCCAGACGTCCTACCACTTGTCCAAAACCTAAGAAGAGAGGAGCTCCTGGCACATTCTGGCCAACTCTAGAAGCAGGAGAGTTTGAAAAGTGGGGATATGAAGTGAATCAAAGAATTCCAAAGAAAACTCGTCGGGCGGGTTTCTTGGGAATGTGGCTCAGTGTATATCTCTTGCCGGTCAGGGATTCGAAGGGAGGCGTTAGGCCAGGGACCTTCGTCATCACGGCAAAGTTGGATGAGGGAAAAATGGTTGGGTTAGCTACCCCCATTTTAGCAAAGATTCATAGGAGTTTACTTCACATCTTCCAGGGTAAATCTCTTTTAAGAATAGTGGGACCATTCCAGGTTTTGTGGGGATGGATCGCCACTCACTTCAGGACTTACAATGTACAGAATGGATTACAAATTCCTGGAAGCTCTTTCAGACCGTCAGTGCAAGCATTCTCAGGAATTTATCCCTTAGATGTTAATGGTTATGAAATGAAATTAAGGCTGAGCATGTTTAAGGAATTCAACTTCTTTCCCTATGGAAGTCCGCCATCCGAGCGGTTTGTTGATGATGGGACAGCCCATTTGGATTTGAGGGCATACATGCTAGCTTGCAGGGAAGGCGTGTTAGTATCCAGGATTGATGGATAAATCATATGTGAGGCCTATACTCCATATAGATTTGCACGCCAATTCAAATGTTTGCAACAGATTGTTGTATCCCCTCCGGTACATGTGAGGTTAGAGCAACATCCGATGGTTTCTCGACAACTATGGTTGCTGACATCAAGAGAGAAGACTGGGGTGGTTTTTGATCTACCAGTTGAAAAAGAGGCACTTAATCTGACTACATTTTATGCTGAACACTGGATAGCATCATACCCCAAAGGGATATTGAATCACCCAGTATATCAAGTGGGAAAGAGGAAGAGGACTGTAGAGAAAGAAACCCTTCCTCATGAAGGTGACGCTTCTCCACCTGAAATAGGTTCAACAGACTCCTCTTCTAAAACTGATTCATCGGATTATCACGATGGGGATGATGAGGCACAACCGTCAGCAAAGCGGTTTCGTGCCCAATATAATCCTCCAGCCAGAATTAAAAGACCCACTCCATCAACTCCTGGTGAGGTATTTCATTATAGTAATTTTAATCACTGCTACATTATAAAGTAATAAGTCTTACATTCTTATTCTCTATCTGTAGTTGCCAGAGCTGGGAAGAAATTAAAATCAAAAATTGTAGGACCTTCCTCACAGCCTTTATATCTAAGACCAGAGGTTGTTCAGCTATGGCAGAGCTTATACTGTGATACTGAGATCGCCTGGCTGGATTTGTGTAAGGGCCTACAACTTCCTGGAATAGGAAATCTTGTAGCTTCTAAAAATCTTCAATACGGAGATAACCCCAATGAAGTGCGAGCTTACATTAGAGAGCTGGAAATGCTCATATATTCCACTGATAACTCGGTTCCTGTCACCAGGCGGGTGAAGGAAATGATTGATCGTGGCGCCACTGAGGGGGCTAGTTGTTCTGGAGACGAGAAATGGAAAGGGTACGAGGCTCCTGAAGATGTAAGTTTTCTTTCCTTATTTTCTTTTCAACTTGATTTCAGTTGAAGCTTTGTTACTTAAGGAAGTTATTTTCATCATCTTGCAGCTTGCAAAGAAAGTAACTAGGGTTCCTTCGCCACAATATAGCCCTGGTGGTACTGCTATCGGGGCTGCTGCTGATTCTCCTCGCGAACCAGGCGATATATCTCCAGGCCAGCAGGCCATGAATGAGGCGCTGGACATAGCCTTCCATTCGCCAATCCATGTTCCAATAAGGGAGACTACTGATTCTCCGAAAAAACAAAAGAAGCCAAGGCAACGAAGGAGGAAATCCATAGCTAAACATTTCATTAGCAGTGGTAAGTCCTTCGAATAATCATGAGTTTATACCCATAATCATATGGTTACTCATATTTCTGAGGATTGCAGGGGCTTCTTCAATTTCCCCCTTGAGGGAAGGGACTGACCCCCCTTCAAAGGTCGTGGAGGGTGCTGTAGAACAATCACAGACCCAAGCTGACTTGGTTGCTCCGGGAGAAGAGCTACCATCCATTCCCAGTATCCCTCCTACTACTGAAGATGCTGTCCAGGGTCAGGGGTTGCAGGACATAAGTCGACAAGAAGATGTAGAAAATGCTCCCACTGGTGAGACTAATCAAGATTCTGAAGTATCATTGGATGAAATGATGAATCAAGGAATGACTTTTGAAGAATTTTATGATCATGCTAAGTTGTCATATGATTTAGAAGACCTTGGGTGTGAGTGCTACCCTTCGCCCAAAAATTGTTTTTTAAAAAAATTATACTTCTAACCATGACAGAAAACAATATGCAGTTTCTTCCGTAGAAGCCGCTGAACTGCCAATGTCCGAAGAGGGTGTGGACACTGATGTCAACCCTATCATTGCAGAAACATTAGCTCAAGTAGAGCTAAATCCAATAAACCCTCCTGAGACCCATATTGAAAATCCTGTTGAAACCGGGAAAGATGGGGAAAAGTCTTCTCAGGTTGTTGAACCATCCTTGGGTAAGGGATAACAATATTTGTGATTGTACTTTATTCGCAAGACAATCTATTCTTTTGTTATCCTTTGAAGCTGACTAAACCTTTCAATTAATCATGCAGGACCATCAACTGCAATGACTAGATCCGGAGATGAGGCTTCAGCCTCGGCCCCAACGGGAATTGAAAGTGAAGAAGCACAAGTCAGGGGGGAAAGAGCAAGACAAGGCACTTCCTTAAGCGTGCTAATTCCAGATTACATACCCCCTTCTGACGATGATATTGAATCAGATCCAGAGATGCTTAAAGAATTCAGCTTTTCACAACGTAAGGCATGGAACAACATATGGAACATCATATCTGGGGTGCCTTTAGAAGAGCTACCATCAAAAATTTCTCGATTGTCATCCCAATTTGTTATATTGGGACTTGGTGGTTTTGGGTATGAAAAGATCCATGCTGCGGTGAAACAGATCATTTTCAGGAGGGAGCAAGTGCAGACAAGTCGCGAAGATTTGACCAGAGTGAAATTATCAGTCAACGTAGGTGAATTTGAGGTTGCGATATCCCAAGCTGAAGCTGATTATGCTGCCAAGATGAAGGATCTGAAGTAAAAAATCAAAGAAAAGGTCGTCCAACAGGTGCAACTCCAGCAACAGTTAGATGCTGTTACTGGGGAACTTGGTCAGCTTAATAAATCATTGGATGAAACTCATATGAATGGCATGAAAGCCATCACAGATGCTAAGAAGGAACTTCAGCAAGATGAAAAGAGTGAAACTGGTCAAGTGCACGAGCTTCAATTAACTGCTGATAAGGCTCAGGGTGTTATACATCAAATGAAGACTTTTATTGACAATCTTCTGTAATTCTTGAAAAAGAGAAGAGACTCCAGTCTATGGATGTCTTTCTATCTCCTGTGTATCAATGAAAAACACTTTTGTCTTTAATCATTTGTACCTGCATTCTTTCATTACCTGCTTCAAATTTACTTAAGCCAATGGGTCTAGTAAGCATAGTTTGATTTTTACTAGGATTATTACAAATAATAATACAAACTTTGAACCTTTTAATTGCTCAATCTTACCTAAATCATACAAAAAATGTATATTTAGTGAGCTGGAACTTGACTTTTATTCAGAGTTCCTTTTCCTTTTCTGTGGGCAGTTTAAAGTCATGCACGCCGGACATAAAGGGGCTAATGTTTAAGGTCGAAATAGCTTTGACCGAAATGGATTAAAATTGATTCAATTCCTTGAAAATTTATCTGAAAACAAATTACCAAACTCAAGTATGAGAGAAAATATGTAAACTATGGCTTAAGAATATTTGAATCTGAGGAATGATATGAAAAAGAGCTAAAAGGCATTAGAAGAAGTAGTTTCCAAGAATGAAGTTACTATTATTTAACAAAACTCGTTAGGGGGTTGAAATATGCAGGGCCACCTATGGGCATAGGCTGCATGGTCAAATAAATAGTATCTTTCGGCTGACAATTCTGTTATGTGGATTGTTTATGCAAGGCCACCTATGGGCACGTGCTGCATAGTCAGGCAAAAGAACTCCCAGAAATTTACTTTCCTAGTGTTAAAAGCCAGTGAAAGTTTATTGAGATTCAAATTTTCTAAAGTATAGAGTTTGTTGTATGGAAAGAGGTACTTGAATATGGAGAAGATATTTCCGAACAAGAATATCGAAGAACTGGATGAATATCACTCCAACGAAGGTCTGACCCAAACGTAGGGAAGAAGAATAAACCATAGACTTGAATACTTTCAGATCATGAAAAAGGATATGGGACAAATATGTTAAGGATTGCTATTTTTTTTGCGGATCCCTACATACTGTCGTTTAAGACAAATAAGGACAAAAGAGGCATTCTTCCCAAAAATGAAGTTTCCATTATTTAAAAACCCCGTTAGGGGTTTGAAACATGCAGGGCCACCTATGGGCATTGGATGCATGGTCAAATAAATAGTATCTTTCGGCTGACAAGTCTGTTATGTGGACTGTTTATGCAAGGCCACCTATGGGCACGTGCTGCATAGTCAGGCAAAAGAATTCTCAGAAGTTTGACATTTTTGTGACTAGAAGTCATGAAAAGGGTTATGAAGATCTGAAAATATTTTAAGGTTAGGATTATAACACATAAAGATGGGTATTGTCCAATGTATGTAGAGATACATAGGTCAATGATAACCATAATCATGTTCTAGCTGGGTCCTAAATTGAAATTTTGGACTTCACTACTTATCTCATAAGAATAAGAATCAAGCCATACGTAGTTCTTGAAATGCAGTTTAACGTCGTGCAAGACGAAAGTATGAGAAATATTAGTTTAGGGTCATAGAATTCGGACCATAATAATTAATACACAGTGTGTGTTTTCATGAGGACTTTTCAGCCAAGGGACTGAAAGTGAAATTTGGGGTTAGGCCCAAAAGACTTGGGGCTGGATTCGAGGGATACTCGAACGTTCTTACATATCCCATAAGGATGGGAATCGAGCCCACGTAGTTCTAGAACTACCCTTTGTACAAATTTGGTTCGTACATGTGAAGGGTGAAAGGGGACTTTAGTGCAATGATGGTTTAACCTGAGAAAAAAAAATTTAGGCATTACCATGTATGCACGTAGTCTTTTGAAATGAAACATGATTGAAAAAAAAATCAATGTCAATAATGGTTCCTTCTCAAATGAGGAAATCAAAGAATATTGTAGTTTATTGTCGTACCATACAAAAGTGTTGTATAGTTTAACGTCATATAACAAGGACGAAAGTAAATCAATGTAAAGATATTGATTCCAGGGGCGGTTTCACGAATCAACATCATATGAGATGGTGGTGAACCGATGTGAAGAGATTGTTTTTGGGCTTGAACCTTGGGAAGCTGCCTACATACCCAGCCTGGAGGGCAAGGGTCAAAGTCCATGTAGTTCAATTAAAGAATGAATTAATGATCAAGTTGTTCTTGTGGACAATGATCTAATAAAAAATGTTGTTGGGACTTACACATGGTTAGTGTCCCAAAGGGACTGTTATGGTTGATGTTCGCTCTAAGCTCACGTGAGTCATACTCGGTGTGAGAAACAAGAGGTAATAACAACCTTAACGATGCACAGTTTAATGTCATGTAGGACATAAAAAAGGGACTATGCAGTTTAAAGTCTTGCAGTTAGGACTATTGGTGCTGCACAGTTTAGTGTCATGTAGTAGGGACAAAATAATAGTTTAATGTCATGTAGGACATATTAAGGATTTTCTGTACAATTTAGCATCATGTAGTTAGGACGATGGGGATAAAATAGTTTAACATCATATTGGACGAAAGGGGGACTGTGCAGTTTAATGTCATGCAGTAAGGACAAAAGAGTGTACCATTTTAACGTCATGTCGGACGAAAGTGAGAATAGTTTAAGGTCATATGCATGGACCGTGAATGGTGCAGTTTAATGTCATACTGGACCTTTGAGATTATATAGTTTAACGTCTTTCCGGACGTGAGGGACTTTTATACAGTTTAGCGTCATGTAGTTAGGACGTCACAGTTTAACGTCTTACTGGACATAAGGGATTTGCAAATAGTTTATGGTCATATACATGGACCAGGGATGATGCAGTTTAAGGTCATGTTGGACGGTTTAGGGAACTTTTTCACAGTTTAATGTCGTGTGGGACGAAGTTGTAGTTTAAAGTCATACTGGACCATTGTTGTATAGTTTAACGTCATATAGCAAGGACGAACTGGTGCTGTACTGTTTAAAGTCATGTAGCTAGGACTAAGGTGAACCAATATGAGGATATCAGTTCTGGGAACTTTTTACAGTTTAACGTCATGCTGGACGATGAAAGTGCCATACAGTTTAATGTCATGTTGCTAGGACACAATATAGTTTAATGTCATCTCAGACAAATAAGGAACTTCTGTACAGTTTAATGTCATGTAGATAGGACACAATATAGTTTAATGTCATCTCGGACAAATAACGAACTTCTGTACAGTTTAATGTCATGTAGATAGGACACAATATAGTTTAATGTCATCTCGGACAATTTTTATGAACCAATATGATTGTTTTGGATCTGGGAACAATATTTTGTGTTTATACAAAATAATTCTTCAGAAATCTGGCATTAGTTGGAGTCGTGATGTGTTCTCCATCCATTGAGATTAGAGAATACGCTCCATTGGAGTAGACCTTATGTATTGAATAAGGTCCTTCCCATTTTGGTTCAAGCTTGAGAGGCTTCTTTCCTGGTATCATTGGTGCTCTGAGAACCAATACCAATTCTCCCTGAATGAATGAACGAAGATGAACTTTTTTGTTAAAAGCTCGTGCTATTCGATTCTGATAGATTTCCAAGTGGTGCAAAGTGCACAATCTTTTCTCATCTAACTGTTCCAATTCATTCAACCGCTTTTGGGATTGTTCATCTGTAGATAACTGATCACAAATGGCTATTATGAGTGAGAGAAATTGAACTTCAATTGGCAAGACTGCTTCTGTTCCATATACCAATGAATATGGAGTTGATCGTGTTTCATTGCGAGTGGTAGTCTGATAAGCCCATAAAGCATGAAAGAGTTTATCAGGCCATGAACTCTTATCTTTATCCACCATCTTTTGCAGTATATTTGAAAGAGTCTTGTTGAAGGCTTCTATCTGGCCATTAGTTGCTGCATGATATCGAGATGAATGGTTGGACTTAATGATGTATTCTTGATACAATTTCTTTACCTCAGAAGAACAGAAGTTGGTGCCGTTGTCCGTCAATATGGTATGAGGGACACCAAATCTAGTAATGATGTTAGACTTAATGAAGCTAACAATGCATTTAGAACTGACTTCTTTGAGAGGTACTGCCTCTGCCCATTTGGAAAAGAAATCAGTAGCAGTAAGAATGTACTTAAACAGCTTGGCCGTAGCTGAAGGGTACGGTCCCACCACATCCATTCCCCATGTGGAAAATGGCCATGAGTATTTAGTTGTATGAAGAAACTCTGGAGGTTTATGAATGAAATTGGAATATACTTGGCATGAATGACACTTCTTTGTAAAATTAACACAATCTTGTATCATTGAAGGCCAAAAGTATCCAAGACTTCGAATTTGATCAGACAGTCTATGTCCAGACTGGTGGGCACCACAGACTCCTGCATGCACTTCTTTTATGACAGCCATTGTCTCTTCACCATCAATACATCGGAAGAGAACTCCATCAAAACCACGTTTGTAGAGAATTTTCTCGAGGTGGTTTGGGCTATCATAAAGAGTAAAATTGACCACATGTCGCCGAATTTGTTCTTTCTCGGCTCTATCAGGTGGAAGTGTTCCATTTTAAAGGTATTCCCTGATAGGCGACATCCATCCTGTAGTATGACCATACGGTTCAGGAATGGGACTAATTTCATTAATTTCTTCTGTTCTGACTTGAACAAAAGGTGAAATTTCACGATGGTGGGCAATACAGATGGTTGTCTCGTCCCGATTTGGATCTGCTAAAGTTGTGTCTATATTAGCCAGTGCATCAGCTTGAGCATTTTGTGATCTTGGGATATAAGAAAATGTCGGTTTTGAAGGGAATTATGTCATTAACTCTCTGACGTAATCATACAAAGGGATTAATTCTTCTTTTCTGATGGCATAATCCCCATTGACTTGTTTGATTACCAGGTCTGAATCACCTTTCACCTTTATGTGATTCACTTGTGCTTGAAGCGCTAATTCCAAGCCTGTAATGAGAGCTTGGTATTCAGCTTCATTATTGGTACCACCTTCCCACAACAAAAAGGAATAAGGTAACACTGCCTTATCTGGAGAAATGAGCACAATTCCTAAACCAACTTTGTTGAATTTAGGATTTTCCATTTTCTTCCCTATTGGACTTCTAGAAGCACCATCAAAATACATTTCCCATGTTTGAGGACTCTCTTCAATAGAGAAAACTTCCTCATCAGGGAGTTCTATATCTGAGTACGTGTCTTCCACTGAAGGATGTTCAGCCAGGAAATCAGCCAGAGCATGGCCCTTAATTTCCTTTTGAGACACATACTGAATGTCAAACTGCTGTAGAATAACCGCCCACCTTGCCAGACGTCCTGTAAGCATTGGACGACTAAGGATGAATTTGAGCGGATTATTACGAGATACCAATTGGACCTCATGATGTTGCAGGTAGTGTCTCAGTTTCTGAACTGCAAAGATTAATGCTAGGCAGCACTTTTCAATACATGAATACCGGGTTTCTGCTTCAAGCATAGTTCTAATGAGATAGTAGAGACTATTTTCATTCCCAGTATCATTCTTTTGAGTGAGAAAGGCACCCAATGATCTCTCTAAAGCTGTCACGTAGAGGATAAGCATTCTACCCTCAACAGGAGGCATGAGTACTGGTGGACTTAAGAGGTATTTCTTGAGAACATCAAATGCTTCTTGACATTATTCAGTCCACTGGTAAGTGACTCCTTTCTTCAATAATTTGGTAAAGGGTAAACTTTTGCCTGCCAAATTGGCGATGAAACGCCGAATATAGGCTAAGTGTCCTTGAAGTCCTCTTAATTATTTCAAATTCTGAGGAGGTGACATACCAAGGATTGATTTGGTCTTCTCATGATCGACTTCAATACCACGATGGCGTACAACAAAGCCAAGGAATTTTCCTGAGGTTACCCCAAAAGCACATTTTAAGGGGTTCATCTTTAAATTATGTTGTCGAAGCTTGTGGAATATGACTTCCAAATCATCCAAGTGATTAGAACGTTGTTTGGATTTAACCACCAAATCGTCTACATAGCATTCAACAAACTTCCCTAAAAGAGGTTTGAAGATACGATGCATGGCGCGTTGATATGTTGCACCTGCATTCTTTAAACCAAAGGGCATCACGCGGTAACAAAACACACCTTGAGGAGCTATGAAGGCTGTATATTCCTCATCTTCTGGGGCCATTCGGATCTGATTATATCCGGAATATCCATCTATGAAAGAAAGTACTTCATAGCCAGCCGTCGCATCAATTAAGAGTTCTGTAATCGGAACTGGGAAATCATCTTTAGGACAATACCGATTAAGATCTCTGAAATCGATGAAAACCCTAATTTGTCCGTTCTTCTTCTTTACAGGGAAAATATTAACCAACCACTTGGGATATTGAACTTCTCTGACGAAGTTGGCTTTGATCATCTTATCCACTTCAGCTTCAATTTTGGAAGCATAGGTTGGATGTGTTCTTCTCGCGGCTTGCTTAAAACCTCGATGTTCTTTTGGTAAACCCAAATGTTGAGTAGCAACATTAGGATCAAGCCTAGGAATTTCTGTATAATTCCAAGCAAAAATATCTTTATTTTTCTTTAGAAAAGAAATATACATCTCTTGCTCTTCAAGGGTCATGGCCGCACTAATTAAAGTGGGGCGTGGATCTTTCTATGTACCCAGATTTACTTCTCTGAGTTCATCCACAGTGGTAGAGATACCCTCTTCAAATGCTGGAGGAGAATCTCTAATATCTTCCTCTTCCTCTTCATCATGTGTTATTTCTTCCGTTTCTACTTGCAAAGTAGACGAAAAAACGAAATTCTCATGATCATAAGAGATGTCAAAATTTTCACATTTTGAAAAAGAAGCTTCCATTTCCGACCCTATTGATGATAAAGGGTCTTCTTTGGGAATCAAAGAGGAGATGATGGATCGAGAATCGACATCATTATTCACCTCTAGTGTTTCTATAACTTCTTCTGGCCTGATTAGCGAAGTATAGACTTGTTGGACTTCATCACCACTTATGATTTCATCACTGCTTGGTAGGTTACCAATTTCTCCCATGTTGTCTGGCTCGATCGCCGTAATTGACATTATGGATCTTTCCATAAGAGTATTTTGATTTGGGCCTATTTTGTCAATTTGACTGATAGGTAACACATAATCTGTACTCACATGTGAAAATGGATTTATTGGAATTTTCTCCAAACCATATGGAGAATTAACTTTGGTAATTTCCTTCATTATAGATTTTTTTCTTTCCTTTCATGTGATAAAATTCTGCCTCAATGTATTGAGACTCACATGTCTTGAACAGGGCCTTATCACCATACAATGTTCCAACTTGACCATCAAAACAGTATTTGAGACATTGATGGTATGATGAAGGAATAGCCGCATGCTGATGTAGCCAGGGTCTTCCAAGCAAGATATTGAAAGCTGAGTCTTGATCAACAATCATGAAATCCGAATTGGATACAAGATATCCAAACTGAGTTCTGAGTGTAACTTCTCCCAATGGTTCTTGTTCATTTTTATCATATCCTTGTAACATCATGGTAGAAGAAGATAAATCAGATTCCGTGAGGCCCAATCGATGAAGTGTACGAATGGGCATGAGGTTGACTCCTGAACCATTGTCAATGAAATCTCTTCGAACATCTACATCATTGACTTTGCCAGATAAGTACAAAGTTTTTATGTGCCCATGCACAACATCATCTTCATCTTTATCAGTAAAAGATATCACTGCATGGAATTCTGCAGGATTATTCTCTATGTGATAGATTTCAGCTGCAGCAATTTCAGCTTCAAACTCCTGAGGACTTGACAGAGCTTCGATGAGTGCTTCCCGAAGAACTTTTGACAGATTCAAAGCATCCAAAATTGATAACTTGGTTGGTACTTGGGCCAAGTGTTTCAATATATCATACTTTTGATCTATAGGTCTGCATTTCCCAATAGGAATATGCGGTTTAGCAGGTACCTTGGAAGCAGATGCTTTGGAAGCTGATGCATCTTGTATTGAAGTTGGCAACATCCTTGGTTTTGGAAGATTAGACTGATTAGATCCATTTACTTGATGATATAAAGAAGATGGAACCTTTAATCGGTCTTCCAAAATAATTGTGCCAAAACTGAGTTGGCCATTGGTAGAAGAACTTGCTTGTTCTTTTTGAGCTCGCTGAAGGGCTCTACCACGAGTTTCAGCTGCATATACAGTGCTAGTAGGGGTAAAATTAGAGTAGTGGCTTCGGAAAGATCCACATCTTCCCCTGTATCCTGAACCTCTAGAACTTCCTCGGATTCCCTTATTTGATACAAGGAATTCAGGCTCATCAATACTGGAATATGGATCTGTTAATTGAATCATATTAACAGAACCAAAGATTAACTCTTCGTCTGATAAAGACTCTGCCAGGTTAGCCTGTTTAGGCTGTGCCGTTTAGTGGGACGGTGCCCGTAGCTTTGAAGTAGATGGCATGAAATCTGCCAGAGTCAAAGACAATTTAGGCTTTGATACATACTCATCTTCTCCTGATTCCTCTTTCTTCTTTGAATTGCGCTGCCCTTTTGAGGATTTATCTTTTGATGGAGGCTTTACTGTAGCTTTTGTAGGAGACACAGTTGGCTTCTTCAATTGTGTTCGCAAAATGGAATGGGTCCGATTGATTGTCTTTCTGACCATCCAATCATCATATTTTTTCGCAGTTTTGCTTTTGACTTCCTGCCACTCACCTCCTTCTTCTGGATCTGTAGCGGTAATACATGATACATGAGCTGAAGAACCCTTCAATTTGACTTGTCCCAAGTCGACCATCTTTTGCAGGAGGTCTTTAAAAACAAAACACTCCTGGATGGGATGCCCCAACATTTGATGAAAGGGACAATAATTGGGACGGTCTTCATCTCCTTCCTTGTTTAGCCTCTTGGGCACTGGTAATTGAACCAAATTATTTTCTAGAGCTGAAATGAAGTAACCAGGAACTTGCTCACTTCGGAAAGAGTATGTTTTACTCTTCATATCCTCAAATTGTTTTCGTCGTTGATATTTTTGATCATTTGGATGAAACAACCTTTTTTGTTGGCGTTCAAGAGGTGGAGCCCTTCGAGAAGATGAAGGTTTTGAAGTAGAAATAGGTACAGGTTCTTGTTTAAGCATAACTGTAGCAGTTTCCGCTTTACCCATTCTCCTTCCTGGAGCTGATGGAATTATACGAGATTTAACCTCAGCCTGTATAAGGGAATCTTCAATCTGTTGAGCGATTGATGTAAGGTCTCGAAACCCTCCTGTGTATTTCACAGGGATCAATGGTGTGCGTAATTAGTCACGCAAATTTGCCACACAGATTGACAACAATTCCTTTTGAGGGAGTGCTAAACTCAGGGAATACGTTAATCCCTTCCAACGAGCAATGAAATCGAAGACTCTTTCATTCTCCCTTTGCTTGCAGTTTGTAAGATCAAAAACTGTCGTTTTTGGCAAAGTTGAGCTAAATTGAAGAAGGAATTTTTGACGAAGATCCTCCCATCCGATGACTGACTGGGATTGCAAGCTTGTATACTAGACAAAAGCTGGTCCTTGCAAGGTTCGTACGAAGAATCTAAGTTTCGCTGCTTCTTGCTGCTCTGGAGTTCCCATCATAGGATCACAACAAGACACGTAATGCGTCAAATGTTGTTCGGGGTCTCCTGATCCATTGAAAGTAGGGAAAACAGGGTTTCCAAAACTGGATGGAGGAGAAATTGAATCTACCCATTCAGGGTAAACTTTCTTTTCAGGTTGAACTTGCGCCTGTTTCCCTTCCATAGTTTCTAAATGAGCTGTTAATGACTCAATAGTAGTTATTAACTTTTGAGAAACATCAGGTTGAACTTGGTTTTGGGTAGGTGCAATGAATGGAGCTTGGAAAGACGTGGTGGTTGGTGCTGCAACTGATGGTAGTGCTGCCAACCGTTATTGCGTTTGACCCGTAGGATTAGACCTATGAGGGTGTACTGATAAAGGAGGATATTCCTGATCCATCTCAGTAGTTACAAAAAATTCCTTCGGCTGTCGGACTTCAGCATTCTTAAGAAGAAGACTACTCTGAAGTAGTTCTGCATTCAACCTTCTTAATTCTTTCATTTCTTCCTACTGTTGTGCAAAACTTTGCTCTAATGAGAGCGATTGACCTCCTTCAGAGGAAGGGTGAGAAGTAACCTGATTCTTTCCTTTCCCCTTATTGGATCCTTTTCGGAGAGGGGGAAGTGGGTTACTTGAAGGAATACTCAGATTTTGGGTAAGCCTTTGATTACGTGTGTGCACACCTTCTTAATTTAGGTCTGTGTGCGCAACTTCTTGAGCAGGAACCTCTTCGTCTGATCCCTCTGATTGAGCCTCATCTGGTGAATCAGCAGCAACGGCATTGATGACATTAATGGATGCATATTACATGGAATCCTTTCTATCAGAATTTCTGTGATATTGTCTTCTTCCATGTCCATGATGAGACATGGCATTCCGTTGACTTGATCCCTCAGGAACTTCTTGGAGAACCGTCACTTGGAGAGAATCTCCTGATAGCCTGGCTCTTCGTTCCTCTTGAGGCTTATTCCCTAATCGATAGAATACTGATTTTCTCTGATGGAGGGATTGAGGATTTGAAAAAGTCCCCAGTCTGGTGGACTGGGGATGTTCCTGCTGCTTCCGCTCAACTCCTCGAATCCCATTTGTTGACTCTGGGGGTTGGGTTAGAGAAGTCCCCAGTCTGACAAGCTAGGGTGTCTCTTGACATGCTATGTCTGAGATCTTCTTAAAATCTCTCTTGATCTTGTGAATCTTAGTTCGGAAATTAGCTGTACGCATTAACCTGTATCCACTTTTATCATCGGGTTCAACAGACTGTTGGATGATTTCCGAAACTTCTGTCATTTGATGACGTGTTTGCTCCAGACGAGAGGCTTGTGCAATATTCTCGCCTGCTTGATGTAGGAGCAATTCAACAACTTGTTCTCTATATACTTGATTTTGAGAGGAACTAGTTGAAGCTTGTTCTTGAGCAAACTTTTGATTATGAACAAAGCCCATTGACTGTGGCCGGCCATGGGCAATAACATTGCATGAGACCATTTTCGGCGGGCTTTGCTGAATGGAAAGCACTGTGAAATGTAGTGCTCTGTGAACACCCCATCCTCTGATATGAACATCAGATAGAGCATTGGCAATTAACTGACGCAATTTTCATAGTGCGCCAAGGCATGAACGTTGAAGGGTTCTTTGTTGCTTTTCAGCCTTCGGATACCGAGAGACTGATAGAGATACCAAATCAATCTGGCGTTGTAACCCTTCTATTATCTTAATATGATTTTCATAATCACCGTAAGATAATACTTTCTTCTTCAATTGACAAAGAGTCTTCCATATGTTGAGAAGAATATCATGGATTCCATCATCCGTCAACATCTTTGGAATGTCGTACTGGGAGTCAGCCAAAGGCCAAAACATGTCTGGTACTTCACCTTTTGCCAGTTTTTTCCTCATGTTCAGTATTTCCTCTTTATCATTAAATGAAGATTCTTCTACCTGTTTGGACCAGAGTTGGCGTTTCCTTATTGCTTCATCAGATTCAACAAGATTGGTAGATAGATCACTATTCATGCTGGAAGATGAATGACCCAGGGATGGTTCGGAGAATAACCTGAACCCCAGGCTATCTTTTGATGGAGAAAGAGTTTCACCTGCCGATAGTAAAGCATCAGACATGACTGGTTTTACGTTTGCAAGTGCCTCGAGATAGGAGGGATTTCTCATCACTACATTGCCTTCTGAAGAATTTTCGAGACAACATGAATCACTACTGCAGAGAGGACTTTCGCAGCGAAGTTCATCACCATGAGGAGGACCGTCATGATGGGTTACAGCAAAAGATGAAATCTCTTGCTCCTTGGTCTTCTGACCACACAGAGGGTTCCTGTGGCTCTCATCTGAAGAAGAAACTTCAATATTGACCGAACTTTCATGAAGCAAGCCTTCATGAGGAAGTGTATGTTTAAGACCTTCAAAATTAATGTTCCCGTTATTGAGAACTGAGGGAGTAGAATCTTGAATTCCGACAGATAAATGTCTGATGGATTCAAGAACTCCAGCATCGAGCAAGGCCTTGTTGCAGATTGGCCTTTGATCTCCTGACTGTGCTGGGCGGATCTTTTTCTTAGATGCCTTCTTACTCACTTTAGAAACCACTTGTTGACGAAAGTGGTTACTCTGAGCAGGTGTATGTGCCTGATCAGGAAAGATGGTCAGGTTAGGCTGACGATCTCCACTCAAATCAGGTGTATGTGTCTGACTTGGTTGTCTGTATGATATGGGGGAGTATGCCCCATAACCCTCTTGGACTGGAACAGATGTGTGTGTCTGTTCCGGATTGAATCGTTGATGTGTCACTCCACTGTTAGGGATAGATTTATGTGTCTGTCCCTGAGATGATGTTGAAGCTGTTATGATATCCTGGCAAGCATCTAGAATATGAGCAGGAACTTGCTTCTGCTCTTTCACCATTGACAAAATATGTTTGGTGACTTCAGCCGCCGGAACGGGGATATACGTCCATTCCAGGTTTGGAGTAGGTGTATGTGCCTGCTCCTGTCCTCCTTTTTCTGTCAGTGAATCCTGACAGTACTCAAGTGTGGAGGCAGAGAGTTGAGTCTGCCACCTGTTTGTCGTCGGGGCTTTCCGACTGACTTCTCCGTGCGCTACCAAGCGAGATTGTTGGTAGGCTTGATTAGTATTAGCAGGTGTATGTACCTGCTGATTACACTTCGCCAAACGCGGTTGACGAGATCCATCATATGTAGTCAGACGAGCCAGCTGACTAACTGGTGATGTATAAGAAGGTGTATGTTCCTGCCTATAGTACTCCGCCTGAATTGCCTGTCGGGATTGGCGTGATGCTGCCAGATGAGTCTGCTGGACAGCGGAATTAAAACGGGCAGGTGTGTGTACCTGCTCATTGTTTTCCACCAAGTTAGGTTGGTGGACTTCTTTGGAGATGGCATGGATGACAACCTGCCCATTGTTCACCGGATTCCGTCTCTGGCGGTTCATCTTGCCTTCTCGGGTTCGAGGAACCCGAGCTGAATGCCTGGAGTCGGTACCCTCATCATGTTGAGGGCGCACTACCGCACGAGTCTGGCGGCGATTGTTGATGGGAGCCCTTGAGAATGTCTCCTGTCTTTTTGAATTAAGGTCCTGTGGGACCTGCTCATTCACTTCCTTAGAGTAAGGGAGTGAATGGAAATTGTGTTCCGGGGATAACGACCCGGAACGGTTGGAGACAGTAGTCAGCACCGCCTGCTTCTTGATCGCTGGCCGCCGTTGTCTGGACGACCAGGTAGAGTTGTTAACTTGGAGGGCCTGACGAGCAGCCTCCAGAGTTAGGATAGTACTGTTGCGACGGTATTCCTTAACCAGTGCATTAGAAACCCGGCGTTGAAGACGCTGAGTTGGTGATGTCATCCTCAGAGCGGACGACGTTCCAGCAGGAGTAGTAGCATTGGTTTTCACAGCAGCAGACCACACAGTAGAGGTGTTCACAGCCGCAGTATTCACAGGGGTGAATTTAAGGAAAGCCATTTTGCAGAATATCTTGAGAAAAGAGTGCCTGTTCCATATAACAGACATAATCAAGATGAATCCGGCCACTGCATCTTTTGGATGAGCACATGTCAATGATTGCTTTTTTGGCCCAAGGGGCCTAACAAATAAAAAGAACAACACTTTAACTTGGTTAAGGATTCACATCGGGTTCACCATTTTTGTTTCCTCACGGATTTCGGGGATGACCTCCTGGACGGGAGATTCAAATGTTCCGATCGGTTTCTAGCGGGTTTGTTCGTAGAACCGGAAACATCCAATGATTCCACATCCGTTTGGACCTACTTTCCAAAGGCAAGCGCTCATTAGCTTGTGGACTGATGAGGCTTAGGAATTTGCATTGGTCGAGAGGATGGGAGGTCGGACTCATCACACCTTTTTGAGGGGAATTATTGTCTACTCCGAGACTCTCTTTATATATTTAAGTTATGTTCGTGAATCCTTATTACATTACCAAGTATAAAATGTGTTTTTCTTTAGTTTTAACAATCAATGATTAAATATGCAAGAAATTTAGAGAATCTTTTATATGTATTCGAGGTTCTTCATCAATAGAGAATCATCTATATCTGTTCAGAGATTCATCGTCAATGGTATCCTTCAGAACATTTATATAAAAGTCTCTTGGTCATTATGATGACCAGGCTGGTTTTAAAGCCACTCAGTGGGGCACTTGAATTTTATCGTCATTCAGAAGGACAGGGATTAATTCAATGTTGGGATCGAACCCATAAATGGGCTACCTATGTATCCTTTGTTTTGGAAAAGGAATTAGAACCCACGTAGTTCGAGTGATGGAGTATGATTTTTATGATTGATGGCTCAAAGAAGAATGTCATAATTACTTTTACACTCTAAGCTCACGTGAGTGATGCTCAGTGTGAGAAACAAGAGGTATTGGTAACAATTAGACAATTGTGCCATGAAAGATGAAATCATAAGAAATTGTTTGGGGCTTATGTATGTATGACTGCCCAGATAGATGAAGGTTTAGGATTCACTTTTAGGGAGAAAATCCATGAACAGGGTCCATAAAGTTATATGTGCTTCATGGAGATTTGAATACTCTAATCTTGGGGCTTACTCCTAAGAAGGATGCCCAAGTTAGTAGGGGACTTATGATTGGGTTTTACTCCTGAAAAGGAAACCCAAATCAAGGGTAAATTAGGACTGGTTAAGAGACATTTAAGGGGGCTTGGGGTTTACTCCTGAAAAATAAACCCAAGATTATGACTGGGACTTACTCCTAAAAAAAGGAGGCCCAGGTTAGGGGACTTGGGGCTTACTCCTGAAAAGGAAGCCCAAGATTATGACTGAGTCTTATTCCTGAAAAGGAGACCCAGGTTAGGGATTAAGGTTTGGGGCTTACTCCTGAGGAGGATGCCCATATTTGAGGTTGGGGATTACTCCAAAAAAGGATGCCCAAGTTAAAGGATTATGATTGGGGCTTACTCCTGAGGAGGATGCCCAAGTTAAGGATTCTCTCATCTTAAAAGATGAGGTTGAATGAATGAACTCTCTATATTTAGTGACATAAGGATATTTAAATCACTAGGTTTTGAGAGATATTCCACAGAATTCCTTTCAGATAAGGAAGTCAAATCAAGAAATCATGCCATAAATGGCTTTGAAGAGTGTCTTGAAGACTGAATCTTGAAAAGGAAATGTGTAACGGCTCAAGAGGGGTAAAATGGGCAAGATGGGCACCCAAAAAGGTAGGGGCGTGCAAGTATTGAAAGGCGCGCAAGTCTTCCGTGGGTGCGCAAGTATTGGTCGCGCAGGTATACCTGCGCGACACATGGTGTACTTGCGCGATTTTCAACCAGCATTGAAATACTTGAGCGACTCTTTTTTAAACCCTTTATAATTTTCTCAAGGTTCTTCCAGAAAAGGGATGCGCAAGTTATATTGAAGGAAATAAGTCGGCGCGCAAGTGTTGATAAGTTTCAACACTTAGGCCTTCCTTATTCTCTTTAGATCTTCCGTTCTAGGTAAGAAATTACCTTAGAGGTGTTCCTGAAGCTTTGAGAAGAGACTTGGGCGTCGGGAGCTTCAATCCGAGTTTCTGGAAAAAGATCCTCTCGAATGGGGGGCCCAGAGGGTCTATTTATAGGCAAAAGAGACCCCGGGCGGTTACCGGGCGGTTACCCCTTAGGTCGCGCAGGTGACTTGCGCGACCAAGGGTGCCGCGCAGGTGTACTTGCGCGACAGTGAGATATCTTGCGCGGTGTAGTTGCTTTTGATCCTTTGTTCATTCCTTTGTCGATTTTTGATGTTTACTTCAAAGGATGAATCACTTTCAGCTCAGATATTCCCTTTTCCGTTCTTTAGATTCTTTGACGAAAGGAGCGTCAACATTCATCAACATCGGTTATTCGGGAAGTTGTCAAAGTGTCAGTTTTAAGCTTGAGAAGTCAATTTCTTGAGGTATGTTGTGTTCGAGCAGAGATTAGTGGTGGATCCATCGAATATTGAATAATTTGTGTCTTGGTAATCCCCCAAGGCAGTGGAATATGTGTGATGTTTCCTTGGTCTTGTAGGCTACTACAAGAGGTTCATATCTTATTTCTCTCGGGATGAGACTCCTATAATAGCATTGACGTGGAAGGATCAGGCATTCATGTGGACTGATTAGTGTTAGTAAGCTTTTGAGTATCTAACGGAGAAGTTAGTATGTGCTCCAGTTCTTTTTCTTCCAGTAGAGGGAGTTCGGTTTGATATTTTTTTTGATGCTTCGCTTCTAGGGTTTGGTTTTGTTCTAATGCAGTAGAGATCAGTTGTTTCTTATGGGTATCAGGAGTTACATACCAATGAATAAAACTATCCCACCCATGATCTTGAGTTGTAAGTCATGTTGTTTTCTTTGAAGTTATGGATACATTACCTCATTAGTGAGCGCTTTATGTTTTTCACTGATCATAGGAGCCTGAGGTATGTTTCTCCCAGCGTGACATAAACTTGCAATAGCATTGGTGGATAGAGTTCTTATAGGAAAACGACTTCAAAATATCATATTACCCTGAAAAGTGGAATGTTGTAGCTGATGTGCTTAGTCGGATATCATGTAGTGATGCAGTGCATGAATCTAGTGATTCCTTGAGAGGTAAGGAATAAAATTCAGCATTAAATATCGATATGGGAGAATTTTGGGGCAGAGGATTACTTTTTCAGAAGATGTTGCAATCATCGCTAGGCAGCAGGTGGATGAGTCCCAGTTGGGAGATCATGTGGTGAAGGTTTGGAGAGACCAAGTTTTCTGTGGAGAGTCCCCTGATGATTGGTCTAAGGAAGAACAACATTGACTATTGTATCACATAAGGATATTTTTTCCTTTGGTGATGTGCGAGATGGTTCTTAGAGAGTTTCATATATCACCATTAGCGGTGCATCCTAGTGTGAAAAAATGTACTGATCCTTGAGGAGTCAGTATTGGTGGTCTAGGTTGAAGTGGGTAGTTTCGTAGTTTGTCTCTTCATGATTGATTTTCCAGAAGTTCAATGCTGAGAACTGTGTCCCTGGTGATTTTTTCCAGCCATTAGATATTCCTCAGTGGATGTCGGAGGACATCTCAATGAACTTTATTACTAGTTTACCTCAATATTTGAGAGGACATTCTGAAATTTGGGTGGTAGGGGACCTTTTAACTAAATCATCCCATTTTATATCAATCAAGGAGTCATGCTCAGTGGATGTTTTTTCAACGTAGTATTTGGAGGAGGTGGTGAGACTCCAGGGAGTCCTGAAGATGAACATTTCTTATCAAGATCCTCATTTTAACTCTAGGATGTGGATAAGTCTTTATCATGATTTCAATTATCAGTTATGACTTAGCACTAATTTTCATCCATGGATAGATGGCCAACAGAGCAGACTATCCAATCTCTTGAAAAAAATGCAATGCTCTTGGGTCCTAGATTTTGGAGGATTTTGGATGAGGCACTTACCCATTGTGGAGTTACCTTACCACAATTGTTTTCACTCCACCATCGGTATGACATCATTTGAAGCCTTGTATGTCCAACCTTTTGGTTATCTGTTGTATTGGACTGGGGTAAGAGAGTTAGTAATTCTCAGACTAGAACTAGTTCAGAATACAAGAGAGATGGTTTAGGTGATTCGTGATTAGATGAATACATTATAGAATCTTCAAAAATCATATGATGATCAAAGGAGGTGACCCTTGGAGTTGAATGTTGGGGTTCATGTGTTTCTGAGGGTGACTCCCTATCATGTGAAGTGCGGGTTCGGTCGCGGGAGTAAGCTTTCTCATCATTTATTTGTCCTTTTGAGGTTATGGCTCATGTAGGAGCTATGGCATATCAGATAGAACGTCCCCCATAAATGAACTAGATACATGATGTTTTCCGTGTAGCACAGATCCATCATTGTCTTCATGATGACACACATTTCATTGATTAGGGAGATATCGATTTTGATGATGATGTGACCTTCAAGGAGTGGTCAGTGGAGATCCAAGGCCCCGAAGAGAAGGTGTTTTTCGAGCATTCTATCCCCTTGTTTCGTGTCTGGTGGTGACACAGTGGCTTGGAGGAGAGTACCTGGGAACGTGAGTCCTGTGCTCAGCACCCCGAGTTGTTGGATGTTTAACTCTTTTCATGTAATGATTTTCAGTTTGTGGTTGTAGTCCTTTTGTGTTTAAGATCGATTTTTTTTTTGTTTCTTATGGCTTTTCTCTTTTGAGAGGTATCTCGATGTGTGGTTGTTCAGACCCCTTTTCTGTTTCCTTTTGGGTTGGTTTTGGATTCTCGAGGACGAGAATGTTTTGAGTGGTATCTGATGTAATGTCCCAGACCACTCTCGTCAATTACCTTGATAAAATTCTATGTTTGAGGTGTTCTAGGAGGTCAAGGTGACTCATCCCCAACACGTTTCCATATTTTTAGTTATGTGAATAGTGATTCCAGTTTTATGAATAGTGTCATAGTGTCTCACAGTTACTGTCTCACAGATATTGTCTCAGAGTTACTATCTCAGAGTTATTGTCTTAGAGTTATTGTCTCCCAGTAAATGTCTCACAGTTACTATCTCATAGTTACTGTCTCACAATTACTGTCTCACAGATAGTGTCTCAAAGTTACTTTCTCACGGTTACTGTCTCATAGTTATTTTCTCACAGTTACAATCTCAATGTTACTATCTCATAGTTATTGTCTCATAGTTTCTATCTTAGAGTTACTGTCTCAGAGTTACTATCTCATGAATATTGTTTCCATAACTCTTTCATATTTCTTTTGCCAAATTTTTAGATTTTTCCAGTTTCACTGATTTGACGTTTTCTTTGACGTAAAATGCATTCAAGGCCTTGTTTTAAGTGATTTAAGGCTGAATGAAATCCTATAAATCCAATATTAATTTTCCTAATTCCTAGTATGCCTTTACATGGTCAATATGTGTTTTCTAATGTGATATATGTTCAATGGAAAATCCAACGTAGCTTAAACCATTGCTCCATTAAATCTTAAAAATGGGCGAGATATCTTCCTCCCTTGTTCTTCATCCTTATTCTCTGGTGTGAGATGCTCAAACCTTTCATTCCTTCATATAGGAGTTGTGCGATCAATCTTTTCCCCATGGACTGGTTTCCCTCAAATTTCTTCTTGCTGCTACTGCACCCCCTATTTTGGTGCAACCTAGCAGTATCCATCAATCTTTGACATAAGGTATTATTTATCATCGTTCATTTGAGATTTTCTTCTCATGTTTCTCCTTTCCATATTATGGCATGTGATATCCATGATTATAAGGAAGTTTCTTGGGTTTTGGTTGGTGTAGTCATTTCGTGACATCCTTGGGTGGATACAGGTGTCACTGGAGGAGGCAATCATGATCCATTTTGTGGATCGTTCCCATAAAAAGATCATTAAGAACCTTTTGAGGTTGGGGATTCATTGCTTTTCTTTTCATTTGAGATCAATTTTAGAGTTATCATGTTTTATACCACTGGATCACAATGGAATTGACATAATATATATTTGAACCGGATAAAAAAATTGAAATCGATCGTATGTTATTGTGTCTTGTTTTTTCTAGATAGTGTTATATTTATGCTTGATTTGTTTATATTTTTGTTCATTATGGAAATTGGTAAATAATGTAAAGCCAGAATAAATTGATAATTTTTTGGAAAAAGATAAATAGGAATGCAAATGAATCTTTTTGTTATTCGTTGTAATTTGATGTTAATCAAATTGATGCAGTAAACATGTTTAATAAATTTGTGATAGCAATTATAGCTCAATGTTTATATTACCCATAGTTGGAACATAAAAATAATAAATTGATTATTCCAGAAGGATTAAAGAAATGGTTCTTTAATATAAAGATAATGCCTCGTAGGGTTCTGAGTTACCATTTTTCTTGTAATGGCCAAGATCCATATGCTTGTAGATGTGAGATATCATTATGTATGAAGGTAAAATGCCTTGATTAAGGGTCAATAGCCTAGTTGATATGATGTTTTTTCCCTGCTTCTTGTGTTGTGTTGTGAGACTGGAAGGATGTTGTGATATGTGGGGTATGGAGTCCTCTTGGTTGTGGAATAAGTTCACACCTAGAGTTGCGAGATACATCAATTTATACATGTGGGCGTTGGGGAGGACATTGGAGATGATGGAACGGGTTGGATGTTAATGTTTGGATGCTTACTGATTCTTGTTGGGTGTTTATCGTCCTTACTTTCCCCATTACTCAAGGTAGCTAGTCTTGCTTACCCTTCTTCCAAAAGGGGTGAAGATGCACGAGGTATGCCACATTCTTTCCGTGTTTATATTCTCGAGGGAGTATGGGTCAATTCTCTTTATATAGGTGTCAACGACTCGATAGGTAGTCTACCTAATCACCGTGTTAATACCCTTATGTTTAATAGCATGGAATGTTTTTCTAGAATCCCTGAGAATATGGGAATGTAATAATGTTGTTAATAAATAATTGGATAAATGATATTAACCCATGGGGTTGGAGCTTTCTAGGGCTCAATGCTGAGAATGAAATTTAAAGGAATAGTATACTTTGGGTGTGATTCTAATGAAATATAATATGGAATTTGTTAATAGTAAATTAATTTTAATGAATTAATGAACGTAAAGTGAAACTAATAAAGAGGTAATGAAGGAATGTAATCAATCTCTTTAAATTGTTGTGTGCTTATAGGATACCAAGTCTTAGAAGTGGAAGTCAGGAGTCCGAGAGATGTTAGATCCAGTTGAGTCTAAGACTAGGTCATTCCCATAGTGTGGGTGTGAGATATAGAATATTCTTTACTTTTTCTATTTTTATATGCTACTCCACCCCATTAGTTAGGGAAACTAACACCCCAGGGATTCTGATCCCTAGGTGTGTTTTCCCAAAAATTCTGGTGGGTGGATGGATGGATGACTACCCCCTTTTGCCTCGCTCTCTTCTCTTGGTAGTTACTTGTGTTGGTAGGCGCAGTGGTTAGTTTTCCACATATATGTGTGTATAGGGATGTAATGGCTTGTGGTTATTCACACGCATGTATTTTGGATATAGTTTCCTATAGACTACAGTAGGGGTAACGTGTATAGGCTGTGATGGCTTGAGGATATTTACTTGGTGTGTGGGCTGTAATGGCTTGAGATATAATACCCGACGTATGATACAGATTATGCAAGCTATGGTGGCTCTTGAAAACTACCTAGTAACTTTGATTATGTGGGAATGGTGGTTTTTTTGCATGTGGTGCATGTTGGGATGCTTCCCCCAGGTGTCTATAGGCAATCCTTTTTTGGAGAGAGATATTTAGGACGTTCGACATTGGGGAAAAATGGAAAACCGGTGTGGAAGTTGTAGTGGGGTACCCTTTATATTATTTATTATATTATATACTATTGAATATGATAGATGGTTATAATATCCATGGGAGGGATGGAAAATTATTATACCTATTTAGGTGACGAGTTAGTTTTACTTATCTCTCACTGTGCTTTAACATGCTTTCTCTACTTTTGAACGAGAGGCTCTAGGGAGGATCCTACTGAGTATAATGTTATACTCACTATGGGTATATATAAACTATTTTTTCATGTTACTTGGAATAGGTTGAAGATCCAGCTGGTTTCTACTAGCTTGGGGTTTTTGGAGATGTTCGGGCTTGTGGTTGCCACTTCTTTTACTTTTCGTTGGTACTTGCAGTTTTCCCCTTTCAGTTGTAATAGTTTTTTAAAACATTACATATGTGTACTTGGTATTTCTTTAATATTTAGGCTGATTTGGAGTTGGTTGGTGTCTATATTATCTCTCTCTTTTTTATGTGTTCTCTTAGAGGGTAATGCCTCCCATTTTTGTGTTTATTATACCCTCAGTTCTATTCATCAACCCATGGCCTACTAGAGGTGGGACTTGGGGGTCATTATCTCCCTTATCACATTGATAGGCCAGGAGGGGTAAACCTTGTGCTGCGGGGGTCGTGACATGCATAAACTGTTCCATTGATGTTATGTATTCTACATGTTTGGAATTATGTATTATGATTCATAAACTAATCTTGTGTATGCCATTGTTTAGAAATGGTGCCTAGTGGAAGGAATGGAAACTGTATCAATGCACGTAATCCATGTAGGGATTTCCCTCCTAATCAAGATAATTATAGTGGATCCAATGATGGAACTGGTGTTGAACAACTTATTACCGTACTTGGTCAACTCACTCAGGTTATGAATAAAAACCATACCTGTATGGGGCACCCTTATCCAAAACGTGGTGTATCAATGTTAGAATGCATCATGAGGCAGCTACCACCAACATTCAATTGGACTACAAGTCCATTTTTAGCTGAGAAATGGATATGTTCCTTAGAGAAAATATTTCATGATTTTGGGAGGAAGAGAGTGAGATAAAAATGGGTGAGGAAAAGAATTTATAAATAGAGGATGTACCTATTCTGCAAGAATATGTTGGTGTGTTTCAAGAGGATTTACCTAGACATCATCCATAACAAGAAATTGAGTTTTCCATTGACTTAAGTCCTGGTTCAATTCCAATATCAAAGACCCCTTATAGAATGGAAACTATTGAATTAGTGTGAAAAAATAAGAAACTAGAATAATTGAGTAATAAAGGATGTATACACCCTAGTGTTTCTCCATGGGGAGCCCTAGTTCTTTTTGTTAAAAATAAATATGGATATATGAGGTTGTGAATTGACTACATAGAGATCAATTCAATATTAATAAAGAACAAGTATCCCATACCTCGCATTAATGATTTATTTTATCAACTTCATAGAGATAAATATTTTTGAAAGATTAAACTTTGGTCAGGATATCCTTAGATGTGCATGAAGAAGACATTCCAAAGACAGTATTTCGAACCAGGTATCGGCATTTCGAGTTTATAGTAATTCCTTTAAGACGAACTAATTCACCCTTTATTTTCATGGATCTAATTAATAGATTTTTCAAGTAATATATTGATGACATTGTAGGGGTATTTATTGAAGATATCTTGGTATACTCCAAAATCTAAGAAGATCATGAAAATCACTTGCGCACTATTCTAAAGACTCTTAGAATAAATGAATTATATGGGATGTTTATCAAGTGTGAATTCTCACTTCAATAGATTTATTTTCTTGTCCATATTGTCTTCAAGGACACGATCTATGTTCATCCTTAAAAGATAAGGGCATACCAATAATTTCCAGAACCGAGGAGTATAACTAAGGTACGCAATTTAATAAGTTTAATATGTTATTATTGGTGTTTCATCATTAATTTTTTCCAATTGGATAACCCATTAACCAAGCTCACACGTAAAGGGGTTAAATTTGTTGGGAAAAAATTGTGTAAAGAGTGGTATGAATAATTTAAGATAATATTACTCAATGATCTTATCTTGACTCTACCATCCGGGAATGACAGGTTTATTATTTGAAGTTACACTTTAAAGAAAGGACTTGGTTGGGTCATTATTCAGGATGATAGAGTTATTTTCTATGCATCATGGATGCTAAAAATTCATGAAAAAAACTGTCCCAATCATGATCTTGAGTTATCAGTTATAATCTTTTCTCTGATGATATGGAGATATTTTCTCTATGGTGAAAAATGTGAGATATATACATATCACAAGAGTTTGAAGTATATTTTCTCACAAAAAGTGCTCAACATGAGGCAAAGGATATGGATCAAATTACTCAAGGATTACGATTGCACAATACACTACCACCCAGGGAAGGAAAACAAGGTGGAAGATTCTTTGAGCAGAAAAATATCATGGAGTTTTGAACAAAATGATAGTTGAAAGGGATCCAATGTTTAGTGATCTAGTAAAGAAAGATAGGGGAATAATCATGGAAGGTGAAACATCAATAATATTTCAAATGGTTTCTAATCCATCATTACTAGAAAGGATAAAATGTTATTCTACTGATGATGAGGAGTTTCAAAAGAAAATTAATGTTGTGAATGGTGGGAGATTGATTGACTTCGTATATGAAGATATAATTTGGAAATTTGGGAGGAGGCTTTGTGTTCCTGATATACCTAATCTAAAAAGTGTATTATTGGATGATGCTCATAGGTCAAATTACACTATACATCCTAGTAGCGCTAAAATGTATAGAGATTTGAAAAAACATTTTATGTGGGACAAAATGAAGAGGAAGATCGGTAAATATGAGTCAATATGTATGGTTTTTCAACAGGTGGAGGCTGAAAGACAACATCCTGGAAGAATATTTCAACCTCTTACCATACCTATGTTGAAAAGGGATAATATTACGACAGACTTTGTTGTGGGGATACCAAATAATCCTATAAGAAATGATGTAATATGGGTCATTATGGATCGTCTTACCATGTTGTCACACTTTCTTGTTATAAGAGAAGATTATCCACTTGAACATTTACAAAAACTATATATTAATGAAGTTTTAAGACATCATTGTGTACCCCTATCGATTTTTTTTTTATTGTGATCCCCTTTTTACATCCAAATTCTTGAAAAGTATTTAGAAAGCCCTAGATACTAAACTTCATTTGAGCACTACATGCCACTCTCAAACTGATGGAAAATCAGAATAGACTATTCAATCCTTATTAGACATGTTGAAATCATTATCAGTTGACTTTTAAGGTGTGTGGGATCAGTATTTACCTATGGTAGAATTTTTCTATAACAATAGATTTCATTCAAGTATTCAGATGTCTCCATATGAAGCGTTATTTGAAAAGAGATGTCACACACCAAATTTTTGGGATGTTGTTCGTGAAATAAAACTCTTAGGCTTAGAACTTGTTGAGAAAGCAATGTAAAAGGTGAAAATTATCCAAATCCACATCAAATCAGCTCAAAATAGGCAAAATAGCTATGCTGATAATTAATAGAGAGATTTGTAATTTCACATAGGGAATCATGTGTTCTTGAAGGTATCTTTATAGAAGGTTGTTATATGATTCGGTAAGAAGGGTAAATTAAGTCCCAGGTATATCAGAACATTTGAAATTCTGGAACAAATTGGAGTGGTATCTTACTATTTGGAAATTCCGCCAAGTCTCTCCAAAGTTCATGATGTTTTCTGTAAAGACCTGTAAAATTCACAGAAATATTTTTTTCTTAATTTTATTTGGGATTTTACAGGAACGGAGTTCTTGACGGCACCTAATTCCGAGGCCCGGTGTGGCCGGAATCTTTTTCCAAAGTTTAGCTCGGGTACGTTCAGTAAACGATCGAGCGGGTTTTTCTAACTTTTGAACTGGTGCTCGGAATCAAATTCTGAGGGTACCGATGGAATCGCAGTGCCGGTTTTTTCTTAGAAACATCTTTTCCAGAGTTACGTTTTCTCGAGTGTGGTTTTTAATTTTTGGGGTTAAGTTAAGAAATAAAATAAAAGTGGTACAACCATTTTTTATTTTTTTTTCTTAACTTAAGTTAAGTGGATGATGTGGGACCCACAATATCCTACCCACTTGGTAGGATATTTGTGAGGTGGGGCCCATACGAGCCCCACTATTTCTTTTCTTCTAAGTAACGCACCTGCACCCTCTTTTTAATTAAGTCAACTCAAGCATTTATTCTGGTTAAGAAACACCTCTTTAATTTGGGCGGTTAAATCGTTACAATTAATTCATTGAATCGATTGTTTCTTTTTGAAATTCAAACGTTGGCTTGTGCGTTAATAAAATAGGACAACTCTTATTTTATTTGGGTTGAAACTTGTTGCGTGGATAGGATTTGGAGAAAAGCCTTCTTATTCGACGAAGAATGCAAAGAACGCGAAGAATGCCGGATCCTCGGTGATCGACGACGCGATGCTTCATCCGCAATGTTCCTTCTTCTGTGACGCTTCTCCATGACGCGACGATCCTCCCTCCGCGATGCCTTCTTCCGCGACGGTTATTTCCGCGACGAATCCTCGCTCATCGAATTCGATGAGGTAGGGATTTATTTTAATTGTTGTTCGTGGATTCTTCCGTCGCTTTCTCCTTTTCTTTGGAGCCACCTATTACCGCAATAATGAGAGGGGGTCGGACCGCACGAACATGGCCAACCCTCCTCTCCCTTTTTGGTGGTTTGATATTGTTGTGGCATGAGAAAGGCAATGCGGTGCCAAAGCATCGCGCATGAATTATTAAGGAAAGGGGGAGAAGCGCAGCGCCGTTGCGCCGCGCTGTTGAAGACGAACCAGAGAAGCGCAGCGCCGTCGCGCCACGCCATTGAAGATGAACCAAAGATACGGTGCTATCACACCGTTCCGGAGAACCAAAAACACACTGCGGCCAGAGCGGGGCCGCGGAGGAGGGGCGCGACGCCGTCGCGCCATGCTGGACGGACGAAGGTCGTGGCCGGTTCCGAGCCGTGGTGGAGCAGGGGAACCGGCGGCCAGTTCCAGGCCGCCGGCGTCGGAGTAGGGGGGACCGGCCATCGCCTGTCCCATGGCGGCAGAAGTCGGCCGGCCGGAGCGGGCCGGCCGGGGCCCGAGGTTACACAAAGCAGGGGGAAGTCCCCCCCCCCCTGCGTCCCTTCGCTCGGCCGAACCGGCCGAGCCCATGGCTGGCGCCAGCGCGCCGGGCCGGCTTCCTAGGTCGGGTCGTGCCTGCTAGGCCGGGCCACGCCGCACCTAAGTGGTCCGTACCCGGACCCGGTACGGGTCGACCCTGTTTGGGCCGACCCTAGGGGTATCGGGCCGGGTCGGACCGGGCCCGAACGCCCTAGTACCGAACCTCTTTCAGTCTGTTTCCTATAAATTGAGCTACAGGACTCCGATCGATGCACTGTCAGTTGCATAGAGATCCTTGGATCGCGACGGTCGTTTCAGTATATTAAACTCAGGGTTTCGAAGAACATTTGGTTCGGCCAGGTTGGTTCGTACACGAAACCAACCGGGCCCACAAGGCGGAAACGCTTATAACTTGAGCCCCGGACGTCCGATTGACGTGCCGTCGACTTTTATGGATTTCTCTAAGTGAGACGGACCTTTTGGATTACTTCGCTCGAGGTTTGGATGCAGTTGGAGTATGGTCGGGTTGGTTTTGACTTAAAAACCAACCGGGCCCCTGGAACGAAAAGGCCAATAACTCTCAGATCGGGCGTCTGATTGACGTGTCGTCTGTGTCGTTGAGTTCCTGTTGACGATACGGAAATTTTGGATACATCAACTTCGGACTGCGTGTCAGTTGATGTGTCATCCCCTCGGTTCGTGGAGCGGACCCTCTCGAACGAGCTTGCTGTGTGCAGGACCCTAGAGCTGGTTGCGACTGCGACGACGATGACGACTGTACCGAAATCCTCCGTGGATTTGATGGCGACGACTACAGCACTCCGCGATCCTATGTGGATCAGTGCTACCGATCTTATGTGGGTCAGATCCTGTGTGGGTCAGCGCCCAGCGGTCCTGTGTGAGCTAGCACCTACAGATCCTGTGTGGGTCCGATACTGTGTGGGTCATTCCGGGTGTTAGTTACCTATCGATCATTTGTGGGTCAGATCCTTTGTGGGTCATTGCGGGGGTTAGTACCTATCGATCCTTTGTGGGTCCGACGGATTAGATGAATCAGTGTCTATATCTGATCATCTCTGTCATCATACGAAGATGTATACATGTGTGAGCTAAATCTTGACTTGCTTTCCTATGTGGATTGTGTTGTTCTATCCTATGTGGATGTGATTGAATTTGGGTTCGGATGTTTGAGCCGAACTACAGTTGATGACTTAGGTATATGTGTGGTCACATACCTAAGTAGAGTCAGATGTTACTTTGTGATTGTATATTTCCTTTGTGGATTATCCTTGTGGATTCTGGGATACCTTCAGTGGTCTCAGGGTCCCTATTGAGTAGCTTATACTCACCCATGCACGGGTTATGCCAGGACTACATTGTGTTGGTTGCAGACGACGGACAGCGCTGATTGTGGTTGAGGTACGAGGAGCAGGTCGGTACCCGGAGGTGGATCACTGGGCGGGACATACACGGAGCGGACAACTAGACCCGAGGAGTTGTGGAGGCTATATGTACCCACCGTTCATGTGGGACTTCTAGTGGACGGCTCGAGGCTGTGGCTTTACTTTCAGTTGTTGTTTTCCCTTTCCATTTGTACTTTACTTTCAGTTTGGGTTTGTATTCTCGCCCACTTACTTTTCTACACTTACTGTTATACCCAGTTTTTACTTAGTGTTTACTTCTTCTTGCTTGCTATGTGGTGTTTTTTAACTTTACAAAGGCAATGCCTTCCCTTCTTACAGGGAATTACGCCTTGGTGCTAGTCACCAGCCCCTGGCCTATGGAAGGCGGGCTTGGGATAGTCACAGCACGGGCCCCAAGGATGGGTCGTGACAAATTGGTATCAGAGGAGTTCGGTTCTACTGCAAAACTCAGGACTCTAATCTTTTTTCTATGTGAAGCAATAGTTTTAAGAGTATTGAGTGTGGTTATCAGTCCAGGGAGTCCAGTGTTGGTGTGGCGGCTGATGTATCTGTACACCAGGACCCTGACTTCTGATTTCTGACTCAATGCACGAAAACATTGATTGCATTGTGTTTCAAGTTTTCTTTGTCATTACATTGTTTCAGCTCACCAGGTATACTATTTTACAATGGCGCACCTGTTTCTTTTCAGGATGGCCCCACGATGGTAGCCAGCTAGGGTTCCAAGAGTTGTACGTAACGACAGCCCACCGAGCGACGAGGCCTTGGTATAGGGCCCTTTGACATCAGAGGCACCGGAGGTACCTCTACCCGCCGAGCCACCGATGCTTCCAGCCCGAGCCGCTGACGATGCACGTCGCCTTAGTGCACTGCACGAGTTTCAGCGCCAGCGACCGCCCAGGTTCCGCGGGGAGACGGACCCCCAGGTAGCCGAGTACTGGCTAGAGGCAGTTGTACGGGTTTTCAGGTTAGTGAGGACACCAGAAGACCTCATGGTGATCCTCACAGCGAGCCTCATGCACGCGGTAGCAGGCAGATGGTGGCGCTTGATGCTCCAGGTGCACGATGAGGCATCTCTTCTCTGGACGGACTTTGAGAGCCTCTTTCACTCGGAGTTCGTCCCAGCCACCCTCTGTGCGGTGCGCATCCAGGAGCTTCTACAGCTGCGACAGGGCAGCTTGACGGTCACCCAGTACTCGATGAGATTTACCGATCTCTCGTGCTACTTGACAGACATGGTACGGGACCCATTCTCTTGGGTCCAGACCTTCGAGCAAGGATTGAGGCAGGAGATCAGGGCATCGCTGATCTTCCTCAGAATTCCGACACAGGCAGGGGTACTAGAGCGAGCCCTTGTGATCGAGAGCTTCCTTGCTGAGCCTGTATCAGCAGCGAGACCTACCGCAGGGCGGCACATAACAGAGTCTTCTGCAGCAGGCAGTCAACGGATGACTCATGGGTCCATGCAGACCAGACCCTCAGGTAGACGACCTCAGGACACTGGCTCAGCAGTGTGGGGCACTCAGCGCGAAGCCAGTCTTTCGAGAGGCAGACAGTGCTACGCATGCGGCGGGCAGGGCCACATGGCTCGTGACTGCCCGACCCACCATGTCGAGGAGGAGCAGACGGTTGAGGGGCCACCCAGGTAGAGGTATAGGGTCGACCATGGTGGTCTGTAGGGAGCAGGAAGATGAGGCAGAGGAGCTGGTCTAGCAGCAGGTGGTGGGCGACGATTTGAGGCTCTACCACCACCACCACTAAGAGGTCCACCCCGACCACAGGGAGCTGGCGGGCAGAGACAGGTACAGCTCCAGGCAGCGAAGGCCTACGACCACGGCGCGCCCAAGATGACTCGAGGTACTATCTGTGTCTTTTACACCCTTTCTGCAGTTCTTATAGGCACATGAGCGAGTCATTCTTTCATAGTCACTGCCATTGTTCGGAGCTCGGAGATTTTCGACAGAGTCGTTGGCTCGATCCTTACGGCTAGAGACTCCTACGGGAGAAGACTTGATGATTACGCACTAGTGTCGGCAATGTGAGCTTACTCTAGGAGGCAATAGCTTCAGCTGGGATCTTCTTGTAGCGGCGTCGTGGCCTTACAGTGTCATCTTGTGCATTGATTGGTTATCTACAGTCCATGCTCAGATTGACTGTATTAGGCGCAAGGTGTGATTTGTACGCACCGACGGGAGCAGGTTCACCTTCACCGGTAAGAAGGGAGCCTTTGCATCACAGGATGGATTCACGCAGAGTAAAAGACATCCCATCAATCATCAGTTGGCTAGCCTCATCCTAGGAGCATTTGACGTGCGGAGTCCTGGTTTTCCTGCAGTGGTGGATCAGTATGCGGACGTTTTCCCCGATGACGTCCCAGGGCTACCTCCTCGTAGAGAGGTAGACTTTTATATTGATCTGTACCATGGGACAGCCCCGATATCCACCTAAGCGTATCAGATGGCTCCTGCCGAGCTTCGAGAGCTACGGGTACAGTTGGAGGACTTGCAGGGCAAGGGATTCATCTGACCCATTGTTTCACCCTGGGCTTCCCCGATATTGTTTTCCAAGAAGGTGGACGGGAGCTTGCGACTTTGTGTCGACTATCGTCGCCTAAACCAGGTGATAGTGAGGAACAAGTATCTGCTACCGAGGATTGATGACCTCTTAGATCATCTCAAGGGAGCACGGTGGTTCTCGAAGATAAATCTTAGATCATGCTATCATCAGCTCAGAGTTCGGGATGAGGACGTGCAGAAGACGACCTTAAGATACAGGTATGGCCACTATGAGTTCCTTGTTATGCCATTCGGCGTAACCAATGCTCTGGCAGTGTTCATGGGCCTCATGAACAGGATCTTTTAGCCATACCTCGATCGATTTGTCGTGGTATTCATTGACGAAATTTTGATATACTCGACCACTGAGGAGGAGCACACCAACCACTTGCAGGTTGTACTATACACACTCCGAGAGCACCAGCTTTATGGAAAGCTCTCGAAGTTTCAGTTATTGATACGCGAGGTCCACTTCTTGGGACACGTCATCTCTGAGGCAGGAGTTGCGGTGGATCCTGCGAAGATCGAGGCAGTGCTAGCCTGGGAGCGACCCAGGAGTGTGATGGAGGTGCGGAGTTTCTTGGGACTGGCTGGATACTACCAGAGATTTGTGCCAGACTTCTCTAGAGTTGCGGCACCACTCTCAGCTTTGACGAAGAAGGGGAAACCCTTTGTGTGGTCAGACATATGTTATCAGAGCTTCCAGGAGCTGAGAAAAAGATTGACCAGCGCACCTATCTTGAGGTTTCCGGAGGAGGGAGTTGGGTACATAGTCTACTGCGACGCATTAGGGACTGGACTCGGATGGGTCCTGATGCAGGAGCAGGCAGTGATCGCCAATGGATCATGCCAGTTGAGGCTGCATGAGAAGAACTACGCTACCCATGACCTGGAATTTGCAGTAGTGGTCTTCGCTCTGAATATGTGGAGACACTATCTGATGGGAGAGCGCTTTATAGTCTATTTTGACCATCAGAGTCTCAGGTACATCTTCTCTCAGAAGGACCTGAACCTGAGACAACGGCGATGGATCGAGTTCCTCCAGGACTATGACTTTGAGATAGTCTATACTCCTGGGAAGGGGAACGTAGTAGATGATGCTCTCATCAGGAGGACGGGCATTCAGCTACTTGGGGACGTGACAGAGCAGCTAACCGCTTTGCAGTTATCCTTCGTGGATAGAGATGGAGCAGCCTTTCTTCAGTCACTCATAGTCACTCCTCCACTACTGCAGCGGGTCAGAGAGGCACAACATGGGGACACCGACTGTGAGACGTTGTGTGCGCAGATATCCTCAGGACAACCACCTGATGTTTTCTCTGTAGGAGGAGAGCACGAGGTCCTTTTCAGAGGATGTACCTTGGTACCAGTTTCTTTACAGGAGGAGGTGCTGAGAGAGTTTCACATTTCCCCTTTGGCGGTACATCCTGGATTAGAGAAGATGTACCAGGATCTCAGATGACAGCACTAGTGGTCGGGCATGAAGAAGGCTGTGGCAGAGTTCATTTCTCGATGCCTCACCTGCTAGAAGGTGAAGGTAGAGCACCAGGTACCAGCAGGCTTGGTACAACCCTTGGAGGTCCCAGAGTGGAATTGGGACGGCATATCTATGGACTTCGTGACTGGACTTCTACGCACTTCCAGAGGACATGACTCCATTTGGGTGATTGTCAACCGACTCACCAAGTCGGCACACTTCTTACCCATCAGAGAGCAGGGCTCAGTGGAGAGATTGGGACGCCTCTACGTTCGGGCGATTGTACGGCTTCACGGTGTGCTATCATCTATCATCTCCGATCGAGATGCTCGCTTTACTTCCCAGCTTTGGAAGGGATTGCAGGAGGCTTTCGGGACGCAGCTACGTCTGAGAACCGTCTTTCACCCTCATAAGGATGGTTAGATGGAGAGGACCATTCAGACTCTCGAGGACATGCTCCGCGCATGTGTCCTCGACTTTGGTCGCAGTTGGGAGGACCACTTACCCTTGGTGGGGTTCACGTACAACAATAGCTACCACTCCACCATCGGGATGGCCCCATACGAGGCATTGTATGTCCGACCTTCCAGATCTCCTTTGTGCTGGACAGACCGTGGGGAGTCAACACTTGTGGGATCGGAGATGGTCCAGGCCATGACGGAGAAGGTCCAGGTCCTCCAGGAACGGATGTGGACAGTTCAGAGCTGGCAGAAGTCTTCTGCTGATAGGAGACGGAGGCCACTGGAGTTCGAGGATGGCGACCACGTCTTCTTGCGGGTCTCACCTCGACGTGGATTACAAAGATTTGGCCAAGGCGGCAAGTTTTCTCCACGATTCATCAAACCATTCCAGGTCCTCAGCAGGATTGGCGAGGTGGCTTATCGCCTGGCCCTACCACCTCAGTTGCACCGGGTGCACGACGTCTTCCACGTATCCCAACTGAGGAGATACGTGCACGACCCGACGCATATCATTTACCATGGGGAGCTGGACGTTGATGATGGGGCAACTTTTGTGGAGGTCCTGGTGGAGATCGAGGATCGATAGGAGCGGGTCCTATGTGGATGGTCGATTCCTCTAGTTCGCATCAGATGGCAGCACGGGAACCTCCAGGAGAGCACTTGGGAGCGGGAGGCTCAAATGCGTGCACAGTACCCACATTTGTTTCCTTAGTTTTTTTATGTATCTTTACGGGGACGTAAATCCCTGAGATGAGAGTAATGTAAAGACCCATAAAATTCACGGAAAATTTTTTTCCTCAATTTTCTTTGGGATTTTACAATAACGCAATTTTTTACGGCACCTAATTCCGAGGCCCGGTGTGCCTGGAATCTTTTTCCGAAGTTTAGCTCAGGTACGTTCAGTAAACGAATGAGGGAGTTTTTCTAACTTTTGAACCGGTGCTCGAAATCAAATTCGGAGTGCACCGATGGAATCACAACGCCAGTTTTTTCTTAGAACCATCTTTTCTGGAGTTTCATTTGCTCGGGTGTGGTTTTTAATTTTTGGGGTTAAGTTAAGAAATAAAATAAAAGTGGTACAACCGTTTTTTATTTTATTTTTGCTTAACTTAAGTTAATTGGATGATGTGGGACCCACAATATCCTATCCACTTGGTAGGATATTTGTGAGGTGGGGCCCACACGAGACCCACCGTTTCTTTTCTTTTAAGTAACGCACACGCACCCTCCTTTTAATTAAGTCAACTCAAGCGTTTATTCTGGTTAAGAAATGCCTTTATAATTTGGGTGGTTAAATCTTTACAATTAATTCATTGAATTGATTGTTTCTTTTTGAAATTCAAATGGTGTCTTGTGCCTTAATAAAATAAGACAACCCTTTTTTTATTTAGGTTGAAACTTGTTGCGTGGAGAGGATTTAGAGAAAAGCCTTCTTCTTCGACGAAGAACGCGAAGAACGCGAAGAACGCCGGATCCTCGGTGATCGATGACGCGACGCTTCTTCCGCAACATTACTTCTTTCGAGATGCTTCTCCATGACGCGACGATCCTCCCTCCGCGACGCCTTCTTCCACGACGATTATTTCCGCGATGGTTATTTCCGCAACGAATCCTCGCTCATCAAATTTGACGAGGTAGGGAATTATTATAATTATTGTTCGAGGATTCTTCGGTCGCTTTCTCCTTTTCTTTAGATCCTCCTGTTACTGCAATAACGAGAGGGGGTCAGACCGCATGAACACATCCGACCCTCCTCTCCCTTTTGGTGGTTTGATATTGTTGCGGCACGAGCAAGGAAACGCAGTGCCAAAGCATCGCGTAGGAATTATTAAGGAAAGGGGGAGAAGCGCAGCGCCATTAAAGAAGAACCAGAGAAGTGTAGCGCCGTCGTGTCATGCCGTTGAAGATAAACCAAAGACACGGCGTCATCGTGTCGTGCCGGAGAAACACAAAAGCACTACGGCCAGAGCGGGGCCGTGGTGGAGCAGGGGAACCGGCGGCCGGTTCTGAGCCGCTGGCATTGAAGCAGGGGGGGACCGGCCATCGCCGGTCCCGTGGCGGCAGAAGCCGGTCGGCCAGAGGGGGCCGACCGGTCAGGGGGAGATCCGGGGGTTATGACCCCTAACTGGCAAGCAAATATCGGCCCCCGTTATGGGGGGCCGCGGTTACACAAAGCAGGGGGAAGCCCCCCCCCCCCCCCCCCCCCCCCGCGTCCCTTCGCTCGGCCGGCTGCCCCGGGCCGGGCCGCGCCCATGCGGGCTGGACTCAGACCCGGTTCGGGCCGACCCTAGGGGTATCGGGCCGGGTCGGACCGGGCCCAAACCCCCTAGTACGAAACCTCTTTCGGTCTATTGCCCATAACTTGATCTACGGGCCTCCAATCGATGCACCGTCAGTTGCGTAGTGATCCTTGGATCGAGACGGTCATTTAGATATATTACACTCAGGTTTTCCAAGAACTTTGTGTTCGGCCGTGTTGGTTCGTACACGAAACCAACCGGGCCCTCGGAGCGGAAACGCTTATAACTTGAGTTTTGGACGTCTGATTGATGTTTCGTCGACTTTGTTGGATTTCTCTAAGTGATACGGACATTTTAGCTTACTCTGCTCGAGTTTTGGATTTATTTGGAGTATGGTCGGGTTGGTTTTGACTTAAAAACCAACCGGGCCCCTGGAACAAAAAATCCAATAACTCTCAAACTGGGCGTCCGATTGACGCGCCGTCTGTGTCATTGAGTTCTTATTGACGATACAGAACTTTTGGATACATCAACTTCGGACTACGTGTTAGTTGATGTATCAGCCCCTCGTCTCATGGAGCGGACCCTCCCGAACGAGCTAGCTGTGTGCGGGAGCCCAAGAGCTGGCTGCGACTGCGATGACGACGACGACTATATAGAAATCCTCCGTGGATTCGACGGCGATGACTACAGCACTCAGCGATCCTACGTGGATCAGTGCTACTGATCCTGTGTGGTTCAGCGCTCAGCGGTCCTATGTGGGCCAGTGCCTACAGATCCTGTGTGGGTCTGATCCTGTGTGGGTCATTTCGGGGGTTAATTACCAATCAATCCTGTGTGGGTCAGAACCTTTGTGGGTCATTTCGGGGGTTAGTACCTATCGATCCTTTGTGGGTCCGACGGCTTAGATGAATTCGTGGTTATATCTGATCATCTCTATCTTCATACAAATATGTATACCTGTGTGAGCTGAATCTTGACTTGCTTTCCTATGTGCATTGTGTTGTGCTATCATGTGTGGACGTGATCGAATTTGGGTTCGGATGTTGGAGTCGTACTAGAGTTGATGACTTAGGTATATGTATGAGCATATACCTAAGTAGAGTCGGATGTTACTTTTTGATTGTATATTTCCTTTGTGGATTATCCTTGTGGATTCTGGGAGACCTTCGGGGGTCTCGGGGTCCCTACTGAGTAGCTTATACTCACCCCTGCACGGGCTATGCCTCCACTACATTGTGTTGGTTGCAGACGACGGACAGTGCTGATCGTGGTTGAGGTACGAGGAGCACGTCGGTACCTGGAGGTGGATCACTAAGCGGGACGTACACTGAGCGGAAGGCTAGATTCGAGGAGATGTGGAGGATATCTGTACCCACCCTTCAGGTGGGACTTCCAGTGGACGGCTTGAGGCTACGGCTTTACTTTCAGTTGTTGTTTTCCCTTTCTAGTTTTACTTTACTTTCAGTTTGGGTTTGTATTCTGGCCCACTTTCTTTTCCGCACTTACTGTTGTACCCAGTTTTTACTTAGTGTTTACTTCTGCTTGCTTGTTCTATGGTGTTTGTTAACTTTAAAAAGATAATTCCTTCCCTTCTTACCAGGAATTACGCTTTGGTGCTAGTCACCAGCCCCTGGCCTATGGAAGGAGGGCTTGGGGTAGTCACGACATGGGCCCTGAGGACAGGTCGTGACATTTTCCATATATCACTGTTGAGAAAATACATTCATGACCTAATGCATCTACTCACCAATGAAGAAATAGAGTTGGAACCCGATTTGTATTATTGTGAAGAGCCAATTAGAATTCTTGATACCAGAGAACAAGTGTTGAGAAACCAGACAAATCGTCTGGTAAAAGTTCTTTGGAGAAACCATAAAAAGGAAGAGGCAATGTGGGAACCTAAGAAACATTTGATGAAGGACCACCTGAATATATTTATGTAGTAATATTCAATAAATTTCTTGGACAATATTATGTGATGGAGGAAATAATGTAACACCCCATTCTTCCACAGTATGTTTCTCTTGGATTAATACAATATCTTACATTGTACGCAACGTCGAGTTTTCACACACCACGACCAATCAAACTAGCTGTTTAAAAATAATTTATAAATAGTAATACCCACTTTTTGATATTTATAAATTTTATTTTTCAAAATATACCTCATTTTTTTATTCTTAATATCAAAATTATCTTAGGGTAAATTTTTGGTATTTTTCGAAAAACTTTCAATTTTTGATGAATAGTAAAAAACACTGCATTATTGTTTAAAACAAAATTTTTAATTAAATAACTTTATTCAAATTTAAATTTATTTTAACATCAAAATAGATACATAATACCTATACTAATTCAATGTAATTCATTGGATTCATTTTATAATAAGATTAAATATATAAAATTTTACTGAAATTTTTACGGTATTTTACCCACCTTCTAGGCACATTTTCAAATTTGTATAAAAAATAATTTACTACTTCTGTTAATTGTATTTTAAAAATAATAGATACACAGTTGACATCAGAAAGTAAAATTTGGTTCAATAGGATTAAAATATTTGTTTGGTGAATAGTAACTTTTGAATTTTATTTCCAATAGTTAAAAGTGAATAGGGAAATTAAAGGTAAATATTATATTATAATTACCCTAACAGTTGTCCTATGTATGTTGGATAAGTTTAATTCAATGATAATAACCCTTAGGACAAAAATATGATCCTTTTTTATCCACTTTGATTAGATTAGGACATTTATTATATTTTATTTAAAGAAGATTTAAAAGTGTTAAATTCAAATTTTAATAACAAAACCATTTTTAATATAGGGTTATACATAAGATAAATTCAACTATTAATATTCATTATAAATATAAAAAGATTTAATATATCATGTTATTTTATTTATAATTTTTAGACATTAAATACTTAAATTTATTTATGACCTAATATTGGTGCAGAAATTACCTTATTAATGAAATACTCAAATAATTGTTGTTATCAATATTAAAATAAATGTAAATTGAGACTTTTGAGGCATTACACGAATTTTATAGGGTAATAAGACATTTTAGAGTTGATTCAATTAATATTTTTCTAAGTAATAATATTGTTATTACTTTCACAAAAACCAAATACTAAATAGTTTCAAATTGAAATAAATGATTCTCTAAAACAAATACTATTTTGTTAAATAATATAATAGTATTAAAAATATATGGTTCAGAAAAAGAACATATATAATGATATATATATCATTAATTAACTACTTTATTATATCTTGTAATTTTATAGTAGGTTTATTAACCTTGTATTATAATAATACAAGAAGACATGGTAAAAGATAAACTATTTAACTAAGAGTTAAAACTAGCTAATAAGGATAATATGGTGACCTAACTTGTCTAAAACCTACTGTATGGGAGTTTTTTGACCCATCCCTACCATATCCTCAAAATAAATCCATTTGGAGCTATTATAAACTGAAAATTATGTTATAATAAAATAATATTTCAAACTCTTCCTTAAGTGCCCCTCACCTCCCTTATAAAAGAATACTAACCCTTCTCTCAAATTCACACCTCCAAACCCACTTGGCTTTGCCAAACCCAGATCCAATATCATCTTAACTACCCTAAATTCATCCTAGATACCTTTATTTGGTCATAATTCCAAGCTTAGGATCCCATTTGTTCAAATCAAAAGGAAACACCTAAAGAAGAGATAATTATTTCATCACTTCTTTCAAACTTCTTTTTTTCTTCCACTTCATCTTTATTTTTTTTCCATAAGAAAATAATAAATCTCATAACTTATACATAATTTGATGTCATTATAAATATGGTACATCCATATTCCTAATTCTATCGATCTCATGAATGACCAATTCACCATACGTGCGTACGTACGGCTTACCATCTCCATGTCGTTGTGAAGTTTGTTATTCAACGCTACATTATTTGGATTGGTATCATAATGAGTATAATTGATGTAAATAATAAATATAAAATTTTAATGAATCTTTATATATAATATACATTCCAAATTACATATTATTTTACCATCAATACAATTATATTTTCACTTGTGCGTAAGTACGACATACCGTCTCCATGACGCGATGAGATTTCCTTCCCCATCAAAACGATTCAAAAATAATTTTCATTTTATGATTAAAAATAATGTTTAATAACATAATATAATTATGGATACGAATAAAATACATCCTATCCATAAAAATTTTTACTTACATAACAAAACATATAAAGTAAAACAAATCAATTAACAGCCAAAATAATGATACTACTGAAATATTTTTAACAATGAAATATTAAAGGATCATATATGATATCATTTTTATGTATGTGGTTATTTTAAAATTTAATAACTATGATTTAACCATTATACAAGAGGTTAATATACTCTTGAATAAAGAAAAGTACAACGTATTAGAAAATTTAATTATCTCTTTATTATCCGATATTTTTTATACATAAGTATCAACATGGACTTCTTTATCATCCACATACATGTTTCTGAAAAATGTATTTCAAAAAAATTTACTATTTCCTATACTATGGTTTAAATTAATTTTTACCATTTTAGGATTTTATAAAATTCATCTAAATGTATCTTTTCATCTTTTTCAAAATAAGGTACTTTATGTCCTTTTCAAAAAATTAAGGAATGAAATTTTTTCTAACTTATACGGTAAGTGCGGACATTTTTCTCCATTATAACACCTTCGAAGCATCCCTTGAAAGATTATAATAATATTTTTAAAATAAATTTTTTCTTTACTTTTAAATTATTTCCATGTAGAAAGAGATATTTCATTCAACTAGTTTTTGGATTGATTTCATCTAGGTCAATATCTTTTGTTAGATTTTACACATGATTGATGTTGATTTATTTTGATACAATATTTCATATTGTACTGAAGGATTGGTGTTGTTTTGGAATGTGTATGTCCTATTTTTATACCATTAATTGTTTGTGGTTAAAGTATTAACAATTTGTATTCCCGTTTTAATACAAATGTTATTGTTATATTTCAACCTTTTCATATTAGGAATGCATTAGACATAGTAAGTGATGGTGGGGCCCGCTATTTCCCCTTAATATATTGGTAGGCCTCATGAGAAAAAATAGTATCTTGTAACATGGCCTTGACATAATTTATTTTTTATAGTCTAGGCATGAGGCCTTGACTATGTGGTCATGATTTCAGGAATTATAAATTCCATCATTATTAAATTATATATTGATATTATATGTGATTATTTGAATAGTATAATATCATTGTGAATAAGTAAATGGAATTATTTGGTTTATATTTCCCATAATATACTGAAGTTTAAGATTAAAATTCATGGGTTTTAATCTTATACATTGCCTTAAATTTTAATGTTTTCTTATGATAGTTTCTGCTATATTATTATCCTTACTGAGCATCTAAGCTCGACCATTTCTTATGATTTATTTTTTCCAAGATGTGAATAAGTATATTATGATTGACCTATAGGGATAGGCTATGGGATATGAGTGTGTTCAAAGGAGACACAATGTTATTGTTTTTTATTTAATAATTTAATGTAAAATATATGTATATATCTAGTACTTCCAAGGCTACTAAACTGATCGGTCTTTTGGTACTTGATCCCTTGTGATCATTCCAATGTTATGTAATAGTGCACCGACTATGGGTGACTAGGGTTGGGATTTACATATTTAATGGTTATTTGTTAATAATTTTCGAAGATAGTAAAATACTTGTGTATAAATTAAATACAGTATAATTATATTGCCAGTATTATGACATACTAATACCCAAAAACTGATGTAATAAATTATATAAAGGGAATCCACCTACAAATATAAGATTTAATGTTTAGAAAATGTATTTTTATTCTAATTAAATAATTTTTAAATTAGTTAATAAATCATAAAAACCCTATATTATATTTTTATGTTCTAACCTCAATTTATTTATAAACATGACTAAATTCCACATCACCAATTATATTAATTAATAATTATTAGTACATTAACATAATAAATTTTTCAAATCACTCATATTTGTAGGATCATATGTGAAACATCATTGGAATTTTTTTGTTCAAGTTATTTTTTCATATAGAATCTAAAATGAATGTCTAGAAATTAATAAATAATGCTTCTGACTTTTTCAATAAATAACCACGAAGATTCCCATTCCTTTTCTCAAAAAACCCATTTATCAAAAAAATAACTTAACATTGTCTATATAATATCATCATAAAGTGTTATTATCATCTTAATAATCACCACCCAAGCATTTAGATTTATCATCTCAAGGGAAGAGATTCAATCCTACTCTATATTTGTGAACTTTATTTGCATTATGCCATTTTATTACAAAGGTTCATGTTAGAATGTGTTTTTACACATTCCATTTATATTATTATGATTTACAATTAATGATATAACCTCTTTAAATCTAATTAAAATATTACATGAATAATTATGTTCAAACATTAATCTGTATAAATTATTCTATGATTTTCTATGCTAATCATTTTTATTGTGAATACACATCCCCATTTTGATTAAAGAGTATTTATATATATTTATATATATATATCCATAATTTATTTTTTAATTCAAAAATTGTAAACCAAATTATAAAATCATGGTACTAAAAGATATTAATTGAAAGCATATTTTTTATAACCTATGTGTTGCAGAAATTCATATGCATGACGTGAATGTGACTATTGGGCCCAAAATTATATATCCCTCCAATTAAATGGGTAATGTTTCTATTTCATTATATTCTATGGATGGTGCATGATATTTTTTCCAAATAGATTGTGTTATGAGGTATCAATTATTGTACTTTACATATTTTTATAATATAATGTCATTTGTTTCTACTACATTATTATGATACATTGATGTAATCTTCTAATATCATGATTCCACAATAATATTTATTATTTTCACCCATTTTATGACACCTTTATATTCCTCTTGAATAATATTTATTACCTTTATAATTTTAGGATTTCATTTTTCTCTTACTGGTCTTTATAGGTCACCCATTAAATTTCTACATCCATATGTTATCCCTTGTAATTTTAGATGATAAATAAAATTAAAAAAATGTTTATGGTTATTAAATAATGTTTATTGTATCCCTATTTCATGTTAGTATATTATTTATCTAATTATCTAAAGGCACGATGATTTTTTTTCTTTTTGGAAGTTAATATATTATTAATTATGTAATAAATTATGAAATATGTTTTATAAATGATATCAGTATTCATCATTTTTATTATAACAACATGATGTTATTTACTGGTATTAGAATAATATATCCTTTTTGAAAACCATAAAAATAAAGGTGAAATTAGTAATAAATCACTAAATTATAGTAATATACAGTGTAAGTATTTTCCAAAAAACAAAATCCTTGTTTTGATAATATATGTAGATGGGACTCATGGATAATTATACCTAAGAGTAATATCTTCAAAAAAAAGTTTATTGGGAATTGACATGATCATCGCATATTTCATGAAAAAGTGTCCCTACTTTTGATCCAGTATAACACTAATATGGGATCTGTTTTGGTAAATTCACAATCTATATAATAACTATTATAATGTGAGAAAAATTATATATCAAATGTCATGTTATAAAAATTCAATTTATAACATATATTTAAACATAGAGATTCATCTTTTAAGGAAGGTATAGCATTTATATATTATCCCAACAATATTTATAGTTTTCCTTTTTTGGGTTAATTTTTTTTTAAATTACACTAATTAATTTTCCTGTAATTTTAATCATGGTCATGAAATAGGAGGAACCCTTTCAATATTCAATGTGATAGGAAGTTCCCGAATGAGATTTCAAATTCATTTGTGGAAAGAGATGAAAATATAATTATAATACTAACTCAATTAAATCAGGTTTTGAAAAAAAACATGAACTATGTGGGAAAGTATATCCATATAATTAGGATATTGTTTCAATTGATGTTTTTACATGATAACTACCTTAGAATTTTAGTAGATTGTTTGATCCCTTAAACACAAAACAATTGGTCAACTCTATCAAAAATTTCTTTTCTATCCAATATTGATCTGAAGAAGATAAGGAAATACAAAGCCGAAGTGAGAAATCAAAGTGATGGATTTAAAAAAAACAATAATTTTTTTTATGAATTTATTTTATCGAAATATCTAACATAGAATATAGAGGTATTTTTTATCCTCAAGAAAACGGATGATGAATTCATTAAGATGTATGAAGTTAACTTCACATGAATTTATTTATAAACAAATAGATTTATCACATACTTAAAAAGTAATGTTAACCACTCTTTAGTTGGGTAATGTAGGGTATACATAAATACTTGGCTATTAATGAATTTTACATATATTAATTAATTATGTATTGCATCCATAATGTCAAAATGGAGATCAATGAACCTCAAGTGTCTCATGAGTTTAGAAATATGATATAGTAAAAGTACTTTAATTCATGGGGAGAAATGGAGAAATATCTTAGTGAAAATAAATTCTAATATCCCACTTGTAAAATGTGTTGGGGGAATTTTTCTATTAATATCTTGACAATATCAAGGAAATGATATAGGTATAGAAAATAAGAGAAACTGACTTGAGAATAATTGTGGGAGAGTCCCAACAATGTCATGGAAAAAAGAAATTCTCAATTAAACCTCCATCAAACATCCTAATGTTTCAATTCCATGGAAAAAGATTCAATGTGGATCAATTCACTAAGCTAAGGTTTGTCGAAGATAACTAACAACAAATCCTTATAGGAACAAAAATAAAGTGAGATATTATTCCATTACAACCATTATAGTGTATCTCAACAATGATGTGGTGACAATTTTTCTAGTTATACACTAAATAGCAGTTTACATAGTAGTTGATCTTTGTTCTTTGAATACATTCCTACCACACAGTTTTAAAAGAACTATTATAACACAACAACAGAACATGGATGTGTATGTATCAATAAAGATAATAAATAGGTATATTTTTTATCCCATGATAATAACATCTTCTCTTTAAATTAACGAGAACAAAAATTCACATAAATCCTACTAATAATAAATTTAGATAATTTTATGAAATTTTATGTATGTATTAGAAATCCATATAAAGGATAAACATAAAATTATGGGGGGAGGAAATTACCCCCATGTATTATGAATTTACCTCTAGTAATATAATAGTTTAAAGAGAAAGATTAATTTTCTTTGGTATCATAATCTCAAGCATGTATTTTATATCTTATGATTTCATGTATCTTGTTGAGATGATTGGGAATACAGAAAGGATCAACCTTTATGATATTCCCATTATGAGGGAATACGTTTGTGTTTTTCGACAATTATTTCACAGTCTTCGTCATTGATGATAGATTCAGTTATCAATAAAACATAAACCACATTCTTTTATAATATCCAAGAACCCATGTTGAATTTATTTTTATCCTAACTAGATTATGAATAATCTGTAGGATAATCTTGATAAATTGTTCATGTTCCCTAGTACATCTCCATGGGGTACACTATTCCACTTTTTTAGTAATGGAGATGGGTAAATGCACATATTGTTTCATTATCATGGGATCAAAAAGATCAATATAATGAAAAAATATCCTCTACCATATTATAATTAGTTGTTTTATCCATGAAATGGAGCATAATACATCTCTTTGGTGGATATTTAATTGATATATTATTATTAATAAGTAAATAATGAGGAAATCCCCAAAAAATATTCCATACAATGCAAGGGCACTCTGATTTAATAGGGATTCTGAATTGACTTTCTGATTACCAATCTCACTAAATAAAATTAATGAGTAATACCTTTAGAGATTGACTTGAAACATTTATGGTAGCCTTTATAGAAAATATTTTCAAAGAACATGATGAGGATAAGAATGGGGTTCTGATGACCTTATAAAAAGGAAACATAATATAAATGTACAACAAATATAAGTTTTCTATGGAGAAAGAACCATTATTGGGGAATGTTGTCAATAGTAAAAAGATATATGTAGATCCCCAAAAAATTGAGTCAATTAATATATTTCAAAAACAAACATCTATGATGGATATTCATAGTTTCTTAGGATTTGTAGGGTACTTTTAAAGATCTTTTAAAATTCTCATGGTTTTTAATCCAAATAACCAAGCTAAATCAAAAGGGAGAGAATTGTTTTTATAATGATAACTATGAAGATATAATTAAGGGGTTAATGATGAGGAAAGTCATTGTACCTATGCCCATATTACGCACCTGGTGGAATAAATTTTTAACTAAAACAATGTGTCATAGGAATAATTGTGTTCTATACTCATGAAAGATAAAAATGCTATAGCCTCTTCCTTATACCAATTAATGATCAATGAGAATAATACACATCACATTATGTAGAATTAGACACATTGTTCTTAACATATAATATTTTTTAAAAATATCTCTATGTGTAAAATCAAGACATATATACAAAATAGAAGAACCTAAAGTATATATTCAAAGTAAATAATCTTAATATGGTGCATCAAAGTTAGTTAGGTATGATAAATTATTATTATCTTTTAATCCATTAAAATCCTGGGAATGTGATAAAAGTGAATGATTATCTTAGAATAATAGATCATGGAACCCTAGAACCCTATTAATAATGGTGATTGGAAAGGATATAATATTCAAGGATATTCAATGGATATACATTGAAATATTAATATTATCTTCATCCTATATTTCATCAATATATTTTTAACCATCCATTCATTATATAACCATTGTGGAAAAAGATGGTTTGGTGCTATAAAAAAATGTATTGAATGTTGTGGAGTTTATCACTTTCAAAAATAAATTTATAAGGTTTGAAACATGTGTATGTGTCCTATAAAAACTATAATTGAAGAGGGACCCTTTTTATTATGTTCATAACACATCCATCACTGTTTATCTAAGAATAACTAATATTTATAGATATATAATGAAACACTTTGGTGGGATTACATTGAGAGGGATATTGTATAAGTTTTACCTTGATTCTTAGTATGTCAACAAGTCGAGTTTGAATCAAATAAGAATAGGGTTATAATGCATCCATTTCAAATTCTAGAATGGAAATGGGAAATAATAATCATGTATTTTATAATAGGACAATACATGACACCTAGAGGCAATGATTCCATTTAGGTGGTAGTTAGTCAACTTAAAACATCAAATTATTTCATTACTATCACATAATATATTTCCCTTGAATATTTTTCTAATATATATATTTGGTAAGGGGTAAGAAATCACGACATACTACTATTTATTATATTTGATAGTGAGTGAAGGATTACATCACAGTTTTGAAGAATCTGTTAACAAACACTCTATACAAAGAAGAATTTCACTACTAAATGTCCCCCTTAAATAGATGGTTTGTATGATAAAGCCATTAAATTTATTGAAGATTTTTTCTGATAATGATAAATATATTTCTAATTATGTTGGGATTATCACAATATCCTATTTTTTTGAATATAACAACATTTTACATTATTTCATTAAAATGGAACCTTATGTGATGCTTTATGGGGACTGGTGTCTAACTCCAACATTCTTGGATGATGTTAGAGAGAACATTCTTATGGAAACTTTTCATATCCAAGATTTGATTAATAAGGATCAAACCATTAAACATTTTATAAAATATTCAAAAATGAAACATATATCATTTTTATATGACCAATGATGAAACCTATAGTTTGAGGCTGAAGATGAAATATTACTTAAGATATTTCGATGGATGAAATTTATAAGTCCTAGTAAGAATGGAAAAAAATGAAAAGATATGTCCTATCTACTGAGATCTTTTATTGTATTAGATATATGGAATATAGACTACCAATCTGACCAAAACTATCTCATGTACATTATGTGTTCTATGTATTGATCTTAAAAAATTATATAAGAAACCACTTACATATACATAATCCATAGTTAGTATAATTACAAAATGACCACCCATATGAGTTGAAATTGACTAAGATCATACACTAAAGATAAAATGTTATATGAAGGATGAAAAATCATATAGTCAATGTATTGTGGCGAAACCAAATTCTTGAGGAAGATACCTAGGAACCAGAAGAGGTGATGCATAGAAGTATCCACTTATATTTTATTATTTGAAATTAAATTTCATAGGATGTTTTTTTGGGAATATGTGTTGAATTAAATGACAGAAAGTGTTATAATTTAAATTCCCTTTTGAATGAAAAAATTTCTTATTATGTAATATAATAATGAGAATGAAATGCACTAAGTTGTTTATTTTTGATCAATTATAAAATATAGCATGTTGGATTTAAAAACCCATTAAAAAAATTTACCATTGATTATAATACCATTTAATAATGATTGTTATGATTATTATATTATAAGGGTTATGATAAATTCGAACTGGAAAACTCCAATGCCGGGATGGATCAAAGTTAACATGGATGGTTCCTCAAAGGGTAATCCTGGACATGACAGCTGCGGAGCCATTTTCAAAGATTCTTCTGGCATGTGTCATGGAGGTTTCTTTAGTAACTGCGGCATAACTTCGTCATTGGAGGATGAGATGATGGGAGTAATTCATGCGGTCAAGTTTTCCATTCAAGAAGGCTGGAGGAAACTATGGATTGAAAGTGATTCTACCACCATTTTCCAGGCCATCTGGAATGGTGTGACTCACCTTGCCTGGACCTTGATTAATCTTTTGATGCAGTTCCTGGACTCTCTGCGTGAAATCGACTACATTTCCACGCACACCTTCAGAGAGCCTAACGTTGTTGCTAATGCCCTTGCCAACAAGGGTGTTCATCAGACCATGACCAGGATGGACACCCTCACCCCAGATTTACTTCATCTATTTGAAATAGATTGAAAAAAATCCCTTCTTTCTATCTCTTGTAATCCTTTTGACTCTTTTATTCAATAAAATGTGCTTTGGTCTTTGACCGAGGCACCACTTTTCAAAAAAAAAGGAATCACTAGAACTATCCCCTAACCAATTGCAAGATGGTATTCAACAACTAAAGCATGAAAAATACTATAAAAATAAAATATTAATATTATTGAGATCATGATCCAAACCATGTTCACCAAACCACCCCTAGAAAGAACCACCATTACACACCTCACTCTTATAAAGTATATTTGTGTTATAAGAGTTTAATTATTTGGACCCAAAAAATATGAATTTTCATATTTTCATTTAAAATTAAATAATGGTTATATATATCCCAATTATTTTAAATTAATAAAATATTATATAATAAGTTTGATAAAAATTAAATTTTTTATGAAGAAATAAAGATTGTATTTTTGAAAAATACTATGTCTAAATTATTACCATCCTTTTATAACTTATATAATTATCTAACTAATTTATCTAAAATTTTCTTTATAAATAATATTTATTTAAATATAAAAGATAATATAACTGAATGAAGTCTAATGTAATTTTTTTAAGGGCTATAATGTTTCTAGTTTCATAATCAATAGTATTATTTAATAAATAATTATTTTTATTTCAATGTTAAAATTATTAAATTAAGGAAATTATGTTGATAATATGAATATTTAGTTTTAAATAAGTACATTGAAAATATTCAATAATAATTTTCTATATTTTTTTGAGAAAATAAATTTTTGGTTAAACATTAAATAGTGAATCAATATATGGTTTTTATTATTAATTTCATAATATCCAAAAAGTGATGAAATAAATTCTATAAATGGAATCCATGGTAAAATATTGGTTTCCCATATAAAATATTGTTTTTTAATGTTATTAAACTAATTTTTAGTTCTTCAATTTGCCCTCAAAATCTTAATTTAAATTTTATGTTTTTTAGAATCAACATTTTAGGAATGTGACTCACTCTAATAACCTGTTGTGATTCTATAATATCAAAGGTTCTAGGTCTTATAAAAAAAATTTAAACCACTCCAGATTTTTTGAAACCATTAGAAAAACTAATTGTAGGTTTTTTTATTTATATTATGTTATCATATAGATTCAAAAAGAAATATTAATTAATGAATAATTAATTCCCATTTAATTCTATGTAAATACACACCCAACTTCCTACACCACTTCACTCAAAACCCTTTGACCATGAAGTTAATATCCATATTCCTCTAGATAAAGCTAATATTTTAACAAATTTTATTCTATAATTAATTATATTATATTCATAGAATAATATTATTTAATGGAGTTTTATCACATTTCTGTGTTTTTTTGTATACTGATCTTAATTGTAAAAATGATGTTATTTTTTAATTATTTCTATTTAAATTTTATTTATTTATTTCATTTATTACATTTTCTATTATAATTGAAATTTTTAAATTACATATTTTAGGCTTCCTTAAATATTGTAATTTATTTCATGCAACTGTAACCAAATCACTCTCCAAATCCATGAGGCCCAAAAATATCTCTGAATCATATCCATGAAATCTGTGCTTAAATATCGATAATTTTAAATTTTGGACAATGTCATAAAAAGGGTATACCTAGATGATTGTAAATTTTACATGGTAAAATTATATAATATTAGAAAAAATTGATTAATTTGTTCATGCAGGATTATACATCATTCAAGGAAATAAAATCTTGAGAATATTGTTCTTTGGAATCAAAACATCCCCCATGCCAGAATATAATTTTTGAGTAATTATTGCATAAACCATTAATTATTTGTCAAATCAAGAAGAAATTTTATATGTTTAGGAAAATTAAAATGGTTAACAATTTTAAATAAGGGACCATTTATATATTTTTAAATATTGCGGGATAAGACATGTGAATTTATTGAAGAAATATTTAATGAAATATCAGAACATTTTTCCAATAAAATTTTATCTCTTCTCTATTTCCTGGGGTTAGACAATTTGTGACATTATTTGTATCCTTATAGTATCTATTATTTTGTAGTTAAATTTTTATAGTTTTAATATATATTATTCTTATTCTTCTTCGCACTCTTCTATGATTTTAATTTTCATTTTTTACACTGTTATACCTTCTCTACTCCACTAAAAATGGATAACTAACCTATGCATTTGTTTAAAGGAGGGAACAATAGTTTTATGGAGTATTATTGTTATTAAATTTTAATATAATTATTCAATTATAGGAATTTATTTTTTTATATTGATTATGATGAATATTATACACATTTCTCTTCCATCTAGTTACTCTTCTCATTTATAATTCATCCTTCTCTTCACTATTTCTGTCATGAATATACTGGATCATGGAATGGATAGTGATTACCAGTAATGAGTATCATATATGATGTTAATAAGAATATTTTCAAATATTAATATTTCTTGGTATGGGGTAATAACGTTTTGAATAAAAAATATGAGTGGTGACATTTCTTGACCAACTCATTGAGTTGAATATTGAGAATAATTTTGGATAATGATTTTAGTCAACTTGACCTACAATGAACATTTTCATTATTTCTTTCCATCTAACATAGTTTTTTTAATTTTATTTATATAGATATTTATATAAATATTTTAGGCATATTTCACACACCAAAATTTATATTAGATTGGTAGTTTTATATATCTTATAATATTAATAGTTTAATTATTAAGATAGTTCATGTGAGAAACCTCCACGAGATTGACTCTTGGTTTTGGAAATAATGTACATTCTGAGGAAAATAAGAAATTAAATAACAAATGGTTCCATACAAACCATTTACACCAATTAATAACCATTTTTTTGGAGAACGAGATCATACAAACATTTATTTTAATCAAAAATCAAAAAATAATAATTTTACTAATCTAAAAATATATATATTTATTATATATATTTTATTTTATAGGTTAATATGTATTTATATGATGATGTTTTATATTTTTCACCTATCAATAAAATGTTTGGTTAGTTAAAAATATAATATAATGTGATGATCCAAATATAATAAAATACTAATCAAATGGAACAAAACACATTGAAAATGCAAAGGAATATGAAGTTGTTTTAATTATAAATAATTCAAGTAGCATTGTTGAACACTACATTTGTGAAAGATCAATTACTATGTATAGAGTGAAAAATGTAAATATTAATTTAACTAGATAACTATTACACAATTAATACAAGAATACATTAGTGATGTTGTAAAAATACTTGAATATCTACTTCCATCTTAGTAGGTGGATTTTCAATCGACCTTCTTAAGTTAAATGAGTTTAATGATGAATGTTTTATGGAATATATAATTTATTAGACATAATTTTATTCATAAATTACTAATTTTGAATTGAAAATGGATTCCCCTTAATATAATTTTGAATATTTGTTACCACTACTTCCAGCCATCATTAAATAAGATGTTGAAATATCTTATGTTGAGGATAGAATAGAGGTGTCAGTTGAGTAGTAATCTAGAGTATTTAAAGATGATAATAAAAAGAAATAAATCAATAAGTAACCATTTAATGGACACAACAAATAAGAGAATCCACATCATATTATACAATATTCACCACTATTGGACACCACTACTGTATATCAATAAATTATTGGGAATCCCAATATTCTTTTCAACCCCTTATACGCCTAAAATTATTTCACTTTTCTCTAATGGGGCTTGTGAATATTTTTATATTATCAATGAATTATTACTCTTAAAATCTACTAATGGATGTTGGAATAAATAGCACTCATTTTTTATGATAATGAAAACACATACACCTTATGATAGTGGATAAATACCCATAAATTTCTTAAATAGGGAAAGTAAAACCCTATCACCCACATGGGGATCCAAAACATTTTATATATTCATTTCAATTTATCATTATTTTTCTATATTTTTTTATTTCATGTTTTTTCTTTATTTCGAGGTATATGTGTAACTATCTATTATAATAAAACAAAGATTACCTTATAAAATAATTTTAGGTTTTATATTTCATTTTATTTGGAATTTTATTCCTTATTTAATATTTTTTCAAGGTAAAATAAGGGGTGGTGAAATATATATTTGGGGGCACTGTCAAAATACTTATTGTTTTATGTGTTTTCCTTTTTTAATTTTTTAATTTTAGGAAAATTATTTTTAACTGAATATATTTCATCAATTGTCATAGTTCAATTTATTTTTAGAGAGTTTAAATAATTTTTTAAATAATAGATTATAATTGATTGATGATATGAAATACTAATCATTGAATATTATAATCAATAATTTTTATTACGTTGAAGTATTTTTTAATATATTCCCATGAAATAATTACAAAAGTATTGTTTGATTCTAATGAGGTATCATAAAATTTTATTAAATATTCTTCCTAATACCAAAACTGGATTGAAAGAATATTCAGTTTTTTTTATAACCTTAACATGTGAAATTTTTCATTCTAAACCTTAATGTTCATGTAATTTTTTTATGTGGTTAAGGAAATTTTTTATATAGACACATTTTAAATTAATACCAAATATTACATTTAACCATTCTATCCTTTAGAATCCATGAATAACCTTGTAGGTTTAATGCACATTATAAGTTGATTTTTCCATAACTACCTAACCTACTAATGTTTTTATATGAATAATTCAAATTTGAGTGTGAGTGAATGGACTTTATTATTTTTTATTTGGTATAATTTTAATTTAAGGGTGGTTTTAGGTTTTCTTCATCATTATAGGAAGCTTAGAGAGATAGAGAGAGAGTTAATCACTAGTAATCATTTCATTGTTTTTTTATTTTTATCATAGTATTCTTCATAGAAAATGAAAAAATAGAAAATATGTAGGTGAGATTGAATTTTACATTTTACATTTTTTTGACCAATTTCCCTCCAAAAAATAAAAAACATTTTTTTTTATTCGTTCATTATATTCAATTTTATTCTCATTATAAAAAAAATAAAAGAAAAAATTGAATAGAAGGACTAAGAATTTGACTAAAATCATTTATTTTTATTATTATATCACTCATGTAGAATTTCAAAAGAGTGGTTCATGTTTTGCATTAAATATTTAAGGATAATTGAGTGAAGAATTTCCTTAGTTTTTACCAAACTATTCTTACATTTTAGTTAAAATATAAGCCTAAATGTTTCGACCTTAGTGTTTTCAGTTATTTTTTCCACCAAACCTAATCCATATAAATAACCTAGAAAAGACCTCAGTATTGAAAACGTTTTAATATATCATTGTGTGGATATATTGTAATTTGGACAAGCTGGTGGTGATAAAATAATTAAATATGTATGATCTTAAATCCACATTTATTATCTCTTCAGTGAAGGCTGATATAAAACTCAATGTGAGTTAGGTTGTAATTTGTGGCAAAAATGGATTTTTTATGTTGACATATTTTATAAATAAGAAATAAAAGCTAATGAAAACAGTTTTTAATTAATGATACATGATGGAATTTTGTTTTGGAAATGATTGTGGATTTTTTCTAATTTTTTATTCTTTTGTGGATTTTTATTTTAATATTTTATGATTTCCCATGCATGAAATGGTTAAATATGTGGAGTTATAAAAATAATATTTTCACATATTTTACTTTTAAATTAAATGATTTATTCCCAGAATACTGTTATTTTAGGGTAAATTATCACATTTCTATGTTTTTTTAGTTTTTTTTAGATTAATTACTAAACTCCATCATTTTGGAATTTTAACTATTTCAATTTTATTCTTTGTTTAAGACATATCATTTTATGTATTTGTCGAAATTGTGAAATTATAATTTTTAGGCATACATATATCTTGGGATTCATTTCAACCGACTAGTTTCAAAGCTCATTCCAATTCCATGGGGATCAAAACCATCTCATAGTACAATCTTCAATATCTATTCGAGGATCTAGATAATTTAGAATATAGTCCAATATCTCAAAAATTACAATCAAAGTAGTGATAAAATTATACATTGACATAGAGAATAATCATTAGAATAATTTCATTAGCTAGTTTCATGCTTAATTATTTCTCCATCAATGAAATATATGGATGGGAATATATACCATAATAATTAGAACAATTACCCATACATTATATCATTTGTGAGTAAATCTACAAAAAATTCTTTCAACAAGTAGAAAATAATGTTGATAGTTTGTCCGAGAAAACCTTTGAAAGAGATTAACATCATTAATGAAGGTTCCATTTCAAAATTATATAATATAATTGGGATAACATGTGTAAAACTCATGAAGATGGTATTTGACTGAAAAAGACCAACAATTTTCCAAAAAATTGCACATCCTCTTGATTTCAAGGTGTTAAAAAATTATTTTCCATTTTTTATCATTATAGGTTCTTTTAGAATGTAGTTTGTTTTTATATTTTCAATTTCTATTAGTCTGATTCGTCATTCCCATCATTTACCATTCTTATTCGTTTGTGTTTCTCCCATAACGTTCTATTCTCAACTGCACTATAAATGAGGAATTATACTCGGTATTTATTTTAGGGAGGGAATAGTGGTTTGATTTTGTTTAACTATGATATGATTTTAATCTATTTATTAAATTAAATTAATTTTAGAGGTTTATAGATTGGTTATTCTTAGGTGTTACCATGTTTACATTGTCATCATGTTCTTCTTATTGTTCGTCATTGATCTTTCCCTTCACTATTTTTTCATCCATATGTTTAACCATTGAATAGGTAGTGGTGGTTAGACAAGAGGTATCCTAGATGATACATGGGGAATGATTTTATCGTATGAATATTTCTCAAATAGATTAATCAAATTTAAAATGTTAAGGTATGTTTTGATATGTCTTCGTCACTATATTTAATTTATTATGGGGATCCCTTTTGAACAATAATTAGAATCGACATTACATCCCAATGAAATTTTCATTTCTTCTATATATATAATGTCACATTTCTAGAACGTTTTATGGAAACTTTGTAGAATATTGAAATTGGTTAATCACGTAAATTTTTATGATTATATGAATTTTCCGAACCCTTGTGCGATCACCCCGGTTGAACAAAATGGAATAATGAACATGTGTGTGTTTTTTTGGTAATGTGGTGTGTGAAAAAGGGGGGGTGAATCCTAGGTTATTACGAATATGATGGGAAGTAGGGCTGTGATAAATGATATAAAAGGGGAAATTATGTGGCGCAAGACTTGTTTTGTGATACGGTTGTGTAGATATGGTTATAGTGGCAGCAGGGCTGCAGTAATGGGTTGTCATATTAAAAGAAAGTGGAACGTTGATAAATAAACTATGGGGAATGATAATTAATTAAACTCTAGAACAATAAATGGGGATTGATTGATGATTAAAAGGTTGGTTTTGTGATGCTTGTGTTCTATCTAACTTGATTTGTGGTTGGCTGGGTTTTGTTCTACGAAACGCTTGATCTGGTTTGATAACTGCCCAGTAGTTAAGGAACTAATAAACTAATACTGTTGAAACATGAAAACCTAAATGGGGTTGGGTTTTCTTGTTGTATACATGCTTCATAGTAACAGTGCCGAGGCACATGCTCACTTTCTCTATTTAGAAGCCATAGGTTGGGTTGTGTGTTTGGTATACATATATATATCTTTATCTTTGTGTTTGTGTTTTGTCGTACCCCACCCATGTTGAGAACTTAGTGTCGAACACTCCCATTTCATGGGAGAGGGTGTTTTTTCCTTATCTACTAGCTCCTTCCTTATCCTTCTTCCATAGGCTATGATGGCTTGAGGAGACCTTACACCCAAGACACTTCGGGTAGGTTTCGATTGGTGTGTTTTTAGCACAAGACTCTTCGGGCAGGTTTACTGTTCCCAAGAATCTCCGGGATGAGGCCCAGGTGTGTTCGGGTCGGTATGTGATATGTGTTTTGTGAGGCCCAGGTGTGTGTGGGCGGGATATTTTGTTTTTAAGGCCCAAGTGTGTGCGGGCCGGAAATGTGGTTTGTGAGGCCCAGGTGTGTGTGGGCAGGATATGTGGTTTGTGAGGCCCAGGTGTGTGCGGGCAGGAAGAGTGTGGTAGCGTCAGGACATTCACCGTTAGGAAGAGCAGCTAGCTAGTGGGGGGAAATGGTGCGGGGTACCCAATACTCTTGTTCTTATATACTACTACCTATTGTTTTGTGTTTTGGTTAGCGTGGCTGGTGAGGTTGGGTGGATAGAATTACTTGCTGGGTTTTGGTTCATCTGTTGTTATCACGGGACATTAGGATGTCTCCCCACCTGTGCACGAGATATTTAGGTTTCCTTACTGAGTATACTTGTATGCTCACCCTACGTTTACTTTCAGGTTTCCAGGAGGACTACTAGGGTCGTGTGGGACCCTACTAGTTGGGATAGTTGGTGTTGTTGCAGTGGTTGTACTCTTGTTTCTTTTGGTATTGCACTTTTGAGTTGTCTGGTACTTGTACTTTGTTCCAGAATTGTTTAAAAATGCATGTGGGATTGGTTTGGGTTTATTTTCATTTACTTGTTCTTTTTTCCTTTGGTGTTTGACTCATCCTTTTTCCCGATCTTAAATAATAAAAAACGGTAATGCCTCCCATATTTGTGAAAACTCATACCCTTGGTGCTAGTCGCCACTCCAGGACCTACTGGAGGCGGGACTCGGGGGTCATTATCTCCCTTTCACCATTACCAGCTCAAAATGGGCATCTTTGGTGGGAGGAGGTCGTGACAATTAATCATACACTTTGTGTTTATCTTTCTATTTCATTTCAAATTTTTCATGTTGTTTTATATTTTTACACATCACTTTTTCAATCATCGTGATTTCATGTTAATGAGGTACCCACAGTTCAGTCTACTTAATCCATTTAATGAATTTTTATACACACCTATTATGTTTTCTAAATTATCCTATGACTTTTTATGCCAAGTAATTTAATTATGAGTACCCATACCCATTTATAGTCACCATTATTCACCTTGATATAGAAATCATTCATTGATTTGGAACATCCATGTATATAACCCACAATCCTTAATCATGGGATTAAAAGTTAAAAAATGTGTTCTTGTTTTAATGATTTATACATCACAAAAAATCATGGATATTAAATGAATGTTAAGGGTGGGGATGGAATTATATAACCATAAAATTTATTGGTTAATGTAAATATCTCATGAGATATTATTTATGGTGTAGGTGATGTTAAATAGATCCCACTACATTAATATGTCATAGTAGTTAGCCTTGACTAATGCATATGATGTCATGTATTATGTTGTCTTTGCATTCCTATTTTATCTTGATGTTACCATATTATATCATGCTTCAATTCCCATGTTTATTAGTCTAACACTCTTTATTACATCTAGATATTACAGTTTTCTAGTATTTAACACATTCATCATGGTATGCATTGATTATTCCATTACTGAGATTTGACAATGACCGATTTCATAGGTACATCCACAGGTTTTCCTATGTATTTTTAGAAGATGAATGAAATTAAATATTCTGATAAAAATTTTATGTAATGTATTTTTATAATCGATTCATGTTATTATGTTGTATTTATAATTATCCAAAGACAGTATGCCTTTTTATATTTTTTTGATTTTACTATGTTCAACTTTATGTAATAAATAATTAATTGTGGTTTATAAAATATATGGATTTTAATAGAATATATAATAAATCTTCTTGTGTATAGAATCCTTTATAAATACATGTTTTTATAATATATATAAATGAATAAATTTCCCTCAAATATTACAAGCATAAAATCATTTAAATTTCTTGAATCTATTAGTTAAAGTGACTATACTACTCCTCTTAAATGATTCATCCATTAATATAAATCACCTCACAATTGGTTTACACATATGTGAGTGTGAAATAATGCTCTATATTCCCCCAGTAGATGAAACCAATATCACCTAGATGCAATAAATTTTTACATAGTCCTCTATAGTATTATTCTTATTCATTGATGAAATGTTCTAGTAAATATTTCTAATGAAAATTCACTATATGGAATGAGTTTATCTGGAAATTAATTTGATTTAAGGATACATATATCCTCAAAACAATTCCATATCAAATAAAATTTTTCCCTCAACTGATCCTCCTTTCAAAACACAACTTCTTCATTAACTAATCACCACCATAAACTCAACTCTTTTTTGAATAACATTCAGACATATCAAAATTTATCACGAATTGATTCTATTTAAGGGTGTTTTTTCTCTATTACAAATTAAGTGATATGGTTCCTTTATATAGGTTATGAAACATATAATTCCTAGAAATCAAAATTAAAATTAGGTCCTTTTTCAAATCTTGCAAAATCACATACTACATCCTCATTGTGGTTTTTATAGTATTTAAATACCCCTACGTCAACCATTGAATCACCATTATTTGAAAATAATATGAACCATTTTGTTGACCTAAAATATAAAAACCATTCTATTATAAATGATAAACCCCCTCAATTGACATTCTTGGTGGTTTGAAATCATGTTATTCAATATGAATTCCTTTAATAATATTCATTCTTTTATTTTCGGTAAATCTATGTTGTTAACATAACCCATCTTCGACATGAAATATAACCTATTTCAAAAAATTCATCCATAAAAACCTTCAAGTGATATGTAGTAGTCATCTACTATTGTTCATGATACCTAGAAATCCTTTCTTTTCAATTACACTCTTAAGTTTCATGACCAAATATATATTCTATAGAAACCATCCTAATGTTATATTTTAACATGTATCTTTCAACAAAAACTATAAACCCAAAAACCATGAAACACTATTGATATTGATTTTCCAAACTATAGGTTAATTTATTTTATGATTCTCAATAGATGTTTGAAAAAAAAACTAATGATTTAGTATAAATATATACTATCTTCATTACTAATTTCTTCAAAAAAAATGTATTCTTTTTATAGATTTTTTGATTAATTCCATAATAAAATAACAAAAAATTATATGCAAATATTTATATATACATTTTATATAATTATAATGATATTATATAATAGTATTAAAATATTTAATTAATTAAATTCTGATCAAAACTCGCATCCTAAAAAAAATTGGAAATTGATTTCTCATCATTTTTAAGAGGTATCTCAATAAAATATTTCTACAATGGTATATTGTACAAATGAAAAAAAAATCTCTTAAGTAGAATACAACATGATTTTATTTTTAAAATTTATTAACTTTTGAAAATATTTGAATAAAGACTAATAGTGTTTCTGAATAATTGATAAAAAAATAAAAAAGAATTTGATTAAATTATAATATATTGAGAAGCATATTATATTGGAAGAATAATATTATAATATGTTTCTAATATTGAATTAATCAGTAGATGCTCCATTTCAATGTTAGTTAATTATGTAACAAATATATCAGTGAATAACTCAATGAAACCTAAAATGATATTGTACATTAACAAAATAAATTTTGAAAATAATTACTTGATTTGTAACAGGTAACACTATTTCAAAAACCATGATATTTATTCTAAATTACAATACATAACGGGATGTTTATTCCATAAAATACTAGTCATATTGATGTTTTGGGTAAAATAATTAACAAAATATAAAGAAAAAAATCATAGAAGATATGTATTTTAATCACACATATATTATATTTAATACAAAATTCATATATATAAATGAATATATGAAAACAAAATAATGTTCAAAATCTATATAGAATTGAATAGGTTTACATCATCAAAACAACTATAATATTTCAATCCTTTTATCTCTTTACTTTTCTAATATATTGTTTTTAGTTTATATTAATAGAAATTGTCACTAAAGCCTTTAATGTTTTTTACAATACATTTTATTAGAATTCAATGATTTTTCAACACTTATTTTCTAAATTCAATTGAAATTTCCCCTAATGGCATCATTAATTCTTGATATTTTTACATTAACATAACTCAGTAATAGAATCACACCCCATGGACCATAATTTATCAAAATCCAAAATAGATTTTAAAATATCTATTTTAACCATATGACAAATTACATGGTCTTTACTAAATTTAAAATTTTTAATTTGATATATTATCTAAAATGTTACCTTAAAAAATTAAATGTTTAAATTTAAGCCTTGCATAATTTTCAGAGTCTCTATGGATTAGTTTCAACTAATGAAAAATTCTCCATCAAATTTTTGATTCATTATTAACATCTATGTCCTAATAATCTGGATCATGATTCAAAATGATTTATGATGTTATATGGTTTTTTACTATTATAATTTATATTATTATGAAATAAATTTATTTAATTTGTTATATAATGGAAATTATTTTTTTACACACTTTTATTATTTATGATAAATTTTACCATAAAATTTGGTATTATCTTCTTCAAGAGGAATAATTTTTCATACTATTGTTTCACTGTTTAAAAAACATTATTGTATGTTCCTTTATAATCAAAGGTAGTAATAAAGTAATTTCAAAATAATCACATTATAAATAAAGTGGAAATGAAATTAAATTCACCTATTTTTTATTATAGTGTAACCTATGTCATCTTTTAAGAATATTTGAAAAAATATATTGTTAACTAAAAATTACTAAATTCCTAAAATGATGATGAGAATTGGATTAATTGTATTGACTTTTGAGAAAATCATTAGAATGGTAAAAAATATTACATTGTAAAATACCTTAAATTTATTAATTATCAGATATTGATTATTAGTAACCATATAAAACCATTGAAATCAAGTTTCATGTATGAATAAAAATTAGTAAGGAATAAAAGAAATGTGGTGTTCAGAAAATATTTTGATGATTATTTAACATGATCTCATTAATGAAGACATTTTTTATAATGAGTTTTAACTATATTATCTGATGAAATCATCCAATTTAGAAATACATTCATGAAATAATAAAGGTGGTATATGTAGATAACAAACTCAACCCATCACAAAATCCTATTTATTAATATAAATATGAGTATTCATGTTCCCAAGATTTATATTTTGTTGTACAAACATAAAGATAATATAATGTGCTTTAATTGAAGAAATATTGAAAATAATAAAAGAAATTTAGTTTTCGTATATATAACTATTTAAAGTGACACCATGAATATGTAAAGTCTGATAATATGTTTTGATCTATTATATTTTATAAATATAGGGGAAATATGATAAATAAAATGAAATTGATAATCTACAAAAATTTAAAATTCTTCTCTATAGGATGTAAAACCATTCATGAGGATGAATATGATTATTTTAATGTAATATAACAAATTTCATCATCTAGATAAGTCATAGTTATATGTGGTATATCATTTCCATTATATTTATTCTAGCCCTTTGACTTTATTATCATAAATGACACAATTGATAGTGTAGTTATGATATAAAATATATTGAGACTATTTATATATGAGTATGATATACCTAACATGGTGGGTCATCTTATTCATATTTTTTTGCCCCATTTTATAACTCAAATGCATTAAATTATTCAATTTTACATGTACTGAATTTCATTAACTTCTACATTCCACATGGGATTCATATAATTTAACACAGTAACTGATTTGGTTTAAAAAAATATAACTAAAAAGGGAAATAGTGATCTATAAAACTAATTATTAATTTAGATGAATGTAAGGATTGATTTGATAAAATTACGAAATATAAATTAAATTGTTTTATTTAACAAAATATTAAAATTTAATTATATTTGTCCCATACATCAGAGAAATTGAAATTGATTTATTCACTTGTTGAAAATTTTATTAGATACATAATAAAATGTATGAATAAAAGTTACGCATCAAATCCTAGAATCATAATTCCTTTAACTATTATAGATTTTATAAATAATTTAATTCAATAATTCTTTATTAATATATACATGGTGAAATTTTTTAATATATATTTATTTATCATAAAAGGATAGGTCACTTATATAAAATATTTTAATAATTTAAGGTTCCATAATATCAAACACCAATGTTTTTAGGATATGTATTAGGGTTTTTTCCATTGGTTTTTTTATAATGTATATTTTTAAAGGATGATATGTGAATTTTATGAATTTCATTCTTTATTTTATGGATTTTAGAGGTGGTTGAGAAGAAATTAGATATTATTGGGAAAAAATTTCCTAATGTCATTCATGATTTAGTATATCACTCCAGAGTTGTTCTTGTTGTAGGAAGTGTCAAATGAAAACATGAAATTTTCCACCATGATTTTAATATCTAGTTAGTTTTTAATAAGTCTATTTTCAATGATGCACAAGATTCACAACACCTAGATTCAATGAGCTAAGAAATATTATTAATTAAATGTTGTTATTATAACCATTCCATTTAATTAGTGGGTACGAATAGGATTGAGCAATTTTTGAAATATATATAGTGGTATTAATCATAACAAATGTATTGATTAATTATTAGTAAATAAGAATGCAATTTTAATTAATTTCATTTTATGATTCCAAAATATGTTTTCTATAAAAATTATATTTATTGCCTTTTGTGAAATAATATTATAATTAATTTCCAAAATGATTAGAAACATAATTTCATAATAAGGATTTTATTTTCTAATTAATCATCAAAAACATTTCTTAAGTTTATTTTTTATCAATTTTATAAAACTTTTTCTTTTTTAATGAATAGTGAAAAGTACTGATTTTTCAATGAAAATGCACTACCATTTATGTATAGAGACAGTAAAATTATATTTTGGGTAATTTTAAAATTTTAAACAGATCATATAGGTTAGTAAGAATTTATTTATTATCTTTAAAAGTATTTTTATACCAGAATTTTTTATAAAATAAAATTTATGATTCAAATGCATTTTTCTAAAACACAGAATTTTGTTTCATTCTTTGTGATAAATTTTAAATTATTTTCTACAAATTATATGAACTGTTTCAAGAAAAATAGATTCAATATTTAGAATCATGAGTTATATATTTTTTAAATATTACCCTTTTATTTTCACACATTATTATTATTATACACATTAAATTTTAATTACCATGTTAGTGGTAAAATGAGTTAATTAAGTGTAAACAAATAATATATAGACTTAAATGTGACCATAAATTTTTAATTAATATTATTTTAGGATTATTGTTAATCCATAATGATCCAAATATTAAATATATGACATTTTTTCTACTATTCAAATACTTTTCCCTTAAAAATATTATATGTAATTAAAAGTCAAAAATGGTATTCTATTTTTTAAATTTTATTTAAATTTTTGACATAGGTATAAAAAGATAACATGTTTTGTTAAAAAAAATTATTTTAAATATAAATGGTTTTTCATCCAAATAATTTAATTTTAATATTTATTCACAAAATAATTATTATAAATGATATTGTGACCCTAGAATGGTGTTTCTGAATGTAGTAAAAAAATCAAGTAAATTATTTTAAAAAACACTAAAAAAAATTTCTATAAAATAAATTATACCACATATATTTAAGATAAATATATCATGTTATATTGATGTTTTAATTTTATTTATCTATTATTTTGGTATCAATGTTTTTTTATTGTAATTTTTTGAATAGTTCTTAAAATTATAATATTAGTATTTTATATTAAATTGTATTGTATTAAATTATTTAAAATTAAAAAATTATGAAAGAAGAAAATTGGATTGAAAAGGGTCTAAAATTTCATTAAATATCCATTTATGATCATATTTTCACCATATAAATATAATTATTACTCATTAATATTAATAAATTTCATTATTATAGTTACATATCAAATTGGTAAACAAAGGGATAAACCAAAAAATAATTTTTAAATGATATTAAAACCTCTAAAATATTTATTATATGAGTAAATTAATGATATATATTTATTATATTCTAATATATGTGAATTTGAAAACATTTTACATGAGCTAGACACATATTATACTACAATACTTTATTTAATTTCAAAAATAATAGAAATGATATTTTATAACAAATAATATTTTAATGAATGATTTAAAATTAAAAAAATCATACATTCTCCACATTATTATGATTTTATTGATAATATCATCCATGTTCAATTTATCCACCCATTTTCCTTTTATATTAACTATCTTTCCCCAAAAACAAATGAACGTTGTTATTATTGTAATCGTATGAAGGGTTGGAAGAGGATTAAAAATTGAGAAGGGTGCAAAAATATCCAAAAAATACTTAAATTTTCTGGGAAGATATTAATTATGTTCATATTAATCTTAAATTCTAATTATATTCTCTCATATCAATTTTAATTGGAAAACTACTTTATATTAACTTAATAATTTATTAAAATTAATGATTTAACTACCCCTCGTTAAAATAAGACACCCTATATCCTCTTATCTATGAAAATAAATATCCTTTTTTCATAAAATACCTTCTCTATTACCTTTATATAATCCCTACAATAATTATATAGGAATGTTTTGGAATAATTCTATCAATAAAGTACATAATCTGTGAAGAAAAGGGGATATTCCAAAGAAGTTGTTTAGATATTAAGCTAATGTTTTAGTTTCGTTTCTTCCTCCACCTCCTTAAAATATTCATTAACCCTGATGGTATAGAAACATAACTATATTCCATGTACTGAGATGGTATTAGGTTAATTGTATAACATATATATTTCTCATTATTCCATTAATTTGGAAACTAATCAATCACCCGTGTATACAATAGAAAACTGCCTCATGAAACAATTTAAGTTTTTTTCCATAAATTCTTATCATTAATAGTCATAATGGTTAATTTTATTTTATTTATATGTTATTAATGATATAATTCAGGTTTTAAATTTAATTTATTTTAATATTTATTACATTTCCATCCAATGAAAAATGGTATGACCATTCTTTCATAAATGTGGATTACCACCTACATGAAGCGATGTGATTTTTTATTCATCACTAAATAGCATAGAAGATATATATAATTATATTAAAAAATGTAATATGGTATTTATGAAATAATTATACTATTTAAAGATAAAATAATATATATCTTCATTCCAATATGATCATTGGAAAAAATTGAAATGTTATATATTCGGACATACATCCTACTATCTCTGTGATTGCAGCCTAATTTATTATTCACAAGCATATTTCATAGATAGTTTAAAAATTATAATTTATGTACAAAAAACAATAATTTCTTTATTATTATTCTATATTTTATGTAATAATCACTCATTGACCACTGTCAACCTACCAAATTCATTTTGGATATAAGAGATGAATATCGTCAAAATGGCGTACCTGAACATAATTAATTAAGTAATTAATAATAAAATTGAAAGAGGAGAATCAATTAAAAAATCCTAAAAATTACTAATTAAAATATTTTTATTATTAATGGTTACCAAGAACATACATTATGAGTCACAGTCGAGGTAAGTAACACTCCACATTAAAAATCACATTTTAAATATTTTAAGGATTTATTTTTAAAAAAAATATTCAATAAACATATTTTCAAAATAAATTAATGGATTCATTTAAATGTATATAAATTAATAATAAATAATATTTTATTTATATTTAAATTACTTTCAATGGTTTTGAAAAAGATGTTTTTACATATTTTATACATAGTGTTTTTGCAGAAAAGGAAAAAAATATTATATATAAATTTATAAAATGTTATTTTTTTATTCTAAGGCCATGATCATTATATTAGGATTGGATTTATTTAAATTACTTTTGGAATAATTAAATTAAAACCCATCCCTCCCAAATTTCTCGCTATTTTCAAAAAAAAATAAAATGGAAACTGTATTTCAATATCTGGAAATGGTTCTATATTATTAAAATGAATATTTTGATTATTATAATGTGAAAATAAAAGATAAGATATTTTATGATTTTGTTAAAGTTCATTGTAATTATGTATGATTAAAACTAGTTCCTTTATAAATCACTTATGGGTGGTTACACTATAAAATAATAATGAGTGGGTCTGTTATAGTGCTGCAATGCATTGGATTCTGTAGAAAATTTTAAAGTTTACTATATTTGTTATTCCATTTGTAAGAGTGATATGAAAATTGATTTCCCAAGTTAACTACTTGATTTAGTTATTCTATCTACATATTTTTAAAATAAATCTCATTATTTCAAAATCTATTGTAATTAATTTTTTAAAAATGAATAGTATATGATACTTATAAAGGGTCAAAAGTATAACCCTATGAAAATGTTTTCAAAAGGTTTTCATGATTGTAAGAAAAATTTATTAGTTTTATTTTAAATATAAAATTCATTATTAAATTTTTTATGAAAATACATGAGAAGGGAATTTTATTAATAGGGTAATTAAAATTTTAGTTTGGAATCAGAGTTTATTATGTTAAAAGAGAACAATTTTTTAGATCTCATGGTTATAAAATGGATGATTGGGTTTCTCCTATATTTTTCAGACTCAATTAAAAATATTTTTATCCTTATATAAATAATTTAAATTTTTTATAATAAGATTTTGATGAGTATTATGAATGATTATAAGGACATAATATACAAAACAATGTTGGGTATAGTGTAAATAATTCTCATATAAGGTCATGAGTATTGTTATGTAATATATTATCAAAATTATATAAAACTCTTGACATAAATTATCCTTGGTTATGTAAGTGACTCAATATTAATTTATTCTATTGTATATTTTAGACAGTTGAAATTAGTTCAAATATATTATTATGAAATCTATAATTATAATGTTTATGATTTTACCCTCGGATCTGGGAGTGCATATCCAAGGCACTTGTAGTTTGTATTAGAATAGAGTATAAAATCTATAAATTAAGATATTTTCATGAGATTTTATCTTAATAGTTTTGGATACCATTATCTATTTATAATTTTATGGTAGGTTATATTTTAAAATTCTTATAAATCCAATTTTATTTTTTATGTGATGGGATTATAAAGTGATTAATTTCATTTTGGAAGAGGTTATATTAGGTTGAGGTATATGTTAAACATAGGTTTAATGTGGAATATTATTTGAAGAAGAATTAATTTAATTATTTGGATATCTTTTTAAATATATTTATAATTTTTTAGGGTTTATATAATACTAAATCTTGAGTTAATTGTAGATAATTATGATTTTGGATCATACTTCTATAAACATATAGACAACCTTTAGACTGAAATGTGAATTAATGATTGTGAAATTGATGTTATCATTATAAATTTTGGGTAACATTATATGATATAAAATGATTTTATCTGAAAATTAATTGATTAATTATATTCATGATGCATATAATATTATAATGTGTCTTTATGGTGATTCAAGTAATTTATGGAAATTATTATCAATTTTTAGAGATTGAATAATTAGTGAATATTAATTTTTGGGTATATAACATTTTTAGTGAAAAATAATGATTGAATATGAATGTTAAATTAATATTTGATGAATATTTGAAGAGATAATTATAATATTTATGTTTCGGGCTTCTTCTATAATATTTTATGGAAAAATATGACTATATATTCATCAAATGACCTATGTTTAACATTGGTCATTATTACTTTGAATTTGGATATTAATGATTAATATATTCATGCGAAGGTTTATATTTTTGGATATTCAAAAACATTATACTAACCATTTCAGTTTTGTTTAATTCCTAAATATAGAAAGAATATATCGTTATTATTTAATTGAATTATTTAATTAGTTAGAATATGATTATTCTACTTTAGACATAAAAAAATCATCTTTAATACTAATCATTTAGATAAAAAAGAAAATATTACTATAAAAATATTTAAAGGATGATATTATATTTATCAGTTATCTATATTTCTTTTTATTATTTTTATATATGGTAATTAAATTTCACTACTCTAAGAAGAGGATGTTGAAATAAAAATTCAATACAACTACAATCATTTCTGATGAATCAATGGTAATTACCACACTGTATATGTTAATAATTTTGTTGTTTTTTTGTTTCACGTGATCATTTATGTTATTGGGATTATTGTCATCTATCACTTTCAATCATTATTTTGATACTAATTTTTTCTTCTATGTCCAAATTTTCATGTCCCACCACTGTTCCCCTATTTGGAAACTTATTTATGTGTTATTATAAGTTATCCCAATATTTTCTTTCACTTATTTTAAAAATGAAGTATTTAAAACTATTTATGATTTCGATTTTATCAATGGTATTTCAAAATTTCAAACACATGAATACAAAGTTATTGTTCAAATATCAATTTTTAGATGAATTTTTATATATAGTTTGTATACATTTCATTAATAATTATTGATGTCTTATTCAATAATGCATTCTATTTTCTTTTTTTGGAATTGGGAATTTTGGACACAGTGGAAGAAATTATACAAAAATAAAAAAATTTAGGCAGTACCCGGCATGTTCATCATACATGACTTTTAGACCTTATTCACAATATGCTTATAAATCCACAAACTAGCTGATGATGCCTTTTCAAGAACTGAAGCTAGGATAAAATGTGTACATTTGTAACACCCCGAGATTTTATAAAAAATATTCTTTTTAATTTCATTAATGTCTTGTGTTGTACGCTACACAAAAAAGAGCTTGCAAAACATGCATCCTTGACTTTCCTTGCATTACACGCAATCGCGACCTTCCTCGATAGCGTGTGTAGTACGCAATACCGAGTTTCACTAAACAACGATATGCTATTAAAATATTATTAAAACTAGCCATTATGAATAGTATTAACCACCTTTTAAAATTTTAGAAATTTTATCTCTCAAAATGGACTTCAATTTTGGATTCGTAATATTGAAATTATCTTAGGGTGAAAATTTGGTACTTTTCGGATAACTTTCATTTTCTGATGAATAGTGAAAATTACTAAATTTTAATTAAAAACAACCTTTTTAATCGAAATAATTAATAGTGATAAATTATTAATTTGAGTGGGTTTAAAGTATATTTGGATTATATTTTTACAATTTAATACAATGTTGGTCATTGGATGTAATTTCACATTTAAACCAGACATAAACAAGTGTCAATCTTTTGATAGTTATTATCTCTTAAGAACACGCTATTTGTTTTGACGATGGGAATTAATTTTTAAATTAAGTAATGCAACTGATATGTTTTGAATTTGGTAAAATAGACATCATTTTTGAGTTCTTAATATCAAATATATCTTAGGCCTAATTTTTGGTATTTTTCTGAAAACTTTCAATTTTTGATGAATAGTGAAACAACTAAGTGGTATTTAAAAAAACTGAATTTTTCATAAAACATAATTTTACTGCTTCTGTGAGTGGAATCTCAAAAATCCAAGTGACGCGGTTGATGTCAGTAAGTAAAATGTGGTTCAATGAGATGAAAATAATTTTTGGTGAATAGTAACTTTTTACTTTTATTTACCACAGTTAAAAGTAAATAAAGTAATTAAGGGTAAAAATGATATTATTGTTACCCTAAAACATGTCTTAATTCTATTGGATAAGTTTAATTCGACCAAAAAAAACCTTAGGAATAAAATATGACCATTTATGCCCACTTTGATTAGATTAGGACATTTATTATAACTTTTTTTAAAGAAGGGTTAAAATAGTTAAAATCAAAGTTTAATAAGTATATAATTTTTAATATAGGGTTATACATAAGATAAATTAGACTATAAATATTCATTATAAATATAAAAAGATTTCATACATAATGATATTTTATTTTTATTTTTTAGACTTTAAATAAGTTAATTTATTTATGACACAAAGATGATGCAGTAATTATCTTATTAATGAAATATTGACATAATTGATGTTATAAATACCTAAATAAATGTAATTTGAGAATTTTTATGAATTACACTAATTTTATATGTTAATATGACATGTTATTAATGATTTAATTAACTTTGTTTGAACTTATAATTCTGTTATGAGTTTCAAAAAAATCAATTACTAAATAGTGTCAAAATTTACATAAAATAGGTTTTAAATCAAATATTATATTATTAATTGTTATTTTATTCCTAAAAATCTAAGGTTCGGACAAATGACTTAGATAAGGTTATGTATATTAATAATAAACAACTTGGGGTTTTTTTGGCTTGTTATATTAAGTTTATTTACATTATAGTGTAAGAACACAAAAAGACACGGTAAAAGTAAAATTATCTAACTTAAAGTTAAATATAAATGATAAGGTTACAATGGGAACCTAAACTTGCCTAAATTCTATTGGATGAGAGGACATCGAACCATCCCCACCTTAGCTTCGAAATAAACCAATTTGGAGCTATTAAAAACCGAATATGACTTTATAATAAAATAATATTTTTAGTTATTCCAAAGGTGTCCCTCTCCTCCCTTATAAAAGGGAACCTCCTCCCTCTCTTTCTCACACAACTTTGACCCTTCAAGCTCGGAAAAACCCTACCAAATTCTCTTCTCCACTTCTCTAGCAACATACTAGAGGTTTCGTTCATCCACAAAGACCAATTTTAGTGCCCTAAAAAGAGATCTCAAAGAGGCGCTTCAAAGAAGAGGTAATATCCATTACCGAATCTTTCAACTTTATTTCTTCTTCCATTTCTTCTTATTAGGTTGTTTCATTATGAAGTAATAACATCAGTATCACTCATATACTGATATGTTATTATAATTATGAAACAACCCTATTTTACCATCTATCCATCCTACGGAAAACGAAATCATCGAGCGTGCGTACGTACGGAATACACTGTCCACGACGTGGTGTAATCTATTTTCCACCACCACCTTACTTGGATGGGTATAATGGTGTACATAATAACTATATATGATTATTTTAAAGTGATATTTATTCTTAAATAGTATACATACACTCAAATACAATTCCACGATCATGAGAATGATATCATCGCTCGTGCGTACGTACGGACTACCGTCTCCACGACGCGATGAGATTCATTCTCCACATTAACCATTCATGAATGATTATAAAGTATATATAAGTAATCATGAAATATATTACATAATAATACTACTGGATTTATGTATATATATATTTATGTCATCTACTTAATTCCACTCAATTCACTAAGGAAACGAAAACATCATTCATGCGTATGTACGGCCTACCGTCTCCATGAACGGTGTATTTATTTCCATTTATTGATCCATTATATATATGTATATTCTGAATATATATTATATATAAATCATGTTTTACATTCTGGATTTAAGTAATCATGATCTAAGTAATCATATGAATAATTACAAGTCAAAACACGGATGACAAATGAAACGATTTTACCCAAAACGCCTTTTTAACATGGAATTTACAAAAGAACTGGTAATATAAAGTCATAAGTGAACTATATATGATATCATAACAATGATTGTGATTCTAGAATAAGTAAATGACATTATTTAAATCATTATACAGGAGGTTCGGACACTTACGAAGCAAATCGGACCTAAGGTAAGGGAAAATATCACAATCTCATTTTTATCCGAGACTGTTTGTACGTTGTTATTTACTGGGGTGTATTTTATCATCCACATCCATGTTTCCTCAATATTTAATATTATTTCCATCCACCTAAAATTGTTTAAATCTTATTTTACCCTTCGGTGGGTTTTTCGTAACGGAATATGAAAGGAATCTTGTGTCGTTTTTCGTACGAGGTAATTTTTTGACTTTTCCGACAAAAGTACGAGAAGAATGGTTTTTTAACTTGTACAGCATGGATGGATTTTTAAAACATTATTTCCAAGAATATTCCTTCACAAGTTTTCAAGTTTACTTTTAATCAACTTCTTTTAGTTTAGAATTGTATGACATGTTAAGAAAGGAAAAGTGTTTTTGAAGTAGAAAGGATATTTTCCTCAAGAATGGAGTTCAGGTGTTTTATCAAAATTATTTTCCATATAAGATAATATAGGGTTAGGTTTCTATCCCTATTTTTACATTGATTTGATTATGTTATGATGGAATTATTTTTATGATGTCCTTTTATCTTATATGTATTATGGTATGATGGCATGATGTTTAAGATTCCCATTTTTATTACATGGGTTATGCAATGGTGTATGATTTTTTTTATTTTGTGGCACACATAAAAATGGTATCATTATGAGAAGGGTGGGACCTATATCTCCCTCCAATGCATTGGGTAAAGATTTTATATCTCATGAGATAGACATGGCTGGAATGGCAGGTTAAACTGGTTCAGTGAAACAGGACTGAAACGAGGAGTGAACTCAGTTCAGAAATGGACTTTGTCCACTAAGATAGTCTTTGCAATGAGTCTTGACTAATAAGAAATGGTTCTCTATGATTATTTGTGTATGCGACAAAGTTTCATGTTTTAAGTTATGATTATTGGGATTACATTTCACTACTATGATTTATCCCATGTTTTGATATTATGATCTATTTTGCAGGTTAAGATTTCCAAAATGTTATGTTCTTATGAATATGATGTGATTGATATTTCTTTTGTTTACCCTTACTGAGAATTTGAGCCCACCCTTTTATGTTTTCTTTTCCCCATGATATAAAGAAAGGTTTTAGGTAAGAAAAAAATGGAAGATCTTTATGGGAGATGTTGAAGATCTTTCACCACGATTAGAAGATTATATTTCGAGTTTCCAGAGACACTAAACTATTACGGTCCTTGTGTGTGTGTTTTTGTAATGTACTAAGTATTCCTCAAAAGTAATGTAATGTCCATGTACGTCAAGCTTAGGGTCTCTACAGTTGGTATCAGAGGAAAGGTTTAGTCAACCTTTGGAAACTAGGATGCGAAAACATTAGTGAGATCCCTAGAGATATTTCTAAGGTATGTCTAGGGATGTCCCTAAGGATAAGTATACGTATAGGATATTGTCCTAGAACTACGGTAACAATCTTAGAATTGAACCTAAGATGTTAGATATTGAGTGTACTCCCCCTTTACTATGTTGTTTTCCCTAGCATGATTTTTTCCACTCACACTATTCATTTTGGGTTTTAGAAAATGGCTGGAAACATGATTATTCACGATAATGGAGGATATGATGGACAATGGAATGATATTCTTCATGAGCAACCAAATGAAATGGGATTTAGAAGTCCAAGCATCATTATTATGCCGAATCAGCAATCTCATAATATGATCAATAAAGAAAAATTTGGTAAGTTTCCTGACTTGGGTAATAAGAGAAAGATGGAGTTTCATGATGATCATAGAGGAAAGAAAGTTCAATTTCTCCTATGAAAATCATGTGGGAAGAGGCATCAAGGAGAATGTTTCAAAGGAACTGGAAGATGCCTTGGGTGTGGAAAAGAAGGACACAAAGCCAGTAAGTACAAAGGAAAAGGTTCAGTTAACACCAGGGATGAGGATAATGGTATTGCTACGACATCCACAATTGTTACATGTTTTAAATGTGGAATGTACAGGCATTATGAAAACCAATTCCCTAAGGTAAAGTCTCATGAAGAGAATCAGTATGGTCGTATGGGTAGTATTTATGTTGATGATGATGAAGAGAATACAAATGATATGTGAGATGAAAGAATTGTTGAAGCTCGGTCAATGGTTTAAGAATGTAGTGGAATGATTACATGTTTATCATGTGTAATGTTGTATAAGTAATTTCATGGTAATATGGAATAAAGATACATCTAAGTATTGTTACACTGTTGTCTTTCCTTGAGTTTTGAAAGTGTATGATTAAGGGTACCAGTATCCATGAAAGGTTATTCAGATATTTTTGGAATGTAGATGATATGCGCATAATGAAGGGATAAGGAGAAAATTAAATGTTTGATAGTATTCATGAGCTCATGACTGATATAAGGAGAAGGTTATATCATGGTTTGAGTATATAGAGTTTTTGGATTTTGGTATGTGTAAAGAGTTAACTTTTCACAGCATTCATGTTTTCACTAAGGTTTAATGGGTATTCATTTTTTTAAGAGAATACATGATTAAGGTATTCACATGATTGGAATGTGACCTACAAGATATATGGGGGATAAATGATGATATTCACATGCTTGGTTGATTACATTTCAAGTAATCGTTTTCTTTATACTATGAGCTTGGACCGAAGTATTTTAGATAAGTCTAAAGATTGGAATGGATTATGTTGGACATAAGTTAGTATTGTTTAAGGATAGAAATTTTTTCGATATTATTGATGGGATGTTATAGTAATGTAGTTTTAGAAAAAGGACAACCTGCAGGACTGGCGACAGCCCATCGCATCGGACAAGGCTGTGGGAATCGAACCTACAACCGAAGTGCGACTGGACTTTATCGCCTACCACTAGCCTACAAGAAGTCCCTGGTTAGTATAAACTAGTTTTATTTTATTAAGTGGTATGATAGATGAAGTGTATTTCCATTTTGGAACGATATATGATAGATGGACTTATGTATATAACTATTGTTAACCTTTTGATTAAGACAGACAGAATGACCCATCATTCTATCACATGATCTGTTAACACTTCACGAATGACAAATTCAACTTCATTTCTTTAAGAGATGAAGTTGAAATTTTCCAAAGAACGACCAACGGTGAGACTATACCAAAATCATGAAAGTATTTCTTTTAATTCCAATTTCATCAACTTTAGGGAAATGATCTTGAAAACAAAAAATGTTGTCCTAGTGCTCTTATATCTGATGAATCAGATGGTAACTTATATCATCACAAATTTATGGATTTGTGATTGCTGGATTTTCCATAGCCATGTTCTCTACCACTCTCCATCAGAACATGATGGTTAGATTTCTCTTCCATATCCATATTTTCACCTATGTGGAAACCCAGTGATTAGTTTATTTGGGTAACCGTTACGTTTCATAATTTTGTTTTTAAATATTGGTTTTGGTATTACTTTTAACTATGTGGGTTTCTATTAAAGAAACTTCCGAATAGTAAACCATTTATAACCCCGACGAATTTCGAGGGAGAAATTCATTTTAAGGGGGGTAGAATGTAACACCCCGAGATTTTATGAAAAATATTCTTTTTAATTTCATTAATGTATTGTGTTGTATGCTACACCAAAAGGAGCTTACACAACACGCATCCTTGACTTCTTTGCATTACACGCAATCGCGACCTTCCTCGATAGCGTGTGTAGTACGCAATACCGAGTTTCACTAAACAACGATATGCTATTAAAATATTATTAAAACTAGCCGTTATGAATAGTATTAACAACCTTTTAAAATTTTAGAAATTTTATCTCTCAAAATGGACTTCATTTTTGGATTCAGAATATCGAAATTAGCTTAGGGTGAAATTTTGGTACTTTTCGGATAACTTTCATTTTCTGATGAATAGTGAAAATTACTAAATTTTAATTAAAAACAACATTTTTAATCAAAATAATTAATAGTGATAAATTATTAATTTGAGTGGTTTTAAAGTATATTTAGAATATGTTTTTACAATTTAATACAATGTTGGTCATTGGATGTAATTTCACATTTAAACCAGACATAAACAAGTGTCAATCTTTTGATAGTTATTATCTCTTAAGAACACGTTATTTGTTTTGACGACGGGAATTAATTTTTAAATTAAGTAATGCAACTGATATGTTTTTAATTTGGTAAAATAGACATCATTTTTTATTTCATAATATCAAATATATCTTAGGCCTAATTTTTGGTATTTTTCTGAAAACTTTCAATTTTTGATGAATAGTGAAACAACTAAGTAGTAGTTAAAAAAACTGAATTTTTCATAAAACTTAATTTTACCACTTCTGTGAGTGGATTCTCAAAAATCCGAGTGACACGGTTGATGTCAGTAAGTAAAATGTGGTTCAATGAGATGAAAATAATATTTGGTGAATAGTAACTTTTTACTTTTATTTACCACAGTTAAAAGTAAATAGGGTAATTAAGGGTAAAAATGATATTATTATTACCCTAAAACATGTCCTAATTCTATTGGATAAGTGTAATTCGACCAAAAACAACATTAGGAATAAAATATGACCATTTAGGACCACTTTGATTAGATTAGGACATTTATTATTAATTTATTTAAAGAAGGGTTAAAATAGTTAAAATCAATGTTTAATAAGTATATCATTTTAAATATAGGGTTATACATAAGATAAATTCGACTATAAGTATTCATTAGAAATCTAAAAAGATTTCCTACATAAGGATATTTTATTTGTAATTTTTAGACTTTAAATAAGTTAATTTATTTATGACACAAAGATGATGCAGTAATTATCTTATTAATGAAATATTGACATAATTGATGTTATAAATACCTAAATAAATATCATTTGAAACTTTTTATGAATTAAACTAATTTTATAGGTTAATATGATATGTTATTAATGATTTAATTAACGTTTTTCGAACTAATAATTCCGTTATGATTTTCACAAAAATCAATTACTAAATAGTGTCAAAATTGACATAAAATAGTTTTTAAAACAAATATTATATTATTAATTGTTATTTTATTCCTAAAAATATATGGTTCGGTCAAATGACTTAGATAAGGTTATATATATTAATAATAAACAACTTGGGGTTCGTTTGTCTTGTTATAGTATGTTTATTTACCTTATAGTGTAAGAACACAAAAACACACGGTAAAAGTAAAATTATCTAACTTAAAGTTAAATATAAATGATAAGGTTAAAATAGGTACCTAAACTTGTCTAAATTCTATTTTATGAGAGTATTTAGACCCATCCCCACCTTATCATCGAAATAACTCAATTTGGAGCTATTAAAAACCGAATATGACTTTATAATAATATAATATTTTTTGTTATTCCAAAGGTACCCCTCTCCTCCCTTATAAAAGGGCACCTCCTCCCTCTCTTCCTCACACCACTTTGAGCCTTCAAGCTCGGCCAACCCCTGCTAAATTCTCTTCTCCACTTCTCTAGAAACATACTAGAGGTTATGGTCATCCTCAAAGACCATTTTTAGTGCCCTAAAAGGAGATCTCAAAGAGGTGCTTCAAAGAAGAGGTAATATCCGTTACCGATTCTTTCAAATTTATTTCTTCTTCCACTTCTTCTTCTTAGGTTGTTCCATTATGAAGTAATAACATCAGTATCACTCATATAATTATATTTTATTATAAGTATGAAACAACCTTATTTCTCCATCTATCCATCCTACGGAAAACGAAATCATCGTGCGTGCGTACGTACGGAATACCATCTCCACGCCGTGGTGTAATCTATTTTCCACCACCACCTTACTTGGATTGGTATAATGGTGTAAATAATAACTATATATGATTATTGTAAATTGATATTGATTCTTAAATATTATACATACACTCAAATACAATTCCATGATTATGAGAACGATATCATCGCTCGTGCGTACGTACGAACTACCGTCTCCACGATGTGATGAGATTCATTCTCCACGTTAACCATTCATGAATTATTATAAAGTATATATAAGTAATCATGAAATATATGACATAATAATACTACTGTATTTATCTATATATATATATATATATTTCATCTACTTAATTCCACTCAATTCAATAAGGAAACGAAAACAGCGTTCATGTGTACGTACGGCCTACCGTCTCCATGAACGGTGTATTTCTTTCCATTTATCGATCCATAATATATATGTATATTCTGCATATATATTATATATAAATAATTTTTTACATTCTGGATTTAAGTAATCATGATCTAAGTAATCATATGAATAATTACAACTCAAAACACGGATGACAAATGAAACGATTTTACCCAAAACGCTCTTTAACATGGAATTTACAAAAGAACGGGTAATATAAAGTCATAAGTGAACCATATATGATATCATAACAATGAGTATGATTTTGGAATAATTCAATGACATTATTTAAATCATTATACAGGAGGTTCGGACACTTACGAAGCAAATCATACCTAAGGTAAGGAAAAATATCACAATTTCATTTTTATCCGAGATTGTTTATACTTTGGTATTTAATGGGGTGTATTTTATCATCCATATCCATGTTTCCTCAATATGTAATATAATTTCCATCCACCTAAAATTGTTTAAATACTATTTTACCCTTCGGTGAGTTTTTAGTAAAAGATATGAAAGGAATATTTTGTCGTTTTTCGTATGAGGTACTTTTTTGACTTTTCCAACAAAAGTACGAGAAGAATTTTTTTAACTTATATGACATGAATGGATTTTTAAAACATTATTTCCAAGAATATTCCTTTACAAGTTTTCATGTTTATATTTAATCAACTTCTTTTAGTTTATAATTGTATGACATGTTAAGAAAGGAAAAGTGTTTTTGAAGTAGAAAGGATATTTTCCTCAAGAATGGAGTTTAAGTGTTTTATCAAAATTATTTTCCATCTAAGATAATATAGGGTTCTGTTTCTATCCCTATTTTCACAGTGATTTGATTATGTTATGATGGAATTATTTTTATGATGTCCTTTTATCTTATATGGATTATGTTATGATGGGATGATGTTTAAGATTCCCATTTTTATTACATGGTTTATGCAATGATGTATGATTTTTTTTATTTTGTGGCACACATTAGAATGGTATCATTATGAGATGGGTGGGAGCTATATCTCCCTCCAATGCATTGGGTAAAGATTTTATATCTCATGAGATAGACATGGCTGTAACGGCACCGGTTCAGTGAAATAGGACAAAAATGAAGAGTAAACTCGGTTCAGAAATGGACTTTGTCCACTAAGATAGTCTTGGAAATGAGTCTTGACTAATAAGAAATGATTCTCCATGATTATGTGTGTATTCCACAAAGTTTCATGTTTTATGTTATGATTATTGGGATTAAATTTCACTACTATGATTTATCCCATGTTATGCTATTATGATCTATTTTGCAGGTTAAGAGTTCCAAAATGTTATGTTCTTATGAATATGATGTGATTGATATTTCTTTTGTTTACCCTTACTGAGCATTTGAGCTCACCCTTTTATGTTTTCTTTTCCCCAGGATATAAATAAAGGTTTTAGGTAAGAAAAAAAAGGAAGATCTTTATGGGAGATGTTGAAGATATTTCACCACGATTAGAAGATTATATTTTGAGTTTCCAAAGACACTAAACTATTACAGTCCTTGTGTGTGTGTTTTTGTAATGTACTAAGTATTCCGCAAAAGTAGTGTAATTTCCATGTACGTCAAGCTTAGGGTCTCTAAAACATTCACCACATTTTTTGAATATTTCAATGATAATTTCTCTAGTAAAAGTGAATCACATACACTATGTACAAGGATTCCTTGTTGTGTGTAGTTTAAAATCTCACCCAGTCAGTGATATAGAAATATTTTATGGTTAGAATTATGGATTTAAGATACATTACATTAAAACAACTTACACAATGTGTAGATGTATGGATATAAGTTACTTTATATAGTACATGATAGTAATGAATTAAATGTCTTGTAACACTCAGACTATTAACATTATAGGTACCCCTTAAAGAAATAAAGACTTCACATAATTGTTTCCCACTATTGTTTTTCCCCTTTTTATCTTTTTTCATTCCAAAGTAGTTTTAATTATTTCATTCACACATTTTTCTAAATCATTTTTTGTTTTTGGTTAATATACTACCATTATTCATCCATTTTAAATACATTTTCATTTTCTACATATGTTTCAACATTTCTTGACATCATTCATCATCCATTGTATCATTTTTAATGGTTTCTTCATTCATAGTAAGCTCTGAATTGGATTTACATTTCTTTTAATTGTTTTTTCTTCTTTATTAATTGTTTTAATGGTATGTTTTTTATATGTTAACTGTTTAATTATTTTGAGTAGCATGTTTTGAATTTCCCTTATTTTTATCAATACCACCATGATTATCCAATACACCTAGGGTTATGAGTCAAGATTAGGGGTGTTTCTATTCTGATAGTGTCTTGATCCTTGGGAATCCTATGTCTAGTTATTATATAATCTTAATTGTTCATCAAATTTTATTTCACAACTGTAACCATGAGAAGTTGAATTGAATGATCCTTAAATAATTATAGTAGATTAGGAAAATGAACTTTATCCTATTATTCTTTCTCAATTAGTACTAATTGTAAGGAACCTAGGTTTTCAGATATATCCTAACACTTGTATAGTTTTAGTACGTTTAGATCCTATTAGTTTGACCCAAACCAATTGGTGACCATTTCCCTACCATGACACCGAAGCCATAGGACTATTCTAATATAAATCTGGGATTACCTTTTTTTCAAGAGTCTTAAATTAATAGATGATCTATTATAAATTTTTTGAATTTAATTGAAAGTACCTATAATTATTAAAAACAAAATCTGAAGAGTGATCGTGAGGAATCCTTTCCAACTATTTTGTCTAAATGGTTTCTTTCCCACCAGGGATCTATGTTTCTTCAACCATGTACTTATTCTTTACTATTACATTGTTGTATGTGTATCATGGGACTATGAATTTAAAATATGATCAAAACTAATGCAAGTTTATCGATTCATGTAGGCAAGTAAAATTTTTGTCCTATTTCAAAGGATTAATGTTTCTTAGGCACAATAGACTTTGGATTGAACATTGGATTACCACTCCCTCACCATCTTCTTCATTTAGATCACCTTTTCATTTAAATTTTTCATTTGGTCACACATGTATAATATATCTCCTCCCCATCTATATATTTATTTAGTCCAGTGTATGCATCGGGGACACTTGACATGGTTAATTAATCCAAGATGAATAAGAAGAAATTTTTTTGGTCGTAATATCAATTCTACAATCACTACATTACACATCTTACCAACAGATGGGTACAAAAATCATGCACAACCACACATTTAGGACCCAAAATATACATCACTTGATAATTAGTTTGATCAAAAAATGTTGTAGGAGTTCACCATAATCGAATATAGATTACCATCCATTAGTTGTTATTTTCATAGTATTGTGAACTGAATAATTTAGCAAAAATATTTACTGATTATTACTTGACTCAATCACATGGTTTTTAATTTAGGGATATTTAGTGCAATCAAAGGTAATGATCCATTAACAAATCTCCAACTCCTTATAGGGTTATGAAACCTTTCGCAACAATGGAATATCGTCAGATGCAATAAAACATAGTGTCTTCCCATTTTCTTTGTGTGATTGAGTTATGGATTGACAAAAAATTCAATCTACCATGTAAATCATAACTTGGGAGGAACAAGATAAAAAGTTTATGACTATTAAATCCCTTTGGTAAAGTCTTAGAATCTCTGAAATAACATTCAGAACATCACCAGGGCGATTATAGTATCAGTATGGGGGTTTGGAATAGTTTTAAGGAGTTGACCAACAATGTACCAAATAAAATAATAGGTCTTTGGTAACAAATATAGACATTCTATCATGGAATCTATCCTACTATATGTACAATTTTAGACATCGTTTTTAATTGAAGATGCATTCTTAAAATGTCTGGTGTGGTCTAATAGATTATTGATGAATTTTCCCACAATTATAGTATGTTTCAAAGTGATAAATGACAGCCTCATAATAGAATCCTTCTAGTGGAGAGGTCTACCATAATAGAAATAAATGTATAGGCCCTAAAAACGAAACTAGATTCATTCCAATTACATGTTTCACCACCAACCCCTTCGGCTCCTTCAATGGACATTCAATCTCGTAAAATATGTGGACTACCATACCCATACCCTGAATGAAGAGTAGGGATGGTAAAACATCAATTCCAATATTTTAATTTTTGTAAATTAAAATCAACAATGTATAAAAATTCTAGTAACCCAACAAATATAATCAATGAAAACTTCAACAGATACTCACGTAGCAGCCGCACTAATAAAACCAATGTTATTTTCACCAGAGGAGGGAATGTGACCAACAAGGAATTAGGGACCACCTAGGTATAAAAAAGCTCCATCTCTTTGAATTTATTAATATGTCAACCACCATTACTTATACCTCATCAATTTACACCATCTCAACAATAACTTTATTATCATTATTTTTTATGACCATCATAGTAAGCCCAAACTCTCTACTATAATCATGAATACCTTCTAACATCCATTGTGTAGAATGTAAACCAAATTATGAAAACTCAAGAGTAAAATTTGAAAACTACAAGGATAAAATACACAAACTAAAACATAAAAAGTGAAAGATATATAAGTCATTATATAATCAACTCCCATGAACTTTTCATAGAACACTATAGATCATCTGAAGGAGGAGGATAATGTTATATTTGTTAGAAGTATAAATATTTTGGATATTTTTCATCCATTCTTAAGTGAGAAAAATAATTTTGAAGAATATAATAAATATAATTAAGGGAAAAATTTGGAACTGGAAAAAATAGATATATCTCAAAAAATGGAACAACATAAGATAATAATAAGTTTATGTAAAATCGTGATCTCATTGTCAATCCCATCAAATTAGTTGATTAGATTTTACTAGAATTTCTTCAGTATAGAAGGAACCCTAGGACATCTCTAAACGGATCCTTATATTGTTAATTTAAAAGGAAATTTTTTATTAATAAAAAGTAAATGGGGTTTTGGAAAACATTGTTTCTGGTGATTTATGAATCCAAAAGAAATTGAAAATTAAATAAAACATAGAATAAATTAACATAATTAATTAATCATGATCAACCTAGGGATATTCATGATGTGCATCCTTCGTCACATCAAGAGATAGGGTTATAATATTTTAATCTGAAATTTATGACACCTAGAACTATAATTTTAGTAATCTTATACAAGTATGACTCCAAGGGTTCAGTTGAAAACACACAATGATTCACCAATTACCACCGATGATTGTGTGAATTGGTTTTGACTTTATAACGGAGTCTCTCCAAGGAAACACATGAAAAACATGACGCGCTTTCATGTTTTATATTTTATATGAATGTGTTACCATGTAATTAAAGTAAATTGACATGTAATTGTCTTTGTGATTTCAATTATCCAATATTAACCACAAAAACACCAGAATTAAAAAGGGCAAGAAGTAGTGAATGGCGTTTGAATCATTATATGAATGAGTACCCCCAAACATTATTATATGAGTTGAGTACAAAATACTAGTACAGAATTAAATAAAATAAGAATAGATTATAATGAAAAATTATACACCAACATTTAATTTATAATACCATTCAAATTTCACAAAAATAGAGATTGGGATTTATATCACACCACCAGGTGATCAAGTATTGTTTAGAAATCCATGGAAGGGGAAAAAAGAATATATGTTGATGTAGCACTTCTCATATCCTCCAAAACTTATTGTAATGATAATACGAATCCTCTCTGACTATAAAATTTCATTAATTTTCTTTCGGGTCTAACTTTAAAATGGGGTTCCCAAGGTGTCAATTTATAGGAAATGTGAGAGGTGGTTTTGGGCTCCCTAATTTTGAGAATCTACTAGGTTCATGGTTTTGGGTAGCCACACAGTCTTAAATAACTTTGGAAAAAAAGAATTTGTTTTTCAAAACCTTTCTATCTCTATGTAATATTAGTTGGCTATATAATTTATATAATAATAGATATTTTTAATATACATAGGCAATCTTTTGACTCTATGTATATTCATTGTGTTGGATAGATTAGTTCATTTAGACCTCTTAATAGAGTAATTGGGATCATGTTCCTTCATTAATGTTGTATCCCATGGAGTGATGGGTATTATAATAAAATTTCACCCCATTTGAAGCACTGGGTTCATGTAACATGCATGAATGTGGACATGTGTTAGTGAGATTCCAAGAAGTTTGGACCATATTCCTTTCACTTCATTGTGGTATCTCTGAATTACTTCCACATTCAATGAAATCATAAAAAAGGGAAATTCTCCTTTTTAACAGTGAATATCAATATATTATTTAATCAATCATGAAGTTAAATTAATTATTATAACATTAGTATTCAATTAAAAACTAGTTTAAAATAGTGGTGTAAGGGTGGAAATGAATAGTGAATCATGGTGCGATCACACCCCCACAGCTAAATATTTTCACGCCTAGGAAAAGTCACATTTACAAAATTATAAATTTATATATTCTGAACTTCTTGCATATTTAACATTAATTGAAAATTTGATTCATTAATGAAATTTTATCAAATAAAAAATCAAACTATAAAGTAATTCGTATTGATCATGGAAAAAGGTGTCTCATAAATTATATCACAATTAAATTCAAATAGATACATGATAAAAATAAGAGAAAGGAATTAGAATTTCAATCATTCCACTAACTATCCACTAGTGTTTGTGAAATACATTCCATTTATTTCATTCAACTTTATATCTTGTAAATATATATCATTTTAAAATTCTTCTGTTTAAATAATGTTTTCCATCGAACTTTCCCAACATCGTTTGAAATCTAATTACAAAAACCACTCACTCAATCATTCCTAAATGAAAAAAACCTGAAGATCTCAACTTAAATATCACCATATATTGTAAAATTCATCACTCCCACATTTATTAATTTTTTTAAAATTTGAACTTCAATCAAATCTCACAACCATCACTCAACCCTTGTTTGATCTCCTCAAGACACTAATTTTTATAGTTATAACAAGATCAAAGGTTAAAGAAGAGTAGTTTTTGACCTTCCCAAGACACAAACCATATTTTTTTTTGTTTAATATTTTTTTCATTTTTATTTATAGGTTTTTTAGGGTGTACAAAATTTGGATAACAGGTTTACACACATAGTTCAATCCAGTACAATAATCAAATAGATCAGATAACGAACGAATATATGGAAAAATCATTTTATAAATTAAATAATTATTAAAATAACTATATTTACCTTCTATTAATTAGGAAATATTCACCAATCATTGTTTGGTGATATATATGTGTGGATATTTTAGGTGAAACAATTTACCATAAATTACTCCCAAAAAGGGTACCATTATTCTAAATGTTTTCAAAGAGATACAACCATTTATATCATTGAAAAACAACAAATTTACTAAAAATAACACCCCAATGTAAAATTCAAGAAAAAACACACATTTCATCATTGAAACAAATTTTTCTATATTTTTAAACAACATAAAATAGGTAAATTCCTCATATAATTTCAATAACTTTCATAATTAAGTTGTCATCAATATTCATGACAAATAGGGCATTAAAATTAAAAATTCTGGAACAAAATTGAGGGGGGGAATAAGGGGAAAATGAAAATATAATCCAATAATACATAAATAGAAATATAAGAATGGTGATAAAAAATACTAACTAACCCATGTTTAAATCAATCCCCCAACACCAAGATCCTATAGTGTCATCACTGTAATAAAAGTGAATGTGGGAATAAAGGATGATTCCTAGTGTCATTTACTCATATGTTTCTTCTTGAAGGTGGATTTCCTCCACCAAATTATTTGGAAAATCCTCATAAATGTTTTTATGTGTCTTCCCATTGACGGTAATAATTCATCCACTTATCTTAAGAAAAACTGATATTTCACCAAAAGGGTAAACATAAGTAATAGCATAAAGACTGAGCCATCAAGAACGAAGCTTATTTGGGTAGATCTTTATCATGGAATTGTACAGAAGAACCTTCTCAATGATATGAAACTTACACTGATGAATCATCCCATCATGTATAGAATTTTCTTTCTCTTTATAGATTTATAATTTCTTATATGCATCACACTGAATGTATTCCAACACCTGAATATGAATCTTCATATAACCATCTACATTTGAGAGATTCATATTAAATTGTTTAATAGCCCAATATGAATGGTGATATACCTCTAATGGGACGTGAAAACCCTTAACAAACACAATTATATATGGTTAAATTCTTATTATGGTTTTAAAATATGTATAGTATTCCCAAAGTGCATCATCTAAGCGCAAAATACAATCATTCCTATTAGGTTGTACCATTTTTTTCCAAGATTCTCTTAACTTCCCAATTTGAGATTTCAACTTCTCTGTTAGTTTTGGGGTGGTATGTAGTGGAGAATTTATGAACAAACCCATAATTACGAAGAAAATCTATCATGCTGTGATCATAAAAAGGAAAACTCTTATAACTAATGTTGAATCTTTGTAAACCAACCCTACTGAAAATATGTGGCCTCACAAAATCAACCACTCAAGATTCATTAGTATTGATAGCATTTTCTTCCACCCATTTAGATACATATTCCAAAACCAATAATATATACACAAATCCATATTAATTTAAAAAAGTTTCCAGGAATTCAATTCCCTATGCATCGTAGATATCATATAATAACATGGGTTTTTGGGGAATTTCATTCCTCTTGGTGATATTACTTATAAATTGACATCAAGTAAATGACATTAAAAACCAATGGGAATATATATAAAATATTTTCCAATAAATTCATTAGTCAAGGACCTTTTGAGAGGTGTGTTTAGAGCCTAGGTGTCCCTCAAAAGCCAAACTATGGAATAAGGTCAAAACATAGTTGAACCCATGGTTAGGGAAACACCAATGAATAACATGGTCACTACAAATTCTCCAAAAATATGGGTCATCCCAATTGTATCATCATGAATAATGAATAAGTCTCTAGGATTTTGTATCTATGAAATTAGTGGGGCCATATATGTTTTTAGAACATTCACAATACCAGTATACCAAGGGGTGATGTCAACAACATCACAAAGGTTCTCATGAGAGAAGAATTATCCAATGTGTTGGGATGAGTAAACATGGTGGTCCAATGGCTAGGAAATACTACTAATGTGGTAATATATCTCATTTTTTACTCCTCTCTTATCCTTAATATCAATTTCAAACACCTAGAAGAAGAGTATACCCCAAATTAGTAGGGGATTAGATTTAGGTTTCTTTAATAGAAAATAATGGGAAAATGATCAGAAAAATAATGATTTTTTCCCAATAAGATATGAACATAATTTTTCATAGGAAAATATAATACAATGAAGTTCTTTTTTAGTTCTGGTGTATTTTTTCTGGGTTGGGTATAGTGTACGTGAGGCATATGCAATGACTAGAGGGGAATTCTCAATATTTTATGATAAAACAACCCCATTATGAAATTTAGAGGCATCACACATAATCTCTAAGGGAAGATCCCACCATGGTGGTTAGATTATGGGAGGTGATGTGAGACTCCTCTTTACTAAATGTAAATAATCCTCACATTTTTTATCAAAAATAAAATCTAACATCCTTTTCCAATAATTGATGTAAGGGATGTGAAATATTACTATAGTCTATAATGAATAAATTGTAAAAACAAGTATAACCCATGAATGATCACACCTCATTGCTTCATTTTGGATATAGAAGGGTTGAAATTAATTAAATTTTTTATTTATACACTTTAATTACCTAATTATAAATAATATCCCCCTTACCTATCCCCCTCTCAACCACAAAATGGAATTTCTCATAATTTAATACGATATATTTTTCAATGAAACGGTGGAGGAAAAAACCTAGGTGTGCCAAATAGTCATCAATGGAAGTTCCATAAACCGTGAAATAATCCATAAGGACATCCATACAATTATCAAGGTACTAAGATAAAATACTCAATATACATATCTAAAAAGTAAGAAAAGCATTACGTAGACCAAATAGAATCCTTCTATTTAAAAATATGTTGAATAGACAAGTAAATATTGTATTTTATTTCTCATTAGGGGCTATATGGATTTCAAGATAACATGAATAGCCATAAAGGATACAATAATGGGACTTTATATACATTCTTTATAAACTTTGGTCAATGAAATATAAATGAATGTGGTTGTTTTGTGCAACATTATTCTATCGATGGTAGTCAATACAGACTCGCCAACTATTTTTCAAACCTGTTGGAACTAGTTCATTCCGCTCATTTGAGAAAACCATCATTCCAATTTTTTAAGAACAATTTTCACTAGGCTAACCCATTTACTATTTGATATAGGATAAATGATCCCATAATAATTTAATATACCGACTTCTAATTTTACCAGTTCAAGTAGAATTGGATTTAACTAGTATTGTACTTTCCTTGTGATCTTATCCTCACCATATAAAATTATATGGTGTATATAAATTTATGAGATAATATCATGAATATTATAAAAGTTCCATCCAATTTCCTTTTTTAAACTCTCTAAAATGGTCAAAGAGTTTTCATTTCTATTGTGGAGATTTTTTGTTGGAAATAATGATGGGAAATTGGTAAAAACCATCAATATTCTCATATTTTAAATGAGAAGGAATTGTTTTTAATTCCAACACCGGTGGTTTTTCTATTAAAGGAAGGGATTTAGGGGGAGTGAGGCCCATGAAACTATTTTCCTTCTCATGTCAATTCTATAATGAAATTGAATATATGAAAATGATATTTTTAGAATCACTGATGGTCATGGATACGTAAAAATGAATACATTCATCAACTAAAAAAAACATTTAAACTTTTTTAAACCCATAAAATAATAAAAACATAAATCTAAATTCAAATATTCTAACGATGAAGAAGAGTAATGTGAATCAGAGTATGGGTTGAGGAGATAATTGATTGTGTGTATCGTTAGAGAGAACTTCCATCGAATAGACACAAAGTGTGTACTCCTCTTCCATGGGGAATTTCAAGGCATTAAGAATGTATAAACTTACCACTTCTCCACCAAACTCTCTGGAATGTTTTTTAACACCCCGAACCTAGATACGTAGAGTTAGTGCGTTATTATATAACATTGGCATGATCACAAGAGATCGTTTCTTGAAAGACCAATCAGTTTAGTAGACTTGGAAGTACTATATACACATAATAGATTTACATTACATTATGAAATAAAAAAAAATCACATTTTGTATCCTTTGAACACACTCATATCCCATATCCTATCGTTTTAGGTTAATCATACTACAATTCTTCACATCCTGGGAAAAAATAAAGCATAAGAAAGGGGTGAGCTTAGATGCTTAGTAAGGATAACAATATAGTAGAAAATATCATAAGAAAACATAAACATTTAAGGCTATGTATAAGAAGAAAACATTTAACTTTTAAACAAAAACATCAAAATAATATGGAAAAGATAAATCAAATGATGCCATATACTTATTCACATGGATGTTCTACTAGTCTAATAATCATAAGTAATATCAATAGCTAATTTCCTAATGATATAATTCATGATGCCGTACAACATATCCACATAGTCAAGGCCTCGTTCCAAGACTAAAATTAAAATTTTGTCAAGGCATTGTACGAAGACAATAATTTGTCTCATGAGACCTACCGATGCATCTAAGGGATATAGTGGGTCCCACCCATCACTTACTACATCCAATGCATTCCTCATATTAAAAGGCTGAAACATAACATAAACATTCGTATTAAAAATAGCATATGAAATTTTAATAACTTAACCATAAACCATGAATTGTATAAAAATGGAATGTCCACAGTCAAACATATCAGAAAACCTTCAATACAATATGGAAGATTTTATCTTAATGAATCAACTTCAAACAAGTGTAAAATTCATTAAAAGATGTTTAAATAGATGGAATCAGTCCAAAAACTATTTGAGTGAAATATATCTCTCTGCATTGAAATTATTTAAAAGTAAAGAAAACAATTATTTTGAAAATATTCTTATAAGCTTTCAAGGGAAGCTTCGAAGGTATTATAATGGTGGAAAATATATGCACCCGCCGTATAAGTTAAAAAAATCTTTCTTTAATTTTATTGAAAAGGACATAAAGGACCTTGTTTGGAAAATGACGGAAAGATTCCTTTAAAATAATTATAAAAAGTAAAACAGGGGTATAAATTAATTTGACCCATAGAACTGAAAATATTAAAAATGTTTTGATATATATTTTTAAGAAATAAGGATGTGGATGATAAAGAGGTCCTAGTAGATAGTTACGTATAAACAACCTCGGATAATAAATATATTGTAAAATTAACCATTTCCATGTAATTTTCCTTAGTTAAGGGTACATTAACAACATGTATAATGGTTAAACAATTTTTATTAAATAATACAAGAATCTCATACATAAATATGATATCATATATTATCCTCTACTACTACTTTTTTAATAAAATTTTAGTAGTATCATTGTTTCGATTGTTAACTGATTCTTTTTCCTTTATATGTTTTGTTATGTAAGTCATTTTTATTATGGATAATATTTATTTTATTCATATCCACGATGATATTATGTTCCTAAAGATTATTTTTAATCATCAAATAAAAATTATTCTTGAATGGTTACAATTGTGAATGAAATCTCATCTTATCGTGTAGACGGTAAGCCGTATGTACGCATGTATGGTGACTTTGACAATAATAGGATGGGTAGAATAATTAATATGGTAATATCGTATTTATAATAACATCATAGTATGTAAGAGGTACTGTGTTTATTATTTTGTATGGAAACAAAAATTAATGAGGAAGTGGAAGAAGAAAATAACATTGAAAGAGATGATGAAATAATTACATCTTCTTTGGGTGTTTCCTTTTTATTTGAAGAAAAGGGAACCATATGATGGATTTATAATCAATGTAAGTACCCTAGAATGAATTGAGGGTATTTTTTGATAATATTCGAGAAGTTTTTGGTAGAGCCAAATTGATTTGAAGGTGTGAATTTGAGAGAAGGGTAAGTACCCTTTTATAAGGGAGGTGAGGGGCACTTTAGGAAGAGATTGAAGTATTATTTTATTATAAAATCATTTTCGGTTTTTAATATCTAAAAATGGATTTATTTAGAGGATAAGGTAGATATGGGTCAAAAACCTCTAAACCAATAGGTTTCAGACAAGTTTATTTCACCATATCAACCTTATCTTTTAGATTAAACTCTTAGTTAAATAGTTTAACTTTTACCATGTCTTCTTGTATTATTATAAAAAATGTTTAATAAACATACTGTAAAATTCCAATAGAATCTGAAGTGGTTAATTTATGAAATATCTATCATTATGTAAGTAATTTTTCTGAACCCTATATTTTTAGTACTATTATATAATTTAATAAAATAGTATTTGTTATAAAAACTCATTTATATCAATTTTGACACTATTTAGTATTTGGTTTTTGTGAAAGTCGTAACAATGTGATTTCTTGGGAAAAAAATACATTTAATCAAACTTAACATGTCATATTAACCTAAAAATTTATTGTATGGCAACAAAAGTTTGAATTTACATTCATTTTAATATTTATAATGTCAATTATTTTAGTCATTCATTAATAAGATAATTACTACATCATCATTGTGTTGTAAATAAATTTACTTATTGAATGTATAAAAATTATAAATAAAATACCATGATGTAAGAAATAATTATAAATTTATAATTAATATTTATAGTCTAATTTATCTTATGTATAACAATATATCAAAAAAATTAGTTATTAAAATTTTACTATAACACTTTTAACTGTTCCTTGAATAAAATATATTAAATGTCCTAATATAATCCAAGTGGATAATAAAGGATCATATTTTTTTCCTAAGGTTTAATTTTGTCTAAATAAACTTAACCAATATAATTAGGACATGTTTTAGGGTAATTATAATATCATTTTTACCTTTATTTACTATATTTACATTTAACTGTGGTAAATAAGATTCCAAAGTTACTTTTCACTGAAAATTTTTTTTATCCTATTGAACCACATTTTACTTATTAATTTCAATAATGACTCTCAGATTTTTCAAATTCTGTTCACAAAAGAGGTAAAATTATGCTTTATAAAAATTTGCAAATGTACCTAGAAAGTGGGTAAAAGATGTTAAAAAAATCAATAAAATTTTATATGTCTAATCTTATAATAAAATGACTCTAATGAATTACATTGGATTAATTTATGTATTATGTATCTATTTTTACATTAAAAAAATTTTGAATTTTAAAATAAATTATTAAAATAAAAAAGTTAGTTTTAAACAATAACGCAATGTTTTTCATTATTTATCAAAAATTGAAAGTTTTCAAAAAAATACTGAAAATTCACCCTAAGCTAATTTTGATATTTCAAATCCAAAAATGAAGTCCATTTTGGAAAAAAAATTATAAAATTTGAAAAAGTGGCTATTACTGTTCATAACTTCTTTTTAAAGGGCAAGTTTGATGGGTCATGGTGTAATAGAACTCGAAGTTACGTACCGCGCAAGCTATTGTATTGTTCAAAGAGAAATTTATTTTGGAAGCTTGGGTTGCTACATTCATCCCTCCTTCAAATAATTTCACCCTTTAAATTTATAGAATATTACTATATAAAATGATTCGTGTGGTTCTTCATCATAATTTCCTCAGGTCCCCACATTTCCTCTTCCATTTTATGGTTTTTCCAAAGAACGTTTACCAGACAAGTCTTACGTATCACATCCATGTCTTCTTTTAAAGTTATTTTTCATTTAATTTATATTATTATTTTTTTGGGGGGTTTCCCATTCATTTTGGTGTAAATTGCGGGTTTTCCAAATTTTGGCCAAACCGTGATCGCATTTTCAAATTTAAAAATAAATATTATTTCTTTTATAAATCCTTCATTTTTTAACATATTTTACCCATTATACTTCCCAATATTCATCCCCAACTATATTAAAACCACCATATCAATTTTAACACCAAAGGAATCCATAATAATGACGGATTTAGGTTTTTTATTAAGATATTAGGCCAACCCAAAAGCTCATTTCTTACATTAAAATATGTTTTTAATTCTTTAATATCTAATTACATGTTTATGGTTTTTCAATGATTCTAACTCTAACCCGAGACCACATATCCAAGGAGTGCTCCCATTCTATCCTCCCTCTATTTGGAGCTTATATCCCCCGCAGATTAGGGAAGTATTTTTTAGTCATTCTGAAATCTCCCATATTTAAAGAGGTAAAATGTTTCTTTCATAACTCCTTCAATTTTCACTATTTTTTCCCAAATTATCTCCCCACTTGACCTCCCATGACTCCTTATATCCTCCCTACCAGTTGTAATTAATTAAAGATTCAATTATTGGTGTATTTTGGCTGATTTCTTCATGATTTCTTCAAAAAAGTGTTTCTCTCTTTATTTCCTTTCTTTCCTTAGGGTTTCCTCCCTCTTTCATGAAGTTATAAAAAGTCCATAAGTTAGGATTCGAACCTAGGGTTTTATTTGGTGTATTTTTGGTAAAATAATTGGGTTTTAGGTTGGATTTAAATTCCTTGAGATGCAGAAATGGTGTGGTTGATGTTTCACATCAAGATTTAAGGGTTTTTATTTAAATGGTAGGTGATTCGAGGTGTAATATTTTATTCATTAATTAAAATTATTGATTTAATTATTTTCAATGTTCCCCATATGTTTTTCATTGTGAAAAAACAATTTTTTAGGGAGTTTGTTAAGCAGTAAATTTTATAGTTGCACTTTTTTTCAAATTGGGTGTTTTCCATGTGTAAACCTTATGGTAATCATTGGTTTGATATTATAACATAAGTGGTTTGTTAAATATTATTTGGGCTTCCTATTATGATTTGGTAGGATATTGGCGTTCTTTTTAGTTCAACAGAGGGTTATTGAATTGGATTTCTGTGTAAAACCTTGTTTCACTCTTTGAAAGTGTTTTATAAAAATGTGTTTTTTTCATGTGTATCTTTTCTGTTATAATTTGATGTGATTTTATAGTACATGATGATAGTTTAATAAATATTTAAAGGGATTATAATTCTACTTTTGTAGGGTTTTGGTGCGATTTTGGCCTTGAAAGGGGGTTTTGAAATTAGTTTTGTGTGCAACCTAGTTATAACATTTGGGATTGTTTTGTTAAAATTATAAATGTTTTATTTATTTAAAAAAAGTGGGAAAACAGTGTATATGTAGTGTTTGGGTGAGTGTGTTCGCCTAATATGGGTTTGTTAAAGGTAAAGTGGTGATTTAAGATGTCAAAAAAATTCATAATGTTTTATAAATTTCTGAAATGTTTTATCAAATGGAAAGAGAGGGGTAAAACTTGTTTGTAGGCTGTTTTGTGTGAGTATGATATGAAAAATGAATTTTGTTGATAGATGAAGTATTATGTGATCATTGTGTGGGATGTTATGTGAGTTGGACTATCTTGGAAAGTCTTTATAAAATTTTTTAATGGATTTGTGGAAGTGTTAAAGATATATGAAAAGTGTTGTGGTCTATTTTGGTGTGGATATGATTTCGAAATGTATTTGAAAGAAAAAGTTTATTATGTGACTTGTGTGATATAAATGAGGGATTTTTAGTGAATGTGTGATGTCTAAGTGGTATTTTCATGTCCAAATTATATTTCTTTACTTTTTGAACATGGTAGATCACAAGAGGGAAACCCGAGTATCTAGGTGGGTGGACGTGTACTAGTATTCTAGTGATCTCATGGGGTTTGGCCTCAGTTTCATGTGTCATGTTTGAGGCTTATGATACTAAATAAACAATGATGATGTTGGTGGTGGTGGATCACTAGTTTATGGGTATTCTCCATACTAGTGGCTCATGTGCATGATAACAGATATTGTGATGGTTACTCTCACTGAGATACAAGGTACCTAGGACCCACAGCGAGATATTTCCTTAGGGTTACTCTCCCATTGCTTGTTCTTCTTAGTTACTTTGTTCTTACTGTTGGAATATGGTATGGTTGTATGGAATATTTAGTAACATTGACATTATTTTTAGAATTTTTGATTCATTAAAATATCCTTCTTGAAAACTACTTTAATTTAAGTTGTAACTTTAGAAATTGTTATTAGCATTTCATGTCTTGAAAACATGCATGGTTTTCATATTTGAGTTTTTATCATATGGAATCTCTTAGTGGTGGTATCCGACTGGGCCTTGTATCACACATTACTTACACCTTTGTGTGTATGTATACTTGGTTGTTTTTTTCGCATGTTTGGGTGCAGATTTTGTTCCAACTCTTTGGGTTTGTATCGGTATATCATGATGTGGTGTTGTGGATATGGCTTGAGGGAGGTTCCTCTTTCCATGTAGAGGATCTTGGGATGTCTATTTTGGTTCTATTAATTTTTTATAGTCTTTTAGAGGTGTTTAAAACCATGTAATTCAGTTATGAAATTTAGTAAAAGATGGTTTTGTTTGAAAAAACCAGATTTGTTATATTGAACGTTTTTGTCGTCGTATGTTTATAAACATGGGAAAATCACTACCAATTTTCGTTTAATGGTACCTAGAAACTTGTGCCAGCCCATGGGGATCATGAATGCCCTTTGGTACTTTTCATGGGCCGGGTTTGGTGTCAGTTTTGATGGCAACCAGATTCGATTCATGACAAAATGGTATTAGAGGAGGTTCAATTTTTTGGGTCATGTTATTTGGGGAACAGTCAGTATAGTCTAGAGTTTGGACTATTGAGACATGACATTCATGTTATGGGTAGTGTTCCTAGGCATCACACCCCCTGATGGGATTCGAGTCACCAAGGGATGTTGGGATTTGTCTAAGTCCTTTGGTTTTCTTGATTTGATGATGATTAAGAGAAATGAAAAGAGAGTTGGTTAATGGTCTCAGTGAGATTGCAGGGCCTAGAAAGCCATGTGGAGCTGGGCATATTTCCCTAAATCAATCTCTATGGTGGTTAAGTTATTAGAATATGTCCACGAACAATATGTCCAAGTCACCCACTAGAACTAGTTTCCTCTTTCATTGTCTTGTATTCTCTAGTTTTGAGATCTTGGGTGTATGGTTTTAAAAAAAATGACTTGATTTGAAGAAGCTTAATGTTTCTGTCAAATTATTTACTAATAAATAGGGAATTTTCACGAACCAGCCTGGGTACCCTGGTAACCCAATAACCGAGCCGACCCTGACATATCCCGAAGGGCGTTTGCGATCCCCACGAGCTGGTGTCTAGCACCTGGCATCACACAACAAGAAAGTGGGAATGATTTTTTCCACAAGAATGTGGAAGAAAAATAAACAAGATAGTATGCATAACAAAAAGAAACTCCACTGGGAGTAACGTACCATATAACAAAGGGTCATATAAATCCCAATGTACTGTAACCCAAGTACTAAAAATGGAAAAACAGTCCCAAAGTCCCTAAGGAAACAACTCACTAAGACCAGAGATAAAAAACTGGATCCGCCTCTAAGAGGTCCTTTCCCTTTGCTCGATCCTGGAAAAAGAATATCTACAATCACCCGAAGGAAAAAAGTAGGGTGTGAGCCTAAGCCTAGTAGTATGCCACCAAAGATTCCATAACAAATTCCAAAAATAGATTATCCAAAGAAAATCTTTCAATTTTCAAATAAAATGGTTTGGAAATTCAAAAACATATTCTAACAAAATATGATAAACATTTGAAAATAATGGAAATAAATACTTTAAGAAAAGGCTTTACAAATGATGGAATATTTCTAAAACAATGTCTTAAATAAAACATTTATATAAAATAGTTTATTGAAATTCAGCAGACATGTAAAGAAATTCAAAAGCATTGGATTACATTTATATCTCACATATAAATAAACAAGCGAAAAAAATGGTCATCTACCAAAAGGTACAATAGTATTAACCAGTTATAGGATTCCACACTCTCTTTGTGAACTCAGCAAAATGTGTATACACAAGTCCCTATGACACTGGCCAAAGGAGACTCACCACCAACCCGTCGGGGATGTAACCCGCCGCAAGTATGTTTTAGAACGTTGTCGTAGAGTAGAGTGTATCCAAATAACTCACTAACTACCTAAGGATTTCATGCACTCTTACATGAAGGGAGAACTATTTTAAGACTACTTAAATAAACGATCAATCCCATTCTTCCATTTCAAAAGTGCCAATTTCTTTCCATTTAAAACTAAAACATGTTTTATTCAAAAACATGCCTTTTTTACAAGATAAAACCACTTAGTTTCTATCAAATAATTTTAATCCATTTTCATAAGTTTGAAATCCATTAAAAACCAATTACATCATCACACAATTCATTCCCACAATTAAATTCAATAATTTTATTGAAATCATCACTATCAAATCCACAATTTAAATCCAACAATTTAAATCATCCAATTTCCATAAACACGCTCAATTCAATGGAATTGGGGTTCTCTAAATTCACATGCCAAAACCATTTCAAATACCTCGATTCATTGAAATTGGGTTTTTATCAATTTGATTGAAATAAAACTTGAGAAATTGAATTTAAATCAACAATTGAAATAAATCAAGAAAATATAATGTTAATCAATTTGGAAAATCGGAACGGAACCACCTACCTTGAAGGTTTTGACCAAAACCACAACGGTCGAGAACGGTCAAGAAAACTGGGTCTCCTATTAAAGAACCCACCTTAGATCTCTTATCCTAGAAAGATTAAGACCAAATCTCATCAAATTTGGTACCACACACTTAGATCTACCCATAACGGGCATAGATCTAAGAAACCGAGAGAAGAGGAGAAATAGATCTAGGTAGATCTAAGAAACCAATCAAGAACGATGAAGAACGATCACATACCTCAAGAATACAGATTTGATTCACCAATAGGAGCCTTTTGATTGCCTCTAGAATGATGGTAGAACCCCCTCTGACCTTGGGAGATGACAAATCCTGAGTTAGGGCCGCTTATGAGGAAAAACGAGGCACTTAGAGGCAAAACCAAGCAAGATCCGCAATTTGAAGATCTCATTTAAGTGACCGCACGGTTTGGCCACTCGGTTCGACAAACCGTGCACTAACCATGTGTGAGATACTGCCTCATCCACCCTTCTCGCACGGCTTGGCCGCACGGTTAGATAAACTGTGCGCCTCCCGTGTGGAAGCTTCTGTCCAAGTTTCAAGGCTAGAACGGTTTGGTCGCACGGTTTGTCAAACCGTGCGCAAACCGTGCACAAAACACTTTCCTCTAGTTTTTATTTAAAAGTTCACCCAAACTCAACCCAAGTCTTTACTCCAAAATAGAGGTACATAAAAACATCAAAAGTACTTGAAAATGTAACGTGATGTTACAATCTCCCCACCATAAGATATTTCTGCCCTCAGAAAGCCTATAAAGAAACCTCCATGTCAAAAGGATGAGGCCACTGATCTCTCATTAGTACCTCCCTTTCCCACGTCTCATGAGAATCAAAACCATGTTGCTATAGTACACGGACTAGAGGTATCGTTCTCCCACGAAGTACCTTAGTCTCAGAATCCACAAGCCTGACTGGTCGTTAAGTAACAGATAAATCTGGTTCAATCTCAAGATCACTCCACCTCACAACATGAGATGGATTAGAGAGATACCTTCGTAGCTGTGATATATGGAACACGTTATGTATCAACGTCAGTTGTAGTGGTAGAGCTAGACGGTAAGCAACTTTCCCCAAAAGACCAATATCCTCAAAAGGTCCCACAAAACGAGGGGCAAGCTTCCCTTGCCTCCCTAGCCGTCGATGACCCAATCGGGGTGAAACTTTTAAAAACACCTGGTCACCGACTGAGAACTCTAAAGGTTTACAGTGATGATCAGCATAATAATTGTATCAAATATGTGTTGTCAACATTCTCTGATGAATCAACTGGATCTTAGATGTCGTCTCTTGGACCAAACTCGGTCCTACCAAAGAGCTTTCACCAATCTCTGACCAACATATAGGATATTTACAAGGACGACCTTACAAAGCCTCAAAAAGATCCATTTTGATTGTAGATTGATAATAGTTTTTATAAGAAAATTAAAATAGCCCTAGTTGATCATCCCAACTCCCACCAAAGTCTTGAACACATGGACGGAGCATATCCTCAAGGATCTGAATAGCTCTCTCTGTCTGGCCATCAGACTGTGGATGGTAGGTTGTACTCAAACGGACCTAAGATCCAAGTGCCTCTTGAAGGCCTCTCCAAAAGCGATAAGTAAACTGAGGATCCCTATCAGAGACTATAGTAGACGGAACTCCGTGAAAATGAACAACCTCTTTCACATAGATATTTCCCAACTCATCAACTTTGGTTGTATCTCGAATAGGTATAAAATGAGCCGACTTGGTGAGTCTGTCGATCACAACCTATATCGAGTTCTTCTTTCTTTGGGTTTGAGGTAACCCAACCACAAAGTCCATATAGATTTCATCCCACTTCAATGTAGGGACTAGAAGTGGTTGAAGAAAAATCAAAGGTTTCTGGTGCTCGGCTTTCACCTGCTGGCATGTATAGCAACAAGATACAAACTCAGTAATGTATCGTCTCATACCTGGACACCAGAACTGTCACCACATATCATAGAACATCTTCGTGGTTCCTGGGTGTACAGCCCACTGAGAGTTATGGAAACCCCCCATCACCGTCTTCTTTGCTGCTAACAGCACAACGTAACGGTTTTGATAACACTGAACACCCTCTTTGGAGAATGACCATAGACTTTCAGTCTCCCCACCATATAGAGAGTCCATAATTCTATGGAATTCATCATCCTATTTTTGTTCCCGAAGAATTAACTCTAGGAGAGTAGAAGTAAACTGAACACTGGCTAATGAAACTTTATTCCCCTTTCACTGAACTCTAATATGAAACTAAGAAAAAAGATCCATCAAACTCCACTCATCTGAAGATTCTTTCACAGCCTGTGATGGAAGTTTCCTTCTTAATGCATCTGAAACTACATTCCATTTTCCTGAGGTATAGGCAATGTCAATGTCAAAAGATTGCAGGTACTCCACCCAACGTCTTTGGTGAAGATTCAAATCCTTTTTAGAGAAGATATAACTCAAGGTCTTGTGGTCTGAATACACAGTAAACATTTCTCCATAATGGTAATTTCTCTAACACTTAAGTGCATTCATTACAGCTGCAAGTTCATGGTTGTGGGTAGGATAGTTCTTCTCATGAGGATTAAGCTGACGAGACCCATAGGAAACAACATGATTACCCTGCATGAGTACACATCCCAAACATGAACCCGATTCATCATAGAATACCACATAACCTATCCTAGCCTCAGGAAGAGTTAACACCAGTGTATTATTCAAAAGACACTTTAGCTCAACAAAAGAACTCTGACATTTATCATTCTAGGAAAACTTCACTCCCTTTCAAGTCAGAGAAGTCATTGGAGAAGATAACTTTGAGAAGTCTTTAACAAACTGGTGATAATATCCTGCTAAGCCTGAGAAGCTCTGAATCTCAAAAACATTTCGTGGTTGTTCCCAAGTCATAACAGCCTTCACTATTTCAGTATCAACAAATATTCCTTGTTCTGACAAGACATTTTCCAAGAATTTCACATCCCGAATCCAGAAATCTCACTTTGAAAGCTTTGAATAAAGTCAGTGATTCCTTATAAGACTCATAACTATTCTTAGATGATGCACATGATCCTCTTCAGACTTGTAGTAGACAAGAATTTCATCAACAAATACTACCACGAAATCATCTATATACTCATGGAAACCCATGTTCATCAAATCCATGAAAATTGTAGGAGGATTTTTTAGGCCGAAGGGCATAACAAGGTACTCATAATGGACATACCTACTCCGAAAAGTGATCTTAGGAACGTCGGATTATTTTATCCTCAACTGATGGTAACCAGATCGAAGATCAATTTTTGAAAACCACTTTGCCCCTTTCAATTGATCAAACAAATCATCATTTCATGGTAATAGATATCTGTTCTTTATCGTAACTCAATTGAGCTTTCTATAATGAACACATAAGTGAAGGGAACTATCAGCCTTCTTGGCAAAGAGAACATGTGTTGCCCAAGGTGACACACTCGGGCGTATAAAACCCTTCTCAAGAAGATCGTCTAACTAAAACTTCAGTTCTTTTAGTTCAGCTAGAGCCATTCGATAAAAGGGAATAGAAACTGGTTGAGTATTAGGAATTAAGTCAATAGAGAAATAAACCTCTCTTACTGGTGGAAAACCAGAGAAGTCAGAAGGAAACACGTCGGAAAACTCAACAACGACTGGAGGAAGATCACCACACATTGAATCTCCCTCTAGATCAAAATCAAATGCTGATATAACTTTACCCAACTATGGATAAGAGGGTCCGGCTCTGCTTGACCTTGGGTCCCATTCTCCTTGAAAAACAAGAGGCACACCACTGGGTGTAGTAAGGTAGACCCATCGAAGATAACAATCGATTCAGGCATTATTGGAAATGATCCAATCTATCCCAAATATGATGTCAAAAGATTTCATGTCAAGAACCAATAAACTCCAAGTATGATCAACATCTGATAGAGAGAAAACAGAAGCAGGACTATGGAGACCCTTCTCTCTCATTACACCAAGGGGTGTAGTAATATCCATCGCACAAGATAAAAGTTCCATATGTAGATTAAGAAGATTAACAAGATGGGTTTAAGTAAAAGAGTGAGATGCACAAATATCAAAAAGAGATGTCACTAAAGACAAAGCTATAATAATGGTTCCTCTCACAGCTGCAGGACCTGCATTAGTTACCTCTAGCGACTCTTCCACTGCGTAAATAAGCTTTGTTTTGGATGCCTGTGGCTGGAACCCTTTTGTACGTGAAGCATTTGATTGCCCTGCAGTATTTGGAGGTTCCGATGATCCTGTTCCACTATGTGGAGTAGATAAGTGATGGCAGAATCTTTGTATGTTCCCTAAACGTCCGCAGGTGCTATAGTTCTTGGGTGCCTTAGTGCAAACTCTCTTAGAGTGTCATGGCTTCCCACACTGATAAAAAGTCAAAGAATCCCCTCCTGGTGCTATCGTAGAACTGGGATGACTCTTCTATCGAGAACTACCATGATAAAAGTCACGTTTATGTTTTCCTTTAATAAAGCCCACACTGCCACTAAGAGGAAAAACAACCCCCTTCAACCTTGAATTTCCTACCAAGTCTATCTCAACCAGCATCGCCCTATCCAGCACATCAGCATAGGTGGGTAGATTCAGTAGGAAAACCTGAGAATGGATATCTGATCTAAGTCCCAACTCGAATCGTCGAGCCTTCATCCTCTCATTATATAAAATCTCAGGAGAAAATTGTACTAGCTCTGAAAAATGATTTGAGTACTCAGTCACAGTTTTGTTGGCCATCCCAATCTTGAAAAACTCCACAGCCTTGGCCAAAACAATTGATTCTGGATAGAACTGGTTATTGAAAAGAACCCTAAAATCTTTCCACTCCAGACCCTCATGTTTCACAGCAGTCACAATTGTATCCCACCATCTCCAACTTGGTCCCTCCAGCACGAAGGTGGAACACTTCACCTTGATCACATCAAGTGTCTCCAAGAACCCAAACTGATTTTCAATCTTACTCAACCATTCCTCAACATGTTGAGGGTCAGTGGATCCTTTGTAAACTGGTGGCTTCTGGAGTAATAATTCTTGAGAATGACTTCGGAGAATATCACTATGAGGATCTGTAGTTGGAGTCTGAACATGAACTAGAGGTGGTGCATGTCCCAGAGCTTGGATAGTGCGAATAATTGCCAAAACCAGACTTGGATCCACAGTAGGACTCGCTTACTGAGATTCAGTAGTAGCCTTTTTTTGGATCTGAGCTCCGCGTCTTCTCAGAGGAATGATGCTACACATCATAAAAAGACATATATTAACACCCAAACTGAGGAACAATGAAAACTATTCGTAATAGAAGGGGTCACCATGATTTGGATTCCACTCTATCCAAATAAAAAGAGGGAAAATACTAGAACTAATCCACAAGTCTTATTTCCCTAACCAAACCTGGTGACTTAAGGTTCATTTTGGTGAGAGTTATCCAGGCACTCAATCACAACTACCTCTAATGTCCCGATAATAAAACTCAAATTTGTACTGTCATCGAGGAAAGATGCTTAACCTCTCTTTGATACCACTTTGTCACGAACCATCCCAGGTACCCTGGTAACCCGATAACCAAGCCATCCCTGACATAGCCCGAAGGGTGTTCCTGATCCCCACAGGTCGGTGACTAGCACCTGGCATCACACAGCAAGAAAGTGGGAATGATTTTTTCCACAAGAATGCGGAACCAAATGAAACAAGACAGTATGCATAAAAAAAGAAACTCCACTGGGAGTAATGTACCAGAAAACAAAGAGGCATATAAAACCCAAAGTACTGTAACCCAAGTACTAAAAAGGGAAAAACAGACCCAAAGTCTCTATGGACACAACTTACTAAGACTAGAGATGAACAACTGGATCCACCTCCAAGAAGTCTCTTCCCTTTGCTCGATCCTGGAAGAAGAAAATATACAAACACTTGAAGGAAAAAGTAGGGTGTGAGACTAATCCCAGTAGGATACCACCAAAGATTCCATAACAGATTCCAAAAACAGATTATCCAAAAAAAATCTTTCAGTTTTCAAATAAATGGGTTTGGCAATTCAAAATCATATTCTAACAAAATATGATAAACATTTTCAAATAATGGAAATAAATTCTTTAAGAGAATTCTTTACAAATGATGGAATATTTCTAAAACAATGGATTAAAAAAAAATTATATAAAATAGTTTTTAAAATTTTATCAGGCGTGTAAAGAAGTTCAAAATCATTGGATTACATTTATATCTCACATATAAATAAACAAGAGAGAAACATGGTCATCTGCCAAAAGGTACGATAGAATTAACCAGTTATAGGATTCCAAAATATCTATGTGAACTCATCAAAATGTGTATACACACGTCTCTATAACACTGGCCAAAGGAGACTTGTCACCAACCCTTCGGGGATGTGACCCGCCGCAAGTATGTTTTAGAACATTTTCATAGCGTAGAGTGTATCCAAATAACTCACTAACTACCTAAGGCTTTCATTCTCTCTTACATGATGGGTGAACTATTTTAAGACTGCTTAAAAATATGATCAATCCCATTATTCCATTTCAAAAGTTCCAATTTCTTTCCATTTAAAACCAAAACAGGTTTTATTCAAAAACATGCCTTTTCCACAAGATAAAACCACTTGGTTTCTATCTAATAATTTTAAGCCATTTTCATAAGTTTGAAATCCATTCAAAACCAATTCCATCATCACACAATTAATTTACACAATTAAATTCAACAAATTAATTAAAGTCATCTCCATAAAATCCACAATTTAAATCCAACAATTTAAATCAGCCAATTTCCATAAACACGCCCAATTCAATGGAATTGGGGTTTTCCTAATTTCCATGCCAAAACAATTTCAAATACCCCGATTCATTGGAATCTGGTTTTTATCAATTTAATTGAAATAAAACATGAGAAATTGAATTTAAATCAACAATTGAAATAAATCAAGCAAAAAAATGTTAATCAATTTGGAAAATCAAGGCGGAACCACCTACCTTGAAGGTTTTGACCAAAACCACAACGGCCGAGAACGCTCAAGAAAACTGGATCTCTTCTTCAAGAAACCAACTTAGATCTCTTCTCCTATAAATATTAAGACCAAATCTCATCAAATTTGGTACCACACACTTAGATCTACCCATAACTGGCATAGATCTACGAAACTGAGAGAAGAGGAGAAGTAGATCTAGGTAGATCTAAGAAACCAATCAAGAACGATAAAGATAGATCACATACCTCAAGAATCGGCCTTCGATTCACCAAGAGGAGCCTTTGTATCACCTCCAGAATGATTTGAGAACCCTTATTGACTTTAGGCGAAGAAAAATCCTGAGTTAGGGACACTTAAGAAGAAAAAAGAGGTACTTAGAGGAAAAACCGAGTGAGATCTACAATTTAAGGATCTCGTTTAAGTGACCGCATGGTTTGGCCGCACAATTTGACAAACTGTGTGCTAACCATTTGTGAGATAATACCTCGGACACCCTTCTCGCACAGCTTGGACACACGGTTAGACAAACCGTGTTCTTCCCATGCAGAAGCTTCTGTCCAGGTTTCAAGGCTGGCACAGTTTGGTCATAGGGTTTGTCAAATTGTGCGCAAACCGTGCACAACACATTGTCCTCTAGTTTTTCTTTAAAATTGCACCCAAACGCAACCCAAGTCTTTACTCCAAAACATAGGTACTTAAAAAAATCAAAAGTACCTGAAGACATAACGTGATGTTACAGGAATGGTTTTATTTTTGAAATGGTAGAACTGAATTTTCAGAATTATTTTGAAATGGAAAATTGTGTGTTTATGCCACTTTTGAAAGAAGGAAATTAACTTAAAGTTGGTTTTGAAAAAGTGTTCCCAATAGATTTTTCTAAAATATTGAAAGGTGTTTTAATAGGATGAGATGTTTTGAAATTCATGTATATGACTTGAAAGTGAGTATTCATTTAAATGATTGGGATTTTGATTTTATGGTCAGCGGTCTTAAGAAAAATGATGTTTTGGTTGACTGTTTTAGTTTTAAAAAGTGGAAAGAATTTCTGTTTTAACATTCAGTATTTCTATGAGAGACCGCATGCATGGGGTTATATGAAATGATATATGGTTAATGGCATGACTGGATGAGTGTTAGGATGGATATGAGGAGGGCTCCTTGTGTGGAACAGAAACATGCATGTGTGGGGCCAATGGGATACCATTGGTGGATAGGCTAACCGTTGAACCATTTGTTTTCAAAGAAATGTTTTTAAAGGAAAACATGTTGTCTTGATGAATAGATTGGGATGGTTTTTATTATTTGTTTTTGAAAAAATTTATGTTTTAGAATTTCTTTATTCCAAGAGGCGCTCCTGTTTGAAATGTGTTTTAGGTTTGGGTTTGGTCGGTAAGTTGGGTTTAAGGGCCGGTTAGTGATCTCTTCAATGAAATGTTTCTAGATGCCTTTACGGTGGATACCTACTTGTGTTTGGATCTAGATGGTGGAACTTCTTAACCAATGGACCAGCTTGGTTGGTTCCTTGGGTTTTCTCATTAGATAATTTACACCCCCATTAAGGGTTAGTGCACTACTAAAGTGCAACCTAGATTGTTTCGCCGTTGTAAAATCTTCCAGTTATTCAATAGAAGGAATATTTTCACAATCATTGTATAATTAGTCTACACCATTTCTTTTTTGGTTTTTTGGATCCTCTTATAGAGGGAGAGTGCTCGTGGAAGGTGGAAAGAGACATTTGTTTCTTAAGTTATCTGATTCATCAAATGTGGAAGTAGTTTGGGGTTGTTCGTGGGGATGATTATCTCGATGGTTTCTAAGAGGGAATTTGGGTTCTTCGTAGTCTCTTTAAAGCAGGGATTTATGTTAAACCACTAGTGTGGGAAATATGGTCCTGAGAGTCTGTTATTGTCATTTTCTATAATTGTGTGATGTTTTGGTATGTTGCATAAGGTCCCCCCTCAATGTATTGATTCAATCAGTCGCATTGGTCAAGTTTGGTGATGTGTTATTCTGTTGTGTGCTCGTTTGACTGTAAAGGTGAATTTGTAAAATATTTTGTGGGTATTTATTTTGTCATAAGTTTTTATCCTTTCGAGAAATCTCAACATCCTTTGTTTAGAGGAAGGTGTGTCTATGTATACTTTCTTCCTTTCATTTCTAATCCTAAGAAACAAGGGGTGATGTGTGTGCATCTTCTAAGACCTTGTTTTAGTGAAACATCGGATTAAGGAAAGATGAGTTTGGAGTGTGTTATTTTTTATTAAACTTGGTTGGGATTACAATGTATTTGTTTGTGGCACAGAAATAAGAATTTTCATACAAGGGGTTTCCAAAGCCTAATTGCGAGGCTGGAGATGCTTCAATATTTTGGGTTCCAGCCATAGGCCCTAGAGTGAAGTTGGTGTATAGTCATGGGAAGTCCCAAGGTAATTCAAACCCTTTTACAAAGTCATATACTCAGTAGGAAAGATGGTAATAGTTTAAACCTCTGGTTTCATCATCTTACCTTTGTTGTTTCCTTTCGGTGGAAAGAGGTGGAGGCCCTCATTCCCATGTTATCGCCCAATGTCATTCTTTTCCCCTTTTATTTCAATTGATTTTTTAGATTATGGTTGGGAATTTGGATAGACATGTATACTACACAGTTTTTTCATGGTTAGTTGTAACCATGCTCCAGAAAACAATGAAAGTAAAAGGATCCACACAGTTAGAACACGGTTTCTCAAACTGTGCAGATTAACTGTGTGGCCATCCCAACTCTTAAAATTTTGTTTTTTCCTATACCATCACCTACTTTTCAGTTAAAATTGTTGGTTGTTATGGTGGGGAAACCCACTATGATTTTCATGTATGTTCCTTTGAAAATTTTGAATGGAGTTATACCCCTTGTACCGAGGTGTAAAGACCTGGAAATTCCATATAATTTTTTTTAAAATTATCTGGGACTATTACGAGTCTATGAAAATTAAAGACACTTCATTCCAAGGCCTGGTGTGCTAGAAAAAAAAATTGAAATCTTTTTCAGGTATTTTCAGTAAACATGTGAGCATGAACTTCTAAATTTTGACCAAGTTCTCAAAATTGAAATCTGAGGGCACCGTTGAACTTGCAGTGCCGAGATTTTATTATGGGATACTTAACATCGACCGCAGTAGGTCGGGTGAAAAAGCTAGTTTTAGGTATTTTTGAAGAATAATAAAATAAAATAAAAATTATATTTTATTTCTCTACCACATCTTGACTGATGGTGGCGAGGACTGTGGAGGTGATCAGACTTTTATTAAGGGAAATGAAATGTCGGTTACACATATATTGTTTAACCACTTCTCTTTTAATTAATATGGATCATTAATTACACCAATTATTGTTCCATTATCTGAATAGGAGGATTAATCTCTTAATAAGATGCTTGGAATCTTGAATCATTAGAAAATGGAGGATTGGTGTATCGTGGGATTATCCTTGAAGAAGAACCGAAGAACAGAATTCCCTCCAATGAAGAATGGAGGCCTGAATTTCATCATTGGAGGAATCAATTTGGGATTGATAAACATCGACGGCTTCAAAGGAAATAGATTTTTTTACACAACTGCGACATCTCTTCCAAATCTGAGGTAGGGGTTGTTTTTGTTTAAATTCAAGAGAATTTTTTTCTTTTCCCATTCTTGAAAAGCATGATGAATGCAGATCAACCAAAACGAGTTGATCCGCGATTTGTATTAAATTTTGAATGGTTGTTGCAGGAGTTTTGAATGGGTTTTAATTTTTCTTTGATGATTTATTTACTACCCACGTGATATGATGCTAACGTGGATGGTGCGGTCCAAACAAACAATGCTCGGACCCTCCGCCACTTCGGAATTTGTCACGTTCTTCGAGGATGGATTTTCAACTCAATGGAATCATGAATACATGAGCTATGTAGTGACGACAGCATCCTAGGAGGCCTGTAGGAACTTTCGGAAGGAAAAACGGACCACCGGAGCTCAGCCGGTGGCTCGTGGAAGCCTCGATGGTGCGGCAGCACCAGCGGTGGAAGAGAGGGGGTGCCCGAAGGTGCCATAACGGACCGATGGCTTGACCGGAAATGTCCAGCCTTGGTGGCAGTAGGGTGACCCATCGTCGCGCGCCGCGGATGGAATATCCATCATTGAGCCACGAAAGAGGGTACCTGCACCCCGTGGGTCCCACAAATATGGGAAGCACCATGTGGTGCCACCGTTTAAAGAAACCAAAAGGTTCAAATGATTTGGGAAGGGGGGGGTCATCCACCAAGCTAGCGGACCATGCCATTTACCATGTCGGGTCACTTGGTGGGCCACGCCCTGCCAAGGTGGGTCAGGCTAGTCTACGACCCAACGGTCCGAACCCACCACGGTCGAGCCCTCTCGGGTTGGCTCAGCCAATTTGGGCTAGGCCGGGTTGGACCTAGACCGGGTCAAGTTGGCTTAGGTCTGGGTGGGTCGGGTCTGTCTGACTGGGTGGGACTGGATCATGTCCCTTTTCATTCCAAATATGCTTAAAAGGTAGTACCGCACAAACAAGACATCTATTTGATGAAATATTTGCATCGCTGGAATACTTGGAACAAGACAGTCCTCTTCAGATACTCCACATGCGTTTTAAAGAAATTTGAAGTATGACCATGTTGGATCGAACTCGAGTTCAACTAGGCCCTCGATACTAAAACGCTTATAACTCAAAGACCGGACATCTGATTGACGCGTTGTCTGTCACGTGGGGACCCTTACAACATGGTAGTACTTTGGGTTACTCCTCTTTGGATATTTGTAAAAATTGAGTCATGGCCGATATCTTGGGGAGAAAATTCTACGGTACTCAATCCCACCGAGTGCGGGGAATCATGTGGCTAGATATTAATTGAAGAGTGCCCCTATGTGGATCAACATCATAGAATCCCTCTGTGGATCAACATCATGGGGAAGCTATGTAGATTAGCATCATTGTGACCCAGTGTGAATCAGCATCATCACGACCCTGTATGGATCTGCATCATAGAGACCCTGTGGGGATCATCATCATAGACACCCTGTGTGGATCATCATTCTAATGACCCTGTGTTGATCATCATCATAACGACCATGTGTGGATCCCTATTCTAGAGACCCTATGTGGATTAGAATTGTGCGACTAGAAGAGGACCAACCATAGAGCGGATCGTCGTGGATCAACAACATACAACCCTGTGGGGATCGATAATGGAACAAATCCTTCATGGTTCAGTTGTAGAATCTCTCTAATGTAATAAAATAATATAGCTTCAGACTAATCATTTTATTCCTGAAATCTGAGTGGAATTATTGGTGTGAGTTGTCTCTATTTTTTTCTTTTTGATTGAGGTTAGGTTTTGTGGTTTTTCATTTATGAAATTATAAGAGACCTTCGGGGTCTCGGGGTCCCTACTGGGTGTTGTTATACTCACCCCTTCATAGACTTTGCTCTCACATTGTTATGTCTTTTGAAAATGATGAGAAGCTTGTTTGAGACATTAGGATCCAATACCAGGCGGTACAAGGAGGTGATTTGTTGATGTGGAGAGCTGCAGAGACGATTTTTATGTACCCTTCAGGTTAGATACTTGGTGGATGATCTTAGGATCTATTTTTTATGGTTATTTTATCTTATGAGTTGGGATGGTATTCTGGCCCCTTTACTTTATGTACACACTTTTACTAGTATATTTTTACTAGGTGGTTTCCGTCTTGTTGTGTTCTAGGTCTGTGTGTTTTTAGTTTTAAATGAAAATCCTTCCCACATTCAAGTCTATGTATTTTTTGTGCTAATCTCCATCCCCGGGCATGGGGTAGTCAAAACACGGGCCCTATGGGATGGGTCGTGAAAAATTGGTATCATGGGATTTGCTTCTACCGAAGAACTATGACTCTGATCTTTCCAATGGAACAATGGAGTTAAGTGTTTTGAGTGTGGTTTTTAGTTCAAGGAGTCTAATGTTGGGGAAGCGGCGGACTTATCCATAAAATAGGACCCTGAATTTTGATTTCCGACTCGATGCATAAAAAAACTGATTGTGTGTGTTTCGGAATTTTTTTACTTTTGATCTCTTTTGAGTAAGCTCGCCATGTATAACTTACTGACTATGGAACACCTATTTCTTTTCAGGAAGACTCCATGTAGATATCCATCCATGATTCTAGAGATAGTTTACGATGACAGCCCACCGAGTGATGAGGCTTTAGTGCAGGGCCCTCTTACAGCAATAGCACCTTCGGGTGGTGCACTAGTAGCACCACTACCCATTGGGAAACAATTTCCACCAGCCCCACTAGAGGATGGTGCATGCCGATTGAGCACATTTCATGAGTTCTAGTGGAAGAGGCCTCCGAGTTTTCGAGGGGATACATATCCATAGTTAGGTAAGGAATGGATGGAGGATGTGGCTAGAGTTTTCCACTTAGTTGGGGCACCAACAGAGCAGATGGTGATCCTAGCTGCTAGCCTCTTCCAAGGTACAGTAGGGAGATGGTGGAGCCTGACGCTCCAGTTACATGATGAGGTGAACATCACCAGGAAGGACATTGAGAGACTCTATAGGTAGGAGTTCCTTCTAGTGATAGTATGCTTTATGAATATTCAGCAGCTCTTACACTTACAGCAGGGCATCCTGACAATAGACCAGTACTCGACGTTATTCACAGACCTCTCTTGCTACTCCACCGACATGGTACAAGACCCTTTCTTCAGGGCTCAAACCATTGAGTAGGGTCCTTGGTGGGAGATCAGAGCATTTATTATATCACTCAATATCCCAATGTAGGATGGAGTACTCGAGTGAGATTTGTTGGTGGAGAGATTCTTAGCTGAGTAGGGATCGACGATGGGAGCCACCACCGAATGACAGGTAGCCAAGTCATCTGTAGTAGGCAGTAGGCATATGAAACATAGTTTTATGTAGGAAATACCTTCTAGAAGATTATCTAATGACATAATGTCAATGTTGCGGAGCTCAAAAGGGAGATCAGACTAGAAGAGGAGCAGATTGCGCTTCACATGCGGCGGGCAGGGCCGCATGTCTCACGACTGCCTGACCCATCATACTGACGATTAGAAGATAGTCGACGAAAAACCGAGGAAGAGGAAGATATTGGGTGAGTAGTTCCGTAGGTCAGTAGACATGGTAGAGGATCATGTCGTGAATTAGGAGTTAGGAGGCGATTTGACGTTCTACCGGCACCACCACCCCGTGGTCCACCCGAACCTCAAGGAGCAGGCGGACAAGGACGAGAACAGCTTCAGGTAGCTAAGGCCTATGATCACGGTGCTCCAGAGATGATTCGGGGTAAGATATGTGTCTACTCCACTCTAGATGTAGTATTTATAAACATAGGTTTCATCCACTCTTTCATTTCCATGACTCTCGTTCGGAGCTCAGAGTTTCTAGTAGATCTATTTTCTCAATCCTTATGATTGGAGACTCTAACGGGAGAGGATTTGATGATTACACACTGGTGATAACAGTGTGATCTTACTCTAGGAGGAACAATATTTGTCTAGGAACTCCTAGTAGCATCTTTGGGGCCTTACGATGGAATCATGGGTATGGAATGGTTATCCAAAGTCCATGCTCAGATTGACTATTTTATGCACAAAGTGCGGTGTCTCTGTGAGTATGGGGCCAGGTTTTCTTTCTCCAGGGAGAAGGGAACCTTTGTATCTCAGGATGGACTATTTTTGAGGAGGGTGTAGCCATTCACTCATCAGTTAGCTAGACTTACCCTCAGAGTAGTTTATGAGAGGAGTCTAAGTTATCTTGTAGTGGTGGACCAGTATGCTGATGTTTTTTCTAATGATGTTCTGGGATTACCTCCTCATAGAGTTGTAGATTCTTACATTGACTTGTACCCTAGTACAACACCGATATCTACACCAGTATATCGGATGGCTCCCGCAGAGCTTAGTGAGTTGCGGGTACAACTGGAGGACTTACATAGGAAGGGGTTCATAAGGCGTAGTGTTTCTCCATGGGCATCCCTGATTTTGTTCTCCATGAAGGTAGATGAGAGTTTGAGGATTTGTGTCGACTATCATCACTTGAACCAGGTGACTGTGAAGAAAAAGTATACACTTATGATGATTGATGATCTCTTCGACCAGTTAAAGGAAGCTCGGTGGTTTTTGAATATAGACCTTAGATCAGGTTATCATCAGCTTAGGGTACGAGATGAGGATGTACCGAAGACTTCCTTCAGTTGTCAGTATGGCCACTATGAGTTCTTGGTGATGCCTTTCGATGTGACCAACACCCCAATAGTGTTTGTGGGACTCATGAATATAATCATCCATCCTTACCTCGATCGTTTTGTGGTGGGCTTCATTGAAGACATCTTGATATACACGGTGATGGAGGAGAGCATGCCACGCACCTGCAGATAGTTCTGGATACACTCTGAGAGCACCAGATTTATGGAAATATCTCAATGTTCCAGTTCTGGATATGGTAATTCCACTTCCTAGGGCACTTTATCTTGGAGGCTATATTTGCAGTGGATCCGTTGAAGATAGAGGTAGTGCTTTCTTGTGAGCCACCTATGAGTGTGACTGAGGTGCAGAGTTTCATGGGATTGGCTGGGTACTACCAGAGATTCGTACCCAAATTTTCTAGAGTTTTTTCACCCTTGTCATCTTTGAGAAATAAGGGATAGCCCTTTGTGTGGACAAAGATATTCCAGCAGATTTTTCAGGAGCTGGGGAAGAGACAGACGAGTGCCCCGTCTTGAGGCTACTGGGGGAGGGCATTTGGTATGTAGTCAACTATGACACATTAGGGATTGAACTAAGATATTCCTTGATTCATGAGAGAGTGGTAATCACCTATAGCTTACATCATCTAATACATCATGAGAAGAACTATACTACCCATGACCTAGAGTTTGTAGTTGTGTTCGTCGCCTTGAAGATGTGGCGAAACTACTTGATGGGCGAACAGTTTATTATCTACTCTAATCACAAGATTCTCAGGTATATCTTCTCTCAGAAGGACTTGAACCTAAGATAGTGACGATGGATAGTGTTCCTCCAATACCATGACTTTGAGATAGTCTATACTCTTGGGAAGGGGAACATAGTGGTAGACACACTTAATAAGAGGTCTGGTCTACTATTTTTGATTGAGGAGACAGAGAAACTAGTCGTGTTGCAGATATCCTTCATGGATAGTGATGGACCAGCTTACCTATAGTATAGGATAGTTACTCCTCCACTCCTTCAGTGATTCAGGGAGGTAAACCTTGGTATCATTGACTGTAAGGCCCGACGTGCTCATATATCCTCATGAAAAGCTCCTGATTTATTTCATAAAGGTGAGGAGCACATTATTTTCTACATAGGGAACACTTTGGTACTTGTGAAACTATGGGAGTAGGTGTTGAGGGAGTTCCATACATCCCATTTGGTGGTACATCCTGGTGTAGCGAAGATGTACCATGACCTCCAACGCCAGTACTTATGGCCATGGATGAAGAAAGTAGTGGTGGAGTTTGGTTCACGATGCCTCACTTGTCACCAAGTGAAGGTCGAGCATCAGGTACCAGCAGGACAAGTTCAGCCACTTGAGGTGCTTGAATGGAAGTAGGATGGTATATCCATAGACTCCATGATAGGGATACAACATTTGTCTTGGGGCCATAATTCTATCTGGGTGATCATTGACTGACTCACCATGTCGGCCCACTTCCTACCCATCCGAGAGCATATATCAATAGAGATCATGAGATGTCTCTACGTTCAATATATTGTATGACTACATGATGTTCCATCGACGATCATCTCATATCATGACACTCATTTTACATCCTTCTTTGGAAGGGATTATAGGAGGCATTCGGTACTCAGTTACGTTTGAGCACTGCCTTCCATTCTAAGACAGATGTTCTGACTGAGCAGACCATATAGGCACTCGAGGACATGCTTCGTGCTTGTTTTCTTGATCTTTTCTGTAGTTGGGAGGTCCATAATCCACTGGTGGAGTTCACTTACAACAATAGTTATCACTCCACCATCATCATGGATCTATTTGGGGCCCTGTATGGGTGACCATGTTTGTCACCTATATGCTAGACAGACCTAGGGGAGTCAACACTTATGGGTCAATAGTTGGTACAGGCTACCTTGGAGAACGTGAAGATCATCCAGGAGAGGTTGAAGACTGCATAGAGCTGGCAGAAGTTTTATGCCGATAGAAGATAGAGACCCTTGGTGTTTGAGGAGGGAGACCATGCCTTTCTACGGGTCTCACCCCAACAAGGATTACATGGGTTTGGCCGGGGTGGCAAGCTATCTATGAGGTTCATCGGACCATTCCAAATCCTCAAAATAGTAGGCGAGGTGGCGTAACATCTAAATCATCCCCCATGGATGCACTAGGTGCATAATGTTTTACATGTGTCATAGGTGAAGAGGTACATGCATTATCCATCACATGTTATAGACTAGGGAGAGCTGGACATCTCTGATGGGGTGACATTTGCAGAGTTTCCAGTGGAGATAGAGGATAGATAGAAGTGGTTCATTCATGGGTCGTCTATTCCTATGGTGCAAGTTTGTTGGAAGCATTGGAATCTAAAGAATGTAATGACCATTAAATTTCATATAATTCTTTTTAAATTATTTGGGATTATTAAAAGTCTGCAAAAACTGACGGATCTTGAATCCAAGGCTTGGTGTGTCGAAACAAAATTTTGAACATTTTTTAGGGTACGTTCATCAAACATGCGAGTGAGAATTTCTAACTTTTGAACCGGTGCTCAGAATTTAAATTTGAGGGCATTGTTGAACTCACAGCACTGGGATTCACTTATGGGAGGATTAAATTTGACTGAAGTAGGTTAGGTGAAAGAGATAGTTTTATGGATTTTTGAAGAATAATAAAATAACATAAAAATGTTATTTTATTTCTCTACCACCTCTTGAGTGATGGTGGTGAGGACCGTGGAGGTGGTCAGACTTTTATTCCGGGAAATTAAATGTTCGTTACACATCAATTATGGAACCAAACCTCCTTTAATTAATATGGTTAATTAATTACACCAATTAATGGACCATTATTTCAATAAGAGAATTAATATCTTAATAATATTCTTGGGATATTAAATTGTTGGAAAATGTAGGATTGGTGGATTGTGGGAGAATCCTTGATGAAGAATCAAAGAACGAACTTCCCTCAAATGAAGAATGGAGGCTTGAACGAAGTAGTTGGAGAAATCGATCTGTGATCAATGAACGTTAGTGTCTTCAATGAACATAGATTTTCCTTCAACAACCATGAAATCTCTTCCAAATTTAAGATAGGTATTTTTTTGTTAAAATTCAGTATAATTTTTTTTCACGTTCTTGAAAAGCATGAAGGAGGTGGATCAACCAAAACCAGTTGATCTGTGATTCGTATTAAATTATGGATGGTTTTGGTAGGAGTGTTTAATGGGTTTTAATTTATCATTGATGATTTATTTACTACCAACTCGATATGATGCTAACACAGAGGGTGTGGGCCAAACGAACCTAGCCCGGACACTTCGTCGCTTCTGTTTTTGTCACGTTCTTTCAGGATAGATCTTCAACTTGATGGAATCCTGAATCTGGGAGCCACATTGTGATGGCAGCATCCCAGGAAGCCTTTAGACACTTTCGGAAGGAAAAATGGACTAATGGAGCTCAACTGGTGGCCCACATAAACCCCTCTGGTGCAAAACCAGCATGGGCGGGCGACAGTAGCGGCCGTCTATTGCGGGCTGCGGAGGAGATTTGGCGCCCAGAGGCATTGTAAAGGACCGAAAAAGTGGCTGGAATTGGCTAGATGTGGGGGTAGTAGGGATGCGTGTCATCGCGTCCTGTGGAAGGAATCTGTGGTGAAGGGGCCCCACGCCTCGCGGGTCCTGCTGATAGGGGTGGCGGCACATGGCACCACTGGTTGAAGAAACCTGAATGGCTCAATCTGTTTGAGAATAGGGTTCCGTAACCCAACTGGCGGACCATGCCAGCCATCGGGTCGAGTCTCCTGGTGGGCTGCACCCAGTGAAGGTGGGTTGGGCCAGTATGCGGCCCAACAGGCCGAGCCCGCCGCATCCGAGTCCACTCAGGTCGTCCCATCCAGTTTGGGCTAGGTTGGGTGGGACACATGTCTAAACCAGACCAGGTCAAGGATACTCGAACATGGTCGGGTCGGCTTAGGTCTAGGCAGTTCCGGTTGGTCCAACCTGGTCTGCTAGGAATCGGACCCTTTTTGGTCCAAATACGCTTAAAAGGCGGTATCTCACAAACTATACGTCTTTTTGAAAAACTGTCTATGAAAATGGAATCCTTGGGATAAGATGATCCTTTTTAGATACTCCACTGGATTTTTTGGGAAATTTGGAGTATGATTGGGTTTGATCAAACATGATTTCAATTGGGCCCTTGGTACTAAAATGCTTATAACTCATAGACTGAGCGTCTAATTGATGCATCGTTTGTTGTTTTGGAGCCATTACAATATAAAGGTCCTTTCAGTGAATCTTTTTTGGATATTACTGGCAGTTTAGGAAAGACCTATATCTTGAGGATCAGATTCTACAGAACTCAAGAACACTGAGTGCAGATAATCCTATGGTTGGCTGTCAATTGAAGAGATACCATGTGTGGATCAGCCTCATAGAAACCCTATGTAGATCAACATCATGGAGACCCTATATGGATTAGTATCATCATGACCCTCTGTTGATCATCATCATCACAACCATATGTGGATCTGCATCATCATGACCCTATGCAGATCTGCATCAAAGAAATCCTGTGTGTATCAGTATCATAGAGACCCTATGTGGATCAGCATTCTAGCAACCCTGTGTGGATCTGAATCATACGGACCCTGTGTGGATCAGAATTCTAGCGACCCTATGTGGATTAGTAGTGCACGACCCGAAGAGGACCATCCCTTGAGCGGCCCGTCGTGGATAAGAAACATATGAACATGTGTGGATCGATAATGGAACAACTCCTTCGTGGTTTAGTTCTGGAAACTCCCTAATGGAATAAAATGATATAGAATTAAACTAATAATATTTATTCCTAAACTCTGAGTTGAATTCATAGTGTGGGATATCTCTACTTTGTGCTATTTGATTAAGGTTATGCTTTTTAGTTTTTCCGTTGTGAAATTATGAGATTCCTTCGGGGGTCTCGGGGTCCTTACTGTGTATTTTTATACTCACCCCTATACAGGCATTGCCCGCACCTTGTTGTGTCATGTGAAGACGACAAGCATCTTTGATGAGACAATAGTATCCAGGACCAGGAGGTACATAGAGGTGACTGGTTGACATGGAGAGTTATGGAGACCAGCTATACTTACCCTTCAGGTAAGATCCTAGGTGGACTGTCTCAGGATCTGTTTTCTATGTTAGTTGATTATTTTTAGTTTGGATTTTATTCCAGACCCTTTACTTTTAGTACACACTTTTAATACTATAGTTTTACTATGTGGTTTTCATATTTTCGTGTTATTGGTCTGTGTGTTTGCAAGATTAAAGGCAATGCATTCCCACTTTCAGGGATATGCCTTTCTGATGCTAGTCTCCAACCCCTGACCTACAAAAGAAAGTCATGGGTTAGTCACAAAACGAGTCCTGGGGGACGGGTCGTGACACAGGGAGTCCTTTTGGGCCTCCCCCTATTAGTGTCTCGTTTCTATCTTGGTAAATTTTGAGTTGTCTCTTATGGTGGGGATCCCATTTATGTCTCCACATACTAGTAACCCAGATTGGTCTTTTGTCTTCGATTGGTGGTAGGTAGTCTTGTTCAGAGCTATCTAACAACCTACATCATCCATAGGTAAACTTTGGGAGTGGAGAACTCCAAATGGTCTGGTTAAATCAAGCTAAGTGTAACCTTGTCCATTTTTGTGGTTTGTTTGGGTAAATTGCTGGAATCATGTTTGAATGGTGTTGGAGGAGTTTTCTTTTGGGATAAAATATGAATATACCTGATCATTTAAGGAAGTGTTTCATGTTTTGGTTAGTGAGAGTATTTCGTACTTTATTGATCAATTGGAGGTGTTTTGGCCTTTTGGTGGCAGGCGAAACTTGGCAAAGGGGTCCATTTTGGCCTTTCGGTTGGGTTTGGTTTTTGCCTTTGGCCTTACTTTGGATTTCTGAGGGCAAAAAGTTTTATATTGGGGATAATTTTTACATCCACGAATTATTTTAAAGGTATTTTTTATTTAATTTACATTCTGGATTTTTTGGGGGTTTCCCATTCATTTTGGTGAAAATTTTGGGTTTTCAAAATTTGGTCCAAACTGTGAGCTCATTTCCAAATTTAAAATTATTTTTTTTATCTTTTATAACTCTGTCATATTTTAAAATTTTAGACCCATTAAACTTCAAAATTTCCATACCCTGGTATATTAAAACTACCATATCAATTTTGACACCATATGAATCCATAATAATGATGGATTTGGGTTTTTTATTATGGTGTTGGGCCATCCTGAAATCCCATTTCCTTCTTTTAAATATTTTTTTAATTATTAAATATCTCATTCATTTTTTAGGGTTTTTCAGTGATTCTAACTCTCCCATGAGCCCACTTACCCAAGTAGCACTCTCATTCTCTCTTCCCCCCTTTGGAGCTCATATCCCCCACGTATTATGGCAATATTTTTTAGTCATTCTCAAATCGCCCAGATTTTGAGAGGTAAAATTTTTCTTTCATTACTACTTCAATGTTCACTCTTTTCCCAAAATTCAATACCAACATGACTTTATAATACTCCTTTGAGCCTCCCTACCTATTTTGGTTACTTCAAGAATCAACTATTGGTGGATTTGGGATGATTTCTTCAAGATTGTTTCAAGTAAGTGTTTCTCTCTCCATTTCCTTCCTTCTCCTTAGGGTTTTCTCCCTCTTTCATGAAGTCATAAAATTCTTAGAAGATAGGGTTCTAACCTAGGGTTTTATTTTGTGACCTTTTGGTCAAATATTTTAGTTTTAGTTTGGATTTAACTTCCTTGAGGTGCGTCGGTGGTGCAGTTGATGTTTCGCAGTATAATTTAGGAGTTTTTATTCAAAAGGTAGGTAATTTCATGTGTAATCATTTTTTGATGGGTTAAAATTATTTATTTAATTATTTTAAATGTTCCACATATGTTTTCCATTGTTCAAAAATCATTTTTGATGGTTTTTGTTAAGTGGTTAATTTTATAGTTGCACTTTTTTTCAAATTGGGTGTTTTCCATGTGTAAACCTTGTGGTAATCTTTGGGTTGATGTTATAACATATTCAAGTTGTTTGTTAAATTTTTTTTTGAGATTAAAATTCTTATTTTGTTAAGAATTGGTGTTCTTTTTTGTTTAAAATGGGGTTTTTAAATAGGTTTTATGTGTAAAACTTGGTTTCACTCTTTTAAAGTCTTTTATGAAAATGTGTGTTTTTCATGTGTATCATTTGTGGTATAATTTGAGGTAATATTATAGTTCTTGATAATGGTTAAATAAATGTTGAAAGGGATAAAAATTCTACTTTGGTATGGTATTTGTGTAATTTTTCTTTGAAAGGGGGTTTTGAAATGGGTTTTGTGTCTAAGACATATTTATACCCTTTGGGATTGTTTTGTGAAAATTGTAAATGTTTTATTTGGTTAAACAATGTAGTAAAAGAGTTTATATGTACTTTTTGGTTGAGTATGTTCACCTAATATTTGTTTTTGAAATTTAAATTGGTGATTTAAGATGTCAACCATTTTTATAATGTTTTATAAGTTGCTGAAATGTTTTATTAAATGGAAAGATAGGGGTGAAACACATTTGTGGGCTGTTTTGTGTGAGTGTGATGTGAACAAAAGAATTTTGTTCCTAGAAGAAGTATTATTTGATGGGTGTTTGGGATGTTATGTTAGTTGTTCTATCTTGGAAAGTCTTTATAAAATTGTTTAAATGATTTGTGGAAGTGTTAAATAAATGGCAAACGTTTTGTGGGCTATTTTTGTGTGATGATGATTTCAAAATGAATTTGAATGAAAAAGTGGATTAAGTGATTTGGGTGATATACATGTGGTATTTTTTATCAATGTGTGTTGTGGAAGTGTTATTTTCATGTTCAAATTATATTTCATGACTTTTTCAACTTGTTTGAGCACAAGAGGGAAACACGAGTATCCAGGTGGTTGGACGGGTACTATGCTAGTGATCCTGTAGGGTTTGGCCTCAGTTTCCTATTGCATGTCTGATGCATACAATACTAACTAAACTATGATGATGATTATGGGTAACATTAGGTTATGGGTATTCTCCCTGCTAGTGGCTTGTGTGCAGGATAACGGATATTGTGATGGTTACTCTCACTGAGATACGTGGTACCTTGGACCCACTGTGAGCTAGTTCCTAGGGGTTACTTTCCCAATTCTTGTGTTTATTAGTTACATTGTGATTACCGTAATCATGAAGTATGGCATAATGGAATATTAATTATCATTGGAATTATTTTTAAAAGTTTTTATTCTTCAAAATATCCCACATGAAAACTTTTTTTATTTAAATTGAATCGTTTAAAAATTGTTACTAGCATTTTGTGTCTTGAAAACATGTATGATTTTAGTCTTTGATTGTTTGTCACATGAAATATTTAGTGGTGGTATCTTAATGGTATTTAGATCACAACCTACTTATACATTTGGGTGTAAGTAGACTTGGTTTTTTTCGCATGTTTGGGTAGAGCTTTAGTGCCAATGGTTCAGGTTTTTAGCTGTCCATCGTGATGTGGTGTTGTGGATATGGCTTGAGGGCGATGACTCTCGCTAGGTGGAGGTTCTTGGGATGTATTTATTGGTTATATTAATTTTTTATAGACTTTGATAGTAGTTTAAAACCATGTAATTTAGTTCTAAAATTTGGTAAAAGATGATTTTTTTGGAAAAATCCAGATTGGTTTTATAGGACCTGTTTGTCGTTGTATGTTTATAAACTTGAGTAAATCATCCCAAATTTTTTTATGATACCTGGGAACTTGTTCTAGACCATGGGGATTTAGAATGCCCTTAAATCCTTGTCACATTCTGAGTTTGGTGCTATATTTAATGGTGACCAGATTCGGTTCTTGACTGTCCGGTTTTTCAACACTTGTTTTATGGTATCAAGAATTCTGATAGGCTCTTCACAATAAGACAGATCGGGTTCCAACACTATTTCTTCATAGGTGAGTACATGAATTGGCTCATGCATGTATTTTCTCAATAGTGATACATGGAACCTATCATAAAAATTTGAGAGACTTGGAATTATTTCCAAACTGTAAGCTAAAAATCCAATTCATTCCTAAATTTCAAATGGTCTGATGTACTCGGGACTCAATTTACCCTTCTTACTGAATCATATAACACCCTTCTAGGGAGATACCTACAATAAAACATGATATCCTACTTGAAATTATATACATTTACTTCTGTTATAGTAATTGATCTGTTGCCTACTTTGAGCTACTTTGATGTTGGTATGGATAATCTTCACATTTTCTATTGTTTCCTCAACATGTTATAGGCCTATGAGTTTTCTTTCACCAACATCATCCCAAAAAGTTGGTGTGAGACATATCTTTCCCTATAATGATTCATTTTGTGCTATCTTAATACTTGAATGGAAGCTATTATTATAGGAAAATTCTACGAGAGGTAAAAGCTGATCCCACATACCTTAAAAGTAATGTGATAAAGATATCAACTTGTCTTATAAGGTTTGAATAGTTCTTTCTGATTGTCCATTAGTTCGAGGGTGGTAGGAAGTGCATAAAATTTTTTTAGTATCCATGGATTTCTGAAGACTCTTCCAAAATCATGATGTAAAATGGGGATCACAATCAGAAACAATCAATAGGGGTACACCATGAAGTCTTACAACATCATTAATATATAGTCTTGTTAAATGTTCATGTGGTAAATCTTATCTTATAGAAATAAAATGTGATGAATTGGTAAGATGGTCAACAATGACCCATGTTGCATCATTCCTTCTAGGAGTCTTTGGTATCCCAATAACCAAGTCCATCATAATATCATCTCATTTCCACTCAGGTATGGGAATAGGTTGCATGACTCCTCCAGGAGCTTGTCTTCCAGCCTTCACCTGTTGACAAAATATACATATTGACACATAATCATCAATTTCCTTCTTCATGTTGTCCCACAAAAACTTTTCCTCCAAATCTCTATACATATTAGTGCTACCAGGGTGTATAGAGAAATTGGAGCTATTTACATCATCCAACAATTCCTTCTTTAGATCAGTTATATCGGGAAAACAAAGCCTCTTCCCAAATTTCAAAATTTATTTTTCATATATGAAGTCGATCAATATCCCATCATTTATAGATTTAATTTTATTTTGAAACTCCTCATCATTAGTCTAAGATCTTTTTATCCTTTCTAGTAATGAGGTTTTGGAAACAATTTGACAAATTATTGATGTTTCACCTTCCATGATTATTCCCATATCCATCTTTACTAGATCCATGAACATAGAATCCCTTTAAGCTCTCATCTTTTTCAAAGCTTCATGATCCTTTTTACTCAAATATCCTTAAACCTTATTTTACTTCCCTGGGTGGTAGTATATTGTGCAATCATAATCATGGAATTGTTCGAGCCATTGCCTTTTCCTCTATTGAGTTCTTTCTACGATAAAATATACTTAAATCTCTTGTGATAAGTATATATCTCACATTTTTACCAAAAAGATAGTGTCACACCCCAACCTCACTAATATGGGACTTACATGTGAGTTATAAAATTGCACGGTAAGCACGCATCTTAACCCTATATGTGATTTGTGCCAGGTGGCATCATTCGAGCGCGGTTCGCAAAACCGTGCGAACGGTGGCATGTGAGTCAGGCAGTTGAGCGATGTTTAAAATAAATAAAATATTTTCTTATTAGGTTCATTAAATTATTCTTGTTATTATTTATATTATTATTATTATTATTATTATTATTATTATTATTGATTTTATTGTTAATAAATTTTATTAATATTATCTTTATTATTGATATTTTATTATTATTATTTGTTTCATTGTTATTATTATCATTCTAGTTTTATTATTATTATTATTATTATTATTACTAATATTATTTTTATTAATGTAATAGAATAAAAAAAATAGAAAACCCTAGCTACCCCCCCCCCTTCCCTATTCTGCCTGGTGAGCCCCCCCCCCCCCTCGTGTCGTCACCCCCCTCTGCACCATCTGTCATCCCGCTTGGGCCCCGGCACCGTCATCCCGCTCACACCCCGGCACCACCGTCCCATCCAGCATCTTCGTCCATGCTTCGCCATCCTCGCCCTCACCAAACCTCATCCAGCTCACCCCACCTGTCGTCGTTCTAGCTTCTCCCCTACGCGCCGTCCTCTACCTACAGCCATTTCCCGCCATGCCTAGCCCCCTACTTCTCGCACTCCAACCACCCGCGGACTGCCCCTCCAGCCACCCAAGTCCCGATGCTCCGGTTTCCGGCTAGCCTCCTCACCCCGTCATGCCTCCGGCCGGGTTGTGCTTCAAACCCGCCCCCTCGCCGCACTTCCATCCAGCAGCCCCCCCTTTGATCTTCTCTGAAAAACTCAATCTCAGCGACCCGCTGCTCCTTTTCATCTGATAATCCAACCCTGGGTATATTTCTTCTTTAGTTTGAATTTTTTTCTTTAATTTATTTAAATCCTTATTATGTGGTTGGTTTTTCGCATGTTCTACTCATTGTCTAGGATGTTCTTTTGGTCTGCGAGGCACTGTTCAACCTTCCGTTGAGGTTCTGTCGCGTCCTCTCTTGGTTTTAGGTAGGTAATCCCATGGTTGTCATGACCCGCCCTTGGGGTCAGTGTCGTGACTACCCCAAGCCCGCCTTCCATAGGCCAGGGGCTGGCGACTAGCACCAAGGCGTAATTCCCAGTAAAAAGGGAAGGCATTGCCTTTGTAAAGTAAACAAACACCACAGAGTAAGAAAGCGGAAAATAAACACTAAGTAAAAACAGAGTACAACTGAAAGTGCGGAAAAGTAAATGGGCCAGTATACAAACCCAAACTGAAAGTAAAGTACACGTCGAAAGGGAAAACAGCAACTGTAAAGTAAAAGCCGCTACACCGAGCTGCCCACTAGAGATCCCACCTGTAGGGTGGGTACAGATAGCTCCACTGCTCCTCAGGTCCCACCGTCTGCTCCGAGTACGTCCCGCCCAGTGGTCCACCTCTAGGTACCGTCCTGCTCTGCAAGCCTCAGCCAAGATCAACGTTGTTCGTCGTCTGCAACCAACACAACGTAGTGCGGGCATAGCCCGTGCAGGGGTGAGTATAAACTACTCAGTAGGGACCCCGAGACCCCCGAAGGTCTCCCAAAATCCACAAAGGATAAACCACAAAGGAAGGTACAAACACGAAGTAACAACCGACACTGCTTAGGTATATGCCCATACATATACCCAAGTCATCAATTCCAATGCGCTCCAACCTCCGAGCCCAAGTACAACTCTATCCACACAGGAAAGTAAACGTATTCCACACAGGAAAGCAAAACGAAATCCACACAGGATAGTACAACTCAATCTACACAGGAAAGCAACATGATTCAGCTCACACAGGTATACTTCTTCAAAAGACGATAAAGATGATCTCTGATCCATCTAAGTCGTCGGACCCACGAAGGATCGATAGGTAACTAACCCCCGCAAAAGACCCACACAGGATCGGGCCCACGTAGGACCTGTAGGCGCTGGTTCACACAGGACCGCTGAGCGCAAAGACCCACACAGGATCGGACCCACATAGGATCGGGCCCACACAGGACCTGTAGCACTGATCCACGTAGGATCGCTGAGTGCTGTAGTCGTCGTCGTCGAATCCACACAGGATCTCTGTACTGTCGTCGTCACAGTCACAGTAGCAGTAGTAGCAGTAGTAGCAGTAGTAGCAGTCACAGTCGCAGCCAGCACTGGGGTTCCCGCACACAGCAAGCTCGTACAGGAGGATCCGCTCCACGATCCGAGAGGCTGATACATCAACTGTCACAAAGTCCAGAGTTGATGTATCCAAAAGTTCCCTATCATCAACAGGAACTCAACGCAACAGACGGCGCGTCGATCGGACGCCCGGTCTGAGAGTTATTGGCATTTTCGTCCCCGGGGCCCGGTTGGTTTTTAAGGAAAAACCAACCCGACCGTACTCCACCTGCGTCCAAACCTCGGGCGGAGTATGCCAAAAGATCCGTCTCACTAAGAGGAACACAACAAAGCTGACGGCACGTCAATCGGACGTCCGTAGCTCAAGATATGAGCGTTTCCGCTCCGAATGCCCGGTTGGTTTCGTGAACGAACCAACCCGACCGAACTCAAAATATTCCGAAACTTTGAGTGCGATATACCGAAACGAACGTCTCGATCCAAGGATCGCGTTGCCGCAGACGGTTCGTCAATCGGATGTCCGTGGCTCAAGTTATGGGCAAAAGACCGAATCCGTCTCGAAAACGGGGGGTCCGGGTCCGGGCCGACCCGGCCTGACCCCCCCCCCCTGGGTCGGCCCGAAACGGGGCGACCCGAACCGGCTGGCGGCGGTCCGGTGCGGTCCGGCGCGGCGGCGCGGCCCGGCCGGCGACGGCGCGGCCTGGCGCCGCTAGGGTTACGCGCAGGGGGCTAAGCCCCCGCTTCCAGCAAGAGGCAGCGCGGCTTTTATCCGCGCCTTTTGGAGAACCGGCCCCCCTCGTGGGGGCCTGCTTGAGAAGAACCGGGGGGCCGCCTGCCCCCCCTCAATTAAACCCCCCCCCCCCAATAAATGGGGGGGCTTTTGAGAGTTGACCGGGGGAATTTATTCCCCGGGTCTTTGACCTTCCGGTCGGCCACCTGGCCGGCCGGTTTTTCTCCAACGGGACCGGCAAGCCGGTCCCCTTCCGGTTTCCGACATCGGCGGCCCGGCGTGCCGCCGGTCTTCCCGTCTCACCGCGGCCCGGAACCGGCCACAGTGTTCGTCATCCGGCGCGGTGCGACGGCACCGCGCCCCTCTGCCGCGCCTTCGATTCCCTTCGACGTGGCGCGACGGTGTCGCGTTCTTGATGATCCTTCCACGGCGCGGCGCGACGGCGCCGCGCAATTTAATCGTGCGATTAACCGCGTGGTGCGACGGCACCAGGCCATCTTGTTTCATCCGCAAGATAAATCAACAAGAACAAAGGAGGGGGTTCGGCCGTGTTCATGCGGTCCGGCCCCCTCACATTAAATGATAACACATATTTAAATATCCTCACGTAAGTCATGCTAGAACCACGAACAAGAATAAATAAATAAATAAATAATCAACAACAACCCCTACCTTGGGTTCAAGTTCGAAGATTGTCAACGACCCGCGGAAGACAACGTCGCGGAGGTCGGGCGTCGCGGTAATCGTTCGTCAATTCCGTTGACGAAGAGGTACGTCCGAAGAGGTACGTCATTGGCGAATCTTCGTAAGCCGACGAAGAAAGTCCGAGGAGGAAGTGGTGTTCCCTTTCGTTGACACGGAAGACGAAGAAGAGAGGAGCGGCGTTCTTCGTCGGAGCTTGAGCGTTCTTCGTCAAAGCTTGAGCGTTCTTCATCAAAGTTTGAAGAAGAAAGAAAAGCTCTCAAACCTCTCAAGATGGCTAAACAAATCTAACCAAATAAAATAAGCTAAGATCTTATTTTATTAACTCAACCAAACCTTTTTGAATTTCAAAGGTTTGAAAAAGTTAAACAACTCAACCTAATTAATAAGCTAAGTTGTCAAAACATTTAAAGAGGGGTTAAAGGGAGTTTTGAGAGAAGTTGAAAAGTTGGGTTTCGTGTGGGCCCCACCACACTTAATCCTCCCAAGGGAGGTTAAGTATATGTGGGTCCCACCTTTAACTCCCTTTGGGAGAAGTTAACTAATATAAAAATAAAATAAAAAGTGTTCCACATTTTTATTCAATTTTTTATAATTCTCCCAAAAATTCACTTTCATCCCGCAATAAACGCAACTTCGGAAAAGGTCTCCTTAAGAGAATATTGGCGTTGCGAGTTCATCGGTGTCCTCGAATTTCAATTCCGAGCACCAGATCAAAAGTTAGAAATTCCCGCTCGTTCGTTCACTGAACGTACCCAAGCCAAACTTTGGAAATTGATTCCGGGCACTCCGGGCCTCGGAATCAGGTGCCGTCAGAAACCGCGCTCTTGTAAAATTCCAAAGAAAATTAAGAAAAACTTTCCCTTGAATTTTACGGGTCTTTACAATGGTTTTCTTTACACAATCTAATTTATTCTTGAGTGTTTCAATAATTTAATTTAATGTGATTCGAAACATTGATATACCCATAATTTTTCTGCTACAGTGTTTTCAAATTTTTAGAATTAGTCAGAAGCATGTTTTGAGTCAAATCCTGGTTCGATTCTACAGTTATTTAATTATGTGTGAAGTTCAGTTTTGATATCATTTACGGCTATTTTTGTTGGTGTGTTTCTTTTTTATGTTAATACAGTTTGATAAAAAAATTAATAATATACTTAGAAGGTGGATATTTGATTATAATAGTGTTTATCTGCATTTGGCAAATTTGATAAAATACTATAGTTTTCAAAGTATAATTGAGGGTTTTTATGAAATTTTTAGCCTTGACTATGTTTTGTGTCGGCATTTGTTATTTTTAAATTTGGTTTTGTTATAATTTTGGTATTGGTATAATTTTTTAATAGTGTTAAGGTATTAAAATAAAAAGGGGGCTCTTTGGTTTTTAATGTGGCGGTGTGAGTTCTTTTCAAATATAGTGTATGGATGGTTTTAGTTTCAAAGTGGTAGTTTTGTGGGAATAGTGTTGGTTGTTTTCTTGAAATGCAGGCATGCCATTGGATGTTGGCACATCCATGGGTGCACTCGGTGCACCCAAGGACATGCCTTCAAGTAACAATGACACAATTAAACTATTTTTTCCTTAAAACCTCGGTTTTCTAAATGGTTCTTGTCTCCTAAGTAAGATTCGGTCCTTTTTGTGGCTTTTGTGAAAGGGTTGAAGTGTGATCTCAAGGGTTTTCCATTTTGGATTTGAAAATATAAAAGTGGTATTTATGTAATGTTTTGGGTAATTTTTTTGGACATGACAACTTAAAGGACCATTTGGCTCATCCATTTCATGGGTGGAGTTGTGTTATCATTTAGAATGGTTTGTGTTTGGAAATTGCATGTGCCTATTTAGAACTTTAAATGATTTTAGAATAATTATTTCGACATGAGTGTGTTGTGACGGCCCGTTTGGAACTTTCAACTTTAATGTAATGTTTGTGTTGACTCTTTGAAATGATGATGTTTTGATTACTGTATTCCCATATAACAACTTTAGTATTTTGAAAAAGGTATAAAATGGTTTCAATGATTTCATGGTATGAAGGCCCGATTGGAACCTTTGATGATACATTATATATATATATATGCAGATATATATTAGGGCACCTCTATTGGGGGGATATCCCTTATGGTTTATCATATGGAGTGTCTGTGTTTGGGGTAGGCAAGTGCAGTGAGTTGAGTCACACGTGTGAGGGACCCCTACTTACATAGCGTTATTGTAACCACCATGGGTTCCTGAGCGTCTTTTAAAGATCAAGTGATTGATGTTGACCAACCCCGATTAGACGGGTTGGTACCCCTTGGATTTCTTTCTAGGTGAGGCGGGCTTTGCCACTGGATTGGTCGTTTAGGGTGGGCAATTGGTTATATACTTAGGAGAATCACCATATGCCGGTAGGTGGTTCTGAAACCGAGTACGCCCAGGGGTCTTCTAGGGATGTTTATAATCACCCATGGTTACTGGATTAATTTCATTGACTGTTTACTTTTTTTTCACTAGTTTATTTTCAGATTTCACTCTTACTCTTTTTTCTCTAGCACAACATTGGTATACTCTGTTTTGGATTTTATTTACAAAGTGACTAATGATTTTTGGAAAATGGTATGTAGTGTGTGTTGGGTTTTTAAATGGGGAGAAAAGTGTTGCTTATTTTCAAATATAAAAACCCTATTTTCATAATTGTATTTCAAACTTGCGTCAATGGATTGTTTCATGAAAGGATACCCTGGATTAAGTGGTTTACCCTTGCCATCCCTACCAAGCATTTTAAATGCTCACGTCTACTTTATAATTTTAGTTGCAGGTTTCCTTTGATATTCTTTATCGGCTGACTTGCTCGTTGTTAGAGAAAAATCGGCCTTTGGTTGGGAGGTGACCTCAAAGGTCATGTGGAGGTATGTTCATATTTATTTTTTTTTCGCTGCTTGCGTTATGTTTATTAGCTGTCTATATTTATCTGTTGCTTGTTTATCTGTTTTTGTTCATGGGACAAATTGTTCCCAATGAATAAAATTTTGATGTCAGGCACTGGTTTCCAGCACGTGGTGATTGGGAATGGCCTTCGGGCCATGTCGCGGACCGGCACGGGTGACCTGTTTAGGGTCGACCAGGGTTGGTTTGTGACAAAATGGTATCAAAGGGCCCTTGTTATTTGGGGTATCTGGTAGAGGGAGATTAGGATTGTCAGGACTCGAGAGGTAGGTGTGGGAAAGACGTCATGAACCCTCGCCCATTCAAGACATTGAGTCGCCAGGGGTAGTCTAGGAATTGAGTTCTTGTCTCGTTCTTTTTTGTTTTGGATTGAGGGATGGAAATGGAGTCAAACCGATGTTGCATCGTGATTTCACATGGAGTAGTGACCCATGTGGAGTCCGTGTACACAGTTTATGTTTCTCCTAGTCGTTGATTCTTACTTAAGGAATGAGCCACTACCATGTCACTAGGTTAAGAATGACTACAAGTTCCTCCATTAGGTAATTTGATTCAAGATATGTGTTGTCTTGGTTCTTGTGGGTGTAAGTGAATTTTTGAAAATAAAAAAGGGTTTTTGAAATGATAATGATTTCTTTTAAATGGATTTAAATTTGTGAAAGGGATTTTTAAAACTGAAAGCTCTTGGTCTAAAAATCTAGTGGTCACTTGGAACTGGTAGAGATATGGTTTGGGTGCAACCTCAGGTACTCTTTATGAACATTTACACATGTGAGTGAATGCATGGGAAGTGTGTTTTGATGTGTATAGATGAAAGTGAATGAAGACATGTGCAACGGTTCATGGAATTACTGGGGTGTACACATGGAAATAAAGGATTGACCTTGTTTTTTCTAAAGTGATTTTAAAAAGGGAAAACAATTCTTGGAAATTGAAATTGGTATGAAAACTGGGTTGGGTACTTGGAAAATGGACTTGAAAGAAGGTAGTTTTGAAATATAAAATAAAAAGGGGTTTCTAAAAAATGAATTTTGGGTTGTTTTGTCTTTTTTTTGTTTGATTTTTGAACTGGTTATTTTTGGATAATAGCTCTTTCAATGATGTTGCTTCAGCTTGATATTGGTTTTGGTTCTGTGTTTTATATGTTGTTCAAAAAATGCCACCAAGAAAAGTCCCCAAGGTTTCTGATAAGTCATGCCCAGTTTTTGGTCCTCAGTCATTGTCTATCTTTTATAGTAATCATGGTCCATTAGAAGTATCAGAATGGATTGAAGGGATTGAGTGTGTTTTCAGGGTTTTGGGAACTCCCGAAGCTGTCAGAGTGCGCGCTGTTTTGGGTTTGTTCAAAGGTCTAGCTCTGGACGAATGAGAGTTAGATTACCCACTGTAAATGCAAGTTGGGATGACATGGGATGTATTTAAATCCATCTTCATTTGAGGGTTTATACCTGAAGAGGTAAAGATGATGAAAAGGGAAGAGCTCATGTGTATTCAAAAAGGCCAACGGACGGCGAAGGAATATGTTGACCATATCAAGGAGCTCATTTCCTTTTCTCTAGAGGTAGCATCATAGGATTTGATGAAGACTTATCTCTTCATTGGGGGTCTTTGCCAAGAGATCAAGGAGTGGGTCCTTTTTTCTAAAGATCATCGTTTCGTGAAGATGGTGGATGAGGCATTCTTAGCTGAGTTGGTCTCTATAGCGTAGGTGCTTGGCAATCCAGTGAATCCAGTTTCTCATGAAGGTTACCCATCTGGCGGGCAGGGTGTGCCAGAGGGACCTATTTTTAAGGAGTCGTCTGCAGTGGTTCTAGCTTCTAGTTCATCGGATCATTGAGTGGTGTGCCACCAGTATGTCTAGTTTGGGCATGTGAATCCATCATGTCGCATCCCTCCAAAGTCATGTCATCGTTGCGGTTGTCTGGTTCACTTGGAGAAGTTTTGTAGGAAGCATCGCCTGAAGAAGATGTTGTGACCAGAGAAATTCTAATGCCTGACTATGATTAAAGAGATGCTTCAGCCATCAGAGCCCCATTCATAGGCCCTGGGTATAAGGCCCCAGCCTTAAACCTTACTTAATCTTGAGTTATTACAAGATTACACATTGAGAATCCTTTCAGGTTTAGAGTTTTAGAGAATTAGATCATGAAACTTGCATTACATTCCACATTTAAACAAAGTGGTTACATAAAAGACAGTATTCATTCTTCCCATCAACGGAAACATATTGAAAATAAAACATGGATTCTTTCTTGACACATACTTGACACTATCATCACATCGTGTACCTTTCCCTTGACCTGTGAAAAACATTTCAAAAACTTGGGATGAGCATAAAAAGCTCAGTAAGGGTTATAAAAATATGGAAAGGAAACATGAGTTCACATATACATAAGAATGAAATCATACTTTACCCATAACACATAGGCACTTTAACATACCTCATCAAATCATGAATAAATCATAGAAATCATAAGACATAAAAGGTAACTTGAGGCATTCATAACATTCTTACGTAGGGAGTAACCCTCTTGGTTACGTTTGGAATACCCATCACAGTATATTCCCTAAATCTCTTCAGAGAAACCTTAACATTTCACTCCTTCGCGTTACCCAATGCATTGGAGAGCTATATCGGGCTCACTCGCCCTTATTTTATCACGGAACCACCCATCTTCATAATAATTCCCAAGAACATCAACGTAATCGTATCACATAAAACATTCATAAAGGAAACATAACATTTCCAACTTTCAATCACAAGATATCAATACAACACATTGATATAAAAACATTATGAAAACCATTTTCAATACCAAAATAAAAGAAAAGTAAAACACGGTATTTATTTTTCTTTTAAAAGGAAGGTATGGCTTGTAGAGGAAGCTGAAACTCAAATAATGGTCACGGCGGCGGAGAAGTCATTGTCGCCGCATACGTACGACAAAAACATTCCCTTTTGTCGTTTAGTAAATGCTCCGTATAAAAAAGATTCCTTTTGGATAAACGTAAAAGTCAAAAGGGTTTGTACATCGTATAAAATAAGGTTGTGTATAAAACAAAATATGCCTCAATGAAAGGAGACTGAGACGAAGTCCCATACAAAGACGGTATCCTTGGTTTAAGGATAAATCAATTACATAATTATGTGTGAAAAAAGAATACACCAAATATAAGTGGATATTAAGTGTAAAATAATCAAAGGTCATTCACACATATTCAAAGGATGACATATTCAATAACTACATGTTGAACCCAAAGAAATCAAAATTGGGTTAAGAAGTTCCCTTGACAGCCTAATGGCGTCACATCAAAATGAGTTGATGAGATATAACAAAAAGGGTATATCATCACTTGGACATAAAATTTACATCAATAAGGATATATGAGAACATATACCAACATAACAATATGTAAATTAAAAGACCCAAGAAAAGAAGTCTTTTAAAAAGAGGAGGGTGAAAGGTTCCCTTACCGACATGGGTATCTTTTGAAACATACGCCCCGTGAAAGAAGGGCAATAAAAAATTGATGTAAATACTCATAAATGAAATAATATTACAAAATGAGTAAAATAATGGTCAGTACATACACCAATCAAAGTAAATTGTGGCAAATGTAGCATAAATCTCACAGGAATAAAAGTGAGATGAAAAATCCCTTACGAAAACTCGGCAGCCTAACGACGCCACTTAAAACTTCCAAAACTGGATTGATGAGATCAAATAGGGTATCTCATCACATTAAAATAAAATTTACAGAAAGAGGAGTATAAAATAACATCCCCCATCATACAAAAGAGGAGCTTAAAACAAGTGACATAAAGGAGAGTACTTAAAGAGGAAGAGAGAGGTTAGATCTCTTACAAAAATTCTGCAGCCTAACGGCGCCACTCAAAACTTCCAAAATGGATTGATGATAGAGAATAGGGTCTCTCATCATATGAACATAAAAATTACAGTAAGAGTAATATAAAAGAACATCCCAATCACAAGAATGATTAGCTTAGAAGGAATGACATAAAAGAGTGTACTTAAAAAGAAAGAGAGGAGTATGATCCCTTACCTCAAGTCCAACTTGTCTTGTTCATTTCTTTATATTCCTGAATAATAAACTTTGGTCAATTAATAATTGCCTAAGTACCTCCTTTAGAGATTATTATTCAGTTCATATCACATATTATACTGTTATAATAATTGTTTAATAATGTTAGTTCATATCAGACGTTTTTGTCGATGTTTGGTACATGAGTCAAAAATGAACTTGTTTGAAAAAAGATTGCCCATTTAGTTATAAGTAAATAATTTCCAGAATAGTATTAATGATTAAAATATCATATATATCCAGTAAATATTAATTTCATACTATTCCATATCATTTGGAGATAAAAAACGAAAAGCACCGTCCATGGAGACGGTAGGCCGTACGTACGCATGAACGCTACTTTCATTTTTTGTCATATTAATGGAATTAAAACCAAATGAGAGAGATATATATATATGTTATAATTCCAGAATTATATCCATAATTTTAATGTAATATATTACATATATATCCATTATTTATATGTACTTATAATATTACATATCATTTTGAGATAAGAAATGAAATGTACCGTTCATGGAGACGGTAAGCCGTACGTACGCATGAACGTTACTTCCATTTCTATTTCATATTTAATGGAATTAAAACATAATGATACATAATAGTATTTTAATTCCAGTATGGTATCATATATAATATTATTAAATATATCCTTTATACATACCACATATGGTATTAACGAATCAAATCACTTTGAGGGGGCGGTAGTCCGCACTTCCTTAAATGAAGATATCACGTTTACCCATAATGGAAACCATAAAGGTATGCCCAAAATGAAAAATACAGAAGCTTAAGGAAAACATAAACATATTATATATCATATATAAATATAGTTTCATCTTAATGGCCACCTTTGAAGGTGTTAAAAGAATGTTGAACAATCATCGTTTCGGGAGGCCGAAATTCGCCATCCACGGAAACAGAATGTTCTTTAACCATTAGATGTAGGTGTGTGAAATTGTAGCTCCAATCCTTCTCATAAAAACATCCTAGTATATTTATGATACTGGATTTTTTATAAAATAAATGAATAAAAAGAGTTTAGGGGGTTGGAGAAGCAAAATAAAACAAAAGGACTCAAGTGAAGACATTACCTTAAAATCGGGTAACTCCCTTTGGTTTGATCTCAAAGGATTCCTTGGGAAAACTTATTCCCAAAGTTAGGATTCAAGGAGTAATAGAGGGAAGTGGAGAGACAAAATGGGCAGAGGTTGGGCGATCCAAAGGCTTTGGGAGTGTGGGTAAGGAGGTAGGGGTGGGGGCCTTTTATAAGAGAGGAGGGGCACTCTTGTAAAGTTACAAAATTTTACATTATTTTCAAAAGAGTTTCGGATTTTAAAGGTCCCACATTGATGTATTTAGAGGCTAAGGTGATAAGGGTTCTAAATCCACTCATCAAATAGGTTTTGGACATGTGTAGGTCTTAGATATTACATTATCTTTCCATTTTATTTAAATTGTTAAATAATGAGGTCATCGCTGCATCATCATGATGTCATAAATAATTTAATTTATTTAATGTCTAAAATTTATAAAAAAATACTATGATGTAGGAAATATTTTTAGCCTTAAAATGAATATTTATAGTCAAAAATCTGATTTGTATAACCCCATGTAAAAATTGTTTTAGTAAAACATCTCATGTCTGTCTCATTTTTACTTTAACTTTAAATAAAAAGATATTAATGTCATTTTCCAACCAAAGTGGCTTCATGGGGTCCCCAAGTTGACCCATGGGTTGTATTGGTCGGCCATGACTCATCCAATGAGTTTATTACATGTGTCAAGTTCATTTCATATTATTAAAACATTATTTTTACCTTAAACTACACTAATTACCTCTAATCGCGATTAAAAACTTAATAAGTTACTATTCATCAAAAAATTATTTTTTTCCCATTGAACCACATTTTACTTCTTAATGACAACCATGTATGTCGGATTTTTGAAATTCAAAACACAAAGATTGAAAATTTTCATTTAAACAGAAAAATCAGTTTTTATAAGTACCACTTAGTGGTTTCACTATTCATCAAAAATTGAAGTTTTTCAGAAAAATCCCAAAAATTCACCATAATCTATATTTGATATTCCAAATTCAAAAATGAAGTCTATTTTACAAAATTCAAAACATATAAGTCACATTAATTAATTTAATAATTAATTCTCGCTGTCAAAGCAAATAGCGTGTTTTTATTAAATAATAAGTATCAAAAGATTGACACTAGTTTAAGTCTGATTTCAAAGTGAAATTAATTACAAAGACCACTATTGGATTTAATGGTAAAAATATATTCTAATTTCACTTTAAAACCAATTAAAAAGATAATCTAATCATATAAATAAATTAGATTAAAAAAAGGTTTTGAATTAAAATACAACATTTTACACTATTCATTAAAAAATGAACTTTATCAGAAAGATACCAAAAATTTACACAAAGTAAATTTTGATGTCCCAATTCTTAAGAAGAGTTTTATTTGGTCCAAAAGGATGTATAAGAGTGAACAAAACTATATTTAATAACGGTTCTCTATCAAAAGGCGATAAGTGAACCTTTAGTGAAAACTAGGGCATATACGCCTAAAATTGAATTCTTTCCGTATTTTAAGCCTTTATCTTTTATTGGATAAATGTAAAAACATTTAAAAACATATATAATCCTATTTTAGTTATTTCTATCCATTCCCACCAATAAAACGGCTACATGTTAACTACCATTTAAAATAATATTATTTTATTATTAGAGTGCAACGTAAGATTCCCAAGAAACTCATTGTTGCGTGTTGGGTACGCCATCGAGCATAGTGTCCCCTTTAAAGTCATATTAATATTTTATTCACAAATATGGATAAATATGAAAATGTCATATTCTTTATTTACCTGGGCTGTTACATCCTTCCCCGCTTTTGGGAATTGCGTCCTCGCAATTTTTAAAATTTGGCTTGGAAAAATCCTTGAAAGTCCCACATCGGAACAAGAGTCGGTAAAACAATCACTTTAAAATAAATAAAGATAAGTACAAAGGTCACCCGAGTTAACCCATACTAGGATTCCATGTAGAAAAAAATATGGACATGGAGGAGAAAACATAGGGTCATGTTCTGATGGAGAGTGATAGAAAACATGTTTAGGAGAAAGTTAACAATAAGAAAATCACAAACTTGTGATGGGTTAAACGGTGTTGGGTTCCCCAGTAGGAAACATTAATAGACAACATTTTTGTTTTAAGTTAATTTTTATTGAGGAATTTATTCATAAGGAAACATAATCACTTATCATGTTGACTTTTAACTTTTACTAGATTCCTTAATCAAACTCATACTTTTTTCAAAAAGATGAGTATTTAGGGAGACTTGTTCGCATTAAGAGTACTATAATCAACTTCTAGAGAATCACCTAATCCACCAAAGAGAACTATATACTTACCATTTCTTTAGGATTTAACCAAAACCAAAACCAAGAGGTTAGTACAAGGTCAGATAATCCAGAAAAGATAACCCTTTAAAAAGAAAATCTATACTTAATCTCCAAAATTTGTCCAACAAAACCCATAGTTCAACAAGGACCATCCGATAAACAATTTGTCCATAAAATTCTTCAAAGTAATCCAATCTAAGATTGAAACCCAAATATTTGGAAGATCTAGTCACATAGTCTTCCAAGTTAAATCGTAACATTTATCTCTAAACAATATCAGTTGCTCCTAAAGTCTTGTATTAAAAAGTAATTAACCTAATCACATATCCTCCATGATAGGTTAATCATTTTCATAAATAACCCAAAATAAACTTACTCCTAATTCATAAAATCATATAACTAAAAATAATCAGTCAAACTAACCAGGGACTTCACGTAGTCCAGTGGTAGGTGATAAATACCAGTCGCAATTTGGTTGTGGGTTCGATTCCTGCAGCTTTGTCTGACGCGACGGGTAGTCACACGGTCTGCGTGTTGTCCTTTTTCCAAAACTATATAATTCTTAAATCATTCCCCAAAAAGAGATAAAATCTTCAAAAATAAATATAACATATTTTAACCTCAAGTTTATCTCATGCCTTTCACTTTCCATCATAACATATAATAACCCATAATTTCCTCAAAAGTAAGGATCATATAAACTCTAATGGTTACCTTTATAATTATTACCTAAACTTCCACATCGATTGGTCATCTCATACATGATGCATTACAGAACATACCAAGGTTCAAGTGGTTGATCATGACTCCTTGATATTTGGTTTAGAACAACCGCGAGTTTCCTCATTGAATCCTCCATTTTATCTAGTCTCTTAATCAGAGAACCCCCATAGTTTCCTTCAAACCTGTTGTCTCTTTGGTGCCTGCTAGATCCATCCAATCACTAAAAACAGAAATGTCAGTGTGAGTATATCAACAAAACCATCATGTACTAATGAGGAAGGTAAACACTAAGACATACTTACTCATTCCCTTTATCTAAAACAAGGACTCTTTCTGAAATCCTATCCATTATGGTACTGTCACTTATGCTTAGAGAATACCTTAACCTCTAAAGTTATCTAAACCGACCTTTGATACCAACTATAAGGCCCCAGCCTTAAACCTTACTTAATCTTGAGTTATTACAAGATTACACATTGAGGATCTTTTTAGGTTTAGAGTTTTAGATAATTAGATCATGAAACTTGCATTACATTCCGCATTTAAACAAAGTGGTTACATAAAAGATAGTATTCATTCTTCCCATCAATGGAAACATATTGAAAATAAAACATGGATTCTTTCTTGACACAACCTTTACACTATCATCACATCATGTACCTTTCCCTTGACCTATGAAGAACATTTCAAAAACATGGGATGAGCATAAAAAGCTCAGTAAGGGTTATAAAAATATGGAAAGGAAACATAAGTTCACATACACATAAGAATGAAATCATACTTTACCCATAACACATAGGCACTTTAACATACCTCATCAAATCATGAATAAATCATAGAAATCATAAGACATAACAGGTAACTTGAGGCATTCATAACATTCTTACATAGGGAGTAACCCTCTTGGTTACGTTTGGAATACCCATCACAATATATTCCCTAAATCTCTTCGGAGAAACCTTAACGTTTCACTCTTTCGCGATACCCAATGCATTGGAGAGCTATATCGGGCTCACCCGCCCTTAGTTTATCACGGAACCACCCATCTTCATAATAATGCCCAAGAACCTCAACATAATCGTATCACATAAAACATTCATAAAGAAAACATAACATTTCCAACTTTCAATCACAAGATATAAATACAACACATTGATATAAAAAAATTATGAAAACCATTTTCAATACCAAAATAAAAGAAAAGCAAAACATGATATTTATTTTTCTTTTAAAAAGAAGGTATGGCTTGTAGAGGAAGCCGAAACTCAAATAATGGTCACGACGGCAGAGAAGTCGTTGTCGCCGCATATGTACGACAAAAACATTTCTTTTTGTCGTTTAGTAAACTCTTAGTATAAAAAAGATTCATTTTGGATAAATGTAAAATTAAAAAGGGTTTATACACCATATAAAAGAAGGTTGGGTATAAAACAAAATATGCCTCAATGAAAGGAGATTGATACGAAGTCCCATACAAAGACGGTATCCCTGGTTTAAGGATAAATCAATTACATAATTATGCGTGACCAATAAATAAACAAAATATAAGTGGATATTAAGTGTAAAATAATGAAAGTTCATTCACACATATTCAAAATATGACATATTCAATAACTACATGTTGAACCCAAAGAAATCGAAATTGGGTTAAGAAGTTCCCTTGACAGCCTAATGGCGTCACATCAAAATGAGTTAATGAGAGATAAAAAAAGGGTATCTAATCACTTGGACATAAAATTTAAATCAATAAGGATATATGAGAACATATCCCAACATAACAATATGTAAATTAAAAGACCCAACAAAATAAGTCTTTTAAAAAGAGGAGGGTGAAAGGTTCCCTTACCGACATGGGTATCTTTCGAAACATACGCCCCGTGAAAGAAGGGCAATACAAAATTGATGTAAATACTCATAAATGAAAGAATATTACACAATGATTAAAATAATGGTCAGTACATACACCACTCAAAGGAAATTTTGGAAAATGTAGCATAAATCTCACAGGAATAAAAGTGAGATGAAAAATCCCTTACGAAAACTCGGCAGCCTAACGGAGCCACTTAAAACTTCCAAAAATGGATTGATGAGATCAAATATGGTATCTCATAACATTACAATTAAATTTTCATCAAGAGGAATATAAAAGAACATCCCCCATCATAAAAAAGAGGATCTTAAAAGAAGTGACATAAAGGAGAGTACTTAAAGAGAAAGAGAGAGGTTAGATCTCTTACGAAAATTCGGCAGCCTAACGGCGCCACTCAAAACTTACAAAATGGATTGATGAGAGAGAATAGGGCATCTCATCATATGAACATAAAAATTACAGTAAGAGTAATATAAAATAATATCCCAATCACAAGAATGATTAGCTTAGAAGGAATGACATAAAAGAGTGTACTTAAAAAGAAAGAGAGGAGTAGGATCCCTTACCTCAAGTCCAACATGTCTTGTTCGTTTCTTTATATTCATGAATAATAAACATTGGTCAATTAATAATTGCCTAAGTACCTACTTTAGAGATTATTATTCAGTTCATATCACATATTATAATGTTATAATAATTGTTTAATAATGTTAGTTCATATCAGACGTTTTTGCTGATGTTTGGTACATGAGTCAAAAATGAACTTGTTTGAAAAAAGATTGCCCATGTAGTTATAAGTAAATAATTTCCAAAATATTATTAATGATTAAAATATCATATATATCCAGTAAATATTAATTTCATACTATTCCATATCATTTGGAGATAAAAAAACGAAAAGCATCATTCATGGAGACGGTAGGTCGTACGTACGCATGAACGCTACTTTCATTTTTTGTCATATTAATGGAATTAAAACCAAATGAGAGAGATATATATATATATGTTATAATTCCAGAATTATATCCATAATTTTGATGTAATATATTACATATATATCCATTATTTATATGTACTTATAATATTACATAACATTTTGAGATAAGAAATGAAATGTACCGTTCATGGAGACGGTAAGCCGTACGTACGCATGAACGCTACTTCCATTTCTATTTCATATTTAATGGAATTAAAACATAATGATACATAATAGTATTTTAATTCCAGTATGGTATCATATATAATATTATTAAATATATCCTTTATACGTACCACATATGGTATTAATGAATCAAATCACTTTGAGGGGGCGGTAGTCCACACTTCCTTAAATGAAGATATCGTGTTTACCCATAATGGAAACCATAAAGGTATTCCCAAAATGAAAAATACAGAAGCTTAAGGAAAAAATAAACATATTATATATCATATATAAATATAGTGTCATCTTAATGTCCACCTTTGAAGGTGTTAAAAGAATGTTGAACAATCATCGTTTCGGGAGGCCGAAATTCGTCATCCACGGAAACAGTATGTTCTTTAACCATTAGATGTAGTTGTGTGAAAGTGTAGCTCTAATAATTCTTATAAAAACATCCTAGTATATTTATTATACTGGATTTGTTATAAAAGAAATGAATAAAAAGAGTTTAGGGGGTTGGAGAAGCAAAATAAAACAAAAGGAGTCAAGTGAAGACATTACCTTAAAATCGGGTAACTCCCTTTGGTTTGAGCTCAAAGGCTTCCTTGGGAAGTCTTATGCCCAAAGTGAGGCTTCAAAGAGTAATATAGAGAAGTGGAGAGACAAAATGGTAGAGGTTGGCCGATCCAAAGGCTTTGAGAGTGTGGGTAAGGAGGAAGGGGCGGGGGCCTTTTATAAGAGGAGAGGAGGGGCACTCTTGTAAAGTTACAAAAGTTTACATTATTTTCAAAAGAGTTTCGAATTTTAAAGGTCCCACATTGATGTATTTCGAGGCTAAGGTGATAAGGGTTAAAAATACACTCATCCAATAGGTTTTGGACATGTGTAGGTCTTAGATATTACATTATCTTTCCATTTTATTTAAATTGTTAAATAATGAGGTCATCGCTGCATCATCATGATGTCATGAATAATTTAATTTATTTAATGTATAAAAATTATAAAACAAATACTATGATGTAGGAAATCTTTTTATCTTTTCAATGAATATTTATAGTAAAATATATGATTTTTATAAACTCATGTAAAAAATTTTTTAGTAAAACATTTCATGTTTGTCTCATTTTTACTTTAACTTTAAATAAAAAGATATTAATGTCATTTTCCAACCAAAGTGGCTTCATGGGATCCCCAAGTTGACCCATAGGTTTTCTTGGTCGGTAATGACTCATCCAATGAGGTTAGGACATGTGTCAAGTTCATTTCATATTATTAAAACATTATTTTCACCTTAAACTACACTAATTACCTCTAATCGCGATTAAAAACTTAATAAGTTACTATTCCCCAAAAAATTATTTTTATCCCATTGAACCACATTTTACTTCTTAATGACAACCATGTATGTCGGATTTTTGAAATTCAAAACACAAAGATGGCAAAATTTCATTTAAACAGAAAAATCAGTTTTTATAAGTACCACTTAGTGGTTTCACTATTCATCAAAAATTGATGTTTTTCAGAAAAATCCCAAAAATTCACCATAAGCTATATTTGATATTCCGAATTCAAAAATGAAGTCTATTTTAAAAAATTCAAAACATATAATTCACATTAATTAATTTAATAATTAATTCCCGCTATCAAAGCAAATAGCGTGTTTTTATGAAACAATAAGTATCAAAAGATTGACACTAGTTTAAGTCTGATTTCAAAGTGAAATTAATTCCAACAACCACTATTGGATTTAATGGTAAAAATATATTCTAATTTCACTTTAAAACCAATTCAAAAGATAATCTAATCATATAAATAAATTAGATTAAAAAGAGGTTTTGAATTAAAATACAACATTTTACACTATTCATTAAAAAAATGAACTTTATCAGAAAGATACCAAAAATTTACACAAAGTAAATTTTGATGTCCCAATTCTTAAGAAGAGTTTTATTTGGTCCAAAAGGATATATAAGAGTGAACAAAACTATATTTAATGACAGTTCTCCATCAAAAGGCGATAAGTGAACCTTTAGTGAAAACTAGGGCATATACGTCTAAAATTGAATTCTTTTCGTATTTTAAGCCTTTATCTTTTATTGGATAAATGTAAAAACATTTAAAAACATATATAATCATATTTTAGTTATTTCTATCCATTCCTGCCAATACAACGGCTACATGTTAACTACCATTTAAAATAATATTATTTTATTATTAGAGTGTAACGTTAGATTCCCAAGAAACTCATTGCTGCGTGTTGGGTACGCCATCGAGCATAGTGTCCCCTTTAAAGTCATATTAATATTTTATTCAAAAATATGGATAAATATGAAAATTTCATATTCTTTATTTACCTGGGGTGTAACATTGGGTCAAAGCTCGCGCATAGTCAGGACTTGTCAGGGGTGTAAAGCCTTGGTCTGGGTTTTGAGTTCGGTGTTGGCAGTGGAACATTTAAAGTCTTTTCGTCATTTCTTTTTCTATTGTTATGGTTTTGACGTCGTTGTATGTTTATTTCTTCATCGTGGAGTTATAATAGACATATTCTATTGTAATCCAACAGTTTTTTTTGTCGGATTATGGTTTTCTGAATCAAGCGTTTTTTCTTAAAAGTGTGTTTGACCCTTATATATGCTGGCCTTGGTTTGGTGGTGTTTGTTTGGAGATGTAAGTGTCTGTGGAGGAATCTATGTTTCTGGTTATGCTCAGATTCACTTTTTGAGTAAAATTTTTCTATAAGGTTTTTCTCTAGTGTTGGGGGTTTTTGGCCTGAGTCGAGAGTTTTGAGTTTCAGCGGATGTGTTGTTTTCCCGTGCTATAAAATTTAGTTCGGATTGGTTGGGATTTCACACATCGGCTCCCCCTTCCCGGGGTGGTATGTTTGGATGTTGAATTTCCACACTAACTGGGTTCTTATGGTGGGGAGAACCCTCTCGTGTTCTCCTATTCTCTTGTGTAGTGGTTTCTTCCGGTTTTAATCAGGCATGTATTATTGTTTTGTCTATTGTTCGACTGGGTGACTTTCTGAGGGAAGAAAGTGACTGTGGTGGGGAGAATTGTCACACCCCGACCTCGCTGATGCGTGACTTGCACGCGAGTTATAAAACTGTGTTGTAAGCACGCATCTTAACCCTATATGCGATCAGTGCCGGGTGGCATGGTTCGAGCACGGTTCGCCCAACCGCACGCACGGCGGCACGTAAGTCGGGCAATTGAGCGATGTTTAAAATAAATAAAATATTTTCCTATTAGGGTTGTTAAATTGTTATTATTATTATTTATATTCTTATTATTATTTTCATTTTTATTATTATTCTTATTATTGTTTTAATTATTAATAAATTTTATTAATATTATCTTTATTATTGATATTTTTATTATTATTATTTGTATCATTATTATTATTATCATTCTAGTTTTATTATTATTATTATTATAATTATTAATGTTATTAATATTACTAATATTATTTTTATTAATGTAATAGAATGAAAAAAAACCCTAGCTACCCCCCCCCCCCCATTTTTTCCCTATTCCGTGTGGGGCCCCCCTCCTATCTTCTCCCCTCCTGCGCACCGTCCGCCATCTCGCTTGCACCCCGGAACCGCCGCCCCGCTCGCACCCTGGCACTGCCATCAAATCCGGTATTCGCCTCCTTGCTTCGCCGACCTCGCCCTCGCTGGACCACATCAATCTCACCCCGCCTGCTGCCATTCCAGCTCCTCCCCTGTGCACCGTCTGCACCCCACACTCCCGGCATGCCGACTAGCCAGCCCTATACCTACAGCCGGCTCCCACCACTTCTAGACCCCTCTTTCTCGTGCTCCAACCACCCGCAGACCGCCACTCCAGCCACCTGTGGCCCGACGCTCCAATTTCCATCCAGCCGCCTCACCCCGTCGCGCCTCCGGTCAGGATGTGCTTCGAACCCGCCCCCTAGCCACACATCCAGATAGTCGGCCCCACTACAATCTTCTCGGACGAACTCAATCCCGACGACCCACTGCTCTTTTCCATCTGATAATCCGACCATTGTAATATTTGTTCTTCAGTTTGAAGTTTTTCGTTAATTTATTGAAACCCTTATTCTACGGTTGGTCTTTTGCACGTTCTGCTCATTGTCTAGGATCTGCGCTTGGTCCACGGGGTACTGTTAAACCTTCTGTTGAGGTTCTGTCACATGCGATCTTGGTTTAAGGTATGTAATATTGTAGTTTTCCTTTCCACAATCTAATTGATGCTTGAGTGTTCCAATAATTTTATTTTATGTGATTCGCAACTTTGATATACCCATAAGTTTCTTGGTATAGAGTTTAAAAAATTTTAGAATTAGTCAAAAGAATGTTTTGATTCAAATCCTGGTTCGAGTCTACAGTTATTTAATTATGTTCCAAGTTCTATTTTGATATCATTTACAGCTATTTTGTTGGAGTGTTTCTTTTTCTGTTAATATAGTTTGATAAAAAAAATATACTTTGGAGGTGAATATTTGATTAAAATAGTGTTTATGTGCATTTGGTGCATTTGATAAAATACTATAGTTTTCAAAGTAGAATTGAGGGTTTTTATGAAATGTTTATCCTTGACTATGTTGTGTGTCGACATTGGTTATATGTAAATTTGGTTTGGTTATAATTTTGGTATTGGTATAATTTTCTAATAGTGTTATGTTGTTAAAATAAAAAGGGGTATCTTTGGTTTTTAATGTGGCGGTGTGAGTTCTTTTCAAATATAGTGAGCGGTTGTTTTTAGATTCAAAGTGGTAGTTTTGTGGGAATAGTTTTGGTTGTCTTCTTGAAACGTAGGCATGCCATTGGATGTTGGCATACCCATGGGTGCACTCGGTTCACCCATGGACGTGCCTTCAAGTGACAAAGACACCTTTAAACTAGTGTTTCCTTAAAACCTTGGTTTTCTAAATGGTTTTTGTCTCCTAAGTAAGATTTGGTCCTTTGTATGGATTTTTTGAAAGGGATGAAGTGTCATCTCAAGGGTGTGCTAGTTTTTCATTGAAAATATAAAAGTTGTATTTGTGTAATGTTTTGGGTAATGTTTTTGGACATGACAACTTATAGTCCCGTTTGGATCTTCCAATTCACGGGTGGAGTTGTGTTAACTTTTATAATGGTTTGTGTTTGGAAATTGTATGTGCCTGGTTGGAACTTTAAATTCTATTAGAAAAATAATTTCGACATGAGTGTATTGTGACGACCCATTTGGCACTTTCAGCTTTAATGTATTGTTTGTGTTGACTCTTTGAAATGATAATGTTTTGATTACTATATACCCATATAACAACTTTAGTATTTTGAGAAAGGTATCAAATGGTTTCAATGATTTCATGGTATGAAGGCCCGGTTGGCACCTTTGATGATACTTTATTTATAGAGATATATATATATATATATATATATATATATATGTATGTATGTATGTATGTATATACTGGGGCACCTCTATAGGGGGAATATCCCTTATGGGTTATCGTATGGAGTGTCCATGTTTGGGATATGCAAGTGCAGTGGGATGAGTCACGCATGCTAGGGCCTCATACATACACAACATTATTGTAACCACCATGGGTTCTTGAGCGTCTTTTAGAGATCGAGTGATGGTTGCTGACCAACCTCGATTAGACATGTTGGTACCCCTGGATTTGTTGCTAGGCCAGGCAGGCTTTGCCACTGGATTATTCAGTTAGGGCGGTCAGTTGGTTATAAACTTATGAGCTTCACCATACGCCGGCAGGTGGTTCTGAAACTGAGTACATCCAGGGTTCTTCTAGGGATGTTTTGGATCACCCACAGTTACTTGATTAATTTCATTGATTGTTTACTTTATGTGCACTAGTTTGTTTTAAGCTTTCACTCTTACTCATTTTTCTCTAGCACAACATTGGTATACTTTGATTTGGATTTTATTTAAAAAATGAAAAATGGTTTTTGGGAAATGGTATGTAGCATGTGAGGGTTTTTAAATGGGGAAAACGTGTTTCTTATTTTCAAATGTGAAAACCCTGTTTTTATAATTGTATTTCAAACTTGCGTCAATGGATTGTTTCAGGAAAGGAGACCTTTGATTATGTGGTTTACTCTTGGAATCCCTACTGATCATTTAAAATGCTCATGCCTACATTATAATTTCAGTTGCAGGTTTCTTTTGATCAGTTTTCCTCGCCTGAGTTCCTCGTTGTTAGAGCAATGTCGGCCTTTGGTTGGGAGGTGACCTCAAAGGTCACATGGAGATATGTTCAGTTTTATTCTGTTTCAGATTCTTTCATTATGTTTATTGGCTGTCTATTTTTATATATTTCTTGTTTATCTGTTTTTCTTAATGGGTCAAATCATTCCCAATGATTAAAATGTTGATGCCCGGCACTACTTGTCAGTCCGTGGGGATCGGGAACGCCCTTTGGGCCATGTTTCCGACCGGCATGGGTGACAAGTTTAGGGTCGACCCGAGATGGTTCGTGATAGATAGTGTTGCCATATCTACATAGAAAATATTATAGCTGCTAACTCAATATCATGAGTATGATAGTTTTGTTCGTGAATTTTTATCTTCTATGATGCATATGCAATAACTCTATCATTCTTCATAAGGACACACCCAAGTCCTTTATTTGAAGCATCACAATAAATAACAAACCCATCATTTCCCGATGGTAGATTCAAGATATAAGCATTGAATAATCTTCTATTAAATTATTCAAAACATTCTTCACACACCTTTTTCCAAAAAAAATAAACCCCTTTACATGTGATCTTGGTTAATGGGTCAACAAATCCGGAAAAATTATGGACGAAACACCGATAATAACCTGTTAAACCAATAAACTTGTGTACCTCGTTTATACTCGTTGGTGTAGTCAATTCTTATATTTCTCGTGTTTTTGAAGAATCATTAGATATTCCATCCTTAGAGACAATATTTCCAAGAAAAGATATATCTTGAAGCCTAAATTCACACTTTCTAAACTTCCCAAATTATTCATTTCTTTTAAGAGTCTTTAAAATAGTGCACAAGTGTTTTTCATGATCTTCGTATCTTTTTTAATATACCAAGATATTATCAATAAATAACACTAAAAATTCATAAAGATATTCCTTCAAAACTCTTTTCATTAGATTTATGAAAACAGATAGTGCATTAGTTAGTCCAAAAGGCATTACTATAAACTTGTAATGCTCGTACCTGGTTTGAAATGCTGTCTTTGGAATGCCTTCCTTTTCACACACAACTGATGGTATTCCGATCGAAGGTCAATATTTGAAAAATATTGAGATCCTTGAATTTGATCAAATAAATCATCAATGAAAGGTAGGGGATACTTGTTCTTTATTGTCATAGCATTGATCTCCATGTAGTCAATCCACAACCTCATAGATCTACATTTATTCTTAAATAAGAGAGCATGGGAACCCTATAGAGAAACACTCGGGCAAATAAATCATTTATTACTCAATTCATATAGTTGTTTCTTAGTTCCAATAATTCCATAGTGGTAATTCTATAATGGTTCTTAGATATGGGCCTTGAACCTAGAATTAAGTCCATGGAAAAATCAATTTCTCATTTTGGAGGATTTCTAGGTAAATCCTCTGGAAAGACATCAACATATTCTTTCACAATATGTACATCCTCAATTTGTGCATTCCTTTACCCACACTTAGTTATTTCAATCTCTTCCTCCCAAATAATTAAATTTAGTAGAGATAATGGTGATGGAACTATATGAGAATCATATAGTGATGTTTCTACTCTAAAGATAAGAAATTCCTTATCAACATCAAAAATTGTATCCTCCTTCTTCTTACAATAAATTTGCACATCATGGTCTGAAATCCAATCCATACTGAGGATTATATCAAATTAAATCACGGTTATGACAATAAGATCAGCAGATAAAGCACGTTTATATGCCAAAATTGTAACTGATTCACAAAACATTGATGCAATGATAATTCTCTTAAGAGTTTTTACTGAAAAATACCTTGTTAAGTCAAATTGGAAATATATAATTTTTTTGGAAAACTGGGATGATATAAATGAATATGATGATCTGTATTCAAATAAATCATTGGATAATTTATGGAAATGATTAAAGTACCTTCCACCATGTCATTAGTTGCATCAACCTCAGCACTAGTGATCGCATAAGCTTGGCCTTGCTTCCTTGTCCTTTTCTAAGGTATGATTCTTTGGTGCTTAAGATATTTATTTTCATAATTCCCCATTTCTATACAATTGTTGCATTCAATATTTACATTCTCTTTCTTTCACTTGCAATCATTCACTTGGTAAGATTTTTCTCTACACTTGTAAAAAACTCTCATCCTTTTCAGGAAGGTAATGGGGTGTTTCTTCTTACATTTACAAAGGGTGGAAAGTCAACTTTTACCTTCTTCCCCTTATTTCCTTTTTTAGAGTGTTCAGTGGATCTATTCTTCTCTTCAATCTCTTTAAAGTCATAAGACTTAGAGAATTCATTTCCTATCTTGTTGCACAAGAGAATATATCATCATACGATAAGAAGGATTGTGAGACTAATGCTCGATAAAGAGATGGTTTTAAACCATCAAAGAATCAGTTGATATTACTTTCTGGGTTATGTATATAATCTGCATCATGCCTTTCTAACCTCTCAAAGTTATCCTCAAACATTGTGACATTATCATCCTCCTTTTCCTCATACTTAGAAATTACTTTTCCATATCAGCTCGACGTTCACAAGGAAATTATTTTCTAAGAAAGGATATTTAAACTCCCTCCATTCCATATTTGATACTTCTTCATCCTCCTTTGTGTTTTGAATTAATGACAATCATTGATCTGTATCTCTTGTGAGGAGATAAACTTCTATGAAAACTTTTTCCCCTTCACTACTCCATAAAGTATGAAATATTTTCTCTGAGAAAATTATCCATTGCTCAACTAAAAATGGATTTGTAGTCCCATTGAATGTTCGTGGATATTTCCTCATGAAGCAGTCTAACATTGATCTTCCGCATTATGGATCAGGGTGCTCCATACGGGTAAGTTTATTATTCATAACCAGAGAATGTTGTCCCAATATGGTTATAAGATATTCAGCACCAGTTTCATCACCAGCTCTACTATGTTTATCTTGACTAGGAGGTAAATCCCTACAAGGATTACGTGTATTGATACGGTTTCCATTCCTTCCACTAGGTGTCATTTATAAACAATGGAATACACTAGATTAACTTATGAATCGCAATACATAATTATAAACTTGTAAAACACCTAACATAAATTAAATAGTTTATGCATATAATCCATAATCATAAAAAACTTCTTTGAGAAATTATTTACTCATAAATCCTTAATAATGGTTTGTAAATAAAATATGAATAATCCTAAGCATATCCCTTGGTAATGTCAAACTATGTGCGCAGTACAACCCGTTGTCATGTAGCAGGATACCCTGGGTCAAAACAAAAACTCTTTATAAGAGTTTTCACTCTTAGTTAAATCAATTCCAAAACCATGTCCACTTTTAGTATCCAGATAGGGATGTATATCTTGGAAAAAACAAAAAATATCTACATTACCAAAAATTTTGGATGCTATTCTATACTAATCCTCAAATTCTATCTTAGGGTAATTTTCTATAATCAGATTTATTCTAAATCTATTTTCCATGGTTTGTACTACACTTCCATGGATACCAACTATAATGACCTAAACCCAGTTACCCAGAGTCAGTGTATTATTATGTAACATTGGCATTATCACATAGATCAAGTCCCAAAATACCGATTAGTTTAGTAGCCTTGTAAGTACTAAATATATACATAAGTGTTAAATTTCATTATAAAATGAAAAAAACATTGTATCTCCTGTGAACACACACATATCCCATATCCTATCTATATAGGTCAATCATAATATACTTCTTCACATCGTAGGAAAAAATAAAACATAAGAAAGGGGTCATCTTAGATGCTCAGTAATGACAATAATATAGCAGAAACTATCGTAGGAAAACATAAACATTTAAGAAAATGTATATGACTAAATCAAAATACTTTTACGCCTAAATTTCAGAATAATATGGAAAAGAAAATTCAAATAATTCCATTTCCTTATTCATATGGATATTCTACTTGTTTAATAATCACATTTAATATCAATAGTTAATTTCATAATGATAGAATGCATGATGTCATACATCATAACCACATAGTCAAGTCCTCGTTCCAATACTATAAATAAATTTTTTCTCAAGCCCTTGTGAGAAGACACTAATTTTTCTCGTGAAACCTACCGATGCATCAAGGGGTTGTAGCGGGCCACGCCCATCACTTACTACGTCCAATAAATTTTTCATATAAAAATGTTGAAATATAACATAAACATTGGTATTAAAACTAGCATACAAAATGTTAATAATTTAACCATAAACCATGAATTGTTTAAAAATATCACATCCATGTCTAAACATATCACAAAACCTTCAATACAATATGGAAGACTCTATCATAATAAATCAACTTCAAACAAGTGTAACATCCATCAACAGATGTTGACATAGATGAAATCAATTGAAAAACTATTTTAGTGAAATATCTATTTCTACATTGAAATCATTTAAAAGTAAAGAAAACATTTATTTTAAAAATATTCTTATAATTTTTCACAAGAATATTCAAAGGTTTTATAATGGCTGAAAACAGTCGCAGCTGCTTTATAAGTTAAAAAAACATTATTTCCTTAATTTTGTCAAAAAGGTCATAAAGGACCTTGTTTGGAAAATGATGGAAATATTCCATTCAAAACATTTTATAAAAATTCAAAAAATGTTATAAATGACTTTAAACAATATTCAAGAAAATAGTAAACAAAATTTGAAATACATTTTTAAAAAACACGGATGTGGATGATAAAGAGGTCCCAGTATATACTTACGTATAAACAACCTTGGATAATAAAGAGATTGTAAAATTAACTCTTACCTTGTAATTTCCCTTAGTAGAAGAAAAATTAACCACCTATATAATGGTTAAATAATTTTTATTAAATAATACAATAATCACATGCAAAGAAATGATATCATATATCATCCTCTATAACTGCTTTGTTAATAATATTTTAGTAGTATCATTATTTCGGGTGTTAACTGATTCATTCTCCTATATATCTTTTGTTACGTAAGTCATGTTTATTATGGATAGGATAAATTTTATTCATATATATATTGATATTAAGTTTTTAAACATTTTTCTATTCATAAAATGAAAATTATTCTAGAATGATTATGATGGGGAATGAAATCTCATCGCGTTGTGGAGATGGTAAATCGTACGTACACACATATAGTGACTTTTTCATTCATAGGTTGGATAAAATAATGTATATGGTTGTAACATATTTATAATATCATAAAAGTATGTATAAGGTACTAGACTTATTATTTTGGTATGGAGAAAACAATGAAATAAGAAGTAGAAGAAGAAAATAACTTTTAAATAAGTGAGGAAATAATTACCTCTTCTTCGGGTGTTTCCTTTTGATTTGAACATAAGGGCTTCTTAATTTGTATTTATGATCAATTTAAGGCCTCTAGGGTGATTTTACGGTATTTGGGAGAATATTTGAGCAATGTTTGGCTATTCTAAATGGCTTTGGATGTGTGAATTTGAGAGAAGAGGAAATACCCTTTTATAAGGTAGGTGAGGGGAGATTTAGGAATATATTGAAATATTATTTTATAATAAAATCATTTTAGGTTTATAATAGATCCAAAAGTCTTTACTTCTAGGATGATGTTGGTATGGGTCAAAATACACTCAACCAATAGGTTTTATACAAGTTTATGTTATCATATTAACCTTATCTTTTAGATTTAACTCTTAGTTTAATAGTTTATCTTTTACAATATCTTGTTGTATTATTATAATACAAGGTTAATAAAATTACAATAAAATTCCAAGAGAACATAAATTAGTTCCTTGATATCATATCTACCATTATATAAGTCATTTTTCAAAACAGTATATTTTTATAACTATTATATAATTTAATAAAATAGTATTTTTTTAAAAACTCATTTATGTCAATTTTGACACTATTTAGTATTTAGTTTTTTGAGTCATAAAAATCTTATTTCTTCAAAAAAATACAGTTAATCCACAATAAAATGTCCTATTAACCTATAACATTCTTGGATGGCATCAAAATTATCAATTTACATTTATTTAAATATTTATAACATCAATTATTTTCATCTTTCATTAATATGGTAATTACTGCATCATCATCATGTCATAAATAAATTTAATTATTTAATATATAAAAATTATAAATAAAATAAAATGATGAATTAAATAATTTTATCTTTCCAATTAATTTTTTTAGTCTAATTTATATTATGTATAACACTATATAAAAAATGTTTTGGTTATTGAAATTTGAATTTAGCACTTTTAACTCTTCTTTAAATAAAATATAATAAATGTCCTAATCAAATCAATGTGGATAAAAAAGGATAATATTTTTGTCCTAAGGTTTATTTTTTTCAAAATACACTTATAAAATAGTATTAGGGCATGTTTTAGGGAAATTATAATATCATTTTTACCTTTAATTACCCTATTTACTTTCAATCGCGGTAAATAAAATTCAAAATATACTATTCATCAAAAATTATTTTCATCTTATTGATCCACATTTTACATATTGATGTCAATTGTGTCTCTATAATTTTTTAAATTCAATTCACAGATGCGGTAAAATTACGTTTTATGCAAATTTTCAAATGTGCCAAGAAGGTTGGAAAAAGACGTTAAAAATTTCAATAAAAGTTTATATGTATAATCATATTATAAAATGACTCCAATTAATTACATTGGATTAATATAGGTATTATTTATCTATTTTTTAATTAAAATAAATTTAAATTTAAAAAATAATTATTAAAATAAAAAGGCAGCTTTAAACAATAACCAAGTACTTTTTACTATTCATCAAAAATTTAAATTTTTCAGAAAAATACCAAAAATTCACACTAAGATAATTTTGATATTACAAATATAACAACGAAGTCCATTTTAAAAAATAATATTTATTAAATTTCAAAAAGTGGGTATTACTATTCATAACTTCTTTTTAAACGGCTCGTTTTATTGGTCGTGGTGTACTAGAACTTGAAGTTGCATACAGTGCAAACTATTGTACTATTCAAAGAGAAATGTATCATGGAAGCTTGGGGTGTTATATGTGTAATATTGTGTACATTGATGATATTCTATACTATTTTCAATAATGGACTTCCAATTATGAGAGGGTCATGTACTTAGGTACCTGTATCCTCTATTTTAAGAATGCAGAAGTTGGTGGGGAAGATGATAATATTCATTTTTACAAGGATATCCTCAACCACTCACGATGGGTGTTTTGTGCTCTGTTTGGAATGTTAAAGGATGATGCCTGTTTGTGGAGGTTTTCCAACCTGAAAATAAGTGTACATGGAGTAAGGAATTACATTAATTGAAGAACCTAAATCTAGCATAGCATCCTAAAAGAAAGTCTCCCCTATGGTGCAAGGAATCATGAATGTTCTCAGATCATTAAATTTGGATGGATTTGTTGGCTGAATCAAGGCTGAGACATTTTATCCTAGGTTGAATCTTTCATTCTCCATGAGTCATCATCTTTGGGTGAATGAATATTTAATAAATTTGTCATATCGTGGGATTTGTTTTACTATTTCTAATAAAAGAATGTTAACTTGTACATTTTTTAATGTATCCATCATCTCTTTATAAATATCATAATCTAATTTTTTTTATAGAATTAGAGAGTCTTTTGGGGAAATGAAGATGATTGGATTGTTTAATGTAATCCTCAAGGACAATTTTCTTAGAATTATTTTCATCATTAGAAACATTTTGGGTACTAAAATCGAGTTTCAATAGGGGTGATACCTTTGTTTTAAATCATTATCAAAAACTTCTTTACCACTATGAATTGTGACTACACATACATTACATTTGACTTTTGGTTTAGAAATATCTTGAGATGGTACTTTTCTAGAACCTTGCATCATTATCTCACTGATGGTGTTTTCCAATTGTTCCACTTGAGTTCATAGGTCTTTAATAGCCGAGTTCATGTTCTGCTGGAATTGGAGGATCTAGGTTTCCATTATCTTCCCTATGTCCTCGAGGCTTGGTTCATATTTGGGAGAAGGGGGATTATTCTGAGAATTATTGGGGTAATAATTTTTCATGCCTTATGATTTTTTAGACCAATTTTTCATGGGGCAGCTCGAGTTTCCTCCTTGGTGGTAATGTGGTTGTGTTTTCAACCCAAGGTTTGGATTTCACCTAAATAGTTCTTTCATGAAGGGTGGTGCTTACAGAAAATGACACCCTGTGAATACTAATTCACAAGACTTAGATGAATCATGAAGTCGTGGCACAAGTTATAAAAAATGATTTTTATCAAAACAAATACCAAAACATAACAGAATTGAATAAGAGCGTGAGTTACCTTGTTCTGGAGATGATTTCCCTAGATGGTTATGTATATCATCAATATTATCATCAATATTTTTTCTAGGGATGAATGACATACCTCTTGAACTCCTCAGGTTGGTGAAATTTCGTGTTTACCAAATTGTTGTACATTTTGATCCATGTTGGTTATTATGTCATGAACTACATAAAGAATTTTATCAATTTGGGAAACACTAGCTGCAACATCTATCCTTCCAAGATCCATAGGGACAAGACCCTCATAGATTTACTTAATTAGGATGTTTTCACTAATTTGGTGGTGGGGGTAAATGAACAATGCAATTTTAATCTCTACCAATATTCATAAAGGGTCAATATGTGTGATTTCCAAATTCCAATGATTTATTTTCTAATTGATTCAATTTGGTAGGCATGGTAGTACTTATCTAGATACAATTTTTGAAGTTCATTAAATCCCATAATTGTTGTTGTAATATAATATATTCAGTCTTTTTCTTTACCATAAAGGGAGAAAGGGGAGCCCTGAAACATTATGTGGTCCTTGGACACATTTTAGGGCTTTATGGTGGAGAACACTATGTGAAACATCATGATATGATTTTCAGGGTCATCATCATGAAGGACATGAAATTTTTGGAGTATTTTGATGATTCATAATCTCATATCATCAGTGTTGGATGCTTCTTTAGGATATTGAATAAACGTTGGTTGGTACTCTACATATAGGGTTGTCAGTTCTTTTAATTTTTGGTTATTTGTAGCCACAATTTAATGGGTTTCATTTGGTTAGATGTTTTTATTGGTTTTGGATCACTTGAAGTTCCACAATGGGTTTTCACTGTTACCTTTTTTCCCTACTCCTTATGAATTAATTTGTGAGTGAAGTGTGTTTTTAGTTTCTATGTCAAATTGAAGAAGTTTTTCTTTTTTTGATAGGGTCATGAAAATATGTTATGAAGTTTTTCTATTATTTTATTATATTTTGTTTATTATTGAATATGGGTAAAATAAAATAACTTATAAATTTTGAAAGGAGAAAATAAAATCTCATGTTATGCTATATAATTTGAGAGAGAGAGAGAAGAATAAACACACAAAAACTAATAAAAGAATAAAAAAATGATCAAAAGGGATGGGGAATATTGAACTGGGTATTAATTAAGAAGTAAAATAAATAAATAAAATTATTTAAAGAAAAAAAATGATATTGGCTTCTCAGAAATTACACCAAAATTTTACCATGTTTTTGAGCGTGTCAAATTATTTTTTTAGTTTTTAATAGAATTTTTATAGTATAGCAAGGATCCTAGGTCATCTCCCAATGGATCCCTAGATAATTATTTCAAAAATAATGTTTTTATTAAGAAACGCGGAGTGGGGTTTTTGGAAAACTTTTGGTTTGGTGATTTATGAATCCAAAAGAAAATATATCAGCAATAAAACAAAGAAGAAATTAATAGAATTAATAAATCATGATCATCTTGTGGTGATCACATGATGTTTATACTTTATCGCTTAAATATATAGGGTTATTATCATTTAATCCATGTTTTGTAACACCTAGAAATATAATGTTAAAAATTTTGTACTAGGATACCATCAAGGGTTTAGTCGGAAACATACTATTACTCACCAGATACCTCCGATGATTGGTTGATTTGTGTTCGACTTCATAATAGTAACTCAACAAGGAAATACACAAAGAACTCAATGTGAAGTATAGGTTTTTATTTTATCATAATGTGTTTCTATAAAATTAAATTACCTGTCCATTTTAGTTTTTATCTATGTCCAATTGACCAATACAAAATACACAAACACCACAATTGAAAGGGGGAGGAAGTGGTGAACGGTGTGTGAAATATCACATGAATGAGTACCCCTAAACTTGATCATATGAGTTGAGTATGAAATACCAGTACATATGTCAATAAAATAATAAGATTTGATGATGGAAAATAACCAACCAACCTTTAATTTAAAAGATCATTTAAATATTAAAAAAAATCTTGGGATTTACATCACATCTCCCCCCGAGTGATCATGAGGAGTTTAGAAATATATGGGAGGGGGGAAAGAAATAAATTCTGATGTATAAATTCCCTTATCCTCATGAACATATTTTAAAGATGATAGGACTCCTTTGAGAGTACAAAATAGAAGCACCTTTCCTCCTAGATGAACTTTCAAATGGGGTTCCCAAGGTTCCAATTAATAGGCAAAGTGCGAGGTGGTTTTGGGAACCCTTATTTGGAGAATCTATTTGATACATGGTTTTAGGTTTCCAAATAGTCTTAAATCCCTTTGGATAGAACAATAAAGTTGTATAATGAAAAATTTTCTATCTCTATGTTAAATTTTACGGCCATATATTTTATATAATGAGAGATACTTTCCAAATACAGAGGAAAATTTTTGACTTTGTGCTGATTATTTCTATTAGATATCCCAATGTGCCAATGTATAAGTAATGTGGGAGATAGTTTTGGGCACCCTGATTTCTATAATCTACATAGTCCATGGTTTTAGGGATCCAAAAAGTCTTAAATAATGTTGTGAAAAACTATAGAGCTGTTTTTCGAAACCTTCTCTTTCTCCTTGTCAAATTTGGTGGCCATATAATTTAAATTATAAGTGATATTTCCAAAATACATGGGAATAATTTTGAATCTGTGAAAATTTGTTCAATTTGACAAATATGTTAGGTTGGACCTCTAAATGGATGAATTGGTCTTGGGTTCCTTCACAAATGTTTTATCCCAAGGGGTTATGGAACTGATCAAAAACATTCATCCCATTTTGATGTATAAAGTTCATGGAATATGAAAGATAGTGGACATGTTTTCATAAGATTCCACGTAGTTGGGCCAATTTATATTCTACATCATTGTGGTCCCTCTGAATTACCTCAACTTTCAATAAAATAATTTGAACAAGGAAAATTACCCTTTTTAATATTAGAAATCAAAAAAATAATTTAATAAATCATGAATTGAAATTTGTTATTATAATATTAATTTTCAATACAAATCCATTTTAAAATAGTGGTGTAAGGGTATAAATGTATAGTGAGTCATAGTGTGATCAAACCACCAACATACAAGAAAACTATCCCCATTCTTAATAGAAATATTTAGGCAAAAAAATAATAGGAATATAAAAACTTTCATGAGTTGTTTAAATAATTCCATTCAAACATTTCCCTTTCAAATGAATTTTCTTAATTACCAACATATAAAGTATTCATTAATGATGTTCTATCTAGAAAAATGAAATTATAGGTCTTAGGAGTCATCTACCTAAATGAATAGTTTTTCACTATTGTTCAATGGAAGATTCCACAAAAAATGCTAGACCTCATAAGTTTCTCATTTCCATACACAATATGAACACTCAATTATTAAAAAAAACCATTATCACTCTAAAAGAAAGTACCAATATTATAACCATTACTGTGTGAATTTATATAGGGCCTGCTGAACTAAAACCAACCATTGTTTCACTATAACTCTCTAATATCTCAGTCAATAATCCCTAAGGATTTCTCAATGAAAAATTACTGAAACATATAAAATTAATTATCTATACTAATTTCCTCATCCTAGACATAGAAGAATAAGGATATATTCCTCTAATTTTGGTAATAACATTTATCCCATCTAGGAATGTACTGATTGATATTAACTAAGGGTGACTGATATTCAGGGTTGGTGGAGAACAAGTTTTTTTAATTGGTTAAAATCCACTAATAAAAAGAAGATTTTTGGAATTGGAAATCCATAAATACTAATAAAAATAAATATGATTATTTGACCAATAAATTAAGAAATATAAAACTACTTTATATTGAAAATAGATCTAGTACTCAAAAGAATCCATATTACACTACACCTCTGAAAAGGAGGGACATCCCACTCTTCTTACCCACCGTTTTGAAAAAATGTTCTATAAGGGGTATCGACTCAAAGTTGGATAATTCTAAATCAAAATATGTATAAATCTAGAAAATAAATAAAGTAATTACTAATAATAAAACCATGGTAGGTTGGATAAGATTATATCAGACAATTTATTCTTTATGATGAATAAGGATTACTAGATATTTGTTAATATAGCCTATCCCAAAATGGGGAAAACCAAAAAAATACAAGTCTTGCAACATTTACATGGTGTGTAATGGTTGTGTGAGTAATAGATTAACATAAAAGATATTTTCACATCATATCAAAATCCCATTAACCATTGGTTCACCCACCACTAAGGTTCTTAGTTATCTGATTTCGCATGTGACCACTCCTCCCCAAAAATCCCCCTCTTCTGATGCCTGACCACACCAATTCTACTCTCATTCATACATGCCCCTTTACCTCCTCCATCTAATCTATAGTCTTCTATCTAGTTTCTTTTGATAAAATTCCATTATATATTCTTTTTTCTAGATCTCCCTTCCATGTGCTATCATATATCACCATCCCCACTCCACCATCAACATTGACTACCACACACCCACAATCGACTACATGCCCCATTACATCATCCATCAACACCCACCTCCTACCCCAACACGACTACCACCAATGTTGATAGATCCCACTACCCAATAAGATTTTTTAGAAGAGAATGACTTGAGGTGTAACAGACCCTCTATTCAATCACTATATGAGGTTCCCTTTATATATACGAATGCTAGAAAAATTAAAAACATATAGATCAACTCCTAACCTCCTACTTCATAAACTAATCTAGATATAAACTACCACATCACCCACCATGGAAGGTAATCCCCCAAATCCATCATTTATAGTCTATATCAATAGGTCAGGACAGCTGCAGGCATCCAGTATTTGGGAGGGGATGTCTGAGGTTAATCATAATGAATCTAGTTTTACTGGATATTTTTATATTTTTTCCAACACCTTTTTACTCTGTTTGGGTGTCCATTTTTTGTGATAATATTTTTACATTTAAAATAATTTATCATTGCTTCTATATATAAATAGTATACATATTTTGACTTTACTTTTTTTGGATCATTTTCATTTCAATGCTGTGTTAATTTATCTATTTCTAGCTTTTATGCCTCATGTATGGATGTTGATGCACATTTGCAACAACTATCTGCACTCTTATATCATATGTCTTAGAATCTAGCTAACAAAGAGTTCTAGCTTGAGGAGATCCCACATTATATTATTTCCTACCATGTAATCCCATTACAATGAGAATATATTATATTATTTCTCCATGAGATATATACTCAGAATGATCGTAAGTAGTTTAATTATGCCAAGAATCCCTACAAGAACAATGGGATATCCCCTAGTTCATATAGGAGGTAGAATACTTCTGAATAATGTTATAACAATGAAGAATTCCTTTGTCGATCCATCTTGATGATGAAATTATTATTAGAGCTATATGGGAGAAACCCATTATTTGGATTTCATTTTCTTGATTCATGTCCTAAGGATATTTATTCTCATTTTTACTTCATTATTATTAATAGGTATTCTCTGAACACTAAAGTACTCACATTTTTTTATTTATCTAAGTTGATTTGTCTTGATTTTTACTATGTGCACTAGCCATTTTTCTACTGCTATCTTTTTAAAACACATTGGAATAATTTTATATCTAGTGAAATATTTTTTTCTCACAAATAATTAAGGTATCCAAAATCTAAAATTGGAATCCAAAAGGTTTCAATATGGAATGAAATTTCATATGGGGAGATCTTGATTACCAAATATACATTTCAAATTTCTGTTTTATTTTTATTTATTCATCAATTGATATCTCTCTCATGATTCTATCAAGAATAGTGTGGAAATAATAACATTTTTTGTGAGGGGGTGTATTTCATTGTCTTTATTTTATATACACAAGGATTGTTTCCAGTTTTCACATATAAATGAGACATTTTTTAAGGAAATTATTATTTAAAAATGAAATATTATTTCACCCAATTAAATAAAATAAAAAACTAGGCTAGGTATATTTTAATTCCATTTTTATTTATATTTCTATTTTTTGCATGATTTTTTAGTTGAGTAATTTAATTCATATTCATGATTATTTAAATTACTTTTTCATGAATTACTATATGATTTTATACAATTAGTGACTTTTATTTCATTTTTGTATACTCTCCTCATAGAGAGGATTCTATATATAAACTGCCATATTCATTCCTTAGAAAATTTTTAGAGAGACACATGGTACATGTAATGTTACTATAACATTCATTGAGATATTATTGAGGATAAAATTGAACAGGTACAAATTTATAATTCTTTAGGTAATTTGTGTGCACAAGTTTTTTCTGAGACCCACTTGTACATAATTCAATGATTATACATGAGGATCCCTTAATATCTTTGTCAGTATGGAGTTGTTTCATGATGATTATCCCTTCCTAAAATACTATTGTTATGATTAATGATAATACGTTTAACAAGTGTGTGGGAATTTTCACTAGTATCATAAAGTAGATATTTTTATTTAGGAGGCGTACTCTAGAACTTTCACCAGTTTCCCACAATGTGGTCCTTGAATACTTTTAACATTTTATATTCCTACATAATTCTTTTTTAAAATGAAATATAATGAATAATATGTAACAATAATAAAATATTTTTCTTTATGTATTAGTAATGTCAAAAAACTCTCTTACCATACCTTGGAATCCTCTGATTGATCATATGTGGTTAGGTGATGGATGTGAGATCTGGCTAAAACATGATTTTCAAAAAAAAATTGAAAAGAATGGAACAAGTTAAATTTTTTATTCGTATTTGATATACTAATGGATCCACCATGAATTATTTAATAATTTACACACTTTTCCCAATAGTATTCACCCCATTATACTATTCAATATTTTCATGAATTATTATTTAATTATTACCCTTATTTTGAGCATGAGTTTTTACAATCTACACTACTTCCCTCCACATTAGAAATAGTTGATGCTTATTTATGAATCCACAGTGATTGATTTTTTATTTTTTTTACGATGTAGAGAAGTTATAAATAGAGAATGAATATGGTTAGTATCATGTATTCAAGGTATGAGCATAAATCCAATTTCATTTTTACCCTGAGTGGTGATAGAAAATTTATTGTGAGATAAATTGAATAAATTGTATTGTTTTGAAGGTACTATTATGAAATTTCAATTTATTGAACAAAGAATCTATATAAAGAAATAAACTATGAGAAATAATTTATTTTTCCTATAGGATTGGTTCTAGAGAATTAACATTTTATACTTACAGTTATTTTTTTCCTAGTTGTAATGCATGTTTCATTGTTTCCAAATTGTTTCTTTTAGAATCCATGTTGATATTATTTTTTATTGAGGATTAAAAATTGTTTAATTGTGGTAAAATTTGATTGAATGAATATATATATATATATATATATATATTACAATTAATTCAAAAAAATTAATGGTTTATTCGATAATGCATAATGTTTTGGTTTTTTAGTAGGAATATTGAATTCTGTAATCAAATAATGAGATGTTAAAAAATAGTAAAAATTTGATTTTCATATTGTGTACATCATACACGACATGAAGAACACATTTAGAGCAATCCTACAGAGCCACAGACCAGCCTGTGAAGTCATTATATGATGTGAAGCTAGATCATGATATTTACATTTATCACATTATGTGAAGATTTCAAATACCATAATTACACTAAAATTTAAACACTTACGTGATGAGAAGGGATTTTATTCCATCAAATGTTTGAAATAACACCTGATTAAAAATACATTATGATATTATGATAGGAAATGTGGATATCATAATTCATGATTTTAAACAAAAATACAGGACAAGTATATATCGATACAATAGTCACTTACATAGGTACATGACATGAAGGACATAAAATTCATGTAACTATTAGCATATTTGTATTTTAGGCCCTCATACATGGATGAAAGGAACCACAAAATTTTATTTTCATCAAAACAAATTCTCCTAGTATTCATCTATTTTCATTGGAAACTATTTTAATTCCTTCATTTTCACATATTATTAAATATGGTTTCATTATTTGTTAGTATACATCTGTTCTTCATCATTTTTGAATCTATTTCCATTTTTGACTTTTGTTTCAACATTACGCTTCATCCTTCTTCAAATAATTCACCCTTAATCATTTTTTCTTCATGTGCAATGATTTTTTATTGGATTCAATTTGCCTTTACCTTTTTAATCTTGAGTCATAATAATTTTAATCATGGATTTATTATTTCACAATTATTCCATGATAATTCATATCATATTTAGTATTTCCATTATTTGTATTTACAATTACATGTGTGACTAGTCCTAATAGGTTTAGGGGTTGATATTTGGTTGTTTCTCAGTGTAATGAAGATATAAATTTAACCTTCATAACACTATGTTTAGAAATTTTGTTAGTAATAATTGTTCACTTCATTATTTTTCACAACCAAAACCATGAGATGTTCATTTGAAAAAACCTTACCTAATTTGGGTTGAGTATAACAATAACCATTATCCAATCACTCTTTCTTCCTAGAATCTAACTATAATTAATCCTATATTTTCAGTTATAAACAATCTATGAGATATGTATATCATATAATGTTTAAATGTGTTTTACAAAATTCAATTAGTGACCCTTTCATGCCTTCACTACCAATGGAATAGGATTATTCAATGCTAAATTTGGGATTTCCTTTTCCCAAGAGCACTATAAATGACCTCTATCCCTTCTTAGTTGCTTAAATTAAATTCAAAATATCTACCTTTATTAATATCAAAATTTTATGAATGAATGTGAAGAATCATTTTGAATGACTTAGTTTGATGGTTGATTTTTTACCAGTTCTCACTGTGGGTTAAACCCTACTACACCTCTCTACTACGCCCTAGTAGTAACGGTAGTTTTTGGCCATATATTTATTCTCAGATTAATGAATCTTTGAACTGAATGATGTGTTTGGCTGTAACATCCTAGATCTAGATGCCACTAAACTAGTGCCCCATACCTGATTGGCCACATGGCCTCAAGAAAATTTCCCCAAATACCAGAGGCTACCGACTAGAAGAGAGTTCCAAGTGTGTGATAGTGGGAAATATTTTACCTCATTGTAAGTGTGTAACATAGTGGAATAAATAATAACAATAGATGAAGAAGTAATAAACCTGAAACTAAAGAAAACAATGGATGATTGGAAGTTAAGATAACCACAAGACATATAATATAAAAATGATGCCTCATGACAGGTGTTTTAAGAAAAAATAAAAAACAAGATACACTTTAATCATGTATTATACAATACCAAGGTATTGTAACACAAAATGAAACATTTTATCATCACAAGCCTTGGAGTTTCCTCATTCTATTTCTCTCCTAAAAAGAAATCAATTACATAAAAAATGTCCCTTTCCTTTATCGAAACCTGTAGCAATATAGTCAATTTGGTATAAAAAACATGACCCAAATAGGGTGTGAGAAATAAATCCCAATAGGAAACCACCTAAGGTCTGTGTCAATCTGACAGTGAGTATATGCAACAGTAGTGTACAATAGAGAAATGTAGTAAACTTATAGGTACTCAAAAGTAAACAATATTATAAGTAATTTCATTCATTTATAATGTTCTTTATGTTCATTAGAAACTCAATTTCCTATCATATTCAGGTATTATAATTCGTCTTAGGCCTGACTTTACTCATAGAAAAGTAAGCACAATAGAAGTCTCAGAAGACCTTCTGAACAAGTAAGTGAAGACTGAATCCAAGATTATGATTTTCCATGGCAGACATGTCACAAATCAATAGAATCCATTATTTAATTTTATCCTGAGTCTGTTCTTGAGATTCCAAAATTGGAATTCAATTATCACTTTAGGTGCAATGCTACCACCATCTTGCGAGTCTATTCTCGGTGATCTTACATGGGAGCCTCATGTATCACTCTAGATGTTGGTATATGTTCATGACATTCTATCCCATGTGGTCCTAAATGGGAGCCCCAAGTTTCACTCTAGTTTTAGTATAATATCATGTCAATTTATTCCATCCACAATGGTCCTACTAGAGATCCCAAGTGTCACTAATTCCATATAACTCAAAAGATTCTCGATTTCGTCCATGGTGTTTTAAGCTGAAGCCATGTGTCACCTAAAGAGCAAGGTAGAATAGTCCTATGAGTCTTCTCATGGTGTTCTATGCTGAACCCATGTGTCACCAAATTCTATATACCATTTAATCATTAAAATGAAGTAAAACACTAAAACCTACATAAACAAGCCAAAACTCAATCATAGAAAAGGGGAAAACACAATCTGAAATCCATAATTAAAAAACATAAAATTTTATCATAATTTAAATTCTATATAACAACCAAGATAATTATAAACAACCCAACAAGGGAAATGGAGGAATGTCCATATACATATTAGTCTGAATAAAATAAAAAATATTTATTTGAGGTAAATGCACCTACATAATGGCCCTTAATCAAACAACAAAGCCAAATATTCTTCTATTCATTGAATTAATTACCAAAACAACATTATGTAATTATAAGGATCAATTTCCTTTGAATAAAACACCCTAAACATTGGTGTGTGGAAAAAAATAACATATAAACATCTTGACAATTAATGATAGGCACAAGACCACCTACCACGTCATACTATGACTCTCTTTATCCATCCTCAACTTCCATTTCAAGCTAGAACAGTGTAGATATACAAAAAAATAATATTCATTCAATCTTAAAAAACTCAATAGAGAACAAAAATCACCAAGAATGGCTCAAGAGGAATCAATCACTCCTCAAGAGGATTCCAATGCATCTGATGATGTTCTAATTATCTTTCAAATGAAAAAATGGGAGAAAAAATGAATCCCAACACTGCTTGTTCATCCACCCAACCACCCCTTTATCTAAATGATAGAAAAATGATGATGCGTCACATTTCAAGGGAAAAAACAATCTACATAGTGTGTATGTCAATGTACACAACGTTTATATCATTTAACTATTCATTTAGTAGCTTTATTCCAACGAATTAATTTCCAAGAGTTGACTACATGACTACACGGTGTGTACTAGGAAGTACATGGTGTGTAGTTGGTTTTTCCTCCCTTTTATTCTGACATTATCACACAACATATAGCCCTACCATACACAGCCAACCTACATGGTGTGTACTTAGGATTACATGGAGTGTAACCCCTAGTCCTATTATTTTCCTAGTTTTACCCCATTATTCTCAAAAACTAATCGAAAGAAAAAAGAATAAAAGAAAACCCCACCTCAAAGTAAGAACCATGTTCTTATAAACATCCCCCAATAAACCCATTTTTCCCAAAATTTCTATTCCTTTGGTGGTGAAGGAATATTTGAGAATAACTCCAACCACTAAGTATATACATTGGTCTCCCTCTCCAAAGCCTCATCCTGAACTCATTCATGCTCCCATAGCACCTATACGAGAGAAACTAGCAGGACTTGGAGAACCATTGTTCTCCAATCAACTATACAAATTGGATGTTTTTCAAAGGATGCATCAACCAGAATTTGAACCTCCTCCTGCTAAAAAATGTTTGATGGGTCTGAGTTATAGCGGTGTAGCTGAGATATGTAGAAGATGTCATGTATGGCTCGATACTTCTGAGGTAAATACAATCAATAGATAATTGGACCGACTCTCTCAAGGATCTTAAATAGTCCAACATATCTCAGTGAAAGTGTACCTTGTCTCATGATTTTCATGTGTCCCAACCTAGGTGAAACACATAACAAAACTTGATCCCCAACCATGAACTCCAATGTTCATCTGCGATGATCGACATAATATTTTTCATGAGATTGTGAAGTACCCATCAATTTTAGAATCAACGGGACCAGCTCAGAAGTCTCCTACTCAGGATTAGATCCCAGTAAGGCTACCTCATCAGCCTCAAACTAGTATGGGGGGAAACTACATGTCCTACCATATAATGTCTCATAAGTTTCTATCTGTATAGTCTATTGGAAGCTATTATAATAGGATAACTCAACCAGGGGAATATTCTTCTCCCAATATCCCCCAAATCTAGTATATTTTCATGCAACATATCCTCTAGTACTTGTATCGTACACTCTGACTGGCCATCAGTATGAGGGTGGGATGTTATGCTCAGAAGAACCTATGTACCCAGTGCCCCCTGAAAACTTTTCCAGAAGCAAGACACAAATTGGGTGCCCCTTTCTAAAATCATAGAGAGAGGGACCCAATGAAGTCGTACTACCTCAAAATTATACATCTTTCTATGCAGATCAAAACCAATGGTCCCTTTGATTGGAAAGAAGTGAGAGACCTTAGTAAGCCTATCAACTACAACCCACACATCATTATTGCCTATAGGAGACCAAAGTAACCCCATCATGAAATCTATCATGACATCATCCCATTTACACTATAGAATAGGTAAATAATATAAAAACCCAGTCGTCTATAGATGTTTCGCATTCACCTTCTGATAGCTGGAACACCTCGTAAAAAATATATCTACTTGTCGCTTTATACCCGGCCACAAATACTAATAGTGCTTGTCCCGGTACATATTGGTGACTTCGGAATACACTAACGAAGATAAATCATGAATATTCCACATCATCTCCTCTCATATATCCACTTGAACCCACATGAGAGGAAGGGATATGAATCCAGTACTTCTGAGGTAACTGCAACTGATAGGCAACTGAACCATCTCTATCTAGGTTCTCAAATAGTCTGATATATCTCAGTGAAATTTTACCCTATCCCCTGATTCTCCTATGTCCCAACCTAGGTGAAACATGTAACAAAACCTAATCCCAGAACTTGAAGTCCAAAGTTCATATGCCGTGAAAAGAATAATATTTTTCACAAGACTGTGTAGTAGCCATCCATTTTTGAAGAAACTGGACCAGCTCAAAAGTCTCCTTCACAAGATGAGGTCCCTGTAAGGCTACCTCACCTACCTCAAACTAGTATAGGTTCGAACTACATGGCCTAAAATATAAATTCTTTTAAGTTTCCATATATATAGTCTTTTCGAAGCTATTATTATAGGAGAAATCAACCTAGGGAATATGATTATCCCAATATCCCACAAAGTGTAGGACATATGCATGCAACACATTCTCTGGCACCTGTATCGTATAGCCTGATTGTCCATCAGTCTAAGGGTGGTATTATGTGCTCAGAAGAACCTGTGTACCCATCTCCCACTGAAAACATTTCCAGAATCAAGATGTAAAGTTGGTGTCCCTTCTGAAATGATAGAATTTTGTAACCCATGAAGTCGTACTACATCATGAATATACATCTTTCTAATCACATGAACACCAAAGGTATCCTTGATCGGAATGAAGTGAGAGACCTTAGTAATCTTTCCAACTACAACCCATGTGGAATTGTTTCCTCTAGGAGACCTCAGTAACCCCATCAAGAAATCTATAGTGACATCATCCCATTTTCACTTTGGAATAGGTAACTGCTATAAAAGCTCAGTCATCCGCCGATTTTCTACCTTCACATGATGATAGGTGGAACACCTCATAACAATTCCAGCTCCTTCTTGCTTCATAACCAGCCACTAGTACTAACGGCGAAAGTCACGATAAATCTTGGTGACAATGGGATGCACTTCCTAAGCTAAATCATGAAACTCCCACATCAGCTCCTTGCATATATCCCCTAGAACTCACCCACATCCATGGATAGGTAGAACCTCATCCTTTCCTATCATCCATCCAGGAGAAGGTTCCTCACCTACCACAGATTCTTGTAGAACTAGTGCTTTAGAATATGATAGTTTCCTCATCCTCACTCTGTCCAAGAAGGTCGAAGCCACTGCTAAAGATGAAAGGTATGTTTGTCCTTGACTATCACGAACCACTAAATGCATCACAGAGAAAAAATCCATAAGCTACCACTCACGAATGGCCTCCTTCACTGCTTGTATCTGAGGCCTCCTACTCAGTGCATCAGACACTGCATTGCCTTTCCTAGGCGAATAGGCAAGCTCAAAGTCGAATGACTAAAGGTATTCCACCAACCATCACTACCTCAGATTTAAATCACACATAGTAAATATATATTTCATACTTTTATGATTCGTGTATACTAAAAAATTCTATCCCAATAAATAATGTCCCCAACAGTGCAAAACATGAACCACTACAGCTTACTCAAGATCTTGCATCGGGTAATTCCTCTCAAGTGACCTCAACTGTCGAGACTTGTACAAAAAAACTAGATCCCCATGCATAAGAACTACTCCCAAAAAAATACCTGGTGAATCATAGTACACAGTATAACTCTTTCTCAGCTCTATAAATATCAGTATCAGCGCTGAAGTAAAATCCCCCTTCAACTCCGAAAAGGCTGTGTCACAAGAATATAAGAACAAAAACATCACACCCTTTTTAGTCAATCCCATTCGTGGAAGTACCAAGCATGAGGATATATATATAAAATTCATGTAGTAACCAGTTATCCCCAAGAAACTATGCACCTCAAAAACATTCTTGGGATGCTCCCAGGTCACTACTTTTCTCACCTTCTCTGGGTCCACTGATTCTCATGTCTCTGAGTTGTGACACAACAAATTAATCTAATCCATCAAGAAGTGTCATTTTTTGAGATTAGTATATAATTTATGCTCTCTCAGTGTATTGAAAATGATTTCATGATTTTGGGAATGGTTTTATTGATTGTGAAAATACACCAAGATATTTTCCATGAAACCCCCACAAAAGAATCTAGGTAAAGATGGAACACTCGGTTTATATGTGCCATGAAAAATACTTGTGCATTTGTAAGACCTATGGGAATAACCATATACTCATATATACCATATCTTCTATGAAACATGGTACGATGTATGTCTACAAGTATAACATATACCTAGTGATATCCTGGCCTCAAGTAATTCATTAATAACATTTGAGCTCCTCGAAGCTGATAAAACAGTTCATCTATTTTTTCAAGGGTTATCAGTTTTTAAACATCAACTGGTTCAGTTTCTAGTAGTCCATGCATAGATTAAGGGTACTATATGACTTTTTTGTGAAAAGGACTAGAAAATACAAAGGATAATTACTGGTTCAAATGAAATCCTTAGCTTCCAGATCTTTCAACTACCTCTTGAGATCTTTCAACTTTGTTGTATCCCTCTTGTAAGGAGGAATGGATACTGGTGTAACACCTAGTACTAGCTCGATAGTGAACTCCACCACTATGACCAGAGTTAGGACTGAAAATTCATTCGCAAAAAACATCCCTAAAATGATCATCCACTGGAGGGAAATCCATCAATCATGTTCCATGGTCATCCAGATATAAACTCACAATCTGGGTTTTCATCCCGTCTAACCCATGATGTGTGGGTCAAGCTCAGCACTCCTAGACATCCCAGTCACCCTTATGAAGATACTTCCTTCCCTCTAGTGACGTGAAACTCACCTTAAGGCAATATAAATCAAAAGAAGCTCAAAAATAAAAAAAAATAGTCTATTCTGAGTTTGACATCAAAGCCCGTCATCTCTAAGACATAGAGGTTCCATAGAAAGTGTCACCCACCAATCTCAAGGGGGAACTCCTTGAACTGATTGACCCATGTCTTTCAAATACCCAATGGGGTTTATTGAATCATAAAATTAGAAGGTGTAAAAAAACAAATTCTAAGGCCTTCCATAATGACCATAGATATAATGTTGTGCATATTGCAAGTATCAAAAAGTGCAGAAGATAAAAACATAGGCCACTAGAATAGTAACTATGATAGTAGACGGTATGAGATCCTTCCCTTGTTGGGTATGTTGCATTCCATATGTCTTTCTTATACCGCAGACCTGTAACATAGCCTGGATACACTGAGCTGACTCTCCTTACTATAACTGAGATCCTAGGGTCTATCTACCATAGCCAGAACACCACCTTGGCCTGAATGTCTTAACATATTCTCGTTACCTGTCTGATGAGAAGTTACAGACCCAGCTCCTGAATGTGGATTTGGTGAAAACCCCCTATTTCTAGCCACTAGTGGAAACATCATACATAAGCACTATAAATGTCTCATCTTGTAGGAAGATCTACACTTAATTGGTTCCTTTATGAACTATGTCCGTGTATGCCCCGGCCTACTGCACTAGTAACACCTCACCTAATTACTGGAAGAAAGGTTATGACTACTACTGTCATGATGAGAGAAATTTAGATGATGTTTCATCTTTCTGGTTGTGATTAAACCATAAATCGGTGTCAAAACTCCCTAGATATTTCCACTACCTTCCCACATATTGCGCTTAGTAATCAGTGCATGTTTCACAGTATCTGAGATAGAAGGTAACCTAAATACATTCACTTGTGATTAGATTTCAAACCTGAGGCCATACTCTAATATTATAGCTTTTGATATGTCATCACCAATTAGAATAGGTGTGAATCGCTGAAGCTCATTAAACCTAGAATAATATTTCATAACTAACAGCAATCCCTCCTCCAGGTGCATGAACCCCCGAGCTTGGTCATCCCTTAGTTTCTGAAGAAAATAATAATCATAGAAGTCCATCTTAAATTCTTCCCATGTCATATCCTGATGTCTCCCTTCCTAAGTGATAATATCCCACCAACTCTTGGTAGAATCACATAGTATATATGTCGCGAGTATTACCCTCCTCTCAAGAGCCATCTCCAGATGCTCGAAGATATTCTGCATTGATTCCATCTTGGATTTTGCAGTCTATAGTCCACCATCCCTTGAAAATTAGGTGGATAATGGTGATGGAATATACATTTCATATATTCCATATATGTGGTATCCTACGATTATCTCTTAATGGGTTGCATGAACCTCACAAATCCTTCACAGAACTGTGCGTCTGCAACTACGTCTGGTATAGAAGCTGGTTCCGTAACTGGTACAATTAGAGGATCCACTGGTATCCCATGTCCTACCACCTTCATAGTAGGTTCACAACCACACTCCTATCTTACATCTTGTGATGATCATGGTGGTATGACTCTACATTTTCAATAACACACCTTAGTTCAAACTAATTGTCATGGTTTTTTCCATTCAAGAGTGCCCAAATATATTTGGAAAAGACCCTCAAAGTTTGAAAAAAACGGACTACATGGTATGTAGAAAGAATACACAGTGTGTAACCTTAATCTTTTATATGGTCTTTTTCTACTGTTGGCCTAAGCTTGTTTCAATCCTAGAAAAATAGCATGTTTCACATACACATGATGTGTACAAAAGTCTATCCTTTTGGCCATGTACTCCCACATAGCCAGGTCCACATGGGTTCTGCTTGGGTAGGCTAAACTGGGTGTATCAAAAGTACATGGTGTGTTCGATCAAAAATCAACAGACAGTATTTCCTCTCTCATGACCACATACATGATTAGATACTACATGGAGTGTACAAAGAGTACATGACGTGTACTCAAAAAAAGGTTTTGTTCCTCGAATAGGAAGAACACATGTCATGTGTTTATAGAACCATACACCATGTTTCCTGGGTTTCTAGATAGTAAGCCTTAGAAACTTCCTGGGAACTCATATTTTTTTCAAAATAAAGCTACAGTATATCAAATTCTGATCTATGAGGGAATATACCCCACACGAATCAATTTTTGGCACCAATTCATAACATAACATATAAAAATTATATACAAAAGGATGAATCATGATCCACCAAATTTTGGTCCATGAGGCCCCATACACCTCAGGATCCAAAGATTGGCATCCATTCAATATAGACCATAGCGCGTACTAATAAACCTATCACAACAGCTGGCATATCTATCATGAAAACTATCACAACAACATGTCATAAATAATACACCTAAATAGAATGGAAAGAATGCATGGTATGTGATTTATAACCAGTTCCTATATGATTTATGAGATGGAATACCCTTATCACATTGGTTTTCAAGAAAATAGAACAACAATGATATCAATAATCATTACAAAAAACAATTGCTTCATCCAATAGTGAAATCAAATCAATTGTAATAGCTCAAAATCTAAAAATCACAATTAAATTTGAGGTTATTTGGATTCTCCTTATTCATGGGGTATCTACTCTAGAGAACATATAATTACAAAAATCTATTTCCATATTATCCCCTCTTTATGTCGCCAAAGATTATGTCAAACCAGAAAGAATACCTCTCTGATACCACTTTGTATCCTTCCAGATCTGGATGCCACAAAATCAGTGCCTCGTACCCAGTTGCAAACATAGCCTCAAGCACATTTCTTCAAAAGCCAGAGGCTGCTGACTAGCAGCAAAGGCCTAGTGTGTGATAGTGATGAACTATTTTCTCATTGGTAGAGTATAACACAGTGGAATAATTAATAACAGTAGAAGAAGTAGTAAACAACATGAAACTGAAGCAAACAACAGAACACTAAAAGATAAAGATAAATATAAGATATATAATATCGAAATTATGTAGTACGACACATGTTCTAAGAAAACAGTGAAAATAGGATACACCGAAATCAAGTACTATACAATACCAATTTACTGTAACACAAAATAAATCTATGTAGCATCGCAAGACATCATTTTTTCACATGCTCTCCTTCTCCTAAGCAACAATCAAGTACTTGAAAAGGGGCCCTTTCCCTTATCAACACCTGCAACAATATAGTTAGTTTGGGGCCAAAATCATGACCCAAACAGGGTGTGAGAAATAAATCCCAATAGGAAAACACCTATGGTTAATGCCAATCTTTCAGTGAGTATATACAGCAGTAGGGTACAATTTAAAATGCAGAAAACTAGGAGGTACTCAAATGTTGGTCCAAGAGGGCACATACACCTCAGGATCCAAATTTTTGCATCCATTCAATCTAGAACAAAGTGAATACCAATAAACCTATCACAAAAGCAGGCATATCTAACATGAAAACTATCACAACAACATGAATTAAATAATACACCTAAATTTCATGGAAAGAATGCATGGTATGTGATTTATTACCAGTTCCTATATGAATCATGAGATGTAATACCCTTATCCCATTGGTTTTCAAAAAAATAGAACAACAATGATATCAATAATCATTGTACAAAACAATTTCTTCATCCAATAGTCAAATCAAATCAACTGTAATAGCACAAAATCCAAAAATCACAATTCAATTTGAGGTCATTTGGATTTTCCTTATGCATGGGGTATCTACTCTAGAGAGCATATAATTACCAAAATATATTTCCATCTTATCCCCTATTTATGTCTCCAATGATTAATTCAAACCAAAAATAATACCGCTCGGATACCACTTTGTAACCTTCTAGATCTGGATGCCACAAAATCAGTGCCCCGTAACTAGATGGAAACATGGCCTCAAGCACATTTCTTAAAATGTCAGAGGCTTCTGACTAGCAGCAAAGGCCTAGTGTATGATAGTGGGGGAACTATTCCCTCATTAGTAGAGTGTAACATAGTTGAATAATTAATAACAATAGAAGAAGTAGTAAAGCACATGAAACTGAAGAAAACAACAGAACACTGAAAGATAAAGATGAATATAATAGATATAATATCAAAATGATGCATCATGACACATGTTCTAAGAAAATAGTAAAAATATGATACACCCCAATCAAGTATTGTACAATACCAATTTATAGTAACACAAAATAAATCTCCGCAGTATCGCAAGCCATCACTTGGTCTCATGCTCTCTTGCTCCTAAGCAGCAATCAAGTACTTTAAAAGGGGTCATTTCCCTTATAAACACCTAAAAAAACATGACCCAAACATGGTGTGATAATATATATATATATTCATTTTGGGTCCAAAAACATGACCCAAATAGGGTGTAAGAAATAATTCCCAGTAGAAAAACACATATGGTTCATGCCAATCATTCAGTGAGAATATGTAGTAGTAGGGTACAATTGAAAATGCAAAAAAAATAGGAGGTAATAAAAATTAATAAATCCTTCAAGTAATATCATTCATTTATAAAGGTCATTATGTTTATTTCCAACTCAATCACCTAAGATATTTATGCATTTGAATTCATCTTAAGCTCGACATTATCTATAGCAATTTAAGCCCAATAGATTTCTCCGAAGAAATTCTAAACAAGTAAGTGATGAATGAATCCAATCATGTTCTTTGTCTTGGTAGACATGTCACAATTCATTCCATTCCATTATTTAATTAAAACCTGATTCCATTATTGAGATTTGAATATGGAATTCAAGTATCATTTAAGTGTAAATCTATCACTATCCTGCGAGTCCATTCTCAATGATCCTACATGGGAGCCTCGAGTATCACTATAGATATTGGTATATGTTCATGTGATTCCTTACTCGGAGGTCCTACATGGGATCCACGAGTGTCACTCTAAGTGGAGTATAAGATCATGTCAATTTATTCCATCATTGGTGGTCCTATAAGGGAACCCAGTTGTAACTAATGACATATAACACAAAATCCTCTCGAGTATGCCCATGGAATTCTAACCTGAACCCATGTGCCACCAAAGGTGTAAGGTAAAATAGTCATGTCAGTCTAGTCATGATTTTATAAGCTGAACCCATGTTTCACCCAATTATATTTACCATTTTATCATTAAAATGTTGTAAAACATTCCAACATGCTTAAACAAGAAAAAACCACAGCATGGCGAAGGGGAAAACCCAATCCCAAAGCCACAATAAAAACATGTATAATTGTTGTTGAAATTAAAATTATATATAATAACCATTTTAAACAAACCTATAAGGGGAAAAGGAGGAATTTCCACAGACATCCTATCCCGAAATGGCTAAAAAATAATTATCTGGGAGAAACTCACCCACAGGGTGGTCCATAATCAAACAATAAAGCCAAACATGATTCAACTCATTTAATTAATTACCAAAACAACATTAAGTAATAATAAGGATCAATTTAATTTCCAATAAACACCCTAAACATGGTTGTTTGGAAAAATGGAAAATAAAAACATCTCAATATTTAACGAGAGGCACAAGGCCACCTACCTCATCGTAGTATGACTCTCCTCATCCATCATCGACATACAATTCAAGCTAAAATGGTGTAGATCTACAAAACAATAATATTTATTCAACCATAAATAACTCATTTGAGAATAAAATCACCAATAATAACTCAATAGGAATCGAGCACTCTCTGGGTGGATTCTAATGGATCTGATGGTGTTCTAATGGATCTGATGGTGTTCTAATTGTCTTTCTGATGACGAAATGGGAGAAGAAATGAATCTCAGTGCTGTTTGTTCATCCACCTGGAGACCCCTCTGTCCAAATGATATAATAATGAGGATACTACCCATTTTAAGTAAAAAAAAATACACAGAATGTATTTCCATATACATGGTGTGTATATCATTTATCTATTCATTTGGTGATTTCTTCTGCTGAATTACTTTCCAGGACCTACCGACATGACTACACATTGTGTACTAAGAATTACACAATGTGTTGTTGGTTTTTCCCCTATTTCCTGTAAAAATTCCTACACACTATATATTCTCATCATAAAAGGAAAACCTAAACTACGTATACTTAGGATTACACAATGTGTAACCCCTGGTTCTAGTATTTTCTCATTTTTCCCCTGTTTTTCTCAAAAAAACAACTCAAAGTAAAAATAATAAAAGAAACCTATACCTCAAAGTAAGAACGTGGTTTATATAGTTGGAGATTAAATAAAGGGAAAAAATTATTTATGGGGTTGAATTTAATATCCAAATATTTCGAAATAACATTATTTTCAATAGTGTACAAGATATGCAACAATGAGCTTAATGATACCGCAAAATGTTATTATCTAAATATGGTCGTTATAAAATATCCATTGAATTAGTGTGAATGAATAAGATTAACAAAATTATAAAATATATTTAAATTTATTAATAATTTATATTTTAATGTTTAATTCTTAGTAAATAAGCACCCATGTTATAGTTAAGTTATTTTTTTCATTAAAACAACATTTTCATCAAAAATGAAATTTATATCTTTTAATGAGAAAATATTATAATGAAATTTTGTAACTTTTTGAAATTTTATTTGTAAAAAATGTTTTAATTTTTTAATTAATAATCTATAAAATATTATGTGACTAATTTTTTATAATTTTTTGAAATGATTTTTTTTTCAATTAATATTGAAAAATACTAATTTTTCTTACAAACTATATTTTCATTTCAACTATATACATAATGAAATTTTTCTCTGGACATGTTTCCAAAAAAAATTAGCTTCTTTTCATTAATAAATTATCAATTATAGTCATTGAAATGAATTTTATCCTTGATTTTAATATAAAAAAATGTGTACTTAAATTTTATTTTTCATAAAAAAATCAGATTCGTCACATGTTGTAAGAATAATTTTAAATTAAAAATTTTCACCATTTTGAAGTTGAATACTGAATATTAGTTTCTATATTGGGAATCATGATTTCAAAATTTTGTAAAAATAACCATTTTATTAAAATACATTATGAATAGTAATCCTTGTGAATTTTGTTACCACCATAAATGTATAATGAGTTAATTTAGGGTCAAAATAATGTTATAATTCCTAAAATATAACCCTAAAAGATACAATAATATTATTTTCTAATTAGATATTATCAATAATAATATAACCATAAAATATATATCAATTTCTTCATTTTACCATGATTTTTAAGTTTTTAATTTTTTTTGAAATGAAACATCAAAAATATCTTTCTCTTTATTTTATAACATGATTTATTTTGACATTTAGTTATAATGAACAAAATATAATTTCTAAATTTTTATTTGAATTATAAATTATTTTTTGATCATGTTAATTTATTTTTAATTTTCTATGATAGGATAATTTTAGTAAATACTTATGCAACGTCGACATAGTTCGTATACAATAAGATGAAAAATAAAGTATATTATTTAAAAAACAATAGGTATTGTATTATTTGGGTTAGTTAAAGTGTTTCATAAATATTAAAGAAAAATATAACATATTAGGTCTTTTTAATGGTTTATATTAAAATTCCATTTCATTAATTTTGTTTTCAAATTAAAATTATATTAATAGTTGTTTAAATGAAATGAATAGTATTTTACATTAAATATTATTTTATTAAAATATTTAAAATTAAAAAAAATCATTAAATGGAACAATTAAGATGATAAATGGTGTATTATTTCATAAATTGGTCTTTTATAATATAATTTATATGTCATATGTAAAATTATAACACATTAATATCAAAAAAATCATGACCTTGATTAAGTTTATAATAGTTTAACCAAGGGGTCAATCCAAAATATAAGGTTTAAAATGATATCAAATCCAATATAAATTTGATTTAATTATTATTTTAATAACATATATTTCATATATTTAAATAAATTTAATTTTTCAAACAATTATACATAAACTAGAAACATATTACATTTTCTTATTCTATACAATTCCCAATATGTAAGAAATGTTATTTTAAATTAATTATTGATTTATAAAATAATTTAAAATTCATAAAAAATGATATCTTGTCCTTGTGATATAAAAATGGTTTAAAACATCATCCTTTGTTATTTTTTCTGGAAAATGTTCATTTATAATAAATATCTTTACACCTAAATATTAAAAAATATTGTAATCATGATAATCGTTTAAAGGTTTAATGAAGGGTAAAAATAAAATAATAATGGAAAAATTATCACCTAAACATGTATAATTTATATTTTATGTGATGAAATAGAATCATTGTAATATTATATTCTAAATATATCCATTTTAAATCATTCTAATATGACTGTTATTTTATATTAATTTAAAAATATATGAAATTCCACGAATACCCCTCCCCTCATTATAAAAGGTCACCTCATATCCTCACCTATAAACACATAAATAACATTTTGGTTTGTCTAATACCTACCCAAATGACATAAAATAATCCCTCCACTAATTTTAAAAGTCTTTTTTATGCATTATAAAATCCTTGTGGGGTTTAATGTCTACAGAAATGTGATTTTCTCAAGAAGAGGTATATATGTTAACCAAATATTTTTCTTATTTTTTATTATAAAAAATCATCCAAATTAAATTTATAAATGAATATATAGTAACATAAATATATTACATGAAAGTTTTATACTTATGTTAATTTCATAGCCTATATACATATCCTTCTTCTATCAAATGGGAAATGAAACCAATGTTCGTCTATACAGTGGACTACAGCCTTGTGATCCTATGTAATTTTTTTCCATCAATGAATCTAAAATATAGTTATAATAATGAATCAAATTTTTATATTTTATATTCAAGAAATTATAATAATTATTAAAGGAAATTAGATTATCATTTTTCATACAATTCTATCCATTGATAAATTATAATATTGTGTATGCATATGTGGGGATTAACACCTCAAGTTTTTTATGTAAATAATTTTTCATCACCACATCACATGGGTGGTATATATAATTTTATATAAAGAATTAATATTTAATTTGTGAGAGATTTTTTTATTTCATGTTGTATTAATAGTTACGTTTTTTATCATGGTCATTTGAGAAATAGAAACATTTATCATACATATGTACAACCCAAATTCTCCGTGATAGTAAAGTAATTATTTTTCATAAAAATATTTAATGATTTTTTAAACATACAAATAATTTATAAAAATTATATTTATTTCATGGTTATTATTTTATAGACAATGGAATAATTCCCCATTATATTATATTCAACCTACTGAAGTCATTTTGAACTTATGAGTCAAAATTATCAAAACATCAAATGTGAACCAAATTGATTATGTATATTATTAAAACATGATATAAAGAATAATAAAAATGAAAAATTTTCATAATAGTGTAAATAATTAAAACAATTATATTATTTAGTAATATAATGAACATACATGAATGTTCAGGCTCAAGTAAATGGATACTTTACAAACATCATTTTAAAATTTTTTACTTATTCATTTTTTAAATATATTTCTTCCATATACATAGTTATAAAATTAATCTATGGATGTATGTGTATGGAGATAAATCAATTGTAAAGAATATTTTATCTCTCTTTTTACATTGTTTCAAAAAAATCAATAGGATGTTTTTTATAAATTTTAAACTAATCCTTTTGACAAAAAGCCAAAGGATATGTTATATTTTAACATATATAGGTCAACTGTTTTCCCCAATTATAAAATATTTATATTATTTTTCAATTAATTTATATGGTTTAATAATTTATTTAATTAAAAACAAACCTTCTTAATTTTATGGGTATAAAAATTGTTTTTAATGGAATAGTTATTTCAATATTTGAAAATGATTGTTTATTATAAGCAATGAATATTTTTATGAGTATAATGATGAAAATTAATGCATTGGTGATTTAGGATTATATGATGGTTCTTGGTAATTATTTATGATTATAAATAATGTTTTTAAAACCAAATAATGAGTGTCTCCCTTATTAACGAAATATGGGTTGTTCAATTACAACCCAATTATAGGTGGGTCCATTATATCCTTCAACTGCATTGTGTTCTATAGATTCTTATAGTTGTTGAAAATATGGGTTATTACATTTTATTGAGGGATATGGAATTTGATTTCAAAAGTTACCAATATGATTTATTTATGATTTATATTTTTTTATATAAATCTCATGATTTTTCATAGTAATATAACACACTTATGTCTCAAGGAAACTATTTGAAACTTATTAAGGGTTAAAATGATAACTTTTTTGACAACGTATTATGGTTTTCATCCTTATTTAAAAGAAACATATTCTGATTTTTTTCAATTAAAATATTTTATGAAATTTTGTTTTCATATTTTTATGTATATAATTTTATTTCATTTAGAAGAAATGTTTTATTTTAATGTGAGTTTTTATAATTTAAAGGAAATGTTAATTATTATTTCAGGGTTTTAAAATTAATTGACATGTTTCTTACTTAATTTTCTATGTCTTATTCCATACTTCATGTTACCGTACCATGATTGTTTTAAAAATTTATGGGGTTTTATGGATGAGTAAGAAAATATATGACACCATAATTTGGGAATATAAATGATAGGTGTATTTATAATAATGCTCACATAATGGAATATGCCTTGTTAAGTAAGATTTTTTTCAATTTCTATGAAACTATAATGCGAAAAATTTACTTCTTTATATATGTGGTACTATAATTAATTTTAATGTTATATATTTCAGACAGTTGAAATTGAGTAATATTTAATCTTATAAATTCCATAATTATAGTATTTATGATTTTATCATCAGATCAGGGAGTGTAGATTTGGAGTTCTTATGGTGATCATGTAAAGATTCATTGATATCACACAATAGAAATATGTTTGTACATTTTAATATATACTTATATATTTAAGGGAAAAAGTTCACAATGTGGAAGGGATTTCATATTATGATAGCTGAAATTTTTGTTATCTTATACCATAATATAATTTAATGATTATTGTGATATATCTTAGAGAGGGGTGTATGTCTTTAGGATTCTGATAAGATGATTTTTGATGTGTTCTAGGAGGATAATATTTGATATATACTAAAAAATATTTAGAGGTGTTTTTTTCACATGCTTTACTATTTTAGAAAACATTCCTATATTTCTACATATTTTTAACTGAACCACAAATGGAGCATGAATATACGTGTTTCATCTTGACATAATTAGGTTATAGTAAAAACAATTGATTGTAGTAGTGCTTTAATATGTTATCATTTAATTTTAACTCCCCCAATAACATCTTATGCTACTTATGTTATAATATTTCTTTTACCACCCAAAATTGGATGAGTATTAGTATATGATCATTGGTTTATAGAAAGATTAGATCATGGAAATTGTGGTATTTTGGCCCTTTTGTAGATTATGAAACATCAGATAGATGAATTATTGGTAATTGCATAAATATGTTGTTGAATTTTATCATAAAAATTACCATATAATTTGTTTAATTTTTTGTTTTATTAGGTGTCATTATATTCAAAAAAAATGGTTACGTTTATTTTCATTGTTAAATTGAGTTTTTTGGTAAAATATGGGTTTTAATAAATTGAGGATTTAAGTAGTGATTTTTAAATTTGGATTTAATGTGTAGTTATGAAGAAAGATAGGTAATCTACATGACTTCCACATTTTCATGTTTATGAGGAAGTTAAGTGGATTTTCAAAATATATACATTTAAATCTATTGAGATTGTTTGATTAAAGGGTGTCTTAATGTAAAATATTTAGGTGAGGGTTTTTTTAAAATTATATGTTTTAAAAAATTGGGATTGGTTAATTAGAGAGTGTGATGAAAACCACTATACTTGACACCATCGGAATGTATATACTAGGTATATTTATGACTACATGATGATCCATGATGAAATAATAAATGAGAGGAAGTTCAACGTGGGTGGGGAACCTAGCAAGAAATTTGTAGATACATGAATGAAATCATCTCTAAAGAAACAATTTCATAAATAAATGTTTCCCTTTAGTATCTTTAAAATACATTAATATGGTAAGGGGATATTGGGATTTAGAAAAATTATTTTCTTTGGGAACCATATTTATTTGGAATTTTTTTCTTCCAAAATTTATTTTTCATTATTCTAAGAATACAATTGTTTTTTTTCGGAATATTAATATATATCAATTGAATTGGATTCATAAAATATATATTTTCTCAGAATAATTCTATAATTCATGAGGGTACCTATTAAATATTCTATTTATAATGAATTTTATAACTTCTTGAGTCATGTAAACAACCCCATCATGGTCACTTTGGTGGAAATTTGTGATTTTTTGGTTATGAGGAAAGTAATGTAATAGTCCAATATTTAGATAATGATGGTAAGGAATCGTTTCATGAAATAGTTATAAATATGGATGAGGGGACTCATGGATAACTTGGAGTAATGGTAGTGGATTTCATAGTGTATCATTCACTAGGTTATCCTTTGGTTTCATAAAACAGGTTATTAAAATTAAATTTATTTATACTATAAATTAATATTTAATTACCATTTTTCCTTATTAATTAGTTTTTTCATAGCATTGAATATATTTTTTATTAAAATATAAAAATAGTAACTCATTCACCAAAATGAATTTTTAAACCCTCACTTATTTTTTTTAACATTTAGAAATTGGGAAGCTCGAGGAAGCCCTATGGAACACCAATTTTGGTATTGGGAACAAGTCCCCTAATCAGGGTGTAATAAAGATATAATAAAAAAATTATAGAAATAAGTTTTAGTATATAAGTTAGGAATTTAGAATATTGGGATTCAGATTTATTATATACCCTTAAAATTTATTATCTAATAACATTTTGGTTAACCCTATCTAATGGAGAACTCTCAGAAATTTGATAGTTATTAGAAACATGTATGAATTTTTTTACACTTTAATAATTATGTGTGGGATTATAAGGGGAAAATATAAATTGGTTTTGATATACATAGTTTTTGTTACATCCCTTATATGGTGATATTGAATGCATTTCTGTAAATTGATGTCAATGAAAATGGTTCCCATGTAAAAAATAGTTTAATGAGGTCTTTAGGTTTTAAACATGACTAAATTGGATTGAAAATGGTGTGTTATATGATTTCACTGAACCATTATGTCATGAAAATAATATGTAATGAATGTATCAATGTGTGTAGTGTCACTATGTTATTGTGTAAGGTGATGAACATTTTTTTGTGATTTTGGATTAATTTCACTATAAATGTTGATTATTCTTTCTTGGATTGTTCATATTTTGTTTTGATTATGGGTTCATGGATATGTTACAATGTACCATTAGTTAGTGCGGTGATTTTCAAGGAAATATGAAGATTAAATAAATGTGTATATTAGAATATATTAATGTAGTGATATAAGAACTAATATTTATGAAGAAGAAATACCCCTCATTTAGAGGGTGTGTTAAACATTATTAGCCAAATGATAAGTTGGGAAATCTCAATTGCATACTCACATTTTTTCTAAATTTTGATACCTATAAGGTATATATATGTGTAAATTTTTTGTGGAATCTTATGAATGAAAATATTTCAGAATCCAATAAGATTCCTAGAAAATACAAGGATATTTATCGGAAGGGGTTCTAGATGTTTTCTAGAGAGAATATCTATATTTTGTAGTTAAATATTCTAAAGACATGTAATATATTGGTAATAAATTAAAAGTGAGGAATATTGTTATAATACTATAGTATTATTGATAATATCAAGAAGTTTTTATTTGAATTAGTAACATATTAGTGTATTAATTCTTATTGGATTAGAATTTTTTGAATAAATAATTTTCAATAACCATTTTTCTAAAGCCACTAACCATTTTGGAATTGGCCAATATAAATTTTTCTATTGATGTGGTTATAATTGAATTAAATATGTTATCATCATTCCTATCATGACTAGATATAAATAATTTAACTTTTACAAGGAACTATAAGATAAAATACTCCTAGGATATATTGGATAAAATTACCTTTTATAGAAGGGCACCACTACAGTGCTTCCAGTGTTGTGTACTATGGTACACAAAATCAATGTGCCAAAAGACTACTAAATTTTTCATCTAAAGTAGGATAATCTTCCATGTTAATATGTTTTTATTAAATTAACTATCTATGGAAGGAAAATCATCAAATATAGCATATTAATCCTACTTCAGAGTAAGATATAAAAAAAGTAAACTTAGAAAATCCTCAAAATATGGGAGGGACTCACTGAGATAGGAATTAGGATATCCAAAAGGAACAACAATGATTTTTTCTATTCATTATTAGTGGGATATTGAGGATGATGGATATCCATCAAAAAAATATAGCACCATTGGGATAACATCCACTCATATTTATTTAATATTTGATAAAAGTTAGTATAATTTCATTAACATACCTTGATATGACCTTTTTTGGGGTTTTACATTTTGTTTTCCTTAATAAACATGGATTAAATGTTTATTGGGTTAGTGAACATTACATTAGTCAATTTTTTTATAACTTAAAATGTTAGTAATTAATTTTGAGATCTCAGGGGACTTATTTATTCTTTATATTATGATGTATTATTCAAAAATTGATATATTATGGTTGAATTATTATAGGGATCCAATTTATTTTTATCACATGAATGTTCACATTATGATCCATTATGGGGTTATTGACACAATTATGTGAGACTATGATTCTAATTAAATTAGGATGGTAGTAATCAATGGAGTGGTTTCTTAATTTTATAGTAATTTTGTGAAGTATGTTCTGGGTTTTTTTATAAATAAGGGTCATCCCTATTATCAATTATGATGGTTTAATATTTAGATATATTTCTTAGAGAAATTTTAATGATAAAACTTTTGGTGGATTTATAGTTTATTATCAATTTGGTCCTTGAATAAAATATCATTTTAATACCATTATTTCATATGGTTCCAATGTATTTTTTGGAGCTAATATGGAATTGTGGAAGTTGTTTAATGGAAACTTAAGATTATTAATTTACTATATCAAGCATGGAAAACTAATATAATGAATAATTATCCCCTTCCATTAATTGATTAATTTCTTAAACAAATAAAGTGACCACTTTGTTAATCTAATATTAACTGTTGGTCTGGTTATTACTTTATATAAGTCAAAAATATGATATCTTAATGATAGAATTATTTAATGTAAATAAAATTTAACATTTCCTTTTCATTCCATTTTATGTTATCAATGCATTAATGGTATTAACATCTTAGGTTAATTTTTTTTCCATAGATACTTGGACTATTTTGTTGTCGTCTTTATGGATGGATTTTTTAATTACAAAAAGTGCAAGGAGGGTCATGGTTGGTACCATAAAATTATCATGGACATCTTGTGTGACTACATGTTATATAATATTTTTTCCATGTTTCATTTCCAAATTCAATAGGTGAAATTTTTATGAATTTTTATTTTATATATATTGATGTATATTTATCTTGATGTGTTTTTTGTAGTATTATATTAGGAGAAGAAAATAAATGTTTATATGGTTTTATTTTTCATAGTCTTGGTTGAGTACCATTATATATTTTTTTATAATTATAAAATTTTGTTGCACCATTTTTTGATTTGAAACATATTGGATAAATTATTCACTGGTGTGGAATGTTATAGGATAAATTTGAGAAACCCGTGAGGAAATAATATTTAGCATGAATTTTCTTCTTCCTAATGCAAGGGATGTATATAAAATTTATCATGATGAATAAGGTTCTAGGATTGGATATTTTATTACGTATGGAAGAAAAGCAATTCCATATGGTTTTAGATAGATGAGTTCCTTGAAAATAATTACCCAACCCATGATGTAAAATTAAACGGTTTGTTCTATGTATAATCATATAGAGTCATTAGCTTTTTAGTAATAGGTTTATGGATTACTCAGATGTGAATTATTTTTTGAGAAACATCTTCTACCATAGTGATCTTAGTTTTTGGTAGCATATATTATTGAAGTTATTTCTAAATATTTATTTTTAAATTATATATTTGAAGATAATTGAAACTTGATCATGGATTTATTGTTTATGAAATCAATGGATTGGTAAATGAAAGTGGCTGGGTTGAAGTGGTATTAAATTGATTTCATATAAGAGTTTCATTGGATGGTTGTGTAATTTATTGTGGAAAACGTTTCTATATTATAAATTATATTTTTTAGTTATTTTAGTAGTTGAATGAATTTATGATCAATTATCAAAATTATGAGGATGGAATACAATAAAAATGTTTTGGAGACACTTGATGGTTTTCATATTATAATTGATTCAATCGACCGCCTTAATGTTCAAAAGGATGATCTAGAGTGACTCATGTGTTACATTCTATGGTATTAGCTTCACTAAAGTATTATATTTTGTACTTGATATAATCAAAATATTCATTATATTAATTATTAGTTCTACTTATATATGTTTATGAAGGAAATTGTATATTTCATTGCATGATGATTGAAGTGACATCACCTAACAAGGAGTTAATCATAGAATAGTAGGTTTATTACAACATTAACTTGTTTATTCATAGATGTGGGAGGATACTTTGATTTAATTAAGAGTTGGGGTACTAAGATCTAAATGTATATATGATAGTTTAGGATTGATTATGGAATAAATCCTAAAAGTATACATATGGTTCCAAGATTATTCATGTTCTCTGATAATGATCTCAAAAGGACGTGTGTTTGAGAGATAGTATAAATCATTGAGGACAAATGAATTTTTTTTATTAATACCATAAATCCAAATCATTAATCTTGATTACACTTTTTAATTATATGGGAAACCAAGTGAGGATGAGAACCACATAAAAAAAGTAAACTAATATATATTTAGAAAATGTTTTCTCTACTTTGTATGATATTAAATAAGAAAGGATGATTTATTTTTGATGATGTAGGAAGAATAATATATTTTTATGTGGTTTATTAAAAATAATAGTTCAAGTATTTCATTCTCTATTTCACCTTTTTGGAATTTTATAGTCAACCATATTTGTCCCCATTATTTTTTTAGTTCCCTTTTGGGACGGATCTTGGTGAAATATTTGATTGAGTGGGTATTGTTAATCTATAGGTGTATATAATTGAAATATATTAAATAAATATCATAAAATTATTTGAGATACTTATTCTAAATTTTTATGTTGGGGAAACGACAGTCTTGTTCATATAAACTAATCTTGGTTACAAATATCTTTGGAAGAAAGGGATATAAACTCAATAGATCAAAGGAATATTTTTAATTATATAGTAGTGTATTTGTTTTATTTTCCATAATGTTATATTATAGTACATTACTTCCTTATTGTATCTTTTTTAATGAAATATTTACTTTGACATGGTCATGTTTTAGTGTTGGAATATGACTAGTTGGTAATATTCTTATTACATGGAGATAAATTGATTGATTAAGGATTCTTGAGAGAATAATATTTAGGGACAAGTAATTGTGTTTGTTTTTGATTTATAGAAACATGGAATGGTGTTGGATGAGATATGGTAATGTTAATATGAGATGAACAAATAATTAATATATTAATTTTTAAAGGATGATATCCATTGACATATAGAATAAAGACAGAATAATGTTGGAGGGAAATGAAATTGATATTTTTCCCGGATAATTATAGATATTTTGTTTTTTAATGTGGTTTTATTTTTATTATTTGATTTTAATGATGATAAGTAATTAATGGGAATGTATTTTTTGTGTTTTTTGCCTTTTGTAGTGGTTAAGTGGACATGTGAATTATTTGAGAAAACCAGGATCAATATTTTTTATGATTATGCCTTCTAAATTTATATTGGTTTCATTTAAGGAAGAACCAAATAAAAACATATAGATTTTTTAGATCATTTAATAAAACAGTGAGAGTAGAAATTGGATAGGTGACTACAGAATTTAATAGAAGCACATATATTTTAGGGTCACACATTGTCATAGTGGAGGTATATTCCTGACATAAAAGATAATAGTTTTAACATAAGGTTCCTAGGGATAATCATTAAATTGGTTCATTTCACCATGGATCCATGTTTCATGACATGGGAGTTTGACATGAAAAATCATAATGTGTCATAACATAGTCACATGTAAGGTATATTTTAACATTTAATGTGGTGTTATTTCTTATAATTAGAATAAGGATTATTAAAAAAACATGGAATTATTTTTATTACACTTGTAATAAACCCACTATTGTAGGATGATAGGAATTTTTATTTTTTAACATATTTCAAGATGAATAAGAACATGAGAGATAAGGGAGATCACAAATTTTCTCATTTCATGAAAAATACCAAAAACTTAATTTACCAAAAGGATGAATTTGGATGATTTTTCATTGTATATTTGATGAATTTAAGCATTGAATATGTAACTTCCCGGTTCCGGGTGCCACTCAACTGGTGCCCCAAACCCGGTTCACCACGTGACCTCAAGCGCATTTTCCCAAACGCCAAAGGCTGCCGACTAGAAGCGAGGGAACAGGTCTGATAGTGGGGAAACTATTACCTCATTTTTTAAAGTGTAGCGCATCAGAATAAAAATAGAAAGCGTACAACAACAGTGGAAGCAATAAACCATACACATTTAAAATGAAAAACTGCAGTAAAAGATAACCAACAGTTATATAGATGATAATTCAACATGTCTTAAGTTCTAAGAAAAATAGCCAGAACATGTTATACAGTAATATAGTATAGTACAATACAGAGTACATCAAAACCAAAACAAAACAGCTGGTAGCATCGCGAACCTAAGCCCGGTCCCCTGCTCCCCTACTCCTAAGTATCAATCAAGTACCTGTATAAGGACCCTTTCCCTTATCCACACCTACAGAAATGTAATCTATTTGGGTTGAAGACATGACCCAAACAGGGTGTAAGAAATAAATGCGAGTAGGCACCCACCAAAGTCCCATGCCCAACAATGTGAAAATATGAAACAATAGTGTGCATTAGTAAAATGAAATAAACTAAGCTATACTCAAGAGTAGCTAATTTTACCAGTTATAATACCATTTTATTATTCATTTAATCGTTCATTATAAAGAAACCACCACAGTGAATTTCTATGTAAATAGTCAGTGTCATCAGACACGCAAACCCTTACCCTCAAGAAATCAGAAATGTAACCCACAGGTAATTTCCCATAGGTATAACAGATATTTCCCTTAGGCGTACAAAGTGTCTCCCTCATGCACAAAGTCTATTTCCCATAGGCACGGAAGAAGTTTCCCTCAGGATAAAAGATGCACTGCCCTCAGGCTAAGTAAAAACACTGCCCTCGGGCTAAACAAGTAATCGGGCCATGCCCAACATATAAACAATCATTACACATACAATTATTCTCAAGGAAAAAGTAATGTGCAAATAAACATGGCATGCCCTCGGGTATCCTGGCCAAACGGCTAAACAGAGGAACGCACCCCTAGGGTGGTCTTGGATCCAAGCATCTATCCCAAACAGCAGTTTATTAACACATTTAATTACCTATACAATTCAAGGTATTTAAAACATCCAAATCCTAAGCCACACGACACCCCAACATGGGTTCATGGCTAAAAAATTCACACAAACGAAAAACAGTTGGAAATTAAACACCAATCCCCCTACCTTAAATGCCCATGAACGGTATATGCGAACAACAATCCTCGAATTATCCAAGAACAACATAGATCTGAGGTGAAATAAAACCTCGTTCAAACCTAAATAACTTGACTTAGAGGAATAATTGGTAAGATTGGCTTACATAGAGTGGAGGGATTACCCGTGCGGTTCCAACGAGATCGTCAGAGGCCAAAACGGATTCCCGACGCTCGATCTGGAGATCCTAGAAGGTCCGGCCTCCTCTCTCAACTCCTTCCTCCACTTATAAGCCCTCCCTATTAACAGGGGAGGCTACTACCTATTTAAGTGAAAAAAACAAACTACACGGTGTGTACTATTGACTACACAGTGTGTACTTTTCTTATTTAACTGTTCCGTTGGCGGCACCGCCACACTGTTCATCCGTCAACATGAGTACACGACGTGTATTTCTGATTACATGACGTGTACTTTCACTCTGCTGGTGGTTGCTTCCACCGCCTTACTATTTTCCTGCCGATTGACTACACAGCGTGTAAATACCTACTACATGGCGTGTAGTCGGTTTTTACACCCATCATCATCGACCAGCCTACACGCCCTGTGTACCCCTTCCATACAGCCAAAGTACAAAATGTGTGAAAAAATACATGGCGTGTAGTCAAAAAAATTTGGATTTTTCCCCATTTTCCATATTTTCTCAAAAACACCTAAGGAAAAGAGAAAATAAGAAACCTGTACCTCAAAAATAAGAACCAGATTCTTACAAACATCCCCCCTTAAAGAAATTCGTCCTCGAATTTCCCTTCCAAGGGTGGCGAAGATAAAGCTCAGAACAACTCTGGCCACTGAGCACGTACGTCAGTCTCCCGCTCCTAGGTTTCGTCCTGCACTCGGCCATGCTACCATAGCACCTGTGTGAGAGGAACTAACCGGCCTCAGAGAACCTTCATGCTTCTATCAACGATATGAATCAGATGCTACTAAAAGGACACATCTACCTTGAGCTCAACCTCCTCGAGCTAAAATACGTGAGACGGGTCTGAATGATAGCAGTGCAACTACGATACATGGAAGACGTCGTGCATGGCTAGGTACCTCTGTGGTAACTGAAACTGATAGGAAACTAGCCCGACTCTCTCCATAATCTCAAATGGCCCCACATACCTCGGTGAAAGTTTACTCTGTCTCCCGATCCGGCTGTGTCCCAACCTTGGTGAAACACGTAAGAAAACCTGATCCCCGACCACTAACTCTAAGGGTCATCTGCGGCGATCAACATAAGATTTCTTGACGAGACTGTGCAGTATCCATCCGCTTTTGAATCAACTGGACCTCCTCAGAAGTCCCCTGTACGAGATGTAGTCCCAGTAAAGCTGCTTCACCTGCCTCTAACCAGCACAAGGGTGATTGGCATAGCCTACCATATAAAGCCTCATATGGTTCCATCTCAATAGTTTCCTGAAAACTATTATTATAGGAAAACTCGACTAAGGGTGTATGTTTCTCACAAGAGCCCCCAAAGTCTAGGACTCATGCACACAGTATGTCCTCTAGCACATATATCGTACGCTCTGATTAGCCGTCGGTCTGAGGGTGGTAAGGTGTTCTTTGAAGCACCTGTATACCCAGTGCCCTCTAAAAACTCTACCAGAAATGAGATATAAAATGGGCGTCCCTATCTGAAACGATAGAATAAGGGACCCCATGAAGACATATGATATATCGGATATAAAAATTCCCGATCTCGTCAACATCGAAGGTCTCCTTGATTGGAAAGAGGTGAGCTACCTTTGTGAGTCTGTCCACAACAACCCACACGACATCGTTGCCTCGAGGTGACCTTGGAAACCCAGTCACAAAGTCCATAGAAATATCATCCCATTTCCACTCCAGGATGGGTAACTGTTGTAATAGTCTGGCTGGCCTCTGATTCTCTGCCTTCACCTGCTGACTGGTGGAACATCTCGTAACAAAACCAGCTACATCTCTCTTCATACTCGGTAACCAATACTAACGTCTCAAGTCACGGTACATTTTGGTAACTCTAGGATGAACTGCCCAGACTGAAGCATGAGAATCTTGCATCATCTCCTCGTGTATATCCCCTGGAACCCATACTCGTCGATGGAAACAAAATACCTCATCATCGCCTATCGTCCACCCAGGAGGAGGGTCCTCACTTTCCACCGACTCCCGTAGAACTAGGCCTTCTAAATCAGATAGTTGTCTCATCATCACTCTATCCAGGTGGGTAGAGGTCACAGCTAAAGATGAAATATAGGTCTGACCCCGACTTTCGTGCACCTCCAAATGCATCTCACAGAACAATGCCATCAGCTGCCATTCACCACTGGCCTCCTGCATTGCCTGTATCTGAGTCTTCCTTCTCGGTGCATCAGCTACTGCATTACCTTTACCAGGTGTATAGGAAAGCTCAAAGTTGAAGGACTAAAGGTATTCGACCCACCTTTTCTTCCCAGATTCAAGTCAGGATGCGTAAAAATATACTTGAGACTTTTTTGGTCGGTGAAAACCACAAAATTCTCTCCCAAGAGGTAATGTCTCCAATAGCGCAACACATGAACAACTACAGCCAACTCGAGATCATGTGTCGGGTAATTCCTCTCATGTGGCCTCAACTACCGAGACCCGTACGCAACAAATCGATCGCCCTGCATCAACACAACTCCCAGTCCAATCCCTGATGCATCACAGTAAACTGTATAGCTTTTCCCCGGATCTGGGAGTATCAGGATTGGTGCTGATTTCAACCTTCCTTTTAGGTCCTGAAAGGCTGTCTCAGAAGCTTCCAACTAAACAAACTTCACACCCTTCTTAGTCAAACCTGTCAACGATGTTTTTAAGTGGGAGAAGTCCTGTATAAATCATCTGTAGTAACCATCCATCCCCAAGAAACGTCGTATCTCAAACATTTTCTTGGGCTAATCCCAGGAAACTACTGCTCTCACCTTCTCTGGGTCTACTGCAACTCCTGGATCTGAGATGATATAACCCGGGAAGTGAATCTGGTCCATCCAAAAGTGTCACTTTGAGAGATTATCATATATCCAATGCTCTCTCAGTGTACTCAATACGATCTCAAGATGGGTGGCATGGTCGTGTCGTGTGTGAGAGTACACCAAGATATCTTCCATGAATACTACCACAAAAGAATCTACATAGGGATGGAACACACAATTCATCTGAGCCATAAAAACTGTTGGAGCGTTCGTGAGTCCGAACGGCATAACCAAGTACTCGTACAGACCATATCTGCTTCGAAAAGCTGTAAGTGGAATATCTGATGGTCTCACGTGCAGCTGATGATATCCTGATCTCAAGTCAATCTTTAAGAGCACTCATGCTCCATGAATTTGATCAAAAAGATCATCAATTCTTGGTAAGGGATATCAGTTCTTAACCGTCAACTGGTTCAGCTTCTAATAATCCACATAGAATCTGAGGGTACTGTCCACCTTCTTCGCAAAAAGGACCAGAGAACCCCAAGGAGAAGTACTGGTTCGGATGAAACCCTTTACCTGTAACTCCTCTAACTACCTCTTAAGCTCCTACGACTTAGGCATGGCCATCCTATAAAGATGAATAGACACCGGCGCTACTCATGGCATAATCTCAATAGAGAAATACACCTCACGCTCTGGAGGTAGACCTGAAAAGTTGTCCGGAAAGACATCCCTGAAACAATCAACCACTGGAAGTAAATTCATCTAACAAATCCCCTAATCATCCAGATATAAACTCGTAATATGGGTTATGACTTCACCTCACCCATGATTCTCCGGTCCAGCTCAACTCGCCTAAACATCCCATTCACCCTTGTATAGAAACTCTCCACCCTCTTGTGATGTGAAACTCACCCTACGATGATAGCAGTCTATAAAGGGTCGAAAGGGAACAAAACAGTCCATCCTGATAATGACATCATAGCTCTTCATCTCCAAGACATAGAGGTCCCATAGAAAGTGACACCCACCAACCTCAAGGGGGAACTCCTTGCACTGACGCACACCAGTCATTATAGTCCACAACAAAGTGTCTATCATCATAACATCAGAAGAAGAAGAAACACAGAGCCCAAGGCTCTCCACTATGGGCACAGATATAAAGATATGTGTAGCACCCATATCAAAAAAACTGAAGATAAAACAGAAGCTACTATAATAGTACCTCTGGCCGTAGAAGGTCTGGGATCCTGCTCCTGCTAGGTCTATTGCGATGCATATGCCTTCCCAGTGCCACGGCCCTGCGACATAGCCTGGTTACCCTAAGATGTCCCGCCCTGCTGCCTCTGAGATCCTGGTGTCTGGCTACCACGACCACGACCACCATCCCTACTTGCACGCCCTGACGTGTTCCAGTTTCCCGACTGGTAAGAAGCTGTTGGTCCTTCTCTCGCATGTGGAGTCTGCACAGAACCCCTCTCACTAGCCACTGGTGGAAACACCCTTCAAAATCGCTTCAGATGACCCATTTTTCCGCAAGAACGGCACTCCATTGGGTCTCATAGACACTGAGGCCTCTTGTGCCCCTCTTTACCACACTGGAAGCACCTAACTTGGCCACCTGAAACATCCTTCTGGCTAGTACTTCCACCCTGATAGAATTCCATCTGTCTCTTCCTCTTGCCAATAAAAATAGTGCCAGAAACTGGTGTTGAACCTCCCTGGCATGCACCACTAGCTTCCCGAAGGTTTCTTTCTGTAATCAGTGTCTGGTTCACAATAGCATGTACTGTAGGCAACCTGAAAATGTTTACCAATGCTCAAATGTCATATCTAAGACCGTACTCAAAGCGTCTGGCTCTCAACATCTCATCACCCACCAAAACGGGTGAAAAATGCTGAAGCTCAGGGAAATGAGCAGAACAATCCATCACTGACATAGCGCCCTGCTGCAGGTTCATGAACTCTCGAGCTCTATCTTCCCTCTGTGTCTCTAGAAAGAATAAGTCATAGAAGACTGCCTGAAAAATCATCCCATGACATGCTTATGTGATGCTCTGACTGGGTGGTAACATCCCACCACCTCTTGGCGGAATCACGCAGCATATAAGTCGCGAGCTTGACCCTCCACCCTGGAGGCGTCTCTAGATGCTCAAAGATATTCTGCATAGACCCCAGCCAAGACTTTGCAGCCTGTGGTCCTCCATCTTCTGAAAATGTATGTGGATGCTTCTACTGGAAGATAAGAGTCAGCTCAGCCATAGATGTGTCATTCGGTGGTGCTCCCTGAAAGGTCTTCATGAACCGCATAAAGCCTTCATGGAACTACGCTTCCACGCCTGTGTCTAGTATAATGGTTGGCGTCGCATATGGCTCTAGTGGAGGATCCACTGGTAGCCCATGGACCACCACCTCTAGAGTATAATCATTGCCGCTCTCCTAGAGAACAACTTGTGGTTGTCTCGGCAGCATGACTCTACAAGGACAAACACAGACCTTAGATCAAGATTTATCAAAGATTGAAAAAAGGAGGGACCAAAAAGGGTACAGGATGAAGAAGGCATTCATGATTAGCAAAAAAAGAGTACATGGCATGTATACTGACTACACGATATGTACCTAACTTCTCTTCGCCTTCCCGGGTCCTTCTACATGGCCAAGCCACACGGTTCCTGTTAATCAAAACTACACGACATGTATACTGACTACACGGCGTGTATGGTGTAATTTTCCAACTGCCCGTGTCATTTGTGACATGGCCAACTACTCGGCTTTATACTGCACGGCGTGTTACACCCGCACACAGTGTGTACACTACCCCCCCCCCCCAGCCACATGGCTAAAACCACATGGTCTGTCCTCAAAAAAGACTACACGGTGTGTTCCATATACACGCGGCGTGTACACAGAAGGATTACACCGTCCCGTGTTGTTAGTTACACGGCCAGGTCCCCAGGTCAGACTAAACTGCGTTTTACACCCGCACACGGCGTGTTTGTCTTAAGGTCTCCTCCATCTGTGTTTGTTAGTTACACGGGCGGACTTTGGGTCAACACTACACAACGTGTACATCTGGTACATGGCATTTTCACCCCAAGCATTTCCCTTCCCTGTGTCCCTGCCCACACGGTCTATGACACTAGAAGATACTACACAGCATGTACGTAGGGTACACAACGTGTAATTAAAAAGTTTTCTTCTCTTCCTAAAATATAAGAACACACGGTGTGTGTCTGAGGAACTACACGGCGTGTATCCTGGGTTTTCTGGACAGTACACCACTGAAACTACTCTGAAGCCTAGAAAATACTGAAAAACAACACCTAAGTGCCAAATTTTGACCTTTGAGGGCCCATACTCCCCGAGAATCAAAGTTTGGAATCTTATACATGTTATAACAAAATAAACAGTCAATGATCCACGAAATTCCGATCAATGTGGGCCCATAACCCACAGGTCAGAGGATCGAAACCTCCCTCTAATACCACTTTGTAACGTCCCTGTTCGGGGTGCCATTCAATGGGTACCCCGAACCCGATTGGCTAAGTGACATCAAGTGCATTTCCTCAAACGCCAAAGGCTACCAGCTAGCAGTGAGGGGCCAGGACTGATAGTGGGGAAACTATGCCTTCATTTTTCAAAGTGTAGCGTAGCGGAATAAAAATAGAAATCATACAAAAATAGTGGAAGAAATAAACCATACACATTTAAAATAAACAACTGCAGTAAAAGATAACCAATAGTTATATAGATGATAATGCAACATGTCTTAATTTCAAAGAAAAACATCCAGAACATGTTACACAACAATATAGTACAATACAATACAAAGTACAGCAAAACCAAAACAAAACAGCTAGTAGCATCGCGAGCCTAAGCTCGGTCCCCTAATCCCCTACTCCTCGGCAGCAATCAAGTACATGTATAAGGACCCTTTCCCTTATCCACACCTGCAGAAATAAAATCTGTTTGGGCTGAAGACATGACCCAAACAGGGTGTGAGAAATAAATCCCAGTAGGCACCCACCAAAGGCTCATGCCAAACTGTGTGAAAATATGCGACAACAGTGTGCAGTAGTAAAATGAAATAAACTAAGTAGTACTCAAAAGTAACTAACTTTACCAGTTATATTTCCATTTTATTATTCATTTAATCATTCATTATAAGGAAACCACTATAGTGAATTTCTATGAAAACAGTCAGTGTCCTCAAACACGCAAACCCTTACCCTCAGAAAATCAGAAATGTAACCCACATGTAATTTCCCACAAGCATAACAGATATTGCCCTCAGGCGTACAAAGTGTCTCCCTTAGGCACAAAGTCTATTCCACATAGGAACGAAAGAAGTTTCCCTCTGGCTAAAAGATGCACTGCCCTCTGTCTAAGTAAAAACACTGCCCTTGGGCTAAACAAGTAATCAGGCCATGACGAACATATAAACAAGAAATACACATACAATTACTCTCAAGGAAAAATTGATGCGCAAATAAACATGGTATACCCTCGGGTATCCTGGAAAAATGGATAAATAGAGGAACGCACCCCCGGGGTGCTCCTGGATCCAAGAATCGATCCCAAACAGTAATTTATTAACACATTTAATTAGCTATAAAATTATATGTATTTAAAACAGCCAAGACCTTAGCCACACGAAACCCCAACATGGTTTCATGGCTCAACGATTCATAAAAATGCACAACAGTTGGAAATTAAACACCAAGCCACCTACCTTAAATGCCCTTGAATGATATATGTGAATGATGATCCTCGAATAATCCAAGAATGATGTATATCTGAGGTGAAAGAAAACCTCATTCAAACCTAAATAACTTATTTTAGAGGAAGAATTGGTAAAAACGGCTTAAAGAGATTGGAGGGATTACCCGTGCAGTTCCAACAAGATTGTTAGAGGCGAAAATGGATTCTCAACGCTCGATCTGGAGATCCTCGAAGGTTCGGCCTCCTCTCCCAACTCCTTCCTCCGGTTCTAAGATTTCCATGTGAACAGGGTAGGCTACTTCCCATTTAAGCAAAAAAAATAAGCTACATGGTGTGTACTATTGACTACACAGTGTGTACTTTTCTCATTTAATTGTTCTGTTGGTGGCACCGCCGCACTGTCCATCCGTCGACATGAGTACATGGCGTGAATTTCTGATTACACAGCATGTACTATCGCTCTGCTGGTGGATAATTCCACTGCCTTACTATTTTCCTTCCGACTGACACAACGGCATGTAAATACCTACTATATGGCGTGTAGTTAGTTTTTACACCCATCATCGTCGACAGGCCTACACGCCCTATGTACCCCTTCCACACGGCCAAAGTACACAGCGTGTGAAAAAGTATATGGCGTGTAGTCACAAAATTTAGGATTTTCCCCATTTTTGTTATTTTCTCAAAAACACTTAAAGAATAGAGAAAATAAAAAACCCGTACCTTAAAAATAAGAACTGGGTTCTTACAGAATAATTGGATGATCAAATCTTTAGATCTTGTGAAATGGAAAATTATGACAAAAGTTGTTGGAAAGTGAACATGCGATTATGGAATTTTTAGTAATCATAAAACATGTTATATATGAACATACCAATGAATTGAAAAAAATTATGAATCCTTTTTTTATTATAGTTATAGAAATTAATTTTTTATATCAAATTTTTATTTGAAAATAATATTTTTGAAAAAACATGGATTTTCTATTTATATTTTAATTTTCTAGGGGTATCATGAAATGATGATTTTTGAAGATAATTTTAAACATGGAATATAATTTAAATGAGTTCTATATTTTCTAGAGTTTGTTTATACAAATGTGTTTTTTGAAAATATATTTTTAATTCTATAGGATTGTGTTTCTTATAGAGCATGTGAGTGTAAATTGTTTTGTTAAATATTGTTTCGAAAATTATTATTACATATAATGGGGATAATAAGAAAGGTTATATTGATTAAAACCACTAGGTTCCACACCATATAGATTGGTATATTTGGAATAGTGATGACTATTAGATAGCTCATGACAAAACACATAAGGAGAAAAGGATAAAATTCTGTGTAGAATTCAATTGGCATTATAAAGAGCAATAAATAGAGTCCCTTTATAGAATGGGAACATGAGAAAATGTTATGATTTAGTGATTTTGTTATTCATGATCATGATAATAATATTCTGGGATGTGAAATAACAATTTTACATAAAACCCGATTTATATTTTCAAATGTTATTTTGAAATTAATTTATCGTATTTGATTACTATAATTGTTTTCATTGAAGAATTTAAATAAAATTTTATTGAATTACCAAAAAATTTCTTTATCGTGATTGATTTCTTGGTTTATTAAAAAACTTATTTAGATACGTGTATTTACTATGTGGTTTTCCCTAATGGATTTTATACTCTTCCCAGACCTGTGATCCATGTTGTAAACCAAGTTTCAGATACAAATGATGTGGGTAATGAAGAGGTTTTACCTTTAATAGGGTACATATGTTGAAGCATTATGGGGATTTTATAGTTTTAAGGGAGAATGATCATGGGTCATAATGGTTTAGGGTAGTTGACATGATATAATGGGGTTACATTTACGATATATATATATATTTAGTTTCTAAAATATATTTTTTCTCATTTCACATTAATGATTCACTAAAATTGTTTTATTTTAATATTATTAAAATAACCATGCCTTGTGTTTTGTTATAATTTTATAAAGAAATTCATTTATTATATTTTACTTAATATATGTTTCCAATTTTTATGTCTATAGTGACGAGGAAGAACAATTGAGGATATGTTGTGCCCCAAAATATATATTAAGAATAAAGACCTTAAGGCATGTTTTTCCATAAAATATGATGATGTTAATAAACATGAATATAACTTTATAATAAATTCTATAAAAAAAAATTCAAATAGATTCATGCAATAAAAAATAGTGAAAAATTTTAAATTAAAAATATGCAACAAATTACCCGCATCTATGTTTGAGAATCATGTACTGATTGGTATTATAATCTCTATTTTTTGTATATTTATCAATTATATTTTATTTTATTATATAATTATTTTCCAATAAACTCGTTATTATCATTTGACATTGATTTCCAGAAAATCAACAAAATAATCATTCCTAGAAGGAGAACCATATCTTCTATATATATTTCACTATATGTATTAAATTTAATCACTTTAATCTTATTTATATTAAAATATATTTATATTTTTATAATGTATTTTAATTTTTAATTTTTAATTTTTTAATGGGAACATAATTTTAAGATAAATGGTAAACATTCATATGTCAATATATAATATAGTAAAGTAATTTATATGATAATTGTATGTATAAAAAACATTTCTTGGATACTAATAATAATTTAAAAACATATATATTCTATTATGTATTTTTTTAAAAATTATTTAGTGGTGCTCTGAAATTTTCTTATTAATATAATATTTGGAAATATATTAAACAAAAATATTACATTGATTTTTGTGAAAAAAAAATAAGGTGTTTAACAGAGGTGAAATTTAATATATCATAGATAATCATACATTATTTATAAAATCAACCTTACAAAATTAAACAACATCAATTATTAAAATGAAACAAAATATTTTAAAGCAATTTGATTGAATATATTCATCACACATTTTTAATGACCATTATGGGGTTGATATTTTTATTTTAATTATTCATAAATACAAAATATAAGTAATTAAAATAATAAAACTAGTAAAAAAACTATAATATTTTTTATTAATATATTTATTATAAAAAAGAATAAAAAAATTGAAAGGTGAGTTGTAACTAGTGACAAAAATTTTATGTAATCCTGACCCATAAAAAAAATTTTATTGTCCCCAATAAAACACAAAAAAAATATTATAATTTTTTTATTTTTAAAATATAGAAAAAATTGAAAACTTCTCATGAAATTTATAACCTTGGATTCTCATTCATAATTAGTGTAGTGCAGAAAAACATCCTTATATACTAGACTTTTGAAATCATCATGAAATGGATTTAGCCATTTCCCATTAATAATAAACCATGAATTGTTAAATTTATTCAAGATAGGCACAACACCATATGGTAATACATATATAATAATATATAGTTATATCTAATTGAGAATGATTATTTATATAAAACAACATCATACTAGAATTACATAATATGAATCTCTACCCCAATATAAACTCTTTAGGTAATTATTTATTCCTATAAAACCTTATTTTTCATATTATATATTTATGAAATATGATATTCATTATAAAAAATATTCTTATGGTCCTAATACTTTATTTTTTTATGTGTATCTGTATGAAATTAATTCATGATACATTGTATGATAAAATAATATATGTGGTTCTTAATATCAACATGGAGTTGTAACTGTTCCCCAAATATTAATCAATATTGAGATATAAATAAGGGAAAATGAAAAGTATTATAATATATTCATGATCCATCATATAATAAAGTTATTATATCATTAATATTTATCTAGAAAATTTATAATATGTTTTACCTTCTTTATTAGTGAAATAAGGTTCACCTTTAGTTCATAGATGATATGCAATCGTAATATGGCGTGAAACCCCATAAAAATATTTATTTATATGACTACACATATGAGATTCCTATTTAATAATAATGATTAATTATAATCCAAATATATAAAATATACTCTATATTATATATTCTATAGTAAATGAACTATAATTGGATTGAATTATATTTTCATGGACCCATTTAAACATACGATGAATATATAAAATATAGTTCAAAAGGAAAATAACATAGAAATATTCTAATGAATTCAATATGCTAAACATAAAATATCTCACAAAACAATTTCATGTCCTCAATCCAGTTCACATCCACCAAGATCAAACAAAATTTCATATACCTCAATCTTACCTATCTATACAAATATAACCCATCTATGTCATATATACCTAATAATTCATTTAACACTAATTATAATTACAGAAACAAGTTGGGGACCAGCCCCTTTATTAAAAAAGAAAAAGGAAAACATAGATCCCTTTTGAAAGGGTTAGGGAGAACCTGATACATGCCTGAAGTCCACAGGCATACAACCTTAGATTTGAATGACACAATCCGATTGGTACAAAGCCCATTACAAGTAAACAACCCTAAACATTGGTTATAAAACAGGTGCCACCATGACATACACACTACATCACGCCACAGTCAGGTCTGCTCTGCCACATCGACGGTCAAATCCCCGCTATCCATAGTATCCAACGCCCCCGAGGCATTGTCCTGATCTAGACCTGTGCTGCGGTAACCCCCTCCGTAGCCCAAAGCCCTGCTGACCAATGCCTGATGAAGCCGCACCCCTGTATCGGCCTGCCCTACTGACATCGCTAAATACAACATATCCCATTCGTCTAAAGCATCGGTGACCAAAAGAAAGATATGAGCAAAGCAACCTAATCTGGCCCTGAAAACTAAGTCGGACCACAAAGAACCACCCTTCCGAGCTTCCGCCACAAACATAGATTTTCCAGAAAAAATCACCCTCAATGGACATTAACGCACGCCAGAGCCTCCAGTGGCTAGATCTGAAGAGGAAATACCATCATCTGCATGACCCAGAGCCATTGTTGGAACCACCGCAAATGCAGAACCCAGATCTGAGATACTGGAAGCCGAAGCCAAACCAACATCACCTTACTGCATGCTCACTATATATGACCACCCTTTATGGAAGATCAAATGTTATACTCATCTTCATGACCTTGGGAATGGAATGTTAGGAAGCAGTGAACTTATAATAATAGTAATGTGTTAATATAAAAGAAATCAATTCATTTTGATAAGTGTTATTAAGATTAAAATGTGAGTATGAGAACAAAATAAATGTTCCTAAGAATTACACAATGAAAATCATACCTGATAAAAAAATATATTATAAATAAAAAATCATTACTATAATATTACATTATAATATTATAAACATGTAATAAAAATGAGGAAATATGAGTAAATTATTTTATTCCATGAATAATAAAATTGGGATACAAAATACCAAGTATCATAGATAATAATTTCTTATAACAAATCATATAGTGTGGACCAATATATCATATTGTATTGATTACCATAACATAGTCAATTGGTTTCACCCCCATTCACAAAAATATTTTTGATTGGATTCACTCTCTAGTATATTACTTCTAATATAATGGGATATAAAATATTATAAATTGAATTATAGATATGTAATTTTTTTTCAAATAATCACATAATTAAAAAACATATATTTTGGTTGCATAAGAATATGATCACAGTCATAAATCAATCATAGATTAAATAAATGATTAAAAAATTCTTTTCATGAAAATATCGCCAATTCCTTAAAAAGTAATCAATAATGTGAATGATTTCATTAAAACATATTCACAATAAAATATAATATTCATTACAATATAATAATAAAGATTGAAAAATAATTTGGAATCATATTTATTTAAAAAAATAAAAATAGATATCTATTAACATATGTTGAAATTGATATTAAATGCTTATAATTTATAAAATAATAATTTTGAAAAATTAATATCATACTAAATAAAAAAAATTATGAATAATTTTGAGTAAGAGAAAAGGATTATTCATTAATAATAATAATGAAAATGGTTGGAGTATGTTACCCTTTTGAAAAAATTTAATAACTTTTTTCCCAAAAATTTTAAAAAATAATAAAATTAAATTAAAAAAAACATTTAAAATTATATATATAATGATGATTTTATTAATAAATTTTTATGAAAAACATGTACCAAAGAAAAAAATCTCCCAGGAGAAATAATGACATAAATCTGGTTCCACAAACATGAATCATTTCTGATGAATCATAATTCAATGGGAGGGGAAATTGTAAGATGAAAATTTTAATCCAAAAATAACCAATGCATAAAAATATTAATGGGGTTTTAGAGATAATTAATATATAGTTTTTCCTGAAATCAATTTTGAAATATTCAGTATTGATTTTAAGGTTATATAGTAATGGAAACCAACACCTTTAGTCCCAACTTCTATGAATATCGTTAAACCAACAATATAGAAAACATAACCTTATTGTTCAATTATTTTTGAAACATTATTCAAATCGGTTAACAATTTATAGTAATTAACTATTATCATCAATTACACAAATGTTTTTTTATTTTTTATTTTTTTCATCATATTCTAGTAATATTGATTTTTTTATAAGTCTTACAGTGATTTTGATTGTCCTAATTTATTGATAAAAATTTATTCATTCCCCAATAATTGATGGTATTGGAATAATTTTTTGAAAATATTAATTAAGTCCCATCGTAATATAATGAATGGTTTGGGTATGGATTTCTAGAATATAAGACACATTGATTATCTTTTGGGTAGTATCCTGATAACCAGAATTTATTTCATAAGGACTATATAGTTTTATATCACCTTTAAAAAAATATTCATAAATATGTTTTATTGTAATAAATTAAAATAAATTTATTACATTTTATATATATATATTGGAAATTATGAATATAGTATTGTATAGTTCATGTAGGATCTCAAACTGACCAAAAAAATTTATAATAATAAATGAGTCATAGAACATTTTTATATTATTGTTATATCATTATTATAGTATAATAATGACACTAATAGAACATTATTATATTCAATAATTATATATTTATATAGTTGATATGTGAGGGTATTTATATGTTTTTATAATTAAATAGACCCATAAATTTATGAATTTTCTCCTTCAAATTTTTTTTTATTCCAAATGAAGTCTTTAGAAGTCCTCCATGATACTAAAATCTACCAAATGTGTAGTAAATTTTTAGTATTTGTAAATTTTGTAGGTATTAAAGTAAAAACTTTAAAAATTGTTTGTTTTAATAATATAATTTGAATTGTCCTTTTTATTTTGTAGTATCAGAGGTACTATGACACGCTAGTTAAGAAATTTTGAATAGCCTCCATCCAAGAACTAAGTAATATTTATCTTGACCATGGATGATATTTATATAGAAATTCCCTCTATGGTTATAGACATGGGCAGTGACCATTAATATTTCCTATGTCTATGTCCACTATGACATGGATCATTCCACATTGCATATATATCCTTGGTCTATGGGTGTGGAAAATGGATATTTCCAAATGTTACATGCACTACAGTTCAAAACACATCCTTGAGCATGTAACTATGTATATCACATAAAAACTCAAATCATGATGTATATAAATATTATATATATATATATAATATTTTATTAATATATTAAATCAATAATAATAATGATATGCATCCTTGGTTTATTATGGAAAGAAAGGCATAGAGCCACCATTATTTTTGACTATGGATATAGGGGCCATTTTCGATGGCTATCACCTTGTTCAAATAAAACCATTGAAATGTTCCTTCTATACCCACCCAAAAAAATATGATCGGTAGACCAACCATGGTGATGGTGGAGAACAGAAAACATGTCTCCACTATTGATATATTTAAAATTTCCAGAATCTCTCAATATTCAATTACAAAAATGAGAAATAATATGTTAATTTTTTCTCATTACTTTATTAAGAACCAACACTATTTCAATTAACCAATGAATCCCCCACAATACATTAACTTATCAAGTGTTACTATTTCTTATTATAATACCTTTATATTATTTTTTATATTTTTTTTGTTAGTATGAATAAGATAGATCATGTTCCATTTTTATATACTCTGAGAAGGTATTTGTGATGGATTGGGTGTGTAATTTTTCAAAAGTGATTCATAAAACACATAATTCACTTGTTATAAGTTCTGTATAAGTTCCTTTTGATAAGCTACCAAACTCAGATAAGAAATTATTTCAAAATAAAAAATGTATGCATGGCCTAAAATTTCGTTATTTATAAATTTCATAACCATATTTTGTGGTGATATTCAAAGGAATTATTGTCCCCAATGTCTAATTAAAATTATCATCTATGATAATTAACTTTTATTTTATGTTTTTTTTTCCACTTTGATATGACATAGGGTGTTTTGATTCATCTATGAAGTTCATTGATCAATATGTTTTCCCAAAATTTATCACTCCCTACCTTTATTAAAACAATTTCATGTTTTACACATAATCCCATAATAATTAAAATATGGTTCCATTTAAATTCTTCAATAGAAAACCTGTAAGTCTAGAAAATCTACTAGTAAAATATGTACATCCAATCCTATTTTGTAAATAATTTAACACTATGTCACTATGTATTCCATTTTTTAATTGTCCTTAATTTTTAATATTTTGGTCTCAATAAGATATATTCTAATAAATATGAACTATGTATTTAATAAATCTTGATGACTTCTTTATAACATAGAGATAAACCTCAAATATTTATCCAATATTGTATAATATTGTACTCCATAGATAAATTCCCTTTAATTTATATATACCTTTAAATTTTTATTGGGTGATGGATATTCCTAAATATTAAATATATGGGTTAACTTTATATGGTGATTAACTTCAAACAAAATGGAATTACGACCAGTAGAGTCTTATCAAGGCCTAAAAAATGCATTTTGGTGTTCTCCCATTCACATATGGTTATTTGAAATGTTTTTATCATACCCTTATTTATCATTCCTTAATTTATATCATATAATCATTTAAAAAATAAATATATATACTCAAAATTATCCATCATCATTATTTCCCCTGAGAGATGATTATCATTATCTATATACATCTTTGGGATACTCAGTTGGATATTGAATTAGGATTTATCTATGTGATCCAATAAATCCTTTTTATTTATTTGTATTGAAGGGAAAAAAATTCCCATTCATAATTATTTATCTTTTAACATAATTTAGAGAAATAATAATCCATGCATTATTCTATAGCTCCATTCCTTTATAAAATTATTCCTTTAACATCACATGGATTTAAGGGTGGGTAATAATTTGAGAAAGATAGGATTTAAAATCATCAGATATGATTTCTAGGAATATCATTTGTAAATAAATTTGTATCATATATCCATTAATCCTAATAATAGATAAGGTATTTTTATTCCTATAGCTTAAATAATCAACCACAATATTCTCCTTCCAATGTTGGTAATGTAAAAAACATTTTGTGCCCTTGATCAACTCTAATGACACCATTTAGAATGTGTTGAACTCATTTTGTTTTAATATATATTTTATTATCTTTTTATTAGTAAATTCATAAATATTTTCTCCATGGATATAATTAATAAAAATTTAAATGAAAATGTTATCAATAATATCACCAAATAAATCGTCAATTAAAATTTATTACTATCATTTAATTTCAATGAATCATAATCTACTGGTGTGTAATTTTAGATATGGAAATAACATAATCAACTAATTGATGAATAAATATATATTACAAACATTTTACAATTATAGGGTTGTGTAAGAATAGGTATAGTGATACAATTTCTCTTAAACTTCTTGAAACATTCTTTACATTATTATGTCTATCAGAACATCAATCCTTTTTTAGTTATTTTGGTTATTTTATTTTGAAATCATAAAATCAATCAAAACTCATTGATAATATCTACATAATCCAATAAAACTATAGAACATTACCATTGTGAATAGTCCAATACATTCATCAAACATCTCTTTTTTACTGATTAAATGACATATCCAATATTGTGATTACTTGGGAAAAAATGAATGTTATTTCCCAAATTCACACTTGAGAAATTTTTAATATGGTTTCATCATTATTATGACCTTTAGAGTATTTTTAATGTACTCTTCATAATATTTTTTCTTTTCTAAAATTTGATAATATATTCTATAAAAAATTATGAAAAACATATCACAGGAATCCATAAAGAAAATATTTATTAGATCTATAAATATATTGATGAAATATTATTGTAGAAAATTAATCACCATGAATTCACAATTTTCATATCTTTTATCAAAAGATATCTTGAGTATACCCTTACTTTTCACCCATTAGTGATGATAATCAAAGTGAATGTATACCTTTTAGAATTATGTAGACCCTCAAAGTTGATTGAAAAGGTCTTCAATAAGGGGTGGGGGATATATGTTTATGGTGATGAACTTATTATGATGACTATAGTCATTACAGAGATGATTTAATAAAATGTTCTTATTAAAAAATCAATTGGTGTGATCTATGGTGAAACTCCTTATATTATAAAACGTTTATCCATATTTTCTTCTAGATGATTATTTAATTACACTAATTCAATCGTGTAAAATATATATTGAGTCCTCAATATTGGTATAGTTCTAGGTTCGTGTTCTATGAAGAAACCAACATCATGATATATGAAAATGGGATGATTCTATTATTTAAATTCATTGAAATATTTCCACATAATAGAGATATTGTAAATATACATTTCCCCCCCCCTTAAAATTTTAGTTAAGGATTTATTATGATTGGGTATTCAGACCTATATATTGAAATAAATTTCTATTTGTATTTCATAGTAAAAAATTCACTAATACATTATAATGTGTTGATTTGAGATATAAAATTTTATTTAACTATATAAGAAAATAAATGGGAATCTATAAAAGATATCCAATCCCTGAGTAAAATCAAATATAATTATAATAAAAATAAAAAATATAATTTATAGGATTAAAATTCACAAATAATATTATTGAAGATTTATAATATATACATCGGATAAAATAAAGATAACTCTAAGAGTAGAAATTGACAATTCAGTATCTAATAAATGTGGTTTCTAACTTAAAATATTAATAATAATTATGGATATAAAGGAGACGGTAGAACAATAATAAAATATGGAATATATTTTTCATTAATGGATGATGAGTGTTCCCTTCCCCACATAATTATTATTACATAGCTTAGTAGTTGTGATTACATACGCATTACCTTTCATCCAATTACATGGATGTTTTTTATATTAGATGTCATCATTAATACTTGGATTAGATTACATGTTAGTGTAATTTTTATAATACATATAATTGATGCATTAATGTGTATGTGGTGCACTATTTTTCTCGTTACTTTCATTCATTTACTTGGTTATCCAATTCATGTCTCTTCAGTATTCATTTTCATAGTGGAATTATTTTCAAAACATTGAGTATTTTTTGCATTATTTTATGATTATTCCCACATTTTTTGAATATTTTTATTATGTGTTATGATTAATCATCATGTTTATGGATTTTTTTAATTATGATTAAAAAATCCATTTTTATTATTTTTTTCAGAAAACCAAGGCAATAAATGGAGCTTGAAATTTTTGTATCAACTATGATGGAACATATAACATTTTATTTATAAATTATAATATTATAATAGAAAAATAAGTCCTACTTTTATTCTACTAATTAATTTATTTATTTTTCATTCAGGGTAAATGATAAAACCCCATAATACACAAGATCTATTTTCATGTCTTTATGTTAGGTAAATATGGATTCATTAGCCTTTTTATTTATTATAGTGAATTCTATATCATTTTTAGTCTGAAGAGTTTAGGGGAGATATTTATCAGAAAGTAGATTCATAAATTCTCCCAATACATAGAATTTATATCATTATATATCCTCATATTTTAAATGATATCCCACTATTTTTAAGATTATCATAATAACTATAAATAATGAAAATAATAAATTAATGATAAAAGAACAATAGAAAAGGAAATATCACATCAGTTGTATTGATCCATTTCCCTATAATTTTTACATTAGAAGATTCACTAAATTCTAGTGGGTGTTTTATATAAATGACTTAATGGAGAGTTATTTAATCACAGGTATATTTAGGATCATTAAAAGTATAATTTTATAGTTCACAAATTCTGAGTTTTGAGTGAGATAACCTAAAAAAAATTACACCAACTCCCTCTCATTTGGTCAAACATTGTGATTATAATTACATAATCCACGAAACTCATAATTTAGTTAGTCTAATCAGGTTTAATATATTGAGTAAAAATAATATTGCAAGTTTTAAATAATTATATCTTTAGTAAACTATCTTATAATAATGAAAATCAATCCTAATTTTTCTAAAAATAAGACACAGTCATTTCGAACAATAAAAACATTTGTTTGACTAATATTATCTTGGTTCAAATTATATTACATTATGTATTACCAACAATACTCTCATAAGGTAGAACAAAAAATAATAATTGAAATATATAGGATTATTCATGTTTAATACATATATTATTGAATAAATTATCCCCCAAATTAATTGAACCCCACTACAGTAGCAAATGAGATGAGAAAACCATAACTTAAACACACAATGAAATATTAATTAGAGATGTTCAATACTTTTAAAAATAAATAAGAAAAAAAACAATAAGTTTTTCACAATTGGTTATTAGATACATAAATGAATTATTCAAAAACTAAATTATTACGTCACTATAGTTTAACCAATTATACACCCTTCATTGAATATATAATTCTATACACATCATAATAAGAAGGAAAATAGAAAGATAAGAAATGTCTCACTCAAACTAGAAATAAATTGTGATAGTAATTGATATCAACTAAAGATAAAAATTTTATTGTTATGAAAATTTTGGTATGAGAACATAATTAAGTTACACAAATATAACATAAGTAAAATATTTCCCAACAAAATATAGATCTTGAATCATGAAAAATTTATTTTCGAATAATAAATTTAATTGGTTAAATGAAGTTTGATACCTAATCCATAATCATGGGTCTTATAAAAACATAAACATATAGATCAAATATAAGACTAGAAAATAATTTTATATTTTAAGGAAAAATAAAAAGACAATCATCACATGGTAGGATGATTCATCCAATAATGTGGATTGATTTCACCCTTCACTCCAATAAACATTGTGGATTGAGATCACTCCTTATTCCCATAAATGTCTTATTATGAGATATAATTATATACCAAAATCATCAGAGGGATATATAAGTTTTATTCTACCCATAATATAATGAATAAAGATACATATGTTTGGAATATGAAGTTGAACACATTCATAAATTATCATATCATAAAAAACAAGTTATAAAAAAAGGAGAACTTCATTACTATTTACAAAAAGTAATAAATAAAATAAATAATAATGTTGATTCCAATCAAAAATAACCCTAGTAAAATATAATTATTATTTAAAATATATTTTCATAGATTAAAAAAACATACAAAAACAACATAAAATTATTTATAAATTAAGATTAAATATCCTTTAATTTTTCTAAAATAATATTTTAAATAGAAATAATTTTATAAATTATCCATTTTTTTAAAAACTATAAACTATAAATAATATCTAATTTTATGAGTTTCTAAAGTTTGTAAATTAATATTCACAAATAAAATATAAGAACATGGTGGGATAAATTTTGATGTGGACCTTATTTAAAAAAATTATAGTTTTTTAAATGAATGTTAATCTTAGAAGAAAATGAATGTAAGAAATAATTGAAGCTAGTATAAGGACAGTGGAAAAATAAAACGAAACACATGTACATTGATTACAATTATTCCAAACATTAAAGAAGTGATATTGTAGGTTCCACATACATGTATCATTAAAAAATATTTATAAACTAGTGGAAAGGGAAATATCATGTTTTTGTAGGTTAATTCAAAAACATCTAGGAGAATTAGAATGAAAAGGATATTATATACATGAGGAAATAATTACATAATTTCAAAACATTTATATTGTTCAAAATTCTATTTTACAAGTCATTCAAAGTTACAAAATTCAATTGGTACAATTACAATAATGGAAACAACATCATTTGGTGTTGTGTGGAACATTAATTTTCCAAAATTAAAATTTTCTATTTATTTTATAATGAATGTTTAACAAAAATTCCTTTTTTACTATCAAACCATACTCTTCTCCCAATTCAACTGAACAAAACATATGAAAAAAAAATTAATCTTCTTTATGATGTTGGCATAATATAAAGAATTATATTAGGTTTTACTTGTTTTCATTGAATCTACCCATGAAATTGAATGAATGATTTTTTAATAATATGATGAAAATAAATAATTACAAAATCATGGAATGCCCCAATATACATCTATATTTGGATGTAAATATATAGTCTCTAAAGTTATAAAGTAACCATATCATTGGATAACTTCAAGATTAATAGAAGGATGAGACTATTTGATTCCTCATGACCATGGAAGATAACATAAAAAACATTTTCTTGCATATGATTGGAATGTAATAGAATGTTTTATGGAATAGTGGTTGAGGGAGTGGGACATAAACATAGTGTAGTTGAATTCATGAAATAAAGATAATAAATAAAATCTGAATCTAAACCTACTAGTAGAATATAAGTTTTTGAATAGTGTTGTTGAGGGGGTCTCTAATCATGTCATCTACCATTTTTATGGAATGTCAGTTAATGAATTTCAGGAAAATAATTTTGGTTATTTGATGGAGATTGTTGTAGAACCATTATCCATACCATCACATGTCAGTGAATTATTTAACAAATACTCTGTTAAAAGTATACTTGATAAAGTAATGAATAATAAAATAGAAATGATACTCCACTTATATTTTTCTTCTTGAACTCATAGGTTTTATTGTTCGTTTTATTCTCCACCATATAATATTTTAAAAAAATCCAGTTTATTTCATAAATAAAATTTTTATAATAACAATCAATTTTACAATGTCATGTGATATAACCATATTTCTTTTCCCCATAGTAACATACCCAAATTCATTCCTTCAAAATTTTATGATATAGCTCTTTACTATACCTTAAATTTTTATATTAAGAATCATTAATAATATTCTTTCATATTTTATCCATATTTTAATATTTTGGGGTATAATGTTTAATAAATAAAATGAAAATAAATAATTTCATAGAGAAGGTTTAAAAAATTATTGAGGGTATTGAATCAAAAATAATCAAAAATAAGTTTTTTGTAAAATTTTATATGGATAAGTATTATGAAAGTATTATGTAGAACTATTTATTGAAGATCATGATATGATTAGATTTCTTAAAATTAATTTGAAACTTTTCTTTACAATTATATCCATCTATATGGTTCTATATCTATCTCATTGAGAAGATGTTTGGGTATTTATATTGTTTTCAATACTCTATTATAGATATATTCTATCACCTCACATGTTTGTAATTTAAAATGTTTCTCTCAATTAAAAAATAAAAATCATGACTGAAATTATAGTGGTATCTCCCTATATCATAAATATCGGATCCACTACTGTTCCAAATTTATACTTTTTAGATGACATCCTTCCCTTCATATATAGATAGTGTATATATATCTAATCAATCCATATGATTATAATATATTATATAAAATGATACATAAAATGAAAAAATTAAAATTAATTAGTTTCAATATTTCAAAATATAGTAAAGTGATGAGTATTAAGGGTATAAAACATTTCTATGAATGGATACCAAGAGAATTCTAATATAATACTTAGGGGAACCTACCATGAAGATTAATCTACACAGTCACCATGATGGAATAGTTAATAATTTCATATCATATATCAATAATAAGAAAAGTAGGTTTACATTATTTGTACTTAGGATAACTAAAACATCAATGTACTTTTTTCCACTCCCATTCATATATTATTCTTAGATCATATTCCCAAAACAATTATTCAGAATAAAAAAATGTATTATGACTTCATATGTGATTCTCAATAAAAGTGGATATATACTTTTTTAAATGTAATCAAATATAAATTACCATTAGATAGGGTTAAATAAACCTAATGAAAAGGGGATATATTATATTCTTTTTATAGGAAGAAAATCATGGGAAATAATTAATGGAAGAATTATTTGGGCCATAATAATTCAACATAAGTAATGGTATATGTATTCAACTAAAATCCATTTTATAATTGAGTATTACCCATTTGGTGAAACATGAATTTATATTTATCAGTTGAAAATAAAAAAACATAATGATTAGTTAGGAATAGTGATATAAAATTATAGCGTGAAAACTGGTGGAAGAGATATCCATTTTTTCTTTGGATACTAGTGTTGAATATATCCTTTAATAAAGATATCCAACATCCCAAATTTATTTTAAATACTCTAATAAAATATATTATATCTTTATTTATGGAATTAAAACATAGGATGAGGTGGGCCTATATACCATTACATGATCAGGATCAGAAATCATCATTATTTTAAATGTCTGAATGTCCTTTCAATCTATAAAGTAAGAAGATGATTTTGAAAGAAAGTTATGGTGCAATTTTATGTCTCCAAAATTCAACATCATGCTCTTCCACATACACAATAATTCATTCTTGGTCAATTATAAATTGTAACAGAAATGGATTAAAATTACCTCAAAATGAATTTCATGTGATTTCTAAAATTAGGAACCTATTTTAAACTTATTAATCAATAGATAATGTGAAATAATCTTCTTGAAATTTTATAATTGTTTTATATAGATTTTGATCTATGCATATGAAATGAATTATTTTTAATAAATTGTTCTACAATATTGTTTTCTCGATGATGGAGATCAAGCATCAAAGAATTATGTTGGATGTAAGATTTTGGGTCATCTAAAAGGTCTAAATGAGTCTAGAATAAATTGTCGGTGATTCTACTTATCATACCGGATATTTAATGTGTGTAAAATATTTTAAAATATTTTTGGATCATCGACATTGATAGTAATGTCATCAATTATTAGAATCCCTCATCCATTCATGTCATAGAGAATGGGGAGACTAAACCTCTATTAACAATGTTTATGGGTTTGTTAGATAGAATCTAGAAATGGTTTCAAACATAAATCTAATGAATATTGTGTGAAGTAATACATAAGAGGTGTAGGAATAAATCATGATAACATGGGTGCAGTGTTTTCAGATTATATATGTACATTAATATAGGTAAATATTTCATTACTGAAGTGAAATATTTTCTTAATAATAATTCATTTTTTATGATTTATGAAACTAGTTGGGATGATGTTGAAATAGAATCATTATCAATTCACAAATAAATTTTGGTAAATTCATTGATAATCAAGTCCATTGATATAAGAGATTAAAATTCATGAATCTTCTCAACAAACAAGATATATTTTTTCGTACTCTATGGAAGTTGAATAGGTTATCTCAAATCCTGGTATTAAAAGTGAGATATGGGGTACTATTTTCATTTACTCCATTATTGAGTCTCTACGTTCAGATTAATCCAATATTTTAAAGGATGATTCTTTGGGGCTCTATCATTTTAAAAAACCGTGAATTTTTTCCAAATGGCCTCAACATAATAATGAATTTAATTTCCATTGTGAACATAAAATTTATCATGATGGAAACTAATTATAAAAAATATCAATTTTAATGAGAGGATAGACAAAAAACCCCTAATTTTACACCATAATTCAAAAAGAATTTATATTTTTATATAATAAAAAATTCAAAATTAAGCACTAATTTTTTAACATTATTCATAAATATTTCATTTTATACCCTTCAATTGTAGTTATTTATTATAAATATATTATTTATTTTTAGTTTAACTATATTATCCAAAGCTATTAATTTATATTCTTTCATAAAATATTCAAAATGATGTTGTCAATACTCATACATTGAGAACATATTCAAAATTCCCAAATTCGTTTTGGTAGTGGAATCACTTTGTATTGATGTTTTTACAACACTCTGGACTTTTGATAAAAGAAATTTATGATTTTCATGAATATAATCTATAATGATCAAGTTAAAAAACTATATTCATGTCAAAAATTGAAATTTAATATCAAATTTTACCAATATTAATCTCTTTATATACATTCAGGTAGGAAACAATAAAGATATTCTAATATTAATCAACAAGGTGGTTCAACCAAGCTAAATAAAAACATGGTAAACTATTCAATGAGTATGTGTATAAGGTATTATTAAATTAATATAATTTTAATAGACTAATATATATGATAATATAACATTATTATGGTGGTGACTGATATTTTTAGTGAATGCAGATGGGATGGTATTTAAAAAACAATGTGAATTACTATATGCACACTCTATTGACTTTACACAATCTCAAATGAGTTACAGTGAAATGTATCATTTTTACCTTATCTAAGAGACTAAAAGATAAAAATTGTAAAATAATTCTATATGTGTGATATTGATAAGATATTCAAGAGATTAAAGAAGGAAAATTTGGGTTTGATGTGGGAATATGTGTGGTCAATTTATATGTTGTTTTACTGAAATTTCTTTTGAGTCAAATGTTTATTTATGACTTTTTCATATTACTTTATATTTGGGACATCAAAAACACATTTTATGATATATATATCTATATATAAGGAAATTCATATTCATGTTCATTTTATAGATAAGTCTAATATTATTTTACTTAAGACAAAATAAAAATATGGGTTCTTAATAAATCACGAAAGTCCATTCTTTATCAATTCCCATTCTTTCTCAATTCCCATTATCTTAGATTTTTTATTCCAGTTTTATGTTTTTGAATTCCGATTCCATCCAAATTTTGAATCTGATTCTCTAAAAAAAATTGATTTTTATCCCTCTTTCTCAATTCTGAATCCCAGAGAAAATTAAATCTGATTCATCGTGCTCAATTCTGAATTATACATAATTTTGTTTCTGATTCATTCAATTTTGTGATTTCAATTCTCTAAATTTTTTGAATCAAATTCACTTCCACAATTTTGAATCATCTAAAATTTTAAATCTGATTCACTTACTCAAAATAATAGTCATCCAAAAAATAGAATCTGATTTATGTTTCTTAAATTCTGAATCATTTATATTTTCATATTTGATTTTATCTCTTTCTTAAAATATTTCATCTCCTTAATGTAATACCTTCATAACTTTCTTAAAGCTACTATATTTTATTAATGTAATTTTTTCATAACATTCTTCATGTTTTTATATTTACCTTAACATAATGTGTTATATAAATATATTCATATAAACTTAATGCTTTTCCTGGTATTTTTTTTATTCTAAACGATGTCGTCTAATTATTTATAATATGACTGTTGTAAGTACCAGTTGTACAAGTCCCTATAAAATTTCAATAAAAATATTATTGTTAGAGGATAACCCAACTGTTTAAGATATCTCTTATAAATAAAAAATCATTCAAACATTTTTAGTGATGTGAATTTTTGGGGGAATTGATACTCTGAAAGAGATCTAGAAAAATTTCTTCATATGAAAACATTGAAGAGTTTACATTTTGAAAATCTTGTCCTTCATACTTAAATCGTCAATAGTCTTTGTTTTTCTTTGTGTGATTCTAATTTTTGTTGTATGTAATCAAGGGATTCTAATCTAAATCAATATAGAGGTTCTGATTACCTTCTTAATTGAGGGCTTTCAAGTTAAAGGAAGATATAGGTGTTGATCACATTATAGATTGAGGGATTGTATGGATAGAAAGTAGATTCTAATATTTCTATTGAGGGCTTACGAAGGTTTGAGTACGATATACTTTCTTAAATTTATAAATCAAGGGAATTTTATTAAAGGTGTTTTAGATACCCCACTCTTTGGGTTAAAATGTTTTTACTCTTTTATATGTACTTTAAATTTATAATGTAATTTGTAACATTAAGATAGTGCTTCTTATACTTTCTCTTTTTTGTATACCTAATATAAGGTTATTTACTCTTTAAGGTAGATTCTTGTTTAATTATACCTATGTAATTATTTCATTTCACATCATTATTAAATATACGGTGTTTTCCCTTAACCTTATAAATGAAGGTTTAGTGAAAATATTTTGTTTAACTTTGTTAAATAAAGTTTCCTTATGGTTAAAAATGAATGTTTTTAAACTTAAAATTCACCCCCTCTTGTAAACTTCTACATTTTGATCCTAAAAATGGTATTAGAGGAGGTTACTAAAATACTAATACTCATTTATATTAAAATATGTTTCCACAATGTTTATCTTACTTTTTTTCTCTTAAATGTTAGATTTATTTCTTTGAAAAACTTTTTGTTTATAAATATATACTACACTAACGTGTAGAGTTGAAAATTTTTGTATTAAGATGGAATGAATGAATTTGGGATCCTTAGATAATTTTAATCCTACAAGAACACATATATTTTATGGGAATGATTACGAATACTAGAGATAATGAATGGAAACCTTTTCATTAATACGGGGATGGACAATTTTTTATGCATAATAAAGATTACAAGATACCTAATAATGAATTTATAACATTTATTAATCAATAAAATAAACAATATCATCTTAACTATAAGGTAAACAACACTTTTCATTGTTCTACGACAAGAAATATAAATATCCAGGTATCTTCTAGTGAAGCAGCTGACAACATATGGAAAAAAATGAATTTAAGCATTTTAGAACATCAAAATATATTGAAACCAGCATATCTATGCTTAGAGCATACTATCATGGTTTGTTATCCCTATGTATGACCCATAATTAAAGTTCAATAGAGACTTATTACTTTTTTCAAAAACATATATTTAGTGGGAGATAAATGCCTAGCTGGTGAAATTCTTGTAGAAAATATTATAGACATCATGCCTAATGAATTGGAATCAAAGAGAATTGTGATTTATGAGTCAAGTAAAGTTACAATTGTTACTAGTAATGAGTTATTTGGAACTATCTTACAACATGAAAATAGATTTTAGAGAGATATGATAATATAAAAAAGAAAAATCATAGTGTTTATGTTACTCCAACTTCAAATCATACGAAATCCAAAACTCCTATAAAATTTGTTAAGTCAAAACAAATATGAATGTTGTTATTCATTCAGAATAAAGTGAATCTAAATATTTAGAAAATGAGTTAGCCAATATTTCTTGAAAGATTAAAAATATTGTTAGAAGGAATTATTTTTAATACATATATAAGGAAAAAGATAGGAAATATAAGAATGATTCTAAAGACACATGTTATGATTGCAGAAATTATGGGCATATCAGACCTGATTGTCCTAGGATTAAAATAAGTTACATGATAGATAGAGATTCTGAGAGAAATCAAAAAATATATTACACGCCAAAGGGAAAGAATGTCTTAAATTCAAAAGATTCATGGAGTTGTAGTATTGGACACATATCTGATGAATCTTTAGATAACGAATCATCTGGATAGAAGAATATTGGTGTTGTTTCCATAATACTGATTGAAAACTAATGGTTCATGTCTAAGGTAGACATTGCTTAATCATTAACCAATATATATTTATGTGATAATAATCCTGATGAAGATTATTCTACATCCCTGGATGAAGAATCTTCCCCAGCAGATGATATCATACCTACATTTGATGAAGTTTCTAGGTTTTCCATGTTACATGAAAATGAAAATAATAAGACAAAAATTAAATATGATAAGGAAAATACTCGAATTAACATTTAAAAAAACTAAGTATTATATATTGATGAAAAATATATTGAAATTATTTCTATTCAAAAAAACCATGAGGAATTTAATTCTATTAAGGATAAACTTTATAAGTATTTAGAATATGTTATTTTGAAGGAAAAAATTGGAGACTAATTCTAATTATAAGACTAATGACTATGAGGATAATAATTTAGTAATCAGACTAGAATCTGAAATATTTTCCATAAAAAACTTTTTTAAAACTTTACTTTTAGTAATAATAATTTTGATAAAATGTATTCACAAAGTCATCATCTATGTAATTGTTTTGGAATGGGTTATACTCACTCAAAACCGGTTTTTAGTCAATAGTATTTTTTACCTCAAAGTGACCCTTTTTTTACTAAGTGTCAAAGTGGTGGACATTAGTAGAAAAAGTGTTCGTTAATAAAATCAAATCCTTATGTTTTTATAAATCTCAAGTTCATATGGAAACATGGATTCCTATGATTTTACTTTCTAACATTTCTGGATCCAAGAATGTTTAGATTCCAAAAATGTAACTACTTTATTTTTAAGAAAATAAAGAAAGAAAAAATAAAAATACATAGTACATGGATAATGGATGTTCCCGAAACATGAACGGTAACAAAAACATATTTGAAAATATTATTAAGATGAATGGTTGAAGATTCACCATCGTAGAAAATGATCAAGGATATATTTTTGGTCTAGGTAATATCATTCTTCTTATAAAATCTTTAATTTCCAATATTTTATTTTTTAAATGTCTTAAGCACAACCTTATCATTATAATTCAATAAGGTGATGAAGATTAACTTGTGAATTTTAGTAAGGAAAAATGCATAGTACACAATTCTAATGATTAGTTCATTATTTCTTCCCATTGGTATGAGAGCATTTATAAAATTAATATATAAGACCATAAAAAACAAGACTTACCTCGGATTAGGGAAATGGTAGTCTAATCATGGTTATGGAATAAGAGATTTGGAAACTATAACTTAATGAAATTATGTAACTATATAAGAAAAGACTTGTTAAGAATCTACCAAATCATATATTTTATTCTTCAAAAGTTTTTCATTCTAGTCAATATGGAAAGAAACATAAGATAGGATTTAAATATATTAGTGATGTCTCAAATTATGATGCATTATATATTGTGCACATAGACTTGTTTGGTCCTAAAGAAACTCAAATTATTGGAGTAAAATATTATATATTTGTTTTCTCTTATAATAACAGTATATTTACATGGGTCTATTTTCTAATGAGGAAATCTGAAGACTTTTCTTATTTTTAATATTTCTTAGAAAAATTTAATAATAAGATAAACCTTTCATTAATAACTATTCATAGTGATCATGAAGGGAAATTTGAAAATTCAGGTTATGAAACTTTTTGTACTAAGAAATTCATTAATATTAAATTCCCAACTCCAAGAAATCCTCATCAAAATGATGTTGTTGAAAAAAGAAATAAATTTTTCAAGAGATATAAAGAACCATGTTGATTGAATACTCAAATGCTAAACATTTTTGGGATGAAGCTATAAGTACTAGTTATTATACTATAAATTGAGTATTAATTAGACCATTTATTATTAAAATACCTTATGAGTTTTAGACATATCAAAAACTTAAAGTTTCTTACTTTAGCGTATTTGGATGAAAATTATTCATTTTTAATAAAAATGATAACTTTCTCAAATTCACACCCAAATCTGATGATAGAATTTTCTTATGCTCTTCCACTACTTCTAAGTCTTAATGTATCTTTAATAAAATTTCTTGTGATGTAGTAGAAACATTACATGCTTTATTTGATGAAACTGATCCCTTTGGTTTTAAATAACCCCAACCTACAACATTGTGTGTGTTTTCAAAAACTAATTATCAAAAATTGATAGAATATTATTCTATTCCGAAAAATATTCAAAACAATGTTTCTAATGTATTCACTCTAGAATATTTTCTACCCTATTTTGATAGAAATTTTTTACAGTACCCAAGTCATTTGTTTTTAAGGAATCGTCCCAATAAAATTAATATTGGTGATATACATCAACCTGCAAGGACTATAATTTCTTTATGAAATGAAGTAGAATATATAACATTTCATTCCCAATTAGAACCTAAAAGTTCTAATGAAGTTTTTGGTGATGATGATTGTATTAAATCTACTCCAGATGAACTAAATGAATTCTAAATCAATAAATACTAGACCATGGTTAAAAGACCTAAAGAATCTTTTGTAATTAATTCAATGTGGGTTTTCAAAAACAAATGTGATGAAAATGGAATCATTTTAGGAAATAATAAAATATTAGTGGTTAAAATCTATAATCAACTAGAAAGAATAGAAAATGAAGAAAGTTATGCTCTAGTAAAAATATGTGAATATATTCAAATTATCTTAGCCTTTATAGCATTATTTAACTTCACAATTTTCAAATGTATGTGATGTGTTCTTTCCTTAATGGCTATGTACAAGAGGAACCTTATGTTGAATGACCTATTATTTTTTAAGAAACAAAATATCTTGAACATTTTTTTAAACGTACCACATTTTTATATGACCATAAACAAACCTCTAGAGCCAAGAATGATAGACTTAAAGGATTTTTGTTAAAAAAATATGTTAATGAAACTATTGGTCCAACTCTTCTATAAAGAGGGAAAGGAAAAATGTCTCAATTATTCAAATATATATTGATGACATCATATCTGGATCAGCACATAAATCCTTAACTAATTTATTTGTGAATCTTATCAAATATGAGTTTGAAATGGGTATAATGGGCGAGTTAACTTTTTCCTTATTTTTCAAAATTTCAAAAACCAGAAAAAATCTATATATCTCAACATAATTATATTAATGATATTTTAAAAAAAATATGGATTTGAAAACAGTATAAGTATATAAAAACCAATCATAACCTCAAATACATTTTATTTTGATGAATCTGGGAAACTAGTAGATCAAACATCTTCTAGAGGTATGATTGGAAGGTTAATAAACTTAAAATATAGTCATCAAAACATAATGTTTTCGTTATTTTTATGTGAAAGATATTAATATGGTCTAAAATAATTCGATTTAAATATAGTGAAAATAAATTTTATGAATTTTAAAGTAACAATGGACTAATGATATTTCAATTCTTCTAGAAATGAATTTTAATTCAAACAAATCATATTCTAACTTTGGTTGACCTAGAATGGATAGGAAAAGTACATCCAGAACATGTCATTTATAAGGAAATTCATTAGTTTCTTGGTCATGTAATAAAATAACACTCTGTATCAGATTCCACTAGTGAAGTTGACTATCTATCAGCTGGAATTTTTTGTGCTTAAGTGTTGTAAATTCAGCACACACTCACATATTATGGGATGAACTTTACTCAAATTAGATACTATGTTATAACAATAGTTCTATAGCGTTAAAAAAACCTTTCACATCACTCTCATGCAATGCACATAGATATTAGGCATCACTATCTTAGGTATCACACACTTAAAAGGGATATTAATTTACAATTCATCAGAATGCAAGAACAACTTGCTGATATTTTTACAAAATCAAAAACATTGTATATATTTGAATATATTATACAAAGTTAGAAATGATAAATGTTCATTCATATATAATTCTTGTTAAAATAGTGTCCTAAAATTATGATACTTCTTTTTCATAGGCGTGGTACATTTTATTTCCTTTAAAATTGTTTTTCAGAAACTAATAATGTTTTTCGAAATATAATAAAAAATTTCTAAACATTAATAAAACTTTTTAGAATCTAATATATATAATAATAATATTATAAATTATTATTTAAAAATGAAATATAATTTCACCCAATTATATAAAATAAAAAACTAGGCTATATATATTTCAATTCCATTTAAATTTATATTTTTAAATTTTTCCATGATTTTTGAGTTGAGTAATTTAATTCAAATTCATGATTATTTGAATTACTTTTTAATGAATTACTATATGATTTTATGCAATTATTGATTTCCATTTCATTTTGTATACTCTCCTCCTAGAGAGGATTCTAGACTTAAACTGCCATATTCATTCCTTAGAAAATTCCCAGAGACAAACATGGTACATATAATGTTATTATAACATTCATTGAGATATTATTGAGAATAAGATTGAACAAATAAAAATTTATAATTATTTAGTTAATTTTTGTGGAAACATTTGTTCTGAGACCCACTTGTACATCATTCAATGATTATCCCAGAGTATCCCTTAATATCTTTGTCAGTACGGAGTTGTTTCATGATGATTATCCCTTCCTAAAATACTATTGGTATGATTAATGATAATATGTTTAACAAGTGTGTGGGAATTTTCACTAGTATCATAAAAGAGATATTTTTATTTAGGAGGCGTACTCTAGAACTTTCACCAATTTCCCACAATGTGGTCCTTGAATACTTTTAGCATTTTATATTCCAACATAATTCCTTTTTAAAATGAAATATAATGAATAATATATAATAATAAAAAGTAAATTATTTTTATTTATGTATTAGTAATGTCAAAAAACTCTATTACCAGACCATGGAATCCTCTGATTGATCATATGTGGTTAGGTGATGGATGTGAGATCTGGCTAAAACATGATTTTAAAAAAAAAATTGAAAATAATGGAACAAGGTAAATTTTTTATTCATATTTGATATACTAATGGATCCACTATGAATTATTGGATCATTTAAACACTTTTCCCAATAGTTTTCACCCCAGTATACTATTTATTATTTTCATGAATTATTATTTAATGATTACCCTCATTTTGTGATTGAATTTTTACAACCTACTCTATTTCCCTCATCAATATAAATAATTGATCCTTATTTCTGAATCCACCATGACTAATTTTTTTTCATTATGATGTATAGAAGTTATAAATAGTGAATGAATATGGTTAGTATCATGTATTCAGGGTATGGTCATAAATCCAATTTCATTTTTATCTTGAGTGGTGATTGAAAATTTATTTTGAGATGAATTGAATAAATTGTATTGTTTTGATGGTACTGTTATGAAGTTTCAATTTATTGAATAAATAATCTGTATAAAAAATAAACTGTGAGTCATGATTTATTTTTCCTATAGGATTGGTTCTATAGAATTAACATTTTATTCTTATATTTATTTTTTCTAGTTGTAATGCATGTTTCATTATTTCTAAATTGTTTTTTTAGAATCCATGTTGAAATTATTTTTTCTTGAGGATTAGAAACTATTTATTTGTGGTATAATTTGATGGAATGAATATATATATATATATATTAGAATTAATTTAGAAAAATTAATTTTTTATTATATAATGCCTAAAGTATTGGTTTTTTAGTATGAATATTGAATTCTATAAACAATGAATGAGATGTCAAAAAATATTAAAAATTGGATTTACATGTTGTGTACATCATACACGACGTGAATACCACGTTTAGAGAAAGCCTACAGAGATACAGACCATCCTATGAAGTCTTTATATAATGTGCATCTAGATCATGATATTTACATTCATCACATTATGATAAGATTTAAAATACCATAATTAAACTAAAATTTAAACACTTACATGATGAGAAGTGATTTTATGCCATCAATGTTTAAAATAACACCTAATTAAAAATACGGAATGATATTATGATAAGAATTGTGGATCTCATAATTCATGATTTGAAACCAAAATACATGACAAGTATATATCGATACAATAGTCACTTACACAGGTACATGACATGAATGACATAAAATTCATTAAATATTAGCATATTTTTATTTTATGCCCTCATACATGGAAGAAAGGAACCAAAAATTTTATTTTCTCCAAAACAAATTCTCCTAGAATTCATATATTTTCATTGGAAACTATTTTAATTCCTTCATTTTCACATATTATTAAATATGGTTTCATTATTTGTTAGTATACATATTTTCTTCATCATTTTTGAATCTATTTCCATTTTTGACATCTATTTCAACATTAATCTCCATCCTTCTTCAAATAATTCACCATTAATCATTTTTCATTAATGTGTAATGATTTTTTATTGGATTCAAATTTCCTTTACCTTTTTTATCTTGATTCATAATCATTTTAATCATGGATTTATTATTTAACAACTATTCCATGATAATTCATATCATATTTAGTATTTCCATTATTTTTATCGACAATTACATGTGTGACTAGTCCTAATAGGTTTAGGGGTTGAGAGTTTGGGTGTTTCTAAGTGTAATGAAGATATTAATTGAACCTTCATAACCCTATGTCAAGAAATTTTGTTAGTAATAAGTGTTCACTCCATTATTTGTCACAACCATAACCATGAGATGTTTATTTGAAAAAACCTTACCTAATTGGGGTTGAGAAGAACAATAACCATTATCCTATGACACTTTATTCATAGAATCTAACTATAAAGAATCCTATGTTTTCAGTTATAACCAAACTATGAGATAGGTATATCATATAAAATGTAAATGAGTTTTACAAAATTCAATTAGTGACCCTTCCATGACTTCACTACCAAAGGCATAAGACTATTCAATGATATATTTGGGATTGCCTTTTCCCAAGAGCACTACAAATGACCTCTATCCCTTCTTATTTTGTTAAATTAAATTCAAAAAATCTACCTTTATTAATATCAAAATTTTAAGAATGAATGTGATGAATCATTTTGAATGACTTTTTTATGGTAAATTTCTTACCAGTACTCACTGTGGGTTAAACCCCACTACACCTCTCTACTACACCCTAGTAGTAACTATAGTTTGTGGCCATAAATTTATTCTCATATTAATGCATGTGGGAATTGAATGATGTGTTTGGATGTAACATCCTAGATCCGGATGCCACTGAACTGGTTCCCCGTACCTGATTGGCCACATAACCTCAAGAGCATTTCCCCAAATACCAGAGGCTACTGACTAGAAGAGAGGGCCTAGTGTGTGATATTGGGGAGTATATTACCTCATTAGAAGTGTGTAACATAGTGGAATAAATAATAACTATAGCGGAAGAAGTAATAAACATGAAACTTAAGAAAACAACGATAGATTGGAAGTTAAGAAAACAACAAGACATATAATATAAAAATGATGCAGCATGACATGTGTTCTAAGAAAAAAGAAAAAACAAGTTACACTTCAATCATGCACTATACAATACCAAAGTACTGTAACACAAAATGAAACTCATTAGCATCGTAAGCCTTGGCTTTGTCTTGTTCTCTTCCTCTCATAAGCAGCAATTAATTACATAAAAATGGCCCTTTCCCTTATCGACACCTGTATCAATATAGTCAATTTGGGCCCAAAAACATGACCCAAATAGGGTGTGAGAAATAAATCCCAGTAGGCAACCACCAAAGGTCTGTTCCAATCTGACAGTGAGTATATGCAATAGTAGTGTACAATATAGAAATTTAGTAAACTTGTAGGTACTCAAAAGTAAAAAATCCTACAAGTAATTTCATTCATATATAAAGTTCTTTATGTTCATTCGAAATACAATTTCCTATTATATTTAGGTATTGTAATTCGTCTTAAGCTCGACTTTCCTCATAGAAAAATAAGCACAATAGAAGTCTCAAAAGACCTTTAAACAAGTAAGTGAAGACTGAATCCAAGCTTATGCTTTGGCTTGGCAGACATGTCACAATTCAATAGATTCCATTATTTAATTATGACTTGAGTATGTTCATGATATTCTAAACATGGAATTCAACTATCACTTCAGGTGCAACGCTACCACTATCTTGTGAGTCTATTCTCAGTGATACTATATTGGAGCCATGTGTATCAATCTAGATATTGGTATATGTTCATGAGATTCCATCCCAAGTGGTCCTAAATGGGAGCCCCGAGTTTCACTCTAGTTTTAGTATAATATCATGTCAATTTAGTCCATCCTTAGTGGTCCTACTAGGGATCCCAAGTGTCCCTAATGCCATATAACTCAAAAGCGTCTCAATTCTATCTATGGTGTTCTAAGCTGAACCCATGTGTCACCTAAAGAGAAATGTGAAATAGTCATGTGAGTTCTTTCATGGTGTTCTACACTGGACCCATGTGTCACCAAATTCTATTTACCATTTAATCATTAAAATGAAGTAAAACATTAAAATGTAATTAAACAAGCCAAAACCCAATCATAGAAAAGGGGAAACACAATCCCAAATCCATAATCAAACCACTTAAAATTTTTATCACAATTTAAATTCTATATAACAACCAAGATAATTTTAAACAACCCTATAAGGTAAATGGAGGCATGTCTATAGACATACTAGTTGTAATTGCATAAAAAATAATTATCTGAGGAAAACGCACCAGCGAAATGGCCCTTAATCAAACAATAAAGCCAAATATTCTTCAATTAATTGAATTAATTACCAAAACAACATTATGTAATAATAAGGACCAATTTCCTTTGAAGAAAACACCCTAAACATGGGTTTGTGGAACAAAAGAACATATAAACATCTCTACAATTAATGATAGGCACAAGACCACCTACCTCATCATACTATGACTCTCTGAATCCATCCTCGACTTCTATTTCAAGATAGAGTGGTGTAGATATAAAAGAAAAAGTATATTCATTCAATCTTAAATAACTCAGTAGAGAACAAAAATCACCAAGAATGGCTCAAGAGGAATCGATCAGTCACCAAGAGGATTCCAATTCATCTGATGATGTTCTAATTGTCTTTAAAATTACAAAACGGGAGAAAAAAATAAACCCCAACACAGCTTGTTCGTCCACCCAACCACCCCTTTATTCAAATGATAGGAAATGAGGATACTTACAATTTCAAGGGAAAAAAATAAACTACATAGTGTGTATGTCAATGTACAAAATGTGTATATCAGTTTACTATTCATTCGGCAGTTTCATTCCACCAAATTACATTCCAAGAGATGACAACATGACTACATGGCCTGTACTAGGAATTACATGGTGTGTAGTTGTTTTTTCCTCTCTTTTATTCTGAAATTCCCACACACCATATATTCCTATCATACATGGACAACCAACATGGTGTGTACTTAGTATTATATGGTGTGTAACCCCTAGTCCTAGTATTTTCCTAGTTTTCCCCCATTTTTCTTAAAAACTAATTGAAATAAAAAATAATAAAAGAAAACTCTACCTCAAAGTAAGAACAAAGTTCTTATAAACATCCCCCCATAAACCAATGTTTCCAAAAATTTACATTCCTATAGTGGTGAAGGAATATTTGAGAATAACTCTAACAACTAAGTATAAACATCAGCCTCCCTCTCCCAAGTCTCATTCTGAACTCATTCGTGCTCCCATAGCACCCATACGAGAGGAACTGGTCGGCCTTGGAGAACCATCGTTCTCCTATCAACTATACAAATTGGATGCTTCTCAAGGGATGCATCGACCATAATCACAACCTCCTCCTGCTAAAAAATGTTAGATGGGTCTGAGTTATAGCGGTGTAGCTGAGATATGTTAAAGACGTCGTGCATGGATTAGTACTTTTGAGGTAACTACAATCGATATATAATTGGACCGACTCTCTCCAGGATCTCAAATAGTCTGACATATCTCAGTGAAAGTTTACCTTGTCTCATGATTTTCATGTGTCCCAACCTAGGTGAAACACGTAACAAAAACTGATCCCCAACCATGAACTCCAAAGTTCATCTACGATGATCGACAAAACATTTTTCATGAGACTGTGAAGTACCCATCCATTTTAGAGTCAACTGGACCTTCTCAGAAGTCTCCTACACAAGATCAGATCCCAGTAAGGCTACCTCACCAGCATCAAACTAGTATGGGGGAAAATGCATGTTCTACCATATAATGTCTCATAATGTTCCATCTGTATAGTCTCTTGGAAGATATTTTTATAGGATAACTCAACAAGGGGAATATTCTCCTCCCAAGATCCCCCAAATCTAGTACATTTTCATGGAACATATCATCTATCACTTATATCATACACTCTAACTGGACATCAGTATGAGGGTGGGATGTTATACTCAGAAGAACATGTGTACCCAGCACCCTCAGAAAACTTTTCCAGAAGCAAGACATAAATTGGGTGTCCCTTTCTGAAATCATAAAGCGAGGGACCCAATGAAGTCGTACTAACTCATGAATATACATCTTTCTATGCACATCAAAACCAATGGTCCCCTTTATCGGAAATAATTGAGAGTCCTTAGTAAGCCTGTCAACTACAACCCACATAGCATTATTACCTATAAGAGACCTCAGTAACCCCATCACAAAATATATCACGACATCATCCCATTTCCACTCTTGAATAGGTAACAAATATAAAAGCCCAGTCATCTACAGATGTTTTGCATTCACCTGCTTATTGTTGGAACACATCATAACAAATCTATCTACTTCTCGCTTCTTACCCGGCCACCAATACTGACAGAGCTTGTCGCGGTACATATTGGTGACTCTGGGATGCACTACCCAAGATAAAGAATGAATTTCCCGCATTAGATCCTCACATATATCCACTAGAACCCACATGAGAGGAACTGATATGAATCCAGTACTTTTGAGGTAACTACAACCGATAGGTAACTGGACCAACTCCCTCTAGGTTCTCAAATATTCTGACATATCTCAGTGAAATGTTACCATATCCCTTGATTCTTCTATGTCCTAACCTAGGTGAAACATGTAATAAAACCCAATCCCTGAACTTGAACTCCAATGTTCATCTGCGGTGAAAGGTATAATATTTTTCACAAGAATGTGTAGTAGCCATCCATTTTGGAAACAACTAGACCTTCTCAAAAGTCTCCTACAGAAGATGAGGTCCTAGTAAGGTTGCCTCACCTATATCAAACTTGTATAGGTTAGAACTACATGGCCTACCATATAAAGTCTTGTATGGTTCCATCTATATAGTCTTTTGGAAGCTGTAATTATAAGATAAATCAACCAAGGAAATATGATTCTCCCAATATCCCCCAAAGTGTAGGAAATATGCATGCAACATATTATCTAGCACCTGTATCGTACACTCTGATTGGCCATCAGTCTAAGGGTGGTATTATGTGCTTAAAAGAACCTATATACCCAGCGCCCTCTGAAAAATTTTCCCAAATCAAGATGTAAAGTGGGTGTACCTTTATGAAATGATATAATGTGGTAACCCATGAAGTCATACTACATCATGAATATACATCTTTCTAATCACATCAACACCAAAGGTCTCCTTGATTGGAATGAAGTGAGCGACCTTAGTAATCCTTCCAACTACAACCCATGCGCCAATGTCGCCTCTAGGCGACCCTAGTAACCCCATCAAGAAATCCATAGTGACATCATCCCATTTTCACATTTGAATAGGTAACTGCTATAATAGCCCAGTCGTCCATTGATTTTCTGCATTCACATGATGATAGGTGGAACCCCTCATAACAAATCCAGCTACTTCTCGCTTCATAACCGGCCACCAGTACTGACGGCGCAAGTCACGATACATCTTGGTGACTCTGGGATGCACTGCCCAAGCTAAATCATGAAACTCCCACATCATCTCCTTGAATATATCTCCTAGAACCCACACACATCCGTGGATACGTAGAAAATCATCCTTTCCTATCATCCATCCAGGAGAAGGCTCCTCTTCTTCCACAGATTCCAGTAGAACAAGTGCTTTAGAATATAATAGTTTCCTCATACTCACTCTGTCTAGGACGGTCGAAGCCACCGCTATAGATGAAAGTTATGTTTGTCCTTGACTATAAAGAACCTCTAAAGGCAACATAGAGAAAAAATATATAAGCTACCACTCACGTCTGTCCTCCTTCACTGCTTGTATCTGTGTCCTCCTACTTAGTGCATTAGCCACTGCATTTCCTTTTCTAAGCGAATAGGTAAGCTCAAAATCGAACAACTAAAGGTATTCCACCCACCATATCTACCTCAGATTCAAATCACACTTAGTAAATATATATTTGATACTTTTATGATTCTTGTACACTAAAAAATTCTATTCCAATAAATAATGTCTCCAAAAGTGAAAAACATGAACCACTGCAGCTAACTCAAGATCATGCATCGAGTAATTGCTCTCAAGTGGCCTCGACTATCGAGACTCGTATGCAAAAACTAGATCCAAATGCATAATCACTACTCCCAACACAATACCTGATGCATCCTAGTATATAGTATAACTCTTTCCCGGTTCTAGAAATATCAGTATCAGTATTGAAGTAAAATCCCCCTTCAACTCCAGAAAATAAGTGTCACAAGAATCTAACGACAAAAACATCACACCCTTATAAGTCAAGCCTATCAATAGAAGTACCAAGAATGAGGATTTATATATAAAATTCATGTAGTAACCATCTATCCTCAATAAACTATTCACCTCAAAAACTTTCTTGGGATGGTCCTAGGTAACTACTTTTCTCACCTTCTCTAGGTCCACTGATTCTCATGTCTCTGAGATGACGTGACCCAAAAAATTAATCTAATCCATATAGAAGTGGAATTTTTTAAGATTAGTATATAATTGATGATCTCTCAGTGTATTCAAAATGATATCAAGATTTTGGGCATGGTTGTGTCGATTGTGAGAATACACCAATATATTGTCCATGAAACCCCCACAAAAGAATCTAAGTAAAGATGGAACACTCGGTTCATCATTTCCATGAAAATACTGGTGCATTAGTAAGACCTAACGGCAGAACAATATAATCATATAGACCATATCTTTCATGAAACATGGTACAATATATGTCTACAAGTCGAACACATACACGGTGATATCCTGACCTCAAGTAAATCATCAAGAACATTTGATCTCCTCGAAGCTGATAAAATAGTTCATCTATTTTTTTCAAGGGTTATCAGTTTTTAAATGTCAACTGGTTCAGTTTATAGTAGTCCATGCATAGAATAAGGGTACTATATGCCTTTTTTGTAAAAAGGACCAAAAAACCCCAAAGAGAATTATTGGTTCACATGAAACCCTTAGCTTCCAGATCTTTAAACTACCTCTTGAGATCTTGAAACTTTATTGTATCCTTCTTGTAAGGAGGAATGGATACCGGGGTAACACCTGGTACTGGCTTGATAGTGAACTCCACCTCTATGACCAGAGGTAATACTGAAAATTCATTCTAAAAAAGTCCCTGAAATGATCATCCACTAGAGGGAAATCCATCAAACATGTTCCCTGGTCATCCAGATATAAACTCGCAATCTGGGTTGTCATCTCGCCCAACCCATGATGTGTGTGTCAAGATCAGCTCTCCTAGACATCCCATTCACCCTTACGTAGAAATTATCTTCCCTCTAGTGACAAGAAACTCACCCAGAGGCGATAGCAATCAACAAAGTCTCAAAAATAAACCAATCAGTCCATTCTGAGAAGGACATCAAAGCCCGTCATCTCTAAGACTTAGAGGTTCTATAGAAAGTGTCACCCACCAATCTCAAGGGGGAACTCCTTGAACTAATTCACCCATATATTTCAAATCCCCAATGGATTTTATAGAATCATAACATTATAATAAGTACAAACACAAATTCTAAGGATTTCCACAATGGCCATAGATATAATTCTATGCATAGTACCAGTATCAAATAGTGCAGAAGATAAAAAAAATAGGCCACAAAAATAGTACCTATGACAGTAGAAGGTCTGAGATCCTTCTCTGGTTGGGTATTTTGTGTTGCATATGTCTTTCTTGTACCACATCCCTATGACACATCCTAGTTACACTGAGCAAAATCACCATACTATAACTGAGATCCTAGGGTCTAGGTACCACAACCACGAACACCACCTTGGCCTGAATGTCTTGATATATTCCAGTAACCTGTCTGATGAGAAGTTACAAACCCAGATCCTGAATGTGGATTTTTTGAAAAACCAATCTTTCTAGAAACTAATAGAAACATCATATAGAAGTACTATAAATGGCCCATCTTGTAAGAATCTCTACACTCAATTGGGTCCCTTGTGCACGGTTTCCTTGTATACCCCGGCCTACCGCACTGGTATCACCTCACCTAATTACCAGAAGAAAGTTTATGACTACTAATATCACCATGAGATAACTTTAGATGTGGTTTTTTCTTTCCGGTTGTGATTAAACCATAAATCGATGTCGAACCTCCCTAGATCTTTCCACTAGCTTCCCATAGATTGCGCTTAGTAATCAGTGCATGTTTCACAGTACCAATGATAGAAGGAAACCTAAATACATTCACATGTGATTAGATTTAAAACCTGAGGCCATACTCTAATCGTCTAGCTTTTGATACATCATCACCAATCAGAATAGGTGTGAATCGCTGAAGCTCAACAAACCTGGTAGAATAGTTCATAACTAATAGTGTGCCCTCCTCCAGGATCATGAACCCCTAGGCTTGGTCATCCATTATCCTCTCAGGAAAATAATAATCATAGAAGTCCATCTTAAAGTCTTCCCATGTCATATCCTGATGTCTCCTTTTCTGTGTGATAACATCCCACCACCTCTTGGTAGAATCACATAGTATATATGTCGCGAGCTTTACCCACCTCTCAAGAGGCGTCTCCATATGCTCGAAGATAGTCCACATTGATTCCAACCATGATTTTGCAGCCTATGATCCACCATCCCATGAAAATTAGGTGGTTGATGGTGATGGAAGATATGTTTCATCTATTCCATATATGTGGTATCCTACGATGCTCTCTGAATGGTCTGCATGAACCTCACAAATACTTCACAAAAATGTGCATCTACAGCTGCGTCTGGTATAGCATCGGGTGCTGTAGTTGGTATAATTAGAGGATCAACTGGTATTTTATGGCCTACCAACTTCAGAGTATGTTCATAACCACACTCCTAGAATACATCTTATGATCATCTTGGTGGCATGACTCTACAATTTCAATAAAACACCATAGTTAAAACTAATTGTCATGGTTTTTTCTATTCAAGAGTGCCCAAAAAATTTGGAAAACACCCTCAAATTTTGACAAAAATGGACTACATAGAGTGTAGAAGGAATACACAGGGTGTAACCTTAATCTTTTACATGGTCGTTTTCTATTGCTGGCCAAAGCATGTATCAATCCTAGAAAAATAGCATTTTTCACAAACACACGATGTGTACACAGGTCTATCCTTTTGGCCATATACTCCCACATGGCCAGGTCTACATAGGTACTGCCTGGGTAGGATAAATTGTGTGTATCAAAAGTACATGGTGTGTTCTGATCAAAAATCAACAGACCATATTTCCTCTCTTATGACCACATACATGATTAGATACTACACAGAGTGTACAAAGATTACATGATGTGTACTCAAAAAAAATTATGTTCCCCAAATAGGAAGAACATGTGACATGTGTTTATAGAACCATTACTACTAGAAATTTCACCTTTCCCAATGCTTCTATACCAACAGTTTGTAAAAATCGTTGGTATAGGTCCCATTTCCCAACGGTTTGGCCAAACCGTAGGGAAATCCCACTATAAAGTAACTTTTCCCAACAGTTTTCCAAAACCGTTGGGAAAGGGTATGGATTTCCCAAGGGTTTGGCCAAACCATTGGGAAAAGTCCACTTTGTGGCCACTTTTCCCAATGGTTTGGGAAAACCGTTGGGAAAGGGTATGGATTTCCCAACGCTTTGACCAACCTGTTGGGAAAAGTCCACTTTGTGGCCACTTTTCCCAACGGTTTGGACAAACCGTTGGGAAAGGGTATGGCTTTCCCAATGGTTTAGACAAACCATCAGGAAAAGTCCCCCATATACCAACGTCACTCCCAAAATCAAAGGAACTATACCAAAGGTTTTGACAACAATTGGTATAAGTCCTTTGATTTTTTATCGAATCTTCTTACCGAGAACATTATATAAATAATATTTTCAAATAATTATGATAATATATATAGATATATATATATATGAAATTATGTTCACAGAATTCATTTTAGGTTAGTGGTTTTCTCTTTGAAAGATATACTGGAGGTTCTGGGATCAAATCCCACTGATTTTTTTTTAAATACATATACCAACGGTTTTATGGAACCGTTGGTATAGATTACCATATTACTTATACCAACGGTTTTCAAAACCGTGGGTATAGGTCTATACCAATGGTTTTCACAAAACCGTTGGTATAGACCTATCCCAATAGCTTATTTGCCCATGGTTCTCCAAACCGTTGGTATAGGCTATACCAATGGTTTGGAGGCCTATACCAACAATTCCAAACTATTGGTATAGGGTATTTTTCCAATAGTGCATAAATCATGTTTTCTGGGTTTCAAGATAGTAAGCCTTAAAAACATCTTGGAAACTTCTATTTTTTTAAAATAAATCTATAGTATACCAAATTCTGATCTATGAGGGCTTATACCCCCCACAAATCAATGTTTAGCACCCATTCATAACATAACATAGAAAAATTCTATATAGAAGGATGAATCATGATCTACCAAATTTTGGTCCAAGAGGGCCCATACACCTCAGGATCCAAAGTTTTGCAGCCATGTAATCTAGACCAAAGTGAATACCAATAAACCTATCACAACATCAAGCATATCTAACATGACAACTATCACAACAACATGAATTAAATAATACACCTAAATGGCATGGAAAGAATGCATGGTATGTGATTTATTACCAGTTCCTATATGATTCATGAGATGGAATACTCTTACCCCATTGGTTTTCAAAAAAATATAACAAAAATGATATCAATAATCATTGTACAAAACAATTGCTTCATCCAATAGTGAAATGGAATCAATTGTAATAGCAAAAAATCCAAAAATCACAATTCAATTCGAGGTTATTTGGATTTTCCTTATGCATGGGGTATCTACTCCAGAGAACATATAATAACTAAAATCTATTTCCATATTATCCCCTCTTTATGTCTCCAAAGATTAAGTCAAACCAAAAATAATACCGCTCGGATACCACTTTGTAACCTTCTAGATCTAGATGCCACAAAATCAGTGCCTTGTACCCAGTTGAAAACAAGGCCTCAAGCAAATTTCCTAAAATGCCAGAGTCTTCTGACTAGAAGTAAAGGCCTAGTGTGTGATAGTGGGGGAACTATTCCCTCATTAGTAGAGTGTAACATAGTGTAATAATTAATAATAATAGAATAAGTAGTAAACAACATGAAACTGAAGCAAACAACAGAACACTGAAAGATAAAGATGAATATAGGAGATATAATATCAAAATGATGCATCGTGACACATGTTCTAAGAAAATAGTGAAAATATGATACACCCCAATCAAGTACTGTACAATACCAATTTATGGTAACACAAAATAAATCTCTGCAGCATCAGAAGCCATCACTTGGTCCCATGCTCTCTTTCTCCTAAGCAGCAATCAAGTACTTTAAAAGGGGTCATTTCCCTTATAAACACCTAAAAAAACATGACCCAAACAGGGTGTGAGAATATATATATATATATATTTATTTATTTATTTATTTATTTATTTAATTTGGGTCAAAAAACATGACCCAAATAGGGTGTGAGAAATAATTCCCAGTAGGAAAACACATATTGTTCATGCCAATCTTTCAGTGAGTATATGCAGTAGTAGGGTACAATTGAAAATGAAGAAAACTAGAAGGTAATAAAAATTAATAAAACCTTCAAGTAATATCATTCATTTATAAAGGTCATTATGTTTATTTCCAACTCAATTACCTAAGATATTTATGCAATATAATTCATTTTAAGCCCGATATTCTCTGTAGTAGTGTAAGCACAATAGATTTCTCAGAAAAAATTCTAAACAAGTGAGGACTGAATCCAATCTTGTTCTTTGTCTTGGTAGACATGTCAAAATTCATTCCATTCCATTATTTAATTAAAACCAAAGACCATTATTGAGATTTGAAGTCAGAATTCAAGTATCATTTAGGTGTAAATCTATTGTTATCCTGCGATTCCATTATCAGTGATCCTACATGGGAGCCTCGAGTATCACTCTAGATATTGGTATATGTTCATGGCATTCCTTCCTTGGTGGTCCTACATGGGATCCCCAAGTGTCAATCTAGGTGGAGTATAAGATCATGTCAATTTATTTCATCCTTGGTGTTCCTACAAGGGAACCCAATTATTACTAACTACATATAACAAAAAATTATATCGAGTATGGCCATGGCATTCTAAGCTGAACCCATGCGTCACCAAAGGTGTAAGGTATAATATTCATGTCAGTCTTTTCATGTTTTTCTAAGCTGAACCCATGTGTCACCCAATTATATTTACCATTTTATCATTAAAATGTTGTAAAAAATTCAACATGATTAAACAAGAAAAAACCACAGCATGGCGAAGGGGAAAACCCAATCCCAAAGCCATAATAAAAACACCTATATTTTTTATTGAAAATAAAATTCTATATAATAACTATTTTAAACAACCCTATAAGGGGAAAATAGTCATTTTCATATACATCCTATCTTGAAATGGCTAAACAATAATTATCTGAGGGAAACGCACCCACAGGGTGGCCCTTAATCAAACAATAAAGCCAAATATGCTTAAATTCATTGAATTAATTACCAGAAAAACATTAAGTAATAATAAGGATCAATTTACTTTCAAGGAAACACACTAAACATGGTTTTGTGTAAAAATGTAAAATTTAAACATCTCAATATTTAACAAGAGGCACAAGGCCACCTACCTCGTCATGGTATAACTCTATTCATCCATCATCAAATTCCAATTCACGCTAAAATGGTGTTGGTCTACAAAACAATAATATTCATTCAACCATAAATAACTCATTAGAGACAAAAATAACCAAGAACAACTCAAGAGGCATCTTGCACTCACTAAGTAGATTCTAATTTATTTGATGGTGTTCTAATCATCTTTCTAACGACGAAATGGGAGAAGAAATGAATCCCAATGTTGTTTGTTCATCCACCTAGAGACCCCTCTTTAAAAATGATAGAAGAATGTGGTTAGTTCCCAATTTGAGTAAAAAAACAACATACATGGAATGTAATTCCATATACATGGCTTGTATATCATTTATCTATTCATTTGGTGATTTCTTCCACCGACTTACTTTCCAGGACCTACTGACATGACTACACATTGTGTACTAAGAAGTACAGAACGCGTAGTTGGTTTTTCCTCTCTTTACTATAGAAATTACCACACACCATATATTCTCATCATAAATTGAAAACCTAAAGTGCATATACTTAGTATTACACAATGTGTAACACCTGGTTCTAGTATTTCCCAGTTTTCCCCCATTTTTCTCAAAAAAACAACTCAATGGAAAATAATAATAGAAACTCGTACCTTAACGTAAGAACGTGATTCTTATAGTGGGAGATTAAATAAAGGGAAAAATTAATTATGGGGTTAAATTTAATATCCAAATATTTTAAAATAACATTATTTTCAATAGTGTACAAGATATGCAACAATGGGCTTAATGATACCGCAAAATGTTATTATCTAAATATGGTCGTTATAACATATCCATTGAATTGGTGGGTATGAATAAGATTAACCAAATTATGAAATATATTTAAATGTATTAATAATTAATATTTTAATGATTAATTCATGGTAAATAAGCACCCATGTTATAGATATGTCATTTTTTTCATCAAAACAACATTTTCATCGAAAATGGAATTTATATCTTTTAATGAGAAAATATTATAATTAAATTTTGTAACTTTTTGACATTTTATTTGTAAAAAATTTTATAATTTTTTAATTCATAATATTTAAAATATCATATGACTAATTTTTTATAATTTTGTGAAAGGATTTATTTTTCAATTAATATTGAAAAATTCTAATTTTTCTTACAAACTATATTTTTATTTCAAGAATATACATAATGAAATTATATTTTAGACATGTATCAAAAATTTTGTAGCTTATTTTCATTAATAAATTTCCAATTATAGACATTGGAATGAATTTTATCCTTGATTTTGATATTAAAAAAACTGAACTTAAATTTTATTTTTCCTAAAAAAATCAGATTCATCACATGTTGCAAGAATATTTTTAAATTAAAATTTTTCATCATTTTGAAGTTGAATACTGAAAATTGGATTCTATATTAGGAATCATGATTCCAAAATTTGGTAAATATAACCCTTTTATTAAAAGATGTTATGAATAGTAATCCTTGTAAATTTTGTTACCACCATAAATGTAGAATGGGTTAATTCAGGGTCAAAATAATGTTATAATTATTAAAAGGTAACCCTAAATCATACAATAATATTATTTTCTAATTAGATATTATCAATAATAATATAACCATAAAATATATCTCATTTGTTTAATTTTACCATGATTTTTATGTTTTTAATTTTTTATGAAATGAAACATCAAAAATATCTTTCTCTTTATTTTATAACATGATTTATTTTGACATTTAGTTATAATGAATAAAATATAATTTATAAATTTTTATTTGAATTATAAATTAATTTTTGATCAAGTAATTTTTTTTTTATTCACTATGATAGGATAATTATAGTAAATACTTATGCAATGTCGACATAGTTCGTATAAAATAAGTGGAAAAATGAAGTATATTATTTTAAAAACAATAATTATTGTATTATTTGGGTTATTTAAAGTGTTTCATGAATATTAAAGAAAAATATAACATATTAGGTCTTTTGAATGGTTTATATTAAAATTTCATTTCATTAATTTTGTTTTCAAATTCAAATTATATTAATAGTTGTTTAAATGAAATTAGTAGTATTTTATATTAAATATTATTTTATTAAATTATTTAAAATTAAAAAAAATAATTAAATGGAACAATTAAGATGATAAATGGTGTATTATTTCATAAATTGATATTTTATAATATAACTTCTATGTTATATGTAAACTTATAACACATTAATATCAAAAAAATCATGACCTTGATTAAGTTTAAAATAGTTTAACCAAGGGGTCAATCCAAAATATAAGGTTTAAAATGATATCAAAACCAATATAAATTTTATTGAATTATTATTTTAATAACATATATTTCATATATATAAATAAATTTAATTTTTCAAACAATTATACATAAAGTAGAAACATATTACATTATATTATTCTATACAATTCCCAATATGTCATAAATGTTATTTTATATTAATTTTTGAATTATTAAATAATTAAAAATTCATAAAAAATGATATCTTGTCCATGTGATAGATAAATGGTTTAAAACATCATCCTTGTTTATTTTTTGTGGGAAATTTTCATTTATAATAAATATCATTACCCCTAAATATTAAAAAATATTTTAATCATGATAATCATCTAAAGGGTTAATGAAGGGTAAAAATAAAATTATAATGGAACAATTATCACCTAAACATGTTTAATTTATATTGTATGTGATGAAATAGAATCATTATAATATTATATTTTAAATATATCCATTTTAAATCATTATAACATGACTTTTATTTTATAATAATTTAAAAATATATGAAATTCTAGGTATACCCATCCCCTCATTATAAAAGGTCACCTCATATCCTCACCTCTAAACACATAAATAACCATTTGGTTTGGATAATACCTACCCAAATGACATAAAATAATCCCTCCACTAATTTTAAAAGTCTTTTTTATGCATTATAGAATCCTTGTGGGGTTTAATGTATAAGGAAATGTGATTTTCTAAAGAAGAGGTATATATGTTAACCAATTATTTTTGTTATTTTTTATAATCAAAAATCATCCAAATTAAATTTATAAATGAAGATATAGTAACATAAATATATTACATGAAATTTTTGTACTTATGTTAATTTCATAACCTATATACATCTTTTTCTTCTATCAAATGGGAAATGAAACCATCCTTCGTCTATATAATGGACTACAGCCTTGTGATCCTATGTAATTTGTTTTCCATCAATGAATCTGAAATATGGTTATAATGATGAATTAAATTTTTTTATTTTATATTCATGAAATTACAATTATTGTTAAAGGAAATTATATTATCATTTTTCATACAATTCCATCCATTGATAAATTATAATGTTGTGTTTGCATATGTAGGGATTAACACCTCATGTTTTTGATGTGAATAATTTTTCATCACCACATAACATGGATGGTATATAAAATTTTATATAATGGATTAATATTTAATTTATGGAAGATTTTTTTATGTTATATTAATAGTTACCTTTTTTATCATGGTCATTAGAGAAATAGAAACATTTATCATACATATGTTCGACCCACATTCTCCGTGATTGTAAAGTAATTAATTGTTCATAACAATATTTAATGTTTTTTTAAACAGAAAAATGATTTATAAAAATGATATTAATATCTTGTTTATTATTCTATAGACACGTGAATAATTCCCCATTATATGATAGTCAACCTACTGAAGTCATTTTGGACTTACGATTCAAAATTATCAAAACATTTAATGTAAACCGAATTGATTATGTATATTATTAAAACATGATAAAAAGAATAATAAAAATGAAAAAATTTCATAAGAGTGTAAATAATTAAAAAATTATTATTATTTAGTAATATAAGGAACATATGTGAATGTTCAAACTCAAGTTAATGGATACTTTACAAACAACATTTTTATGAAAATTACTGATTTGTTTTCTAAATAATTTCCTTCCATATCTATAGTTATAAAATTACTATATGGATGTATGTGTATAGAGATAAATGAATTTTAAAAAACATTTTATCTCTATTTTTACATTGTTTCAAAAAAATCAAGAGGGTGTTTTTTATAAATTTTACACTAATCCTTTTGACAAAAATCCAAAGGATATGTTATATTTTAACGTATATAGGTCAATTTTTTTCCCCAATTACAAAATATTTATATGATTTCTGGATTAAGTTATAAGGTTTAATAATTTATTTAATTAAAAACCAACCTTTCTAATATTATGGGTATAAAAATTTGTTTTAAATCGAATTGTTATTTTAATATCTGAAAATGATTCTTTATTATAAGCAATGAATATTTTTATGAGTATAATGATGAAAATGAATGCATTTGTGATTTAGGATTATATGATGGTTCTTGGTAATTATTTATGATTATAAATAATGTTTGTTAAAGTCAAAGAATGAGTATTTCCATTATTAACCAAAGATGGTTTGTTCAATCACAAACCAATGATAGGTGGGTCCATTATAGCCCTCAACTGCAATGTGTTCTATAAGGTATTATAGTTGTTGACAATATGGGTTATTCCATTTTATTGAGGGATATGAAATATGATTTCAAAAGTTACCAATATGATTTTTTATGATTTAAATTTTTTTATATAAATCTCATGATTTTTCAAGGTAATATAACACACTTATATCTAAAGGAAACTATTTGAAACTTATTAAGGGTTAAAATGATAACTTTTTTTAAAACGTATTATGGTTTCCATACTTATTTAAAAGAAGCATCTTGAGATTATTTTTTCAATTAAAATATTTTATGAAATTTTGTTGTCAGATTTTTAGGTATATAATTTGATTTCATTAAGAAGAAATTTTTTATTTCAATGTCAATTTTTATAATTTAAAAAAAACTTTCTTTGTCATTTCAGGGTTTTAAAATTAATTGAAATGTTTCTTACTTAATTTTATATGTCTTATTCCATACTTCATGTTATCATACCATGATTGTTTTAAAAATTCATGGGGTTTTACAGATGTGTAAGAAAATATATGACACCATAATTTGGGAATATAAATGATTAGTGTAGTTAGAATAATGATCACATAATGAAATATTTCTTGTTAAGTAAGATTTTTTCCTATTTTTATGAAACTATAATACAAAAAATATACTTCTTTATATATGTGGTACAATAATTACTTTTAACATTTTATATTTTGGATGGTTGAAATTAAGTAACATTTATTCTTATAAATTCCATAATTATAGTATTTATGATTTTATGATTAGATATGGGAGTGTAGATTTGGTGTTGTTATGGTGATCATGTAATGATTCATTGATATCACCCTATAGAAATATGGTTTTACATTTTAATATATATTAATAGATTTAAGAAAAAACGTTCACAATGTGGAAGGGTTTTCATATTATGATAGCTGACATTTGTGTTATCTAGTACCATAATATAGTTTTATGATTATTTTGATATATCGTAGATAGGGGTGTATGTCATTTAGGATTCCAAAAAAGATGATTTTTGATGTGTTCTAGGAGGATTATATTTCATATATATTAAAAAATATTTAGAGGTATTTTTTTCACATCCTTGACTATTTTAGAAAATATTCCTATATTTCTACATATTTATAACTAACCCACAAATGGATCATGACTATATGTGTTTCATCTTGACATATTTAGGTTATAGTAAAAACAATTGAGTCTAGAAGAGGTTTTATATGTTATCATTTAATTTTAACTCCCCTAATAACATCTGATGCAACTAATGTTATAATATTTGTTTTATCTCTCTACTTTGGATGAGTATTAGTATATGATCATTGGTTTATAGAAGGATTAGATCATGGAAATTGTAGTATTTTGTCCTTGGTTGTGGCTTATGAAACATCATATAGATTAATTGTTTAGAATTGCATAAATATGTAGTTGAATTTTATCATAAAAATTAATATGTAATTTATTTAATTTTTTGTTTGATTAGGTGTCATTAACTTCAAAAAAATGTTTACGTTTATTTTCTTTGTTAAATTTAGTTTTTTGGTAAAATATGGTTTTTAATAAATTGAGGATTTAAGTGGTTATTTTTAAATTTTTATTTAATGTGTAGTTATGAAACATGATAGGTAATTTACATTACTTCCATAGTTCCATGTTTATGAGGGAGTGAAGTGGCTTTTCAAAATATATACATTTTAATCTATTGAGATTATTGGATTAAAGGGTGTCTTAGTGTAAAATATTTAGGTTAGGGTTTTTTTTAATTTATATGTTTTAAAACATTACGATTGGTGAATTAGAAAGTGTGATTAAAACCACCATACTTCACACCATTGGGATGTATATACTAGGTATGTTGATGACTACATGATGATCCTTGATGAAATAATAAATGAGAGGAAGTTCAACTCGGGTGGGGAACCTCACATAAAATTGGTAGATAGATGAATGAAATCATCTCTGAGGAAAAATTTCGTAAATAAATGTTTCCCGTTAGAATATTTACAATCCATTAATATGTTATGGGGATATTGGGATTTCAAAAAATTATTTTCTTTGGGAACCATGTTTTTTTGGAATTTTTTTCCTCCAAATTTTATTTTTCATTATTCAAAGGATACAATTGTTTATTTGAATACTATTATATATCAATTGAATTGGATTCATAAAATAAATATTTTCCAAAAATAATCTTACAATTCATGAGGGTACATATTAAATATTCTCTTTATAATAAAGATTATAACTTCTTGAGTCATGTAAATGACCCCATCATGGTCACTTTGGTGGAAATGTGTGTTTTGTTGGTTATGAGGAAAGTTATGTAATATTCCAATATTTAGATAATGATGGTAAGGAATTGTTTCACGAAATAGTTATAAATATGGAGGAGGGGAATCATGGATAACATGGAGTAATGGAAGTGGATTTCATAGCATATCATTCACTAGGTTCTCCTTTGGTTTCATAAAACAAGTTATTAAAAGTATATTTATTTATACTAAAAATTAATATATAATTACCATTTTTTCTTATTAATTAGTTTTTTCATAGCATTTAATATTTTTTTTATTAAAATATAAAAATAGTAACACATTCACCTAAATGTATTTTGTAACCCTCACTTATTTTTTGTTACTATAACGACCCGAATCCGGAGCCCCTCTACTGGTGCCCCGTACCTGGTTCTCCACATGACCTCAAGTGCATTTTTCCAAATGCCAGAGGCAGACGACTAGCAGCGAGGGCCTTGGTGAGTCGGTGGGAAAACTATGCCCTCATTTGGTGAAGTATACAGTGGAAGAAAAATCAGACACAATAGCGGAAACAATAACAGCATACAACAACTGAACTGAAAAGCGGAAGCAATGTATAAAATAATAATGATGCAACATGGTACATATGTCTATGTAAAGCAGTAAACAAACCAATGTTATAAAATACAACTGAAAAAAAATGCAAAAGAAAACAAATTAAACTCCTCAGCATCGTAAGCCTAAGCTCAGTCCCTTGCTCTCCAGCTCCAAGCAATCATGTACCGGAAGTCCAAGGGCGCTTGCCTTATCTATTCCTGCAACAAAAAAGTCTTCTTGTGCCTAAAAGAATGGACTAAACAGGGTGTGAGATACAATCCCAGTAGGAAATCACACAAATATCTGTTCCTAACAGTCAATGAATATATGGAAATTAATATTACAGGAAGTAGTAAACAGAAAATCACATAGCAGCTACAATCCACAGTTCTAACATATAAAGTGCACAAGTAAACAACAAACAACAAGAATAAAATAGGTAACCTCCTAGGTATCTCTCACAGCCTAACCCCTATGGTTCAACCTACAAGTACTAGAAACCCTCTAGGAGGCACACACAGTCCCACCCCTTTGGTTCAGCTAAGGAAAAGACTCTTTGAGGAATCACTCACCGTCAACTCCCCAAATAGTATTGTACCATACTAAAGGCTCTCTAGGGAAGCACTCAAAGTCTCATTCCACCTGTGGCCCGCGTTGAGGAACTACAGACTCTCTGAGGAAGCACTCATCATCAATTACCCCTGTGGTCTCGCATCGTATTAAAATAAACTCTGGAGAATCCCTTAGGTCGATTCTCCCTGTGGTCTACTACACTAGGTTCTCACAGTTTTGTGTGAATCTAATATGCTCAGCACGCGTGTAACGTCCAAGTAAACCTCAAGAACTAATTGGATATCATTATAAGGTTCAACAGCATAACAAAGCAACAGTTCCAATATCCTACAACTAGGCATGGCAACTGGAAAACGCCAAACAAGAAAAACAGGCATGGAAAACATCCAGAGTACAACAAAAACTACTCTATTCACAAAGGTAAACCTCTACTATAGCAATCGAGAAAAACATGCAATACAACAAGGGAAAAACAAGAACATGCAATACCCCATTCAAGGGTATTGGTGGAATTCACACAAAATACTCATCGACTTCCTACAGAAAGGCACAAACCACCTACCTCGATCCTAGGAGATTGATATACTTGAACCAAGATGATTGATTCTCCCTTGAACGTCGTAGATCTGAGAAAACGCACAAAATGGTCAACCTTAGATAACTTGAGAAAGAGGAAGAATTGGAAAACAAGGCTCAAGCAGAAGGAAGAACTCACCGTTGCGCTTCCGACGCAATCGACAGAGCTCGAATCGGATAATGGACAGAGAGGTGGGGGCCCAGGGAAGATCCGGCCATATGGGTCACTCACGGATGAAAAACCTGGAGAAGAATGTGTTTTTGTGCGTCAGGAGCTACCCCGGTGCATTTGGTGAAAAAAACCACATGGTGTGTACTTTTAGAGTACACGGCGTGTACTAGGTTTTTTCTGTACTCCGCCAAAATTGGCCTCCATGTCACTCCTACACACCGTGGGTGTGGCCCGGTCATGGCCAGTACACGGCTTCAAGCTAAAGAAGAGTACACGGCATGTACTCATAAAGTGCATGGCGTGTACTTCAAAATTTTCCAAAAACTCCATTTTTCTTAAAAACTCCAGAAAAATAAAAGGCATACCTGAAATGAAGATCTTAGTTCTTAGAAACTTCCCCCCTTAAAGAAATCTATCCCCGAATTTCCTTAGCGAGGCGTAGAAGAAGAAACCCCGAACAGCTCCTTACACTGTGATCGTACCTCGGCCTCCCTCTCCCAGGTCTCATCCTGTACTCTCCCATGCTGCCATAGCACCCATACAAGAGGGACAGACCGCCCATGAAGAACCTTCATACTGTGATCGACAATCCAGATGGGATGATCCTCAAATGATGCATCCTCTTCGAGATCAACTTCCACAGGATGAAAGACATGAGATGGATCTGAAAAGTAACATCGGATCTGAGAGATGTGGAAGACATTGTGCATGGCCCGGTACCTCCGGGGTAGCTGCAACCGATAGGCAACCGGCCCAACTCTCTCCAATACCTCAAACGGCCCGACGTACCACGGTGAAATATCACCCTCTCTCTGAATACTCTTGTGTCCCAACCTCGGTGCAACACGCAGGAAAACCTGATCCCCGACCTCAAACTCCAAAGGTCGTCTCTGCTGATCAGCATAAGACTTCTGCCGAGACTGTGTTGTAGTCATCCTCTTCTGAATCAGCTCTATCTGCTCAGAAGTCTCCTGAACAAGATGAGGTCCCAACAAAGCTTCCTCTCCTGCCTCCAACCATCATAAGGGTGATTGGCATGGCCTACTGTACAAGGCATCATAAGTTTCCATCTGAATGGTCGCCTAAAAATTGTTTTTGTAGGCGAACTCCACAAGAGGTATATTCTTCTCCCAAGAACCGCCAAAGTCCAGGATGCAAGCTCTGAGCATATCCACTAGCACCTAGATTGTACGCTCGGTCTGGCCATCATTCTGGGGATGGTCTTTCGTACTCAAAAGTACCTGTGTACCCAAAGCCTTCTGAAGTCCTTGATAGAATCGAGAATTAAAGCGTGCATCCCTGTCTGAAACAATAGAGTGTGGAACTCCATGCAGACGCACAATCTCTCTAATATAAATTCATCTCAGATCATCGACACTGAAGGTCCCCTTGATCGGCAAGAAGTGAAAAACCTTTGTGAGCCTGTCAACGATAACCCAAATAGCATTGTTCCCTCAAGGTGACCTCGACAACCCAGTTACGAAGTCCATCGCAACATCGTTCCACTTCCACTCCGGAATGGGTAACTGCTGTAAAAGGCCTGCTGGTCATTGATGCTCCGCCTTCACCTGCTGACAAGTAGAGTATCTCATGACAAAACCAGCAACATCTTTCTTCATTCCTGGCCACAGGTACTGGGGATGAAGATCCTAATACATATTGGTGACACCAGGATGAACTGCCCAAACTGAGGAATGAAAATCCCGCATCAGCTCCTCGCGTATGTCTGCTAGAACCCATACGCATCCTTGGAAACGCAAGATCTCATCCTCACCCACTGTCCATCCAGGAAGAGGGCCCTCTCATGACACACTCTCCCACAGGACTAAGCCTTCTGATTCTGATAGCTGCCTCATCCGTACCCGATCAAGTAGTGTCGAGGTAACAGCTACAGAAGATAGGAAGGTTTGTCCCTGTCTGTCATGCACCTCCTGATGCATCTCAGAGAATAGAGCCATCAGCTGTCACTCATTGTTGGCATGTTGAACTGCCTGAATCTGAGTCCTCCTGCTCAACGCGTCTTCCACTGCGTTTCCCTTTCTCAGCGTATAGGCAAGCTCGAAATTGAAGGACTGAAGATACTCGACCCACCTGCGTTGTCTCAGATTCAGATCATGCTGAGTGAAGATATACTTGAGACTCTTGTGGTCATTGAAGACCACAAAGTTCTCTCCCAGAAGATAGTGTCTCCAATAGAATAAGGCATGAACAACAGTTTCCAACTCCAGATCATGCGTAGGGTAGATCCTCTCATGTGGCCTCAACTGCTGAGACCCGTACGCGATGACTTCATATCCCTGCATAAGCACAGCGCCTAGTCTGATACCTGAAGCATCACAATAGACAGTATAGCTTTTTCCTGGCTCTGGAAAGACTAGTATCAGTGCTGACGTCATCCTTCCCTTCAGCTTCTTGAAAGGCTGACTCACAATAATTTGATGATAAGAACTTCTCCCCCTTCTTTCTTAGTCCTGTCAAAGGTGCTCCTATGTGTGAAAAGTCCTGAATGAAGCGTCTATAGTATACATCCAGACCTAGGAAACTCCGTACCTCAAAAACGTTCTTCGGCTCCTCCAAGGAAACTACAGCTCTCACTTTCTCTGGGTCCAATGATACTTCTGCCTCTGAGATGACGTGACCCAAGAAGTGAATCTGATCCATCCAGAAGTGTCACTTAGAGAGTTTAGCATAAGCCGATGCTCTCTCAATGTACTCAGAATGATCTCAAGATGTGTGGAATGGTCGTGTAGAGTGTGAGAGTACACTAAGATATCGTCCATGAAGACCACGATGAAGGAGTATAAGTAAGGATGGAACACTTGGTTCATCAGTTCCATGAAAACTACAGGAGAGTTCGTGAGACCGAATGGCATAACCGTATACTCGTATACACCATACCTGCTCCTAAAGGCGGTCAGAGGGATATTTGATGGTCTAACGTGCAACTGATGATAAACGGACCTCAATTCAATCTTCGTGAACAACCGGGCTCCTCGAAGCTGATCAAAGAGGTCATCGATCCTTGGCAAGGGATATCGGTTCTTGACTGTCAACTGGTTCAGCTTCTGATAATCCACACAAAGTCGAAGGGTACTGTCTGCCTTCTTCGAAAACAGGATAGGCAAACCCCAAGGAGAAGTACTGGGTTGGATGAAACCCTTTGCCTGTAACTCCTCCAACTGCTTCTTGAGCTCCTACAACTCAGGTGTGGCCATCCTATAAGGAGGAATGGACACTGGTGTTGCTCCTGGAACGAGCTCAATAGAAAATTCAACCTCACGCTCCAGAGGGAAACCCGAAAAGTCCTCTAGAAATACGTCCCTGAAATAGTTCACCACTGGAGGAAAGTCCAACTACGAAGTCCCCTGATCATCCAGATAAGGACTAGCAATTTGGGTCGTCACCCTTCCTAGCCCATGTTGCTTGAGTCCTGTTCGACTCTCTTGAACATCCCATTTGCCTCTATGAAGAAAAGATTCACCCTATGGTGAGAAAAAACTCACCCTGCGGTAGTAAAAGTTGACGACTTCCTAGAAAGGAACCAACCAGTCCATCCTAAGGATGACATCATAGCCTGTCATATCTAGGACATAGAGATCCCATAAGAACCAATACCCTACAACCTCGATAGGGAACTCTCTACACTGGCGTACACTAGATTTTCTCATCCCCAAATGTGTGTCTAGTGTCAATGAGTCGACAGAAGAAAAGACACAGAGCCCAACGCTCTCCACAGTAGCAACAGAGATAAAGCTATGTGTAGCACCAGTATCGAAAAGAGCTGAAGATAAAACTGAGGATACTAAAATCGTACCTCGAACTGTATAAAGGTTGTGATACTGCTCTTGATAGGTCTTCTCCACAGCGAAAGACTAGCCTGCACCGCGGCCCTGCGCCCCTGGCTGACCACTCTGAGCTGAACCTCATTACTGGTGATGAGGGACTGGTGGCTGACCACCACGGCCTCGACCTCCACCTCAGCCCGAACGGATGGAAGAACTCCAGTTCCCCGACTGGTGAGAAACTGGTGGGGATACTCCTAAATGAGGATTCATTGAAGAACCTCAGTCACCAGCTTCTGGTGAGAAAACCTGGAAGAAACACTAAAGGTGACCCATCTTGCCGTAATATCGGCACTCCATGGGATCTCTCTGGCACTGTGGCCTCATGTTCCCTGACCGGCCACACTAGTAGCATATCACCTAGCTGCCTAATGATGCATCTCACTTCCTCGGATCACTGCGCGTAGACTCCCTATGGCGCTTCTTGCAGTCATTTGGATGAAAACTAGCTTTGGGAGTAGAACCGCCCGGGCTCGCAGCTCCGGAGTCTCTCAGATTGCGCTCCGCAATCAGTGCCTGATTGATGATGGAAGTGATGGAAGTCAACTGTAAGATATTCACCTGTGAGCAGATCTCCTGCCTTATACCATCCAAAAACTTCCATTCCAAGAACACCCCACTCCCATCCCGGAGGGGTGTGAAATGCTGCAGCTTGGTGAAATGAGAGGAATACTCCATGACAGAAGGAGTACCCTGCTCTACGATCATGAACTCCTGGGATCGATTGGCCCTCATGGTCTCTGGGTAGAAGTAGTCATAAAACACACGCTAGAACTCCTCCCAAACCATAACCTGCTGGTGACTCACCTGTGAGATCACGTCTCACCACCTCTTGGCGGAGTCTCGGAGCATGTAGGTGGTGAGCTTGACCTGCCTCTCTGGAGGCGTCTCTAGATGCTCAAATATAGTTAGCATGGCTTCCATCCATGACTCTACAGCCTGAGGTCCTCCTTCCCCCAAGAAAGTGGGAGGATGCTGCTGTTGGAAAACCTGCGTCAAGTCTGCCATAGACGTGGAAGGAGGCGGTGCTCCCTGGAAGGTCTTCATCATCCTCATAAAACCTTCACTCAACTGCGCATCAGTGCCTCCAACTGGTATGACAGCTGGTGCCAAGGGTGGATCGACTGGAGGATCGACAGGAAGTCCCCGATCAGCCATATCTGGCGTCAGATCATTGCCTGATGACAGACATACGACCGGAGGACGTCTCGGAGGCATAGCTCTGAAATATCAAAAGAACACCTTAGATTAGAAAATCAAGGATAAGAAACACAAGAGTACAAAACGGTAACAGGGGGAGGAAAACACACATTTTTTCAAAACACGACTACACGTCATGTACAAAACCTACATGGTGTGTTCACATAAACCATAGACATGGGCATGTGATTCTGCCACCCCTGGTCATGTAAACTGCAGACTACACAGCATGTTGTCCCCACACACGGCGTGTACTTGTACTCTACTCCCCTGCCCGAGTCTCCTTACACGGCTAACCCACACGGTCTGACTTAACCCGAGACTATACGGCATGTTATAAACAAAACACGGTGTGTACTAGACAAGGCTTCGGTGGCCCGTGTTGTTAAGCACACGGCCGTCTACATGGATGAACCTTACACGGCGTGTTCCGAACAAACATGGCGTGTATAGGTGAGGGTGACATCATCTCGTGTTGCTCGTGACACGGTCGGGTACTGAAGATAAGGATACATGGTGTGTTCATAAAACACACAGCGTGTATAACACGATCTCCCCCGAACCGTGTTGTTAGTGACACGGTTGGGTACACGGCTCACTACTACACGGTGTGTACCTACCGTACACAGCAAGTTCCAGAAGATATCCTCATGACACCATGTTTCTGCTCACACGGTCAGTGACATGGCCTGAAAACTACACGACGTGTATCCAAAAAGTGCACTCCGTGTATTCTGGGTTTTTCTGGGTAGTATCTCAGAAACTGCACAGAATCCCAGAAACACTAAAAACAAAGCAAAGAGGTGCCAAATTCCGATCGGTGAGGGAAAATACTCCCCATGAATCAAAACTTGGCATTCATGTAAGTAAGTTAGGAAACAAACAATCCTCTAACAAGGCAGTAGATATTCTATCAAGAATCTATCACTACAACATGCATAATCTACACAAAGTCTATCACAATACCATGCAATCGCTAATGCACCCTAGATGGCATGGCAAGAATGCATGGAATGTGATTTCTATAAGTGACTATATGATGCATGAAATGGAATACCCTCATCTAATCAAGTTGTAACAGAAATAGAACCGCAATAGTCAAGACAATAACAACACAAAGCATGTGAATCACTCTAGGTGAAATCATATCAACCGTAAAATCTCAAAACCAGCAAACTGCAATTAACATGGTAGTATGGCTTTTCCCTATACACAGGTTAGCTACTCCCAATCACAGCTTAATACCAAGTACCGAATCCATCTTATCCCTAGATAAAGTCTCTAAATAGTAAATCAAGAGAAAATTACCACTTTGATACCACTTTGTAACGACCCGAATCCAGAGCCCCTCCACTGGTGCCTCGTACCCGGTTCACCACATGACCTCAAGCGCGTTTTCCCAAATGCCAGAAGCTGTCGACTAGTAGCAAGGGACTTGGTGAGTTAGTGGAAAAACTATGCCCTCATTCGGTGAATTATATAGCCGAAGAACAATCAGACACAATAGCGGAAACAATTACTGCATACAACAACTGAACTGAACAGCAGAAGCAACGTATAAAAGAATAATGATGCAACATGTTACATATGTCTATGGAAAGCAGTAAACAAACCAACGTGCTGAAATACAAATGAAAACCAAAGTGAAATGGAAAACAAATTAAACTCCTCAGTATCTCAAACCTAAGCTCGGTCCCTTGCTCTCCACCTCCAAGCAATCAAGTACCGGAAGTCGAAGGGCGCCTTCCCTTATCTATTCATGCAACAACAAAGTCTGCTTGGGCCTAAAATCATGGCCCAAAAAAGTTTTGAGATACAATCCCAGTAGGAAATCACCCAAATATCTATGCCTAATAGTCAATGAATACATGGAAAGTAATAGTGCATGAAGTAGTAAACATAAAAGCACACAGCAGCAACAATCCACAGTTCTAACATATAAAGTGCACAAGTAAACAACCAGCAACAAGAAGAAAAAAGGTAACCCCCTGGGTAGCTCTCATAGCCGAACCCATATGGTTCAACCTATAAGTACTAGCAACCCTCTATGAGGCACACACAGTCTCACCCCTCTAGTTTAGGTAAGGAAAAGACTCTCTGAGGAAGCACTCACCGTCAATTCCCCCTATAGTCTCGCACCGTACTAAAGGCTCTTTGGGGAAGCACTCAACGTCTCATTCCCCCTGTGGCCCACGTAGAGGAACTATAGACTCTCTGGGGAAGCACTCTTCGCCAATTCCCCCTGTGGTATCGCATCGTATTAAAAGACACTCCGGAGAAGCCCTTACATCTATTCTCCCTATGTTCTACTACACTAGGTTCTCACAATCCTGTGTGAACCTAACATGCTCAGCATGCATGTAACATCCAAGTAAACCTCAAGAACTACTTGGATATCATTCTAAGGTTCAACAGCATAACAAAGCAATAGTTCCAATATCCTATAACTAGGCATGGCAACTGGAAAACGCCAAACAAGAAAAATAAGCATGGCAAACATCCAGAGTACAAAAAAACTACTCTATTCACAAAGGTAAACCTCTACTATAGAAATCGAGAAAAAAAGACAATAAAACAAGGTCAAAATAGGAACACGCAATACCCCGTTCAAGGGTATTGGTGGAATTCGCACAAAATACTCATCCACTTCCTACAGAAAGGCACATACCACCTACCTCGATCCTCGGAGATTGATATACTTGAACCACGACGACTGATTCTCCCTAGAACATCGTAGATCTGAGAAAACGCACAAAATTTTCAACCTTAGATAAATTGAGAAAGAGGAAGAATTGGAAAACAAGGCTCAAGTAGAAGGAAGAACTCACTACGGTGCTTCCAATGCAATCGATAGAGCTTGAATCAGAGAACGGACGGAGATGCGGGGGTCAGGGAAGATCCGGCCATACGGGTCACTCATGGATGAAAAACATGGAGAAGAAGGTGTTTCTGTGTGTCAGGCGTGACCTTGGTGCATTTAGTGGAAAAAAAAGTACACGATGTGTACTAGATTTTTTCCATACTCCACCAAAATCGGCCTCCACGTCACCCCACACACCGTGTGTGTGGCCCGGGCACGACCAGTACACAGCTTCGAGCCGGAGAAGAGTACAGGGCGTGTACTTAGAAAGTACATGGCGTGTACTTCTAAATTTTCCAGAAACTCCATTTTTCTTAAAAACTCCAGAAAAAGAACAGGCGTACCTGAAACAAAGATCTGGGTTCTTACATTAACATTTAGAAATTGGGAAGCTCGAGGAAGCCCTATAGAACCCCAATTTGGGTCTTGGGAACAAGTCCTCTAATCAGGGTGTAATAAAGATATAATAACAAATGTTTCTAGAAATAAGTTTTAGTACATAAGTTAGTAATATAGAATATTGTGATTCAAATTTATAATATACCCTTAAAAGGTATTATCAAATAACTTTATGGTTAACCCTGTCTTATGGAGAACTCTCAGAAATACAATAGTTATGAGAAACATGTATGAATTTTTTTAAACATTAATCATTATGTGTGGGATTATAAGGGGAAAATATAAATTGGTTTTGATATACATAGTGTTGGTTACATCTCTTCTATAGTGATATTGAATGCATTTCCATAAATTGATGTCAATGCAAACTATTCCCAAGTAAAAAATGGTTTAACTAGGACTCTAGGTTTTAAAAATGAATAAATTGGATTGAAAATGGTGCGTGATATGATTTCACTGAACCATTATGTCATGAAAATAATATGTAATGAATTTATCAATGTGTGTAGTGTCACCATGTTATTATGTAAGGTGATGAACATTTTTTCTTATGATTTTGGATTAATTCCATTAGAAATGTTGATTATTCTTCCTTGGATTGATCATATTTTGTTTTGATTATGAGTTCATGGATATGTTACAATGGACAATTAGTTAGTGTGGTGATTTTCAAGGCCATATGGTGATTAGATAAACGTGTATAAAATAATAGATTAAGGTAGAGATATAAGAATTAATATTTATGAAGAAGAAACTCCCCTCATTTAGAGGGTGTGTTAAACATTATTAGCCAAATGATAAGTTGGGAAATCTCAATTGCATACTCATAATTTTACTAAATTTGATACCTTTAAGGTATATATATGTGTAAATTTTTTTGGAATATTATGAATGAAAATATTTCATAATCCATTTAGATTACTATAAAATACAAGTATATTTATCGGAAGGGGTTCTAGACGTTTTCTAGAGAGAATATCTATATTATGTAGTTAAATATTCTAAATACTTGTAATATATTGGTAATAAATTAAGATTGAGGGACATTATTTTAATACTATAATATGATAGATAATATCAAGAATTTTTAATGGGAATTAGTTACATATGTGTGTATTAATTCTTATTGGATTAGAATTTTTTGAATAAATAATTTTCAATAACCATTTTACTAAAGCCACTAACCATTTTGGAATTAGCCAATATAAATTTTTCTATTGAGGTGGTTATAGTTGAATTAAATATGTTATCATCATTCATATCATGACTAGATATATATAATCTAACTTTTACATGGAACTATAAGATACAATACTCCTAGGATATATTGGATAAAGTTACCTTTTATAGAAGGGGACCACTACAGTGCTTCCAGTGCAGTGTAGTAGGGTACACAATGTCAACGTGTTTAAAGCCTACTAAATTTTTCATCTAAAGTGGGATAATATTCTATGTTAATATGTATTTATTCAATTAACTACCTATGAAAGGAAAAATCATCAAATCTATCATATTAATCCTATTTTAGAGTATTATATAAAAAATTAAACATGGTAACTCCTCAAAATATGGGAGGGCCTAACTAAAATGGGGATTGGGATATCCAAAAGAAACAACAATCATCTATCTTATTCATGATTAGTGGGATATTGAGGATGATGGATATCCATCAAAAAATCATAGCACCATAGGGATAACATCTGCTCATATTTATTCACTATTTGATTAAAGTTAGTATAATTACATTAAAATACCTTGATATGATCTTTTTTGGGGGTTTTACATTTTTTTATTCTTTAATAAGAATGGATTAAATGTTTATTGGGTGAGTGATCATTACATTAGTCTATTTTTCTATAACTTAAAATGTTAGTAATTGATTTTGAGATCTCAAAGGAATAATTATTTTTTCATATTAAGATCTATTATTCAAAAATTGATATATTATTGTATAATTATTATAGTAATCCAATTTATTGTTATCACTTGAATGTTAAAATTATGGTTCATTATGGGGTTATTGACACAATTATGGGAGACTATGATTCCAATTCATTTAGGATGGTTCTGATCAATGGAGTGGTTTCTTAATTTTATAGTAATTTTGTGAAGTATGTTCTTTGTTTTTTATAAATAAGGGTCATCTCTATTATCAATTATGATGGGTTAATATTAAGATATATTTCTTAGAGAAATTTAAATTATAAAACTTTTGGTGAATTTATAGTTAATTATCAATTTGGTCCTTGAATGAAATATCATTTTAATACCATTATTTCATATGGTTACAATGTATTTTTTGGAGCTAATATGGAATTGTAGAAGATGTTTGATGGAAACTTAAGATTATTAATTTAGTAGATCATGAATGGAAAACTAATATAATGATTAATTATCCTCTTCCATTAATTGATGAATTGTATAATTAAATAAAGTGTCCACTTTGTTAATCTAAGATTTATTATTAGTCATGTTATTACTTTATATAAGTCAAAAATATGATATCCTAATGATATCATTATTTAATGGAAATGGAAGTTAAAATTTCCTTTTCATTCCATTTGATGTTATCAATGCACTAATGGTATTAACATCTTAGGTTAATTTTATTTTCTATAGATACTTGGACTATTTTGTTGTTGTCTTTATGGATTGATTTTTTAATTACTAAAAGTTCAAGGAGGTTCATGGTTGGTACCATAATATTATCAAGGACATCTTGTGTGACTACATGTTATATAGTATTTTTTCCATGTTTCATTTCCAAATTCAATAGGTTGAATTTATAAGAATTTTTTTTATATATATTGATGTATATTTATCTTGATGTTTTTTTTGTAGTATTATATTAGGAGAAGAAAACAAATGTTTATATGGTGTTATTTTCCAAAGTTCTGGTTGAGCACCATTGTATATTTTTTTATAATTATAAAATTTTATTGCACCATTTTATGATTTGAAACATATTGGAGAAATTATTCCCTGGTGTGGAATGTTATAGTTAAAATTTGAGAAACCCGTGAGGAAATAATATTTAGCATGAATTTGGTTCTTATTAATCCAAGGGATGTCTATAAAATTTATCATGATGAATAAGGTTCTAGGATTGGATATTTTATTATGTATAGAATAAAATCTATTCCATATGGTTTTAGATAGATGAGGTCCTTTAAAATAATAACCCAACCCATGATGTAAAATTAAACAGTTCGGTTTTAGGTATAATCATATAGAGTCCTTAGCTTTTTAGTTATAGGTCTATGGATTACTCAGATCTCATTTTTTTGAGAAATATCTTCTACCACAGTGATCTTAGTTTGTGGTAGTACATATTATTGAAGTTGTTTTTGAATATTGATTTTTAAATTATATATTTAAAGATAATTGAAACTTGATCATGGATTTATTTTTTATGAAATCAATGGCTTGGTAAATGAAAGTGGCTAGGTTGAGTTGGTATTAAATTGTTTTTATATAAGAGTTTCATTGGATGGTTGTGTAATTTATTGTGGAAAAATCTTCTCTATTATACATATTATGTTTTAGTTATTTTAGTAATTGAATGAATTTATGATCAATTATCACAATTATGATGATAGAATACAGTAAAAAAGTTGTGGAGACACTTGATGGTTTTCATATTATAATTTATTCAATTTTCCATCTTAATGTTCAAAAGGATGATCTATAGTGACTCATGTGATACAATCTAAGGTATTATCTTCACTCACGTATTATATTTTGTACTTTATATAATCAAAATTTTCATTATATTAATTATTAGTTCTAATTATATATGTTTATGAAGGAAATTTTATATTTCATTGCATTATGGTTGAAGTGACATCACCTAAAAAGGAGTTAATCAATGACTTGTAGGTTTATTACAACATTCACTTGTTCATTCATATATGTGGGAGGATATTTTGATGTAATTAAGGGTTGTGATACTATGATATACATGTATATATGATTGTTTCAGATTTATTATGGAATAAATCCTAAAATTATACATTTGGTTTCAAGATGAGTCATGTTCTTTGATGATGATCTCAAAAGGACGTGTGTTTGAGAGATAGTATAAATCATTGAGGACAAATGAATTTTTTTTATTAATACCATAAATCCAAATCATAAATCTTGAGTACACTTTTTATTTATATGGGAAACAAAGCGAGGATGAGAACCACATAAAAAAATTAAACTAATAGATAGTTAGTAAATGTTTTCTCTACTTTGTATGATATTCAATAAGAAAAGGATGATTTATTTTTGATGATGTTGGAGGAATACTATATTTTTATGGGGTTTATTAAAAATAATAGTTCATATATTTCATTCTATATTTCACCTTTTTGGAAATGTATAGTCAACCATGTTTGTCACCATTATTTATTTAGTTTCCTTTTGGGGAGGATCTTGGTGAAATATTTGATTGATTAGGTCATGTTAATATATAGGTGTATAGAATTTAAATATATTAAATAGATTTCATAAATTTATTTGAGATACTTATTCTGAATTTTTATGATAGGGATATGACGTTCTTGTTCGTATCAACTATTCTCAGTTACAAATATTTTTTGGAAGAAAGGGATATAAACTCAATAGTTCAAAGGAATATTTTTAATTATATAGTAGTGTATTTGTTTTATTTTCCATAATGTTATATTATAGTACATTACTTCTTTATTGTATCTTTTTTAATGAAATATTTCATGTGACATGGTCATGTTTTAGTGTTGGAATATGATTAGTTGGTAATATTCTTATTACATGGATAGAAATTGTTTGATTAAGGATTCTTGAGAGAATAATCTTTAGGGAAAGGTAATTGTGTTGGTTTGTGATTTATAGAAACATGTAATGGTGTTGAATGAGATACGGTAATGTTAATATGAGATGAACCAATAGTTAATATATTAATTTTTAAAGGATGATATCCATTGAAATATCGAAGAAAGACTTAATAATGTTGTTGGGAAATGAAATAGATATTTTTCCAGGATGATTATAGATATTTTGTTTTTTTTAAATGGTTTTATTTTCATTATTTGATTTGAATGATGATAAGTAATTATTGGGAATGTATTATTTGTGTTCATGGCATTTTTTAGTGGTTAAGTGGAAATGTGAAATATTTTAGAAAACCAGGATCAAAATTATTTATCATTATGCATTCTAAATTTATATTGGTTTCATTTGAGGAAAGATCAAATAAAAACATATATATTTTTTTAGATCATTTAATAAATCAGTGAGAGTATAAATTTGATAGGTGACTACGGAATGTAATAGAAGCACATATATTTTAGGGTCACACATTTTCATAGTGGATGTCTATTCCTGACATAAAAGATAATGGTTTTAACATGAGGTGCCTAGGGATAATCATTAAATCGGTTTGTTTTCTGTGGATCCATGTTTCATGACATGGGAGTTTGACATGAAAATTCATAATGTGTCTTAACATAGTCACATGTAAGGTATATTTTAACATTTAATGTGGTGTTATTTCCTGGAATTGGAATAAGTATTATTAAAAATAAATGTAATTATTTTTAGTAGGATAGTAATATACCCACCATTATAGGATGATAGGAATTTTTATTTGGTGACATATTTCAAGATGAATAAAAACATGAGGGATCAACGGAGGTCACAAATTTTTTCATTTCACTAATAATCCCATAATCTTAATTTACCAAAAGGATGAATTTGGATGATTTTTAATTGTATATTTGATGAATTTAAGCATGGAATAATTCGATGATCATATCTTCAGATCTTGTGAAATGGAAAATCATGACCAAAGTTGTGGCAAAGTGATCATGCGATCATAGAATTTTTAGTAATCATAAAACATGTTATATATGACCATACCAAGGAATTGGAAAATTTGATGAATACCATTTTTTATTATGGTTATAGAAATTAATTTTTTTATATCAAATTTTGATTTGAAAATAATATTTTTTAAAAAATATGGATTTTCTATAAAAAAAATTATTTTCCAAGGGTATCATGAAATGATGATTTTTGAAGATATTTTTAAACATGGAATGGAATTTAAATGAGTTATATATTTTCTAGAGTTTGTTTATATAAATGTGTTTTTTGAAAATATATATATTTAATTCCATAAAAATGTGTTTCTTATAGATCATGTGAGTGTAATTTTTTTGTTAAATATTGTTTTAAAAAATTATTATTTCATATAATGGATACAGTAAGAAAGGTTATCATGATTAAAACCACTAGGTTACACACCATGTAGATGGGTATCTTTGAAATAGTGATGATTATCATATAGCCCATGAAAAAACACATAAGGAGAAGAGGATCAAATTTGGTGTAGAATTCAATTGGGATTATAAAGAGAAAGAAATAGAGTCCCTTTATAGAATAGGAACATGATACAATGTTAATCTTTAGTGATTTTCTTATTCATGATCATGATAATAAGATTCTGGGATGTGAAATAAGAATTTTATATAAAATCCTATTTATATTTTCATATGTTATTTTGAATTTAATTTATCATATTTGATTACAATAATTGTTTTCATAGAAGAATTTAAATAAAATTTTATTAGATTACTAAAAAAATTCTTTATCGTGATTGATTTATTGGTTTATTGAAAAACATATTTATATGAGTGTATTTACTGTGTGGTTTTCCTTAATTGATCTTATACTCATACCAGACATGTAATCCATGTTGTAAACCAAGTTTTAGATTCAAATGATGTGTGTAATGAAGAGGTTTTACCTTTAATAGTGTACATATATTGAAGTATTATGGGGATGTTATAGTTTTAGGAGAGAATGATCATGGGTCACAGTGGTTCAGGGTATTTTACTTGATGTAATAGGGTTACATATACAATATATACATATATATTGTTTCTAAAATATATTTTTTCCCATTTCACATTAATGTTTCACCAAAATGGTTTTATTTTAATATTATTAAAATAACCATGCCTTGTGTATTGTTATAATATTATAAGGAAATTCATTTATCATATTTTAGTTCATATATGTTTCCAATTTTTATTTCTAAAGTGACGAGGAAGAACAATTGAGGATATGTGGTGCCCTAAAAAACATATCGAGAATAAGGCCCTTAAGGAATGTTTTTCCATAAAAATATGATGATGATAATAAACATGAATATAACTTTATAACAAATTCTACAAAAAAAATATTTTCATTCCATAAAAAATAGTTAAAACTTTTACATTAAAAATATGCAACTAATTACCTGCATCTATGTTTTAGAATCATGTACTGATTGGTATTGTAATCTCTATTTTTTGTATATTTATCAATTATATTTTCTTGTATTATATAATTATTTTCCACTAAACTTGTTATTATCATTTGTCATTGATTTACAAAAACTCACTAAAATAATCATTCCTAGAAGGAGAACCATATCTTCTCTATATAGATTTCACTATATGTATTAAATTTCATCGCTTGAATATTATTTATATTAAAATATATTTATATTTTTATAACGTATTTTAAAATTTTAATTTTAATTCTTTAATTGGAAAATAATTTTAAGATAAATGGTAAACATTTATAAGTGAATATATAGTATAGTAATGTAATTTATATGATAATTGAATTTATAAAAAACATTTCTTGGATGCGAATAATAATTTAGAAACATATATATTCCATTACATATTCTTAAAAAAAATTATTTAGTAGTGGTCTGAAATTTTTTTATTAATATAATATTTAGAAATATATCCAACAAAAATATTACATTGATTTTTGTGAAAAAAATATGGTGTTTAACAAAGGTGAAATTTAATATATCATAGATAATCATACATTATTTATAAAATCATCCTTAAAAAATTAAGAAACATTAATTATTAAAATGACACAAAAAATTTTAAACCAACTTGAATAAATATATTCATCACACATTTTTAATGACCATTATGGGGTTTATATTCTTATTTTAATTATTCATAATCCAAAAAATAAGTAATTAAAATAAGAAAACTAGTAAAAATAAACAATAATGTTTTTTTATTAATATATTTTTTATAAAAAGGAATACAAAATTTGAAAGGTTAATAGTAACAAGTGAAATAAATTTTATGTAATCCTGACCCATAATAAATAATTTTATTCTCCCAAATAAAACACAAAAAATATTATAATTTGTTTATTTTTAAAATATAGAAAAAATTGAAAATTTCTCATGAAATTTATAACCTTGGATTCTCATTCATAATTAGTGTAGTGGAGAAAAACATATTTATATACTAGAGTCTTGAAATAATCATGAAATGGATTTAGCCATTTCCCATTAATAATGAACCAAGAATTGTTAAATTTATTCAAGATATGCACAACACCATATGGTAATACATATATAATAATATATAGTTATATATAATTAATAATAATTATTTATATAAAAGAACATCATACTTTAATTATATAATATGAATTTATACCCCAATATAAACTCCTTAGGTAACCATTTATTCCTATAAAACGTTATTTTTTCATATTATATATTAATAAAATATCATATTCATTCTAAAAAATCTTCCTATGATCCTAAAACTTTAATTTTGTATTTGTATCTATATTAAATTAATTCATGATACATAGTATGATAAAATAATATATGTGGTTCTCAATATCAACATGGAGTTGTAACTGTTCCCCAAATCCAAATCAATATTGAGATATACAGAAGGGAAAATGAAAATTATTATAATATATCCATGATCCATCATATAATAAAGGTATTATATCATTCATATTTATCTAGAAAATTTATAATATTTTTTACCTTATTTATTAGTGAAATAAGTTTCACCTTTAGTTCATATATGATATGCAGTTGTAATATGGTGTGAAACCCCATAAAAAGTATTTATTGATATGACTACAATTGTGAGATCCCTAGTTAATAATAATGATTAATTATAATCCAAATCAATAAAATATACTCTATATTATATATTCTACAGTAAATGAAATCTAATTGGATTGAATTATATTTTCATGGACCCATTTAAACACACGATGAATATATAAAATATAGTTCAAAAGGAAAATAACATAGAAATGTTCTAATGAATTCAATATGATAAACATAAAATATCTCAAAAAACAATGCCATGTCCTCAATATAGTTCACATCCATCAAGATCAAACAAAATTCCATATACCTCAATCTTACCTATCCATACAAATATAACCCATATATGTCCAATATACCTAATAATTCATTTAACAGTAGTTATAATTACATATAACAATAGATCACACCCCCAGAACCTAGAGTTTAAATTTTACCAACATAAATATATTATTCATAATCCTAGTGATCACTTTACCACATGCTCACTATATATGACCACCCTTTATGGCATATAAAATGTTATACTCGTCTTCATGACCTTGGGAATGGAGTGTTAGGAAACGGTGAACTTATAATAATAGTAATGTGTTAATATAAGAGACATCAATTCATTTTCATAAGTGTTATTAAGATTAAACTATGAGTATGAGAACAAAATAAAAGTTCCTAAGAATTACACAATGAAAATCATACATGATAAGAAATAGATTATAAATATAGAATCAATTCTATAATATTTCATTATAATATTATAAACATGTAATAAAAATGAGGAAATATGAGTAAATTATTTTATTCCATGAATAATAAAATTGGGATACAAAATACCAAGTATCATAGATAATGATTTATTTTATTGAATCATATAGTGTAGACCACTATAGCATATTGTATTGATTACCATAACATAGTCAATTGGTTTCACCCCCATTCACAAAAATATTTTGGATTGGATTCACTCTATAGTATATTACTTCTAATATAATGGGATATACAATATTACAAATTGAATTATAGAGATGTAATTTTTTTTCCAAATAATCACATAACTAAAAAACATATATTTTGGTTCATAAGAATATGATCATAGTCATAAGTCAATCATAGAATAAATAAATAAATAAATAAATTATTTTCATGAAAATATACCCAATTCCTTAATAAGTAATCAATAGAAATAATGTGAATGATTTCATTAAAACATATTCAAAATAAATTATAATATTCATTACAATAGGATGATAAATATGAAAAATAATTTAGAATAATAATTATTCAAAAATATAAAAATAGATATCCATTAACATATGTTGAAATTGATATTAAATGCCTATAATTTCTAAAATAATAATTTTGAAAAATGAATATCATACTAAATAAAACATTTTCAGAATAATTTTGAGTAGTATAAAAGGATTATTCATTAATAATAATAATTAAAATGATTGGAGAATGTTACCCTTTTGAAAAAATATAATAAATGTTTTTCCGACAAATTTTAAAAAATAGTAAAAATCAATTGAAAATAAAATTTTTAAATAATATATAAGATGATAATTGTATTAAAATATTTATATGAAAAACATGTGCCAAAGATAAAAAATCTCCTAGGATAAATGATGACATAAATATGATTCCAAAAACATGAATCATTTCTGATGAATCATAAGTCAATGGGAGGATAAATTGTAAGATGAAACTTTTAATCCAAAAATAACCAATGAATATTAATATTGATGGGGTTTTAAAGATAATGAATATATAGTTTTTCCTGAAGCCAATTTTGATATATTTAGTCTTTATTTCAAATTTATATAGTAATAGAAACCAACACCTTTAGTCCCAGCTTCTATGAATATCATTAAACCTACAATATAGAAAACATAACCTTATTGTTCAATTATTTTGAAACCTTATCCAAATCGGTTAACAATTTATAGTAATTAACTATTATAATCAATTACACAAATGTTTTTTATTTTTTATTTTTTTCATCATATTTTAGTAATATCGATTTTTTTATAAGTCTTACAATGATTTTTATGGTCCTCATTTATTGATAAAAAGTTATTCATTCCCCAATAATTGATGGTATTGGAATAATTTTTTTTAAATATTAATTAAGTCCCATGGTAATCTAATGAATGGTTTGGGTTTGGATTTCTAGAATATAAGACACACTAATTATCTTTTGGGTAGTATACTAATAACCACAAGTTACTTCATAAGGACTATATAGTTTATAACAACCTTCTAAAAAATATTCATAAATATGTTTTATTATAATAAATTAAAATAAATTTATTACTTTTTTATATATATTGGAAATTATGAATATAGTATTGTATAGTTAATGTGGGATCTCAAACTGACCCAAAAAAAGTTATAATAATAAATGAGTCATAATACATTTTTATATTATAGTAATATCATTATTATAGTATAATAATGACAATAATAGAACATTATTATATTCAATACATATATATTTATATAGTTGATATGGGAGGGTATTTATAAGATTTTATAATTAAATAGACCCATACATTTATCAATTTTCTCCTTCAAAATTTTTTTTATTCCAAATGAAGTGTTTAAGAGTCCTCCATGATACTAAAATCTACCAAATGTGTAGTAAATTTTTAGAATTTTGAAATTTTATAGGTATTTAAGTAAAAAATTCAAAAATTTTTTATTTTAATAATATAATTTGAACGGCCCTTTTTTATTTTGTAGTATCAAATCTACTATGACGCACTAGTGGAGAAATTTCCTATAGCCTCCATCCAAGAACTAGGTAATATTTATCTTCACCATGGATGATATTTATATAGAAATTCCCTCCATGGTTATAGACATTGTCAGTGAACATTAATATTTCTTATGTCCATGTCCACTATGACATTGATCATTCTACATCACATATATAGCCCTGGTCTATGACTGTGGAAATTGGATATTTCCAAATGTTACATGCACTACAGTTCAAAACACATCCTTGTGCATGTAATTATGTATATCACATAAAAAATATAATAATAATGTATATAAATATAAAATATATATATATAATATTTTATTAATATATTAAATCAATAATAATAATGATATGTATCCATGGGTTATTATGGAAATAAAGTCATAAAGCCACCAATATTTATGACTGTGGATATAGGGTCCATTTTTTATGGCAATCTCCTTATTCAAAAAAAACCATAGAAATATTCCTTCTATAGCCACCCAAAAAATATATGATTGGTAGACCAACCATGGTGATGGTGGAGAACAGAAAACCTATGTCCACTATTGATATATTTAAAATTTCCATAATCTCTCAGTATTCAATTACAAAAATGAGAAAGAATATGTTAATATTTTCTCATTACTTCATTAAGTTACAACACTATGTCCATTAACCAATGAATCCCCCATAATACATTAACTTATCGAGCGGTACTATTTCTTAGTATAATACCTTTATATTCTTTTTTATATTATTTTGGTTAGTATGAATAAGATAGATCATGTTCCATTTTTATATACTCTGAGAAGGTATATGTGATGGATTGGGTGTGTAATTCCTCAACAATGATTCATAAAACACATAATTCACTTGTTATAGGTTCAGTAGAAGTTCCTTTTGATAAGCTACCAAACTCAGACAAGAAATGATTTCAAAATAACCAATTTATACATGGACCAAAATTTCCTTATTTATAAATCTCATAACCATATTTTGTGGTGATATTCAAAGGAATTATTTTCTCCAACGTCTAATTTAAATTATCATCTATGATAAATAACATTGATTTTATGTTATTTTTTCCACTTTGATATGACATAGGGTGTTTTTATTCATCTATGAAGTTCATTGATCAATATTTTTTCCCCAAATTTGTCACTCCCTACCTTTATGAAAACAATTTCATGTTCTACACATAATCCCATAATAATTAAAATATAGTTCCATTTAAAGTATTCAATAGGAAAACATTAGTTCTTATAAATCTATTAGTAAAATATGTACATCCAAACCTATTTTGTAAATAATTGAGCACTATGTCACCATGTATTCCATTTTTTAATTGTCCTTAATTTTTAATCCTTGGTCTCAATAAGATATATTCTAATAAATATGAACTATGTATTTAATAACTCTTGATGACTTCTTTATAACATTGAGATAAACCTCAAATCTTGGTCCAATATTGTAGAATACTGTACTCCATATATAAATACCCCTTAAATTATATATACCTGAGAATTTTTATTGGGTGATAGATATTCCTGAATATTAAATATATGGGTTAAATTTATATGGTGATTAACTACACCCAAAATGGAATTACGGCCAATAGAGTCTTATCAAGGCCTAAAAATCCATTTCGGTGTTCTCCCATTCACATATGGTTATTTGACATGGTTTTATCATACCCATATTTATCATTCCTTAATTTATATCATATTATAATTTCAAAAATCAATATATATACTCAGAAATATCCATCATTATTATTTCCCCTGAGAGATGATTCTCATTATCTATATACATCTTTGGGATACTCAGTTGGATATTGAATTATGATTTATCTACATGATCCAATCAATCCTTCTTCTTTATTTTTATTGAAGGTAAAAAAATTCCCATTCATAATTATTTATCTTTTAACATTATTTAGTTAAATAATAATCCATGCATTATTCTATACCTTCATTCCTTTATACAATTTTTCCTTTAACATCACATAGATTAAAGGGTGGGTAGTAATTTGAGAAAGATAGGATTTAAAATCATCACATATTATTTTTATTTATATCCTTTGTAAATAAATGTGTATTATAGATCCATTAATACTAATAATAGGTAAGTTAACATTATTACTCAAGCATAAAGAATCAACCACCTTATTCTCCTTATGATGTTGGTAATGTACAAAACATTTTGTGTCCTTGATCAACTCGGATGACACCATTTAGAACGTGTTGAACTCATTTTTTTTATACACATGTTATTATCTTTTTATTAGATTCATAACTATTTTCTTTATATATATAATTCATACAAATTTTAAATTAAAATATTATAAATAATATCAACAAATAATGTGTCAATTAAAATTTAAGATTATCATTTAATTTCAATGAATCATAAGCTACTGGTGTGTAATTTTAGATATGGAAACACCCTAATCAACTAATTGATAAAGAACTATATATTACAAACATTTTACAATTATATGGTTGTGTGCGTATAGGTATAGTAATATAATTTCTCTTAAGCTTCCTGGAAATTTATTTACATTATTGTGTCTATCAAAAATTCAATCCATTTTTAGTTATTTTGGTTATTTTATTTTGAAATCACAATATCAATCAAAACTCATTGATAATATCTACATAATACAATAAAACTATGAAACATTGTTATTGTGCATGGTCCAATACATTCATCAAACAACTCTTTTTTACTGATTAAATGACATAGCCAATATTGTGATTACATGGGAAAAAATGAAATTTATTTCCCAAATTCACACTTGAGAAATTTTTAATAACATTTCATCATTATTATGACCATAAGAGTATTTTTAATGTTTTCTTCATAATATTTTTTCTTTTCTAAAAGTTGATAAATTATTCTAAAAAATTTTACTAAAAACATATCACAGGAATCCATAGAGAACATATTCATTAGATCTATAAATATATTGATGAAATATTACTGTAGAAAACTAATCACAATGAATTCACTATTCCCATATCTTTTATAAAAGGATATCTTGAGTATACTCTTCCTTTTCACCCATTAGTTATGATAATCAAAGTGAATGTATACCTTTGAGAATTATTTAGACCCTAAAAGTTGATTGAAAATGTATTAAATAAGGGGTGGGGGATACATGTTTATGGTGATGAACTTATTATGATGACTATAGACATTACAGAGATGATTTAATAAATTGTTCTTATTAAAAAAATCAATTGGTGTGCTCTATGGTGAAATAATTTATATTATAAAACGTTTATCCATATTTTATTCTAGTGGATTATTTAATTACAATAATTCAATCATGTAAAATAAATATTGAGTCTTCAATATTGGAATAGTTTTAGGTTTTTGTTCTATGAAGAAACCAACATCATGATATAGGTAAATTTGATGAGTCTATTATTGAAATTCATTAAAATATTCCCACATAATAGAGATATCGTAAATATCCATTTCCCCTTAAAATTTTAGTTAAGTATCCATTATTATTGGGTATTCAAACCCATATATTGAAATAAATTTCTATTGGTATTTCATAGTCCAAAATTCACTGATACAATATATTTTATTGATTTGAGATATAAATTTTTATTTAAATATATAAGAAAATAAATGGGAATCTATAAAATATATCCAATCCTTAAGTAAAATATAATATAATTATAATAAAAAGAGAATAATATAATTTATAGGATTAAAATTCACAAATAATTCTATTTGAGATTTATAATATATACATCAGATAAAATAAATATAACTCTATGGGTTTAAATTAACAATTCAGTGTCTAATAAATGGGGTTTCTAACATATAATATTAATAATCATTATGGATATAAAGGAGGCAGTAGAATAATAATAAAATATGGAATATACTTTTCATGAATGGATTATGAGTGTTCCCTTCCCCATTTAATTTTTTTTACATACCTTAGTGGTTGTGATTACATAAGCATTACCTTTCTTCCAATTACATGGATTTTTTTGATATTAGATGGCATCATTAACACTTGGATTAGATTACTTGTTAGTTTAATTTTTATAATACATGTAATTAATGCATTAATGTGTATGTGGTGAATTATTTTGCTCATTACTTGCATCCATTTACTTGGTTATCCTCTTCAAGTCTCTTCAGTATTCATTTTCATAGTGAAATTATTTTCTAAACATTGAGTATTTATGCATTATTTTATGATTATTCCCACATTTTTTGTATATTTTTATTATGTGTGATGATTAATCTTCATGTTTATGGCTTTTTTAATTTATGATTTAAAAATCCATTTTTATTATTTTTTATCTGAAAACCAAGAGAATAAATGGATCTTGTAATTTCTATATCAACAATGAGGGAACATATAACATTTTATTAATAGATTATAATGTTATAGTAGAAAACTAATTCATGGTTTTATTATACTAAATAAATAATTTATTTTTTATTTGGGTTAAATGATAAAATCCTATAATACACAAGATCTATTGTGATGTCTTTATGTTAGGTAAATATGGATTTATCAACCTTTTTATTTATTATAGTGAATTCTATATTGTTTTTAATCGTAAGAGTTTAGGGGAGATATTTATTAGAAAGTAAATTCATAAATTCTCCCAATACATAGAATGTATATCATTATATATCCTCATATTAAAAATTATATCCCACAATTTTTAAGATTATCATAATAACTATAAATAATTAAAATAATAAATTCATGATAAAAGAACTATATAAAAAATATCACATAACTTGTATTGATCCATTTCCCTATAATTTTTACATTAGAATATTCAATAAATTCTAGTGGGTGTTTTATACAAATGAATCAATGGATATTTATTTCATGACATGTACATTTAGGATCATAAAAAGTATAATTTTATAGTGCATAAATACTGAGTTTTGAGTGAGATAACCTAAATAAATTTTACTCCAAATCCCTCCCATTTGGTCAAAAATTTTGATTATAATTATATAATCCACCACACTCATAATTTAGTTAGTCTAATTGGGTTTAATATATTGAGTAAAAATAATATTGCGAGTTTTCAATAATTATATCTTTAGTAAACTATCTTATAATAATAAAAATCAATCATAATTTTTCTAAAAATAAGACACAGTCATTTCAAACAATAAAAATATTTTTTTGACTAATATTATCTTGGTACAAAATATATCACATTAAATTTTACCAAAAATACTCTTATAAGGTAGAAAAAAATAATAAACATTGAAATATATAGAATTATTCATGTTTAATACTTATATTATTGAATACATTATCCCCAAAATTAATTAAACCCCACTATAGTAGCAAATGAGATGAGCCAAACATAGAATAAACACACAATGAAATATTAATCAGAGATATTCATAACATTTAAATGTAAATAATCAAAAAAAATAAGTTTTTCACAATTGGTGATTAGATACACAAATGAATTATTCAAAAACTAAATGATTATGTCACTATAGTTTAACCAATTATACTCCCTCATTAAATATTAAATTCTATACACATCATAATAAAATGGAAAATATAACGATAAGAAATGTCTCATTCAAACTAAAAATAAATTGTGATAGTAATTGATATCAACTAAAGATAAAAAGTTTTATGGTTATTAAAATTTTGGTATGAGAACATAATGAAGTTACAAATATAACATAAGTAAAATAACACCTAATAAAACATAGATCTTGAATAATGAAAAAAAAAATTTAGAATAATAAATTAAATTTATTAAAAGAATTTTGACACCTAATCAATAATCATGAGTCTCAGAAAAACATAAGCATATAGATAAAATATAATACTAGAAAATAATTTTAGATTTTAAGGAAAAATAAAAGTACAATCATCACATAGCGGGATGATTCGTCCAATAATGTGGATTGAGTTCGCCCTTCACTCCAATAAACATTATGGATTGAGATCACGTCTCAGTCCTATACATGTCTTATTATGAGATATAATTATATACCCAAATCATCAGAGGGATATATAAGTTTTTTCCCAACCATAATATAATGAATAATTATACATATGTTTGGAATATTAACTTGAACACATCAATAAATTATCATATCCTAAAAAACAAGTTATAAAAAATGAGAACTTTATTACTATTTACAAAAGTAATAAATAAATAAATAAAATAAATAATAAGGATGATTCCAATAAAAAATAACCCTAGTAAAATATAATTATTATTTAAAATATATTTTCATAGATTAAAAATACATATAAAAACAACATAAAATTATTTTTAAATTAATATGAAATATCCTTTACTTTTCTAAAATAATATTTTAAATAGAAATAATTTAATACATTATCCATTTTTTAAAAAACTATAAAGTATAAATAATAACTAATTTGATGAGTTTTTAAAGTTTGTAAATTAATATTCTTAAATAAAATAGAAGAACATGGTGGGATAAATTTTGATGTGGATCTTATTTAAAAAAATTATTTTTATAGTTTTTAAATGAATGTTAATCATAGAAGAAAATGAATGCAAGAAATAATTGAAGCTAGTAGATGGACAATGGAAAAATAAAAACAAAAACATGTACATTAATTAAAATTATTCCAAACATTAAATAAGTGATATTGTAGGTTTCACATACATTTATAATTACAAAATATTTATAAACTAGTGGAAAAGGATATATCTTGTTTTTTGTAGGTTAATTCAAAAACACCTAGGAGAATTATTATTAAAAGGACATTATATACATGAGGAAAGAATTACATGACTTCAAAAAATTCATATTACTCAATATTCTATTTTACAAGTGATTCAAAGGTACAAAATTCAATTGGTATAATTATAAGAAGGAAAACAACATCATTTGGTGTTGCGTGGAACATTAATTTTCCAAAATTAAATTTATCTATTTATTTTATAAGTAATATGTAGAGACTCGGATTTTTGGTCCTATCAGACTTTGGAATATTTCTACGAATAATTCCAGAGCTAGGCGCAAAGATGGCGTGTGATTCTGAGGCCTGGTGTGCTGAGAATTAATTTTATAAAAATATTAAGTATTTTTATACTATGCACGTGGCGGGGGTGTGATATCTCCTAAAAGGTAGCTCAGAACGGGAATCTGAGGGCACGGTTGCGTCCGGAACGTTCCGTTTACCCTAGGAGAGGTGTAAACATTGCGGGCGCGGGCCTGTGGTGAGAAACGCCACCAGGGGCGTTTTTGTAATTAAATGGAGAAGTTAGTGTGCGAGCGTCGGCTCAAATAACTTCTGAACGGAGTCACGGATGGAAAATCTGATTCCGCCATTGCATTCAGAACGACACGTTTACCCTAGGGGTGACCTTACTTTTGTTTGCACCGGGCATCGGGTCCGAGGCGGGTTTGGCGCCAGCGGGCGGCTGATATAAATATCACCTCCCCCCCCCCCCCCCTTATCATTCCTCTCGACGTTCTTCAATGTTCTTCGTCGCCGCTCTGCCGAATCGAGCAAACGAAGCGCCCACGAGCTCGGAATTCGATGGTGGACATTCTAGGAGCGCGAAAAGGAAGCTCTAGAGCGCGGATCTACGGCAGAACGTCGGCTTTTCGCCTACAAGGTAGGCGGATTTGAGTTTTAACCCCCGATCCCATTTTTTGCTGCGTTTTTCTGCAAATTGAAGCCGTAGCAGTATAGATCGGGTCCCGAGGGTCGTGTAGACGCCTCCGAATCGCAAAACGGACCACCGGGGTGCCCCGGCGGTCCGCGGAAGATCAGCCAGCGCGGCGGCCCGTGGAGGAGCCGCAGTGGCGCACCGGCGGCGCGCGGCGGAGGGTTGTTGGCCAGCGTGGCGGCCGGTCCAGGCTAGTCCGGCCTCTTCTATCATACGGGGGTCTTTAAACCCTCATATCATGCAATCCGGGAGCCAGATTCGTGCGCCTTTTGCGGCGACGCGACCCTGATGACGAGGCAAACCCTCCGGTGTGGGTTCGAGGGTTTAAAGGTTCAGGATCGTGGCCCGGGAGCTAGAAACGTCGTATAAAATAATATTGTTTTATTATTTTACGACTTTGGGCCATTGTAACTTCTACCCGGAGCGTTCGATTGATGTGTCGTCAGTGGCATTGAGACCCTGATGGTACGACGGAATTTTTGAGATGGTTTCCGGGTGTTGGGACTGAGAACGGGGTGCGGGCCCCACGAGGCCGGGTTTTGGCATTTGCGGAGAAATGCAGCTTTTGCACCAGGAGTCCGATTTTGGCAGATGAATAGTTAATCCTGTGTTTTTTTCTGAGAGGATCGCAATGGTGCGATCCGTTCGATGAGTTTCGGAATCCATGCGTGGGCCCCACCTGAGCTGGCCTTCGGTGAATAATACCTTTTTCACCGGCTATCCGTTTCGAACGAGCGAGTAGTCGATTCCGCTTTTTTTTTCGAGGAGATTTCCATGGTATGGTCCGCTCGAGGGGTTTCGGGATCGTTGTGTGGGCCCCGCATGAGCTAGCTATAGTGAATAGTGTCTTTTTTACCGGTGATCTGTTTCGGGCGAGTAGACAGCCTATCCTGCGTGTTTTTCTGCGTGGAACGCGATGGTGGACTCAGTTTTGGCCTAGGAGGTGCGCAGTGTGGTGTTTTGGGGGGTCGCTCGGGTTAGCGACGTTTGGAAAAGTAGTGGTTGAGGGTTCTCCCTTGGTTCGTTCCTATGAGGGTTCGTGTGGCATCACAACCTTCGTATGGGTTTGTGATCCTCCTGATGGGATGTTTAAACTGTTAGAGTTGTGGTATCCATCCGGTGGGCCGGATCGGATCCTCTAGCATCTTTACCCTAGATCGGGTTCTTGTATCGCTTTGACTGCTTATTCATGGGCGGCGATCCCCTATCTAGCATGTTAACCCCGTAGGGTTTGTGGAATCATTGGAAATATGATCTCTTATGCGGTGGGTCGTGCTCAGTAGGGTTGTGGCATCGTCGGGTATATGATCCCCTACTCAGCATGAGGTTTATAGTAGGGTTGCGGTATCGTTGGTTATACGATCCCCTACTCAATGCTTGGTGTCGGTAGGGTTGTGGCATCATCGGTTTGATCCCCTACATCGTGAGTTATACCTGATAGTGTTCCGGTATCATTGTGACCACCTTTATATGGACGACGATCCTCTATCTGAGTGGTGTGCTTCTGTCAAGCACCAGATCGGGTTGTGGTATCCCCCAGCGGATCCTTGGTGTGATCCCCTATCTATGAGAACTACGTATGCCAGATCGGGTTGTGGTATCCCCCAGCGGACCCTGGGAGTGATCCCCTATCTGTGAGCTACATCTACTAGAGTGGGTCTTGGTATCCCCTAGCATACCCTAGCGGTGATCCCCTGTCCAAGGAGTTTGGTGGTTATGTTGTTTCAGGGATGTTTCCTCAGTGATGTTATCCGACGAGCGTGGACTCTCAGGTGAGCGTCTGAGATGTTTATTTGGGACCCGATAGAGTGAATCTCTCGGATGAGTGTCACCGAGAATGACAGTGATCGTGGAGCGTGTTCTCCTAGTTGTCGACGGTTGCTGGTGACGAGGTCGGTACCTCTTGTGGCTTTGTGGCATGATCTGAGTATATCTGGATTGTTCAAGGTGTATGTATGGGCATACACCTGAGCTAAGCTGAGCTGACTTGTTGTGTTTAGCTGAGGATGGTCACGAGATGAAGTTTCTCTCTCGTCTGGGTTCCCTCTGGCTGGGTTGAGCGGACTGTTGCCTTTCAGTTTCTCCCTTGGGTTTTGGGTTTTGGGTTTTTGGGGTGCCTACTGAGTATGTTTATACTCACCCCTGCACGGGCTTTGCCCGCACATGTTTGTGTCTTGTGCAGACCACAGGCCTTTCGACGGAGTTCCAGGAGGACCCGGAGTAGGAAGAGCTTAGCGAGCATGTTGACCGGGGTGTTTACCAGAGTTATGCCGAGGGAGCTTTCCGGTGGGTGTTTGTGGCAGTGTTCCCCTCGTCAGAGCAGTTTGGACGCGCTTTGTAGTTTTCTTTTGGTGGGCCCTGTTTTTCCCTTTGTACTTCTGTTGTACTCTAGTTTGGGATAGATTGTATGCATGCATTTACTTTTCAGTTTCTATATCTCTGCACTGTTGCATGGAGGTGTTTGTGGGTGCGTGTGTACAGGTACCTTAGTCTAATGCCTCCCATGTGTGTGATAGCCTACTCGGCGCTGGTCGCCAGCCCCAGGCCTATTGGAGGCGGGCTTGGGGAGTCGCGGCTCGAGCCCCATTGGGTCGGGTCTTGACAGAATGTTTAACAAAAATTCCTTTTTTACTATTAAACAACGCTCTTCTCCCAATTCAACTGACCTAAACATATGAAAAAAGGTTTTTAATCTTCTTTAAGATGTTGGAATAAAATAAATCATTATAATAGGTTTTACTTTTTTCATTGAATCTACCCATGAAATTGAATTAATGTTTGTTTAATAATATGATGCAGATAAATAAATACAAAATCATGGAATGTCCCAATGTACATCTATATTTGGATGTAAATATATAGGCTCTCAAGTTATAAATTAACCATCTCATTGGATAACTTCAAGAGTAATAGAAGGATGAGACTATTTGATTCCTCGTGACCATGGAAGATAACATAGAAAAACATTTTCTTGAATATTATTAGAATGTAATAGAATGTTTTATTGAATGGTGGTTGAGGGAGTGGGACATAAACATAGTGTAGTTAAATTCATGAATTAAAGAGAATAAATAAAATCTGAATCTAAACCTACTAGTAGAATATAACTATTAGAATAGTGTTGTTGAGAGGGTCTCTAATCATTTCATCTACTATTTGTATGGAATGTTAGTTAATGAATTTCAAGAAAATAATTTTGGTTATTTGATGGAGAAAGGTGTTGAACCATTATTCATACCATCACATGTCAGTGAATTATTTAACCAATATTTTTTTAAAAGGATACTTGATAAAGTAAAGAATAATAAAATAGAAATGATACTCCACCTACATGTTTCTTCTTGAACTCATAGGTTTTATTGTTACTTTTATTCTCCATCATGTAATATTTTAAAATTAAATCTAGTTGATTTCATAAGTAAAATTTTTAGAATATGAAACAATTTGACAATGTCATGTGATTTAACCATATTTCTTTTCCCTATAGTAACATACCCAAATTCGTTCCTTCAAAATTGTATGATATATTTCTTTACCATACCTTAAATTTTTATATTAAGAATCATTAATAATATTCTTTCATATTTTATCCATAGTTTGATTTTTTGGGGGTACATTGTTTAATAAATAAAATGATAATAAATAATTTCATAGAGATGGTTTAAAAAATGATTGAGGGTATTGAATATAAAATATTCAGAAATAATTTTTGTGTAAAAATCTGTATTGATAAGTATTATTAAAGTATTATGTGGAACTATATATTAAAGATCATGATACGATTAGATTTCATAAAATTCAATTGAAACTTTTTTTTATAATGATATTAATCTATATGGTTCTATATCTTTCTCATTGAGAAGATGTTTGGTATTTATATTTTTTTTCAATACTCTATTAGATATATATTCTATAACCTCACATGTTTATAATTTCAAATGTTTCCCTCAATTAAAATATAAAAATCATGACTAAAATTATAGTGGTATCTCCTTATATCATAAATATTTGATCCACTACTGTTCAAATTTATACTTTTTATATGACATCCTTTCCTTCATATATAGATATTGTATATCTATAAAAATAAATCCATATGATTATAATATATTATATAAAATTATACATAAAATGAAAAAATAAAAATGAATTAGTTTCAATATTTCAAAATATAGTACTGTGATGAGTATTAAGGGTATAAAACATTTCTATGAATGGATACCAAGAGAGTTCTAATAGAATACTTAGGGGAACCTACAACCAAGATTAATCTACACAATCACCATGATGGAATAGTTAATCATTTCATCTTACATATCAATAATAAGAAAAGTATGTTTATATTCTTTGTACTTAGGATAACTAAAACAACAATGTACTTTTTTCCACTCCCATTCATATATTATTATTAAATCATATTCCCAAAACAATTATTTGGAATACCAAAAAAATTTCATATGACTTCATATGTGATTCTCAATAAGAGGGGATATATAATTTTTTAATATAATCAAATATAAATTACCATTATATAGGGTTAAATTAACCTAATGAAAAAGGAATATATTATGTTCTTTTTAGACGAATAAAATCATGAGAAATAATTGATGGAAGAATTATTTGGGCTATAATAATTCAACATAAGTAATGTTATATGTATTAAAATTAGATCTATTTTATAATTGAGTATTACCCATTTGGTGAAACATGAAATGATATTTATTAGTTGAGAATAAAAAATCGTAATGATTAGTTATGAATAGTGAGATAAAATTATAGCGTGAAAACTGGTGGAAGAGATATCCATTTTTTCTTATGTTGCTAGTACAGAATATATCCTTTAATAAAGATATCCAACATCCCAAATTTATTTTAAATACTCTAATAAAATATATTATATCTTTATTTATGGAATTAAAACATAGGATGGGGTGGGCCTATATACCATTACATGATAAGGATCAGAAATCATCATTATTTAAAATGTCTGAATGTACTTTCATTCTATAAAGGAATAAGATGATTTTTAAATTAAGTTATGGTGCAATTTTATGTCTCCAAAATTCAACATCATTCTCTTCCATGTACACAATAATTTATTCCTGATCAATTATCAAGTGTAACAGAAAGAGATTTATATTACCTCAAAATGAATTTCATGTGATTTTTAAAATTAAGAACTTATTTTGATCTTATTAATCAAAAGATAATGTGAAATAATCTTCTTGAAATTTTATGATTGTTGTATATAGATTGTGATCTATGGATATGCAATGAATTATTTTCAATAAATTGTTCTACAATATTGTTGTCTCGATGATAGAGATCAAACATCATAGAATTGTGTTGGATGTACGATTTTGGGTCATCTAAAAGGTATAAATGAGTTTAGAATAAATGGTCGGTGATTCTTCTTCTCATACCTGATATTTAATGTGTGTAAACTCTTTTAAAATATTTGTGGCTCATCAACATTGATATTAATGTCATTAAATATTAGAATCCTCCATCCATTCATGTCATAGAGGATGGGGAGGCTAAACCTTTATTAACAATGTCTATGGGTTTGTTGTATAGAACTTAGAAATGGTTCAAACATAAATCTAATGAATATTGTGTGAAGTAATATATAAGACGTGGTGGAATAAATCATGATAACATGGGTGTAGTGTTTTCAAATTAAATATGTACATTAATATGGGTAAATATTTCATTACTAAAGTGAAAAATTTTCTTAATAATAATTCATTTTATATGATTTTTGAAACTAGGTGGGAGGATGCTAAAACATATTCAATATCAGTTCACAAATCAATTTTGGTAAATTCATTGATAATCATGTCCATTGATATAAGAGATTAAAATTCATGAATCTTCTCAACAAACAGGACATATTTTTTCATACTTGATGGAATTTGAATAGGTTAGCTAAAATCCTAGTAGTAAAAGTGATATATGAGTATACTTATTTCATTTACTCCATTATTGAGTCTCTACGTTCTGATTAATCCAGTATTTTAAATGGTGATTATTTGGGGCTCTATAATTTTAGAATACCGTGAATTTTTTCCAACTGGCCTCAACATAATAATGAATTTAATTTCTATTGTGAACATAAAATTTATCATGATGCAAACTAATATGAAAATATCAATTTTAATGAGAGGATAGACAAAAACCCCTAATTTTACACCATAATTCCAAAAGAATATCTTTTTATATAAAAAAATGTCAAAATTAAGCACTAATGTTTTAACATTAATCATAAATATTTCATTTTATACCCTTCAATTGTAGTCATTTATTATAAATATATTAGTTATTTATAGTTTAACTATATTATCCAAAGTTATTAATTTATATTCTATCATAAAATATTAAAAATGGTGTTGTCAATACTCATTCATTGAGAACATATTCAAAATTACCAAATTGGTTTTGGTAGTGGAATCACTTTTTATTGATGTTTTTACAACACTCTAGACTTTTAATAAAATAAATTTATGATTTTCATGAATATAATCTATAATGATCAAGTTAAAAAACTATATTCACGTCAAAAATTGAAATTTATTTTCAAATTTTACCAATATTAATCTCTTTATATACATTCAGGTAGTAAACAATAAAGATATTCAAATATTAATCAACTAGGTGGTTCAACCAAGCTAAATAAGAACATGGTAAACTATTCAATGAGTATGTGTATAAGGTATTATTAAATTAATATAATTTTAATAGATTAATATATAGGATAATATAATATTATTATGGTGGTGACTGATGTTTTTAGTGAATGCATATGGGATGGTATTTAAAAAAAAGTGAATTACTATATGCCCACTCTATTGACTTTGCACAATCTCAATTGAGTTACAATGAAATGTAGCATTTTTACCTTATCTAAGAGACTAAAAGATAAAAATTGTAAAATAGGTCTACATAAGTGTTATTTTGAGAATATATTCAAGATATTGATGAAGGAAAATTTTGGTTTGATGGGGGAAGATATGTGGTCAATTTATATGTCTTTTTTACTGAAATTTCTATTGATTCAAATGTTTATTTATGAATTTTTCATATTACATTATATTTTGGAAATCAAAACACATTTTATTATATATATCTCTATATATAAGGAAATTCATATTCATTTTCATTTCATAGATAAGTCTAATATTATTTTACTTAAGACAAAATAATAATTTGGGTTCTTAATGAAACACAGAATTCCATTCTTTCACAATCCCCATTCTTTCTCAATTCCCATTATCTCAGAATTCTAATTCCAGTTTTATGTTTTTGAATTCTGATTCCATCCACATTATGAATCTTATTCTCTAAAAATATTGATTTTTATTCCTGTTTCTCAATTCTGAATCCCACAGAAAATTAAATATGATTCATCTTACTCAATTCTGAATTATACATAATTTGTTTTTCTGATTCATTCAATTTTGTGATTCCAATTCTCTAAATTTTGTGAATCCAATTCAATTCCATAATTCTGAATCATCTAAAATTTTTAATCCAATTCACTTCCTTAAAATAATAATCATCCAAAAAATAGAATCTGATTTATGTTTCTTAAATTCTGAATCATTCATATTTTCATATCTGATTTTATGTATTTCTTAAAGTTTCTGTATTTACTTAATGTAATACCTTCATAACTTTCTTAAAGCTACTATATTTTATTAATGTAATGTTTTCATAACATTCTTAGAGTTTTTATATTTACCATAACATAATGTGTTCTATAAATAGATTCATATAAACTTAATGATTTTCAGGATATTTTCATTATTCTAAATGATGTCGTCTAATTATTTATAATATGACTTTTGTAAGTGCCATCTATACAAGTGGCTATAAAATCTCAAAAAAAATATGACCATTAGAGGATAACCCAACTGTTGGAGATCTCTCTTGTAAATAACAAATCATTCGATCATTTTTAGTGACATGAATGTTTTCGGGAATTGATACTCTGAAAGTGCTGGAAAAATGTCTTCGTATGAAAACCTTGAAGAGTTTAAATTTTGAACATCTTTTCCTGCATACTTAAATCTTCAACAGTCTTTGTTTTTCTTTTTTCAATTCTGATTGTTTTTGTATACAATCATGGTATTCCAAGATAAATCAATATAGAGGTTTTGATTACCTGCTTAATTAGCAGCTTTCAAGTTGAAGGAAGACATAGGTTTTGATCACCTTATAGATCGAGGGATTGTAGGGATAGAAAGTAGATTATAATATTCTTATTGAGGGCTTAGGATGGTGTGAGTACGATATACTTTTGTGAATGTGTAAATCAAGGGAATTTTATTGAAGTTTTTTCAGATACCCTACTCTTTAGGTTAAAATGTTTTTACTCTTTTCTATGTACTTTAAATTTATGATGTAATTTGTAACATTAAGATAGTGCTTATTATACTTTCTCTTTGGTTGTATCCCTAATATAAGGTTATTTACTCTTTAAGGTAGAATCTTGTTTAAGTATACCTATGTAATTATTTCATTTCACATCATTATTAAACATACTATGTTTTCCCTTAACCTTATAAATGAGGGTTTAGTGTATCTAATGAGTTTAACTTTGTTAAATAAAGTTTTCTTATGGTTAAAAATGAATGTTTTTAAACTTACAACTCACCTGTCTTGTAAACATAAACATTTTTATCCTACAAATGGTATTAGAGGAGGTCACTAAAATACTAATACTCATTTATATTAAAATAGGTTACTACAATTTTTATCTTACTTTTTTTCTCTTACAAGTTAGATTTATTTCTTTGATAAAATTTTTGTTTATAAATATATACTACACTAACGTATAGAGTGGAAAAGTTTTTTTTTAAGATGGCATAAATGAATGTGGGATCCTTAAATAATTTTAATCCTACAAACACACCTATATTTTATGGGAATGATTATGAATACTAGAGAGAATGAATGGAAACCTTTTCATTAATATGGGCGTGGACAATTTTTTTATGCATACTAAATATTACAAGATACCTAATAAATAATTCATAACTTTTACTAATAAAGAAAATAAACAATATCATCTTAACTATAAGGTATACAACACTTTTCATTGTTCTATGAAAAGAAACATAAATATCCAGATATCTTCTAGTGAAGCAGCTAACAACATATGGAAGAAAATTTAATTTATGCATTTTGGAACATCGAAATTTATTGAAACCAGCATATCCATGCTTAGACCAGACTATCATGGTTTTTTTATCCCTATGTATAACCCATAGTTAATGTTCAACATAGACTTATTACTATTTTCAAAAACATATATTCGGTGAGAGATAAATTCCAAAATGGTGAGATTTTTATAGAGAATATTATAAACATCATGCCTAATGAATTGGAATCAAATAGAACTGCAATTTATGAGACAAGGAAAGTTACAATTGTTACTCTTAATGAGTTATTTGAAACTATCTTACAACATGAAAATAGATTTTAGAGATATTATGATAATATAAAAAAGAAAATTGGGAGTGTTTCTATTACTACTACTTCAAATCATACAAAATCCAAAACTCCTATGAAATTTGTTAAGTCAAAAAACAATATGAATGTTTTTATTCATTCAGACTCAAGTGAATATGAATAATTAGAAAATGAGTTATCCAATCCTTCTTGAAGGATGAAAAATATTGTTAGAAAGAATTATTTTTAATACAGATATAAGGAAAAAGATAGGAAATTTAAGAATGATTCTAAAGTCAAATGTTATTATTGTAAAAAATATGGGCATATCAGAGCTAATTTTCCTAGGATTAAAATAAATAACATGACAAATAGAGATTCTAATAGAAATAAAAAAATACATTACAAGCCCATGGGAAAGAATTTTCTGAAGGAAAAGGATTCATGGAGTTCTAGTGGTGGATACATATCTGATGAATCTTTAGATAACGAATCATCTGGATAGAAGAATATTTGTGCTGTTTCCATAATACTAGTTAAAAACTAATGGTTCGTGTCTAAGGTAGACACTTCTTAATCATTAACCAATATATATTTAAGTTCTAATTATCCTGATGAAGAATATTCTACATCCCTGGATGAAGAATCTTCCTCAGCAGATAATATCATACCTAATTTTGAAGAAGTTTCTAGGTTTTCCAAGTTACATGAAAATGAAAATAATAAGATAAAAAAGAAATATGATAAGTAAAATACCAGAATTTACATTTTAAAAAAATACGTATAAGATGTTAATGAAAAATATATTGAAATTATTTCTATTTGAAAAACCATGAGGAAGTTAATTCTATTAAGGATAAACTTTCTAAGTATTTAGAATATGTTATTGTGAAGGAAAAAAATTATAGACTAATTATAATTCTAAGACTAATGACTACGAGGATAAAAATTTAGAAATCAGACTAGAATCTGAAATATTTTCCATATAAAACTTTTATAAAACTCTACTTTTAGTAATGATAATTTTGATAAAATGTATTCACAAATTCATCATATATGTAATAGTTTTGGAATGGGTTATACTCACACAAAACCAGTTTTTAGTCAATACTATTTTTTACCTCAAAGTGGCCTTTTTTAACTAAGTGTCAAAGTGGTGGACATTGGTAGAATAAGTGTTCATTAATAAAATCAAATCCTTATGTTTTCTTAAAGCTCAATTTTCTATGGAAATGTGGATTCCTATGATTTTACTTTCTAACATTTCTGGATCCAATAATGTTTAGATTCCAAAAATGTAACTACTTTATTTTCAGGAAAATAAAGAAATAACTAATAACAATACATGGTATATGGATAATGGATGTTCTCAAAACATGACTGGTAACAAAAACATCTTTTAAAAGATTATTAAGGTGAATGGTTAAAGAGTCACCATCGGAGAAAATGATCAAGGATATATTTTTTGTCTAGGTAATATCATTCTTCTTATAAAATCCTTAATTTCAAATATTTTATTTTTTAAATGTCTTAAGCACAACCTTATCATTATATGTCAGTTAGGTGATGAAGATTAACTTGTGAATTTTTGTAATGAAAAATGCATAGTACACAATTCTATTGATGAGTTCATTCTTTCTACCCATTGGTATGAGAATATTTATAATCATAACATATAAGACCATAACAGACAAGACTTACCTTAGATTAGTGAAATAGTAGTCTAATCATGGTTATGGAATAAGAGACTTGGAAACTATAACTTAAGGTAATTAGGTAACTAAATAAGAAAAGACTTGTTAAGAATATACCAAATCATATATTTGATTCCTCAAAAAAATTTCATTCTAGTCAATATAGAAAGAAACATAAGTTAGGATTTAAATATATTTGTGAATTCTCAAATTGTGATACATTCTATCTTGTACACATATACTTGTTTGGTCCTACAGAAACTCGAAGTATTAGAGTAAAATATTATATATTTGTTTTTTCTGATGATTACAGTAGATTTACATGGGTCTATTTTCTAATGAAGAAATATTAAGACTTTTCTTATTTCAAATCTTTCTTAGACAAAGTTAACAATGACAGAAACCTTTCGATGATAAATATTCATAGTGATCATGGAGAGAAATTTGAAAATTCAGGTTTTGAAACTTTTTGTACTAAGAAATTCATTAATCTTAAATTCCCAACTCCAAGAAATCCTCACCAAAATTATGTTGTTTAAAATAGAAATAAATTTCTTCAAGAGATAGAAAGAACCATGTTCATTGAATACTCAACTGATAAACATTTTTTGGCTGAATCTATAAGTACTAGTTATTATACTATAAATTGAGTTTTAATTAGACCAGTTTTTAATAAAATACCTTATGATTTGTTGACATATCAAAAACCTAAAGTTTTTTACTTTAGATTATTTGGATAAAAATTATTCATTTTTAACAAAAATGATAACTTACACAAATTCACACCCAAATTTGATGAAAGAATTTTCTTATGCTCTACCACTACTTCTAAGTCTTAAAGAGTCTTTAATAAAAAAAATTGTGTTGTAGTGGAAACATTACATGCTTTAGTTGATGAAACTGATCCCTTTGATTTTAAATATGCCCAACCTACAACTTTGTGTGTGTTTTCAAAAACTGATTATCAAAATTTGATGGAAGATTCTTCTATTCATGAAAATATTCAAGAAAATGTTTCTAATGTATTCACTCTAGAATATTTTCTACCCTATGTTGATAGAAATGTTTTACAAAAACCAAGTCATTTGTTTTTAAGGAATCATCCCAATGATAATAATATTGGTGATATACATCAACCTGCAAGGATTAAAAGTTCTTTACGAAATGAAGTAGAATATACAACATTTCATTCCCAATTAGAGCCTAAAAGTGCTAATGAATTTTTTGGTGATGATGATTGTATTAAATCTACGCCAGATGAACTAAAAAAATTCTAAATTAATAAATACTTGACCACTGTTGAAATACCTAAATAATATTCTGTAATTAATGTAAAGTGGGTTTTCAAAAACAAATGTGATGAAAATAGAATCATTGTAGTAAATAAATAAAATATTAGTGGCTATAGTCTATAATCAACCAGAAATAATAGACAATGAAGAAAACTACGATCTAGTAGAAAGATGTGAATATATTCAAATTCTCTTAGCCTTTACAGCATTCTTTAACTTCTCAATTTTTAAATGTATGTGATGTGTTCTTTCCTTAATAGGTATGTACAAGAGGAACCTTATTTTGAATAACCTATTATTTTTTAAGACACAAAATATCCTTAACATTTTTTTAAACATACTACATATTTATATGACCTTAAACAAACCTCTAGAGCCTGGTATGATAGACTTAAAGGATTTTTGTTACAAAAAAAATATGTTAATGAAATTATTGGTCTAACACTTTTATAAATAAGGAAAGGAAAAATGTCTTAATTGTTCAAATATATGTTGATGAAATCATATTCTGATCAAAAAATCAACCCTTAATTGATTTATTCATGAATCTTATGAAATATGAGTTTGAAATGGGTATGATGGGTGAGTTAACATTTTTTATTGGTTTTCAAAATTTCAAAAATCATAAAGAATCTATATATCTCAACATAATTATATTAATGATATTATTAAAAAAATATGGATTTGAAAACACTAGAAGTATATAAACTCCAATCATAACCTCAAATTCCACTGATATTGATGAATTTGGAAAACTAGTAAATAAAACTTCTTCTAGAGGTATGATAGGAAGGATAATATAATTAATATAAAGTCATCCAAATATATTTTTTTCTGTATTCTTATGTGAAAGATATCAATCTGATCTAAAATAATTCCATTTAAATATAGTGAAAATAAACTTTATGAATTTTAATGTAACAATGGACTAAGGATATTTCTATTCTTCTGGAAAAAAAAATTTATTCAAAAAAATCATATTCTAACATTAGTGGACATAGAATGGATAGAAAAAGTACATCCAAAACATGTCATTTCTAAGGAAATTAATTAGTTTCTTGGTCATGTAATAAAATAACACTCTGTAGCACATTCTACTAGTGAAGTTGACTATCTATCAGCTGGAATTTGTTGTGATCAAGTGTTTTAAATGCAACACACACTCACAGATTATGGGATGAGATTTACTCAAACTCAGATACTATGTGATAATAGTAGTTCCATAGCATTAACCAAACCTTGCACATCACTCTCATGCGAAGCACGTAGATATTAGGCATCACTATCTTAGGTATCACACACTTAAAAGAGATATTAATTTACAGTTCATCGGAATACAAGAACAACTTGCTAATATTTTTACAAAATCAAAAACATTATATAGATTTGAATATATTAAACAAAGTTAGAAATGATAAATTTTCATTCATATATAATTTTTGTTAAAAAAATATTCTAAAATTATGATACTACTTTTTCATAGGGGTAGTACATTTTATTTCCTTTAAAAATTGTTTTTCAGAACCAAATAATGTTTTTTGAAACATAATAAAAAATTTCAGAATATTAATAAAACTTTTTAGAATCATATATATCTAATAATTATATTATAAATTACTATAAAATCTCTTGATAACATTGAATTTTATATCTTCATAATTTTTATCTTTTATTTTCACTTTTATTTTTCTGAATTTCAATCTTGTTTTAATAAAAACTTCAACGTATTCATCTTTCCTTAATTCCATTTTATTTCTTTAAAACCTCAAAAGATCAGAATCTATAAACTTTTTTCAGCTTAATCACAACCATCGGATCAGATCATATAAATTTTAACCATTTGATCTATCATAGAATTTGAACCATCATCTTCGTGCCTATATAAAAGAGGGGCCCCATGTTTCCTACATCGAATTCCTTAGTCTTTTTTTCTAACTTGTGGTAGCCTTTAAATTTTCTTGTTTAGGTTTATAGAAATATTTCTTAAGTTTTTAATGTCTTTGTCAATCTTTTCTCAGACTTTGATGCCTGAGAATAAAAAACATAAATATTGGTCTGTCTTTAGAGAAAAGTTAATTGAGCATTATTTATCTCTTAAGTATGATTATTTAATAAGAAAGATCATACAATTTCAAGGATAGGATAAAATTTTCATTACAAAAAATAATGGTGAACATGATCTTATTTATGTGGACATGGTTATTTAATTCTATCAGTTAGTTGATTTTTAAAATGAATGAGTAAAGGATTTTTTTTAGTTTAAAAGACACAAGAAAACCTATTATTTATCTTATAGGAAATCAGAAGAATTTTTTAAGATACTATATGATGGTGAAGCCTAATATTGTTCTCATAAGTTTTGAGATTCAGAAGGTTCATTTGACAGAGTTAAGGCTATTATTTACCTAGTTCTTATGCTAACATTCATTATCCTAATAGATTTTCTCATTAATCTAGAGAATATTAACCTGGTGAAGTATATAATTCTTATTATAAGTATGATTAAGGATGATTCAATAAAAAATCTGATCCTGATGTATCCAGCAACCTTATCCAAGATAATCGTAAGTTTTTTGAACTTCTATAATGTTCCTTTTGTTTCAAAGGAAAAAAATTAAAGATTATTTTTAAGTGATGACACACTAAAATTAATGATGTATTATTTTAGTGATAATACAAATGAGTTTGTTGAATTATCTAGTAAGTCAAAGTATTTGTCAGGTCCACAAGGCTGAATACCCTGAGAGGGGGGGTGAATCAGGGTATGACTAATTTAAAATTAATGCTCGTTCTGATCTTGTTTCACTGTTGAGAAAAACTCTCTTCTCTCATTTTCCTGTTGCACAAAGTAAATAGAAAGTAAAGTATGCGTAGGACACAGCAATTTTACTTGGTTCACCGCAAAGGGCTACGTCCAAGGAGCATGCGCCGACAAGTTTCCGGTCGTACCAAATTCCACTAATATTCACTAGCTGTGGATTACAAGGTTCGGGCTAGATCACTTCTAAGCCCAGGCTCACTGCCTTTACAAGTTTAGGGTCAGCTCACTGCTTTCCCAAGGGTCACTCCCTATTTCTCTCTCTCTCTGGCTCACTGCCGGTGGAGAGGATCACCTTCTTCCTCTTCCTAAGCTCGCCGCTCTTGGAAGGAATCCACTCACAGTTTATAGACATGTAGGTCTCTTCATTTGCATGAATGAATGCATCTTCCTCAGTGTGTAGATGCTCTGTTGAAGTACAACTTTCACCCGTAGATGAATATCTCTTTGCACCGAAGGTATCAGGCAACGTACCAACTTCCACGCAGTCCGAGAAGCACCGCTGGAACAAAACGTTACTTGGCGCGCAAGTCAATCTCGGCACGCAAGTATCGGCGTGCAAGTCACAGCGGGCGCGCAAATCCTCCTCAAAAACTTGCGCGACTCAAGATTCCTCAACTCCAAACTTGCGCGACTCTCTTCCTTTTACGCCCAAACCAATATTGGCACGCAACTACCAACCGGCGTGCAACTTCTAACACCGGTGCAAAACTTCAACTACTGGCGCGCAAATTCACCTGCGCGACCCACACTCACCACTTGCGCGACCACCACACCTGTGCGACGGGAGCTCTGATTTCTCAAAGTGTTGAACTCCGTTTAAAATGAGGAGGGTGGTCCAGTATTTATAGGCAATCTGACCACCCTGCGCGACGGCGCACAAGTCACCTACGCGACCCACTTTCGGCGCGCAAGTCCCCTATCATTTTAGACACTTGCGCGACCAACTCCCAAACTTGCGCGAACCTCTTTAATTTTCCATATTTTGATCTTCTGATCTTGAAAAACATATGGAACGCAAGTTTCCTATACTCTAAGTCCTTGGCGTGCAAGTCCTTTTGCCAAAAACACTTTTCTTCATTTGCCGATTTTCAGGCCCTAAAATTTGGAAAACACTGGAAAATGGCACCAGCTTGTATCTGTTCTTTTGTACTGCCTCCAGATCATCCATTCCTTTTATCGAAGTTCTTGAATCAAACATGGATCGTTGACCTAAGCTCTTGAACTCGACATTCCACCATGAAATCCTCTTTGTCAAAAAATTTGTATGTCATTGTTTTGCTTTATGAACAATCACTACTCAGATGTCCACTTTGTCAACAAACATAATCACCTCAAAAATGTTTCAATGATACCTTGATGGATTTTTGCCCAACAATCTCCCCCTTTGGGTTTGTTGACAACTCTTCTAAAACAAAGATACGTTGTTGATTCTTCAGCCTCCATTCGCCTCATTGCGATTCTGATAGCGATCAAGGATTTACTCAACACATACTCTAAGCCCACATGAGAAATGCTCGGCGTGAGAAACAAGAGTAAATGAAAAGTTCATCAATGAATCACATTATCTCTGACATCCACTATTGACACCAAACTAATACCAATTTGTACTAAACTGATACCAATTGTTGATGGATTTGTTGGAAGACCAATGTTTGGTTTGGAAATAGTCTTAACACTTTCCAACACCACTCTTCTGCTTTTATCACAATCCTCAGCTGCCGTGATATCTATTCTTTGATCGATCACTTCTTGCATCGTCAGATTTAATACACTCCCCCTTTCTCATTGCTCCCCCTTTCTGGCAGCTCCACCTGTCAGCTTCTCCCCGTATCAATTATGATTTATCAAATCTCCGCACTGTCTCCCCCTTGAACAATCACTATTTTCTCCTCCTTTAACAAGCACTTTTCTCCCCCTTTGTCAACGAACCCAAAGGACACTCCTTTGGAGTCTGTAACATAGTAGAGAACACATATCAGCATATTAGGGAAAAACACATCATACCTCGGGGAGAGGGGGGGTCCCACATCCACACTATTTCAAGTGTGGGGAATCGACTGAACTCCCAGAGCCAGTCGATGCCTCTCAAAAACTTCCTTCGGTAAGGCCTTTGTCAGAATGTCTGCAACCTGTAGCTCTGTAGGAACATACTCCAACTTCACGATTCCCTGCTCAACCTTCTCCTTGATGAAATGATACTTGATCTCAATGTGCTTTGTCCTGGAATGATGGACAGGATTTTTTTTAAGATTTATAGCACTTGAGTTGTCACACTGTATTCTGATCGGAGACTTCACTTCAACTCCCATATCTTCAAGATGTTGCTTCATCCACAATAATTGTGTGCACGCTTGAGTGGCTGCAATATACTCAGCTTCTGCGGTGCTTAATGAAATGAAATCCTGCTTCTTGCTCAACCAAGCAATACATAGTCCGCCAAGATAAAATGCACCTCCAGATGTCGATTTCCTATCATCTGCTGAACCGGACCAGTCTACATCAGTATATCCCAATAATTCTGTCTGAGACTTGTCGTTATATGTCAGCCCGAAGTCCATTGTGCCCTTGATATACCGAAGTATTCTTTTCACTGCAACCATGTGACTTTCCATGGGATTACTTTGATATCTTGCTGCTTGGCATGTGGCAAAAACAATATCAGGCCTTGTCGTGGTCAAGTACAACAAACTTCCGATAATTTGCCTATATTCTATGATATTAACTGCCTTTCCATCCTCATCTTTTGATAATCTCATCCGGGTAGCAACCAGAGTCTTCATCTCCTTGGAATTATCCATTCCAAACCTTCTTAGAACCTCCTTGGCATATTTGGATTGAGAAATAAAAGTTCCATTACTTCCTTGTGTCACATGTAAACCAAGGAAAAATGTTAGCTCTCCAATCATTGACATTTCAAACACATTTTTCATGAATTCGGAGAACTGTCTACATTGAGCTTCATCTGATCCGCCGAATATTATGTCATCAACATAAACCAGCACCCTCATCTGTTGATTACTTTCATTACTAAAATAGAGATTGTAATCAACTCCTCCATGCTGAAAACCAAGCTTCTTCAAATACTGATCAAGCCTTGAGTACCATGCTCGTGGTGCTTGTTTCAGCCCATACAATGCCTTCTTCAGCCTGAAAACTTTGTTCTCATCCTCATGAATAAGAAAACCATCTGGCTGCTCAATGTACACCTCTTCTTCCAGAACCCCATTCAAGAACGCGGATTTGACATCCATCTGGAACACTTTAAACTTTCTTTGCACTGCTATGGCCAAGAATAATCTGATTGTCTCCAGCCTTGCAACTGGTGAAAATGTCTCATCAACATCTATTCCTTCAATCTGGGAGTACCCCTTGCACACTAGTCGTGCTTTGTTTCGAATCACAGTTCCATATTCATTCATTTTGTTGCGATAGACCCATTTAGTCCCAATGAAATTCTTGTCTGCTGGTCTCGAAACAATCTCCCACATCTGGTTCTTCTCAATCTGATCAAGCTCTTCATTCATAGCTTGAACCCAGTTTTCATCTTCAGCTGCATCGGAAAAACATTTCGGCTCCACCTCAGATAAAAAACGATGTTTGCTGTAATGACTTCATTCTTCGAGTCCGAACTGGTGCTGTCTGGTCACCAATGATATTCTTCCTATAAATTTTTGCTCGACTCTTTGGATTCCTTGCAGATATAGACTTGACACTTTCTTGTTCATCATCAGTATCTTCTTCTGAGTCAGCCTCTGCAACCTCTGCCCCCCCTGTGTTGCTTTCCTCATCATCACTTTCATCCAAAAACTGTTCACTGGATCGTTGAGTATTCTATTCATTTTCAACTATAGTGACATCATTGCTCTCAATGTTTTTTCCCAGCCTCTTGTTGAAGAATTTATATGCTTTACTTTTCCCTGAGTAGCCAAGGAATATCCCTTCATCTCCTCGTGCCTCAAACTTCCTATGATTTTCTTTGTTGAGAATGAAACACTTACTTCCAAAGATTCAAAAGTATTTCAACGTTGGCTTCTTTCCGTACCATAGTTCATACAGAGTCTTCCCTTGCTTCGGACACAACAGAGACCTGTTTGAAACATAGACTGATGTTAAAACAGATTCCTTCCAAAATTTCTCTGGTAGGTCCTTATCAATAAGCATTGTTCTGGCCATGTTGTTGATGATCCGATTTCTTCTTTCAACCACTCCATTTTGTTGGGGAGTTCTTACAGATGATACTTGGTGCCTTATCCCATGTTTCTCGAGATAGTTTTTAACCTGATTGTTTGTAAATTCTGTACCGTTATCAGTACGAAATTTCAGGATTTTCTGCCCAAGCATCTTTTCTGATTCCCTCCTATACTGCTATATACAACTGAACACCTCTGTCTTATGGGTAATGATGAATACCCAGACCATTCTGCTATAATCATCAATGAAAAGAACATAGTACCTTTTCCCATTTATAGCTCGTGGTGAAATAGGTCCACATACATCAGCATGAACCAATTCGAGCACTCTAGTTGATTTCTGTTCCTTTGGCTTGTATGTATTTCTGATGATCTTCCCTTGTTGCCAAGCATCACACATATGAGTGTGATCACGTGATAGTTTGGGAAGGTCTCTAGCAGCATCACATTTTACGAGATCCTCCATATATGGTTGGCATAGATGACCAAGTCGCTTTTGCCACAGCTGGTTTTCTTCCTCTCTGGATAAAAGACAAGTACCTTCTTCCCCACCTACAAGGTAGAGATTTCCCTTTGACCTTTTTTCCTGCAGAACAGCTGCTCCATCTTTTCCTTTCACAACACACATCTTCTTGGTAAATTGGATAGAGTGCCTAGAGTCACATAGTTGACTGACACTGAGTAAGTTATGACTGAGACCCTCTACTACCAAGACATCAGCATGTCTCATCTCTTTGCCCCCAAACTTGGCTTTCCCTGAGCCAACAATCTTCAGGCCTTCATCATTTCCAAATTTGACAACTCCTTCTTTGTCATATTTGATGCCTGTAACAAGATCCTTATTACCCGTCATGTGGGATGTGCAACCACTATCAAGGATTCAAACACCAGATCGATCTGATGCTATAAGGGCAATCCCTGCCACCACAGCCTTCTCATTTTTCTTCTTCTTGGTCCATACTTTTTCATTCACACTCGGCATGGATTGAGACTTATGTTCATTCTCAGAGTATGATGGACCACCCTCATCTTATAGAGCTGCAAATCTGTTCTGAACTTTTAACTCAATTGTTGGTTAATTGATCTGCTGCTTGCGAACATTTTGATTCTGCTTTGACACATTTCTCTAAATGGTTGAAGTGCAATACCTAGCCATGTGTCTAAATCCTCCGCACCAAAAATAGTGTCCTTCAAAATGTGTTCTGGAAAACTGTTCTCTGTTTGGCTACCATCTCTGTTCATGTTCCCTTCTGTATCTCTTGGCTATGGAACACACATACTGTGAATGTCCCATTTTCCCACAGCAATAACACCTGATATAGGATGCATTCCCTCATGATATTTCAGCACTACGATTTTCCCTTTGAGATCTCTAAATATTCTGATTTGGTTTTGTGCCCAAATCAACCTTCACTTTCGGGATGAGTGCTTGCGGTCTGACTGCAATTGTCACAAATTTTTGTTCTTGACTAAGCCCAGAAACGACCTTAACATCTGAGCTCAATTTTTGCTTCTTCCCTACTAAACTGCTAGGCTCCGCTTTCATCTTCTCTGTCTTCTGAATGGCCTGCTTTTCGGATATCACATTGGGGGTTAAGAGTTTATCTTGATCCTTAAGTTTTTGTCACAGACTGACCACTTCTTCTTCGAGCTCTTTGATACGTCTAACCTGATCTTTTCCTATGTTGGTCAAACAATCAATTTCCTTCTTTTGTTCCTCAACTTTGAGCTTATACTCAACAATATTTTCTGAGTTCTCTGGTGTTGAGGATTTTAGTCTTTCAATTTCTTCTAACAGCTCATACTTTTCTTCATCCTGTTGTTGCATATAGAGTTTGGCATCACGAACCACTTTATTGGCTTTCTTCATTTTGGCTCTCCAAACGTCTATCTCGTTAAGAAATGCTTCCAATTTGGCTTCCATATCAACTCTCCCTTCAATTTCTTCTTCCTTTTTAGCATCAACTTCTTCTCCCTTTTGAGAACTACCAACAATCGCCACCAAGGCATTTACCCCACGATCTCTGCAATTTTCAATTTCCTCAACCTCTTCATCCTCAGACTCATCTGAATTTCAAGTTCTTGTGAGAGAAGATTCTTTTTCTTGAAGAAATTTCTCTTGAATTGCTTCTTCCCTTTCACAAAAGCTGAAGTTTTCTTCTTGGGAATTTCAACTTCATCATCATCATCATCATCTTGAAACTTCTTTGGGCATCTTGTCATAAGATGACCAACCTTTCCACATTGAAAACATGCTAGTGGAAGTTTACCTTTAGATTTTCCTCTTCCTCTTTGTAGATTTGAAGAAAGAAATGACATCACCTCATCTGTCTCTTCTTCTTCATTAGAATCTTCAATGGTGAGCTTCTCCATGGCCTTAAATGCCACCTCTTTAGACTTCCCCTTTTCCACAGCCACATTATCATCGTTCCTCATTTCATATGCAACCAAGGTACTATGCAAATTGTTCAATGTCAGCTCCTTTGGATCTTTATCTTCTAGTACTGAAACTTTCAGATTGAACCGAGGTGGAAGTTTCCTCAAGATGCGCTTTACAATCTTTATGTCTTCAATGACTTCTCCAAGGCCTCGCATATCTTCCACAACAATGTTTACCCTTTCAAAGAATGCGTCAACAGACTCATTTGGGTTCATTTTCAAATCTTCATATTTTTTCCACAACACCTGCAGCTTTGCCTCTCTGACTTTTGTGTCCCCTTCATATATATTCAAAAGCTTTTCCCACATGACATGTGACGTTTTTCATGACATCACCTTCGTGTAGATGGGATTGGAGAGGGCTCCCCCTAAGGCATTGATTGCTTTGGAACCAGCATCTGACTCTCTATGCTCAGCTTCTGATAAAGCACCACTATTAATATCAGCTGTGATACCATGCATAGCTGCTGAAAACACATCCATTCCCAAGGATTGGAAATAGTGTTGCATCCGATTCTTCCATATCTAAAAATTATATCCGTCGAAGATCAGAATCCCTTTATGATTGGTGACCTCCATTGAGAGAAGAACAACTTTCAACCTTTCCCTCTGATACCAATTTTCAGGTCCACAATGCTGAATACCCTGAGAGGGGGGGTGAATCAGGGTATGACTAATTTAAAATTAATGCTCGTTCTGATCTTGTTTCGCTGTTGAGCAAAACTCTCTTCTCTCTTTTTCCTGTTGCACAAAGTAAATAGAAAGAGAAGTATGCACAGGACACAGCAATTTTACTTGGTTCACTGCAAAGGGCTACGTCCAACGAGCATACACCGACAAGTTGTTGGTCGTACCAAATTCCACTAATATTCACTAGCTGTGGATTACAAGGTTCGGGCTAGATCACTTCTAAGCCCAGGCTCACTGCCTTTACAAGTTTAGGGTCAGCTCACTGCTTTCCCAAGGGTCACTCCCTGTTTCTCTCTCTCTCTGGCTCACTACCGATGGAGAGGATCACCTTCTTCCTCTTCCTAAGCTCACTGCTCTTGGAAGGAATCCACTCACAGTTTATAGACCTGTAGGTCTCTTCATTTGCATGAATGAATGTATCTTCCTCAGTGTGTAGATTCTCTGTTGAAGTACAAATTTCACCCGTAGATGAATATCTCTTTGCACCGAAGGTATCGGGCAACGTACCAACTTCCACGCAGTCCGAGAAGCACCGCTGGAACAAAACCTTACTTGGCGCGCAAGACAATCTCGGCGCGCAAGTCACAACGGGCGCGCAAGACCTCCTCAGACACTTGCGCGACTCAAGATTCCTCAACTCCAAACTTGCGCGACTCTCTTCCTTTTACGCCCAAACCAATATTAGCGCGCAACTGCCAACCGGCGCGTAACTTCTAACACCGGCGCAATACTTCAACTACTGGCGCACAAATTCACCTGCGTGACTCACACTCACCACTTGCGTGACCACCACACATGCGCGACGGGAGCTCTAGTTTCTCAAAGTGTTGAACTCTGTTGAAAATGAGGAGGGGTGGTCCAGTATTTATAGGCAATCTGACCACCCTGCGCGACAGCGCGCAAGTCACCTGTGCGACCCACTTTCGACGCGCAAGTCCCCTGTCATTTTAGACACTTGCGCGACCAACTCCCAAACTTGCGCGAACCTCTTTACTTTGCCATATTTTGATCTTCTGATCTTGAAAAACATATGGCGCACAAGTTTTCTATACTCTAAGTCCTCGGTGTGCAAGTCCTTTTTCCAAAAACACTTTTCTTCATTTTCCTATTTTCAGGCCCTAAAATTTGGTAAACACTGGAAAACGTCGCCACCTTGTATCTGTTCTTTTGTACCGCCTCTAGATCATCCATTCCTTTTATTGACGTTCTTGAATCAAACATGGATCGTTGACCTCATCTCTTGAACTCGACATTCCACCATGAAATCCTCTTTGTCAACAAATTTGTATGTAATTGTTTTGCTTTGTCAATAATCACTACTCAGATGTCCACTTTGTCAACAAACACAATCACCTCAAAAATGTTTCAATGATACCTTGAGGGATTTTTTCCCAACAGTATTTTTGAGAAATCCTGAGGAAATAGTTAGTTAACACTAAGAAAATAAAGGCACATGTCTCAGAACATCAGATATCTACTAATGATTTAGAAGAAACACAAATCCTATCAAGATGAAGTTGTAGTAAAGTGGATACAAGAAAAATATTTAAGAAAAGAAGGAGATGCCGTGTTTGGATTAGATCCTATATAAGTAAAATATTTAAAAATTAGTGAATCTGAATAACATGAGAAACAAGGAAAAAAGAAGAATATTAAAAAGAATATTAATGAAGCTAAGATTATTCAAGATTTGTTGAATTATACATAAAGAGAATCAGAACAAGTTCTTTTTCCACAATCCATTCTACAAGAAATGTTACTTTCTCTTCAATCTCAACTAGTGGTAGTAGAGTCTATTCAATCAGAAAAGGAAATGATGTTGTCCCAAGCTTAATTATGATTGTTCAAGAACCACCTCAAGAAGTATAATAAAATGAAAATATTAAATAGAAATAAATTGATGATGAGATTCATAAAATCAGAGAAACATAGAGGTAGAGTCAATCCATCAAGTTGTATTTAAGAAAATCTCATCCCACTTCATCAAAATATTCCTCATCATGATAATCAGTCCACAAATCTTCATCTCAAAAATTCAATGTTGTTGAATGTGAAGTTCAAAAAATCCTTTTGATGATGAAGGTGATAAATATGATAATGTTGATGGTGGAAATGATTAAAATCAAGATGTTGATGGTGATGATGATAATGATAATATCATCCATGTTTATGATGAAAAGGTTGTAGTTCAAAATCTAGAAATATTGGAATCCAAGAAAGACAATGGGAAGAATGTAGATGTTGATATATCTGAGCAAGATGAATCAGAATCAGAAAGGTCAACCTCTTATATATGATATGGGTTTTCTGTTAACTAATTGAAGAAGCTAGTGGACTCCATTCCTTATTTCCTAGACATTGAGTCAAGATTTCAGCTTATTCAAGCTTACATAAATCAGAAATTGGAATCAAAAAATCTTTTCATGGAGAAGCTCATAAAACATGAAACCGAATTGAAATTTTGTTTTCAAAATTATGAGTCTCATAAGAAGTATATCAATGATATAACAAGGTGGTCAAATAAAATCATAAATGATATTAAATATTTTTATGAGATGTTTTAGATAGTAAAGGGTGCCTTCAAAAATCAGAATCCAAATTCAATACCCTTTCAAACAACTTCTCACAAATGTCAAAGGAAGAACAAGCTACTCGATTGTAAGAAGACATGGATTTATATAGAAAACTGAATTATCTTTATCAAGAATTGAAAAGAGTAAATGCTTATAGAGAATATGTGGATGATAATCTTAAGTCCTAAGAATAAATAATTAAGTCTTATAAAGAAAATATTCATATTCTTCATAAGAATAGTAATGATTAGGATGTTCTTCTAGAAAATTTCCATGATGATCACAAGGATATCAAGAATTTGAAGGTTATGGTCAGGGCCTAAATAATGAAAAAGATTTATTTTTTTATCTAATTTATTATATATTTTTTTATAAAAATATTTTTAAATAATAAAAAATGTTTTTCTTATTTTTTTGTATAGATTCTTTTCTATCTTTTTAGGTATGTTATACTTTTTCCTATTCCTTTTTAAAAATAAAAAAATTAGGAGAAGAATATTCTAAAAACTAATATAAGTCTAATGAATAAAATATAAGGATGATAATGCTTAAAAAAGATATCCTTAAATTAAAGTGGATATATTTTCCTAAGAAAGGATGATAAATATATAAAGGCAGAATATGATACTTAGTGGAATTTCTTAACCTAAGGGGGAGTAAGTCGTATTCATATTATTTCATAAACTAAGGGGGAGAGAAGTTTTTATTTTAAGTTTAAATATGATTTCATAAGATCTTAATATTATTTTCTTAGTTTTATTTTTTGTGCTTTCTAAAAAGGGGGAGATAATTGAGTCAAAAGTTTCTTTATGACTTTTTATTAATCCTTTATTTATTGGAAATCATAATAAAAAAATTTATTAAATATTTATATCTATAAGGTAATTAATATCCATGTTAGTTTTAAAACTAAGTCTAATATTTATTTCATGAACTTAAAATAATATGTCGGATCATTAATGAAACACAGAATTCCTTGTTTTCTCAGTTCGGATTCTCTTAGAATTTTGACTCCAATTTTATGTTTCTCAATTCTGATTCCTTAAGAATTATGAATATGATTCTCTAAAAATATTGATTCAGATTCCTATTTCTTAGTTATGAATAATGTAGAAAATTGAATCTGATTTATCTTACTCAATTCCAAATCATCCAAAATTGCGATTCCAATTATTTCAATTTTTTGATTCTAATTCTTGAAATTTTTTGAATCTGATTCACTCCCTCAATTATGAATCTTCCAAAAATTGTAATCCAATCCACATCCTTAAAATCCAAAACCTCCAAAAAATTGAATCCAATTTATGTTTATTAAATTCTAAATCATTTAGATTTGAGAATCCAATTTTATATCTTTCTTAAAGTTACTAAAATTCCATTATTTAATGATTTCATTACATTCTTAAAGCTACTATATTTTTTTAAAGTAATGTTTTTATAACTATCTTAAAGTTGTTATCATTTCTATAACATAATTTATATTATAACTAAATTCATATAAACATAATTTTTTTCATTATATTTTGTTATGCAAAATGATGTCGTCTAATTAGTTATAATATGACTTGTGTAAGTGCCTACTAGAAAGGTCCATCTGAAATTTTTGGAAAAATATGACTATTGGAGGAGAACCCAACCATTGGAGATCTCACCTATAAATACTCAACAATTTTAATGTTTTCAATGATCTGAATTTTTTGTAGATTGATACTCTGTTAGATCTCTATAAAAATTGCTTCGTGTAAAATCCTTGAAGAGTTTATGTTGTCAACAACTTGTTCCACATACTTAATTCTTCAATAATATTTTTTTTATTTGTGAGATTCTGAATGTTTTTGTATTCAATCAAGTCCTCCCATGATAAAGGAAGATATAGTTTCTTTAATCTAGGTATCCTAAGTTCAAAGAAGACAGAGGTTCTGATCACCTTACAGGTTGAGGTCTTGTGGTGATAGCCTGATAGATTTTGATCATCGTATTGAGGGCTTACCTTAGTATGGGTATAAAAAATATTCTTGAAATTGTAAATCATGGGACCTTTATCCAAGGTGTTTTTGGATACCCTACTCCCTTGGTTAAATGATTTGTAATCTTTTATATGTAATGTAAATTTCTATTATAATTTATAGCATTAAGAAAGTTTTTCTTATACATTCTATTTGTTGTAACTCTGATATAACATTCTATAAACTTTAAGGTATAATATTGTTTAATTATTCATATATACTTATTTCATTTCAAATCTTTATTAAACATAAGTTATTTAATATTGAACTTTTAAAAGAGTGTTTAGTGAATTTAATTTGTTTAGATTTTTAAATATTATTTTCCTAAGGTTAGAAATGAAAGCATTTAAAAATCTACATTTAGATTCTAAAATTTCCACAAATACTCATTCCATAATGTGTATGGAATATATTTTTACAAGGAATGTGTATCAAAATTTTTAATATAATGGAAATGTTTTATGAATATTCTTAACCAAAAAATTAAATGATATGTTCATTGACATTTTATTCATTTATCTATTTTTTCTTATTTTAACAATATCTTGGTAACTCAATTTTTACCTTCATGAAATAATTATTCCATGAAAATAAAATTCAAAGACTTACGTAAATTTTATTTTATTATTCTAAAAAGTGATTAATTTTAAAAAAAATCAATATCTTAATGTGGTTAAGAATAATTTCAAATAAAAAAATTATTATTATTATTTAAAAACGATATTTTCTAAATAAAAATTCCTTTATTTATATTCTTTATAAAGTAATAATCAATATATAAATGTTTTTTACTTATATGTTATATATTAAAAACCTATTTATGTAAATATTTAAGTGAAAAATAATAGTTATTTATTATTTAAATAAATTTATATAATATAAAATAAAATTATAGTTTTGAATTAAAATATTTTTAATTGACCAAGAATCATTAAATTATTTTTTATAACTCACAAACTATTAATTATATGTTTTTATTTACTTTAACTATCATTCCTTGAAAATTAAATTCTCAATATCACTATCGGATAAAAATATTTTAAATCAACCACATATCCATTGACAATATATTAATGGACCATATATCTAGACACTTTATATTCAACCGTTATATATACATTAATCATATACAGAAATAAATGTAATATTACATTCTTATATATGACCGTACAGTCTCAATGATAATTCACTAATACTATTTTTTTACATCTCTCTAAAAAGTTCCCTCATATTTCTAATTTTTTTCTTATTTACATAGTTATAACTAATTTGATTATGTTCCTTGAAAATAGTGAGTATAAATATTTTATATTAGTTTTTTTAATTATGTGTTGTCTGATTCATCTTATTTTTTGTTATGATGATATATATTCTACACATATAATTGTTTTTTATTAGGTATTATATAATTTTTTCTATAAATCATATATGATTATTCATTTTATTTATGTATTGCATGTGAAAGAAAGGTATTAAACATGTCAATTGGATATTAATGTGGGAGAATTACATGTATTATAGGGGATACTTATGAGGAGAAGTGCCTACATATTAGTATAGGGAAACTATACCATCATGTATAGATAGCCATAAAATGCTATGAAATAAATATATTCATCGTTAAACACAACATAAACCAAGATAACAGTAAACATAAAATCAACATACCATTAGTAAACATATAGAAAACAACACTATAATATAATTTTTTATATTAATTACATACAAGTATATATAAATATATTTCACCCATTTTCTATCTAGGTGTAGACATGAAAATGGAAAAAGAAAAATAATTGATTTCATAATATCCAATGTCATGAGTCTTTATATTGTCCCATGTACTAATTGTAGTTGAGCTCCATAGCCTAACCATCTAAATATATATTGTAGACTTAATTTTTCTTATAATCATGAAGTGTTCATGAGTAAAAATGTTGAAAGACCTCCTGAGTATGGTGTGAGTACATCTCAGCAGGAAACCTCCTATGACGTCTCTTAATATATCATTTATAATAATTTCAATGCATAGTATGACTTTGATTATAAATAAAATTAAGTAGTAAAGGAAAACATTATAAATATATCACACTTATATATGCTCATTGATCACATTGTTTGATGAATAACTACATCATCTGGTTATAATATATCACCAAACATTCAATTTAACAATAAAATAGTCATTTTATCCAATTCCAATAATAGATATAATAATTTCATTTTCTATTAATAAGATAAAATTTCATCATATGCATTCCAATGACATAGCTGAAGTTATGACATAGCTTTTATATAACACGAAAAAAATCAATATATAAAAAATTTGTCTTGATAATATAATATATCATTGGGTAGAGAAACCATTTTATGTAATAATAATACATACATAGGTATTATATCAAGATAAAAGAGTTATAACTACGTGTATGGAATACAAAAAAATTATTTTAGAAGTAATAATCTGGTATAAGATACACTATAATGTGAATGAAAATTTTCAATATCCATTTTTATATTTATTGGAGGCAAAAACATCCCAATTCATGTTCTAGGTCATATTAAAGGGCCACGAACCAATGAACAAACATTCACATCTATTAATAAAGATGCCTTTCATGTAAAAATATCATCATTGGTAGTTCATCCAACAATCATAGCTATTAGAAAATAACATTCTAAACATCCAATGTCATGGGAGTCATTGAACTAACTGGGAATTCCTTTCCATTTACATAATCATCATGACTGTGGAGGAATATTTTTATTGTAATATTGGAAATTGAATCTTAATACATGAATAATGACATCATTATTATGGTAATTTATAGTAGTATAATATCCCTTATAGATAAAATATTAGTGGGAATCACATCATCAAAAAATAAAAAATTAAGGGAATATCATCCCTATTCATGATAACTCATACATTGTAAATGAATACTCAGTATTACCCTATAACATGAGTAAAAATAAATCACATCCCATAAGGAACCACAAATGTAGGAATCATGTACTCTTTTACGGATGAATCAAAACAAGGTAAAGAAATTCCAATTCAATGGGTAATGGGTATTATTTATGTAATATGGAATATCATAATTTTTCATGAAGTGATTGGTTAGTAAATCCCACCACATGTATCTAATAAAATATTTGGTAGGTTATACCACAGAAAAATGTGTTTTTAAACCCAATATGAAATTTATCACATTCTAAATCCATGTCATATAGTAGTAATTCAATCCCTTTTTAGACAACATATCATAAAAACAAATTTCATCCAAATGGTAATAAAAATTTAAAATGGAACATAATCACACTAACCCATCCCTATAAAGTATTATAAATGAACTAATAACCACTTAAAACATTATAATATATTAATATATATATATATAAAACATACATAGTCTATATGGTTCAATAAAATTGTCAGAATTAAAAAACTCATATATCTAAATTAAATGTGAGTATGATGGTAGTTATCCTAGGTATGATTAGTCATGATCTAGAAAGGATACATCTATCATGGTTTTTTGGAAATCCATTATAATTCCTCAATTGACACACCATGGCCCTCATTACCCATGGTATTAGACTACACTAAAAATATAGATAAATCCAAGCCCACATAGAATGTACTAACACAGAAGTAGTGAATCAAACATTTAAAGAAATAGATCACATTAGAAACCCTAAAAATCCAACCTACCCTATATTCCAAGAGTTAAAATGTTCCAAATTAGAGATGTTAGTATAATAGATCATCATCAGTAACCTCCAAATGGGTATTGACTGCATTAACACATTTACTTTAATTTAATCCCATGACTATTAATAAAAAAACAAAACATGTAATTACCCATGGAAAGCTCTATTGGGTCCCTTGTATATAGAAAAAAAACTATATGTACATGTCATTAAAAATTAAATAATATTGAGTTATTTAAAGGTGTCTAATTTAATTTACATTGAGGATTTTTTTCAAACTTGTATATTTTGAGAATTACACCATAACTCATACATAAAAAACTATAGAAATACAAGGTGGACACATCCAACAATATCCATTTCAATATTAAAAAAACTTTAAAATGAAACATGGTTTCATTTCATGTTTAATCCTAAATTTTTCATGATACCATCCAAGAATATATTCTCCCTTAAATCATATGAAAAACATTTTAAAATAAGGGATGACCACAAAAAACTCAGTAAGGGATACACAAATAAATTAAATTGTTAGTCTTTCAAAAATATGAAAACTACAAATAATTTATCATAAATTAATACTTTTCACCTTAACGAATTATTAAATGCTTTCCTTGAATTATAATATTTTTGAATACTTTTTTTTAAATCAATAATTTACTATAAGAACCATATAAATAACATATAACATAAAAAGTAACATGAGACACAATCATACATAAATGAAATAACTATTTGGTTAACTTTTATAAATGTCACTCTTACTAATTGAATATCCATATGGCTGACTTCTATAACCAATTCATTGTATGTTATAACATAACCACCCATTCTTTTTTTATCAAGGAACCACCCATATTTGGTTTATCACATAAACACCTCTCAAATTTCTAAGTACCATTATACAATCATAACATATAAAATATTTTAATTACCTATATTTCACTCATAAAATTTTATTTTTAATCTAAATAAATCATTTCATGGTATTGAAATAATTATTCCATTCCTCATAACCATTTTTGACTCAAAATTTCCCATTAAAGTAAATAAGTGATTTATTTGTATTTTAAAAACATTATTTCTTGTATAGAAAGACAAATATCAAATAATTTTAATGGAAGAAGATAAGTTGTGGTCGTTGTATATACAAAAAAAAAGAACATTCTTTGTTTCATTTTTCAAAATGAACTATATAAAACATGAAAAGGATTAATTATGAAAACCATTTAATTAAATTCAAAATATATAAAAAATATTTTTGAAATATTTTTATTTCCATATAATAAATATTCAAATTAATTTCATGATGAACAAGATTTGATAATTAAATATTTAAACATTCAAGGTGTCTTATACCAATTTAATCATTTAAATCTTAATCTCCATGAAATAAGAGATTTTAAATAACATTAAATTGCATTATTATAAATAAAATATGTATATGAAATGTCTTAGTGGCTATATAAACACCCTATAAATGAATAAAGGTGTATATTCTCTTACTGTTTGTAACCTTCAAAACAGACCTTACAATAATGGTAGATCAGGTGGATGTTGGATCAAAAGGAGCCCTCCTATCAGTAGTTTGATGCTAAATTTGGAAGAATCTCTTATGAATTGGATTATGAGTATTTTAGGGGGCTCTTTGAGACTCGTTTGGTTTAGTATTTGTGGAGTTCAGTGCGTTTCATGGATTGGGAAACTCTTTGGGTGTAGAGGAGAAAGTGCTCCACACTGGCATCACGATTTGTAGGAAGTTTGGTTTTCAATTGTCTAGGGTTGAGTAAGACTCCACAGTTCAAGTGAGAAATTTTCAGTGGCTTTATGATCCACCATGTGAGTTGATTTACGTGATAATAAGATGATATCTGGAGACCAACAATAGGCAGGTTTTTCACCATAGTTGGAGGGAGGCCAATTTTGCAGCGGATGTGCTTTCCCAAATAGGGAGGCTGGATGAGGAGTTAGTTATCTATGATAGTTTAAGTGTGCTTCCTTTAGAGTGTAGGATCTTTACCCAATGGGATGCCATTTTCATGAACCATTTTCTTCCTCCTTGGTGACTCTATTTTTTCTGGGGTTTTTTCACATTAATTTTTATAATAATAAAATAATTTTCAATGAGTCACATCAGATGTTTTGTCAATATTCGGTACTTGAGTTGAAAAATGAATTTGGTATGATGTAAATTTTTTATGAGGTAATAAACCCATAATCACCAGAATAATATTCATGACATTATAAAAACTTTTATATATCAATTATAAATTTAAATCCATTCATTAAATATTTATTTGAAAAGTGAACAATGTTACAATCATGGACACGTTAAGACGTACATACGCATGAGTAACATTTCCAGTTTTCATTGATCATTATGGTAATAAGGTAATTATTATTTTAACTTTACATAATGATTATAAAATTATTAACATCATATTAATCATCTAAACATACTTATATATATCATACAAGTTATGTGGTGAATAAAAACTATTCACATTGCTTCGTAAAGGTCATAGTTCACACGTACACATGAACGACATTATAATTTTTATATGAATAAAAAGTAATAAAATAATTGATATTTTATTATCTGATAATTATTAATATGTAATTAATTTCACATATGAATAGTAATTCCATAATTATAACTAGTAATAAGAGATGGTTATGGAAAATGAATAATATCAGTTTGTGGAGGTGATAATTCACACGTACGCACAAATGATTAATTATTTTCCAATTTAAAGGAATTGGATATGGATTTAGGTGATGATATTAAAATAATCACATATTAGTATGTTTAAGATACTTTATTTATCATCTCATCAAGGTTGGATGAATGTTGAAGGATGTGGAAGAAGAAATAAAATTGATACACATAAATAAAATAACATTACCTTTCCTTCAGATGATCCCTTTTCTTAACACCTTAACACCTCTAAGAAGGGTGTAGTGAATAAAATAAGACCTCAATAATGTGGGTAGGGAATCGTTGTAACTCCCTGACCCTAGTTACCCAGAGTCGATGCATTATTACATAACATTGGCATGATCACAAAAGATCAAGTCTCGAAAGACTGATTAGTACAGTAGCCTTGGAAACACTAGATATATTCATAAGTATTTAATTACATGATAAAGTGAAAAATTACAACAAAATAGTCTTCATAGTCCACACTCGTATCCCCTCAGACTATCTCTGTAGGTCAGTCATAAAATACTTCTTCATATCCTCGAAAAATAAAACATAGAAAGGGGTGAGCTCAGATGCTCAGTAAAGATAATAATATAGCAAAAATTTTCATAAATAAGGATAATCTTTTAAGGCAATGTATAACTAAAAAAATCCTTTTAAACTTGAAATTCAGCATAATATGGAAAAAATAAAATGAAATAATTCCATTTACTTATTCACATGGATATTCTACTAGTAGAATAATCACATGCAATGTCAATAACCACTTTCATAATGATGGAATGCATAATCCCAGACTATCAAAACCACATAGTCAAAGCATTCTGTCAAGACTACAAATAATATTTTATCAAGGCCTTGTTCCGAGACACTATTTTGTCTCATGAGACCTACCGATTCATTAAGGATCTATAGCGGGCTCCACCCATCACTTACTAAGTCCAATGCATTCCTCATATGAGCAGGTTTAAACATAACATAAACATTCGTATTTAAACTAGCATACGAAATGTCAATAATTTCTATATAAACCACTAATGGTATAAAAATATCACATCACAAAACCTTCAATACAATATGGAAGTTTTGTATCATAATAAATCAACTTCAAATAAGCTTAAAATCCATCAAAGGATGATGACATAAATGAAATAAAAACTATTTGAGAGAAATATGTCTTTTTTGAAATCATTTAAAAGTCACATAATTATAAAAGAAAACATTTAATTTGAAAATATTCTTATAATATTGTTAGGGAATCTTCGACGATTTTATAATGGTGGAAAATAGTCGCACCTGCCGTATAAGTTAAAAAAGACATTCTTACCTTAATTTTGTCGAAAAGGTTAAAAATGACCTTGTTTGGAAAACAATGGAAAGATTACTTTATAAACATCTTATAAAATTAAAAAAGGGTATAAATGACTTTAAACCACAGTCTATAAAATATTAAGAATGTTTTGAAATACATTTTTAAGAAACATGGATGTGGATGTTAAAGAGGTCCCAGAATATAATTATGTATAAACAATCTCGGATAATGAAGAGATTGTGAAATAAACCCCTACCTTGTACTTTTCCTTGGTCAAGGGTAGGTTAACCGCCTATATAATAGTTAAATCATTGTTATTAAATTATAAAAGAATTATATACGTAAATATGATATCATATATTATCTTCTAATATTGCTTTGTTAATAATATTTTAGTATTATGGTCATTTCAGGTGTTCACTTACTCATTTTCTTTTATATGTTTTGTTACATAAGCCATGTTTTTTATGGATAGGTTGTATATTATTCATGTATATAATTATATAATGTCCTTAAACATTATTTTTAATCATCAAATGAAAATTATTCTTGAATGGATATGATGGGGAATAAATCTCATCGTGTTTGTGGAGACAGTAATCCGTACGTACGCACGAGCAACAATATCATTATTTTGATATTAAAATAATATATAAGTGGATGGTATATCATATATAAAGAATAATTATCATGTTATATTTATTATTTAAATTAGTTACACATCATTATTATACCCATCCAGATAATAATGTATTGAATAACAATTACACCACGACGTGGAGACGGTAAGTCGTACGTACGTACGTACGTATAGTGACATGTCATTCAAAAGATGGATAGAATAATGAATTTTGTTGTAAAATATTTATATTAAAATCAAAGTATATAGAATATACTGGAGTTATTATTTTATAATGGAAATAGCAAAGAAAAAGGATGTGGAAGAAGAAAGTAACTTGAAAGAGGTGATGAAATATTTACCTCTTCTTCGGGTTCTTCCTTTTGATTTGATCAAAAGGGCTTTGTAGGATGGCTTTATGACTAAATGAAGGCCTCTAAGATGAATGGAGGATAGTTGAGAGGGTATTTGGGTAGATTTTGGCTGAGTCAAAAGTCTTTGAAGGTGTGAACTAGAGAGAAGGGGGAGTGCCCTTTTATAAGAGGGGTGAGGGGCACCTTAGGAAAAGATAGAAATATTATTTTATAATAAAATAATTTTCGGTTTCTAATGGCTCCAAAGTAGATTATTTAAATTCTAAGGTGGGTATGGGTCAAAAATCACTCAACCAATAGGTTTTATACAGGTTTGGGTCACTATATTAACTTTATCTTTTAGATTTAACTCTTAGTTAAATAGTTTGACATTTACCATATCTCTTTGTATTTTTATATTATATGGTTAATAAACTTACTATATACTTATAATAGAACCCCAAGTGGTTAATTAATGCTACACCTATCATTATATATGTCCTTTGGCTGAACATTTTATTTTTAGGAATATAATATCAATTAATAATATAATATTTTTTAAAAACCTTTTTTTATGTCAATTTTGACACTATTTGGTATTTTGTTTTTTATAAATTCATAACAGCATTATTAATTCAAAAAAAATTAATCTAACAAACCCTAAAATTACATATAAACCTATAAAATTATTTTAATTTATAAAAAGTCTCAAATTACATTTATTTAGATATTTATAATGTCAATTATTTTAATATTTCATTAATTAGGTAATTACTGCATCATCATTGTGTCACAAATAATTTAAATTATTTAATTTCTAAAAAATATAAATAAAATACCATTATATAGGAAATTATTTTATCTTTATATTTAATTTTTATAGTCGAATTTATCTTATGTATAACCCTATATTAAAAATGTTTTAGTTATTAAACTTTGATTTTAACTCTTTTAACTCTTCTTTGAATTAAATAATAATAAATGTCCTAATCTAATCCAAGTGGACCAAAGTGGTTAATATTTTATTCCTAAGGTTTTTTTTGGTCGATTTATACTTATACAATAGAATTAGTACATGTGTTAGGGTAATAATAATATCATTTTTACCCTTAATTCCCCTATTTACTTTTAACCGTGGTAAATAAAAGTAAAAAGTTACTATTCATCAAAAATTATTTTCATCATATTGAACCACATTTTTCTTAGTGATATTAACCATGTCTCTTGGATTTTTTAAATTCCACTCACAAAAGCGGTAAAATTATGTTTTATGTGAATTTGAAAATTTTCCTAGGAGGTGGGTAAAAGATTGTGAAAAGTTCAATAAATTTTTATATATCTAAACTTATTATAAAATGAATTCAATGAATTAAATTGAACATATATAGGTATTATGTATCTATTTTGACATAAAATAAATTTATATAAAATAACTAATTATTTAAATAAAAATTCGGTTTTAACCAATAACTCAGTGTTTTTTCACTATTCATCAAAAATTGAAAGTTTTCAGAAAAACAAAAAAAATTCACCCTATGATAATTTCGATATTATAAATTCAAAAATGAAGTAAATTTTGAAAAATAAAATTTATAAGATTTCAAAAAGTGGGTATTACTATTCATAACGGCTAGTTTGATTGGTTGTGGTGTGTTAGAACTCGAAGTTGTGTACAATGAAAGCTATTGCATTATTCAAAGAGAAGCGTACCGTGGAAGCTTGGGGTGTTACAATCTTGGATTGGGTTTTACTATAATTTTGTGGAACCAAAAGTTTTTTTAATTATAAGTAATAGAGAATAAGATTTCCTTTTATATGAGAGGGGAGGGGCACTCTTGGAATTTTTAAAATTATTAAATTAAAAAAAATCATTTTCTATTCAAAATTGGTCCAAGTAAATTTATATAAAATATAGTATGATTATGGGAAGAAATACAATCATCCAATAAAAACTAGAAAACTTTTGGATATTCTAAAATCCTTATCATTATGTTTTAACCCTGTTAACACTTACTATTTTATTATGAAATTTACAATTTCAGATTTAAACTAATTTATATAACTTATTAAACGGCCAATTAAAGAGTAATTAATTAATTTTATAGACTTTTATCAACATTTTTTCCAAATATTATATTTTTTATAAGTTTTATATCTTTTAATTAAGTATTTTATATTTTAAGTTATGAATTATGTTAATTTTGACACTATTCATTACATGAATTTTTAAATAACCATAAAATATTGATTCCTTATAAATAAATAATTTAACTCATCCATAAAAAGTCTAAGTAATAAATAGAAAAATTTATGGAATATGCTATTTCAATTTATATTTATTTCAAAATTATTAATATCATTTTTTTAATTCTTCCTTTAGTAAATCTATTAGTGCATCATCATTGTTTCATAATTAAATTTAATTATTTAATATAAAAAAATTATAAATAAATTTTCATGAAGTGTATAATATTTTTATCTTATTAATTAATATATATAGTATAATATATCACTTATATAACCCCATATTAAATTTTTTTAATAAAAAACTACATTTTTATGACATCATTGTTTTTACTTTAAATAAAATGTTTTTAATGTCATTATCATACGCAAGTGACTTAAAAAAGAAATCATTTAGGAACAAGTATTTTTTTGGTCTTCAATAACTCATAAAATAATATTATGATAATTTTTTAGATAGTTTTGTATTATTATAATATTATTATTACCTTTAATTACATGATTTACCTTTAACGTGGAAAATAAAATACTAAAGTTACTATTCATGAAAAATTATTTTCATCATGTTAGATAAAATTGTTAAAAATGATTAAAACTATGTATTTAATTTTTTGAAAATTAAAAAATTATATGTGACTACTAATAATTGAAAATTTTCTCTTGTTAATGGATTGAAAAAACTAGTTTTTAAAAGTAAAAACATTCAAAAGTTCACAATGTTTTTATATCCAATTTCAATTATGAACTGATTCTAATGAACTATATTGGATAAAATGATAAAAAAAATTATTTAATTATACTTTAAAATTAATTAATATTACAACCTAACTATATAAATTAGTGGTATGGAAAGCCATTTTTGAATTAAAACACAGTATTTTTCACAATTCATTAAAATAAGAAATTTATCAGAAAAAATGAAAACAAGTTGAACCAAAATAAATTTTGATTCCAAAAATCCAAATAATAAAAATATTTTTTAAAATTTAATTTATAAATATGAAAAAAACTAGATTTAAAATGGGTTCACTATCAAAAAGAAGTCAAAATGTCTATTTTGAAAAATACTCCTTTTAAGCATAAAATTGAATTTTTTCTTATATAATGTTTAAAAAACATATAAGATAAATTTTAAACATATTAATGAATTTATATTTTATTAATATAATATATAAAGAGTTATTTTATTACTTTATAAACAAAATTATTCATACTTAAATAATTTTTCATAAAAACACATCATTTATATTAAATTGGTTTCGATTTTAATTTATAATTTATTTTCTAACAAATGAATCATTATATAAACATGTGTAAATTATATTTTTCATAATTTAGTTAATATCTTTCATTCGGTAAAATATAACGGTGATGCGGTAACTATAAATAAATATAATAATATCAATAATATATAATTTATTTTGGTATAACTCAGTCGTGTGTGCAATGTAAGATTTTGGAGAAACTCATTATTACGTGTCGGGTACGCTATCAAACATTGCGCCCATTTTAATGTAAAATTACTATCTAATTCATAACTATTAAAAATATTTTATATTTTTATTCTATAATTACCAGTCATGTTACATTCTTCCCCCCTTTTGGAAATTTCATCTTCATAATTTTAAATTTGGGCTCAATAACTAATGATTCGCTTTCAAAATTACATCATTGAAATCCCTCATCAAGAAAAGATTCAATAAAACATCTACTTTAAAATAAAGAAATTGAAATACATAGCTCACCTTAGAGAAAACATACTAAGATTCCATGTAGGAAAACCAGGATATGGTTGAAAAGAAGACCGCTTTGTTCTGATGGATTGTGATACAAAAACATGATCAAGAGAAAGTTAACAATCACAAACCCATAATTTTCTGATTGGTTAAATGACATTTTATTTCATAGTATAAAAATTTAACACATATTGTTTTTGTTTTAATATCCTTTTCATTGGGTTGTGTAATTCATTTACTACCTATACTAAGAACATAAGGAAATATTCTTACTTGAAATGTATAACTTCATCCTTTAATCAAATTCCACCAAAAACTCATCTCTTTCTCTAAACTATGAGTATTTAAGATAAATTTTTTAGGATTGAATCTATTTCTAGAGAATCACATAATCCAAAAAAGATTAGATATATATTTCTTCTATCATAATTCATTAAAAAAACATAAATTTTTAGGATAGGATAAAATAATTGTCCAAAAAATAAATAATCCTCTATATGAAAAAAACAACTACATTAACCTTCAAAATTAAACATTGATACCCCAAATATCAATATAGACCATTCAACAAATAACCATACTTACACTTCATTGAGATAATCCAAACAAAAATTGAAACAAAAAATTCAGAAGGATTTGAACACATAGTCTTCCAAGATATATTTTAAAAAATTATCTCCAAATTAATTCAATTACTATTGAAGTCTCACACAAGAATTATTTGTCCAAAAAGTCTTCAAGTTACGCTAACCATTTTCACAAATAACTTGAATCACCATAAGTCGGTCACTGATTCTCAAAATATATAATTCCACCATTATTCCTTAAATAAAATTTAATAATATTCTATTTACATTGATCATATAGGGTTCCCAAAATAGTAAACATATTTCGAAATAGAATTAATCAATTAATCACCAAATCATTTTCCCAAACCAGTGATTTCCATTTAATAAAACATAAATTCAAAAAATCAATATATTCTTTTTCCATCATATCTATTAACTAAAAAATTCATACTAACCATATACTTCACATAGGCCAGTGGTAGTTGATAAATACTTGTCGTTATTTGGTTGTGGTCTGATTCTGGTGGCCTTTTAGGACATGACAGGTTGTCACCCATCCCGAGGGTTGTCCTTTTTCTAAAAATATATCATTCTTATGGTATTCACAAAAAATATTAATGTCTTAAACAATAACTATAACATGTTTTAACCTCAAAGGTCATATCATACCGTTCACTTTTCATCCCAAAATGTAATAAACCTTAATTACCTCAAAAAAATGATCATATGAACCCAGAAGGTTATCCATTACATTATAATTATTTCTATAAAAGAGAGTTATTCATAAAATAACATTTTCGCATAAAAACATATGGGTTACATATTACAAAACTAAAAAGTCCATAAAGAATAACCTATCATAAAAATGGTATTAATACTTTTAATCATTTCCATTTCATTAAGTAAACCATAACTATGAAATCCTTTAAATGTATAAATATTAATATTTCAATGTTCTTCATAATACATTAACTATGAACTACCACCTTATCTCTTAATATCTCATTACTAAAAATTAATGATATGGATTATATTTTCATGATTCATAAATATCAATAAGAACATGTTTCATACTTTAAGGATAAAAAAATAATTTATTCCTTCATTCCAAATTTTAGGACCTTCTTGATGTTTCTTTCCTCTTTTGACAAGTTGGACAACATTAAAAAAGTAAACATTCCCACCACATCTTATATTTTACATTTTTAAATATTAGGATAAGTTTATATCTTGAAATAATATGTTAAAGAAACCATGACCCATAAAATTGTTTCAGAAATGAGTAGGTGTTGGATAACTCAAACAATTTATTACAGGTGATTTGAATAATCAAGAATCATTCAAAATCATTCAAAAAATATTTTTTGATAATAGTGATGATAAAATCATTTGGTTGGGAAAATAAGGTTGTGAAAGATCTCTTACCTTACATATTGAAAAATGATCCTTAATCTAATGAAAATAATCATCACTTAAACAAGAAATGAATTATTAAAATAAGAATCCTCTATAAGGTAGATATAACATAAAAAAAATATAATAATCGAATCAAACAACCTACTTATATCTCAGTATTTTAGGTTGTTATCAAGTCCACCTAATTTACCATAATCCTACAAAATTTTCCATATGATAATAACCCACTAGGTTATATGGGATCTTTAACCTACAACTAGGTAATATCCCAACCTTTAAAGTTATCTAAACCTTTCATTTGATACCAACTATAAGGAACCAACCTTATACATTACATTATCTTGAGTTATTTCATGATTTCTATATTAATTTCCATTTAGGATATTTTCATGTTTGTTTCTTAAGATAATTAGTCTATAACGCATACATAACGAAACCATAGAAATACAAGGTGGACACTTTTAATAGTATCCATTTCTTTAATAAAATGAAAAAAAATTAAATTGAAACATGGTTTCATTTCATGTTTAATAATAACTTTTACATGATCCCATCATTGACCCTATTCACTTTAAATTCTTTTAAAAACATCTAAAAACTTGGGATGAGCACAAAAAAACTCATTAATTGATACACAAATAAGGAAAACTACTAGTCTTGCAAAAACATGTAAACCATGAATACTTTATCATGAAGTAATATTTTTCACCTTAAAAATGTAGTAAATAATTTACTTGGATTATAATATCATTTATTACCTTTTTTAAATCCAAATATTATCATAAAACCCCTATAAAGAACATATAACATAAAATTTAACTTGAGACATAATCATGCATAAGTGGAATAACTATTCGGTCGACATCCATACCTTTCACTCCCATAAATAGAATAGGTATACATCTGACATCCATACCAAATGCATTGGTGGTTATAAAGTAACCACCCATCCTTAGTTTATAATGAAACCACCCATATTTAGTTTATCACGTAACCAACCCACAAATGTCCAAGTACTATTATACAATAATAACAAATAAAATATTGAGATTATCAACATTTCACTCATAAAATTTCATTTTCAATCAAAAATAATAATTTCACAATATTGAATTAATAATTACATTTTCCAAACCATTTTCAAACTAAAAATAACCATAAAATAGAATAAGTTATTATTTTTATTTTAAAAACATTAAAGAAGGTAGAGGAATAAAAATATCAAATAATAATCAGAACAGTGGAGAAATTATTGTCACCGTATATGTTGAAATGAATATTCCTTTTTCGGTTTTCCAAAACATTCCGTACAAAATACGTAAAAATATTACTTTTTTAAAAAATTTACTTAAATTCAAATAATTTAAACTTTTATCTTTAAAATCCTTTAATATCCATATAATAAATATGTAAATTAATATCATGAAGAAAAATATTTGATAATTGAAGGCTTAAACATTCAAGTTGTCCCATAACACTTTGAACATTAAAATATTTATATCCATGAATTAATAAATTTTAGAAAAACATTAAATGGAATTATTAAAGAGAAAATATGACAATGAAATGTTGTATTGGATGTATATACACCTTATAAAATAATAAAGGTCTATATTATCAAGAAATGTCTCAATGAAATGAGATTGAGACGAGCTCCCATACCTCAAGTCTGATTCGTCTCGCATGTTATTTATATTCATGAATAATAAACATAGGTAAAATAATAGATTATTTAGAACCTTTTTCATGTTTATTATTCCCATTTATATCACTTATTTATAATGTTATAAAAATTACTTAATTTTTTAAGTTCACGTCAGACGTTTTGTCAATATTTAGTACTTGAGTTCAAAATTGAACATGGTATGATGTATATTGTCCATGAGGTTGTAATTCCATCATATCCAGAATAATATTGATGAAATAATAATAAATTTTATATATCAATTATACATTTAAATACATTCATTAAATATTGATATGAAAACATTAAAATTGTTCTAATCATGGAGATGATAAGAGATACGTACGCATGAGTAATGTTTCTATTTTACATTGATTATTATGAAAATAAGGTAATTATTATTTTAACTTTCCATAATAAAAATAACACTATTAACATAATATTTATCCTATAAATATAATTATATATATCATACATGTTTTGTGGTGAATAAAATCGATTCAGATTACTTGTGGAGGTGATAGTTCACACGTACGCACAAACGACATTATTGTTATTTTGTGCATGGAAAGTAATAAGATAATTGATATATTATTATATTTTAATGATTAATACTTTGTAGATATCACATATGAACAATAATTCAATAATTATAACCAGACATTAGATACAGTTATGGAAAAAGAATTATATCGGTTTGTGGAGGTTATTGTCCACACATACTCAGGAATGATTAATTCATTTCTAATTTGAGGGAAATGGGGAAGTATTTAGAAAAATTTTATAGAATTATAATATATAATATATTTAGGATACTGAATTTATTTTCTCATCATTTTTGGAGGATATTTGAATTATGTGGAAGAAGAAATAAAATAGAGACAGTTAAATAAAACAAATTCACCTTTCCATCAGATGATAAACTTTCATAACACATTATCATATCTAAGAAGGGTGTTATACCTAAAATAATTCCTCATGAATTTATGGAGGTAATTTAGGAATGGTTTTGTGGAGGTCATGTCTAATGAAAAAAAAAATTATGTGTAAGGAATATAGTAGAAGAGTTCCTTTTATAGGATAGGGGACGAAAACTCTTGGAATTATAAAAATCATTAAATTAATATAAATTCATTTTCTATTTAAAATTTGTCCAAGATGATTTAGTTTGAAGAATGTATGGGTATAGGTTTAAATCCATTGACCCAGTAATAATTAGTAAACTTTTGGATTTTATATAACCATTATCTTTATTTTGTAACCCTTTTAACTCTTATTGTTTTATTAAGTAATTTATAATTTGAGGGTTAAAATAATTAACTTAAATTTTCAAACATCCCATGAATGAGTAATTAATGAAATTTTTATACTTTTATAAGCATTATTTCCTAATTTTATAAATTCTACAAATTCTATTTCTTTTAATTAAATATTTTACATTTTAAGTTATGAATTATTACAATTTTAACACTATTAATTACATGATTTTTTTAAAAATCATAAAAAAATTATTTCTTCGAAGATACTATTTTAACTCATATATAACATTTCTATAGAATCCATAAAATTAGTGTATGGCATAATATATTTCAATTTATATTTACTTTTACATTATTAATATCATTTATCGGATTCTTCCTTTGATAAATCTATTACTATGTCATCATAGTGTCACAATTAAATTTAATTATTTAATGTACAAAAATAAAAAATAAATTATCATGATATATATAATGTTTTTATATTTATAATTAATATTTATTTCCAAATATATCTATTATATATTCCTATATTAAAATTTCTTTAGTAAAAAGATACATGTTTATGTTATCTTTGTTTTTACATTAAATAAAATGTATTGATGTCATAACCACACCTAACTAGCTTCCAAAGGACAAAATTTTAGCCCAGGTATTTTCTTTATTGAAAATAACTCATCCAATAATATAATTACAAGTTTTATGGTAGTTTTATATTATTATAATATTATTTTTATTTTTATTACCTTATTTACCTTTTTTTAAAAGGTATGAAATTTTTATTGATAAAAAAAGAGAGAGGTTACACAAGCCTAAAGTATGGTCTTTTGTAAACATCCCGAGCATAAAAAGGGATAAATTCATAGGGAATATTATCTATCCAATGTAAGTCATGAGTAATTCCAAGATTGGAAAGCCCATCAGTGATCATATTGGCTTCGCAGAAGGTATGAGTGGCGATGAAGTTAAGCACAATAAGAGAATTCAAATAGTCCATCCAGTGGGCAGTGAGAGGCCAAGCGATGTGGATGGTACCATTCCAAATGGCCTGAATGATTGTAGTGGAGTCACTCTCTATCCAAATATTTTTACAGCTACGTAATCTGGAAAAGGTGATGGCATGGATGACGCCCATCATATCTGCTTTCAAAGTAGAGGAAGAACCGCAAGAGCCATAAAAGCATCTAAGAATCTGGTCCAGGTGATTTCTGAAGATGGCACCACAACTCGCTGGTCCCAGGTTGCCTTTGGAGGCTCCATCCACATTGATTTTAATCCATCCCAGAGGGAGAGGGAGCCAAAACAATTCAATAATAGAGTGAGGGTGTGGGTAGATCCCCTTTACCCCAACACATCTAAGAATCCCAAAGTCACAGACAGAATTTTTGCAGTGAGCTTTTTGGATAGAAGTCGCATCACGAATGGCCATGAGGATTCTCATTTTTCCTACATTAATTTTAAAAGAACTATTACATAAAATTGATTCAGTTCTACCATACCAGATAATATGAAGAAGTTCTAAGACATCTGCAACCAAAAGGTTTTTGATTTGCTGAGACATAGACAACTCCAAGAAACTCTGAATCTGCATGTTTATGGTATCAAAAAAGAATCCATCTGCACTCAAAAATGTCAAGAATATAATTCCAAAGAGTGGTTGTTGTGTAACAGGAGATAAAGATATGATTAATATCCTCTCTATGTTGGTTTCACATATGACATTTAGAACAAAGATTAATCCCAAAAGTTTGTAAGTAATTATCTGTGGGGATTCTTTGATGGGAAATCTGCCAGGCTAAAGTAAATCTTGAGGGTTTTATCCAGGCTTTGTTAAATTTATCATCCAGGGGTGATTATTCTCAAAATTATTGAAAATATACTTATAATAGCCTTTGCAGTTAAGAATCCCATTGTGCGCAGGTTCCAAAATAATTAAATTATTAATATTAAAAAAATGATAATTATCAATAATTTGAGTAATATTCTCAGGGAGATCGAGGTTATGCATATGGATGATCGAGTCAAGTGAATCCTGAAGGTGGGGTAGGGATTGGTTGTTATCTATCAAGGATATTAGGGGAACGCCAGTCCAGTTATCAAACCAAAATTTTAAGTTGGATTCCTTAGTGTCCATCCATCTAGAGTTAGAAATAATAGAAATGAAAGTACTTTTGATGGAGGACCAAATAGGGGACTTAATAGTGTAAGAACGATTGTTTCTAAGCTTTTCAAGGAAACGAGACCTGAGGAAATTCATGGAGTAGGAAGTATTGTGAATAATGTTCCACGTAATTCTATCTTGAAGATCCTCATTGAACTTAGAGAGGTTTTTGATGCCAATCCCCCATACTTATTTACCTTTAATCGTAGAAAAAAAGCATAAAGTTACTCTTCACAAAAATATGATTTTGATCCTATTAGATAAAATATTTCATATTTATTACAAATATATCATTCAATTTTTTAAAATTAAATTCATAGAAGTGAATAAAATTAATTTAAAAATTAATCCTGTTGACGGATTGAGGAAAAAGGTTTTTAAAGTAAAAATGATAAAAACTCACAATGTTTGTATATCCAATTTCAAAATTGAAATTGATTCCAATAACCTATATTGTATTAAATGATAAAAAATAGTATTTAATTATACTTTAAACCCCATTAAAAGGATAAAAAACTATATATATAAATTATGGGAACAATTATTTTTAAATTAAAACATAGTATTTTTCTCTATTCATTAAAATATGAAATTTATCAAAAAATAAAAAAAAATTAAACCAACATGAATTTTTATATCACACATAAAAAGAAGAAGTTTATTTTGTTTAATATAATTTTAAAAAGTGTGGAAAACTATTTTTAAAATACGTTCTCCATCAAAAGGTGGTAAAATGCCTTTTTTGAAAAATACTTCATTAGCGCATAAAATTGAATTTCTTTTTATATTGTGTTTAGAAAACATATAAGATGAATTTTAAACATAATATTTCATTTATATTTCATTAATATAATCCAAAAATAGTTATTTTAATACTTTATAAACATAATTATTCGCACTTAAATAGTTTTTCATAAAAATACATCTTTTTTATTGAATTGACTTTTATTTTCATTTCTAAATAATTTTCTAAAAAATGTATCGGTATATAAACATGTGTAAACCCTATTTTCATAATTTAGTTAACATAATTCATTCCTTCTAGTATAATGGTTATGTGATAACAATAAATTAAAATTATAATATTAATAACATAATATATTTTGGTATAACTCAGTCTTATGTTGAACGTAAGATTTCGGAGAAACCCATTATTGTGTGTCAGGTATTCTATCAAACATATCATGTATTATAATGTAAATTTACTATTTAATTCATAACTATCAATAAATATATAATATTCATATTTGATAATTCTTTGGGATATTACAAAAACATTATAGAATAATATGAAAATTGATGGATATAAAATAAATAATAATAATTTGGAGGGTCATTCATTTCCCGAAATTCTATTACCAATTTCATATGATTCATATAATTTTTAAAATTTTATAGTCAATCACCCACAATTCTGACACAAAATTTCAAAATTCATTTGAAAATTTCCGAAACCAAATTGAGAATCTAGGACCATCAAGCATAAAATAGGGTCAATATTTTATTAAATTACTAAGAATCATCTCTTAATCAATTTAAAACCATGTATATCATTAATTTTAAAAAAAATAATAATTTTCCATCATAAAATATAATAATGTAAAAAACTCACCTGATATTAAGAGGTCTATGGAATGAATTTCTCTAAGAAAACCATCAACCAAATGAAAAATATGTAATATAAATTCAACAATCAATTCCCTTCTAATGTAATAGAATAATAAACATAAAAACATTTATGTTTATTACCTTAAGATAAATTACACATAAACATAAGCACACATCCTCCCAATGAATCCTCTTCTAATGAAACATTTAATCCCTACTATCTTAGCCTAATTAAACCATTGTCTATTGGAATATACAAAGACAATCTACCTCAAAACCACCAAAATTAGTGTAAATTAATGGGATAGAGGTAAGTATAAATTATATTATGAAAAACTAGTAGAACAATAAATGATAATACCCTAAATTAAGATGGATAATGGGATTTCTAAGGATATGGATTGGATGAAAAATTCATTTCCACCAACATGTATCATTGTTGTAATTAGATGTAATAATTAAATGGGTTTTTAAAGAAAAATTCCAAAATATAATTTTACAGTATAAAAAACATTTTTATGAAAAACTATTTTATGGTGCACCTACAATGGTCACCCTTTATCATATCAAGTAATAATTATGATACACTTGAAAATTAGTTTCACTCAATAGTAATCCAACCGCTTGGATACCCTCATATGGTAACTGGTGCCACCCTAATGATTCTTACTTTCCCTATGTTGAGATATCCCTACACTATCTGATATCCATAATATTTTAATCTCAACCTCATCATCCAATACTTATGTAACCACCACAAAACATCCTATCCCTTAATTTAAATGTGCCCAATAATTTTGATCATTTATCCAAATTCTAAAATTTAAATAAACCATCTATATTTCACTCACTATAAACAACTTCATTTTATTCCACCAACTCAAACTTGTGTATGATGTTATAAATTCCATGGTTTGTTGGGTCATCTCAATCTTCATATATAAATTTCTAGTAACTTTAAACCTTAAAAATGAGTCACAAATTTGATAATAATATACAAAAAAATGTACTAATAAATAGTATTATCTAGCATAGTATATATTGTTATTTTGGGACCAAAGTGATCAATACATTCAAGTGGATTGTAGAATATATGTTTTTATATAATCTATTAATTTGGAAGGGATCGTCATTTTACAAGTTAAATATATATTTATTAAAAATATAAATTATTCTAATTATCATACCCATACAACCTTCTATATATATTTCGATAGAGTTTTTTAAATTTTGATAGTTCCTAAATGAAAACACAAATGGTCACTAAGTTCCAAAACCATCATTTGACTTCATGAATAATCTAAAAACTCTCATTGATGAAGAAATATAAAATTAGTGATTTATTGGATGATAATATGATGAGATAACTATTAATGTGCCCAATATAGCTTATAATAGAATTTTTTAATCCTAATTTTTTCATAATTTTTATATTAAACTAGTTGAGTGGGAGAATCCATCAAAAAAATAATCACCAAAAAATAAGATTCATGAAAAAATATTAAACACTTTGATGCTCAGAAAAAATTTGTAGTTTAGAACTAATAAGATATTAAGGAAATTTTTCCAAGGAGTTCACTATGAGAAAATTAATTTTTATTATATTGTAATTCAATTATAAATTCTACGAAGTGGATTATGTATACATAATTAAAAATGAACTATTATCAGAAAATTATAAAATGACACCATCAAAATATAATTAGAGGCTTACCATATTAATTTTAAGGGTATATACCATCGTCGTTGTAGGATAATTGGCCATGAATAAATCAATTTATCAATTCAACATATACAATTTTAAATTTTGTATAAGAAATAATGTTCACATATTATCACTAATTATATGATAATTAGAGTGAAAGTTTTCTAAAATATTTTATAGTTAATCTATAAAATGAATCATGTTTAAAAATAAATTCATATCCTGAAAATATTTTATAATTTTCCTTATATAATTAAAATAAATTTTTTACTAATTATCTTAGAGTATATACCATTAAATAGTGTGTTCAAAACAATTCCCTATTCAACCTTAAAATAAAATTTTTATTATTAAAAAAATGATATTTTGGTTACATAAATAAACTATAAATGAAAATATATAACAAAATTAGTCAAAACTGGATCCATATATTGTGAAATCATCTATAGAGTGTTCCATGAAATAACAAGGTAACCTAAAAACTACCAAATAAGAATTGTTGGAATGTAACTGGTGAATTTCATAGGCTGAATGTAATATTTTATTATAAAAATATAAGAAATAGGTTTGTGATGTTATCCGATTATGATTCCCATGGAGTATATATAGTTGAATGTGTGGATAAGATACCATAGGGAAATATTATTGAGATTTAGAACTCTTCATTTCCAATGTCTTTTTAATATATGTTAATAAAAAATGTTCACTGTTTCTGACGCTTTCGCAGGGGCACACGCATCCGTCTGTGGAGGACGCACAGCTGTTGCCCCGCATTCCCACTGTCCAAAGGTCGGCGGAATACATTCCTTATTTATGGATGTTTGCTCCTTGATCGAAATGGGATGATGGGATGTCGGTTCTTCCTTTCGTGGATTCCTCCTCGAATCTCATTACCTAGTCTAGGTCTCCCTTGTAGAGTTAATACGTTGTTCGTGAAACTCTTCTTAGTTCCATATCTTTATGGATTCTAGTTAATTACACTACTTCTGTCAGGAAATTCCAAGGGGTCCAGTCAGGGCAGAAACCTTCAGTTAGAAGAGTAGTCACGTTGGGCATCACTAGCGTGTCTGGACATTGGGGGATTGGCGTGTCAGTATTATGTCCCTTATTATAGGGATTCTCGAGGGCACGGAACCCCGAGGAATCCCACATCGAACACGGGGAATCATATGTCATGGGCATGTATCTAAGGTTTTCCTCAGATTCCCATGTTTAACACAGGGTATTCTGTAAGTTTAATATCCAGTGGAGATGGATCGGACTGATCAGAACACTGATGAGAGTGAATCAGATTTAGGAACCCACTGGAGAGAACACCGATACTGGGTCCAACGCATGGGTGGCCTCCTTAATGCTACTAGTTGGAATGGGGAATGGGGTGGTATGATCCCATCAGGATGTGGTGGCCTAAGTAATAATCCGGATGGATGATGGAAGATTTCGTGAGGGGGTGGTGAATGGGATGGAACCGTCATGAGGATGATGATGATTTTGGGCTCGAGCCTCGAAGTGGCTTCCTACGTATCCTCATGGCAGGGAATAAAAGTCCATGTAGTTCTCCTGATGGCGGCATTCCACTGAATGGAGTCACAACGGCTTACCGTTGGATGGGGTCACAACGGCTTACCGCCGGATTGGGTCCACAGTTTAAAGTCATCCAGGACGGGGGTGGACTGACATAAAGATGGGTCGGAACTGCTGGATGTTGGTCTTGAGCCTTGGGGAGGCTTCCTACATACCTTACCATAGCAAGGATCAATGTCCACATAGTTCGGGAGGGTGCATAGAACCGAATGGTCGGAACCAATGGGTGTTGGGCTTGAACCTCGTGGAGGCTTCCTATGTACCCTACCATGACAGGGATCAAATTCCACATAGTTTGGGTGGGGAATCTATGAACCGACATGAAGGAGGACCTGGGGTCCAATGGATGGTGGACTTGGACCTCATGGAGGCTATCTACATACATTACCTTGGCAGGTATCAAAGTCCATGTAGTTCGGGTGGGGGCATAGAACTGAATGGTCAGAACCAATGGGAGTTGGGCTTGAACCTTGTGGAGTATTCCTACGTACCCTACCTTGGAAAGGATTAAAGTACATGTAGTTTGGGTGGGAGCATATAACCGAATGGTTGGAACCAATGGGTGTTGGGATTGAACCTCGTGGAGGCTTTCTACGTACCCTACCTTGGCGGGGATCTAATTCCACGTACTTCGGGTGGGGGCATGTAATCGAATGGTTGGAACCAATGGGTGTTGGGCTTGAACCTCGTGGAGGCCTCCTAAGTACCCTACCTTTGAAAAGATTAAATTCAATGTAATTCAGGTTAGGCGTCGGTGAACTGACGTGATGGAGGACCTGGAGTCCAATGGGTGGTGGGCTTGGACCTCATGGAGGCTTCCTACGTACCTTACCTTGGTAGGGATCAAATTCCACGTAGTTCGGGTGGGATTTGTGGGTCTTGAACTCTAGGCTTCCCAAGGTGTTGGTGAATTTCATTGTTGGTGCCTGCTCTAAGCCCACGTGAGTCGTGCTCGGTGTGAGAAAAAATAGACAACATAGACCTAATGATCACATCGCGAAAGGTGCATCTGTGGGAAGTGGAGTGGGGATTACACGTGATCACATCCCAAATAAGAAATAGGGGCTTATGCATGGCTAGAAACCTGAAGAAGTTGGGACTTACTCCAGAAGGGAGGCCTGTTGGTGAAAAAGTGCAGTGGGAGAGGGATTTGGGACCTAAGAAAGGAGGGGCCTAGTGTCCATCCTACCCTTTTCTGGCCCTGGGGACTGAAGAAAAAAGGAGGAGCAGGGATGCTACCTCCTACAAGAAATCTAGGGGCTTACACCGAGATGGTTTCCATTTCCCTGCAGACAAACTTCACTCCCATTAGGAGGATATCATCCCCTATGGAGACCAGTGGGCATGCAGAATGTCCATAGTGGGGGCACCCCATGTGCGAGGCATGAGGCGAGGTCACAGTTTAACATCATGTGCTGAGGAAGAAGGTGCTTGGTAGTTTAACATCCTGCAGCTCAGACGAGGTGGGTTTGCTTCGCACCCCTTGTACATACATAACTGGTACCCTCTGCTCTTTGGTGTAGAGAGGGTACAGGAAAATCTGTGGCTAGGGGGTGTTATGGATCGAACCATTGGGTGGTCCATGTTAGCGTGGCTATGTGAAGAATCAATATCTATTAGCGTGCCTATGCGAAGAAGCATAAGGCGAAGTAACGCAATGGGCGGTATTGTCCAGGGGACTTTGAAGTTACTTCGAGGGAACCTAGGAGGTTTCACGAGAGATGACTATATGAAGAAGGTGCATTGGTCATGGGAGGCACCCGAAAATGATGCCCGGGAGAGGAACATCACGGTCGCGTAAGGTAGGAGGCTTGCGCATAAAAGGGAACATTGCACGAAAAGGGGTATGGTCGGTGCGTAAAAGAGATTGTGCACGCAAAAATGTCTGGGCCGGTGCACAATTCAGCATTGGGTGCAAAAAAGAGTGGGTCGGCGCGCAAAAGTAATTGCGCTCTGAAGACCTAATTGCATGCAATTAGAATGTATTGTGCATACGGGAAGGGGCTCAAGGGGACTTTGAAAAAGATCAAGCCTGAGGGGTTTTGCACTAAGGGGGACCCCAGGGCGATCTGGTGCGAAAAAATAAGTACCTGGAAGCCATCTTTTGCGCGCACGATAGATGAATTTGGTTTGGGGGAGATGGTTTAGATTCTTAGGGCTGAAGTTGAAGGTGTGGACTTCTATTTATAGGCGCTCGAGATCACGGGTCCGCGGGAAAAATACTTCGGCGTAAAATATTGTGTACCCCAATGTTGGCAGTGCGGAGATCAAAAGCGCGTAGCGGGGGCACAAAATAGTTCTGTGCCCATGTGGAAAAATCTCACAAATCCTAGAGTTTTCCGTGCGGGAGATATTTTTTTCACACGGCATTGTATTTTATTCTCTCCATCCCTCCGGGACCCCCAGAATGGATTTCCGGTTCAAAATATGGCTTTTCCTTTTCGTGTCTGAACCTTCCTCAGCCCTGGAGCACTTTTTGGTGTCTACAAATGCCCCCCCTCGGAATCGGATCGGTGAGGGGCCGCAAAGTTCATATTTCAAGGGAAACACTAAGATACAGGACCCCCTGGGGTCGTCGCGTGCTTAAAACTAGAGCGGCATGGAAAACTGTCCCGGAGCATGCAATCCGCTTTTTGCATGCGCGTAGAAACCTCTCATCGCACCTATAAAAGACCCTATAGGCCTCCCAGTCCATACGGATTTTCTCACGTGATAAGCTCGGAGCTCTTGTGCGTGAAAAATTTCCTCCGCCTGCACAAAAAACACTTCAGTTGCGCATGATTTGCTGTGATCAGTCATCTGTTTATGTGCCAACCCAGGAATTTCCACGCCAGCCCTGATTTTTTACACCAGTCACTACTTTTTCACGTCGGCTCTTGATTTTTCGCGCCAACTCCTTAAAATCTTGCTGGTAGGAGATGGCCACTAATCGGGTTGATGGTGAGAGGGAGGCCGCATCTGCTTCTCGAAGGGATGAGATTGTCACCAACTCTGAGGTTTATGGATCTCGAAGGATTGTATCCAACAACCATACTCTCTTCAACATGTTGACCCCAGCACAGAAGGAGTATGCACTGTCATCCAATCTACCGATCTGGGACTTCAGAATCATAGAGGAGGTACATGTGCCAAGGTTTGAGGTCAACACACCGCGTTCATGGGTGACCTGTGAGGATAAACTACCACTGTATAACATCACCTACAATGGGCATCCTGCTAGAGAAACCAAGATCTTGGATGTTTATGTCTTGAATCCCAGGACCAAGACCATCTCAGGGAGTGACCCTGTCATGGAGAGTTCTCTGGTCCTTTACTCAAGCACATTTTGTCAGAGTGTTACTGACGAGACAAAAGTCTGGATACAAGATTTGGATATGCAGTCTGGAGGCAATTTCACCAGTGAATGGGCCTGGTCAAATTGGGTTCGCCAGACATGCGACCAGTTTGGTCCAAACTGCAGCACATCGGTTTGTTCGAGGTGGTGTAAACGTCGTGGTTTCATTTCTATCGCCAGCCTGATCTTGGGCCAGAGCTATTTACTCGATGGTTTCCCAACACTAATACCTTCCACCTTCATCATGGGGAAGTCGAAATCATCTTGTTGGGTATCCACTGCATCAGGGGTATCCCTTTGGATGGGCATCAGTATGATGAATTCCTCCCGACAAGGAACACTTGGGCTGACGGATCACGAACTCCTATACTAACATGGCACCTACTAGAGTGGGATAAGGAGAGGCTGGTGGTTAAGGATTTCCTGAAGTACACTGCTTACCAAAAATGGTCTATCTTGTTCCTGCAAAGAGATCCGGACGTCAAAATGTTGGGGTGAGGGAGAAGGTGTCCGACCACGGCATAGAGGATCAAGAGCGGATTGTACTGGAGGATCCTGGAGGCGGGGGACTATCAGTCATGGGAATTTAGCATAAATTAGATTCAGGACCCGAACTTCTTATATGTTGGGTTCCTTTCCACATTTCTGATTGGATGGATGTTGTCAGTGAGGGATGCAAGGATGGGAGTTCTCCCAACAACCCAGGTGATGGCCGACATCATGGCTGCCAATAAAAGATTCAATCTGGGATTCCCCATGTTGGATCGTCTGTATACCATTTTGGGACGCATTTCAAGAGGATGATCACTGAGGAGGATCTGTGGACCCTTCCAGTTCTTTTATGGCTAGGTCATGGCCCATTATGGTGGGTATACCTTCCCAAACGTCATCCTTCCTCCAGGTAATTTCCTGCAACCTTCCTTGTTGAACATCGTCGAGGTCATGTTGTTGACGCTCAATGAGGAGGGAGTAAGGATCAGTATTGACAATCATGCCCACTTCAATTTCATCCCATTCCCAACCCCAACAGTCTAGATGGTAGATAATGGGAAAGGCTCACTGGAGCAGAGGGAATACTTCCAGGGCATCATAGGTGGGGTGTTCATGGCCCGGATTGATGGGAAGATCTTTTGCGATCCTTATGTGCCTTCCAGGTTTTCCAGGTAGTTAGGATGCCTTCAAAAGATATCGAAGAAGGTGTACAAGGATGTTCAGGAGGAGAGTCACCCCTTCTTTATTTTCCAAATGTGGCTGAATTTCACATCCCAGGGCTCTGGTGATGCCATTACCTTTACCCCCATCGGATTTGACGCTGGCCTCTCAACAGAATATATCGAACATTGGGCTATAGCGGAACCTGAGGTACTTTTTCAGAAGCGATTCCGGCAACTCAAGGTAGAAAGTGTAGAACCTGGGCAGTGAGAGAGCAGACAAGGTTGCATGGAGGGGGGAAATTCGGTACCGAATCAGGCAACCGGGCCCGCACAGGCTGAGATTTCACTAGCGGGGATGTCGCAAGGCACGGTTGGGCCCTCATCACCTAGGGGGAGAGGGGTTCATGTAGCGGCCATGGAACTCTTAGGGAAGCAAATAAGGTATCTACTCCAACCCTCCAGTGATGCAATATTACTAGCTCTAGGGTCATCCTGGATGACCCTACGATAATCGATGAGTATGAAAGCTCTTCGGAAAAAGATAGTGCGAGATGGAATCCAGCTGTCGGAGGTCGGACATATTTGGGTTGTCGATAGGGTGAACTTTCATCGTCGGCATGTATATCTAATATACATGGATATGTATGCATGACAACGAGGTCAGCATGAGGAGACATATCTCTTGGTGAAAGCTATGCTCGGCCTGGAGCATGATCCAGAAAAGATGCCATCAGAGGATGAAGACAATGACAATGATCCGAAGGGCTTTGAGACGGAAGAGGAGGAAGAAGGAGAAGGTGAAGGAGGGGGTGAAGAAAACAAGGAGCCTGTAGGTGGAGGGTCTTAGGGGAATCCTATAAGGGGAGTGTCCGGGAGAGTGGTGAGATCGTCATCTCTGATATGGATATAATTGAGCTGCTTGAGGTACGTCTCAACCCTTATCCATGCTTTCCCCTCATTCTATTTTGTAACACTTAATTAGATCTTCTTATCATGTTTATAAGCATACGGGCATCGACCAAGGGTCTCTATTTGAAGGGGATGAGGTTCCGGTAGAACAAGGTGGGGATCCGACACCCATTATCGAACTGACGAGCGATGAGGGATCTCCTGTAATGTCAACTCCTATGGTAGCCAGAACACTAGAGGCCGATGCTTTGGGATCCTATAAGTTCATTACTTAAATGCCGGTTAATCACTATTGGAGAGCTTCATTGATCAAGGTGTCCCTTGTTTGTGCAGTAATCACAGCCTTGGAGGCTCGTTGGGCTGCCGGATCGATTCAACTCCTAACATGTCGTCCCATTCAGGACACACTTCTCAAACTGAGCCGGCCCCAGCACATGGTGAGCAGAGAGTTGTGGACATCAGTGGTACTCATGTTAGGTCAGGGCCAGAAGTCGGCAAGGGATCTACCAAGAATGAGGTGAGAGGGGATGATCGCCCAGGCATTGAAGAGACCAACCCTTTGGGAAGGGATCCCAAAGAAAACCCTACTGCTGGTCTGTTGGCTGATTTCCCTGACTATCGGCCTGCAGATCCTAAGTAGATTGATGGTTCAGACTTAGAGTTGGCCGAGGAGAGTCGAATGATACAGCTCAAAGGGTGGAATTGTATAAAGCACTTTCTCGGTCAACCCCATACAGATTGACTAAAACGGATGGGATCTCTCAAAAACCTGGTTGTGCTTTCTTAGTACTGGAGGGGCGGATTCTCAGCGCCGTCATTTGATGGTTTGGGACTACATGGCTGAGAAGCTGCACGAGAGCAGCCGATACTCTGATGCTACCCGGTGTCATGGGGAGTCAGGGAGTACCCAAGTTTTCATCCTGGAAGAACAAAAGTCCCAACGCCTTGCCGAACATGTGAAATCAAAGAAGATATTCATCACAAACTATTCTGAGCTTGTGGAGCGGTTGAGGGCCCAGTTGGCTGTCGCCCAAGAGCAACTAGTGGAGGTGGGTCACCTAATATTTGCACTTCAAACTGAACAGGTGAAAGTACCGGCTAGAGTCAGTGGACTGCGCTTTGTGGCCGCTGATGAAGAGAGAGTCCTCATGAGGCGGGAAGCAATCCTGGAGGCCACCAGCCAAAAGGTAGCGGTGCTGGAACGGTCCATCCAAGAAGCTGACCCTTAAGGACCCTGTTTTGTCTGAACTCATAAACATACTTCTCTTTACTACTTCTTCATGTATGGATGGTTTCATTTACTCATTCATTTGGTTTAAATAATTCAACTACAATCTTGAAACAAATAGTAATCCATTCCTAATCTCAAGTAGGTCGCACCCAATGTGAGAAACAAGGGATGTTCATACTATTACTCTGTTTGAATGTAGGAGTGTTGACTAAGCTTCAGGCACCCAAGGTTTGAACGACCAATTAAAATTCCTATAAAGAGAAGGGAGAGACCCGACCAGAGAATGAAGTTCTCAAAACAGCCGAATTACCATTTTCCCAATGTGCTCTTGTGCATGACTGGGATAATGCCAAGGGTGCTGGAATAAATCCGAACAGATGGGAATGGAAGGTGTGAATCACGATACCCAGGATTCAGAACACTTTGGGGGTGGCGTGACAATGAATAATAACTATTGACCGCATTCGAAACACAATATCCTTATTTTGTTAGCCTGGAGTGGGGATAGCAAATGAGGGCCGACCACTGACCATGTTTGAAACACGGGGCCTAACTCAAAATGTCATCCATTATCCTTCTGGAACATTAGTTCAAGACAATAGGCAGGCCATAGGCCGAGCGTCCATACTGTTAGGGGGTTCCCTTAGACATGAAAGAGTACGAGGGTCCGAATAAGGGGCACGCAAAGCGTGGAATGTGGAGTGATGGTTCGTTCGAACAGAATCTAGCACTATTGAATTTACGCCACCATTGTGGAAGCTCATTAGATGGGTGCATTGGTCTGATCATTGATCATTCATTCTTTTAGACAGAACCTCTCTGGCAAGGGAGATGTTGCTTCCTAATGTCATCGTGGGGCATCCTGAACTTGTTCAGGGAAAAGCTACAGTTACATGGTTCCCGACAAGGGGTTAGGCTGGGAGATCAAAACTGAGGAGGAATAGGATTTACGATTCATAGGGATGGACCCTAGGAAGACTACCTAGGTGTCTCTACGTACCCCATGAGGATGGGAATCAAGTCGTACGTAGTTCTGAAAGAGATCTTAGTTTATGGTCTTAGAGCTCGTACCATAGATGGTGGGAAACACACGAGACACATGGTGGGGTAATTATAAAACCCGACATGAATGGGAACATGGGGTTCCAACCACCACGTGTTCCCTGGGAAGGTTTTAGGTCAAGGGATCGGAAGCGAGAGTTAATTTGGTCCCGAGTCAAGGTGGAAAGACGTTCCTACATATCTCAGGAGAATTAAAATCAAGCTATATGTAGTTCTAAGAGGTGTCACGGTAAGGTACCAGTATCAGGGATAAAAGGGGCATGCAGGTATGGCCCTCACACCAAAAGAAGTGGTATTTGATCTATCTTTTTTCCCTTTAAGGTGAATGGTTTTTTTGTGAAGCGATAGGCCTAGGATAGCATGTCCCTACATCACCACAAAAATCAATCCGTATGCATGCATTGACCAATGGTATGGCATGTGACCGATACCAAACATGGTGTACCCTCGAGTGAGGACATCATGATGCAGTGTAATTTTTCATCATGTGTCCAGGATGATAATGTCACAGTTTAGGGTCATGTGATGGGACCAGGCATTCATTTTAACGTCATGTGGCACAGACGTACTAGAAACGAGGCTAAAGGTGGAATTTTCACGGTAAAATAGAACATACCCAACGTGAATGGGGACATAATCTCATACCACACCATACGCAATTCTGTGAAAGGAACCTTGGGCCAAGAGACCAAGATAGAGGTAAGAGGGTAAGGGGTAGGAGAAACTATCTCAAAATTGAGCTGGACCCAAATACCAGATGTCTGGGTGTTCCTACGTATCCCATGAGGATGGGAATCAAGCTATACGTAGTTCTTGAAAAAGGGTAATATGAGAAGATATTAGTTTTAAGGTATTAAAACCCGGACCATGGAGAAATGACTATCCCAAGTAAAGGAGGACCCTAAAACTACGTGAGTCGAACTCAGTGTAGGAAACAAGGGTGGATAAGGTATTTTCAATACGTGAAATATATGAAGAAGGGGAATCGGTGGAGCCCCGAACGATCTCCTTATCGCGGTTTTTTCTTCCTAATATGCAGATGCGCACTGAGGAATAGTACCAAGAATTTTGAAGTCCTACTTGGGAATGATGAGGTGGAGAAGGATGTGATTTGTTTAACCGACATTTTGGGCTTAATGGGGTTGGCGTGATGATGGAGGATGATTGTTTACTGTGTTCGAAACACCACATCCAAATCACGTTAGCCTGAAATGGGGACAAACAAATGAGGGCTGACCACTGACCATATTCGCAACACAGGACTTGTATCGATTTGTTGTCTGAAACCCTCAAGGATGTCATCCTGTAATGGTAGGAGGGCCCTTAGTTCTAGCATCCATGCCACGTGGGGTCCCTTCGGGTGTGAAGGTGACGGATGCCCTAACTAAGGGGAACACGAAGCCTTAGAAATGAGTGAAAGCACATCCAAGTAGAGTGCGACATTCTAGGTACTAAACCAGAGTACCCTTAGGCACATTGGTGAATCACCGAAGAGGGTCGAAGAGGGTTCTCAACTTGAGAGTCACCGAATTGAAGGAATGAGTGTAGAATACAGGGATAGAGAACTCCCATGAGAGAGAGGTAAGTGGAATGGTCATTACAAACCCAACGTGAATGAGGAAATAATCTCATTCCACACCATACAATCCTCTCCCCGAGAAAGGGTAGGCCATGGCGCCAAGGTGAAAGGGAGATTTTTGAGAGATGGGGCTGGACCTGAAGTCCAGAAATTCGGGCGGTCCTACGTATCCCATGAGGATGGGAATAAAGCCACATGTAATTCTTGAAGGCACATAGGGGTAAGAGACCCTAGCGAGGGGGGAGTACGGCACGGCGAATAATCCAACGTGAACGAAGACATAATCCCATACCACAACATACAACCCTAAATAGGAACTTGGGTCAGGGGCCCAAAAAGGCCAAGGGGCCTGAGGCTGGGTCTCGGACATGAAGGCCCGACCAGTTTGCAGTTTAATGTCTTGCAGATAGGACGAAAGTGGGTAAGATACCCCACATACATGTGTTGTATGGAATGGAAAGTAACACAATGTAAATGAGGACATAATCCCATGCCACACCATACAATCCCGAGTGAGAACAAGGGTCGGGGGGCCGAAAAGGCCAAGGGGCTGGAAAAGACCAGGGGCCTGAGGCTGGGTCTCAGTTGGGAAGGCCTGACCAGTCTGTAGTTTAACATCTTGCAGTGAGGATGAAGAGAGGATAAGGCACCTCATCCGGGGATGTGTACGGCACGGTGAGTAACCCGACGTGAATGAGGGCATAATTCCATGCCACACCGTACAATCTCGGGTGAGAACATGGGCTGGGGGTCCAAAAAGGCCAAGGGGCATGAGGCTAGGCCTTGGATGGGAAGTCGTACGTCCTCTTGTGTGGTTACCCACTCATCACAGCTCCTAAGCCCATGTGAAAAGTGCTCGGTGTGGGAAATAAGGAGTTGTTCTTGGATCTCCCCGTTATATGGGGTCTAAAAGTTGGCATTGCTCGAAGGTAGTTCGTCGTTTGGATATACAATGGATAAAAATTAGCCACTACATTCAATGTTTGGGACATATTGGGGTGGACGTGATGAAAAAGGATAATTGTTGACCATGTTTGAAACACAGTGTCCTTATAGTGACCTGAGATGGTAACAACAAATGAGCATCGACTGCTGACCATATTCACAACGTGGGACTTGTATCAGCTTTTTGCTCAACATCCTTGAGGGCATTGGCCTGAAGCAGTAAAAGAGCCCTTAGGCCTAGAATCCATGCCATTCGGGGGCCCTTCCAGATGGGAAGGATGATGGAGTCCCAATCAAAGGAGTGGGTGAAGCATAGTTGTACCCATACATTTTAAAGTCAAGTAGGGAGGTGAAAGTGGCGGACACCTCTAGGGAGTGGGACATACATTCAAATCGGGATGAGCTCGACGTAAATTGGGGAAAATTTATGCACCCCACCATATGTCTTGTCCTGAGGGGAATATTTTGGCATTTAGGCTGGGCCAATGGACAAAATGTCCGGATGTTCCTACGTATCCCATAAGGATGGGAATCAAGCCATACATAGTTCTTGAAGTCCATGCAGTTTAACGTCATGCGGTGAAGACGTGGGAGGATAGAAGAATGCGTAGTGGGCACCTAGTGAGACCATTATAATCCAAGCGTGGGTGGGGCTAAGGAAGCCTACACCATATCATGCAAGGATCCTCCGAGAGAACTATACCCATGGGGGATAGTCAGATAGAAGATTTGGGGATGGGCTCAAGACGAGGTGTCGGAGAATTCCCACGTATCCCATGCAGATGGGAATCAAGCCATACGTATTTCTCAAGATTCAGTTTAACATCATGTGGGACGATGCACAATTTAGAGTCATGTAGGACTGAACAGTTTAAGGTCATACTGGACCAGCATGAAGTTTAGGGTCATGCGGGACCAAGTAGTTTAGGGTCATGTAGGACCAAAGAGTTTAGGGTCATGATGGACCTGTAGGATCAGGCAAATTATTTCTTGAGGAACTTGGCATTGGTGGGAGGAGTTATACGCTCACCATCCATGATCACCAGGGAGTATGCTCAACTGGGGTAATCCCTATGAATTATGTAAGGTTATTCCCATTTGGGCTCCAACTTGGTTGGTTTCCGGCTTGGAATCATTGGCACTTGGAGGGCCAATACCAAGTCACCTTGTAGGAAAGAGAGGAGGCGAACCATCTTGTTGAAGGCTCTAGCTATCTTATTCTGATTCCTTTCCAGATTTTGCAGGGCACAAATCCTATTCTCGTCAAGTTCTTCCAATTCAGCTAGAAGAATTTCGGCTACCTTGTCTGGCACTAGCTAGTCATAGACCATTGTGCATAATGAAGGCAGCTGGATCTCGATGGTCAGGACGGCCTCAGCTCCGTACTCTAGGGAATACGGGGTCACCTGGGTGGAATTACGAGTCATCGTTCGATAAGCCCAGAGGGATTTGGGGGGCTTTTCCGGACGACTCTTCTTGTTCTGACCAATGATTTTCTGAAAACTATTAGAGAGGGGTTTTTTGAATGCCTCGATTTTCCCATTCGCATGCGCATGGTAGAGGGAGGTATGGTTCGAACAGATGTTGTACTTGGCGTACAATTTCTTCAGCTCATTTTCTCAGAAGTTGGTGCCCTTATCAGTGAGGACAGTGTGAGGAATTCCAAACAGGTGGATGATGTTGGAACTCACGAAGTCAGTGATAGAATGGGCCTTGACCTCCTTGAGCAGAACTGCCTATGAAAACTTAGAACAAAAATCAGTGGCGGTCAATATGAACCTGCACTAGTGGGCTGTCGTTGGTGGGTATGGTCTAATGACATCGAGTCCCCATACCGCGAATGGCCAAGAGTACTTGGTGGAGTGGAGAGGTTTTGGAGGTCGATGCAAGAAGTTAGCATTAATATGGAATTTGTGACATCTCTTGGCGAACTCGATGCAGTCATAGACCATGGAGGGCAAGAAGTATCCCAATATTCGGATCGGATGAGAAAACTTCGGCCCAGTCTGGTTAGCGCCGCAGGAACCGGATGAAACTCTTGCATAACCTAAGAAATCTCAACTCCTTGGATGCAACGGAAGAGAATACCATCGAAACGTCTCTTGTGGAGGATTTGTTCAAGACGGGGACCACTCTGGAGGGTAAACTACAACGCGTGGCGTCGGATTCACTCACGCTCGGCCCGATCAGTTGGGAGGAAACCATTTTGGAGATACTCGACAAAAGGGGCTCTCCAGCTAGGAGTCGCTTCAACCACTGTATCTGAGGGACCTGGGGGTCCTGACGTGGAGGTTCCGACAGTAAGATGGCTTACTCATAGGCCATCGCTGTCATATGGGGTTATGGAAGAAATGAATCTCTACTGTGCCACGTGTATAATCAGATCATCCTGCTCGGGTTATGCAAGTAATGCAGATAGGCTGGCCAGGGCATCGGCTTGACCATTCTAGGATCGAGGGACATGAGTAACTTCTGGCCGAGATAGAAACTGGGCCATTAGCCGGAGGGTGTGCTCCAATAATGGTGTGATCTCTGGCTTTCTGACAATGTAGTAACTATTTATTTTCTTGATGTCTAGTTCGGAATCCCCTTTCACATGAAAATGTGGCATAACGATCATGAGGGGTATCTCGAGGCCAATAATGAGGGCCTGATACTCTGCCTCATTGTTGGTGCATCCCACTAAAAACAAGAATGATTATGGAAAAATGGATTGCACCAAAGTGATGAAGAGGATTCCAAGGCCTACTCTTTTGAGCCTAAGATCATTGAGTATCCTATCGTTGGGGCTCCGGGAGGCACCATCAAAGTGCATCTGCCAACATGGGATGACAGGATCTACCGAGAGGATTGTCTCATCAGGAAAATCCAGGTCTAGGGACTGATCCGTATGGGTTGGATAGGAAGCTAGAAAATCTTCCAATGATTGTCCCTTGATAGCCTTCTGAGGCACGAACCTGATGTTGAACTGCTGGAGGATTACTTCCCACCATTATAGATGGCCGGTCAACATAGGGCAGTTCAGAATGTACTTCAGTGGGTCTACCCGAGACACCAGTTGTAACTCATGGAGCTATAGGTAGTGTCATAACTTCTGCACAGCAAATACGAGTGCAAGGAATCTCTTTTTGAAGTGGGAGTATCTGATCTCCGTATCGAGGAGCATGCGGATAAGTTAGTAGAGGCTTTTCTTCTTCCCCTCGTTGTTCTTATGGGTGAGAAGGGCATCAAGAGATCATTCCAGGGAATCCACATAAAGGATCAGTGGTTTCCCAGAGATGGGTGGCATCAGGACCATAGGTTGGAGCAGGTAATGCTTGATTTCCTCAAATGCAGTCTAGAACTCTTCGTCCCATTCATAGGTGGATCCTTTCTTCATGAGACAATAAAATGGCTTACACTTTCCAGCTAGATTCGCAATGAATCGGCGTATTTAGGATAATTGGCCTTGGAAACCTCAAAGATCCCGAATATTTCTTGGGTGAGTCATATGGCCAATGGCCTTGATCTTCTTTGGGTTGATCTCAATGCCCCAGTACCTGACAAAAAAGCCAAGTAATTTCCCATAGGTGACCCCGAAGGCACATTTCAACGGATTCATCTTCAGGTGGTGGGAACGGAGGTAGCCGAACACTTTCTCAATGTCCTTAAGATGGTCCCGGCCCTGGCGAGATTTGACCACCAGATCGTCTACATAGCATTCCACCAATGTCCAGAGGATTGGCTTGAATATGCGGTGCATGGACCGCTGGTAGGTGGCACCTGCATTCTTCAGGCCGAAGGTCATAACCTGGTAATAGAAAGTACCTTGAGGTGCCCTGAAAGCTTTGGAATCCTTGTCCTCGGGGGGCCATTCGGATCTGATTATATCCGGAGTAACCATCCATGAAGGAGAGGGCTTGGAACCCAGCCGTAGTGTCGATAAGAAATTTTGTCAACGGAAGGGTAAAGTTATCCTTTGGGAAGTGACGGTTGAGATCTCGGAAGTCGATACAGACTCTGGTCTCTCCATTCTTATTCTTGACTGGAATAATGTTGGCTAGTCACTTGGGGTACTGGACCTCCTTGATGAAGTTGGATCTGATAAGCTTGTCAACTTCAGCCTCGACCATGGCACCGTGGGAAGGTTGCATGTTTCTGTGAGGCTGCTTGAACCCATGATGATTTGCAGGGAGACCGATGTGGTGGAAGGCTACCTGAGGATCCAGTCCTGGCATCTCGTCATAGCTCCAGGTGAATACATCACGATGCAGTTTTTTGGAAATCCATATACCACTGCTGCTCTTTGGGGGGCATGGCAGCACTGATCAATGTGGGTCTCGGATATGCCTCGCTACTAAGGTTCACCTGTACCAGTTGATTGACAGTGGCGGAGATTCCTTCTCCAAAGGCAGGGGTAGAATCTTCCAGATCCTCTTCTTTGCTTGTGGAGGGGGAATTTCCAGTGGGAGGTGCTTCCTCTGGGTCGATGGATCCCAACGGGAGGCTAGTGCCAGCCTGGGTAGCAGTGGATAGCGTATCGAGATATTCACGTGCTTTTGAGAGCATAGAAATGAAGGTAGTTGATCAAATCTCATCTGGTCTTCGGACCAAGGGGTAACTCTTGATGATATCAAAGCATTAGTGGCGCGTCCTCTTGAGCTGGTTAATTCCAGCCTGGCAGAATAGACATGTATGACGTACTTCCATTGTTAGGGGGCATACATCCCAATACCGTACGGGGTTAAGAGTCTCTAGGATCACCTTATCCTGATTCGTGTAAGAATACAAGGTGATCTTCCATCGTTGCTTGGACTTCGGAATATGTTTCTCCCTTGTGTCGGAGACATCAAACAGTGCCCCGTGTTGGGGTTCGTGGCCTCCAATTGATGGATCGGAAAGACATAGGCATCATCTATACCTGCCCAGGGGTCGGTTGCGATCGGGACAGGTTTGACCTCACTTTCCTAAATCTGTTTATCCTTTCTCTTGTAATAGTCAACATCCAGGTAGCGAGATTCACAAGAGGTGAAAGGAGATTCATCACCTTGGAGTATGCCTACTCGACCATTAAGGGTGTACTTGAGGCACTGGTTATTCGATGAGGGGATCGTTGCGTGCAGGTGGAGCCATGGCCTGCCCATCAATGCATTGTATGCGGTGTCCTGGGAGAAAACCATAAACTCGGTGCTGGAAACTAGGATGCCAAAATGGGTCTTCAAGTGGATCTTACCGACTGGGGTCTTCTCTATCCAGTCGTATCCATAGATCCTTAAATCAGAAGAAGTCAGGTCATCTTCGGATAACCCTAGCTTCTGTAGCATTCGTGTCGGGATAAGGTTGATCCCAGAGTCTGTGTCAACGATACAGCGGTGAACCTCCATGCCTTTAAATTGGCCAGTGATGTACAGTGGGTGAATGTGCCCTTGTATGGGAGAGCCTTCATCTTCTCTATAGAATGAAATGATGGTCTGGCATTCGGAATTCTCAACAGTTTCAGCATGAAAATCTTCTACAGCTAATACCTCTGTCTCAAACTGGAGGGGGCTTCTTAAATCCTCAGTGAGGGCCTCACACATATCCGATGACAGGATAAGGTATTCAAGGATGGAAAGCCTCATTGGGATACTGAAAAAATGCTTGAGGAAATCATACTTTCACGCCAGGAGTGAACTTCTACTTATAGGAGGCCGCTCTGGGATTGGAGGCATGGCGGGACCTGCCGGCTGGACCGGTAGCTGGCTGGTGCTGTGCATGTCCTGCTATTCACTAGTCGAAGCCTGAAGTGTAGCTGTCAGGTGAGGACCAGATGACTAAGATCGGCTGGTAGCTGGGTGAGGCCAGTTGTAGCCTAGACGAAGTAGCTCTTCATGATCTAGTAGCACAAATGGTGGTGGAGGTGGTCCTGACGACACCGGATGAAGAGGCTATCCATGCTAAGCTCTATGATGGGCCTGTTGTCTGGTCTCAGTGGCATGCACAACCTTGCTGGAGGTGCTAGCTGATGTGCCTCGAAGAACCATATGGTCACAGCTTCACCGACGTTGGCGTCGGCTGGGGACATTGTGGAAGATCATCTAGCGCGCCCCCACATCGGGAGTCATATAGAGATTTACCAACTCTACAGTATTAACCGAAGCGTACCCTTGATTTTCACTTTAAGATTCATCCACTACTGGGCAGATTCTGGGAGGTATCCCCATCTCAGGGGGCATGAAGTCACCGATAGTGCGGGACGACGATGGCATTGGCGGGGCGTGTTGCTTTATCTTGCGTCACCAATGCTTTCTCTTCTAGGAAGAGGTCGGCTGAGATGATGATGTAGAAGTGGTGGCCGCAACTTTTGAAGGCTCTAGATGATTCAGGCATGCCCAAATGATGCCATGGGCACGAGAAACCATCTTGCGAGCCATCCAGTCATTGTAATTCTAGGACCCACTGTTAGAAACCTGCTGCCACTTGCCTTCGCTATCGCTACCACTGTCTGGCCTTACAAAGACACCTTCCACTTCTGTCGGGGCCGGACCTAGCATGACTATGTTGTTATCGACCTAGTCTTGAATCCATTCTTTGAATACATAGCACTTATTGAGGGTGTTCCCTAGGATCCGATGATAAGGGCAGTAGTTGAAGAGACCAGTGAGATTCGCATCTTCCAGCCTTCTGCACTCAGGCAAGCATACAATCCCATGCTCTAAGGCACTACGGAAGTAATCAAGGACTTGATTCTTGTTGAATGAGTAAGTCTAGTTTCTCTTGTCCTGAAAGGGGGGCCTTGGATCCTGGACCTGATGAGGAGCTGGAGGGGCATGTCGAGGAGGCGGATCCTGGTTTTCCTGCCTGGGCGGTCGTGGCGCATTTTGTGGGGGAACCTTCCAATTCTGGGGATGACGCTGCTGTGTCGGAGGATGCACCTGAGGTGGAGGGACTCTGCGAGACTACGAGGATGGTTCCATTGGAAGGAGCTCTAGTTTCCTGGGGGCTTCTATTTGGGCCACCGCGGTGGGCTCGGCTCTTACAGCCCTCCTCACTGGAATTACAGGGGGCAACGGACATGCCTGGCTGGCCTGTTGCATGGCTTCCTCCAGGCGCTAGGCCTTATTGGAGAAGTCTCAAAACCCTCCAGGGTAGTTCTGGGTGATCAGGGAGGGAACCAGTTTCGTCTTGACATTTCCTACACACATCGTTAGTGATTGCTTCTGAGTTAGTGGCATGTCAAGGGATTATGTGATCCCCTTTCACCGAGCGATAAAGTCCGTGACTCGCTCACTGGGCCTTTTCCTGCACTCGAAGAGTTCTGCGATGCTCGTTTTCTAGGTGGTAGAGCTGAACTGGTAGAGGAATTTACTGAGAAGGTCCTCCCAACTGGTTACGGATTCGACGGGGAGCTAGCTGTACCAGAAGAATTTTTGCCCCTCCAATGTCTGAAAAAAGCAGCAGAGCTTGGAAGCCTCATGTTGCACCAGTGTCCCTAACATGGTCCCACACCTTGAGTTGAATTGGTCCAGGTGTTTCGGCGGGTCCCCCGCCCTATTAAAGGGGGATAAGGTGGGATTCTTGAAACCCGGAGGTGCCGGCATATCATCCACCCATGCCGGGTATGCCTTGCCATCGGGTGGGATTTCCACATGTTGTGTTTCCAATGCCTCAAGGCGGGAAATGAGTGTCGTCATTGGATCATCTGGTTGGGGTCCCTATCTTGACGGGGATCCCTAACCATATGCGCATTGCCATATTCTTCAATGCGGAAATCAGTCCCAGCGGCTCGTGGAGCGGCTCGTGGAGCAACTTGCGGGGCGGCCAGAGGAGCCCAAGCAGGATCCCTTGGATTTCCACTCCATTCATAAGGGTTAGGTGAGTCATATTGTTCTCTCTTTCCATGAGCTCTAGCTACAACTCTGTCTATAGGAGCAACATGATCAGGGTTTTCTATGGGTGGCTCGTCGAGGGGAAGTTGTTTCTGCCCCTGCTATAATGGCCTAGGATTTCCGTAGTTGGGTCGTCCCTCTATAGCGCGTTCCACCAAGAGGTCATCGACCAACCTATTCTTCTCAATAAGTTGTTGGCGCAATGTGGCCTTCTCGGGGTCCTCCTCCATCTTCTGAACTGAGGTGGATGGGTCGGAGTGCTTGGCAGCTCTGACATGCTCTTTGCCTTTACCAAAATTCTAGCTAAGTACCAATACCTCGGTGGGCACAGGGAGACCTAGTAGGTTCCTCTGTTGGCGCGTGAACCTCCCCGATGGATCATATAGTGGTGGCATGCCCACGATGAGTAATCCTTCATTAAGAAGCTCCATCTCATCCTCCCCGTCTACTATATCAGCCATGTTGACCGCAACCCATACTAGGGGAATGTCTTCAATGTCGCCTAGTAGGTCAGGCTACCATTGAATAGGACTAAAGAGGATGGAAGCATACTTCCCCCAGCCACGGATTTTCACTTGGGGTTAGCCTCCTTGATTATTTTGCGTAATACCTTGATACTCGGAATGCATTATTGTTGGAGGGTCGTGCGGCGACCTGGTGACTCGGGGCGCTGGGCCACAGGGAGTGCGGCCAACTGGACCAGACGACATTGCTCATTGATGCCTTCAAAATGAACTTGTCTCCTTGGATAGACCACACGCTGATGAAAAGACTGAAATGCGTTGCCTAGAGGGTGTAGAGGAAACACTCAACTTCTTCCAGGGTGAGGGATTCCAGTATGCGGAAATTCGGTGCTGCCACAGGCCAGAAATTCTCGAGGAAGTGATCAACTATGAGGATGTTCCAGAAGATCCTCGTCTCAGATTCAGGTTATGGCCCTTCATTACCCCACTCATCAACTGGGGGTGGCTGAGGAATTGGTAGCGGTACTGAGGAAGACCGCTGGGATGGCAGGCTCTCCGGTGGAGAGTACGGTGACCGGGCTGACTGGCCACCAAATCTCGGGTTGTCCTCCGAAGATTGTAGTGACCTGGCTTCTACGTCACGATAAGATGGGATGAAAGCTTTCGTTCTTGGCTCAGGGGCTAGAGTTGCTGGTGATAGGCTGCAATGCTGCTCGTCTACCATCGGTCCCCAGAATAATTCTTCGTGATCTCTTGTGGAGGTAGAGAGCGCTTCTAGTGATGATGGTGTTGATTGCATGACCGTAACCTATGGGGTCACCAGATTTTTATCCTTCTGTATATACCTATGGAGGGATGCAGGAATCATGTGGACCTCACATTCCAGGAGTACTAGTCTGATGTGTCTTATTCTTGCCCTGACCCTTGACTCAGATAAGCGAGGGGAGGGTTCCCGAGCTGAGTCGTACTCTGCTTCAGAGTCTAAGAAGCAAACCAATTTGATCTCTGCCTGGACCTTCCCAGAATTCTTTTTATGGTGGAAATGATCCACCTTCCTTCCCCTAGGTGGCTCCTTGGGATAGGTCTGACCTGCGACACAAGGTCCTTCAGCCACACTTGTGCTTGGGCAGAGAGGGTTTCCACCCGAGAAAGCCGAGGTGCGAGGAGCACCGAGACAAATGTCAAAGGGTACATGGGGAGTACCTCCATGGATAGCACTAGAGTAGACAAAACCTCCGCTGGGACCGGCAGGAGCATGGGAAGGACCTCCATTCTTGGTGTGGGTGGAGCGAGGCTGGCCTTCACCCCTCTAGTTTCCGAGGCTAGGAGGACCTTCACCAGCTACTAAAAGAATATGAGGAGGGTCCCCACATGGAAGAGAGACCAGATGTGCAATGTCTCTACACCGACAGTCGGGAGCAGGAGGAGCGACTCCATATTCAGTGTAATGGGCACTGGAGAGGCTTCCATGCTGAGTATCACTGTCACGGGGTAGATCTTTATTCGGAATGGGGGTAGCATTGGGTGGACCTCCAAACCAAGCCTCAAAGCGGGTAAGGCCCACGATCTATGTGGTAGCGGTACGGGGAGGACCTCCGTACGGGGTGGCATTGTTGCGGGTTAGTTCGCGGCGACCACTGCTCGTGCCTACGACCAAAAGAGTAGACCCAGCCTTCCCATGGGGCGGTTGGGGCCTCAATCCCGGTCAGGCGTATAAGTGACCTTGCTTAGTGTGTATAGGAACCTGATGATATTCATCAGCAGTGCCTCAAGCCACAGTTGTTGTTGACATTGACACCCCTTGGTGGGCGTCCTCCTCAACTTGTACCTGATGCTGGCGTCGGGTCGGATGAGCTGGGGATGGTGGTGCAGGTGTATTGCTTACCTTCTCTTCCTTCGGAAATACCGGGCGGCGGCGCTGACACGGCCAGGTGGGAGCCCTTGTTGGGAGCCTCGGGATCAGGACTCTGACTGGGTTGGGCCAAACATCCCTTACCTCATCAGCTTATGGTAGGGATTCATCAAAGTGCTCCAGGGATAGGCTCCTAAAGTGGTTGTATGTCAGGGTGGGGAGAAATGGCTCCCTACGCGGCCCTTGGGGGCGGCGTTGATAACGAGGCACGGACGCCTCCAGATCTAGGTGGGCCATATCCCAGGTTGGGATTATGCCCTCCTCCTCGTAACCATGCATGAGGTCATTAATTACCCTTTGTTGGATGATCTCATATGAGGATAGGTGGCGTAGACACCCCAGGGCCATAGGTGTAGAGGTCGTCACGGAAGTGGTGGAACCACGCGGGACTATCGCGTTAGTGTTGCCACTGCCCTGATGCCGGTGTGCAGGAGGTGATCGCGTTCCAGATGCAGCAACCTGAGTCTTGAAAGCAGGGAGATTAATTCATTAGTGCTGAGAGAAAAAGGAATTGATGACCAATACCCCATCTCCATCCCCTCTTTCATGGTCAGTAAGAGGGATCCACATTGACAATGTCGTAGAACGGGATGTCTAATGTTCCACTGCCCCAACTTCTGGTGAGCTTCACGCCAGGCCCGCTATTTTCTTGGTGGGACCTGGCTCCAGATATCTAGATCTGGTGACATGTCAATATATTGATTCCCTGAGTGCTACAAATCTCCATATTGAGGAGAAGAAATTCAAGTTGGGTTCACCATTTTTGTTTCTGACGCTTTCATCGGGGCGCGCGCATCTGTCTGTGGAGGACGCGCACCTATTTCCCCGTATTCCCGATTTCCAAAGGTGGGCAGCATATGTTCCTTATTCAGGGACGTTTACTCCTTGATCGAAACAGGATGATGGGATGTCGGGTCTTCCTTCCATGGATTCCTCCTCGGAACTCGTAACCTAGTCCGGGTCTCCCTTATAGAGTTAAGATGTTTTTTGTGAAACTCTTCCTAGTGCCATATCTTCATGGATGTCAATTAATTACACTAGTTCTGTCAAGACATTCCAAGGTTCCGGTCAGGGCAGCAACCTTCGGTTAGAGGAGTAGTCACGTTGGGTATCACTGGCGTGTCTGGATGCTGGGGGATTGGAATTTCAGTCTTCTATCCCTTATTATAGGGATTCTCGAGGGCGCGAAAGCCGAGGCATCCCACATCAAACACGGGGAATCATATGCCATGGGCATGTATCTGTGGTTTTCCTCAGCTTCCCATGTTTAACACAGGGTATTCAGTAAGTTTAACGTCTAGTGGAGATGGATCAGACTAATCATAACACTGACTAGAGTGGATTAGATGGAAGAACCCCCTTGAGGGAACACCGATACTAGGTCCAACACGTGGGTGGCCTCTCGAATACTGCTATTTGGAATGGGGAATGGGGTGGCATGATCCTGCCAGGATGTGGCATCCCGGGTAAGAATCAGGACGGATGATGGAAGGTTTCGTGAGGGGGTGGTGAATGGGATAGAAACGTCATAAGGATGATGATGATTTTGGGATTAATCCTTAAAGAGGCTTCCTACATATCCCTGTGGCAGAGAATCAAAGTCCAAGTAGTTCGTCTGATGGCGGCTTGCCACTGAATGGAGTCACAACGTCTTACCGCTGGATGGGGTCACCACGGCTTACCGCCGGATGGGGTCCACAGTTTAACGTCATGCAGGACGGGGGGTGAACCAATGTGAAGATGGGTCGGAACTTCTGGATGTTGGTCTTGAGCCTCAAGGAGGCTTCCTATGAACCTTACCTTATCAAGGATCAAAGTCCATGTAGTTCGTGAGGGGCATGGAACCGAATGGTCGGAACCAATGGGTGTTGGTCTTGAACCTCATGAAGGCTTCCTATGGACGCTACCTTGGCAGGGATCAAAGTCCACGTAGTTTGGGTGGGGATTTGGTGAAATGACATGAAGGAGGACCTGGGGTCCAATGGGTGGTGGGATTGGACCTCGTCAAGGCTTCTTATGTACCCTACCTTGGTAGGGATCATAGTTCACGCAGTTCGGGTGGGGGAATGGAACCGAATGGTCGGAACCAATGGGTTTTGGGCTTGAACCTCGTGGAGGCTTCCTATGTACCCTACCTTGACAGGGATCAAAGTCCATGTAGTTCAGGTGGGGGCATGGAACAGAATGGTCGGAACCAATGGGTGTTGGTCTTGAACCTCGGGGAAGCTTCCTATATACCCTACATTGGCAGGGATCAAAATTCACGTAGTTCGGGTGGGGGCATGAAACCGAATGGTCGGAACTAATGAGTGTTGGGCTTGAACCTCATGGAGGCTTCCTACGTACCCTACCTTGGTAGAGATCAAAGTCCACGTAGTTTGGGTGGGGCGTCGGTGAACCAACGTGAAGGAGGACCTGGGGTCCAATGGGTGGTGGGATTGGACCTCGTGGAGGCTTCCTACATACCTTACCTTGGCAGGGATCAAATTCCACATAGTTCAGGTGGGATTTGTGGTTCTTACACTCTAAGATTCCCAAGGTGTTGGTGGATGCCGTGGTCGTTGCTTTCTCTAAACCCACGTGAGTCGTGCTCGGTGTGAGAAACAAGAGACAGCAGAGACTTGACGATCACGTCGCGAAAGGTGCATCCGTGGGAAGTGGAGTGGGACTTACACCTGATCACAGCCCAAAGAAGAAACAGGGGCTTATGTGTGGTTAGTAGCCCAAAGAGGTTGGGACTTCTCCAGGAGGGAGGCCCGTTTGTGACAAAGCACAGTGAGAGAGGGATTTGGGACAATGAAAGGAGGGGCCAAGTGTCCATCCCATCCTTTGCTGGCCCTAGGGACCGAAGAAGAAAGGAGGGGAAGGGATTCTGCCTCATACAAGAAAGATAGGGGCTTACAACGAGATGGTTTCCCTTTCCCCACAGACAAACGCCACTCCCATAAGGAGGATATCATCCCCTGTGAAGACCAGTGGGCATGTAGAATGTCCAAGGTGGGGGCACCCCACGTGCGAGGCATGGGGTGAGGTAACAGTTTAACGGCATGGGTTGTGGACGAAGTTGGTTGGCAGTTTAACGTCCTGAAGCTCAGATGAGGTGGGTTTGCTCCGCACCCCTAGGACTTACATAACTGATACCCTATACTCCTTGGTGTAGAGAGGGTACAGGAAAAGTTGTGTCTAGGGGGTGTTATGGAGCGGACCATTGGGGGGTCCACATTATAGTGTCTATGCGAAGAATCAATAGTCGTTATCATGCCTATGCGAAGAAGCATAAGGTGAAGTAACGTAATGGGATGTATTGTCCAGGGGACTTTGAAGTTACTTTGGTTGAACCTAGGAAGTTGCACGGGAAATGAGTATATAGTGAAGGTGCTTTGGGCGTGAGAGGCACCCAAAAATGATGCCCAAGAGAGTAACATCATGGTCACGCAAGGTGGGAGGCTTGCGCGCAAAAGGGACCATTTTACGAAAAGGGGCATGGACGGTGTGTAAAGGAGATTGTGCACGTGAAAAAGATTAGGTTGGTGTGCAATTGAGCATTGGGCGCGCAAAAGAGTGGGACGGAGTGAAAAAGGAATTGTGCACTGAAGACCTAATTGCGCACTATTGGAAGGTATTGCACACGTGGGAAGGGGCTCAAGGGGACTTCGAAGAAGATCAAGCCCGAGTGGTATTGTGCTAAGGTGGACCCCCGGGCGATCTAGAGAGAAAACGTTAGTACCTGAAAGCCATCATTTGCGTGCATGAGAGATGAATTTCGTGTGGGGGAGACGGTTCAGATTATTCGGGTTGAAGTTGAAAGAGTGGCCTTCTATTTATAGGCACTCCAGATCATGGGTCCACGTGAAAAATACATCGGTGTGAAATATTGTGTGCCCCGATGTCAGTATTGTGGAGATCAACCGCACGGAGTGGGGGCACGAAATAGTTCCACGCCTACGCAGAAAACTCTCACAAATCTTGAAGTTTTCTACACAGGAGATCTTTTTTTTGTGCGGATCCATATTTTTTTCACGCTTCCCCTTCGGGAACCCCGGAATGGATCACTAGTTCCAAATATGTCTTCACTTTGTTGCGTTTGAACCTTCCTCAGTCCTGGAGTTATTTTCGGCATCTACAAATTCCCCCATTCATAATCGGATCGGTGAGGGGCCACAAAGGTTGGATTCCAATGGAAATGTCGAGATACAGGACCCCCTGGGGATGTCGCATGCTTAAAACCAGAGTGGCGCAGAGAATCGGCCTAGAGCACGCAATCCACTTTTCGAGCATGCACGAAAACTGCTCATCATGCCTATAAAAGACCCCGCGGGCCCCCCAGTCCGTACGAATTTTCTCGCGTGATAAGCTCGGAGCTCTCGTGTGCGAAAAATTTCATCCGCCTGCACAAAAAAATGATTCAGTTGGGCGTAATTCGCCTCGATCAGTCATCTGTTTATGCTCCAACCTTGTATTTTCTGTGCCAACCCCAATTTCTCATGCCGGTCACTAATTTTTCCCGCCGGATCATGATTTTCTGTGCCAACTCCTTAAAATATTGCTGGAAGGAGATGGCTGCTAATAGGGCTGACAGTGAGAGGGAGTCCACATCTGCTACTCGAAGGGCTAAGATGGTCGCTATCTCTGAGGTTTATGGCGCCCGAAGGTTCGTATCCAACAACTATACTCTCTTCAACATGTTGACCCCAGTGTAGAAGGAGTATGCATTGTCGTCCAATCTTCCAATCTGGGACTTCAGAATCTTAGAGGAGGTACATGTGCCAAGGTTTGAGGTCGACACACCACGGTCATGGGTGACCCACGAGGATGACTTACCCCAATATAACATCACCTACAACGGCCATCCTGTTAGAGAAACCAGGCACCTGGACGTTTATGTCTTGAATCCCAGGACTAGGACCATCTTAGGGAGTGACCCTGTCGCAGATAGTTCTCTGTCCCTTTACTCAAGTACCATTCGTTAGAGTGTTACTGACGAGACCAAAGGCTGGCTGCAAGATTGAGATCTGCAGTCTAGAGGTAATTTCACCAATGAATGGGCCTAGGTGTTTTAGGTTTGCTAGACATGCGACCAGTTTGGGGCCGAACTACGGCACATCGGTTTGTTCGAGGCGGTGTGGATGTCGTAGTTTCATTTCTATCGCCAACCTCATCTCGGGCCAGAGATGTTTACTTTATGGTCTCCTCACACCAATACCTTCCACCTTCATCATGGAGAAGTCGAAATCATCATGTGGTACATCCACTATATCGGGGGTATCCCTCTGGATGGGCATCAGTATGATGAATTCCTCCCAATGACGAACACCTGGGGTGATATATCACAAACTCTTATGCTGACATGGCACCTGCTGGAGCTGGCTAAGGAGAGGTTGGGGGGTCAAGGATTTTCTGAAGGGCATTGCTTACCAAAAATGGTTCAGCTTGTTCCTACAAAGTGATTCGGATGTCAAAATGTCAAGGCGAGGGAGATGGTGTCCAACCGCGGCATAGAGGAGCAATAGCATATCGTACTGTAGGATCCTAGAGGTGAGGGACTATCATTCATGGGGATTCATCATAAATGAGAGTCAAGACCCAAACGTACGATATACCGGGTTTCTTTCCACATTTATGAGTGGGTGGATCTTTTCGGTGAGGGACGCAAGGATGGGAGTTCGCCCAGCGACCCTGGTGATGGTCGGTTTCATGGCCACTAAGCAAAGATCTAATCTGGGATTTTCCATGTTGGCTCGTCTGTACACCATTTTGGGACACATTTTGAGAGGATGATCACCGAGGAGGATCTATGGCCCCTACCAAATCTTGTATGGCTGGGTTGCGGCCCATTGTGGTGGGTATACCTTCCTGAACATAATTTTCTTCTAGGTAATGGCCTACGAACTTCCTTTATGAACATCGTTGGGGTCATGCTATTGATGCTCAATGAGGAGGGAGTAAGTATCAGGATCAAAAATCATGCCAACTTCACTTTCAGCCCATTACCCACCCCGACAGGACAGATGGTGGATAACGGGAAAGGCTCACTGGAGCTGAGGGAATACTTCCTGAGCATCAGAGGTGGAGTGATCATGGCCTGGATTGATTGTAAGATCTTTTGCGAGCCCTACGTGCCTTCTAGTTTTTCTAGGTAGTTTGGATGTCTATAGTGGATGCCGAATTAGGTGTACATGGTTGTTTGGGAGGAAGTCACCCCTGCGTTCCTTGCCAAATGTGGCTGATGTTCACAGCCCAGGGCTCTGGCGATGTCATTACCTTTCCCCCCACCGGATTTGACGTTATCCTCTCAACAGAATATGCCAAACATTGGGCTATAGTGTACCTCGAGGGACTTTTGTATAAGCGAGTATGGAAACTCAAGGTAGCCAGTGTAGAACCTAGGTAGCGAGAGAGCAGACAGGGTGTTATGGAGGAGGGAAGGTCAGCAGTGTATCAGGCTACTGGGCCCACACAGGCCGGGATTTCAGTAGCGGGGACGTCGCATTACGTGGTCGGGCCCTCATCGCCTAGGGGGAGAGTGGATCACGTAGAGGCCAGGGAACTCCTAGGAAAGAAGATAAGGTATCTACTCCAACCCTCCAGTGACGCAATCTTCTTGGCTTTGTGGTCAGCCTGGATGACCCTGCGACAGTCGATGAGTACGGAAGATCTGTGGAAAAAGATAGTGTGAGATGGAATCTTGCTATCGGAGGTCGGACTTATTCGGGTTGTCGATAGGGTGAACATTCATCATTGACATGCATATCTAATGGCCATGTATATGTATGCATGCTAATGAGGTTTGCATGAGGAGCCATCTCTCTTGGGGAATGTTATGCTCGGCCAGGAGCATGATCCAGAAAAGATGCCTTCAGAAGATAACAACAATGACGATGAGCCAGAGGGCTCCAAGAAGGAAGAGGAGGAATAAGGACAAGTTGGAGGAGGGGGTGAAGAAAACGAGGAGCCTACAGGTGGAGGGTCTCAGGGGGTATCCCATCAGGGGAGTCTCTAGGAGAGTGAAAAGATCGTCGGCTCTGATATGGATATAACTGAGCTACTTGAAGTACGTCTCAGCCCTTATCTGTGCTTTCCCCTCACCCTATTTTGTAGACCTCAATTATATCTCCTTATCCTATTCAGGAGCATATGGGCATCAACCCAGGGTCTCCATTTTAAGTGGAAGAGGCACCAGTAGATAAAGGTGGGGAGCTGACGCCCATTATCGAATTGATGAGTGCTGAGGGATCCCCCGTAATGTCAGCTCCTGTGGCGTCCAGAACACCAGAGCCCGATGATTTGGGCTCCTGTAAGTTCATTACTTCAATGTCAGTTAATCACCGTTGGAGAGATCAATTGATCAGGGTGTCCCTTGTTTGTGAAGTAATCAAAGCCTTGGAGGCTCTTCGGGCTACCGAACCTGGGTCGTCTGTAATCGATTCAAGTACAAACATGTCATCCTATTTAGGGCACACTTCTCAAACCATGTCGGGTCTGGCACATGGTGATCAGAGAATGGTGGACATCACTGGTACTCAAGTCGGGGTAGGGCTGAAAGTCGGCGTGGGAGATATCGAGACTGAGGTGAGAGGGGATGATCACCCAAGCGTTGAAGATCCCAACCCTTTGGGAGGGTCACCTGAAGAAGACCCTTCTACTATTCTATTGGCTGGTTTCCCCAACTATCAGCCTGCAGACCCCAAGGAGATTGATGATTCAGACTCGGAGGCGGTCGAGGAGAGATGAATGCCACGACGTAAGGGGTGGAAGTGCATCAAGCGCTATCTTGGTCATCCCCATATAGAATGGATGAAATGGATGGGATGGCTCCAAAATTGGTTGTGCTTTCTCTATGCTGGAGGGGCGGATGCTCAGTTCCTTCATTCGACAGTTTGTGACTACATGGCCAAGAAGCTGCGTGAGAGCAGTCGAGGCTACGACGTTGCCCGGTGTCGGGGGGATTCAAGGAGTACCCAAGCATTCATCCAAGAAGAAAAAGAGGCCCAATGACTTGAAGAATAGGTTAAATAAAAGGATATATTTATTGAAAACTGTTCTGATCTTGTGGAGTAGTTGAGGGCCCAGCTGGCTGATGCCCAAGAGAAACTAGTGGAGGTGGGTCACCAAATATCTGCACTTCAAACAGAACAGGCGCAAGCACAGGCTAGAGTCAGTGGACTGTGCTCTGCGGCCTCTGATGAAGAGAGAGTCCTCCAGGGGTAGGAAGCAATCTTATAGGCCACCAGCCAAAATGTAGCGGCGCTAGAACAGTTCATCCAAGAAGCTATCCCTTAAGGGACCTGTTTTGGCCGAACTCATAAACATACTTCTCTTTAATGCTTCTGCATGTATGTATGGATTCATTTACTCATTAATTTGGTTTAAATCATTCAACTACAATCCTGAAACAAATATTAATCCATTATTAAGCTCACTTAGGTTGCACCCAATGTGAGAAACAATGGATTTTCATACTATTATTTTGTTTGAATGTAGGATCATCGACCAAGCTCTGGGCACCCGAGGCTTGAATGACCAATTCGAATTCCCTAAAAGATAAGGGAGAGACTTGACTGGATAATGAAGTTATAAAAACATCCAAATTACTATTTAACCAATGTTCTCTTGTGCATTAATGGGATAATGCCAAGGGCGCTGGAATCAATCCGAACATATGGGAATGGAAAGTGTGAATCATGATACCCAGGATTCGGAACACTGTGGGGGTGGCATGAAAATGAAGAATAACTATTGACCGCATTTGAAACACAGTATCCTTATTGTGTTATCCTGGAGTGGGGATATAAAATGAGGGTCGACCACTGACCATGTTCAAAACACAAGGCCTAACTAAAAATTTCATCCATTAGCCTTCTGGAATGTTGTCATGGGACAATAGGCAGGCCATAGGCCGAGCGCCCATACTTTTAAGAGGTTCCCTTAGACATGAAAGAGGACGAGGGTCCGAATATGGGGCACGAAAAGTGTATAATGTAGAGTGACGATTCTTTTGAAAATAATCCAACACTCTTGAAATTATGCCACTATGTTGGAAGCTCATTAGGTTGGCACATCGGTCTTATAATGGATCATTCCTTCTTTTAGATAAGACCTCTCTGGCGAGGGAGCTGTCGCTTCCTAATGCCATCGTGGGGAATCCCAAACATGTTCAGGGAAAAGCTAAAATTACATGGTTCTCCACAAGAGGTTAGTCCAGGGGGTCGGAACTGAGGAGGAATAAGATTTACGATTCCTGGGGATGGAACCTAGGAAGACTACCTGGGGTTCCAACCACCGCGCATTCCCTGGGAAGTTTTTAGTTCAAGGGACCGGAAGCGATAGTTAAGCTGGGCCCATGTCAAGGTGCAGGGACGTTCCTACATATCTCATGAGAATGAGAATCAAGCTATACATAGTTCTAAGAGGTGTCATAGTAAGGTACCAGTGTTAGGGATAAAATGGGCGTGCGGGTATGGACCTCGCACCAAAAGAAACGGTAGTGATGTATCTTGTTTTACCTTTAAGGTGAATGGTTTTTTTGTGAAGCGATAGTCCTAGGATAGCAAGTCCCAGTATCGCCACAAGAATAAAGCCATATGCAGGTGTTGACAGATGGTATGGCGTGTGATCGATACCAAACATGGTGTCCCCTTGAGTGAGGACATCACGATGTTGTGTTGTTTTTCGTCGTGCGGCTAGGACGATAATGTCACATTTTAGGGTCATTTGATGGTACCAAGCATTAATTTTAACATCATGTGGCATAGACGTAGTAGAAACGAGGCTAAAGTGTAATGTCCATGGTGCAATAGAACATCCCCGACGTGAATGAGGACATAATATCATACCACATCGTACACAATTCTATGAAAGAAACCTTGGGACAAGGGGCCAAGATAGTGGTAATAGGGGAAGGGGCAGGAGAAACTAGCTCCCAATTGAGCTGGACCCAAAGACCAGATGTTCGGGTGTTCCTACGTATCCCATGAGGATGGGAATCAACCTATACGTAGTTCTTGCAAAGGGGAAATACGAGAAGATATTATTTTTAAGGTCTTAGAACCCAGACCATGGAGAAAGGACTATCCCAAGTAAAGGCGGACCCTAACCCAATCCCTAAGCCTATGTGAGTCAAACTCGGTGTAAGAAACAAGGGCGGATAAGGTATTTGCAATACGTGAAATATATGAAGAAGAGGAATTAGTGGATCCCCAAACGATCGCCTTATCGCGGTTTTTTCTTCCTAATGTGTGGAACCGCACTGAGGAATAGTACCAAGAATTTCAAATTCCTACTTGGGAATGATGAGGTGGAGAAGGATGTGAATCATGTAACCGAAATTTTGGGCTTAATGGGGTTGGCGTGACAATGAAGGATGACTGTTGAATGTGTTTGAAACACAGCATCCATATCATGTTAGCCTGAAATGGGGACAAACAAATGAGCACTGACCATTGACCATATTCCTAAAATGGAACTTATATCGATTTTTTGTCTGAAACCCTCAAGGACGCTGGCCCATTATGGTAGGAGGGCCCTTATGCCTAGCATCCATGCCACTTGGGGGTCCCTTTGGGTGTGAAAGGTGATAGAATCCCTAACAAAGGGGAGCACAAAGCCTGATAAATGGGTGAAAGCTCGTATGAGTAGAGTCCGACATTCCAGGTACTAAACCAGAGTACCCTTAGGCACATTGTTGAATCTCCGAAGAGGGACAAAGAGGGTTCTCAACTTGAGAGTCACCGATTTGAAGGGATGAGTATAGAATACAGGGATAGATAACTCCTAGGAGGGAGAGGTACGTGGCGTGGTTGTTACAAACCCAATGTGAATGAGGACATAATCTCATGCCACGCCATATAATCCTCTCCCCAGGAAAGGGTAGGCCATGGGGCCAAGGTGAAAGGGAGATTTCTGAGAGATGGGGATGGACCCGAAGTCTAGACATTCAGGCAGTCCTATGCATCCCATGAGTATGGGAATCAAGCCACACGTAGTTCTTGAAGGAACATAGGGGTAATATACCCTAGAGAGGGTGGTGTACAGCATGGCGAATAATCTGATGTGAATGAATACATAATACCATACCACACCGTACAACACTAAATAGGAACTTGGGCCAGGGGCCCGAAAAGGCCAAGGGGCCTGAAGCTGGGCCTCAGACGGGAATGCCCGACCAGTTGGCAGTTTAATTTCTTATAGTGTGGATGAAAGTGGGTAAGATACCCCACATACAGGAGGTGTATGGTGTGATAAGTAAATCAATGTGAATGAGGACATAATCCCATGCCACACCATACAATCCCGAGTGAGAACTTGGGCCAGGGTCCTGAAAAGGCCAAGGGGCTGGAAAAGACCAGGGGCCTGAGGCTGGCCCTCGGTTGGGAAGGCCTGACCAGTCTGTAGTTTAACATCTTGCAATGAGGATGAAAAGAGTCCCTACCATTAAATAGAATAGTCAAAACAATTCCTTATTCAATCTTAAAATAAATTTTTCATTATTAAAAAAAAGATATTTTTGTTACATCAATAAACCATAAATGAAAAGATAAAACAAAATTAGACAAAACTGGATCCATATATTGTGAAATCATATATAGAGTGTTCCATGAAATAACAATGTAACCTAAAAACTACCAAATAAGAATTGTTGGAATGTAGCTAGTGAATTTCATAGGCTGAATGTAATATTTTATTATAAAAATATAAAAAATAGGTTTGTGATGTTATCCGATTATGATTCCAATGGAGTATATATAGTTGAATATGTGGAGAATATACCTTATGGAAATATTACTGAGATTTAAAAATCCTCATTTCCAATGTCTTTTTAATAGATTTTAATCAAAAAAAATTACTTTTATTGAATTTGTTATTCTATTAGTAGTACATATAGAATAATTAAATAATTTTTAAATCTAGTTGGAACTAATTCATGAAACACATTATAAATTATTATATGATTATTCATTTAAAAAAATATGTATTAAACAACCTAAATAACTATATTGAGTAAGATATATGATCAAAAAATACTAAAAAATTTCCTACACTTTTTGGACAACATTAATGATTTTGTGGTGTTCAGCCAATATTATTGTTTCCAATATAGTTTGAACTGATATTGAAGTTTAATTCTATGTTTCAAATGGATTGGAAAATAATCAGTATATCAAATAATTTCATTCCAATTAATCTTCTATAATATCCCAATGGTTATGTATTTTAAAAAATTTCCCACTTAGAGAGTTTATTATAATTAATTAAAAATAATTGGTTGAAACCATTAAGGAATACAAATTTTATGTTTTTTGGAATATGATTCAATTTAATAGATGGAATGTTGAAAATTGAAGGGAATATTTTTTTTGGATGAATCTAATGTATACTATCTATCTGCTTAGTGTACCTCTCCATAGTTTGGATCTTAATACAATTTTTCATTATAGAATAATTGATTCATTTAAACCTCTTAATGTTTTTTATATCATTAGTGTATTTATATACAAGGATTTTTTTAACAATAATCTAGAAAATATTTTGAAGTCTACTCAATGATTAAAAGATAATTATTTAAAAAAATTATCTATATTTCACTATTTAAACCAACCCATTTCTTTTTAGGAATGTTTTAATAATCACCTTTCCACGTGTTGTGTGTTTGGATTGATTTAAATAAATCTAGTTTAAATTTATTATTTTAATTATTAAATTACATTTGATATTTTTTTCTTACCTTTCTAAAATTATATTTGAATTAATATATAATTCTATGAGTTGAAATAGTTTAATGAACCTCAGGAACATAAAGTAAATTAATTACATCTTGAGTGTATTTATGTTTCAAGGATTTTGAAAATTATTTCCAATTTTACACTTTATATTTTTAATTAATTTGGTTAATTTTTTATATTCCTATGGTATTAATAGTTGAATCCCTCAAAAATCATTAATTGGCCCAACTGGATCTAGTGTGGTGCTATTAAATCTAGGTATACTCTTCCTGCCAGCTTCCCTCTCTATGAAATCCATACCATACTCCACCAGAACCCACATACCACTTCATATCCCATAAACTCATATCCACAATTACAACACTACAAACTCAAGCTTGAATACTTGAATTAAATCTCTTTTCTAATAAGATATGCCTAGTTGATCATCATTATCCTTGTTAAACCCATGATCACTACACATGAAGCACCCAATGTGAGTTTATGTTACGATATGAACTATTCAGTTAGTCACATACATTTTACTAGTTCCATTATTCATCCATTGATTAGGGGATTCCATTGGACTAGTTTCATGTGGTACCACATCATTTAAATACTATAAAGTATCAACCAACCAATTTAAATGATTTTGAATCCCAAGAAAATTTTGTCCCCAAACTCAAATATAAACCCAATACTCTTTCATCACATCTATGACATCTTTGAACACCCCCATTAGCTTGGTATGGGTCAATGGTTCCACTAAAATTATTTAAAATTCCTAAGATAAAAAATTTTGGAAATAAATTCTATGAAATTACAAGAAGAGTGGAGGATGATTCAGAAAATCAAAAATAAAACATATCTAAACATAACAGAACAGAAAGATAGAAAAATTCTATATAATTCATGAAATGAAAACTCTATAAATAATAAATAAAAATAACTAACATAAGAGTACATATTGTAATGATATACATTATCAACGATGTCTGAGTGACATCATGACTTTATGACACCATCAGTGTATTATAATGTTTGTCACCCTAACTAGATCCAACTCCACATATGATTTCTATAGTATCAAGAAGAATCACAAGATAAATATGGAACCTTTCCCTTTCCTATGTCATGATAAACAAAATATTAAAATGCACTAATGTTCCCAATTCTGGGGTGAGTATATGACTCTAAAGGAAATACCAATATACATCCCAACAAATCTCACAAAGATGTGAATATATTAGCATTATTTAAATAAAATAGTATATAATGATATAAAAAATTGTAATCAAATTCATAAACAATTACATGTAATAAAAAATATACAATGCTAATGACTATTTGTAACTAATTTTCTTAATCATAACATGTTTAAAAACACACAAACTCAAACACTTTAATTACATGGATCTCCATATAATCATGATTGGTGAGTCATATTGTCACCAATATGTCATTTGGTGACCACATTGGTGGTAACCTATGACCTTGTTTTCCCCTATTAATGGTGGTACGTCCTGACCATGATCCATCCCTAATGAAAATTAACACACAACAATTTGAATTACATCCTCACATATCAAATCATTTAATATAAAGTAATTCCTCAATTTAAAACATTAATATTAAAATCCTTTTAAATGTTAATAATAAATCATAATTCAAAAATAATTCAAAATTAAAAAATAAGGGTTTTTCAAAAGCCACTCAAATTCACATGTTAAGCCAAAAATTCTTTAAGAAATCCAAAAAAACATTAAATGAAAATAGAAAATATATGTTCTAGAATTGGTATTGTGGAAGAGAACCAACCTACCTATCAATGAGTGAGGCAACCAAATAATGACATTATGAAAACTCCAGATCAAGGCACACAGTACACTTCCTTCAACATATCCAATCAATATATCATTAAAAAATATTATGGATCCTTAATTAATCCATAATGGATTATATATTTTGACCTGAGTGTAAAAATATGAGAATATCTAATAAGGATGAGATAACACATTGAATTATATATTATTTTCAAGGTATAACACACTTTGATGTTTCAAATCACTTTATAGATCAATGAGAATTTATAGGGATTCTGATAAGAGAATAAAATATATTGAGCTTAGTAAATGCAATAAAAATGAGAGTGTAAGATGGAAAAATAAAAGTTAATCTCTAATTTGGGGGAATCTAATTATCATTTCATGGTTATTCCACATGGTTTATCAAACTATCAACCAAACACATGCATTATACTATCTAAAAATAAGATATATGTATGGTTTCACTACACATTCTTGTAACCTATGGCCAAAACATTCACATTCTATTTGACATCCATCATGAAGTTGAATTTTTGTTCCACATGGTTTAGAGAACCATGTGAAAACCATGATCATGATATTATCCAATGTTCCCCCATTCTTCACCATTTCCATTGGGACCAACTATGGGATATCTAAGTAACTCTAAGATCTTCTTAAAGGTTTTCCTAGTGAAAGTTCATAATTATCCATAACTCTGCTCAAACTGTGCACTATTAAAAACCATTTGAAAACACTTAAAACCATCTAAAAACTCTTAAAAATAACAATAGTATTATATAATTTTATAATAAATAATTAAATGGTAAATTACTAGAAACGTTTGTAATTACATTCTTCCAAATATTACCCTTTTATCATTGGAAAGTTTTAAATTCTCATTTCCTTTAAAAATATTGGTCCATTAATCTAATATTTTATCTTAAAATTATTATGTATACCTTATGAATTATACCAAACAGATACTCTTTCTATAGAGAGATTCTCCTTTGTATTCATAATCTGTATCAACATGAGAATCATTGTAGCATCAGGTCATATATCAACATAGGTCCATCAGATAACTTGGTAAGAGTCAGGAAGTTATATCTTCAAATGAGATAAATGAAATAATTTAAATACATCATTGAATCATGGTGGTAAATCCAAAAAAATAAACCACATCATTAATTTATTCAATTTTATCAAATTAGTGAATGTACCAAGATTAAAATTTTACATTCTTACCTTAATAATGATTACCAATCCTCAAAGAGGATCTTATGAAAACTTGATTACCCACTTCAAATAAAAATGGTCAAAAGTGGTGATTCACAGATGATTTTGATGGCTCTGAGGAATACACATCCTATTTAAGATCATGGAAATTTTATTTATTGTATCATGCATATAGATAGATATTATTAGTGATACCTAATTTATTTTAACCCAATAAATTAGATAATTATATGGAAGATCGCAAAAACATTTGAAAGGATTCATATATATCGATCCCCAAAACAATTATTATATGAGAACTATACTTATGGTATATTATCCTATTGTGAGCCTCTATAATCCATAACACAAACCCTAATAATTTCATAAAACATTTTAATCATCTCTTTAGTTTTTCCCTCCATTTTAAGATGATAATCGTTTCCCATTTTCAACTACATTACAAGGGATTCTTTCTGGGATTAAAAAAAATAGAGATGTAAACCTAGGGTCACGTCCAAATATAATTAAAATTAGAACATCCTACAACATTAGATATTCCCGAATCATGAGTTTTGAAAATTCATCAACCATTATAGATTTACAAAAGGGGTTTATTAAGCCATGTTTATGAGAAAATACACAATCAACCATATGGTATCGTGTCTTCTAACCACTATTGGTTGACTTGTAAAATAATAAAGATATATTTCCACATGTGTATATGTAATGATTTCATTATATGAACTAGTCGATGGATCACCATTGTGACCTAATGAAATGTGAGGTATCTTGATACATATTTTTTCACATTCCCCTTCATGATAAAACAATAAACAATTCTCCTATTATAGTGACACATTATTTTTATACATATTATTCCATAATTTTTAACATAAAAACTAGTTAATTACAACATAGATATTGTGGGACCATTTATATTTGGAAGAAAAGGTTGATAGTACGTTAAAGTGAGACTAAAATAAAACATCATTATTTAATTTTAATTAATGAGATCCTAAATACTTTTTACCCTAAAAACTACATGGGATAACATAAGGAATACATATAAAAAAGGGGTGAGCTAAAAAACACAATAACAGAATAAATATGACAAATAAATATAATGTGTGACTCAAATGTATAACATGATATCATAAAAAATAAGGATATAGAGTATCAACATTAAATAAGAAAAAATAAAATTGTATTAAAATATCATGGAAATATATGAAACTTATAAGGAACATAAAATAAGATATAAAAAATCAAGGATAACATCCTAGATAACATTACATGGTGTACATAGCCTTGTGATATATTATGTTCACCACCTAATCCCACACCCAACATCTCGCGAGAATAAAAAAATTTCCAAATAAATTATAGGGATTTAAAATTCATGTACCACCAGTCAAATTCATATCATATACATGAATATGTGTTCTGTGGAAGGAAATGAATTATAATTCTTAAAAATAATAATTACACATCTAAATAAATGAGTTTCATAATCTTGTCTCATATCATAATTAAATAAAAAGTTTTAATTAAGTAATTTGAGATATGATCATAAGGAATGTATTGCCTAATCAATGTAAGAGAGAATAATCTAGGTATATATCTGATAGAAATATCAACATAATTTAGAAGTAATATATAATGTAATAGTTTTTCTCCATTGATGGAAATTATTTTGAAAAATTATTAGGATTAATTATTAGGGAAATAATATTTTCACTTTGAAATCAATTAATAAAAAAATCATAATACTAAATAAAAATGATAATTTTTTTCAAAAAATTATGATAGAATCTTCGATTAATTGAGTGGTCTTGATAGAAATTAATTATACACATTCCATATATATTAAAAAATCATTTCACACTGTTGAAAAAATGTTAAAATGTTCATCTATCATAAAATTAAAAATTATATCCCTTTTAAATGATTTTTAAAAAATTATTATAAGGTTAAAAATATTTATAAAATAATTTGGATAATTTGAAAAACATTCTTGATAAATTTTTAAAAAACAAATTTACTAAAGAAAAAGGATAGTCGATGGAAGAGAGAAATAAATTACACTTTTTAAAAAAAATATCAATCATTCTAAGTACCAAAGAGGGAAAAATAGACTGTGAATTGTTTATTTAATGAATAATGAGAGGATAATATAATATATTTGGTTTGTGATATAAATATCAATCAATTACTCTAAGGGAAAGTTAAACATAATTTATCCCTAATAATGTTGGTATTATGAAATAAATCCTTACCACTTTGGTAACATATGCATAATAAAATTCATGAATAAAGTAATAAAAAAATAATCTTAAAATATCATGAAGATAAATTTATTCATGAGATAACATTAAAATGGGGAGTATATACAAAATATAAATAAATATGTGGTGAATATGGAAAATGAATCATTGAATTTAAAGTGATATTAGAAGTACCTTATTATTTAGGAATCATCTTAAAAAACCAATTAAAATAGAGATATATATTAAATTTGAAGAACAAATAATATCAATAAGAATAATAAATTATGTTAAATATTCAATTTAAAGTACATACACCTTTTTACATAAATTACATGCATAAGAAAACATTTTTCTGAAATAAGGGTGTTTTGAAAAAAAACTATTACCTTTAGTTCAGATATATCATGTATGTCCTTTATATATCATATAATAAGATCAAATTAATTATTTATGTCCTTCAATAATTTTCCATGTTTTATATCTCATCATAATCAATTTAATTCCTTCGTTTTAATGACATGTTTAATTAATTATTTAGTTATACCTACATCAGGTGTTTTGAGGATGTCTGGTTGATAATATCAAAATGAAATTGATGTATTTTCCATGGTCAATGTGTAAATTTTCCCACAATCTAGAGAGTAATAATAATGACATAATTATCAGTTTCTTATAAAAATTATACATTCAAAACAAACCATTTTTTATCTTAATGAAAAATTATTTATGTCATATGAGGTCAGTATATGTCTATAAAATAACATTTTTGGACAAGTTTTTATATCATTTTAACCATTATTTGTTTTGTTTAACCCCCCAATAAACATGTTTTAACATTAATTGGGGAAATTAATTTCTTCGATTTTTATTATTCATTATAAAAAAATAATAATTTAACTTTATTATATAATATAAATTATCCTGATTCCTTAGATTGAATCTATTTTTCCAAATTCAATTCAAAAAATTGGATGAATTTAATTTAAAATTAAACCCACTTAAGTAAAGAAAAAAAATCAGTTGAAAATGATACCATAATTATTTAAAGTTTATATAATAAAATTAATCATGAAATTTTTTACAATAACCTAAATTAGATAAATCTTACCATAATTGAATTAATTTTAATTTTAATATTTTAGATAACAAAATTTAAATTTCTAAATGATTAAAATGAGACTGTAGTATTGAATAATAATAATTAATTTTTATCATTTATTAAAAAAAATTAAAATATTTAGAAAAATTGGAAAAATTAATCATAAGATAATTTTGACATGTTGATCATAGAAATGATTTTCATTTTATAATATAACATTTTTCAAAAATAAATAAAATAATTATAATATTTTTATAGAAAAATTTATAAAAATTGTTTTTTAAGGAAACATACTTTTATAGAATAAAATATCACTATTAAATATTTAGTGATTATTTATTAATCATTAATAAATAAGTTTATATTATATAGGAACTTTATATTTATTAAATATTGTTGTTTATACAATTAATACCTTCCAATTGAATAGCTATATTATAATATTAATATGTTCCATGGGTTATTTAAGTTTTTTGTTGTGTGGTTTATATTATATTAAACATTGTTTTATTATTTTAATATTTATGGGTGTTACATTCTGCCTCATTACAATATTGTATCCTAATAATTGTAACATTTTATCAGTAATTAATTGGTTGACACTTGAATTTTCTTTTTTTGATATCCCACATCATAAAAATGGATAATAAAACATACTCTTAAAAAGAGACAAATAGAAATATGAAAGTCGTATGTAATAACATATAAAAAGGATTCAATGTAAGATACAATTAGTGAAAATTCAAAATATTGAATTATAATAACATAATAAATAATTATGTAGAGTGATAGTGATTATTGATCACAAGAAAGTGGGTGATCAATATAAAGTTAAGGACCATAATACCATAAATATTAAGGAGTTAAAATAACATTAATTCGTCATATTTGAAAGTAATAGGATTTTTTTCTAAATATATTTTTTCAATAATGGAGGATTATTCCACTCTTAAGATACTGAACACCCAAAAATATATGTACCTGGTACATTCTGATTTCATAAACATAATTTCATCCTTTAGTTATTCTTCAATCACATTCCACTTCACTTATTACTCTATGGAATAAAAATCTTATATGAAATTTTTATTCATAATGAACTAAAATTAACTTTTAAAAGATTATAGGATCCCTAAAATAGAAAAAAGATTCTCATATAGTATTTATAATTCAAAAATGGTTATCATTATGTAAGATAATACCCTAGATTAATATAAATATATTAATATTCAAAATTCAATAATAAATCCAATGGATTCACATTGATCAATCCTTAAATAAATAACCTTATATCCAAAATTACCTCAAATACATCAACATAAATGTTTTTTTTAACCTTAATGGTTATCTCATATCATTTAGCTTATATCTATAAAAGAAAATCATAATTCTTCCCAAATAATCCATTAAGATAAAACTAAGGGTTATATATATCTAAACTCAAATAAACATTTCCAAAATATTATTAATCATATCAAAATCATAAAAATTCAAATTTATTTGAACCTCTAACATAATTCAAAAATCGAATTAATATTTATCCACAATAAAATTAAATTAAAAAACAATTTCATATTAACTAGTATATCATATAAACTAATGGTTGTCAGTACTCCTGTATCACTTTTTGGTTATGGGTTTGAACCCCACGGTCTTTCTATATGTGATGAGTTATTACTATAAATGTGTGTTGTACTTTTTTTAAAACAATATTAATATAATTATTATATCATTTCTAATAATATGATGAAAATACCCAATATAATAATAATCATCAATTAGTAATCAAAAAGACTTTCTATATAGAATATATCCTCCATGAAATCAAATAATTGTACTAAATATTATTTCCTTAAATTATAATATTGAATGAAACCTAATCTCCACAAATATTGTTAATCTTTTATCCAAAAAATATAAATTCATTCTCCCCCAATTATTTTTTTCTAATACAAACAATAATAAACCCAAGGGTTATATTAATGTAATTTTCTCCCAATATACTATTCAAAATCACAAAACCCAATCACATAAATCCTCAAAATGGGTATATATTCCATTAAAATTATTATTGACCTTATATTTATCTGTACAGGTCACATTTATTTTATCGTAGTTAATCATGGTTGTCAATTTTTCATTTCCTTCATTATGGTTTATAAATATTCCATGAATTTCCAAAACATATCTCTCAGGTGTTTAAAATTAGGTGTGCTTTAGGGATCATTATCATATACTAGGTGATGATTGAGTCAAGACCAATGCACCCTTTTGAGAATTATTACCACTTAGGTAAAATTGTAACAGAGCCACATACACTTGTTGTATTCAAATAGAGATGTAATTTCTTGGATCCCACTCACTATATACTTCAACAAAATTTTATTATATTTTTATATACATATTAATATCAATATACATATCCTCAGGATTATCACAAAGTTATTATAATAATAATCCATAAGAATAACTAAAACATTATATGATACAAACTTTAATGACCCAAGCCTTATATAAAATATTAATCCATCTTTTTATTATTAACATCCATTAATTATAACCCAATGAACGTGAGGCTTGGTTTTTTTGGAAGACTAGTTTCTTAATACATCAAAGTAATAATGAAATAAAAAAATATTTTTTATTCTCTATAATGATCTCATAAATACTTTAAATATCCTAAAACTACATTATATAACCTAGTAAATACATTTAAAAAGGGTTTTGAGATAAAAATCCAAGTTAGGGAATAATCACGACAAAGAAACATAACATATAATTTGAAGGTATAAAATGATATCATGAAAGATAATGCTCAATAGTAATAACATGAAAAAAAATCCTAATGAACATTAAATCATATGATCAGGGAAATATTAGGGATTTGGAAACAATATAAATCATGAAATTATAATAATTCATGGTTATCTGCTGAGACAACAGCACATGGTGTACAATGTCCCATAATTTATTAGGCTCACTCTCAAATCCTATAAGTGATGTCTCATGAGTCTAAAACATAAACCAAATAATTTTAAGGTTATATAATTCTAGTCACACCAATCACATTCATATAATGTACATTCATATGTTTTAAACATATTAAAATCAATCATAATGCATAAACATAAGAATTATGCGTAGACAATAATAGGTTATATAACCTTGTCTCCTATCAAAATCAAAGTAAATTTCAATTTCATTTAATTATATAGATAAATAAAATGCATGTATTACATAGTAAAATTATTGGAGAGTAATATTAGTATATACGTGAGATACATATATTAATTACAAATAATCAATCCATAACCTCTAACAGTATTGTCATTGATGAATATAATTTTAAAAAATAAAATCGAATATTTCTTGAGTAAAATACCCTTTTATGTTTGAAATCAATTCCTCAAAATAAGAAAAATCCAAAATAGTATAGAAAAAATTTTATTCAAAAATAATCATGAGAATTTTTATTGGAATCAACAAATAATTTAGTCTCCATGATGGCATGTAATTCTACACATTCCATATATATTAATAAATCATTCCTTTCAAACTATTGTAAAATTTTTAAAAGTTTACACATTTTGAAAGAAAAAATATGACATTCAAAATGTTTTCCATAAAAATAAATTAATTTATAACAAATAATTATTATATCATTTATAAAATGTTAAAAAATCATTTTTGTTTTTTTAAAAAAATGGATGTGGAATAAAAAAATTGTTTGACCAAAAATAGAAATAAAGTCATCTTTTCTAAAGAAGGAAATCTCTATATTTTTAAGTAATAAAGAGTTAAAATGGTACTATTACATTAAATATTCATTATTAATAATATTATAATTTAATATAATGGTTTTAAGATATAATTATGCTGCCTTTCCACCAAAGTAAATAAACATAGTCAATATTAAATAATGATGAGATTATGAATTAATCACTCATCACATTGGTAAATTTTGAGTTGTAAACCCCCATGAAAGAAACAAATGAATATTTAAATATAATAAATATTAATATATTAATGAAATAAAATTAATAGGGTAAGTATATACACCACAAGAATCATTAATTGGTGAATTTGACATATGTTTCACAAAAGTAACAGTGAGACGAAAAATCCCTTATGGTTTGAGAAACATCTAAATTAATTCCTCTTGAAAGAGAGAGAGAGTTAATTAATTTGAAGATAATATAAAATTAATATAATAATGAATTATATTTCAAATTAAGTTTTCATTATATAAATAATTTTAATAAAATTATGTTCATAAAAGAACATTTCTCTCAATAAAAAAAATTGAGATGAAAACCCTAACCTCAAGTCTAGACATGTCATGTATGCCTATCATATCCTATATTATAATATTATATCAATTATATTTTTTCTTAATAAACTTATACATATTTAATTCCATAATCTAAAAACATTTACTTAATTGTTATTAATTTCATATTTAATTACTAATTTTGTTATGTTTACGTCTAGTGTTTTGTGGATGCTTAGTTCATAATCTCACACCATAATTGGTGTGTTGAACATTGAGAAAAGGATTAATTGATACTTAATATCCATAGTAATAATCATGAAATAATTATAATATTTATACATCAATTATACTTTAAAAACTTACCATGAATTATGGTTATTAAAAATGAACTATGTTAAGATCATAGAAAGAGTAAGTCGTACGTACAAAAGAGTAACATTTCCATTTTTCAATGATCATGATATAAAAGAGTTTTTTTATTATTTTATATTTATATAATTACATTTATATCATAAATATACATATTAATAATTTATATACACTTACGCATACCATCTTTGTAATCTATAAATAAAACAAATAACATCACTTCACGAGGCGGTAGTCCACCATACACACAAACGACATTATGTTTTTTAACGGATTGTAATGTAAGAAGTTATGTGTTATTTAAATTTTATAGAAATATTAATATATAATAAGTAATATATATAAAAATTAAATCCATAATGTTGAAAATTCAAGATGAGTGATGATGGAAAATGAATTACATTGGTTCGTGGGGCTGTAGTCCACCGTAAAAATGAATTATGGTTTTTTTCAATTTGATGGATGTGGATATGGATTTATGTTATTAAATTAACATAATAACATATTAGTATGTGTTTTATATCGATTATATTATATCAGAATGATTTATTAATATTTTAATTATGAGGAAGAAGAAATAAGTTAATTGTTTTTGTTTAATGATGATACATCTTCTTTGAACTAACTCATCTAAATTATATATAAATCCATTTAAGTTTTGATTTATGATCAATCTTGGGACTGTTGGATTTGGAGGGGGAGTAATAAAGGAATTTATTTTGTATGTTCTATTGAAAAGCATAATTACTTATTGGTTTAAAATTTATAGGATAGTGTGTTTCCATTTATAAGTGGGGGAGTGGACACACATGGAAATTTTGAAAAGAAAAAGTTATACTGATATTTTATACATACCAAATGGAACCAAAATGAATCATTCAAAATAATTATATGATATAATATGTAAATATAGAAATAAAATAGGATTTTGATATGTTTATAGGTCTTTTAAATCTGTATCATTTCAGATTAACCCACCAATAATCCAGTTTTTACCATAACGAGAGAAATTAATTTTTCCTATTTTTAATATTCGTTGTTAAAAAATAAGCTGAAATAATTATTTAATAATAATAATTACGATTCTAAATTTGAAATAAATTTTTATAAATTCACTTAAAAAAGGTAAAAGGATTTAATTTAAAATTAAATCTTTGGACACAATGAAAAACAGTCTTCCAAAGAATGTTTTTTCGTAAGTATAAAAAAGAATTATAAAATTCAACATAAAATTAGATCCAATGACCTAAATTGGATTAATAATAACATAATTGAGAGATATTTTCTTTTAAACTATTTTTAAACACAATAAAACTTAAAAAAATGAAAATGCAGTATTCAATAAAATATAGTAACTTTTCATAATCAATAAAAATTGATTTTTTTATAAAAATCACCAAAATTCATCCTAAGATAAATATTAAATTTTTACTCAAAAATGGTTATCATTTTATAAAATAATTTTTTTTAAATTTCCATAACATAATTATAATATTTTCTCACAATAATTAATAAAACCTATTTTTGATAGATACATATTTTTTATTAAATAAGATATCTTTTTTAAAAGTTATTGTATTATTTAATAATAATTTACAGATAAATTAATTTAGAGAAGATAATTTATATATATTTCATAATCTGGTTAATACTATTCATATCTAACTATTAAATGTCTAGTTTATAGTAAAAACATATTTCATAGGTTATTTAATATTTGTGTTAGGTGTTTTATAAACTATGAAATATGATGTTATTATTTTAAATTTCATCGTGTTAGACTCATCCCCTTATACATCATCTAAATCAACATATGAAAATCCCATCTCTAGTGGTGGTAGAAAGAATATATATTTTTTTTATTATTAGTCAAAGTAACCACAATTAGATCTCTATAAATAATCCCTTATCTTTAATAAAACATCTATTCCTCAATGATCTCTGAGGCATTGAGTTTTGACCTAATAAATATTTATTCCTAAATAGATGTATGAGAAAATATACCATCTAAATCAATACAGGAATAAGAGATACAAAAAAGAATAAGACAACATAAACTTATTTAGTAAAATTTAGATGTATACCAGATTTCAACATCATCAACTGCACTAATTTGAAGACTCATTATTAAGATTAATATATGAATTCCTACTTAATTAATCAACCACTAAATCTCATTTACCTTGATTATACATAAAGTAAAATTCAATCATCTTAAGGCATTTCATCAATGTTTATTTCCTTAATTTAAAGTATCTCCATAAAAAGATGTGTTTCAATATCTTATTATCTAAGAACACTATAAAGTCTCCCCTAAATGGAAATTACATAATGTTTTTAAAGAATGGAATATAATTACAAACTCCAGATCATGTGTCAAATTTTTCTTCTCATGAACTAGAAATTATTATTACACAAAAGATAAAATATTATCTATATGCAAAAGAACACATCCCATCCCAAATCTAGATGTATCTTAATAGAATAAGTTTCCACATCTACAAAAAATAATTATAAGAATCGGTTATGATGTTATATGAATCATATTCTCCTAAAAATATTTTTGGTACTTATTGCTCCTTTGGAAAGGAAATTAATTCTTTATCAAATCAATAACCAGAGAGTATATTCATGAAAATTATTGAAGAAAGTTTCAATAATAAACTATTAATCTGATGAAAATATGTTACTAATTAATATAATTTATTATTTTCCAAGAGATAGAATATTATAACATATTTTGATCTACTGAGACTCTACTTTTAGAAATGGTATGGTCATAGAATTGTTCCTCTTGTATCACAAGATCCCACTTTGAAATATTTTCATAGAGAAACTTTTCCCATAAGATTCCCAATACTATGCATATGATTTTTCAATGATCTACCTCAATACTAGAGTAAACTAGAATATCATCAACTAATACCACCACAAATGAGTCATTGTACATCTAAAATTTCCAATTAATCAATACCATAAACACTTCTGCTGAATTCATAAAACCAATGGCAATAACGACATAATTATTATCATAATAGTTTCTCTATATTTCTATATTACAAATATCATCCTCCCAAAACTAATTTTGGTGATAACTTGGTCATAAATTAATCATATAAAACCATTTATAGCCCCTCAATTGATCAAATAAATTTCAAATTTGTGGAAGTGGATACTGATTTATTATCATAACCTGGTTTTCCTTGAGATAATCCACATATAAGAAAATAGATCCATCCTCTATATTTTTAATAAGAACTAATACTTCCAAATGAGATGTAATAGGTTTAAAGAATCCTTTTATTTCAAATTCTTTTTATAGAACCCTCAATTACATTATTTCTATAGGAGAAATCTTGAATGAAGGAATTAGAATAAAAATATTCTTTAGTATGTGGTTTATTATAAATTTTTCATCTCTTTTCAGTGTAAACCCATATATATTTTTTAGAAAATCATCTGATAAATAGTCCATGATGGTTATAAAATCTCTATGTTCTATTAAATCAAGGATTTACAATGTAACTATTGAAAACTATCAAGACATAGTCCTAAGAACTGATAATAAATGCAAGTTTCATGTCTCATTAACCTCCCAATATTCTTTAAAGATATACTCAACACTATTTTTTTATTTAAAACATACCTACCATGAATAATATTTGAGATGTTCCTCAAAGGATTCCTATTAAAATATTCAAAAAATCATGTCAAAGATGAAAATGTTTATAATAGAAAAGCCCTAATCAAACAGGAGCTTATAGATTGTTATAGAAAAATATGTAAAATTAAATACCTTAAAATCTTATTTCTAAAAAATTTTCTAGATACTCATCACATGTGGAATCATCTCAATTTTAAATCCCATTTGATTGTTGAAATTTTTATTTAAAAATTTTTGATGCACCATCATAAAAATAGAGTGTGCATAATCAGGGAGTTCAAGATGTAGGTTCCGGGCGCAGCGGAAGCGCGTTGGTGGGTTTGCCCAACTTAATTTTTCGTTAAACAATGTTCAATCCGAGATCTGTCACGATATAAAACGCCGAATCTTCGGAATAGAATGAAGAACGAAAAGAAAAGATGAGTCTCGGAACCCTTGAGGAGGATCATCATATGTTGATTATAATTAATTTAATTGATGCATAAGAATTACCTCGTTGGAATTCTTTCTTCGTTGATGTGTCCGGTCACGATTCGGTGATCCTTCGTTGCGTCGTAGAATCCAAGTGTAGGATTCCTCTAACAGTGATCCACACGTGTGTCACATATCTCCGGACGCCGCCAAAGAGATCTCCGGGTGCTAGCGTGGAAGAACCTTCGCTTGCGATGTCCGCCTTCGACCGCCTTGATCCGGTGGAGGATCTTGCTCTCGTAACTTGAGGGCGTTCTTGGTGGAAAGGGAATTCTCTCTTGGCTTGAGAGTATTTACAAATCCGTTGTGCACAACAATGGCTCACAAAAAATGTTGGGGTTGTGAGGATATTTATAATCAGGTTTTAGGTTAATAGAGTTATGACAATAAATAAACGCGTTACGCGTTTTATTTATTTCATTAACTCTTATTGAAAACCCCCATGTCGAATTATTAATTCCTTGAAATGCGCCCACGCTGATTATAATAAATATCATTTAATAAAACAATATTAAATCCTCAAAATCCCAATTGGAAAAACTACACGGTGTGTAATAATTAATACACGGCGTGTACTTGTTTTCCATAAAACTACACAGCGTGTATATTTAATATACACGGCATGTACTTTTATTTTCCATTTTTCTCCACCACATTTATTAGACCTTGAGTAATGACTATTTATTTCATAAATAAATGTAACGGCATTACTCACTAATAAATATATTATTTTATCCACAGTATATTCTCTCGAATAACTAGTGTCAAAATAAATGCGATCAGAAATCCTTAAATAATTATTAAACCACAGTCGGGAATAATATTTATTTAACTTGTTAAATTAATATTTAACTGAGATACATGGACACACTTAGTGTGTGACCCTCTAGGCCTCTTTCTCAGTGGCATTAGGCTGAGCCTGCCTAAAGTCCAAGGTTAGCGTCTAGCAACACGCCAAGGCACCCATAGAGAAAGAAGTTAACGCCGCAATGATGTGTCACCTCCTACGAACGCTTACCGTGTAATATAATCCCTTTGTCTTGATATCTCCAATCAAGCGGGTTGCATGCTAGTGCCATCAACCCATGTGCTTGATTATTATTTCTTTGACTTCCTGGAATTGAACTTGCCCATACCTTACCATGGCCATGGATTTATTTAGGATATATCAATTCCATCAAAGGGCCTGATATATCTACTTCTGTTATGGAACGGAAGGGACAAATCCTTTCTCGCATCATCTATTAATGCGGTATTACTCGTGACGCACCCAACGTATCCTACCTCGCTGTGAACAGTGTGTCGTCACAGTTTTTGTCAATACATCTAAGTGTGTGAGTTGTAATACCCATTAATAATAATCTTAAAGTCTAAGGATCAATACAAACTTCTGTAGATAGGAACATCCAATGACACTATGAAATGTGGATTTCCTACTGGCGGGTCTCGTTCTCATAATATCCTCCTGGATATTACCAAGGGCGCACACCATGAGAAGGTGCCTCAAAGTTTTATGAGTCCTCACCCCTAATGACCTGTATTATTTGTGTCCCTCAAATAATATCATCCGGCCATAGAACATACATTCAAGAACAGTGTTATGGCACTTTCGGGTTCTCATCATAGCAGGGATCCGCTACGACCCTTTAATGCAACAGCTGTCCTTAGGATATTATCACATGACATGTCACGCAGAAGAACAATCAAGATGTGATAAGGCTTTTATTTAATGAATAAAGTACAAAGTAGTTGGTTCTAGACCACCAACTCCAACAGACTCCCACTTGGACTAGAGCCAACTGCTAACAACCTTTAACCCGCTAGCTCTCACATGATATTCATGCTTCTGCTGAGATAGGCCTTTAGTCATGGGGTCCGCCACGTTCTCTTCCGTGGACACTCTGCTCACTGAAACTTCACCCCTTTGATAGAAATCCCTCAAGAGGTGATACTTCCGAAGTATGTGCTTTATCCATTGATGTGACCTTGGTTCTTTTGCAAGAGCCAATGTTGCAGTATTATCACAATACAATGTAATGGGATCTTTACTGCTAGGCACCACATCAAGCTCCTGGACAAAGTTCCGAATCCAAACGGATTCTTTGGCTGCATCAGAAGCCGCTATATACTCAGACTCTTTGTAGAATCGGCGACAACTGGCTGCTTTGAACTCTTCCAGCTCACAGCTCCTCCATTGAGACACAAAACATATCCAGATTGCGACTTCAGATCATTCTGATCTGTTTGAAAACCAGCATCAGCATACCCTCTGATGGCAAGCTCCTCGTCTCCTCCATACACCAGGAACATATCCTTAGTTCTTCTCAGATACTTAAGGATAGTCTTTACAGCAGTCCAATGTTGTTCTCCTAGATCATCTTGATATCTGCCTACCATGCTCAGTGCATAGGCAACATCAAGCCTGATACATAACATGGCATACATGATGGATCCTATAGCCGAAGCGTATGGGATCTTGCTCATCCTATCTTTCTCCTGTTGTGTCTGGGGACACATTTTCTTAGAAAGATGTAATCCATGTGACACTGGAACCAATCCCCTCTTGGATTTTTCCATACTAAATCTCTTTAGTATCTGGTCAATGTATGTACCCTGACTTAGTCCAAGCAGCCTCTTGGATCTATCACGAATGATCTTGATCCCTAGAATGTAGGCTGCTTCTCCTAAGTCCTTCATGGAGAAACACTTGTTCAACCAGTCCTTAACTGACTGTAAGGCCGGTACGTCGTTTCCAATAAGCAATATGTCATCAACATATACCACTAGGATGACGACCGCATTCTCATTAAACTGCTTATAAACACATGGCTCACATTCGTTCTTAATGAAACCAAATTCCTTTATGGCTTCATCAAATCCAATGTTCCATGACATGGATTCTTACTTTAATCCATAAATGGATTTCTGCAACTTGCAAACCCGTTTGGCTTCACCTGGTGTCACAAACCCTTCTGGTTGTGTCATATAGACATCTTCCTGAAGGTTCCCGTTAAGGAATGATGTTTTGACATCCATCTGCCAAATCTCGTAGTCATGGTAAGCTGCTATGGAAAGTATGATTCTTATGGATTTAAACATGGAAACTGGCGAGAAGGTTTCATCATAGTCAATTCCTTGATGCTGTCTGAATCCTTTGGACACTAGCCTTGCTTTATAGGTGATAACTTGACCTTCCATGTCCATCTTTCTTTTGAATACCCATTTGCATCCAACAGGCTTTACATCAACTGGCTCATCGACCAGAACCCAAACTTGGTTCTGATACATGGAATCCATCTCAGAATTCATAGCTTCTAGCCATCTTGCAGCTTCTGAGCTTTCTACTACTTCCTTGTAGGAGAGAGGTTCATCATTGTCCAACAATAATGATTCACCATCCTCGGTGACTAGGAAACCAAATCTCTCTGGTTCCCTTACCTCTCTTGAGCTCCTACGCAGTACTTGTGTTTCTGGAACCTCTTCCACGGGGACCTGTGGAACTTCTTCCTGTACCAACTCTTGTGTATCTTGAGCATCAACTTCGTCGAAGTCAATCTTTCTCCCACTATCCTTCTTGAGGATGTGCTCCCTCTCAAGAAAGACGGCTTGTCTGGCGACAGTCACTTTCTTGTCTTGGGGGTTATATAGGTAATATCATTTTGTTTCCTTGGGATATCCTATAAAGATACACTTCGTGACCCGGGGTGCTAGTTTGTTGCCTGAGAAGGCCTTAACAAACGCCTCGCATCCCCATACACGTGTGTGCGACAAAGTGGGTTTCCTTCCATTCCATAACTCGGATGTAATTCCATTTGCCGCCTTAGTTGGTACTCGGTTTAATGTGTATGCTGCAGTTTGTAATGAATATCTTCGAAAGGATAATGGAAGATCCGCATGACTCATCATCGACCTCACCATGTCCAACAAGGTGCGGTTCCTCCTTTCACTAACACCATTCCACTGTGGTGTATAAGGAGGAGTGAGCTGAGATAGAATCCCAGACTCTCGTAGAAGATCGATGAACTCTTGGTTCAGATATTCTCCACCTTGATCTGATCGAAGCTTCTTTATCTTCTTACCAAGTTGATTCTCTACTTCATTCTTGAATTCCTTAAATTTCTCTAAGGACTCTGACTTATACCTCATTAAGTAGACATAGCCATATCTACTCAAATCATCAGTAAAAGTAATAAAGTAAGAATATCCACCTCTAGCTTCTACTGGAAATGGTCCACACACATTTGTGTGTACCAATCCTAGAAGCTCTGTGGTCCTTTCACCTTGTCCACCAAAAGGCAGCTTGGTCATTTTTCCTTGTAAACAAGCGTGACATCTATCAAGTGGTTTTAGCTCAGTAGAGTCTAAATGGCCATCTTGGCAGAGCTTTGTCAAGCGCTTCTCATTCACATGACCAAGGCGGTGATGCCATAACTGGGTGATGTATGAGTCATGTGAGTTTGTTTCGTTATCGATTGCCAACACTTGGTTTTCGTAATTTAATACATACAAACCATTATTCAAATGTGCCATACCATAACATACGTTGTTTTTATAAAAGAGACAACCCTTATTTCCAAACTTGAAAATAAATCCATCCATATCCAAACAAGATACAGAAATTATGTTCTTGGTAACACTAGGCACAAAATAACAGTTTTGTAAAACCAAAATCATGCCAGTTGGCAATGAGAGGTGATAGTCGCCAATAGCCAATACAGCCAGCCTTGCGCCATTGGCAGCTCGAAGATCCACCTCTCCTCTGGCGATCTTTCTAAATCTACTTGGTTCCTGCATTTGAATACATATGTGAGCCCCACAAGCTGTATCTAATACCCAATGTGTATAAATAGAAAGATTGCACTCGATAACGAATGCACCTTTAGCATCCCCACGCTTCTGGGTGGAGTTCCTCTTCCAGTGGCCCTGCTTGACACATGCAAAACACACTGCTTCCCGTTCCTTGCCCTGCCTTTGGATCTTACCCTTCTTGGAGGGACGGTGCTCGGGGTCTTCAGACCGTTTATAAGTCTTTAGCCCCTTTGCCTTGTCCTTCCTTTTCTTGTTCACCATAAGGACTGTGGGTTTGTCATGCCCCATGTCTTTATCTACCTGGTGAATCAAGGTCAGAAGCTCCGATAGACTCTTCTCATTGCCGCTCATGTTATATTTGACAATGAAGCTAGAGAAGGTCTTGGGCAATTATGATAGGATGAGATCTGTATGCAACTCATCTGGGAATTTAATCCCTAAGATGTACAATCATTCAATGTAGCCAATAAGCTTGACCACATGAGGCCCACCTGGCGCAGACTCTCCAAGCTTCGTGGTAAACAAAGCATTGGAGATCTCATACCTCTCCTGTCTCACCTTCTCTTGGTAGAGATCTTTAAGGTGAGACATCATGCTATATGCATCCATGTTTTCATGTTGCTTCAAGAGCTCATTAGACATGGCCGATAGCATGAAACACTGGACATCTGTGGCATCATCCATGTGTTTCATGTAGAGAGATAATTCCTCATCACTAGCCTCTTTCCCAGGCGCAACTGGAATAGGCTCTTCCAGCACATATAATTTCCTTTCGTGGCGAAGGACGACGCGTAAATGCCTCTGCCACTCTTGAAAATTGGTGTCGGTGAGAAGGTTTTCTTTTTCGAGTATGGTGCGCAATGATATGTTTGAAGTCATTTTCTTGTCGTTTCTACAATTTAAGATGAGCAAAGGTTTAGTACTTTATAAAAATGAGACAAATAAATAAATTAATACTTATTAGTCTCCCATTATTTTATCGAAATCCAATAGCCCTCACCATTGACTTCGGAATATTCTATTGCGTGAATATTCTAGTGGCAAGGATCCATATTGCCCTTCGCATTACCCCAACTAGGGTTGGTCAAGCAACTTGAAGGGTTTTAGGTATGCATTCCAAATGCCAACTGCATTAACTCGCAGTTCCTTGATCCGCTGAGTGGACTCCCCAATCCTGAAATCCTTTTGGATTTCCTCAACCTTTTCCTCTTGGTCACACCAAGTCCTGCTGTGGCAGTCAACCCTTGATGCAAACCAAGTCAAGTCAACCCAAAACCTTGAATTAGAATTCCCCGATAATTGAAAGCACCCCAACTAGGGTTGGTCAAGCACTTTGAACTATAGTTCGATTCTAACCAAGATTATGGAAGGCTATGCCGACTTAAAATTTATTTTGAGGGATTTTATCCTTATACGTAAATTGCCATTTTATTATCTTTGATTACATGCTTGTTAATATTAAGTGGGATATACTTAAGTGATTAACCATGTCTAAGATAATATTTACATATAAGCCAATTTTATTTTAGTTCCATCTTGCATGCTCGTTTAATTCATTAATTGTGTGATCGTGACAACACACCCACAATAAATAAACCATGCAACTGACAGAAATAAAATAAATGGTATGATCATGAGCTTTTCTATTGGTTAGTTTATCTAGCGGTTGATAAACTAACCCAAGACCTAGGGGAGAAACACCTTGAACCTTTTGGGTTCGTGTTTATAGCTTTCCACCTGTCCACCTTTGTATCTCCTTGGATTGGTTTCATCTTGGCTCCTGACTTGAGCCACCTCCACTAGCTTGGGAGCTCTATCAATTACATATGCATTTATCTCACACGCAGGTGAGGGGAAAAAAGGGGTTTTTACATAAAAGAATCCTTGGGCGTGCAGGCCCTACATATTAATGAGGAGATGGCTCGCAGGCTAGCAAATTTAATTTAAATAAATAAATTAAAAGATACCATTTACATACAAAGGTCTCGGTCTAGCTCATGATCATCCATACATGCAATGATATTTACGCATAAATAAAACTAGCATTCAATTCTTTAATCGTTCTTGTTTAAGATAAATCACGCTCGAATCAATTAATTATCTTTAATTAATCAATCCTTTTATATTAAATCCCTTTTCTGAATTTCCTTGAGATTCTCATCCATCATAATTTTAAACAAATAAATTCATTTAAAATTATCATTGTACACAACTTGTACCTTGGAGGAAACCTGGTGAATTCCCATTTATTACACAGATGTTAAATTAAACACATATATATAAAACACCTATCACGTGTTGTGCCTCAGCTTTACGCCTGAACCATGGTACACGTCTCAAGGGTTTGTATAATATAATAATAAATTTTAATAAATATGCGTAATTTGGGTGAGTACACGGCGTGTAGTTCCGACTACACGGCGTGTACTTTTTCTTCACCGTCCATCCGAAGTACACACCCGGGGATAGGGCATGTTAATGTACTTCAGAAATTTTCGGAGTACACGGCGTGTACAGTGGGACACACGCCGTGTAGTTTCCGCATTACACGGTTTCCAGCCGGGCAGGCTATGTACGGAGTACACGACCCAACCCTAACCCGAAGGGACTACACGCCGTGTTCATTGGACCACACGGCATGTATTCCGAAAACCGTGTGCCACCTATTTCTGGTCAACACACGGTGTCTTAAATTCTTAGAAATAATCCAATACACGGCCTGATTTGGTGGATCAGTCAATGCATTGAACCTAGACTACACGGTGTGTACTTTCGAATACACGCCGTATATTCTGGTGTTATACGGCCAGAAACATTTGTCTCCTCCGGATGAGTTCCTCTATTTTATTTTAATCAAAATTAAAAGAAAAAATTCGTTTCTGTTAGGTGAATGAGAAATGAGAGAGGAGGAATAGATCTCGATATTCAGATTTCCAGAACGATTAAACATGAATTGAAATAACTAAATTATTAAATTGGTAAATCACCAACAAAAAAACTAAATAATTATAACCAACGATATGACCCCCTCTGATACCACTTGTAGGTTCCGGGCGCAGTAGAAGCGCGTTGGTGGGTTTGCCCAACTTAATTTTTCGTTAAACAATGTTCAATCCGAGATCCGTCACGATATAAAATGTCGAATCTTCGGAATAGAACGAAGAACGAAAAGAAAAGATGATTCTCGGAACCCTTGAGGAGGATCATCATATGTTGATTATAATTAATTTAATTGATGCATAATAATTACCTCGTTGGAATTCTTTCTTCGTTGATGTGTCCGGTCACGATTCGGTGATCCGTTGTTGCGTCGTAGAATCCAAGTGTAGGATTCCTCTAGCGGTGATCCACACGTGTGTCACGTATCTCCGGACGTCGTTGAAGAGATCTCCGGGTGCTAGCATGGAAGAACCTTCACTTGCGATGACCGCCTTCGACCGCCTTGATCCGGTGGAGGATCTTGCTCCCGTAACTTGAGGGTGTTCTTGGTGGAAAGGGAATTCTCTCTTGGATTGAGAGTATTTCCAAATCCGTTGTGCACAACAATGGCTCACAAAAAATGTTGGGGTTGCGAGGATATTTATAATCAGGTTTGAGGTTAATAGAGTTATGACAATAAATAAACGCGTTACACGTTTTATTTATTTCATTAACTCTTATTGAAAACCCCCATGTCGAATTATTAATTCCTTAACATGCGCCCACGCTGATTATAATAAATATCATTTAATAAAACAATATTAAATCCTCAAAATCCCAATTGGAAAAACTACACGGCGTGTAATAATTAATACACGGCGTGTACTTGTTTTCCATAAAACTACACAGCGTGTATATTTAATATACACGGCGTGTACTTTTATTTTCCATTTTTCTCCACCACATTTATTAGACATTGAGTAATGACTATTTATTTCATAAATAAATGTTACTGCATTACTCGCTAATAAATATATTATTTTATCCATAGTATATTCTCTCAAATAACTAGTGTCAAAATAAATGTGATCAGACATCCTTAAATAACTATTAAACCACAGTCGGCAATAATATTTATTTAACTTCTTAAATTAATATTTAACTGAGATACATGGACACACTTAGTGTGTGACCCTCTAGGCCTCTTTCTCAGTGGCATTAGGCTGAGCCTTCCTAAAGTCCAAGGTTAGCATCTAGCAACACGCCAAGGCACCCATAGAGAAAGAAGTTAACGCCGCAATGACGTGTCACCTCCTACGAACGCTTACCGTGTAATATAATCCCTTTGTCTCGATATCTCCAATCAAGCGGGTTGCATGCTAGTTCCATCAACCCATGTGCTTGATTATTCTTTCTTTGACTTCCCGGAATTGAACTTTCCCATACCTTACCATGGCCATGGATTTATTTAGGCTATATCAATTCCATCAAAGGGCCTGAGATATCTACTTCCGTTATGGAACGGAAGGGACAAATCCTTTCTCGCATTATCTATTAATGCGGTATTACTCGTGACGCACCCAACGTATCCTACCTCACTGCGAACAGTGTGTCGTCACAGTTTTCGTCAATACATCTAAGTGCGTGAGTTTTAATACCCATTAATAATAATCTTAAAGTCTAAGGATCAATACACACGTCCGTAGATAGGAACATCCAATGACACTATGAAATGTGGATTTCCTACTGGCGGGTCTCGTTCTCATAATATCCTCCTGGATATTACCAAGGGAGCACACCATGAGAAGGTGCCTCAAAGTTTTATGAGTCCTCGCCCCTAATGACCTGTATTATTTGTGTCCCTCAAATAATATCATCCGGCCATAGAACATACATTCAAGAATAGTGTTATGGCACTTTCGGGTTCTCATCATAGCAGGGATCCGCTACGACCCTTTAATGCAACAGCTATCATTAGGACATTATCACATGACATGTCACGCAGAAGAACAATCAAGATGTGATAAGGCTTTTATTTAATGAATAAATTACAAAGTAGTTGGTTCTAGACCACCAACTCCAACACAAGATAATTATAACTCACACCATTTAGGATATATATTATCTTTCTAAGATCATCTACTTAACAGAATACAACTATTTACATTCTCACCCTTATTATTTGTTTCCAATATGTAATTTTATTTTTTGGCGATTCGTTGATTTCCAAGAATCACCCTAGTTTTCTTGGTTATGAGTATGATAATTTCTTTGGTGATATTTTCATATTGATGTATTCAATACATGAGATAAAATAGATGAGATTCCAACAAAGGACATAATATTTCTACAATAATATCAATTAAGATAACCAATATGATAATAGTTTTGAAATTCCATAGGTGGTATCATATAATATTTCTTAATATGATTGAGTAAACCACATTAAAATCATTTAAGAAAAGTTTTGGGTTCTAGAGGAATTTTAACTATCCCATTTCTTAATTCAAATATTATACACCACCCAGGAAATTAGTTTCTGTATTTCTCTCAAGTCCAGAAATATAGTACCCACTTGATTTTATGCAGAAAATAATATTTATACAGGCTGTATTTTCAATGATATACATTTCTATAACTATATCCCTATTCGTAATATTTATATAATCAATAATATAGTGGAAAATAAATTTTAATGAATTTATCTTCATAATCTATAGAAATAAATTATTCTCATTCTAGGGAAAACTAGTGGCTACATCCAGACAAAAATGAATTATGTTCATAAAATTATTTCTATAATCTATCAATGATAGATTTTTTTCATTTAAGATAAAGAAATCCATCATTTGTAAATTATTACTATGTTAGTATGGATTTATTTATTAAGAAATTCTTCAATGAACACCCACATAATACATTGGTTGAATTTATCGTAAACAGTTAAATACCACCATTGGAATTCAATATCCACCAGCATGTATGTCACTGACATGACTATTATCATAGTCAGAGTACCTAGGAAATAAAAAATCCAATTCATTATATTGAGAATCACTACTACCTTTTTGGGTTATGAATCCCTACAAATGATTAGTTGATTATGTATCAAAAAATGGGTAGAATTATCCACTTATCAAGGTTCTTCATTTCAATTTACATTGTCAATAGCATGTGAGGCTTCAAATTTCATTAAAAAAAATTCACCTTTGGATCATGTGAAACTTTATTTTCTACAGTCTTATATTACTGGTTACTTCATTATATACCCAATGTAATTTATCTATAGACAGAAAACACCCCACTCAGTCAATACTTATTTGAAACTGATGGCTTAAAATATATAATTTTTAGAGAAAACATCATTAAATAAATATTTAAAAAGTAATTATAATCAATATAAATTATATGATTTTATTGAAATCAACAAGAATAATATATGCAATGACTCTCTAGTGGGATTCCGAACTACTAATTCATGAAATACCAGACGCATCAGCTAAACCCATGACATTGATATGATAACACACCGAAAAGTGTATTAAAACAAATATGTACCCAGAATTCCCTAATAAAATAGTGTTTAGAGAAAAAAGGTTAGTTCTATTTTTAATTATATAAATTGTGAGTTCAAACATTTGAATCTTCTGAATAGATTCCCATGATGATAGACCGACCAAGACTAATTAAATTTTTAAAATCCTTTCACAAACTATTATCTTAGGTCGTGTTAGCGTTACCATGTAACTTGGTGACTCCTCAATGATACAAAATACTAGAAATAAATCCCAAGGGCATACCTAAATTGTTGGAGGACAAGTTTACCATTATAAAAGAAAAATAAACAAATATAAAAAAATGACAAGATAGAAAAAAAAAATATGACTCGTGATATCGAAAATATTTAAACATTAACTCTAAATATTAAAAACATTATAGTAGTAATTATAATGAAATACATTATCCAAACATATTAGGTAACAACATTACTATATGACACCAAAGTTACATAACTGTGATAATAACCAGAACTATCTCTATGCTCCAATGATGTATTCCTTATACATTGTATCATGTAGTATTAATATATTGGTATTAAAAAATTACCATCTTGTTTCATGGTAAAAATCATCTAAAAATGCAACAAAGTGCCCATGTAGGTGGAAATTATATCACTCAATAAGAAATAACCAATGATTCAAAAACACAAACCACTTGGAAAGAACATGTTATCTTATTTTACATAAAATATAAGTTTATTAGATAAATAGATTCAAAAAATCCCTAAGCATGTTTCATGTAATAAAACATTAAAAAATAATTTCAGTTCATAATACTAGTGAAATTCATACTATGTTTATAAACACACGTACTAATAAATGCATGACATGGATCTCTCAATACTTATTAGTGATGGGTAATCTTACCACTCTACAGTCACATGGTGACCCACATTAATGGTTTAATTTTATTACTATGCTCATTCCCCAATTGATGGTTATACATCATGACCATTATCATTCAGAAATTTCCATGAACAAATAGAACAATATATTTTTTTTCATATGAAACCATTCTACATTAACTTATTCTTTCCTTTAAAAAATCAATCTTACACAAATCTAGGATTTACATAAAATCATACTTGTAAAACCATCATTCAAAAATTATAAAGCATGGTGGTTTCCAAAAATTCATTAATGTTACAATTTTAATTTCACAATTACTTTATAAATCCATAAAAACCATTAATTAAAACAATGTATTCAATTTATAGAATATTTATAGTGGAATAAGGATGAAGAAACCATGAAACAACATCTATATTCCCATAGTTTTAGAATCAAAACAAAATTATTTTAGTAGAACCAACCATGATCACATAAAAACACATTATATTTCATAGATCAATTAATAAAAAAATTATATGATGTTTAGAGTGAGATAAGATGTTAATATCTATGCAATTAGATAGAATGTGATGATTTATTAATGATTCCAGAGATCCAAAAAAATTATTTTCAAAAAATAACATTTTTCTAAAATCGAATCCCCAATAATTTATAAGATATTAGAGTAATTTTTGATCTTGGTAGAATAGTAGAAAATTATTTTTCATGGGAAAATTATAACTGAAACTTTAATTTATGCAGCATTTATTTCATGTTTCATGGTTTGGTTTCATAGTTAAAAAACAATATTCATTAAACATGGTCATCAGACTATATAAAAAATAGATATATAAATGGTTTTGATGGTCAGTTTTGGACATTTTCTTACAACCATAATATTTTTTATTAAAATACACAATGATGGCATGTGGTTATACTAAACGGTTTGGAAAACCAAGTTCAAATCATGCTCAGGATACTATATAAATCTCTTAATTCAACTTGATTTCTCCTTGGCACCTACACAGTTGGGACAAATTTTGAACCAAATATGTTCCTAAACAAAGACTCCTAGATCCACTTTCTATTTTCCCTAGATAAAGTGTGTGATATTTCCTAAATCTTCTCAAACCATGGAAGAATAAAAATCCTTCTATACCGATCTAATACCATTTAGAAACTTTGGAAATAAAATCCCACTATTATATAATTTCAAATTACATAATAAATTTTTAAAAAATATAAATTTATCTTTGTTTGAACCTATCTCAAATTCTACATCATGTAATAATTTCAATATTAATCTTAAGATCATGTTGAGTAGAACATGGTTTTTAATTTATTTGTTACACTATGGTGTGCATCGAGTTTTATTATTCTTGAGTGAATACTGATATTGATTATAGGATGAGTCTCTTAATTAGATATTATCATTTTCCGACTTTTGTTTTGGGTAGGTGATATTATATTGTATAGAAAGTGTTTGGGGCTATTCTATAGTTCAATTATGCCTTATTAAATTCTTTTTACTCTTTTCTATTGCATTTTATTTTGAATATGATTTTTCTATATGAAATAAAAATATTTTCTATTTCCATATTCTAATTTTTGTATAATTATTAAATAATTATGTATCTAAGGAAATTCAAATCCATGGAAATGGAGTAATAAAACTATGTTATGCCCCAGTGGAGGCCTCAAATTTTTCTACTTCCCTTTTTATTTTATTTATACTTTTTTATTCTATTGTGATAGAGAAGAAAACATGAAAGATATTGAAAAGTTTTTACCAACTTTATCTGGATAATCTTCACAAACCCATTCTAATATCAACCATATAATTTTCCAAAATTCTCTTTGTCCATTTTTAATATGGTTGGAGTCATGTGGATCAATGAATGAAAGGTGTGAGATTGGGTACAGGTGAAATGTGAAGGACCATATATAATTTTTCCAATTCCATAACTAAAATATATGGCGGAGAGGATTCTTTATAGACACCCATACCATTAAACATATTATTTCTTATTTTTTAATATAAAATTCAACTATTTAGTACAAAATGATAATAATTCAAAGTGTATTTGTAAGAATTCATATTTAAAACATTAAAAGAAACTAAAACATGTCATTAGTGAGATTATAAATCTATTTGATCTTAAAAAAATATATTAGATAATATGGGGAATAAAAAAATATAGTGGTGGTGTAGGAATCCCATAAAATAAATTAACAAGATATGGAAATATAACGTGTGAGTTAATGGTAAAACATGATATTATAAAATAGAAGGATCATGGGTAATCACATAAAATAATAACATAACTAATATTTTATCATTAGATCATAATCGAATAGGAAATGTAGAAGAAATATATAACATGACATAAACATGAGTCAATAATAAATGCATATATGATACCATATAGTGGAAAATATCTTTTAATATATTTGTGTTACTCACTAATCCTTTATATAAAACCTTCTCAGATGAAAACATTATAAAATTCATTAGATTTCTATATGGAAACTCTCATCATAACAGTAACATGTTTATTTGTTCTAAAGAATGGAAATCAATAAAAAAAATTAAAAATGATAATTATTCATGAAAAGTAATTGGTTGAAAAATCTTTCCACATTACATAATTGAAGGATATTTCATAATTAATACATTTGTTAAATGAAAATAAAGAATGTGTTACCCCATAAAATAAGGTAGAATAATCTTGGAATATATGTCAAACACATTTATATACAAATAATGAAAGGTTTTGGAGCTCGCAGTGAAAGCCGGTGGGATAGGGATTTTAAATTCTTCATCAAAGGGATGATGAGACATGTCGTCGCCAACGATCTGAGTCCTGATAAGGTCCGAATATCTCAGGTAAATTATAAAGAGTGCAAAAATAAATATGAAAGCATACCCATTTCAAATCTAAATCCACGCTCGACTGAAACTAGTCGATGGAGACCATCGCTTGAAGGATCCATAGCAGGTTCCCTCTAGATCGTCTACACACAGTTCTAAAATCTGCTGGAACATCGATCATTGAATTATGGGTGCTAGCACAGTGATCTGACGATATCCTTGATTTCCCAACGATAACCGCATCAAGTTCCCTTCTATGCTTGAGAAAGATCTTGATCCACGTTCTTGGATCAACTAATTCTCTCTCTAGGTAGCAGGATGAGAGAGCTGCTCTAATTTTTAGTTCCATTAAATGAATAAATGAATAGTTAATTGGAGAGAAAACCTCACCTCAATTTATAGTGGTCTTATAAAATACCTGGTTGGGTTCCCTGGCCCCCGTTTATTTCAACATCCACTTAATAAATAATTCTGAAAAACTAAACTGCATCAATATTATTTATTATTTTATCACATACTTGTAATATATATAAAATATATTACATGATAAAAACTGATCCATTTAACTTGACTCGTTGTCTGTCTTTATATTAAACGAACCTTGAATATTAAAATAACATTCGTTTGATTAATATTTTCCCATATTTACTTAACTTGTAAATATATTAAATAAATTAAATCCTAATTATTCATAACTTGAATAATAATGAATTTATTTATTTCTTATGGTGATTGACAACTTGGAAAACACTCAGCCCCTGTGGTGGGGCCCACTGTGTCCATATATCTATTCAGCTGAATAGAGAGGATTCTTGAATATGCTATTGTGTGTAACCCTTTAGACCCATATCTTGATAGTAGTGAATAAAATTCAACGACCAAGAGAAGAGTCTAGAAACCCATCATGGCCCCTAAAAAGATAAGGATAGTCATAGCAATGACAACCAACCTATGAACAATGACTGTGTATTATAATCTCATTGTCTTTAAATGTCTCATACAGCAGGGAACACACTAATTTCATCATCTTTTTCTTGATTTTATTATTTGTTGATCTATCCAGGTGGATTTTACTTTCGACTGCTTTGATCAAAGACTTATGAAGGAAGCACCATCCTGATCAACCAGGCCTGAGATATACAACTTCCTAAACATGGAAGTGACAAATCCTTTCTTGAATATTCAACCAATGTCATACCACCGACGACGCACCAAACACAAGCTACCTCACCACAATTTCAATACCATGGTTTTTTCCTTTCATAAAATTACGCAATCAAATGATACACATTGGTAATGGTCTCAAGTCAGGAGACCAATACACATGTCTGTAGATAAGAATAACCAATGACACCAAAAACATGTGGTTTTCTTATTAGTTGGTTTTTCATCTTGATCTCACTACTAGAGATCACCAAGTGCGAAATTCATAAGAAGAAATCTCAATTTTAATGATCCTCCAGCACCTTATTGTCAAACACCTATTGTATCTAGTTAGTAAGATGTATCTAGACCATAGAAGATATATTTATGTTTAAAGTCATAGTATCTTGAGGTTCTCATTATAGCCTGGGATCGATTCTAATGATCCCCCAGCACCTTATTGTCAAAAAATGGATTTTAGTAACTTTCAACATATATTGTCATTTGACGGTGTCATCATCCCTTTCTAGTTGCGTTGTACAGACGCCTTCCAAAAAAGATGATCTTGGAATCCAATGACCAATATAGTGATCTTAGAAGTTTAGCTATAATAAGTAAAATTCTAATGGATTTAGGAATATTGACTTGGTATAACCAATAAATCCTTATTGGTACCAGTCATGTAGCATCTATGTATCATCTTATTTTAATACCCACCACAGTAATTTTATACATGTAATCCATTATTGAATTTTTAATTGTCTTGTCAATCGTAGCTAATTTCCATATACTGCTTACTTGTAGGATTTATTATTTTAAATGAATAATTTATCACTGGTCGCGGTGAATATAAAACCATCACCATGGTTTCATCCTTCTTATGTTTTATGTGTCACTGGAACATTCGTATTCCACATGTACTTGTGGAACATGTTCCTATGCCAAACATATGTGCATCTAGAGTATTGACTAAATCCAAGCCAATTCAGATCCCACTATCTCTAATATAGATGTGTACCCTTATATAGAAATGTATTCTAATACTTGACTATATCTTTTCTATCTTAGGGATTTATGTAATATCCTAAAAAACTTTTAGGATAATTACTTAGATGCACCTTGTGTTTAGCTTGATGCATGTTTGTTTGTTTTTTCTTGACAAACACTTTGCATCTTTAACAAGCGTCCTATGATATAATGGATTTTTCATCATACTATGACTCATATGATATCCATTTGTCATTTTTAGTTGGAATTTAAGTTATAGGTTTTCAAAATTATTTGTCAAACACATATTGAAATATAATAGAAGTTACTGCATGTTGTAACATTAATACTATGTGCATCATAACATTGATGTGTAACATATGCATTTAGGAATTGATCCCCGATACATGTCTGTTGATCAATGTTAACATATAATACTTTATCATCTATCATCCTTATGAAAATCAATTTTGTGATATAGATAAGTTAATGTGTGTTTAGTAATTACCCCATGCTACATTATCATGATCGATGAATGCTTGGTCAAGATATTCTTTGACATGCTGATCTGAAGCAACTCATATCTTCTGACCATGCATATAAATCACTATTACATTCCTTAATAACTTAAATTAATCTTATAAAGTATCTCTACCTCTAGATTTCCTTTGGAATAGTTCACACTCTCTTATTGAACTAACCTCGGAAGATTTGTGGCATACCTTTCTTTCTAAAGGTTTCTTTGTCTAAAATAAAATGTCAATAATACCAAAGGTGTTTAGCTATGTCAATACTAAATACCATACTGGGTATATTCTTGACGTCCACTTTTAGTTTTACATGACATAGAACTATATTTCCACAACTAGGTAAGTCTTACATTTTATATTCATCATGTATTTCCTATGATTCAAGTATGTCTGAACTATTTGTTGAGTATGTTACACCAGAAACAACATTCATTCCTAAACATATAATAATGTCTCATAATGACCAAAAGGGAATGTGAGATAAATTTTTTGGTTACACTAAACAACTTGTTCATCTAGAATCATTCACGTGGAAATTGAGAGTTATGTTTTTCTTACCACTGACTTAGGAATCACTCTTTCTCATCTACTAGGAGAAGTCACATTACTTCTTATAATGTTCCTACACTAACTTGGTTACTGTATTTAAATAAACATATGTTATTGGAATATTGTATTCAATACCCAATAAGTATGTTAGAAACATTATTTTATATTGATGAATATACCTGAACGAGAAGCGAGTACTGGCTTCTTGTATTTCAGTTCATTGCATTTTTTAAACATCCATAAATTTAATTCTTTATATGCGATGCAAATAACCACCTATTAAATAAAAAACCCATATTATTTAAAGAATGGTGGGAAGGTGCCTTTGACATAACTTTTCATTTTCCTTTTAACATTTTTTTCAATATATTCCCCATAAGAAAAAATATGGTGTTATCTTTAATGTTCTTATTACTTGACAAATGTTACCTTAATGTTAATGAAGCACTTACTCTATTACATTTTTTTGAATCCTTAAACGAAACTAGCATAATTTGGTGTAAAAGGCATAAAAATGGGATGACATGAAATATTGTGAAACCTCTTTCACTTCAAACAAACTGAGTGCAATCATCGTATTCAAATCTTTTATAGCTTTCTCCTTGCAAGGATCTGGGAGATGAGACTATGTAATATCATTCATGCCATGATGTAGCGACCACAACTAACATCAGATGTTGATGATAGTATTATGACAGGACCATCATATTCATGATTCGGGAGTATCCTGTAAGAATTTACATGCATACATCCTAAGGTGGATTAACATGTGTGGGGACCCAAGCACCTTGAATTTCTAATATAGTAGTAATGTGTGCAAGCACCTATATTACTCTTTAAATTTCATGATAGTTTGAACATTAACTTTGTCCAATATTTTTTTCATTTTTTACTTGTGGTATTACTTTTCATTATCTACAAATAAACAATAGCATATTAGTACTTTTTATATTGATTATTGAACGTGACATTACCGATTAATTTAATCATTAAATGTCTCCAATTAATTTATCAAATTATAATAACCCTTTGTACTAGAATCATAATACTCTATCATTTGATTATTCTAGTGGAAATGATCCCTGAACCACCCTCATAGTCTACAAGTTATGGCTACGCCACTACTTGGAGGGTTCAAGGTCGGATTTTGGATGGCCAACCGCATTATATTGTGGTTCCTTGATTTGTTGAGTGAATTGTCAGGTTCAAGAATATTAACTTGAATTACTCAATGTTTTCCTCTAAAATTACAACAAGCTAGCTATGACTATTTATTTGCGGTGATTTTATTTAAGTCAAACCATCACAAAAATAAGAACTTCCTGATTATAAGAGGCGCCATTTGCTATGGAATGATCGACACCCCAAACATCTGGTTTTGTTTAAACATGATTGTTGGAAGTCTATTGTGAATTAATATTTCATTGAGGGTTTTATTGGTTTCTCTTGAAAAATATAATCCATTTCTATTAATCTTGTTCTCTCTCACAACTAAACATTAATATAAAAACATACGTCACTTCATTATGCATTTTATTATCTATTATTTTATGTATTTCTCCCGCTATTTTAAATGTGTAAAATAATAAATAAATGCACAAAGGTAAATTATTAGCTGACTGGTCTAGAGAATTTAAATGACCTAAGAGAATCGTACCTGAGTTGAAGTTTGACCCATAATGTAGCTAGCCCCATCTTGTATGTTCGCTTCTCTTCTGAAGTATTACCGCGTCTTGGTGGGGTCCATGTCACGACTTGGAGTACCGCCTCATCTTGGTAAGATCCACGTGTCGTCTTGCATCATCTTGATCAACGTAAACTTCCTCATCTTGGTGGGGTCTACGTTGTTCACCATTTTTTTCCGTAGTACAACAATACTTGTGCGCAGGCGAGGGGGACTAGGGGTATGAATGTACATCTGGTAAAAAATGGGTGTGCATACCCTTATACATTTTAACCAAAAAGAAAGACGATGCATAGACCGTGTATTTAATTAATTAGAATCATCGCACGTACTAAATTAATTAAATAAATAAATAACTAAATACATATATATAAGGGTCGGTGCTCAAGACCAGCAGGCGGGAAAAATAAAGTGCGATAAAAATAAATTTTCATTAATTATGTATGATGGTTATATAATTAAATTAAATGAATTAATAAATTAAAATAATTTAATTAATTATCAGTATGTTAATTAATTTAATTTCAAACTTGTCAGACATATCTCGGTACTCACGGAAGGAACCACAACAGCAGTACGGAAAAATCAGGATCCAACCACTGGGCTGGCTGGGATCTGGCTAGTACGGTGGACGGCGGATGCTACCAAAGTTGCGGGCATCCGCCGGTCGCCGGCGGGGACTAGAGCAAGGCACCCGAGAGGGTCGGAGGCTGAGGCTGCTCGAATATGGAGTGGGAGGTGGCGGCTGGGACCGCAAGCAACTGTCGGTGGCATCCGGAGGCCTTGGCTGTTCTAGCGGAGGGCAGTTCGCAGGGGAGTCTACCGGGTGGCCAGCGACCAGGATGGCGACATGCTGTAGAGGGATGACAAGACCTGAACAGGGTGTGGGTGGGCCATGCGTGCGGCGCTCAGCAGGCGACGATGACAGCAGTCTACGAGCGGCGTTTCTGGATTCATCGGGCTGGACCCAAGCAGCGTGAGACTGGGGTTAGGCCGGTCCGATGGTGAGGCCGCATGAGAGAAGGGCCGCACTGGGAGGCGTGGCTGGGAAGAGGTCGGCGCGTCGGCACAGCGTCCTGGTGAGGATGTGTTCGCCGGCTCTGTCGGGCTGTGGCAAAAGAGGCTGACGGCGGTCGTGTCTGGCCTGGACAGGGGCCCGGTGGTGTGATTTGGGCAGCGACCAGGGAAGTGGACAGTGGCGGCTACGGGGAAGGTGGGATGACAGCTGGGTGGAGACTCGCTCTCCTGGTGGTCGCCTGTGCGCGGTGCCCTCCGGTGGCGTACTAAGGAAGACGAAGCTGGGGTCAGTGCAGACCCCCCCCCCACCCCCTTATTTTTTTTATTTTTTCTCTATGTGCCGCACCCACCCACTTTTTCTGGTTTTTTTATTTATTTATTTAAAAGAAGTCATCTTCTTTTATTTTTTAATGTCTCCTCTTTTTTTAGGTCAAGTCATGGATCCCCATTTTCGGAAGGCTAATATTAGACTTTAAAATTAAATAATAATATAATTATTATAATAATATAATTATTATAATAAAATGATAATTTATTATTATTACATTATTATAATAATAAAATTATTTTGAAAATTATTTAATTTGTCAAATTATAATTTGAACATTATTGGAAATAATTCCAATTAACCAAAACCAATCGAAACTTTATTTTTTTGGTCTGAATTAAATGTTAATACCCGAGATCAAACTGCAAATTTGTTCCAATCCGAAAATTTAAAATGGTCATAACTTGGATGTTTTAGATTGGATTGATGCACGGTTTGAACCGATGAGACCGTTTTTGAACCATGTACTTAATTTTAATGCAATTTTAATTTTTTTTGGCTAAAAAAAACTTCATGATTCTTCTGATACCGTTGAATGGTTCTGGGGCCTACAGTAGAAGCCAGTAGGATAGGGATTTTAAATTTTTTATCGAAGGGACAACGGGACTTCTCGTCACCAACGATCCGAGCCTTGGTAAGGTCTAAGGATCTCACGTAAATTATAAGGAGCACAAAAATTAAAATGAAAACATACCGCTTTCAAATCTGATGTCGTGGTTGACTGCAACAAGTTGATGGTGATCTTCACCTGAAGGATCCATAGAAGGATCCCTCTAGATCGTCCACACGTGCTTCTAAAATCTGCCGGAATGTTTATTATCGAATTCTAGGTGCTTTCGTGGTGATCCGACGATGTCTTCGACGTCCCAAAGATCACTGTATTGAGATCCCTTCGAAGCTTGAGGAAGATCATGATCCATGATCTTGGATCAACAACTTCTATCTCTCGGTAGTGGGAGGAGAGAGAGTCTCTCATTTTTCATTCCATGAAATGAATGACTGAATAGTTACTTGGAGAGAGATCCTCGCCTCTATTTATAGTGGTGTTGTAAAATACCCGGTAGGATCCCCTAGCCCTCATTTATTTCAACATCCACTTAATAAATAATCCTAACAAAATAAACTTTTTCAATATTATTTATTATTTTATCACATACTTTTAATATAAATGAAATATATTATGCGATAAAAACCAATCCATTTATCTCGACTCACTGTCCCTCTTTATATTAAACAAACCGTGAATATTAAAGTAACATTCGTCCGATTTATATTTTCCTGTATTTACATAACTTTTAAATATATTAAATAAATTCAATCTCAATTATTCATAACTTGAATAATAATGAATTTATTTAATTCTTTTGGTGGTTGATAATTTGGACAACACTCAGATCCCTTAGTGGGCCCCACAATGTTTATATAACTATTCAACTGAATAGAGAGGATTCTTGATTATGCTATTGTTTGTGACCCTCTAGGCCCTTATTTTGATAGCAGTTAATAAATTCCATAGACCAAGAATGGAGTCTAACAACCCATCATAGCCCCTAAAGACATTAGGATAGCCATATCAATTACTACCAACCTACGAACAAAGATTGTGTATTATAATCTTTTTGTCTTTAAATATCTCAAGAAGTAGGATGCACACTCATGTCATCATCCTTTTCTTGATTTTATTATTTTTTGATCTATCTGGATAGATTTTCCTTTTGACTATTTTGGTCAAAGACTTATGAAGGAAGCACCATCTTGATCAACCAGGCCTGAGATATATAACATCCTAAACATGGATGTGACAAACACTTTCTTGACCATTCAACCAATGTCATAACACCAACCACACACCCAACACAAGCTATCACGCCACAATTTCAATACCATGATTTTTTTCGTGTATCAAAGTACGCAATCAAATGATACACATTGGTAATAGTCTCAAGTTAAGAGACCAATAAACATTTTCGTAGATAAGAATTACAAATGTCACCCAAAACATGCGGTGTTCCTATTAGCGGGTATGTCCTCATGATCTCACTACTAAAGATCACCAAGTGAAAACTTCATGAGAAGAAGTATGAATACTTATGATCCCTCAACAACTGATGGTCAAACATCTACTATATCTAGTCAGTATGATATATCTAGACCGTAGAACATATATTTAAGATTAACTTCATAGTATCTCAAGGTTATAATCATAGTATGAGATCTTCTATAACCTCTCGACACGATAATTAATAATTGGACATTACCCTTATACAGTGGATGCAGAAATATCAACACTATAATAGTAATAATGACATCCTATATAACTAATTGTATACATGATATGGTAATCAAAAAGTACTGCATAGTTGGGTATAAGGAACCCACTATTTCAACAAATAATAATAAATCCATAACATCAATAATTTTCATCATTGATGAAAACGTTTTCAGAACATTGCATGGTATATTTCTTAAGGAACACACACTTTTAATTTTGAAATCACATCATTAAAATATAAAAACATACAAAATATTAAAGAAAAAAATTTCTATTAAAGGAAACAAAAAAACATGTAATGTAAAAATAAATTAATTGATCCATCATGATGGATTGAAATCCCATTCAAGTCATGTCACGAACCAACCCGGGTCGACCCCGAACCGGTCACCCGATCCAACCCGCGACATGACCCGAGAGGCATTCCCGATCCTCCCGGGCTGGCGACAAGTGCCAGGGCATCACATAGTACACGTGGGAACGATTTCGCCCAATAAAAATTTACTAAGAAGCAGAAATAAATAAACGACAATAAAATAAAACAGACAAGAACATAACTAACCTGACCACGAACCAAACTCCTCGCGACCCCGAGAGTCGATCGTCAAACTAAAACCAACTCTCGTCCACGGCGAGCAAGCTCGAGTCAAACCTGCAACAGAAACTAAAAACAAGAAAACACTATAGGCGTGAGTATTAAAACTCAGTAGGCTAGCCCAATAAATCTATTCCCAAAGCACTACCAATAAAAGAAGAATTTACCAACTTCACGTTTGAACTACATTATAGAAAATATGGGTTTTCACACACACACACACTTTCCATTTTGAAAACAAGTAAAAGTCCACTGCCCTTTTTAATTCAGAACAAGTTTAATGTTGTAAGAAATTGGTGAATTGTGTTTTAAAACATTTTGTGAACAATTTAGAAATCCAAACTTTAGTTGTTAGTCAAAAGGAAAATCACACACAACACACACTAAGGGAAATGGGAAAAAGTGGCACACCAGGGTCGGCATCCAAACTCGACCTCTCAATCGTCTGCCACATACAAATAAACACTAAAAGAGACATGGGTCGAACCTAAGAGATCGTGAACAAACCAGAACGTACTATACATGTGACTCATCCTGAAGGCATGCTCTAACTCGATGATGTCATAACGCCCGGTATAGCCCTACCTGGCCTAACCGAGGGGCCCAATCCCCTAGCGGCTCCAACCACACTAAGGGCCACTAGCCAGTGCGTAATCTAAACTAGTGCAACAATCGTTCTCAGAGAATTCACTCACTATGCCAGGTTCCCATGTCAACACGTATAATCATCAGGGGTGAGTCAACAATGTAAAACTAGTCACGATGCACAAGCATCACATACACAGCTCACCCAATCAACACACACAAAAGATCACTTCTGAGTCACCCCAAAGAGGGTTTTCAAGTAACTAATTTTCTAAAGTACCAAACGGGCCTCATGTACTTATTCAATACCAAATCAATTCCAAAAGAAGGATCAGACATCGTCACATTTAAAACTAGAAAACACATTTAAAATCTCATTTAGGTAAACCAAATCACCAATTTAATTCTGAAGCGCAAACATAAGGGCCAAAGGAGCATTTTCACTATTGTGCAACAACTAATCAAGAAAAAGTTTTCGGTATAATGCAAAGAAAGAAGCAGTTCCAATTCCAGCAAATAACTACTCTAAATATAATATTTTAATACTACTTCCAATTTGATGAAAATTAAATAAATGACAAGAAATAAGTAAATTCTAAATTCAAAGGCAAGGGCAGTGGGGACCTACCTCGAAATGCAGTCCAAAAAACAATGACGCGACACGCCTCACACTTGCGCACAAGAAAACGCCAGCAGACAATTCTGGTAATGCGGAATTACCTCACCAACACGCTGCAACAAATGCAAAATAACTAAAAATACATAAATACTAGTTCAAACGGATAAACAACACAAAAAATCCTCCTCGACATGTTTTCAAAACATAACTCGCACTAGAAATTATTTAGTAAATCACTTTAAAATTTATAAAACAACCATAAAGAGTAACTCATGGTTTTACACACCCAGAACTCAATCAAAAACCTCTTTTAAATCCAATGCACGACAAAACCAATTAGAAACATCTTTCGTACCATTCACACATTTTATAAAATCACATACACAATTTATAAAGTACATTCAAGGAGCATAATAAATAAGAACACTTAAAATAAAACCCATTTCTTATTAGAAAACCAACTTCAAGCCACACATGCCACAAATCCATTTCAAATCATTCTCCACACCACCTACATATTTTATCAAACACCTCGCACCTTTTATAAAACACAATTAAGAGACCCATCATGGGTTCACATATCATACACAACCCATCTCCTTTTAAAAACCACTTTTCAACACACGAACACCTTAAGCCCTTTCAAAAACACATTTCACACCTCATTTATAATCCATAGCACGCAAACAAGAAGAAAAACAAGTATATTAAAATCATTAAACAATGTCATGGATAACTATTTAATCTTCAAGGAATGTGCAATATGAAATAAATCAATGCATTTCTAAATTTAAATGGGAAATACAAAGGGATCCTACCTCAACACCAAGGCCGAATGAAAACGCACGCTCAAGACTGGTGCGAGATCCCGTTCGCACCTCAACCGCATGCTCTAGAAGCTGAATCTAACCCTATGTAACCAAAATTGAACCCAAATTGAAGAATAAACCTTAAATAAACCCTAGACAAGGAAGAAACCCAAATCAAGGGGAAGATGACAATATCCATGGGGGAGGAGGAAGTCTGTTGCCGGAGTGGGAGGTAGTAGTAGGTCGCATCGTCGAAGAGGCGACGGAGCAGGGGGGTCGTGGTCGGACAAGGGGCGTGCGCTAGTGGGGGTTCGTGTGGCTGTGCGGTGCATGATGGAACAGGGCAGCAGGAGGGAGGGTCGCACCGTGCTGGAGAGGGGAAGAGCATTGGAGTGGTCGCCGGCCGGATGAGGCCACGCCAACAAAGGAGTCGCGCCGGAGGGGCGCACGGCTAGGTGGAGCGCGGCTGTGGGAGTGCGCCAGAACAGAGCAGCAGAAAGGGGGTTGCTCGGGTTGCACTGTGAGGGAGAATGAGGCCATTCAGAGAGTCGTCGTCGGAGAGGAGCAGCCGGAAAAGGTGGTGCGCAGGAGAGGGCGGTGCCAGTGAAGGTTCTCGGACAAGGGGGCTACGGAGGGGGGTGCGGGTCGCATTGGAGGTGAGGAGGATGCCAGACGTCGAAGGAGGCCGGCAGAGGGAGGAGGTGCGGCGGCCGGCGGCTGGGAAAAGAGGGCGTGCGGGAGAGGAGAGGGTCGGCAGCTGCAGGAGGCGGGCTGAGAGAGTTCAGCGAGGCGGTCCGACGGGAAGGGAAATCGGCGGAGGCCAAGGGGGGGCGCGAGTCTCACAGGGGAGCGCTAGGGTTAGAGAAAGGGGGGGAGAAGAGAAACGCGTGGGAGAGGGAGAGAAAAGAGAGAGAGGAGAGAAGGGGAAAAAAATAAAAATAAAAATAAAAAAAATTTAAAACAAAACTAAACAAAATAATTTAACTTAATAATAATAATAATAATAATAATAATAATAATATAAATAATAATATCAAAATAAAATGATAATAACAAAATAAAAAAAACTATGACAATAATAATAATAAGTTAATTATTATAATGATATTTATTATAATTATATATACCTATACTTACACATATATAAACATATATAAATCATATCAACATATATACATATGTTTATTTATAAACATATGAACATATAAATGTATATACATAATAAACGTATATACATATAAACATATATTCACATATATAAACATATAAACGTATATACATATATAAACATATATAAAACATATAAACATATAAACGTATAAACATATACAAACATATTTACACATAAACACATATAACATATATATATCAACATATATAAACATATAAACATATATATGTATTTATTTATCAATCCGCTAAACCAACTAATTTAATTAATGTTAAAATTAGATGACCGCGCGGTATCTGCGCACCGTACGGTACCAAACGGACTGCAAGCAGGCCACACGTTTTAAACTCACAGAGTTCGCGCACTATCTTAAACCATAAACTCATCCCAAAAAAAATTTAAACCGGGACTCGCCCGGACACAAGAAAAATCACCCGACGTTAAGATAAATAAAATAAATAAATAAAAATAGGTGTGACAAGTCACTATAGTTTAAAGAAAAAATTCTTTTTACACTTTTGTAAAATAAGTTAATTGGTAACTTGTTTAGAAAATGATAGAAATATTCATTTTATTCCATTTTGTAAAAACAAGAATAAATGGGTTAAAATTTCAGTATCAAATCATTGGAGGATAGTAAATACATTTTTTTAGAGATTTTAAGTAAAATATATTCAGTGAAGAAAAATATTTCAGATATAAAAGAAAATAGAAGATCAATATTACATATCAAATTTCTCCATGATTATTTACAAAATAACAGAGGAAATTGAAATAAGAAATGTAAACTATTTTCATATCCAAAGGATAATAAAATAAATTTTCATTAAGAAAATGATTGTATATTATTTCCCTAAAAAAACCTTTATCCAAATTTAAAATAAAAAATATTATAATCTAAAAACGTTACCGCTTAGGTAACATTCGAATCAAATCACTCTGGAAAAATTAAAATGAACTATAACATAAAATATGATGAATTGTGAATGATTCAAGAAATATTTTGTATAATAGGAAGAATATACATCATATAAAAGAAATTATGTGGATAATATTAAAATATTCCTCGATGAATAGAATTTGAGATGAAATCCATTACCTCTTGTAAGACTCATAAAGTATGTACTTTATATTGCTAATAAATAATGTTTGTAATTTTTTTTGTTATAAAAAAACTTTTTGAATATTATTATCAATTTATTTTATTTATTACCATATTATATTTTTTTATTTATTAAATTATGTTCACATTAGATGTTTCTTTGATATTATTTTCCTATATCCAAAATGGATTTGGTAGGATCACTATGATCAAAGAAATAATTTTTAATCTTATGAAAAATAATAAACATGGAATATTTTTTATTTTTACACATTAATTATAGATTTAAAACCAATCATTGTATTTTTTTATATATAATAAACTATTTTATAATCATTATGATGGTAGGTTGAACATATTCATGATTCACATTTACATTTTAAACATCCTTGGTGGAATGAGGGAATGAGTTATTTATCATTAAATAATAATAATAATTATATCATAAATAATATAGAATTTCTATAAATATAGTTATATATATTATTCATAAGATGCGGTGATGAAAAATATATCACATCACTTCGTTGAGGTGGTAGTCAACACATACGTATGAACGAGGTTATCATTATTCAGTGAATAGAAATGTCAAAATGTATTTGATATATTTATTTTACATAATAATAAATATTAAATTTATATGACATATATAAATTAAATCTATTATCATAAATATATGTCATAGGTGATGGTGTTAAATGAGTTACATCGGTTCGTGAGGTGGTCGTCTTTAGTACACATGAACGATGGTTTCATTTTCTATTTAACAAAATAAGAGATGAATTTTTGGTATTTTATTAATAGAATAATATATAATTAAACGGGACATAATTATGATATAATATCAATTTTTTTTAATATGATTTGAAGGAGGAGGAATATGAAATAAAAAAAAGTGGCAAAGAATGCTACCTCTTCTTTGGAAAACATCATTATGTTTTCACCAAAATCCTTCCATGGATGGATTTTATTCAAGTATATTCCTATAGGATATGAAAAGGGGATTATTTAAGGGATTTGGATAGGACTTGGTTGAGCCAAAAATAAATTTATGTGTGAATAAAATAAGATAGTATTATCCATTTTATAAGTGAGAAGGATTGACATTTATTTAACTACTTGAAATTATTCAATAATGGGAAGTCACTATAAATCCATGTTCCCCAAAAATAGTTAAATGATTTAGTATAGAAATTATATGTTTTACAAAAATATCAAAAAACTAAATATTCTAAAAAAATTAACATTTAATTCCTCTTAAATTTATGATTACACACATTTACTATTTTAGTTTTAACTAATGTAAGTAGTTTTTTTCCAATGTCATTTATTCATTTCACCTAAATATAAATTAATTATTATTAGATAATTTTTACCTATTGACTAAAAAATTTATAATCAATATTTAAAATAAAAATACAATATTTTTGGAAAATCAATTTTTGCATATGCACATGTAATATTGAAAACCACATCTTAACCTTAACCGTGGCACTTAATTTTTAACTAATATTACGATCAATTATGGAAAAAAATTATGTTCTCTATATTAAATAATTTAAATCATTAATATTCCAAATAAATAAATTTATTTATTAAAAAATTCACATATTTTTAAGAATATAATTTATAATTTAACATGTCACACAATAAAAAAGCATGTTTTTCAATAAAATACCTTTTCAGGAAATATAAGATCTTATATCAGCTCTATGACTAGAAAAAATCATTATAAGAATTTAAATTTAAATTAATATATATATATATAGTATGTTCATATCATTTACATGTTACCTTATATGTGGTTACTTAAACTAATTAAAATGGATAATGATTATGCACATAAAACATTTTTTTGAGAACCACGTTTTTATGAATTAAAATAAACTTTCTTTTCAAAAATCATAATAATTTTCGATTCAAATGAATTTATTTAGATTAATTTAAATTAAATTCTTCATATTTCACATTAATACAAAATCCAAAATATAATGGGATTTTAAATTACATTATTTGATGATAATATTTCAAAATGCAATAAATTTCACTATTCACTAAATAATAATCCATTTAAAAAATTAAAAAAATTATCTCTATGTAAATTTTGATATGATATTTTTGAAAATGAATTTAAATTTATCCAAAATTTTTTCAAAAATATTTATAAATAAATTATAATATTTCATATGATAAATCAATTAAAATCATTTTTGAGGAATACAATTTTTTTTAAAATAAAGTGTATTCATTAAAAAATGAGTTCTTATTTCCAATGAATTTTTCAATAAATTAACAATGAGTAGTATAATTATATATATATATATCATAATTAAGTTAATATTTATTCATTAATTCCAATCTAATAGATAGGTTATAATGGTAATACTTAAATAATAGTGTTAAATTTTTTTAGGATCGATATTGTGTTTCGTATATGGTATCAAACATATTTTTCATTTTAAAATCATAAGGGGATAAATAAAAAGTGTGCCTAAATTATTTTTGATTGAGGACTAGGAAATAAAACCATATTTTTGTCAATAATACATGAAATTTATTTTATTTTTTATCAATAGATTATTAGAAATCAATGTGGATAGTGAAGGACCCACATTTTCCTAACCTAATATTGTCCCATTTCACTACTGATAGTTATATTTAGTACTTTATTATTTATATATACACACACACACACTCTATAATAACATATAGTCATACTTGTTTATTTAAATTAAAAAAATGTTATTGATTATAATAGAATATTCCAAAAAACTCATTAATAATCAACCTTGGTTAGTTTCACTGTATTTTATTCTAGGTTACTTTTTTTATTGTGAGACTAAAACATTAAAGAATCAAATTGGTTAAATTTGTAGTGATATTGGTTAAATTTTTATATTATATTTATACCTTCATTTTATTTTCATTATAATTTATTTTCATTTTTTTAATTTATGTTCAATTTATATGTTCAATTAATTTTTTTTACCCGGATGATACCTCATAAAAATATATTTATCCAATAATGGATTATCATTATTACTCCTAGACAGAGTGGGATATTGAGCATATTTCCCAGGTCAAACAATTAGTTAACAATTATACTTACCATAAAATATTCATATAACTACATGTAACATAAGATGAAGAAAAAATCTAAAAGGATGAGATGAAGAAACAACTCAATCACATCACATAAAAAATCATCATCTTATAGAACCACAAAATTAAAAGAAGAATATTAAGAAAAACAAGAACCTCTTATCAATAAGCCTATAATGGTTGAACTACCATTTTTGTACCCTCAATTCCACATATTTTAGAATATATATAAGAGGACATCAAGGAATAAAAAATGATAATGGGTAAAACCAGTAGGGGATGATCCAACAAATGAAATCATCATCCTTTATTTGTTTCAAAATTTAATGAATAAAAAAACAATTTATTTTCAAAATATAGAGTAAAAATTAATAGAAATTTTCATGGAGATGTGGTTATAATAAGATATTATACTCTTTGAAGAAATATATATGAATTCAATAGACTCTCATATTAAAACACATTTATAGGTTATCCTTTAACACCAAAATCCCTAGGCATAACAAACCAAATGAGTGGAACTATATTTGGATTATATTTTATCTAATTTTGACTACTTGATCACTAATATAACTCTATATTTTATGTTATTACTTGACTATAAAAGATATAAAAATAATAAAACCATGAAGGAAAACAAAATTATCACAACACTGAAGAGGGAATATATCATGAATTTGAACATAGTGAAATTGTTGTTGATGGTTATGATAAAACATCATAAATTACCAGTCATTTTAATGAAGAAAAATATAAAACTATCCCTATAGAGAGAACATATTTCCAATAGATATATTGATGCATAGTTTAAGGAAATTAAGAATGGTGAAGTGTATTTTGATAATATTTTGAAACCATCCATATAATAATCTGAGTAATTTTCCAAAATAATGGTGTATAAATTTGAAGATGTGGTATAATTAGAGGAAATTTTGAGGAAAATATATGATGTATACCCTAGAAAACACAGAAAAAAATTTGAGATAAAAAATTACAGCAATAATTTCTAGGGGTCTCTGATGATGATATATAGGTACAAGAGGATTTAGATGACTGTGATAATTTTATAATTATCTCAAATAATATTTTCTCTATTGTATTTTAACTTTTCAACAATGATACCATAGTCAAACATATCCAAATAGTATTACTGGGGCTTTTACTAGAATAGGAATCAATATAATCTATATTTTAGGATGTCTCATATGTCATCCTTACCACCTGAAAATAAATTCTACATACCAAGGTTAATTACATGGTTATAAATATAACAAGTAATGAGGACCTATAAGTAGATTTGAATCTTTATATTATGGAAGAATGAATACGCGATCGTTCCTTCTAGAAAATGAGTATTAATTTCCTAATTGAGGATAATCCATGTGATATATAACTTTGTACATAATAATTTGAAACACCTCTTGGTGAGTTTTCCCTTGATTTTTCTTCACTTTTCATCCCATTCCCATCATTTTCTATTTAAGAGTTTAATTTTGAATAATATATTAATTTACTATTAATATTATTGTTGGAAAAAAATTGTAATATAGCTACTGGACCATAATAAATATTATTTAAATATAATAATGTAAGGATCACATCCTTCTAAAGTTGTTAATATAAGAGAAAATAGATAGGAAAACTTCATTAAAAATAAATTTTGTTATATTTTATTATGTACTTTAACATTGAACTATAATTCTGAATTTTATTAAGAATATATAGATAATAAAGTATTGGGTATGTGGGAATATTTTTAGTATATATATAATTTTTTCTTTACTTCTATTAGGTTTCAGTATTTTCATGAGTTTATATTTCAAATACAAAAATATCTCTTCTATGCATTTGCAACACTATAAAAAGCTATTTTAATGTTTTTGTTATTTTATTTCCAAATATTCATTGAACTTAAGTTAAATCATTGAATCATTTTTTGATATCATTGATAATTATGAGTAATATGTTACTATTATTGAACTATCAAAATAGATTATGTTTTTTATTTTTTTTAATATGGTTTGGATTTCCATGTAATTTCATGATCATTAATATAAAGTGTTGGATGAAAAAATATTTCCTAATAAATATTTTAATTCACTAACAAAGGGGGTTAAAATCCATTAATTTTATATTGTTCTCTTGAATAACCATAATGTGTGTCTTGAGTCATGTAATGAAACTAGAACTTTCATTGTTTTTATATTAATCCATATGAATAAAGTGTGCTACAATTTTGATAGAGTCAATCATTCAAAAAAACCACATGAAAAAATTGACATTAATTTTTTCTTACTTTATAATTTTATAGTTTTTATGATTTAAGGACAATGTAATACCATTTTTGTAGGACACATTACAATACATTTTTATCTTATGCCTTCCAATCCCATGTTTATATTCTTGTTTTATTTTATTTGTGTGGGATTAAAAGGGTGTTTCAATTAGAACTGTAGGGAATGAATTCAGAAGTGTTTATTAAGTGAAAGGGTGCCTATATTTGTTTTGAGTATTCTTTTCAATTTCATATTTAATAAATTTTTCATATATTTTTTTCTCTTCATATACAAAGAAATATTTATACTAAAAAACATTACTCTTAAACATTAAAAAAATATAAATATATCTGAAAATTGTATATAAAAATAGATAAAAGTAGATATTTACACATAATTATTAATTTTATAATTGTGACCCCAAAAATCAATAAAATTGTAAATTTTTAGAGTTTACACACTATATTAGGTTTCAATTGAGTATATTCATTAGAAAAAATTGTTAAATTTTGACATATTTTGTACTTTGGAGATTAAAAACTCTTCTTATACCATATATTTTAAAAAGGAACCCTACAAGACCTTGATACCCATAAAAAATTGAATTCCCCTTGAGTATCATGATGCTTTTCTACTGGTAGATATATTATCTGCTCAGTTTAATTATGGTAAGATCTCATGACCTCTAGTAAATGATAATTTCTCCACATTCATTTGTTCCTCGAGCGATGTGGGAAAAATAATCTATATGGTAGGTCCTGAAAATGATTTCTATGCATATAAAAGGTTTTATTCTAGGTGGATCAAATAATATCATGGGTTTAAAATTAATTATAAATATAGATCTTGATTAAATTTTCATTTAGATGAAGCAAAATTTTTTCCTTACTCATTTCCTTGTAGTTATAACTTGTTATGAGTATATCATTTCTTGTTCATTGATTTATTTTTTCTAAATAAATCAATATAAACTGTAATTTATTATTCTAATTTTGGAATATTTTATTGTTAAAACTGTGGAAATTGATACATTTCTTATAAAGTAGGGATTTTTATCATTATATATATTTCTTAACTACAAATTTAACCATTGAATATTTTCAATTTTATCTTTTATTTTATTACAAGTTACACTATTTTTAATATAATACATATTTTATTTTTATAACATGAATGATTTTTGATATATTATAATTATGTGAATTATAATTATAATTGTGTTTTAAAAATATCTATATAATACTATTGAACATTCAAACTCTGTACATGTTTAATTTTTTCCCTAATATTTCTTAAAATGCAATTAGTATCAAAATATAATACTAGATCTGTCAGGGTTTTTTTTTAAAATCTATAGTGTTAATCATTCTCATATCTAAAATGTTTGATATAATGTATTTCAATTAGAAATAATTCTAAGAAAATTTCAATGAAAATATATCTCCATGTTGTGGTTTTTAATGTTATAACTTTTAATTGATTTATACAATTTTTTTTAAAAAAACTCATGTAGAAGATGAATTAAATCTATCAGATTCAAAATAACCTATATAATTGATTAACATTGTATATGTATTAGGTAAAAATTAAAAATGTATTTCAACTATTACTTTTTTATAAAAATAATCTTTTTAGTTATGGTATTCAATGTGAATTGAATTGATTGGTGTGTTATAAGTTTTTCATTGGGGTTTTAAAATTTTTATTTGAAAATTTTAATTTTCTTTAGAATTTTTAATTATGAATTTTTATTTTGTGGGGATCGTTTCACATTATTTAATTCATCTTTTCTATGGGTATTTATTTTATTCATAGAAATATAGAAATATTTATTTTATTTCAATTTACTAAAATTTAATTGTAAAGAATATTTTTTTTATTACTTCTATTTTTTCTTGATTTATAAATTTATTTGAGGTTTGAATGTTAATTTTCAAAAAATTAATGTTGTGATATATGAATTGATGAATATATTTTTTTAAAATGATTTATGGAGACTTGTATTTTTTTTATTTTACTTTGTTAAAATTCAATATGTAGTAGTACTATGGAACACTACCTAATTGTTTAGTTTGGTTCACATTTTTATAAAGCCCAATAAAAAAAATTTACCAGAAGTTAAATACTATAAGCCTATGATAATGATAGAAGTAAAATTTAATTAAAAATATATCTGTAATTCAATATTCACACGTAATTATTTTCTTTCTTGTAATTTACTACTAATTATTTATTTATATTTTTGTGTGTTTTGAGTTAATAAAATAAATATGGTTTAATTTGAGGACTTAATAGTAAATATATACTTGATGTTTTTAAATTGGTATAATTTCTATAGTATTAATTAAGAGTATTATTATTTGAAATGTTTTAATTCTCAGAAGAAAAATGAAATTCACAAAATTATTTAATGATGAAATTTTAATTTTCATTGGGGTAAAAATTAATTTGAATTTTCCTCTATATAATGATTTATTCCTGATAGATAAGCAATAATTCATTTTTTGGACAGACACATGATTTCCCCAGCATGCTCGATGACATCCTTATAAGATTCAAATAAATCTAACAAATATATCTCACTTTAATGAATGAAACTTCGGGTCATACCTTCTTTTCCTCACCACTACACTAAGAATCCCCTTGAAAAGCCAAGTGTGAAACATCAACAAAAACATCTAAAATGCCATATCATAGATCCCACAATTGGTTGTGAAGTCCCAATGTTAAAGAATCATATTCTACCCCAATCTAGTTTCACAATCAATGATCCCATGATGGGCCATCGAACAAATCAATAACCACGTCATCAAATACTTGAACGAATCCAAGAACCCTAAATATCCTCTACAATAGAGTGCATTGCAACAATACCTCCACTCCATGCCTATACCATGAAATTAATATATATTCTAACTCTATCATAGTAATTCCTCTAAATTTTCCATATTGTAGTGACCCAAACATCTCATACATAAATATAACATCTTAATATGAGAACATTAAATACATTGAATAATGATCCACACCATAATCCTTTATGTAAAGTGTCTTTGTAAACATTTACACATACAAAATTGGTCCATGAGTGCGATACATAATCTCCTAATATATTTCTCATAAAAATAAACTTTGTCATACATATCATACATAATATATTTCAACATAACTTGGGGAAAGGAAACAAGAAAAGGGTGATAATAGATACATATTAAGGGTAAACAATGTTGATAGAAACATATCATATTCATAAGAGTATGATAACATGAGCATAAAATTTGAATATTATATCATTCATATCATAGATCATAAACATGATCCGTGATGTAAATATTTCTTATTTAATAATATGTGGATCATTATGGAATCAAATAACATGAAGCATGAGAGTATAACATTTTCCTAAGTCATATATTTGTAGAATACACATAGGTATAAAAAATCATTTCCGTAGTATTTCAAGTCTCATTTCCAAAATTGTCAAAGTCTAATGAGATCACTCCCTGACCCATCATAGTAGTCAAGGTAAACCCCTAAGACTATCATAGTTAATAGATTCCCTGACAAAATTGGGTTCACTTCCCATTATAGTCATTTTTATCTCATGAGATATCATTATTTACATAATTCATTAGAGGGAGATATGGGTCCTATATGATATGGTTATAATATAACCACCATCTTTGGTTACAATATGACTACCATAAAATAATGAAAATCATTCATATCTGTTCCAGAAGGTCATTGAAAATTAATTATATCATAACCAATGATAATAAATATGTTTTAATAACATTTAATCATAACCTATCATTTGTAAAAGAAATAGGTTTCATAATAATTTCCATATTTTATTAAAGAACAAACGATTGAAAAATAAGTGGGTTTCCAAAGAAGTTTATAATGTTATATCTAATGGAAGGGAATCTAATTTCACACACATCTTTTCTTCATTAAGTCAAACCATCAAGGGAAAGAATAATAATTTTATCATTTTATCATATCTCAAGTTAATAATAACTATCTTCAATGGATATAATCATCAATATAATATGATTCTAAAATACCCCTTTGAACATTTAGTGAGGAAAATATCTTTTCCACTTTAAAAACACACATTATAAAAAAATGAATCATTTTTTAAACTTTTTCTTAAAATATTACTCTTAAAACATATAATTAATTCTTTTAAAATAATTTAAAACATTTTATGAGTAAAATAACAATATTTATTTGAAAAAAAATAAAAAAAATTATAATTTTTTTGAATAAATCATTAAAAAAACAAAACATATAATTGTATCATTAAATAATGAAATTTTCATGAGATCAAAAAATATCATTCATTCCATAAATATTAAAACAAATATTCCTTTCATATTATTAGTTAAATCCAAACAAGCATTGTTTTTTTTTGAAAATAAGAGGAGGATTCCTTTAAAAAATTATAAAATTAAACAGAATAAGAATTTATTTAATAAATACTTTAACTAATTATATAAAATTGTTTAAAACTATTATTAGAAATCATGGATATTTAATAAGAAGTAATTTTTGATGGAATAGAAAAATAAATTAGAATTACATTAAAAAAATTATTTCTTAATATTATGATTTAAAAGAGAGGAAAATGATGGTAAATAATGTATTATTATGAAATAAAAATAGAAGGAGAAAATTAAATAGTTTCTTGAAATATAGATCGTAATATTTCATCATTAGAAACATTATCATAAATAATCCTGATAATTGATGAGGTTGAATCATGATAACCTTAGAGCTTTAGTAATATTTAATTTAGCACCCATGAAGGAATGAAATATAATGAAACATAAAATATCATGAGAAAAATAAATGCATTATATTATATAATAGTTTTTCTTTATATACACCTCATCAAAGAATATAGTTGAAAAACATAACATATATCCCAAATGAAAAAATTTGAGACAATAACCCCTTACCCCTTTGGTAAATTTTGATCCGTAAATCCAATAAAATAGAGTTCCTAAAATTGATATGTAAATAACCGTAATTTCTTTGGAAAATAAAACAAAAATACATTCATGGTAATTATATACACCACAAAAAATAAAAACCTGGTGAATATGTTTTGTGTTAGAGTTAAAATAAAACTCAGATGGAAATACCTTACCTTAAGTCTTGGTTTGTTTTTTATAAATTTTAACTTATGTATAATAAATATTATTATATTATAAATATATTATATAACCATTATAATATATATCATAAAATTTATGAATTATTTTTTAACCCTTTATTACCCATTTATTAATAATTCCTTTTTAAAATTACATTTTGGGTAATAACTACTTTGTTTTTTATGTTTGGATTTTTCATATCAATTATCATAAATTTATAATCATTAAATTATCTATAGATTTTTAAACATGATATAAAAATAATATGTATTTATTATATAATTATTTATAGTAATCAATAAACATTATAAACAGTAAGTGAAATACATCGTTCATAGAGGTGGTAGGTTGTACGTAAGAATGAATGCTATTTCCATTTTCTAGATGGATTGAATGAAACAATGATAAATTTTATATTAAAATTCCAAAATAATTTTTATGTCATATATAAAAAATATTTTCATTAAAACCGTCTGTATTACCTTTCACATAAAGAGTTTAAAAATCACATCGCTTCATGAGGTAGTAGTTTGATGTACACATGAGTGACGTTATAGTATTCCCAAAGAATGGAATGTAAGAAGATATATATAACATATTTTTTCTTTAAGTAAAATAATATATAATATATAATATATAGAAACTTAATATATATATATATATTCATGATACGGTCTTAATATAAATTTAATAATATCAGTTGGTGAGGGGGTAGTCCACTAAACAAAGGAATGACGATTTTACATAAAAATTGAAGGAAGATGAGAAGGATTTATCTTATTCAAATGAATAAATTTAACTATTAGTATATTTATTATACTTAGGTTATTATGTCATAATTGTTTACTAATAATTTTAGGAGGTTGAGAAAGAAATAAAAAATGCTCAGTTATGGACTTTACCTCTTCTTTGAACAACTTTTTTTGGTTTTCACCAAAAGGAATCATAGTTTTGTTTTTTCACAAAGGTAATTATTATAAGAAGATATAAGGTATGTATGGAACATATTTGTAAGTTTATTACCCAATAAAAATATTTTTGAAAGTGTTAAAATAAGAGGATAATGGGTGCCCTTTTATAAGTGAGGTGAGTGATAGAGATTTAATTTTTAAAAAGAGAAAGTGGACCCATGTTTTTCACATCACCAAAGGATTAAAAATGTTCCATTATAAAAATTTATAGATGATAAGTTCTATATATATATATAATGGGTTTTAAACCTGTTCATAGTTCATTCTACCCCTTATCCTTTTAGTTTAACATTTTAGTAAACTAATTTTTTCATTAATAGTGAAAATTATTTTTTACTATTTTTAGAATTTAGCATGGTAAACATTAATTTTATCATATTAATAAATTTTAACTATGTATAATTAAAATATGGAATAAATTTTTACAAATTAAAATTATAGAATTAAAAAACTCAATTTAACATTAATCCCATAGATAAGATGAGAAAGTGGTTTTCCAAAAAAAACAATGTTAAAATGTTCAAATAATTTTATATTAAAATAAAATATTAAATTGATTAAAATGAACTAAATTAAATTAATATAAAAATAAATTTATTTATTATAAATTTCAAATGAAATTAAATCAATTTTTATGTCTTAAATTCTTTAAATGAAATGAAAATACTTAATAAATACCATTATTTTTTACTATTCATCAAAAAATTTATCTTCTTGCGAAATTTTCAAAAAATAAACCTATAATAATTTTGAAATGATGATTTTTATAATTAATTTGATTTTATAAAATAAATTTTATAAATTTGGAAGAAAATAATTTTAAAACAAAAGTTCTCAAAAGGTGAAAAAATGCTTTTTAGAAAAAAATAGTTTTTAGGTGTAAAATGGGATTTATTTTTATCTTTAATATAGAAAAAAATAAGATTAATATTAAAAAATTTATTGAATATATGAAATTAAAATATTCTTAAATTCATTCAAAAAATGTGATTTGTTCTAATTATTAAGCTAAAACATATTTGGCACATATTTTTTTTTCAGAAAAAGATTTCCCTTTTTTGATATATTTTTTATTTTAATTTCTAATTAATTGGTCACCAATGAATTCATCATAAATACATGTTTAAAACATATATTTTTCATAAATTTTTGAATCTTTCTCATACCCTCCATTTAGATGGCTCAGAGATATCAATCATAATAATAAATAGTATTTTAATATTAGGGCTTTTTTTGTTCAAACGTGGTGTTGCATGTAATGATAGATAAACACAGTATGCCATGTAACACATTATAAACTCATTATTTAATGTAATGTGATCTAATCCCAATGTTTCATGTATCACAAGATAATCTTAATGTCGTGTGTAATGAAAATGTTCAAAAAGATTCATTTAAAAAGCCATATTTCACAATATCTCGAGGCGTTACATTATAACCCCTAAAAATGAATTCATCCATCAAAATTAACCATTTTGGTATAAAAAATAGAGGAAAATTATTCCTAATTACATCCTATGGTAATCATTTACCTTCATTAAGCATGAGGTTTTTCAAAAAATCATTGACCAGTTGAGCTATATTTTTTAGAACATTGTATGTATGAACCATAATATCTTTTGGTTATTCTTCATAAGATATATATTTCACCATTGGTATGACCACTATGTTCAGTAAATGTGATAGAACAATAATGTTCTTCATTAAGATAGATACACAGAACACAACATAGAATTGAGATAGGTTTGGTGGATGCTCCAATTGATATGCTACCTTCCCGATATGATCAAGTATTTATAAGGGACCGATGTACCTAGGATTAGATTTCCTTTGTGTCATAATAAAAAATTCATCATTTGAGTTTTCTTTGATCAATTTACACTTCATATCTTACTCCAAGAAATTACAATTATTCTTTTATCTTGAAAGCACTATTGGATCAGAAGATCCATTGAAGAATGATATTTCATTAAACATTCTATTATTATTATCAAAAACAGATTTATTATCACTTGTTTTCCAATAACATACAACGTTCAACTAAATATATGTGATTAATAGTTAATTATAAGGATTTTCTATGTCTTAATAAGATTAAAATCTAAATATTTAGAAATACAATCAATAAATTTTAGAAATCATCTTTTCATTAATCCCCAAAAACATAATTATATTTTAATGTCACATAATAAAAATGTGAATACATTGATAATATATTTTCCTAAGACATGGTGATATCATTAATTACCAAAAAAATATAATGAAAATTTATATGTTTTAAAAAAATATCTCTTTATTCCATAAATAAAATCACATATTATTGAATATATTCTATAAATACAAAATTGTTTTAAACTACATCAATGATAACATAAATCATTTTCTTATAAAATCACTAATCACTCCAAAGGTAATAAATATTATCAAATTTAATTTTCCCATATCAATCATCATTGTGTCCAAAAAAACACCATTTTATAAACATTATGGACTTAGTAAGGTTTATCTTCCCTTAATAAAAATATCACCTTGACATTAAGTCATGTTTCTATGACATCAGTTTCATTTAACATAATCATCAAAATCCTTAATTCAAAACATTAACAAAAACAATAAATTATTTTCTTTTGACTCAATTAACTAAAAAATCACGAATAATAATATAATTATTTAACTCCAAATACATAAACACAATAATCATTCCACTTTCTTTGAATAATATTAACCAAGATTCTTCATATTATTCTATAGTTATTCATTCATTTCATATGACATTTTTAGCCTCTTCATCATAATAAATGGTACCATTAATCATAAAAAAATTGAATCTCTTCCCGATCATTACCCATAGGATATTGATTTTCCTAATCCCTATACATTACACCATGACTAATTTTACCATCAATGATATCCTAGGGATAAAATTACTCTTATCGAATTCATAAACCCAATATTCCATTTTCCCTCTTCAATTCATTTTGTTATATAATTATTTTCCATACTAAAACATCTATATGTTCCTCTAAGACATCCATATAGGTGGTTCTTCCCTCATTACTAACATAAAGGAAATTGAACCATCTTTCATCAGTGGTATCTATAACCCAAACACTCAATAAAATATATCCATATACTTTATTGTGAGTATGAGAGTAGGTTAAGGTTCTTTTTATTAGTAATATATCAAGATATACAATTTGGAATAATAAAAATACATCCCAATCTTGTCACAATCCCATTTTTTCCTCATCAACTAATTTTCAGCCATATTTAATGAATATATAGTTCTTTCTAGTTCTTCCATTAAATATAACAAAAAACCATAGTGTGAGAAACAATAATAATTTTTGGAGACCACATAATCATGGAAATAATATATATTATTTCTAGATAATGAAAAGTTATTTGAGATCTATGGGACATGGGGGTTTCCTTACATAATCCATATTAATTATTAAAATAATTCATCGGTTTTCATAATTTATTTTTTGAATTTCTAATTCATATTCCTTGGGAGTGTCAAATTGGATGTAAAGAAAGTTCTATTGATGACGAGGGTTTAGAAAGATGAGGAAGACACTAAATGTGAAATAAGGAAATAGAATTATTCTATTAAAAATCTGTATTTATGGTTGTAGGAGAGTAATGGACTACCTCTACCTCTACCATTTCAGGTTGAGTCATACACCAAAGAAGAAGCTACCCTTTGAGACTTTTCATTACATGCATTGGTTTTTATAAGCTGGTAATAAAAAATCTAATTATTGAGTTTCCAAAAACATGTCATGACATGCATAACGGTTTTATATCAGTGATCCAAAAAAGTCCAAGATGGATATGGATATTTATATAAGATGATGATAAACTCCCAGTAAGATGTATCAAGTTAGGGTGGTGTAATAATGAAAGTACCTTAATTTTTTTTCTAAAATATTAATATTTTATTTTCATTAAAATAAATAACTATTTTCATGAACTAGGTGACAATTTTTTATAGCTCAATGATACATTTTCAGAGTTAATAACAACAGGTTATACTATAATAGACCCACATCCTTTAGAATTATATAGACATGGATGTAATTTATTTGAAACTACTATTTGCATCCTTTACCAGAATTCCTAGACATTTTGATATATACTGTCTCATGTGTAGACTTATCCTTATAAATATCTCCATAAATATCCATAGAAATATCCCTAGGGGTATCACTAATGTTTTCTTGTCCTAACTTCCAAAGGATAGTTGTGCCTTTCTCTCATAAAAACTATAGTGACCAAATATAATAATAAAAAAAATATTACATATTAATAGATGAATATTAAATATATAAAAAATGATCCATACAAAAATATTATAATTATAGTGTCTTTAAAAACATGGACACAAAAAAATTGGCCCAAAAGTGATCTACATCACCTTCCACTATGTGATTTATAACTATCACCCTTCTTAGACATATCACACATAATACATTTCAACATAAGTGGGGGAATAGAGACATAAGAAAAGGAGGGATCAAATTATCAATGAGGGTGACCATTAGTGATAGAATTGTTTCATGAGCATAATTTTATGAGAATTGAAGAATAACATTTGAACCACATTCCTTGTAATTAATTGATCATAGACTTTAGTTGTGGCATAAATCTTGGAAGTTCATAAGACATGAATCATAATAGATTCAATAAAAATTAACCAAGATAAAATAACATTGAAAAAATTCATATTTTTTCATAAATATAATAATAGAAAATCATTTACCTAGTAGTTCAAGTCTCGTTTACAAGGCTATCATAGTGAAGTGGGTTCACTCCACAATAAATTATTCTATTAAAGGTTCACTTACTAGACTATAATACCAGATAACATCCCTTAATTAATAAGGTTCACTCTAAATTACACACCAATTTATCTCATGAGATATCAATATTTACCTAATTCATTAGAGGTAGATATAGTTTCCTCCTGTTCTGGTTAAAATTTATCAACCATCTATTGATGTAATGTGACCACCATCCTCGGTTATGACATAACAATTATCACATAATGAAAACCATACATATATGTTCCACATGATCATAAAATATTCATCATATATGAACCCATGAAAAGATATCTATTTAATAATCTATCCATCTTAACATAACCTATATTAAATAAATAGGATATATAATCATTTCCTCATTTGAAAAAAATAATAACTCATAGAATAAGATATGGGATTCATAAACATTTTATCACGGTATAACATGTAGAATAGAATTGGATATCATAAAAATACTATTATCATAAAAATAATCCATTTAGATAAATAATAAGTATAATATCCTTGGATGATATCCCCATCAAAGAATACGTAACATCAACATATGGAATTTTCGATGGAAAATTATTTTGAAAGATCCTTTGGAATGTTTATTGAGAAAAAAAACCTTCCACATTGATAAAAAAAATAAAACAATAACCATTTTAAAATTAATAATCTATAAAAATATCATTGAAATATTATAATGTATGTTTTAAAAATCATTTAAATTATTTTTTGAGGAAAATATCCTTTCCATAAATAAATGAATTTTTAATAAATAGTAATTCCTAAAAATTTTTGTAAATCCATTTCATTAAAATTAAACATTGAAAATTAAAAAGAATATTTAATAAAATAAGTTGGTCTTGATGAATGAAAATATTTTTGATTCCATACACATTAACCAAGATTCCATTCACATTTTTGTTAAAATTTAAATGAGGATTATATTTTTTATAAATAACAAAAATAATCCTATTAAAAAAATTAATAGTCAACAATGTGTAAAAATATATTTAAAAAATAATTTGGATAATGTGAAAATTGTTTTTTAAATATTTTTTATAAAACATGGATATGGAAGAAAATGTTTTTTCAGCTTAGGAGAGAAATAAATTTGGTTTACTATAAAAATATTTTTTTGAATAGTTACTACATAAATATAGGGAAACAAATAGAAATAATTTATTCTCAAGAAATAACTATAATATAATAAAATTCAATATTTTCTTGAGAGATGCATCATAATATTTCATCATCGCGAACATAATCATAAAAAATAATAATAAATAATGAGGTTATATCATAAACCCTTGTCACTTTGGTAATGTTGAATCCTAAGACAAACAAAGAAATAAAATTAAACAAATCATAAAATATAATTATAATAAATAAATTAATGATATTAAATGTCAATGGGTCTGTATATACCAGAAAGGATTATCCAGAGACAAAGGCTCTGACCATTTATTAAAATAAAATAAAAGTACAACAAGCAAGTACCCTATGACAGAAAAGACAACTACAAATCATAAAAACCATACATGTCACCATATCCATGATCAATTGCTTCATCCACAATAGTTGATTCCCATTCTGAACTTTCATAATGCTTCAGAGTCTTAACATACTTATTTCTACGATATAACTTTTTAAAATATAGAAACTCCTTAGAAGACTGCGTACCTTTTCCCTTACTGACAGAAGACCTGGTAGGCATTGGTTTTAGCATATAAGAATAATCTTTCTTTTTCCTTCTTCATGGTGGAGCGGTCATCACTTACTCATTCCCTGACACAATATTCTTTTCACCTTGAACAATTCACTATATGATGTTTGATCCCTTCCACCATCGTTCTTATTTTCACTATTAGAGTTGTATCCCTAATTTCTAGAGATATGCACCTCCTAGAAACCATCCTTCACTCCCTGTTCTTGCTCAAAGTGACTATTAGAATCAATCATTGCTAAACATTATGGGTGTTACACAAACACATGATCATCATGCCTTCCATGTTGTATTATACCTTCTCTATTGACAACATCCTGTGAGAAAAGGTCAACCTGCATATTGTCACCTTCATTCCTTGGACTTTACACCCTAACATGAGGGATCCTCTCATGCCTCATTTTCCGAAGGTGGTTTCCATAGGCTTGCTCTTGCAACTTCCCAATCCCACTGCCACTTTTATTGAACTTCTTGTTCGGACTCAAAATCCTACTGTCATCCAGATTTTTAATCGGCCTCTGGACAGGAGACAAAGCAGAGGCAACATGATCAACAACCCGAACTTCGTCCAATTCCAGTTCATCATTCACCAGAACCGAAAAACAGTTACCATGATCAATATTAACCACCTGTTTTTCATATTGTGGCTTCATCCCATATGAAACCCTAACCCACCAACCATTATCATCCAAATATGGTTCCCACGTCACTAGGCTGGCACCCCATAACATTCCCAATGTCTTTTTAATAGCCATGTCCTGGACTATCCCCTGCACCCCTTACTTGAGCAAGGCACCACTGCCTGATCTAACAACATCATCACACACACCCAGCTGAACCTCGCTCTTATCGCCAAGATTCTGTATGAAGCCACAATCATCCCTGCACTGCACATTATGTTATGAAGGAACAACCAAGTCCTATTTTAGTCTACTAAAAATAACTGAAACCTTCAGATAAGAAGATGGAACCCCTTATGGTTTCTTTCCCATTGTAGCGTTCGAGTTACCTTTACCCACATCCCTACCATCCTTTATAACCGAATATCCTCCAACCTCAGATGAAAAATTACCTTCCACATTTAATAACTCACCAACCTAAGCCTTAGTCGATGTCCGATCCATCTGCCCAGCACCAGTCAACTTTGACCCCCTGTACCTGTATTCCTCTACACTGTGTCCCAATTTTTTACACGATGAGTAGAACTGGAATATCCATTAAAGATAGGTACACATTTGGATTTTTAAATCTCTATAATTTTAAGTATTATAATTATAAAATAAAAACATGATATTTATATACAGAACATAAAAGAAACATGTTTTAAATATGGATTGTGTCTCACAGAAAACAAATATGAGATAGAAATCCCTTACATTAAGTCTCGACTCCATATTTATGATTTTAAACCTCTTTTATAATAAATATAAGTTTATTTTAAATATATAGATGAAATATATTTATATATATCACACATATAATAATTAAATATGACCCTTTACTACCTATTTATTAATAATTCTATGTTATAATCATGATTCAGGAAATAAATTCTATTTTTTCCATGTGTGTATTGATTTTTTATTTTTGGTCATTTTACATTGATAATTGTTAAATAATATCTATAATTTTAACCAAGATATAAACATCATATATAGTTATTATATATGTATTTTTATTAATACATAAACATTATATATATAAAATATTATACACTGGTCTTACAGACGATATGTTGTACGTACGCATGTACATTGTTTTCATTTTCTCGATGGATTGATAGAAATAAAGGTAAATAATATATTAAAATTTAAAAAATAATTTTTATTTCAAATATATATATATCACATATTTCCATTAATATCATCCTTATTATCTTACATGTAATGTATTAATAAATCACATCAATTTACGAGGGGGTAGTTAGCTGTAAACACGCCTAATATTATGATATTCCCAAATAATAGAAACTAAGAAGGTATATATGGTATAATAATTATAGAATTATAATAATATAATATATATCATATATAAACATTTAATTCATAATTATATATAGATGTTATATTTGGTGATAGAAAACCAATAACAGCGGTGCATGAGGTAGCAGTCCGTGATACAAACGAATGACTATTTGATATCACATTTGATTGAAGAAGAAAATAATTTAGGTTATTCCATTAGAATAATATCATATAAGAATATGAAATATAACTAATTTTTATTATTATTATGGTTTAATATAATATTAAAAAGGTATAATAAGAATTAACGTATAACAATATATTTAAAACATTACATTTTCTTTGAAAAACTTCTTTTGTTTTGCACCAAAAGGATTCAATGGTTAGATTTTTTAGAAAACTATTTTTATATGATTAGAGTAGGAAATTAGGTATGGGATTTGGGAAGGTCTATCTTAACAAAATATTTTATTTAAGTTTTAATATTAGAGGAGAGTGTGTGGTCTTTTATAAGTGATGAGTGTGGCACAGTAGATTTTTTTTAAAAGAGAAAGCTGTACCCAACTTATTTCACATGAAAAAAAGATTTTAAATGGTAATTTAAATATCGTTTTTTGTTATAATTTCAAAATATGGATAATAAATTTTTATAGACACTTTTATAGGTCATTTTATTCATTATCATATTTGTTTAACCCCAAGGTAAACCATTTTTCACATTAATTGTGATAATTAATTTTTAATGATTTAACTATTCAATATGGTCAAAAAATAAGTTGAACGTATTGTATAATATAAATTATTATTATTTAAAATATGGTAACCATATTTTAAAATTCCATTCATATAATTGGAGAAATATAATTTAAAACTAATCCTCCTAATGCAATGAGAAAGTTTATTTCCAAAGAGAAAATGTTCAAATGTATAAAATGTTTTTGTATTAGAAATTAAATTTGAAATTGATTTAAATGATCTAGAATTCATAAATAGATATGTAAATTGAATAATTTTACTTTTTTATCCATTTAAAAACAATTTTTATGATTCTAAATTTATTAAAAGTAACAAAACTTCTAAATAAAAATTAGTATGTTCACTATTCGTTGAAAATGTTTATCTTCTTAGAAAAATATAAAAATTTCACCATAAGTTAAAATTTACACGTCAATTTAAAAAAATTAATTTTATGTTTCCACTTATGTTTTAAAAAAATTAAAAAAAATTAAACGCGTTTTAAAAAGAAGATAATTATTTTTTAAAGAAACAATACAGTGTTTTAGTGTAAAATTAGATTTATTCCTATCTAATATCTAGAAAGCACAAAATATGAATGTTAAAAATTTTATTGAATATATAATAAAAATATATATTTCACTAAATTCATTCACTAACCGTGATTTGTTTAATTTATTTAGCTAAAACATGTTTTCCCATAAAAAATAATAACTTTTGAAAATATTTCCTTTGTTTTAAAATAATTTATATTTTTATTAATAAATAATTGTTCACTAAAAAATTAATTATATATACATTGGTAAACCAAATATTTTCATAATTTAGTTAATACTATTTATATGATCTATTACAATGGAGAGAAGATAACCACCATATTAAATAATAACATTTCAATAGTTTTTCACATTTTGTTTAAACTCATTATTGTGTGTAATTCATGGTAAGATTAGTGTTTCATATAATAAAATCTAAAATTGAATTTTTATTTTACATAAGATAAACTAGGGTTTGAGTGTAATGTAAAATATTTAAAAGATTCAATATTTTTGGAAAAAAGATCACAAAATCTTATGGTGTTACACTTTGTAGATCATAAAACCATAAGAAACTATGTACACATCATTAATTTTCTTTAATTATATTCAAAATTAATATTTTTATTTTTTTATTACATATATATTATAAACCATTCAAGGTTAGTTACCTTCCAAATACACCACGACTACCCTATTGAATTTTTAATAATAGGTTGTTTGACCAAATGATCGAGTGAACCACAGATAGTTTTCTGGTTAATATCTCAAAACCATATATCCATTATCACATTTTTATAGCCCCATGTTTGAAAACATGAAACTGATCTCAAATATAATAATACATTCATGGTTTATCATCTATGTTCTCATTTTTCCCATTATCACAACACAAAAAACATTCCACCTATATGTTAGAGTTTGGTAAAATAAAAATATTGGAAGGCGAATGTAACATTATAAAATTAAATCAACTAATTTATTAATGACTCATAACCAATTTAATATATATTAAAACATTTTTAGGATATATAAAAAAAGAATATTTTTGAAAGTCCAATGATATAATTTTATATATTTATAAATTTGGAAGAATGAAAAAAATATAAGTTGGAGAAAATAATTATTAAACATAATGTATGGTGTTGGATTATCTATACGACATCGTATAGTGTCTCTAGACGGTGGTTTCTGGTGATGCTATGCGGTGAAGATATTGTGAAACTATGTTGTTCTTAGTAGTGATAGAATGAAAAAAATGGATTATTTTCGACGGGGTGATAGTGTGGTTGAATGGATCCTTTGTTTTGAATGCTCCGGTCACCGGCTCTGGTAGTGATGGATGGCACTGATGGCAGTGCTTGTTCCCATGATGATAACAGATGGAAGATAGCAGGCGATGTGACCTAATTGAATCTTGGATCGAGGCCCCTTAGGCTCGGTGTTTGTAAGATTGAAGTTCAAATTTTGTTTTGGGATGTTGTATTTTGGATTCCCACTTTATGTTTGTCTATGGTTACCTTTTTTCCTTAAATAGGCTTCTGAAAATCAAAAAATAATATTTTTAGTCAAAAAAAATGAAAAGAAAAATTGAAAAAAATATAGGAAGTAAATACGAAATAATTTTTTTTAAAATAAATTCAATAATATCCCAAGAAGTTCCCTTAAATATACCAACCCATTTAGTTATCAATTTATTGTATTTTTTCCATAGAATTAATTATAGGAATGAAATAAAAACTCCCATTAATTTTATTTTTTAGAAAAAATATTAATATAAAAATGATTATATCTTTCATAATTATATTTCTAGAAACATGAAAGAGAATAGTGTATTACCTTTTAATTATTACGATAAGAATTCATGAATATGTCACCTTAATGTTAGTTAGAACTAATAATAAAAGATAGATAATAAATAGAGGATTTCTTAGAAACAATCATTTTTTATAGAGTAATGATTATCTCAAAATAATATTAATAAATAATAAGATTAAATGATAAAACCATGATACTAATAATATATTATAATATAAAACACTATATATTATTATAAGGCCCTGGCCGTAAACCTTACTTAATATTGAATTAAATGAATAATTCAAATTGAGAATCTTTTCAGGTTTAAAGTTTTAGAGAATTAGGACATAACTATTACATCTCAAAAGATTACAAAGTAGACACTTCTAATAAGTTTCCATAAAATAAAAACTCTTAAAAAGAAACATGTCTAGTTCCATGTTTTAGATAGCATGACTTTCCCTTGATCCCATCCTTGACCCTATTCCACATTAAGTCATGTGAAAAACATTTCAAAAAAACTTGGGGTGAGCATAAAAAGCTCAGTAAGGGATACACAAAGAATGAAAACTGTTAGTTATTCAAAACAACAAGTAAACCATGTATACTTTATCAAAGTAATACCTTTCACCTTTAGGAAGTAGTAGAAACTCTTCACTGAATAAAATATCATTACTTACCCTTTTGTAACCAAAAGATTACCATAAAACCCATATAAAGAACACATAACATATAAAGGTAACTTGGGACATAAACATACTTAAATGGAATAACCATACGGTTGACTTCCACACATATCACTTAATGGAATATCCATACGGCCGACTTCCATACCCAATGCATTGGAGGTTATAACGTAACCACTCGTCCTAATATTCACGACACCACATGTCATATAGTTTATCACGGCACCACCCATCATATGGTTTATCACGTAACCACCCATCCTTGCAATTTTATTCACTTATCAAAATAAGTGGGGGTATTTATCCCTCAGAGCATTTTTAGATTCCCATGTTGCCTCTTCAACTATATGGTTTTTACACAAAACTATTACCTGGTGAATTACCTTATTTCGCAACACTTTATCTCTTCAGTCAAGAATCTAGACTGGTTGTTCTTGATAAGAGAGATTCTCTCCCAACTGAACTACCTATGGGCTCAAAACATGAGATGGATCTGGCATATACTTTCTCAACATCGAAACATGAAAAACATTATGTACCTGAGATAAACTCGGAGGTAATGCCACTCGATAAGCAACTGATCCAACATTCTCCAGAATTTTATATGGTCCAATGAACCTTGGACCCAGCTTTCCTTTCTTACCAAATCACATCACACTTTTCCATGGTGAAACTTTGAGAAAAACATGATCACCTACCTCAAAAGATAGATCCTTCCTCCGATTATCCGCATAACTCTTCTGCCTTCTCTGAGCTGTTCTCACGTGTTTCTGAATCAACAGAAATTTTTCTGCCATCTCTTTTACCAATTCTGGTCCCATCAGCTTCCTTTCACCTACTTCATCCCAAAAAGCTGGAGTTCGACACCGTTTACCATATAATGCCTCAAATGGTTCCATCTGTATACTAGAATGAAAACTGTTATTATAAGAAAACTCAACCAAAGAAATATGTTGGTCCCAACTTCCCTGATAATCCATCGAACAAACACGTAGCATATCCTCCAAAGTCTGAATTGTTCATTTTGACTGCCCATCTGATTGAGGATGAAAAGATGTACTAAAATTTAATTCAATACCCAACGACTTCTGAAGGCCTTTCCAAAAGTTAGAAGTAAACCTGGGATCATGATTAGATATAATGGATAGGGGAACTCCATGTAACCTGACTATCTCTTTAAGATACAATCGAGAAAGTTGGTCTAGAGAGAAAGTATCTCGAATAGGAAGGAAATGAGCAGATTTAGTCAAGTGATCAACAATAACCCAGATTGCATTATTACCTCGAGATGTCTTCGGTAATCCCACAACAAAGTCCATGGATATATTTTCCCATTTCCACTTTGGCACTGGTAAAGGCTGAAGCATCCCTTTCGGTAACTGCCGCTCTGCTTTAACATGCTGACAAGTCAAACACTTCATAGTAAAATCAGAAATATGTCTTTTCATTCCATCCCACCAGTAAAACTCCCAAAGATCTCTATACATCTTAGTACTCCCTGGATGAACTGAAAACGGAGAACTATGAGCTTCACATAACAACTCTCTCTTCAACTGTGAATCACAAGGCACACACAATCTCTTCCCAAATCTCAAAACACAATCAATATCAATGTTGAATTCAGGCAACACACCCTTCTGAACCAGCTCTACATTTTTCTGCAACTCGTTGTCTTGCTTCTGTGCTTGCTTAATTCTGTCTGATAGAGAAGATTTAACCGATACCTGAAACAAAACAGAAGGACTTCCTGCACAAACAACTTCCATGCCAAAGTTCACCAAATCAAAAACCAAAGGACCTCGTTCCAAACGTAGAATGGTTAATGAAGCATTACTTTTTCGACTCAAAGCATCAGCCACTTTATTTTATTTTCACGGATGGTAATGAATTGTACAATCATAATCCTTGATTAATTCCAGCCATCTCCTATGTCTCATGTTTAACACTTTCTGAGTGAATATATACTTTAAACTTTTGTGATCAGTATATATTTCACACTTTACTCCATACAAATGGTGCCTCCAAATTTTTAAATCGAAAACAACAGCAGCTAATTCCAAATCATGTGTAGGGTAATTTACCTAATGAGTTTTCAACTGACGTGAAGCATAAACAATTACCTGATCATTCTGCATAAGGACACAACCAAGTCCCTTCAACGAAACATCACTGTAGATAACAAACTCACCATTCCTGGAAGGAAGTGCCAAAACTGGAGCATTCACCATTCTTCTTTTCAACTCCGGAAAACAATCATCACATTATTTTGTCTAGATAAACTTAACACCATTTCGAGTTAGCTTAGTCATTGGACTAGATAACTATGGTAAATTTTCAACAAACCTTCAGTAGTAACCTACCAAACCAAGAAAACTACGGATCTCGGTTACATTTGTGGGTCTTGGCAATTCTTCAACAACTTTTGTTTTTGCAGGATCAACAGTTATGTCATCTTTTGAAACAATGTGACCAAGTAAATAAATTTGTTGTAACCAAAACTCACACTTACTGAATTTTCCATACAATTTCTTTTCTTTTAAGGTTTTCAAGATAAACCTTAAATGAATTTCATGCTCCTCTTTACCTTTTGAATAAACCAAAATATCTTCAGTAAACACAAGCACAATTTATCACCTGAGTCAACTGAGTCATCACTGCAACAAACTATTTAGTTCTGATTCTGACCATCTCAGTATACTGATTAGAAAGGTCATTTCCCTCTGTATGCCTTCCCAGAAAATCTGTTTTGTTTCCTCTATGAAAAACCATTCTTAACACAGAAATATCTTAGGAGAAGCAACATGGTAATCTTCAAATGCTATATCATTTCAATCATACCATAAATAAACTTATAATTTAACAATTTTTGAACTCCTAAAGTTGTCTAAACCGACCTCTGATACCAACTATAAGGCCCCGAACTTAAACCTTACTTAATATTGAATTAAATGAATAATTCACATTGAGGATCTTTTCAGGTTTAGAGTTTTAGAGAATTAGGGCATAACTATTACATCTCAAAAGATTACAAAGTAGACACTTCTACTAAGTTTCCATAAAATAAAAACTCTTAAAAAGAAACATGTCTATTTCCATGTTTTAGATAGCATGACTTTCCCTTGATCCCATCCTTGACCCTATTCCACATTAAGTCCTGTGAAAAACATTTCAAAAAAAACTTGGGGTGAGCATAAAAAGCTCAGTAAGGGATACACAAAGAATGAAAACTGTTAGTTTTTCAAAACAACAAGTAAACCATGTATACTTTATGAAAGTAATACCTTTCACCTTTAGGAAGTAGTAGAAACTATTCACTGAATAAAATATCATTACTTACCCTTTTGTAACCAAAATATTACCATAAAACCCATATAAAGAACACATAACATATAAAGGTAACTTGGGACATAAACATACTTAAATGGAATAACCATACGGTCAACTTCCACACATATCACTTAATGGAATAGCCATACGACCGACTTCCATACCCAATGCATTGCAGGTTATAACGTAACCACCCATCCTGGTATTCACGGGACCACCCGTCATATGGTTTATCACGTAACCACCTGTAAAATGTCCAAGTACCATTATAAAATCATAAGACATGAAACAAATATAATGGAAAGAAAAAATTTCCACACTTTGATCACAATATATCACTTAAATATATTGACATAACAAATCCATTATAAAAACCATTTTCAATACCAAAATACATAAAATAGTATATGGTATTTATTTCATTTTAAAAAACATTACGGCTTGTTGAGGAAGCCAAAGACCAAATAATACTCGTGGCGGCGGAAAAGGTCGTTGTCACCGCATACGTTAAAAGAAACATTCCTTTTTGTCGTTTTGTAAAACGCTTCGTTGAAAAATATTCCTTTTGTATAAAATTAAAAGTCAAAGGGGTTTATACACTGTATAAAAGAAAGTTGTGTATAAAACGAAATATGCATCAATGAAAGGAGATTGAGACGAAGTCCCTTATAAAGATCATTTTTTAAATAAAATAGATCTATTATGTGTATTCACTATATGTACACATAAAAAAGTATAAATACAAGATAGGACATAATAATATCATAACATAATTTGAAAGTAGGGGATTAACCCAAAGAACGGAAATTGGGTTAAGAAGTTCCCTTACCTCGTGTCCGACTTGACTCGATCGTTCTTTAACATCCTGAAATATAAACTTGAGTTAATTCATACTTTCTTAAGAACCTTTTTCAAGTTCATTATTCCTTTTATATCACTTATTGCCAGGTTATAAGCATTATGTAACCATTTAAGTTAATAATGTTTGTTTTGTCGATAATTGGTTCTTAAGTCGAAAGTGGACTTCTTACAATTACATGTTGTTCGTGTGGTCAAAGGTTCATTATATCCAGAATGATATTCATGATTTGTATATCATATATATCATATATATCCAGAATATACATGTATTTATAATATTACATAATTATTTAGAGGTAAGAAATGAAATGCACCGTTCATGGAGACGGTAAGCCATACGTACGCATGAACGCTACTTTCATTTCTATGTCATATTAATGGAATTAAAACTAAATGAGAGATATGTATATTTTAATTCCAGAATTATATTGATCATTTATATGTAACATACATCATATATATCCATTATATATATGTACTTATAATAGTACATTACATTTGGGGATAAGAAATGAAATGCACCGTTCATGGAGACGGTAAGCCGTACGTACGCATGAACGCTACTTTCATTTCTATCTCATAATTTAATGGAAAAAAATAATAATGATATAGAGGTATATTATAATTCCAGTATAAAATAATATATAATAACTTTAAATCCATCCTTTATACGTCCCACATATGGAATTAACGAATCAAATCACTTTGAGGGGGCGATAGGCCGCACTTCCTAAAATGAAGATATTGCGTATACCCATAATGGAATCCATAGAGGTATGCCATAAATGAAAAATACAAAATCTTAAGGAAAACATAAACATAATTTATATCATATATAAATAGAGTGACATCTTAATGGCCACCATTAAAGGTGTTAAAAGAAGATTGAACAATCATCATTTCGTGAGGCAGAAATTCACCAACCACAGAAACAGTATGTTCTTTAACCATTAGATGAAGGTGTGTGTAATTGTAGCTAGAATACTTCTTATAAAAACATCCTAGTATATGGAAGATACTGATTTTGTTACAAAAGGAATGAATAAAATGAGTTTAGGGGTTTGGAGAAGCATAATAAAACAAAAGATCACAAGTGAAGATGTTACCTTAAAATCGGGTAACTCCCTTTGGATTGAACCAAAAGGGTTTCTTGAATAGCTTCCTGCCTAAGTTAAGGATTCTATGATTAGGATATGGATTTAGAGAGACAAAATTATCAGATCTTGTCTGAACCAAAGGCTTGATAGGTGTGGGTAAGGAGGTAGAGGTGGGGGCCTTTTATAAGAGGAGAGGAGGGGCACTCTTGGAAAGGTATAAAAGGTTACTTTATTTTCAAATGAGTTTCGAATTTGAAAGGTCCCAAATTGATGTATTTCAAGGATAAGGTGATAAGGGTTAGAAATACACCCATATAATAGGTTTTTGACATGTTTAGGTCTTATATTTGGCATTATCTTTCCATTTTATTTTAATCGGTAAATAATGAGGTAAACGCTGCATCATCATGATGTCATAAATAATTTAATTTATTTAATGTCTAAAAATTATAATAAAAATTCTATAATGTAGGAAATATTTTTATCTTTCCAATGAATATTTATAGTCAAAAATCTGAATTCTATAACCCCATGTAAAAATTGTTTTAGTAAAATAATACATGTTTGTGTCTTTTTTACTTTTACTTTAAATAAAAGGCATAAATGTCATTATCTTACCCAAGTGGCTCCATGGGGTACCAAAAATCGAACCATGGGTTGTCTTGGTCGGTCATAACTCATCCAATAGGGTTAGGACAAGTGTCAAGATATTTTCATTTTATTATAATATCATTTTTACCTTAAATCACACTAATTACCTTTAATCGCGATTAATAAAACTTAAAAGTTACTTTTCATCAAAAATTATTTTCATCCCATTGAACCAAATTTTACATAATAATCAAAATAATTTAAATTGGATTTTTGAAATTCAAATCACAGAAGTGGTAAAGTCCCATTTAAACAAAAAATCAATTTTTGTAACCACCACTTTGTGGCTTCACTATTCATCAAAAATTGAAGTTTTTCAGAAAAATATAAAAAATTCACCCTAAGATATATTTGATATTACAAATTCAAAAATGATGTATATTTTACCAAATTCATAACATAGAAGTTTCATTAATTAATTTTATAATTAAATCCTGCTGTTAAAACAAATAGCGTGTTTTTATGAAACAATATATATCAAAAGATTGACACTAGTTTAAGTCCAATTTCAAAGTGAAATTAATTACAATGACAAATATTGGATTAAATGGTAAAAATATATTTTAATTTCACCTTAGAACTAATTAAAAATATAATATAATCATGTAAATAAATTATATTAATAAGACGTTTTGAATTAAAATACAACATTTTTCACTATTCATTAAAAATGAACTTTATCGGAAAAATACCAAAAATTTACACAAAGTAAATTTTGATGTCCCAATTCTAAAGAAGAATTTTATTTGGTCCAATAGAATGTAAAAGAGTGACCAAAACCATATTTAAACAGGGTTCTCCATCAAAAGGCGATAATTCGACCTTTTAGTGAATATTAGAGTATATATGCCTAAAATTGAATTATTTTCATATTTTATGCCTTTATCCTTTATTGGATAAATATAAAAACATTTAAGAAACATATATAATCATATTTTTGTTATTTCTATTCATTCCTACCAATACAACTGCTACGTGTTAACTACCATTTAAAATAATATTATTTTATTACTAGTGTGTAACGTAAGATTTCAAAGAATCTCTTTGTCGCGTATCAGGTACGCTATCGAACATAACAACCCTTTTAAAGTAAAAATAATATTTAATTCTCAAATATTAATAAATATGAAATTTTTTTATTCTTTATTTACCTGGGATGTTACATCCTTCCCCCCTTTTGGGAATTGCGTCCTCGCAATTTTATTCACTTATCAAAATAATTGGGGGTATTTATCCCTCATAGCATTTTCAGATTCCCATGTTGGCTCTTCAACCATATGGTTTTCCACAAAACCTTTACCTGGTGAATTTCCTTATTTTGCAACACTTTCTCTCTTCAGTCAAGAATCTGGATTGGTTGTTATTCATAAGAGAGATTCTCTCCCAACTGAACTACCTCTGGGCTCAAAACATGAGATGGATCTGGAATATACTTTCTCAACATTGAAACATGAAAAACATTATGTACCTAAGAAAAACTCGGAGGTAATGCCACTCGATAAGCAACTGATCCAACATTCTCCAGAATTTCATATGGTCCAATGAACCTTGGACCCAGATTTCCTTTCTTTCCAAATCCCATCACACTTTTCCATGGTGAAACTTTGAGAAAACATGATCACCTACCTCGAAATATAGATCCTTCCTCCAGTTATCCACATAACTCTTCTGCCTGCTCTGAGCTGTTCGCATGTGTTTCTGAATCAACTGAACTTTTTTCTGCCATCTCTTCTACCAATTCTGGTCCCATCAGATTCCTTTCACCTACTTCATCCCAAAAAGCTGGAGTTCGACACCGTTTACCATATAATGCCTCAAATGGTGCCATCTGTATACTAGAATGAAAACTATTATTATAAGAAAACTCAACCAAAGAAATATGTTGATCCCAACTTCCCTGATAATCCATCGAACAAACATGTAGCATATCCTCCAAATTCTGAATTGTTCATTCTGACTGCCCATCTGATTGAGGATGAAAAGCTGTACTAAAATTTAATTCAGTACCCAACGACTTCTGAAGGCCTTTCCAAAAGTTAGAAGTAAACCTGGGATCACGATCAGATACAATGGATAGGGGAACTCCATGTAACCTGACTATCTCTTTAAGATATAATCGAGAAAGTTGATCTAGAGAGAATTTATCTCGAATAGGAAGGAAATGAGCAGATTTAGTCAAGTGATCAACAATAACCCAGATTGCATTATTACCTCGAGATGTCTTTGGTAATCCCACAACAAAGTCCATGGATATATTTTCCCATTTCCACTCTGGCACTGGTAAAGGCTGAAGCATCCCTTTCGGTAACTGCCGCTCTGATTTAACCTGCTGACAAGTCAAATGCTTCACAGTAAAATCAACAATATGGTTTTTCATTCCATCCCACCAGTAAAACTCCCGAAGATCTCTATACATCTTAGTACTCCCTGGATGAACTGAAAACGGAGAACTATGAGCTTCACATAACAACTCTCTCTTCAACTGTGAATCAAAAGGCACACACAATCTCTTCCCAAATCTCAAAACACAATCAATATCAATGTTGAATCAGGAAACATACCCTTCTGAACCAACTCTAACTTTTTTTGCAACTCGCTGTCTTGCTTCTGTGCTTTATTAATTCTGTCTGATAGAGAAGATTTCACCGATACCTGAAACAAAACAAAAGGACTTCCTGCACAAACAACTTCCATGCCAAAGTTCACCAAATAAAAAACCAAAGTATCTCGTTCCAAACGTAGCATGGTTAATGAAGCATTACTTTTTCGACTCAAAGCATCAACCACTTTATTTGCTTTTACCGGATGGTAATGAATTATACAATCATAATCCTTGATTAATTCCAGCCATCTCCTCTGTCTCATGTTCAACTCTTTCTGAGTGAATATATACTTTAAAATTTTGTGATCAGTATATATTTCACACTTTACTCCATACAAATGATGCCTCCGAATTTTTAAAGCAAAAACAACAGCAGCTAATTCCAAATCATGTGTAGGGTAATTTACCTCATGAGTTTTCAACTGACGTGAAGCATAAGCAATTACCTGATCATTCTGCATAATGACACAACCAAGTCCCTTCAATGAAGCATCACTGTAGATAACAAACTCACCATTCCTAGAAGGAAGTGCCAAAACTAGAGCATTCACCAATCTTCTTTTCAACTCCTGAAAACAATCATCACATTATTTTGTCCAGATAAACTTAACACCCTTCCGAGTTAGCTTAGTCATTGGACTAGATAACCGTGAAAAATTTTCAACAAACCTTCAGTAGTAACCTTCAAAACCAAGAAAACTACGGATCTCGGTTATATTTGTGGGTCTTGGCCATTCATCAATAACTTTTGTTTTTGCAGGATCAACAGTTATGCCATCTTTTGAAACAATGTGACCAAGGAAAGAAATTTGTTGTAACCAAAACTCACACTTGCTGAATTTTCCATACAGTTTCTTTTCTTTTAAGGTTTTCAAGATAAACCTTAAATGAATTTCATGCTCCTCTTTACCTTTTGAATAAACCAAAATATCGTCAGTAAACACAAGCACAATTTATCACCTGAGTCAACTGAGCCATCACTGCAACAAACTATTTAGTTCTGATTCTGACCATTTCAGTATACTGATTAGAAAGGTCATTTCCCTCTGTATGCATTCCCAGAAAATCTGTTTTGTTTCCTCTATGAAAAACCATTCTTAACACAGAAATATCTTAGGACAAGCAACATGGTAATCTTCAAATGATATATCATTTCAATCATTCAATAAATCAAATTATAATTTAACAATTTTCGAACTCCTAAAGTTGTCTAAACCGACCTCTGATACCAACTATAAGGCCCCGAACTTAAACCTTACTTAATATTGTATTAAATGAATAATTCACATTGAGGATCTTTTCAGGTTTAGAGTTTTAGAGAATTAGGACATAACTATTACATCTCAAAATATTACAAAGTAGAAACTTCTACTAAGTTTCCATAAAATAAAAACTCTTAAAAAGAAACATGTCTAGTTCCATGTTTTAGATAGCATGACTTTCCCTTGATCCCATCCTTGACCCTATTCCACATTAAGTCCTGTGAAAAACATTTCCAAAAAAACTTGGGTTGAGAATAAAAATCTCAGTAAGGGATACACAAAGAATGAAAACTGTTAGTTTTTCAAAACAACAAGTAAACCATGTATACTTTATCAAAGTAATACCTTTCACCTTTAGGAAGTATTAGAAACTCTTCACTGAATAAAATATCATTACTTACCCTTTTGTAACCAAAATATTACCATAAAACCCATATAAAGAACACATAACATATAAAGGTAACTTGGGACAGAAACATACTTAAATGGAATAACCATACGGTCAACTTCCACAAATATCACTTAATGGAATAGCCATACGTCCAACTTCCATACCCAATGCATTGGAGGTTATAACGTAACCACCCATCCTGGTATTCATGGCACCACCCGTCATATGGTTTATCACGTAACCACCCATAAAATGTCCAAGTACCATTATAAAATCATAAGACATGAAACAAATATAATGGAAAGAAAAAATTTCCACACTTTGATCAAAATATATCACTTAAATATATTGACATAACAAATCCATTATAAAAACCATTTTCAATACCAAAATACATAAAATAGTATATGGTATTTATTTCATTTTAAAAAACATTACGGCTTGTTGAGGAAGCCAAAGACCAAATAATACTCGCGGCGGCGGAAAAGGTCGTTGTCACCGCATACGTTAAAAGAAACATTCCTTTTTGTCGTTTTGTAAAACGCTTCGTAGAAAAAGATTACTTTTTTTATAAAATTAAAAGTCAAAGGGGTTTATACACTGTATAAAAGAAAGTTGTGTATAAAACGAAATATGCCTCAATGAAAGGAGATTGAGACGCAGTCCCTTACAAAGATCATTTTTTAAATAAAATAGATCTATTATGTGTATTCACTATATGTACACATAAAAAAGTATAAATAAAAGATAGAACATAATAATATCATGACATAATTTGAAAGTATGGGATTAACCCAAAGAACGGAAATTGGGTTAAGAAGTTCCCTTACCTCGGGTCCGACTTGACTCGATCGTTCTTTAACGTCCTGAATAATAAACTTGAGTTAATTTATACTTTCTTAAGAACCTTTTTCAAGTTCATTATTTCTTTTATATCACTTATTGCCATGTTATAAGCATTATGTAACCATTTAAGTTAATAATGTTTGTTTTGTCGATAATTGGTCCTTAAGTCGAAAGTTGACTTCTTACAATTACATGTTGTTCGTGTGGTCAAAGGTTCATTATATCCAGAATGATATTCATGATTTGGATATCATATATATCATATATATACAGAATATACATGTATTTATAATATTACATAATCATTTAGAGGTAAGAAATGAAATTCACCGTTCATGGAGACGGTAAGCCGTACGTACGCATGAACGCTACTTTCATTTCTATGTCATATTAATGGAATTAAAACTAAATGAGAGATATGTATATTTTAATTCCAGAACTATATTGATCATTTATATGTAACATACATCATATATATCCATTATATATATTTATTTATAATAGTACATTACATTTGGGGATAAGAAATGAAATGCACCGTTCATGGAGACGGTAAGCTGTACGTACGAATGAACGCTACTTTCATTTCTATCTCATACTTTAATGGAAAGAAATAACAATGATATAGAGGTATATTATAATTCCAGTATAACATCATACATAATAACTTTAAATCCATCCTTTATACGTCCCACATATGGCATTAACGAATCAAATCACTTTGAGGGGGCGATAGGCCGCACTTCCTAAAATGAATATATTGCGTATACCCATAATGGAAGCCATAGAGGTATGCCATAAATGAAAAATAAAGAAGCTTAAGGAAAACATAAACATAATATATATCATATATAAATAGAGTGACATCTTAATGGCCACCATTAAAGGTGTTAAAAGAAGATTGAACAATCATTGTTTCGTGAGGCAGAAATTCACCAACCACAGAAACAGTATGTTCTTTAACCATTAGATGAAGGTGTGTGTAAGTGTAGCTCAAATACTTCTTATAAAAACATCCTAGTATATTTAAGATACTGGTTTTGTTACAAAAGTAATTAATAAAATTAGTTTATGGGTTTGGAGAAGCAAAATAAAACAAAAGAGCACAAGTGAAGATGTTACCTTAAAATCAGGTCACTCCCTTTGGTTTGAACCAAAATGGTTTCTCGAAGAGCTTCCTGCCTAAGTTAAGGCTTATAGGATGAGGATATGGATGTGGATAGACAAAATGATCAGATCTTGGCCGAACCAAAGGCTTGAGGGGTGTGGGTAAGGAGGTAGAGGTGGGGGCCTTTTATAAGAGGAGAGGAGGGGCACTCTTGGAAAGGTATAAAAGGTTACTTTATTTTCAAATGAGTTTCAGATTTTAAAGGTCCCACATTGATTTATTTCAAGGATAAGGTGACAAGGGTTCTAAATCCACCCATCCAATAGGTTTTTTACATGTGTAGGTCTTAGATTTTGCATTATCTTTCCATTTTATTTAAATCTTTAAATAATGAGGTAAACGCTGCATCATCATAATGTCATAAATAATTTAATTTATTTAATGTATAAAAATTATAAACAAAATACTATGATGTAGGAAATAATTTTATCTTTCCAATTAATATTTATAGTAAAAAATATGACTTTTATAACCCCATGTAAAAAGTGTTTTAGTAAAACAATACATGTCTGTGTCTTTTTTACTGTTACTTTAAATAAAAGGCATAAATGTCATTATCTTACCCAAGTGGCTCCATGGGGTACCAAAAATCAACCCATGGGTTTTCTTGGTCGGACATAACTCATCCAATAGGGTTAGGACAAGTGTCAAGATATTTTCATTTTATTATAATATCATTTTTACCTCAAATCACACTAATTACCTTTAATCGCGATTAATAAAACTTAAAAGTTACTTTTCATCAAAAATTATTTTCATCCCATTGAACCACATTTTACTTAATAATGAAAATTATTTAAATTTGATTTTTGAAATTCCAATCACAGAAGTGGTAAAGTCCCATTTAAACGAAAAATCAATTTTTGTAACCACCACTTTGTGGTTTCACTATTCATCAAAAATTGAAGTTTTTCAGAAAAATACCAAAAATTCACCCTAAGCTATATTTGATATTCCGAATTAAAAAATGATGTCTATTTTACCAAATTAATAAAATTTAAGTTTCATTAATTAATTTTATAATTAAATCCCACTGTTAAAATAAATAACGTGTTTTTATGAAACAATATATATCAAAAGATTGACATTAGTTTAAGTCCAATTTCAAATTGAAATTAATTCCAATGACCAATATTGGATTAAATGGTAAAAATATATTCTAATTTCACTTTAGAACCGATTCAAAAGATAATATAATCATGTAAATAAATTATATTAAAAAGAGGTTTTGAATTAAAATACAACATTTTTCACTGTTCATTAAAAAATGAACTTTATCGGAAAAATACCAAAAATTTACACAAGGTAAATTTTGATGTCCCAATTCTAAAGAAGAATTGTATTTGGTCCAATAGAATGTAAAAGAGTGACCAAAACCATATTTAAAGAGGGTTCTCCATCAAAAGGTGATAATTCGACCTTTTAGTGAATATTAGAGTATATATGCCTAAAATTGAATTCTTTTCGTATTTTAAGCCTTTATCATTTATTGGATAAATGTAAAAACATTTAACAAACATATATAATCATATTTTAGTTATTTATATTCATTCCTTCCAATACAACGGCTACGTGTTAACTACCATTTAAAATAATATTATTTTATTACTAGTGTGTAACGTAAGATTTCAAAGAGTCTCTTTGTCGCGTATCAGGTACGCTATCGAACATAGAAGCCCTTTTAAAGTAAAATTAATATTTAATTCTAAAATATTAATAAATATGAAAATGTTTTATTCTTTATTTTCCTGGGATATTACAATTATGGAATAATATATTTAAATAAAATGAGATAATATTGGGAGATAATTCAAAATTAATACACAACGGAATTTGAAAATAGATGAGAAGGATGTGTTTCTATGAATCCCAAGAGCACTATTTAAAGACTTCATGTTTGTTAGTGAAGTATTAGGATGATCAAATTATATAACAAAGAATATTAAAACATTTAATGCCTATAATTTAAACACAATTACTATTGTTGATAAAAATCATTGTGGTGTGGTAGACTACTCCATGATATGGAGATGGAATTTGTGGCATGGGCCCCAACTCTTTAGTGTATAGCCTTATATGATAATTTATAGGTTCTTACAATTTAAAAGTAGCTGCATCCTAACACTAATGGTTTTATGGATTAATCCTTTATAAAGTGGATCTATGTAATAAACACTCAACTTACCATGTGTCCATTCTCATGTTTGTAAGAATTGATCCAGACTATGGTTTGAATCTGATGGTTTTCACCTTAATCATTTGAGGTTATGTTAGACTAATTTTTGATGTAGCGTGGTCCTTTTCATTGTGTTGTAATTACTATTCTAGGAATTTTGATGTTGTGGGGAAGCTTATTATAGCATGGATTCCAAATATTCAAGCTAGGAAAAAATTGAAACTCTTTAGACAATAACTACTCAAATCAAACCATTAAATACATTAAAGAGTTTTTATGATAAATAAAATATATGATGTTGAAAAAAATAAAACCACCATAATTTAATTTAATATTTTTATCTATATAATTCTACTACTATTCCATGATCATAAATACTTTTTAGAAACTGATAAGAAACATACAATATTAATGTTGTGGGTTGGATTATACCACTAAAGAATAGGATATACACCATTGGGATACTTTAATGATAATGAAGACCATACTTGTTCTAGATCACCCACTAAATTATAAATCATGTATCATTTGAACCACCTCTACCACAATCCCCATTCACCTGAGGAATAAATCATTTATTTCATAAGAACAATGACCAGAACCTCATTTCCATTGTAAATATAATGAAGCGAAGAACATCAACTATGATTATTATTGAATGTGTATATATCTCACTATGTATTATAATTTTAAAAATTATATTGTAATGAAGAGATATGATACTTTATATAATGGTGATGAGGGTATATGAGATTTTAATTCCATATTTTGGGGTAGTTTTTACATGCGACTTTTCATTATATTAAGAGTATATTTATGTTATGTGATGTAATATTTTATTCTATTTATATATTATACATTTGTTTTTGATTATTACATAATTATATTATTATAAGCTCTCAAATCCATTGAAATTAAATAACATATCCATCATGTGACCCATGGGAGGACTCATAGTTCTCCCAAGTCACTTCTCATTTTTGTCCATCATGTTTTTTGACTCTAATTTGATGGAATAATTGACTTATTGAGAAATATAAATATATTTATAAAATTATTTAGGTAATATCTAAATACTCATTCCAATATAAACAATATCATTACACACATTACCTTGGTGAATATTTCATACAATTTGTGTTACATAGATCTAGGGATGGAAGTTTTATGATTGGGAATTTGTGAAGTATGGAGTATTATCTTCGGTGGTGTGAGGTCCATCATTTTACACTATATAAGATGTGAAACATGGTCTTCCAAAGATATTTATAATTTTGGACTAGGCCTTTTAAACTATGTTGAGGTTGGTAAACCATAAAATTGAGTTAATTGGAATATCAATTGATATTTAAAAATTAACTTTGATTTTAAAGGAACCATGTTGTCTAAAAATATTCCTAACACCTTTACCCAAAGACACATGTTTATTAGTTTTTTACACATTCTATTATATAAAGTAACATAATACAACAAAACAACCTCATATAATGGATATAAAATTTTAAATAAAAAATAAAAAATAAATACATCATAGAAAATAATAGAACCAACCCCCAAACACCTATAGAACTAACCATGGTCAGTCCCACTAGATATCACTGTATGTTTAAAAGATTTTTTGGTCATGAAGACATGAAATATGCACATCACTCAACTTTAATATCATTAAATGAATAAAAATAAGGGATAGTGTGAACTACTAATTTTAATATTTCACCATCCAGTTGTCAAACAACAATATTGTCAACTATGAGGGTGGATTTCTCTTCCATTTCTTTCATTCGATATGTAATTTTTAACTCTATATTGTCACTAATAAATTGAATTAATACTATTATATTATTTAAAATAATTATTATTTTATTATTTTTTAAAATTACATTCCCTAAATTTGATATTTGTTCCATTTAACTTTTTCATTCTCAATATATAGGTAATAGTAAATTATAGGGAACATAGAATCCTTGATCATTAACAAAATATATTCAAACAGACTAGGTAGATGGTATATTCTATGATACAACTATTTAACGACAATTTGTTTTTATAAAATTTAATTATTCATTACATTAATATGTTTTCCATGATCAACATATTACTATAGAAGTGGCACTATTCTATGATTTATGGAATTTAAAATTTTCCAAGATCCTTGGAAATTTTCAATAATGTAAATAAAATCAAGTTGAATATTTCATTCCCCATGCATACTCTATTTCCCCATAAAATTATTTATGGAATATACAATTTTTTTACGTGACATCAAATATTGAGGAATTTATTTAACCCTGTCAAGCATTATAATATTATATTTATATATTTTTAATTTTCAATTAATGTTAATATCATGTTTATTTATATATATTTTTATTATTTATTTATTTATTTTTTAAATTGGAAGAGATATATAATAATTCATGTGATGTCTCCAATATATATATATATATATTAATTTTTTATCTTTTTAATTCATTGTTGATTATTTTGAAAATTGAGGAAGATAATTTTCATGAATGGGACATACTGTAGGGAAGAATTTATTATTATTATAAACTCTAGAGATATAGATTCATAACACTATATATTGTAATTTTATATACATTATCCCTATATTTTAAAATATAAATATAGATGGGACTAACATCTTCTAGAACTGAACATATTTATATAATTAATTTCTTGGGGTAATTATCCTATATGAGTTCATAATTATTGAATTGATGATTGAGTAATCTACTATAACTAGAGATTTTAGGATACCATTTTATTCCCCATATTCAGATGACTTGGTTCACGAATGGAAGTGAAAATGAGTCATTCATAGGATATATATGCTAATAATTATTACACATTCTATAGTAGTACCATGAATAATTAGTGTTTTTATTGAGTTATACCATAGACAAATATTATTTTTAATTCCATATATTGTTATTGTTTATTCAAGAAACATTTATAATTAAAATTGGATGATCCAAAAATGGATTCCCAAAAATTTATAGTACACATATACTATATAAATTGGGTAGTTGGGATGAATTACTATAGAAATTATTGATTTCAATAGAAATACCACAATAATAAAAAGTATGAGATGATTTTGAATTATCTTAAATATGTACACATGTCATATAATAGTATGTAATTAATTTTAATTAATTTCCCTCATATTTTTATGTGTATAATATTTTTACTCATAAAAACATTTAATTTGTTTTACACGTAATACTATTTTTTCTTAATTTTGGGTTGTGATGGTTATCATGTCAGCAGTGATTGTAGATGATTTATCAAGAAAATAAACACAAGATATAAAATCAATCATTCCATGGTTGATAGGTAAAATCCATCATAGAAATATTTAATTTTCCACTAATTGTAGTCTAAAAAATTATTACAATTCATTTTAAATCACTCAATGTATTCATGAAATGTATGACCCACTTATTTCCAAATTCCATATATTACAGTCCTTATATATTTGGTGTAGGAGGAAAGAAAAATATTGTCTATAATAAGTTCATAAAGAAATGTTTTCCCTATTTTATGGTGACCAAATATAAACATGACTTAAATAGTATACTAATATCATGATTTAAAAAATACATATCACAAATAGTTGCCGAACCCAAGAACCTAAAATTTTAGGGCCATTGATATTAGATATATAAATAATTTTTTTCAACACTTTAGTATAATATTCAATAATAATTCACTTATATAACCTTTCTATATATATCACATGATATAATAATCTTCATAAGCTAGGGATTATTAACATAAGAATGGGGTGATATCAAACAAGAAGTAAAAGAAAAGACATACCATAATGGATTGGATTATAAACATGAATAAGAATATGAGAAGTATTCAAATGACATAACAAAATATGAAATGAAAATGGACAATAATAATATATTGAGAAACATATGATCATATGAAGATCCTTAAGGAACCATATAAGAAATAAGAAATTATTAAAAAATATCAGTAATTAGAATACATGTGAACATGGTATAAAAGTGTAAAAAACATTAAAAATAAGAATTAACCATAAAACATGTCAAAAATGATAATAAATTGAAAAGGTTTCGCAATCCTAAACATATGATTTCATATCTATGTAAACCTATATAAGAGAAAAAATTTTCACACGTAAAGTTATGAGTAGAGCCTAATGCATTCACACTCAATATTTATAAACCTTGTGATTTTCTAACCATTAAACTTGTAAAATTTTGTCCATTGATTAAAACCATCACAATCACCCATGATGAGCATATTGAATTTATAATCCATTCACATGGAATTTTTTTAATATATATTAATGCCACCACACTCTCCCTTTGTGGACCTAGTGACTTTCTAACCTATTCATATATAACATTATCAGTAGAACATAACACTGTCACACTCACACTTTGTAAACCTCTTAACTATCATACATATTCACATATAAAATTTTGAGTAGATATTAAATCCATCACACAAACCCTTTTTGTACCACAAATCATCCTAACCTATTCAAACATCAAATTATGATTAGAGCAAAATACCATCACACCTACCCAATGTGAATCTAGTGAATTTCTAATATACTCACATAACACTTCTATATCATGATATTTATACCATTACCCAATTAATTAGTCATATATATAGATCTAAAACTTCTAATAATCTATATATTTTTGTGAAACAAGAAAATAAAACATTCTTCATCTTATAATGAACTAATGGAAAAAATATCAGGTTTCATAAAACAATAAAAAACATCACATTACATGAAGTTATGAAAACATATAATGTTAGATATATTTTATTTCAAAATAAATCATAACATAATATCATATAAATGGTGATCAAAACAAAACATCATCTAATATAATCCTTTGATGGTATATATATATGAAAATATAAATTCTTTCACATTAACCTTATTAAACATTGGAGTGAAAATTACTTCTAATTTTTTTATGGTAAGGGGTATAATTTTGAAACCATTATTTTAAATAGTTTCAAATAAAAATTCGTTGAAATAAAATGAATGTTTCATAAACTATAAGGTAAAATATATTGAAAATATATAATTTTAAGAGAATGTTTAATATTTTATGATTTGGAAAATTTATAATTTTCTCAATAAAATATGTGAATGCACACTATTAACATTTAAATTTTAAAAAATAATTAATAATGGAAGTAAAATAAATGGTCACACATTTTAGAAATTTACATTTAAAAATAATCCTTGAAAATAGAATCAAGAAATAGGTAAAAGTATTTCAATAAAATAATTTTAAATTCTATGAAAATGTTTAAATTTTAAAATATATTTATTAATAGAAACATAAATAATACTTATGATTTCCAAAAAAATATGTGGTTTTTTTTAAAAAAAATTATTTTTCAAAAATAATATTGAATAATTTAAACTCAAAATCAAAATATAATAAATGAAAATACACTAAGAACTTTTATATTTGAGAAGAATATTTAATAATAGAAAATTTAACAAATACATAAATCTTCTAATAAAATATGTAAAAATAAATTTAAAAAAATTAATTTCAAAAGAAATATTTAATGTTTTAAAATAAAATATATGATATTATCTGAAAATATGGTATGAATGATTGAACATTATCTTTGTAAAATATAGATAAAGCTTTAAATATTTTTGAAATAAACTTCTTGAAAACAAATATCATTTAAAAATGTATAGAATTTTTCTATTTTAAATTAAATAAGGATAATATATGGGATCATTATAGATAAGAATAATTTTATATATACTAGGGATAAGAGAACATTTGTGGAATGTAAAAATGAGAAAATGGGAGGAAAATACATTATAAGTAATTGTAATTATTCAGAAAATATTAATTTTAACAAAACATTAAATTAATTGAGGAAGAATTAATTTGGGTAAAACATAATTTTTCATGATAATAATGTGTAATACATCCTAAAATCATAATATATTTAAATAGATTAATTTTGGAATACAATAGATAAAGTTGAGTAATTATGACCCATAGATGATAATTGAGTCACGAAAACACCATATAACTTTTGTAATTTTGAACATAAAATCATTGGAATCATGAAAATAATATGGTTCTATAAATTCCATGAATTATATCATGGATTATTTGAAAATATAGTCTTGTAATATATATACATAATAGGAATAAAAAATTTGTACAAAACACTAAAACATGCCACAATGAAGAAAAGTTGAGATGAAAAACCCTTAACTTGTTTCCTTGATTAGTTATTGAAAAACAAACCTACTATAAAAATTTTATAGCTAAAATAATATCTTATTATATAACCATAATCATAAATATTTCCCATTCAAAATAACTATTATATTTTTTATCATGAGTATATTAATTTTCTAGAATGTATTATAGACATTAGTTGTTAATAACTTTAACTATTTTCAACATGTTGAATAATTTTGATTCCATTATCCACAATATGATAAAAATTTCATTATTTATATGTCAAATAATTTTCTATAATATATGAAATATTTTAATTTAAAAATTTACTAATTCATTCCGTTTTTTATTTTGTTACATTATGATTAAATTGAATAAATAACGATATATTTTGTTTATTTTATCGAACGAAATTAATACATTAATAATAAGTTATAAAATAATATAATAGTTATAAAAAAATATAAAAAACATATTTTTGTTAATATATTATAATAACTTTAATTTCCATGTTCTCATATTCATCCATAGTCTTATATTAATTTATTATCCATTTAGGTGGTTAAAACTTCTAAAACATGATGATGATTAATATCAATTAGCAATTATTGTTTATGAGTTTTTTAACATAATATCAATATAGCATATTAATAATAATTTTATTTTAATATATTAATGATTTTGAACAATATTTTAATATTTTTAATTTCTATATGAATTTATAAATGAAATATTAAAAATGGTTGATGGTAGAGATAGTAATTCATACGTAGGAATAGTTAGCATTCATGCTTCTCAAAACATGAGTGTGGTGAAGTTGAATATAAAATTAGAATTTAAAAAATATTATTTGATATATTTAATATTTATTCATTATTGAACCCATTAATACCATCCAAAAATGTTTATATTAAAAAACAAATGGTGTCGCTTCATGGAGGTGGTCGTCTATGCAACGAACTAACGATGTTAATTCATTTTTTGAAGGGATGGTAAAGGATAAATTTTAGTTATACAATTAATATAAGAACATATCTGTATAATAATTATTATATATTAATGATATTATTATGGATATATTATATTTGGTAGAATAAGATTATGAAAATAATATTAAGAAGTATATTATACTTTCATCAGATACTTGATTTTCATGTGAAACTTCCCTTGAAATTGAAGGTTTTAAGATAAAAATGAGTGAACATGGTATTAATTTTATAGGATAGTGATAAATGGATATTAAAATGATTTATTTTAAAGGATTAACTAGAATTGGATTTTGTTTCAAAAATAGTTTATGTTTCCCCTTTAAAAGAGAAGAAAATTGAATTTCTTGAAACAGCCAATAAATTGAAAAAATGCATGACACAATTACAAGGTTAATAAATTAAAAGAATATAAATTATATAGGTTTTTTTATTTGGTTAGAGGGATACACAAATATGTATTTTCAAAAATGTTTTAAACATGATATAGGGATTTTATCATTATTCTCTTATATTTTACTCATTATCTTCTAAAGAGGGTAATTAGTTTTTATGCAAGTGATTTTATGTTTGATTAAACATATAATATAACACATAAAAAATATTTCTATGTTCTGGAACTAAATTTTACATCTATATAATTCAACTCAAATTAAAAATATTAAAAAATTAACTTTTAAATTATAACAGATAGTGTATATAAAAACTATTTTATTATAATAATTACATTTTCCTCATTAATGATTCTAACTATTATATATTATTGATGAAAAATTTAATTAGTGTAAATATGTTTATTTATCTAATTATACATTATATTATAATAACTAGTGTATGAAATTTAATTAAATTTATTTGATATAAATTTTAGGATATTAAGAAAAAAATTCTTTTAAAATAATAGTTTCAGTGTAATTGTGGTAATAAAGATTAAACCTAAAAACGAAAAATTTAAACCCAAAAACAAAATCAAAATTTTATATAATATGAATATTATTATCTCAAAAATAGTAATCACATTATAAAATTATATTTTCCTCAATTGAAAAATTAATTCTAATGTCAATGCATGTATTACGTAAAAACTAATTTTTTTTCAAAAACATTATTTTTATGATATTTTTTATTATTATGATAAAATTATAAATTAAATTGAATCAAATTAATTGAATATAAATTTTATAATCATAATAATATTTATTTAAAAATATTATAAATAAAAAACAATTTTTCATCATTTTATAATTATTTAAAAAAAATAGAAAAAATATGAAATTTAAACCCTACATGAATTTTCAAATTGTTGAAAATGGAATCATAAATTCAAAAATGTATTTTAAAATGAATTAATATATATTATAATATATATTTTTATATAAAAAGTGTTTAAAAATATATATCTCGTATATATGTGATAGTGTTTTCAAAATCAATACTTTTCACTAAAAACATGTTATTTTAGAAAAATCCAAAAAAATACAGGATATTCTAATTTTGTAGTGAGGAATTAAAAAATTAATATTATATTATTAAATTTATTTTTTAATATAGGTAAATTTTTCTAGTTTAATTTTTTTATAGTAGAATTCAAACATGTTTAATTGAAAATATCATTCAATATATTAACTCATATCAATTATTTACCTTTTAAAGGTAATGATTATTAGTGATTTACCATCATATTTTTTATATTAACTTTATAAAAAATGACTTCTTAATATATTGTGGGTTTTTTATTTTGGTTTCTACAAGTGTCATAATATTAATGAAAATATAATCAAGTATGATCTTTAAAATTTTCAAATAATCCTAAATAACTATTGAAATATACCAAAATATCATAAATACGTTTCTCTTTACTAATTAAAATTGATAAGATATTCTATATTAAATTTATATTATGATATCATCCTCATTAACATAGGTATGTGTATAAAATTAAATTTTACATCATAATAGGCATATAATAGGGATCATCTATTCAGATATTCTCCCTTACTTGGTTATAATAAATAGTGGTTTTTGGATACATACCTTTCTCAACTAGATCCTTGTGGCCTTATTTCAACCAAATAATAATAGGTAAATGGTGATGATAATTTTTTAATGAATCAAATTAAATGAATATGAAAAATTAATTCTATGATGTCTTCTATAATTACACCTTCATTTAATCATATGATACTTTATTTTCAAATATATCATTCATGGAAAATTCAATAACTCTCTTAGCTCTACCTAGGTTAATTTATGTTGTCTTAAATCATAATTATTAACCTAATAAAATAATGTAATTTGGAAAAAAATCATTCATAATGGTTTATAAGGATTATCAAATTAAAAAATTCAATTCCCTTGAGAGTGTTTTTTAGGTGTGCAATCTTAAAGAACACTCATCCGATATCAAGGTTGTGATCAAGTAACTTATCAACCATAACCTTTTAGAAATATTACAATAAGTTACACATGTAACCTAAATATATCCGCATTCTTTTATCCATACATGGAATTTTTATTATTTAAAACCATATTATTATCAAATTACAAATATTTTTGGAACTAGTTATTACATAAACTCAACTCTTGGGTATTTAAGAATGTTCTCTAAAACTAATACCAAATAAAACAAAATACCACTAAAATATTTAAATTATTCTATAAAATAACTAAAAACTACTATAATACTAACTATAGGGACCAGAGATAAAATTAAATAAATAATACATTAACCTCATTATTTAGAAAATAAATATCATAAATAGATTCCCAATACAAGGACCTAATGGTTTTGTGTCCTAGAGATTTTCTATATAATTAACTAATTTCACTAAATTGGAAAATACTCATCTGTAATCATTATCCTATAGAACATATCTACACATCTCACAGGGCAGAATAATCTTTATATCATGTGGATTTTAATCTTAGGAAAACGGATAACTTAAACGATGAGTAAGAAAAATGACATATCATAATGGATTGGTTCATAAACAAGAAGGGGAATATTATAATTGATATAAATAACATAATAAAATATAAAAGTACCTTGAATAATAATGATAAAACATGATAGAATAAATAAATATCATAATAATGTTTCTAAAGGACCAAAAAATAAATGACTTGTATTTAAAATAAATATAAATAATTATAAAACATGTGATAATTATATAATATTAAAAATACATGAAAAATAATGAATATCAATGAAAAAAATTAATTACAAGATAAATTACATAAAAAGGTTGTATAATTATAAAGAGGTGATTTCTTATCCGTGTTAACATTCTTACTCACCGACTTATTCACACCAAATATTGTTAGTAGAGTTTAACAGCTTCACACTAACCCTATGTAGATATAGTGACTTGGTAATTTGTTCTCATATAAAACCGAGAGTATATATTAACTCCACCACACTAAATATTTATAAACCAAGATAATTGGAAACTTGTTCACTTGTAAAGTTCATAGTAGATCTTTATGAAAAAGAAATCACCTTTAGTGAACTTAGAAACTTGATAACCTATTTACATGTAAAATCATGAGTAGTGATTAATTCCATACCATTCACCCTTTCTAAACCTACTGACATTAAATACTATTCACATGAAAAAAATGTTAGTAGGTATTAATTCCTTCACAATTAAACGTTTTGTTACAACTAGCTTTCAAACTTTTCCACATGTCATTTTTTGAATAGAGCTCAATTCCCTTACCCTTATTCTTTTTGAACCTAGTAACATGCTAACCTATTGATATAAAATTTCTTTTTCATAATAAATAATTCTTATCCCAATGCATTATAGGGGGATATAGATCTCACAATTATCATAATCCATACATTTGAGTGCCACATGAAAATCATACATTAATATATCTCATATAGAACCCATGAAAAAATAATAGGTTTCAATAAAAATTCAAAAACAACACATAACATGATGTAATGAAATCATATAATATCAACACTTACTTTTTCAATAAATATATCACTACCTATTAATATAAAATGGGTGATCAAAACATCAATTCATGAAAAATAAACATCACTAGGTAAATATAAGTAAAAATATAAATTTTTTCAAAACCCCCGTTTTAAAACATTTAAGAGAAAATTACATTGAAAATAAAATATAAGGGAAAAAATTCTTATGAAAAACATATTATTAGTAATTCCGAATAGAAAATACTTAATGAAATAATTTTTTAATAAAAAATAAGTGAAGATACTTTGAAATCATTTACATATAATAAAATATTTTGTAATGTATAATGGGAAAATAAATATTGTTTTCAATATAATTAGTGAATTATATTTAATAAATATTCATTCTAAAAAGTATCATTACTAATCAAAATAAATTAAGTAGAAATTCTGTAAAAAAATTTACTTTTATAAAGAATCATTAAAAACAGTGACTTGAAAAATAAATATGGTTATTTAAAAAAGCATTTGAGATACTTTGTAAATAATTACTCTAAAAATAAATATTTAATAATAAAATCATGAAATATAAAAATGTTTTTTAATATATTAATTTGAAATCACATATTTATTAAAATTAATATTTAACAGTGGAAACATGAAATGAAAAAAATAAGTTAAAACACTTTGAAAAAATTTAATTTTAAAAATAAGACATAATAATAAAATATTGACAAAGACATAAAGTGTTAAATAAAAAAATTATATGTACTTTAAAAATAAATACTTTTAATTAGAAATATTAATTATTTAAAAATACACTAGAAATATCAAATAAAATGGTAGTGTGGATGATAAATCTATTATTTTGGAAAGAATATAATTTTTTTAAACATTTTGAATTATCATTTTTGAAAAACACATTTTTTATTAGATAAAGAAACTAGTTAATTAAAATAAAATAAGGGGAATTAATGAAATCATTGGAGAGTAAAATAATTTTATCATCACATAGTTTATGTAGAACATTGGTGGGATATATAAATGTCAACTTCAGAGGAAAATATATTAAAGTTAATGTGAATTATTCTTAAAAAAATAAATTTTAACCAAATATTAAAATAATTGTGGAATAATACATTAGTTTGAAACATTATTTCCATATAAAATAAGGTTTCATACATCATAAATTAAAAATTCAAAATAATACATGAATATTGAAGGTCAATATATGAATATTTGTGATTATGACCCAATGAAGATAGTTTTTTCAAGATAACCCCTATAGATTTATCAATTTTTTTTTAAAAAAATAATTGGAATCTTGAAAATCATTTGGTTCTATCAATATCATGAATTTAATCATGTATTATATGAAAATAAATTAATGGGACATATATACACATTATAAATAAGAGGTTTATACATAACATTAAAATAAGTCTCGATAAAGGGAAGTAGAGATGAAATAATATTATGCTGTATCCTTGCTAAGTTGATGACTCTAACTTCTGGTCAAATATATAAAAACTAATAATATATCATATGTGATAAAAATAATCTTAAATACTAAACTTTTATGAACCTTTTTAATATTTATTTATCTTTAGTACAACAAATTTTATTGCATATTATGAACATGGGTGTTAATATCTTTAACTATTTTCCAAATATTGAATATTTTTTATATAATTACCAATTATTTTATATTATTTATTTATTAATATATAATATTAGTATATTTAATATATATATTATATTTATTTAAATTTTTTTATTTTATTACAAATTTTTTTGGGTCATATTGCAATAAACCTGAATTGATAACTACAAATTTAGTTAATTTTAGTGATAAAATGTTTTACATTAATAATAAGTTAAATACTTATCATAAAATTTCAAGAACCAAATAATAATCAATATTTATTTAATATATTATATTAATATTATATTCCTTGTACAAATATTTATCTATAATCATATTTTAAATCATTATTCATGTAAGTGTTAAAAGGACCAAATCAGGAACATTATTTAACTCAATTGATGAGTATGGATAAGGATGTATTCCATTTTACATAAAATCTCTATAATAAATAATAATGATATTATTATCATATTTCAATTATTTTTCACTATAATTTAATATTTTTATAAAAAATTTTAAAATCAAATTAAAAAACAAAAAAGGATTCATTGTGGAGTTAGTAATCCACACACATAAAATATTAAAGATTCTGTTTGGCAATGCGTGAGAGGGTAGAAGGTGTATATTAAGAAAAAAAATTATAATCATGAATATATGATATATATATCATCTTTATACATCATTAAAACCATTAATAATACCATTGAATGGTGCTAATAAAAAAATAACGTCTCCTCGTAGAGGAGGTAGTTTATGCAACACACTAATAATGATCTTTTGTTTTACAATTTGGATGGAAGAGTATAAATAAGGGTTATAACATTAATATAATTTTTTTTATATTATAATGATACTAAAGTCATCATATTGTTACAGGTATGAGATATTTTAAAGATTACGAATATGAAAAACCCCCAATTAAAAGATACAACTTAAATTTGAGACAAGATCATTCCAAAGAAGTTCCCATGATATTGAATTTATTAGGAAAAATATGATTTAATAAGGTATTTTTTATATTATAGGGTGTTTTAGGGAGTGTTAAATGGATGATTTATAGGGTTAAATTATATTTTGAGGTGCATGTATAAAATGGTGTAAATTTTCCCCTTTTATAAGAAAGTAAAAGGAAACATTTAGAAACATCCCTTATATAATAATAATTTAGTGGTGATATTCATAGTTGAATCACAAAAAATATGAGAAATTATTGAGTTTAATATGCATATGGGTTATGAATGATTCATTATTGAATTTTAGAATTTTTTTTTAAAATTCTACATGTATTTTAATATTATTGTTTTATATTATACTCTTCTACATTTAAATTTTGTAACTGGGTTTTAATAAAGTTATTTTAAGTCTTATTAAACTAATAAAATTACCCATACAACCAAAATTGAATTTGATAGAACTCAATTAAACATATATTTAATCTAATTTAAATTATAACTATTTTATCATTTACTTTTAATTTTAAATATATAATTTACATATATATTATTTTTGAGGAAAAATAATATTTTAACATTATTGAATATTAATAATATCTAGTATTGATTAAATGTTAAAATAGTGTTATATTATTATTTATGTTCTTATAAATCGTATAATATACATTATTCAAAATAATTAAATGTAATTTATTTGAAAAAATGTCTTTTTTGTTAATTAAAAAATAAAACTAAAATAAATACACCAATATTATCATGATAATTGAAATTTACCCTGAAAATCTAAATTCTATACCCAAAAATGAACTTCACCATATTAGATAATAAGAAAAAAAATATCTAAAATATATGAAGGTTTTTATCAAATTAACATTCTATTTTTATGGAATACTCTATTAATTTTGTCTCACATATCACGTATAATCTTGTTTTATGAAAAAGTTTAATTTTAAGAAAATTTATCAATGATGAGGATTAAATTCTAATTTTCATTGTTTAAAAAAATGATATCATCATGTTAATAATAAATGACACAAAATAGTACAAATTAATTTTTTTAAACACTACATAAAATCTAAAAATTCATACAATTTTTTTTAAATTCAACATTATTTATTATAATAATTTGTTACACATTATAATATTTATATATAAAAAATATTTCAAAAACATTTATGATATACAAATTTTATTGTTTTAGGAAAATAAAAAAAATTCACAAAAAATTCTAGTTATTTTAGAAAAATATAAATCTAAACTCTATGATAATTTTAATGTGACTAATTGAAAAACAAGTTTTACATTATCAAATTTATTTTAACTAATTTTTAAATTTATATTTTCAATAAGAGATATATTATATGAATAAAATCAGTTTTATTTAAAATGATATTTTCAATATTAACTCATATAAAATATTTACTTTCAAATGGTAATAACAATTAATGATTTACCATCTTAGTGATTATTTTATCATTATTATTAGAGTATTCTTGATATGGTTTTGATTTTCTATGTTGGGAGTGGAATGCATCACAAGTTATAAACATATAAATTATTTTAAGGGATCCCAAATATCATATCGTTATGTAAGTAGTAGAAGGAAGATATTATAACCAATATATGACTACTAGATCAATATTAAAAGGGAAGGAGTTATGTTTGATTGGGTCCATAGAGACACCATATGGATTAATTATAGAGTATCAAATATTAGAGTTTTTATGGGTATTTTGGCATCTACAGAGTAATGACTTTGATTTTTTTTGTAGTAGGAGGAATATCATGTAAAATGTTAAATTTTAGTGATCTATTATAGAAATTGAATATAAATAGATTTTTACTCCACATCAGGGGTAGTCATTTTTTACCATTATATAATTTTGATCATTAGAATCACTATTGGTTAGAATAAGAAAATATTGGGGGATTTAAATAATATGATTCTTAAATAGGATTTATTAGTCTATGATAAAATCTTTATTGAGTGTCTAAATTTTTTGAACTTTTTTGAGGTCTATTCCAGGTGTTATAATTATAAAAAAAATATTCAACCACGAATAGAGAACAATTAATATATGAAAATTTCTATTTTATATATTATATTTTAAAAATAATTATAATATATTTTGTAAAATATAAAACCCCAAGATTAATAAGAAAAATTGTTTGAATTATTTAAATTTCACAAAAATTCATCCAAAATGAATAAATCTAAACAAAATAATGATTAAAGAATAATTTTTTCATTATTTAGAAAGTCATTTAGGATATTAATTCTATCTTTAAACCAATATTCAAAATTCAGTTCATGTTTTTCTCCCAAATAAATGTCATATATTTATAGTTTTATTCAATAAAAGAAGAAGACTATGACAGTAAATCAAATAAATAATAAGAAACAAATAAAAGTAATAAATTGAAAAATGGTGTTTCCATCCTAAAAAATTGAACTATAATATTGGAAATTGAATAAAATTTGTAAAAATAAAATTAAATTTATTAGGATTTTATTATACTGTAACATAATACATTTTCCAAATAAGTGAATACCAATCGATTATGTTTGATTGAATCCTCTTGAATTTTGATATGGATGAAGAAAATGAATGTATATTTAATTTTATTAAAATTATTAGATCCATGAAAGTAAAATAAATAAATTGTTTCTGAAATGATGATTAAAATATGTTTTTATGTTGATGAAAAACCAATGTCCCCCGCATGATATATGGGATGGATCAATTATTCCCCGATTTATGAAAACAATTAGAAAAAATGGTATACAACTTCAAAATTGGATTACAAAATGTATTTGATCTATTTATAAATATATTTTATTCATGAAAACATTAAATCAATAAATAATATCAGATTTTTTATCTAGTATCATAATATAAAGATATTAGTAACATGATGTAGTTAACTATTTTTTCATTCATTATAAGGATGTCATTAAAAATAATTGAAAATATTACTGAAAACTTATTTATTTGATATAATGATCCAATATAAAATAAAATTCATGATATAAAAATTTTGAGATAAGAATATAATAACTACAAATCATCCCATTATACTATCTATATATTAATTCATTAGGATTCGTGTTCCCAAGATATAAATATTACCAAAAAATCATAATAATAGGCATAATAGTGGAAATGTACTAGTGAAAGGTAATTATTATAGTAATATAAATATCATACCAATAACTACATGCAATGATAAATATAAAATATCAATTTAAACATTATAGTTTGATCACAATGAGTTAAAAAATACATGGGGAGAATAAAAATAATATAATACTAAATCATTTTATCCATTGAAACTCCTTCTCATAGGGATGTGAAACCCTTCACAATGAGATAGTGAATTATTTTTTAATCCATTCAATATTTAATTTTATTATGTGTTTCATTAAATATTTTGTGCATAATTTTAGATAGTGGAAACCTACGTATATTATAGATTTTTTTAGTTTCTCAATACAACAAAAAAATATCTAGGCTCTATTTATAGTGGAAGTGCATGTGACATTTCCTCGAATTCACATTGAGTTATTAGTGGATAGTTATATAATTATCATTGTTGTAAGTGGTATTAGTCACCAAACTTGTTTTTCCTATCTATTATACTTATATTTTTTCATCCATTAATGGATTGACTAGATTGTACCTCATTTTTATTTTCATTATACAAATTAAATTTCCATATATTTTTTTATAGGGGGATTCATTGCTTTTTCATTTTTTGTTGATGTTTATTGTAATTTAACCAATGTATGAGGATGTAGAACTCACATTTAACTTATAGTATATGAATTTGTATGCATTTTTAGATGGTATTTTGGGTTGGTTCATTAATTCTGTAATCAAATGAGTCTCAAATTTTCTTTACTATGATATCAAAATAGATAAGATGGACTAGTGGGAATTTATAATTGTTAGAATAAACTATACCATTAATTTGAATATCTCTTTATAAGGATTTTTTTGATAACCTATACAACCATAGGAATCATATGATTTATAAGAATTTTGATATGTATGGTTAATATAACCCACACATTCCAAATAGTTTAAAACCAATTGATTATTTCTATAGTAAGAATATGAGAAGATACATGAAATCCTTTTAAAACCACCACTCACATTTTTTAACATGTAAACCTTCCCTTTTACAATTTTAAATCATCCTCTAACACACATAGGTATATTATAAAATTCAAATTTCTCATGTTATCCCACAAACTACTGTTCATCATTGTAGAATAATTTCAACAAATATGTATATGAGTCATGGAAATGATAATAAAAAACCAATGAATGTTTTTGAAGAATAACTTCTTGAAAATAACAATACATTATTTAATCACCATTGATTATATATAACGGATATGATAAAAAATTGATAAAATGACTGGCATATTCCACAGTTGTTGTATCACCATAATAGATACTACTAAATTCCATATCCATCAGTATGTTCACTCTATTGGGAATGGATTCTTGAATTAACTATTCCATGAATTCCTCAAAATAATGGTCATGTTATGGATTTTTTCAAACAAAAAACTTCAACCGAAACCCACCTAGACCATCTATAATAATGGTCACTGACATAGCCTTGAAATAATATGGATTCTCAAGTTGGATGAAGATACCATCAATCCTCAATAGGTAATTCACTAATTCCGGAGAATATATTTACTGAATTAATTAAGGTGGATGTAGTATATAGCTTCCCAATACTTTTACAAGTATTACTATATGATATTTAACTTAACAATCCATTACTTATAACCCAATTACTGTGATTCCAAGTGTAATTGTAATACTAAGTTCATAATACATCAAAGCGAGGCGAAAATAAAATTTCTTTATATTAATATCAAGAATGGGCTCTCAAATAATTTTTAGATCATAAAACTATATAAGATAAACTAGGAAATTTATAGAAAAAATGGGTGATATAAAAATTTCTATAAGAGAATAAACATGATAAGGAAACATAAAATGTGTGTGTAAGGTATAATATGATGTTATAAAAGAGAAGTATCATGAGTGATAACATAGAATAAGAGCATAAAGAATATATAATCATAAGAATGTGGAAAGATAGTAAATTTTTAAGCAATATAAAACATGACACAAACATAATTCATTTATAACATCATAGACAACATTACATGGTGGATAGAGTCATATAATGGATTAGGTTCACTTTCTAACCATGTACATTATGTCCCTTTAGAATAAAACATTACCCAATACATTGGAGTTCTATATAATTATGATAACACCGATCACATTCATATCATGTACATTAATATTTTGTCTACATAAAAAATTCAATTATAAGTCATAAATATAAGAATTACACATGAAAATAAATGGTTTTTATAATCTTTTTCTATATCCTAGTCAAAGGAAATTTCATAATAGAGAAATTTGAGAAAAGAACATAAGGTATATATTATGACTTAAATTTAAGCAATAATATTATAGGTATATATATGAGTGATGAATATACATGATTTATTTGAATCCAAAATATTAAATGTTATTATCATTGATAAACGTGTTTTTAAAAGTTTAAATGGAATGTTTCTTGAGGAAAATAACCATTTCAATTTGAAATAACTTCATATAAAATACTATATGTTGTAGAAAACTATTTATTTAAAAATAATATAGGAAAAATATAATGGAATATTTAAATAATTATTCGTTCATAATGGTGGTTAATTCAATAATTTATGTATAATTTAAAAAAACATTTCTTTTATAGTTCTATTAAAAGATTAAAGGTACCTCATTCAGAAAATGATAAGAAGTTTCCTTTACTTTTTTTTGAAACATATTCAAACAAGGATAAAATATTATTTATTAAATCATTTTGAGATTATTTAAAAAATTATTGATTTTTTTTAGAAATCATGGATATGAATATAAAATCATATTCGGCGGAAGAGAGAAATAAAGTATGTTTTTCTTAAAAAACTCCAAAATCATTTTTTTAAGTACTAAATGTTACATGAAATGTTCATGAATAATCAGAATAGAAAACAGGTTATTTTCTTTATGATATAAATATTTGAAAAAAAACTCCAAGGGATACTTTAATATAATCAATCATGAATAATGATGAGATTATAGAATAAACCATTTCCAATTTGGTAACATTTCAATCATAAACCCCGTGAAACAAGTAATTATAAAATGAATATTTAAATATAATTATGATAAATAAATTAAATATATAAAATTAATAGGGTTTGTATATACACCACATAATTAAATAAGTGGTGAATATAGAATATGTCTCACAAAAGAAAAAATGAGATGACAAATCCCTGCTATTTGAGAAACATCTTAATAAAAACTTATTCAAAGAGTCAAAGAGAGAGATGGGAGGTATTTGAAGTTTAAATACCATTTATATAAAAAATAAATGATGTTAAATATTAAATTTAAATAATATACACTATTAAATATAAATTATGTTCATAAAATAACATGGTTAAAGAAGAAGGATGTCTTTAGATAAAAACAATTACCTTGAGTCTAAACATGTTTTATATTCTCTTTATCTCCTAAAAATATTCATATATCAATCATTTTTTTCTTAAGAAAATTTTCTAGTTTTATTCCATTAATCAAAAACCATTTAATTATGTTATTTTAATAACAAATTTATTTACCTTTTCAATTATTTTTATATAAGGTGTTTTGAAGATGCTTGGTTCCTATTATGAAAGCATAATTGATGTATTGGTCGTGATCAAAGTGTTAAATGATACATAATATCTTGAAAAGTAAAAATGAAATAATTATCATTATTGTACATCAGTAATAATTTTAAAACCAACCATGAAATAATGTTATAAAAAATGATCTATGTTATAATCATGGAGAATGTGGGATGAAAAAAATCTTTAGTAATGGTAATATTTTTCAATGATCATGATTGAAAGTAGGCATGTGTTGTTTAAAATTTCTTAAATTATAATTATATCATAAATTTTATTTTATTTCATTAAATAAAATTATATATATATATATTATCATCACAACTCAAACTATTAGGTCTGTGTTGGTATGCCACATTACCTCGAGCATTCCTCCCAGTATGTCATAGATTGTCAAAAAATAGAAAGAGTCTTGAGTGGAACCAGTATAAAGATATAACATACATAATATTGAACAAAATAAATAAAAAAATATAATAAATAAATAATCAGAGTAAGACATGTTGAAAATAAATGTGGCGTACCTGTCCTACACTAAATGAAAAAACTAGACAAGGATTTGTGGTATTAGGTAAATCTGGTAACTAAAAGTAGCAGCTGACGTCCTACTAAAACTGCATAAAAAAAACCACATACACTAGCTCTATATTACCAATAGTATACCACATATACCTTTCCCTTCCCTGAGTATCTGGTCATAAATCCTACAAAAACACCGAAATGGCCGACTATGGTGTGAATTCAAATCTCAATAAGACACCACCAACCACCCTTAAAAAATAGTGACTAAATAAAAATGTTCATGAAATTTAAATATAAAGTGGAAAAATATAAAAAAATTATATTGAAAAATTACCAAACACATTCTAGATCCTTGGGGACACTCTATGCCTTCTCTAGAACCATTTAAGGTGAAACATACCAGATTAATCACAATGAGAAGTTGAAAATCTGTTACTTGCCTGAAACATTCTCCTTGATTGGATAAACCCATGAATTTAACACATTCCACTAATTTGTATTTTTCAAGTACATGTCGAGAGATATATTATTATGGAATCCCTCTTGATTGGATAGCAAAAACATTCATCAAGTCTCATATGCTAATCATTGTCTTATCACATCCCTACTGTACAGATAGAAAAAATCATCTGAGAAATCCCTCAACCTAGAGTACTCCAAGTACATGTTGACCCAATCATAAAACATCCCTCTCCAAGGATAGTCTCAAACATGCATCAAATCTTGTATATAGTCAATCATTTATCATATTACACATGTAATACAATGTTAAAAAATACATGTGTCCAATCTCACAGGACACCTAAATAGGATAAACCTTCATTCTACACTACAGTAAACAAAAATGAAGCATATATGATACTTAATGAAATTGATAAATCAATATCATTTAATGTAAATCAATAATAATCATAATATACATCATAATCCATATATAAGAAAAAAACAGATGGTTGAATGTTACACACACACACACACACACCTCTTGTGATAAATCACCAAATATATCGCTCACGACTATGAACACACATCAATAATTGTTTCAATAACACATTCAATCCATGAATGAATTTTTTGGACTTATTATGAATACACACATTCACACTCCAACAATAATTTCAATAATTTATATTAGACATAAACAAACGTTGAGGACCTACTACCTTAGGTACAATGGTGATTGAAAATAGGGGTTGACACCTAAGTTTAATTTCAGAAATAATTCTTCTCTATATTTAAAAAATTATATTTCCAATTATCCTCATCAAGAATATTCCAACAACAATGAAGAAACATCAATCCAATCAATATATAATGAGATATTAAAGAGAAAGTTTTGATATGAAAAAAATTATCCCATATGAAATTTGTAGGTAAGGATTCTTGGAAATAGTAGTACAAGGATTGGTGACCTCAAAGTAAGTTTACTAGGGTGTGTTTGAGTGTGTAAAAAGAACACTAAATTTACATTAGTTGTAATGTGAAGATAATCATTATTCTGATGAATCATTCATGCAAGTGGGGGGCCCAGGTAGTAGACCACATGTCTACAAGGAAACAAGTGGGGCCCGGTCAACCATGACCCAATTCCCATGATAAGGTGGGGTGTCATATTATCATTAAATATTTTTTTACATATAATATACATGTGATGTGGTGATAAAAAATCACATCACCTCACGGGGTGGAAGTCCACCATACACACGAATGATGTTATTTTTTTTGAATAGATGGTGTGGAATGAATGATTATGATATATTTATTTTCAAAAATGTTTATTATTTCATGAAGATCATATATAAAAATTAAATACATTATCAATGATAGATATGATAAGTGATGATGGAATAAATTTCATCGGTTCACAAGGTGGTAGTCCACCGTACACATGAACAATGATTTTGTTTCCCATTTAATAGAAGTTGATATGGCTTTGTGTTATTACATTAACATAAAATCATATTAGTATTTGGAAGATACTTATGTTATCATATAATAATTATTTTTATAATATATTAAGAAGGTGTTAGAGAAAATAAAATAATGATTATTAGTTAAAAGATATACCTCTTCTTCGGTCCATCAATTTAGGATTATATGTAACACCACTAGATTGGTTTTATGAGAAAAAATTACTCATGTTTGTAGAGAATAAATTATGGAAGTTATTTAGGTAGATATTGGATAATTCACAAGGTGTTAGAGGTATAAAGATGAAAGGATGAAGGGTTCTATTTTATAAGTTGGTTAGAGGACACAAATGAGATTTTTTTAAAAGAAAAATGTGTACTCATGTATTAAACAAACCAAAAGGATCCAAAATAGCTCATATTATAACATTATATTATATAAATTTTAGATATAGAAAAATAATAGTATTTTTATATGTTTTTGTCTCATTTTAAAAACTAAATTTTTTATTTTAACCCCTTCTGTAAACCCCTTTTAACATTAACCATGGTAATTAATTTTTGTCGGTTTTACTATTCGATATAACATAAAATTAAGATGAAATTATTATATAATATTAGTTATTATAATTCCAAATAAGAAATCCAGTTATAAAAATAGAATCCAAAATTTTTGTAGAATTTAATTTAAAATTAAATTCTGAAGCGTGAGGAAAAAAAGTTCTTCTAATGAAAATATTTTCATATGTATAAAAAGTTATTATATAAAAATTCAAAATGAAATAGATTAAAATGAATTTTTTTATTAATAATAAAATATGTTAAATAACATTTATTTTTATCCATTTTAAACATATATTAGCTTTGTAAATGATTAAAATGAGAATTATTTTTTCAATGAAACCCTTTATTTTTTTTATTAAATTAAAAAATAAAAATTTTAGAAAAATCCCAATAATTAAATAAAAAATAATTTTTAAATTTGGATTCCTTAAATGATGTGAATTTTAGAAATTAAATTTTTAAAATTTTCATAAAATAATTAAAATATTTCCTCACAAAAATTAATCAAAATCATTCTAGAATGAAAGATTTATTTTTACAATAAAATATTTTTATTAATACTTGAGTGCTTATTTTTTAATAATTTATAAAAAAAATACTGAGTATGAAATTTATATATATTTCATAAAGTAGTTATTACTATTCATATATGATAATTCAATGCCCAGACTATATTGTTAATATATTCCATGGGTTTTTTAACATTGGTTTTTCCTATTATATATACTATCAGAGGTTATATAGTTCATTTAAAATATCAGGGTATTCTATTCTACCCATTAAATAAATTACATACATGAAATTTAAACATGTTTTCAGTAATAAAGTATTTGAAACTAATTTTTTTTTGAAAATGGAAATTATAAAAATGGTTAATAAAACTAAATTTTAATAATAGGAAAAGGGAAATATGAAGGTCAAAATAAATAACCCATAAGTTGGTTTCCAAGCAAGGAAAAATTGTGGGATGTAAAAATGTAAGAGCTACATATAATTGAACCATGAACCAAATCTTCAAAAAAAATCATTGGGATGTTGATCTAATTCAATATGGATGAGTTAGTGGTTTAGTATCACCAATTATATGATTATATCAATGATGTTAAGAAATGCTCGTCTCCCTCTACTCTTGAAACATGAAGATGAACCCCTTGAAGTTTTTATTCATGGTTACCTCTAGGAAATTTCTCAGCATCATTGTAAAATATAGAGACATTGAGATAATCCCATATACGATCATGGTCATCATCCAAATTCCACTCCTAAACCACCTTTGGGAGAAGTGGGGCCTTCAAGGACACTTAGCCTACATATGTTGGTTTAAGAAAAATATAGGAAGTATGTGTAATAAAATTTTGAGGCACATGAATAAAGGTATCATCTACCAGTGGGATTAGTAGTATCAGTCTGTGTTTGATAATATGAAAGTGTACCTCTTATAGACACTGGTTTTGATGATACCTCTCTTTGGGAGGCCTTTGGTCCATTATGGGACCACCTAGGAATAGTCCCTCAGTAGAATTATTGCCTAAAAATTTATAGAAGAGGTTTTTTTATAAAATATATATCGTATTAACATAATCACAGATACTAGATAACCCCATCTCGAGAATATATTCCTTGCATTAGTTTTCATAGTGAAGAACATGCGACATTATCTACAGAAACATGAGATACAACTAGTGTCCCATTTAGACCCATTTAATAATATTATCAATCATATCATCATAATGGTATTTTTTTCATGCTTTTAGTGATCCTTAATCATCTCATCATTGGTTTAATTCTTCATGAGGCCTTCAAGGGATAAAAATTGACAAATACTTTTCCTCCTATCTAGATCTTGAAGAACTGCCCATGGATATTGTTATCCCAAATGAGCCAATCCTCTCAGTGGATCAGGTCATTCCCTATTACAAATGTATGTCAATGGTTTTTATCTAATAAGAAAATATAGAAGGCTCAAAAAACCTATGATCAATATAGTGGTCATGTGGATAATATTCGTCACTCTTTCTTTGGCCATTCTTCTATACTTATTCTTATTTTCAGAAGTCTCTACCAATAATGAGACAGATTATCAAGACCTCTTTAGTGGTCTCGATTTAGAACTCGAGATTGACGTCCCCACTTTCATGGGAAATTGGATTTTGATATTATCATCAATTAGATCAATGATGACTATATAGTTAGAAAATAAGTTATTCTACACCTTCTAGAGAATACACATAAACTAATAGACCAATTTCTTGCTCATCCCAGAGTGACACACAACCCTTGGTTTCATAATAGCTGAGTTGATTCATTAACCAATTTAGCCACATCCCTAGACGATCATGACCAAGATGATATATTAATTAATGTGGAACATTGGAGGTTTATTCCCCCCACTATTTTGGATGATGATGATAATAAAAATGTAACCAATATAACTTCATTTGATTCTGTTATATGACCATCAGGTTCCCCCATAGCTTGGGGAACATCTAATTATAAACCTCCATTAATTAATTACATATCGATTGACATTCTCCCACCAAACCATGTTGAGAATGAGTGAATCCTTCAGCGTGTAGTAAAGTTCACACTCCAGAGTGGACTTATCATTGAGTCTATAATCTATAGATTTAGTTTTGATATAATTATACTCTATTTAATCCAATTAGATGATATTCCCCATGTTATGTAGGGATTTAATGTTGGGTCCTTTGGAACCCATCATATGGGATTGATTCTCTCCCACTAGATCCAAATGTTGGGATACTTCTACACCACCATTTTTCACCACTTCATCATCTTTTTCAATTGGTTTCACATGTGTTAGATTCATGCCAACTTTTGTGTCGACTACCAGAGCTTCTCCACACCAACATCTATTCATATCCCTTTTAGTATGGGGACTTAATGTCGTGGGGTCAAACTTTCTGGTGACAGCTCCCCAGTGCTGGTTCGTTTAAAAAATAATGGTCTTATACTCTATGTAGGAAGAGTTATTTCTCCTCAAGGAACTCCTAGCATGGTATGTGATCAAGTGTGTGAGCTCCCACACCATCCATAGATTTAGAGTTCCTCACCCTATTATTACTAAAAATATCTCTAAATTATGTACTTCTAAGAGGAAATAACTATATAAAAGGTATACTATCTGTTATGACCACACTTTTATCTATAATGTATGTGAAAATATTAATATTAAGTCATTCAACATGACCTTGCCTAATAACACTTAGGACATAGTGGTTGAGAACAAAATTACTTGACCGAAAAAGAACCCCAATTTGTTATTTTAATATTATAAGATGTCTAAAACTTCCACCCCCATATTCACTTTTTAAAGGACATAGGTCATCATTCACATTAAGAATAATTTTTCATCACTCCAAACATTTATATATGACTAGTAGACATAGGTAAAAATTGAAAAAAATACATCTAGTTGAGATTTAATCCCTTAAAGATAACATGATCCTTGACTTTCACAATCTAGAGAGGCTCTAGAATAGTTTATCAAGAGAATTAAACAAGAGGTTTTTCCTCTATTCCTTCCTCCATGGTGACAAGTTTACATCCCAATGAATTTCAATGATACAAAGAAAAATTCACCAGTGTTGGAGCCCATGTGTGAAGAACCTTAAATCATTCATAAGGTCTATTCCAATATATCATACTCCTTGATCACCATGGATGTAGACCATATCACCCCCACCAATTCTATGTTTCTTACGTTGTACTTCAAATTAGTTTTCCAAGTACAATAATCGTGATTTTAAACAATTGTTTGGTTGCCCTGGGAATGTGTTGTGTGGCGTTGTGTCTCTTGGACACTATTCCAAGTCTATTTTGTCACTCCTCCACTCTAAATATATCTGTTTGGGGGTACTAAACACATTAATAAAAAATCTATAACCTTAAACAAATATCCATTTGGTCTATTCTATAGGACCTTAAACTAAGATTCATGGTTCATGAAACATGAACATTAATTGATTGTAACAGGTTTGATAATTACAACTATAATCCATTTATAACCCCAATTGTATGAGTTGGATGACTTTAAACTAAAAATCCTAACACCCTAAGCACATTATATTAAAACTAGAATTTTACCCCATGTGAGACTGAGATACCTTCTAATGAGAGATGATTTTACCCTATATAAATATAGGATGCCTATTATGATATGTATGATAATATACATGAATCATTAACCTATTTGAAATATATATGTAACTTGTGATATGATAGGAAAAAAATATTCCACCTCACAAAATATTAAATTTTAGCCCTATCTCATTCTCTAAACATGGGATTCCAAAAAAAAAAATGAGATTCCTCAATTACCTTTATAATGAGTATTTTCACCACCAATTTTGGTATTCTACCATATCATTATTCAGAACTAAATTTTCCTTGATTTAAATCCTCAGGGGATATGTAGTGACACCTAGACATTCTATATCTAGGACAATTCAAAAAACTTCAACCCTTTATCCCCTTATCCCATTTATTGTCTAGTATTCCTATCCTAAAACATTTTCATATTCTTATAAATGTATGAATGTGGTGATTGAAATATTTGGTTCTATCCATATTAGGTTTTATCTCTTTCATTCCACATAGATAAACTTGAGACTGACATCATTCCAATCCAATAATTATGACTATAAACTATTTTTCATACTACCCTTTCTATATTACACACAGTATGACCTTAAAATAATGCTTCTTTTGTTTCTTGGTACATTTACGGTATGTGGGTTTATGATCGTCCTTTTATATAGGGTTATACGTCTTTAATTCCACAAAAATCCCCTTAAAATAAAAATTTAGCTTTTATAACATTATGAATTTAAATTATTTTATGATGGTTCATGCAACACTACCTTAAAAAGTTCAATGATAGATAAATCATCATGAATCTAAACAGATTATCACGGTATAGGTCATACATCTTTAAACTGTGTGAAACTGGCTTTCAGATTGCTTCATCTGGTGTTAGGCCTCTTTCACTCCATCCACATTGGGTATTAAATCTTCTTTACCAAACAAATATCCTTGATACCTCCTCCCAATGGTCAAAGAATTATGACATTAAACTATTCCCTATTGTTCCATGCACTATGAACTTAAATTATATTTATACACCCCTCTTTTCATTTTTTTTGTTCAACTGTGGTGTTCCCAGAGACCCATTCCTCCATTTATTTCCTAAACTATATGTGGATAGATTCCTATCCTCATAGGATATATAGTGAATCATTAAATTTCGATCTCCATGCCTAGTAATATATTTATTTAATAACCCTTCATTACCTAAAGTTATATCACCCAAAATTATCCATATATTCTACCTTTTACATATAACCCCATTCATTAACCTAGGCCCATTAGTTGGCTAAAAATCCATCATAGTCAAATATAAGGATTTAAATAATGGGTAGCTCAATGTGGAAGGCCCTCCAACATCATTAGTACATGACATTAAACTATGATCTTACCCCATATAAATTTGGGATTCTTATTAATGAGAGGTTTTTTCTACTATATTAAACAAAAATTCCCCATATTGATAATACAGGATGAAAAAACACCAAAATCCTCAAAAAATATTTTAAATTGTAGACTTACCCCATATAAATTTGGTATGACTCATAAAATATTATGATATAATTCAGTATCCCAATTTGAGAGGTTATCCTATATCAATAACAGTCTCCTACCATGTTGTTTTATATAACTATGTGTGGTGTGATTCCCATTCTTATGGGATATATAGTGATGCCCATATATTTCATCCTAGGGAAAACCCTTTTATCAACTTATTATGGGAGTTTCTCTTCCCCAATGACATTATGTGAACAAAGAGTACTCTTTTTTTTGAGTTTTTTGTGTAATATAGACATGTCGATGATCCATTAATGTTGGTTTATCACTTTTTATGCCATATAAGACTTCTTGGGACATCCCCACACCTAAAGTATAATTTTTATGAATTGAAACTTATAATAGATATAGTTTTTGTTTCCTGAATTCAATATTCCAAACCCTACTTATTCATATCATGATTTTGAACAAAAATTTACCCCATTTGTAATTGGGATTAGTCATATGAAAAGTATGAGAAGAAAAAAACATTACCACATATAAAACTAGGATTCATCCTAATATGATATGATCTAATGTTCTAAAAAGAGAGGAAACCATCATACTAGGGTTAATATCCTATAACTTTATGTCTATTAACAATGCATGTCTTTATTCCCATCCATATGGGATGTGTAGTGATGCCTGAATATTCCTTCCTTTACCCATACATTACATTGGCTCATTTTTAGAATGTTATCTAATTATAATTGATTTATTAAAGATATATCTAATTTGGATAACCATTATACTTCTACTATTAATGGGCTCCCCAATGGAATGGTCTCATGATACACTGACTCACCTACCATGCTTGGATTATGCATCAAAGTATCTTCAGCTACAGATATTAGATTATCTGTTTTATATTTGGTCAGTGGTCAATCCAAACTTTTTTTCTTCATCAATAATCAATGTGGGTATATAAGTTATTTCAACAACATTCTCAATATATTTCCCCATCTAGTAGATATTCCTCTTCCACTACCCGGGTCTAAGAAGTTCCAATCGACTTCATGGGATTTGTTAGCCACTCTTTCTCATCATTGTGTTCACCCTTGTAGGAAATGATAACTCTATACTATTATTTTTTTCTGGAAAAAATAATGGATCATATGATCTCATGACTTGGTTGGGGGATATCTCCAAGTGAGTTTGGGACACACAATAACACCATGAACTAAAATATATGTACTTAAACTAAGATTCTAAGTCCATGCATCATGAATTGATATTCTGTGAAAGTATCCTTATGAACATGTTGTGTGGTGAATGGTCTATTTGGAACTCAATTTAAGGAGGGTTTTCCAATTAACTGAACTAAAAAAACATTCTTGTTATTCCCCACATGGTCTAAGAATTATGACCTTAAACTATTATCCATAGACCCAGGGATGTATGCCTTTTTGTTGGGACTCTATGGTCCTTTAATCACATTGGATTGTCTCTTTGTCATGTTTCAAATATCCGTATGTGTTATTCATTCCATGTTCCAAACTCTTTTAACATTAAATAAGAGTACATGTTCCTATAATAAAGAACATATAATGTGAGAATGATTTCTTATAAATGTTATATTGCGGACTCCTAGACCCCCATCATGTTAGGTTACAATTTATTTATGAACATAAAAGACCTTATGGTTCCCCTTTTCTAAAATATATGACCATAACCTAAGAGTAAGAGTCTTAGAATCATTTATTTAACCCATATTCATGTCCCTATAGGAATATTTTCATTACTGTTGGGTTCTCCTTTATTTATTCAAATTAGGTTTTTATTCCCCAATGCTAAAAATAGCATTTTGGACAATCACTCCATGATAAAATCTCTACGAACATAAACAAATATTCATGGTACTAGAATCATAACCTTAAATTTGTGCATAAAAATAAATCTTAGATAACCCATATTTCATGTTCCCACCAAGTACCCCTAATCAAGTCATGTTACCTCTCAATATTAGAAAACCATTCATTCAAATCCATCATGTATTTAAAACTACGTGCAACTCACCGCTGATTATTTTTCTTATTGAAAGGTATTCTATGATTCCCTTTCCTAATAGGACTCTATCAAGAGCACACCCATCACACTATCATTATAATCTCCCTGCCCCTATGGATGGGGGTGTTATTCACATCCATTCAAATGATGTTAAAATGTTACCCTACTTCATGAAATGGACATGGGATTCCTTCTCGACCTCACATGATGAATAAATGGTGGGACACATAATTTGTAATACCTAACCAATATATACCAATTACATGAAGATAAAACTATGTGATGAGTCTTCCTTACAGTCTAACATTAAAATTATTGTCCAACATCCTCATAATATAATTTAAAACAATGTTTCAATTATCCCTATTTTATGGGGTAAAACTATATGAAATCGTAGACCCTTTCTTAATATGTCATTTACTTCAGTTTTGGTCACCTACCACATTATTCATGTTCATCATCCATTACTGAGAATATGATGAGAATCTACCCATATATGATGAGTTTGATCTTCATTCAGTCCAATACAACTAATAAATGTGATCAAATTCACCATGGAGTAATTTTGGGAGAGTTTAAATACATTTAAACATTATGTCACATCATCTAAATTCTTCACATGACCCCTTATTTAGATCATCATAATCTTCCATGTCTGAAAATTCCCCATATAAATATTTTTTCCTATAAATATTGGAACTCATACCATCCTTGGCACATTATTCTAAATACATTGGATGACCCTCTAAGAAAATTCTCATATTTTGAACATTGTCAGTGGTGGAACCTCATTTTTATTCTATTTCCTTAGCTAAATGATAAAAAATTTATATTTCAAACATATTCAGTTGTTCTTATATATTTTCATAAAATAATCATTTTTTTTCATATTTATGGCATCAGGAACCATATTTTCAATTCTCCTTTTCTCTGGTAGAATTCACACCCCTAGCATTACACCACTCATGCACTAGTGTACATTGTCAAAGTATGTCACCTTATCATAGAGACATGTTCTCGTGCAATAGCCTCCATCATCCCAAACACCTCATGGTTAGTTAATAAATGTGGACCCCAAGTGTTCTATGATTATATTTCACTACCATATATGTTAAAAACCCACATTTTCATTCGTTGTTTCTTACACATATAATGACTCACCTGAGTGAAATGATATTTTATTTGTAATCTCACTAATATGATTTATATGGTATATTAAATTGTGGTGAGATAAAAATTATCAATAAAGTATAATTTTAATGAAAACTAGCTTAGAATCTGGAGGGTCGTCCACACATTGGATCCTCTCCATTAGGAAGTTCCCTTAAAGACTAAACCCATCAATCAAGCATTCTATATTAGCTAGAAAATGCTGATTAGACTCTAAAGTCTTCTACTGCTTCACTAGGAAAAAAATACAAGGCATATGGAAACAAACATAAGAAATAAAAACCCATTTAGGAATATTCTCTATCTATTGAGATCCCACCATATCTCGTGAATAGTGTTTAGCTACCTAATGACCCCCAAACTCTACTAAGCATCTTGGAAGACTACATAGCTGGAAATATATTTAACTGAAAATACATCCCTAAAACTTGGGAAAGCACCCTTTTAACCACCTTCAAGGGTAATACTTCATTACACAACCACATTCCCAAGATATCTAACCCTGATTTGTCCCCTCTCCCTCCAACCATCACCTGTGTGGGGGCATGTATTTCTTGCTCCACAACCACCAAAACTATACCTACTAGGAAAACCTTCCTCCACGGTCTGCTATGAAAACAAAATTCCCTCAACCCCATGGTTTTAGGGCCTCACATTCATTGGACCATGTGGGTTGGTGCATCAAAATATATAAGGGATAATTTCTACACCAATTTAGCACATATTTTTGGATGATACCATAGTTAGATGTAGGGGAAAATTACAAATTTTGTCCCTTTCCGACATCAAATGTGAACATGTTCCACATATACATCATGACCAAAGGATGGATCTAATGAAACACCCCCCATGTATACCTTAGGGGTCATCCATTGCAGGAATCTAAACTAACTTGTGAACCCGTTGGGTTGTACAGATCACATATGATGTTTTAGTTGACTATTTCCACATGTACCCTACCACGAATGTCCGGGTGGTGAAATAATTTCTTGATGATCCATACACCATCATCAGAAATTATTCCCAATATAATGGGTATCATTTGAAACATGAGGCGATCTAATATCCTAACCATAGACAGTAAATGAATATGGGATAACTTGAGAGGGCGACTCCCATTTAATTTTAGAATCACTATCTAGAAGTTGATAGTGGGAGGGATATGGGATTTAGGTATTCATATACCACCATCTTCATGTATACCTAACTATACATATTGTGTATGGACTTCAAACATGATGTGAATATTCCCTTGTATGATGGGTCACAACACCTTGTATATCATTCCCAATAATGGGACATCCAAGTTACCACACTATGCTATCCCTAAAATCGCCTCCATAATGAAGGTTGTCTGTAACATCCAAAGTAAGTAATGAATAATAAGAAATTATTATATATGTATATTTATGAATTATATAGTGTTTTAGAGGCTTAAAATGAGAATAAATCCAATCTTAAGCATGAAATACACTAATATTTTTAAAAGATTGTTTTACCGCTTTTTGATGGAGAACCATTTTTTTAAATATATCTTTGGACAATTTTATAAGATATATTTATCAAAATAACCTTATTATTTATGATTGGGAAATTGAAATTTACCTTGGGTTAATTTTTGGTATTTTTCTGACAATGTTCATTTTTTAATGAATAGTGAAAAATACTGCATTTTACATCAAAACTGTTTTTTCATATAATTTAATTATATGGTAATATTATCTTTTGAATTGGTCTTAAAGTTTAATTAGAATATATTTTTACCATTTAATCCAATGGCGGTCATTAGGATTAATTTCACTTTGGAATTGGGCATAAACAAGTGCCAAACTTTTCATAGATATTGTTTCTAAAAAACCCGCTATTTGTTTTGACAAATGGAATTATTTTTAAATTAATTATTTAAATTTATGTATTTGTAATTTGGTAAAATGGATTAAATATTTGGAATCAGAAGGTCCAAATTATGCAATCAAGACTCTTTTGTTTTTGGACATTATGAATAGCAACGACGGTAATTATCTTTAATTATCTTGATTAATTAGTAATCGGGTAGTTAAGGATAATAAAATAATATAATAATAATAAAAAATGACCCCAACATGTGTCCTAATGCTACGAGTTTTGTCATGGCCAACCATGGGATTCCTTGTACCAAAATTGGGGACCCCATGGAATCACTTTTGTGTGATAATGACTTTTTATCTTTTTATTTTTAAAGAAAGTTAAATATAACAAAGAATGTATCACCTGAGTAAAACATTTTTAATTTTGTCTAAATAAATTAAATATTGGATTGTAAATAGTAATTGGAAATCTAAAAAGATTTCCTACATCATAGTATTTTTTTTATAATTTTTAGACATTAAATAAATTAAATTATTTATGACATCATGATGATACAGTGATAACCTCATTAATGAACGATTTAAATAAAATGAAAATATAATGTAAAATATAAGAATTACACTTGTCAAAGACCTATTTTATGAGTATATTTCGAAACCTTATCACCTTATCCTCGAAATACATCAATTTAGGACATTTTAAATCCGAAACACATTTCAATATAAAGTAACATTTTGTAACTTTCCAAGATTTCCCCTCCTCTACTCTTATAAAAGGCCCCCACCTCTACCTCCTTACCCACAATTCTCAAGCCTTTGGATCGGACAATAACTGATATTTTTATCTCTCCACATCCATCTCTTAATCATATAATCCTTACCTGAGGCAGAAATCTCTTCAAGAAACCATTTTGTTTCAAACCAAGAAGAGTTACCCGATTTAAAGGTAAAGTCTTCTCTAATGTTATTTTGTTTTATTTTTCTTCTCCAACCCCCTAAACTCTTTTTATTCATTTATTTTGTAAAAAAACTAGTATCTTAAATATACTAGGATGTTTTTATAAGAATTATTTGAGCTAAACTTACACACACCTTCATCTAATGGTTAAAGAGCATACTGTTTCCGTGGATGGAAAATTTCTGCCTCATGAAACGATGATTGTTAAATATTCTTCTAACACCTTCAAAGGTGGCCATTAAGATGACACTATATTTATATATGATATATAATATTTTTATGTTTTTCTTTAAGCTTCTGTATTTTTCATTTACGGTATACCTTTATGGTTTCCATTATGGGTAAACGCGATATCTTCATTTTAGGAAGTGCGGACTACCACCCCCTCAAAGTGATTTGATTTGTTAATGCCATATATGAGACGTATAAAGGATGGAGTTAATGATATTATATATGATATTATATATGATATTATATTGTAATTATAATATACCTTTATATCATTATGATCCCATTCCATAAAATATGAAATAGAAATGAAAGTAGCGTTCATGCGTACGTATGGCTTACCGTCTCCATGAACGGTGCATTTCATTTCTTACCTCTAAATGTTATGTAATATTATAAATGCATGTATATAATGGATATATATGATATATATGATATCTACATCATGAATATAACTCTGGATATAATTGTTACATGAACAACTTGTAATTGTAAAGAGTTTATTTTTGACTCAAGTACCAATGATCGTTAAAACGACTGTTATTAACTTAAATAATTAAATAGTGTTCATGACATGGTAATAAGTGATATAAAAGTAATAATGAACTTGAAAAAGGTTCTTAAGCAAGTAGAAATTAACTCAATTTTATTATTCAGGAGATTAAAGAACGATCGAGTCAAGTTAGATACGAGGTAAGGGACTTCGTCTCAATCTCCATTCATTGAGGCATATTTTGTTTTATACACAACTTTCTTTTATACGGTGTATAAAACCCTTTGACTTTTACGTTTATTCAAAAGGAATCTTTTTTTTATACGAATCTTTTACTAAACGACAAAAGGGAATGTTTTTTTTGTCGTACGTATGCGGCGACAACGACTTCTCCACCACCGTGACCATTATTTGAGCTTCGGATTCCTTTACAAGCCATAACATTTTTTTAAATGAAATGTAAATACGATGTTTTAATTTTATTTTATTTTGGTATTGAAAATTGTTTTCATAATGTTTTTATATCAATGTTTTGTATTGATATCTTGTGATTGAAAAGTGGAAATGTTATGTTTCCTTTATGCATGTTTTATGTGATACGATTATGTTATGGTTCTTGGGAATTGTTATGAAGATGGGTGGTTCCATGATAAACTAAGGGCGGGTGAACCCGATATAGCTCTCCAATGAATTGGGTAACGCGAAGGGGTTAAACGTTTAGGTTTCTCCGAAGAGATTTAGGGAATATACTGTGATGGGTATTCCAAATGTAACAATGAGGGTTACTCCCTACGTAAGAATGTTATGAATGCCTCAAGTTACCTTTATGTATTATGATTTCTATTATTTATTCATTATTTGATGAGGTATGTTAAAATGATTATGTTTTATGAGTAAATTATGATTTCATACATGGAATAATGTTTTCATTTCGAACTTTTATATCCCTTGATGAGCTTTTTATGCTCAGCCCATATTTTTGAAATGTTTTTCACAGGTCAAGGGAAAGGTACATGATGTGATGATAGTGTCAAAGAAGTGTCAAGAAAGAATATATGTTTTATTTTAAATATGTTTCTGATGATGGAAAAAATGAGTACTATCTTTTATGTAACCACTTTGTATAAATGTGGAGTGTAATGCATGATTTATGATCTAATTCTCTAAAACTCTAAACCTGAAAAGATCCTCAACGTGTATTCTTGAAATAACTCAAGATTAAGTAATGTTTAAGGCTGGGGCCTTATATTGTCGGCCGCACCCCAGTATATACATACCTCATCAAGATAATACGACCACAAATTAGTGTGACAATGAACCCTACTAGTCTAACCATGATATCTTCAAGATGTATTCTATTACTCCATGTATACAACATTTTTTCCTCTATAACATTTCAGTAGGAATGCTCTATACCCTACTGTAATTTCCCAAGGATTTTTTGTGACCTTCTTGTAATCCTTCTCATTGTTTCATCCAAGAAATTCCCAAAACACTGTATTAATGGTAATGTCTCTAATACCTCGCTTGTACATGTATTTCCCCTTTACCAGATGTATCAAATCTCTCACAAGAGCTGGCATCTGATCATGGTTCTCCAACACATTCTCAATAGGTAAGAACTCTTCATACATCTCCCGTTGTATTTTCAACCAATTTATCTGGTATAGGTCACATAGGCTGATTCCAACCTCTATATGATGTAGAAGATAAGTAGTGGTCATTAGGTACTACCTAATCACCAGCATATTTGTGATGTTTATGTGACCATAGACTAAAATTTTGAGTCCCATGATACATTATATATATCTAATTGTTTCATGTTGACCTCAAAGTAATGGCACTATGTGCACACCCATCAATCCTAGTCCCATTTCATAGTTAAATTAACACCCCAGTAAAGATCCCAATTTTTAGCCCATGTTTGGAGAATATCCTCCAAGTTTTCTGTTAGAATCGTCTCATACTATGGGGTGAGGACATCTCAAACTCTATCTTCTCACAATAATTGTTATTAAAATGGTTCTAAAGAGTGTGAACTGTGTATGATGTTTGGACCTTCCAAATATATCCTCTAGTAACCATAATCCACTAATATATCATAGATGGGCTCCGAAACTAATAGGAGGGCTTGTCCCTACTCTCCCTAGGGATGAATAATTTGTCCCTCATCCAAAATTCATAATGTGTAAGCCTCTTACATATCTTGTAAACCCATTGATATTATTTTATCATTTTAGTAAGAGATTTATGCTTCGAGAAAATTTGAATGTTATCCAAAATCATTATGTTCAAATCCATTTCTTCCTAATGAGTATCGATAACATTGAATCCTTGAACAACCCTTTCATTCAAGTATTATTACTTTTTCTATGTCCGGTTCATGATGTTCTACCCACAGAGATCTATTCATGAAGTTCAAGGTCATATAATTAATTTCTCAGTGGTTGGGTTCCTGGAAAACTATTCCCGAAGAATTTTTCACATAGCTAAATGTGAGATTCTCATGTGATGGAGATCCAAATCAAAAATCTCTTATGAAGGATTTCATCATCATGAAAATATAAAAAAATATTTTCTCTTTGAAAAAGACAAGTGGTAACTATAAGGGGACTCTTCTCTATTTATAGGAGTATGACTACCTATGGTTCATGGGGGGAATTGCAATGTAACCATTGCAAAAGGGCTCTATTAATGAGATTCGCTAATGGTAGCTAATTTGAAAATTTTTGATGGGGTTTCCTTAGAATCTGAACCTCCTTTCCCTCATAGACTCCAATTATAAAGGGGATAATTTATTAACACTAAAAAAATCATTTCATAGTAAATTATGAGGAATGTATGGACAATTAAAAAAATTGACATATTTTGGAATAAAATTCTCTTATATGGTCTAGTTTCCATAGCACACCGAGTTCATTAGTCATATATTTCCTTCATAAGAATGTAGAGGCTTGATGATAAGCTATGTGCAACATAAAAGGTTGAGTCATAGATAACTTCATATCATCTTAGAGTAATAATGGTATTCTCTACACCACTCCATTTGGACAGGCAGATCTCACCCACTCATGAAGACTATGACACTTCATGAAATAATCCAATCATTGTGAAGACCACATTTAAATAAATATCCATTTAATAACCAATTTTTATAGGATGTGTGCCTTTAACTCTTGAAAGTATCTCTTTGTTTGTGAACCACTTAAGCTTCATAAGTGACATGTGAAATGGATTCTCATAGATATCCCAGATTCATGAAACCACCTCCCATGTGTTGCTGATAACCTCCACCCAAAGTGGATATTTCTTTTGTGAAGTATAATTACCTTAACCAAAGTGGAATTCCACTTGTGTATACTGGGACTTTTTGTGGAACCAATCCTTCACAAAAAAACCTACCGTTCATGAATCCCACACTATGAGAACTAATATATTATCTTGATGCAGGGTCACCATGTTTCTTAAACCATACGTCTTTGCAAAACCACTTCTTTACATGAAGACCATAATATTTGTGAGATAGATAAATTAAAACCTCCACCCATAATGTAGAAAATATCCTAGGCATATGCATTGTTCCTCCCTTCAGTAGACATTATTTTATGAAGGATGAGGGCATAGGGACCCCAGGCCAATCTAGGAATGGTTTATCTACACATTGAGTCCCTACATGATTAATTCCACCCACTCTTATGTCATATCACTTCACTCCAATTATGACCTATGAACACTTCAATTGTTACCTCAAATAATAGGTACCCAAACATCTTTTTATTCTAAGAAAATATATTAAAACATCGATCTCCTAGTTGACCACACCACCATGAAATTTCCAGCACCATGCCCTCCCAAAAGTCTCATGAGAAGTTGTCACATAACCCTTTGGTGTGTCATCTTTGAGGGAGACTATGGAAAAAATCATGTCAAAATAACCTTATACTAGATATTTCTCTCACATTTATGTGGTCCCCTTTAAAGATAGATCCCTTCCACGTCTGATATATAATACATAAAACTATATAGATCCACTTCTTAGTCATATATACATAAACTGCAAGAAAATGTCCTCATAACATGATATAAAACAGTGGTCTTACCCTATGTGATGAGTAAAATATTCCCCTTGTATGATAATCATGGTATTCCACCCTCTCCAACCAAAGTCTAAAACACACCTCTATAAAGTATATTATACTCATAATCTCTAAATCATCCCTTGTCAAAACTTGTTCTATGATACGATCATCCTTACTATATTTAGTTAAAATACATGGATAAATCTTGTCTCGTGACATTAAACTATGGCATCAATGTAACACCCCAAGCTTCTACGATACGCTTCTCTTTGAATAATGCGATAGCGTGTGTTGTACGCAACATCGAGTTCTAACACTCCACAACCAATCAAACTAGAAGTTATGAATAGTAATACATACTTTTTGAAATTATATATATTTTATATTTCAAAATGGACTTCATTTTTGGATTCAGAATATCGAAATTATACTAAGATGATTTTTTGGTATTTTTCTGAGAACTTCAAATTTTTATGAATAGTGAAAAATACTTAAAAACAACTTTTTTAATCAAAACAATTTATAGTGATAAATTATATTATTGAGTGGTTTTAAAGTATAATTAGAATATATTTTTACCATTTTATCCAATGGTGTTCATTAGAATTAATTTCACTTTGAAATTGGACCTAACAATTTTCAATCTTTTGATATATATTGTTTCTTAAAAACACGCTATTTGTTGTGACAGCGGGAATTAATTATAAAATTAATTAATGAAACTTATATATTTGGAATTTTGTAAAATAGAAATGATTTTTGAATTCGGAATATCAATTATATCTTAGGGTGAAATTTTGGCATTGTTCTGAAAAACTTCAATTTTTGATGAATAGTGAAACTACTAACTGGTAGTTAAAAAACTGAATTTTTCATAAAACTTAATTTTACCGCTTATGTGAATGGAATTTCTAAAATCCAAGAGACATGGTTAATATCAAGAAGTAAAATGTGGTTCAATGAGATAAAAATAATTTTTTGTGAATAGTAACTTTTTACTTTTATTTACCACGGTTAAAAGTAAATAGGGTAATTAAGGGTAAAAATGATATTAATATTATCCTAACACATGTACTAATTCTATTGGACAAGTTTATATTGAAAAAAAAACCTTAGGAATAAAATATTATCATTTAGGTCCACTTGGATTAGATTAGGACATTTATTATTATTTAATTCAAAGAAGAGTTAAAAGAGTTAAAATCAAAGTTTATTTACTAAACAAATTTTAATATAGGGTTATACATTATATAAATTCGATTGTAAATATTAATTATAAATATAATAATATATCCTACATAATGATATTTTATTTATAATTTTTAGACATTAAATAATTTAATTTATTTATGACACAATGATGATGAAGTAATTTCCATAATAGTGAAAAATTAAACTAATTGATATTATAAATACCCAAATAAATATAATTTCAGACTTTTTATGAATTAAAATAATTTTATAGGATCATATGACATGTTATAATTTATTTAATTAACTTTTTAGAAGTAATAATTCTGTTATGATTTTTTAAAAAATCAATTATTGAATAGTGTCAAAATTGACATAAAAGAGTTTTTAAAACAAATATTATATTATTAATTGATATTAAATTACTAAAAATCTAAGGTTCGGCCAAGAGACTTATATCATGATATGTGTATCATTAATGGACCACTTGGGGGTCTCTTTTATGTATATAGTACGTTTATTAACTATATAATATAAAAATACAAAGTGACAAGGTAAATGTCAAACTAATTAACTAAGAGTTAAAACTAAAAGATAAGGTTAATATAATGACCCAAACCTGTCTAAATTCTATTGTTTGAATGGTTTTTGACATATCCCCACCTTAACCTTTAAATAATCAACTTTGGATCCATTAGAAACCGAATATGAATTTATTATAAATTAATATTTCTAGCTTTTCCAAAGGTGCCCCTCACCTCTCTTATAAAAGGGAACTCATCCTTCTCATTTCTTCACACATTAAAAGCCTTTTTGTTCGGCCAACCCCTGCCCAAATACTCTCTAAAATTCCCTAACTACAACCTAGAGGCCTTAGTTTGATCATAAAGCCATCCTAATGATCCCTTTTGATCAAATCAAAAGGAAGAACCCGAAGAAGTGGTAATGTTTTCACCACCACTTTCCAAGTTCCTTTCTTCTTCCACTTATTCTTTATTTGTTATTACCATTATAAAATAATAACTCCAGTATCTTATATATACTGTGATGTTATTATAAATATGGTACAACCATATTCAGTATTCTATCCACCCTTTGAATAACATGTCACCATACGTGCGTACGTACAACTTACCGTCTCCACATCGTGGTGTAATTGTTATTAAATATATTATTATTTGGATGGGTATAATAATGATGTATAATTAATTTAAACAATAAATATAACATTATAATGATTCTGTATATATAATATACCATCCAAGTATATATTATTTTAATATCAAAAGAATGATATTGTCGCTCGTGCGTACGTACGGACTACCGTCTCCACGAACGCGATGAGATTAATTCTCCATCATATCCATTCATGTATAATTATCATTTGATGATTTAAAAATAATTTTTGAGGACTTGATATCATTCTGGATATGAATAAGATACAACCTATCCATGACAAACATGGTTTATGTAACAAAATATAGAAAAGAAAACGAGTAAGTTAACACCCAAAACGACGATAACACTAAGATATTATTAACAAAGCAGTGTTAAAAGATCATATATGATATCATATTAATATATATGATTCTTGTATAATTTAATAACAATTATTTCACCATTATACAGGAGGTTAACCTACCCTCAACCAAGGAAAATTACAAGGTACGGGTTTACTTCGCAATCTCTTCATTATCTGAGGTTGTTTATACGTAATAATCTACTGAGATTTATTTATCATCCACATCCATGTTTCTTAAAAATGTATTTCAAAATATTTTTACTATTTACTAGAATATGGGTTAAAGTCATTTATACCCTTGTTTGACTTTTTATAAGAGGTTTATAAAGGAATATTTCTGTCGTTTTCCAAACAAGGTGATTTTTAACCTTTTCGACAGAATTAAGGTAAGAATGTTTTTTTAACTTATACGACGGGTGCGACTATTTTCCACCGTTATAAAATCGTCGAAGCTTCCCTTACAATATTATAAGAATATTTTCAAAGAAAATTTTTTATTTTATATGACTCTTAAATGATTTCAAAATAAAAAGAGATATTTATCTAAAAAGAGTTTTGATTTCATCTATGTTAACATCCTTTGATGGATTTTAAGCTTATTTAGAGATGATTTATTATGAAACAAAACTTCCATATTGTATTGAAGGTTTTGTGATATGTTTGACTATGAATATTTTATTTTTATACCCTTAATGGTTTATGGTGAAAGTATTGACATTTCATATTCTAGTTTTGATACGAATGTTTATGTTATGTTCAAACCTCTTTTTTGGGAATGCATTGGACTTAATATGTGACGGGTGGAGCCCGATATAGCTCCTTGATGCATCGGTAGGTATCATGAGACAGACTAGTGTCTTGGCACAAGGCCTTGAAAAAATCTTATTTGTAGTCTTGGAACGAGGCCTTGGCTATGTGGTTATGATAGTCTGGCATTATGTATTCCATCATTATGAAAGTGGTTATTGATATTGCATGTGATTATTCGATTAGTAGAGTATCCATGTGAATAAGTAAATGGAATTATTTCATTTTATTTTTGCCATACTATGTTTAAGTTCAAGTTTAAAAGGTTTTTGTTTTAGTTATACATTGCCTTAAATGTTTATTCTTATTTATGAAAGTTTTCGCTATATTGTTATCCTTACTGGGAATTTGAGCTCACACCTTTTCTATCTTTTATTTTTCCCAAAATATGAAGAAGTAAATTATGAATGACTTGCAGGGATAGTATGAGGGGATAAGAGTGTGGTCTATGGAGACTATGTTGTAGTAGTTTTTCACTTTATGATGTAAAAATTTATGAATATATCTAGTGTTTCTAAGACTACTAAACCAATCGGTCTTTCGAGATTTGATCTTTCTTGTGATCATGCCAATGTTATGTAATAATGAACTGACTCTAGGTAACTGGGGTCGGGGTGTTAGAGTTGGTAACGGAGGAAGTTTAGTACAAACCTTGGAAGCTAGATTTAGATAAACTCTAATTAGAGCACATAGATTTAAGATGGACTTTTAGGATTAGTATAGAAGAACTTCCTAGAATTTTGGTATTATAGAGATTTTGTGAGTTTTCCGAGCAATAAATCCCTGTCTGGATATGAGCAGGTAGAGGCAGCTCTGGCACAGATGTACCTAGGGGTAAAACCCAAAAACACCACTTTGAGCTAGACTCGAACAGGAACTGGTGCATGACAATGGGCCTTGCTGCACTCTTGGTTACGACACTCCCAGGGGATATGCTTAGGATAACTCTATTTTTCTTTAAAAATCATTATGAAGGGTTTATGAGTATATAATTCCTCAAAGAAAACATTCTTATGATTATGGATTATATCCATAAAAAGTTCAATTTATATTAAGTGTTTTATAAGTATGGGATTATGTATTTTGATTCATAAATTGATCTAGTTTATTCCATTGTTTAGAAATGGAACCTAGTGGAAGAAATGGAAACTGTATCAATGCACGCACTCCATGTAAGGATTTCCCTCCTGCTAAAGATAATTATAGTGGAGTTGGTGATGAAACTGGTGCCGATCAGTTAATCACCATACTGGGAAAACTCACTCATGTTATGAATAATAACCTTACCCGTATGGAGCACCTTGATCCGCAACGTGGAGGATCAATGTTAGATCGCTTCATGAGGCAACAACCACCAACGTTCAATGGGAGTACAAATCCCTTAGTAGCTGAGCAATGGATAAATTCCCTAGAGAAAATATTTCAGGCTTTGGGGAGTAGTGAAAGGGAAAAAGTTATCATGGCAGTTTACCGCCTCACTAGATATGCTGATCAATGGTGGTCATTGATTCAAAATACGAAGGAAGATGATGAAGTATCAAATATGGAATAGAGGGAGTTCAAAGATCTATTTTTAGAAAAATACTTTTCTTGCGACCATCGAGAAGATATGGAAATGCAATTTCTGAGTCTGAGACAAAAGTAGGATGAGAATGTCACAAAGTATGAGGCTAACTTTACAAGGTTAGCAAGGTATTCTGAAGATTATATATGTAACCAAAGAAGTAAGATTGATCGTTTCTTTTATGGGTTAAAACCATTTCTCCGTCGAGCATTAGTCTCACAATCCTTCTCATTGTACGAAGACATTGTCTCATGTGCTATCAAGACCGAAAAGGAATTCTCTAAGTCTTATGACTTTAAAGCAAAGCAAGAGAAGAAGAGATCTACTGATCAATCTGGGAATGGAAATAAGGGGAAGAAGGGAAAGGTTTAATATCCATCCTGTGGTAAATGTGGGAAGAAACACCTCGGTACTTTCTTGAAGGGAACAAGAGTCTGTTACAAGTGTGGTGAAAAAGGGCACTAAGCTCATGATTGCAAGGGGAAGAAGGAAGCTACCAATTTTCAGTGCTACAATTGCAGGGAGATGGGACATTATAAAAATGAATGTCCTAAGCGTCAGGAGACCTTACCTCAGAAAAGGACAAGGTATCAAGGCCAAGATTATGTTATCACTAATGCTGAGTTAGAAGCTCAGAAAGACGTGGTGGCAGGTAATTTAATGGTTTCCTCAAGTTTAGAAAATGCATTATTTGATTCTGGATCATCACATTGTTTCATATCTTCCCAGTTTTCTAAGAAAATTAGATATTTCCAATTTGATTTAACAAGGGAGTTGTCAGTTAAAACTCCTAAGGGAAGTATCATTGAAACAAAGTTTTGTGAATCAGTCCCCATTAGAGCACATAAATTTTCTTTATCTGCTGATCTCATCGTCATACCTATGACTGAGTTTGATATAATCCTCGGTATGGACTGACTTTCGGACTATGATGCGAAGATTTATTATAAGAATAAAGAGGTTACGATTCTTGATGATGATGATAAGGAACACCTTATCTATAGAGTAGAATTGTCACCACCTAATTCTTATCTAGATCCACCCCCAATAGCTCAACTAAATTCAATTATTGGGGAGGAAGAGAATGAAATGAATATGGGTGAGGAAAGGAATGTTCAAATAGAGGATGTACCTATTGTGAAAGAATATGTAGATGTATTTCCTGAAGATTTACCTGGACATCCTCTATAATGAGAAGTTGAGTTTTCCATTGATTTAATTCCTGGATCAAGGCCTATATCGAAGACCCCTTATAGAATGTCCACTGTGGAATTAGTCAAACTAAAGAAACAACTAGAGGAATTGAGTAATAAGGGATTTATTTGCCCTAGTGTTTCTTCATGGGAATCCCCTGTTCTTTTTGTTAAAAAGAAAGATGGACCCATGAGGTTATGTATCAACTATAGGGAGATCAATGCTATAACAATAAAGAACAAGTATCCCCTACCTCGCATTGATGATTTATTTGACCAACTGCATGGAGCTCAATAATTTTTAAAGATTGACCTTCAATCTGGATACCATCAGTTGTATGTGAAGAAGGAAGACATTCCGAAGACAACATTTTGAACCAGGTACGGGCATTATGAGTTTACAATAATGCCTTTTGGATTGACTAATTCACCATCTGTATTCATGGATATAATGAATAGAGTTTTCAAGGAACACATCGATGAATTTGTGGTGGTATTAATTTATGATATCTTGGTATACTCCACAAGCTACGAAGATCATGAAAATCACTTGCGCATTATCCTTAAGACTCTGAGAAGACATGAATTATATGGGAAGTTTAGCAAGTGTGAATTATGGCTTCATGAGATTTCTTTTCTTGGCCATATTGTCTCTAAAGATGGAATATCTGTTGATCCTTCTAATACCAATGCAATCCAAGAATGGCTAGCACCTACGAATATAATTGAGGTACGTAGTTTTATTGGTTTAGCAGGTTATTATCGACGTTTTGTCCAGAATTTTTCATGATTGGCTAACCCATTAACGAAGCTCACACATAAAGGGGTTAAATTTGTTTGTAAAAAAGAGTGTGAATAATGTTTTGAAGAACTGAAGATAAGATGAGTCAATGCTCCTATATTGACTCTACCATCGGGAAATTATGGGTTCGTTATTTATAGTGATGCATCAAAGAAAGGACTTGGTTGTGTCCTTATGCAGAATGATAGGGTTATTGCCTATGCATCACGACAGTTGAAAATTCATGAACAAAACTATCCTACTCATGATCTCGAGTTAGCAGCTGTGATCTTTTCTTTGAAGATATGGAGGCAATACCTCTATGGTGAAAAATGTGAGATTTATACTGATCACAAGAGTTTGAAGTATATTTTCTCAGAAAAATAACTCAACATGAGGCAAAGGAGATGGATTGAATTACTCAAGGACTATGATTGTACGATACACTACCACCCGGGGAAAGCAAACAAGGTGGCAGATGATTTGAGTAGAAAAGACCATGGAGTTTTGAACAATATGATAATTGAAAGGGATCTAATTTTCATGGATCTAGTGAAGATGGACATGGGAATAACCAGGGAAGGTGAAACATCAATGCTTTTTCAAATGGTTGCCAAACCATCTTTACTAGAAAGGATTAAGAGTTCTCAGACCGATGATGAAGAGTTTCAAAAGAAGATTAAAGCTGTGAATGATGGGAGATTGAGAGACTTTGTGTATGAAGATGGAATTTGGAAATTCGGGAAGAGACTTTGTGTTCCCGATATACCTGTTCTAAAAAGGGAATTGCGGATGATGCTCATAGTTCCAATTTCTCTATACACCTTGGGAGCACCAAAATGTATAGATATTTGAAGGAACATTTTTGGTGGGACAATATTGTCACGACCCGTCCTCGGGGCCCATGTCGTGACTACCCCAAGCATGCCTTCCATAGGCCAGGGGATGGCGACTAGCACCAAAGGCGTAAATCCCGATAAATGGGAAGGAATTGCCTTTATAAAAGTAAACAAACACCACAGAGAACAAGCGGAAGTAAACACTAAGTACAAAGAGAAGTGATGAAAGGAAAATGGGCCAGAATACAAAACCAAAAGAAAGTAAAACTACAACTGAACAAAGTAAAACAGAAAAAGACAACAGCTGGAGGGATGGAAGCGGCTCCTGGGTCGTCCTCCTCGGATCCTACCTGAAGGGTAGGTACAGATGACGCAGCTCCTGGATCGTCCATCACGGATCCTACCTGAAGGGTAGGTACAGATAGCGCAACTCCGGGATCATCCACCACGGATCCTACCTGAAGGGTAGGTACAGATAGCCTCCTCAATGCTCTCTCCCGTCAACCTCCTCCGGATACTGACTCGTCGTATAGTCCACCTCTGAGTACTGACTTGTCGTGTAGTCCACCTCCGGGTACCGTCCAGTCCTCGAACACTCGGCCTCCGTTAGCACTTCCTGTCGTCTACAACCAACACAATGAGGTGAGGGCATATCCTGTGCAGGGGTGAGTATAACGATACTCAGTAGGGACCCCGATACCCTCAAGGTCTCTCTAAAACCAACAAGGATAACCACAAAGAAGATCTCAACAGATAACCTCTACTTAGGTATATGCCCATACATATACCTAAGTTATCAAGTAACCCATCTCAACCATGAGGGAACACAAGGATCATGAAATCAACGGATAACCAATACCCAGCTATATGCCCATACATATACCTAAATTATCAAGTGACCCATCTCAATCATGAGGTAAACACAAAGGTCAAAAGTCTCACCTCAAACCAGGATTTTCATTATCGAAACCGTAACTGCTGAAGAGCTCCGTCTCTGGAGTGTATAGTGGTCCTGTCACGACTCCGAGGTACTGCTCACTAACCTAATACTGCTGAGGTACTCCTCCCATTGAGTACTGCGGGCCACCCACCCAAACACAGTAGTGCTTCCCGCCGAGGTATGTCACCCAAAAACAGTAGTGAACACCCCCTAGTAGCCTGCTGAGGTACTCTCCGGACGAGTACTGCGGGTCTGCACTGTCACACAGGTAGTGCTCCGTCCGCCATGGGTCTTCACCTCACAAAGTAGTGCTCCGTCCACTGGGCTAGTCGACTCACTCCAAGTCGAGTCGGTCAAGCAGTCGTCAGGTCTCAGTCAGCTACACGGTCTCCGTACTCCACACACTCGTCTCCGGGAGGGTCCGCTCCACAAGCTACAGGTCGATACTCCAAGTATCTCAAAGTCCCACGAAGAAGTATCTCAAAGGACCGCCTCGTCACAGGGGTCTCAACACAACAGACGACACGTCAATCGGACGCCCGGTCTGTGAGTTACTAGCCTTTTCGTCCCAGGGGCCCGGTTGGTTTCGTGAGCGAACCAATTCCAGCCGTATCTCAACTGTACCCCGAACTCTCATAGGGTATACTCACAGGGACCGTTTCTCAACGTGATCAACAACGCCGCAGACGGTTCATCAAACAGACGTCCTGTCTGAAAGATACTAGCTTTTCCGTTCCAGGGGCCCGGTTGGATTTCGGGTGCGATTCAACCCGGCCACTACCAACTGTATCCAAAACTAGGGAGAAGTATGCCAAAAGTTCCATCTCATCAAGAGGAATTCAATGAAATAGACGGTGCGTCAATCGGATGCCCGGTCCGTGAGTTATTGGCCTTTTCGTTCCAGGGGCCCGGTTGGTTTCGTGAGCGAACCAACCCGACCACACTCCGTCGGCATCCAAACCTTGAGCGGAGTAAGCCAAAAGATCCTTCTCACTTAGAGGATTTCATCAAAGTCGATGGCACGTCAATCGGATGTCCCGAGCTCAAGATATAAGCGTTTCCGCTCTAAGGGCCCGGTTGGTTTCGTATCCGAACCAACCCGGACGAACCCAAAGTAATCCTAAACCTTGAGTGCGATATACTGAAACGACCGTCTCGATCCAAGGATTGCGTTTCCGCTGACGGCGAGTCGTTTGGAGGCCTGTAGCTCATGTTATGGGCTTTTGACCAAAAGTGGTCAGAAAACGGGGGTCTGGGCCCGGGGCGACCCGGCCCGACCCCCCTGGGTCGACCTGACCCGGGTCCGACCCGGATGGGCCCGGCCCGGCCCAGCTCGGCTCGGTCCGGCTCGGTTCAGCTCGACCGGCCGGCCGCGGCTCGACCAGCGTGGCCGAGCCGAATCGCGGGCGGGGTGCGCGGCTCCCCCGCCCTTCGCCGCTAATTGAGGCCGGCGGTTTGCCGGCCGCCTCCCTTCCGGCGGCGCGCCGCCGCCGCCTTCCGCGGACCACCGGACGCGCTCCGGTGGTCTTTTCCTTCTGCCGTCTTCGCCTATGGTCCCCCCGGGACCCCACCTTCAGTGCGAAGGGATTCAAACTCCCAAACGGCCTGATTCGTCGTCGCCCGTCAAACCGCATGTCAAAAAAAAAACGCGCCGTCTTCGTGGTTCTCCGGCGCGACGTGCTGGCGCCGCGCCCATTCTCCGTGGCCCGACTCTGTCCGCGGATGTGTTCGGGTTTCTCCGCCGTGACGCGACAGCGTCGCGCCTTTGTTTGTTTTTCACGATGCGGCGCGCTGGCACCGCACATTACTTGTCGCACGTTTCCGCGCGGTGCAATGGCACCGCACCATTTCCGTTTCAATCCACAAAAGAATCCAACATGAAATAAAGAGGAGGGTCAGCCGTGTTTGTGCGGTCTGGCCCCCCTCACGTTATTCGATAACAAAAGATCATATTTCACGAAGTTCGTCAAGGCAATAAACACGAGCAATTTAAATAATAACCCTCAACATCAAACCGCATGATCGAACGATCCATGGATCAACCCGGTATTGGTTGGTCCGTGCTCATCGTTCTTTTCTCAAAAGATAAGAGAATTCCAAAAATAAATTCCCCTACCTCGTGTCGTCCTTCGTTTGTTGACAAAGTCGCGAAATGGTAGTGTCGCCGTAGAATGGTATCAATTCCGTCGTCGTCAGAGTGAGCGCTGTCGTCGATGGCGACGTTCCCCGCGGTGATGCCTCCTCCCTTGACGCAGAGAAAGAAGAAGAGAAGGAACGTCGTTGGTGCCTTCGCGTTCTCCGTCGGAGGGTCGGTGTTCATCACATTCTTTGTCGAAGTCTCGACGTTCTTCAACGATGGTGATGGAGTTCTTCAAAACTAAGAGCTTACTCTCTCAAAATCCTCACTTAATCAAGCAACCTAATAAAATAAGGTCTCCCATTCTTTTATTAACACATGCCAAGCTTTTCAAATTCCAAATTTCAAATAACTTAATTAATTTAAGAAGTTGAAATCCTTAATTAAAAAGTGTTGGCATGCACTTAAGAGGGGGAGTGGAATGAGAAGAGTTTTCATTAATAAGGGGGAGAAGTTCAAGAGTTAAAGAAATGGAGATTAAATGGGGGGGGGGGTTAATGGAGAGTTATGGGAATGTGAAAGGTTGGGGATCGTGTGGGCCCCACCTTTCCAGTATCCACTAATGGGAAGTTGGTTGGTCATGGGCTCCACCAACAACTTCCCATGGGAGAGAATAACTCCCAAAGACATAAAATAAATTTGGTCACACAATTTTATTTATTTTAAACTAAAACCCCAAAAACAAAATCTCAACCCGCTTAAAACGCAACTGTGGTAAAGGTCCCCTTAAGAAATTACCGGCATTGCGAGTTCATCGGTGCCATCGGATTTCAATTCCGAGCACCGGTTCAAAAGATAGAAATTCCCGCTCGCTCGTTCACTGAACGTACCCGAGCCAAACTTCGGAAGTTGATTCCGGGCACTCCGGGCCTCAGAATCAAGTGCTGTCAGAAACCGCGTTCTTGTAAAATTCCAAAGAAAATTAAGAAAAAATTTTCCTTGAAATTTTCAGGTCTTTACATTATTCCCACCTCAGGGATTTATGTCCCCGTAAAGCTTCAACACAAACTAGGGTCACAAAAGCGGTATAGAGAACGCATCTGAGCCTTCCGCTCCCATGTGCTTACCTGGAGGTTCAGTACTACCAAAGAAAGCTCACCCGAGGAATCGATCATCCTCATAGGATCCAATCCCATCGATCCTCGATCCCCACTGGAACCTCTGTGAAAAACACCTCATCGCCATCGTCGAGATCCTCATTGTCGATGATATGCGAAGGGTAGAGCATGTATCTCTTCAATTGAGATACGTGGAAGTTGTCGTGCACCTGGTGCAACTGAGGTGGATGTGTCAAGCGGTAAACCACCTCACCTACCTAGCTGTGGACCTAGAAATGTCCATTGAACCTCAGAGTTTACTTGCCGCCTTGGCCACAACTCCGTAAACTTCATCGAGGTGAGACCCGTATATGGATGTGATCGTCATCCTCGAACTCTAGAGGTCTCCAATTACTGTTAGAACTGGAACTCGAAACGACTGCCGCTACGAGGGTAAGGTTGACCGACTGAAGAGTAATTGGTCGCACCCTCCTATGAAAGAGTTTATCCTATGCTGCCTGGGGTTTCCTTTTCGCCGACCAAGGAAAACCCATCCCGACGTTTGCCTAAAATCGTCAATTTGAGTATGAACAGTTATTGCCCATTCCGTACTCAAACTAACGTCGTAAGGCCTCGACGCTGCCACCAAGAGATTCCAACCGGAACTCTCTCCTCGAGGGTCTGACCACACCGTCGGCGTAAGTGTGATTATTGAGTCTCCTCCCAAGGTATCTCCAGACGTGAGGGTCAAGTCCACGGCTTACCGGAAACTCTAGGTCTGGAACAAGATTTGTGAAAGCAAGGAATGATTCATATCGACGTCCGTTACTACAACAGCTAGTAGTGGACACAGACTGTCCCGTGAATCATTTCTAGAGCCATTGGGTCACACTCCTTGACCGCATGCAGCCGCACTCTTCCTCCGCCCTCCAGCTCCCTGAGCCTGGCGGGAATAACTAAGGCGGGTGGTTGTACCATGTTAAGATGTACACCACCTCATGATGCTCTCCTAGATCTGCCTCCACGTCTGCTGCTTCGTAGAATCATCTCTCTTTTAAGCTTCCTCTTCTTTAACATTTAACACGCTCGAGTCTCTAAGACTGGAGTTGGTTTCCTGTTTCTTACTGCACTGTGCATTCTTCATCCGCTCCTGGATGATCTGCACCTGCTTTGCCTATGATGTGAAAGAGCTGCTAAAATTTCTCTTTTGCTGAAAAGATAAACTCGGTCTCATCCCCTGGATGAACCATGCCCATTGCCTAATACAATCAATCCTGACATGAATGACACATTCATGCCATGGATGACGTCGTAAGGCCTCGACGTAACTACTAAGAGATCCAACTGTCACTCTCGCCTCCAAGGGTCGAGTCACACTGTCGGCATCAGTGTGAGGTCACTAGGTCTCCTCCAGTAGAAATCTCGAAAGTGAGGGTCAAGTCAACAGTTTTAACCGGGACCACTCAGTATCAACCAAAAAAAAGGAAAATAAAGCAAACAAAGATAAGTGTCTTTTTATTATTGCAGCTCATAGTAGAAAGACACGAATATAACAGAAACATGGAACTAGAAGTACAAGGGATGTATCCACTAGTTCCGCTCCTGTACACCTGCTCCCGGAGCTCTACTGCCATGTCCACTGCTCGGATATTTCTCAAGAACTCGTCGCTGCTTCTGGCTCGGTGGCTCCTCCAACGCATGCGGATCAACTGTACGAGGAGCCGGACAGTCACGTGCCAGGTGACCCTTCCCTCCCCAGGAGTAACATTGTCCGTTTCTGGCATGCCTGGCACTGACCCCACCTCGGGTGCCCCGCACCACCGGTCCTAAAACCCGAGATCATCCAACTGCTAGTCTGGTCCTCATGGACCTCTGAATCATCTGTCTACTGCCCACAGATGACTCGACTACTGATTGAAAAAAACGCAGCAAAGGCAGAAGCTCCTGTACACGCTCGAGGTGTAGAGCTACTGGCACAACCTCCACCCTGAAGAAGGTCTCGAAGTCTTCCCATGCGAAGGTCATCGTCGCAAAACTGAAACAAGTGGCTCCACCACCTACCTGCTGCTGCCTGAAGGAGGATGGCAGCAAAGATCACCATGAAGTCTGCTGGCGTCCCCACTATCCTGAAGACTCTCACCACAGCCTCCAGCCAATCCTCAGCCACCTACGGGTCCGTCCCTCCCTGGAACCTGGGTGACCTCTGGCACTGGAACTCGTGCAGTGCGCTCAAGCGACATGCACCCTCTACTGCTGGGGCTGGTGGAATCGGTGGCCCAACGGGTAGTAGTACCGCTGGTGCCTCCGCTGGTGCCTCAACTGAAAAAGGGCCCTGTACTGAGGCCACGTCGCTCGGTGGGATGTCAGTACGAACCACTCTCGAGGCTCTAGATGGTCATCCGAGAGAAGGCATCCTGATAGAAATAACGTAACACGGTCAAACGATTATACCTGGTGAGCTGACCTGGTTTGAGCTATTTTAAGGGAAAACCTTTGAAAACACACACACAATCAGTGTTTTCGTGCACAAAGTCAGAAATCAGTTTTCAGGGTCCTGGTGTATGGATACGTTGGCCGCCCTTACCAACACTGGAATCCCTGAACTGAAGACCACACTCGGTACCCTTAACACTATTTCTTCACAGAAAGAAAATATCAGAGTTATAAGTTCTGCGGTAGAACCGACTCCTCTGATACCAATTTGTCACGACCCATCCTCAGGGCCCGTGCCATGACTACCCCAAGCCCGCCTTCCATAGGCCAGGGGCTGGAGACTAGCACCAAAGGCGTAAATCCTGATAACTGGGAAGGCATTTCCTTTATAAAAGTAAACAAACACCACAGAGAACAAGTAGAAGTAAACACTAAGTACAAAGAGAAGTGCTGAAAGGAAAATGGGCCAGAATACAAACCCAAAAGAAATTACAACTACAACTGAACAAAGTACAACAGAAAAAGACAACAGCTGGAGGGATGGAAGAGGCTCCTGGGTCGTCCTCCTCGGATCCTACCGGAAGGGTAGGTACAGATGACGCAGCTCCTGGATCGTCCATCACGGATCCTACCTGAAGGGTAGGTATAGATAGCGCAGATCCTGGATCGTCCACCACGGATCCTACCTGAAGGGTACGTACAGATAGCCTCCTCAACACTCTCTCCCATCAACCTCCTCCGGATACTGACTCGTCGTATAGTCCACCTCCGGAAACTGACTCGTCGTGTAGTCCACCTCCGGGTACCGTCCAGTCCTCGAACACTCGGCCTCCGTCAGCACTGCCTGTCGTCTGCAACCAACACAACGAGGTGCGTGCATAGCCCGTGCAGGGGTGAATATAACGATACTCAGTAGGGACCCCGAGACCCTCAAGGTATCTCTAAAACCAACAAGGATAACCACAAAGAAGATCTCAAAAGATAACATCTACTTAGGTATATGCCCATACATATACCTAAGTTATCAAGTAACCCATCTCAACCATGAGGGAACACAAGGATCATGAAATCAACGGATAACCACTACCCAGGTATATGCCCATACATATACCTAAATTATCACGTGACCCAACTCAATCATGTGGTAAACACAAAGGTCAAAAGTCTCAACTCAAACAAGGATTTTCATTATCGAAACCGTAACTGCTGAAGAGCTCCGTCTCCGGAGTTTACAATGGTCCTGTCATGACTCCAAGGTACTGCTCACTAACCTAAGACTGTTGAGGTATTCCTCCTGTCGAGTACTGCGGGCCAGCCACCCAAACACAGTAGTGCTTCCCGCCGAGGTATGTCACCCAAACACAGTAGTGCACACCCCCTAGTAGCCTGCTGTGGTACTCTCTGGACGAGTACCGCGAGTCTGCACTGTCACACAGGTAGTGCTCCGTCCGCCATGGGTCTTCACCTCACAAAGTAGTGCTCCGTCCACTGGGCTAGTCGACTCACTCCATGTCGAGTCGGTCAAGCAGTCGTCAGGTCTCAGTCGGCTACACGGTCTCCGTACTCTGCACGCTCCTCTCCGGGAGGGTCCGCTCCACAAGCTACAGGTCGATACTCTAAGTATCTCAAAGTCCCACGAAGAAGTATCTCAAAGGACCGCCTCGTCATAGGGGTCTCAACACAACAGACGGCGCGTCAATCGGACGCCTGGTCTGTGAGTTACTAGCCTTTTCGTCCTAGGGGCCCGGTTGGTTTCGTGAGCGAACCAATTCCGGCCGTATCTCAACTTTACCCCGAACTATCATAGGGTATACTCATAGGGACCGTTTCTCAACGTGATCAACAACGCCGCTGACGGTTCGTCAAACGAACGTCCTGTCTGAAAGATACCAGCTTTTCCGTTCCAGGGGCCCGGTTGGATTTCGGGTGCGATTCAACCCGGCCACTACCAACTATATCCAAAACTCGGGCGAAGTATGCCAAAAGTTCCATCTCATCAAGAGGAATTCAATGAAATAGATGGCGCGTCAATCGGACGCCCGGTCTGTGAGTTATTGGCTTTTTCGTTCTAGGGGCCCGGTTGGTTTCGTGAGCGAACCAACCCTACCGCACTCCGTCGGCATCCAAACCTCTAGCGGAGTAAGCCAAAAGATCCGTCTCACTTAGAGGATTTCATCAAAGTCGACGACACGTCAATCGAACATCCGGAGCTCAAGATATAAGCGTTTCCGCTCCGAGGGCCCGATTGGTTTCGTATCCGAACCAACCCGGCCGAACTCAAAGTAATCTGAAACCTTGAGTGCGATATACCAAAACGACCGTCTCGATCCAAGGATCGCGTTTCCGCTAACGGAGAGTCGTTTGGTGGCCAGTAGCTCAAGTTACGGGATTTTGACCGAAAGTGGTCCGAAAATGGGGGTCTGGGCCCGGGGCGATCCGGCCCGACCCCCCCTGGGTCGGCCGAACCGGGTCGACCCGACCCGAGTCCGACCTGGGTCCGACTTGGCTGGGCCCGGCCCGGCCCGACTGGACGGCCGCAGCTCGGCCAGTGCGGCCGATCCGAATCGCGGGCGGGGTGCGCGGCTCCCCCGCCCTTCGCCGCTAATTGAGGCCGGCGGTTCGCTGGCCGCCTCCCTTCCGGCGGCGCGCCGCCGCCGCCGGTCACCGGCGCCACCGCGCCGGTGAGGCGTGCCGCCGCCACCTTCCGCGGACCCCCGGACGCGCTCCGGTGGTCCGTTCCTTCTGCCGTCTTCGCCTATGGTCCCCCCGGGACCCCACATTCACTGCGAAGGGATTCAAACGCCCAAACGGACTGCTTCCTCGTCGCCCGTCAAACCGCACGTCAAAAACGAAATGCGCCGTCTTCGTGGTTCTCGGGCGCGGCGTGCTGGCGCCACGCCCCTTCGCCGTGGCCCGAATCCGTCCGCGGATGTCTTCGGGTTTCTCCGCCGTGACGTGACAGCGTCACGCCTTTTTTTGTTTTTGACGACGCGGCGCGACGATGCCGCGCATTACTTGTCGCACGTTTCCGCGCGGTGCGATGACACCACACCATTTCCGTTTCAATCCACAAAAGAATCCAACATGAAATAAGGAGGAGGGTCGGCCATGTTTCTGCAGTCCGGCCCCCCTCACGTTATTCGATAACAAAAGGTCATATTTCACGAAGTTCGTCAAGGCAAACAACACGAGCAGTTTAAATAGTAACCCTCAACATTAAACCGCATGATCGAACGATCCACGGATCAACCCGGTATTGGTTGGTCCGCGCTCGTCGTTCTTTACTCAAAAGATAAGAGAATTCCAAAAATAAATTCCCCTACCTCGTTTCGTCCTTCATTTGTTGACAAAGTCGCAGAATGGTAGTGTCGCCGTAGAACGGTATCAATTCCGCCGTCGTCGGAGTGAGCTCCGTTGTCGATGGCGACGTTCCCCGCAGTGATGCCTCCTCCCTTGACGCGGAGAAAGAAGAAGAGAAGGAACGTCGTTGGTGCCTTCGCGTTCTCCGTCGGAGGGTCGGTGTTCATCACATTCTTTGTCGAAGTCTCGACGTTCTTCAACGATGGTGATGGAGTTCTTCAAAACTAAGAGCTTCCTCTCTCAAAATCCTCACTTAACCAAGCAACCTAATAAAATAAGGTCTCCAATTATTTTATTAACACATGCCAAGCTTTTCAAATTCCAAATTTCAAATAAATTAATTAATTTAAGAAGTTGAACTCATTAATTAAAAAGTGTTGGCATGCACTTAAGAGGGGGAGTGGAATGAGAAGAGTTTTCATTAATAAGGGGGAGAAGTTCAAGAGTTAAAGAAAGGGAGATTAAATGGGGGGGGGGGTTAAAGGAGAGTTATAGGAATGTGAAAGGTTGGGGCTTGTGTGGGCCCCACCTTTCAAGTATCCACTCATGGGAAGTTGGTTGGTCATGGGCTCCACCAACAACTTCCCATGGGAGAGAATAACTCCCAAAGACATAAAATAAAATTGTTCACACAATTTTATTTATTTTAAACTAAAACCCCAAAAACAAAATCTCAACCCACTTAAAACGCAACTATGGTAAAGGTCCCCTTAAGCAATTACCGGCGTTGCGAGTTCATCGGTGCCATCAGATTTCAATTCCAAGCACCGGTTCAAAAGATAGAAATTCCCGCTCACTCGTTCACTGAACGTACCCGAGCCAAACTTCGGAAGTTGATTCCGGGCACTTTGGGCCTCGGAATCAAGTGCCGTCAGAAACCGCGTTCTTGTAAAATTCCAAAGAAAATTAAGAAAAAATTTATCTTGAAATTTCCGGGTCGTTACAAATATGAAGTGGGAGATTGATGATTTTGTGTCAAGATGTATGGTTTGTCAACAAGTGAAAGTTAGAAGGAAACATCCTGGAGGAGTCATGAAAACCTCTTCCCATACCAGAGTGGAAATGGGACAATATTACGATGGAATTTCTCATGGGGATACCAAAGACTCCTAGATGGAATGATGCAATATGGGTTATTGTTGATCGTCTTACCAAGTCCGCACATTTTCTTGCTATAAGAGAAGATATACCACTGGAACGTCTAGCAAGACTATATATTAATGAAGTTGTGAGACTTCATGGAGTACCCCTATTGATTCTTTCTGATTATGATCCCCGTTTTACTTCAAGATTCTGGAAGAGTATTCAGAAATCCCTGGATACTGAACTTCATTTGAGCACTGCCTACCACCCTCAGACAGACGGACAATCAGAACGGACTATTCAAACCTTAGAAGACATGTTGAGATCTTGCTCACTTGACTTTCAGGGTATGTGGGATCAATATTTACCTTTGGTAGAATTTTCTTATAACAATAGCTTCCATTCCAGTATTAAGATGGCACCATATAAAGCGTTATATGGAAAGAGATGTCGCACACCAACCTGTTGGGATGACGTTGGTGAAAGAATTCTTGTAGGTCCATAAGTGGTGGAGGAAACGATGGAAAAGGTAAAGGTAATCCAAAATCACATCAAAGAAGCTCAAAGTAGACAGAAGAGCTATGCCGACAATCGAAGGAAGGATTTGGAATTTAAATTCGGTGATCATGTTTTCCTAAAGGTATCTCCATGGAAGGGAGTCATACATTTTGGTAAGAAAGGTAAATTTAGTCCCAGGTACATCGGACCTTTCGAAATTCTAGAATGAATTGGGGCTGTAGCTTACCGATTGGTAATGCCGCCAAGTCTCTCCAAAGTTCACGATGTGTTCCACGTATCTCTATTGAGGAAATACATGCCTGACCCAATGCATGTACTCACCTATGAGGAGTTAGAACTGGAACCCGATATATCTTATTGTGAAGATCCCGTCAGGATTCTTGATATGAGAGAACAGGTACTGAGAAACCGGACGACTCGTCTGGTAAAAGTCTTGTTGAGAAACCATAAGATGGAAGAGGTAACGTGGGAACCCGAGGAACTTATGATGAAGAACCACCCAAGTCTTTTCCTGTGGTACTATTCTAGAAAATTTGAGGACAAAATTATTTGAAGGAGGGGAGAATGTAACACCCCAAGCTTCTATGGTACGCTTCTCTTTGAATAATGAGATAGCGTGTGTTGTACGCAACATCGAGTTCCAACACACCACAACCAATCAAACTAGCCGTTATGAATAGTAATACCTACGTTTTGAAATTATATATATTTTATATTTCAAAATGGACTTCATTTTTGGATTCGGAATATCTAAATTACACTATGATGAATTTTTGGTATTTTTCTGAGAACTTCCAATTTTTATGAATAATGAAAAATACTTAAAAACAACTTTTTTAATCAAAATAATTTATAGTGATAAATTATATTATTGATTGGTTTTAAAGTATAATTAGAATATATTTTTACCATTTTATCCAACGTTGTTCATTAGAATTAATTTCACTTTGAAATTGGACCTAAACAATTGTCAATCTTTTGATATATATTGTTTCTTAAAAACACGCTATTTGTTGTGAAAGCGGAAATTAATTATAAAATTACTTAATGCAACTTATATGTTTGGAATTTTGTAAAATAGAAATCATTTTTGAATTCGGAATGTCAATTATAGATTAGGGTGAAATTTTGGCATTGTTCTGAAAAACTTCAATTTTTGATGAATAGTGAAACTACTAAGTGGTAGTTAAAAAACTGAATTTTTCATAAAACTTAATTTTACCGCTTCTGTGAATGGAATTTAGAAAATCCGAGAGACACAGTTAATATCGAGAAGTAAAATGTGGTTCAATGAGATAAAAATATTTTTTTGTGAATAGTAACTTTTTTACTTTTATTTTCCACGATTAAAAGTAAATAGGGTAATTAAGGATAAAAATGATATTAATATTACCCTAACACATGTCCTAATTCTATTGGACAAGTGTATATCAACCAAAAACAACCTTAGGAATAAAATATTAACATTTAGGTCCACTTGGATTAGATTAGGACATTTATTATTATTTAATTCAAAGAAGAGTTAAAAGAGTTAAAATCAAAGTTTATTTACTAAAACATTTTTAATATAGGGTTATACATAAGATAAATTCGATTGTAAATATTAATTAGAAATATAATAATATATTCTACATAATTATTCTTTATTTATAATTTTTAGACATTAAATAATTTAATTCATTTATGACATAACGATGATGCAGTAATTACCATAATAGTAAAAAATTAAAATAATTGATATTATAAATACCCAAATAAATATAATTTCAGAATTTTTATGAATTAAACTAATTTTCTAGGATCATATGACATGTTAGGATTGATTTCATTAACTTTTTCTAAGTAATAATTCTGTTATGATTTTTACAAAAATCAATTATTGAATAGTGTCAAAATTGACATAAAAGAGTTTTTAATACAAATATTATATTATTAATTGATATTAAATTCCTAAAAATCTAAGATTCGGACAAGAGACTTATATCCTGATAGGTGTATCATTAATGGACCACTTGGGGGGTCTCTTGGCTGTATATAGTAAGTTTATTAACTATATAATATAAAAATACAAAGTGACATGGTAAATGTCAAACTAATTAACTAAGAGTTAAAACTAAAAGATAAGGTTAATATAATGACCCAAACCTATCTAAATTATATTGGTTGAATGTTTTTTGACCTATCCCCACCTTAACCTTTAAATAATCAACTTTTGAGCCATTAGAAACCGAATATGAATTTATTATAAATTAATATTTCTAGCTTTTCCAAAGGTGACCCTCACCCCTCTTATAAAAGGGCACTCCTCCTTCTCGTTTATACACACATTCAAAGCCTTTTGGTTCGGACAAACCCTGACCAAATACTCTCTCAACTTCCCTCAATACAACCTAGAGGCCTTAGTTTGATCATAAAGCCATCCTAAGGAGCCCTTTTGATCAAATCAAAAGGAAGAACCCGAAGAAGAGGTAATGTTTTCACCACCCCTTTTCAAGTTCCTTTCTTCTTCCACTTCTTCTTTATTTGTTATTACCATTATAAAATAATAAATCCAATATCTTATATATACTGTGATGTTATTATAAATATGGTACAACCATATTCAGTATTCTATCCACCCTTTGAATAACATGTCACCATACGTGCGTACGTACGGCTTACCGTCTCCATGTCGTGGTGTAATTGTTATTCAATATATTATTATTTGGATGGGTATAATAATGATGTATAATTCATGTAAACAAAAAATATAACATGATAATTATTCTGTATATATAATATACCATCCAAGTATATATTATTTTAATATCAAAAGAATGATATTGTCACTCGTGCGTACGTACGGACTACCGTCTCCACGAACGCAATGAGATTCATTCTCCATCATATCCATTCAAGTATAATTATCATTTTATGATTTATAAATAATGTTTAAGGACTTTTTATAATTCTGGATATGAATAAGATATAACCTATCCATGAAAAACATGGCTTACGTAATAAAACATATAAAAGAAAATGAGAAAGTTAACACCCGAAACGACGATAATACTAAGATATTATTAACAAAGCAATGTTAAAAGATAATATATGATATCATATTAATATATATGATTCTTGTATAATTTAATTACAATTATTTCACCATTATACAAGAGGTTAACCTACCCTCAACCAAGGAAAAGTACAAGGTAAGGGTTTACTTCGCAATCTCTTCATTATCCGAGGTTGTTTATACGTAATAATCTACTGGGATTTCTTTATCATCCACATCCATGTTTCTTAAAAATGTATTTCAAAATATTTTTACTATTTACTAGAATATGGGTTAAATTCATTTATACCCTTTTTTGACTTTTTATAAGAGGTTTATAAAGGAATCTTTCTGTCGTTTTCCAAACAAGGTGATTTTTAACATTTTCGATAGAATTAAGGTAAGAATGTTTTTTTTAACTTATACAATGGGTGAAGCTATTTTCCACTGTTATAAAATCGTCGAAGCTTCCCTTACAAGCTTATAAGAATATTTTAAAAGAAAATATTTTATTTTATATGACTTTTAAATGATTTCAAAATAAAAAGAGATATTTCTCTAAAAAGAGTTTTGATTTCATCTATATCAACATCTTTTGATGGATTTTAAGCTTATTTGGAGGTGATTTATTATGAAACAAAACTTCCATATTGTATTAAAGGTTTTGTGATATGTTTGACTATGGATATGTTATTTTTATACCCTTCATGGTTTATGGTGAAAGTATTGACATTTCGTATGCTAGTTTTAATACGAATGTTTATGTTGTGTTTAAACCTTTTCATATGGGAATGCATTGGACTTAATATGTGACGGGTGGAGCCCGCTATAGCTCCGCGATGCATCGGTAGGTCTCATGAGACAAAATAGTGTCTTTTCATGAGGCCTTGACAAAATCTTATTTGTAGTCTTGGCACGAGGCCTTGACTATGTGGTTATGATAGTCTAGCATTATGCATTCCATCATTATGAAAGTGGTTATTGATATTGCATGTGATTATTCGATTAGTAGAGTATCCATGTGATTAAGTAAATGGAATTATTTCATTTTATTTTTTCCATACTATGTTGAAGTTAAAGTTTAAAAGGCTTTTGTTTTAGTTATACATTACCTTAAATGTTTATTCTTATTTATGAAAGTTTCTGCTATATTGTTATCCTTACTGGGCATTTGAGCTCACACCTTTTCTATGTTTTATTTTTCCCAGGATATGAAGAAGTAAATTATGAATGACCTGCAGGGATAGTATGAGGGGATAATAGCGTGGTCTATGGATACTATGTTGTTGTAGTTTTCATTTTTATGATGTAAAACTTTATGAATATATCTAGTGTTTCCAAGGCTACTAAACCAATCGGTCTTTTGAGATTTGATCTTTCTTGTGATCATGCCAATGTTATGTAATAATGCACCGACTCTAGGTAACTGGGGTCGGGGCATTATATCAAAATAAGTGGGTGGTGATTACTATGTATAAACAATCTATTGTAGGATTCCTCCTTGAGGTTCTATCCTACTATTGGTAAACCTATGTGTAACAAATTACCTTTTATGGATGAACATACCAACTCCACCTCAATAGTTTATTATGATCCCAAAATTGATAAACCCTCTTAGGACATCTTCCATCCCATGGACGTACCTCCCAGGTCCTCCTCAATTGGGATCTTTGATCCCAACACTCTTTAACTCATATGTAAAATTTTCTCTCACAGGGATGCACATTTATGATCCACCTCCATTGAAAATTATGATCAATCATCATATCCACACAAGATACTAAAACGATTCTTATAATGTCCAAACAATATATTAACCATGTATATATCCCCAAAATCTGTTAAACCTTTTCCCTCAATCAGTCTCAATGGCATGCTTCAATCTGACTCAACATGATGTAGAACCTTTGAGTTGACCCAGAATACCATCTCCATGATTAAAATGGGATTAATGATATAAAAATTAATGTAATAATTACTCTTATTGTGTTATCATCTCATTATCAACACTATATTCCTTTTTTCATGCCAAATATGCCTCATATCAGATACTCTCCAAAGTGGGATATTCACTGGGGAAAATATACCCAATGTTGAGATATTCCTATTGATGACCAATGTGACTACTCTATAGACAAAATGTTGCTTCCCTGTTGATACAGAAGCCACATAACTAACTAGAATCCACATAGATATGAAAATGGGAATGAGTTCCACTTACATGACTTAATCTAGGTTGGAGACCCAAGCTAGGCAATAGGATCCATGGAGAAATACATGGAAGCAGGAGCCAAAATCCCATCATAATGTTTCAATCAAGGAGAAGACATTACCAATGAAAGTGACTGAGGTATCCTGCCTTTGGAAAGTGAGAAATTGGGAAAATAAAATTAATCATGTAGTGACACATAGGTGAGATCCAATGAAAGCATCAGAAACATTGACCCTTTTGGGATCACTAATCACATAAGAGCTATATTATTTTGACTCAGACTTTAAATTATCTTGTCCTAGGTAAATGATGTGCTCTATGTATCCTTTTTATAAATCTAAATAATGGATCCATCAAATTTACTAAATATAGAGGCGACACCCTGAGAGAGTGATATTACACATGAGGAGCAATTGATGAAGATCATAGATCATAGAGAAAAAGTTAAATGAGACATGAAAACTCACATAGTCAATGCATTGTGATATAACCCCATATTTTTGGAATCTAAAAGAGAATAATAAATCTAATGGAGGTTTAAGTACCCACATTTATTTTATATTATGAAATTAAATTTTGTGGTCAAAATTTATGAAGGGGAAAGAATTTAATGATAGAAATAGTTATAAATGAAAATTAATTTCAGAATGAATAAATTACTTATTAATTTATGTACGTATAGAAAATAAAGGGACATATTTTTGTATTTTATACCTTTATAAAATATATACGGTAAGATATAAAATACCATAAAGATCCTTAATCACTGATAATATAGCTATTGTATAGTGATCATTATATTGATTATATACTAATTGTTTTGATAAATCCAAATCATTATAGATAACAAAATTTATGACATGACTGTTAGGAACATATCTAATGAATCCCCCTTATTAGATCACTCATGGGAGATATGATTATTGGGATCATGACTTGACTGATCCCAATATGGGATTTAAAAAATAAAACTTAAGATAATCTTTTTAAGGGATACTTTAAATATTATCGAGATCACCTCACAAACCATGTTTGCTAAATGACCCCAAGAATGTACTAACAACACACCTTTTTCCATTAGGGTATGAACTAGATTAATAATGATTATCTATCCATAATATAGTTTTATGAACATTTATATATTATTTTTAAAGAAATAATGATTATGTTTACCCCTTTTCAATAATATATTGTATATTCAATTATATATGAGGTGATGAATAATATATATTTGATACAACCAAAATTTTATTTGTGTAAAATATATAGTTTTATCTCTATTTATAATAATATCAACAATTTGAAAGAATTATTATATTTATATAATAGTATTATTAATTATTTTTAAATTATATACAAATGATAATATAATTCAATGAGATACAATGTAATATTTATAAGTGTATACAAAAAGTTACAGTCGTAACAATATATATTCCTTGGAATAAGTATTTTTATTTAAAATATTAAATTATAATATTAAAGGAATTATTTTGATAAAAAATTATATTTTTTTCAATTAATCATGTTATAATTAATAAATGGTGAATTTTTTATAATTTTCTGAGATAATATATTTTAAAAAAAATGATATAAATGTATGATTTTTATTACAAAATAAAAATGAGCCAACACTAATATAATAAATTACCTAAAAACATTAAAAATATATTTATTTCATCACTAAAATATTTTTTTATATTTTTATTTGACTAATTTTATAAAACCATAATGATTCCACCAATAAATATACTATATTTTAGTTTTTTAATCAATTCATAATGAAAACGACACAATTCCACATCAACCATGGATTTATTTTAATATATTTGGTTAATTTAATGATAAAAAATTGAAAAATTATTTTCCTTGTATAAAAATATTGAAAAAACCGATGTTATGGTTTTTGATTTTGAATATTTTATAATATAGAGTCCATAACCTATGTTTAGAAAATAATAACAATTTCCCATCTCATCTGCTATAATTAACCACCCAAAATCTCACTAATCTTCACGCAAAACCCAATGAGAATTCATTTCATCTCCCATTCCATATATAAATCCCTTCCAAGGTTCCCAAGATCTTAATATGCTCCTAAAAAGAATTTTGAACTCCCCTATCATGGTAGGGTGATTTTCTCCTTCACAACATTATTCAAGAACCTTATTGGTTTAGAATTTTTTATAAAATTTTCATATTGGAATGTGTTTTCAAAAATAAAATTTACTATATTAATTAAATTTAGTTAATGAGACACCAAATTTCACACTCATTAACTATTACATGAATATTTTTGTACACTCGTTATCCTTCCAAAATTGTACAATAATTTTCCATAAAAAATATTTCTATTGTTATTCCCTATCCATAAATCAGATGAAGGGTATTCATCTAGAAGTAACTATCCTTGAATTATTTGGGAATTTATATATGATATCCATTTTCCATATTCATGGGATTAAAATTTACATAATATCATATTATATTATAGGATCTATATGGAATATAAATACATATATATAATATGAATGTGACGAGTTGACCCATAATTTTATATCCATCAAATTCATTGAGTTATATTTGTATCTAATGATATGCCTATTAATGGTGAAAAAAATTATCCTATGAAGAATATGTTATAATATCTTAGTGATTATATTTAGTGTAACCATCTTATGTCATGTTATATATTGTTTCCACATTCATATATTTTCTTATTGTTAACCAATTATATCATTCTTTGATGTTCATATTTTTTATTCTCTACCCTGTAATGTCATCTTGATACACATATTGAGAAACATGTATTACATTTATTAGGCTATGATTTTATTATTACTTTACAAGAATATATAGATCTTCCCTTTATAATGTACCTACATAGGCTATCCTAATGAGTATTAGAATATTGATGGGAAATAGGGGAATGTTTTTTGAGTTATAAAAAATTTATTATACTCTTATTTCATGTTATGGTGTAATGAATGTGATTACGCAAATACATTGAGTCATTTCATCTATTGGTAAATTATTATTTGTGTGTTTGTGTAAAAATTCATTAAATATAGTGCATTAAAGATATGGGTTAATATAGGTTTCTTTTCCTTCCTCTTTTTATTGGTTCGTGCTAATTTTTAGTGTTTCTTATACAATAATTGATTATGTTTTTTGGTTGATCTAGAAATATAAATCAAAATCATTGTTTTTTTAAAGTGTTGTTTATTTTTTACTGTTTAATTTTTTGATATTTATTTTATCTTACATTATGAAAGGAGTTTATATTTTATAAATGGTTGGGTTTCTATGATTTGTTTATTATGAATTAACTTGAATATTCTCCATGAATGTATAAATTTTTATCCCTGTGAGTGTGCCTTAGTACATGTTTTTATTTTGTTTTTATTATGTTAATTTGATATGATATATATTTTCTAATTCTCATGTTCCCCCCATTTTAATATCCACTGCATGATTTTTTTATCTTATGAATTCATGTATCTCTATGATTGTTATTTTTCTCTTTACTTGTTATGATGTGGGACTAGTTCAGAGCAATGGTTTTAATTGATTTATGAACATAAGAATTCATGGTCAGGTGTTGGGGTGACTGGGATGCTATGTTAATTTTGATATGATGTTCCAATTTTATTTATAGGAACCTGATGTTCCGCATGTTTAGTTCCATATTACCATCACTTTTCTTATGGCTATAATCTGTATATATTAACGATCCATATTTCTATTTCATGGATTATAATTGTTAGTTTTTCCCTTATGTATTCATTTGGGTGACATTACTATGGGTGGTATCCGTTTCCGGATTCCTATTTTATCATGATATCTATAGCTTTCATATGGTTTTCTTTTTAGGTCTATTTATAGATTAATAGTTGTATTCTCATTTGATTGGATTCTTGATTATTTGAGGATCTATCATTCATTTTATAAAGGAATATCTTTTAGTGATCTTTATATAGATTATTTGTATCCTAATATCTATTTAATTGTTGGTCTAGTTTTAATCCTAAATCAGTATCTATCTATATGTGGTGATCATTTGGAGTCACCCAATTCTTTGAGTATAGTAGCATAGATTTAATCATCATGTTCCTATTGAGTTATTTTTCCATCTTATCTTGATCCAATATTTTCCATGATTCTTTCTATAGAGGGAATTATTTATAGTGGGTATAATTATTATATCCCATCATTTAAATTTATTCTCATTCCTTTTAATTGGTTTTATTGAGTTTCTTGAGTTTCTAGAGGGATGATTAGAAGTTTGAAGTATGTTCATACCCAGAAAACTAGGTGTAGGAGTTGTACGTGTTCCACCAACTATCTATTGAGAGCCACAATCCCATTGATATATGTTGGTAGTGGATAAAACATTATATTTTACCCACTAGTCAACTAATGGGAGAGGTAGAGTGTATAAATTCATTCAATACTTACTGACTAGTTTTCTAGTGGCCATCGGCCAATTGAAGGCCCACTAGCCAACCAGTAGATCCCACTAGCTTAGAATTAGGGTTGTTGGATATGGGTTATAAGGGGGTTTATTATTTATTTTCATTCATAACCTCTATTTTATTACTTCTAAATCCTCTTGTACATTATGTGGGACTATGTGAACCTAGGGTCTAACCATGGATTATTTTTTTCTTCATTGACCACTTTTTTTGGTAGATCTATGTGTCATTTCTCAAATTATATCTTTTTAATTATTATTCTTCATCATTTAACAGCATATACTTTGATTTATTATTGATATGTTATATGAAAAAACATTGATTTTTATTTCATACTTGTTATCTAATTGGAATATTTTGGCTCTAAGGATATCCTTCTATATTCTTTGAGTTGTTCCCCATTTCGGCTTGTAAAGTTCTTATAATTATTATAATTATATGTTTTCTGATGCATGGTTCCCATTAATATTATATTTATATTTAATCTATGAATAATTTTTGTTTTTATTATAGTTTATTAATTTATTTATAATATTTGTTCTTATATATAATAGTCATATCATTGAATGTGTTTTCTTAGGATTCTGATAAATGATAAAGAGATGGGGTTGTTTTATGACTTTAGATGAGGACTATTTTAATGGAACATGACATTTTTTTTCAATTGATATTCCAAGTTGGATGTTTATAAATTTCTATGAAATTATTTATGTTTTCTATATACATATATGATGAGAAAAAATGTTTTTTTTTCTAATCTCAAATGTGTTTGACCTTTTTGAGATTTTTTTGAATGATAATTTATTAAATTAAAATGTTTTATAAATTCCATTGAATTTAATTTAGAGTCTTGGTATTTTGAGTGGAGTTTAAAATGTCTTATTTGTACAATTAAATTATTTATTGGAAAATTAAAACCCATAGGGAATTCCCCTTTATCTGTAATGGTTATGATGAATGGTTGAATACTTGTAATGATATGTCCACTTTGAAGGATATTAAATTGAATTTAATTTATATGGTTGATAAAGTTGAAGTATTTATGTGGATTTTATAAGGTGTGAATAATAATTTTACGTTTTTATATAATTTGATGATGTGATATGATATATGTTTTTTATTCTAATTTGAAATGATCACATCCATTTTAATATCATGAGATAACTAGGGTGTCTACATGGGATGTATAGGTACACATGTACAGTGGTTTATAAATATACTTTTTAGAGAAATCCTAGGTGTTATATAGGTCAACATATAATATAAATCCCCATAGTTACTATAGGGTATAGAAAGATTGGGTGTCTATGAGGGGTATGATATGTTAGTTTTTTCCCTATGTGTTAAAGTTGACTGATTGACAGCTATGATATCTTTGTTCTTTATTTTTTCTCTTATGATCCTTTGGATTCCATGACTACAATATATATAGTATAGTTATTGAAATTTATAAAATTTTATCACATGTTCTTTTAATTTTCATTTTAAATGTTATAAATAAAATTTAGGAATGCTTTTTCATGAGAATGAAAAATGTGGTTCTATTTTTATAATGGCTCATGTTTTTTAAATGGGTGTTTTCTCTAAATTTGTATGTTACTTATTTTATATAGTAATACATTACACCCAATGATATTCATTATCAACCACCCAATGTGGGTACTTTTTTCATGACTAGATCCTTAGAAATAAAATCCAAAAGGGCACCGAGATTCTGAAGTAAGATGTGAGTACATGTTCCAATATTGTACCACCAATAGACCTTGATATATGTGCATAGGATATAAATATAAATTCCATGAAAAAAATTGAACAGTTATAAAATAGGTAAATAATAGTATAATAATATACATACATGTTGGGTCCGTATAGACCATCATGACAAGATTTATCTCCATATCAGAAGGAATATCCACTAGCTATGTATGACATGCCCCCTTCAAATTAATATCACAAATACATGTTCAAAACATATCGTATGATGGGAATTCCCCCATACTGGGAATCCAATATCTAAAACATCCATGTTAAGGGGATAGTCGGTATAGAACAACATGTACACCCATATGCAAGAGATGGAGGAATAACACATGAAATATATCAATAAAATTTGGAATATCTGACACAATATCATATCAAGAACGAGTCAAATAGATCTAAAATATATGTGAGTGAGCATAAAACATGGGTCTCATAGTGTACAACATGGCCTTAACAATTCCTCCCCTATAATAAAGTCTTCCAAATACTAATGGTGGTTTATAGTAAATAATGGGGAGATTATATAATCATATAAATTCAAATCAATTTATAAATAACCAAATCAAATAACATATTCATAAATATCAAGATGTAAATATTATCAATAAAAATAATTCTATAAAAAATATGTTTTCTGAATAGACATACCAAATATTGTCTAAAGGGATGATCAGATATATTAATGTATAAATGATACAACTAGAGGTAAAATTTACTAAATCCTCAAAAAAATTATTAGTCCAAAACATAATATATCTCTACAAGAAAAACAAGCTACCAAAACTCTAATGATTACATGTTCTCATACTCAACAAGAAAAGATGATGTATGTTCTCAACATGCACTGGGTTTTTTGAGAAGTTTGTGAGAATATAAACTCAGTAGAGTCTCAAAAAGAACCTCCATTCAATGTAGACAAATATTTGTTTAATAATGGAAGATAAATTCATCAAAAAATAATTATATTTAAGGTTATCAGGGAATAACCATGATTCCACTAACCCCAACTGTACCTTTTTCCCTATATGATAGAATGATGGTTGTAAAGGATAAAATAATTTATTGTGACCTAGATACAAGGTTTGTGTACAAGTATCTTGATAGTATCATTTATTGGATTTGTATTGTTCCATAGAGTTTTCACATCAAACCTCTATAATTGGGCCATCATATCTTGACAATACCTTAGATTAGTATTCAAGGCCATCATATCTCGATAATATGTGTTGGGATATAACATAAGTCCATTAAAAACCTACTTTTTAGGTCATGGTTCTTTCCTCAAGGACCTAATTTCTCCACACCATGATCAAGTCCATCATTTTTATCTTTACATATCATGCGCACTCCCCCTCTATGGGATTATAAAATTAGGATGGTCCACATATTCTGAATACTAGTAGTACTACCTCTAAAGACATAGAAATAAAAAATAATATTGTATTGCATATAAAGTTATAAAATATAATTTAATAATGATAAAAAATATCAACATACATGTACATGTGGTCAACATCAAACAAATTAACAAGCTATATAACATAATTTTTAAATCATGCATCATATATATTCTCACCATCTACAAACATTGACCAAGTTTCCATATATTTCAATTGATATAATTTCCACACACACATACTTCACCATAATTAATATAATATCATGGTCACATAAGAAACATACACATACCAATGTATTTTCATCCACCCAAGGTCTCATGGAAAACTCATGCTTGCAAGAAAAAAACCATCCACAATGATTTATGATAATATCCATGAATAACTATGGAAATTTCATGAAAACTATTCCATGTCAAATATAGTGATTTATAAGGTAGATATACCAAGTTATAAGCATATATTGTTCAAAATATTTCACGAAAATCTTTCCACGGTATAATATATGGTCCCCAACCACAAGGAAATTCCAGACTAGTCAATAAATAGTTGTCACATGAAATGAATAGAACGCCACAAATATATCACTAATTTACATGCAGTAGTATATCCCTATAATGACCTATAGTTTTCATACATAGATATTGAATCTTTTTAGATTAATATTATTAAATAACATAATGATAAACTCCATATTATTATTGGAATATTTTCTCATTAATCATGGATACATAAATAGGTGGTTCTTAATTTAACTATATCATCTCTCAATTTGTTTTTCATTACTAGAAACCTTCTTTGAAATATGATACCTGATATATTATACCTATCCTAGTGAAAATAATAATAATAATAGACGATCTAAAATTCCTAGTAAAGGTAAATATGGGATAGATTAATGGTAACTAAAACAAAACATGAAAAAAAGTTATTAGAACATGAAAATAATATTTTAACACCATACCATGCATATAAAATATCATAATCATGAGTCATGGAATTAAAAATGGAAGTTTTTAATGCATATATCACAAAAAAAATAAAGAACATGTTCCGTTAAGGTACAATATTAGAATAAGATATTGGGTTTTGGAATACACATAAATATATAAAATCATTTCAATATTAGAAAATACTTATTGGTGAGACTATTATTATGGATTGTGTTCACTCCCCAAACCATCATAGTAGTCATGGTTTTCTCCCAATACCATCACAATGTAAAAAAACGCCTTACTAAACTTGGATCATATCTAATTTAAATCATGTTTCCCTCATGAGATATAAATCATTAAATAATTCATTGGAGGGGACACAATTTATGTCCCACCAATGAGATAATGAAAATATAAAAAATTTCACACATAAGATCATTAAGAATTCATCATATAAAAACTTGTGATAATAAATTGCATTCATAATATTTTAAGAATGGCATAACCCATAGAAAAGAAATAGATTTCATAAACATTTTTTCATAATAACCATAAACCATCCAGATATACAAAAAGTATAGTTATAGTAAATCATATCCATAGTAAATATTAGTTATCCTTAAATTATGTCATATAATATTTAAAATTATTTTAAATGGTCACTTATAATATTTTATGGTGAAAACCTCATTTTCACTTTAAAATAAAATATTTAAAATATAAATTTTTTGAAAATATTAATCAAAAAATTTTCATTGATAGTAAACTACAAAACATGTAAAGTATGTTTCAAATAACTGAGTTTTCATAATGGTTGAAAATTTCATTATGTCATATTTGTTAAAGAATGAATCATTTAAAATTTTTGTAAAAATTAAAAAGAAATTATTTCAAAAAAACTTGAATATTATTTTTAAATAATTTTAAAAAATTAAAACATGTATAATAATGAATTTTAAAAATAATAAGAGAATAATAAAAACTTTCAGGAATTTTTTGGGAAAACATAGGAATGGAAGAGAATAGATTTTCGACCAAAGTGATAAATATAGTCATTAATTCTTATAAATATTCTTCCAAACTATTAATTACATAAAGTTAGGAAAATAAAATTAAAACATTTATTGATAAGATATAACCATTGTAAAATAAGATATATGTGTTTATGTAGAGTTAAATCATAATATTTAATCTTTTAAAAATTAATCATAAACAATGTTAATAAACAATGAAATTGTAACATTAAAATCTTACCTTAGGACCAACTTAATTTTTACATATGTGAAACTATTATATAATAAATATATATTAATTATAAACCTATTATAGAAACATTATAATATATACCATACCATATATGACTTATTCATGAACTTATATAACCTTTTTATGAAAAATTCTTTATTAAAACCACTATTTTGTTTGATAACTACTTCATTTTTCATGTTGATTTTGGTTTGGAAAATTTTACCATATAATTAGATCATGGTTAGATAACCTCTATAATGTTAATAATGGTATAAATATCACATATATTCATTATATACATACTTATATTCATCAATAAAATTAAGAGGTAGAAAAATTAGTTTCACTGTTCAATGATATTGTAGGTTGTACATATGAATGAATTCTATTTTACATTATTTAAGGATAGAAAATTGAAAGGTATATAGTAATTCAAATTTCTTGAAAATTTAAAATATAATATATATATTTTAAATCTACCCTTAACACCATCCATTTCAATATAAAGTGAAAAAATAAATCTAATCACTTTATGGACGTGGTAGTCAATAAATACATAGAAGACACATTATCATTTTCCAATAGTGTGAAGGTATAATGGTAAATAAAATTTTATAATTATAGATGTATTATTATATATTAAATATTTTTAATATATATATATATATATATTAAATACATCATTATATCCATTAGTGAGTGGCCATGATGTAAAATGAATTACATCAGTTCACGTGATGGTAGTCTACCATACACACAATCAACAGTTCAATTTATCATTTCATGGAAGATAAGATGGATCTAGGTTATTGCCTTAACATAATGATATATAAATAATTTTTTTATTATTTCATAATATTTTAATATTATTATTTGTAGTTATAAAATGAAAAAATACCAAAATTCATGGTTATGGACTATAACTATTCTTTGAAAATCCTCTTGAAGTTTATAACTAAATATTTAATTGGATAGTTTTATGATAAAATTAAGGAAAATAGCTTAAGAGGAGGGATATTGGAAATATATTAGGGTTGTAAAATTCTGAAACCAAAGGCTCATAAAGTGTTTATATGAGATGAGATGGGGTGTCATTTTATAAGATGGGGGGAAGGCGCACTTGGAATTTTTTAAAGTACTGAAATATATCAACATATTATTCACTAAATATGTATATGGAATGGATAATTAAAGAATAAAATATGATATATATATGAAATAGGGTAATAAAATAGAAATAAAAGAAACTTATGTTATTCTAACACTTGTTAATTTTGTTAAACCCCCAATAAACCTATTTTAACCTTAACAGTAGTAACAAATTTTTACTATTTTTATAATTTGTTACAAAATAAATTAAGTTTACCATATTCCCTAGAATTTTTATGAGGATTTTGATTTTGGTATCTATATCAACAAATTCATTTCATATATGTGAAAAAATGTAATTTAATATAAAACTATAAAAATCAATGAAACATTGTTTTCCAATGAAAATGAATTCTTAAGTATAAAAATATTTTATATCAAAAATCAATTTAAATTTGATTAAAATGTCTCAAATTAGAATAATAATAAACTAATTTTACTAATTTTACTTTTTAACCCATTTTTAAATAAAAAAATATCTTTTAAATTATTTAAATGGGATGAAATTTTTAAATCAAAAGCAGTATTTTCATTATTCAACTAAACATTAGTATTTTCATAAAACTATAGAAATTTAAGACAAATATAATTTTGTAATTATGAGTTAAAAAATTATATTCATTATTTTCAAATAAATTTTCTATAATTTTAAAAATATAATTTCAATATATGTGTGAAAAATTTGATGAAACCTTTTTTTAGAAAAATAAAGTTTTGAATTATGAAAATGGATTTCATCTTATCTCAGGCCTAGAAAAAATGTTATATATATGATTAGACATATTATTGAATATATAATATATAAATTTCATTAAAATAATTTACCCATGGTGATTCATTTCATTTATAAAAAAACATAGCGAACGCATAAAAAATAGTTTTCCTAGAAACCCATTTCTTTTATATATTTTTATGATATTTATGTTCATTTTTAATCAATTAATAACCAATGAATTTTTTACATTCATGTGAAAACCATATAATTTACTCAGTTTAGATATTCATATTCATAATTCCCAATTTACTGAATGTTTTAATGGTATATTATATTATGGTTTATTTATACTTGGAATTTTTTATATCACAAGCTATCATAGTGATTAAATCAATTTAAAAAAAATAAATATCATAAATAAATATTTTCTAAAAATTTATTCCATTAAAATTAATTTAACCAATAATTTTTTTAATCTGATATACAAAAAATGGGGATATATCTACTTCATCACATCCTTTGGTTCCCATATAGCTTTTTTGATATTTTGATATCTTTTGATAACTCTAACAAGATGATTTGTCTTATTTAAAAAAAACTCTATCTCTATTGTCTATGATTTATAATAATTTTTCATTATAATAAAGATCACTCTCTAGGTTTACATCTTCCATATTTATTACATTTCATGAATTATATATGTATATCTAGAGTATAGATAAATGGAACACATTTTTAACTTGATTGTGGTTAAGTGGAAGCACAATATGATAAGATATATTCCCTAAATAATGAGGAATATGTATGTTGAAAATATACATTGGAATAAAAATTTATTTATTATTAAATATTGTAACCTTCATCCATGGATAAATTCAGAAAAGTACCTTCTCAACAATATCAAACATCGTATCACATAGATGAATATTAAAATAACGTTTATATCAACTATGAGCTTCTTTGATGTGAAATTGAGTGGATCTAACATTCTCTTCCATTTACTCAGAAATATTAGTCACCAATATATTTATTTCTCCATATGTATCCAATAATTTAGGATTTATGCACCTATTGTAACGCCCCAACCCCAGTTACCTAGAGTCGGTGCATTATTACGTAACATTGGCATGATCACAAAAGATCAAGTCTCGAAAGACCGATTAGTTTAGTAGCCTTGGAAACACAAGATACATTCATAAATGTTACATTATATCATAAAGTGAAAAAATACAATAACAAAGTCTCCATAGTCCACACTCATATCCTCTTCTGACTATCCCAGCAGGTCATTCATACAATACTTGTTCACATCTTGGAAAATATTAAAACATTGAAAGGGGTGAGCTTAGATGCTCAGTAAGGATAACAATATAGCAAAAGCTTTCGTAAATAAACATTAACATTTAAGGCAATGTATAACTAAAACAAAAGCCTTTTTAAACTTTAACTTTAGCATAATATGGAAAAAGTAAAATGAAATAATTCCATTTACTTACTCACATGGATATTCTACTAGTTGAATAATCACATGAAATATCAATAACCACTTTAATAATGATGGAATGCATAATGCCAGACTATCATAACCACGTAGCCAAGGCCTCATGCCAAGAACACAAATAAGATTTTGTCAAGTCCTCGTTCCAAGACACTAGTTTGTCTCATGAGACCTACCGATGCATCGAGGAGCTGTAGAGGGCTCCACCCGTCACTTATTAAGTCCAATGAATTCCTCATATGAATAGGTTTAAACATATCATAAACCATAACACAATCGTATCACATAAAACATGCATAAAGGAAACATAACATTTACACATTTCAATCACAAGATATAAATACAACATATTGATATAATAAAAACTCTTTCAAAACCATTTTCAATACCAAAATAAAAGAAAGTTAAAACTTTGTATTTATTTTTCATTAAAAAAATGTTATGGCTTGTAGAGGAAGCTGAAACTCAAATAATGGTCACGGCGGTGAAGAAGTCATTGTCGCCGCATATGTACGGCAAGAAAAAAAATTCCTTTTTGTCGTTTAGTAAAACGCTTCGTATAAAAAATATTCCTTTTGAATAAACATAAAAGTCAAAGGGGTTTATACACCGTATAAAAGAAATTTGTGTATAAAACAAAATATGCCTCAATGAATGGAGATTGAGACAAAGTCCCTTAAAAAGATCATTCTTTTTAAATAAAATATATCTATTATGTGTATTCACTATAAGTACACATAAATAAAGTAAAAATACAAGATAGTACATAATAATATCATGACATAATTTGAAAGTAGGAGAATAACCCAAAGAATAGAAATTGGGTTAAGAAGTTCCCTTACCTCGTGTCTGAATTCACTCGACCGTTCTTTGATATCCTGAATAATAAAATAGAGTTAATCTCTACCTTATTAAGAACATTTTTCAAGTTCATTATTCCTTTTATATCACTTATTACCATGTTATGAACATTATGTAATTATTTAAGTTAATAACGGTCGTTTTGTCGATCTTTGGTACTTGAGTCAAAAATAAACTTCTTATAATTACAATTTGTTCATGTGGTGATATATCCATTATATCTAGAATTATATTCATGATATTGATATCATATATCTCATATATATCCAGTATATACATGCATTTATAATATTCCATAACGTTTAGAGGTAAGAAATGAAATGCACCGTTCATGGAGACGGTAAGCCGTACGTACGCATGAATGCTACTTTCATTTCTATTTCATATTTAATGGAATGAATTTATAATTATATAAAGGTATAATATAATTCAAGTATAATATAATTCATAATACCATTTACTCCATCCTTTATACATCCCACATATGGCATTAACGATTCAAATCACTTTGAGGGGTCGGTAGTCCGCACTTCCTAAAATGAAATTATCGCGTTTACCCATAATGGAAATCATAAAGTATGACACAAATGAGAAATACAGAAGAATAAGGAAAACATAAACATAATATATATATATCATATATGAAAATAGTGTCATCAAAATGGCCACCATTAGAGGTTTTAAAAGAATATTGAACAATCATCGTTTCATGAGGCAATATTTCGCCACTCACAGAAATAGTATGTTCTTTAACCATTAGATGAAGGTGTGTGTAAGTGTAAACCAAATAATTATCATAACAACATACTAGTATATTTTATATACTGTTATTGTTACAAAATAAAGGAATAAAAAGAGTTTAAGGGGTTGGAGAAGCAAAATAAAACAAAACAACATTAGAGAAGACATTACCATAAAATTAGATAACTCTTTTTATTTGAGCCAAAGGATTACTTGAGAAGAATTATGCCCAAAGTGAGGCTTCTAGGAGTAATGGAGGGAAGTTGGGAGAGTATTTGGGAAGAGGTTGTCTGAGCCAAAATGCTTGAAAGTGTGAATAAGGTGGTAGTGGAGGGGGCCTTTTATAAGAGGAGAGAAGGGGCTCTCTTGGAAAGATTGAAATGTTACATTATTATGAAATGCTTTTTCGGATTCTAAAGGACCCACACTTATATATTTCAAGGATAAGGTGATAAGGTTTCTAAATCTACTCATCCAATAGGTTTTTTACAAGTGTAAGCATTGTAATTTACATTATCTTTTCATTTTATTTAAATCGTTAATTAATGAGGTAATCGCTGCATCATCATGGTGTCATAAATAATTTAATTTATTTAATGTCTAAAAATTATAAAACAAATATCATGATGTAGGAAATCTTTTTATATTTCTAATGAATATTTATAGTAAAAAATATGACTTGTATAACCCTATTTAAAAATTGTTTTAGTAAAACAACTCTTGTTTGTGACATTTTTATTTTAACATCAAATAAAAAGTTATTTATGTCATTTTCCTACCAAAGTCGATCCATGGGGTCCCCAAGTTGACCCATGGATTTTATTGGTCTTCAATGACACATCCAATTGGTTTAGGACAAGTGTAAAGGTATTTTAATATTTTTATAATATCATTTTTACCTTAAATTTCACTAATTACCTTTAATCGCGATTAATTAAACTTAAAAGTTACCATTCACCAAAAAATTATTTTAATCCCATTGAACCAAATTTTACTTCCTAATGAAAACCATGTATGTCGGATTTTTTAAAATCAAATCACAGAAGTGGTAATGTTTCATTTAAACGAAAAATCAGTTTTTTAACTACTACTTAGTGGTTTCACTATTCATCAAAAATTGAAGTTTTTGAGAACAATGCCAAAATTTCACCCTAAGATATAATTGATATTCCGAATTCAAAAATGATGTCTATTTTACAAAATTCCAAACATATAAGTTGCATTAATTAATTTTATAATTAATTCCCGCTATCACAATAAATAGCGTGTTTTTAAGAAACAATATATATCAAAAGATTGACAATTGTTTATGTCCAACATCAAAGTGAAATTAATTCTAATGAACACCATTGGATAAAATGGTAAAAATATATTCTAATTATAATTTAAAACCAATAAATAGTATAATTTATCACTATAAATTATTTTGATTAAAAAATTTGTTTTAAGTATTTGTCACTATTCATAAAAAAATTGGAAGTTCTAAGAAAGTTACAAAAAATTAAACTTAGGATAATTTCGATATTACGAATACAAAAATGAAGTCCATTTTGAAATATTAAATTTTTTATAAATTTAAAAAGTGGGTATTACTATTCATAACGACTACTTTGATTAGTCGTGGTGTGTTAGAACTCGAACTTGCATACAATGCAAGCTATCACATTATTGAAAGAGAGGCGTATCGTGGAAGCTCAGAGTGTTACATTCTCCCCTCCTTCAATAAATTGAATCCTCGCAATTTGAAATTTTTCATTGAAAATAAAAGGTTGAAAATAGAAAATACCTTTGTGAAAAACCCACATTGGAAATAATGTTAATAAAAATATAACTTTAAAAGAAATAAAGATAAGTACAAAGGTCACCCGAGATAACCCATACAAGGATTATAAGAAAATATGGATATGGAAGAAAAACAAACCATCAAGGTTTGATGGAGAGTTGTAGAAAACAGTATTAGGATAAAGATAACCATAAGAAAATCACAAACTTGTGATTGGTTAAAGGGTCATTGAATCCCCAGTTGGAAAAGTTAACCGGAAACGTTTTTGTTTTAAGTTACCTTTTATAAAGTTGAGGAATTTATTTAGGAGATTTACTAAGAACATAAGGGAATATACATACTTGTCATGTAGACTTTCATTCTTTAATAAATTTTTACCACAAACCCATCTTTCACTCCAAATGGTAACAGAACTCAAAAATATTCTATTTATCCTAATTGTACAAGGTTATAAATATCACCACATACCATTTAGATTAGGAAAAATATTTTGTAATAACCAGGGACTTCCTATAGGCTAGTGGTAGGTAATAAAGGCCTGTCGCACTATGGTTGTGGGTTCGATTCCTGCAGCATTGTCCGACACGATGGGTTATGCCCCACCCTGCAGGTTGTCCTTTTCCTAAAACTATAGTATTATAATATTCCAAAAATAATCTTCAAAAATGTTTTAACCTTAAACAATACTATTTAAAGTTCAACTTAATCCATCCCATCCTTTATAGTTATCCAAAATACCTTTGTCCAGACTTTCTCTAAAAGGTCTCTTAATTCCAAAATCAATTTATCAGATTCCCCAAACAAAGTAATATTTCTCTTATTGTCACATACTAAAAATATGATTACCTTCATCATATTAAAACCTTAATGAAAAAAACAAGTACTGCAGTACAATCCTTATATATATCACATTATCCTTATAACCAGAATATAATCCTTGAGTCCAAAAGCACCAATACATTAATTATTACACTTCTACTGTAGTAATAGCATAATATTATCCTTGATCCCTTGGCCTTTTCTGAGGTAAGTTTCCCTGACGCTTAGAAAATTCATTTGCATAATGCCCCATTTCCCTACAATTGTAGCATTCAACATTGATAGCCTCTTTCTTTCCCTTACAATCACGAGCCTGGTGACCTTTTTCTCCACATTTGTAACAAACTACCATTCCCTTTAGGCAAGTACCAGGGTGATTCGTCCCACAATTATCGCATAATGGAAAATCCTTCTTTCCCTTTTTCCCTTTATCTGTCTCTTGTTCCACCATTCTCTTCTTCTCTTACTTTACTTTGTTGTCATAAGACTTAGATAATTCCTTTTCTGTCTTGATAGAACACGAGACTATATCTTCGTATGACGAGAAGTTTTGTGAGACTAATGCTCGACGTAGAAATGGTTTTAACCCATCAAAGAAATGATCAATCTTACTTCTTGGGTTACGTATATAATCTGCAGCATGCCTCGCTAACCTTGTAAAGTTAGCCTCGTACTTTGCGACATTCTCGTCCTCCTTCTTCCTCAGACTCAGAAATTGTCTTTCCATATTTGCTCGATGGTCGCGAGGATAGTATTTTTCTAAGAAAATTTCTTTGAACTCCCTCCATTTCATATTCGATACGTCATCATATTCCTTTGTGTTTTGAATCAGTGACCACCATTGATCGACATCTTTAGTGAGGCGGTAGACTGCTATGACAACCTTCTCCCTCTCACTACTCCCCAAGGCATGGAATATTTTTTCTAAGGAGTTTATCCATTGCTCAGCTAATAATGGATTTGTACCCCCATTAAATGTTGGTGGTTGTTTCCTCATGAAGCGGTCTAACATTAATCCTCCACGTTGCGGATCAGGGTGCTCCATACGAGTAAGGTTATTATTCATAACCTGAGTGAGTTTTCCCAGTATGGTAATAAGTTGATCATCACCAGTTGTATCTCCAGATCCACAATAATTATCTTGAGCAGGAGGGAAATCCCTACACGGAGTGCGTGCATTGATACGGTTTCCATTCCTTCCACTAGGAGCCATTTCTAAACAATGGCATAAGCTAGATTATTTTATGAATCAAAATACATAATTCCATACTTGTAAAATATTTAACATAAATTGAACTATTTATGGATATAACCCATAATCATAAAAATGTTTTCTTTGAGGAAGTATATACTCATAACCCTTCATAGTGGTTTGTAAAGAAAATGAGAATTATCCTAAGCATATCCCCCGGGAGTGTCGTAACCAAGAGTGCAACAAGGCCTGTTGTCGTGCACCTGTTCCCGTTCGAGTCTAGCTCAAAGAGGTGTTTTCGGGTTTTACCCCTAGGTACATCTGTGCCAGAGCCACCTCTACCTGCTCGTATCCAGACATGGATGTATTGCTCAGAAAACTCACAACATCTCTATAATACCAAAATTCTAGGAAGTTCTTCTATACTAATCCTCAAAGTCTATATTTGGGCTATGTGCTCTAATCAGAGTTTATCTAAATCTAGCTTCCAAGGTTAGTACTAAACTGCCTCTGATACCAACTGTAACGCCCCGACCCCAGTTACCCAGAGTCAGTGCATTATTGCGTAACATTGGTATGATCACAAAAGATCAAGTCTCGAAAGACCGATTAGTTTAGTAGCCTTGGAAACACTAGATACATTCATAAATGTTACATTACATCATAAAGTGAAAAACTACAATAACAAAGTCTCCATAGTCCACACTCATATCCTCTTCTGACTATCCCTATAGGTCATTCATACAATACTTGTTCACATCCTAGAAAATATTAAAACATTGAAAGGGGTGAGCTCAGATGCTCAATAAGGATAACAATATAGCAGAAGCTTTCGTAAATAAACATTAACATTTAAGGAAATGTATAACTAAAACAAAAGCCTTTTTAAACTTTAACTTTAGCATAATATGGAAAAAGTAAAATTAAATAATGCCATTTACTTACTCACATGGATATTCTACTAGTCGAATAATCATATGAAATATCAATAACCACTTTCATAATGATGAAATGCCTAATGCCAGACTATCATAACCACGTAGCCAAGCCCTCGTGCCAAGAACACAAATAAGATTTTTTCAAGGCCTCATGCCAAGACACTAGTTTGTCTCATGAGACCTACCGATTCATCGAGGAGCTGTAGTGGGATCCACCCGTCACTTATTAAGTCCAATGCATTCCTCATATGAATAGGTTTAAACATATCATAAACCATAACATAATCATATCACATAAAACATGCATAAAGGAAACATAACATTTCCACATTTCAATCACAAGATATCAATACAACACATTGATATAATAAAAACACTTTCAAAACCATTTTCAATACCAAAATAAAATAAATTTAAAACGTTGTATTTATTTTTCATTTAAAAAAAGTTATGGCTTGTAGAGGAAGCCGAAACTCAAATAATGGTCACGGCGGCGGAGAAGTCGTTGTCGCCGCATATTTACGGCAAGAAAAACATTCCTTTTTGTCATTTAGTAAAACTCTTCTCATAAAAAAGATTCCTTTTGAATAAACGTAAAAGTCAAAGGGGTTTATACACCGTATAAAATAAATTTGTGTATAAAAAAAATATGCCTCAATGAATGGAGATTGAGACGAAGTCCCTTAAAAAGATCATTCTTTTTAAATAAAATATATCTATTATGTGTATTCAATATAAATACACATAAATAAAGTAAAAATACAAGATAGGACATAATAATATCATGACATAATTTGAAAGTAGGAGATTAACCCAAAGAATAGAAATTGGGTTAAGAAGTTCCCTTACCTCATGTCCGAATTCACTCGACCGTTCTTTGATCTCCTAAGTAATAAACTAGAGATAATATCTACCTTCTTAAGAACCTTTTTCACGTTCATTATTCCTTTTATATCACTTATTACCATGTTATTAACATTATGTAATTATTTAAGTTAATAACGATTGTTTTGTCGATCTTTGGTACTTGAGTCAAAAATAAACTTCTTATAATTACAAGTTGTTCATGTGGTGATATATCAATTATATCCAGAATTATATTAATGATTTTGATATCATATATCTCATATATATCCAGTATATACATGCATTTATAATATTCCATAACATTTAGAGGTAAGAAATGAAATGCATCGTTCATGGAGACGGTAAGCCGTACGTACGCATGAACGCTACTTTCATTTCTATTTCATATTTAATGGAATGAAGTTATAATTATATAAAGGTATAATATAATTCCAGTATAATATAATGTATAATACCATTTACTCTATCCTTTATACATCCTACATATGTCATTAATGATTCAAATCACTTTCAGGGGGCGGTAGTCCGCACTTCCTAAAATGAAATTATCGCGTTTACCCATAATGGAAATCATAAAGTATGCCACAAATGAGAAATACAGAAGAATAAGGAAAACATAAATATAATATATATATCATATATGAAAATAGTGTCATCAAAATGGCCACCATTAAAGGTGTTAAAAGATTATTGAACAATCATCGTTTCGTGAGGCAATATTTCGCCACCCACAGAAACAGTATGTTCTTTAACCATTAGACGAAGGTGTGTGTAATTTTAAACCAAATAATTATCATAAAAACATCCTAGTATATTTTAGATACTGGTTTTGTTACAAAAGAAAGGAATAAAAAGAGTTTAAGGGGTTGGAGAAGCAAAATAAAACAAAACAACATTAGAGAAGACATTACCTTAAAATTGGATAACTCTTTTTATTTGAGCCAAAGGCTTCCTTGGGAAGAATTATGCCCAACATGAGGATTCTAGGAGTTAGGTAGGGAAGTCGGGATAGTATTTGGTCAGAGTTTGGCCGATTCAAAAGGCTTGAAAGTGTGAATAAGGTGGTAGTGGTGGGGGCCTTTTATAAGAAGAGAGAAGGGGCACTCTTGGAAAGATTGAAATGTTACATTATTATGAAATTCTTTTTCGGATTCAAAAGGTCCCACACTTATATATTTCTAGGATAATGTGATAAGGGATAGAAATCCACTCATAAAATAGGTTTTTGACCAGTGTATGCATTGGATTTTACATTATCTTTTCATTTTATTTAAATCGTTAATTAATGAGGTAATCGCTGCATCATCATGGTGTCATAAATAATTTAATTTATTTAATGTATAAAAATTATAAAAAAAATATCATGATTTATAGAATAGTTTTATCTTTCTAATGAATATTTATAGTCAAAAATATGACTTGTATAACCCTATTTAAAAATTGTTTTAGTAAAACAACTCTTGTTTGTGACATTTTTATTTTAACATTAAATAAAAAGTTATTTATGTCATTTTCCTACCAAAGTGGCTCCATGGGGTCCCCAAGTTGACCCATGAATTTTATTGGTCGGCCATGACACATAAAATAGATGTAGAACAAGTGTAAAGGTATTTTATTATTTTTATAATATCATTTTTTCCTTAAATTTCACTAATTACCTTTAATCGCGATTAATTAAACTTAAAAGTTACTGTTCACCAAAAAATTATTTTAATCCCATTGAACAACATTTTACTTCCTAATGAAAACCATGTATGTCGTATTTTTGATAATCAAATCACAGAAGTGGTAATGTTTCATTTAAATGAAAAATCAGTTTTTTCAACTACCACTTAGTGGTTTCACTATTCACCAAAAATTGAAGTTTTTCAGAACAATGCCAAAATTTTACCCTAAGCTATAATTGATATTCCGAATTCAAAAATGATGTCTATTTTATAAAATTCCAAACATATAAGTTGAATTAATTAATTTTATAATTAATTCCCACTGTCACAACAAATAGCGTGTTTTTAAGAAACAATATATATCAAAAGATTGACAATTGTTTATGTTCAACTTCAAAGTGAAATTAATTATAATGAACACAATTGGATAAAATGGTAAAAATATATTCTAATTATAATTTAAAACCACTAAATAGTATAATTTATCACTATAAATTACTTTTATTAAAAAAGTTGTTTTAAGTATTTTTCACTATTCATAAAAAAATTAGAAGTTCTCAGAAAGTTACAAAAAATTCAACTTAGGATAATTTCGATATTACGAATACAAAAATGAAGTCCATTTTGAAATATTAAAATTTTTATAATTTTAAAAAGTGGGTATTACTATTCATAACGACTACTTTGATTAGTCGCGGTGTGTTAGAACTCAAACTTGCATACAATGCAAGCTATCACATTATTGAAAGAGAGGCATATCGTGGAAGCTCGGGGTGTTACACCTCTTACCATAGATATCCTCATAAAGATAAATCTAAATCCTTGATTAAAATAAATTTTGGTAATAAAACATTACTTGAGGAAGAATTTGATCCCAATTGACTTTGAAATTCAAATAGAAATATCAAAACATATCTTATGGGGTTTGAATGTTCATATCAGTATGACTATATATCTACGTATAATAAGTAGTGGTGTAACCTAACTTTGTATCAAAAGACTCCTAGAGACTTTACTATAACATTGAGGTAAGTTTTTGATCATGAACAAATACAATTTAATGTGGTACTCCATGGAAAATTACCGATTAATTAATGTGCATGCATGGGAAGTTTATCAATATATAAATACTATTTAATAGAAATAATGTGTTCTGAATTTGTAAGTAGATCAATAACAACCCAAATAGAATTATGTCTCTTAGACATTTTGGGAAGCTTGAAAAAAAAACATCTAGTTATGTTTTCTCATTTACATTAAGGTATGTGTAATGGTTATAAAACCACTTATACTTTTGTCTCACATCCTTAAATTCAGGAAATATACTCATCTAAGATAAAAAATATAAAAAATCGCTATTTATTCCATCCCACCAAAAATAATCTTTCAAAAATATATACATCATTGTAGATATTGGACGACTATGGAATTAAGAATTATGAGTCACAACTAATAGTACCATCTTTAAGTCTGGTATGGAAGGAACACGTACATGATCCCTATATCATATCATTCAATCAAAATCACGACTGAATTTATAAAATTTATATATATTCCTATATGTTTACACATATTCTTTATGTGGCTCTTTAATTGTCACATGGATATATGGTTGAATAATAACTTGTATAAGATAACTCTTATTCCTTCAAGATTTATGTGTAAATTCTTTGTGATTATAGAAATATTTAGTGTTTTTTGATCCTCATCATAAAGAAGAAAACAAGATAATTTTAACTTAACACACAAACTACCTTGTTATCTTTTCTAGGTTGGTAACATATTGAGAATTATTACTCCATAATCATCCCAAATAATATAATCTAGAACATATTAATCTATTTCTTAGTAAATATTTACTTTCTCCATTTATAATCATTATATATAATTCACCTATAACTAAAAATATAACACCTTCATATATTTAAATCAAAAATTATAGAAACAAACTCAAAATATTAAATTTTCAATTTTTATCTAATAGAAGTTGAATCACTGTGTGGTTTAAGTTATGATCAAATTATTCTGAATGAGAATAAATTTCAGTATCATTATAATAACCTAGGTACTGAAAAAATAATTTTTTCATATTTATTAATATTACTAAATTAAATAGTTAAGTAATTCCTAACATAAAACGTTTTACAAAACTAATTTCATATATAGTTATATTAAAAATCAAATTTGTATTAATATAATTTTAATATGATAAATATAATTTCATTTTTTAATTCATCATGTTGAAATTATCATAGTATGAGTTTTCGATAATGTTAATAATTTTTTTTGAAAAGGATAAGGCTTGGAGGACCCTTTATTGAAAAGTAAAATGTATAATAAAATAGATGGGGAATTTCCAGAAACAAAGATCAATGCACTCAGGAAAGAGTGTTTGTGTGGTGTTGTGAAAAACGGTCGCCCCTACACCAAGGGTGTTTTCCTAACCTCCAAATTTTGTCCTATAACCATGGGAATCCATCATCATTAAGAGGTTCTACATAAACAATATTAAACTTCGCTTCTAACTCAGTCTCACTGACTTGAGTTTGTTCCTCCTCCTCATTAGTGCTGGATGCTAGAAGATAAAAGGTGCTGAAGGTCTTTACTTTTAACCCTATGCTAGTTTTGTTAGATAGAGAAAGTAAATTATTCATTGAGGAACAATCCACCTTTGTTAATTTCTGGTTGATGTTTGCTGACCCAACACCCTTGTCCCAACATGGAACCAGGGAAGAATCCATTCTATGAATCAGTCCTAGGGTAAGACCAGTATTCTCAGCTTCCAAAATGTTCTTAGTATTATTTGAAATCTAAAAAATAGCAACCTCCAGAGGGGTCTTATAACCATGAAAAGATTCTAGGTCCACATTATACACCTATGTAGAAAGAGATACAACATGGGTCATAGAGTTAGGAGAAATAACAGGTCTATTATGCTTAGTGGAAAACACTTCTTCTTCAATGCTTCTTTTTTTAAAGCCACAGACTCTACAAAAATAGATTTTTCTTTACTTCTATGGTCAGATTTATCCATCCAAGCACCTGAGGAGACTATATCTATAAGGCCCCAGCCTTAAACCTTACTTAATCTTGAGTTATTACAATATTACACATTGAGGATCTTTTCAGGTTTAGAGTTTTAGAGAATTAGATCATGAAACTTGCATTACATTCCACATTTAAACAAAGTGGTTACATAAAAGACAGTATTCATTCTTCCCATCAATGGAAACATATTTAAAATATAACACGGATTCTTTCTTGACACATCCTGGACACTATCATCACATCATGTACCATTCCCTTGGCCTGTGAAAAACATTTCAAAAACTTGGGATGAGCACAAAAAGATCAGTAAGGGATATAAAAATATGGAAAGGAAACATGGGTACACATATACATAAGAATGAGTTCATACTTTACCCATAAAACATAAGCACTTTATCATACCTCATCAAATCTTGAATAAATCATAGAAAACATAAGACATAAAGGTAACTTGAGGCATTCATAACATTCTTACATAGGGAGTAACCCTCTTGGTTACGTTTGGAATACCCATCACAGTATATTCCCTAAATCTCTTCGGAGAAACCTTAACGTTTCACTCCTTCGTGTTACCCAATGCATTGGAGAGCTATATCGGGCTCACCCGCCCTTAGTTTATCACGGAACCACCCGTCTTCATAATAATGCCCAAGAACCATAATGTATCACATAAAACATGAATAAAGGAAACCTAACATTTCCACATCACAATATAACATTTTAGTATATTGAAATAATGAATCCATTCAAAAAGAAACCATTTCCAAAACCATTTAAAACATTTAATAATGAGATTTTTGAATCAAAGTGTCACATACCACCTTGAAGCTTTTAAAATTTTAAAACATAAATATCCATATAAATAAATCCTTAAAACCATTTTGAAAACATGAATATTAATAAGAACAAATAATTAAAACATTTAAAACGATATTTTGGTTAAAGGGGTTTTACCAAAATTAGAGGCACTTGAATACAATAATTGAGGAATAACATTTAGTCAGAACTTTATAATATCATGAGAATAAATGGATTCATGATATAATACTCCAAAGGATAGTATATACACCATATAAGAGTGAACTGGTGCATAACAACAATGAACCCTCAATAGAAATGTCAAATGTAATGAAATCCCTTATAAAGAAGGTATCCTTAAATTAAGGACAAATAAATCTCAGAAATATGTGTGAAAAATATAAATACACCCAATATAAGTGGATATTAAGTGTAAAACAATAAAAGGTCATTCACACATATTCAATGGATGACATATTCAATGACTACATGTTGAACCCAAAGAAATCGAAATTGGGTTAAAAAGTTCCCTTGACAGCCTAACGGCATCACATCAAAATGAGTTGATGAGAGATAAAAAGAGTATCTCATAACTTGGACATAAAATTTACATCAATAAGGATATATGAGAACATATCCCAACATAACAATATGTAAATTAAAATACCCAACAAAAGAAGTCTTTTAAAAAGGAGGAGGGTGAAAGGTTCCCTTACTGACTTGGGTATCTTTCAAAACATACACCCCATGAAAGAAATACAATAGGTCATTGATGTAAATACTCATAAATAAAATTATATTACACAAAGAGTAGAATAATGGGCAGTACATACACCACTCAATAGAATTTGTGGCAAATGTAGCATAAATCTCACGGGAATAAAAGTGAGATGAAAAACCCCTTACGAAAACTCGGCAGCCTAACGGCGCCACATAAAACTTCCGAATATGGATTGATGAGATCAAATAGAGTATCCCATCATATTACAATAGAATTTACAGAGAGTGTAATATAAAAGAAAATCCCCCAACATTGCAAGGAGGAGTTTAAAAGAAGTGACATAAAGGAGAGTACTTAAAAAGAAAAAGAGAGGTTAGATCTCTTACGAAAGTTCGGCAGCCTAACGGCGCCACTCAAAACTTCCAAAATGGATTGATGAGAGAGAATAGGGTCTCTCATCACATGAAAATAAAAATTACAGTAAGTGTAATATAAAATATCATCCCAATAACAAGAAATATGAGCTTTAAAAGGAATGACATAAAAGTGTGTACTTAAAAAGAAAGGGAGGAGTAGGATCCCTTACCTCGGGTCCGACTTGACTCGATCGTTATTTAATCTCCTAAATAATAAACTTGAGTTAATTTCTACTTCCATAAGAACCTTTTACAAGTTCATTATTCCTTTTATATCAATTATTGACATGTTATAAACATTATGTAATCATTCAAGTTAATAATGTTCATTTTGTCGGTATTTGGTTCTTAAGTCGAAAGTGGACTTCTTACAATTACATGTTGTTCATGTGGCCAAATGTTTATTATAAACAGAATTGTATTCATGATTTAGATATCATATATGTCATATATATCCAGTACATGCATGCATTTATAACATTACATAATCATTTAGAGGTAAGAAATGAAATGCACCGTTCATGGAGACGGTAAGCCGTACGTACGCATGAACGCTACTTCCATTTCTATTTCGTTGTTTATAGAATGGAATCATAATTATATAAAGGTATATTATATTTCCAGTATAATATCATATATAATATCATAGTTCCATCCTTTATACGTCCCACATATGGTATTTAACGAATCAAATCACTTTGAGGGGGCGGTAGTCCACACTTCCTTAAATGAGGATATCGCGTATACCCATAATGGAAGCCATAAAGTTAAGACACAAATGAAAAATACAGAAGCATAAGTAAAACTTTAAAATATTATATATCATATATAAAAATAGTGACATCATAATGGCCACCTTTGAAGGTGTTAAATGAGTATTGAACAATCATCGTTTCGGGAGGCAGAATTTCGCCATCCACGGAAACCGTATGTTCTTTAACCATTTGATGTAGTTGTGTGAGAGTGTAGCTCAAATAAATCTTATAACAACATCCTAGTATATTTAATATACTGGTTTGTTTACAAAATAAGTAAATAAAAAGAGTTTATGGGGTTGGAAAAACAAAATAAAACAAATGAACATGAGAGAATGAATTACCTTGAAAAGTATAACTCCTTTTGATTTGATCCTAAAGGCTTCCTTTGAAAGGATTCTGCCCAAAGGGAATCCTCTAGGATGAGGAGAGGGATGTGGAGAGAGTAAATGGGCAGGGGTTGGCCGAGCCAAAGGCTTTAGGAGTGTGTGAAATGAGGTAGAGGTGGGGGCGTTTTATAAGAGGAGAGGAGGGGCACTTTTGGAAAGTAAGAAATATTATTTTATTTGAAAATGTATTTCGGTTTTAAAAGATCCCACATTGATATAATTCATGGATAAGGTGATAAGGGTTCGAAATCCACCCATACAATAAGTTTTGGACATGTGTAGTTCATATATTTTACATTATCTTTCCATTTTATTTAAATCGTCAAATAATGATGTCATCGCTACATCATTATTATGTCATAAATAATTTAATTTATTTAATGTCTAAAAATTATAAAAAAAATACTAAGATGTAGTAAATCTTTTTAGATTTCCAATTACTATTTATAATCAAAAATATGACTTGTATAACCCCACTTAAAAATTGTTTTAGTAAAACATATCATGTTTGTGTCATTTTTACTTTTACATTAAATAAAAAGTTATTTATGTCATTTCCCAACCAAAGTGGATCCATGGGGTCCCCAAGTTGACCCATGGCTTGTATTGGTCGTCCTTTACACATCCAATGAGGTTAGGACATGTGTCAAGTTCATTTCATATTATTAAAACATTATATTTACCTTAAACTACACTAATTACCTCTAATCGCGATTAAAAACTTAATAAGTTACTATTCACCAAAAAATTATTTTAATCTCATTGAACCACATTTTACTTCTTAATGACAACCATGTATGTCGGATTTTTGAAAATCAAAACACAATGATGGAAAAATTTCATTTAAATGGAAAATCAGTTTTTATAAGTACCACTTAGTGGTTTCACTATTCATCAAAAATTAAAGTTTTTCAGAAAAATCCCAAAAATTCACCATAAGCTATATTTGATATTCCGAATTCAAAAATGAAGTCTTTTTTAAAAAATTCAAAACATATTAGTCACATTAATTAATTTAATAATTAATTCCCGCTGTCCACGCAAATAGCGTGTTTTTATAAAATAATAAGTATCAAAAGATTGACACTAGTTTAAGTCAGATTTCAAAGTGAAATTAATTCCAACGACCACTATTGGATTTAATGGTAAAAATATTTTCTAATTTCACTTTAAAACCAATTCAAAATATTATCTAATCATATAAATAAATTAGATTAAAAAGAGGTTTTTAATTAAAACACAACATTTTACACTATTCATTAAAAAATGAACTTTATCGGAAAAATACCAAAAAATTACACAAAGTAAAATTTGATGACCCGATTCTTAATAAGAGTTTTATTTGGTCCAAAAGAATGTATAAGAGTGATCAAAACTATATTTAATGACGGTTTTCCATCAAAAGGTGATAAGTGAACCTTTAGTGAAAATTAGGGCATATACGCCTAAAATTGAATTCTTTCCGTATTTTAAGCCTTTATCTTTTATTGTATAAATGTAAAACATTTAAGAACATATATAATCATATTTTAGTTATTTCTATCCATTCCCTCCATTACAACGGCTACATGTTAACTACCATTTAAAATAATATTATTTTATTATTAGAGTGCAACGTAAGATTTCCAAGAAACTCGTTGTTGCGTGTTGGGTATGCCATCGAGCATAGCGTCCCCTTTAAAGTCATATTAATATTTTATTCACAAATATGGATAAATATGAAAATTTCATATTCTTTATTTACCTGGGGTGTTACATCCTTCCCCCCTTTTGGGAATTGCGTCCTCGCAATTTTTAAAATTGGGCTTGGAAACATCCCTGAAAGTCCCACATCGGAACAAGAGTCGGTAAAACAATCACTTTAAAATAAATAAAGATAAGTACAAAGGTCACCCGAGTTAACCCATACTAGGATTCCAAGTATGAAAACATGGAAATGGAGGAGAAAACATAGGGTCATGTTCTGATGGAGATTGGTAGAAAACATGTTTAGGAGAAAGTTAACCATGAGAAAATCACAAACTTGTGATGGGTTAAACGGTATTCGATTCCCCAGTAGGAAAAGTTAATAGACAACATTTTTGTTTTAAGTTACTTTTTATTGAGGAATTTATTCATAAGGAAACATAATCACTTATCATGTTGACTTTCATCTTTTACTAGATTCCTTAGTCAAACTCATATTCTTTTCCAAAAGGCGAGTATTTAGGGAGACTTGTTCGCATTAAGAGTACTATAATCAACTTCTAGAGAATCACCTAATCCACAAAAGAGAACAATATACATCCCATGTCTTTAGGCTTTAACCAAAACCAAAACCAAAAAGGTTAGTACAAGGTCAGATAATCCAGAAAAGGATAACCCTTTATAAAAAGAAAATCTATTCTTAATCTCCAAAATTTGTCCAACAAAACCCAAAGTTCAACGAGGACCATTCTATAATCAATTTTTCCATAAAATTCTTCAAAGTAAACCAATCTAAGATTGAAACCCAAATATTTGAAGGATTTAGTCACATAGTCTTCCAAGTTAAATTGTAACATTTATCTCCAAACAACATCAGTTTCTCCTAAAGTCTCGTATTGAAAAGTAATTAACCTAATCACATATCCTCTATGATAGGTTAATCATTTTCACAAATAACCCAAAATCAACTTACTCTTAATTCATAAAATCATATAACTAAAATGAATCAGTCAAACTAACCAGGGACTTCACGTAGTCCAGTGGTAGGCGATTAATACCAGTTGCACTTTGGTTGTGGGTTCGATTCCCGCAGCTTTGTCCGACGCGACGGGTAGTCACACGGTCTGCGTGTTGTCCTTTTTCCAAAACTATATAATTCTTAAAACATTCCCCAAAATTAGATAAAATCTTCAAAGATGATCATAACATATTTTAACCTCAAGTTTATCTCATGCCTTTCATTTTCCATCAGAACATATAATAACCCATAATTACCTCAAAAGTAAGGATCATATAAACCCTAATGGTTACCTTAATAATTATTACCTGAATTTCCACATCGAGTTGGCCATCTCGTACATGATGCACTAGAGAACTCACCAAGGTTGAAGTGGTTGATCATGACTCCTTGATAGTTGGTTTAGAACAACCATGAGTTTCCTCATTGAATCCTCCATTTTATCTAGTATCTTAATCATAGATCCACCACAGTTTCCTTCAAACCAATTGTCACTTTGGTGCCTGCGAGATCCAACCATTCACTAAAAATAGAAATGTCAGTGTGAGTATATCAACAAAACCATCATGTACTAATGAGTAAGATAAACACTAAGATATACTTACTCATTCACTTTATCTAAAACTAGGACTCTTTCTGAAACCCTAACCATTATGGTAATGTCACTTATGATTAAATAATACCCTAACCTCTAAAGTTATCTAAACCGACCTCTGATACCAACTATAAGGCCCCAGCCTTAAACCTTACTTAATCTTGAGTTATTACAAGATTACACATTGAGGATCTTTTCAGGTTTAGAGTTTTAGAGAATTAGATCATGAAACTTGCATTACATTCCACATTTAAACAAAGTGGTTACATAAAAGACAGTATTCATTCTTCCCATCAACGGAAACATATTTAAAATATAACACAGATTCTTTCTTGACACATCCTGGACACTATCATCACATCATGTACCTTTCCCTTGACCTGTGAAAAACATTTCAAAAACTTGGGATGAGCACAAAAAGCTCAGTAAGGGATATAAAAATATGGAAAGGAAACATGGGTACACATATACATAAGAATGAGTTCATACTTTACCCATAAAACATAAGCACTTTATTATACCTCATCAAATATTGAATAAATCATAGAAAACATAAGACATAAAGGTAACTTGAGGCATTCATAACATTCTTACGTAGGGAGTAACCCTCTTGGTTAAGTTTGGAATACCCATCACAGTATATTTCCTAAATCTCTTCGGAGAAACCTTAATGTTTCACTCCTTCGCGTTACCCAATGCATTGGAGAGCTATATCGGGCTCACCCGCCCTTAGTTTATCACGGAACCACCCGTCTTCATAATAATTCCCAAGAACCATAACGTATCACATAAAACATGCATAAAGGAAACATAACATTTCCACATCACAATATAACATTTTAGTATATTGAAATAATGAATCCATTCAAAAAGAAACCATTTCCAAAACCATTTAAAACATTTAATAATGAGATTTTTGAATCAAAGTGTCACATACCACCTTGAAGCTTTTAAAATTTTAAAACATTAATATCCATATAAATAAATCCTTAAAACCATTTTGAAAACATGGATATTAATAATAACAAATAATTAAAACATTTAAAACGATATTTTGGTTAAAGGGGTTTTACCAAAATTAGAGGCACTTGAATACAATAATTTAGGAATAACATTTAGTCAGAACTTTATAATATCATGAGAATAAATGGATTCATGATATAATACTCCAAAGGATAGTATATACACCATATAAGAGTGAACTGGTGCATAACAATAATGAACCCTCAATAGAAATGTCAAATGTAATGAAATCCCTTATAAAGAAGGTATCCTTAAATTAAGGACAAATCAATCTCAAAAATATGTGTGACAAATATAAATACACCCAATATAAGTGGATATTAATTTTAAAACAATAAAAGGTCATTCACACATATTCAATGGATGACATATTCAATGACTATATGTTGAACCCAAAGAAATCGAAATTGGGTTAAAAAGTTCCCTTCACAGCCTGACGGCATCACATCAAAATGAGTTGATGAGAGATAAAAAGAGTATCTCATAACTTGGACATAAAATTTACATCAATAAGGATATATGAGAACATATCCCAACATAACAATATGTAAATTAAAATACCCAACAAAAGAAGTCTTTTAAAAAGGAGGAGGGTGAAAGGTTCCCTTACTGACTTGGGTATCTTTCAAAACATACACCCCATGAAAGAAATACAATAGGTCATTGATGTAAATACTCATAAATGAAATTATATTACACAAAGAGTAGAATAATGGGCAGTACATACACCACTCAATGGAATTTGTGGCAAATGTAGCATAAATCTCACGGGAATAAAAGTGAGATGAAAAATCCCTTACGAAAACTCGGCAGCCTAACGGTGCCACATAAAACTTCCGAATATGGATTGATGAGATAAAATAGAGTATCCCATCATATTAAAATATAATTTACAGCGAGTGGAATATAAAAGAAAATCCCCCAACATTGCAAGGAGGAGTTTAAAAGAAGTGACATAAAGGAGAGTACTTAAAAAGAAAAAGAGAGGTTAGATCTCTTACGAAAGTTCTGCAGCCTAACGGCGCCACTCAAAACTTCCAAAATGGATTGATGAGAGAGAATAGGGTCTCTCATCACATGAAATTAAAAATTACAGTAAGTGTAATATAAAATATCATCCCAATAACAAGAAATATGAGCTTTAAAAGGAATGGCATAAAAGTGTGTACTTAAAAAGAAAGAGAGGAGTAGGATCCCTTACCTCGGGTCCGACTTGACTCGATCGTTCTTTAATCTCCTGAATAATAAACTTGAGTTAATTTATACTTACTTAAGAACCTTTTACAAGTTCATTATTCCTTTTATATCAATTATTGACATGTTATAAACATTATGTAATCATTCAAGTTAATAATGTTCATTTTGTCGGTATTTGGTTCTTAAGTCGAAAGTGGACTTCTTACAATTACATGTTGTTCGTGTGGCCCAATGTTTATTATAAACAGAATTGTATTCATGATGTATATATCATATATGTAATATATATCCAGTACATGCATGCATTTATAACATTACATAATCATTTAGAGGTAAGAAATGAAATGCACCGTTCATGGAGACGTTAAGCCGTACGTACGCATGAACGCTACTTCATTTCTATTTCATTGTTTATAGAATGGAATCATAATGATATAAAGGTATATTATAATTCCAGTATAATATAATATATAATATCATAGTTCCATCCTTTATACGTCCCACATATGGTATTTAACGAATCAAATCACTTTGAGGGGGCGGTAGTCCGCACTTCCTTAAATGAAGATATCGCGTATACCCATAATGGAAGCCATAAAGGTAAGACACAAATGAAAAATACAGAAGCATAAGTAAAAAATTAACATATTATATATCATATATAAAAATAGGGACATCATAATGGCCACCTTTGAAGGTGTTAAATGAGTATTGAACAATCATCGTTTCGGGAGGCAGAATTTCGCCATCCACGGAAACTGTATGTTCTTTAACCATTTGATGTAGTTGTGTGAGAGTTTAGCTCGAATAAATCTTATAACAACATCCTAGTATATTTAAGATACTGGTGTTGTTACAAAATAAGTAAATAAAAAGAGTTTAGGGGGTTTGAAAAACAAAATAAAACAAATGAACATGGGAGAATGAATTACCTTTAAAAGTGTAACTCCTTTTGATTTGAGCCTAAAGGCTTCCTTTGAAAGGATTATGCCCAAAGGGAATCCTCTAGAATGAGGAGAGGGATGTGGATAGAGTAAATGGGCAGGGGTTGGCCAAGCCAAAGGCTTGAGGAGTGTGTGAAATGAGGTAGAGGTGGGGGCGTTTTATAAGAGGAGAGGAGGGGCACTTTTGGAAAGTAAGAAATATTACTTTATTTGAAAATGTATTTCGGTTTTAAAAGATTCCACATTGATATAATTCATGTATAAGGTGATAAGGGTTCGAAATCCACCCATACAATAAGTTTTGGACATGTGTAGTTCATAGATTTTACATTATCTTTCCATTTTATTTAAATCGTCATATAATGATGTCATCGCTGCATCATTATTATGTCATAAATAATTTAATTTATTTAATGTCTAAAAATTATAAAAAAAATACTAAGATGTAGGAAATATTTTTATCTTTCCAATTACTATTTATAATCAAAAATATGACTTGTATAACCCCACTTAAAAATTGTTTTAGTAAAACATATCATGTTTGTGTCATTTTTACTTTTACATTAAATAAAAAGTTATTTATGTCATTTCCCAACCAAAGTGGATCCATGGGGTCCCCAAGTTGACCCATGGCTTTTATTGGTCGTCCATTACATATCCAATGAGGTTAGGACATGTGTAATGTTCATTTCATATTATTAAAACATTATATTTACCTTAAACTACACTAATTACCTCTAATCGCGATTAAAAACTTAATAAGTTACTATTCACCAAAAAATTATTTTAATCTCATTGAACCACATTTTACTTCTTAATGACAACCATTTATGTCGGATTTTTGAAAATCAAAACACAATGATGGAAAAATTTCATTTAAACGGAAAATCAGTTTTTATAAGTACCACTTAGTGGTTTCACTATTCATCAAAAATTAAAGTTTTTTCAGAAAAATCCCAAAAATTCACCATAAGCTATATTTGATATTCCGAATTCAAAAATGAAGTATTTTTTACAAAATTCAAAACATATTAGTCACATTAATTAATTTAATAATTAATTCCCGCTGTCCGCGCAAATAGCGTGTTTTTATAAAACAATAAGTATCAAAAGATTGACACTAGTTTAAGTCTGATTTCAAAGTGAAATTAATTCCAACGACCACTATTGGATTTAATGGTAAAAATATTTTCTAATTTCACTTTAAAACCAATTCAAAATATTATCTAATCATATAAATAAATTAGATTAAAAAGAGGTTTTGAATTAAAACACAACATTTTACACTATTCATTAAAAAATGAACTTTATCGGAAAAATACCAAAAAATTACACAAAGTAAAATTTGATGACCTGATTCTTAATAAGAGTTTTATTTGGTCCAAAAGAATGTATAAGAGTGATCAAAACTATATTTAATGATGGTTCGCCATCAAAAGGTGATAAGTGAACCTTTAGTGAAAACTAGGGCATATACGCCTAAAATTGAATTCTTTCCATATTTTAAGCCTTTATCTTTTATTGTATAAATGTAAAAACATTTAAGAACATATATAATCATATTTTAGTTATTTCTATCCATTCCTTCCATTACAACGGCTACATGTTAACTACCATTTAAAATAATATTATTTTATTATTAGAGTGCAACGTAAGATTTCCAAGAAACTCGTTGTTGCATGTTGGGTACGCCATCGAGCATAGCGTCCCCTTTAAAGTCATATTAATATTTTATTCAAAAATATGGATAAATATGAAAATTTCATATTCTTTATTTACCTGGGGTGTTACAATATCCATCTTACATGAGGAATCCATCCCATTCATGAAACCACTGTCATTTGTTCTAGTAGGTGGATTCCCATTAATATTTGTAATAGGGGTAGATATAACCTTCATCTAAGAAGGAAAAGCAATGGAATTTTTTTTCTAAGAAGTAGAAGTGTCCATATTTCAATTTCCTTTTCAATGATTATAGGAATTCAAATTTTTATCTTGGCATAATGAATAGTCAACTTCTGCCTTTGTAGAGTCATCTAAAGCAGCTTGGTTATCATCAGAATCATCAACATCATGCTCATCTCTTAAATCCCTTACTAATATATCGTTAAATGAGAAACCTGTAGCAATAATATTATTATCATCTACCAAATTGGATCAGGACATTTTGGGCTTCTAAGTTCTTTGTGGGGGAGAAACCATCACAACAACATTACTAGGAGGATTATTCCGCAAGCCTTCATTAACCTTAAGGCCAAAAAAATTGGGATTGCTGGCTCCATGCCAAGACAAATTTTTTAATGGGTAATTTTCATTCCTAATCATCATTGGTTGGAATGTGGGACATTTTTTATTCACCTGGATTACTTTAAACCTCTTATAATATTTTATTTAAATGGATTTCAAGATGTTCAACCTATAGATTTTAATTATTATGAATTTATAATGTATTAATTTCTAGATAAAATTTTCAACCATAAATATTATTTTTAAAGATAATATATTTTTATTCATTATGGTAATTTTTTAAATTTTTAGGGATGAAATAAATTACATAAATGCTTTCATAATGATGATGTAGTAATTATTAAACTAATTTAAAAATAAAATAATTGAAATTAAAAATATTGAAATAAATATAATATGAAACAATTAATGTGATAAATGATTGAAATAGATAAATAATTCATGAATTAGAAATAATAAAACATTTTTTTATCTTTTTCTAATTTTATAGACATTGTAATGAGTAATTTTAATTTTTATAGAACTTATATTTCATCAATACAATATTTTATTAAATTACTCAAAAATATGAAAAAATTTTAATAAGGACAAATGGGATAATCCTTGGTTGAAAAGGTAATATTATAAGATTTAGAGGCCTATTTTATGTCTTTTATAATAGAATATCCTTATTATATTTTAATATTTTATGAAAACCCTAAATTTCCCCTCACCTAAATTATAAAATAAGAATACTCCATTCACTTAATTTCATCATCCCGAGCCTTCTATATCATACATCCAAAAATATTTTCATATAATAATTATTATCCACATTATCTTGTTGATGGTATCACAAAAATATCGATTCCATATGTCTTAAAGAGGTTCTAAAAGAGATGATATTGAATTGGAAAATTCCTCCTTCTAATCCATTAAATTCATTACCATATCTACCAAATCCTCATTTCTTATCAAAATTTTCGTGATAAATTTATTATAATATATCTATATATACTCGAATTATACTGTGTTAATGGTATATCCATCATAAAATATCTTATTTTCTTTTTTTATTCGTAAAAATTAAATTGTTATCCCTAGTATGTTGATTCACCACCTTCACAAGAAAATGTGTTTTCGTTTAACATTACCACATTAATGGAAAGTTTAAATTCAAATATTATTTAAAAAAATGTAACATATATATATTATGTTATGAATTTTTTTTTCTAATATATTCCCACATTATTATAAAAAAATTTAACTAGTACATGATGGTCTAAATACTAGTAAAATAATCTAATCATTTATGATTAACATTTTATCAAATGAATCATCCACATGTCGGAAATAAAAATAGATCTATGGGATGATTAAAACATATGGAAGTGTATTAATACCATTTCATTCCATTTATAGAGTATTTTTCCTTTTAAAAATAAAATCCATACTGAAGCAACCATGAAACCATGAAATGAATACAACTAAAACAATGAAAATAAAAAAATATTAATAAATAGGTTTAATGATGTTATTAAAAGAAAATATAAGGTATTATAAATATGAATATAGTTATTTATTAAATTAATAAAATTATTTAAACACTTATACTTTATCATTAAACATTATTTTGGGAAGCATGACTTGAGTTAAATGACATTACAATAATAGCCACTTTAATGTCTATTTAAAAAAAAATCAAAAGGAATGTATTTTAACATATAAGGAATGATCATAGTTTACTATTTTCATAAAAACTTAATGATTTGAATACTAATTTATGGGATTACATTGTTATTTTCAATGAAAATTGGTTCTTTTTAATGTGCACAATATTATTTTAAAATACCATATTTTTCTCGCAGAATAATTTTATGATGCTTGTATTCATGTTTTATGATTGTTTTATAATTCCTGTGAATTTTTTGTGATTATGTGTGGTTCGGTTAGAAACTAAATATGGGTGGGCCCATGATATCCTTCCATTTCATTTATTATGTTGGATGTTGACCATGATTATAGCCACCCAAGCCTAACATACATGTATATTACATAATTTTAGATAAATATTTAGTACATTACAAAAATACATGCATGAGGACCATAATAGATTATTTTCTTTGGAAAAATGGAAAAAAATCTTCTATCTTGGTGAAAGATATTCAACATATCCCACAAATATCTGCACCATTAGTACTTCTACCTAAATCCTTTCTATATAACCTAGGGAAAGGAATCATCAGAAAGGGGTGAGCTGAGATTCTCAGTACAGGTAAATTAATGAAACATGTAAGCATAACATTAAAAAAGGGTATAGAATATGATTGTAACATTTGAATATCATACGTTCCATATTACAAATCATAATAATGATTTATAGTTTTTTAGACATGGATCATAATATAATTAAGAGAATATGTCATGAAATCATAACATAGTAAGAAAAAATGGAATTTGTGGCTTGTACATTAGTTTATAACGTTTTGAACATGTATAAGTACTGGTAGGATCAACCATTAAGTTATGGAAATGAAATCATTCCCCTGTATCAACTCATGGACATGCTACCAGGACAATGTATAAAATTGTGAACATGTAATCAGGTTCATGCATAACCTAATGGACGTGAAACTAGGTCCATGAATAACATTGTGAATATGTAATCCAGTTTAGGAATAACATTGTGAACATTTGTTCTGGTTCACACATAATCTTATAAACATGAAACTAGGTCAATGCATAACATTGTGAACACATAATAAGGTTATCTCATAACATTGTGAACATGTAATCATGTTCGTGCATAAATTTATGGACTTGAAACCATGTCCATGCATAACATTGTGAACATGTTATCATGTTCATGCATAAAATTTTGAACATAAAATTAGGTTCACACACAACAAATATACTCATGAGTCATCCATCATTACCCAATGAATTTGCAGAAGATATAGATCCAAACCAAGAAATAAAACAAATATACATACAAGTGAAATGACATTATTAAGAATAATCATATCATAAACCATTAAAAGAGATTTGAATCATTAAAATTTAATCATATCCTTACATATGTAAAAAGGTTTTGTGTCATAATCACCACCCAGGAAAAGAAGTGGGTTTCAAAATCAAATAACTTATGGAATAGAAACGGGTTTTATAAACATCATTCCATAAAAACATTAATAATTCATAGAAATAATATCAATAAAATTATTGACTAATTTCCACGAAGTGGAATGTGTTACACTAATGGATGTCATCTTAGATGGGAAATAATTTGGAAATATATTTTAAAAACACTTATTGAGGTAAATATCCATTATTCTTTGATATTATTTTTTAAAACATAAAACCTTTTGAAAAGTATTACCTTGATAATAAACTTAAAACTTTTATATAAATATTTGAAATCATTTTGGAAACATTTTTTTGAAAACATATAAATAATGCTTAAAAAAATTGAAAACATTTCTTAAACATAAACCATTTTTAAAACCATTTTATTTTAAAATAGATTTGAAATCTAATAATGGAAGATTTAAAAAACCGTAAATTATTTTTGAAAACCTTTTTCATTGAAAAAAATTTAAAAATAATTTTCTTAAATATTATGAAAAAAAATTCTTTGAAATTAAAATTGTAAAAATACAATATATGCTTCAAGAAAATTATAGTCCCAACAGTGGTAAGTTCTTATGTTGTGTATTTTCCTTTTTTACCTTAAAAGTTTTAAAAAGTTCCACGATAAAAAAAAAATAAGATTCCTTCTAATACTCTAGAAGTTAAAACGTGGGTAAAACTTTCCTTTAATATCATATGAGAAAATTAAAATATTTTGAAACCATTTTTAGAAATCATGGTTTTGAAAGTACCGATATTTCCGACTGAAAGAAGAAAAAATTCATATTTTCATTAAAACATTTTCTTAGTTATCCTAAGTAAAAAAGTGTGTAAATGGTACTATTAAATGAATATACCATGGAAAACTACAGTATATGATAATTTAGGGTTGTTCTTGAGATATTTATTAGGATATTTATTCAATTTAAGCATAATCATAAAAAATATCTATAAATGATGATATTGTTTCAATAGAGTCTTACCAATCATTGAAATAGAATCATACACCCCATGTTTGAAAACGAAATTTTATGATGCTTATATTATCAAGAAAGAAGTAATATTCATTATATAACATTTTAAAGGGTAATTTTTATACCACACAAAAATGTGACTGTTGAATAAGACATGTATCTTGCGGTAATAAAAGGTGAGATGAAATCCCATTACCTTATGTATTGATTTTTTTTCATACTCATTAAAATATCTTTTATGATAAGTATGATTTTATTATAAATATATCACAGAACCATATTCATATATATAATACCATATATTATTTACATAATGATTTATATAATTATTTATATTACATAATTATTTTATACTTATGTTACATATATAAGTATGCTTTATATATAAACTCATTATTAATCATATATGATTTGATATTTTATTATTTTCATTATTACTTAGATCATGATTTATTTATTTAAACAATTTAATAAACGAAATAAATATGTTATACAACATTATATAATTTTTTATAATAATATTTTATGATAAAAAAATATATCATTCCCAGAGACGGTAGTTCGTACATAGGGAAGAATGATATTTCCAGTTTCTTTTTATATTAAAAGAATGAAAGTAAATGAAATTTAGGTAAACAAATATATATAATATAATATATTTACATTATAATTAATATTTAAATTATATCTTATATTTTAACTAAAAAAATCTTTAATACTTTCTATGTAAGATTTGAACGAATCACTTCATTTTGGGGAGGCGGTAGTCCACACTTCCATAAAAAAAGTTATCATATATACACAATATGGAAATAAATAAGGTATATTTTTTAGAAAAAATAATACCAATTAAATCATAAATATAATATATATTATGTGAAAAAATAGTGTCCATAACAATGACCTCACATTGTAGGTGGTAAAGTAAGAACGAACAGCTTCATTTCGGGAGATGGTATTTCACCATACACAAGAACGATATGTTAGTTAAACATTAGAAGGAAGTGTGTGTAAGTGTAGGTTTAACCCTTAATATAAAACACATCTAAGTATAATGATGATATTTTTTGTCATATTAATATGGAATTGGTAGATTTGAGGTAGTGTATAAGTAAATGAAGACATGTGATCATTGGAAAGTGTTACCTTTTAAATAGAGAAACTCATTTTAGTTTTCACCAAAGGGATTCTTTGGAAGGATTTATAAAAAAGGAAAGATTCTAGGTAGAATAATTAGATTGTGTGGAGCTATTATTACAGATATTGTTCTATCCAATGAGCCTGGGAGGTGTATGGAAGTGAGATAAAAATATGCCCTTTTTATAATGGAGGAGAGTTCCACTCATGTAAATATTTGAAGAGAGAATTCGACCCATATTTTCCAAGTGGAAATTAGATTACATAATGGTAAAATAATGATAAAGTGAATTATATGGTTGATATATTTCAATAAAATGTCTTTTGGACAAGTTTCTATGGAATTTTGGATCTTATATTTAGGTTTTAGTCCTTTGTTAGGCTAATTTTTCTCTGAATCACTATAATTAATTTTAATCACTCACACTAATATTATTGGTAAAGAACTATGTTATAATTAATAGAAGTAATAAATTATTTTTATTAAAAATATTTATTTCAATTTTAGAAAATCCCATCGTATATGTGGTAAAAATTAATTTAAAATTAAATCCTACAGATCTGTCCTGATGACGGGGTTTTTAGTGAAAATATTGAAAAGATAAAAATTATTTTATATAAAATTTCAATATAAAAATGTTTCTAATGACATAAATTGTATTATATTATTTATATATTATATAATTATACTTTAAAACAAATTCAAAATAAAATTTATGTATAAAAATATATTAGATGAAAAAGAAGTTTTGAATAAAAAGGAAGTATTTTTCTCTATTCACTAAAAGAAGAAATATTTCAAAAAAAAAAAATCAAAAAAATCTCCATAACCATAGTTTTATGTTAATAATTAATATACGAAGTTCATTTGGACATATTAAATCTACAAAAGATAAAAAAATATTTAAAATGTCTTCTCCATTAAATGGTTGTAAAGAATCCTTTATAAAAATATAGATTTTTAAGCATAAAATTTAGTTTCTTGTTATCTTATATCAATCAGACATATTTTATGATTATCAAAAATAATTTTTTAATATATTAAATATAAATATAACTAATACCATTCACTTCTAATTATTAATTTAACTTATTAATATAAATCATTTTTCACATAAAAATTGAATTTTATTAAATATGACTCTTTATATTTATTTGGTTTTTATATTCTTTTATAATTAATAAGTTACCAATGAATTCAACTATATATAGTCATATGTTAGATAATAATTTAATAATAGATTTAATTTCCATGGTATATCCTATTAAATAATTAGATTTTAATAATTAATTATTATTTGGTAACACTTGGTCTTGAGTGTTACGCAAGCCATTGAGGAAAATCAGTCATGCGTGTACTGTAAGCTAACCTTAGTGTCCCATGTAGAGAAACATAAAATATATATAGTGTGTAGTTTACTATTAAATTGTTTTTTTCATATAACTGAAGATATACATACTAATTTGATATAAAATAAACTATTTTTAGTGTTGTGTGAAATTAAAAATACTAAAAAGATTAAATTAATTAGCAAAAAACAATTCAAAAAATATCAGGGTGTTAAAGTAATGGTTATTTCAAGTGTAATTATGATAGTTACATAATAAGGTATAATAAAGGGTTAGGTTTTAAGGGATTCATGATGGTTAGAAATCATTTGGTATCAATTTTGGTTATAATTAATAGTATGCACGGTATGAAAATGATTCCCAAGTTACCTAATTGGTGTTTATTCTTTCTATATTTTATGTAAACCTAATGTTTTTACAAAGTATGTATAAAGTGATTTTAAGGTTGATAAGTATGTCTTTGAAAATGGAATCATGTGTTTATAATTATTTATAGACTAATGGATTCATTCCTTATTTTTTTTGTCTCTTACTAATCTTTTTATGGTCATAAAATATTTTAAAAAATCATAAGATTTATGGATGGGTAATAGAAATAAATAATTTATAATGAATGTTGTGAAGATTTTTCATGAAAATAAATCATGTTTTATTATATTGACTTTTGTGTTTTGTAAAAAATGGATATTGTCTATAATTTTGAATTTATAATCTATGTATTTACTATGTAATAGTATTACCTAATTCTCTAACATTCTAAATATAAAAGATATTTTGTAATCAGTGATAGTGTATTATATTTTATATTCTCTATAATATGTAATATATATATATATATATATATATATGGGTAGTAACTTATAGTTGGTATAAGAGCAAAATTTAGATAACATTAGGGGTTAAGATGATGTTAAAAGAATACGATTAATGAGTTTTAATTCAGATTTAGGTTAAAATAATGTAGAATTTGAATATTACCATATAGATTATTCTAAAATATTTATATTGAGAATGTATTTATATATAATAAAAAGGTAATTTGGTGTAATAAGGAACCAAGAGGATGATTTATTTCTTGATATGTAATATGAAGTGTTTTTAATTGGAACTAAATAGTTTATGAATGTTGTTGATATTTTGATGTAGGGTGTAAATAGTGGTGGTGTCCATGCAATATAATATCAAGATCTACCACAATGAAGCATAATTATAGTTTAAAATGTTATGAGGAAACTCCCTCTAACATTCTGTGGATATTTTAACCATGATGTCATTGTATGAAAGATTAAATCCCTTGAAAAGATATTTGATGTCATGGGGTGTTCAAATAATCAAAATGTTAGTCCTTAAATTTATCATTTTGATGGTGAAGCCGACCAGTGGTGGTTAATGATCAAGAATATCCGGGAAAGAGAAGATAATTATGACATGTAACAAGTTGAAATTTTAAATCTTTTCATTGAAAAATGTTTTACAATGACAGTTTGAATTTGGATAAAAATGTAATTCATGGAATTGAAACAAAATGAGGAAGCATCAGGGGCCATATACGAAAAAAAACATCACCTGATTAGAATTTTATTCTACAAATCATATTCCTGTTATTGATAGTAACATTAATAATTTTAACTAGAGATTTAAGCTAGGATATCGAAGGGAATTCGCCTCCCATGAATTCAAAATTTATTAGAAATATTATTGATGTTCTAAGAGGGTGGAAATGGTGTTTTATAATGATCACATGTACTTTGAAAATAATAGTATGAAAAGTTCCATATGGAAAGAAATTGGTAATAATCAATCAAATAAATACGAGTTTAAGAAAATAGAGTTATTATTTATCAATTTTGTGGTAAAAAGGACTATGGGTAATGACTTAACAAATCTGAGAAGTGTTTCAGATGTGGTATGTTTGGACATATTTCCCATTATTATAATGAAAATGATATTAGTATTAGTATGTTCAATTGTGATAAGAAAACTTAAAAGTGTTTCAAATGTGTTTAGATGGAGAATTATACATATAACTTACCAAAGAATAATTTGAATGATGGGATACATCAATAATATAAGAAGAAAGGTGTAGTGGAATCCTTTGTGACTACTTCATCAGATGATGGGCCATATAATAAAGTTGTATCATGTATATTTTTTGTTTACTCATATTATGTTGATGTATTGGTTGGGAGGTGTTCTATACATTCTATTATTTTTGAGATATTTTTTTCTAAATTTTATATTTCAGCAAAAGAAATTGAACCAGAACTTATTGTAAAAAAAACAGTGGGTCCTATTGAGGAAAAAATGATTTATAGTAATAATCCTCATTTTTTATGGAATGATTTTATTTGAAAAAAAATCCCCTCATAGATTTTTTTTTGTTATTTTTGGTATGGATTGGATTTTTGTTTAACCTGCTAAAATAGATTGCAGAGGTAATGATTTGTTTTTTAAAATGATTTTTGGTATGTATAAAATAATAAAGATATAAAATGCTAACATATCAAGAAGCTGAGAAATTATTAAAATATATAAATTAATGTCATCATCCACATATTTTTGAAACAAGTCAACTCTTCAGATTAATGGGGTTCTAGAGGTAAATTCTTAACATTATGTTTTTTGATGCGTTTTCAAATTTTATACCTAATAGGGATGTTTAATTTATAATTAAATTAGTTCTTAATTCTATTAAAAATTCCAAACCCCCTAATCTAATGGCTCAAGTGGAGATTCTATAATTGAAAAATATGTTTAATGGGTTTCTTAATAATGGTTTCATTTGATCTAGTACTTCACCCGAGGTTAGTCCTATTTTGTTTGTAAAAATAAAAGAGGCTTCAATGAGGATTTTTAATTGATTATAGATATTTTTATTCGTTAATTATAAAAAAATATATCTATTTAAAGATATAAATTAATTTTTTGATCATATCCAAGGATCATAATATTTTTTCCAAGATTAACATGAGATATCAGTACCATCAGCTAAAGGGGAAAAATTTTGGAATTCTAAAAATTGAATTCTATACTACAAATATTTTTTTTATACCCTTTGGTCTGAAAGATTCCTCTTCTATATTTATGGATCTTATGAATATAATATTTTCTAAATATTTGAATTAGGTTTTATTTTTTTATGGATGATATTTTGATTTTTTAAAAATGTTGTGAGGTTCATGAAAAATATCTAAATAATATTAATCAAACTCTCAATGAAAAGATGTTATATAGAAAATGTAGGAAATAGTATTTTTGGTTACAGATGATTTTATTCCTTGGGAACATTGTCAATAATTCATAGTAGTTTATCCTTCAAAAAAATGTTGTTGATTTTTGGCCTAGATAAACAAATTTTTCTTATATTAAATTTTTTGTTGGATTAGAAATTTATTATCGGCAATTTGGGGAATAAATTAAACAGATATTTATCTAACTATATAATTTAACTCTAATCGAATTTAAATTTATCATAAAAAAAATATTATTATTATTGTTTTTAGAAATTAAAAAGAAGATTGGTGAAAGCTATACTTTTTTTCCATTCCCCCGAGATATGGTAATTTCTTTATCTATATTGACTCTGTATTAATGGGAAGTGGTTATTTTCTGATGCAGAATGATCAGATAATTTATTATTATTTGAGAAAAATAAAAACTCATGGGTAAAATTATCCAACCCATGATTTAGAGTTAGATTATTTTTTACATTTAAAAATTTAGAGGAATCATTTATATGGATCTCAGTATGAAATTTATTCCCATCAAAAAAAATTTGTGTATATTTTTTCATATATAATTTAACACAAGTCAGATAAGATTGATGGAAATGATAAGGTATTATTATTATATGATCAATTACTATCCAAGAAAGGATAAAAAGTGGAAAGTTCCTTTAATCAAAAATATCATGCATCATTTATCAGGTTATGTGTAGAACATTACCCATTATTAAGGAATTGGTGAATTTTGGCCTAGAATTTGTGGGCGTATGAATTTACTCTATTTTTTTCGATGTCACTACAATCATCTATACTAAGCAGAATTAAAAAGGATTCTATTAAATATTTTAAGTTACAAAAAAATGTATAATTGGAAAAAATGGATAACTATCTATATTTAATGTTGATAAATATAGTATTTTGTGACTTGGAATACACTATGCATCCATGGTGATTTTTAATTAAAGAATGATATGTTATTTGATGTGCATAGTTCTACATTTTTCGTTAATCATAGAAGTACTAATATGTATAAAGATATTTATGATTAATACAGGTGGGATGAAATGAAAAAATAATATTATTAGAATCATTATAAAATGTTTGACTTTTAAATGGGTTAATGAAGAGTGAAAATTACCATAGGTGATGCATCATCCCTTACCAATTAAAGAGTCAAAATGGGAAAAAAATATCTATATATTTCTTTGTGGGAGTACCAAATACTTCTCAAGGTAGAAATGTGATTTGGGTTACTATTGATCGACTGACTAAATCTCAACATTTAAATACTGTTAGATATTATATTTATTTACATAAAATTTCTTGATTGTACCTTAAAGATATTGTCAGGTTGGATGGATTTCCTCTATCCATTGTATATGTCTGTGATCACATGTTCACTTCTAACTTTTGGATGTGCCTTTCTATTTCATTAGGGACTGGATTAAATTTCAGCACATCTTTTCATCCCCAATCATATGAACAGATTGAGAAAACAATTCAAACATTAGATGAAATGAATTTTGACTATTTAATGGATTACTAGGGAAGTTTGGATCAAAAAATTTATTTATTTATGTTTTATTAAAATACTAATTTTCATTCCTGTATATATATGGAACCTTTTAAAACATTATATAGAAATTAGTTTCAAACTCTATATTTTTTAGATGATTTAGGTGAAAGGTATTTAATGGGTCATGAATTATTAGTGCAAGTGGATGAGAAAGAGAATATTATTCAATAACACATTAGGATAACTCAGAGAATAAAAAAATTATCCAGATAAGAGGAGGAATGACCTTTTTTTTCAAGGAAGGTGACCCTGTTTTATTTAAAATATATCCATGTAAAAGTGTTATGTTTTTTGGAATAAAGGTAAAGTTAAGTCCATATTTTATTATTCCATATGAAATCCTGATTAATGTTGGACTAGTCATGTACAAATTAACCTTTCCACTGATTTTATATGATTTATAAAATGTATTTGATATTTAAATGTTATGAATGTATGTTCTAGACTAATATCATGTTTTTAGCCTTATGTATGTTCTATTAGAATATATCCATTTATACGAGGAAAATAATATTCAGATTCTCTATCATATATATCATTTACTGAGGAATAAGGTATTCACCAGGTTATAATTTTATAGAGAAACCACATGGTTGATGATGCAACATGGGAATATGAAAATTCTATGATGGAAATGTATAACATTTTAATAATAAGTGAATAAATTGAGAGGAAAGTTTTTTAAAATATAGGGGGGATGATGTCAAAACCCATTTACTAATAGAATAATTTGATTTCATATTTATCAATATTCTGAAATAAAATAGTTTAATAATTCGTAAAATAAAAAGTTTCATTAAAATAATTTCTTATATGGTTGTATATAAAACATTAATTTTAAATTATATAATTTTTATACGATAAAACTATTTTCATTTTGTAATTCATCATATCAATATTATATTATTATGATTTTTTTATAATTTTCTAAAAAGGTAAATCTGTGGAGAATAATAATAATTATTGGGCTTAAAAAATATTGTATTTTTGTGAGATAATCATTAAATAATTATGATATAGAATTTATTAAAACTATTTAATGGCTCAGTTATTATATTATAATTATATAACCATATGAAAATATTAAAGACCATAAAATTATATTTATTTGGTGATTAATATAAAAATCATTATTAGTGTCTACATAGTGCATGCGAGGCATTGGAAAATGATAAATTAGTGCCTTATAGATAATAATAGAGTTATAAGATGTCCTTTCATGAAATTTTACTAATTATTTTTGTATAATATATTTTTTAACTGATGGTTTTTAATTTTAGAGTTATATAACATGAATTTTATGAAAATCCATGTGCAATGTTTGCGCATGGAAAAAAAGTCAAATTATAAATTAAAAGAAGTTTCCTTTACATATATATATAAAAATATATGTTGTGACAAAATATTAAAGTCTATAAAAAAACTAATTTATTTATTTTTATGATGATAATTTATTTTTTATTTTTATATATGAAACAATTAACATCAATTATTATGCAATGTTGAGGTAGTGCCTGTGAAAGAAGAAGAAAACATCATAAAATGATTTTAATTTAAATTATAAGAACCATTAAATGAAAAAAAATTGGAATTAATATTTTTAGATGGGTATGTGTCCACCATAATCATCTTTGAATTGAATTTTATACCCTTTGGTTCCACATGGATTACAATAATCCCCTTACAATATTTTTATAAACAAAAATCAAGTCATTCACACTATGGTTTTTAAACACTATTACTTTTTAATATATGATTTACTAGATGATATTTTGGACCATGAATATTAGTTTTAATTTTATAATATTTATCTTCTTCATGGTAATTTATTTTATAATTTTATGTAAGATAATGGAATAATTATTAAATTCATCCAAAAATAAAATAAATTTTACTAAAAATATTTAAATAAATACAATTTTAAATATTGAAGAAGATACATGAATTATCTTGATAACTATGACGTTTATATTAGATAATAAAATATATTTTCCAAATTATGAAAAAAAATTAATTTAGAGTAATAAATATTGTAAAATTTGATAAAAATGACATTTCCAGATTATAATATTTTGTTAAATTATTTCAAATTAAAAAAACTTTGAATAAGTCAAAATAGTATATATTTTTTAAAAAATATAATTCTCTAATATTTATAGGCCTTTTTATATATTTTTCCCTAAAAAAGCATTATTATATGTTAATATTTTCAGAAATTTCTAACTTTCCCCCAACATCAGTTATAAAAGGGAACTCCTTTTATGACTTAATATCATCACCACGAGGATACTATACTGACCATGCTATCTCATATTCTCTTTTCCTTATCCCTATACACATTCTAGTGTTTCTTGTAGCATAAAAATACAATTTCATGTTCCTTAAATAGGTTCTCAAAAAGACTATATTCAAGATGTAAATTCTTTCTTCTTATCTTTTAAATTCATTCTCACTTATACCTTATCCTCGTTCTATATAAAAATTTTAATTATTAATACAGTATCATATAAGAAAGTAATTTTATTTTTTTAATGGTATATCCATAATCAAATCTCTTATTTTCTCATTTTATTCTTAAAAATGAAATCATCATCCACGTTATGTCGTTCCATCGGCTTCATGGATGATTAGTTTTTTATTGCCATTAACACATTAATGGGAAATTTTATTTCACTTTTAATTGATTAAAATTACCTAAAAAATATATTATATGTTGTCTCACATTATGGAACTAATACATTTCCATAACAATACACAAAATGAATATAGTTCATGAATGTCGAAAAAATAATAAAAAATAAACTAATATTTTATTATTAAAATTTTATCAAATGAATCATCATAATGTAGGAAAAAATGGATTTATGGGACCATATAATGATCTTTAACTGTATTAATACCATTTATTCTTACTTCAAGAATATTGTTTCAATTCAAAAAAAAATCCATAATGAACTGTCCCTAAAACTACGAAATGAAAGCACCATAAAAATTGAAAATAAAAAAATATATTATTAACAAGTGGCTATAATGATTTTATAAAAAGAAAATATAAATAATTATAACTATTAATTTATTTTGTGAATAAATTAATAACACTCTTTAAATAATTATAGATAAGGTTTAAATATTTTTTTTTGACATGAGCATTTTTTCCTTTTTCATGATTCCTTTGAGATTTAAAGCCTCTTTTAAAGTATTACATGGTTATTTTTAAAAAAATGTTTTCCATTTAAATGTGTTCATTATTCTTTTAAAATAGGTTATTTTTTTTCAAATAATGTTTTTATTATGCAAGTATTCATTTTTTATAATTATATTCTGGTTCATTGGCATAGTTTATGATGATGTGTTTTTCCATTACAAACTAAGTATGGGTAGCTCTGTGATATCTCTCCAATTAATTTGGTATGCTTTAAGTTGACCATAATAGTTATTTCATGTGTAAATATGATATTTACATCATAATCTAGTTGTGAGGGTAACATATTAAGGATTTTGTGAGGGTTACAAATTGTATGGTAGTCATGAGGGTTAAATTATAAGTAATAATGGTAACAAAATGATACCTCAAGTTACCTAAATGGTTTTTTTAATATTTCTATGTCTTATAGAAACCATATGTTTTCATAAATTAATTATATGCTAATTTATGGGTGAGAATAATATCACTTTGAAAATGAAATTATGTGTTTATATGTGTTCGTGGACTAATATGTTATTTCCATTTTTTATATGTACCTTACTATGATTTTTGTGCTCATCCAAAGAGGTAAAATGTTTTTCATGGGGTTTAAGTATGGGTAATAGAAATAATGAATCCAAGATTAATATTTTGAATATTTTTCATGAAATGAAATCTTGTTTTTATTTTAAATACTTTTATATTATGGAAAAAGTTTATTTTTTATAAGTTTAAATTTATAATATATGGATTTATTCTGTACGATTATATCCCAATTCTATGAAATTTTAAAACAAAAAGGTCATTAGGAATCAATTAAAGTGGATTCAAGTCTTAATTCACTATAATATGTTATATATAAGGTTTTTTTCTTACAAACTTCATTGATTCATCACAATATATTACAAACACTTACCCAATACATCATAATGAAAGATCAACTTCAATAAATCCCAATTTATTTAGTTCCTCAAAAATTTCTTCACATTCAATAATCTAAAGAAACATGAACATCTTCTGAGTAAACATGGAGAGTGTATTATATCATCAAGATAAATTCTCCAAAAAACATAGATAATATCCATACAGAATAAGAAAACACTGGATCTTGATTATAGAGATTATTTTGGTCAAATGATTGATAACTTCTATCAATGATGGATCCATCTATATACCATAACATGAGATTATATGAAAAAATATGAAAATTTGTATATCCAAAATTCAATCATTTTAAATTTTTGTATACAATTTTTTTGTAGGTCGTTCAGTAAAATCATCATGTGGTCATCATATTCTTTCTTACTCTTTTAAAATATATGAATATCATCTATAAAGACTAATATTATCTGATCAAGTTAATCTATATATATTCTATTCAAAAAAATCATGATGATTGAGAGGGAATTATTTAGGTTAGATGTTATCGCAACATATTCATAAAGTTTATACCTTATATAAAATACCATATTTGGTTTATCATACTTCCTCATATTCAATTTATGATATCCAGAATAATGGTCAAACATGGTAAAGTATTGAGATCTCAATATTTGATCAATATAGTCATTAATTTTTAGAAAAATGAGGCTTTTTCTTCATTGTTGTCTTCTTTCGTTCCCTATAATCAATATATAGTCAAATAGATCCATGTTTCTTCTTAAAAAATAATAGGTTCATCCTATGGTGACACACTTGGCCAAATAAATATCTTATCAAGATTTCCCTATATTACTTCTTCAATTCTAGTAACATAATGAGGTCTATCCTATATGGATTCTTTTAAATAGATATAATACCACGTATGAGTTCTATATAGAACTCAAAATCACGATTTTTTAAGGGAGTAAAAATCTATTTTTGAAATATATCAACAAACTCTATCATAATAGGAATATAATCAATATTGAGTATCTACCAAAATATATGATATAAACACTCATTTTGAATATAAAACATGACCCTTACAATGGATCTAATTCCAATAATATCTTTATATTTATCATCACATTGATAAAAGATCATAGGTTGGTTTGGAATATCAATTGTGACTTGTCTTCCTCAGTAATTTATGTGTTATTTATGTAGATAAATCATATGCATGCACAATATAACATGTAATTTAATCAAATGTTGAATAACAACCTATTTATGAAGAATATTCCCAAAAACATCAATTGTATTAGAACCATATTCATGGGGTAAAATCAATATTATATTAGTGGTTTTCAAATATAATTAAAAAACTAATTATTGGGGTGTATATTTGATACCTAGATATAATTCATCAGATATTAAAGATTTGTCATATTTATAGTGAAATAAGTCATTAGAAATTATTGAGTGGATGATAACTTTTCCTTTGAACAATTTTTTATTATACCCCTCATCAAAAATATTAAGCACATAATATTTTCCTTTTTTCTTATCTTAAGTGGTTACTCACTTCGATCACAATCATTAAATTTTATATTTAATCTATGGTTAGAATACTTACTATATTTCTTACATTTTAAACACTATAGTATTTGTGGTTCATTTTGTGAAGAATTAAATCTATTTTCATCCTTATCTAACTTCTTCCAATCATAGTAGCATTTGATGGAGTGATAGCCTTAATTTTTATAATTAAAATATTTACTAGTACACTTTGGAAAATTACATCCTTACTTCCTTCCACCCATCAAGTATAATGGAAGGCTATTCTTCTTCTATTTATAGTTCTTAGATATTCTTATTAATTCTGTATTTCTTTTCATATAAAAATCACGAGAAGTATGGGTAACTCTAATATCCATTTCTACCATTATAGTACAAAAAATAATTTATTTAAAGATACCGATATCCCTTATGGATACCTCTATTCATATTTTTGGTTTTAAGGAACCAAAGAATAAATTAACCTTATATTCAGGGTATATGATAATACAAAAATCATACATCAACAGACTTGAAAACTTTTCCTCATAGATTCCAATAGATATATCCTATTTATTATTTAGATCAAGTAATTCCTTATCTTTTTTTTATATGAATAATATAAGGAATATACTTATTGAAAAAAAGTGATTTAACCCATCCGAGTATGTGGTGTTAATTTCTACATGTTTTATCATATTCATTACAAGAGTCCATTATTTATATGCTTCACCATCCAAATGATAGAAAACAAAAATAAATTTTTTATATTTCAAATATGAGATAATATAAAATATAATTTCATTTTTACTAATCCATTTCTTAGTGACTAGTGGATCAGGGGACCCAATAACAGATGGTGGATGTTTCCTAATAGGGGAATCAACAAAACATTGTTCCAATTTGTCTCATTTGAAATCTCTACATGATTAATATCTTCACAATGAAATGTAATAAAAATAATGATATTTTTTATTTAATCTCATATAAGATTTGGTTTATAAGAATGGAATTAATTTAATTTTTCATCAAATTCAACATTATGATGGTTTCTTTAGGTTCCATCCATGGTAGAAAAACAAAAATCATATTGAGAAAAAGAAAACATTCATAGTTGGAAACCACATTGTTATTAAATATCATTTATAACATATCTAAATCATTATGGATTCTACTAAATCTATGACACCATAGGTTTAATCATAATTTTTTATGGTCAACATCTATATAAATACTTAATAATTTTTCATAAATAAAATTTCAATTAACCCATTAATTTCCTTTATGAGGGGAAAATATGGTTCACAACTAGGGAACACTAACAATGCACTAGAATTATGGATGAGATATACTTGACCAACTCTTTTAAGGTTATTACCCCTATATTAATGTATCCTGGAAATCACATCCATATGAAATATCTTGAAATGAATTAATTTGATAGTAAAACAATACTCATTTATTTATTATCATACAATATGTTCTTATATACATATGATTATCCTATGTTTTATCATTAAACTATTTTTTCCAAGTTTCTAAAAGTTATAATAAATTATCTGATAAAAATTATTAAAACCGATACTTTTCATAAAAAGAAATTTCATTTATACGATTAATATTATTAAATAAAAAAATAATCAATGTTGTAATTGTATGGGTATAGTATATTTGGAAACATGGATACATAATTAAATATTTCATTAGTAAACAATATCATTATGTAATTTGTTTTTCAAAATGAGCACCCTTCTGAGACATATCCCAATAAATAACTTCCTCTATAACCTGGGGAAAGGGAACATTGCAAAGGGATAGATTAGATACTTAGTAATGGTAAAAAAGGGATATATAAATGATCAATTGAATATAAAATGTGCATAAGGGTATTGGGAAAATGAGAATAACCATTAAAACCATACCATTAAAATCATAGATTATAATATTTTGTTGGGGCGTAAAGCGTGGTTGTTCATTATAAATGAATCATAATGGAATCAAAGAACATGATACATGATAAAATATTATTGAAATAGTATGTAATTATATGTAATACAGATAACACTAGAATATAATATACTTATTATTTAATGTTTACTTCAATGATTATCATAGTGGATTAGGTTCACTCTCCAAACTATTATAGTCTCAAAGTTCACTCCTAATAAAATCAATGGGGACAAAGACCCTTAATAAAAATTACTCAATACCCATTATATTTACATATATCTTATAATATATGCATATTTTCATAATCCATTGTATGGATATATAATTAGAGTCCCACCCATCAAAAATTAAAATCATACAGATGTGTGCCACAATATCTTAATACATTCATCATATCATAACCCCCAAAAATAAACAGATTTTTTATGAATTTCAAAGTATAGTAATCCATGGAAAATAAATTATATGTATATATATTTTTATTTTCATCATCATAATAATAATTATTGACAAATAATATGCATGTTATCCATGGATCATATCTATAGTAAATATTATGAGGAATAAAATGATTTTATTTTATAAGGAAAATGATTCTAAAAGATATCTTGGAACATTTCTTGAGGAAAAAACACATTTAAGTATAAAAAACCTTTTAAAATTATTAAAATTTTCCAAAAACATATTAACAAAAATTTAATTTAAATTAACCTTGAAACGATTAAATTATGATTAAAATCATTGATCGGATAGTGTGGTAGAGAATTCCTTTAGTCCTATGTATATTAAACAAATATTCATTTCAAATTTTTCAGTACAAATGTAAAAAATAGTTCATTTAAATAGAACAAGATAAATCATTTTTAAAAATATATAAGAAATAAAACAAGGGTCCAAATGAAATTCCACAACTGTAGGATAATATTTAAAATTTTATTAATACTATTTTTATAGAATATGGACTTGGAAGGGAATGTATTTCCACTAAATAGAGAAATAAATTCATTTTACCTTAAAAAAATTCTTTTAGTATATTGGGTTTATAATGTGAGAAAAATTGATGGAAATAATATATTATAAAAAAATATTTAGATGAGAATAAAATTATTTATATAATTGAGAGTTAGATCATAATATTTCATCATTTTAAAATTAATCACAAACAATCTTGATAAACAATGAGATACTAATATTAAACCATTACCTCATGTCCATATTCCATCATATGTGTTAAAATATCTTGTATAATAAATATAAATTTCTTATAAAAATATATGATAACAAAAAAATTTTATATAATATCATATATTTTTTACTTATTACTATTTATCACCAGTTTATTAACAACTCTATCAGAATCACTAATCATTTTGATATATTCTTCGTTTTTAATGTGAATTTTGTTTCTATAGTTTTAGTCCCAAAAATTTCATCATGATTCCATGAAATAAATAATTTTATTCATGATATATATATATATATATATATTATATTCATTATATTAGTTCTTAGAGTCATTCAAGAATGCTATATATTGAAAAATGAATTTCATAGTTCATGAAGACGGTAGGTCGTACATACGCACTTACATTTTTTTTTGTTTTTTAATGGTTGAATGAAATGTAATAAAAATATTAAATCAATTTTTTTAATCTTTATTGAATCATATATATCATATATATTCACTAAATATATTTTTATTACTATCTATGTCAAAATGATGTGAATAATGAATAACATTTCTTCATTGAGGTTATAGTCCACACATACACACGAGTGAAATTATATTTTCCACATAGTATAAAGGTAAAAATCTAGGTTTGATATTATAATTTTATATGTGTAATTATTTAAAAAAAATAATATATATAAATTAATTATATAATTATATCTAGTCGTGAGAGGTGGTGATGGAAAATGAATTACATCGGTTCACGAGGTGGTAGTCTTTTATACTAATGATCAACAGTTTCATTGCCCATTTGTTGGAAGAGGAGATGGATATAAGTTATTAAATTAACATAATAAAAAATTATATTAATTATAATTTTTTAATGTTACATAATATTTTATAAATATTTTATGGAGGTAGAAGAAGAAATAAAATGAAAATACTTGGTCATGAACTATATGTATTCTTAGGGTAATCTATTTTGGTTTATACCTAATAAAGTACTGGAATGGATTTGTAATAAATAAAGATACTCTAGGTCATGGGAAGTGATGTAAATATGTGATTTATGAAATTATTGGATAAACCAAAATTCCAGTGAAGTTTGAAGCGGAGAGCGGGTGGGTTTCCTATTATATGCGGTGGGGAGGACAAACATGGAATTTTTAAAATAAAACAAAATATATGAAAAACTTATTCACACCAAATCGATCTAAAATAGACTATTTAATCATATTAAAGAATTAAATTTCTAAATATATCTATTTAATAAAATTTAGAAAATTTATTAGTTAATTTAAACCCTTTATCTAATTATTTTAATCCTCAGTAAAACGATTTTTACCTAAACTGTTGTAGAGGATTTTTACTCTTTTTATTATTCATTATCACAAAAATAATTGATCATAAAAACTAATATTAATTATTTTTAATCCAAATATGGAATCAATTTTATCAAATTTATTTCACATATGTGAAAAAATATTTAAAACTGAACCCACAAATGTGATGAAAAGATGTTTTACAATGTAAAACATTTATTAAGTAAAAAATGTTTTTTATATCATCATTTAACATAAAATTAATTAAAATGAAATAAATAGGATTATTAATAATAAAATATTAGTTATTTTACTTTTATAACCATTTTCAAAATAAATAGATATTTGTATATTCTGTAAGTGAAAATACAATTTTTAATAAAAATCATTAATTTTAACTATTTATCAAAAAATTAATATTTTTAAGATATTATAAAGGATTTTGGTTAAGAAATTTTGAAATTTTTATTTCCAAAATTATGTTAATTTTTTTAAATATATTCTATTAAAATGGTGACATTTAATTTTAAAATAAGTGCACAGAATGTGAAAAAATTGTTTATAAGAAAAATATAGTTTTAAAGTATAATCCTTGATTTATTTCTATCCCATGAATATGAAAAATACAATATGAATTATAAAATATTTTTTTGAATATATAATATATAAATTTAATTAAAATAATTCAAAAAAATTGGTTAACATAATTTATTAAGATAAAAAAAATTTGTGTGTATAAAAATATTTTTTGTAATAAAATTTATTTCACATTAAAATTATGTTAGTGTTCATTTATAATAAATTTATAACTAATTATTTCATTATATTCATTTATAAAACATAGTAATTTAATTTTTTACTCAAACCTATCATTAGACAATGATTTAATGGCTATGTCATAATGTCATTGTAGATTATGTTTCTTTGGACTCGAGTTTTCATGTATCCCAATCTATTGAATAGATTAAATTCATTTAAAAATAAATACATAAAAATCTATATGTGTTATAAGATATATACATATGACTAAAGTAATAGCATAAAAAATCATCTTGATAGAAACTACTAGATATTTCTAATAATACTTAGTCTATAATCACTGGTACTAACACATAACATCACCACATGATGATCACATAGCATGTAGGATTGTCCTGGCCCATGGAATCCAAAAGAACGAGTCAACAACTAAAAAATACCTACATGGTTTAGAATGAAAAATTAATATGAAACACTAAAGTCCATTACTATATTATCATTCCACATTTTGAAAGGAAGACCATTAAACATTCATCTGTAATGCCCTCATGGAAGCCTAACAATTCAAGGATAATACGAAAATATATAACCCATAATCTAAGGATGGTTACCTATCAAAACTCAAAATGAATAAAAACCAACATTACAAAGGATAAAATCTATTCATCATATGTTCGTTTTCTAAAAATATATTCTTATATTTAAGGGACAACATCATTCATATTTGACCATCAGACTTTCCCATTCACCAATGAAGGACACTCATTAAGTAAACCAACATCACCGGATAATAGAGACCTTGTTCTTAAATAGTACTAGGACAACCTAAATGAAAATTGTAACTCATAATGAAGATAAATACTTAATATAACCTCATTACATATTCAAAGGGTAAATTTTTTTATCATTACTACACAAACACTAAAAATCATGAAGGTAAATACAAAAAATATCGAGTCACAAAAGAAATATAAGACATAAGAAATATAGAAACAAAAAAGCAATTCTTCCAACTGATACATATGTGATTGTGTATCATATTTTCACCTGAGTTAAAGATTTAATCCATGACCATATCCTTCTCCATGAATTGAATTAAATCATCAAGGTCTTTTGAACCATCTTCTGAGCTCATTCACACCTTTAACACCAAACTAGACCCACCATCAATGCTAGATAAAAATATTGATTAAGGAATAAGATCAAACATGTTTCTTATGAATAAATTCTATTGATATAAAAATAAAAATATTTTAGATCAAGGCTAAGACCCTAAAACTAAGTATCAAACCTTGTATTTATAGAAATATTATATGGAAAAATAGAGGACTTGAAAATAACTTGAATAACGAAAGAAATATAATAAAATAATATGAAATTATAAATTTTGATATCCCTATATCCATTAAAATAAATCGGGAATAAAGTTTAATTGTTTATGAAACCTTTTTAATCTATAAGATAGTCCTAGAGAAAAATATTAAAAAAATTGAATTTATAGCATTAAATAAAAAATAATAGAGTTTCATTTCATTATAAACTTTTTCAATATTTATAATAACGGTGCACTAACCATAATAGTTAAATACCCTCTTAGGAACCTAAAAGGTTTGGTTTCATGGTTTTTTAAAATATGAACCATACATGGTTTTTCATAGGAATGAGTTTCAGGGTTACCAAGGTTTGGTACATTGTTTGATAGTCTATGAATCTTAGCCATGATTTTCTTTCATTGTCACATAGTGAATAACAATAAGGTTATAAAAATCATGTCCTTAACCATGATCCACCTTCAAATCCCATAAAGCAAGTCACATTGTTTCCCAGAGAAATAGAAGGTATTTAGTAAACTATGACCCAAAAAAGATCCAATATAATGATAAAAAACACTTTAAAAACCATGTAACAACCAAAAAACTTCTCTAAAAACCATATCTCCAAAAAAACATTTAATGCTAAAATTGATACAAAATAAGAAAAATTTAAAATTTGCATGAGAATATCCATTATAATGATATTGATATTTAATTTTTATTACCAATTTTAAAAAAATTACATTTCCATTCATTAATACAGTGGAATATAACTATATATTTTATTTTCCTTAGCTTGGAGTAGTGTTAAGATGGGTGTAACACAACAAAATTATGATAGAAGAAAATTTTATTCAAGAGTGTGTACGACATGTGGAACCTAGATTAGAAGGGAATATAATAGCCTATGAATTTTAAATATATTTAATATTATAAATAAAATTAAATATAAGATACATCTTGTAATGAAAAAAACACTAAGTTAGCTTGTGTTACACGAAACAACGACTTTCTTTGATAGCTTATGTTACACGTAAGAAAGAGTTTTACCAAGTACTATTTATATTATTATGAAAATTATCTAATATATCATAAATTAGAGTTTATTAATAAGATTAACTAAATTATGAAAATATATTTTGTAATTAATTAGTTAGAAATTACTAATAAATGAAAATAATAACTAATTAAATATAATTAAGTTTTTCTTAAAATAACTACTTTTGTTCACCAAAATGAGTTTTATCCTAATAAATTAAATTCATTACTATTAGTTAATTAAATTAATAAAATTTATATATTATATATTCATTGAATTTTTTTTAAATTCAACCAATAGATTTTACAGTCATAAGATAACATGAGAACCAATTTTATTCATAAAAGATGTATTCTTCGAAAGGCATATTTTCCTCTTATTAATAGAGAAGTTGTTTTAAAATAATATTTTTTGCTTTTATAAATTTCATTTGATAAAATAATAATCTTTTTCATTATAATAATTTCAAAATTTTATTAGCTTTAATTTTATTTATTTTTAGATAATTTTCATTTTTTGTTGAATAATGGAAAATACTGAATTATAAATTAAGACTAGCCTTTTGTTTGAATAACCTACAAAGTTCAATTATGTTATAAATTAGTTTAAAAAAATAGTTATATAAATTATAGATATATTAATCCATTTTATTTAATTTTAATCATTTTTATATTGAATTTATACATAAAAACTTTGTAAACTTTTGAACATTATCTCTTTAAAAATCTTCTTTCATGTCACATCTAAGAGATTAATTTTAAATCAATTTTTTTTAATTTTGGTTTGAATTTTTAAAAGATGGATTTCATATTTGGATTAAAACTAAATAATAATTTCTAATATGGTAAAATTAATTTTTTAAAAATAATAATAATTGGAAACAATTAATATTAATTCTAGTGGTTAAGGTAAAAACGAGTATACATTATGGTTAAACGTAGAATATAACATGTAAAACTAACAAAAAACTGTTTCAGTATACATTTTACAGCCACATATAAAATATAATTAAAATTTTAGAAAATTTTATGTGTTATTTGGAAACTTTTAAATGAAATTGACCCATATAATATGGTAAGTAAAGAAAAGGAAAAAAATGTACCTTCATGAATTTTAATAATCATAAATTTTTATGATATAGAAAAAACTACATAGGTTTTGTTGTAAATAATAATTTAAAATAAAATTGAATTTATTTTATTATAATATTTTTTAAAGGTTTTATATATGACATAATTACTTTTAATGCTTAAGAAACTCCAATGAATGAATTATTTAGTCAATAATTAAATAAATTAAATCATATAAGAAACCATTAAAGTGAAGTAAATAGAACAAATTATTAAATTACATTAATTTTTTTTATTAATATATTTTTTTCACAGTATTTAACTTAACATATTCTAATTCTATTCTTGTCTTGGTATTTTTAAGTTCAAATTAAATAAATAATTTAAAAATTGACATTAATGTTATTTTAAAATAATATAGTTATTATTAATCGATTTAAAATTAATAAAAAACCGAAAATTTGTCATGTGATTTTTACATATCAATAAATATGAAATAAAGTCCTTCAATGGACCAATTATTTTATTATAATAACTATATTGACCGTTAAATATTAAAAAACTAAGTTAGCGAGGTCATAATTAAAGAATTGTTTTTCCACGATACTCACGCTTGTGTTAAGATTAATTTTTATCACACATATAGTTTTTATTTTATAAATTTGATTTAATCTTTTGAATAATTATATCCTAATTATCTTGTAAGGTTAATTTTATTTTATTCAAAAATAGTAAATTACAAAAGTTATAAATCTAGTTAACATAATGAAATACCTAAATGGTAAAATAATGAATCATAGGATTTAAGAAAAAATATTCTTAAAGCATGAATTATATTGTGTGACAAAGGTGTTTCCTAACCATATAATCTATAAAAAAAATTAATTTCCAATATTTTATCCCCATTATTCAAGGGATACCTTTCAATATTGCATTCTTTTGAGTATTTACAAGAGTGGTTCTCCTCCTCAACTATAAATGGGAACTCACTCCCCTAACTTATTCACACCTATCAAGACATTTTCCTTGAACATTCTCTATAAAAATCACTCCCCTAATTCAATACCCTAATCCTAGAATCCTTATTTATGTAAATAATAAAACCTTCTATGGTATTATTGTAAACCTAAAGAGGATACCTGCAGAAGATGTAATGTTCTTCTAAAAGTGTTTTTCATTTTTATACCCACCTACTTAAATTAATATTATACCATGATTATATAAAAAATTAAGTGTCATATATGTACTGAGATGTTTTTATATTAAGGTTAATACCTATAAAATGACACACATATATCAAATGGGTTAAAAAATCATCTTATGCAAGTACAACAGACTACCAACTCACAAACCAATGTTATTAATTTTTCCATTACAAACCATTATGGTTGTGAATAACGATTGATTTATAGTTTATGTAATATATATATATATATTACTTATTATGTTATAATTATAATTTAATTACTATATCACACATACCATCATGCATTCCATTTTTGGGAATATAATATAGTCTCTCGATTGTACCGGAGACTACTACCTCACGAAGCAATTTGATTCATTCACGCTTTACATGGAATGTATTAAGGATGAGTGTAATAAAAATATGTGACATATATAAGATAAAAATGATAATTTAATGATAATATATATATCATTTAATATGTCATGAATACGGAAACATTGTTCGTTCATATGTACGACCTACTATCTCCCTGAACCGTTTATTTCATTTATTATCACTAAATTATATGGATTTATCTATATACATATATAATAAATATATAAGATATTTATTAAGTGATTATTATTCAATATATGATAATAATAAATAATATTAACATGAACTAGGACATCCATGATAATGAACTAAGGTGAAAAAGAGGAAATTAATATCTGAAATAACGAAAATAATGAAATATTATTAACAAACAAATGATAAGATGTTTTAGGAAGATCATATATACTTTGATAAATATGATTATTGTAAATTTATTAGTTAATAACATGGTTAAAAAAATTTAAACTATGTTAAAGATAATTTAACTAAAATGGATCATACAAAAATGGATTTCATCTCTATTGAAATTCCATTGAGGATTATTTCTTATTATGTACCAATTAAAATTTACATGGTGTAAATACATTACCATGAAATTTATTTTCATTAATACTTTATACATCATGGTATTTTATGTTTTAATTTAAATTATTTCACATTTTAGGATTTTAATTGAAAATTTCCATGTGGTTAAATTTATTAAACAATGTCACCTTCTTTAGTGATTGTTAACTTTATCCTAAAGAATTTGGTTTCATGTGTTCATTTATCATTGGAAATTACATATTTATTAACTACAAACATATTTTATTGATATATTTGATTATTTCCTAATACACACTCAATTTTTACATATGGTGTTTACTTTTAATTTTATTTTATTCTCTTGGTAACTATTATTAAATACATATGTTTTACTCAATACGAATAATTGAAAAAGAACATTGTTTATGAATTATATAGTTTGTTTAATATATGAGGAATTCATTGGATATGAAATAATTGGATAAGGAATGGATAATTAAATACCATTAATGCATCAATAGTCTCATGAGATTAATTAATTGGCTAAACCATATGGGTTTATACCAACATACATAAACTATTTGGAGGTTAGATCAAGGCAGTAACTGTCTAGAAGATATATCATGATAGTTCAGAAGTTAGGAATTATGAATTCCATATTTATTGATATTCCATGTGATTATTATTATTTTTATAATATGTTTTTTCAATTTTTATGATCATGTGAATATTTATATGGAATTATTTTTTCATATTTTATTCATGAAAAACAATTTTCGAGTTAATTGTTAAATGTCATGTGATTAAGTTATTTAACATTACATATCTATTATTATTTATCTATTTATTTAAAAGAAATTTATTTTCATTTGTTAACTATCCATGTTGATCATTCTTTTTTATTCATTATATTATAAACATTAAATAACCATTACTGAGAAATTGAGGTCACGCTTATTTTGTATCATTTCCCTAGGTTATAAAGAAGTTATCTTTTAATGAGTTTTCAAGGATGTAGTTTATTATCTTTTGTTATTTATTGTGATTTATTATCTATTAATAAAGTAAATTTGGTATGATGTTTGAATATTGTTATCCAAAACATCTAAATAGATATTTATATTAGGATATTATTCCTTTCAATCATGCCAATGTAAAGTTAGAAAACACTTGTATTAATACTAAATGTAGACTTCGTTATGGTACAGATGTACATAGGGATAATAACTCCAAAAAGAGTGTGTTGGGCATGACTCAAGCATAACATTATATATAATAATGGGATTTAATTCACAAAACGTTTGAAAATTATAAGGGGATATTCATAGGATAATTCACATTTACATTACAACCCATTATCGGGGATTTAAAAGTAATGATTTCCCAGAAGATATTGTTATTATGATTAAGAGATTATCTTTTCATGAATTTTTCAATTTTGTGTAATTATTTCACTATTATTTAGATTATATATTATTTTGTATAATTATATGGCCTAATACTATGTACATCATCGTTTATAAATGGTACACAACACAATAAATGGGAATGAAATAAATTAACACGATCTAAATAGTAAGAAGGATGATAACATTTATGGTCTTAAGACAATCCTTTGAAGGGAAATAGTCTTAAAAAAAATTTCATCCTTTTAGGACACAATATAATGTTCTAAAATGATGAGGAAATAATTCTACAAGTATTATATATTTAGAGGGGAGTATAATAATAAGAATACGGATGTGAAAAACAAAGATAATAGAAAAAATAGAAATAAGTATTTCCCCACATGTGAAAATAGTGGAAAGAAAAACCCTCATACATGATTAAAAGGAATGAGAGTTTTTAAAATTATAGAGATAAATGAAATTATTATTTTTATATAATGTTATGTAATTGGTTTATAATCCAAAATGTTTCAACTGCATGTATATTAGGCACTACTCAAATCAATGTCTTAAGCATCAAAAGAATGTTATGCAAAATAGGTTATTGGATAATGGTAAATCATAGGCAACTACAAAAATTGAAGAGGAATTATTAATATAACTATGTTTGGATTCATGGATTATTTCATTTGAGTATTTTATCAGTGAGGTAATATATATAAGAATTATGGAATACATAAATATTTTACTGTAGTTCTTTTTATTAGGGATTATAATGTGTGTTTGAATGGTACTGAGGAACAATAAAAAGTGATTCAGTTGAAATATTAAATTTTATTGGGAAAATGGATGAGGGAAAGATAACACATAATATGTTTTTAATGCAAAGATGATAATTTTTTGATAAATAGATGATTGATATGGATAAAGTAAATTTTATACTAATAACTACCTTGGAACATATTAATGATATAAATTTTTTTTAAATTTAGTTACCTTTTATATAAACTGTTAGATCATAATCATTTTTAAGGGATATCCATTTATAAAAAGGATTAAGTTGGGATTCTGATGTTTTTTAGATATTATTGTATCATTTCATCTTATAACAATTTATTCACTAACCATATTGGTTTTTGAAGATAGTTCCAGATAGATGAAAAATATGTCACTATTTTATAGATCTTATGTCCTATTAAAAGGTAATTATAGTGATTCAGACATAAAACAAATCCATTTTTTGTTTTTTGTTTCTTTGATTAATGGATGAATTAGAAATTGATCAATTTAGAACCAAAGGATGAATTTATTCTTATAATATTGAAATTTATTATAAAATTATATTTCTTTATAATATTATTATATTAAAATAATTCATTGATTTTTTTCAATGGATCTAAAAAGAAAAATACTCCCCTACTACTTTCATATTTGATGAATCAGGTGGCCTTTTAAATAATCACAGATTTATTTCTTTGATCCACTTAAAATTATATTCATCATTCAAATTTTTATGATAAATTACCTCAATTTCTCTCCATCAATTTTTGGGTGTTCGTTTTCTCTTCCTTGTCTATTTTTTCATTCCCCATTTCTGTTATGCTACTTAGAATCCAGGTTATGTAATTTTTTCAAATTTCTATTATACGACATATCCAATCATATTAAGAGGATATTTTATTAACCCTTTTCTTATGTGGTTTTTTCAACAATGGTATTTCTAAATATCAAACCATGGATTATCAAGATAAATTTTAAATTTTTAGGATCAAATTTATTTAAGTTGGGGAGAATGTAACACCACAAATTCTAAATGATTAACATTTTATTTAGTTTCATGTATGATATGATACACCAAAAGTTTAAGTAAATATAACTTACATAGAGTTTAAAATAAATTTAATATTTCATTTAAATTAAATATATGAAATCACTTTCAATACTTGTAATATTGATTTAGATGTCCCTATACGTATCAAAAACTTTCATCGATAGCTTGTGTTACACAAAAAATCAATATTTACCGAATAATATTAATATTATCTTAAAATTTATCACATATAAATTTAATTAATGTTATTCATATGATTAAATAACATGTAAGAATATACAGATGAATTAATTCATTAAAAATTAATTAGAAATTAAAATAGAAACCAATTGAATATAAAGGACATTTTTTTATAATGACTATTTGTATGCTCCCAAAGTAATTTTAGCCTAATAAATTAAATTAAATTATATTATTCAGTGATCATAATAAAATTTATTTATTATATATTCAATAAAAAATATTTACACTCATCTAATATATATTATAAGAATAATATAAAAAAAATCCAATTTTACCCATAAAATTTTTATTTTTATAAATCTATTTTTGACGCCTTTTAATAGATAAGTGGCTTGAAAACAAAAATTTGGAATTTTTAAAAATTTTAAAATAAAATATTAACTCTTTTTTTAGAATTTTAATGTTAATACTATCTTAGGGTTAATTTATTTATTTTTATGAGAAGTTACATTTTTTATGAATAGTGAAAAATATTGAAATTTAATTAAAAACTATAAAATTTTTTTTAAATAATTTACGACATTAAATTATATTTCTAATTGCTTTAAAAGTTACATTATATAAATTATACATCTATTTATCCAATTAATTAGTTTTGATCATTTTTTTAATAAATTTAGATATAAAATTATTATAAAATTTTGAATATTTTCATATTAGACCCCCTCTTTCTCGTCATGTTTGCGAGAATAATTTTAAATTAATTATTGCCACTTATGTGAATTAAATTTTGGAAAACTGAATTCCAAATTTTGAATTATCATTTTTAATAATTTTTAATTCAGTTAACTTAGTTTTTGAACAAAATTGTTAGTGAAAACAATAATAATTAATTATATTGATTATGGTAAAAATGAGTTTACTTGTGGTTAAACATAAAATATAATGCATAAAAATATTACAGAACATATACAACACCCATTTCAAGACAAATTTCAAACCTTATGAACCTATGCTCAATTATTATGGGTTTTTGGACATATGTAAATGAATTTGACCCATATAATAAGTCCTATAATGAAAAAGAATATCAATAAAGCTTTGGGTAGGGAAAAACTACATAGGTTTGGTTATAAATATTAATTAAAAGGGAAATAATTTTTTTTATCACTATAATTTATTTTAATTTATTATATAATATATAATTTCATTAAATTATTACAAAATTCTAGTGAAGGAAATATTTTGTTATTAATTAAATAAATTAAATTACAATAAAAAAATTAAAAGTAAACAGAATGAATTATTATATTCCATCAATTTTTTTGATGAATATATATTTTTTCATAATGGTAAACTTCATGTCTCCAAATTCAATTATTATATTGATATTTATAAATTCAAATTAAATTAATGTTGTCGAAATGCACATCAATGCTATATTATATTAAATGTTTTCTTATTAATTGATTTAAAAATACTAAAAACCTATATTCTATAAATTGATTTATAAATATTAATAAATATAAAATTTGGTTTATCATGTACCATCTATTCAATTATAATGATTTTATTGACTCTTAAATAGAAATTTTTTTAGTGTGGTTACAGTTAATGCGGTGTTTTTGGCTCATTACTTGTGCTTGTATAAAAATTAATTTCAACATGAATATAGTTCTCAATTTATAAATTAGATTTCATATATATAATCTCCACATCCAAATTTTCTAATTAGTTTCATTTTATTACACTACTAATAGATAAATTACTTAGGTTAGAAAACTAGTTAATATAATGAAAAACCAAAATGGTAAAATAATGAAACATTAGAGTTAAGAAAAAAAATGTTTAAAACAAGTGGTTTATTTTATGGTTGAGGTTTATATTGACCATATAATCCTGAAATCCCATTAATTATTAATCTTGGATCTATAATAATAGGGATTCGTGAGTTTTTTCTCTCAAAGGATGCAACCAAAAAACCACTACGTGATCAAACTTTAAATATTGTGTTTTGGAAAGTTGATGTTATTAAGATATAATCTTCTTTACCTCCTATGGAGTCATTCAATCCAGCCTAGGAATGATCATTCGAAATGATGGTCACGAGATATCTTTCAATAAATACCCTAGAAGGGGAGTGAGTTCAATAAGATTTTCCTCTCAAATCCAAAGGTATCTATTTTTTGGAAGATCTTAAGGGTTCAAATACTTCAATTGACATCTCATCCAGATCATCCAATCTCAAGAGAATGGATGATATAGGATTTTTAGTGGTATTGGATCTGATATCCCTTCATCAGTGATTATAAAGTGTTTGTGTTCCTTGATTAGTCAAACAATTTATTCAAAAAAAGATAAACAATGGCCATTTAGTGATATTAAATCTCATATTTGAAACTATTGGGGATTTAATAATTAGAAACTCATTATAATTGGAAAATGAATTTTCCACATTATACTCAGTAGTAAGGTAGATCTAACTGTAGCATGGAACTTCAGCAATCATCAATTCAGTCCCCATGTCACAAGAATCTCAAATTGGGACATCAAAATCAATATGTTTTGTCAAAGAAATTCCACAACACATATTTTCATTTGTCAACATAGTTTGAGTTGGATCTACTAGAACCTGAAAATTCTAATTGATATTTTCTCCTGTATGAGAATTCCACTGAGTATATATTAATGAAAACTAAATGGGGAGGTGGGCCTTTATGTTAGAATATAGGTTGAAGAAAATATCAACTCAAAACTTCAATATGTCATCAAATTTATTTCTAATGATCACAAAATTGATTTCATTGTTTAATATTATTATAAACCACCTTTTTGATATATGAAAAAAATTTGGTCACTCCTTTTCTAACTACAGAATTGTCCACAATAAAGTGAAGGAGCCTCAGGATGCAAACACTTGGAAATAGTTGACTAAAAACAAGAAGGGTATGGAAAGTGTTATGGAAAATCATGAAACATCAAAGAAATTAGTCATGAATAAATGGGTTAAGAAGAAGGGCCTCCCTCAAATAACAAAGATCAAAACTCATGGGTCACCCTTATAGAGGAAGAAGAATGGGATGATGGGGATGAATTCATAGTTTTTGATCAGGATCAAGACATCCTGAACTTTATTACCTCCCCCAAATCTTGTGTTTAACCTAATATTACTGATTGTAGGATGAATAATGGAGGTGCTACCACCTCTTCTGATGCTGAGAATGATAAGAAAAAAAAAATACTTCCAATGCTTATGACAATGACACCAATGGAATGGAAAAACCAAATGACATTACCCCATAATAGCATAATTTTTTCCCCTTGATGGTGATCTTTAAAGATGAAAAAATTGTGAACACACCATTAGTGATGGGTTCTTGTGATAAGAACTATTTCAACCAGAAAAATCCTTTTAATGGTGACCCTACAATTGGCAGTAACTACTCACGTGATACCACCCATTCTCTGGGGTGAAATTCCAATCTGTAAAATTCATATTTTGATGGAAATAACCAAGTAAATTCCAAGGATAGTGCAATGACATGGAATGATCATAATGTTGAAAAATTAAGTACTAAGAAATGCACACCAATTGATTGTAGAAGAACTCCTGAAATATATTCCAAGAATGATCAACTAATTAGAAGATCTAGCAAAAAGATGAAATCTGGATACAAGAAAATATAGGGCTCACCCCCTGAACATAAATTCAAATGAATATTTTTTATTGGAATTTTCAAGGAATGGAAAACTCAGATACAACCATTTAATTTGATATATTCATTCAAATCTATAAACCAATGATTCTAGGTATTGGTGAAGCTAAAAAGTGCTCCTCCTAGGGTCTTGCTGGGCTAGAATGTAGAGGTTATAAATTGGTTGGTAGCAATAATGGATTTAGTAATATAGACACTTTATGTGTTTTTTCTCACAACTCTATTTCTCCCTATATATTAATTATTTAAGAACTGATCATTACATGTGAAGTAGAAATATAAAATGATCATTTTTTATACACCTTTATATATGCCAAGAACAAATACCAATAGAGAAGGGATCTTTGGAATAGTATTAATCACATCAACCATAAAATTCAAGAGACTTGAATTTTAATTGGGGATTTAAATTATATAATGTTCCCCAATGAAAGGATGGTAAAAACTTGTCTTACTCTTTCATAAAAGGAGTTTAGGACTTGAATTGATAGCCACAACCATATTGAAAATAACCTTGTTGGTTCTAAATACGCTTGGTATAAAGGACACATCAATAGAACAATGGGATGAATGATTGATAGGACATTCGTTAATGACCAAGACCTAGCACATTGGGATTCCATCTCAAGTATTACTTTACCATAGATCAATTCTGATCATCATCCTATATTTATCACTCTCATTACTATAAGTTGCAATCCTATATTTCCTTTCAAATATAACAGGTCATGGACCTCAAATTCTTATTTTTGAAACTTGATTCATGATTTTTGGAAATCCAATCATATTGGAAATGATGTGTTCACTTATAGAAAGAAGCAGAAACATTTTAAGTATATGTTTAAGGGATGGTTCAAGGAAAAATACAACATGATGGAAAATGATATTGCCTCCCTCAATGCTAGTCTTATGCAACTATATCATGCATCCACCCTTTAGAATTTTAGGAATTATATTCAGCAATAAATTAATATTACCACCAAGATAAATTCCATTATCTCCATTAAAGATAAAATCTAGAATGAAAACATTAGAGTTAAATGGATTAAAGACGGAGATAAGAATTAATTTTTTTTACAATTCTATTAAATGAGATAAAATGGCATGTCGAACCCTTATCATACTGAATAATGGTTGTAGAATAATTGATAATGAAGAATATCTTTTTGATCACATCACCACTTACATTTAATATCTCTTCAATGGACCAAGACTCAATAAATATCTTGATGATGGAATAATTCTATTATTAGTTAATGATGAGGGGAACTACTAGCTAACTAGCATTCATCTTGATTTTATGATAAAAGATGTTGTTTTTAGTCTTAATTCTAATAGTGCTTCAGGTCCTAATATCTTAACTAACTCTTTCTTTTAAAAATATTGTGATGTCATTCACTCGAATGTCTAAAAACTGGTCATATACTTTTTTACTACAAATTTTCTTCCTTATGGACTTAATGTCCGGTTCCCCACTCTCATACCCAAAGTTGAATTTTTTTCAAAGATTCATATTTTCAGACCTATTTCACTTGTCAACAACATCTATAAAATTATCACCAAGCTACTTGAAAATAGGCTTTTTATAATTACAAATAAACTTTATTCTTGGAATCATTACGATTTTTTAAAGGTATAACCATACATGAATACATCATCATGGATTCATAATATGTTAATATACTCTATAAAACTAATAGAGGTGAAAATATTCCTTTCAAGTTGGATATAAAGAATTATATTGATTCCATGGACGGGGGTTTTATTAATAAAGTGCTTTAAAAATTTTAATTCAATAACAATTTTATTAACAGTTTATGTTCTCTCTTCAAATCAGATCATATTTTGGGGATTATTAAGGGATCTCCAAAATGATATTTTACATGCTCAAAGGGAGTGAGATAGGGTGACCATAATTATGTAATTCTCTCCAACATTGCTGATGATTGTTTGAGCATACTTATTACTCGTATAAAATATTAGGGAAAAAATAATCACATTCATGTTTCAAGGAACATTTCTTATCACATTCATCTTCTCTGTACTTATGAAATGATCATTTTTTTCAAGTAGGTAAAAGATACATTCATAATCTCAAAAAGGAAATTTCTCACTATGAGTTTTTTTACGGATAATGTGTTAGCTGGAACAAATATTTTATTTATTTTGGAAGAGTTATTTAAACTGCTCGGAAAAATCACTTATTATCAAATCTAGGTGTCCAAGAGGGTTCCTTCCTTGCTCATTATATTAGAGAACCTTTATTTTGTGGGATACCTAGATCCAGTTATATTTTCAAGATTTTATATCAAGTAAAAATCATCTCACATCTTAGAAATGGAAGTATGTCTCAATTTTTGAGAAAATATGTCTTTTTAAACACACCATTGACTCCAATATGGTTTACAATTTCAGGATTTATAAATGGCCAACCTTATTTCTCAAGAATCTCAACGTTTTCATGAATTTTTTTTTTCTGGAGTGGCAGTATGCTCGATTGGATATTGGTTACCATCCCTTTGATAATTTTTTTTTAACCTCTTGATAAAGGTGGTATTGGAATTAAAAACCTTAATCTATTTAATGAATCACTCCAGAAAGATTTACTTAGAATATCTTAAATAGTGACTATATGGCTCTCAACATCCTCATAGAAATATTTATCAAATAGATGAAAAGGGGATGCTCATACTACATGGATTTATCTATATGTTCGGCCATTAAAGCTTCCTTCTTCGAAAATATATCTCACTCCATATGGATTTATTTTAGGGAATATTTACTTAACATTTGAATTACTAAATGGATAGGTACCCCCCTTATTAATATGGTTGATGCTCAAAATTTTCCTTAAGATACTAATATTTTTATCCATGATTTTCGAGACAATCCCAATATAGAGCTTGCTTGAAATTTTCCTTCCCAAATGAATAACTATGTTTTTATCCTAACCAAAACACCTTGAATTGTGATCATGACCAGAATGGAATTCTTGATTCTGGAAATTATTATCATTCCAAATTTAACTCGTACAATGATTTATCTTGGATCAGGATTTTTTATATACCTTGGATCATACCTTCAAGATTCACCTTGATTTGGCGGCCTTCTCATCACATATTACGCACTGACACTTTTTTTTCAATATTTTAGCATCAATCATTTCTCTTGGTGTAGGTTCTAAAATCAACACAGGGAAGATGAAACACATCTTTTCCTCTCTTCTTCCACAACCACTACTCTTTGGAGGTCCTTGCATGACCTTTTTAACCCCACTCAGCCTTCTTGTCACAACATCAAGGATATGTTTCACCACTATACTGCTATACAACTTTCACCCCATGTTAGAAATATGCTCCTCACAGCTATTGATGAACTGTTACACCACATGTAGAAGGGGCGAAATGCTCTAATTCACAAAAAAAAAACCCTTCTCTATTCAATCCACTCTTGTTCAGATTGTGACTGCAACCAGGGAGTCAAATTCTATCCAATCGAACCACAATTATAATAATTTTGAAGAGTTCCTTGTTCTTAGAAAATGTGGTGTTTCTAGTAATTACCAAAATCAAGTATCTATATTTTATGATTTCTGGAAATCTTTTCTCTGTGATTGGACAAAAATCAATGATGATGGGGCCTTAAAAGGTAACCTGGGACCTGCAAGATATGATGCCATTTTCTAGGATTGCAATGAAAAATCACATGGATGTTTTTTTGGAACATGTGGTATCTCCCCCTCCTTAGAATTTGAAATTATCAGCATCATTCACATAGGGAAATTTTTCATACAATGAGGGTGGGCTAAACATTGTCTAAAAAGAGACTCTATAACTATTGTGCAAGCTATTCAGAATTGCATATTTCATTTATCATGGAAACTCACTACGAGATATATGGAATTCCTTTCTATCCTCATGGTGCTCAACTTTTTCATCACTCATGTTTAATGAGATGCTAACATGGTGGAGTATAGACTTTCTAATAAATTAATCAACACTGATCTCACTTGGATGGATGATCCACCACCTAATCTTCATCCATTTCTTGAAAAAGATTATAATAAAATTCCTTAGTTTAGGCTCATGTAATCTCTCTTTTGTTTAATAAATTTGTCTTATCCCCATGGTTGAGAACCCCCCCCCTCAAACAAAGATTATATCCATGTTAGTTAAGGGATACATCCCACTAGTGAATACTTTTTATTATTTACAAGAGTTTCACTCATCCTCAACTATAAAAGGTCACTCAACCCCCTCAATTCTTAAAACCTCTAAAGTAATTTGGATCAATCATGACCTTACCAAATCACTACCAATCATTCATCCCCTTAGTATAAAATATTATTTTTTGGAATAAAACAAAAATTTGATCTTTTTTATAAAGAAACAACCCGAGTCGACCCTAAACCGTTCAACTGTATCAGTCTATGGCATGGCTTGAAGGGTGTTCTCGATCCCCACATCCTCGAAACTAGTATCGGTCATCAAAAATAAATAAATGGGAATGATTTTAACCATAAATAAAATAAAGGAAAATAAATAAATATTGATAAAAAATGGAAATTAGTAGTGAAAGGGAAAATAAAATTATAAGTACCTTCATGTGACTCTATGGGTCACCACTGACCTCATACCAATGTCTCTCTATGGTGATCAAAACTGGGCAAGAAGCGGCACCCAAAGATAAAAAAAAGATAAACTATAGGTGTGAGTATTAAAAACTAATAGGCTATCCTGATAAACTATTCTCAATGCACCTTCTTTAAAAAAAGAAACATTAATTTCGGGTTTGAACTACAATATATATAATAAGTTTTCACACATTTTCCCTTTAAAGAAAATCACAGTCCATTTCCCTTCTTATATTAAAATAATTTCTTTTCCAAGAAGGAATCTTTAGCCTTTTTAAAGAAAGAGGGATAGATAAGTGTAACACGTTTTTAAACCCTTTTTCTGAAAAAATTTGAAAATAATTTTATCCACTTTAGCAAAGATATGCGACATACAAGAAAGCAAAAGAAATGATCACACAAGAGAAATGGAAAATAAAAAGCAAGAGAGAACAACCAAATAATGAACCTCAATCATAAACCATAGATAACTAACTAAAAAATAGATGGGAAACCTTGGAGATTGTGAATAATCTTGAATATACTATACATGTGACTCATCCCAAAGGCATTCCCTACTCAATGACAGTATAATGCCCTAACACCCAACCATCACCCTACTTGGTCTAATGAGGGGACTAATCCCATATCAATGATAAAAAAATAACCCCTATTATGGGCCAATATCCAGTGTGTGATCTAAACTAGTACAAAAATTATTCATTGGAAATTTACTTTATATGCTAGGTTTCCATGTTTATACTAAAAAGTGGGTGATCCAACAATATGAAAAAAGTATCTGATCATACGTAAACTTAACACACACAGTTAACACACACCACACGGTCACCCCCGAGTCACCCCAAGGAACATTTCACTTTCCTTTAAACCAGTATAACACAATGGAAGCCCCAGACCAAGAAAACTCTCATCCTTTTTCAACCAACAATGTAAGGACCCATTATAAGAATAGTTTTTTAGATAACTAGTTTTACAAAAAAATCCAACTGGACCTCAAATGATTACCTCATGCCAAACTATTTCTTAAATAATCACATGCACACCACTTTGAATAATATAAACACATTTTAATACCCATTTAAGAAACCCAAACTAGCGATTTAAATCCTAAACACTTTTACAAAGGCTAATGAGGAATTTTTCCAAGAAGTTGATGTGAAAACACAATATAACCATTTAAGGAAATCCATTACAAGAAAGAAATAACTCTAATTCAAGAAATTCAATTTTACTAACAATTATATATCAATAATTAATATAAAAACTAGGTTTTAAATAAATGATATAAATGATTCTTAAATTTAAAGGTTGGTGCATAGAGATCCTACCTCAAAGGATGGCCAATCCAAACCTTCCTAACTCAAGTAGCAGCCTAGTCGTACACACACACTTCTATATATATATATATATATCCTTAAATGGATTCACGTGTTCCTCACTCCATGATGGAACATGCATATAGAAGATATATTTATTTATAAATATTTATACATGGGAATATGCATGCATGACTTTGAAACTGATCGCAACTCCCTTCCATAACTACCCGGGACTCAAAAACACCATAAATCCCAAAAATTAAATTAATCCAAACAATGAAATCAAGATGCGATTCAAAAACCAATGAAACATTTAGGAAATAAATTTTAAATAAAAAAACTATTTTTAAAGTACCCTCTTCATTTTAATGAACATCCATGTGCGATCCTAGTGAACTCATGGATGTGCCAAAATCCAACTGCACATTCTAATATCCATGAAAAAAGTCAAAAAAATCATTTTCACAAAAACACCATTTATAATCAAACAACCTAGCAACTCTATTTAATTGAAAAATCATAACCAACTCTTTCTAAACCTTTCCACCACAATTCTAGAGCCATAAAAAATTACCAAATCACTCAAAAAACCAAAATCACAATCCAAAAAACATTATAAATTATTCTTAATGGAAAACATCATAAAAAATCACCCAATTTATTAATTAAAATAGAATTGTAATTTAATCATACTGATTCTATATAAATTCACCATGGTATAAAAAAGGAATCACCCAAAATCCCATTTTTAGCAATTTCTAAAAATATAAAAACACCATAATAGATTAATTATCTATATTGTGAATCTTTAAATCATGATTAAAAATTAATATAAACAACTCAAGAATTAAATAAAATTCAAAAAGGAAAAGGGTTGGAAACAACTACCTCTATATGTGTGGATGGGATAAAAGTCCAATGTAAGGGAGAGAGAGAGACCTTTTGAACCAACCACACACCCTAGACAATGAAGAAAATGCACAAATCACAAACGAAGGTAACAGTGTTTGGATAATCTGAAGAAGAAAACCAAAAATAAGTAAATGAAATATAATTGACTAGTGGAGAGGGTCATCGGTGAGGGGGTGTGGGCGCAGACGGAAAGGGAGGTGCACTGGAATTGGGCTATGCCAGAACAAGGGAAGCACTGGGGGAGGAAGGGCCCCTGGGAGTAGGGCACAACACTTGGGGGTATGGCTACTGGGAGTAGGGTGCTGGAATAGGATAGCGGCATTGTGAAAGGAGGTGGTGTGAAGAGGAGGGTGGCCGGATGGGAAGTTGGCCAAAACATCGGTGGAGGGGAGGTCCGATGCGAGGGGTAGGGGTCTCACAGGCAATGAGAAACAGGGGGCTACAGGTGCACATCACATAGGGAAGGGGGTGCAGGTTTAATGTTTCTTTCATTTTTTGTTTATAATAACAATAATAATAATAATACAAATATTATAATTACAATAATAATACATTATTTAAACATTCTTATTATATTAAAAAATTGTCATTATTAATAATCATAAAACATAAATTAAAACACTCTAATTATTATTATAAATACAATAATATTTATTTCTTTTTTTAGAAATAATAATTTCAATGATAATTTTAATAATAATAATAATAATAATAATAATAATAACTCCTTAAATAATTATAATATTATTATCTACAAAATTATATTATTATTGTTATGGCACAAACGTTTACCTTATTATATTTCTATAAAATTTTATTTATTTTAATCATTATCCAATTTCAAGGGTACCTAGACCAACCATGCGGTTACCTCCAACCATGCGGTGCCTGTACACTAGTCTGAAACCCTCCAAACTCATCAAACATCAAAAATGTTAAACAAGCACTCAACCCAAACCTTGAAGAGGCTATCTAAAGCCAATAAATAATAATATAAAATAAATTTTAAGGTCTGGGTATGAAAATTATCCCCATAAAAAAACTTTATACCCCTAGAAAGTCACTAAGAAAAAAGGTAATCAAAAATTGATTTCATGCTCAAACAGAAATAGAAGAAACAAGGAAATTCTTAAGCTGGCTATTTAATCCCCAAACCACACCCGACCGATCTAGAAAACAAACCACCCACAAAAAGGGGATACAACAAGGGGGTTCTCCCCAACAAAAAAAATCCACTAACACATAATCTTTAAAATTTTAAAACACCACCTCAGGGATGGGATAATGTGGGAACTCCCAAACCGAACCTATTGAAACAACAACCACACCACAATCGGAAACTAAAGAAATATTAACCCAAAATAAACCAACTTTTTTAATGCTAATGGAAAAAATTTACCACCATAATTTAAACAATATTCCTATTACAAGGCAACCTGGCAGACCAGAACACCAGAACATGGGAGATCTCCTACAATAACTGAAATCCATCTGCACAAAAGTGAACAAAACCACCGCTGAACCCCAAAAAAAACACGAACTAGTCGGTGGGACAAAAAAATCATCTACCCATTTCGCAGTATCCCAAAATCTCTAAATGATCTAAAACCAAAAAAATAGACCCATTCAGCCATGGTCCAAACACCCCTCAAAGAAAACGAATGATTTAAAAGGGTCACTTTTAAACAGGTAAAACTGGAGATATTATAATAGAACAAGTCCTCCACATTATTACAATAAAACAGTGAACATAAATTGATGGTAAATCTTTAACATGATAAAAACAAGAATGAAAAGGCATTAAATGTTCTATTCCCAACAAATAACTCACAACCTAGATTGAGGCATCACACCCCTGACAATTTCTGATTGTGTGTGAGCTTCACCCCGAGACCTGAGGCTGGGGATTTGATTGATAAATAATTTAATGTGTAACATCCAGGGAATAGAATCCCCTAACTAGTACCCATTCCTTGAATGTTACTTCTTAGAGAGTTTTCCCCGATGACCCGAATGGACACAATAAGGGAAAAGCTCTGAAGGGATGCGATAATACGGTTTGGAATGTCAGAACTAGCCATACCAATGGAACATATGAAGGTGGTTTTATTAACTAGATGATGAAACCGATGAAAGGGATTCTTTAGAAATGGTTTCCTCTAGTACACCTCACTTTCCATTTGGGAAACCCTCACAAATTATAAGAGGCACTGGATTTTCCTAGAACTTGCGCTTTGGATGCCAACTTCTTGAAATGGACGACATAGGACTTCACCAACCACTGGCTGTGTTAAATATAGATGGTCTCTTTCCTATTTTAAGCTTCACATAATTAGGTATGATCCACTATATGAAGACAGACTTAAACACCTCCCACATCATCCCAACTCCAACTATGATGTGACATCCACCTCCACTAGTCCAAGTTTGGAAATTCCACTAAACCAAGACAATATTAACTCTAACAAAATCCGGATTACCCAAACACAAAAACACATGATCTACTCCCCTTAAAATGATTCACTACCCCTAATGGACCCCAAATGGCTCTAAGTAAAAAAAAACTTGAAAGAAACCATAATTGGGAATGACTCGTTAATAGCTTTTGGGTACATTTCTAGGCGGTATATTTAGAAAAACATGAAAAACACAATTGTATCTGGCATCAAGCCAAAAATCAACCAAAAGAAACACCCCAAGCTGAGATAATCATCCCAAAATCTAGAACAAACATAAACACACCCAAAATAAAAACTCCAAGACAAGGGTAACAGGATAATAATCCAAACATATACAAACACAATCAAAAATAACTTTTCAAAAAACAGTCATTTCTTTAAAATTTAAAAAATTACTTCTTCCATGTCCAATTACCAAATACCAAAACCCACATTACAAGGAAAGACAATTTCAGAAATCACCTTTCGGTTCAAATCCTTTTTGAAAAAGACTAATCCAACCATTTAATTCCAAAACCCTATATATGACATCCTATGAACCATTACAGGTGTGTCCACTCATTTTCAAATCTTCCATTCCCACATGCATATTCCACACATACACACACATATTAAAACATCCATAAGGAACACCAAGGGTCATTCCCAATCCACATCCTCAAAACAAAAACACTTTTAATTTTTTAAAATCCACCTTACCAGTTTAAAACCATTTGAAGAAACCACTTTTTTTCAGAACATTTTCATTTCCAAGATCCATTTTCATTATTAACACATGCTTACACCACCAAAACCAAGACATGGCACAACATACAAAAAACTAACCTGAATTGAGGAACTATTTCTTACGCCTAAACCGGTGACATAGTAATGGGATAAGTCACAAGTAAGACATTAAACTAATAGGACCTTGAACTGGGCACCTAGGCTCCACATGGGTCACTACTACTTATGGGGTCAAAGTGTGACACCAAGTCACCTCTATTGTCTTCCCTCAATAAAAAATGACAAAATAATCAAAACCCACACTATCCCATTGTAACCCAGGTCTCTTCATGAGAAGTGATGATCAGGAACCAACCTGTAACCTACCTATTGACCCCCGACAATCCTAATCACCACCTACTAGACACCCCAAATATTAAGGGCCAACTTTGATAAAAAAAATGCACAAACCAACTTGGGTAGACCCTAAAATGTTCACCTGATCCGGTCCATGGCATGGATTGAAAGGAGTTCCTGATTGCCAAGGGCTAAAAACCAGTGTGGGGCGTCAAAACTAATTTTTTTGGAAAATTTGTCCCATAAATGAAAAATAATAAAATAAATAAAGGCTATCAATAAAAATTAAAATTAGCAGTAGAAGGAAAAATTAAATTTCACATACCTTCATGTAACTCTAAAGGTATCCACCAACCTCAAACCAACATCACTCTATGGTGACCAAAACCGAGCAAGAAGTTGTACCCAAATATCAAAGCAAAGATAAAATATAGGAATAAGTATTAAAACTGAGTAGGCTAGCCTGATAAACTATTATCAGTTAAATTTTCTTACATAAATAAAAATTAACTTCAGGATTGAACTAAAATTTACAAAATAAGTTTTCCAAACATTTTCCCTTTAAATAAAATCCATATTCATTTCCCTTCTTATTTTAAACTATTTTTTTTTCAAGAATTAAGGTTTAACCTTTTTAAAGAATGATGGATATAGAAGTGTAAAAAATTTTAAAAAACATTTTCCACAAACATTTTATAATAATTTATCTTCTTTATCAAAGAGATTAACCATACACAAAAGAAAAAGAAATGATCACACAAGGGAAATAGAAAATATCAAGAAAGAGATACAAACCAAACAATGGACCTCAATCATCTGCTATAGAAAACTAAGTGCCAAAATACATGGGAAACTTCTAGGAGATTGTGAATAATATAGAACATACTATACATGTGACTCATCCCAAAGTCATTACCTGCTCAATGACGTCATAATGCTCAATTGTTTCCCTACCTGGCCAATTCTAGGGGATAAATCCCATAGTAATGATAAAAAAAAACCCCCTTCTATGGTACACTAGCCATGGCGTAATCTAAACTAGTACAACAATAGTTCACCGAAACTTTGTTCTCTATGCTTGGTTCCCATGTTCATAATAAAAAGGGGGTGCACCAATAATGTCAAACAAGTATCCAAACACAAGTACATTGATCACACACTATCAACACACATCATAAGGTCACCCCCAAGTCACCCCAATGAATAAGACACTTGCATTTAAACTATCATACAACAACAGAATCCCCCAACCAAGGAAATTCCCATCCATTGTCAACTAGTAATGTGAGGACCCATTCCAATGAGAGTTTTCAATATAACTAGCTTTAAAAAATTCTAGTCGGCCCTCACATGATTTCCTCATGCTAAACAAATTCTTAAAGAATCACATGCACACCACATTGAAAACTATAAACACACTTAGAAACACATTTAAGAAACCCAAAACATAATTTTTAATTGCAAACACATTTACAAAGTCCAATGGGAAATTTCTTCAAGTACTTGATATGAAAAATGAAATCAAACCACTTATGGAAATACATTAAAAGAAATAAATCACTCCAATTCAAGACAGAAAATTTTACTAACAATTATATATTAATAATTAATAAAAACACTAGGTGAAAAATGAAATAAATATATTATTCTTAAATTTAATGGTCAGTTCATAGAGATTTTACTTGAAAATATGGCCAAGCCAAAGCTCTCTAACTCAAGCAGCAACCTGCTCGCACGTACACACTTCCATATATATATATATATATATATATATATATATATATGTCCATAAAATGATGCATGTGTTCTCAGCGCTATGAGGGAACACACATATCAGAAATATATATATTTATACAGATCAATATTTAGGGATATGTGTGTGCACCTTTGAAACTGACTGCAACTCCATTCGATAAATCCCTGAGACTAAAAAAACCATAAATCCCTAATTTAAAATGAATCCAAAAAAAGAAATCACGATGCGATTCAAAAACCAATGAAACATTTAGAAAAAACAATGGTAAAGGAAAACACTATTTTTAAAGTACTCTCTTCATTTTAATACACATCCATGTGGGCATCTAGTGCACCAATGGATGTGCCAACATCTGAAAAACATTCTAATATACATGAAAACCCTCAAAAAAATAATTTTAACAAAAAAACCATTTATAATAAACCAACCTTGAAATTGTATTTAATTGATACATTATAACCAACTCTTTAAAAACCTTTAAACCATAATTATTGAGACATAATAATTACCAAATCACTCAAAAAAGACCAAAAACACAATCAAACCAACTTTATAAAATATCCCTAATGGTAAAAATCATCACAGATCACCCTATTTCTCAATAAAAATTCAATTTTCATTTAATCATACTCATTCCATATAAATTCACCTAGGTATAAACAAGTAATCAACCAAAAACCTTTTTTAAAAAATTCTAAAAATATTAAAACCCCATAATAGATTAATTGTCTATATTATGTTGCTGCAAATCATGTTTAAAATTTAATTTTATCAACTGAATCATTAATAAATTTCTTCAAAAAGGAAAAGGGATGGAAAAACCAACCAAAACATTTGAGGATGGGATAAAACTATAATTTAAGGGAGATAGAGACCTTGAGAACCAAAAACACACCCTAAAAAATGAGGAAAATGAGAGAATCCCAAACCGATGCATTAAGGTTTGGTTAATTTGAAGAAAATCACCAAAAAGAAATAAAATAAATACAAATTACTAGTGTATATAGTCATAAATGAGGGGGTGGGGGCACAACCATAAATCTTGGTGCACTGGAATCATGACGCACTAGAATAGGGGTTGCGCCAAGAGAAGGTAGGGTCACCAAGAGTAGGGCATAGTGCTTGGGGGTCGGGCTGCTGAGAGTAGGGTGCTAGAACAGGATGAAGGCACTGTGCAGGGAGGCGGTGTGAGGAGGAGGGTGGTTGGATGGGGATATGGTCATAATTCTGGTGGAGGGGAGGTCAAATGAGGTTTGTAAAAAGGGGTAGGGTTCATGAAGGAAATGAAAATCAGGGGGTGCGGGCACGCAGTGCGCAGGGAAAGGGGGGTGTGGGTTTATGGTTTCTTTCATTTTTTTATAATAATAAAACTAATAATAATAACAATAAAAATGATAAAATTAAAATAGGAATACATTATTTAAAAATTCTCATTGTATTAAAACATTTTCATTCTTAATATTAATAAAACATAAATTAAAACAGTCTTATTATTATTATAAACCAAATAATATTTATTTCACTTTTTAGAAATAATAATGTCAATGAAAATTCTAATAATTATAATAATAATAATGAAACCTTCAATAATCATAATATTATTATCTATAGAAAAATATTATTTTTATTATAGTGTAAATATTTACCATATTTTATATCTATAAAAATTTATTTATTTTAAACAATAGGAAACTGCATGGGAACCTTGGCCTACCGCACGATTAATGCCAACCGTGCGATATCCACACTCCGGTCTGAAACCCACCAAACTCATCAAAAATAAAAGAATTGAAATTATTACTCAAGGTGAACCTTGATGAGGATAAATAAATCCAATAAATAATAAGGTAAAATAATTTTAAAGGTTAGGGTGTGACATTTTAGTGAAAACCTAAGTGGAATACTCGAAGAAGAGGTAATGTTATTCTAACAAGGTTTTTATTTTATTTACTTCTCCACATATATAAATACCAATTATAAAATATAAAATTAAAAAATTAGTGTCTAACCTATACTTAGATGTTTTTATGTTATTGGTATAGCCTAAAACATCACAAAATTTGATCAAAAAAGTTACATAATCCTCGTTTGTGCATATAGCAGACTACCACTTGGCAATATGATGCCATTAATTTTTCATTAAAACCAGTAATGATAAGGAATATTAGTGTATTTATAGTTTATTTATAGTATATATGATATTTATGATGTTATAATACTTCTTTAATTAGTATATCTCGCATTCCTTCAAGATTTTCATTTTGTGGGAATACGATGTTTTCGCTCGTGTGTATTGAAGACTACCACCTTGCGAAGCAATGTGATTCGTTCACTATTTACCTAGAATGTATTAAGGATGAATTTAATATGACTATGTGATATATATGACATAAAAATTATACTATAATATATATATATATATATATCATTCAATCTGATAAGATAATTGAAACGACATTTATGCAAACATACAAGTTACTGTCTCTATGAACATGGTATTTTATTTCCTGTCACTAAAAATTAGGGATTGGTCAAAATAGATATTTAATAAATTTATATAATATTTATATAATTATTATTATTCTATATATTATTTAAAAAAATAAAATAAAAAATAATTTTAATGTTCATGATCATTAATGAATGAGAAAACAATGAAATTAACACCCAAAATAATGAAAATAATAAATGATTATTAACAAATGGGTGATAAGATGTCATTTAAAAGAGAATATATGATATTATAAATATGATTATGGTTCTATTTTAAGTTAATAACATGATTAAAACTATTTTACATGTGTTTAAATATCATTAAACCATAAATAAGGGTAAGGTAACGGATTTCATACCATTTAACATTCTATTCAGAATTAATTTTTATTATGAACCAATTCACATTTATATGGTTCATAAACTAACCTGTGAATTATATTATCCTTGATAATATATTAATAATGTTATTTTATGCATTAATTTTAAATATTTCACCCAACTATATTTGAAATAAAAATTACAATGTTAGAAAAAGTAATTGAACATTCTAAATTTCTATTGTGATTGTTAACTTTATATTAATGACAATCACTTTAATGTGATCATTTTAAATTGGAAAAAACATTTCACAAAAATATACATATATTTTCATTATTTCTATTATTATTTACAAAACCTTATAACATTATTACTTATATTTTTTACATTGATTGTTATTTTATTAACTGGGGAAATAAAGTTAAGTTAATATCGTTTACTCAATAGCGTTATTTGATAATGAACATTTTTTTTATGAATTAAATAAATTTTTTGATATATTTGGAATGATTTGAACATGTAGTAATAGGTTGGAAACTAGTTAATGAAATAAACTTTTTTCATATATCATATGATTAGATGAATCAATCGGATAAATCAAATGGTTTCTACCAATAGACATAAAATGTCTTGAGTTTAGAAATTGAAAATAAATATATTGAGGATATATATTGGTTTTTCAGACATCTAACGTTATACATTCAATCATTATTGATATTAGATGTTATTTTTTAATTAGTTATAGTACAAATATCCATGTTTCAATATCATAAAATTACTTATGGAATTATTTGATCATATTTTATTCTAGTAGTATTATGTTCATGCTATTGATTAAATGGAATGTGTTTTAGTTATAAACCTTTATATATTTATTATGACTTGTCTAGTTATTTAAATTTAATTTTAGCTCAGTTATTTACTATTACATATTGATCATGCTTATTGATTCATAATATATTCCACTAATCATAACCCTTATTTAGAATTTTATTAACCATTAATTTGGTTCCCTTCCTCATGTAATGAAGAAGAGATATTTGAATGGGTTTTGAAGTCCATTGTTTAGTATATTTTGTTAGGTATTATGATTTATTTTATATTCCCCACTTAAAATGGGTATCATGTATGTATTTGGTTATCTAATAATTCTTAATAGGTTGGTCCTTTGGTATTTTCTTCCTTGTAATCATGACATTGTAATGGTTTTAGGAACCGATTATGGGATTCTACGGTCGGGGTCACTATAATGGGTGTCCACCTAGGATGTTTCATATGGTCTATGTGAGTGAGGAAAATACACAATAAAAAGAAAATATATTGGACTATGGGGAAATAATAAGTTAATAAAGTGAACCTAATGTGTAAAAATCTTTGGTGGGTTGGGAAGACAACCAATGTATTAAAGTGGATCCATGGGTAAGATGCTCAGGTACATAGACCGAGAAGGTTGGTCAGTGAAAGATGTTATCAAATATATCATGTTTTTTAGATTTTAAGAGATTATAGAAATGAAATAGGGGAATTCAATAGTGATTATGATAGAATATAGTATAATTCATCACAAAAACTTTTATCTAAGGATGTCCTGTATATTAGATCATGGGATCGATGTTTTTTATTTTTTATTTTATTAAAATATGATTTCCTATAATGTGAATTACAAAAATTTAGAGTTCATGATTTAAAATATATTTTAATCATACTCATATAATAAATGGTAATTGAACACATTGTATTTATCATTCAAGCTTCACATGATATATATTATTCTTGTGTGTGATTGTACTAATGATGAAGTACTCAGTTGGTTTAGAGTAAAAATATATACTCTGTTTTTTTATATGATTTTATGATAATATTTTATTCAAATAAACCCCTATGTGATTATATTTCATATTGGAGTTCATATGATTCATTGGGTATGGTAAACATGGGTGATGATGATGACATAGACAATAATGATGATGATGATGATGTATTTTTTTTTTGAATATAAAATAAAAAGTATATTTTTAGGTCATTGTCAGACCTTAATTTCCTTAATAAGTACCTTCTGTATATATCCATTATACAATTATAATTAATTAATGGGAAAAATAAATACTATTTAGACTTATCCTTCAAGAAAAAATTGGAATTTAGTCTAACCAAACCAATAATTTAAGGCCCCTCTCAATGGTCAGTCTCAGAGTAAATCCAACAAAGGATGTATTTAGTTATTTTACAATATAATATTTTGTGAGTTTTTACCAATTTGTGAGACCATTTTGATGGTTATGTTTGTGATTTCATGTCCTTAGTGATGATGATTTTGTTATTAGTAGGTAATCATCTCCTTCAATGCAAAGGTAAACCAAATGAGGATATTCTTACTGAAGGCATAGTCATGGTTAATGACTTAGGGGTAGTTTTCATTGAAAAAAATTATTTACTCATGTTAGTAACATTATAGAAGATTAGAGGAATGAAATTTAGTTTTCTAGACAACCCTTTAATGTGGATAACCCTGAGTTCTTGTACTCGTTATAAACAATTGAGTATTGGAGAGCTTTGATAACTGGGGAATTAAATACATGACCAGTGGTTTCATAGACTATCAGTTTTGAATGATACTCTAATTGCACACACAATATAGATTATGGGAAGACGTAAGAGGCATAGTGAATGGGTGGAAGATTATTTTCTTTATCTAACTCCAATGATTTGAGTGGTGTGTTACTAATCTAGATGCAAGGTATACTAATCCCATAGTGGTGCATGGAGATTCCTTAGGTTTAGTGGTGTTGGAACCATAATGTTTGGACAACAGATGAGGGGTGTGATTCTAGGGCTAGAGGTACATCGCATAGAGGAAATCAATCGATTTCAAGTATGGTGTGGTGTTTTAATTCCTTGATAGTAAATCGATATTTCAGGATAATGCATGTTATTGACTATAATGATTTTGTTTGAATCAGAATGAGAAATATGAGAGATGAACATTAAGACTAATCATTATTATATGGATAAGAATAAAAATGGTAGTAGTGGTAGGGAACTGATGATTTTGGATTATAATCACCCTTATAGTTAGTGACCGGTGTGTTTGGCATGAATCTTAAAGGGCTTGGTAGCATAGAGGTTACTATAAGAGGAGATGTTTTCACTTGAGTAGATGGAATCATCAATAGATCGATGTTCTCTTATATAATATACCAATTTTTTCCCTCTAATGAATGTTTCATTTTTTGGTACAGTGGATACAAGTCGGGATGAGACCCATATGGGTCAATTATAATTAACCACACCTTGGTTACTAAATGATATTTTTCATGTCGAGAATGGATCATTGGATGTCATGAACTATATTCTATGTAGTCTAGTTATTTTTAATGTGTGGTGCCATCCTTGGATATTTGGTATGAATGAATGGTAAAATTTAGTTGTTGAATTCAGTGATGAACTAGTCGGGACCATATATATTAATGTGATCAATCTGGTCATAGGTTAATTACCCCCTATGGGAGGGGTCATTGTTCTATGTAAGACTTAACATAGAATAGTAGTGGTACCCCAAATGATTAATGTGTGGTGGAATTGAGACTATTTGGTTCCTTGATGAATAAATAAGCTATAATTAAAATATATAGATGGATGGACACCTTATTTGGTTGTTAGACACGAGGAAAATTAGTATGAATTGAGGGGGGATCATATCATTAGTGCATTGTTTCATGGATGAGAGACTAATATATATTTTATGTTGTTACTGAATGAACTATATAATTTCAATCAATATCATTTTTGGATTTCAGTATGCAATCCATATCGATTTTATGATTTCGGTGAGACTTAAAGGATCAATATCAGTTGCATTTGTGAACATCACTTGCTGAGGACATGTATCTTTATAGATATTCATCTAGAAGAATAAAAATTTGTGTTCCCATAAGATAAATTATTTTATTGGTGGTAACAACATCAAGCACATATTTATATGAATGACTGAGGTTTAAAATATTATCTAGGCCCTTTATATAATTTTTGGGTTTTTGGGTTGTGTTAGGGGTTAAGGATTCCTTGGTTTATATCAGAAGAATGAAAAAGGTTTTGGTTATGAAAATTAACCATTGATTTGTATTTTATCTGGTATAGGGGAACTAAACTTCATTAGTAGTTTCATTGGATTATATAACCCTTTCCTATATGACAATTCTAAGAGTTAAGAGAATTTTATTTCATTAGGATGAATCGATTGATAAAATTATTGTGTGTTGAGTTGAATCAGTACAATTATCAAAATATATATGTTGGATGACAAAGATAAAAAGTATTCTCTATTATTTGTTTTTTTCTTGGAGTAATATAGTAGTAGTATAATGGGAAATTAGTAATTAGAATATCCTTGAGGTGATTATTTGAAATTATATGATGGAACATAAAGAACTTCTTGTGGATAATGATCATTAAAGATTGGTAGGTTTTATTCACATGCTACCATAAATTCTCAAGGAGGATATATACAATGGTGGGTATATTTAAATGACCTATGTCACTATAGGTTATTAATATTGGATGGAATTTGAAATTATCTTCAAGTGGATGCCTCATTCAGAGAATCAGGTCATGAACCAATAAATTTGATATTATAACATCTTAAAGAGGTGTTTTGGAATTAGAATAAATCATAGTGGGAGACTCAAAGCTCTATAAATCTATGAAGGTGGTTTGGAGTGTTCTTTTCTATTACTATAGGAACTAGTTATCTAGTAGACCCCACTGGCTAGATGGTTTAGGAGATAATAGTTCTAATACTATGAAAGACTCGCTTGAAAAAGGTTGATCCCACACCGAGTGGTCAGTGGACCAGTATCAAGCTAGTGAACTCCAATCATAAATCTTGTCGAGAATAAGGTTCAATAATTTTCTTAGTTCCTTTTAGTTGTTTTGGACATAAAGCCACATTGTTTTTATGATATCTCCATGATTAACTTTTTCATTTCACCCTCACACCGGTTTATTAAAACAGTTTTATATAATTTTTTTTAAATATATTAACAAATTAAACTTCATGTTTGATTAAATAATTTTTTTATCACTAATAAAAAGGTTAATTTCACTTTCTTAATGACTTAATTTTAGGTGAAGGTGGTTTTTAGGGCCCAAGAATAAGTTAATGAAAAATGGTCCAAACTATACAAGATCCCAAAAATATAATTGAACCAAAATGTACACTTCATATAATATGTGCTTCCAATTGGTCTAAAATTTTTTAGAAGGATCTAAATTTAAATTTTATACAACTCTTACATTGATAACCAAAAATAATTCTTCCAAAAAAGTGGCTAAACAAAACTTATCTATTCAATAAACCTAATCAAAATTTAGTTAGATTTTTGGTTCTATATTTTAAAAATATATCCCATTTTTTAAAATATATATACTACACATTTGACTTGGAGAAATCCATTATGTATTCCAAAAATATTTTTATTTTTTTCATGTAGATATAAGTAATTTTATTAGCCCAAAATATAGTTGAAGTGGTATAAAAAATCTAGGTTACCAAAACCACATACCATTTTGGCTATAAAAGGTATCCTTGGGTACCTCATTAACAAGCTCAATCAAGTGGTAATAATCTGCAATTTAGGAGACCAAAATGAGTCCCCTTCTCATCCTTGATGTTCTAGAGCCCCCTATACTTTAATGGGGATAATTAATGAATTCAATGATCCACCCAGGACTCCTCTCCTCTCGATGGTCATTTAAATGGTTGAAGATAATCACTTCGGAGCTACACACACTTGTAGAGGGACTCCAACACTTTTCATTATACAATTTTTATGTAATTTGTTTTGAAATTTCATTTATGTTTTATCATAACATTATTCTTATTTGAAATTTTATTTTTCTTAATAAGTTCAAACACTTTTTATCTCAACACTTATTGGGTTGATATTTGATGTTGGGATCTTGGGTTGTTCTGACTAGATAAGACAAAAAACATCATTCTACCATACATACATGAGATAACATTTTTCATTAGTAGCTCTCACTTTTTTCTTGAGGTTGAAACCTTGAAAACGTGATTTTTGGGTCTTTTTTATCTTACATTATTTTAAGAGGCATGAATAGAAAATATATCTTTAGAACTATTAACGAAAGGATTCCATTAAACCGCGTGTATTTTTATTAATAATAAACAATTTAAACCCCCTATTTCATGAAATTTCTAATGATTTTTAACTGAATTTATTGTTCTATTCCCCAATTCATTTTTAATCTATTACATTTTCTAAAAGTAGATTATGTGTCAATATTGGTTCAGGAATGGTCCACAAGGACTGGTGATTCAAATATAGCTATGTAATGTTGGAGGACCCAATTTTTTTGAAGGTTTGGATTTCCTTGGTTTATGATCATTGAATAATGTTATAATTTCTATAACCAATAAATGAAATCACTTTTTCATTGTTATGGGTTCGGACATCACGTTTCTACTACATATCTCCCATTAATCTATTTTCATTCTAAGGTGTCAAAAATAGAGCTAAAACAAATTAATGGAAAAAACAGTTCAACCCAATAGAAAATATTGGAGTCTTAGACTTGATTATTCATTATGGGATTATTATACTACCTTCAAAAAACACATTGGGATGTCAAATTATCAGCTAATTTTTTGAAAGACGTGTCACCTCTCAGTTGAGATAAAGTACCAGATCTATTAGGATAATAAATAATGAATTATAATCAATATTGAGAGTCATATTAGAAATATGATATTTATAAGGAGAGAACCAAGTATTCACAAGATTAAATCATCTTTCATCATTAATTAAACATCAGGAATAAGGACATTCTTTTCAATTCAAGGCTGAATTTGCTTCCAAGTAATATTTTTTCCTGATGGTTTGGCAAATAAACCATTAATAATGTTTATCCATTTTGTTTTCTTATGGTTCAATGTGAAGAAACTAAAAAAATCATTATCAATGTGTTATGGGTGATGAACTTTCACAAATAAATTTTATATTCCCTGATTGATGAACTCAAAGATCAAGAAGAAACCTATCATTGACACCAACCATGTTTTATAAGTCCTCCCATATCATTATTTATTACAGTGAAGAAATTTCATAATCTTGGTGTGGGGGTGGTTATATTATTGGGTTAGTTTGTAATTTTCATTATAATTATTAATTTTTTCTTTTTTCTCTTTCTATATACTATTATTATATTCTCTATTCCCTCCCACCTTCACATTTTTCTATAATATCCATTTATAGAGCCCACTTTTTCCTCAATGTTATCGAAAATGCATTAGGAATTTCCATATTTCATATTTTTTAAATTAACAATTATTTCATTAATGGAATGTATTTTTTATCATGAATTTAATATTTAATAGTGATATTTGTTTTTGAAAAAAATGGGTTCTTATTGATGATATAAATGGGTTTATCACTTTGAAACCATTGAGAAGATTTATACCCTTTATGTGAGTTGTTTTTGGGGAAATTATGTATCTTAATATATCCAAAAATAATTTAACTCAACCATGAATTTTATGTTTTTATTACCCAAATGTTGGTGTATATAAGTTGAGGTAATATTTATTAGCCTTCAAAAATGAATTTTGGATACATTAATTCATTATCTAATTATTTTCATCAATTTATCAGATTTACCTATGCATGTTCCCTATTATCTAATTATTTTAAACCCTCAAAAAATCTAATTAAGAAACAAATAATAAAATTCATGACTTGGGAAGTTGAAAACCCACTCTCTATTAATATTTTATCTTGTTATAACTTTTAAAATTAGTTTCATTGGGATCAGAAAAAATTGTTGGGAGGTGAGTATGATATTTGTTCTAGGTGAACCTTTTGAGAAAAAACAAAAATAATAAATAGAAATATAAGGATATATATGTTAGGTTCATTAAGGTTTGACTTCCATGAATCCTCAAGTGAGTGTGACATGAAATTTTATTTCATTGGATGCATAGATCGTTTTGTGAAAATAATAATTTTTGTAGAAAAATATTAAAATAATTTTTTTACCAGCTAGAAAGTGGAATGAATATAATGATATGGTAATCAAACACACACACATAGAGATTTAGTGGCATTATTGACTTTTGAACAATTTTCTCAAATTAGTATCATTAATCTTGTTGAATTTCATTCTGATGTAATTTATGAGACATATTTTTCCATGACCACAAAGATTAACTCATTGGTGTGGTTTGTAGTTATATCACAGTGCTAGGAAGAATTAAAGTTTCCTTTAATGGGAAATATTCACGATGTTTTGAATATATCTAAGAAACATTTTAAAAAATGTGACTTTGTACAGGAGTTAATTTTTTTTAGTTGTCAAGATCTGATTTCACCATGATTCACTATTTTACTTCAACCTTAAATGGACATATTATAGTGGCAAATAAAAAATTATACATATTTTATTATTATATAAATAAATGTATAATATAGTAAAAATTAGTAATTTTACTTGTTTTTGTGATTTCATTGTAGGTGGAGGTGATTTGGAGGGCTTAGAATGAAGTTAATGAAAAATATGCCAAATTGTAAAATATCCTAAAAAGACATATATACTCAAACACATTGTGCTATAAATTTATATGTCCAATTGGGATGAAATTTTGTTTTTATATCTAAAATACAATTGTATAAAACTATTATGAAGACACAACATCACAATTCATCCAAAAAGTTTTCCAAGTGAACTAATCCATCCATGAAACTAAAACTTCTTAAAGAAAAAAAAACTCTCTATGAAATATTGAAATATCTCACATTTTATAAATTATATGGATGAAAAATTTTATATGTAGATAATAAATATATTAGAAAACATATTTTTATTTTTCCATGTTGAGATAAGTAAATTTAATAGCCCAAAACCATGGGTGAATTTGTGATGTACCGGACCTGGGTGATACTCAGAGGTGCCCTACCTTCAGTGGGACACATGGCCTTAAGCTAAACTCCTTGAATGCCAGAGGATACCAACTAGAAGAAATGGAATGGGTAGTGTCCAGGGGGAGACTATTTCCTCATTTTTAGAGTGGATTATAGAGAATAATTTAATATTATATTAATTGTTGGAGCATTACTAAAGTGATTAAACATATGGCCAAGCAGAAGCACACACTAAAATGACTAGATCAGTAACCCAACATTGTAGATATTGATATAAAAAAGGGAAAATTAATCAAATTATAATTACAATATTAATCATATAAAAATGGTGATAATGTATTTCATGTGTATATATTTTAAGATAAAATGAATACAAAAATAAGGTAGCAGTATTATAATTTCTATACAAAAATAATCCAAAAAGGGAATAATCTATCCAAGCATCCCAATCTCTGGCCTAGTCATATACTACCAAAATCCCATGTTAAGATAAGAAAGTAGTCAATAATATGTAATAAGATTATTCCCTATATTTTCAACTTCATGCAAGTAGTATACCTAGTTACCAGAGGCGGCTCAGATAGGGTGTGAGATAAACTCAGTTGGCCTCCTCCAACGATGTCTATAAATAACCAGTCATGTTTATATTATGGAACTATAAAAATATAATAATTAAATGTTGTATTAATTACTATAAATGGGTTTTCTCTGGTTTATGATGGTTAACCGAGAGGACACTTCCAACACCATCATGTGATAAAATATCATTGAACAAGTAATAGGGGATGTGGTGCCAAGGATAAAATTTATAAGGGACGCCATGCATAGTAGAATAATAATATAGAAGATTCCATTCCTGGTATCAAATTTATAATTGACACAATGACCATAAATTCATAATAGAGATGAAATTCATAGTATCATAGTATCAAGTCGACATACCTGATATCACAGTACGTTTCATCATGTCTATATATAACAATAAGGGATGACATGACCGATATCACCTCTAGGGACACTATGTCCATGTCATGGTATAAGGATTCCATTCCTGTATCATATATATATATATATAAAGGTTCCTCATACCAAATATCACATTTATATAAAGGGATGTCATACCCATATCGATATAACATTTTCAAGGTTCATCATTCTAATATAGTATAAAGAAGGATGGTAACAATGCGTATTTACCATATTTTAAGAGGGTCTCCATGCACGCATCTATACATTTACAAAAATTATTAGATTTAATATAAGGAAATGGATAGTTATTAAGGTAGTTTCATTTAATAAAAAAAAGGTCATACCCATTATTTCATTTAATTCACATGATGTATTCGTACCATTTACATTCAGATAAATTCATTATAATTTTCAATAGGACTAGCTATGTTATACCACTACATTCATACAAAATCAACATTCTTTCATAATTTATAATTTAACAAAACACTATAATAATTGCCTCAGATATATTTTCATCAAATCCAATCTGTTATATAAGAGGGAATACCCAAAAGGATGGATCCTTCTATGGTAGTCAATCTCAAAGTTATTTGGGTTCTAAGAAAATATTAGGTTACTATAAATTCAAATAATTAAAGTCTAAAAAAAATAGGGGAAACACATAGTGAAACCACCATGCGTAACATATCACATATTACAAAAATTCAATACTTAAAGGTAAAATTTGTAAACCACCAAACAAAATCTTGTAAAACTCTCCTTATAAATTATTGATCCTTTATTTGGTTTGGATTGAGAGAAAATGGAATAAAATATCACTTCAGTAAAAATAGTTTATATGAACCTCCACCTCATAAAATCTCTCAGGAGGAAGAATAATAGATAAAAGATTAAGAAGAATGGAAATCTAACATGGAATAATCCAATCATACCAACTAAAGATAGACCAGACTTATGATAGAGTAGTTATCAAGGAACCAATATTAAAGGGATAATGAACCTCATGGGTGAAAAATGGGGCTCCCTACCACTGGAAAGAAGATATTATAGGTGGGTGGGATAGAATATATATCATTAAAGAATGTTTTTGAAATTAACCCAAAATTTTATGGGTGTAAAGTTTTTCCACACAGTTGGGAAAACCATGTACCAACCGTTCTAGGCTCATTATTTAAGGAGGGAACACACATTATTAGGTCACATAGTTTAGGAAATGGACCACCAACCTTGGAAAACATATTTTTTAAAAATGCATACATCTCGCACTGGTGTGTAGCTCAAAATTCATGGTTTACTCAAATGGTATAACTATATTCTACTCATTATCAAGCCCCACAGGGTTAGGGGTAATCATGCGGCCGTCCATACAATTTTTATCCTAACTATGTGACTCTGCTATGTTTTCCACCATATAAGGTTCAAGGCCCCAAAAAAGACCTGAGCACCCCTTTAAACTTTTTAACATCAAAATGAATCCACAATATTTCCATAATAATGAATTAGTTAGAATTTAAAATGATACATATCTTTAAATAAAGATTCAATTCTTACAGTCTTCCCCCCTTAAAGTAACATGGCATTGAGTTCACCAATCAAGGGAAGAAAAACTTCCTTAGAGAAAAACTCATGTTACTAAGATTTTTTGTTAGCCTCCTAATCCCAAGCGTCTTCCTATACCTAGTTTTTCTACCATTAAAACCTGTACTAAATTGATGGGATGACCTTGAAGTGTCTTTCATCTATAATCAATAATTTGTATATGATATTCCTTAAATAAGACTCATCATCTTACTCAAATTAAATGAGATAAAAAGTATTATATGGTTCAACATGATATTGTTTAGGCTATGTGATATGGAATACATCATGCATGGAATTATGACTCTGAGGAAATAAAAACTGGTAGGTTTCCAGACCCAATGTCTCCAGAAACTCAAACAACCCAACAAAGGGATGAGAGAGATTACACTTCCCCTATATCTATCTTTTACTATTTATGGGTGATACCCTTAAGAATACATAGTCCCAAACCTCAAACCCCAGAGGTCATTGAAGGTGATTTGCATAATATTTCCATCTAGATAGAGCATTAGAATTCCACTTTCTGATTATATGGACCTGCTCCGAAGTCCGCTAAACGAGATAAGGACCAAGTACGAGAATCTATCCTATAAAGAACCATCACAGGGGTGAATTGTATAACCTACTGTATATGTCCTTAGAAGGTTCCATCTGAATCATTCCCTGAATACTATTATTGTATCTGAACTCAATGAGAGGAATATGTTTCTCCCATGAACCGTTGAAATAAAGGATTCATGTTTAGATATTTTATTCTAGAACCTATATAGTCTATTCTATGTTTTCATGTCCCCCTCCCTGCAATGTGTAGACCTCTTGGGACTTTAATGTGATAAGAGAGATAATGACCCCCAAGTCCCGCCTCCGGTAGATCTTGGGGTGGAAAATAGCACTGGGGGTATAATAAACACACTAATAGGAGGCATTACCTTCTTAGAGAACACATGAAAAAGAGAGATATAAGGTAGACACCAACCAAATCTAGTTTAGGCTAATATATAATAGATACACCAAGTACAAATTTTCAATTTCATGAAATACTACTATAATTGAAAGGGGAAATTTGAACATAACAAAATAATGTAAAACGGAAATGACCACAAATACTAAATAGATCCTACAACCCCCCCAATCTAGTAGTGTCTAGATTGATCTCCAACCCTCTCCAAGTGACCAAAAAAATAGTTTTTATAATGTAGGTTGAGTATAACAGTATACTCAGTAGGATCCTCCTTGTAGCCTCTCATAGAAACTAAAGAAAGCATGCTAATGCAAAGTGAACAATAGGTGAAACCAACTCATCACCTAAACATGTATATTATCTTTACAGCCTCACTATGGATACTCTCACCAAGTGTCTCATATATAAGTATATCATATAATAAGAAATATCAAGGGTAACCCACTAGCACATCCCCACTTTTTTCTACTTTTCCCCAACATCACATGTTGTAAGAATCTCTCTCTAAAGAAGCTAGCCCGAAGACACATGGGAAAGCACCACAACATGCACCTCATGCTACACAAAGTATTTACCTCAAAAACTTGGCTGAAGCACCACACCATCCATATAACTAGAAGTAACCATGTAGTCTTTTGGATCAACTATAGAAAGCATAATGTGTATCATACATCAGGTATTACACCCCAAGCTGTTACAACCCATACACCATGTAAGGATCCTCAAGACATCCCAACCTATACGTGTTACGCCTATAGTAGTCCATATAAAACTATATCTAGAATATATGTGTGTGAAATAACCATGATAAATTACATCCCTATAAACACATATATTTGAAAAACTAATCATCATGCATATCCGCATAAGTAACTACCAAGAGAAGGGAGCAAGGCGAAAGGGTGTAGTCAGCCATCCATCCTCCCATTGAAATGTTGGGGAAAACACCCCTAAGGATCAAAATCCACAGGGTGTCAGTTGACCTAACTGATAAGGTGAAGTTGCATATAGAAACTTAAAAATTACAGAATATAATATAGCTCACAACCACACTATGAAAAAAACATAGTCTTAGACTCAACTACAACTAACGTCTATCGGACTCCCAGATGCCACTATGAAGACAACATACAATATAATCACACATCCATTTAAAGAGATATATTATGTTAATTTATCCATTTTTATCAATTTCACTTTATGTTAATTAATTATTTTAACATTAATTAACCATAATCATTTTCCAAATTCCATTACATTAGCATTTGAACAAGGATCCATGCCCTCTATGCATAACCAAATTGACTCCAAAGCTTCTAAAAATCATAATCTTAGTATTGTATCCCATCAAGAACCAAACCATGGGTTAAACATCATTTAATAATATATTTAACATAATTACCATTTTCCATAATTCTAGGTATTCTAGGAAAATATTATAATCTACTAACATAAGGGGATCAACACGGTGAGTAGATGAGCTACCTGTCAAGTCTTTTCAATCTATAGTTGGAGCATAGACACATCCATATTTGAGTATTTAAACACCAAAAGAATAAGTAATACTGCATGTTCCTTCACCTATTTTGAAAGGAGAGTTGAAAAATATTGCTACCTCTATAAGTGGGGAATGCAAATCAGATAAAAAACATCAAATTCAATGGTTACCACTTTTACATCAACGGTTAAGCCTTGATTCAACAGATTCCATCATCTCTAGTGTCCTCTCTAACATCTATAGGCATAAAATAATTCATATCACCTCTCAAGGCATTAACTGCTTCAAAAACCACTAGGCCTCCCTACCCCCACATACCACAACATCCCTCCAGACTCATCCATCACAGAATTACATCACATTTGGGCCTCCCTACCCCCACAACCACAAGTCTCGTAACCGTAGCACATCACAAGACGGATGAACAAACATATAAATGGTATCTCAGTTATAATTAAATTCTTTTATCCTTTACACACAATGAGCTCTCATATATCCAAATCATAATAAAAATGGACTTTACAAGCAATCAGGTAACTCAGACCCCATAAATAATTACATTTATCAAACAAATAGTTTTTTATTCCATCTTGAATTAAACGATTCATTATTCAATGGTTCCATATATAGGTAACCTAGGCAACAAGATATAAAAAATTAATTAACCTATTAATTTAACAATCCTTTAATCATTTATCAACAATAATGAACATGATTCTAGAACATTAAAAAACTCCATTATTCATGCATACTCGAATCAATTTTATTAACAATAAATTATAATAACACAACTGAATTAACTATACATGCCCCTTTATAGTTTATCCAATTAATTATGAATTTACATTATTTACCAATTTCCATCAAGAACGACATGATAAATCCATCAAGGCTTTGATATCACACAATCATGAAAATTAAGAGGCAATCTATTATCAGGGTATAAACAAACAACATCACTATGACATCGATACCAATTATGTCATCTAGTTCGTATATTTAATTAGTTCAATTTCATTAAAATATAAGGGATAAACTATTATAACTCTATTTTTTAAAGTAAATAAATAGATAATAAGTGAATCCCCTACCTCAAAAGTTTGTTCACATTATTCACATGAGAACAGATCAATGCAACAAATCACAATCACCTCCCCCACAACATTTGCATCCACCTAAGGACATAGTGGTACAACCACACCAACCAACCACCATGAAAACTCTATTACAAACCTATAGATCACAAGGAATTAAATTAAAAAGATAAAATGGAGGAAACATATCAAATAAAACATATGAACATAGGTAGATATTACCTTATATCGAAGACAGATCACTCTGGATCAAATGAGGGAGTTGGGAATCAATCTTCAGCGAGGGAATTCCCAAAATGAGGAGGAGAGGGTCTTTGGGTCACATGGAGTCGATGAAGCACCACTAAAACCATAGGTTTAACAAGAATGAGTGACTTTAACATTTTTTAAAACATACAAAATCCAAAAATTACATGACGTGTATTTCCCTTTCACATCATGTAATGCCTTGAGGTTGTGTTCTGCTGAAAAACACATCACCTCAGAATTTTATTTATTTTACGAACCCCGAATCATTTCACGATGTGAATCCCTCCTTCACACTATGAAATAACTCGTGAAATATGATATCAAATTGTGTAATGCTATTACATGGTGTGTAATTCCCTCCTTTCAGATTTTACATAACAAAATTCTTCCGATCCACCTTCGATTACTTAGATCTTTAAAAACACAAAAACAGTTGATCTATATAGATCTAGGCCCTTACATAAAATAAATCTAAAAATAATTTATCTTAAAGAATACAAAAAAATCTAGAGAGGAAATAGAAAAGGGTTTATCCAAACTTCCACCCTTCAAGATACTTCTCAAAGCTTTCACCACCATAGGAGATCACCACCTCACTAAACGAACAATGTAAAACCATGAAATAACCAAAAACAACTTCTAAAAACTATCCTGAGGAGGATACCTCTCAAAATAGATAAAACCATCTTATAAATAGAAAGGGTCTACAACCACCAAACGAACAATATTACAAGAGAATATCTAAACATCAAACTACATGGTGCACTGAGCATGTATTTGTGAGTCACGTCCCCATGTACTCTCTTCCATACCACTATGCTGCCATATGAAACAATCCAAGGGGATAACAAAGTCACAAAACACCATCTCCTTGTTGTCTTGGATCTCTACAGGTTACTCCTCAAAGGTTGCATCATTTTCAACATCGATCCCACCCCAATAGATGATGCGAGAGACATCATGGAGATAATAATGGAGTTATGACACATAAAAAACATCAAGTATCCTACTCATCTATAGGGGAAGTGCTACCTAGTATTCTACGAATCCAACATGATTCAACACCTCAAAATGACCAACATACTAGGGAGAAATCTTACTCTGACAACCAAACCTTCATTACCCATGATAGGGAGTCACCTTCATAAACACATGATCCCCAATTCCAAAATCTAGAGGTCTCCTCCTATGATCATCATAGGACTTTTGACAGTCATGTGCTGCCTTCATCCAATCATGAATAACTTGAACCATCTCTATCGTACTCTGAGCCCATTATTTCCCAAGAATTTCTGACTCCATAACACCAGCCCAGAACAATGAAGAACATAAGGTTCGTCTATAAAAGGATTCATACGACACCATACTAATGGTGTAGTGAAAACTATTGTTTTAATAAAAATAAACCAAAGGTAGTTCCCTCACCCACGAAACATTAATATATAGGTCACAAGAGTGAAAAATGTATTTAGAAGTCTGGATGGTCAGTTCTGTCTAACCTTCCATCTATGGATGAAAATTGGTGATAATACTTAGCTGAGAACCAAACCCATGTTGGAGATATCTCAACACCCTATATTTAAAGTGAGGATCACAATTAGAAATAATCATCCTAGGGACTCCATGGAGTCTCACCACCACCTCCATATATTTAATTAAAAAAACCTCCAATGAGATCGACTCCATGATCGATATTATGTTGGATAATTTCATCAAATGATCCAATACTACCCATATAGAATCATAACCTCCTTGAGATCAAGGTAAACCGGTAATAAAATTCATCATGACATCCTCCCACTTCCAATGAGGAAAATCTAATAGTTAGAGAAAACTAAAAATAACATAGTTCTCATCCTTCACCTTCTAAAAGTCCAAAAAATGAGACACAAACTCTAAAACTTCACGCTTCAACCCAGGCCAAAAAAACTAAATCCTCAAACAAAGATATGTCATTATCATGTCTGGATATACTTCTAAGGGTGAACTCTAGAACTCTCTTAGAACCATATCACGAATCACCAAAGGAACAAAAATCCTTCCCTAAAACAACACTCAATGTTGTTCATCCTTAGAATAACCATCAGGGCCTCACCAAAAACATCTCAATCTCTACAAACCTCCACCATAAGATCCCCAAACATGGACTATTCTACCTAGAACACTAGATATGACTACACCATCATTTCAAAAATGAAACCACTACCCCCAACTTCTCCCATATCTAGTTGTAATGATAAATATTCTTCCATCGCTATCCATGAATTACCAGATTCACATACTATATCACTATGTGACTTTTTTCTCAATGCATCGGATACAACATTCCCCGTTCTAGTTGTATATGAAATTTCAAAGTCATAATCCGATAAGAACTCCATCCATCGATATTGTCACAAGTTCAAGTCACCCTGGAAAAAATGTGCTTCCTGATTTTATGATCAGCGAAGACCAAAAAATGATCACGAATGATGTAATATATCAAAAATGTAACACCCCGAGCTTCCACGGTACGCTTCTCCTTCAATAATGCAATAGCTTGCATTCTATGCAAGTTCGAGTTCTAACACACCGCGACTAATCAAAGTAGCCATTATGAATAGTAATACCCACTTTTCAAAATTATAGAAATTTTATATTTCAAAATGGAATTCATTTTTGTATTCAGAATATCAAAATTATACTAAGTTTAATTTTTTGTAATTTTTTGAGAACATCCAATTTTTTATGATTAGTGAAAAATACTTAAAAACAACTCTTTTAATAAAAATAAATTATAGTGATAAATTATACTATTGAGTGGTTTTAAAGTATAATTAGAATATATTTTTACCATTTTATCCAATGGTGGTAATTAGAATTAATTTTACTTTGAAATTGGACATAAACAATTGTCAATCTTTTGATATATATTGTTTTTTTAAAAACACGCTATTTGTTGTGACAACGAGAATGAATTATAAAATTAATTAATGAAACTTATATTTTTATAATTTTGTAAAATAGAAAATATTTTTGAATTCGGAATATCAATTATAGCTTAGGGTGATTTTTTGGTATTGTTATGAAAAATTTCAATTTTTGATGAATAGTGAAACCACTAAGTGGTAGTTAAAAAACTAATTTCTCATGTGAATGAAACATTACCACTTCTGTGTATTGAATTTAAAAAATCCGACATAAATGGTTGTCATTAGGAATAAAAATGTGGTTCAATGAGATGAAAATAATTTTTGATGAATTGTAACTTTTTAGTTTTATTAATCGCGATTAAAGGTAATTAGTGAAATTTAAGGTAAAAATGATATTATAAAAATGTGAAAATACCTTTACACTTGTCCTATCCTTATTGTATGAGTCATGGACGACCAATAAAATCCATGGGTCAACTTGGGGACCCCATGGAGCCACTTGGGTAAGAAAATGACATTAATAATGTTTTATTTAAAGTTAAAATTAAAATGTCACAAACATGTGATGTTTTACTAAAACAATTTTTACATGGGGTTATACAAGTCATATTTTTGACTATAAATATTAATTGGAATTATAAAAAGTTTTCATACATCATGGTAATTTTTATATAATTTTTAGACATTAAATAAATTAAATTATTTATGACACCATTATGATGCAGCGATTACCTCATTAATTAAGGATTTAAATAAAATGAACAGATAATGTAAAATCTAAGAATTACACTTGTAAAAAACCTATTGGATGATTATATTTAAAACCCTTATCACCTTAGACTCTAAATATATAATTGTGGGACCTTTTAAATCCGAAAAGAACTTCATAATAATGTAACATTTCATTACTTTCCATGAATGCCTCTCCTCTCCTCTTATAAAAGGCCGCCACCACTACCACCTTATTCAAACTTTCAAGAAATTTGGCTCGTCCAAACTCTGACAAAATACTCTCCAAACTTCCCTATCTTACTCCTAGAAGCCTAACTTTGGGAAGAAGTCTTCCCAAGGAAGCCTTTGGCTCATATCAAAAAGAGTTACACGATTTTAAGGTAATGTCTTCTCTTGTGTTCTTTTGTTATATTTTGCTTCTCCAACCCCCTAAAATCTTTTTATTACTTTATTTTGTAACAACAACAGTATCTTCAATATAATAAGATGTTTTTATGAGAATGATTTTATTTAAACTTACACACACCTTCTTCTAATGGTTAAAGAACATACTGTTTCTGTGGGTGGTGAATTACTGCCTCACGAAACGATGATTATTCAATCTTCTTTTAACACCTCTCATGGTGGCCATTATGATGACACTATTTTCATATATTATATATATTATGTTCTTGTTTTCCTTATGATTCTGTATTTTTAATTTATGGCATACCTTTATGATTTCCATTATGGGTAAACACGATAATTTAATTTTAGGAAGTGCGGACTACCGGCCCCTCAAAGTGATTTGAATCGTTAATGCCATATGTGGGATGTATAAAGGATGGATTAAATGGTATTATATATTATATTATACTGGAATTATATTATACCTTTATATAATTATGATTTCATTACATTAAATACGAAATAGAAATGAAAGTAGTGTTCATGCGTACGTACGGCTTACCGTCTCCATGAACGGTGCATTTCGTTTCTTACCTCTAAATGTTATGTAATATTATAAATGAATGTTTATACTGGATATATATTATATATATGATATATACATCATGAATATAATTCTGGATATAATGGATATTTTACCACATGAACAACTTGAAATTATAAGAAGTTTATTTTTTACTGAAGTACCAAAGATCGACAAAATGAGCGTTATTAACTTAAATAATTACATAATGTTCATAACATGGAAATAAGTAATATAAAAGGAATAATGAACTTGAAAAGGATCCTAAGAAAGTATAAATTAAATCTAATTTATTATTCAGGAGATTAAAGAATGATCGAGTCAAGTCGGACACGAGGTAAGGGAACTTCTTAACTCAATTTCCATTCTTTGGGTTAATCTCCTACTTTCAAATTATGTCATGATATTATTATGTCCTATCTTGTATTTTTTACTTTCTTTATGTGTAATTATAGTGAATACACATAATATATCTATTTTAATTAAAAAAATTATCTTTGTAAGGGACTTCATCTCAATCTCTATTCATTGAGGCATATTTTGTTTTATACACGAATTTCTTATATACGATGTATAAACCCCTTTGAATTTTATGTTTATTCCAAAGGAATCTTTTTATATGATGTGTTTTACTAAACAACAAAAAGGAATGTTTTTCTTGTCATACGTATGCGGAAACAACAACTTCTCCGCCGCCATGACCATTATTTGAGTTTCGGCTTCCTCTACAAGCCATAAATTTTTTTAAATAAAAAATAAATACAAAGTTTTACTTTTCTTTTATTTTGGTATTGAAAATGGTTTTGAAAGTGTTTTTATAATATCAATGTGTTGTATTGATATCTTGTGATTGAAATATGGAAATGTTATGTTTCCTTTATTCATTTTTTATGTGATACGATTATGTTATGGTTTATGATATGTTTAAACCTGTTCATATGAGGAATGCATTAGACTTAATAAGTGACAGGTGGAGCCCGCCATAACTCCTTGATGCATCGGCAGGCCTCATGAGACAAACTAGTGTCTTGGAATGAGGCCTTGACAAAATATTATTTCTAGTCTTGGCACGAGGCCTTGGATACATGGTTATGATAGTCTGGAATTATGCATTCCATCATTATGAAAGGGGTTATTGATATTGCATGTGATTATTCGACTAGTAGAATATTCATGTGAATAAGTAAATGACATTATTTCATTTTATTTTATCCATAATATGCTGATTTTCAAGTTTAAAAGGCTTTTTTTAGTTATACATTGCCTTAAATGTTAATGTTTATTTATGAAAGCTTCCGCTATATTGTTATCCTTACTGAGCATCTGAGCTCACCCCTTCTAATGTTTTAATTTTCTTAGGATGTGAAGAAGTATATTATGAATGACCTATAGGGATAGTATGTAGGGATATGAAGACAAGATGTTGTTGTAGTTTTGTTTTACTTTATGATGTAATGTAATACTTATGAATGTATCTAGTGTTTCCAAGGCTACTAAACTAATCAGTCTTCTGAGACTTGATCTTTTGTGATCATGCAAATGTTACGAAAAAATGCACCGACTCTGGGTAACTGGGGTTGGGGCGTTATAGTTGGTATCAGAGGCAGTTTAGTACTAACCTTGGAAGATAGATTTAGATAAACTCTGATTAGAGCACATATCCCTAAGATAGACTTTGAGGATTAATATAGAAGAACTTCCTAGAATTTTGGTATTATAAATATTTTTGTGAGTTTTCTAAGCAATACATCCCTGTCTGGATACGAGCAGGTAGAGGCGGCTCTTGCACAGATTTACTTAGGTGTAAAACCCGAAAATACCACTTTGAGGTAGACTCGAATGGGAACTGGTGCACGACAACAGGTCTTTCTGCACTCTTGGTTACGACACTCCCAGGGGATATGCTTAGGATTATTCCCATTTTATTTACAAACCATTATGAAGGGTTTATGAGTATATAATTACTCAAAGATTTTTTTTTATGATTATGGATTATATCCATAAATTGTTCAATTTATGTTAAGTGTTTTACAATTATGGAATTATGTATTTTGATTCATAAACTAATCTAGTTTATGATATTGTTTAGAAATGGTGTCTAGTGGAAGGAATGGAAGCTGTATCAATGCACATACTCCATGTAGGGATTTCCCTCCTGCTCAAGATAATTATAGTGGAGCTGGTGATACAACGGGTGCTGATCAACTTATCACCATACTGGGAAAACTTACTCAAGTTATGAATAATAACCTTACTCGTATAGAGTACCCTGATCCGCAACGTGGAGGATCGATTTTAGATCGTTTCATGAGGCAATAACCGACAACATTTAATGGGGGTACAAATCCCTTAGTAGATGAGCAATGGATAAATTCCTTATAGAAAATATTCCATGCCTTGGGGAGTAGTGAAAGGGAAAAGGTTTGCGTGGCAGTTTACCGCCTCACCGGAGATGCTGATCAATGGTGATCACTGATTCAAATTAAAAAGGAAGATGATGAAGTATCAAATATGGAATGTAGGGAGTTCAAAGAGCTTTTCTTAGAAAAATACTTCCCTCGTAACCATCGAGCAGATATGGAAAGGAAATTTCTGAGTCTGAGACAAAAGGAGGATGAGAATGTCGCAAAGTATGAGGCTAACTTTACAAGGTTAGGAAGGCATGCAACAGATTATATACGTAACCCAAGAAGAAATATTGATCGTTTCTTTGATGGGTTAAAACCGTTTCTCCATCAATAATTAGTCTCACAAACCTTCTCGTTGTACGAAGATATAGTCTCATGTGCTATCAAGACAGAAAAGGAATTCTCTAAGTCTTATGACAACAAAGTAAAGAAAGAGAAGAAGATAACGGTGGAACAAGAGACAAATAAAGGGAAAAAGGGAAAGACATATTTTCCATTATGCGATAATTTTGGGAAGAATCACCCCGGTACTTGCCTAAAAGGAATGGGAGTTTTTTATAAATGTGGAGAAAGAGGTCACCAGGCTCATGATTGCAAGAGAAAGAAAGAGGCTATGAATGTTGAATGATACAATTGTAGGGAAATATGGAATTATGCAAATGAATGTCCTAAGCGTCAGGGAATCTTACCTTAGAAAAGGCCAAGGGATCAAGGGAAATCTTATGATATTACTATAGTTGAAGTGGAATAATTAATGTATTGGTGCTTTTGGACTCAAGGATTATATTCTGGTTATAAGAATAATGTGATAAATATAAGGATTGTACTACAATACTTATTATTTTCATTAAGGTTTTAATATGATGAAGGTAATCATATTTTTAGTATGTGACAATAAGAGAAACTTTACTTTGTTTGGGGAATCTGATTAATTGATTTTGGAATTTAGAGACCTTTTAGAGAAAGACATGACATAGGTATTTTGGATAACTATAATGGTTGGAATGGATTAAGTTTAACTTTGGATAGTATTGTTTAAGGTTAACACATTTCTGAATATTATTTTTTGAATATTATAATCCTATAGTTTTAGGAAAAGGACAACCTGTAGGTCAGGGGATAACCCGTCACGTCGGACAAAGACGCAGGAATCGAACACACAACCATAGTGCGGCATGCCTTTATTACCTACCACTAGCCTACAGGAAGTCCCTAGTTATTACAAAACAGTTTTCCTAATCTAAATGGTATGTGTTAATATTTAGAACCTTATAAAATTAGGATAAATAGAATATTTTTGAGTTCTATTACCTTTTGGAGTGAATGATTGGTTTGTGATAAAGATTTATTAAAGAATGAAAGTCTACATGACAAGTAAGTATATTTCCTTACGTTCTTAGTAAACCTCTTAAATAAATTCCTCAACTTTATGAAGGGTAATTTAAAATAAAAACATTGACGGTTAATGTTTCCAACTGGGGATTCAATGACCGTTTAACCAATCACAAGTTTGTGATTTTCTTGTGGTTAAATTTCTCCTAATCCTATTTTCTACAACTCTCTATCAGACCTTGATGGTTTGTTTTTATTCCATGTCCATATTATCATAGAATTCTAGTTTGGGCTATCTCGGGTGACCTTTGTACTTCTCTTTCTTTATTTTAAAGTTATATATTTATTAACCTTATTTCTGATGTGGGTTTTCCACAAAGGTATTTTCTATTTTAAACCATTTATTTTCAAAGAAAAATTTCAAATTGCGAGGACGGAATTTATTGAAGGAGGGGAGAATGTAACACCCCGAGCATCCACGATATGCTTCTCCTTCAATAATGCAATAGCTTGCATTCTACACAAGTTCGAGTTCTAACACACCACGACTAATCAAAGTAGACGTTATGAATAGTAATACCAACTTTTTAAAATTATAGAAATTTTATATTTCAAAATGGACTTCATTTTTGTATTCAGAATATAGAAATTATCCTAAGTTGAATTTTTTGTAATTTTCTGAGAACTTCCAATTTTTTATGAATAGTGAAAAATACTTAAAAACAACTCTTTTAATAAAAATAAATTATAGTGATAAATTATACTATTGAGTGGTTTTAAATTATAATTAGAATACATTTTTACCATTTTATCCAATGGTGGTCATTAGAATTAATTTCACTTTGAAATTGGACATAAACAATTGTCAATCTTTTGATATATATTGTTTCTTAAAAACATGCTATTTGTTGTGACAGCGGGAATTAATTATAAAATTAATTAATTCAACTTATATGTTTTGAATTTTCTAAAATAGACATAATTTTTTAATTCTAAATATCAATTATAGCTTAGGGTGAATTTTTGGCATTGTTCTTAAAAACATCAATTTTTGATGAATAGTGAAACCACTAAGTGGTAGTTAAAAAACTAATTTTTTGTGTAAATGAAACATTACCACTTCTTTGTATTGAATTTCAAAAATACTACGTACATGGTTGTCATTAGAAAGAAAAATGTGGTTCAATGAGATGAAAATAATTTTTGGTTAATAGTAACTTTTTAGTTTTATTAATCGCGATTAAAGGTAATTAGTGAAATTTAAGGTAAAAATGACATTATAAAAATGTGAAAATGCCTTTAAACTTGTCATATACTTATTGGATGAGTCATGGATGACCAAGACAATCCATGGGTCAACTTGGGGACCCCATGGAGCCACTTATGTATGAAAATGACATTAACAACTTTTTATTTAAAGTAAAAATAAAATTGTCACAAACATGAGTTGTTTTAATAAAACAATTATTACATGAGGTTATTTAAGGTAACTTTTAGACTATAAATATTAATTGGAAAGATAAAAATATTTCCTACATCATGGTAATTTTTTTATAATTTTTTAACATTAAATAAATTAAATTATTTATGACACCATAATGATGCAGCGATTACCTCATTAATTAATGATTTAAATAAAATGAAAATATAATGTAAAATATAAGACTTACACTTGTAAAAAACCTATTTTATGAGTATATTTAGAACCCTTATCAGATTATCCTAGAAATATATAATTTTGGGATCTTTGAAGTCCTAAAATCACTTCATAATAATGTAACATTTCATTACTTTCCAAGAATGCCTCTCCTATCCTCTTATAAAAGGCCCCCACCACTACCACATTATTCACACCTTCATGCCATTTCTCTTGGCCAAAATCTACCCAAATACTCTAAAAAATTCCCTCTATTACTCCTAGAAGGCTCACTTTGGGCAGAAGTCTTCCCAAGGAAGCCTTTGTCTCAAATCAAAAATTGTTACCCGATTTTAAGGTAATGTCTTCTCTTGTGTTCTTTTGTTTTATTTTGCTTCTCCAACCCTCTAAAATCTTTTTATTACTTTATTTTGTAACAAAAAAAGTATCTTAAATATACTAGGATGTTGTTATGAGAAGGATTTTATTTACACTTACACAAAACTTCTTCTAATGGTTAAAGAACATACTGTTTCTGTGGGTGGTGAATTACTGCCTCCAGAAACGATGATTATTCAATATTATTTTAACACCTCTCATGGTGGACATTATGATGACAATATTTTTATATATGATATATATTATGTTTTTTTCTTTATTATTCTGTATTTTTAATTTATGTCATACCTTTATGATTTCCATTATGGGTAAACGCGATAATTTCATTTTAGGAAGTGCGGACTACCGCCCCCTCAAAGTGATTTGAATCGTTAATACCATATGTGGGATGTATAAAGGATGTATTAAATGGTATTATACATTATATTATACTGGAATTATAGTATAACTTTATATAATTATGATTTCATTCCATTAAATACGAAATAGAAATGAAAGTAGCGTTCATGCGTACGTACGGCTTACCGTCTCCATGAACGGTGCATTTCGTTTCTTACCTCTAAATGTTATGTAATATTATAAATGAATGTATATACTGGATATATATTATATATATGATATATACATCATGAATATAATTCTGGATATAATGGATATTTTACCACATGAACAACTTGTAATTATAAGAAGTTTATTTTTGACTCAAGTACCAAAGATCGACAAAACAACCGTTATTAACTTAAATAATTACATAATGTTCATAACATGGAAATAAGTAATATAAAAAAGAATAATGAACCTGCAAAAGGTTCCTAGGAAAGTAGAAATTAACTCTAATTTATTATTCAGGAGATTAAAGAACGATCGAGTCAATTCGGACACGAGGTAAGGGAACTTCTTAACCCAATTTTCGTTCTTTGGGTTAATGTCACGACCCGCCCTCGGGGTCCGTGCCGTGACTACCCCAAGCCCGCCTTCCATAGGCCAGGGGCTGGCGACTAGCACCAAGGCGTAAATCCTCGTAAAAAGGGAAGGCATTGCCTTTGTAAAGTAAACAAACACCACAGAGTAAGCAAGCGGAAAGTAAACACTAAGCAAAAGCAGAGTACAACTGAAAGTGCGGAAAAGTAAATGGGCCTATATACAAACCCAAACTGAAAGTAAAGTACAACTCGAAAGGGAAAACATCAACTGAAAAGTAAAGCCGCTACACCGGGCTGTCCACTAGAAATCCCACCTGAAGGGTGGGTACAGATAGCTCCACTGCTCCACGGGTCCCGTCGTCCGCTCCAAGCACGTCCCGCCCAGTGGTCCACCTCCAGGTACCGTCCTGCTCTACAAGCCTCAGCTAAGATCAACGTTGTCCGTCGTCTGCAACCAACACAACGTTGTGTGGGCATAGCCCGTGCAGGGGTGAGTATAAGCTACTCAGTAGGGACCCCGAGACCCCTGAAGGTCTCCCAAAATCCACAAAGGATAAACCACAAAGAAAGGTGCAATCACGAAGTAACAACCGACACTGCTTAGGTATATGCCCATACATATACCTAAGTCATCAATTCAAATACGCTCCAACCTCCGAGCCCAAGTACAACTCAGTCCACATAGGAAAGTAAACGTATTCCACACAGGAAAGCAAAACGTAATCCACACAGGATAGCACAACACAATCCACACAGGAAAACAACGGGATTCAGCTCACACAGGTATACTTCTTCGAAAGACGATAAAGATGATCTCTGATCCATCTAAGTCGTCGGACCCACGAAGGATCGATAGGTAACTAACCCCCGCAAAGGACCCACACAGGATCGGGCCCACATAGGACCTGTAGGCGCTGGTTCACACAGGACCGCTAAGCGCAAAGACCCACATAGGATCAGACCCACACAGGATCGGGCCCACACAGGACCTGTAGCACTGATCCACGTAGGATCGCTGAGTGCTGTAGTCGTCGTTGTCGAATCCACACAGGATCTCTGTGCTGTCGTCGTCGCAGTCACAGTAGCAGTAGTAGCAGTAGTAGTCACAGTAACAGTCGCAGCCAGCACTAGGGTTCCCGCACACAGCAAGTTCGTTCGGAGGGTCCGCTCCACGAGCCGAGAGGCTGATACATCAACTGTCACAAAGACAGAGTTGATGTATCCAAAAGTTCCGTATCGTCAACAGGAACTCAACGCAACAGACGGCGCGTCGATCAGACGCCCGGTCTGAGAGTTATTGGCATTTTCGTCCCCGGGGTCCGGTTGGTTTTGAAGGCAAAACCAACCCGACCGTACTCCACCTGCGTCCAAACCTCGGGCGGAGTATGCCAAAAGATCCGTCTCACTAAGAGGAACACAAAAAAGCTGACGACACGTCAATCGGACGTCCGTAGCTCAAGATATGAGCGTTTCCGCTCCGAAGGCCCGGTTGGTTTCGTGAACGAACCAACCCGGCCGAACTCAAAGTATTCCTAGACTTTGAGTGCGATATACCGAAACGACCGTCTCGATCCAAGGACCGCGTTGCCGCAGACGGTTCGTCAATAGGAGGTCCGTGGCTCAAGTTATGGCCAAAAGACCAAAACCGATTCGAAACGGGGGGTCCGGGTCCGGGCCGACCCGGCCCGACCCCCCCTGGGTCGGCCTGAACCGGGTCGACCCGACTCGACAGGCCGGCCGGCGGCGCGGCGGCGCGGCGGCCTGGCGCCACACGGAGGTAGCGCGCGGGGGATAAGCCCCCGCTTGATTGGGATGGCGGCGCGGCATAAGTGCCGCGCCCTTTTGGAATCCGGCCCCCCTCGTGGGGGCCTGCTTGAAGAAACCGGGGGGCCGCCTGCCCCCCTCAAGGAAACCGCCCCCCAATTAAATGGGGGGGGGGGGCTTTAGAGATGGCCGGGGGATTAATTTCCCCCGGATTTTGACCATCCGGCCGGCCACCTGGCCGGTCAGTTTTTCTCCAATGAGACCGGTAAACCGGTCCCCTTTTTCCGGCTTCCGACACCGGCGGCCCGGCCGCCGGTATTCTCGACCCGCCGCGGCCCGGAACCGGCCGCGGTGTTCGTCGTCCGGCACGGTGCGACGACACCGCGCCCCTCCGCCACGCCTTTGATTCCCTTCGACGCGGCACAATGGCGTCGCGTTCTTGATGATTCTTCCAAGGCGCGGCACGTCGGCGCCGCACAATAAAATCGGGCGAATAACCGCGTGGTGCGACGACACCACGCCACCTTGTTTCATCCGCAATATAAAACATCAAGAACGAGGGAGGGGGTTCGGCCGTGTTCATGTGGTCCGGCCCCCTCACGTTAAACAATTACACAAATTTATAATCCTCACGTTAGTCATGCTAGAACCACAAACAAGGATAAATAAATAAACAATAACAAAAACCCCTACCTTGGGTATAGGTTCGAAGATTTTTCAACGTCCCGCGGAAGACAACGTCGCGGAGGTCGAGCGTCACGGTAATCGTTCGTCAAATCCGATGATGAAGAGGTACGTCCGAAGAGGTACGTCGTTGGTGAATCTTCTTATGTCGACGAAGGGAGTCTGAGGAGGAAGCAGCGTTCCCTCTCGTTGACACGGAAGACGAAGAAGAGAGGAGCGCTGTTCTTCGTCGGAGCTTGAGCGTTCTTCGTCAAAGCTTGAGCGTTCTTCGTCAAAGCTTGAAGAAGAAGGAAAAGCTCTCAAAGGCTCTCAAGATGTCTAAACAAAAACTAACCAAATAAAATAAGATTGAGACTTATTTTATTCACAAACTTAACAAATGAATTTCAAAGGTTTGAAATTCAAAAAGGATAACCCAAAATTAAATAACAATTGTCATATCATTTAAAGAGGGGTTAAGGGAGTTTGGGAGAAGATGAAAAGTTTAGTGTTTGTGTGGGCCCCACCACACTTAATCCTCTCAAGGGAGGTTAAGTGGGTGTGGGTCCCACCCCTAACTTCCTTTGAGAGAAGTTAACTAACAAGTTTAAATAAAAATTTGTAATCCACAATTTTTATTTAACTTATTCTAAACTCCCAAAAACTAACTCTCATCCCGAAATAAACGCAACCTCGGAAAAGGTCTCCTTAAGAGAATATCGGCACTGCGAGTTCATCGATGCCCTCGGATTTCAATTCCGAGCACCAGATCAAAAGTTAGAAAAACCCGCTCGTTCGTTCACTGAACGTACCCGAGCCAAACTTCAGAAATTGATTCCGGGCACACCGGGCCTCGGAATCGGGTGCCGTCAAAAACCGCGCTTCTGTAAAATTCCAAAGAAAATTAAGAAAAAATTTCCCTTGAATTTTACGGGTCTTTACATTACTCCCACCTCAGGGCTTTACGTCCCCGTAAAGATACATCAAAAACTAGGGAAACAAATGAGGGTACTGAGCACGCATCTGAGCCTCCCGCTCCCATGTGCTCTCCTAGAGATTCCCGTGCTGCCATCTGATGCGCACAAGAGGAATCGATCGCCCATGCAGGACCCGCTCCTGTCGATCCTCTATCTCCACCGGGACCTCCGTAAAAGTCACCCCATCGTCAACGTCAAGCTCCCCATGGTCAATGATGTGCGTCGGGTCATGCACGTATCTCCTCAGCTGGGATACGTGGAAGATGTCGTGCACCCGGTGCAACTGAGGTGGAAGAGCTAGGCGATAAGCCACCTCGCCAACCCTGCTGAGGACCTGGAAGGGTCCGATGAAGCTCGGAGATAACTTGCCGCCTCGGCCAAATCTCCGAATACCACGTCGAGGTGAGACCCGCAAGAAGACGTGGTCGCTATCCTCGAACTCTAGTGGCCTCCGCCTCCTGTCAGCATATGACTTCTGCTGGCTCTGAGCTGTCCTCATCCACTCCTGGATGACCTGGACCTTCTCTGTCGTGGCCTGGACCATCTTCGGTCCCACAAGTGCTGACTCCCCAGGGTCTGTCCAGCACAAAGGAAATCTACAAGGTCGGCCGTACAACGCCTCGTACGGTGCCATTCCGATGGTGGAGTGGTAGCTGTTATTGTACGAAAACTCCACCAAGGGTAGGTGGTCCTCCCAGCTACGACCAAAGTCGAGGACACATGCGCGGAGCATGTCCTCGAGAGTCTGAATGGTCCTCTCCGTCTGACCATTCGTCTGTGGCTGAAAGGCTGTGCTCAGACGTAGCTGCGTCCCGAACGCCTCCTGTAACCCCTTCCAAAGCCGGAAAGTAAAGCGAGCATCTCGATCGGAGACGATAGATGATGGAACACCATGGAGCCGCACAATCTCCTGAACGTAGAGACGTCACAAACTCTCCACTGAGCCCTGCTCTCTAATGGGTAAGAAGTGTGCCGACTTGGTGAGTCGGTCAACAATCACCCATATGGAGTCGTGACCTCTGGAAGTGCATGGAAGTCCAGTCACGAATTCCATAGATATGCCGTCCCACTTCCACTCCGGAACCTCCAAGGGCTGTACCAAGCCTGCTGGTACCTGATGCTCTGCCTTCACCTGCTGGCAGGTGAGGCATCGAGAAATGAACTCTGCTACTGTCTTCTTCATGCCCGACCACCAGTGCTGTCGTCTGAGGTCCTGGTACATCTTTGCCACTCCAGGATGTACCGCCAAAGGAGAAGTGTGAAACTCTCTCAGCACTTCCTCTCTCAAAGCGACTGGTACCATGGTACGTCCTCTGAAAAGGATGTCGTGCTCTGCTCCAAGGGAGAAACCATCAGGTGCCTGTCCCGAGGATATCTGTGCACGCCATGTCTCACAGTCAGCGTCCCCACGCTGTGCCCCCCTGAATCGCTACAGTAGTGGAGGAGTGACTGTGAGAGACTGAAGGAAGGATGCTCCATCTCTATCCACGAAGGATATCTGCAAAGAGGCTAGCTGCTCCGTCGCCTCCTCAAGTAGCTGAATGCCCGTCCTCCTGCTAAGGGCATCGGCTACTACGTTCCCCTTCCCAGGAGTATAGACTATCTCAAAGTCATAGTCCTGGAGGAACTCGAGCCATCGCCATTGTCTCAGGTTTAGGTCCTTCTGCGAGAAGATATACCTGAGGCTCTGATGATCGGAAAAGACTGTAAAGTGCTCACCCATCAGGTAGTGTCGCCATGTCTTCAGAGCGAAGACCACTGCTGCTAACTCCAGGTCATGGGTAGCGTAGTTCTGCTCATGCGGCCTCAACTGACGTGATCCATAGGCGATCACTGCCCGCTCCTGCATCAAAACACATCCGAGTCTGTTGGGAAAAAATCCCTCAAGGTATCATTGAAGCATTTTTGAGGTGATTATGTTTGTTAACAAAGCAGACATCTATGTTGTGTTTGTTGACAAAGCAATCCATGGAGAATTGTCGAGTTCTCAAGAATTTGTTGACATTCCATGTTGAAAAAGAACTATGACAAAGGAAAGGACGATCTGGAGGCGGTACAAAAGAGCAGTACAAGGTGGCGCCGTTTCCCAGTGTTTGCCAAATTTATGGGCCTGAAAATCGCCAATGGAAAATGGAGTGATATGTTGTTGGCAAAGGTTGAGGAGAGAGAAATGAAGGAGGTGCGCGGAAACATTAAGCGTGGCGCGCAAAATTAGCGGGTTGCGCGAAATCTTGAAGTGTGGCGCGCAAAACAGCAGGTTGCGCGAAATCGAATTTCGCGCAAAAGATGGTTCAAGGCCGAAAGCTTGAAAATCGGTAAAGGCATGAGGCGCGTGAAATTTTGGAGGCGTGCGCGAAAAATTGAAGTGGCGCGCGAAATAGCGGATGCAGTATTTCGCGCAAAAGATGTTTTGAGGTCCGAAGCTCGGAAAATGGCAAAGGCATGAGGTGCGCGAAATTATGGAGCAGTGCATGGAAAATGGTTGTGCGCGGAAGATTTGTATTTCGCGATCAAAGCGGATTACGCGCTCAAGGAGGGTTTTTCGCGCGGGGTCGATTTTGCCTATAAATATGAAGTGACCCTCCTCCATTCAATAGAGTTCAAGACATAGAAAATACCCGAGATCTGGTGCGCGAAATTGAAGTTAGAAAGGGTGTTGCGCGTAAACTTAAAGTTTGCGCATAAAGTCAGCTGTTGCGCGAAAGGCTAAGGCTGCGCAGAAAGTTGGTGCTGGCGCGTAGAAGGAAGATTGCGCGAAAAGTGGATATTGCGCAAAAGCAGTGAATTACGTGCAAGGCAGTTTCCAGGCTGCGCGTAATATTTGGAGGTTGCGCGAAAAAGGAATTTCGCGCAAATCATAGAAATTGCGCACAAGACACCGTAAGGGTTGCGCGTAAAAACTGAGGTTGCCCGGTACATCCGGTGCAAAGTGAGATTCATCTGTGGGTGAAAGTTGGAATTCAACAGAGCATCTACATACAGAGGAAGATGCATTCCTTCATGAAAATGAAGAGGCCTACAGGTCTATAAACTGTGAGTGAATTCCTTCCAAGAGCAGTGAGCTTAGGAAGAGGAAGAAGGTGATCCTCTCCACCGGCAGTGAGCCAGAGAGAGAGAAACAGGGAGTGACCCTTGGGAAAGCAGTGAGCTGACCCTAAACATTGTATAGGCAGTGAGCCTGGGCATAGAAGTGATCTAGCCCGAACATTGTAATCCACAGCTAGTGAAGTTTAGTGGATTTGGTACGACCGGCAACCTGTCGGCGTATGCTCCTTGGACGTAGCCCTTAGCGGTGAACCAAGTAAAATTGTTGTGTCCTGTGCTTGCTTTACTTTCTGTTTATATTGTGCAGCAGGAAAGAGAGAGAAGAGTGTTTTGCTTAACAGCGAAACAAGATCAGAACGGGCTTTAATTTTTAATTAGTCATACCCTGATTCACCCCCCCCTCTCAGGGTATTCGGCCTAGTAGACCTAACAAGTGGTATCAGAGGGAAAGGTTAACAGTTGGTCTTCTCTCAATGGAGGTCACTAATCATAGAGGGATTCCGATCTTCGACGGATGTAATTTTCAGATATGGAAGAATCGAATGCAACACTATTTCCGATCTTTGGGAATGGATGTGTTTTCAGCAGCTATGCATGGTATCACAACTGATATTACTAGTGGTGCATTATCAGAAGCTGAGCACAAAGAGCTGGATGCTGATTCCAAAGCAATAAACGCCTTAGGGGGAGCCCTCTCTAATCTCATTTATACAAAGGTGATGTCATGCAAAATGTCACATGCCATGTGGGAAAAACATTTGAATATTTATGAAGGGGATACAAAAGTCAGAGAGGCAAATCTGCAAGTGTTGTGGAAAAAGTATGAAGATCTCAAAATGAACTCGAATGAGTCTGTTGATGCATTCTTTGACAGGGTAAATGCTGTGGTAGAAGACATGCGGGGTCTTGGAGAAATTATCGAAGACATTAAAATCGTAAAGCGCATCTTGAGAAAGCTTCCACCTCGGTTCAATCCGAAAGTTTCTGTGTTGGATGATAAAGACCCGAAAGAGTTTACATTGGATAACCTACACAGCACTCTTGTTGCATATGAAATGATAAATGATGACTACAATGCTGTGGAAAAGGGGAAATCCAAAGAGGTGGCATTTAAGGCAATGAAGAGGCTCACTATTGAAGATTCACAGGAGGAAGAAGAGTCAGATGAGGTGATGTCGTTCCTTTCTTCAAATCTGCAAAGAGGAAAAGGAAAGTTTAAAGGGAAACTTCCACTAGCATGCTTCCGATGCGGAAAGGTTGGTCATCTTGCTGCAAGATGCCCCAAAAAGTTTCAAGAAGAAAGCGATGAAGATGAAGTTGAGATTCCCATGAAAAAATCTTCAGCCTATGTGAAAGGGAAGAAGCAGTTCAAGAGAAATTTCTTTAAGAAGAAGAATATTCTTTCCCAAGAAATTGACAGTTCAACTGAGTCTGAGGGTGAAGAAGTTGAAGAGATAGAAAACTGTAGAGATCGTGGTCAAAATGCGATGGTGGCTGTTGCTAGTAGCGATCTAGAAAAGAAAGAAACGGAAACTGATGAAGAAGAAGAAGAAATTGAAGGGATAGTTGACATGGAAGCTGAATTAGAAGCAGCTCTTGAAGAGATAGATGTTTGGCGAGCAAAAACAAAGAAAGCCAATAAGATAGTACGTGATGCCAAACTCTACATGCAACAACAAGAAGAAGAGAAGTCTGAGCTTGAGAAAGAAATTGAAAATCTTAAGTCTTCCAGGCCAGAGCGCACAGACAAGGTTGATGAGCATAAGCTCAAGATTGAAGAGCAGAAAAGGGAGATCGATTGCTTGAGTCGAAAAGTGAAAGATCATGTCAAGCGTATTGAAGAGCTTGAAGAGGAAGTTGTCGGTCTGCGGAGAAAAGTTAAAGACCAGGAAAAACCTTTGAATCCCAACACATTCTTGGGAAATCAGGTCGTTAGGAAGACGGAAAATAAGAAAGAAGAGCCTAGTAGTTCAGCAGAAAAGAAGCAGCAATTGAACTCAGATGTTAAGGCTGATTCATGGATTAATCAAAAACAAAAATCTACCGCAGTTGAAGTTAGACCGCAAGCACATGTCCCGAGATTGAAAGTGGATTTGAGCACAAAGCAGAATCAGAATACTCAGAGATCCAAAGGGGAAACTCGTAGTGCTGAAGTAACACGAAGGAATGCACCTTATATCAGGTGTTATTGTTGTGGAAAGATGGGACATTCACAGTATGTGTGTTCCATAGCCAAAAGATATAGAAGGTAACAAGAACAGAGATGGCATCCAAATAGAGAATGTTTTTCCAGAACATTTTTTGAAGGACACTATTTTTGGTGCGGAAGATTTGGACACATGGCTAGGTACTGCACTCTGACCATTCAGAAAAATGTGCTAAAGCAGAATCAAAATGATCGCAAGCAGCAGATCAGTAAACCGACAAGTGAGTTAAAAGTTCAGAACAGATTTGCAGTTTTGCAAGATGAAGCTGGTCCATCATACTCTGAGAAAGAACAGAAGCCTCAATCCATGCCGAGTATGAAAGAAAAAGTATGGACTAGGAAGAAGAAAACTGAGAAGGCCGTAGTTGCTGAAATTGCCCTTAAAGCATCAGATCGTTATGGTGTTTGGATCCTTGACAGTGGTTTCACATCCCACATGATGGGTAATAAGGATCTGGTTACAGGCATAAAATATGACAAAGAAGGAGTTTTCAAGTTTGGAAATGATGAAGGCCTGAAGATTGTTGGCTCTGGAAAAGCCAAGTTTGGGGGCAAAGAAATGAGACATGCTGATGTCTTGGTGGTAGAGGGTCTCAGTCATAATTTGCTTAGCGTCAGTCAACTATGTGACTCTGGGCACTCTATACTATTTACCAAGAAGATGGGTATTGTTAAAGGAAAAGATGGAATAGTCATTCTTCAGGGAAAACGAACAAAGGGGAATCTTTACCTTGTAGGTGGGGAAGAAGATTCATGCCTTTTATCCAGAGAAGAAGAAAATCAGCTGTGGCATAAGCAACTTGGTCATCTATGTCAACCATCTATGGAAGATTTGGTAAAGTGTGATGCTTCTAGAGACCTTCCCAAACTATCACGTGATCACACTCATACGTGTGATTCTTGTCAACAAGGGAAGATCATCAGGAAGACATACAGGCCAAAGGAACAAAAAGCAACTCGAGTGCTCGAATTGGTGAATGTGGATGTATGTGGACCTATCTCACCACGAGCTATAGATGGGCAAAGGTACTATGTTCTTTTCATTGATGACTACAGCAGAATGGCCTGAGTATTCATCATTACCCATAAGACAGAGGTGTTCAGTTGCATAAAGTAGTACAGGAGGGAATCAGAAAAGATGCTTGGGCAGAAAATTCTGAAGTTTCGTACTGATAACGGTACAGAATTTACAAACAGTCAGGTTGAAATCTATCTCGAGAAACATGGGATAAAGCATCAAGTTTCATCAGTGAGAACTCCCCAACAGAATGGAGTGGTAGAAAGGAGGAATCAGATCATTAACAACATGGCCAGAACAATGCTTATTGATAAGGACCTACCAGAGAAATTTTGGAAGGAAGCAGTTTTGACATCGGTCTATGTTTCAAACAGGTCCCTGTTATGTCCGAAGCAAGGGAAGACTCCGTATGAACTATGGTACGGAAATAAGCCAACATTGAAATACTTTCGAATCTTTGGAAGTAAGTGTTTCATTCTCAACAAAGAACATCATAGGAAGTTTGAGGCACGAGGAGATGAAGGGATATTCCTTGGCTATTCAGGGAAAAGCAAAGCATATAAATGCTTCAACAAGAGGCTGGGAAAAATTGTTGAGAGTAATGATGTCACTATAGTCGAAAATGAACAAACTTCTCAACGACCCAGTGAACAGTTCCTGGATGAAAGTGATGATGAGGTAAGCAACCCAGGGGGAGCAGAAGTGGCAGAAGCTGACTCAGAAGAAGATACTGATGATGAAGAGGAAAGTGTCAAGTCTGTGTCTGCAAGGAAGCCAAAGAGTCGAGCTGAGATTGATAGGCAGAATATCATTGGTGATCAAACAGCTCCAGTTCAGACTCGAAGAATGAAATCATCACAGCAAGCATCGTTTTTGTCTCAAGTGGAGCCGAAATGTTTTTCTGATGCAGCTGAAGATGAAAACTGGGTTCAGGCCATGAACGAAGAGCTTGATCAGATTGAGAAGAACCAGACATGGGAGATTGTTTCGAGGCCAGCAGACAAGAATTTCATTGGGACCAAATGGGTCTATCGCAAAAAGATGAATGAAGATGGCACAGTGATTCGGAACAAAGCACGTCTAGTGTGCAAGGGGTACTCCCAAATCGAGGGAATTGATGTTGATGAGAAATTTGCACCGGTTGCAAGGCTAGAGACAATAAGATTATTCCTAGCCATCACAGTGCAAAGGAAGTTCAAAGTGTTCCAGATGGATGTCAAATCCGCATTCTTGAATGGGGTTCTGGAAGAGGAGGTGTATATTGAGCAGCCCGATGGTTTTCTCATTCATGAGGATGAGAACAAAGTTTGCAGGCTGAAGAAGGCATTGTATGGGCTGAAACAAGCACCAAGGGCATGGTAATCAAGGCTTGATCAGTACTTGAAGAAGCTTGGTTTTCAGCGTGGAGGAGTTGATTACAATCTCTATTTCATTAACGACAATAATCAAAGGATGATGGTGTTGGTTTATGTCGATGGCATAATATTTGGTGGATCATATGAAGCTCAGTGCAGACAGTTTTTCGAATTCATGAAAAATGAGTTTGAAATGTCAATGATTGGAGAGCTAACGTTTTTCCTTGGTCTACAGGTAACACAAGGAAGGAATGGAACATTCATTTATCAATCTAAATATGCCAAGGAGGTCCTGAGAAGGTTTGGAATGGAAAATTCCAAGGAGATGAAGACTCCGGTGGCTACCCGGATGAAATTATCAAAAGATGAGGATGGCAAGGCAGTTAATATCACAGAATACAGGCAAATCATTGGAAGTCTGTTGTACTTAACCGCAACAAGGCCTGATATTGTTTTCTCCACATGCCAAGCAGCGAGATATAAGAGTAATCCCAAGGAAAGTCACATGCTCGCAGTGAAAAGAATACTTCGGTATATTAAGGGCACGGTGGACTTCGGCTTGACATACAATGAAAAATCTCAGACAGAGTTATTGGGGTACACTAATGCAGACTGGGCCGGTTCAGCGGATGATAGAAAATCAACGTCTGGTGGTGCATTCTATCTTGGTGGATTGTGTATTTCTTGGCTAAGCAAGAAGCAAGATTGCATTTCATTAAGCACCACAGAAGCTGAGTATATTGCGGCCACTCAAGCCTGCACACAGTTATTGTGGATGAAGCAGCAGCTTGAAGATATGGGAGTTGAAGTGAAGTCTCCGATCGGAATCCAGTGCGATAACTCAAGTGCTATAAATCTCAGCAAAAATCCCGTCCATCACTCTAGGACAAAGCACATTGAGATAAAGTATCATTTTATCAAGGAGAAAGTTGAGAAGGGGATCGTGAAGTTGGAGTATGTGCCTACAGAGCTACAGGTTGCAGACATTCTGACAAAGGCCTTACCCAAAGAAACTTTTGAAAGGCATCGACTGGCTCTGGGAGTTCAGTCAATTCCCCGCACTTGAAATAGAGTGGATGTGGTCCACCCCCTCTCCCCGAGGTATGATGTGTTTTCCCTACTGTGCTAATGTGTTCTCTACTATGTTACAGACTACAAAGGCGTGACCTTTGGGTTCGTTGACAAAGGGGGAGAAAAGTGTTTGTTAATGGGGGAGAAAATAGTGCGGAGATTTGATAAATCATAATTGATATGGGGAGAAGCTGACAGGTGGAGCAGCCAGAAAGGGGGAGCAATGAGAAAGGGGGAGTGTATTAAATCTGACGATGCTAGAAGTGATAGATCAAATCATAGAAATCACGATAGCTGAGGATCATGATAAAAGTAGAACAGTGGTGTTGGAATGGTGTGAGACGGTGTCCAGCTATCAACAATTGGTATCAACTTAAGAATTCACCAATTGGTATCAGTGTGGTTCAACAACTGGTTTTTATTTTAAGAATTGGTATCAGGGTGGAATCGACAATTGGGGCCTGACATGAAGTGATTCATTGATGAACTTTTCATACTACTCTTGTTTCTCACGCCGAGCATTGCTCATGTGGGCTTAGAGTACGTGTTAAGTGAATCCTTGAACTCTATCATAATCGCAAGAGGCGAATGGTGGTAGTAGCTGGAAGAAGAATCAGTAAGGTATCAACGTGCAGAAAATAATTCTGAGCAAATTTGTGAAGAGTTGTCAACAAACCCAAAGGGGGAGATTGTTGGGAAAAAATCCCTCAAGGTATCATTGAAGCATTTTTGAGGTGATTATGTTTGTTGACAAAGCAGACATCTATGTTGTGTTTGTTGACAAAGCAATCCATGGAGAATTGTCGAGTTCTCGAGAATTGGTTGACATTCCATGTTGACAAAGAACTATGACAAAGGAAAGGACGATCTAGAGGCGGTACAAAAGAGCAGTACAAGGTGGCGCCGTTTCCCAGTGTTTGCCAAATTTATGGGCCTGAAAATCGCCAATGGAAAATGGAGTGACATGTTGTTGGCAAAGGTTGAGGAGAGAGAAATGAAGGAGGTGCGCGGAAACATTAAGCGTGGCACACAAAATTAGCGGGTTGCGCGAAATCTTGAAGTGTGGCGCGCAAAACAGCGGGTTGCGCGAAATCGAATTTCGCACAAAAGATGGTTCAAGGCCGAAAGCTTGAAAATCGGTAAAGGCATGAGGCGCGCGAAATTTTGGAGGCGTGCGTGAAAAATTGAAGTGGCGCGCGAAATAGCGGATGAAGTATTTCGCGCAAAAGATGTTTCGAGGTCCGAAGCTCGGAAAATGGCAAAGGCATGAGGTGCGCGAAATTATGGAGCAGTGCGCGGAAATGTGTTGTTCGCGGAAGATTTGTATTTCGCGATCAAAGCGGATTACGCGCTCAAGGAGGGTTTTTCGCGCAGGGTCGATTTTGCCTATAAATATGAAGTGACCCTCCTCCATTCAATAGAGTTCAAGACATAGAAAATACCCGAGCTCTGGTGCGCGAAATTGAAGTTAGAAAGGGTGTTGCGCATAAACTTAAAGTTTGCGCGTAAAGTCAGCTGTTGCGCGAAAGGCTAAGGCTGCGCAGAAAGTTGGTGCTGGCGCGTAAAAGGAAGATTGCGCGAAAAGTGGATATCGCGCAAAAGCAGTGAATTGCGCGCAAGGCAGTTTCCAGGCTGCGCGTAATATTTGGAGGTTGCGCGAAAAAGGAATTTCGCGCAAATCATAGAAATTGCGCGCAAGACACCGTAAGGGTTGCGCGTAAAAACTGAGGTTGCCCGGTACATCCGGTGCAAAGTGAGATTCATCTGCGGGTGAAAGTTGGACTTCAACAGAGCATCTACATACAGAGGAAGATGCATTCCTTCATGAAAATGAAGAGACCTACAGGTCTATAAACTATGAGTGAATTCTTTCCAAGAGCAGTGAGCTTAGGAAGAGGAAGAAGGTGATCCTCTCCACCGGCAGTGAGCCAGAGAGAGAGAAACAGGGAGTGACCCTTGGGAAAGCAGTGAGCTGACCCTAAACATTGTATAGGCAGTGAGCCTGGGCATAGAAGTGATCTAGCCCGAACATTGTAATCCACAGCTAGTGAAGTTTAGTGGATTTGGTACGACCGGCAACCTGTCGGCGTATGCTCCTTGTACGTAGCCCTTAACGGTGAACCAAGTAAAAATGTTGTGTCCTGTGCTTGCTTTACTTTCTGTTTATATTGTGCAGCAGGAAAGAGAGAGAAGAGTGTTTTGCTTAACAACGAAACAAGATCAGAATGGGCTTTAATTTTTAATTAGTCATACCCTGATTCACCCCCCCTCTCAGGGTATTCAGCCTAGTGGACCTAACAGAGTCCGGTCCCTGATGCATCGCAGTAGACTACGTACCCTACTCCCTCCTCAGGCAACCTCAAGATAGGTGCGCTAGTCAATCTCTGTCTCAGCTCCCGGAAGCTCTGCTGACATCTGTCTGACCACACGAAGGGTTTCCCCTTCTTCGTCAAAGCTGTGAGTGATGCCGCAACTCTAGAGAAGTCTGGCATGAATCTCCGATAGTATCCAGCTAGTCCCAAGAAACTCCGAACCTCAGTCACGCTCCTGGGTGGCTCCCAAGCTAACACAGCCTCAATCTTCGCTGGATCCATTGCAACTCCCGCGTCAGAGATAACGTGTCCCAAGAAGTGGACCTCACGTATCCATAACTGGCACTTCGAGAGCTTACAATAAAGCTGGTGCTCTCGGAGTGTGTCTAGTACAACTCGCAAGTGATAGGCGTGCTCTTCCTCAGTCGTAGAGTAAATCAGAATGTCGTCGATGAAGACCACGACAAAACGATCGAGGTATGGCTGAAAGATCCTGTTCATGAGAGCCATGAACACTGCTGGAGCATTGGTTACACCGAAAGGCATAACCAAGAACTCATAGTGGCCATACCGACATCTGAAGGCTGTCTTCTGCACATCCTCGTCTCTGACTTTGAGCTGATGATAACCTGACATGAGGTCTATCTTCGAGAACCACCGTGCTCCCTTGAGCTGATCAAAGAGGTCATCAATCCTCGGTAGCGGATACTTGTTCCTCACTGTCACCTGGTTCAGGCGACGATAGTCAACACAAAGTCGCAAGCTCCCGTCCGCCTTCTTGGCGAACAAAATCGGGGAAGCCCAGGGTGAAACACTGGGTCGAATGAACCCCTTGCCCTGCAAGTCCTCCAACTGTACCCGTAGCTCTCGAAGCTTGGCGGGGGCCATCCGATATGCTGGAGTGGATATCGGGGCTGTCCCGGGGTACAAGTCAATATAAAAGTCTACCTCTCTGCGAGGAGGTAGCCCTGGAACGTCGTCGGGAAAAACGTCTGCAAACTGATCCACCACTGCAGGAAAACCAGGACTCCGCACGTCAACTGCTCCAAGGATGAGGCTAGCTAACTGATGAGTAATGGGTTGTCCTCTCCTCCGCGGAAGTCCATCCTGTGCTTCTAAGGCTCCCTTCTCGCCAGTGAAGGTGAACCTGCTCCCGTTGGTGCGTACACATCACACCTTGCGCCTAAAATAGTCAATCTGTGCATGGACCGTATATAGCCAATCCATGCCCAAGATGATGTCGTAAGGCCTCGATGCTACTACAAGAAGATCCCAGCCGAAGCTCTCGCCTCCTAGAGTAAGCTCACACTACCGGCACCAGTGCGTAATCGTCGAGTCTGCTCCCGTAGGAGTCTCTAGCCGTAAGGATCGAGCCAACAGATCTGTCGGAATCTCTGAGCTCCGAACAAGGGCAACAGCTATGAAAGAGTGACTCGCTCCTGTGTCTATAAGAACTGCAGAAAGGGTGGAATAGACACAGATAGTACCTCGAATCATCTCGGGTGCGCCGTGGTCGTAGGCCTCTGTTGCCTGGAGCTGTGCCTGTCTCTGCCCGCCAGCTCCCTGTGGTCGGGGTGGACCTCCTGGTGGTGGTGGTGGCAGAGCCTCAAAGCGTCGCCCACCACCGGCTGCTCGTCCAGCTCCTCTGCCTCGTCCGCCTCCTCCCTGCGGACCGCCACGGTCGAACCTCTGCCTCTGCCTCGGTGGTCCCTCAACCGACTGCTGCTCCTCGGCACGGCAGGTCGGGCAGTCACGAGCCATGTGGGCCTGCCCGCCACACGAGTAGCACTGTCTGCCTCTCGAAAGACTGGCTCCTCACTGTGTGCCCTGCACTGCTGAGCCAGTGCCCTGAGGTCGTCTGCCCGAAGGTCTGGTCTGTCTGGACCCCTGAGTCATCCGTCGACTGCCTGCTGCAGATGACTCTGCCACGTGCCGCCCTGCGGTGGGTCGCTGCGCTGGTGTAGACTCACCAAGGAAGCTCTCGATCAGAAGGGCCCGCTCCAGTACTCCTGTCTGAGTCGTTATGCTGAGGGAGATCAGTGATGCCCTGATCTCGTGTCTCAAACCCTGCTCGAAGGTCCGGGCCCGGAAGAATGGGTCCCGTACCATGTCGGTCGAGTAGCGCGAGAGATCAGTAAATCTCGCCGAGTACTGAGCGACCGTCATGCTGCCCTGCCGCAGCTGAAGAAGCTCCTGGATACGCACCGCACGAAGGGTGGCTGGGACGAACTCCGAGCGAAAGAGGCTCTCAAAGTCCGTCCATAGAAGAGATGCCTCATCGTGCACCTGGAGCATCAAGCTCCACCATCGTCCTGCTGCTGCATGTAGTAGGCTCGCAACGAGGATCACCATGAGGTCTGCTGGTGTCCTCACTAGCCTAAACACACGTACCACTGCCTCCATCTAGTCCTCGGCTGCCTGGGGATCCGTCTCCCCGTGAAACCTGGGCGGTCACTGGCGCTGAAACTCATGCAGTGCGCTGAGGCGATGTGCATCGTCAGCGGCTGGTGTTGGAAGTATTGGTGGCTCGACGGGTAGATCTACCGCTGGTGCCACTGCTGACAAAGGGCCCTACACCGAGGCCTCGTCGCTCGGTGGGCTGTCGTCACGCTCGACTCTCGGAACCCTAGCTGGCTGCCGTCGTGGGGCCATCCTGAAAAGCAAAACAGGTGCGCCAAAATCAGAACAGTATACCTGATGAGCTGATATAAGTAATCACAAAGAAAACTTTGAAACACACACGCAATCAATGTTTTCATGCATTAAGTCGGAAATCAGAAGTCAGGGTCCTGGTGTACAGATACGTCGGCCGCCGCACCAACACTGGACTCCCTGTACTGATAACCACACTCAATACGCTAAACATTCTTGCTTCACATAGAAAAGATCAGAGTTCGCGGTAGAACTGAACTCCTCTGATACCAATTTGTCACGACCCGCCCTCGGGGTCCGTGCCGTGACTACCCCAAGCCCGCATTCCATATGCCAGGGGCTGGCGACTAGCACCAAGGCGTAAATCCCGGTAAAAAGGGAAGGCATTGCCTTTGTAAAGTAAACAAACACCACAGAGTAAGCAAGCGGAAAGTAAACACTAAGCAAAAGCAGAGTACAACTGAAAGTGCGGAAAAGTAAATGGGCCAGTATACAAACCCAAACTGAAAGTAAAGTACAACTCGAAAGGGAAAACAACAACTGAAAAGTAAAGCCGCTACACCGGGCTGTCCACTGGAAATCCCACCTGAAGGGTGGGTACAGATAGCTCCACTGCTCCACGGGTCCCGCCGTCCGCTCCGAGCACGTCCCGCCCAATGGTCCACCTCCAGGTACCGTCCTGCTCTGCAAGCCTTAGCTAAGATCAACGCTGTCCGTCGTCTGAAACCAACACAACGTAGTGCGGGCATAGCCCGTGTAGGGGTGAGTATAAGCTACTCAGTAGGGACCCCGAGACCCCTGAAGGTCTCCCAAAATCCACAAAGGATAAACCACAAAGAAAGGTGCAATCACGAAGTAACAACCGACACTGCTTAGGTATATGCCCATACATATACCTAAGTCATCAATTCAAATACGCTCCAACCTCCGAGTCCAAGTAAAACTCAGTCCACACAGGAAAGTAAACGTATTCCACACAGGAAAGCAAAACGTAATCCACACAGGATAGCACAACACAATTCACACATGAAAACAACAGGATTCAGCTCACACAGGTATACTTCTTCGAAAGACGATAAAGATGATCACTGATCCATCTAAGTCGTCGGACCCACGAAGGATCGATAGGTAACTAACCCCCGCAATGGACCCACACAGGATCGGGCCCACATAGGACCTGTAGGCGCTGGTTCACACAGGACCGCTGAGCGCAAAGACCCACACAGGATCGGACCCACACAGGATCGGGCCCACACATGACCTGTAGCACTGATCCACGTAGGATCGCTGAGTGCTGTAGTCGTCGTCGTCGAATCCACACAGGATCTCTGTGCTGTAGTCGTCGCAGTCACAGTAGCGGTAGTAGTAGTAGTAGTCACAGTAACAGTCGCAGCCAGCACTAGGGTTCCCGCACACAGCAAGTTCGTTCGGAGGGTCCGCTCCACGAGCTGAGAGGCTGATACATCAACTGTCACAAAGACAGAGTTGATGTATCCAAAAGTTCCGTATCGTCAACAGGAACTCAACGCAACAGACGGTGCATCGATCGGACGCCCGATCTGAGAGTTATTTGCATTTTCGTCCCCGGGGCCCGGTTGGGTTTGAATGAAAAACCAACCCGACCGTACTCCACCTGCGTCCAAACCTCGGGCGGAGTATGCCAAAAGATCCGTCTCACTAAGAGGAACACAATAAAGCTGACGACACGTCAATCAGACGTCCGTAGCTCAAGATATGAGCGTTTCCGCTCCGAAGGCCCGGTTGGTTTCGTGAACGAACCAACCCGGCCAAACTCAAAGTATTCCAAAACTTTGAATACGATATACCAAAACGACCGTCTCGATCCAAGGATCCTATTTCCGCAGACGGTTCTTCAATCGAAGGTCCGTGTCTCAAGTTATGGCCAAAAGACCAAAACCGATTCGAAACGGGGGGTCCGGGTCCGGGCCGACCCGGCCCGACCCCCCCTGGGTCGGCCTGAACCGGGTCGACCCGGGTCCAACCCGGCCCGGCCGGCGGCGCGGCGGCGCGGCGGCCTGGCGCCGCATGGAGGCAGCCCGCGGGGGCTAAGCCCCCGCTTGATTGGGATGGCGGCGCGGCATAAGTGCCGCGTCCTTTTGGAATCCGCCCCCCCTCGTGGGGGCCTGCTTGAAGAAACCGGGGGGCCACCTGCCCCCCTCAAAGAAACCGCCCCCCAATTAAATGGGGGGGGGGGCTTTAGAGATGACCGGGGGATTAATTTCCCCCGGATTTTGACCATCCGGCCGGCCACCAGGCCGGCCGGTTTTTCTCCAACGGGACTGGTAAACCGGTCCCCTTTTTCCGGCTTCCGACGTCGGCGGCCCGACCGCCGGTCTTCTCGTCCCGCCGCGGCCCGGAACCGGCCGTAGTGTTCATCGTCCGGAACGGTGCGACGGCACCGCGCACCTCCGCCGCGCCTTTGATTCCCTTCGACGCAGCGCGACGGCGTCGCGTTCTTGATGATTCTTCCAAGGCGCGGTGCGTCGGCGCCGCGCAATAAAATCGGGCGAATAACCGCGTGGTGCGACGGCACCACGCCACCTTGTTTCATCCGCAATATAAGACATCAAGAACGAGGGAGGGGGTTAGGCCGTGTTCATGCGGTCCGGCCCCCTCACGTTAAACAATAACAGAAATTTATAATCCTCACGTTAGTCATGCTAGAACCACGAACAAGGATAAATAAATAAACTATAACAACAACCCCTACCTTGGGTATAGGTTCGAAGATTTGTCAACGTCCCGCGGAAGACAACGTCGCGGAGGTCGGGCGTCATGGTAATCGTTCGTCAAATCCGATGACGAAGAGGTACGTCCGAAGAGGTACATCATTGGCGAATCTTCTTATGTCGACAAAGGGAGTCCGAGGAGGAAGCGGCGTTCCCTCTCATTGACACGGAAGACGAAGAAGAGAGGAGCGGCGTTCTTCGTCGGAGCTTGAGCGTTCTTCGTCAAAGCTTGAGCGTTCTTCGTCAAAGCTTGAAGAAGAAGGAAAAGCTCTCAAAATCTCTCAAGATGTCTAAAAAAAAACTAACCAAATAAAATAAGATTGAGACTTATTTTATTCACAAACATAACAAATGAATTTCAAAGGTTTGAAATTCAAAAAGGATAACCCAAAATTAAATAACAATTGTCATGTCATTTAAAGAGGGGTTAAGGGAGTTTGGGAGAAGATGAAAAGTTTAGGGTTCGTGTGGGCCCCACCACACTTAATCCTCTCAAGAGAGGTTAAGTGGGTGTGGGTCCCACCCCTAACTTCCTTTGAGAGAAGTTAACTAACAAGTTTAAATAAAAATTTGTAATCCACAGTTTTTATTTAACTTATTCTAAACTCCCAAAAACTAACTCTCATCCCGAAATAAACGCAACCTCGAAAAAGGTCTCCTTAAGAGAATATCGGCGCTGCGAGTTCATCGGTGCCCTCAGATTTCAATTCCGAGCACCAGATCAAAAGTTAGAAAAACCCACTCGTTCGTTCACTGAACGTACCCGAGCCAAACTTCGGAAATTGATTCCGGGCACACCGGGCCTCGGAATCAGGTGCCGTCAGAAACCGCACTCTTGTAAAATTACAAAGAAAATTAAGAAAAAATTTTCCCTTGAATTTTATGGGTCTTTACAGTTAATCTCCTACTTTCAAATTATGTCATGATATTATTATGTCCTATCTTGTATTTGTACTTTATTTATGTGTACTTATAGTGAATACACATAATAGATCTATTTTATTTAAAAAAATGATCTTTGTAAGGGACTTCGTCTTAATCTCTATTCATTGAGGCATATTTTGTTTTATACACAAATTTCTTCTATACGATGTATAAAACCCTTTGACATTAACGTTTATTCAATAGGAATATTTTTATACGATGTGTTTTACTAAACGACAAAATGGAATGTTTTTCTTGTCATACGTATGCGGTGACAATGACTTCTCCGCCGCCGTGACCATTATTTGAGTTTCGGCTTACTCTACAAGCCTTAAATTTTTTTAAATGAAAAATAAATACGAAGTTTTACTTTTCTTTTATTTTGGTATTGAAAATGGTTTTGAAAGTGTTTTTATTATATCAATGTGTTGTATTGATATCTTGTGATTGAAATGTGGAAATTTTATGTTTCCTTTATGCGTGTTTTATGTGATACGATTATGTTATGGTTTATGATATGTTTAATCCTGTTCATATGAGGGATGCATTGGACTTAATAAGTGACGGGTGGAGCCCGCCATAGCTCCTCGATGCATCGGCAGGTCTCATGAGACAAACTAGTGTCTTGGGATGAGGCCTTGACAAAATCTTATTTGTATTCTTGGCACGAGGCCTTGGCTACATGGTTATGATAGCCTGACATTATGCATTCCATCATTATGAAAGTGGTTATTTATATTCCATGTGATTATTTGACTAGTAGAATATCCATGTGAATAAGTAAATGGAATTATTTCATTTTATTTTTGCCATATTATGTTTAAGTTCAAGTTTAAAAGGCTTTTTTTTAGTTATATGTTTCCTTAAATGTTAATGTTTATTTATGAAAGCTTCCGCTATATTGTTATGCTTACTGAGCATCTGAGCTCACCCTTTCCAATGTTTTAATTTTTCCAGGATGTGAAGAAGTATATTATGAATGACCTGCATGGATAGTATGAGGGGATATGAAGACAAGATGTTGTTGTAGTTTTGTTTTACTTTATGATGTAATGTAAGACTTATGAATGTATCTAGTTTTTCCAAGGCTACTAAACTAATCGGTCTTTTGAGACTTGATATTTTGTGATCGTGCCAATGTTACGCAATAATGCACCGACTCTGGGAAACTGGGGTCGGGGCATTACACAAAACATCAGGGAAAACACTCTTTCTGCCAAATCAAGATCATGGGTGGCACAATTACAATCATAGAGACGTTACTGCTAGGACCAATAATAAATAACCAATATCTGATACATCATAACATAGCCAGACCCCATATAAGAAGTATCACAGAAAACCTTAAACTAAACTTCTTCTTCTAGTAGATAAAGAACTGGAGTGTTGAACAACTTCTCCTTTAGATACTTAAAATCTTCCTAAAACTAATCAATCTATACGAAGGAATGCCCCTTTCTAGTCAATGATGTAATAGGAGTCACAACCCAAGAGAAATAAGCTATGAACCTTCTATAATATCCCATAAGACCAAGGAAACTTTTCACCTCTACCATTATCTTGGGGGTTGTCCAAGACATGTTTTCTTCTATCCTTGACAGATCCATGGATACTCCTAGACGAGATACAACATACCCAAAGAAACAAACTTCTTGATCCCAAAACACACACTTTTTCAACTTCCCAAACAACTTTTTTTGATGAAGAACTCCCAAAATAGCATGTATATTATTTGCATGTTCCTCCTAGGATGCAAAGTACACAAGGATGTCATCGGTGAAAACCACCAATAACTTATCTGGGAACTCATGGAACACAGTGTTCATCAACCCCATGAACATAGCTATAGAATTTATCACACTGAACAAAATCACAACGAACTCATAATACCCATGACAAAAAAGGAAGGAAATCTTTAGAATGTCCTCATCCTTCACTCACATCTTTTGATATCCTTACTGTAAATCAGTCTTCTAGAACCAACTTTCACCCTTTAGTTGATTAAATAAATCATCAATATGTGGAATATGATAGATATTATTTATTGTCACTTTATTTAAGTGACAATAATTCATACACAACCTCAAAGTTCCATCAGCATTCTTCACAAAAAAAACTAGTGCACCCCATGGTGACACTCTTGGACAAACAAAAACACACTGAAAAATACCATCTAGTTGTATGTGCACCTCCCAAATCTCAAAAGGTTGCATTTTATACATAGAAATCGAGATAAGAGACACACCTGGTTGTAGATTGATCGCTAACATGGCTTTTTTTCAAGGGTTCAATCCTATAACCTCTTCTATAAAAATTTCAGGGTACTCTTCTATGACCCTGGGAAACTCCAACTGATAAAACTCTAAGGAACTCTGCAGCATCTCAACCATCAAGGATGACAAGTTCATAAAACACATCTAGCCCATCTGGGGGTCTGTCTCGCCAATAACCACTACTATCTCTCCATTATCATCAAAGAACACCACCTTTCTCCATAAGAAATACACAATATCCTACACTGAATACCACCATCCTTGGTATGGATGAAATCATATGGTTGTATTCACAAACATAGGAAATCTCCCCCATAGTAGTGCTTCCCCAAAACTAGCTCATAGTATCTACATATAACTAAAAAATTAGCTTGACCTCCAACTGGCATAGTCAATGCCAAGGGCACGAGAATCCTCTCTAACTAAAGTCCCAAAAATGGATAATGGTAGGTGATATGAAGGAGTGTGTTTCTCATAAATCAAACAGGGAATGAACCCAAGTTGAAAAAAATAAAAGGTTACCATGAATGGCATATGGATCACCTAGTGCTCATAATGCTAATGCATGAAGCTAACCATGACCTTCTACAAGACCTCCCTGATCCTGATGATGACCACATCCATGGGAGCACTCTACTCAATGAGGATGGGGTGTGTCCTGAGGATATCTTCTTTATGCCCCATGTTCTCTCCACTGATCCAAAAATAGTGAAAACTACTACTGCTTCCTTGACTAGAATTACCTCAATTGAGGAACCTGATATAGTTCACCAGGTATACATTAAATACACAAAATGTTTAGGGACTCTCGTTACTGATGACCTCGGCCTCTACAAGAAAACAATCACTTGATCCCTTGGCATAGGTCTGAGAGCCAGTTCCCTTAGAGAAACGAGAAATTGAGGTCTAGGACCAACCCTCAGTCAAATGAAAAATATTCTTCCCTGAAAATTGGTAACTCTTGAACACAAATTTACTTCATCAGGAATCCTGATGACTCCCCTCTCATGATGATCTGGTCTTGGATAAATCCTATTGTCGACCTTTGGTCTCTCTAGCACCTATAGATATGTCGTTAGTATAAACTGGGTGAACTAGAACTAGATATATTGATGCAAATCCTCCTCTAAATGCCTCAACTTGGACTCCTAATATAAAAAATAGATCCGAATATTATTGAAAAATGTTCCGGAAACGAATTACAAAACTCTCACACATTGTAACTTCCAAATCTAAGGGTAATAAGCTCCTAAAGACTAGACACCTTCTCGTTCAATGAAATAATCTCTTCTCTGAATGACTCTTAGAACTTCTCCCATTGTACAGTCGACTCTTCATGATCCCCAATGAATAAGAACCATCACTTCCTCATTGCCCCATATAGTATTTTCATAACCAAAGATACCCAATTCTCTTTACAAGAAAAGATCAAACTAAAAGATATCCCAAACTCCTCTAACAAGTCTTATGTGACTATATCTAAAATGGACCCCTCATGCTTTTATGGATTATTGATCTGAATCTCTCAGAGTTTCCTCCTCCAAATTTCATCGTCATCCACATCTACTCAACAACGACCTACTGGTGAAACCTACTAAACATATTCTATGGAAACCTAATAAGTAAATCAACCTAGAACCAGACCTATGAAAGAAGAAACAATTAGAGATCTTAAACCTAGAATATAGAAGAATTTTTCATTAATTAATTTTTTTATTTTATTCATTTTATGTTAAACTATCCCAAGGTGTACCCATTCAAACACAGGCACAAAGAAGAATGATACATGATTCATTCCCCATTATCTACCATATAACAAGTATCACTTCATTTAGTATCCATTGTAACATAAAGCTATATGCATAGGAAAACATGGGGCCCTAAATACCTTTGTCTCAGCCAGTCTCTAGTGTTTACAACCCTTTCTGAACATGACTGACACCATTTCCCTACCAACCCATGAAAACTCACATGTTTCTAACTCTATATTCTATCTTATCCCCCCACCAAACCATTGATACCACTCATTCACAAACCCCTCACCACAATGTGTACCCCTCCTGGGATAGAAATGTGAGAAGAGAGATAATGACCCCCGATTCACACCTCTAGTAGGCCTCAAGTTGGTGACTAGTACTGAGGGTATAATAAACACTCCAAAGGGTGGAATTACCCTCTAAAAGAACACATGTGAATGAGAGAGATAAGACAGACACAAACCAAATCCAGATTAAACTACTATATAAAATAAATTCCAAGTGAAAATATGTAATTTTAGGTAAAACTACTACAATTGAAATGGGAAAAACTTCAAGTACCAAAAGAAAGTAAAACAACATTGACTAGGAATCCCAAACAGCTCCTGCTAAAACCTGAATCTAGTAGTAACCAGACCAATCTCAATACTACTACAAGTGACCATAAAATAGTTTATATAATTTAGGGTGACTATAAAAGTATACTCAGTAGGATCCTCCCCAAAACCTCTCGTGAAAAAGTAAAGAAAGAATGCTAAAGAACAATGAAAAACATGTATGACTAAATCATCACATAAATAGGTATACTGTGTTACCATACAATGTGGCCAGATGTCATCATGTCCCTCAAAATATTATCTTTAACTCCTACACTATCATAGTGGTGCAGGGTAAAACCCAAGGGAAGGAAGGTGAGAAATATAAGGTTTTAAAAATAAAAACCTAATTGTTGTTAGTAGTGAGGTAAACATCTTTATAATTTTTTTTTATTTTTTACTAGGATATGATGATAGTATAACAAACTGAATTTAAACCAAATAAACTAGCTAAGAAAAAGAAATTGGTAAAAAATATTGAAGGCAAATACAAAGGAAGAAGGTACAGACAACTTCTTAGGGAAATAATAACACTACTAGTTGAAATTATAACTTTTTTGTAAGTTGTTATTGAGTTCACAACCTCAAATAATTTGGATCTCTCTCCCTTACTAGGAGAATAATCACACAGACAATGGTTTTGGAAGTTCTCCACAACCAAAAACACTATACTGTGAAGGAGTTTTAAAATAATGCTGTTGGAATTTAATCTCGCCAACCAATTCCAACAGTTATAAAATAAGATTTTCTTGATAAATCCATGATCTTTCTCCCTGAGAGATCATGGAGTTTTTAAAATTGAGAAATAGAGTTGTGAAATAATAAAAAGTTTAGATCTGGAATTAATCTCACCAAATTATTCCAGATCATGAAGGAAAATAATTGCAAAGAAGTAGAGCAGTATGAACCATAAATTAATAGTTCCCCCAAGCACTAACAACTACAAAAAATTCATCTCAGAAATAAAAAGTTTAACTATTTTAATTACAGAAAAATTTAAAGAAAATAAAATGGAGAAGATATCCCCCCTAATTCTCACAAAATGCTGCTTTGTTCTGCTCCTCCTGGTGTCTCCATGCTTCGTTCCTCTGTTTGGTGTGTCACCCTAAGTATCTACTCTCGAATTTGGAGTGACTATGGAAGAAGAATGAGAGTCCCCCCAAAAACATGCTACTACTCTGTTTTTAAACTTGTGGTCATCTAGTTCATGTCACTACATGTCTTCCACTGACCTAACTTTTCTTTTACTATTGTACAATACATGTGTGTTTTTTCACGAACCACATGTCGCATTAGTTTTTCCCTCATAACTAACTCCCGGTGAGTTGGTTGGAAGCACTTGGATGTGTTTTTGACTTTGGAATGAACCTGCAGAATAAAGAAAAAAACAAAACAGTTAAAAATAAGAAGAAAGTTTAATTAAATATAAATATAGTCATTAAGTCTTAATTAATAATTTTTACATTTAAAATTATTTATTAAGTTATTTTATTAGAATTATTTTTAATAAGTTATTATAAATATATTTTTAAATTAGATTATTATTAATATTTAGAATATTTCTTTTAATTTTCAATTAATAATTATTAATTTTAATGTTATTATTTAATTTGGTAATTAATTCTTATTAAAGATCACCATTAAAGTATATTCTGTTTTGAAAATATAATATATTTTAATTATTAAAATTATATTAATGTAATTAAATTAGTTAATTTAATCAAATTAATTATTTATATTTATAACATATTATTAATTATTTTAGTTTTTAAATATTCTATCTAACTAATTAGTTAATAATTAAAATTTTACATTAATTACTATTAGATATTTTAGTAAAATTAATATTTTATTATTATTGTGTTTTTATTTTCGTTTTTATTTTAGTTTAATTTAATTTAATTTTAATTTAAATTTTTAATCATCTTCTCCCCCCCCCAAATCAGAGAAACCATAAGAGGAAGTATTTGGTTCCCTTCCCTACAATAGTAGGTCCAACGACAATGCGGTATCCTTCAGAAGTGATGACTCTGCTTTGAGGACCAGGTTAGTAGTAGATTTCAACCCAGACAGCGGTTGGCTCAGCGCAACTCAGTACCGGAGACACCCCTCATCAATGGAGGACCCTCCAACAGTGGCCACAATTCCTCCTCAGCTTGAAGCGGCGACTTGTAGTCTAGTGGTGGAGCTCGAGTTCATCCCTTCTATAGCTTTGAATGGCCATCCTCGCAGCGACTTCCATGGTTTCCAGTGAAGACGATGAAAGTCACGTGGAAAAAAGAATAGGGGCTTCATAGGAGGTGGATAGGGTTAGGGAAGCTGTGATGGGCTATAAAAATTCATCCTCAGTGAGAAAAGTGAATGAAAGTGGATTAAAGTTCAGATCTAGCTTTAAATTTGTGATTTAGATAATCAAATTGATTTAAATTTCTGGTACAATCGGTGTTGATTTGGTATCCTTGTTATGGTTTGTTGCACGTCGGTATGAGGAGATGGAGACATCGTCGGTGAGAATAAAGTGAGACTAATGGTGGAGGCTAGACCGAGCTATCGGTAGCAAGATTTTGGCTGCTTCGGTGAGATGTGAATTGGTAGCCTTATGAAAGGGTGGAATGGTGTCAGCCTATGGGAAGAGGATGTGTCATGAGGCAGTGATAGTTTTAAAAAAACGAGTCACTGTAAATTAAAAACAATAATTCAAAATCGGTGTGTGCATGAAACCGATGAAAGAAGAAGATAAATGAGTCACCATTAGTTTAAATAAATTAAGTCACCAATATTTAAAAATAAAAAGTGGGATTCATCGACGCTGATAAAAATAGAGACCGGTACTAATGTGTATGATCAGTGAGACCAGCACCATTGCAAATTTATCGATGATTCAATACACCTATAGTTAAAAAACATCGGTGTTCTGTCTAAAAAATAAAATAAACAAAGGAAAACTTAAATTAAAAACATCAAACACTAACTAATTAATTAATTTAAAATAAATCAAAAAAATGTCTAAAATCTAAATTAATATAAATTCAATTAAATTAAGTCACCGTTGGACAATCCAATGGTGAGTCATATGTACACAACTAAAAATTTAGAGATAATAAACATAAAACCATTAATTTACTGAAATTAACACTTAAATTATTAACTTTAATTAAAAACTGACTAAATAATTAAATATAAAAAATAATAAAGTTAATTTATTATTATGAGTCTAAATTAAAGGATAAAAAATTAAATTAAAAACTAAGTTAATATATGACAAAAAATGATTAATAAATTAAATAATAAAACATGTCACATTATTAAAATGTTAGGAATATTAAAAACTATCAACACTAATTGAGAAATAATTACGTTAGATTAATTATTTTAAAGACAAAAAATATATAATTAACTATAAAAATTGATAAATTAATGAATTTCATTATAAAAATACAATAGTGTGAATATTTATCAAAAAGTGTAAATTTAATTAGTTAAATTATTAAAAATAAAATAAAAAGATGTGGAAAAACTATGTAAAAATGAAGCTATATCACCAGCCTTACCATGGATACTCTCACCAATTATCACGTACAAGAGTATATAATATAATAAATAATATCAAGGTTACCCTACTACCACATCCTTACTAGTTTTCCACTTTTCCCCAACATCGCATGTCCTGAGTATCTCTCTCCAAAAAGGCTGGCCCGAAGACAACTAGGTGAGCACTACAATATACACCTCATAGAGCATAAAGGTTTTCTTGCATACAGTTGGGTGAGGAACCACACCATCCACAAAACAAAAATTAACCATGTAGTTTTTGGGAGCAACCTAATAACAAATTATATATATCACACATCAGGAATTATACCTCGATCCATTATAGGCCATATGTCGAGTAAGGATCCTCAAGCCATCACAGACTATACACGTTATGCATATAGTAGTCCATAAAAATCTATATCTAGAATATATATGTGTGAAATAACTATAATCCCTTACTTCCCTCTACACACACATATGGGTAAAACTAACCATTATTCATACCAGCATAATAAACTACCAATAGTATATTGGATCCAAAGGGGTTAGTTATCTATCTATCTTCCCATTAGAATGTTGGAAAAAACATCCCCCGAGGATCAGAATACCCGAGGTTTTAGTTTCCCTTATTTATAAGGTAGAGTAGTATATATAACACAAATATAGAATATAATTTAGCTCACAACCACACTATAGAAAAAACCTAGACTTAGACTTAACTACAGCTAGCATCTATCGAACTCTTGGAAGTCAATGCTAAGACAAGATATCCTATAATCACAAAACCATTTAAAGAGCTATATTAAGTTAATTTAACCATTTTACTCAATTTATCTTTATTTAATTAATTATTTGAACATTACCTAACTGCTATCATTTTCCACATTCCATTACATTAGCATTTCAATAAGGATTCATTCCCTCTAGTCATAACAAAACCGAGTCCATGGATTCTCTAAATCACAACCCTAGAATTTCATCTTAGCAAGCTCCAATCCCATGGGTTAAACATCATTTAATAATTTATTTAACAACACTACCATATTCCATACTTCCAAGTACTCTAAGAAAATATTATAGGCTGCCAACATAAGGGGAACCACATGGTGAGTTGATCAAATAACCACCAATTATTTTCCACCCATAGTAGGAGCATAGACACATCCATCGGCAAGAAGCTAAACATAGAAAACAATTTGAATACCACTTTCATATTTTAATCTTTTGTAAGGAGAGTAAGAAAAACCAACTAGCTCAAGAAGTTGGGAAAGTAAAGAAGATAACAAATAAAAGATTCAATAGTGACCACTTTGGAATCAATGTGAATGCCCCCACTTCAACCCATTCCATCAAACATGGTGTCCTCCCTAACATCCATAAGCATAACCCTATACATATCACCACTCCATGTGTCAACTGATACCATAACCATTCATGTATATAATATGAAAGTGTGTATATATAATAATGAAAAGAAGTAGTAATAAATATAAATTGGTCAGATCTGGTTCTTAAAGTTGGACCAAGATGATACTCCTTGCCTCATCATGTGCCAAAATATTTTTGAATGAGTAGAAGGGGATGCACTTCCCAGTGTCACATTTATATGGGATGAAATACCTAGTATCACAGTAGCATAGAGGACACCATATATGGTATCACATTTTAAAAGATGGCATGCACAATATCAAAAAATATGATGATATGACCAGTATCATAGTATAGGGTTTCCATGACCTATATCATAGTAAGGATTTTCATGTATGTATATAACAACAATGGATTCCATGACTGATATCATATTTAGGGATTTCATTCCCATGTCATGGTATAGGGAAATCCTTCCAGTATCACATATATATAAAAAGGTCCATAATTCTTGGTATCACATTTATATTAAGAGATGTCATTCCCATATCGTTATACCATGTCAAAGGGTTGTCTTGGGAATTAAATACAAATAGGCGGGTCACCATGACCATTTACAATATTTTAAGAGTGACTTCATTCTTAGATAGAAACATAGTTAAGAATCATTAGATTTATTATATTCTAATGCAAAGATCAGAAGTCATTAACATTTAATAACGATAAGGGAGTGACCATTGTGTCATTTAATTCATGTGATGTGGTCCTACCACTCACATTATATTCAATTTATTATAATTGTAAAGGGAACTCACTGTGTTGTTCCACTACAGTTATCCACTTTCAAAATTCTTTCATAATTTAAATGTTAAACCAAAGAATATAATAGGTTATTTTTCTATATTATCATGAAATCCAATTTGGCATATAAGAAGGAACACCCCAAGGGATGGTTCCTTCTATGGTATTTGATCAGGAAGTGGTTTTTGTTCTAACAAGTCTTTAGGTTCCATTAAAGGACACCAATTTAAATAGTATACACAATTAGGGGAAACTTGTAGTGAAAAATTTGTGAGGAATATTTCGCATATTATAAAAAAATGAAGGGATAATCAGTACACCACCTATCTCACGCTTATATAACTATCTTATTCTAGTTTTAACCATTGATTTAGTCATGATCAAGAGATAAGATAAGAATGTATCAACACTATGAAAATAGGGAATATGATACAACACCATGAGAACATTCTCAAGTGGGAGTTAAGTAGATAAAGACAAAAGATGAATGAAGATCTTACATAGTGGATGCCAATGAGACAATTGAAATATGGATCTGAAATTAGATGGATAATTTATATAATAATGTATATTTCAGGGGGAAGGAGGATCACATATAAAAAATAGATCTCCCTACCACTAGAAAGAATAAAAGATAAGGGTGGGGTTATGTATATACATCATTAAGGGAAATTTGGGAAATTCACCCAAAATTTTAGGGGTGTATAGTTTGGCTGCACGGTTGGCCAAAGTGTTCACCAAATATGATTAGATAACTACTTAAGGAGGTAACCCACTCACTTTGGACACATGGTTAATGAAAAGGTATTTCAAATATGGGAAATTGATATACTAAACACTAATGGAATATCATATGGGAATTCAGTATAAAATCCACGGTTTCTTTAAATTGTGAGTCCCTATACTGCTCACTATCAATCCCCACATGGTTAGGGGTGAAAGTTCCACCGACTATGCAAGGTTTCTCATAATAGTGTCACAAGTTTATTTGTCCCACCGGCTAAGGATTCGAGCACTAAACCCCCCCCCCCTTAAAACTCTAAAACCATTATAACCTCAGATGGAATCCACATGACTAACATAATAATGAATTATACTGAATTTAAAATGAGTTTTATCTCTGATAAAACCATGTTCTTTAAAATTTGGAATCTAAAAATCATGGTTATGAAAACTACCTTCAATATTATCTATAAAGGGAAACCTTGGGCAACACATTATAAATCTCAACCATGGGGAAAATCTTGGCCATTTTGGGTACTCAAAGGATTCCTCACCTCATCAAAGTATTTCTAAAGGCCCCTATCATCATTTTTGGAAAAATAATAAATTTAAAGTTCCACCCAAGCCTCCACCTCCTCTCTATAGAGAGATAACTGGTGGAAAATTATTTCATGGGGATCCACACACTTGGGGAAATGTTTGGTTCATTATGAATCATTTTAATTGGAATGAGGGGCATCAGGATCTGGACAACCCATAACAAAATGATTCCATTATACCATGTGTATTTTTTATAATGATGAACTAAAAAATATGTGTAGTGAACATTAAATTACCTCATTCTATCATTATTTAAAAAATGAAACATTTTTTATCATTTGTTAAAATCTATAATTAATTCATTTTATTTTTAAAATTATTTTAAAAAACCACCCCTCTTTTAGTAATTTTTATTAAAAATACAAACTTTAAACTTTAGATTATCCATGATATATGACCTGGGGTGTTCCCTATTCTATAAATTCATCTTTAACTCATTGTATATTTAATATTTCGTTAAAAAATTCAGTTTAAAATTATTTTCCCAAAATTTTAGGGTCATTTGGTCATAGCCTTCTCTTTTACTCCATCCATGAGTTCCTATTAACCTATTGTGGTTATAGGATATATAAATTGGTGAATCTAGGAATTATCATTCAATATTCATTGACCATGGCACTTTTCCTTCTCATGTGTCTTTAGATCATTATGGTATTACTCATGGAAGATTCTCTTAGTAATTCATAGAAATTACAATTTTTTGATGTCTCAATTTTCCTTTATTTATATAAACCATTTTCAAACTAATCTTATCTTAGTTTCTATAATGATATCGATTATATTATTGTATAAAAAATACATACGATCATGATAAAATTTTCTAGGTATGTTTGATATTTGAATCTCCATGGCTAGATGATGTTGTGTGACAAGGAACATATGTTGCTGATGGGTGATCTAGTGAAATTATATCCCTTGGGGTTCTCTTCTATGGGTTATGGTTGAATTGTGTTGAATTAGATATCAATATAAAGAATTTAAATAGGAATTTTCTAAGACTTATGGTCAAGAGTGTGATGGGAGTATCCCATACTTATTTTAATGATGTTGTCCCTAAGGAGCATCGCTTTGTTGCATTATTATATAGGATTCAATTTAATTATATAAAATTGTGCATTGTTACATATATTTGTAATTTTTAATTTTATATAAATGATTCTGGAGTAGTGTTACAAACATTCCATTGGTGGATATTCATGGTTCTATATTAGTGGTGATACCTAATAATTAATTCAACAAAAATTAACTTTTCTATTAATTATAAAGCTTCTACTAATCATTAAATTAATATTATTTTATTTATAATTAATTAAATTTGAGTGATCCCATGTTATCAACCATATGTAAGTATTTATACTTTCTTAGCATTTTATATGCCTATTTACTCATTAAGAGAATAAACCTTTCTTCACATTTTTGTTATGAACTTCATGTTCTAAATAATTATTTAATGACATATAGGTGTTTAATAATTAAATGAACAATGCCTAATATAATTGGAAAATTTTCAAGGGCCATAATAGATCTTTGTGCACTATATTGATGTCAGTGGCTAATGGTTGGGACCTAATCAACATTTTGTGTGTGTGAATATCCCATGGGAACATGTTTTATTCTTTATTACATGTTTGTGTCTGAATGTATCCCATGATAAAATGTCTGATTCTTGGTCACATGTTTCTTCATTTAAATCATATTATACATTTTTTTGATTCTTGATCACATGTGTGTGTGTAGATCATGATATCATGTTTTACGCTTGATCACATGTGTGACCATGTGTAACCTATATAACATTGTTTAATGTTTTATCACATGTGTGTTTGTATGTATACTGATACTCAGGAACAATAATCATTCCTTGTTTTTATATGTGTGATAAAAATGTTTCCGTGTGATCTATAATGAATATTCTATTTTTTTACTGTATACATGGTACCAATTTTATAAATGGCTCCTTCCTAGATTGGTGGCTCAAGATGGGAGTATGTTTCGATGCTACATGTGACTCAATGACAATACTGAGTTAGATAATAAAGTATGATGTTATTTTTTTCATGATTTTGGGGAATTATGATTTTCAAACCCCTAGATTTTATACATATTTCAATTGAGATAATCTCAAGGAATTTAATAACTTCCTTTATATGAAACCCCAAGTCAAAATAAACCATGATATAGTAATCTATGGTTACATATCTCTTAAATGATAAAGTATAAACTGTAGCAATAAGATTATGAAATATATATATATATAAATTTTTTAAATAATAAATAATTAATTAATGAAGTTATAATAAATGAGTACTAATTTTTAGTAAATTCATTTATGTTTCAAAAATATAATTCCATAAAAACTTGAATTTTTATATTATGTACAAGAAAATTATAATTAATTTTTAGATTTTTTGAAACTATATTTGAAGAGATTAATGTAATTTTAGAAATCATCATATAAATAGTACCATTTGAATAATTTTTATAATTTTTCAAAAAAGATATATTTTTCAGCAAATAAAAAAAATACTTATTTTTTTAAAAAATAACCCCACTGATTTTTGTTTTTGTTTATAAAGTAACATAAGGTTCATTTAATTTTAAAAAAATCAATTAATTACTATGGAATAATTATTATAAATTATTTTGGTTTTAGTTTTATTTTTATTCCTAAGATATTAAAAAAACAATTTTTACAAACACAATGTGTTTTTATCTTAATATTATTAATTGATTTTTATTTATTAATTGTTTTATTAATATTTATATATTAAATATTTAATAAAATATTTTAAACATAATTATATTATTTTTACAAAGAAATGAATCGTTTTATATTATTTTTATGCTTAAAATTTCATTTTTAAAATTTTATTTTCTTTTTGAATTTTTGTCTTATTTAAAAATAAATTATACAAATTATAGAAATGGAATCTAATAAAAGCGATTATAATCTTAGAATGAGAATAATTAATATAAAATAAGATGAAAAACATAACTCTTGGCCAATTTAAATTTTAAAAGGAGTAAAATTTCATTACGACCATAAAGAATAATATGAGTTTGTGAGATCCAATATTTTCTATATATGTCACTGTTATGTTTTGATAAAAAAATTTTGATTTATGTTTTTATAATCCTATGTGCTTTTAAAAAATATATTTTAATGTAAATTTAATTTTTTTGATATTTTTAGTTATACTCATCACCAATTTTATCTTGCGTTGCATGAATCATTGAATTTATGTATCATTACATGAATTAATTGTCTTAACATTCATTACAATCAACTATGAGATTAAATGAAACATGAAATACTATTACAATTTATTATTTGATATTAAAATATTCACATAGTTATTATAATGGAGAGTATGAATAATATTTATTAAATTAGGAAAATATATGTTTTACACATTTAAATAAAATTAATTTATTGATAAATAATTTAGTATTTATAAAAATAAACACTCTTTGAAAATAAAGAATATCTTTTTTCTGAAAAATAACTTTTATGATCAGAAATATGTTTCTAAAAACGTTTTTTTCTTCTTTTGTAGACTAATATTGTAAATATTTTTTTCTACATTTATTAAATTTATATGAAAAAAATAATCTTTATTTTTAAAATTATCAAATAAAAATTAGCTTGGAGTGAATTTTGGAGAATTTTATGAAGATATAAATTTTTCAATGAATAGTGAAAAAATAGATTTCTATTATGAATTTTCATTTATTTTAAAGAATTAAAAAATTCACACATTATTTTAAGATATTTTTTATAGTAAAATTCTTAAAATTATATTCCTATTAGTCAAATTTTTTCATTGTAGTCAATTTCATATTTAATTTTTTTATTAAATCTTTTTAAGAATTTGACCATTTTTCTCTTTGAAAACCAACTTTCCCATTGCGGATTTTGGTTATATTTTAAATTAAATATTTTAAATTTTGGGAATAAATTTTTGAAAAAATTTATTCCATATTTATAATAATAATAATTTATATTTTCTAATAAGTTCAAATTATTTTTTGAAAATTATGAATATCAAAAATAGTAAAAATTAATTACCACAGTTAAGGGGAAACTAGGCTTATTGAGGGATAAACTAAAATGATAAAAGTTTAAATGACCTAAAAACATCCCCAAAAACTAGTTTGTTTCCATATTTAGAGCATATATTATCCATGGTTTGATAATTACCCATTTTGGATCCTTTTGAAATTTAAAATATGTGGTTACACTTTTTTCTTTTCAAAATTTACAATTGTGACACTCACATCACATATAAATGCCCACCCCATATCATCTCCAATACACACCTTTAATTTCATTTGGATCAGAAATTATCTGACCAATTATATTCCATAAGTCTATATATATTACCTATATCCCTTAATAATATTTGAAATAAATATTATAAATCCTTTTAGGTTCTTATATAATGAGGTTTTCTGAAGAATAGGTATCATGAATAGCTGAGTATCATTATTTTATTTTTATTAAAACTTCATAAAATCATTATATATTATTATTATTTTAAAAAACTTATATCCTATATATAAATATTTAATTTTATTAATTTCATAACCAAAATATATATCTTCTTCTATCAAATGGCATGTGAATTTATCATTCATTTTTATGGTGGACTACCACCCCACGAACCAATGTTATTTTTTTTCCATCAAAACCTCTGACGTATGGATATTGTGATGTATTTAATATTTACATGATATATTAATGATATTATTATGAATATATAACAATAATATCAATTCTACCTTATTAACTTCAACCCACTTGAAAACAATACCGTCGCATGTGCATACATCGGACTACCGCTACACAATTGACGTGACATGTTTTTAATTATTGATTTAATTGAATGGTAATGTTCATAGATTAAATTAATAAATTTGATATTTTAATATAATTATAATTATAGTCTTACTATATCACAAATACCTTCTTAGATTCTATTCCATGGGTGATACGATAACCTCATTCGTTTTTACAATTGACCACCACCTCCAGAAGTGACGTGATTAGTTTTTTCACATATATTTTACATGAAATGTATTAAGTTGCTAATTTAAAGAATATAGGTTAAATATATGAAATTAAAATTATTCAATAATGTTAATATTTTATATACCTTTCTGTATCTTCATCCATCAATAAAATGGAATGTGTGTTCACACTTACGTATGGCATAACTTATCCATAAATAGTGTATTTCATTTTCTATATGATTTTTATGAATTACTATAAATACATTTATAATGAATATATATTATATTTACATCATTTTTAATGTTATGGGGATGAAGGAACCATTCCAATGTAATAGGACTCAAAATAAAAAATAGAAACATACAAGAAAAACAAAGTAGTAAGTACACGAAATATAATTTTACATGGAATTATAAATAAAAACATAATAAAAGGTCATAAGTAAATAATATGTGGTTTGATATATATAATTATTTTTATATAATATATATAAAATATATTTATATTTATTATCAATGAGTTATAAATTTTTAAAATGGATGTTGAGACATAAGGAAAGATATTTATGCCTTACCTTTTACTTCTGTGAGAGACATTCCATATCCAAAAGATTTTTATTTAATTTTGTGGATATAATTAACTTGAATTTATATTATGATTATTAACCTAAAAATTATTTTCATTCAAATGTCCATTTTATGATCTCCAATTTTTTATGTTTACGATTCTAGAGTAACCACAGTAGTCAGACTTATTTTTCTCAATTTGCCTTCTTTGATACATAAGGTAGGTAATGCACATATCTTATATTATGAGATGTATATAATACCCCTATTGGAATATAATTTCATGAATATATTTATTTTAATGATATTCAATGTTTCATTTGATGTTAGGGCCTATAATAGAAAATATACTAATGTAGTAAATTTTTTATGTTACCATCTATTTTTTTTGGGATTCATTATATTTACGCTTCTGATGAAGAAATATTATGATCCATCTCTCAAAAAAACTAATTAATTTTTTATCCAACCTATATGTTATGATAATACATTTTTTCCTTTATTTTAATATATTTATATACTCAATAGTTAAAAATTCTATTTTTAATGATAACCGACTTTATTTCTATTTTCGGTCAAAAATCATTTTCATCCAAAATTATGTTTTAAAAAAATGTTTCAAAACTATTTTTAATATTATATAAATTATTTATTAAATAAATGTTTCCCCATGTTTTATATTTTAAAAAATATTCTCATTTGGGTCTTTAGGTCTTTTTCAAAAAAATTTCTATTTTTAGTTTTCCAAAAAATTGAAATTAATATATATTTTAATGTATAAGGCATTAATATAATTTTATTTTATCAAGACCATTATTTGATTTAAAGATTATTATATATTTTTTCAAGGTTATTTACAAATAAAGTTATTTTTAAAATGTTTTATGTTCTTATTTTTTTTAAAATTTATGAAGGATATTTTTGTTAATTATATATATATTAATCTAATTTATGTCATTGGAATCAAATTCATATTAAATTATGATAAAAAAAACTTTTAAATATTATAATCATTTTCTCTTTGGAAATATTATTTTTCATCGCAGTTTCATGTTTAATTTAAAATTGAAATTTTCTATATTATTTGAATTGAATTAATAAAAAAGGATTCCATATTTTTATTCAGCATAATTTAAATTTTCCGATGAGTTAAAAATAATTTTTTACAATTATGAATGGTAAATGAAGTATAAATTAATTATTATGGTTAAGGTGAAAATGGGTGTTCCAAGAGGTTAAACTTAATAGATATGGTGTAAATTGACCATTAAACATGTCCCAACTCCATTGTATTGAAATATTGTGACCTTATCACCTATAAGGTTTGATATTAGTCTATTTTTTAGACTCTTGGAATGTCAGAAACTTGGGTACAAATTTTATTTTAAAAAATAATGTGGGTGCATCTCACCGCACGTACAAATGGCTACCTACTCTGTACTGCACTTCACACCTTCAAATTATTTTTCTTCAACCATTACATAACTATATATCTACCTTAGTTTCCTCATATCAATATAGATCCATTATTTTGATCATAAATCCTTCCTATATAAACTATTTGTGCTTACATAAGGAGAGTGTCTCAAGAAGAGGTATTATTTTTAATTGAGTGTCTTTATTTTATTTCTTATTACACATAAATAAATTAAAATACAATTATAATGATATAATTCACCCAGTACCTACCATATACTGATATTCTATTATTTTATTGGAATAAACTAAATCAATTCCCTCCTCTAAAAAATGTGATACATAATGATCATTCATGTGTTTGGCAGATTACCGCCTAGTGAACCGATTTTATTCATTCTCCATCACAATCTATCAAAGATGGATAAATTGATGTATTTAATATTTAAATGAGATTTTTATTATTTTATTATACCTCTGTAATTATAATACAACTTTTACCTTCTTACATCCCAGACCATTAGAAAACAATAACATCACACATGTGTACGACAGATTACCTCCTCACGAACCGATGTGATGAGATTTTTCATTTTGTTTTACCTGGATATTAATAAGGATAGATTAAATTAATGTAGATTATATATTTAATATAAATACAATTATTTATTTTTTATATTACTTATTCATCATAACTTCCATTCTTTGTTGGATATAATGACATCATTTTTCTGTATGGTGGAATGCCACCTCATGAAACTTTGTGATTCATTTTTCTCATAAATGTTTTGAGGAAAGTAATAAGGGATAAATTTAATCAATATATTATTTATATATTAAATATATATTATTATATAATTGTAATATATTATTTTCCATTATTTTTATTCATAAAACTAGAAAATTGGAACAATATTCATGTGTACATATGACCTTCTATCTCTATGAATAGTTTATTTCACTCTCTCTCTCTAAATTTTATGGATTACTAAATATAAAAATAAATTGAATATATATTATATTTATATAATTTTTAACATTTTTTAGGTGAGTTTTCCATGATCAATGTTAGAGGACCAAATTTGAAAAATTTAAAATTACAAGAATAATAAAATAGTTATTACATGAAATTTTATTTTAACATAGAATTTGTAATAACTAGATAATAAATGTTTATAAGAAAATTTAATATGGTATGATATATGTGATTATGTTTTTATAATAGATTTATTATAAAATTGTATTTATTATACAAGAGTTTTTAATAAGTTTGATGGAATTCATGACATAAGGTAAAGTATTTTTCTCTCATATTTTACTTCAAAGAGACACATACCAAATTCACCAAATATTTCATTTATATGGGATATATGCGGACCATTAATGTATTTGTAAAATTATTCACAAAAATGAATATTTTTATTTAAATAACCATTTTATGATCACTATTTAACGAGGATTACTATTTCAAAGTTACCATTGAATTATTGTTTTTTTCCCTCAATTTTCCATCATAGGGACATAAGATATGTTATAAACCCATCTAATTCTATGAGATTTATATATTTTCCATTGTATATGTTATAAAAGAAATATCATTATTTGAAGGATATCAAATCTTTCATTTTATATTATTCTTTATTATATCCTATGATTGAGAAGATACCAAAATAGTAATGGTTTGATGCTACAATATCATTTTTTGTCGGTATTTTTTATGTTTATGCTTCAAATGATTAAATTTTATGACCCAAATATTAGTAATGTCATGAATTTTATTATCCTCTTTTTATTCTAAGAGAATAAATATCTTTCCTTAATTTTCTTATTATTACATACTCAATAGTTCAAAGAACTTTTTTTAATGAGAAATGACTTTATTTATCTCTTCAATCAAAATACATTTTTATTCAAAAAGCATATTTTCTAAAACTATATCAAATTGTTTTTAAAATTCACCTAATTGTTTATTAAATACATTTTTACTAATTTTTTAATTTTTAAGAAGTATTTTTTAAGGAATATTCTTGTTTATTTCTAATCAATTCTTGTTTCAATTTTACTGATAAAGTGAAAGTAATCATTGTTTTAATGTGAATAACATTAATAGAATCTCTAATGTAACAACCATTAATCTATTTTAAGATTAATTTAATTTTTTTATGGTTATATTCAAAAAAAATTCAAAAAATATTTTTTAAAACAAATTTTTATTATAGGAACGATATTTTTATCAATAAATATTTTAAATGATCGTTAAAAAATACAATATAGTTTTCCAAGATTAATTTTAAAGAAAATTGTTTTGAAAAAAAAATGTAATGTTTATTTTTAATTCAAAAGGGTATTTTCCTCATGAGATGATCCATGAGATCTTTCAAAATATTTTTCCATATTTAATAAAATACTTTTATGTTACTTATTCTTTATTGAGGATATTATCCATTTATATCATTCTTATTTTTTATCTGAATAGTTTATGTTTATGATGTCACAATGTTTATAAAATCCATTTATCCAACATGGCCTATACCACGATAAAATGTTTATGAATTACACTTCTTTTTTCCATGGGACATTGTATGATGTAATGATGATGAAACTTATTTCATTTCAATAAGTTATAATATGATTAAATGTTTATGAACCATATTTCTTTTCATGGATTTTAATATATGTATTTTTTATGATCTAGTGGAACATGTATATATTATTTTCATTATGTGGTGGTTGTTAGATTATAAACAAGGTTGGTGGTCATGTTATAAAAACTTATCATAGGGGTATATATGTTCCCATAATATATTGGGTAAGGATTGATATCCTAAGAGATAAATAAGACAGTAATTGGGAGTAAACAAAATCCATTGTGGCACTATGTCCACTATGATATTCTTGGGTGTGAGCCTTGAAGACTTCAATGGTTTTGGGAGGTAACCCATCCACAAATTATTTTCTTAGGAATGAGCCTTGAACTATTAAGGAATTGATTTTATATTCATATGTGTATTCCATAAATATATGTCTTATACTAAATTTATGATCTCATGGATCATGTTCTTTGATTCAACTATGATTTATTTATTATGATATGTAATTATTTATGAAATGACTCACATTTATGATCTATGATATGTAGGGAATTATTTTCAAATGTTAATATAATTTTCTCATGACCATTTACTAATGTTATATTCATATATGTAACGTCTTTAAATTCTAAAGTAATTTTTTTTCATTAGTGATAATGAAACACAAAACCAAGTGTAATAAGGGAACACAATAACCTGATACTTTACAATATATTTAATTTCTTAAATAAATATAATATACTTTATATCTTGTAATGCTCCCAATACCTAGTTAGCTTATGTTACTTTCTAGAGGGACCTTCCTTGATATCTTGCATTATAAACAAGAGAGTTCATCCTCAATAGCCTGTGTTTCATACAATAGATACATTCCTCAATAGATTTCATTGCATACAAATAGTGACGTTCCATTATAGCTTACGTTACATGCAAGATCAGGCTTCACAAAATAATAATGTATTATTAAAATATTATTATTTTACATAATATGATATAGACAATGAATTTTGTTAGAATTTATGGATAGTATTTACTAAATTATAAAAAAATTTGTTTTACACAAATATAAAATGAATTCAATTGTTTCCAATTAATGATAATCTAAAAGAAGAACAAATTGGATATAAAAAGAAATATTATTATTGTCATGCATCCAAAGGATTTTTTATCTTAATAAAAATAATTAATTACAATTATTTAATGGTTTTAACTAAATACATATGTTACATATTCAATAAAATATTTTTTATATTCATCCATTCGGTTTGATATGTGTATGATAAGAAAAACCCTATTTTACACATAAAACCAATATTATTATAAAGATAATTTTATAAACCTTTAATGGTGAACCAAATTTAAATATGAATTTTGACACTTTAATTTATATAATATGGAATAATAAACATTATCCTTGAAATAGAAACATAATAATTATTTTAGAGTGATTATTTTATATTTCCTTGTGAAGTTTTATTTTTTTAATGAACAGGGAAAATATAGAATATTAATTTATATAAGATTTTTTTTCTAACATATTTTTAGTGATAAACTATAATTTTAATTGGTTTCAATTTAAATTAGATAATATTTTTATAAATTAATCCGATTTATGTAATTTTAATCAATTTCACTTTGTAATTGACAAAAATAAATTAAAAAATGTTGATTGTTTTTTTTTTATTTTAAAAAATGGAATTGTCCTCCAGCCATTATGATAAAATGTAAATTAACTTATGCCACTTATGTGATTAGAATTTGGAATAATTTTAATCCATATTTTTAATAATAATCATTTATAATTTTTAATAAGTCCAATTGATTGACCAAAAATATTATTGAAAGTGATTAAACTTTATTACAATGATTAAGGTTTTATTATGCATAATAAGGGACTAAACCATAACATTAAAACCCAAAAAGACCTATACACATTCCAAAAGATATTGTATGGCCTTTTTGTGACCATATTCTCTCTTGGATCAAATTTGGTACATTATGGGATCCATTCTAAACATGAAAAACGTTGTTGTAATTTCTTTGTCAAAATATTACCAGAGCGTCACTCCTACTCCACTATAGAAAGGCTTTTTCTCATCCCACTTCCTCACACATCTCAAGACCCTTTGGATAAAATAAGCACTAAAAAATGGCTATTCAAAATTCGATGCATTATCATAGAATCCCCCCCTTGGGAATAACTCCATCTAAGGAATCCTTTTGGTACAATCAAATAGAAGTTACTCGATTAAGAGGCGAGACATTTCCTTAAGGTATTTTGTTTTATTTCCATTATCAAATACCTAAACTATTATTATTATATTTTTGTATAATAAAAAAGTACCCTGAATATAATATCTTTTTGTTATTATTATTTTTTAACCTATACTTACACACACATCCATCAAAGGGGTAATGAACATATTTTTTCTATGTGCGGTGAAATAATTCCTCACGAAACGATGATTGTTCATTTTTCCTTTACCACATCTCATGGTGTCCATTATGATGAAAACTATGATTATATATGTTATATATTATATTTATTATCTCATTAATCTTCTGTAATTATTTTAATCACATATGTTTATACTTTTCATTTTTTGTAAAAATGATAACATCATTTGTGGAATTGTAGACTACTGCCCCCTCAAAGTGATGTGATTCGTTCACATGATACATGGAATGTATAATGGCCTATTTTATTTAAAAATAAATGACATAAAAAAACTCTATATGAAATTAATTAAATAATTACCACTGTGTAAATTTAATATATATATATATTATTCTCTTTATTACCCTTTTACACACAAAGTGATGACATTGTTCTTGGACGCATGGATTACCGCCACCTTGAAATGATGTTATACCATTTACATCACAATAATTATATGTATAAGTATATATTATTAAATAATATGTTACCTATAAAATAATTATAATCATTGAATGATATATTATTTATTACCCTCATTCCAAAATGGTCATATAAAAATGGGAATGTTACTCATGCACATGTTTAGCCTACCGTTACTCAAATTGTAACGTTGGTTTATTTTTCATTAACAAATATAATTATTTATTTTAAAAGAATAAATAATTTATAAATATGATAATTAATTCGTTATTATAATCCTATTGATGTTGTATGATGAACCCTTTTACCATTATTGACAAATAAAATATGTTTTTGACACATAAACTGAATTTGGTCAAAACACCTGATGTAAATTGTTTTAAGTAGTTGTATAAAAAATAATAATAAGTGAAATAAAATTAATGATAAACATGAAAAATGTTCTCAAGAAAGTAAATAATTAAAATAATTTTGTAGTGAAGAAATATATATACATAAGAGAAAAGTCATATACAAGGTAATGGATTCTAATATCACTTTTTATATCCATAAGATAAATTCCATGTTCCCAACAAACATATTTTATATCGTGTATATACTAGGAAACTTTTTATATTATATAATTAATAATTTTATCTTCATGGTATTTTAAACATTCACTTAATTTTATTCATTCCTGAGTATTATAATTTAAAATGTTTCAATGTGATATGGGACACTTTATAATGTTTAAAAATTATTTTCCTCAAAAATAACATTAATGATATTTCAATTGTATTTCCATTGGAGGAAATTATATACAAATTTTTCAATAAAACCATTCAATTTTCTTTCCAATGGTTACTCGTGTCCTTTTTCATTTATTTGAACCATTTTTACACTCTTTGTTACTCAAAATGTTTTAGAAATGTTTTTCACAAAACCTGACTCTATTTCACTCTTTAGTCGGATAACCATTGTTGTCTTCTAAAAACCATTTTTTATTAAAGTGTTTTAAAAATGTTCATAAATTTTTTTGGTAAATAAAATTTTACCCATTTTTCTTACATTTTTAGAAGGTAAAAGGAATGTTATTTTTACCTTGTATGACATGTAAGGATTAACCCAGAATCATTCCATTAAAGATTAATTGTCATTTATAAGAGTTTAATTTTTATAAAAAAAATTTAATATTCATTTTTAAGGACATGTTTTTTTAAAAGGGTTTAAAAAAAATAATATTATCCTCAAAAAGATATTTAAAAAGATATTTTTATAATATTTTTCCATTCATCAATGACAACAACCCTTTATTTTACTCCACTTGGGGTATGTTGTATTGATACCATCATTATCCTTCCTGAATATTTTTTATTGATTCGGTTAAGGATATTATTTATATTCACATCCTTTATACATTTTTTAAATCCCCTTGAAATATTTAATCTTTTATCATTATTAAAGATTCACTAATTCTCTATATCATTTATCATGGATATTACTATTTCCAAAAACTTATACCATTATAAATATGGTTTTTACTTTGATATTTATTTGATTATTTTGGGAAATGTTAATAATTATGTGTTATTTATTAAATATGGTTATTTGGTAAGGTATAATATTTATATCGATTATTCAATATGAGGGATGTTTTGGACTAGTAATACATGGGTGGTAATGGTTATATATAGCCCTTATATTCTTCAATAGTCTCATGGGACAAGTTACTTTGCTAGAAAATTTAAATGGGTTTTCACTAGATATGAAAAATTGTCTTGTGAAAGGTCCTGATGGTAATGGTTTTACAGACCTAGGAAACACGGTGTCCAATAATTAAAAATTTTCCTCATTTTTTTTGTTATTATTCTTTACAAGATTTTTCATCGATATGTCTTTGGATACATTTCATTTTCAGTTCATTTATTAAAAATTATGTGGTTTTGATTCAAACCATTCCATATTGATTTTCCCTATATTGTTATTTTAATGGAATGTGTTATAAGTTATATACCTTTCCATGTTAATTTCTGCTCATTGATTCATTATTTATTATGATTTACTTACCCATACTGATCTTTTTAGCTCACCCTTATTATGTTTCATTTCCCAAGGAATCCAGGAAGCGTACTATGAAAGATATATAAGGATATACTAGATGGAATAAAGTTATTATCATTATTATTTAAGAAAAAAATATTTTATAATTAGTGTATTAATTTTTAATGCAAAGTCGTATATGTATATGCTTTACCAAGAATACTAAGCTTATACGCACTTTGGGATTTGAATCCTTATAATTATGAGAATATAATTGATTGTAGACATTGAATTAGATTTTTCTGGGGTTGGGTCGCTATATTTGGTATCAGAGGATGTTTAGTAGAAACCATGAGAACTATATTTCCAAAAACATAAATTAGAGAATATATCCCTAAGGTATAATTTGAGGATAATTATAGACGAGCATCCTAAAGATTATGATATATAGAGATTATTTAGTTTTTCTAGAAATACATACCTCCCTGGATATTAAAAGTTGTTTTGGTTCTGACATAGATGTACCTAAAAGTAATAAATCCAATAAGGTGTGATGGGACTAACTCAGTGTAACTTTTTACATGACAATGGGTCTTACTGCCCAACTAGTTTGACACTCATGGGGGATAATATTAGTATAGTTCAAATTTTCTTTACAAACCATTATGATGGTTTTTAAAAATGAATATCCTAGGTTAAACCTACGGTGTTTTATATTGAGGATAAGGTTTAATTATTAATAAATCCTATAAATTATTTTATTGATAAACCCTACATCATGGAAGGACCTATATAGAAATAAATGGATAAAGTATTTCTTTATTGGTGTTGTATTGAAAACCTTAGTTAAAATTATATTTAGTTATCATCCTTATTTCAGGTATGTCCATACTATTTTTTTTAAAATTATATTAATATTGTTTTATAAAAGGACATCATGTAAGCCAAGTGGAAACCAAAAAAATATGGAAAGGTCGCAGATCTTGACCCCATGACTGAAAGACGATAATGTTTTAGTGCCAACCACTATCTTATGTGATGTCCTATTTAATTGATACTTATTTAAACAATCTGAAAAATAATTATTAATGAAAAACCAAGAGTATAAAATTTTAGGTTTACGTATTAATGTATTAACCATATTGACATTGGAGAATATTTAGAGACTAAAAGTTATAATTGTCTCTCTTTTATGGGACTTAAAGACTGTTATATGTTTTAGTTCTTCAGGGATCAAAGTTAATTTTTTGATACCCATTTCTTGAGGTAATATATATATATCAGAATTCAATCAAAGTATAATCAAAATATGAAATTATTCCTTTTAAATTTAAACCAATCCATTAATTATGTCTTTTTTTATTCTTCAGTTGTAGAGAATTACCCAACATTAGGAAAAATAATTTGAAATAAAATGTTATCCTAATAACTTAATCTTTTTTATATTGAATTTTTTAAATCGTTAATTATTTATGGATTTGGGACCCATAACATTATATTTTTAATTTTCTTTTTTTATTGATGACCTCATTCACTCAGTATAAATATTTACGTTTTTCCTCAAAGTACATATTTTCATATTCCAATAACGTTCTCTTACTTAGAAACATAGTTACATGGTATTCCATGTGGAATTTTTACATCCCATAATATATTTTATAGAATATGTTTTGTGAAACCTTATTTTGTTGTGGGATTTTTAATATAGGAAATATTTAACAATCTATTAACAAGATTGAGTTTAAATTGTGAGGATATAATTTTATTAAGGTTGGAAGAATATAACATCCTAAAATCTTAAATTAAAACATTATATTCAATAGTTTTTATGAAAAAACACCAGGTTTAAATAGGTAATATTATAACCTGATAAATTAAAATATATTTACAATATTAAATAAATATATTATATTACATACCTTGTAATTAATGCAACACCAATTTTTCTTGCATTATACACAAGAGAAAATTTCCTCGATAGATTTCCTTCCATGAAAGTGTGATTTTACTTGATATATTTTTTTGAAATAAAGAAATACCTTACTCAATAACTTTTATTACACACAAGAGTGACCTTACACAATAGCTTTCATTACACACAAGATCGAGTTTCACCAAATAAAAATGTATTATTAAAATATTATTATTTAATATAATATGATATAACCTAGAATTTAAATTAATAGTTATGAATAAAATTAACTAACTTATAAAAATATTTCGTTTAAGAAATCATAAAATTAATACATTGGTTACCAAGTAATGAGAAACATAAATAAGAACCAATTGTATATAAAAATAAATATTATTAGTTTTATGCTTCCAAATGAGTTTTTCCTTAATAACATTAGTAAATTGTAATTATTTAATTATTTTATTAAAATATACATTACATATATATAATCAATTAGTTTTAATATTCATCCATTACATTTGATATTTATAAGATAAGAACAAACCCTATTTTACACATAAATACAAATATTTTTATAAATGAAATTTTACCACCTTTTAATAGAGAACCCAATTTAAATATGAATTTTGACACATTAATTGATTACATATGTCACAATTAACATAATATTTGAAATATAAACATTATAAATAGGTTATATTTATTTTTTGTTATTTTCTATGAGGTTTCATTTTTTAATGAATAGTGAAAACTACTGTTCTTTTTACTCTAATATATTTATAAGGATAAATTATATATATAATTTATTTAAATGTCTAATTACATAATATTTTTATTAATTAATTCAATTAATTTCATTGTAATAATGTTCACATTTAAATTGACTATAAAAAAATAGCAATATTTTTGACATTTTTACATTAAAAAGATGCATTGTCACTCCACCTATGGGGTTAAATATTAATTAATTTCATCCACTTATATGATTATAATTTGTAAAAATGGATTCCATATTTGGAATAAAAATAATTTATAATTTATAATAATTTAAACTTTATTTTTTACCAAAAGGAATAGTGAAAGTGGTTTAAGTTAATTACAATGATTATGGTAAAATGAAGCATAATAAGTGACTAAACCTTAACCTTAATGAAAAAACAACCTATAAACTGATAAAAAATTTACTTTATGGACATAATTAGACAATATAAAATGTTGGATTGAATTAGTCCTATAATTGGATCCACATTCAACCATAAAACCATGGTAGGAAGTCCTTTGTCAAAATATTACAAGAGTACCACCCCTCCACTATAAAAATGCCTCCTCTCCTCCCACTTCCCCACACCACTAAATCCAATTTTTCTAGAATAATGTCTTGAAAATTTTATTTTAATCATATTTCACCTAATCATAGAATCCTATCTATGGGATGATATCCATACAAGGATTCGTTTTGTAATAAACTAAATAGATTTACCCAATTAAGATGTAACATCTTTCCTTAAGATATTTTGTTTTATTTACATTATCAAACCCATAAACTCTTATTATTAAATGATTGTAAAAAAAATATCAAAAAATATACTAGTATATTTTTATTCTATTTGTTATATGTACAATTACACACACTTACATCTAATGGGTAGTAAACATACTAATTCTGTGTATGGTGAACTACTCCCTCATGAAATGATGATTTTTTTACTTTACCACCATTAATGGTGGAGATTATGATGTAAAATATATTTTTATATATTATATATATAATATTTATTCTATCAATAAAATTTTATAATTATTTTATAACACATATCTTTATACTTCCCATTTTGTGTGAAAACGATAACATTGTTTGTGGAAGTGTGGACTACCACCCCTCAAAGTGATGTGATTCGTTCACATGATACATTAATTGTATAAAGTATTGTTTTAATTATAAATATATTGCATAAACAGACTCTATATTATATTAATGAAATAATTAAATTTCTGGAAATATAATATATATATACATATATCATTCTTTTTGTTACCTATTCACACACAAAGTGAGAACATCATTCGTGGATGTGTAGATTGTCATCTTCTCAACATGATGTGATACCTTTTACAACAATAGAATTATATATATAATTATATATTATTAAATAATATGGTATCTATGATATAATTATATTTTTGTGAATATATAGTTTTACTTACCTTTTTCCATAATGATCATTGAAAATGGGAACATTACTCATACGTGTGCATGACCTACCATCTCTATGATTGTAACATTAGTTAATTTTTCTTAGACATATATAATGATTGTTTTTTAAAGTATATTTAATGTATAAATATGATAATTATGTATTTATTATTATTCAATATATGTTATATAATGACCCATTTGATCACAGCTAACCTACCAAAGTGGGTTTTTACAGGTAAACAAAATTTTTTCAAAACACCTGATGTAAACATAATTGTTTATGTAGTTTTGTAAAACAAAATAATAACTAAAATATAAGTAATTATAAACAATAAAATTTTTATAAAGAAATTAAATAATTTACATAAGTTTGTTATTCAGGAATACGAAGACACATGAAAAAATCCAGATGCAAGGTAAGGGATTCTCATCTAACTTTTTTACATCCGTGAGATACATGTCTTATTCACCACTTACATATTTAGTGTGGATTATCTAAAACTCATTTTTTTATATTATATAATTAATAAATTTATATTTATGGTATTTTAAACATTCATTTAATGTAATTTATTTTTGAAGATTATGATTTAATATTCTTTAAACTGGTATGGGACACTTTGGAATGTTTAAAGAATATTTTCCTCAACTATTAAATTAATGGTATTTCAATGGTATTTTCATTAGAAGAAATTATAATAACTTTGTTCAATAGAACCATTCCTTTTTCTCTACTATGGTTATTGATGACCTTTTTCAATTATTAGTACCATTTTATACTCTTTTCAATTCATATAGTTTTAGAAAATGTTTTTCAAGAAACCCGACTTTATTTATCTATGTAGTTGGAGAACCTATTTTCTTATAAAAACCATGTTTTATTAAATTATTTTAATAAAATTTTTTAAAAAGATTTTTTAAATACATTTTTACCCCTTTTTGTCTTTTAAAAATGTTTTCAATGTAATCTTATTTTCTCTTTCAAAACAAGGCATTTTTTTTACCTTTATACCGTGCAAAAAGAATGTTCGTTTTCCCTTTTATAGAATGTATATATTTAACCACCACAATTCCTTCAAATAATCTTATGCATTTTTAAATGGTTAATTTTTAATGAAAGTGTACTTAAAACTAATTTTCAAAGAATTTTTTTTTCAAAATATTTTTCCAAACCAAATGATTTTCTCTCAAAAATTATTTTAAAATAGCCTTTTATATTATTTCCATTAATCAATGAAAAACCATTTATTTCAATTCACTTGGGGTATGTTGTATTAATACCATCCTTAACCTTTATCTGGATGTTTTTGATTGATTTGTTCTAGTGTAATATTAATTTTTACTTCCTTGATTGATTTTTGAGATCCCCTTAAAATATTCAATTTCCTATAATCATTGAATATCCAGTAATTATCCATATCATTTATCATGAATATTACTATTTTATAAACTATAAACTATTTTACATATGGTGCCTATATTGATATTTATTTGATTATTTGGGGAAATGTTGATAATTCTATATTCTTTATTCAATATGGTTATTTGATAAGGAATATTATTTACTTTTATTATTTAATATGACGAATTATTTAGACTAGTAAAACATGAGTGGGGACCAGTTATAGATATATCCTCAATTCAGCAGTAGTCTCATGTGATGAGTTAGTTGTCCATCCACTTTAGATGATTTTTAATAGATAAACTTAACTGTCTTGTAAAATGTCTTTATGGTAATGGTTCCATATACCTAGGAAACATGGAATACAATAATTAAGAATTTCCATCATTTAGTTTTAATTATAATTCATCCATGAGATTTTGTGTTGACATATATATGGATATATTTCATTTTCAGTTCATTGATTAAATAACATGTTTCTTAGTTTCATACATTTTTATATTATGTTTTCCTTATATAATTTTTTGAATGACAGGTCTTATCAGTTATCTACCTTTCCATTTTAATTTATTCTCATTGATTCATTATTTTTTCAACATTACTTACCCATTATGAAAATTTGAGCTCACACATATTATGTTTCATTTCCCCAAGAATCTAAATAGTGTACTATGAAAGATAAGAAGGGATATACTATATTGAAAAAAAATATTCTTGATGTTATTTTAAAAAATATGTTTAAGTTAGTGTATTAATTTATAATAAAATACTCATATATTTATCTAGTTTACTAATAATACTAATTTTATCAGTAATTAAATATTTGAATCTTGGTAATCATGACAATGTAACTGATAGAAAACACTAGATCTATGATTTATGGGGTCAGGTCACTACAATATCTCCTTTGATTAGCCTTAGTGAAATCATAAGGTCTCCTATTCTTATGATTTCTTTCCCTATATCATGATGAAAGGATTTATATAGAGTATTCCATTTAATTGTATATAATTGGATGATAGTTTTGGGAGACATTGAAGGTATTTCATGAAATCAATAGATATTGAATATAATATACCAATACAATAAAACAATATAGTCCATGGTTTTGTATGTGTTAAATCGATTGAATATTCAAAAAAAGATATAATATTTAAGTATGAGATTTTGGGTATTCAGAGTTATTTTTCATTTGAACATTGTTAATAGAGACTTTATCTGATAAGATAAACTATTGTGGAGTTATAGTTGGATGATAACCAGTTTCTAAAGGTAGAAACATATTTATGCCACATGTTCCAAATTTATGATGTAAATACATCATCCAAACCACACAAAACATAATAAAGACATCAATACATGATTTATAGCATAAAATTAAATTTATGATGTCAATTCATGTTTTAATTTTTCTTACTTTCACGAGGATATGTTTTTTTATGGATATGGATATAATGTGATTCATGATTTGAATTATTTATTTACATCATAAAATATAAATAACTGGGGTTTAAATCCATTTCATATCATTCTGATAAAGTATTCTCCACCCTCTCTCTATTGTAAAACATACAGTGATGATTCATGTGAATCCTATTTGATCCAAATTCTCTTTATCCATAGATATTTTCATTCCATTAATAGAAATTAGAGGGAATCCTAGTGTATCATAAACTACTTATTATTTCATTAGTTTTTCCCAAGTATAAAATATATTATAGGACTGTTTATGCCATCTGAATGTTAGACGTTCTTTGTTGATTGTCTCATAGTATTTTGAATAGGGGGGAAAAAACTTTACCCCATGTATTCACTGTTTTTCAGTGTCATCTTTGAATTTATGTTTGATGGTATAGAAAAACTCCCTAAATTTAATATTTTATCCTTATAATATATGAAATAAGTGAGTTCATAGTAATAAACCATGCACATGACCTAAGTAATTGTATAATTCACTTTTTAATTAATTTTACAAGCTTATACATCCCATTAAATATTTTTGAGTCCATTGGAATTGAGAAAGGACATATAAACACCTGCTAAGTGAGACAATCATGATAATATTACAAACTGGTGAAGTTCGTTTCTATTAATTGGGCGTAACATGTAAATAGTATTAGATGTAAATTTGTGACATATAATATATTTTTTATGTGTTCAAATTCATCATAATGGTAACCTAGTTTTTAAAATCAATGGTTATATCCTAAACTGTATGAATAGATTATTGTCTTTTGGGGGTCATATTACTTTGTTTAATTTTTCTCTTCCATATTTTCTGATGCATGTGTTTCCAGTACTCAAAGTTCCAAAAATTGTGGTCAGAAATATTAAAAATAAATATATAATCTTTTTTCTACGATGCACACATGGGAGGCCACTACCATTGGTCATATTGGGCTAGAATAGACAAACTTATCGATTTTAGAGGATTTGGATTTAAGATCATGTTTAATACCATGAATATTATAAATTCTTAATTCCCATGGTATTTTAAGTATGTTCATTCCCTTTGGGTAGGATTAGTGATTGTTAAATTTGAATATATATTAGATGATTAGAGAGGGAAAGTTTACATCCTTTCGAAAATTTTGTATGGGAATTTACCTGAACTTAAACGACACTTGGGGTGGATCATTGGGTGCGATGAGGTCAAATAATGGAAACACAACTAGGTGGGTATACCTCTTATTTTACTGGTTTTCCTGACCTCTGATATTTTATTTTTCAATCTTATGCCTTTTTTAATTTTATTCAATACACCCTCAACTATAAATAATGTGAGTTTTTAAACAAAATTCATCTTTATGATGCTGATATGATGGTGTTCAACAGTGCTGCATCAGGGAACTTTTTGAACTTGGAATTTCGTTTCTCCATCCATGTAAATTCTAATGTGCTAATGGGTAAGTTATTATGGTGCAAGGAATTCCTGATCAAATATAATTTTCATGTGTGGCATGTATCATATAGTTCTATTCCAACGAACAAAATTATCAATGGAAATGGTTTTAGTACGGATTACAAGTTTTTTTATAAAAAAAATTGAAGAAAAAAGTGAACAATTATCTATTTTTTAAGGATATTGAGAATGGTTTATTTGGAATGGTTTCAATAACATTATTGATATTGATTTTTAGGTTGTAAATAGTGATGTTTTATGTCTATATTAGTTTCATGGGGTTGAGGGTAACATCTGGGAGAGGAAGTCAAGGGCTACAAAAATTTTTATAGGTTGTTAGACCACTTGTAATGTGAGAATCAATGATCGGGTGGAAGGGTATACAATATCAGTTTTAGTGCTAAAAAAATGGTCCAAGTTTCTTACTATAGATCTAGGAGATCTTCTAAAACACTGAAAAATTAATTATTTCATGAAAATCATCATGAAAGGAAACAGATGTGAAAATACTTATCAAAAGGTGTCTTTGATGGTTCAATTTTTACAATGTATTCCCCAATGTAATTTTTTCTAGATGAACATGATTCCACATGTAATATTGGGATCATGAGAGGTTGTGGGGTTGTTTTGGATTCTATAGGTTCAATAGTTATTACATTTAATAGTTTCTATGTGCAAGGTAAATCTCTTCTAGAGGAGGAAAAGGATAATCAAAATGGGCTATATATTTGTATATATACTAATATTTTCTTCTATGAGATTCATATAGAATATTCCATAGTTCAAAACTATATCCAATGAATGCATGATTCCCCTAGGTCTATTATTTATATCATTTTTATAAGCAAGTATTACATTGGGAGAATCGAACTGAAGCTTACATGGTGTGAATGAAACGTTTTTGCTAATAGAGTTTCCTAAAAGGTGAGTCATGTTATCCCACACATTATTTATCCTTGTTTGGTTTTCATTCCCATAGAGTGTGATGAGTTTTTTTCATGCGGATGGACCAGGTCTTCATTTCATTAGACCACCTTCACTTTAGTTTTTTCTTCTTTTTTTACCATTTAATAAATATATCCTAACTTTTTATATTGTATATATAGCATGTTATGATGTCATATTATGATAAATTTCTTACATAATGGGAATGAATAATATTATGATGAAATTATAATATAAATGGGTTTCACGTAGTTATGTTGAAATGATTATATAATGTTTTTTATCCGGTTATGATGAAATTATTATATAAAGGGATTGAGGTTGATTATAATGAAATTATTATATAAATATCTTATGCATGTTTATGTTGGAATACTCATACAAAGTGATTATCCCAAGAAATGTTATAATTCTTATAGGTAATTACACTATTCACATGTGTTATTTGGGGATTTAATCCTGTTGTGTGGTTATAGATATGGTTGGCATAGATTCATGACATGATTAAAGATATCTAGTATTACGGTGATGTAGTTTTACCAACATTTGTGTGTCATTATAACACTATATGTTTATATGGGATTATTGTTTTGAGCTTTATTAATTAATTAATTTAATACCCACGATTATTTAATTTTTTAATGAACTATATATTCAGATTTGATTATTTAGAAACCATGGGATTTGGTCTTCTGAGTTTTACTGACACCCTGTTCCGGCCAATATTTTTGTTAAGGAGATATTTCATGGATTTAGGTATGTACAAGTGAAAGAGACCATATTGATGATTGTTTTCTATTAGATGAGTTGGTGTTTTGAAATGAAACAAACATGGTTCTCGGGACTAGGGATTTCAGAGTCCTTTTTATTTTAGTTTTTTTATTTGTATGTATTTTCCCATGTCAATTTTAATGATTTATCCTATCATTACAGGATTTTATTATAATTTGGATTTTTTGGATTTGGACTTTATCTTGATGTGGTTTCATGACAGATTATATTATTGTTTCCGCGATTTTTCTCCAGCCCATTGATATTTCATTGTTTTATTAAAACTCTCCACTATAGGGTATAGTCTCCCCACTATATCCCTTACACCCTCTCTTCTATTTGAAACCTAGTGTAATATGAGGAGTTAGGATTGAGGTCACATAGGAAACCTGGCTTGGTCATGTCATGGTGTGTCATGAAGGGGATATTGCTAAGTTGTATCAAAGGATCAGGTCTCTTTTCTATATAATTACAAGTTAAGAAATGTAGAATGGAGACTTGAATACCCAAATGATTTTAAATAATATTGTTCCTTGGTGTACCTAACCCATGTAATGTAGAAAACCCAATTTCCCAAAGATAGAACAATTGTTAATGTGTTTTACCAATTTATGTTTTGTTGTACGTTTTCTTTGGTTGATTCAAATATTGTGCGTTGTTACCATTTCATGATATTTTACTCAAAGGATAGTATGATAGGAGATATCATCATGATTGAAAATTAGTTATATATGTCTATATTAATTGTTCATTATAGTAATAAATATATTTCATATGGTATATCTATCTATATAAAAAGTGTAAATAATTACCTTTACATACATATAAAATTAAATGAATGAAACTATTATGTTATTAAAAATAACTTTTTATTCCATCAAAATAAAAATATTGGGTTGTTGGTTCTCTATTGGTTTTACATTTTGATGATATAGTCTTGTTTTTTTTGTGTTCTATGGATTTTATGTGTGTTTCTATCAAAAATTAAAACTCATCTTCATCAAATTGATAATCAATAATGTGGAAATTAGCATACTTCTAATACTATAGATAATTATATAGTTGACCATTTTCAAAATATATTCTAGAGGGTAATATAATCCATATATAGGTAGATAGGTCTCATTTTACCCTTCACCTCTTAATTGATGAAATATTTCATGATATAGAAGTATCCTATGTTACCTGGGGAGGGTGACCCCCTAGTAGTTGATTATTGGATTGAGTTTTTCTAGATGTTCTTTATGAACCTCAGGAGTCCCACTGATTAGATAGTTATGATTTTTACATTAATTCTTCATATACTATAAAATGTTTGGTTAGGTATACTGAAGTATTCTAGGTATCAAAAGGGGTTATTCATGATGGAATCTGAGGTGATGTTTCTAAGAAACATATATCCAAATATGTTAAAGAGTGAGAGGGATCATGAGTTTATTCATCAATAATATGGATACATATCAATGGTGGACTATTTTGGATGTATGAGTGATCTGTATCATATTTATCCATGCTTATAAACTATTGAGATTTTTAGGGAAAGAAATTTTGTGTATATGGTTTTCTATAACATATAGTCACATGTGAATATATTTATCTTGAGAATCTTTATATACGTGATTAATAGAGCTATCATCATCGAAGGAAATATGAAAGAATCATTGAGTTCAATCTAGAATGTTTCATTATGAAAACATGTATGTTATTCTTTTAGATATAAGAAACACTAATTTGATGGTTACTACTAGGATAATAGCAGTATAATCTACATGTAAAGTGGAATTCCACATCAATATCATGAATTAGTAATGTTGTAGTAGTGTGGAATGTCTATCACTAATAACCCTTACTGTCTGTACCCCAACATATAATGAAATTATTATGGTAGTACTAGTAATATTTATAGGTTCTATAGTTTTTTGTAGTAATAGAATAGTTTTAGGGGATCAGGATTAAAACCAGAGTCTAGAAGGGGATCGACGGCCCCTTAGAAGATAGGTAGCTTGAGTTCTAATGGATTTTCTTTCCCAAGTAGGGGACATGGTAACACATTGCAAGAGTTGTATTACTATGTTGAGGGAACAATACGAGGGAGTTAGAATGTGTCCAAGAATATAGGGGTGATCCAAAAGCATGCTTTGTAGTATACTCTAACTATTTTTGATGTAATTACTTCTACAATCAGAGGTACTATTCTTGTATCATACAAATAAGATTTTATTTTTCTTGATATATTATATTTACATTCCCTTTCATCTTCACTTTTTTCCAACATCTTATGATAAAATATGGAGAGATTATATGGTTTCATGACCATCAGTACAATGTAATGAGTTTGGTTATAAGATAAAAAATGTTTCAGGTAATTCTATATTTAAATTGGTAGATATCATTTTATTTGGTAACTTTTCATTATGGAAATTACATTCATCGATATTATCTTTATATTGATTTGATTGACTTTTACAAGGATCATATGAACTATTACCAAAGTAGATATATTTTCATATTTCCCTATAGGGGAAGTTGTTATCACTAAAGGAATTGGGATTATCATGCATTTCATGTGGGAACAATTCAATGTGGGTTAGATATCCCCATAGTATATTTGTTGAGCCTAGTTTTATATGATTGTGGAATGAAGAAGGATACTTTTACTCACATGGTAAACTATTTCCAGGTGTCTTTTAGAAAGAGTTATCTATCATACAACCCAAGAATGAGATTAGGTTCATAATTGATATTTTTTTGGAGATGATATAGTTTCTATTGTTCCATATAGGATGGTACTAGTAAAGATTCATGAGTTGAAAGTTCAGTTGGAATATCTATAATCTAATGGTTTAATAAGTTTTAGTACTTATCCATGGGGTTCACCCTTGATTTTCACTGAGATGGAGGATAGAACATTGCATTTATGTGTACATTATTAGTTACTGAACCAGATGTAAGTCAATAAATAGTATTCTATTCCATGCAACAATGATCTCTTCTAACAACTGAGAGGTGATAGGATCTTATCCAAGCACAACATGTGGTTAGGCTAACAACAACTGATGTTGATACCATCTGACATAACCTATACTTTATTTAGGAGATCTTTCATATTATATTAGTTTTTGGTTATGTCATTAAGTCTAAAAAACATAATATTAGTATTCATTTTCTTTGACAAATATTATATTTCAAACTTTTCTAGATCAGTTTGTGTTGGTTTTAATTTATGATTTCTTAGTTTAAATCTAGCCTACAGATGATCATTACCATCATCTTGATGTCATCATGAGTATACTAAAGGATCATTATATATATAAAATTCTGTCCAAATGATTTTTATGGATTGATAGTGTGTATTTTATGAGTCATGTTTTCATAGAGGATAGATATTTAATATACCATGTAAGTTTTCATACATGGTTTCATGGTATTGGCCCCAGAATTTATTTATGATTTTGTGATTTTTGGTTTTTGTAGTCTATTACTAGTGTTTCAATGCAGAACTATCTGATTTGTTAAAATTGATGGCTAGGCTTACTAGGAATGAGTTATTTTTTATTCATATGTTTATAAAATATTTTTAGGAGTTTAAGTGAAGGATGGACTCAGCACCAAACCTATATTTTTCCGTTATCTATTAGAAGTATACCATGTATTTTGATGCATCCAAAATCAGATTTGGATTAGTTTTGATTTTTAAGGGTTGATTTGTTTTTTATTTCTCCATATTATTTAGACTGAATGATAGGAATTTGCCTACCAATTAACTGGAGTAAGATATAGTGGTACATTCACTGAGATAATGAAGACACTATCTATTGGTTGGGTGGTTTCTGGTTTATAAGGATCATAATATTATTAATTAAATATTTTTCTGAGTGAGACATGAACTATAAAAAAAGGTGGTGAGTAAATTATCTATAGTATTTAAACATCAACATGTCATTCACAGAAGGAAAAGACAATGTCATTTTCAATTATCTATGTTGTAAGACATATAAATAAATAATATTGGAGTATTGAGATGAGGGGAAGCTTTTTCCACTCCTGATAAACATACCTATAGATGTCGATGATTCCTAGGGATGATTATCTCTAACTTATACATCAATAATACCCATTATTATTGAATAGATAAAGGAAGATAAGTTATCTGATCTGTGAGCCTTATCTCTGAGGGATATCTTATATAATGCGTAGCCACCATTAATATTTTCCCTTAGAAGTAGGAGAATTCCTATTTTCTATGACCATTTATGGGTTCCTATAGTTTTATATGATGTTTTAATTAGTGAATTTCATTCTTAAAAGGGGTGGTGAAACCAGGACTGGTGTAGACGCAACATGATATCTGTAAAGAATACTTGGGTCCAGGGGTGAAGATGGAGATAGATGAGGTTTTTTAATGATGATTCATCTTTCAGCGGCCGTAGTCCATGTAAAAAAGGCATGAAAGGTCATTTCATTATCCTCCATTTCTAAAAGGAAGTGGGATGATGTCTATATATAATTTTTTATTAGATAAAAAAGTAAACCTGAATGAATGATGTAATATGTGTTATCATATATTAACTAACTAAGCCATCCCACATCTTATCTATTAGGTAGATATTCTCTATCGATGATCTTGGTGGTATCTAATTGTGAGAGATAGTTTGACAACATAATGTTTATAGAAGATTAATTTTTTTATCAAGATCCCCATTTAACATCTTGGTTCTAGAATGGTGTTCATAAATCATTGAGATCCAATTTTTTTCCATGTATAAGATAACATTCTCACACAGATGTACCATCTAATTGGACGATTCAGATCTTAGAGGATATGTATCATCCTTCACATCGATCATTGTTGTTTATTGGGAGAATCATCTATATATCCTAGATTTTTTATATAATAATAGATTCTAATAATCAGTCCAAACATATCCTTTTAGGCCTTGTATGGAAGGCCATTTTTTCACCTTTTGTTGGTTAGAGACAAGTGAGTTAGTTCTCATTGAAAATTTTCTCATATAAGAGACATATAAGAATGTCCATTTAGCCAGTAAGTGGTTGGTGATAGTATAAGGAGTTGGCCATAAAATGTTACTTAATATTGAATTTTACACAATTCCATACATTATTAAACATTAAATATGTTTTTGGGTTTAGAGTTTTAAATAATTAGGATACCTTACAAACATGACATTCCACATTCATACAAGAGGATACTACTAAAAAAATATCTATTTTTTTTTCAAAATATAAAACATTAAAACTTAAAACATGATTTCTTTAACAACACTCCATATCAAACATCACGACTCCCTTCTATCTCTTACCCACTCTTATATACTTTGAATTTTTTTTAAAACTTGGGATGAGTATAAAACATGGTAAGGGATACATAGAAATAAATCATTAGTCAAGTGATAAGATAAAAACCAACAAAACCCATAATCATACAAACTCATATTCATAGAAACATCATGTAGTTGCCTTGGGAAATATTTACCATATCACTCTTACATTCACCCTTACACATGTAATAACCTTTTGTTCAACTTCCATCTTCGGAGTACTCAATGCATTGGAGGGCTATAATGGGGCTCACCTGTTATATCATGAGCTATAATGGGATCCACCCAACATATCTTGAGCTATAATGGGCTCAAACCAAAATATATTGAGCTATAATGGGCTCAACACAAAAAGAATAATCTCCAATGAACATATCCTAGTAATAAAGCATCTTGAAATCATGATGAACCAATCATGCCATATACATATATAAAAAAACAATCCTTTTTAAATTTATTAAAGAGAGTTTTAGAAGGATTTTAAAAGGAAAGTACCTTAAAATATATTTGGAGTGAGAATTAAAACAATGGAATGGATATGTGTATACAAGGTAAATACACATAGTGCAACATTATATAAACAAATATTCATCACACCAATATTCTTAATACAATATAATGAATAAAGAATAAGGCTAACCCAAATAATGGAAATTGGGTTAAAACTTCCCTTACCTTGGGTTCTTATTACATAAAAAGTGTTTAAACCTCCAATATAATGGTTAAAAGAGTGTTATTAATATCTTAATGAAGAATATAAATGTTTATAACACCTTATATGATCATTTTACAACATCATTCAATATATTTATTAGTAATAATTTGTTATTTACATTGTGTCAGGTGCGTTCCTTACATGGTTTCCATGAGCGGTACATGATGAATATTCTTGTAGATTGGAAGTGAACCTATAGAATTGGAATATAATGGTATTTAAATATTTACAGAACCATAATTTAAACCATTTATCATTTTTTAATCTGAAATGAGGATGATTCATATGTTCGAACATTATTGATATTTGTTTACGTCATTTTGGTGATTCTTAGATCGTAAAGAACTCATTTGGTTTAAAAATTAATAACATGTGTATAAAATTATTCAAAAACTTTATATAAGATATAATATATATATTTTAATCTATTTCAACCATATAAATGGTTTCATGACGAGTCTTGGATAATTTAAATGAAATTGAAAATCACATTATCCACGATGTTGGTAAATCAACACATCACGGACGGTGCTTTAATTTCATAAATAAGTGGAAGAGGAGAAGAAGTATAATTGTGGATATTACATAAACATGATCACATAAAGAATATATAAGATACTAGATCATTAATTCCTCTTGGATAAATGGATATTAGGAAATAATAATAAAATAAAGGAACTCAAAAAAAGAATAGTTGACAAATGTCTTACGAAAATTTGGCAGCCTAACGGCTAGGCAACATAGTTTTAAAAAACATTAAAAAGGGAGGATATAGGGGTCACTAATACAGAAATGAATAATAATATAGTATGAATCTATAATAAAATGAAAATAAGAACATGGTATGAAAACTTGAAGGTTATACCACATAAAAGATAACTTGAATGAAAAAAAGAAAGACAGAAGTTGAGAATTCTCTTACCTTGTAGAGTAACCCCTAAGACTTGAAGGTTGGGACTTTGGGGAACTAAGAACACCTTGGGAGGACTCATATGGAGGTAATAAGGCCAGATCTTCATTGAGGAATAATTTTTAATTAATTTAATGAAGGAATTTGTTGGTATTTATAGAAAAAGTGAGGTAATGTTTTTTAATTTCCAAGGGACACCTAATTAGTGGTATTTGAAAAACCATGGGATTGCCCATGGTATTTTCCCATGTTATTATCCACTTGGGAAACATAATATTTTATTTTATTGTACTTAATTATACCATAATTATCACATTATTATTACATCGTTATTTATTTCATTAAACACACCAAAACACAAAATTATATTTTTACTATTACCTGAAAAATCAACTATTTTAGAAAAATCCAAAAAATATACCCTAACCATTTTTTGACATCTAGAATTAAAAAATTAACTACATTTTTCAAAAATAATTTTCAAAATATTATTCATTTAATTTTTAACTATAAACATAATTTATTCCAAAATAACAGTTTTAAGTATATAACTCTTTTCTTTAATACCTTGACAAATTAATCGACGTCTCATTATCATATAACCTTGAGAAAATAAAATAACAATAAAATTTACTATTCATTAGGTCATATTACTATTCATAAGGTTAAGTCACTATTCACCGAAAAAAGAAGTTGGTTCCATTAGACTCCAGAAAACTTAACGATCACAATTGTAGATGACCATTTTTTGAAAATCAAAACATAGAAGCTGAAAAATTTTATTTAAAGGATAGTTATCAATATATAATTAAAAAAGATTTCATGAATTTCATTTATTTTTTAAAACATTTGGATGTTACATTATCCCCACCTTCTAGAAATTGCATCCTGACAATTTTATTTACCCATTGAACAAGTGAGGGTACCATTACCTCATAAAATTTTCAGATTCCCATGTTGATTATTCAACCATGTGGTTTCTACACAAATCCTTTACCTGGTGGATTACCTTATTCTTCAATACATGTTCCCTTCAATCATGAATCTGAACTGGTTTCTCTTCATGAGAAAGTTTCTCTTCCAACTGAACTGTTTTTTGGGATCAAGACATGAGTTGAATTTGGCACATATTTTATCAACATCAAAAGATGAAAAACATTATGTACCTGAGATAAACTTGTAGGAAAATATAATTGATATGCAACTGGTCCAAATTTCTCCAAGATTTCAAAAGGACCTGTGGATCATGGAATTATCTTTCCTTTCTTACCAAAATGCATCACACTTTTCCAAGGATAGATTTTAAGGAAAACATGGTCACCTACCTTGAAAGATAATTATTTTCTTATATTATTTGTGTAACTTTTCTACCTACTCTATGCTATTTTTCATATGCTGTGGGATCATCTTCACTTTTTCAGCCACTTCCTCTACTAATTCTAGTCCCATCAACTTCTTTTCCCTGACTTCATACCAAAAATATGGAGTTTGAAACTGATTCCCATACAATTACTCCAAAGGTGTCATTTATATACTGGAGTGAAAAATTTTATTATAATAAAAGTCAACTAAAGAAAGATGTTGATCCAAAATTCCCTGTTAGTCCATTGAACAAGCTTGAATCATATCCTCCAAATTATGAATAGTTCTTTCGGACTGCCCATCTTATTGAGGATAAAAAGTTGTACTGAAATTTATTTCTGTGTCCAATGAATTCTAAAGGCCCTTCAAAAAATTAGAAGTGAACCTAGGATACCGATCAAATACAATGTAAAGAGGAACTCCATGTGACCTGAAAATTTCTTTTAGGTACAGTCAAGAAAGTTGATCCAACGACATTGTATCTCGAATAGAAAAAAAGTGTGTAGATTTTGGAAGCCGATCAACAATAACCCAATTCACATTGTTAACTCGAGAGGTCTTAGGTAGTCCCACCACAAAGTCCATAGATATATTCTTCCATTTTCACTCTGGCACTGGAAAAGGTTGAAGCATCCTCTTCAGTAATTGTCATTCTTCTTTAACCTGTTGAAATGTCAAATATTTCCCAGTAAATTTTTCAATATCCCTTTTCATTCCATCCCACTAATAATACTCCCAAAGGTCTCTATACATATTAGTACTTCTAGGATTAACTAAAAATGGAGAATTGTGAGAATCAAACAATAAACGATTATTTAACTGGGAATCACAAGGTACACACAACCTTTTTCCAAATCATAAAACACAATCTTTATCAAGGTTAAATTCTAGAAACTTACCCATTTCAACAAATTCTACCTTTTTCTATAGCTCTCATTCTTCCTTCTGAGATTGCTTGATTCTATTTGATAACGATGACTACACTGAAACCGGAAACAAAACAGATGTATTCCCTGTTATGACCCGCTTTCACCAAAAGGAGGGATGGTTCAGTAGATTTTCAGGCCCTTCCTTCTTTAAGTTGAAGGAGAGATAATGACCCCTGAGACCCGCCTTCAATAGTTCATGGAGTGGCGACTAGAACCAAGGGTATATAATCACACACTAAATGGAAGGCATTACCCTTTTTCTTTTAATAGGACCAGGAGATAGAATGGTAAGTCCCGACAACACCAAAAGTGAAAAGTAAAAGTAAAGCCAAGAACCATTCCCAATGCATGTTACAAAAGTAAAAATCCACAAAGTACAAAGTGACTACAAGGGTAAAGTACCAAAGAAATAAAAATAGCAACTCCAACTGCCCCAAAGGTCCGAGCTAGTAATGTCCCGCGCGATCCCAGAAGTCCTCCTGGAAAATTGAAAGCAGTTTTATATACGTAGGGTGAGCATACAGGTGTAATCAGTAGGGAAAACCAAAGACTCTAATTCACAAGTGGGGGAACGTACTAAAGTCCCGTGGGAAAAGAGTAAACCAAACACCTAACCAGGTAAACTATCCACCCAAGCCTCACTAAGGCACACTCCCCAAATAACGCAAGACAAGTAATGTATAGTAATACAAGCACATCGATGTTTGGGTACCCCGCACCACTTCCCCACTATTTATTGAAGACATACTACGCATCGAACCAATGCTGCCATTCTCACCGCAGTCCCACTACCACACCTATCCCGGACACACCTGGGCCACAACCTCACACAGTCCCACTGCCAAACCCCGCCCGCACACACCTAGGCCACCAATGTCACACGTAACCATGCCTGCAAACACCTAGGCCTGAACAACCACCGCCACACCTAAAGACACCTGGGCTAGAAGATCCACTACCGCACCTGAAGACACCTGGGCCTCATCCCGAAGACAATTGGGAAACCACCTGCCTTCACACACCTGGGTCGTAACCACCACACTACCTCGCCCGAAGGTTCTTGGGATAATAATGGACTTTAGGCCATCACACCATGCCCGAAGATACTTGGGATATCCGGGAAAGGGAGCAGAAAAGGAGCTAATAACCAGCCACTAATAGTAGTGTTGGGAAAACCACCCTCCCCCAAGAAATGGGGGTGTTCGACACTAAGTGCTCAACTTTGGTGGGGCGCGAATAAGAAACAAAAAACTACAAGTATATGTATAGGTAACAAGCACTCACCCAAAGTTTAGGTTTTTCATTAACCCGCCTAAAGAACACAAACAACACTCAAGTTCAAGTCACAACTCTCGCCAACAAAAACCCATTTGTCCCATTCGTTTTCATGTTCAGTAATTATGTTTAAATAAGTTTTCTCCAACTACCGGGAAACTAACACCATAAGCACTAACCAAGGTAGAAGGATCTAGAAAAACGTCAATTTAAACATTCCCACTCAGTTCTCCTGTAAAGCCACATCAACCAAAGGGAACCCTAAGTTACAACCACATACCCAATATCTAGGGGAAAAAAGGGTTTCTCAACAATAGAGGATCCCACTCCAATTCGTGATATAAACAAGGTAACCACCTGGTCTAAAATTCAAAACCATTGAAAGCATAACACAGGGGATCCCATCCCCAATTTCACAACCACCGAGAGTATAACAACAGGGAATCCCATCCCCACCCTCATCACCCAGCAAATGTACCGTGAAGGAAAAACAACCAACCCACCACCACTAACCAGGCCCATGCTGGTATTTTCAGATTTATAAGATTTAGCACACTTCATGATTTCAATTTTTGTGTGCTTTAACCGGGGTTATCACAGAAGGATTGATCCGGGTGCCTCAATTTATTTAGCCGGGTATACATGATTAACCAATTTCCATTTTCACAGCAGGAGTTAAAAACTACAAAAATGCCATTTAAAACATAACCAGGGGTTCATTTGTGCACAAAGAAAGACCGCCAATAACCATGATTTTCAGTAGGCGTAAGCCCACAAAATTTAGAAAAAAAGTTCATAAAACATAGCAGCGTCGTCAATCACAACCCCCTTAGTTCTTTATAGAATCCATTCATTATATTTATTTAGGTTTGGTTCATACAATTCTACAGAATCAAAAGCATGCCCACCCTGTATGATACACAAAAGGGAGAGACGAAGGAGAAATTCCCTAATTGTTATCAACGATCGATGCAAAGCCCAAGGGTGGAACTTCACGGATAGCGATGCGTCTCGTCCGAACCAAAAGCTTCACATCTGAACGAAGGGTACTCCTAGCACAAGGTGATCAAGAAAAGAAACCTAGGGAGAACCATTTTAGTTTATAAAGTTCGGGGACGGTTGAGATAAGAACACAAAACCGCGTAAGGAGTGGGGTCGTGGGTTGACCACACGGTTGAGACACCCCACACATCATTAATGGGTCCCTTCGGTTTAAACCGATGCACCCATTAGGTTAACTTATTAAATATTTAATTAAACGACATTTATGGGCGTTTCTGGGTTTTTAAACAAGGTTAAAGGGGTCAAAATACGGTTAAAAACCCAATTGCGAAAAAGGGAGGTGCTACTGAAAAAACCCGTTTGGGTAGGATGGAGCTACCGGTAGTTGAGAGCTACCAGTAGATGACAACTACCGGTAGCCGAGCTACCGGTAGGCCGAGCTACGGGTAGGCTGGGATACGAGTAGGCTGCAGCTACCGGTAGACCGAGTTACCGGTAGGTAGAGCTACCGGTAGGCTGTAGCTACTGGTAGACCGAGCTACCGGTAGACACAGATACCGATAGACAGAGCTACCGGTAGAAAAATCTACCGATAGACAGAGCTATCGGTAGGCTGCGGATACCGGTAAACCGAGCTAACGGTAGACAGAGCTACCAGTAGTCTGCGACTACTGATTGACCGAGCTACCGGTAGACAGAGATACCGGTAGGCGGCGACCACTGGTAGATCGAGCTACCCGTAGGCCTGCTACTGGTAGGCTAAAGCTACTGGTAGGCCTACTATTTCAAGATTCCTAGGCTACCCAAAACACCCAAAATCAAATTTTCACAAAGTAATGGACCCCAAAACCCGGGCCATTACATCATATACTTATCAAACTATTCTTTCCCTTGAGAATATAAGAGAAAACCAGAATGGAGAAGAGTGGGGTCTGAACAACCACCCTCTAAAGATACTTATCAGGGGAAAACCCCTCCGTTTGAAAGATCGACCAAAACCCCCTACATCCAGGAACACTTACACTGTCCAACGTACGAGTTAGGGAGTCCCCTCCTACATGTCAGGATATTATCCGCTTTGGGCGGCACTGACTCGCCCACACGGGTTCAATCACATCCACATTAATGCGTCTTGATTAGTAGTCAGGTTTCCCATCATACACATTCGTGCACACACACATAGAATAAGGAATAAGGCACAAGCATTCCTATATATATATATATATATTAAAGCAGAAGGTACAACACCACAAGGATCAGAACAGAACATAAAGTCAAAACAGCTCTGGGCACTGAACGCATAACTGGGCCTCCCGCCCCCATGTTCTCTCTTCGAGCCCACCATGTCTCCACAACACAAAAAAAAGGGATGGTTCGTCCACAAATCACTTTGTCCTGACGATCCTCGATCCTGATTGGTCATTTTATGAAGGTCGCATCGTCTTCGATATCTAACTCTCCCCAATCAAGGATGTGGGAGTCGTCCTGTAGATATCGACGAAGCTAGGACACATGGAATACATCGTGTATCCTCATTAGAGGCGGTGGTAGCGCTAGTTCATAAGCCACCTCACCGATCCGCCGCAATACTTCGAAGGGTCCGATGAAACTGGGAGAAAGCTCACTCCCCTTGCCGAACCTCTATTGTCCGCGCCGAGTGGAGAACTTAAATAACATGTGGTCTCCAACCTCAAACTACAAGGTCCTCCTTCTGGTATCAACATACGACTTCTGCCGGTCCTGAGCCGCCTTCATCCTCTCTTGTATAAGCTGAACCTTCTCTGTCGTGCTCTGCACCACCTCCGAGCCAAGAACACCTGCTTCCCCAACCTCAGTACAACACACTGGTGAGCGACAAGAACTTCAATATAGGGATTCGAACGGATTCATGCCGATGGTAGAGTGATGGATATTATTGTAGGTTAACTCTACCAGAGGCAAGTGATGCACCCATGATCCCCCAAATTCCAGAATGCATGCCCGCAACATATCCTCCAATGTCTGGATGGTGTGCTCTGTCTGCCCATCTGTCTGGGGGTGGAAAGCAGTGCTAAGGTGTAGTTGGGTGCCAAAAGCATGCTACAAACCCCTCCAGACTTGTGAGTTAAAACATGCATCCCTGTCTAAGACTATGGAACTCGGGACTCCATGAAACCGCACTACTTCGTCCACATACTTCCGTGCCAGAGAGTCCATTGCACTCAACTCCTTAATCGCAAGGAAGTGAGCCGAATTCGTCAACTGGTCCACTACTACCCAGATGGCATTGCATCCCCCTTGAACCTTCAGTAGTCCTATGACTAAATCCATCGAGATGTCCTCCCATTTCCACCCGGGGACATCCAGAAACTGTAGCAGGACACCTGGAATATGGTGTTCAGCCTTCACCTACTGACACACTAGGCACTTGGCTACAAACTCTGCCACTGCTCGCTTTACTCCGGGCCACCAGAACAGACTCTTCAGGCCCTGGTACATCTTGTTAACTTGTAGGTGTATCTCTAGGGGTGAGTTGTGGTACTCACTGAGGACCTTACCACACATCACTTCTAGAACAAACAACCTTCCCTGGAAAAACATCTGGTTCGGATCATCCTCTGTCCACTCTTCTGAAGCATTCCTCTGGTCAACTCGGTCACACATCACTTCGCACTCTGGGTCTCCCCACTGAGACTCTTCCACTTGCTAAAACAGAGATGACTGCAGTGTCATCTGATATAGGCAACCTCTACCACTATCCATCCTCGCATCCAGGTGCAAGGCAGCCAACTCCTCCATCGCCTTCCAGGCATCAGCCGACTTTCAGACCACATCCTTCTACGTCCCCCGCTCAAGGCATCATCCACTAAATTCTCCTTCCCTGAAGTGTAGGAAATGTCTAAGTCATAATCCTGGAGGAACTCCATCCACCTATGCTGCCAAAAGTTTACGTCCCCCTGGGAGAAGATATACCTCAAACTTTTCTGATCTGTGAAGACCACAAAGCGTTCCCCGATGAGGTAATACCGCCATAACTTTATCTTAAAAATGACCGCTGCAAGCTCTAGGTCGTGGGTGGCATAATTACGCTCATGACGACGTAGCTTACTAGACCCATAAGAGATCACTCCTTGCTGCTGCATCAACACACATCCGAGGCCTTTCCCTGAAGCATCACAGAACACCTCATACACCGCCCCTTCTTCTGGTAATCTGAGTACTGGGGCACTAACCAACTTCTCCTTCAGATAGTTGAAGGCTGCCTCGCACTGATCACTCCACATGAAGACCTGGTCCTTCTTGGTCAAGGCTGTCAAAGGTTCCGCAACTCGAGAGAAGTTGGGTATGAACCTTCAGTAGTAACTTTCCAGTTCGAGGAAACTACGAACCCCTGCCACATTATTGGGTGATTCCCTAGAAACAACTGCCTCAACCTTTTATGGGTCCACCGCTACCCCTTTCTCAGAAACTATGTGCCCAAGGAAGTGCACTTCTCGCATCCAGAACATTCATTTCAACAACTTACCATAGAGCTGGTGCTGTCGTAGGACCTCCAAAACCATCCTCAGGTGCTCCACGTGATCCTCCTATGATCTTGAATAGATCAGTATATCGTCGATGAACACGACTACGAACCGATCCAGGTACTCCTGGAAGATGGAGTTCATAAGCCCCATGAACACAACCGGGGCATTCGTAACACCAATGGGAATGACTATGAACTCGAAGTGTCCATACCTGCACCTGAAGACCATCATCGGGATGTCACCTTCCTTCACTCTCAACTGGTGATACCCAGACCGCATGTCGATCTTCGAGAACTACCCTGCCCCTTTCAGCTGGTCGAAAAGATCGTCTATCCTCGGAAGAGGATAACAATTCTTGATCGTCACCTAATTCAGCCTCATGTAGTCTATGCACAGCCTGAGACCACCATCTTCCTTCTTTGCGAACAAGACTGGAGCACCCCACGGTGATGCACTTGGTCGAACATAACCTCTCTTCATCAGATTGTCAATCTGAATCCGCAACTCCTGTAGCTCTGAAGGTGCCATCCGGTAATGAGCCATCGAAATCGGACAAGCACCAGGAAGCAGGTCTATCCTGAACTCGATATCACATTGAGGGGGTAGATTCGTCACCTCCTTAGAGAAGAAGTCCATAAAATCACTAATGATTCCTGGAACCTCCACAATCTCAGCATCCACTGACTCCACTAACAGCTTGGATAACAAGGAGAGGAGGGGTTCTTCTTGCCTTCTGCCCTTCTGATTGCTCCACTCACCGGTGAAGGTAACACACCGGCCACCCAAGTCTGAGAACACAAACCTTCCTCAAAAATAGTCGACGACGACACACATGGAGAACAGCCATTCGATGCCTATGATGACATCGTATGCCTGTATCTGTAGCAGAAGAATATCCCTCACCGACTGATGTGGCCCTATCATCAGTCTGCATCCTTGAAAAACATATAACAAGTCGGTCTGACCTCTGACTGGTGTGCTCAGCACCAGGGGAACTGGAAGTCTCTCGGAATCTAGACCCAAAGTACGGGCTAGACAAGGTGAAATGAAGGAGTTCTAAGCTCCGGTATTGAACAAGGCATAAGAAAGAGTGCTAAACAAATTGATCATACCTCGAACGACCCCCGACCCTGCTAGAACTGCTACCTCCAGGGCGTCTAACTGTCCATGCCTAGACCCTCTTCCCCTAGGCTATTGGACTCCTCCCCGACCATGCCCCGGTCGAGGTCCCTGAGGAGCGCCCTGAGGTTGGCCTCCTACTGCTACGTCCGCCCTCGGAGGAGCGGGAGCTCGCTGCCCCTACTACTGCTGGAAAGGCCTAGCTGGAAGCTGCTATTGGGGCAGTTGCTGGGGCTATCCGCCACTATCGTACTGTACTCGGTCTGGGAACCGACTCTGAATATGTTCACAGCTCCCATAGACGAAGCACCGCGGTCCTGGGCCCGAAGGAAAAGGGCGAGGACCAGGGGACCAAAACTGAAACAGCTGCGGCCTGCTCCCTGCTAGTCGGAACCTGGAGGGTCCGGATGCTGGAGGCCTGGTGCTGACGACCTTCCCCTTTGATGGTCCCAACTAGATCCCCTCTTGTTACACACCTCCTATAGTGTTCATCCTCTCCACCACTTTAGCCTTCTTCTGGACCTCCAAGTACGTCGGCAGGGTAAAGGGGGTAACAACATACTAGAGGGAGGGTCGAAGCGCCTCCTCTAAACGACTTTCCCAAGACTCCTCATCGGGAAAGAGGTCCGGAGAAAAATGTAGGAGGTCCTTGAACTTGATTCCTAGATTCCTCACTGACATACTCCCCAGCTGGAGGGAGAGTAGCTCTTGTCTCTTCTCTGACTTCATCGTAGAAGAGAGGAATTCCTCCCGGAACTCCTTCTTGAAATCAGCCAATGCCACCTCAGCCTCTATCCTCTCCCCCAGGTAAAGCATCCACCATTGACGTGCCGCTCCCCGCATCTAGATAATGGCTAGAGGAACCCAGTCCTCTGTTGGAGCCCAGATCAAGCCGAAGGCTATCACCAGCTCCTCTAGCCAGCTCTACATCTTCCTGTCAGAGGTGATGCCCTCATACTTCTCGAGGGTCTATCGCTAGAAGGCCTGAAGAGTCCTCTGCCGCTGGTCGTCCTCTTTCTCTTGATCATCTCTCTGCCGATCGACCAAGGTAGTCTCCGGGGCCTCGATCGCTCGCACCAAACGTGGTCATCTCCCAGGTTCCATAGCTGCAAGGTAAACAAGGAATGCCTAAGCCCAAGTAGTGTAGAATATTGTTCTTAAAATTTCATAAACTTCTTATTTATTTCAATTTCCCAAAACACCCCAGAAACACAGGAACACAAGTCATCATGATGCATGTACCTTTCCTAGGGTCTCTCTACCATGCAATCAGCGTGGACTTACTTGGTCGTTCGGTAGGTCCAGAGTCCTTGCATCGGATCACGAGGGGCCCTAAAATCCCGCATCCTAGCTGGTCTTTTGTGGCCTAATTCACACAAAAAGGTCACCCAACACTGTTTCCCTACCATCCCATGCAATCCTCACTGTGCCTAACTCCAGACTCCATCCTATCTATCAACCTACCTCTAATACCATTCTGTCATGAACCACCTTCACCAAAAGGAGGGAAGGGTCAGCATATTTCCATGTCCTTCCTTCTTTAAGTTGAAGGGGAGATAATGACCCCTGAGACCTGCCTTCAATAGGTCTCGAAGTGGCGACTAACACCAAGGGTATAAAATCACACACTAAATTGAAGGTATTACCCTTTTTATTTTAATAGTATCAAGAGATAGAATGGTAAGTCCCAACAACACCAAAAGCAGAAAGTAAAAGTAAAGCCAAGAACCATTCCCAATGCATGTTACAAAAGTAAAAATCCACAAAGTACAAAGTGAATACAAGGGTAATGTACCAAAGAAATAAAAACAGAAACTGCAACTGCCCCAAAGGTCCGAGCTAGTATGGTCCGGCGTGATCCCTGAAGTCCTCCTGGAAACCTGAATGCAGTTTTATATACGTAGGGTGAGCATGCATGTACACTCAGTAGGGAAAACCAAAGACTCTCGTGCACAAGTGGGGGAACATACTAAAGTCCTGTGGGAAAAGGGTAAACCAAACACCTAACCCGGTAAACTATCCACCCAAGCCTCACCAAGGCACACTCCCCAAATAATGCAAGTCAAGTAATGTATAGTAATATGTGCACATCGATGTTTGGGTACCTCGCTCCACTTCCCCACTAGTTATTGAAGACATCCTATGCATCGAACCAATCCCGCCATTCTCACCATAGTACCACTGCCACACCCCGCCCGCACACACATGGGCCACAACCTCACACAGTCCCACTACCAAACGCCGCCCGCACACACCTGGGCCACAACTATCACAAGTAACCATGCATGAAAACACATAGGCCAGAACAACCACCACCATGCACGAGGACACCTAGGCTAGAAGATCCACTGCCATGCCCGAAGACACCTGAGCCTCATCCCGAAGACACTTGGGAAACAACCTGCCCACACACACCTGGGCCGTAACCACCACACTACCCCGCCTGAAGGTTCTTGGGCAAATAATGGACTTCAGGCCATCACAGCCTGCCTGAAGATACTTGGGCTATCTGGGAAAGGGAGCATAAAAGGAGATAATAACCAACCACTAATAGTAGTGTTGGGAAAAACACCCTCCCCCCATGAAATGGGGATGTTTGGCACTAAGTGCTAAACTTGGGTGGGCCACAAATAAGAAACAAAAAACTACAAGTATATGTATAGGTAACAAGCACTCACCCAAAGTTTAGGTTTTTCATCAGCCCGCCTAAAGAACACAAACAACACTCATGTCCGAGTCACAATTCTCGCCAACAAAAACCCATTTGTCCCATTCGTTTTCATATTCAGTAATGATGTTTAAATAAGTTTTATGCAACTACAGAGAAACTAACACCATAAGCACAAACCAAGGGGGAAGGATCCAGCCAAACGTCAATTTAAACGTTCCCACTCAGTTCTCCTGTAAAGCCACATCAACCAAAGGGAACCCTAAGTTACAGCCCCATGCCCAATATCTAGGAGCAAAAAGGGTTTCTCAACAACAGAGGATCCCACCCAAATTTTTGATATAAACAAGGTAACCACATGTTCTAAAATTCACAACCATTGGAAGCATAACACAGGGGATCCCATCCCCAATTTCACAACCACCAAGAGTATAACAACAGGGAATCCCATCCCCACCCTCATCACCTAGGAAATGACCCGTGAAGGAAAAATAACCAACCCACCACCACTAAGCAGGCCCATGCCGGTATTTTCAGATTTATAAGATTTAACACACTCCATGATTTCAATTTCCACGTGCTTTAACTGGGTTTATCACATAAGGATTGATCCTGGTGCCTCAATTTATTTAGCCAGGTATACGTGATTAACCAATTTCTCTTTTCATAGCAGGAGTTCACAACTACAAAACAAGCCATTTAAAACATCACTAAGGGTTCATTAGTGAACATAGAAAGACCGCAAACGACCATGATTTTCATTAGGTGTAATCCCGCAAAATTTAGAAAATAAGATCATAAAACATAGCTGCGTCGTCAATCATAGACCCCTTTGGTCTTTATAGAATCCATTCATTATCTTTATTTAGGATTGGTTCATCCAATTCTACAAAATCAAAAGCATGACAACCCCGCATGATACACAAAAGGGAGAGACGAAGGAGAAATTCCATACTTGTTATCAATGATCGACGCTAAGCCCGGGCGTGGAACTTCACGGATAGCGATGTGGCTCGTCCGAACCAAAAGCTGCTCCTCTGAAGGAAGGGTAATCCTAGTATAGGGTGATCGAGAAAAGAAACCTAGGGAGAACCATTTTATTTTATAAACGCCGGGGACGGTTGAGATAAGAACGCAAAACCGCATAAGGAGCGGGGTTAGGGGTTGACCCTGAAGTTGAGACACCCCACATGTCATTAATGGGTCCCTGTGGTTCAAATCGACTTACCTAGCAGGTTAACTTATTAAATATTTAATTAAACGAAATTTATGGGCGTTACTGGGCTTTTAAACAAGGTTAGAGGGGTCAAAATAGAGTTAACAACCCAATTGCGAAAAAAGGAGGCGCTGTTGTAAAAACTCGTGGGGGTAGGCTGGAGCTACCGGTAGCCGAGCTACCAGTAGGCCGAGCTACCGGTAGGCCGGGATTCCTGTAGTCTGCAGCTACCGGTAGGCTGTGGCTACCGGTAGACAGAGATACTAGTAGACAGAGCTACCGGTAGACAGAGCTACCGGTAGACAGTGCTACCGGTAGACAGTGCTACCGGTAGACAGAGCTACCGGTAGACAGAGCTACCGGTAGGCTGCGGCTATCAGTATACTGAGCTACTGGTAGACAGAGATACCGGTAGGCTTCGGCCACCGGTAAATCGAGCTACCGGTAGGCCTGCTATCGGTAGGCTAAGGCTACCAGTAGACCTACCGTTTCTAGATTCCCAGGCTACACAGAGCACCCAACATCAAATTTTGACAAAGTATTAGTCCCCAAAACCCAGGCCATTACATTCCCTACATCAAAAACTTCTAAGACAAAAATCATCAAATAATTAATCAAGGGATCATGTTTGAAACATAACATGGTTAATGATGCATGATGGTTTAGACTCATGGTATCCTCCACATAGTTTGATTTTCTTAGATGGTAATTGATCATGAAATCATAATCCTTTATCAGTTCAATCCATCTACTCTGCCTCATATTTAATTCTTTCTAAGTGAATATATACTTTAGAATTTTATGGTTAGTATATATTTTACATTTTAATTCGTATAAATGGTGCCTCAAAATTTTCAAATAAAAAACCAGAGCTCCCAATTCAAAATCAAGTGTGGGATAATTTAACTCATAAATATTTAGTTGTCTTAAAGAATAAAAATTACTTAATCATTATACATCAGAACACAACAAATTCCCTGCAATAAAGAATCAATGTAGATAAAAATCTCACCATTTTAGGATGTCAGGGCCAAAACTGAAGCATTCACCAATCTCCTCTTCAGTTCTTGAAAAAAAACATCACATTATTTTGTCCAAAAAAACCCATTTTCATGTTAACTTAGTTAACAATCTAGATAACTATGTAATGTTTTTAACAAACCTTCGGTAATAACCTGCTAATCCAAAAAAACTACGACTATGTGTAACATTTGTAGGTCTTGGACATTCATCAACCACTTTTGTTTTAGCAGGATCAACTATTATTCTATTTTTATTTATAATGTTGCCAAGAAAAGAAATCCATTGCAACCAAAAATCACACTTTTATAATTTTCCATATAGTTTATTTTATTTTAAGGTTTGAAAAACAACACTTAGATGTTTTTCATGATCCTCATTTCTTCTATAATATACCATAATGTCATTAATAAAAACATCTACAATATTTTCCATGAACTCATGAAATATTCAACTAATATGATCCATGAATACAGTACGTGGATTTGTTAACCCAAAAGTCATAACTTGAAATTTATAATGACTATATCTAGTATGGAAGAAAGTCTTCAAGATGTCTTCATCCTTTACTTTCAACTAATGGTACCCCGACCTCAAATCGACCTTCAAAAAATACTGCGCTCCCTAGATCTAAACAGAAAAATCATAGATATGAGAGAAAAAGTATTTGTATTTAATAGTAATTTTATTCAAGGATCTATAATTGATTCAAATTCTCATTGAACCATATTTTATTTAACAAAAAAAATTGTAAGACCCCATTGTGAAGTGTGAGGTTGGATGAATCTTTCATCTAATAATTCCTGCAAATTCTTTTTTAATTCTAGAAGTTCCATTTGAGCCATTCAATAAGGAGGTTTAGAAATTGGATAAGCATTTGTAACAAAGTCAATAGTAAAATCAAAATCTCAATTATGAATAACATCAGTTAAATCATCTGAAAAACATCTAGGTATTCATTTACCACTGGTACATCATTAATCTGGATAGTTCCCTTATCTTCAGAAATATGAGCAAGATAACTTTCATTTCCACCCATTATCTGTTCCTTAGCTTCCTGATATGTTATCAATGGTACATGTTTATTCTTGTACAAAAAATTAAATTGTTTCTGAAAAAAAAATTCTTTTTTTGTGTGAAATATATCTTAGCATGATAAAAAGAAATCCAATCCATACCCAGAATAACATCAAACTCTACCAGAGGCAAAACAACATGGTTTGCAGGTAAACTCTTTCCACAAAAAAGGATAGGTAGATTCTTATTTTTTTTTCCACAATTTTTCCTTCAGGTGTTTTACCATGAATTCTAGTTTCATTTCATGAAGTTGAATTGCCAATTTTCAGATACTTTCTCAGAAATGAAGGAACATGAACAACCTAAATCAAACAACACATTTGTGAAATCTGTAAAAATAATAAATGTACCTAATGCCACCTCATTTTATGGATCAAAATCTACTGAAGTGGTTGAAAATGATTTTACCAAACCCTTATGCTTCCAATCTTGTTGATTCCCTACTTGAGTGACTATCTTCGGACAAACATTAGCAAAAAGACCCAATTCCTTACAGTTAATGTATCTCACCATAGGCTTATCATTAATTTTCAGACCATTTTCCTTTCACACACGAGACATGTGTCCAAACATTCCACATTATCATCATTTCAAATAATTAACAATACATTCACTAGGATTCCTTTTACTACACTTTTCACAAGAAGAGATATTCAATTTCTTACCTCCAGACTTCTTTAACTTGTTATTACCCATTGTTTTCTAACCTGACCGCTTCTTATTCTTGTCATCATGAGGCGCATATGTTTCAGAAAACTCCATATTAACTTTTTCAGCACAACGAATAAGATTCTCATAGCTTTTAGACTCTCTTGAAGCCTAATATATTCACAAAAACAGTTTCAAACCAGAGTAAAATCTATTAATTTTATTATCAAAATATCGAGTAAAATCTGGTAAGTACCTTTCCATTCATGTAAAATTGGACTCATATGCTATCACAGAATCATCATATACATGCTTTAGTTCCAAGAATTTATTCTATATTTTGAGACGAACAGTTTTGGGAAAATATTTTTCCAGAAAAAGACTATTAAAATCATCCCATTCCAGACTGTAAAGATCAAATATTTCTCTCGTATTCTTAATCAAATACCTCCATTGATCAGATTCACCTTCCAAAAGATAAAAGGCTATTATTACCTTTTGATGTTTTGAACATCCCATGATATCAAATATCCTTTCTATAGCATTGATCCATCCTTCAGATATCATTTGTTTGTGGTTCCACTGAATGTTGGAGGGTGTTCCCTCATAAAATGCTCTACAAAAGACATGATTCTTCATGGTTTATCATGTTCCTCTCTAGAATGGATACCATACCTATTTATTTCTTGAGTTTACTGAGCCATTTCTTTTACAAACTACTCTGTTCTGATTCCCACCATTTTGGGCTACAGATTCGGATAGACATCAGCCTCTTGGTGCCTTCCTACTTCACCTTCCCTGTTTCTTATACAAAAAACCATTATATACAAACATAACTTAGATGAAGCAAAATGTTAATCCATAAATTACATAAAAATTTAAATTACCATAGAACAAAAATTACTTAGGGTATTCTTTAAATATCATCCCAACCCCAAGAGTTATCTAAACCATCCTATGATTCCAACTATAAGGACCCCACCTTAAAATGTTACTTAATATTGAATTTTACACAAGACCATACATTATTAAACATTTAAGATCATTTCAGATTTATATTTTTAAAGAATTATGATATCTTACATACATGACATACCACATTCATACAAGAGGATACTACTAAAATAGTATCCATTTTTTCAAAATATAAAACATTAAAACTTAAAACATGATTTCTTTAACAACACTCCATATCAAACATCACGAATCCCTTATTTATCTTACCCATCCTTATATCCTATGAATTTTTTTTTAAAAACTTAGGATGAGTATAAAACTCAGTAAGGGATATAAATAAAGAAAGCATTAGTCAAGTGATAAGATAAAAACCAATAAAACTAATAATCATAAAAACTCATATGCATAGAAACATCAAGTAGTTTCCTTGGGAAATATTTACGATATCACTCTTACATTCACCCTTACACACAGAATAACCTTTTGGTCCACTTCCATCTCCATATTACCAAATACATTGGATAGCTATAATGGGGCTCACCCATCTTATCTTGAGCTATAATGGGGTCAACCCAACATATCTTGATCTATAATGGGATCAAAACAACATATCTTGAACTATAATGGGATGAACCCAACATAAATAATGGACAAGGAAAGTATCATGTTAATAAATTATCTTGAAATCATGATAAACCACTCATTACATATACATATATAAAAAATATATCCTTTTGAAATTTATTAAAGAGAGTTTTAAAAGGATTTTAAAAGGAAAGTACCTTAAAATATAATTGGAGTGATAATTAATAGAATGAAATGGATATGTTTATACACTATAAATACACATATTTCAACAAAATATAAAAAAAAATTCATCACACAAATAATCATAATACCACATAATTAATAAATAAGAAGGTTAACCCAAAGAATGGAAATTGGGTTAAGAATTCCCTTACATTGGGTTATTATAACTTAAAAGGCATTTAAAACTCATGTATAATGGTAAAAAACGTTTTATTAATATCTTAATTAATCATATTAATGTTTATAACACCATATATGATCATTTTATGACATCATCTGACACGTTTATTAATAATATTTTGTTATTTACATTGTGTCGGGTGCGTTCCTTACATGGTTTCCATGATCGGTTCATGATGGATATTCATTTAAATTAGATGTGAAACTCCAAAATTGGAATGTAATGGTATTTAAATATTTCTAGAACTATATTTTAAACCATTTATCATTTTTAATTCTGAAATTAGTATGATACATAAGTTAAAACATTATTGATATTTGTTTAGGTCATTTTGGCGATTCTTCGATCATAAAGAGCTCATTTGTTTTATAAATTAATAAAATGGGTATAAAATGATTCAATAACATTATATAAGATATAATACATAAATTATAATATGGTTCAACCATATAAATGGTTTCATTACCAGTATAGAAGAAATTAAATGAAATTTAAAATCACATTGTCTACGATGTCGGTAAATTGACACATCACAGACGGTGTTTTAATTTCCTGAATAAGTGGAAGAGGAGAAGAAGTATAATGGTGAATCTTCCTTAAACATGATGAAACAAATAATATTTAAGATACTGGATCAATCATTTCTCTTGGATAATGGGATATGAGAAAAGAATAATAAAATAAAGGAACTCGAAATAAATGAACAGTTGAGAAATCTCTTACGAAAATTCGGCATCCTAACATCTATGCAATATGGTTTTAGAAAACATTAAAAAGAGAGTGGATATGAGTAAAACATCATGAAATGAATAATAATATAGTATAGATATATAATAAAATGTAAATAAGAATATGGTATGTAAACATGAAGGTTATACCACATCAAAGAGAACTTGCGTGGAAAAAGAAAGAAAGAAGTTGAGAATTCTCTTACCTTGTAAAGTAACTCCTAAGACATGAAGGTTGGGACCTTGGGGGAGCTTGATAACACCTTTGGAGGACTCATATGGAGGTAATGAGGCCAGTTATTGATTTAGGTGGAATCTTTAATGAATTAAATGATAGAATGGGTTGGTAATTAAAGAAAAATTGATGGAATATTTCATTAATTTCCATGGGACACCTCATTAGCGGTATTTGAAAAACCATGGGCTTGACCATGGTATTTTATCGTGGTATTATCCAATTGGGAAAAATCATATCTTATTTTACTGTACACAAGTCAACTAGAATTATTACATCATTAATGACGTCATTAAACACATCGAAACTCAAAACAATATTTTTACTATTCACCGAAAAATCAATTGTTTCAGAAAAATCCCAAAAATTCATCCTAGCAATATTTTGACGTGTGGAATTGGAAAATAAACTCTATTTTTATAAAATAATTTTCTAAATATTATTAATTTAATTTTAAAAAAATTATAATTTATTCAAAAATAACACTTTTAATTATATAACTCTTTTTTTAATACCGTGAAAAAGTAATCGACATATCATTATCATATAACCTTAATAAAATAAAATAATAATAAAATTTACTATTCATTAAGGTCATATTACTATTCATAATGGTTGGTCACTATTCACCAAAAAAATAAATTGGTTCCATTAGACTCTAGAAAAAATACTAATCACAATTGTAGATGACCATTTTTTAATTAAAAACATAGAAGCTGTAAAATTATGTTTAAATGATAGTTATAAATACCTATATAAAACTGTGTTTCAGGAATTTCATTTATTTTTTTAAAAACATGGGGTGTTATCGATATTCTAGATATGAAAATAATTGTATAGTGATTATTAGAGACAAGAAATGGAGTTTTAATATGGTCATCACACTTTCCCTCATGCATTCCAAAGGATGGGGAAATTCCCTATCATAAAATAGTTGTATATAGCACCCAAGAGTGTAATGTCATTCAAGATTTTAAGAAGGGTTATTCTACTATAATAAAATTTATCCTATCGAAAGTTCTATAACTCCATACATGATTTTATCCCATGTCATATCTTTAATTACAACACTCTGACCATTATCATGTAATAAATGATAATTATGTCAATGTGGATGATGATGTATCCATTTTTGGGCATCTAATTCATATCAGGGAATGTAGTGAGAAAAATCTATATTTGAATTCCATAATTATAGTGAGTGTGTACTGGACGTATGCGTGTGTGTGCATGGATAAACTAAGGAGATGGAATCTAGTATCTAGGAGATGGATTATCTTCTATCACAATCTTCTACAGTTGTTCGGGTGTGGTTGCTCATCAATCTAGTCCCTGACACGTGGATTTGGACCTTGTTTCTTGGATCTGGTCTTATTTCTCGGATCTGGCCTTATTTTTGGGTCTGGATTTGTGTGGTGATGGGATGCGGGAGTGCTGATGATGGTGGAAATTTAGTGGTGCTTCCTATTGGTATTTTCAATTGTGTTTGATGATCATCACAACAGTGCCTCATTGTTTGTCCATATGCGTCTCATCGGTGTCCATTTACCCCCTCATCATTTATATCTGGTTCAAATATAATGATTTTGAATCAGTTATTTTCCTGTGGCGGGTGGTGGTCATTCGAAGGGGGTGTTAGAATCACCCAGTGGTGGCATCTAGGCTCAGTGGTTGTGTGTTGGGTGACCTATTTGGTTTTAGTCGGTGATGCTTTAGTGCGTCGGTGCCAGATTGTAGTGTTTGTGTGATATCCATGTTTGTGTTGATGTATAGGGTGATTTCTATGGTTTCTTTGGTGGGGTTCTTAACTTTTAATGGTTTTGTTTTCATTAGGATTATAACCACTCAAATTTAAGGCAATCTGCATCTGGTGTTCGGGCATTTTATGGGTTTCCCCCTATACATTTTAAAATGGATTGTAGTTCTTCCTTTTGTTTTTAATAAATTTTAGGACCAACATTTCTTGGTACTAGAATTTTTGTAATATGACATAATTTATAGGTATTTAACTCTTTATGTTTTGGTAAATCTATTTTGAGTTATGTTTTTTATTTTAACCTTGGTAATGAATCCTTGATCTTGTATGATTACCTATTACAAAGGTACAACATAAGGAGAACTGGTTTGTAGCTATAAAAACAAATTTATGTCATAAGTTCATAATTTATTATTTATATTCATCATGTCAACCCTAAAAACTGAATAAATAAGTGTATATAAGATTTAATCCAAAAAATATAATGTATAATATATAATATTTTTTTATTCAGATTAATTTCTAGGTGATGAGGTTTTCATATGAATATGGAAATTAAGAAATTCATTATATTAATTCCCTATTTATATCATAAAATATATGTGACTTGTGTCTAAAAAAATCACTCAACATTTTGATAACATAGTCTCCTCCTTATATCTATTTTATTCCTTCCAATGGTGATTTATGAGATTCCTCTTTGATCTATAAGATCATTTTCCTTGAATCTTGGGGTTCTAGACCTAGCGATTGAATGTAATCCATGTGGTTCATAATTTCCTTCATTATTAATTGGTTTTTCCAATAAAGTGAACCTTAGACCTAACTACCTAAACCATATAAAGTTTAGACATCAATTTTTTTTATCGATTATTGGTTCTTTTGGAAGTTCCTATGAACCTAGATTCATCCTAAAAGTTAGGTTTTTTTCCATGTCTTCATTACTTTTTAGGTTGGCGGTCTAGAACAACTCCTTAAAATACTTTTTGATCCTTTTTCTATTTTAAATAAGTGTGATCATGATGTAAAAATATAGGAGAAGACTACCAAATTTTAAAATTCATAATTTAAGGAATTTCACAAGCTTAGACCTCCCATAAGATCATATTGGGTCCATTAGCATTTAGATCAGAATTATGGCCACTTGAGTTAGGATCCTACCACGAATTTTGGTGAACTGGAAGCCTTGATTAATGTAAATTTGGAATATCAAGTTAACAGTTGTAATTGTAAATTTTAATAAATATTAGATATACTTTATGTGTGCCAATATATAATAATGTATTGGATAATTTTATAGTTATAACTTCCTATTATGTTAAAATTTATCTACAAAGGGATTACACCCAATTATGCTGAATTAATTTATAAAGGGATCAAGCCATGTTATGCAGAAATTATTATATAAAGTGCATTCACCATGTTATTAATAATATATTATATAAAGGGATATGGATCGACTATCTTGAAATACTTATATAAAGGGATTAATTATGGTTATTCCAAAATTATTATAAAAAGTATTGGTGGTTGGACATGATGTAATCATTATATGGAATTCATAGTTTTAAATATGATTAATTATGGATCAAATCTTATGGTAATGTTATGGATATAGTGGTAATGGTTTTGCAACAAGATTAGAGATATCTGGTAATTTCTTGATGAAGGTATGTATGACCTTGAGTGTCACTATAGAACTCGAGGGTTGGAGGGTGAATTTTAAGAGATGTAATAATTTATTAAATTAATTCACATATTCATCCCTATATTTCATTCACTATGTATTAGATTTTAAACTTATAAAAATTATAGTTGTCACCCTACATATTTATAATTGCACCCTATTCAAGAATCCATTTGGTACAAATGCATATGTCATGGATATGACAACCCAAATTTTTCTTACACATTATATCATGATTTATTCCATAAAGATACACTTAATAGAACCATGTATGATTGAGAGGCCTAGTTTATTTTGGTAATTAGGTACATATCATAGAAACATGAAACATAAATACTAATACGTAAACTAATACATCATAACATGACCATTAATTTCATTGATCTTCTAAATCTGTTAGGCATAACCTAGAGAAGTATATAAGAATGGGGTGATAGATAAAGCACAATAATGATATAATCCAAGAATAACATCATAAAATTAATATATGTGAGTCAATGGTAATATCAAGGTAACATAATTGGTTTGAAAATCATAATATTTACCACCTAAGACGGATATAAGATGATAATAGAAAGGAAACATGGGAATGTTGAAACAACCTAAAACATGACATCATAAAAATAAGTAAAGGTTATACAATGTGTCATAATAATATAAAGTACTCAAGATAACTTCCCATGCACCATACATGTTAGATCATAAGATAAAAACAATAACCAATGCATTGGAGGGCTATATAAGTTCGGTCCCACCCACCAAATTCATATCAATCACTTGCATAAGTATGCCACATAGATCAGACAATATAAGGATTGGTTTAATTAATTAAAATCCCATGATTAAGAAGTGCGTGTTACATTAATGAAAGTCCCCGATAAATTATGGATACATATATCTAGTTGAATACCATTAATTGTAAATGGACATGGGTATTCATGACACAAATTTTGAGCAGTGAAAAATCGCATGCCAATTTTGTTAGCATAATGTGGGTACATAATGATTCTTGTAAGTGATTTATGATACTGAAACAAGTCACACATGTCTTGTAAATTATTATGAAAGCAAGTGGTATGTGTAAAAAAATACACCAATATGAACAATTTGGAATATAAAGGAATAATATAAATAAGGTTCTTGAATAAAAATGAGGATATGATTGCTTACATAGATATGGCCTTATTGGAGCTTGAAAGGAGCTTCTTAAGAGCATGGTAAAACATTAGTAGGGATCTATATATGTAAGGGTAGAGTATAATTTGGATTTATTATTTTGGGTGAATATAAATGGATGTTTTTAATTGTTATTAAGGAAAAATAGGTAATAATTTCAATTAATTTATAATCATAGTTTATGGATTCTATATGATATCTTAAAATAAAACCAAATAAATAGCAAGTTTTTTCCCATGTTATAGGAAAATAGTAGTGTATTTTATTATTTTATAAGCCTATAAACGGAACAACTTATAATTATCTCCTTAGTGATGTGTAAGTGAGTCATTTTTATAATAAATTTATTTTAAAACCATAAAATATAATATATATTTTGGAAGATTCATTAAGGTTTTATAAAATTAATAAAATTATATAAAAAAATTATTTTAATGGGAAGAATAATTTTAGTTATTGATACCCTTTATAGTCTGTATTACATCTCTTTTGGGATTTTATGATTTTATAATACATATCATATAATAATGTGATATTTAATTTTTACCAAAAAAATTGGTCGTATGATAAAATTATGTAAAAATCATCATTGGTTAATTTAAAAATTCTAATATGAAAAGTAATATTTATTTTATAAAAATAATTCTCTAAATATTAAAATTCACAATTTTTAATAAGAAATCCCCATTTATTGATAAATGATAGTTTTTTAACAAAAAATGTTTCCAGACCCTTATAAAAATTGAAATTTACGTCATAAAATTAAATTATCATTTATATTTTAAAAAATATTATTTAATAATATTATTTAATTAAAATATTATATATTTATAAATATTTTTTAATTTATAAAAAAATACATTCTTAATTTAAATTATATATCTCAAAAAAATATAATTTGTGTTCTAACCTACGAGAAGTTAATTTTTATCAAACTTGTTATTTTATCATTATATAGTAATAAATAAAAAATAAAATTATTATTATATTAAATTAAAACATATATATAAAATCATACTTTTAAGGTTTAGATACATATCCCATTATTGCCTTATTGAATTCTCTAATAGTTTTGTGTGTGGTTGTGATATTTTCATTGGGTGGTCCATTTAACATGCTTTGGGATGTGATATCAATGAGGGTGATTGTATCTTGTAAATGTATTCTTTCAGGCATTAGTTATTGAATATCATCTTGGTCTTGATCAAATAAAAATACCATTGATACTATATCAATTGTAATTTATCATAAATACGCTTCATAGGGTATGATCCTAGTGGCTGACATCATCACATTATTTTCCTTTTTTAAATACATTTATCATAAACCTATATATATACTAATCATATGATCATTATACAATGACTATACTAGTTAATGTTATGATTATTAATGTCCTCTTAAATACAATTTGAAATAACTTATAATATTATGAGATTAAAAATTTGAGCATGTTTTTCTTATAATTTTATTTCTTAATATGGAATTTAGTAATTTTAAAAGGGTATATCATTTATAAATGCTAATTTTATTACCTTTTCCCCTATTTATAAATTTCAAACTCAAAATTTCTTTAAAATACTGAATAAATTTAGTGTACTATTTTTTAATCTTCTCTTATTGTTCCAAATCCATTTCCTTATACTTTTTGTTCCTCTATGTCAGTTTTACCTGGTGAGTTGTCTTGTTTTGTAAAACCTTATCTATATGGTATTTGAAATTATATAAATGATCCTTTTATGAAATATAAATATCTCATGAAACCTCATTTGGATTTATTATGTGTGAGGGGTCTTTCATATACATCCTCAAGGGGGATAAATGGAACACATCATGTAATTGATATTGTTTACATTACAGTTCTAGTTAATAGTCCACAACTCTGATGTTTCTAGGGATCTCTAAGAGAACAATTTAATAATAACTAAGCTTTCCCTTTTTTGTAATCCTAGTGAAGTTTTTCCATGGTGATATACAAAATAACATATTATCTCTAACCTCAACATTCATGTGTCTTTGATGATTTTATTCATAGATTTTTGGTTGAAATTTTTATGATTTCATATGATGATAAATGTTTTGAACCATCTATATCATATCATGAAAAAGATCATGTCTCATGTGCTTCCTCACCCAAACATCATCCCAACATGCTGGAGTCTGAAACCGCTTCCTATACAAGGCCTTATAAGGTTCCATTTGAATTCCAAAATGGAAACTATTGTTATTTGATAACACCATTATGGGAAATTGTTGATCCCAATATCTATAATAGTCAGTTAAACATGATATAAGAATATCCTTTAGAGTTTTAATGCCCCCTGAGACTGAACTTAATTCTATGGGTGATAAAGAATACTAAAAATATGCTCTATATAAAATGATTACTGAAGGCTTCTCCAGAAGCATGAGGAAAATATCACTTATCGATCAGATATAATAGAGGGTGGAACACCATAGAGTATTTTAACCTCCAATGTATATATTTTAAGGAATTGGTCAGGGGAGAGATCTTAATTTATTTTAATTAAATTCAATAACATGGTAAGGTGAATAACATCCACCCAAATGGCGTTATTGACATTAGGGTTCATGGGGTGTCCTATGAATTAATACATGGTAGTGTTTTCTAATTAAACTTATATATTTCAATGGTGAATTTTTATCACACCTATCATCATGGTAAAATATCTATAATATCCTTCTCCATGCTATTAATAATTATGTTTTTATTCTAATATCTATATATCTCAGTGCTAACTGTATGAATACAGAAGGAAGAACTATGTGCATCATAAAGGATTTCCCACATATGTTTCAGTTTTAATGAGTCACATATCCAAGTTCCAAAACTTTTAACTCCTTAACTACCGAAGTTGAACTACAATAAATTTATTACATTTTTCAGTATAACCTAATCATCATTATTAGCCACTTTAACCCCATCAAGAATAGATGATTGAGAACTCAATTGGGCATGGTTGAATGAATATTATCTTAATCATTCAATGTTCTTCCTATATCTGTAAAATATGATTGGATCCCTTGTAATTTTCATACTTGATTGGGTTGTGGGAACCATTATACTCATAGAATCTTCAACTTTGATCACCTTCCTAAAATATTAATTGAAAGATAAATCTTAATCCAAGATCAGATCCAACCACCCAAATTGGCATAGATTGAGATCATTTTTTAGGAATATATTCTTTTTGATTTTATGATATGTATATATGTCACTATTTACCCTATAAAGTTAATGTCAGTAAATATTTATTTCAATTATCATTGCACTAAATTATTGATAATTTCTACTGTAGTTCTTCCCATGGATAATTAAATGGTGGAGGAATAGGCTATCACTTTTTCATATTGAATGTGTACACAACCAATCCATTTTTGAATTCATCACTTTATATCACAAATACATCCCCGCTAATTGGTGATGTTAGAACATGTTTAGTTATTATTATATTATTATTATATTTAAAGAGTTGTTCTCATTCATAATTTTAGACAAAATTCACCCCTTATAAATTATATTAGTTAGTGGGATTGAAAATAGTTAGAATATTTTCACAAATCAATGATATTACATAGCTATACATGAAATATATGGATTTCCATCACCAATATTGGTTTGTAACATCTTTCAAATACCTCTATTTTTCTATGGATCCATAGATATCCCTTTTTTGGTGATTATATTCCCCTAGAATGTTACTTAATCCATAAAAAAATCAATATAATATACTTTTCATACATATTTTCTCTCCATATGGTCTTCAGTACAATATCTAATTGATCCTCATCCTCCTCCATGATTTTGGAGTATATAATTATATCTACTATAAACCCATTTTTATTTCAAAGTATTCATTATAAACTATAGCCATTAAGCCCTTCAGAAATTTTGGATCCATAGTGACTCTAAATGGAATCAATATGAACTCATAGTGCCTAGACCATCTATGAAATGAGATCTTTGGGATATCCTCCTTCATCACTATTACTCTATAATATACCAAATAAATATCCTCTATAGATAAGTTCTAGGATCCATATAGTTGATTAAATAAGGTTTAAATCCATGGAGAAGGATAATTATTCATTATTAATAAATTGATGATTTCATGTTAATCAATGTAGAGGTTCATTAACCCATACATATTCTAGAAAGTGATTACCACTACACCTCATGATTAATTACATGGGTAGGTAAACCCTTTACTATGTTTCTTATATCGTTACTTATTCTTCTCCTCAAGTTAAATAATGACCATTCTATATGGAGTATAGGATAATGGAAAATCACCAAGTATTAGATAGACTAAGAACTCAACCTATCACCTAGGATGAAGACTAGGAAGTTATATAGGAAAGACATTAGTGAATTACCTTACAATGGAAATTTCATCAAATATGATTATTCACTATTATCAATTAATTGATAAATATATATTTGATAATAGGTTAATAAAATGCATTCTTTAAATAATGATACAATTTTAGATTAATCCTTATCATTGTAGTTTATAGAATCAGATATCTATTTATGTTGTAGTGGGTGACTTTACTATACTGAAGATTTATTTTTTTCTTTACAAGGCATGGCAATCCATTCTTAGAATAATATAAATTATTCTAAAGAGATTATCACATGTTATTATGGTAATTTAATCCAAAAAATTGTTATAGGGGAGGATTTATACACATGGATTTAAATAATTTTCAAAAAACCCATTTTCACTAATATATATACTTTCATGCATTATGGTTATGTTTTACTAGTTCAGATAAACATTAATTATATGAAGGAAGATATATAACTATTGTTTCATTGGACATTTAAATTGCATGATTTTATTATTAGACTACCTTTCACTGTATTTTCTTACATCAAATAATTTACTTCCTCCAAAATAAGATTAGGTATTATAATTTTCAAACTAATAGACACACGAAAGTGAAACAATAAACATTGATGTGATAAAAGATAAATGAAATATATTCCTTAACTTTTGAATTTATAAGTTTTAATCAATGTTTTCCATTATCTAATTCATAATATAACACCTTATGGGATTTTTTTTACATAAATAATGGTTTTTAATGAGATTATAAATTTACCAAAGAATATCTCCTGGAATTATGAAACCAGGATTGAAACAATTTCCCTTTATCATAAACCAAGTGATGATAAATTGAAAATAAATTCATCCTTTTGTGGATATTACCCCTTTTCACAACTTTGTTAGATCCACATCAATATGTAGTACCGAGATAATGATGTTTTATTGGGAAACCACTTATTCTATACATTACCAAAAGTTATATATATTTTTCCTATGTTTGGTATTATCCCTAATAAATTTAATAGAGATTTATAATTCTTGTCCCTAATAATAACTAGGAATTTCTATAAAACCAACTATGACAACCCATATGATTCATACACTTTATTTAATGATTTATTTCCCTAAGATACACTAAATAAAACCCAATGAGATCAATAGGTATAGTGTATTTTGGTAATTTGGTACAAATAAAAACAACCAGAAATAGGAATACAATGGCATAAAATAGAACTGTAGAACATGCCAAAAAATTTCCTTGATCTTCTAAAACTTTATGGGATATCCTGAGGAAGTACATAAAAAAGGGGTGATCTATAAAGAATATTAATCAAGTAAAAAAAATAAAATTAAGAATGTAATAACTATGAGTCAATGGTAATATAAAGGTAACATAATGAAGTTTGAAATCATAACATTGATTACAAAATCATGATATGAAAAAATAAAATAAAGGAAACATGGGAAAGTAGAAACAACATAAAACCATACATCAAAAAATTAATTCAAGTATAACCATAAATATATCGTAACATAGTAGTCATATGATAACCTCTAGTTCACCATAAATGGTTTCACGTGATATAAAAACATTACCCAATTTATATGAGGGCTATATAATTTCGTTCCCACTAGAAAAATTCATATCATATACATCTATAAGTGTGGGTTAAATTAATTTGAATACCAAAATTATGGAATGTTGGATACATAAAATAAATTAAAAAATCAATAAAATATAGTTATATCATGGTAAATAAAACTAAGTTAAAATGGGGATGGTTATTCATGACACAAAAGTTTGGCACGAAAATGTTGTAAGAAAATCTCTATAGCATAAAAGAGTTACATAATGATTCATGTAAGGGTTTAATAAGAGTGAAATGGGTCTCTAATATCACTGAAATGATAAGGATGGAAATATTGATGTGTATAAAATTTATCAATATAACCAATTGGGAATAAAAAAATTATAATATAATGAAGTTTCTTGAATAAATATAAAAAGGATGTGACCCATTACCTTAATAGGGTACTTCTTAATTCTTTTCATTAGATTATAATGATCTTGGGGGAATATTGGATGGTATTTAAAGAGGGAGGGTAGATTAAATTCACAATATAAGGTTTTTGAGTGGATAGAAATTAGAGGTTTTTTTATAGAAAAAGACAATAGAATTATTTATTTGGTTTTAAACAAAGGTTTTATGAATCTAAATGATAAATTAATTAAAAACTCAAAAAATCCCATGGTTTTCCCAGTAATTATACCAAGATGGGTGTATTTAATTATTTTATATGTCTGTGAACCGAAAACCTTATAATAATATAATTAGTGATATGGAAGTTATTTATTTTTTGAGAGAAACAAATTTAAGACCTTAAAATATAATATATGAATTGGAGGAATCATTAAGTGTTAATAAAACTAAAAAAAAAAAAAAAAATTATTATTTTAAAGGGGGACCATAAGTTTGGTCATTTACACTCTTTATAGTTTTTATTATATAACTTTTTATGTTTTATGATGTCACAATACATTTTAAAAAATTATACCATATTTCATTTTTACCTATAAATTATAATATCTCAAAAAATTATGAAAAATACACTACTATATAATTTCAACAAGATAATTTCAAATATAATATTTATTTTTTCAATATAATTATCTAAATATTATAATTTACAATTTTAAATAAAAACTCCCCATTTTTTGAGAAGTGATTGTTTTTTTTTCAAATAATAGTTTCCCAACCCTAATAAAAATTAAATTTTACTTCAAAAAATTATATAATCATTTTTATTAAATAAATATTATTTCATAATGATATTTTTTTTTAAATATAATTTACTTCTAAAAAGTCTTGAATTAATCATCAAGAGTGTATTTGTTGACAAAATATATTTCTAAAAGATAAAATTTCTTTTCAATAATATCAAAATCTACTTTTATCAAACTTATATAATCCATAAAATGTAATGAGAGATAAATATAATTAGTTTTATAGTTAAAAATAAAAAAATAGAGAAATTTATATTGTTACAGTAAGATACATTTCCCTTTATAAGACTAGATAATTCCCTAAGGGTAAGGTGATTGATAGTGATATTTTTGTAGTGTGGTTTAGAAAACATGATTTAGTATATGATCAATATGAGCTTGAGCTTCACTTGTAAATAGTTTCAATAATGACGTAGTTTTTGAATATTGGCTTGGTATTTGTCAAGGGAAAATCATTGTGATGCTATCTCCCTCAAAATCTCAGATAAATGGGATTCATATGGTATAATCCTACTAGTTAAGGCCATAAATTACATTTTACGTGTTAATTATAATTATCACATATCTACATATTTTTATACAATTCATATGATCAATATATAATTTGAATTATATTAATAGATATGATACTTAATGTTCTTTTAAGTATAACATGATATAAGTCATAACAATACAAAATAACAAATGTATTGCATGAGTTTTCCATAATTTCATTTCATATCATGAAATTAAATAATGGAAAAGTTATGTCTCATTGAAAAAAAATTGGTTATTAAAATAGAAACATGTATAGATAAGGTAAAGTGACCCTATTGTGGATTTTTATTTTATTTTATGTGTTGTTGTTTAGAGATAGGACCAATATAGGGATTGTGACCCTGGATTTTAGAGTCTGTTATCTTTTAGTTTTTTATTTTATTTTTATAAACATTCTATATATAATTTTGATAAATTTATAATATAATTCCGTGAGAGTACTATTATTTGGAATTTTTGGTTTTGGACTTTATCCTAATGTGGTTTCATGTCTAATTATTATATTATTTCATCCACTATCGTTACTAAGCTATTATTTATTATATATTTGAAACTTTATTTCTAAGGTTATAGTCTCCCAAATATATTACTTACTCTATCTATAATATTATTTATCCTCTAGCATATGTGGAGGAATTCTTGTGGACAAATATCCAACCATACTCAGTCTTGTGATGGAGTATCGAGCTGGGGACATTACAGAGTTTAAATAGGGTAAACAAGACATATCAATATTATTTCTATCCTAAATTTCCTAATTAATATTTTTATAAGATACTATAATTATAATATATCATAAATTAAAAGCTTTGAGATTTTTTATTCACAGTTTATTTAAAGTTACCTTATATCATTTAAATCATTTAAAAAATTCCATGTTTTTTCACCGTGTCATGTATAAAAGAGAAGCTATTATCCCCCATTATTCAAAAAATATCTCCCTTCTATTTGAGGATATCCAAACTCCTAAAAAATTACATATTCTTTACCTTTATTTTAAATACTTGGGGTATTTTCTTAATACCAATTAAAAATTTTTCTTTATCAAATGGGATATAAAATTATCTATTGTGTGTATACGTGGACTAGCACCTCTACCTAGTGATATTTGTTTTCCACAAAAATCATTTAATAATGGTTATAACGATGTATTTAATAGTTATATATTATATTTTAATTTAAATTTTGATTTATGAATAATAATAGCATATACTGCTTCTTGCCTTTCGATTAGTGGGAAAAAGATAATGTTTCTCATGCATATCTGTGGGCTACCAACTATACGACACAATGAAATTTAATATTCATTTATGTTTTACATTGTTTATATTATAATAATATTTGATGAATATATAATAAATAATTTATATAATAATTATATGATGATGGTTAATTATCATTTTCCTTTCATTTGTTTCATCTGTTAAAAAGTGAAAATCACAAGTCATGCGTATGTGTAAATTACCTTATCCACATATAAAAATACATCGTTTTTATTAACATCTATATATTATTTGTTATAAATATATATCTAATAAAAATATATTATATTTTAATGGTTATTAAATATTTATAGGTAAAGATACCATGATCAATGTTCATTTTCTATAATTGTTGATCCAAAGCATACATGGAGAAAAGAAGAAATTAACACCTAAAATATTGATAATAATGTATTATTATTAATAAATGAGTGATAAATAGGTATATGTATGCCATGAATTCTATTATATGTATTGAACTGACTTGGTATAGAATTATAATAAATTAAAAAAATTATAAATTTTTAGAAAACATTCAATGAATTATGGACCTGAGGTAAGGGTTTAACATTATAATCTAATTTTTTTGAGATTGTTTATGAATAAACATATATTGATGATATTATATGTTGTATCACTCCCATGTTGTCATAATATTAGTAAAAAATATTTATTTCTGTACATTACATGATTTCTATTATTTTTTTGCTGTTTATTTAATAAATATAATTAAATAACATTTATATAGAAAATAATCCATATATCTTTCTTTAGTTAAAATTATTTTCTTCAATATCTATATTTTAATTAATATTTTTTAGGAATATTTCTTAATATTTACTAAATTTTTATTAATATAATTTTCACCCATGCCTAAATTTTTATAAAAATGTTTTAATGGAATCTTATTATTTATTTTATAAATGAGGTACATTTAAATTTTATCGATAATGTGAAAAGAATTATTATTTTAATATACCATTTATTTATTGATTTATTTTATTACCATCATGAAATCACTTTAGTTTGAATCATCCATTTCATGTTGAGAATGTTATTTTATAGGAAAAAATATTCCTTAACGTTTTAGAAATTTTTAAGTATTATATATGTTATTTCAAATGTGGGGTATTTTTCTCCAAAAATGTTCCTATTATATTTTGAATGTATTTTCTACTATAAGAATAACATTTGATGGTTTATATTATTTTTAGAGTATTTTATGTAGTAATAAAATATCTATAAATTCTTAAGATGGATGATGTGTCTGGTTATTAAAAGTTTATAAAAACCATACCCTTTCCATGGGTTATGATATGATATTATGGTGAATAATTTATGATTATATACCACACAAATATATGGGTTTCCTTATATGAATAGGTTTCCCAGAAATATATATCCTATCAATGCATTGGGTAAAGATGTAAAAATAATGACACAATAAGGATAAAAATGGCGACAAAACAAAATTTAGTAAGGGACTTTTTTGAATAAGACTGTATTATGTGTTAACATTGAAAAATAAGATGATGAAATAGGGAGTTGACCCAATCCACAATGATAGTCATGGAAGTGATAGTTTAATAAAGAAACTATTTTCTATGATTATGTGTATGACACAAACTTAGGACTTATTATTACGTTAGGTTCCAAGGTAACATTATTATTTTTTTATTACACACTGTTTTGAAATATTTCATATGATTTAACAATGTTTTATGAATTTATTCATTACTAATTTTACTTTATATGTTGGGTTTAAACATTGTATCCCATGATCATGTCATCATACCCTTATTCTTATATTATTCTCATTTATGACTATTTCTTGATGTATTTAATTTACACATTAAATAGGTTTCTAGGATCATAGTTTCTTTTTTTTTTCATTCCCTAGGTACAAAATAATTCTATATGTAGTAATATCGTATAAGGGTTGACGTTTTGATGTTATAAGGGTGAGATTATATAGATATTTTATGTAGTAATTGTTTTTGTATCCGTGATTCTTGTGACAAAAAATAATTATGGTTATATCATAGATCATATTATTTTTAATGAATAACCATTTAATAATATGTAATATTTATTAGTTAATACTATGGGTAGGTGTATTTGGTATTATATAATGGTTTAGTTATTTTTTGGAAGTAAGATGATAATACATCAGTGAGAACCCCTCATATAAGACAATGTATTGAATAACATTATATTTTATGTTAATGAATGGTGTGTGTTTTTATTAGAAATAAATCCTTTTCTGGATAACGTATGTTGATATGGTCTTGGAACTTGTGTAACATGGGGTAATAATCATGAAAAGAGTTAATTTCATATTATTTGTAATTTGTTTTAGTGCACGGTTAATAGGACCTTACAATGAACCACAATTGAAAGTCTTTAGGGGATATTCATGAGTTAATTCAAATTTTCATTAAGATATATTTTTATGAATTTGGGTAGATAATTTCCATGAAAAAAATTAATTAATCTTAAGGTGTCATATACTGGAATAAAGGAATCATAATTTAGACATATTGTGAATGATATTATAAAACATTATAATTAATAATGATTAATGGTCATGCTAACCATTTTGGATTAACTAATGGATTGGTGATGGAATTATAATTTTTATGTCATGATAAGAACACTCAAATATTTAGTAATCATATTTCAGCATAGTTACATAAATTCAGTTATATCATGAAGGGTCTCAAAGAATGCAATTCATGTCCTCAATGATTATATGTTACATTATATGAAAAAAACTCAAACATTATCGTGATCATATCCTATGTCTACGATTCTTACCCAGTTTATGTTTATGGGAATTTTATTCCTATGAATATTTCTATATTTTCTTTATTTTAATTTGTTGTTATTTTCAGAAATAGATTGTATTTCTTTATATAAATCCTATATCAATTGATTAAGAATTGATGTAAAATTTGATTTTTTAAGACATTTATGTTTTTATATTAGTTCAAGGTTAAATATGAAATACCAATATAAATTATATCCATTTCATGGGTAATGAATCCAACTCAATGTGGTTATTTAGCTCAGATGGTAGGGAAAATTCCAAATTGAATATATGCATATTTTACAGGAGTTTGATGACATCATTCCCAATTTGGTTTCTTAGTATTCTGTCATATATGTGATGTATTTTCGTTAAAATAACTCATATCTAGTGCTAATACAAGTTTAAATACAATATATATATTATTTCCGATTTATTTTTAGGAAATATTGAAGTAACTTCTTGTGAATATTAATAAGGGGCACATTTATCCAAGTGTATCTGTATAATTTTAAGATATAATTTTATTTATGAAAAACATGAATCATTGAATCTATGTATATATTATCAAGGTGTAAAAAATATCAGGTCCAATTAAAAGTACCATTCCCCACATATTGATAATTTTTTTATCAATTAATAAGAGCTTAATAATTTTTCATGATTGATATTCAATAGGGATTCTGTAGTTGAGGGAAAAAAGAGATGACATACACATGATATCCTTACATTTAAGAGATATAAACTATGAATTTATAATGATTCCTTATTGACATACTAATTCCTCTTTTATCATTATGAATTTAATCAATAAATTCATTAAATATTAGCTAGGTCACTGTGTGGTAGTATTTATAGATGATATTATTATATATTCCAAGGGAATGGAAGAAAATGATGATCAGTTGAGGAATGTACCGAATAAATTTATGAATAATAATTTGTTTGAAAAATATACCAAATTTTTAAACACTTTATGAAGAATAATTTGTTTGAAAAATATACCAATTTATCTCTTGACTGGGTATATTTTTAGTTTAATTAAATCTAAAAGTTTTTAAACATTGGACCAGACAAACAATTAGTATTGAGATTCTTATTTTTCATGTATTGAATGGATATTATCAATTAGTTTTGAAATATTTTTGGCACATATCTTATAAAATAATTTAGTTTTCATGAACTGTAGTAAGGTTCCATTGGAAAAATAAATATTGGAAAAATTTCATGGATCTAAATATAAGATTAGTCAATAAACCTATGCTCACATTACCCTGTGGTGGTAAATTCTTGTGATTTATAAGGAGATAATAAATAATGGGTTGACAAGTGTTTATATACTAAATAGTATTTTTATAGATAATACATCTGAATAATAGATGGTTTTAAAGAAAAATTACCCAACTCATGGTTTGTATATAATAGAGGCATTATTTCTTTTAATTATTGGATAGTATTGTCTATATATGTAAAGTTTTAACATTTGTTATAATTATAAATGATTAATATATATGTTCACCTACTATGATTTTAATATTTTTAAGGTAATATTGTTGGAGTTGAATAATTATTATTATTTCTCTATACATTACCATAATAGGAATGAAAATAATGTGTTCAATTCATTGATTTAAAAGGACCATGCATGCTTATTAGTGATTAGGATTATAAATGATCCAAAATTTATGGATTTACAAAATATATACCTTGTAATATTTAAGATATGTGAGAAATTTTATCTTACTCAAATGTGTTCCAAACCATATATCCATGTGATGATTAATGTGGTGTAAAAGGAGGATGTGGATTTGAGACATATCATGAGAAATGTTTCTAATTTCATCCTTGATTATGATAGAATGACATATTTTAGGGACTGTGTATGTGTCTTATGAATAATATAAATTAATAAATTGCTTCTATAATAAATCATTTCACATTATTATTTATTCTTCCTAGAGGTATGATGATGCGCTGAGATCAAAAAGATAATTATTGGTGAGAAATCATGAATAGATTTATTAAAAGGAATGTGACACCATTCTTGAATTTTCAAAAATTTAAGAATGAGAGAATAACATGTAAAAATATGTTTCACACACTAACCAAACAATATATAAAATGTAAAAACACAACCAAATATCTCATCACCAGACTTCAAAAAATGTATAAAATCTTAATAATTTTTTTTATCACCTTATGAAGTCCACACACATTATTTATAAAAGATAACAATTATCCCTTGACTATATATCCAGGACTCACTTTAGGAAAGTGGTAACGTGTCATGGAGTACCACATTTTATATTCCCTTATAGAGATCTAAGTTTGATGGAAAGGTAATTGATAAATCTTTTAGGAGCATAGATTTATAGATTTGTTTCACTACTACATATCATACATAGATATATTGTTAGTATATGAGGATTGATCAAATACTAGAGGATATGTTATGATCATGTTATCTATATTTTTTAACGGTGGTTGGGATAAACATGTCCCTCTAGTTGTTTTTTTAAACAATAACATTCACTAGATAATTTTGAAGGATCGGTATGAATCACTTTTTGAAAATATGTACATAACATTGATATATTATGATAATTTTATAGAAAAATATCTATTGGGACCAAATCTAATAGAGGTAATTATAGATAATGTTACCTCTATTTAATAATATATCAATTAAGATCAGAGTTTTTAGAAGTGGAATATAAACAATCATTGTTGAGAGAAATAATTTGATGTTTTGGGGATCATTAACATGAATTTCTCTAAGGAATAAGCTTATGTGATTCATTAAAAAAGTAATGGTTATACCTATGTATATCATTACTTTACATATTATTGTTTTTTATTGATATTGTTCCTTATCACATAGATCTCAACCAAACATATATCAATTCCATGATGTGTTCTGTATGTCTCTCAAGATGATGTAATAAACTAATATTTAACATATACAAAACTCAGATATTTTATTTCTGTATAATTACAATTCATATTAAGAACAATCTTCTTAAATACTAGATGGTATAGATAATGTTCTGTGAAACAAGAATTCTCTTCTCGTTAATGTTATTTAGATGAGTCAAAAAATAATGGATTCTATATGGGAACATGAGGATGTGAGGAAGAAGAGGTATCCTCCTCACTTTTTATTATAGTGATAGAATTTCACAGTTGAAATTCATTTTTATGGGGGTATAATGTGACAATATAGGATTTTATATTTATTTTCTTTGAAAAAAACTTGAGTTATTCAATAGCTTTATTTAGATGTTATGTTGAGTATAAATGATCAATTATATTGAAATCATTTATACACTATCTATTAAATTGTTTGGTATAGATAAATATAACTACATTTTGAAAAATATATAATTTTTTTAAAATAATGAAAATTTAATAATTAATTCATAATTAATTAGTACTCAATTTTCAAAATAGACATTTTATGATTAAAAAATATGTTTTCATAATTTTTTTTTATTTTGTGAATGAAAATTATAAATAATTTATACCATTTTTGAAAATTAATCTTATAAAATGTGTATCCTTATTTATATTTTCATATCAATATTATCCCTAGGGGAATTTTTATAGTTTTTCTAAAAATGTTTTGATTTCGTTGAATGAAAAATTAGCCATTTTTTGTAAAAAATATTATTTATTTTCAAGTAATAGTCCTAATATGAATTTAGTTTTATCTTAAATAAACATAATTATTCATTAATCCAAATTTATTTAATTTAAAAAATTATAAACATCATTTTACTTTATTTTTTATAAGATCAACACTGGGATTAAAAACCCATTTTTCTAAAAATATTATTTATACATGCAAAGTGTTTCATCTTAATAAATTTAAATTATCTAAATATATTTATGGATTAAATTATATTTATTGATTTCAGAATCAATGAAATATTTAAACATTAATTTTTATGTATTTTATAAGATATTTAATGTACATTAATTTTATTTTATGTTGAAAAATGTGTTTTTCAAAATGGATTTTCCTTGTATTTTATACACTTATTAAAAATTAAATTCATCCACATATAACAATTTATTCTATTAAAATGAATTCTATATTAGATTTCATTATTATTAATATAATTTAATAATTTATATATAAATTTTTCTTTACAAACTTTAAAAAGTAGTAAAATTTCATTACCAAGATTATGGACAAAAAATATTAAACGGGGGGTTAAACTAATAGATAAGTGTATGATTTCCACCCAATATTTTTTAATTCTTATTGTTTAATTATATTTTAACATTAACACATCATACCTTATAATACTTAAATTTTTTTATTAACATTCACATGAATTTGACATTATATTTTTAAAGTCATTTAAGAAATCCCATGCATGTACCTCCCCTCACATATAAAAGTGAACATATTATCCCCCAAATATAATCCCAATATTAATTTTATTTATTAGAAAATATTTAATCGAAAATCTTAAAATATTTTTCCCTTCATCCTAAATATTTTTTCATCGAATGCTAATATTATAAGGCTTTATGCCTATGAAAAAATGGGATCTCTCAAAGAAGATGTATAAATTTTAACTGTAATCATTGAATTTTATTTCCTCTTCGAACTTATATGAAAATATTATATCAATGAAAATATAATGAGTCTAGTATCATAAATATATTTATAATTTATTATGATAATTTAACAATTAATTCCTAACTCATCTAAATTAAATAGAAGATAAACCTATCACTTGTGTATACTTGTGGACTACCGCCTCCACATACCCATGAGACTAATTTTCCATCATGATTATTCATAGAGTGTTATTATGATGGATTTATTATTTAAATATTATAATTATTGAATAAATATTATTCTGGAAATATAATATCTTTTCTTTATTCATATAATCTGATCCATTGGAAAATGAAAATGTTTCTCGTGTATACGTGTGTACTACTTCTTCTAAGAAGTTAAGTGATTCGTTTTCATTACAATTTTAATTGAATTGAAATATGGATACATATATATATATATAAATAATATAAATGATATATATGATTTTATAATTATTTTTAAAACATAATTATCATTTATTTTCTTTCTTTCTGACCACCAAAACATGGAAATCATTAATATTGTGTGTGTACTGACTACCATGTCCATGTAGTAATGTAATCAATATTTTATAATTACTTTATATTAATGGTTATAAATATGTATATAATGAATATATATGAATACATATGATATTAATTTCAATTTTATAAATTTTTACAGAATACACAATGATCAATGGTATAAACAAAAACTTTCGTACAAAAACATATAAAAAATGAAGAAGTTGACACCCAAAATGACGATGAAAATAAAAATTTGTAAATTAAATAGTGATAATATGTTACAATTAAAACATTAATAATCATATAAGTATTCATATTATTATATAATACAATTATAGAAATTTTAAATTTATTATAAGGGATGTTAAAATTATTATAAGTCAATACATACTTGAGGTAGGAGTTTTATGTTACAGACACATTTTTAATAGGGTTGTTTATGCTAAATTTACAATCATGAAAATATATGAAATATCACAAAAATATAATATGTGTATTCATATCTAATTTAATATTTAAAATTTTACTTATTTTTATTTCATTTCCCCATAATTATGTAGTCATTAGATCAGCATAATTTTTTATGGGAAACTGGTATTATTTACCACTTTGCTCAGGATTCATTTCTTCAATAACCACATTTTCATCAAAATTTTCTCAATAATTTTTTTACCATCCTCAATAGATTTAATAAATTAATTTTAGCCCATATCTCAATTTAAATAAAAATGTTTTCATGGAGCCTCTTTACAATTTAAAAAAAATGTATTTTTGTTTTTCACCGAATACATGAATAAGAATTTTTATTTTAACACGTACGACATAAATAGTATAATTTTCCAAGAATAATGGGTTTTATATATACATTTAATATTAAATAATATTTTTACATGGTTTATTTTAATGAAATTTTTTTCATTAAATTTTATGAGATTGATATATATTATATAAGAAATTTCAAAATATTAGGGTATTTTCCATGTAAATACTCAACCCCAATAGCCCATAGTTAGTTTATGCATTATTACATTAGCATAGTAAATAAGTAATAAAATACAAAATGAAAAAATAGTTAATTAGTATTGGTAAAAATAGATACCTAAATGATTAGAATATTATAAATTTTCATATAAAAATAATAACATAACGGGTTTTTGAGAATATCATTATTCCCTCTTACACAACATTACTTGTCATTCATAATCAACTTAATGTATTATTATTACAGGAAAAAAATAATGGTGATATGAAATTCATATTAATGTTTACATAATGATATAGCTGACAATAATCAATAAGAATAGTCATGAGGTAAATGTAAATATTTGAAGACATGTTTCATTTAATGAATAATGTGGCTATCTTGATTAGATTAGGAATAATCATTATTGAATTGTCAAGAATAAACAGACAATCGATTTAAATTACATGAATTTATTGAATATGTATACATTAATAAATATGTAAAGTTAAGTAATTTAACACAAATTACATTTAAATAAAACAATTTTGTTAAATAGATAATGAATAATCAATATAGAATTGTAAACCAGTGAAAACACATGTAATTTAATAAATAATCTAGAATGAAATGAATCATTAGATATTATCATTGTGAAATTATAATATACAATAATAAATTATTTATTAATGATGTAAATGGAAAATTATTGTACGTCATGATCTTATACATCATGATACCTATATTTCCAATACCTTTCCCAAGACAGTTTAACACAATTGATAAAAACCCATTTAATTCTATCTTACTGATTCACCTCATGAGAGTACTGATGCATCAAAGAGATTTATAATTATAGTTCACACCCATCATTTCATATCTAAATAATTCCTCATATATGAAATAATATATTTCATTCAAGAATAATATACCTTACTAATAAATATCTTTATTGAATAAAGTATATAAATTATCAATATTTCCCCATTCAATAAAATTTCATTCAATGTAAAACACCATTTTTATAAATGATATATAGTATAAGAAATAAGAATATCTGTGATAAATAAAAAGGATATTTAGGGGAATTGAATTTCTTGTCATTATATTAAAGTAAATATTTCAAGGGAAATTTAATGAATACAAAAATAAATCAAGAAATTTAATTTCAATTCACTCATTGGCCAAAATAATGATAAACTGTCAATATAATGAATAAAGACGGTATCAATAAAACATATATCAAATATATTAAAAATAAAATAAGATTTTGTTGTCATTGATGAATATAAATACCATAAAAATTACTTAAACACATTCTTGAAGAAAATATAATTTTTACAAACAAAATAATTTTAAATCAAAAATTGGAAAAAATATTTTGAAAATAATTTTCAATGAAAATTATATTTGAAACTTATAAAGTATTCTTTAAAATAATGAGTGGTCATGACATAAATATGTTATTTACATTCCATACACATCAAAATATATATTTCATTCATATTTTCTGTAAAACCAAAAAAATAATTATTTTGGAAAACGATATAGAAATTTCATTCAATTTTTTTTATTATAAATAACACACAAGTACAAAATTAATTAATAAATAATTTTTGTTATTTAGAAAAATTTTTTATAACATTTTTATAAATCCTGGTTTTGGAAGAAAATAGATTTTTGATCAAAGATAGAAATTGGGTTTTATTTTTTAAAAAATATTATATCAAAAAAGTATCTTCAAAAAGTGTAAAAATGGTATTATTTTTTGAAAAAATCATAAAAAATCATATTTTTAGAAATTAAAAGGATTATATTATCAATTTTCAAATAATTTCCTTCTATGGGTATTTAATTATAAACAATCCTGATTAAAATATTATTGTGAAATAAACCTTGACTAAGATCATAATGATAATGTTAGAATTAATTAATGAATAAATTATGTCTATATAATTTAGAAAAACATAATTTTTCCAAATAAAAAATAAAATGAAAAATTTCATTACACACATAATAAAAAAATATCAATGACAAAAAATAATTATTATAACCCAATGATAGGAAAATGATTTATAAAATTATTTACCACTTGGTAATTTTCAATTTAAATCTCCATCAATGAAAAAATTCATTTTGAAACAAAAAAATACCACAAATTTTTAATCAATCATAATATTACATGCTAAACGGGTATTATATTTTCCAAATAAAATAATTTGGGTTCATAACATTAAAATATACCTCATTTAGTAGAAATTGAGATGAAGTATCATACCTCACAGATCACTTTAGGTGAAATTTATTTAACCTAATGTATGATGGTTTAAATAATTTTATTAATTTATAATTGAACTGAATTCATATATAAAACTTTATATATGATTTCTTATAACATTTTACCATTCTATTGTTAATAATACTTCATTATTCTAATGGTTTAGTTGTTAATCTTGTTGTTTTATATTGTATTATTTAACTTGAAATTCACAATTCTTGATAATATTGTATATTTACATCATCTTTAGAATGATATTAATTTTAAAAATATAATTTTTTCAATAGATGAATTTTTATAATCATTATTGAATTTTGACAATTGATAATTGATCACGTCTCTTTATAGAGATGGTAGTTAAAATATATAAATGATAGACATTATGATTTCATTATTTTGTTAAAGTATAAGTAATTTAGTGATGTATTAAATATCCATAATCAATATAATTTAATATATGTCACATATATTAATTAAAATTATCCTCATCAACTTCCATGTAATTGTTAAGTGAAAAAAAGTCACAATGTATACATGAGAGACATTATTGTATATTTAAAGCATTGAAGCGTAAGAAGGTATATGTGATATAAAAAATTGATAACATTAATAATATAATAAATATCATATACATGTTTCAAATCCACAATTATATAAATCCTTGGAAGGTGGTGGTGGAAAAAAAATTATATCACTTCACATGAGAATAGTCCACCATACCCAATATTTAATGTTTTATTTCAAATTTCATAGAATTGGAGATGTATACAGTTCATTACCTTAACATAATATCATATATTAATATTAAATATATAGAGATCATTATATGTTAATGTTTTAATAATATTTTAAGGATGTTGGACAAGAAACAAAATAGAAACTCTCATTTAAGAATGTTTCCTCTTCTTCAGACTATATCTTCAGGTTTTCACCAATATCATTCCAAGGTTGTATTTATGATCAAAAAATGGGAATATATAAATTTTTTGAAGGGAGTAAAGATGTGAATTGGGTAGGTATTGTCTGAATCAACTAGATTTCGAATTGTGAAGAGGGGAGGAGAGGGGTTGCTGTTTGTAAGTAGTAGAGATGGTAGAAATTAATTTTTTAAAAAGAATCATTTACAACAACATTTGAATCATTTAAAAATAAAAAACATTATATCATTATCAACCCTTATATGTGATAATTACTAATATGTCCACAAAATAGGGTTTGGACATGTTATTAGGTAATTTTAACCATTATATTTTTAGTTTTCCAACAGTAAATAAGATTTTACAATTAACCGTGGTAATTAATTTTCACCTTTTGTACTATTAATAAAGGTCATACATGAGTTTTTAAATATTATATAATATAAATAATAATTATTAAATTTATGTTATCTATTTTTATAAATTAAAATCATTCAATTGGAAGAATAATATTTAATATTTTACCCTTATATGTGATGAAAAAGTGTTGTTTGAATGATAAAATTCTTATAAGTATAGACTATTTTAATATACATATTCAATATGAAGTTTATTCCTATAACCTAAATTATTTAAATTTTATTATAAATGATATAATTATTATTTAAAAAATTAAATATAAAATATATTTTACATTATTTATATGAAAATAATGTTTAAAAAAATCCATTTGATTAACAGTTCATAATAAAATTAATTTATTCAAAAAAATTCCAAAAAAATCAACATGAGATAAATTTAATATTATGATTTCAAAAATAAATTTCATTTTTTAAAATATTTTTTAAAAAAATTGTAAATTTTTTCTTTTAATTTATGTGCAAAATTATAGTTTAAATAGTTTTCTCTGAAAAATACATGTTTTCATGAAAAAAATATTTTTCTTTAAAATGATCATTATTTTATTTAAAAGAAAGAGATAATCAAATTTTTAGTAATTTACACTGTAATATTAATACCCACAAATATAACAACTATGTTATAATGGTATACTATATTATGGTTGATTTATCCTAAAGGTTTCTTTCTCCATAAGCTATTAAATCATATAAATTTATAGACAAAGATTTTTTGGGTTGTTTAATATCGGTGATGTATGTCGCATACGCTATCTAATAAATTTTCATTATTTTAAAATTTTTTGGTGTCACATTATCCCAAAATTAAATAAATTTATTCCTCATGATTTATTATTAATCTCGATAATTATGTGTATGACATTTGGAAATACCATTGTTGAAAAACCCACATCATAAAAGTCTTAATAAAATATTTTATTGATAAAGGAGAAGGGAAAATATGAAGGTAATTTTGAATAACACATGACTATCATTACATATAGGAGAATACAATTTTTAAGTGATGATATGGACATTGAATAAAATCATATATAAATATAGTGAGTGATAAAGGTCATTGATTCGAAGAAAGTGAATGACCAATGGAATGTTAAGGAACTCAAAACTATAAATATTTGATGATTTAAATGTACATTTTATTCATTATATATTGAGTTAATAGGTTAAATTTATTTCAATATCCTTTTCCAATAGATGAGGAATTATATACTATCTATGAATATAATGAAATATACTAACTTGATATCTTTCTATTTCATAATCATAAATCTGTCCTTGTGTTGTGCCTTGATCAATTTATAATCCATATCTTACTCTAATAAATTAATTTACAAAAATTAATTTTAATTATTTATTTAACAACCCAAGATTTTAAGATACATCTCTCCATAAACAAGTTCAATTTCTTTGATAGCGTACATTGCCTGCAACACCGAGCTTAAACAAATGATTAAATATTATTGTTAAATTGTGATAGTTATCACCTATCCATTGGAATAGTGGGAATGAGTGAGATTAATCATTATATAAAAATAAAATTAACAAATATTTATAAAATTAATTCACTGGTTACCAATTAATTATAAAATGAAAAAAATCTAATTGAAAATAAAGGTTGTGATTTTATAAAAAATCATTTTTAGGCCTTAAAGGCATTTTATCTTAATAAATTAATTTAATAATGATTATTAAAATAAAATAATTAAATTTTTATATTATAAATTTAATCAAATGATTATAATTTAATACAATATGTTTTATAGGCTTAATATTTGGAAAAATCCAATTTTAAGCATAAAAAGCTATATTTTCTCTGAAATGAAATTTCCCTGCATTATAATGGAGCAAATTTTAAAAATATAAATTTTAAAACATATATAAATTCTATTTGAAAAAATATACTTCATTTTTAAATATCTAATGTCAAAATTATATTATAGTGATTTTTTTGGGATTTTTTATGAAATATTTATTTTCCAACGAATAGTAAAAATCAAGATTTTTATAAAATTTAAAATTTCATTATATTAAAGCATATTTATGATTTAAATTATATATAAATTGAACATAAGAACTATTTAGTTATAAATAATCTAATAAATTTCATTTCAATAATCTGTATATCTTATTTTGTTACTAGTACATATTTTGGCTTAAAAAATACATTTTTCATCAAAACTGTTTTTTATTGTAGGATTAATTTTAAATTAAAATTTTAAACTTATTTGTTTTTAATAATAAAAGATTTAATTTATAATAAGTTCAAAATTTATTAAATATGTTCCTTTTAATTTTGAACAATATGAATAGTAACCTTGGTAATTTTTGTTACAATGGTAAAGTGTAAATTGGGTAATTTAAGGTAAAAATAATATGATAATAATAATAAAATTATAATAAATACTTAATAAATATCAATTTATGGTTTATATTCAACCCTTAACACATTAGGATTGAATTTGTGTATTTAAATGAAAAGTTTCCCAGAAAATGACTTTGATGTTTTTTAAATTAATGAATATAAAAAAATGTCACATTATTTCTCTTAAACATATCTTATGTGTCCACATGGGTATAAAGGTAGGTTATGAAACAATATAAGTGTCATTTTTTAAAATAATAAATTTATATTCATGATATATATTTATTTATGATTTATAGGCCATTTGGAAGAAGTTAATATATTTATAATATTTTGTTTAACGAAAATTCAAGATGCCACATTCATATTTTTAATAACTATATTATTTTTAATATTGGGTTATTCAGAATATATATTTGACTATAGATATTCTTATGAAATATAAAAAACTTATCTACATCAACGTATTTTATTTTTAGTTTTTAGTAACGAAATAACTACCATAAATAATTATAAAACAATAATGTAGTAATTATTTTAATAATGAAACAAATAAATCAATGATGTTAAAAACATTATAATAAACTTATCTAGAATTAATTATGGTTCTATAAGAATTTTATGGATAATTATGACATATTAGGGGTATATTAAATGTTTTTTTCAAAGTTATATTGCTGTTTGGTTTTTCTTATGGATAATGTAATCAATACTGTCAAAATTAACAAAAATGATATTTTATCAAATTTTTTTTATTAAATTATTTAAAAATCAATTAAATCCATAAAAAAATATTATGATATGTTAGAAATTTTTATAAATTATTCATTTTTGTTTGAATTAATATTTTTCTAATTCAAAACTAGAACGTTTTAATTTTAAATAAATTGATACAATATTAAAATTAATTTATTAACTAATGTCAGTAAAAATGACAAGGTATAAAGTCAAACCAAAACATGTTAAAATTTTATTAGATTATGAGATCACAAAATTATCTCATTTTATATTCAAATAATTTTCCATTGAAGCTATTCAGATTGAAAATGAATTTATTGTAATATTTTGAGGATTTCAAAGGGTTCCCCTCATATAAGTTATAAAATAGAAGTCATTAGTTCATTTAAATTCAACCCCTTGACCCTATTAGGTTCAACAAGGACTGACCAATTTACTCTCTAATATCCTTATCCATGTTCTCTAGGACATTATATTACAAAAATACAAAACCTAGTGTCCATAACAAGACAGATAAAGGATGTCTGCTGAAGAAGAGGTGATCGTCTTTACCAACTCTTTCAGGTTTATTTCTTATTCTAATTCATATTCATGTGTTGTTTACTTGAATAATTAATAACTAAAATATAATATATATGATATTATATTTATATTTTTATATTACAATCATATTCCATCATTTTTTTCATCTTATAATAAAACAAAAGCACTACTTGTTCGTTTGTATAGCTTAACGTTTCCACACTGTGGTGCAATTGGTTTTTCAGGAAAAATTTATATGTATTGGCATAATAATGGAAATACTAGATATATATAATATTTATGAAATTAAATTTATTCTTAAAAATTAATATAATTTCCACTTCTTTTCCCTTTCAATATTAATGGAGTGATATTGTCTCTCGTGTGTACGTACGACTTATGTTTCCATGGCCCGATGAGATTTATTTTCCATATTCATGATTTAATAATGATTATATAAATATATATAATGAATAAAAAAGATTTCTGGGACCTTAATATAATTTTTCATAGGATTTAAATATATCATATTCCAATGAACCTTGACATAGTTTAAAAAACATGCATATGAAAATTTGTCGTTAACACCAAAACTAGGGAAATAACGAAATATTATTAACAAACTGGTTATAAGATTATGCAATTGAATCATATATGATATAATAAATATAAATATGGTTCATTTATATATTAATAAACTTATTTAAATCATTATAAAATAGATTAAATCTAGTTCAACTAAATGGAAGCATAAAGTAAGATATTTTCAGCTCACTCTTATTTATGTGGGACACATGACTTATTCCGCACTTATTTATGTTGTGTGGTGTATATACTACTCATTTTATATGTTATATCATGAATTTATTTATTCTCATGATATTTAATGTTTATTTAAATGTTCTTTTGTCATTAGATATAATATTTGACTGATTACAAAGTGATACGTATTTCATATCAATTTATATTCCATTAAGACATATTTTTTAAGCACAAATTCACTTTAATGTGGTGTATATAGTTCCCATTGATTAATTTATAATCATCATTAAATGATTATTTAATGAAATGTCTATATTTCTTATATGATTGATATGATTATTTCTTATTCCTGTACAATTTTTTTACATAGAGTTTCTACCTTGAATATTATTTGAATAACTTATTAAATAATGTTAAATCTATATATTTTACTCAAAACAAATATTTTTTATAAGGATTATTGATTCATGATGTAAAATGATGATTTTGTTATATGAAGAATTATTTTTATTTTAAATAAAATTTTTATACCACATATATAGGCCCCTAGATGCATCATTAATCTCATGAGATGGATATAGTTGTCCAAATTAAATGGGGTTTTACTATAATTATTAAATCATCTTGTAAATGGTCTTGATATTAAAGGTATCACATGATTTAAAAATATTATATCCAATAGTTAAGAATTTAATTCATTAAGAAATAATTATTTTTATCCATGATAATTTCCCAATGATATTATAAATTGATTCATATTGTGAAAAATTTATTGTTTAAATGTCATGTGTGTTCATTTATTTTACCTTTCAATATTGATTATGGATTATTGATTCAAGATAGCTTCTGTTTTATGTAACTCTTACTAGGAATCTCAGTTCACCATTTTATTTGATATATTTTCTATGGTTTTGAAGACGAAATGTTTCAGTGAGTTCAAGGATGAAAATTACATTCATTTTTTTATTTCATTGCTAATGTAATAAGTTTATCATTTATATATCTAGTTCTTCAAGACTAAAATATTATTCGATGCTTTAGGATTTTAATCATGTATCTAGTGTCAATGAAATAAAGTATAGATCTATCTCTAGGATTCATGGGTTAGGGTATTTAAAGTTGGAATCATAAGAAGCTTATTAAAAACATTGGGAACTAGATTTAGGAAAACATAGATTAGAAAACACAACCCTCTAATAGTCATTGAGGATAAGTTGAGAATAACACCCCAAAGAAACCATTTTTATGATTATGAGATTATATGTTCACAAATGTTATAATTTATACTAATTATTTCACTGTTTTTGGTATTGAAAATTATTTTTAATATTGATATGATCTAATCCAGTATATGTCATTGTTTAGAAATGGATCATTGAACGAATAATTGTATAAATAATAATGGGAAATTTAGATATTTACTTACAAATGAAATAAATATAATTGGTATTGGAACAAATAAAATTATTTCTATTTTAGGATAACATAATAGTATTATGATTAATAAACTGTATCAAATATAGAAATAAGGTGCTTCGTGACCTGATACACCAATGATGAATCATTTCATGCAATTGAATCCCCCATCTATTAGTAGGACTTCTAATATAATTGTATTTGATCAATAGATGAACTCTTTGGAGAATATATATTTTTTCATTCAGTTTTTGTGAAATTGAAAAGTTTGTGTCAGTGGTATATTTCTTCAAGGGAGATATTAATCAATGGTGGTCATTAATTAAGAATATTATGATGTCAGGTTAAATTGAAGACATGTAATAGACAAATTTTTTTGGATATATTCTTCAAAGGATTAAATAGTTTTATGTTCTACCAAGATAGAGACAGAACTCTCCAAGTCCTTTAGATTCTAAGGGAATAAATATAATAATAGGATATAAAAGCAATATATGAAAAATTGAAGAAGGGAAATAAATATTTTCCCACGTGTGATAATTGTGGAAAAATCACCCTAAGATGTTCATGAAGGAATTAAGGGTTTGTTTTAGGTGTGGAGATAAGTGTCACCATGAAAAGGAAGGAAAATTGAAGGATAAAAGGCTATTATTAAGTGTTAAATCTGTTAGAAGATAGGGAACTATTCAAATGAATTCCCCCAAAATCAAGAGAATATAAGTATGAATAAGAAAAGGGATCAAGGTCAAGCTTATGTTGTTTCTACTATTGAAGTAGAATAATAACATTATTTTTGTTTTTGGATTCATGAAATATGATATGATATTATGGTTATAAGAATCATGATATATAAGGATTTTACTATAACAATTATTCATTATATATTTCGAAGCTAGAAAGTTTTTATTAAGGTTTAATGGTGATCAAGGTATTCATAAATTTGATATGTGAAAATAATTGCTACATTATATTGTTTGGGGAATCTAATATTAAGTTGGATTTGTAAATTTAGTAACCTTCCATCTAAATTTTTGGTCTTTGAAGTTGGACATACATATGTAAGATATGATATGTGGTTATTTATAGATGGATGGATTATGTTGAACTTTGGATATTATTGTTTGAAGATAACATGTGATAACCATTTTGATTTTAGTAAACATTTAAATGTTGAAGGAATAAGTTATGGATCTTATAATTCGTTAAGGTTTTTCAGGAAAACCGTTTTTTTTATCTAGAACATCTATTTCTAGAAGTATGATATAAAGTGAAAATATATCAAAGAACAAACAAAGGATGATATTTTTACAAGGAATGAATCAAGTATAATTTTTTATGTTTTTATCGAGATAATAAAATAATCCCTCAACTATAGGAATATTATTTTGGAATTAAAACTTTGCCCATTTACTTTTCTTTCTGAGTAATCAATGGTATTTTAAACCTTCAAAAAATTAAGATTTTATGGCAGTAAATTTTATAATCACTTTGTTTTCTATCACTCTACTCTAGAATTTGATAGTTATAATTCTCTTATATTTCCATGTTTTTTCTTACCAATAATGTTATCCTATTTTAAAGTCGAGTTTTGTGGGGACCTTTTCATTTCCCTTTACCTCTTTTTAAGAGGATGTTTTATTAACCCTATTTATGATATTGGTTTCCCACATAGAAATTTTTCATTATCAAAATTTTGTTTTTAATGTAAAATATAAAATATCAAGGTTGAAATTTATTGATTAAGGGGAGATTTTAACACCCCAATATTTTAAAAAATGTTTCTCATTAAAGAAATTCAATTTCATCATAAGATTATGTTTCACGCAACATCAAGCATAAACAGATGATTAAATATATATTTTTGATAGTTATCACTTATTCATTAGAATGGAGACAATGAATACAACTGAGTAAATTAATAAAATATGTATTACATGTATTTATAAAATGATTTAATTTGTTACCAATTAATTATAAACCAAAATAAAAACCATTTATATATAAGGGATATGTTTTTATAAAAAACAATTTGTATCCCAACAATGGATATTTATCAGAATAAATTAAATCAATCCCTATTAATGAAATTTAATAATAAACTTTATATATTATATATTAAAATTAATATTTTTCAAATTCATTCAATTAGTTTTATTATCTTAACATAAGAATACAAGCAATTTTAGGCATAAAAATCAATATTTTATTTAAAATGCAATTTTAACACCTTTTAGTTTCACACATGTTTACTTTTTTAAATTATAATTTAAAAATAAACTTCATTTTTAAATATTAATTTCAAAATTATGTTATAATTAATTTTTTATATTTTTTCTGAAAATATTAATTTTCTAGTAAATAGTAAAAAATACTAATTTTTAAAACACTGTTAATTTCTTTATATTAAAGGAGATTAATGATTTGAATTTAACCTCAATTAAACATAATAAATATTTAGTTATAAATAATTTTATCAATTTATTTTTAATCTTCTTTATATGTTATTTCTATACAAGTACATTTTTGGGCCTAAAAAAGTTGTAAAAAAAACTTATTTTCATTCTAGGATTAAATATTAATTAAATTATATAACTTATATATTTTAAATTTTAAAAAACTGGATTTCATAATTATATTTATAATTTTCAAATATTTTAAATTTTTGCCTCTTAATTATTACCGATATTAATAATATCATTAATAATTTTTGTTACCGTGGTAACGGGTAAATTGGGTAATTTTGGGTAAAAATAATATAATCATGATTATAAATTTACCCTTAAACATTACCAAATAATATTTGATGATATTTAGTATTCCCATATCACCAAATTTTATAATATGAGTTATTTAATGGAAATTATTCTATAAAAATTTCTTTGATATTAGTTAAATTAATAAAAATCCCAAAATGTCACATTTATTGTCTTAAAAATATATTATGTGACTAAATTGGAATAATGGTAGGTTATGAATGAATCTAAGTTTCCATTTTAAACACTAAAAATTTAGTTTCATTATATATATTTATTTATTACTTTTGGGGCCATATAGATAATGTTTTGATATTTATAATATTTTATTTAATGAGAAGTCAATATGTTATACACATATTTTTAATAACTAAATATTTTTAATATGGTGTTATAAAGAATATATATTAGGATATAGTTTTTATTTGAAATATTTAATATTTATCTACATAATCGAATCTTATTTTTAGTGTTTAGTGATGAAATATTTAAGTTAAATAATTATACAATGATGATGCAGTAATTATATTATTAATTAAACAATCAGATAAATGATATTAAAAATAATAGAATAAATATAATTTAAATAAATTATAGTGATAAAAAAATTAATTGGATTTTTATAACATATTATCTATTTATTAATTTGTTACGTTTGATGATATCTTGTTTTTATATTTTTTGTATGGTCAAAGTAATGAATAGTGTCAAAATTGACAATAATGATATTTTATAAAGATAAAATTTTATTAAATCATCTAAAAATAATAAAAAATTTAAAAATTAAAAATTTATTATTATTTGACCTAAAATGTCAAAAGTTATTAAATTATGGATGAATTTACATTTTATAAGTAAAAAAATACAACTATTTAATTTTAAATAAATCATCACCATAATTAAAATGTAAATATGCCAACTGAAGTTAATCAAATTGATAAGGTTTAAAGTAAAATGAAAAATTAAAAAAATATATTAGAAGGTGATATTATAAGAATATATCATCTTAAATTTGAATCCTTGTGCATTTTATATTATTTGGATAGAAACTTAATTTATTATAATATTTTTTAGATTTTTAAGGGTAACCCTAACCTCAATTATAAAATGGTAATCAATCCTTCATTACATTTCACCACATTTAGCTTCTTATATTGATAAATTACTACCCATTTATCTTCCCAAAATACTTATAAATGTTCATGTGGTATTCTTATTCCAAAAATACTATCTCTAGTATTTTTAATAAGAGATCTAAAGGATTTCCTCTAGATAAGAGTTAATTGTATTTACCAACTATTTAAAGTTTATTTCTTCTTAGATTTTATATTAATGTGTTGGTTAAATTATAATTTAATAAATAAAAAATAATTTATATTCTTATTATGATATTATGATTATGGTATAGCTTTATTCCACTTTATATTCATCCTACAATGAAATGAAAGCACTGCACATGTGTATGTATATCTTACTATCACAACTTTGTGCTGTAATTTGTTTTTCATCACCACTTTACTTGGATGGGTATAATGATGTAAATAATTTATGTATTTGATTATTATGACAATATATTGTTTCTTGAAAAATTTGTATACTCTCTGATTCCTTTTAATTTTACCATTAAGGGAATGATAATGTCGCCCATGTGTACGTATGACCTACCATATCCACAACGCGATGCGATTAATTTACCATATTCATCATAAAATAATGATTATAAAAATATATATACTAAATAATTAAGATATCTATGACCTTAATATAATTTGGAATATAATAGAACTATGTCCTATGCAAATGAACCAGGATATACATGACAAAACATTTAAGGAAAATAGAGCAGTTAAGAATTGAAAATGGGTAATGATGAAATATTACTAACTAGATGGTGACAAAATGATATTAGAGAGTTATATATGATATCATAAACATGGATATGTTTCTTCTATAAATTAATAAAATTATTTTTATTATTATATCATTGTTTAAATAACCTTCATCTTAAGGGAAGAGTAAGGTAAGGTTTTTTTTCACACTGTTATTTGTATCAGACACACGATTTATTCTACACTAATTTATTTTTTATAGTGTATATACTTCACATTTTAATTTTTATATCATTAATTTATTTATTTTTATGATATATAATTTTTTAAAAAGTTATTCCTTCAGGGGTGAAACGATTCATATGATTATAAAGTGATAAGGATTTCATCTGAATTTATAATCTATTGAGACTTATTTATTAAGAACCAATTCACATTATGTGGTGTATAAATTGAACATTTCTTTATTTATTATCATAATTAATTTTATATTTAATTAAATATTTATATTTATTGTATCATTGATATGATTGTTTTCTATGTCATGTGCCTTATTGATATATGTAGATTACATTGAAATTTATCTGAATAACTGGGGAAATAATGATAAATCTATATCCTTTACTCAATAAGTATATTTTTTATATGGATTATTTATTCATTAATTAAACTAATCATTTTGAAATATGAAAGATACTTTGTACATGAATTAATTAGTGGGAATTGTATATAATAAAATCCTTTATATGCATCGGTAGTCTCATGAGATGAATAAAGTTTTCTAAACTAAATGGTATTTTAACCATAATGATTAAACCCTCTAGTGAAAGGTCCTAATGGTGAAGTTTTCATGTGCCTGGGATACATGACATCAAATATTTAATCATTTTCTTTATTAACAATTATATTGTTCTCTCAATTCACTATGATATTATTTTTGGATTCATATTTTTAAAAGTTATTGTTTAAATAGTGGATGTGTTCAGTTATTTTACTATACCATATTTATTATTCATTGTTGATTCAAGGTAGATTCTAATTTATGTAAATTTTACTAGGAATCTAATCTCACCCATTTAATTTTTCTATTTTCTAAGGGTTATAAAGATTAAATGGTTTAATGAGTTCAAGGATGAAAATTAGTTTCTTTTATTTATAATAAATATAATAAAGGTACCATATGTGTATATAGTTCTTCATGAATAATAAAATATTTTCTCTTTTGGGAACTGTAACTTTTATTTAGTGAACATTTAATAATGTGGAGAACCACCTTTGGTCTAATGGTGTCAGGGTATTTTCACCTGAATCACTAAAATTTACTTTTAAATGATCATAAGATGCATAATAGAGTGTCAAGTAAGTCTTTTAGTCTCTAAATATTTTGAAAAACCAATATAGTTAGAACATGATTTCTAATATAATAAATTTTTATTAAAACATCAACAGTGTCACTACTTGAGTAGAAATAATATTTTTTCATCAAATCCTTTAAGTTAAAATAATGACATATTAAACACTACATCAAATATGACTGTTGGAGGAATTAAACCCCTACCACCCTTCAGTTATGTGTTCAATACCCATGGTCTTTCTATATGTGACAGGTTATCACCTAACATATAGGTTTTCATTTTTTTAAAACCATATTAATATATTTCCTATAACATTACAAAACTATAATAACCCATTACTTCATCAACATAAAATATAAGATAAACTATAAATATTACCAATATATTCAAATGAATTCATGGAAATATTAATGGAATTTTTACTTAAATAACATTATAATTAAAAACTAAATTAAACCACTGGGTTGTATTTCCATATATTTCTACCAAAAATATCCCCAATCTTTGTAGAATCACATCACATAAAACCTAAAAATGTTTATGATGACTTTTAAATAATGATAAATTTTAAAATCATAAACCATTTATGGTATCCATTAATATTATGTTACTAAAGACATATATTATTCAAAAATTAAAATAATTTTTAGGTATTTCATGATTCTTATAACAAAAATAAAATTGGTAAAAATTTAATTATATTATATAATTATGGAATCCCAATATATAAATCAACCATTTCATTTAAACATAGGTCCATCCTTGGTTTAGTATTTTTCCATTCAATGAGGTCATTAAATCCAATAATTCATAGGTTCCCCAAATTTTAGACAAAAAAAACACAAAATGGGTCCCTAAGATGATATTTATTGCCATCCATCATATTATTTATTTTTCCTCAACAATTCATTACATTATGGAATTATTTTATAGAAATATAATATTTTCACACTTCATTGAGAAAATTTCATGTGTGTCTATTCCCAAATGTCTGACATGAATAAATTTAAGCCTTCTTTCATCCATGGTCTCTATCACTCAAGATCATAGAGAATCCCATCCTTCTATACTTTATTTATACTCATAATTGGATAATCTAATGGTTGTTAATCATATATTTAAATAAATGATTAATAATAATCATGATATATTTCACTCTTATCATCATAACATTATGTTTCTCATAGTCAAAACATTTTCCTTCATATTCAAAGATAATTTTATTCCCTCAGGTTCAGGAAAATAACTAAAACCAAAACAAATAGTGTGAGAAACAATAATCATATTGGTAATACTATATAATCATTTAAATTATGTACCAATCATGAAACCATCGTTTAAAATCAATTAAAATTATTTTTAACCATGGTCATTCATTTTCATCATCGTTTTAAATACTTCATAATGTTTTATAAAGAAATTGTGAATTATGTCAAGCATGTTCATCAATAATGTCAATCTAGATTTGCAGTATGGACCATTTTCATGTGATACGTAACACTTGAATGAACCATGATGTACCTATTATAGATTTATTACACCTAGGTGCATCTATTACAAAACCATGCTTACTTATAGTATCCATAAAAGGATGCATGTCAATGAGAAAACACATAGCATATACCTTACTGAAGCATTATTATGTTATTCTATACATTTCCTCAATGTATGTAATATTTTTATGATTCCTAATCATTTTTTAGCTAAATCTAGTTCATAAGGTTTCTAAAAAACATCTTATGATACTATTTGTAAATATACTTACCCCCATATCCTAGAACCAATTCCATATTTATTATATTAGTAAAAGAGATGTGGAATCAAATTCTGAAGGGAACATTTTTTTAGTAATCATGATGAATAAGATTCATAAATGATTCATATATGACACTTGAATATATAAATGGAAATATATATATATTTTTAAATATATCCTTATTCCCTCTAGCATATCCTTGCATATGATTCATAGTAAACATCTTGTATTGATGGGAAAGGAAACAAAATAATGGTGATCTAAAATTATATATAAGAGTTATATAATAAGGAATTAATAATGAATTAATAACAATAATACAAATGGGAAGATAAATATCTAAAGACTCACATCATTGGGTCAATAACATCATTATCTTGATTAGATAGGGAATAACAATTATAGAAAGGAAAATAATTTAAAACAAGTTCCTTTTAAAAAATAATGATAATAAATATACAAGGATTAATCAACATGGAAATAAAAATAATTGAACAAAAAAGTAATTTAAATAACATGACTGTCATGAATAGATAGGGAATAATCAATATATTAAGGTAAATAATTGAACAAACAAGACATTTAATAAATAACTAATAATTACATACCTCCATAGATAATATCATTGACAAAATATCATGGATAATAATAATATAATTCATAATGAATGTTATTCATGCTTTTTTGATGTCATGATCTCATTCTGAATAATCAATCTATTGTCAACACCTTTTGAAAGATAGTTTAAATTTATGTGTGAACCATATTTATTGTTAAATTACTAAATCTCCTCTTAATAATACCGATTATTCAAGGTGATATATAATTATAGGCCACCCCCATCATTTTATTTCCAAATGATTCCTCATATATCCAATAATTGGTATAATTCAAGAATAATGTGCCTTTCCAAAAAAATCCATATTGAATAAAAAATATAAATTATCAAAATTTCTCTAGTCATTGAAATAACATGTAATGTAAAATAGAGAATATAAGAACGATAAAAAAATTAATAAATAAGAATATCAATGATAAATTATATTGAAATTTTTGGGATATTAATTATCCATTTAGCACATTAAATTGAATAGTTCTAGGGGAAAGTTACTGACTACGAAAAATATTAAATAATTTCATTGTTAATAAAATACATTTTAATAATGATGATAAACCATCCATATAATGAATAATAATGGTATCAAAACGACATATAGTATGTGTATTAATATTAAAATAAAAGTTTTTTTTGTTATTGATGAATAGAAAAATAATAAAAATGTCAATAATAACATTCTTGAGAAAAATATCCTTTTGACTATGATTTTTTTTAAATGAAAGTTTTAATTAATATTTAAAAAATAATTTTCATTGAAAATAAATTTTCAAACAAATAATGTAATATTTAAAATATTTATTGTTTATTATGGTAGGAAATTCTCTACACGATATACACAATAAATAAACGTTTCCTTTCATATTTTTGGTAAAATTTAAATGGGAATGTTTTGAAAAAATTACTTGAAGATTCATTTAATATTTTTACATAAAAATAAAACTTGGGTAAAAATTACTTTAGAAAATCTTTTTTTTTAATTTAAAAACAAGTTTTAAAACATTTTTAGTTATCGTGTTTTTGAAAGAAGAATAATTTTTGATCGATGATAGAAATAAAGTCATATTTTATTAAAAAAAATCAATCATATTAAGTACCAAAGAGTGTAAAAAATTTAATATTTGTTTAAAATATCATGAAAACTAGAGGATAATAAAATAAATTGGGTTTATTAAGAAATTATATAAAAAATTTCCTCAATGCATAGTCAAGAATAAATAATCCCGATTAAAATGGGGTATAAAAAAAACCAAGACAATGATCATAGTAATGATTTGAGAACTAATCAAAGAATAATTTCAGTGTATATAATTTATATCCACATAATATAAGTATAAATATTAAATAAGATTATATGAATTCCTTTCATTCGTAATTGTAGAATATGAAATACAACAATGATTAATATAACCCAATAAAAGAATATAGGGTTACAAAATTTTCTACAACTTGGTAATTATCATGTTAAATAACATTGTGTGAAATAATTCAAAATGTAACATAATATACCACAATTTTTACACAATCACTTTATTTCATGTCAATGTGTCAGTATAGATTCCCTACAAAATAATTTAGGTTCGCAACAATAACATATCCTTCAATGAAGGGAAATTGACATGGAGTCCCTCACCTCACACTTATTATTGGTTGAACATGATTTAACCACATTTAAAATGTTTTTAAAAATTTTATTTTTTTATTAAATAATAATCACTATATTTATAATATCATATATGATCCATTTATTACATTTTACTACCCGTTTGTTAATAATATTTAATTATTTTATCTTCTTTGAATGTTAATTACCTTGATTAATCATGCATGTTTTACTTACAATTTTTTAATATCATTTATGAAAATTAAATATATTTTTAGTATCATTATTGAAAGTTGAACATGGAGAATGGGTCGCATAGCTTTGTGGAGATGGTAGACCATATGTACGTGTGAGAGACGTTATCGTTACATTAATTGGTGAAAAGGTAATTAAGTGGGTGATAAATTAATTTTAAAGAATAAATATTATTCCACATATGTGACATATATTTACTAAATTTATCCATATTTACCACAATTTAAAAACAAATCACATCGCATCGCAAGGAAGTAGTTCTTCGTACACACAAGTGACGTTATTATATTTTAGGAGGAATGGAACATGAGAATTAATATGTGATATTAAAATTAAATAAGTATAATAAAAGTATAGATATCATATACATGTGTTGAATCAATAATTATATTTATACATGGATGGTGGTGATGTAAAACAAATTATATCACATCGTGGGGTGGTATTCTGTCGTACACATGATCGATTGTTTCATTCCCATATGATGGGAGAAGAGATAAATATAGGTCATGAACATAACATAATAAAATATATTTATATTTAAGATACTATGGTTAATATTATCATTTTTTATTAAACTTTTATAGTGGTGGAAGAAGAAACAAAATAAAAATACTCATTTAATAATGTTACCTCTTATTTTAATTTTTTTAGGTTTGCACCAAAAGCCTTACTAGGATGGTTTTATGATAAATCCATTTGGATTTGAGTAAAGAATCTATTTTTTTTGTAATTGGATGATCCAAATGGATATGGTGTCTTGAAGAGGAGTGGATACGGTGTAATGAATCAGATTTTTCCTATTTTATTTTTATATATTAATTGGGAGAAATCAGAGAACAGGCGCTAAGATAGAATGTGATTCCAAGGATCGATGTTCCCAGAACAATTAGTTGAAAAAAATTCAGTTTTTAATAATTCACATGAGTGGTTTTCCTAAAATAGTTGAATAAATAGGTTCCTGGATCAGAAATCTGAAATCACCATTGACTTTGGAATGATGGGTTTACCCTAGGTTCAACATAACTTTAGTTGATGCAGGTCTTCAATGGAAAAATTGAAAGGGATGTAAACATCATTAATAATTTAATTAAAAAGAAACTTTTCACACAACGTTTGGTTTTCTTTTAATATTTATATGTTATGAATTTAGGGTTATGAAATAAACTTTTAATTCCTCTAATATGAAAAGATATATCTATCTCTAATGAACACTAGAGAAGTGTGGATCGATGATAAACAACCAACCCAGATTCAAAGGAACTTCGCCACCAATAACGATGAAAACAATCCTTCCTACATGACTAATATGAATCAAGGTAGGGAATTGATCTTTAATTTTCTTTCCTTATTTCTAGAATAATTGACCAATGTAAATTAACCAATGAATGGGATGACTCATGGTGAGATCATTCTCGTGAGATAGGCTTAATTATGGGAAATAATTTGGGTTTATTGTTATCTATTTTTGTTTCTTTATTAAAATTTCTAAAAAGAAGAAATTGTGTATGATTCAAATAAAGGATGAGTTCTATTACCCACTGAATTATTTGTTATTTTCATACCCTTGTTCATGGCATTCTTCTCCATCAGACCCTCATTGTTACGACACAATTTTCCACGAGTCCCCAAACACTATCAAACCCCCAGAGTGATTAAAAGATGAATCAGAGCCCAAGGAAATGTAGATCAGGACCTAATGATCATAGATGTAGCTTCTTATTGAAAATTGAGTATCAGAGGATGATTTATGGCCCATAGAAGTAGTGGTACCAACAGATCACAGTGGAGAAAGCCACGGCACATAGTGGTAGTACCGGGGGTGCAAAAAGGCGTGGCACACAGGAATAGTTTTGAATAAACCTTGATAGTGAAAGGGAAATCATAGTGGCGGCCATACCATGGGTAGGAGGAGTGTGTGAGGTGCTCACAGACATGAAAAGCTGACTGGATGGGATGCGGTGTGGCCCCATGGGGACCAAGGTGCATGCGGTTGAGGTAGGACATGTGTGAAGGAAAAGCTAGACCTAGTGTGTGGGGCCGGACTAGGCCCAACATTCTTGACTGGGTCGACTTAGCCTATGGGTGGGCTTGGTTCTGGTGGGTCGGATCGGAGCCAGACCGGACCGAGTTAGATCGTTTTAATAAAATGATCATAACATTCAAATAGTGCATCTGTTTGATGAGTCATCTATAGTGTTGGGTCCCTTGAAATGAGAATTTCTTTGTGAGATATCCTAAGCGGTTTTTTTGAAGTATGAATATGACCTAATGTATTAAGGTGTAGGTTCTCCTGGAATGATCACTCTATGAACAGAATTTGGTAGAAAGTTGTGACCTTGAGACTATGTGAATTATAGGGGATTTATGTCTTACAGGGACTATGTATCTTATCAATACTGTGTGTCTTGTATATACTGTGTGTCCTATCAAGATATCGTGTCTTATGAAATTCGTTTGATAACCCTATTTTGTGTTTTAATGACTTATACCTTTGTGACTTGATTATAGATTCCTTTGTGGAATTCTATGTGGTATATCTTTCATGGTATTTTACCTTTATCGTATTGTATGTGGAAACTCATTTGTAGTTTTTTTCCTTTTTTGTATTCAATGTGGTATCTCCTTTGTGGTATTTCTTTATGATTTTAGGGTGTCCTAGTGAGTAGTTTTTTACTCACCCCAACACGGGATTTTCCCACACATGGTGTGTCTTGTGCAGATGATAATCCCTTTGACGGAGTCCTAAGTGGAACAATACCTGGCAGTGCTTAGAGAGGCTAGATATAAGAGTGATCATATGGATTCATACAATATTACAAATACCTTCACCTTCATGTTGGATTGGGTAGGGTTTTCTATAGATGAGTTTTAGGAACTTGTTTTTTCATTTTCCTGGATGGGGGATCTGTGTGTGGGTTTTGTTTGAAGACTCCTTTTCAATTTTGGTGGTCTTGTATTCTGGACTGGTTTACATTCCTATTCTCTCACTATTTTACTCTAGTTGGGTTATGGTGATTTTCATGCATTGTTTACATAGTCTTTTTACATTTCATAATTTGCGTCTTGGAGATGTTTTCATGCATACAGGTACTTAGGAAAATTCCTCCCATTTATGGGATATGCCTACTCAGTGATAGTCACCAACCCCTGGAATATTGGAGGAAGTCTTGGGTTTGTTACGACATGGACCCCACTAGTAAGGGTTTTGACAAAGTGTTATTAGAGGGGTTAGTTATACTTTATGACTGGTAGTCTGTGAGTTTGGTTTGGGGAAACAGTGTTTTGTGTTTCAGGTTCATCTTTTAGGCCAGAGAATCCAGTATTGGTGGAGTGGCTGACTTATCCATAAACCAGGACTCTATACACCTACTTTTTTACTTAGTACATTAAAACATTGTTTTCAAGGAAAATAATGGTACATGGATCTTATAGGATTTGGGTGTGTTCTCATGTCATTCTTGAGTCATCTAACTAGGTATACTCTATTGATTGTGGTACGCCTTGTTTTATTTTAGGATGCCTCTATGCAGAAATCCTGCCATGATTTTGTTGTGTAATCATGAGGATGATCCACCGAGTGATGAGGCATCGATATAGGGGAATGTACCAGAGGTGACACCTCCAAGTGGTTTTCCAGTTGTAGTACCTGCCATCGATCATCACCTACTACCAGCACTACCGGCTAAGGATGCAGGAAGACTGAGTGTGTTACATGAGTTTAAGAGGCAAAAACCTATATGGTTTTGGGGTGAGCTATACCCATAGGTAGCTGAGGATTTGATGGATGCAGTTACCCATGTCGTCGACCTTTTGAGGACACCTCCTGACTAGATGGTAGTCCTGATCGTGATTATTTTATAGGGTTCTTCAGGGCGATGCTGGAGCTTAGCGACCCAGACATATGATGACATGACTCTTTCTTGGGAATACATCGAGCATCTCTTATGAGAGGAGTTATTTCTTGGTACGTTATGATTAGTATGTACACAGGATCTTCTGCATATTCAATAGGTAATTATGATTATGGAAGTGTGATCGGTGAGATTTACCGATCTTTCATGCTACTCCACGAATACGGTATAAGACCTGTTTTTTAGGGATCAAATATTCAAGTAATGATTATTATAGGAGATCAAGAAATCCTTTATATCCCTCATAATCCCTAGTTATATTGGTGTACTTGCTAGAGCTATGCTAGTGGTAAGATTTCTAGTGGAGTAGACACTTCCGGTAGGAGCTACTAGTGGGCACCAGATAACTGAGACATCGGCAACAAGTAGTAAATGGAAATTTCAGGGACCCTAGAAGGTCAAGAACTCTAGGGGTATCCCAAGGGTATAGGATCAGTGGTGTTGGACTCCTATGCCTACTAAAGTTATATTAGGGATAGGTTTTCCATTCTGTGTGGTGGTCATGGACATATGGAATTAGATTTCTTAGCCTGTCATACGACTGATCAGGAGACGGTCGAGGGACTTATGAGGTATAGGTGGAGGTAGGATTAGGGTGGTCTATAGGATGAGAGATGTGGTAGAGGATCCTAAAGAGTAGTAGGAGTTGGGTGGTTGTTTGATGTATAACCACCACCACCCCCAAATGGTCCATGCTAGGATCAGAGATCTTAGGGACAGGGATGAGGTCAGTTGCAGATGAGGGAGGTTTATCACCTCAGTACACTAGGGATGATTAGAGGTATGATCTATGTCTTTTCCACCATAGATGTAGTTTTTATAAACATTGGTTCCAGTCATTCCATTCTATCCATGGTTCTTTTTTAAGGCTCATAGATTCTGGTGGAACCGTTGACTTGACCCGTACACATAGAGACTTCTATGGGAGGGGATTCAATGATCACACACTGGTGTCGAGAGTGTTACCTTAATCTTGAATTTGAGAGTTATGGTTGGGATCTCTTGGTATCCACATCGATGCCTTACAATGGAATTATTAGTATGGAATGGTTATCCATATTTCATGCTCAGATTGACTGATTTAGGTGTAGAGTGTGGTTTGTACACAATTATGGGACCAAGTTGTCTATTTTTGGTGGAAAAGAAATGGATGAAATGTAGGATGGACTCAATCATAGGAGCATGTAGTCGATTACTCATTAGTCGGCTATCCTCACCCTTGGTATAGTGGATGATATGAGTCTTTAGTTTCCTACAGTGGTGGGAGAGTATGAGGACATCATTCCTGAGGATGTTCTAGGATTACCTCCGCATATGGACATAGACTTCTGCATTGATATATTCACTAGTACAACACTGATATATACACCAACATATCGGATGTCTTCCACAAAGATTTGTGAGACGAGAGTGTAGTTGGAGTGTTGCAGAGGAAGGGCTTCATAAAGCCTAGTGTTTCACCCTAGGTGGCCCCAGTTTTGTTTTCCATGATGGAAAATAAGATCATGAGGTTATGTGTGGACATCCAGCACCTAATCCAGCTGACCGTGAATAATATGTTTCCAGTTCCAATACTTTATGACCTATTAGACCATTTTAAAGGGTCTTAGTGGTTCTTGAAGATTGACTTTAGATCGGGTTATCAACATTTACGGGTATGAGATGAGTATGTACCGAAGATGACCATCAAATGTCGATATGGCCACTATGAGTACTTTGTGATGTTTTTTGGTGTGATGAATGTCCTATAAGTGTTCCTAGGACTCATGAACATGATATAATATCCTTACATTGATCGGTTTGTGGTGGTATTCATTGATGACATCCTAGTGTACTCGAATTCTGAGGAGGGGAATATGATACACTTGAGGATGATCCTATACACACTTTGAGAGAACCAACTTTACGAGATACTCTCAAAGTTTTAGTTCAATAATAAATATGTCCTTTTTCTAGGACACTTCATTTAAGAGGCTAGAGTTGTAGTGGATCAACCGAATATTGAGGTGGTTCTTTCTTTGGATACATCCAAGAGTGTTACTAAGGTGTGAAGTTTCCTTGGTTTGGTTAGGTATAATAAGAGGGTTTTACCTACATTTTCCAATGTATAATCACCCTTGAATGCTTTAACAAGGAAGGGGAATCCATTTTTGTGTATAGATAAGGGATAACAGTGCTTTCAGGGGATGAGTAATAGATTAACGAGTTCTCCAATATTTAGATTTCTAGAAGAGGGCGTCGAGTACGTTGTGTTTTTGATGCATCCAGAACGGGGCTTGGTTGTGTCCTGATATAGGGAAATGTGATCATTTCCTTTGCTTTTCACCAGGTTAGACAACATGGGAATAATTACATTACCCATGTTCTTGAGCTAAAAGAATTAGTATTTGCTTTGAAGATGTAGAGACACTACCTAATGGGGGAGCGGTTTATCATCTAATCTAATCACAAGTGTCTCAAACATATCTTCTCTCATAAGGATTTGAAATTGATATAGAGATGATGGCTGGAGTTTTTCTAGTACTAGTAATTTTTTATTATTTATACTCTTAAGAAGGGGAACATAGCGGCAGATGCTCTGAGGAGAAGATCTAGTATGCAGTTGTTGAGAGATACGTCAGATCAGTTGTCCTCATTGTGGATTGCCTTTATGGATGGAGATGAAGCATCTTACCTCTAGCATATGGTTGTCACCCCTCCCACCTTATAGTGAGTCTGGGAGGCATATCTTGGGGATATCTAATGTGAGAATTTAAGTTCTCAGATAACCAAAGGGAATGCCCATAATGGATATTCAAAAAGCGGGGATCGTGTCATCATTTTCATAGGTCGCATAGTAGTACCAGTGGAATTGTAGGAGGTGGTTTTGATGGAGTTACACACATCTACTTTGGCAGTACATCCAGGTGTGGAAAAGATTTACTAGGACCTTTGATGTCAGTTTTGGTGGGCTGGGATTAAGAAGGGATTTGCTGAGTTCGTCTCTATGTGGATCACTTGTCAGTAGGTGATGGTAGAGCACCAGGTTCCAATGGGTTTTACTCAACCCCTTGAGCTACCAGAATAGAAGTGGGATAGGATATCGATGGAATTTGTGACAGGTTTAGCACATAGATCTAGGGGATACAATACTATCTTGGTGATCATTGAATGACTCACCAATTCATCTCACATATTAGCTATCTATAAGTAGATTTCAGTAGAGAGCTTGGGGAGCCTATACATGTAGGAGATAATGCATCTTCATGGAGTTCCATTGACGATTGTCTTAGATCGTGATGCTCACTTCACATTTTGATTGTGGAATATATTGTATGAGGAGTTTGGGACTTAGTTACGCTTGAGCACGACATTTCATCCCCACATGGATTTCCAGATAGAGAGAACCATGCAGGTTCTAGAGTATATGATGTGGGACTATATCTTAGATTTTGGCTACATTTGGGGGGATCACCTAACTCTTGTGGAGTTCACGTACAAAAACATGTACCATTCCACCATAGTTATGGAATCATTCAAGGCCTTGCAAGGGTGACCATGTAGGTCTCCACTTTGCTGGACTAACCCATCATAATCAGGACTCATGGGTCAGGAGTTGGTGTGGGTGACCATGGAGAAGGTGTAGATCATACATGATTGGATAAAGACTTCACACAGCTAAAAAGAGTATTATGCTGATTGGTAATGGAGGACTATTATGTTTTAGTAATGAGACCATGTGTTTCTTCGAGTCTTTCCTCGACACAGACTATGAATATTTGGTCGGGTCGGAAAGATATCTTCGAGGTTCATCATCCGTTTCCTGATTCTACATAATGTTGGTGAGGTGGAATACCACTTGGATATACCACCAGAGTTGTATTGGGTGCAATATGTCTTCTACGTGTTACATCCAAGGAGGTACGTGCATGACCACTCACACATCATCGACTGGGGAGATATGGATATCAATAATGGGGTGACTTTTGCAGTGTACCAAGTGGAGATTTAGGATAGATATGAGAGGATACTTCATGGCTATTTGATCCCTCAAGTACATGTTTAGTGTCTGCATGGGAATCTATATTAGAGTATTTGGGAGCATAAGGCATAGATTTTTTCTCATTACCCTCATATTTTTGTTTGAGTAGACATTGTTTTCGATTTCAGGGATGTAAATCCATAACATGGGGAGAATGTAATGAATCATATTTTTAAATTTTTATTTTTATAAATTAATTGGAAAATTCCAATGCTAGTAACTGAGATGGAATATGATTCCAAGGCCAAGTGTGCCTAGAACAATTTGTTGATTAGTATTTAGTTTTTAATAAAACACATGATCATTTTTCCTAAAATAGTGGAATAACTCTTAAAAGGGTTCCTAGATTAGAAATCTGTAGGAACTATTGAGTTTGGAATGGTAGTTTTACCCTAAGCGCGACATAACATTAGTCAGCTAGGTCTTAAGAGGAAAAACTAGAAAAGGATGTAAACATCTTTAATAATTTAATTTAAAAGTTATTTTTGACAAATCATTGGGTTTTCTTTTAATATAACTTTGTCAAAAATTCAGGGTTACAACATAACACTAGAATTATTATAAGGAAATGAGAAATATCTATTTCCAAAGAACACCAGTGGATCATATATTGATGATCCACAACACACACAGATTCGAAGGAACCTCATCGATGATAATGATGACAACTATCCTTCATTTGTGACTAATCTGAGTTGATGTTGGGCATTGTTCTTTGATTTTTACCTATTTCAAGAATCAATGATGAACATAAATCAACCACTGAATAGGTTGACCATTAATTCATTCGTTGTTGTAGGATGATATTAATTTCAGGAAATATTTATGGTTTATTAGTACCTCTTATTGTTTAATTTTTCTTCATTGTAATGAGATCAGATTGATTATGATACAAAAAAGGTTGAGGTTCATTACTCAGGGAGATCTTTGTGCTTTTCTTACCCCTGTTCTTAGAATTATTCGCTAATAGACCCTCGTGGTCATGGCTCGGCATGCTGGTAGGATCCCAATATGATGGGACATATAGAGTGATAGAGAGATGAATCAGATCCCAAGTTAGTATAGATCACAACCTGAGGATTGTGGATGTATCACAGTCTCAAAAAATGGATCTTCGAAGGATGATTGATGGACCACAAAAGCAGAATCACTAGCAACACAAGACGACATGGAACACCAGCGCCACAAGGAACACCGGTGACACATGGAACAAGGATTTGTTACACAAGGGAGCATGTAGAGGCAGTGAGGCAACATGCATGAAGAGCAAATGGGGTGAAGGTGGACATGGAAGGATGACCGCATGGGACATGGTGCAACACCACAGGGACTATGGGGGCACGCGATAGGGGTTGTCTGTGTGTGGAAGAAAGTTCGGCTCGTGTGATTATGGGTCAGATTAGGGGAGTTGGCCCGTGCCAAGAGGACCCATTTTGATAGACTAGGTGGCCCAGCAATCCAAGTAGGTTGGGCCAGACTGGGCCCTGTATGATGAATTGGGTCAGGTCTGGTCGACCAGACCGAGATAGATATTTTTAATTAAACGATCATAACATTCAATATATGAATATATTTAATAAGACATCTATCGCATAGGGACCATTTAGATGAGAATATCTTTTTGAGATATCTTAAGTGGGTTTTATGGATGTATTTGAACAATATAATTGCTTGAGTAGTAGGTTATCCTAGAACATGCGCACTATGAACATAATTCAGTGGTCGGATATGACCTTGAGACTACATGGCTTATAGAGGCTGTGGGTCTTATAGAGTATGCTTATTTTATTGAGACTGTGTGTATTATAGATATTGTTTTTCCTATCAATACTATGTGTCTTATCAAGACTATGTGACTTATGAAATTCATTTCATAATTCTGCGATGTTTATTAATGACTTATACCTATGTCAGCTGACTATATATTCCTTTGTGTCATTCTGTGTGGTATCTACTTCATAGTATTTTTTCTTTATGGTATTCTACATGCTTACTCCTTTGTGGTATTTTTACTTTTTTATTCTTTGTGGAATCTACTTTTTGGAATTCCATTGTGCTTTTGGGGTGTCCTACTGAGTATTATTTTACTCGCCCCTACAAGGGTATTGACAGTACGTGTCGTGTCTTGTGCAGACGATTGACCCTTTGACATAGTCCAAGGTGGACTAGTACTAGGAAGTTCTTAGTGAGGCCAGACAGATGGGTGCTCTTATGGATTCAAACAACAGCCTTATTTCCTTCACCTTCAAGTTTGTTCAGGTAGGGTTCTCTACGAATGAGTTTTAAGAACATTAGATTTCAATATCCTTGATGGGGGTGTCATGTGTGGGTTTTGTTGGCAGAATCCATTTCCTTTTTAGTGGACTTGTATTTTTGGTATAGTTTGATTTCATGTTCATTCACCATTTTACTCTGATTTTTTTATATTTTTTTATGCATTGTTTACTTAGTGTTCTTACATTTCAACATTTGGGGCTTGGAGATATGTGTGTGTGTACTATTACTTAGGAAAATTCCTCCCATTTTTGGGCTATTCCAACTCAGTGATAGTCACCAGCCTTTTTTTTATTAGAGGTGATCATATGGTAGTCATGACACTGGACCCTCTGGGATGGGTCATGACTAAATGGGTGGCATAAAATAAATTAGAGAGAGGACACACATGGAAAATTTGAAATTTATTAATTAAATGCATGTTTCTGTTCTTCAAGAAGACTCTGAAACAAATAATTCTAAAATTATATAAGAGATAAACTATAAATATGTTTATAAAATTCGTTTAGGATAATTTGGAAATTCATTTTAACCCTCAACTTTTTAGTTTAACACTCGGTAAAAAAGTTTTTAACTTCGCCATGATAATTAATTTTTACTGGGATTAATATTATTAATGGTAAAACATTGTGATAGAATTATTAGATAATATAAAATATTTCGTATTCAAAATATGGAATTCATTTTCAAAAATTAAATTCATATAATTAGTATAATCCATTATAAAATTATACTCGTAGATGTGATGAAAAAGAGGGGTTCCAAAGATAAAATTATCATAAGTAATGATGGTTTTAATATCAAAATTTAATTTTAAATTGATTTGAATAATCTAAATTATTTAAATTGTTTTATAGTTTATCTAATTTCCCATTAAACATAATTTAAAATATAATTTAAATGATTTAAATGATTTAAATGAAAATATTGTTATTTATAAAAATCTACATTTTTTAGTATTCATCAAAAAATGAGATATTCAAGAAAAATAATTTAAAAAAACACAAAAATAATATTTATACATTTATTTAAAAATTTATGTTAATTTTTTAAATTAAATTTTATATAAATGGTAAAAAATAATTTTAAATTATGCTAAAAAATCATGACTAAACTATTTTTAGAGAAATACTATTTTTTTTAAAATCATTTATTTTATATTTTAAATGATTCTAATTTTGTTTTTGATTTAAACATACCCATAATTATAATAATTTATTTAGTACTATTCATACTCACCAATATAATAGCTAGATTATAATGTTATAATATATTACGATTCATTTTGGATTGGGGATATGTGTTCCACTTACTACCAAAGATATTAAATTTAAATAAATATATTTTGTTTGTTTTATAAGATTTGTGTTGTGTGTCACATAAGTTATCGAATAAAATGTCATTCAATTTAAATATTATGGTGTAACACTCTCCATTAAATGTTCCAGTGAAAATTTAATTATATTTTCATCTATAACAATATCCATTGATGTTTCCTAGAATTTATTGGGGATATGAAAAAATGTTTCCAACGTTATTCTTTTTATTGAGGGGTTATGATTATAGTGATAAAATTTTTATTATAATTATATCTTTTTCATGGGTTGTGATATCATATAATGATGAATGTTTCATCATCTTTTGACACTTATATGAATTGTTATCATTACATGATTGGTTGTCTCTGAATTTTATAGCCCTCTAATGCATTAGACAAAGATAGATATATCATGAGATCATTAGGAATGTAATGGAGTGTTAACCCATTTCATTAAGGAGCCTTGTATAATAATATTATATTGGGATTCTACCATGATTAATGAAATGATGGAATGGGATGTGAGAATAATGCATTTTAATAGCTTTGGAATGTAGCACTGACTAAGGAAATGATTTTCAATGATTATATATATGCCCAAAAATTATTCCATTATAATAAAATTATGATCTAATTGTACATGTTTTATTATTGGTGATTCTACACTATTTTAGATTACTTCTTCTATTTTGAAAAATCTATATGTCGTGATTCATGATTAATGAACCTTGATAGATTGGTTATAACCATTGAATGTTATGATGTTATTATCATACCCATATGTTTATATTATGATCAATTGTAATCATTGGTTGATATAAATCATGTTTACCCATACTATGAATATAATATCACTTATTCTTATGCTTCCTTTCCAAGGTTTAAAAAGAAAAAGTTGGGTATATCTAAAAAGGGTGAAAGTGGTGATGAACTAAGTGAGATATAATTTATATTTTTATGTACTAGTTTTTTATGTATCAATTTTACAAAGAAACTAAACCTTTATGGTTATATCATGTATCATAGTGATTTTTATTGAATATTTATATAATAATATGTGGCATTTAGGTAGTAACAGTAAGGGTTTCTATAATGGTTTTGTATGTCATGACCTGAGAGGTGATAGTGAGGCATGATGGTCATTAGAGATCTGAACCAAGAAATGTTTTCGAGATATGAAATCCTTTGTGTCAATCATTAATAAAAGTTAGGTAATTATTCCCTTATCGCATAACCCATGAATAATGTAGGTAATGAAAACCATAGGATTTTACCTGAGTATAAGGACTTAGCCATACAAATACATAATCAAGATATTCCAACTAGATTTCAAATCTTTAATTCCCAAATATCTTTTTAGTTTATAGTTTTGGAAATATAGGACATAACTTATACATATCAACCAAGAAGCATGCAATGTGGGTACCATTAAATCTGTATCCATTTCTTTCAAAATATGAATTTTTAACACAAAACAACAACATGATTTCTCTAAAAAATCATGACTTCCACCTTTATCTTACACATCCTTATAATCTATGAATAAAATTTAAAAACATGGTATGAAAATAAAAATATCAGTAAGGGATATAAAATAAGGAAATAAATCACTAGTCGATGAATACTTAAAAACATATGAAATAATTTTCACAACGACATACTTCTCACTTATATATACTTAATTTGTGAAAAATGAGATTTCCATAAATAATTAAAGAAAATACATAAAACCATAAAGGTATATTGGGGAATTAATTACTTATATTTTAAACATCTTGGATACATTATGATTTGTAACCCCCACGGCTACCTTACACTGTAACCCTCAGGGATACCTTATAGTGTAACTATCACAGCTACCCTTAGAGAAATCGTACAACCGACCTCCAACTATCACATACCCAATGAATTGGAGGGAAATATAGGTCCTAAACTTCATAAAAAAATTCCCAATAACCATAACATAACCATAAAACATTAATAATTTCATAAAAAATATTTCTTTTGATTTTTGTAAATTAGAATTTAAAAGCAGAATTTTTAACATAAAGTCCCTTACAAAAATAATATAATTGACATGGGAATTGATAGAATGGAATGAATATTTGAATACAGTGAAAATACACATAAAAAACATAATATTAATTAAATTCATTACCCAACTGATCTTATTACCATATAATTAATGAAATATATGGTTAACCCAAAGAATGGAAACTGGATTAAGAATTACCTTACCTTGGGTTCATATTACATCAAACTTGTTTAAAACTATTTTATAATAGTTAAAATGATGTTATTAATATTTTAAAGAATCACAATAATGTTTTTAACACCTTATATGATCATTTAATAACATCATTTAACCCATTTATTAATAATATCTTTTAATTACCATTGTTTCAGGTGCGTGCTTTACATGATTTCCATGGTCGTTTCGTAAAGGATTTTCTTGTTGAATGGAAGTGAAAATCTATAAGTGGAAATAAATGGTGTTAATATGTTTCCATAATATTAATTTATTAAATTAATCATTTTGGTTATATGGTATGAGGATGAATCATTAGATAAATCATTAGTCATATTCTTTTAGATCATTTAGTGGTTCCTCGATAATCAAAAAAATGTTTCATCAAATACCCTTAATATTATGTGTATAATTTAATTCCAGAATATAATAGAGGTCATATCATACACCTTAAAAACATTATTTTACCATTAAAATGGTTTTATAGCCACATTTTATTGATGTAAATGAAATTGAAAACACATCATCCACGATATCAGAAAATCGACACATCACAGATGGTGTTTTTATTTTTAGAATAAGTAGAAGCGGAGAGTATGAATGATGATGAATTTTTCATAAACATGATAAAAATTCATCATATATATAATATAGAATCATTCATTCCTATTGGATAAAGGGAGGTGAATATAATATAATAAAAAAATAATTGAAAAGAAAACACAAGAAAATGGAAGAGGATATTTACCACTTGATCTATTCTCCTTGAGATCCTCCTTAAGGCCTTTGGTTTTCTCATTTTGGTTATTAGTATAATTAAGTATAAATTTATTACTCAATAGATCATTATTATGTGCTTTCATTTTGTTCAATTTACCGCTTACTTGAGAGATTTTATAATGTTTATGTAGTGAATTATTATGAAATGTTATATACAATTGATGAAATGTAATAATATTTTATAAAATATTTTTTGTGTTTTATAGACTTATAATATTAATATATTAACATGTTAATAATTTATCTTCTATGTACATTAAAACTGCTGAAACTAGAGTGTCTCCAACATCATCTTTAAGGGTCGTAATTAAAACTCTCTTGTTATGAAAATTAAACATTACAAATAATAATGAGATATATATTATAGAACCACATGTTCTCTAAAAATGGTGAACATAGTATAAATAATCAAGGATCCTGACATGAATTAATTTCATTGATTTTTTCCGTATCAATTTTTACTTTCTCAATCTTTTTATTATTAAAAAATCAATTTTTTGTAATAATTAACAATGTCATGACCCGACCTGTACCGGGGATTGAGTTGCAACTACCCTAAGCCCACCTCCATAGGCCAGGGTCTGGCGACTAGTGCCAAAGGAACAAAAAAATTGGGAAGGCCTTTTCCTAAGAACCTGTACACACACATGCAACTAACTCAATGAAAAACTGCAAAGGAAAATAAATCAAGGTACGACACACATATATAAAGGGAAACAATATAAATGCATTAATCACTAAATTGTACCAGTATATGAAAAGTAAAGATAAAAGGGAAAGGGAAAAAATACACACCCTACTAGAAAGTGCCACAACCTGAAAATAGGCGAAATAGTAAAACATCTAGAAGAGTCCCACTTTTGAATCCCAATCTACAACTCCCGCACGCATTCCAAGTACCCCATATCCCTAAGCTCCTCTGATATCATGATCAACATGTTCGTCATCTGCAAGGGAACACCAAATGCAGGAAAATCCCAAGTAGGGATGAGTATAAGAATACTCCGTAGGATGCCCTAAAGGCTCGAGGGAGTAACAAGAGAGGTACTAAAGAGGGGAGAAGTAAGGGAGAACAAGGTACAACAAGAGTGAACAGAAAGAGTACAGATCCACCCAATATTAGATATGCTTGCTCAAAGAAACCCAAATGACAGAGTAAGTGGATCACCATCTCACAGCTCACACCAGGTATATGACCATACATATACCCAGGGCATCCAAATATACTTATCTCATCCATAAAGAAACATAAGGCTAAAACCTCAATCCATTGTTAGTATTTCCAAAGAAGAATCAAAGACTAACTCAAAGATCATGAGTACACGCCCCATGAGCTTGCCATCCTAGATGGCACTCGTCTGAGAGATTTCATCTATCTGGTATAACTCAACCATTCCTAATGGTACGTCTGAGAGGACGTGATCCTTGAGGATATTTCTTCTAGAACCACCTCTAGTGCCCGACACTATAGGTCTCGTTGACAGGGTCTTCCACCCGAGGCAAGACCAAGGGATAGAAAGTGAAGAGGTCCACCGCTTGACACTATGTTCAGTTGGGGGAACACTACTCTAGTCTAACCCATGATGTCTCAGCTACTCCAGTAAGAAGTTTCTCGCACCTCAGTCCGTTGAGGGAGCACTCACTTCTACCTTGTTATGTAATATCACAAGCATGATCTAAATCATGAAGCACAAATAAAAATAGATAGCTCACTCTAACGGTATAACTTCCAGGTTAATGGGATAGGGATTTATAGTTTTAAAGAAAAATCATCCTATCTATAATAACTCTATTGTTGACTCGTATAGGTTATTGTATGCCAACATGTATTTGTTTCTAGATGCTAACCCATATTGGTCTTTTGTGTTGACTGGTATTGGTCACTAGTGTTATCCCGTATTGGTTGCTGGTGCTGGCCTGTATTGGTTCCTGGTGCTACCTATTGGTCGCTGGTGCTGACCTGTATTGGTCGTTGGTGCTGACCCGTAATGGTCTGTGGTGTGAACTTTATTGGTTGATGGTGGTGACCCGTATTGGTCACTGGTGCTGAACCGTATTGGTCGCTGGTGCTGACCCATATTTGTCAATAGTGTTGAACTATATTGGTCACGAGTGTTGACCCGTATTGGTCGTTGGTGCATAGGTAGGGATGATAGGTCGTACATCTAGACCATCCCACTCTGGAGTTTCTGATGCTGACCTGCATTGGTTGCTCTTCTTCTTCAAGTCACAACCAGCCACTACATTCCCACTCATAGCATGCTTGATTCTGGGTGAACTGCTTCTCAAGCCATTAGTCATATTTCAAATAGTATAAAGTCCCACAAAGAAGTAACTTGATGATTTTTCATGTCATAAGGGTTCCAACGCAATAGATGTCACGTCAACCGGACACCCGATCTATAAGCTATAGGCATTTTAGTGTCGAAGGCCCAGTTGGATTTGGGTAAGATCCAACACGGCCAAACTCCAAATTCCTCTAAAATTCACATGTAGTATCTCAAAAGGACCGTCTCGATCCACGGATACCAGCGTCGTAGATGGTGTATCATTTCGACACCGTATGAGGGAGATATGTCGGATACAAGATCCCGCATTATTATTATTATTATTGGGAGTTTCGCAGACCCGAGCCATGAACCATAATTTAATATTCAAAATTGGACTTGAATCTATTTTATTAAATATAGGGTCATGTTGCCACAGACGGCAAGTCAATCGGACGTCGCACGTAGGAGTTAGGGTGGATCAAATATTTAATAATAATATATTATTATTATTATTTGTGTGTTTCGGGTATCTGATACACACAGATGAAAAAGTCATCAAATATTGGACTCATAATTTCTGTCTTGATGTTGGGGTTGCACTAACACTGATAGTTTGTGAAATTGAGGTCACACAGATAAGTTACGAACGAAAAAAGTGTTTTATAAAAAAAAGTAATAAAAACAATATATTATTATTATTATTAATTACTTATATATTTAACATTAATTCCAAAATCAAATTGAGTTTCACGAAAGGGGTATCCCTTTTGTTTAGGTGGTTCCACATAGTACCTCCCCTTTTATATTTCTTATTTATTTCCCTTTTAATTTTATTTCCTTTCAACACTTTTCCCCCTCCAGTCAACTATTTCTTCTTCCATGATTTTGCACCCCTTTTAGAAGAACCGAGAACCCCCTGCACCTCTGCCTCAAACAGAGCCAAACTGCCTTAACCGCGCTGCCTAATCACGCTACCGCCCGATCTACCTCGTCGACAGCTGAAGCCACCTGGCCCCCGCTTTCTACACACGCATCGCCTGCACCAGCTGCACCGGACCGCCCTGCCGACCTCACTCAGCCAGACCAGTCTTCCACACCTCCCTGATCTGACGGAGCTGCCTAGCATGACACTAGAGCCACCTCACCCAGCCACCGTGGTTTCCTACTCGCTGTAACAGCCCAAGATTTTATAAAAAAATATTCTTTTTAATTTTATTAATGTCTTGTGTTGTACGCTACACCAAAAGGAGCTTGCACAACACACATCCTTGACTTTCCTTGCATTACACGCAATCGCGGCCTTCCTCGATAGCGTGTGTAATACGCAATACCGAGTTTCACTAAACAACGATATGCTATTAAAATATTATTAAAACTAGCCGGTATGAATAGTAATAACCACTTTTTAAAATTCTGTAAATCTTATTTTTCAAAATGAACTTCATTTTTGGATTCGGAGTATCGAATTTAGCCTAAGGTGAAATTTTGGTACATTTCGGATAACTTTCATATTCTGATGAATAGTGAAAATTACTAAATTATAATTAAAAAACAACTTTTTTAATCGAAATAATTAATAGTGATAAATTATTAATTTGAGTGTTTTTAAAGTATATTTAGAATATATTTTTACAATTTAATACAATGTTGGTCATTGGATGTAATTTCACATTTAAACCAGACATAATCAAGTGTCAATCTTTTGATAGATATTGTTTCTTAAAAACACGCTATTTGTTTTAACAGCGGGATTTAATTATAATATTAATTAATGCAAATTCTATGATATGAATTTGGTAAAATAGACTTCATTTTTGAATTCGGAATATGAAATATAGCTTAGGATGAAATTTTGGCATTGTTCTGAAAAACATCAATTTTTGATGAATAGTGAAACTACTAAGTGGTAGTTAAAAAAATTAATTTCTTCATAAATCTTAATTTTACCGCTTCTGTGAATGGAATTTCAAAAATCCGAGAGACACGGTTGATGTCAGTAAGTAAAATGTGGTTCAATGAGATGAAAATAATTTTTGGTGAATAGTAACTTTTTACTTTTTTTACCACGGTTAATAGTAAATAAGGTAACTAAGGGTAAATATGATATTACTATTACCCTAACACATGTCCTAATTCTATTGGATAAGTGTAATTCGACCAAAAACAACCTTATGAATATAATATGACCATTTAGGTCCACTTGGATTAGATTATGACATTTAATATTATATTATTTAATGAATAGTTAAAATAGTTAAAATCAAAGTTTAATAACTAAAACATTTTTAATATGGGGTTATACATAAGATAAATTCGAATATAAATATTCATTAGAAAGCTAAATATATTTCCTACATAATGATATTTTATTTATAATTTTTAGACTTTAAATAAATTAATTTATTTATGACACAACAATGATGCAGTAATTACCCTTTTAAGGAAATATTAACATAATTGATGTTATAAATACTCAAATGAATGTAATTTGAGACTTTTTATGAATTCCACTAATTTTCTAGGTTACTATGATATATTAGTGTTTATTTAATCAACTTGGTTCGAACATATAATTCTGTTATGACTTTCACAAAAATCATATATCAAATAGTGTCAAAATTGACACAAAATAGTTTTTAAATCAAATATTATATTATTAATTGTTATTTTATTCCTAAAAATCTAGGGTTCGGCCAAATGACTTAGATAAGGATATATGTATTAATAATAAACAATTTTGGGTTCGTTTGGCATGTTATAGTAAGTGTATTAACCATATAGTGAAAGGAAACAAAAAGACACGGTAAAAGTTAAATTATTTAACTTAGAGTTAAATCTAATTGATAAGGTTAAAATAATAACCTAAACTTGTCTAAATCCTATTGGTTGATAGGATTTTGACCCATCCCCACTTTAGCTTCGAAATAAGACCATTTGGAACCATTATAAACCGATTTTGACATTAATATAAAATAATATTTTGAGGTATTCCTAAGGTGCCCCTCTCCTCCCTTATAAAAGGACACCTCCTCCCCCTCCTCCTCACACCAATTTGAGCACCCAAGCTCGTCCAACCCCTGCCAAAATCTCTTCTCCACTTCCCTAGAAACATCCTAGAGGTTATGGTCTTCCTCAAAGACCAATTTTAGTGCCCTAAGAGGAGGTCTCAAAGAGGCGCTTCAAAGAAGAGGTAATTACCGTTACCAATTCTTTCATCTTTATTTCTTTTTCCACTTCTTCTTCTTAGGTTGTTTCATTATGAAGTAATAACATCAGTATCACTCATATACTGATATGTTTATTATAAGTATGAAACAACCCTATTTCACCATCTATCCATCCTACGGAAAAAGAAATCACCGCGCGTGCGTACGTACGGAATACCGTCTCCACGCCGTGGTGTAATCTATTTTCCACCACCACCTTACATGGATGGGTATAATGGTGTAAAGAATAACTATACATAGTTATTACAACATAATATTGATTCTGATATATTGTATAATCCAATCCAATTCAGTTCAATATTTATGGAAATGATATCATCACTCGTGCGTACGTACGGACTACCGTCTCCACGACGCGATGAGATTCATTCTCCATGTTAACCATTTAAGAATGATTATAAAGTATATATAAGAAATAATAATGAAATATATGACATTATAAAGTTACTGGATTTATGTATATATATATATATGTATGTCATCTACTTACTTCCATTTCAAGACAATAAGCAAAGTAAAACAACGTTCATGCGTACGTACGGACTACCGTCTCCATGAACGGTGTTTTTCATTTTATTTATCTATCTATTATATATATATATATACTGAATATATATGATATATAAATCATATTTTATATTCTGGAAGTAAGTAGATCATGATATAAGTAATAATGATGTCAAGAACAACAAGTCAAAACACCTACGATAAATGAAACGATTTTACCCAAAACGCTTCTTTAACATGGAATTTACAAAAGAACGGGTAATATAATGTCATAAGTGAACCATATATGATATCATAACAATGAATATGATTCTGGAATAAGTCAATAACATGATTTAAATCATTATACAGGAGGTTCAGACACTTACAAAGCAAGTCGGACATAAGGTAAGGGAAATATCACAATCTCATTTTTATCCGAGATTGTTTATTCGTAAGTATTCACTGGGGTGTATTTTGTCATCCACATCCATGTTTCATCAATATGTAATATTATTTCCATCCACCTACAATTTTTTAAATCCATTTTTACCCTTCGGTGAGTTTTTAGTAATATGTATGAAAGGAATCTTTTGTCGTACGAGGTACTTTTTGACTTTTCCGACAAAAGTACGAAGAATGTTTTTTTTAACTTATACGGCTTGAATGGATTTTTAAAACATTATTTCCAAGAATCTTCCTTTACAAGTTTTCAAGTTTATTTTTAATCAACTTCTTTTATTTTAAAGTTGTATGACATTTTATGAAAGGAAAAATGTTTTTGAAGAAGAAAGGATATTTTCCTCAAGAATGAAGTTCAAGTGTTTTATTAAAATTATTTTCCATCTAAGATAATAAAGGGTTCTGTTTTTATCCCTATTATTACATTGATTTGATCATGTTGTGATGGAATTATTTTTATGAATTCCATTATCTTATATGAATTGATTTATGATGTCATGATGTTTCAAGAATCCCATTTTTGTTACATGTGTTATGCGATGATGTATGTTTTATGATTATGTGGCACACATAAGAAAGGATTCATTATAAGATGGGTGGGACCTATATCTCCCTCCAATGCATTGGGTAAAGATTTTATATCTCATGAGATAGACAGGGCTGGAACGGTAGGTTATACCGGTTCAGTGAAACAGGACTGAAACGAGGGTTACTCGATTCAGAAAGGGACTTTGTCCACTAAGATAGTCTTGGCAATGAGTCATGACTAACAAGAAATGATTTTCCATGATTATGTGTGCATGCCACAAAGTTTCTAGTTTCATGTTATGATTATGGTGATCTCATTTTCACTTCTATGATTTGTTCCATGTTAAGATATTATGATCTCTTTTGCAGGTTATGATTTTCAAAAAGATATGATATGTTTTTTATTTCTTTTGTATACCCTTACTGAGCATTTGAGCTCACCCTTTATGTTTTCTTTTCCCCAGGATATAAAGAAAGGTTTTAGGTAAAAAAAAGGAAGATCTTTATGGGGGATTTTGAAGATCTTTCACCATGATTAGAAGATTATATTCCGAGTTTCCAAAGACACTAAACTATTACGATCCTTGTGTGTGTGTTTTTGTTATGTACTAAGTATTCCGCAAATGTAATGTAATGTTCATGTAAGTCAGGCTTTGGGTCTCTACAGTTTGTATCAGAGGAAGGTTTAGTCAACCTTTGGAAACTAGGATGCGAAAACGTTAGTGAGATCCCTAGAGATATTTCTAAGGTATGTCTAGGGATGTCTCTAAGGTTAAGTATACGTATAGGTTATAGTCCTAGAATTTCTCTAACGATCTTAGAATTTAACCTAAGATGTTAGATATTGAGGGTACTACCCCTTTATTATGTTGTTTTCCCATGCATGATTTTTGCCTCTCACACTATTCTTTTGGGGTTTTAGACGATGGCTGGAACCCGAAGGAACCGTGTTGATCAATGCAATGGACAATGCAATGATTGTCCCCCTGAGCAACCAAACGATATGGGATCTGGAATGAAAAATCTTGTAGCCATGCTCACACAACTTTCTCAAGCTATGAATCATGCAGGACTTCCAAACGAGCAAAGGAAGGAGCAACATTCTGTTGAATCCTTCATGAGGCAGCGTCCACCTTCTTTCAGTGGGTCTACTGATCCATTAGATGCTGAACAATGGATTAGTACTACTGAAAAGATATTTTCAGTTCTTCAATGTTCTGAACATGATAAAGTCATCTTAGCAGTATATCGTTTGGAAGGTGAAGCTGATCAATGGTGGAATCTTATCAAGAATACGAGACAAAGAGATGAAATTGAATCCATGGAATGGGACGAGTTCAAGAACTTGTTTTTCAGTAAGTACTTCCCTCGTATTCTTCGAACGAAGATGGAAAAGGAGTTTCTTGAGCTGAAGCAGAAGGATGAGGAATCTGTTGGTATATACGAAGCGAATTTTACAAGACTTGCAAGGTATGCATCTGGCATTATCATCCAACCTGAAAGTAAAGTTGATTGATTTTTCAGTGGCTTAAAACCAAGCCTTCGAAGGGCATTAGCTATAAGAGACTTCAGTAGCTATGAAGAAATTGTGCGTTGTGCTATCAAGGTAGAAATGGAAGTTGGTGTTACATATCCATCTCATGGTTTTGACAAGAAACGAAAGATGGAGTTCAAGGAGAAAACTCAGAATAATGGTGAAAAGAAGATGAATGTTTCCTTATGCACAAAGTGTGGAAATAAGCATAGTGGAGATTGCCTTAAAGGGACTAGAAAATGTTTTAAGTGTGGAAAAGAAGGTCATCGAGCAGCTGAGTGTCGAAGTAATGGAAAAAGGGATTCTAATGAAGTGAATAAAGCAAACACTGCAGAGAACGCACAACCAACACTTCAATGCTTCAAGTACAAGGAGATGAGACATTATGCCAATAAATGCCCTAATCCAAGGGTTAGTGATGATCGACATGAGCAACCGCTTAAGGCAAAGGACAAAGGGAAGTCACATGCGATCACTATTGGCAATGTTGAATATGACAACGATGTGGTGGAGTGATTAAGTTTTTATGTAATGGGATTCCAAAATAATGTTGTATCATGGAATATTGGAATATTTATGTATTGGTCTAATGTGGTATTCAAAGTGATTGAGATATTATGCGCATAATGAAGGGAAAACGAGAAAATGAAATGTTTAACAGTATTCATGAGCTCATGATTGATATAAGGACTAAGTGATATCATGGTTTGAGTATATAGAATTTTGAGGATTTTGGTATGTGGAAAGTGTTAACTTTTAACTGCATTCAAGTTTTCACTAAGGTTCAATGGGTATTCAAGAGAGTACAAGATTAAGGCCTTTGAATGTTTGGAATGTGTCCAACAAGATATATCTTATGATATATGGGGATCAACGATGGTATTAAATCTCTGGTAATCGTTTTCACTATGTTATGAGAATGGACTGCAGTATTATGGATAAGACTAATGATTGGAATGGATTATGTTGGACATAAGTTAGTATTGTTTAAGGATAGAAGTTTTTTCGATATTATTTATGGGATGTTATAGTAATATAGTTTTAGAAAAAGGACAACCTGCAGGACGGGCCACAGCCTATCGCTTCGGACAAGGCTGTGGGAATCGAACCCACAACCGAAGTGCGACTGACCTTTATTGCCTACCACTGGCCTACAGGAAGTCCCTGTTTAGTAGAAACTAGTTTTATTATATTAAGCAGTATGATATATGAAGTATAAGTCCATTTTAGGAACTATATATGATTAATCTCACTATAGATCGACTTATGTATATAAATTTTTGCTAACCTTTTGTTCGAGACAGATGGAATGACCCGTCATTCTATCACATGATCTGCTAACACTTCACGAATAACAAATTCAACTTCATTTATTTAAGAGATGAAGTGGAAATTGTTCTAGGCATGAACAATAGTGAGATTGTACCAAAATAAAGAAAGTATTTATTCCAATTCAAATTTTCAACTTTAGGGAAATGATCTTGAAAACCAAAAATGTTGTCCTAGTGATCTTATACCTGATTAATCGGATGGTACCTTAGATCGTCACAAATTTATGGATTTGTGATTATTGGCTTTTCCATAGCCATGTTCTCTACCACTCTCCATCAGAACATGATGGTTGGATTTCTCTTCCATATCCATATTTTCACCTATGTGGAAACCGAATGATTAGTTTATTTGGGTAACCGTTACGTTTCATACTTTTGTTTTTAAAGATTGGTTTTTATATTCTTTTTTACGATGTGGGTTTCTATTAAAGAAACTTTCAAATAGTAAACCATTTATAACCCCGACGAATTTCGAGTGCGAAATTCATTTTAAGGGGGGTAGAATGTAACAGCCCAAGATTTTATAAAAAAACATTCTTTTTAATTTTATTAATGTCTTGTGTTGTACGCTACACCAAAAGGAGCTTGCACAACACGCATCCTTGACTTTCCTTGCATTACACGCAATCGCGACCTTCCTCGATAGTGTGTGTAATACGCAATACCGAGTTTCACTAAACAACGATATGCTATTAAAATATTATTAAAACTAGCTGGTATGAATAGTAATAACCACTTTTTAAAATTCTGTAAATCTTATTTTTCAAAATTAACTTCATTTTTGGATTCGGAGTATCGAATTTAGCCTAAGGTGAAATTTTGGTACATTTCGGATAACTTTCATATTCTGATGAATAGTGAAAATTACTAAATTATAATTAAAAAACAACTTTTTTAATCGAAATAATTAATAGTGATAAATTATTAATTTGAGTGGTTTTAAAGTATATTTAGAATATATTTTTACAATTTAATACAATGTTGGTCATTGGATGTAATTTCACATTTAAACTAGACATAATCAAGTGTCAATCTTTTGATAGATATTGTTTCTTAAAAACACGCTATTTGTTTTAACAGCGGGATTTAATTATAAAATTAATTAATGCAAATTATATGATATGAATTTGGTAAAATAGACTTCATTTTTGAATTCAGAATATGAAATATAGCTTAGGATGAAATTTTGGCATTGTTCTGAAAAACATCAATTTTTGATGAATAGTGAAACTACTAAGTGGTAGTTAAATTAATTAATTTCTTCATAAATCTTAATTTTACCGCTTCTGTGAATGGAATTTCAAAAATCCGAGAGACACGGTTGATGTCAATAAGTAAAATGTGGTTCAATGAGATGAAAATAATTTTTGGTGAATAGTAACTTTTTACTTTTTTTACCACGGTTAATAGTAAATAAGGTAACTAAGGGTAAATATGATATTACTATTACCCTAACACATGTCCTAATTCTATTGGATAAGTGTAATTAGACCAAAAACAACCTTATGAATATAATATGACCATTTAGGTCCACTTGGATTAGATTATGACATTTAATATTATATTATTTAATGAATAGTTAAAATAGTTAAAATCAAAGTTTAATAACTAAAACATTTTTAATATGGGGTTATACATAAGATAAATTCGACTATAAATATTAATTAGAAAGCTAAACAGATTTCCTACATAATGATATTTTATTTATAATTTTTAGACTTTAAATAAATTAATTTATTTATGACACAACGATGATGCAGTAATTACCCTTTTAAGGAAATATTAACATAATTGATGTTATAAATACTCAAATGAATGTAATTTGAGACTTTTTATGAATTACACTAATTTTCTAGGTTACTATGATATATTAGTGTTTATTTAATCAACTTGGTTCGAACATATAATTCTGTTATGACTTTCACAAAAATCATATATCAAATAGTGTCAAAATTGACACAAAATAGTTTTTAAATCAAATATTATATTATTAATTGTTATTTTATTCCTAAAAATCTAGGGTTCGGCCAAATGACTTAGATAAAGATATATGTATTAATAATAAACAATTTTGGGTTCTTTTGGCATGTTATAGTAAGTGTATTAACCATATAGTGAAAGGAAACAAAAAGACACGGTAAAAGTTAAATTATTTAACTTAGAGTTAAATCTAATTGATAAGGTTAAAATAATAACCTAAACTTGTCTAAATCCTATTGGTTGATAGGATTGCGACCCATCCCCACTTTAGCTTCTAAATAAGACCATTTGGAACCATTATAAACCGATTTTGACATTAATATAAAATAATATTTTGAGGTATTCCTAAGGTGCCCCTCTCCTCCCTTATAAAAGGACACCTCCTCCCCCTCCTCCTCACACCAATTTGAGCACCCAAGCTCGGCCAAACCCTGCCAAAATCTCTTCTCCACTTCCCTAGAAACATCCTAGAGGTTCTGGTCTTCCTCAAAGACCAATTTTAGTGCCCTAAGAGGAGGTCTCAAAGAGGCGCTTCAAAGAAGAGGTAATTACCGTTACCAATTCTTTCATCTTTATTTATTTTTCCACTTATTCTTCTTAGGTTGTTTCATTATGAAGTAATAACATCAGTATCACTCATATACTGATATGTTATTATAAGTATGAAACAACCCTATTTCACCATCTATCCATCCTACGGAAAAAGAAATCACCGCACGTGCGTACGTACGGAATACCGTCTCCACGCCGTGGTGTAATCTATTTTCCACCACCACCTTACATGGATGGGTATAATGGTGTAAAGAATAACTATACATAGTTATTACAACATAAAATTGATTCTGATATATTGTATAATCCAATCCAATTCATTTCAATATTTATGGAAATGATATCATCGCTCGTGCGTACGTACGGACTACCGTCTCCACGACGCGATGAGATTCATTCTCCATGTTAACCATTTAAGAATGATTATAAAGTATATATAAGAAATAATAATGAAATATATGACATTATAAAGTTACTGGATTTATGTATATATATATATATATGTATGTCATCTACTTACTTCCATTTCAAGACAATAAGGAAAGTAAAACAGCGTTCATGCGTACGTACGGACTACCGTCTCCATGAACGGTGTTTTTCATTTTATTTATCTATCTATTATATATATATATATACTGAATATATATGATATATAAATCATATTTTATATTCTGGAAGTAAGTAGATCATGATATAAGTAATAATGATGTCAAGAACAACAAGTCAAAACACCTATGATAAATGAAACGATTTTACCCAAAACGCTTCTTTAACATGGAATTTACAAAAGAACGGGTAATATAATGTCATAAGTGAACCATATATGAAATCATAACAATGAATATGATTCTGGAATAAGTCAATAACATGATTTAAATCATTATACAGGAGGTTCAGACACTTACAAAGCAAGTCGGACATAAGGTAAGGGAAATATCACAATCTCATTTTTATCCGAGATTGTTTATTCGCAAGTATTCACTGGGGTGTATTTTATCATCCACATCCATGTTTCATCAATATGTAATATTATTTCCATCCACCTACAATTTTTTAAATCCATTTTTACCCTTCGGTGAGTTTTTAGTAATATGTATGAAAGGAATCTTTTTTCGTACGAGGTACTTTTTGACTTTTCCGACAAAAGTACGAAGAATGTTTTTTTTAACTTATACGGCATGAATGGATTTTTAAAACATTATTTCCAAGAAGCTTCCTTTACAAGTTTTCAAGTTTATTTTTAATCAACTTCTTTTATTTTAAAGTTGTATGACATTTTATGAAAGGAAAAATGTTTTTGAAGAAGAAAGGATATTTTCCTCAAGAATGAAGTTCAAGTGTTTTATTAAAATTATTTTCCATCTAAGATAATAAAGGGTTCTGTTTTTATCCCTATTATTACATTGATTTGATCATGTTGTGATGGAATTATTTTTATGAATTCCATTATCTTATATGAATTGATTTATGATGTCATGATGTTTCAAGAATCCCATTTTTGTTACATGTGTTATGCGATGATGTATGTTTTATGATTATGTGGCACACATAAGAAAGGATTCATTATAAGATGGGTGGGACCTATATCTCCCTCCAATGCATTGGGTAAAGATTTTATATCTCATGAGATAGACAGGGCTGGAACGGTAGGTTATACCGGTTCAGTGAAACAGGACTGAAACGAGGGTTACTCGATTCAGAAAGGGACTTTGTCCACTAAGATAGTCTTGGCAATGAGTCATGACTAACAAGAAATGATTTTCCATGATTATGTGTGCATGCCACAAAGTTTCAAGTTTCATGTTATGATTATGGTGATCTCATTTTCACTTCTATGATTTGTTCCATGTTAAGATATTATGATCTCTTTTGCAGGTTATGATTTTCAAAAAGATATGATATGTTTTTTATTTCTTTTGTATACCCTTACTGAGCATTTGAGCTCACCCTTTATGTTTTCTTTTCCCCAGGATATAAAGAAAGGTTTTAGGTAAAAAAAAGGAAGATCTTTATGGGAGATTTTGAAGATCTTTCACCATTATTAGAAGATTATATTCCGAGTTTCCAAAGACACTAAACTATTACGATCCTTGTGTGTGTGTTTTTGTTATGTACTAAGTATTCCGCAAATGTAATGTAATGTTCGTGTAAGTCAGGCTTCGGGTCTCTACACTCGCCTCACCAGAACCTCCACCATGAACCGTCAGAACCCTCGTTGGACTCGCACCGCAAAATCATTCTGCACACCATTCTGGGTTCAATATAACTCAGAATGAAGAGAAAAATGTAGATCTGTGATCCTCGGGTTGATATATCTACGTCCGTATGTCGTGCTCATCAAAACATTGAGTTCTTGACACACTTAAATTATTTTTCAATGCATAACACGTGAAAAACGCGGAAAGAATGAAATAGAAAGAAACATGGTCTATGTGTGTATCGATGACCATGTTTGTTTGGACATCGTCATTGAGAATCAAGACCAAGAGGAATTAAAAAATATATATTTATCATACTTCAATAATTCCAAATGCAAGATAAACGTGAATAAAATTTCTTCAACCAATTTTTTTGTTCGGTCCGTGAATTAAATCATTCAAACAAATTTAATTCTCATTTTTCATGGAAATTCAATCAGGATAAGAAATCCATAAAGAAAAATCTTACCCGAAACTTGAATCTTCTTTAAATGAAAAATGTGCTCACTAATGGAGGAGGAAGATCTGTTGCATTCATTGTCATTTGATCTTCCTCGAGCCAAGGGTTCTTCTTTCGTTGTTCTTTGACAAGGATGAGTTCTTCTAGAGAAGATTTATATTTTCGCTAGAGAATTATAGGGATTATGAGGCCAAACACTTAAAGTCTCATATTTATAACTTCTAATTAGGTTAAAAGAGTTTTTAATCAAATAATTAAATAAATAATAATTTAATTATTTAATTATTTTCCCACAATGGCGCATAAGCCGAACACTCGACGCCGAAAAAGGATATACCCTACCTAGGGTAAATCCTACATTCCACAATCAACGGTGGTCTCATATTTCTCATTTGAGCCCTCTTACAATATATGTTTGGGTTTTATCTATTAAATGAATAAATTAATGATTTAATTTATCCATTTAACACACCGCCAATAATGGAGGGATCTTAACATCCCGCGCCAAGTTATTTTATGTCACGCCTATGGGAAACACCATGTTCCCAACCCAAATGTTGTCTCAGATTTTCAATCCAATCAAACATTTAAGTGATATCTTGTATTCTTTAATTATTCACGCGTGCATAATATAAAAACATTTATCATTTTTATAAAATTAATTACGGGCACACTATGCCTTGGAATTGCATGTCGTCTTAGTGCCCAACTCTGAAAATATTCATAGAAAAATTTCAAAGCCATATTAGGCCGAAAAAAGGGTCTCTAAATTATTCCATCCTTCAATATTTCTTCCTCGAAAAGTAAAACCAAGGAAACCACTTAGGATACCGAGCCTGCACTTAGCTCTCCCTCTCCTGGGGAAACATGTACCTTCCTATGCTTCCAAATAATGTGAACCAAAGGGGTGGTCCACCCTCATAAAGATTTCTTCAGTTGATGACGTGTGTATGAACACTCATGTATCTTCTAAGTTGTGACATGTGTAAGACGCCATGTACAAACTCCAACTATTTGGCTAAAGGAAAAAAGATATGAAACCTCTCCATCTCTTTGCATAGTCTTGAATGACCTGATAGAACTCAGGGGAAATCTTGCCTCCCCGACTGAACCTCAACATCCCATGTCAAAAATGGAAGCACCGTTTACCACTAGAACAGAGTCTTGTGATTCCCTCATTCATAATGTTCATATGGTGAAACACCTAAGGATATCTAGTAACACAAGATTCCACAGCCAATGAATTAAAACTAAGACTCTCTTATACACTTGAGAGGAGAAGGAGTCAACACCATCGACTAAAGAAATGTTTTACCCTCATGTTAAACTAGGGTAATCTTTAGGGAAGTTAACTTCTCTAAAACTTCATGCACTAGGTGGGTCTGGGAGTTCTTGCACTTCCCGCTAAGGGCGTCTGCTACACAACTGCACCTTGAGTTCACATGTCAGAGGGATTCTTACACCACACATCTGTTGCACTGTCTGGGTCCCATATGACCACGTGCCTGAGACTAATCATGAAAAGATATCCTTCGTTGAGATCTCATCGTCTGGCATCTACTAGCTTCAAAATATTTCTCAACTATGTTTCTATCATTGCCACAACCAGGTGTATAGATTGACAGAAAGATCTCTTCCACTAGTTCCTACTTCATAACCTTGCCATAGGTGGGGATACACAAGGGCACTATGATAGAATAGACCTCTCTATTGATTCCCCGCTTGAACGTCTGTTCTGGGAAAGTACCATTATATATAATGTATAGAGAGTAGTACACAAGGTATGTGAACCTAGTCACATACTCATTCATCGTCATCCCTCCCTGCCATAACTGGAGTAGCTCTTGAAGTTGAACAGAGAATGAGTAGAAGTGGTAGAAATCCTCAAAAAATAGCTACAAGAATTCATCCCATGATAGTGCGAACTCATCATGTGTTTGAGTAACTAAGATCCACCCACGTCCTGCTGCTCTGAGGAAATGGTTGGCTGCAAAAAACCACCATCTGATTTTTTGGTGTCCGTATAACCCTGAAGAGGTGGACCACAAAATATATCCAAACCACTACTGCCTGAGATTCTATCTCACCGTGGATCCTCAATGGTCTTCGATGCTGGAACTCGTGAAGTGAGCCCATCCTACGCATGTCCTTATCCCGCTCTGTTAGGGTTGTCTACTACCCAATAGGTGGGGGTGATGCTACCCGCCCACTAGGAGAAAGGGACTCGCCTGATAGGTCTTAAACTGAGGCCTCGTCTCTCACGAGATCTTCACCAAGAACCCTAGATAGTATCCTAGCTGGCTATCATCTCAGAGAAATCCTGAATGTTATAAAGGAGTACCGTGGCCGGATGAGCATATCTATATATCATCAATGATGGGGAGCTGACTCAAGAATGAAAATCAAAGACTCAATCATATATGATGCATGTAACATTGTTTCCTACAATAGGTGTCTTAGGGTTCCAAGTCAACAAGCGGGTAATTAGGGTCCTAGAGAATGGATACGTCGGTCGCCCATACCATCACTGGACTCCATGGCCTAAGAGCCTCTCTTGAGACATTTCAACACTGTTGCCGTAAACCCAACCAATACTATTTTAGGGAAATGTCTGAACAACATCTCAAGGGTCGAAACACCTATGATACCACTTTTTCACAACCCGAACCGTACCGGGGCTCGAGCTGCAACTACCCATGCCCGCCTCTATATGCCAGAGGCTAGAGATTAGCGCTGAAGGCACAATAAACTCGAGGATGAATTTTATTAGGAACCTGTACACACACACACAACCAACTCATTGAAAATGTGCAGAGGAAAATAAAGCAAGGTAACACACTTATATAAAAAGGTAACCAACATAAATTTATCGAACACTAAATAGTACTAGTACAATAAAAGTAAATATGGAAGGGAATTGGGAAAAAATACACACCCAACTAGAAAAGTGTCGCAACCCTGCAACAGGTGAAAAGGTAAAATAGCTAGAAGAGCCCCACTCTGGAACTTTAAGCTACGACCACTGCACGTGGTCCAAGCACCCTGTATCCCTAAGATCCTCTGATATCACTATCAACATGCTCGTCGTCTGCAAGGACACACCAAAAGCGGGCAAAGCCCAAGCTGGGGTGAGTATAAGAATACTCAGTAGGATGCCCCGAAAGCTCGAGGGAGCAGCAAGAGAGGTACTGAAGATAGTAGTAGTAAGGTAGAATGTGGTACAATAAGAGTGAACAGAATGAGTATAGCTCCACCCAATAGTAGATATGCTCGCTCAAATAAACTCAAACGAGAGAGTAAGGGGATCTCCATATCATAGATCACTCTTGGTATATGCCCATACATATACCCAGGGCATCCAGATATACTCATATCATACACAATGAAACATAAGTCTCCAAACACAATCCATTACCAGGATTCCTAAAGAAGGATCAAAGTGTAACTCAAGGATCAAGAGTACATGCTCCATGAGATAGCCATCCCAGATGGCACCCATATGAGAGATGTAATCCATCAAGTACAACTCAACCATTCCAAATGGTATGTCTGAGAGTAAGTAATCCATTGATAACTTTCTTCTAAAACTTACTCTAGTGCCTGGCACTAGAGGTCTCGCGGACACGGTCTTGTGCCCAAGGCAAGACCAAGGGAAAGAAAGTGAAGAGGTCCACTCCTTGACACTGCATTCAGTTGGGGGAACACTACTCCAGTCTAACCCATAATGTCTCATCCACTCAAGTAATAAGCTTCCCGCACCTCATTCTGTTGAGGGAGAACTAACATATACCTTGGTTTGTAATATCACAAGCATGATCTAAATAGTGAAGCACATAGAAAAAGAGATAGGTCACTCTAACATTATAACATCCAGGTTACTGGGATAGGGATGACTAGTTGTAAATCCAGGTCATCTTATCTGTAGTAACTCTACTACTGAACCATATAGGTTATTATTTGTAGATCCATATTAGTCGCTGGTGCTGACCCGTATTGGTCGCTGGTGCTGACCCGTAGTGGTTGCTGGTGCTGAACTGTATTGGTCACTGGTGTTGACTTGTATTGGTCGCTCATGCTGACTCATATTGGTCACTATTGATGACCCGTATTGGTCGATGGTGCAGAGTTAGGGATGATAAGTCGTACATCTAGATCATCCCACTATGGAGTTTCTGATACTGACCCGCATTTTTCGCTCTTCTTCTTCATGCCACAACTATCCATTGGATTCAAACTCATAGCACACTTCCTTCTAGGAGAAGCAATTATCAATCCATCATTCATATTTCAAATGGTAAAAATTCCCATGAATAAGTAACCTGACGATCTCTCATGTTATAAGGGTTCCAACGCAACAGACAACGCGTCAAGCAGACACCTGTTCTGTAAGATATAAGAATTTTAGTGTGCGAGGTCCCAATTGGATTTGGGTACAATACAACTCTCCCAAACTCCAAAATTCTCCAAAACTCACGTGGATTATCTCAAAAGTACCGTCTCTCTCCAAGGATCTTACCGCCGCAGACAATTCATCATTTCGACACTGTATGGGGGAGATATGTCAGATACAAGATCCCACATTATTATTATTATTATTATATATTTACTAAATAAGGCTTTCTTCCTACATATGTGTCACCTTACAATGATGTCACATCACCACACCCATCTAAATATCAATATAAACCCTAAAAAATACAGTTGTATCCTGAACCCATCGTGAATTACCTCTGATTTTCTAGGTATCTCGCTCTCCTTCTCGAGTCACCTATCTCACTCCCTTACAGAATCTCTTCTCTTGTCGCTTGCTCCACCACCGTGTACTCCACCTCTACCTACTCCACCATCCGCTCCTCCATCTTCAGCTCCCCCGTCTTCATCTCCTCCATCTTCGAATCCCCCATCTTCGACTCCATCATTGTAGGCCCCTCCACCTTCGGCTCTTCCACAACCGAAAACTACACCTTCCTCTCTTCCACGTCTGGGTCCTCCACTCTACCTAGGGTTCATATGGTCTCGATTGCATAATGAGAAACCCATTACATAGATTTAATATCATTTTTAGAAATTTTTGTCAGGATGGATCATCATTGGCATCATTTGTGCATCGAGCTGAGGAAGTATCCACAGAGAGATCTCACTGCAAAGAGGTTCTTTATATTCTCTCTAATCGATGCTCTCTACTTCTTGGTATATTTATCAAGCTTTTTCCCTCGCTTTATTTTCTGAGGAAAACCCTAGAATCGAATGGATTTGAAAATTTTAATTCGGGACATTTGAATTATTCGCAAGTGTTATTTTTTTTATGGTAGGGAATTGAATATTATGTGATACTCTTTCTTTTGTCACTAGATCATTTTCTCAAAGAAGGTATTTGTTCATATTTGGTGTTTATATTCATTTTATGTTACCTTATTTGACTCATGGTAGATCTGGTTGAGTAGTATTTTCATAAGAATCATGTTCGTATAATTTTAATTTTTAAGCTATTACTCCTTCAAGGTTTCTTTTTCAGTCTACTTTACATGTCTTCACACTGGTTGCTCATGGAGCCTATTTTTGGTCTTCCTATTCAACTTTTTACCATAACGCATTGTTTTATGGTTGTTTGGTCATGTATTATAGAAATTCATCATTTTCTACTGAAGCATTTCTCTGAGGTGTTGGTTGATATGGAACAATAGACTTTTTTAAGGGTTTTGAGACTGCTTAAATGTGACAACAAAAGGTTTTGAGATGAACAAATCTGTTTTTGTATTTATTCTTCAGGATTGTGTATTTTTTTCAATCATTATGTTTTTAAGGAGGTGCAACATCGACAGTGAGTAAATATCTTTGAAAAAGGATTTTATGTCTTCTCAAAGGTGTGGATAAATTCATCTAAAATACTTTATTGGAAAACATTAATTATGTTTTTCATTTCCTTGATAGACTGATTTTAAAAGTATATGGATGCTCGTGTTTTCAATCATTATTTATTGTTTTTTAAACCCATTTAGAGAGATGTAAATTTTTACATGATATTGTCCATTATTGATATTTTTGGAAGTAGTTCATTATTTATATCTTTGTTTTCAAATATTCAAATTGATTACTAATTATGTTCATTGAACTGGAAAATAATAAATGGTGATATGTGATTCTTAATTATCTATCTCTTTGACCTATTATTTATATTTTGGATTCCATGAAAAAAGATACTTGAAAGTCATGCTTTCTGATCAACGACATTGAACTAACTAGAACAACCCACTCTTAAGTTGCATGTAATCAGGTTGGTGTACACCTCCATTTTTAGGCATATATCACTCTATTAGACTAAGAATTAATTAAATAGGTTTTGTGGAAATCATATCTATCAACCATTATTATATCTTTAAATCTAATTGTGGTCTGACTAGATTTTCCCATGCCAATGCCCAGGAAGAAGATAAAATATAAAAATGAGGGAGAGGATATTTTGAGAATGATCTCTGCCACTTGAAGTAGCTGGACAAGTGACTTGAAAATATATTGAGAGATGTGATTGAGAATAAGGTAGACACTTCAGTCGCTACCTATCCATTTACATTTCCTTATTCATTTTAACTTTCCCTCGTGTTCTGAAACATTGATTTATTTGTTTATTCAATTATTGTTTTGAATCATATGGGAGTCAATTATGTAAGTTCCTCTAACACTAAATCCATCATTATGCATTCATAACTATCTCTCAAAGGATAGGTATGTTGTAAACTTTAAACAACTGAATCAGTTTAATGTTTTATATGGTTGATATTGTGTTTCTAGTTTCGAGATCCCATCAGCTATGGATGTCTTCAATGATTCTATCTCTGCCTTCAGCCCCACCCTATTCTTCCTTCCAAATGCCTCATTCATCCATGGTAAGTGTACTTAAGTTGTTTTTTCTTGCATGAATCTTCCTCTGGTTATGGGGAACTTCTGGTTGAAAAATCGCATTTGATTTCATGTTCATAATCGATGAGTTTTTTATTGTATTTTCTAATTTCTGTTAAAGAATTTTTTCGTAGTCTGTTTGTGCTGTATGAGAAAAAGAGCTATCAACATTTCTTAACTATTTTCTTGATTTGGATTAGAATTTATTCCAACTTTATTTCTGTAAAAAAATATTTGAACTCTCATCCGCCCTTTATTCAGTTTGAATATCATTGCATTTGCTTATGGTTTCTATTTATAATAATTTTTATTATGTATCTCTCCCATTCTAGGAATATCCAATTAAAAGAATATTGTTTTAAACACCAAAAGTTGATTTGTTTCCTTTGAACAGATGGAGATGAAGGTTGGAAGCTCATTTCTAGGTTCTGTCATGAAGAATAAAACATTTCCATTTACCTTGCAGTAGGTATAAATTGTTATGTTTTATTATGCTTCAATGTTATTACTATTGTTCCATACATGGTTCATGATTACTTAGTTTAATGGAGCTTATTAAAATTCATCTTTTTATCATCCAAGTCTACCTTTAATTACTTGAAATATTTTAAAATTAATATCATTAATTATTGATTATTTATCAATTGTATTGGTGGCTATGAAGAAAATGAAAACTGTATGTGGATTAAATTAAAAAAGTTCAACTATAACATCCTGGTTCCGGAAGCCACCCAGAGGTTCCCCGTACCCGGTTGGTCACATGGCCTAAAGCGCATTTCTCCAAATTCCAGAGGCTGCCGACTATCAGCGAGGACCTTGGGTGTGGTAGTGGAGAAACTATGCCCTCATTGGCAGAGTACACAACGGAAGTAAATAAAACATGCAACAGTGGAAGTAGTAAATAACCAACAACAATGCACATGTAAAAAACGGAAGACTAAAACAATAAACCACTAGAGAACATATATGTATATGAAATGATGCACAACACATATCTAGGAAAACAACCAAACAGGTTACAATGCTGGAAATACAAATAGTACCAAACAAGTACAAAAGAAAAGATAAACAACTCCTCAGCATCACAGGCCTAGGCTTAGTCCCATGCTCTCCTGCTCCAAGAAATCATCTACCAGTAGTCGAAGGGCGCTTTCCGTTGTCTATACCTGCAACAATATAGTCTGTTTGGACCGAAAAGCATGGCCCAAACAGGGTGTGAGACTAAGTCCCAGTAGGCAACCACCCGAAGATCTGTGCCTAACAATCAGTGAGAATATGGTAGGTAATAGTACAATAAGTAGTAACCAGTAATAGTAAATAGAAGACAATAATCAGTAAGCAGAAACCAGTAATAGTAAACAGTAGTGAAGCAAACAGCTAGCCACAACTGCGAACCCTCTGGGACGTACTCGCATCCAACCCCTCTGGTCCTATCCAAGATGTACCAACAACCCTCTGGGCAGTGCACTCTGACTAAACCCTCTGGTTTGATCATACGAAAAAATATTGGGCTCTTGGGGGAAGCTCTCTCGGTCAATTCCCATTATATTCTAGGGTAGTCAGGGACACTCTGAGGAAGATCACATGATCTAACCCTCTTATTGCTCCGAGGTCTACAAACTCTATGAGTAATATCGCTCGGTCAATTCCTCCTATAGTATCAGGTCAACCACAGACTCTATAAGGAAGCTCACACAATCAATTCCTTCTCTAGCCTGGAATGGTTTTGAGGAAATTCAAACAAGTAAAGACTCTCTGAGGAAGCTCACTCGGTCTACCCTCCTATAGTATATAATATCCAAGACTCTCTGGGAAGTTCACTTGGTCTATACCCTATATTCTATAATAACCAAGACTCTCTGAGGAAGCTCAATTGGTATACCCTTCTATAGTCTATAATATTCCAAACTCTTTGGGAAGCTCACTCGGTCTATCCCTTATAGTCTATAGAACCAGGTTCTCACGGTCCTGTGCCAGTCAGTTCATAATAATTCTATAAAGCCAAAGTACACCTATAGAGCTACTTGGATAACCATTCTCCAGAACAAAAAGAAAGTCAAGAATAACATTCCATCCTATAGTCACAAGGCATGGAAAATAGGTATAACGGCCAAAGGCTAACAAAACCCAAAGGTCATAACAAGAACAAGGAATGGGAAAAACATCGAAGCACAACAATTATCCTCAAAACATGATCCAATTACCTCTACACAAGCATATAAGCAAGGAAGAAAAATAACAGGGGAAAAATAGTAAACACACAATACCCCGTTCACGGGTATTGGTGTAATTTTCACATAAAAATAAAAGACTACATAAGGTAAGGCACAAACCACCAACCATGGTTCTAGGAGATCAATATACTTTGACCACTAGGCTTGATTCTCCTCAGAACAGTATAGATCTACGAAAACTCACAGAATGTTCAACCCAAGATATCTCGAGAAAGAGGGAAAATCATGGAATGAGACTCAAGAAGAGGGAAGATCTCACCGATGTGGTTCCAACGCAATCGACGGTGGTCGATTCAGAAAAAAGACGGAGGCTCGGGGGCTCGGAGGAAGTTCGCGTTCGTACGGGAACTCCCGGTCGAAGAACCTGATGAAGAAAACATTTCTGTCGATTAGGCGCGACCCTAGTCCATCTAATGGAAAACAAAGAAAATACACCGCGTGTACTTCTGAGGTACAATGCGTGTACTTTTCCTTTCCGTACTCTGCTTTAAGCAACCTCCACATCACCCCTACACACTGTGTGTGTGGTCCGGACACGGCTAGCACACGACCTTACATGGCATCAAAGTACACGTTGTGTACTTATAAAGTACATGACGTGTACTCTGGAAATTTCAAGATATTCCTCTTTTTCTAAAAAACGACCAGAAAAGGAAAAACATACCTGAAATGAAGATCTGAGTTCTTACAAACTTCCCCCTTAAAGAAATTCATCCCCGAAATTCCCTAGAGAGGTGTAGAAGAAGAAATCCCGAATAGATCCATCCACTGCGATAGTACATCGGCCTCCCTCTCCCAAGTCTCGTCCTGTACTCTCCCGTGCTGCCATAGCACCCATACCAGAGGAACAAACCAGCCACAGAGAACCTTCATACTATAATCAATAATTCGGATAAGATGCTCCTCAAATGATGCATCTGATTCGAGATCAACCTCATCAGGTTGAAAGACATGAGACAGGTGTGAAAAGTAACGTCGGAGTTGAGAAACGTGGAAGATGTCGTGCATAATTTCATACCTATGAGGTAACTGAAACCGATAGGCAAACATACCAAATATCTCCAATACCTCAAATGGCCCAACGTACCATGGTGAAAACTTACCCTATCTCTGAATCCTCTTGTTTCCCAAACTCAGTGCGACACGTAGGAAAACATGATCCCCGACCTCGAACTCCAGAGATTGTATCCGCTGATCAGCATAAGACTTCTGTCGAGACTGTGCTATCGCCATCCTCTTTCGAATAAACTCAATCTGCTCTGAGGTTTCCTGAACAAGATGAGGTCCCAAAAAGCTACCACTCCTGCCTCCAGCCAGGAAAAAGGTGATCGGCATGGCCTACCATACAAAGCCTCATAAGGTTCCATATGAATAGTCTCCTAAAAACCGTTGTTATAGGCAAACTCCACCGGAGGAATATGATTCTCCCAATAACCGCCAAAGTCTAGAATATAGGCTTGGATCATATCCTCAAACACCTCGATCATACGCTCGGACTGGCCATCTGTTTGGGGATGATATGTTGTACCAAAAAGTACCTGCATACCCAAAGATTTATGAAGCCCCTTCTAGAACCGATAAGTAAAACGCGCATCCCTGTCTGAAAAAATGAAGTGTGGAACTCCATGTAGATGCACAATCTCTCAGATGTACAACTACCCCAGCTCATCAACACTATAGGTCTCCTTGATTGGAAAGAAGTGAAGAAAACTTCATAAGTCTATCTACGACAACCCAAACAGCATCATTCCCTCGAGGTGACCTTGGAAACTCGTTCATGAAGTCCATCAAGACATCATTCCATTTCCACTCAAGAATGGGTAGCTGCTATAAAAGATTTGCTGGTCGCTGATGCTCTGCTTTCACCTACTGAAAAGTAGAAAATCTCATGGCGAACCCAGCGACATCTCTCTTCATACCTGGCCACCAATACTGGCAATGAAGATCCCGATACATCTTGGTGACACCAGGATGAACTGCCCAAACAGAGGAATGAAAATCCCACATCGGCTCCTCGCTTATGTCTGCTGCCACCCATACATGTCCCGGAAAAAACAAGATCTCATCCTCACCCACTGTCCATCCAGGAGGAAGGTCCTCTCCTGACACACTTCCCTGCAAGACTAGACCTTCTGAGTCTGATAGTTGTCTCATCTGTACTCGATCAAGAAGTTTAGAGGTCACAGATACAGAAGATAGGAAAGTCTGTCCCTGTCTATCGTACACCTCCAAATTCATCTTAGAGAACAGAGTCATAAGCTACCACTCACTACTGGCCTCCTGAACTGCTTGTATCTGAGTTCTCCTGCTCAGTGCATCAGTAACTACATTTCCCTTCCCAGGCATGTAGGCAAGCTCAAAGTCGAAGGACTGAAGATACTCGACCCACCTACGCTGTCTCAGATTTAGATCATGATGAGTAAAGATGTACTTGAGACTCTTGTGATCAGTGAAAACCAAAAAGTGCTCTCCCAGAAGACAGCGTCTCCAATAGCATAAGGCATTTACAACAGCTGGTAACTCCAGATCGTGGATCAGGTAGTTCCTATCATGTGGCCTCAACTGCCGAGATCCATACACGAAAACTCCATCTCCCTGCATTGGCACAACTCACAGTCCAAGACCAGAAGCATCATAGTAAATGATATATATCTTTCCTGGCTCTGACAGAACTAGTATCGATGCTGACTTCAACCTCCTTTTCAGCTCCTAAAAGGCTGACTCATAAGAATCTGACCATAAGAACTTCACCTCTTTCTTGGTCAGACCTATTAATGGTGATTCTAAGCATGAAAAGTCCTAGATAAAGCATCTTTAGTATCTAACCAGCCCTAGGAAACTCTGCACCTCAAAGACATTCTTCAGCTGGTCCTAAGAAACTACAACTCTCACTTTCTCTGGGTCTACTGATACTCCTGTCTCTGAGATCACATGGCCCAAGAAGTGAATCTGATCCATCCAAAAGTGTCATATCGAGAGTTTAGAAAAAAGTTGATGATCTCTCAGTGTACTCAGAACTATCTCAAGATTCTTATCAAGGTCGTGTCTAGTGTAAGAGTACACAAAGATGTCATCCACGAAAAGCACCATGAAGGAATCCAAGTACGGATAAAACACTTAGTTCATTAGTGCCATAAAAACTGCTAGCGCATTCTTGAGACTTAATGGAATGACCGTATACTTGTATAGACCATACCTGCTCCTGAAGTATGTAAGAGGTACATCTGATGGTCTAACATGCAACTGATGATAACCGGACCTCAAGTCGATCTTCGAGAATACTTGGGCTCCTCGAAGCTGATCAAATAGGTCATCAATCCTTGGTAAGGTATATCAGTTCTTGATCATCAACTGGTTTAGCTTCTGATAATCCACGCAAATCCTAAGGGCGTCGTCTTCCTTTTTCACAAATAGGACAGACGAACCCCAAGGAGAAGTACTAGGTCGGATGAAACCCTTTTCCTGCAACTCCTCCAACTGCTTCTCGAGCCCCTACAACTCAGGTGTAGCCATCATATAAGGAGGAATGGACATTGGTGCCTCTCCTGGCATGAGCTCAATAGAAAAGTCTACCTCATGCTCTGAAGGCAACCCTGAAAAGTCCTCTATAAAGACATCCCTGAAACGATCCATCACTGGAGGAAAGTATAACTATGAAGTCCCTTGATTATCCTGATAAAGACTGGAAATCTGGGTTGTGACTCATCCTTGCCCATGATTCTCTAGTCTAGCTCTACCCACCTAGACATCCCACTCACCTCTACGAATAAAAGATCCACCCTCTGGTGATATGAAACTCACCCTGCGACGATAGCAATCAACTAATTCTTGGAAGGGAACAATCCAGTCCATATTGAGAATGACATCATAGCCTTTCATCTCTAGGACATAGAGATCCCATAAAAAGTGACACCCTATAAACTCAATAAGGCACTCTCTGCACTTATGTATGCTAGATTTACTCATTACCAACGGTGTATCAAGAGTCAACATGTCGGTAGATGAAAATATACAGAGCCCAAGGCTCTCCACAATAGAAACAAAGATAAGTCTATGCGAAGAACCAGTATCAAAAAGAGTTTAAGATAAAAGTGAGGCTACTAAGATCGTACCTCGAACTATGGAAGGTTCTGGATCTTGCTCTTGATAAGTCTGATCCACAGTGAAAGTCTAGCCTGTACTGCGGCCCTTCACCCATGGCTGACCACTCTGAGCTAATCCACTCTGTTCTCGCTGGTAACCTGGTGACCGACCACCACGTCCGCGGCCTCCACCTTGGCCTGAACGGCCAGAAAAACTCGAGTTCCCAAACTTGTGAGAAACTGGTGATACATCTCTTGTACGTGGGGTCATAGAAGAACCCCTACCCTTAGCTTTAGGTTAGAATATCTGACAGAAACGCTAAAGATGGCCCATCTTTCCGCAATATTGTCACTCCATCGAGTCTCTCTGACACTGAGGCCTAGTATGCCCACTTCTAACACACTGGTAGCATACCACCTGGCTGCCCGAAGATATATTCTGCCTACCCTGATCTCCTCGAGATAGCTCCCTGTGGCTCTTCCTTCCAGCAGAAGGAGTAACACTAGATCTAGAGGTCGAAACGCCCAGGCTCACTACTCCATAATCCCTCAGATTGCGCTCAGTGATCAGCGCCTGGTTGACGATAGATGATATCGAAGTCAACCTGAATATATTCACCTTGGAATAGATCTACTGCCTGGAACCATCCTCAAACTTCCTATCAAGGAACAACTCATCACCTGCTGGAATCGGCGTGAAGTGCTGTAGCTCGGAAAAATGAGACGAGTATTCCATAACAGAAAGAGTACTATGCTCGAGAACCATGAACTCCTAGGCTCGATTGGACCTCAAGGTCTCTGGAAAGATGTAATTGTAGAAGATGTGCCAAAACTCATCCCAAGTCATACTCCGTCGGCGTCCTGACTATGAGATCACCTCCCACTACCTCTTGGCGGTGTCTCAGAGCATATAAGTATCCACCTTTACCATTTTCTCTGGAGGTATCTCCAGATGCTCGAAGATTGTCAGTGTGGCCTCTAGCCACGACTCTACAGCTTGGGGTCCTCCATCCCATGAGAAAATAGGAGGACGCTGATACTGAAAAACCTGTGTCAACTTATCCGTCGACGGGGTAGGAGGTGGCACTCCCTGAAAGGTCTGCATCATCCTTAGGAATTCCTCCCGGAACTACACATCGGCGCCTGCAACGTGTAAAACTACTGGTGTCAAGGCTGGTACATCAGGAGGATCTGCAAGAGGTCCCTGATCGACCATATCCAGTGTCTGATCACCGTCTGGTAGCTAACATACGACCGAAGGACGTCTCAGAGGCATAGCTCTGAGAGATCAAAAGAACACCTTAGATCAGGATTATCAAGGACTAAGAACAGGAGTACAAAACGGGAAAAAGATAAAATAACAAGAAGGTTCTACAAAAAATGACTACACGGTGTGTATAAAAACTACACGGCGTGTACTCTTAAGCCAGACACATGGGTGTGTACATATGCTATCTTTTGTCATGAAACAACCCAAACTACACGGTGTGTTGTCCCCACACACGGCGTGTACCTCATCTCCATTCCCCTACTCTAGTCCCTTTACACGACTAACTCACACGGTCTTCTTAACCCTAGACTACACGGTGTGTTCACTAAGGACACGGCCTATACTAGACAAGGTTCTGGCGACCCGTGTTGTTAATTACACAGCCGGCTACACGTACGTATGACCTTTACACAGTGTGTTCTAAACAAACACGACGTGTATAGGAGAGATAACCCCGTATCATGTTGTTTGTGACACGACTGGGTACCTAGAACAAGACTACACGGTGTGTTCATACCAAACACGACGTGTTCGTACCCAAAACGGCATGTAAAACACGAGCTTCCCTGACCTGTGTTGTTAGTGACACGACTGGGTACATGGCTCACTACTACACGGTGTGTAATGATTGTACACAGTGTGTTTCTAAAAAACTTTTCACCACCCCATGTTTCTTCTCTCACAGTCAGTGACAGGGTTTAAAACTACACGGCATGTAGTCAAGTAAACGCCATTTATTTTGGGGTTTTTCCAGGCCGTAGCTCAGAAACTGCACCAAAGACCCGAAAACACTGAAAAACAAAAATGAAGGTTCCATATTCCGATCCTTAAGGACCCATACTCCCCACGAACCAAAGCTTGGAATCTTCTACATATCATATACAAAGGAAACAAGTCAATAATACACCAATTTCTGATTCTTGAGGGGCCATAACACCTCAAGAACCAAAATTTTGCATTCATTTAAGCAATGCACAAAACAAACAATTCCTCTACCAAATCTCATGGATTATATCAAAGAATTTATCACAATAGCAGGCATAATCTACAAAATGTAAATCACAACAACATGAAATCACTAATTCACCCTAGATGGCATGGTAATAATTGGTGGAATGTGATTCCTAACAAGTGCTTATATGATGCATGAGATGGAATACCCTCATCTCATCAAGTTGCGACAGAAATAGAACCACACTTGCACAAAAATAACAACAAAAGGCATGTGAATCACTCTAGGTGAAATCATATCATCCATAAAATCTGAGACCATAAAACTGCAATAACAAGGTAGATTGGCTTTCCCCTGTACATGGGTTTGATACTCCGAGGAAAAGCTTATTACCAAGTACCAAATCCATCTTTTCCCTGGCTAAAGGCTCCAAATAGTAAATCAAGAAAAAATAAAGAACTACCTCTGATACCACTTTGTAACGTCCCTGTTCCGGAAGCCACCCAGAGGTGCCCCGTACCCGGTTGGTCATATGGCCTCAAGCGCATTTCCCTAAATGCTAGAGTCTGTCGACTAGTAGTGAGGGACTTGGGTGTGATAGTGGGGAAACTATGCCCTCATTGGTAGAGTACACAATGGAGGTAAAGAAAACATACAACAGCGGAAGCAGTAAATAACCAACAAAAATGCACATGTAAACAACGAAAGACTAAAATAATAAACCACTGGAGCACATATATTTATATAAAATTATGCATGGTATATATCTAGGGAAATAGCCAAACATGTCACAATACTGTAAATACAAACAGTACCAAACAAGTACAAAAGAAAAGATAAACAGCTCCTCAGCATCACAAGCCTAAGATTGGTCCCATGCTCTCCTGCTCCAAGCAATCAAGTACCAGAAGTCGAAGGGCGCTTTCCCTTGTCTATACCTGCAACAACATAGTCTGTTTGGGCCCAAAATCATAGCCCAAACAAGGTGTGAGACTAAGTCCCAATAGGAAACCACCCGAAGATCTGTGCCTAATAGTTAGTGAGCATATGACAGGTAATAGTACAATAAGCAGTAAACAATAATAGTAAATAGCAAGAAGTAATCAGTAAGCAGTAACCAGTAAATAGCAGTGAAGCCAACAGCTAGCCAAAATAGTGAAACATCTGGGAAGTACTCACATCCAACCCCTTTGGTCCTATCCAAGAAGTACCAACAACCCTCTGGGCAGTGCACTCAGCCTAACCCCTCTGGTTTGGTCATACGAAAAAATATAAAATTATCTAGGGAAGATCTCTCGGTCAATTCCCCTTATATTCTAGGGTAGTCAGGGACTCTATGAAGAAGATCATGCGGTCTAACCCACATATAGCCCTAAGGTCTAGAAACTCTCTGAGGAATCTCGCTCGTTCAATTCCTCCAATAGTCTCAGGTCTACCACAGACTCTCTAAGGAAGCTCACTTAGTAAATTCCTTCTCCAGCCTGGAAAGGTTTTAAGGAAATTCAAACAAGTAAAGAGTATCTGAGGAAGATCACTCGGTCTACCCTTCTGTAGTCAATAATTTCCAAGACTCTCTGGAAAGCTCACTCATTCTATCCCCTGTAGTCTATAATAACCAAGAATATCTGAGTGAGCTCACTCGTTCTACCCTCATGTAGTCTATAATATTCAAGACTCTCTGGGAATCTCACTCGGTCTATCCCTTATAGTTTGTAGCACCAGGTTCTCAAGGTCCCATGTCAGCCAGTGCATAAAAATTCTATAAGGCCAAAGTACACCTATAGAGCTACATGGAATACCATTCTATAGAACAATAAGAAAGTCAAGAAAAACATTCCATCCTACAGTCACAAGGCATGGAAAACTGGTATAACGACCAAAGGATAACAAAACCCAAAGGTCATAACAAGAACAAGGTATGGGAAAAACATACAAGCACATCAATTATCCTTAAAACATGATCAAATTACCTATACACAAGCATACAATCAAGGAAGGAAAACAACAGGGAAAAAACAGTAAACACACAATACCCCATTCACAGGAATTGGTGGAATTTTCACATAAAACTCAAATACATTGAAAGGTAAGGCACAAAACACCTACCGTGGTGCTAGGAGATCAATATACTTTGACCACGAGGCTTGATTCTCCTTAGAACGACATAGATCTACAAAAACACACAAAAAATTCAACCCACGATATCTCGAGAAGGAGGGAAAATCATGGAATGAGACTCAATAAGAAGAAAGAGCTTACCGCTGTGGTTCTAACACAATCGACAGTGGTTGATTCAGCAAACAGACAGAGGCTCTGGGGCTCGGAGGAATCTTACAGCCGTATGGGCACTCCCAGTCAAAGAACCTGAAGAAGAAGAAGTTTCTGTCGATTAGGCGCGACCCCTATCCGTCTAATGAAAAAAATAAACTACAAGGCGTGTACTTATAGGGTACACGATGTGTACTTTTCTTTTCCATACTCCACTTTAAGTGTTCTCTACATTTCCCCTACACACCGTGTGTGTGGTCTGTAAATGACAATCAAACTACCATACGCAACATCAAAGTACACACTGTGTACTTATAAAGTACACGATGTGTACTCAGGAAATTTCCATATTTTCCTCTTTTTCTAAAAAACTACTAGAAAAGGAAAAACATAACTGAAATGAAGATCTAGGTTCTTACATCAACCACTGTATGTGGCTTAAATTATTTGAGTAGTGGATAATTATATTAGATCAACTAAATATGAATTGACATTTTTTGGAGTAGTTTATTATTTTATTATATTTTATTTCACTTAGTTTCTTTTGAAGAACTAGATCATGTATTACATGTTGATGTTCTATTAGATTAAATGGTGTCACATATTTTTTTTTCTTGATAGATTTTTATTACGTGGCTTGACATGGTATGGAAATTGGTACCATGACATGGTATGAAATTAAAATCACCACGACATTGTATGGAATTAAAATCACCGCAACACTTTTTATCATAGAAAACATTAATAACAAAGGATCATATGATATTTTATTTTGTTTTTGAAACATGATAAATGACTGTTATTCATGTGAAGAAATCATGTTAATAAAATATATTGAACATATAGTAATTGGAAGTAATTTTCTTATCTTCAACTTTGATGTAACAATGGCATGTAAAGAAATATTTTTTTGAAGGTAATATCACTAAAATTTTAATACTTCCAGTCATGTTTTTTTCACATGCCATTATTTTAAAATTTTAATTTTATAACACATTGTTTACTGTATTTTTAGGAAATTTTGGATCATTGGTTCACGCCTCATAATCGTTATGTTTGAGATTTTCATCTACTATCGTCATGATTTAAATGAATATGTAATTTAGAGGGGATTCAAGTTATTGTTTCAGGTTATTGTGGCCCATGAAATAGTTGAAATGGTTATTGGTTTATATGTGTTATATACATCTAATTATCAATAGGTCATCAGAATGAGTGCCTTGCAGGTTAAGTTTATATATGTATTTATTTTGTAATATTTTATTATGTAGTTTATATTTGGATTTCTTTTAATAGACCTATTCCCAATTACTAAAATCTTTGAAACTATAATTAGATGATATTTTCTTTTTTCTTCAATTTTGACCAAGAATTAAGGGATAAAATAGTTTTTTATGGAATGAATTCTGTAACTTGTTTTGGTTGAATGAATTGTTTCCAATTGACTTTCCTTGGGAGTAAGATCATAGGATTTATTTTTTTCACCCACAAATCCTTTCTTGGTATCATTATTGTTTGGACAACATTGGAGTTATCTTTGGAAGGGGACTCAAAATTCTTGATTGGGACTATGGTTAGATCATAAATACGCACCTTGAAAGAGAAGTTCTGTACTCAGGAAATACTACCATGAATCTAAGAAACAAGGTCCCTTCCAAAGGTGCCTACTTGAATCATTGATCAAGATATTTATTCACAACAATATGTCAGTGATGAAAAAGATGTGTTATACATTGAAATTGATCGTAAACTATTCAAATTAATGATAATTCTTTTATGTTGAGTTGATAGAGAAATTGAGGACTTTTTTGGAGGAAGATATGCATGGAAATGATCACGAGAAGCTAGTCTTTTTGTAAAGTTGACAGAGATTCTGGTTTTGGGTTCTAGCATAACCAATTACAGCTAAGACTTCTAATTTGTTTCCCCTTCTATAAAGTATTTACTTTAAGGATCAGAATTTATATTTATAATTACTCTAATTGTTCAATTTCTTGATGACTCTTTCATGATAATTTCATGATGAATATTTTATGAAGTTATCATTATTCTACCAATCTTATTTATGGATTTATTGCCCACTCCCATTAATTATGTAACTTCAATTTCATTATTGTGCTTATTTATGGATTTATTTCCCACTCCCATCAATTCTGTAACTTATATTTCATTATACTGTACCACTCATTTTTGTTTTAAATATTACCAATATTAATATGAATTATGATGTTTGAGAATTTGTATGAAATTATTGAATGTAATTATTATTTTATTATACCATGCAAATGCATGAACAAAGTACTAGTTATTATTATTATTGGGTGTTTCGTGGACCCGAGCAACGAACCAGAATTTAATATTCAACTAGTACCCCACCCGTGCATATGCACAATGCAATAATTCAAATCTAAATTTCAAAAGTGTTTTAATAGTTTGAGTAGTTAATAATGAAAATTACGTAAAATATGATAAAATTCTAGATTTAGTCATAGATAATAATGAAAATAAATGTAAAATAAGACCATGTATTTGAAAATATATATGAAAATGAATGAAAAGGAAATAACATGATATCAAAAGGTACATGAAAACATAAAGTATCATTAAGAATTTGATTTGGTGTGTTTAAAAGGTATTATAGTAGAGAGTTCATATTTTTAATATGTCATAATCATACGTAAAGCTCAGTTTATGATAAGAGAGGAGGATGAAATTAAAAGGAAAAAAATAAGAAAAAAAGAAATCAGTGAAAGATGTAAATGAAGTGATGAATAATGGCCTCAGAACTATGTTGGAGGAGCGGTGAAGGAAGAGGCATAAGTGTAAGTGGAGGCAAAGGTGAAGGTAGAGTCAAAGTCAAAGGCCAATGCAGAGGAGGAGGTGGAGGCCGATGAGTAGGATGCACATGGGGAGGGGGGTTATCAGTATAACATTCAATTATTAAAGAGTTTACTGACCACTCTGCAAACATCTATTTTTTGGGACAAAATACATTGCAAAGTAGTAATGTCTCTATTTGTAGAACTGTATCAACTATTGAATGTAACTTGATGTTGTAGGATGTCACCCAAAATCACATCAAATTGTAAAAATATTAATTTCAAAAGCATTGAACATTATTTTATTCATAAAAAACTTTTTAAAATAAGAATACTATACCGAATTTTCAGAATAAATAATATGAATGTTAACAAAAAAGAAATAATTGGAAAACAAAATAAAAAGAATTTGGTATGGTTTCTCTAAACCATGTTTTATAGAGAATCCCTTTTATGTATTCCTTAATTAAATCCACTTTTCGGTGAGTTGGGAACCATTATAGAATGAACAAGAAAAGAGAACACTATCCAAAACATCACATTTGAAAAAATAAAAAGAGCTTATAAATGAAAATGCAGACTACATTTTTAAATATTAAACGTACAAAATAGCATCACTTATAGCCTCTATTATGATTTAAAAAGCACACCACCAAGAAAACATAGACAACCAAAATGCTCCTAAAAATTAAACAAACCAAACCATTCTGCCATTTGAATCATACCATAATTTCAATCCGCCTCGTTTCAAACATAACCAGCAAAATCTTAAAGGTCACCAAAACAGTGCTAATTATAGGAGCACTAAAACACCAAGACAAAAGCCACAATACATAGATGCAGCACCGAGTAAAAAATGAAGTCAAGGAAAAACCAGCTTAACCAAAAATACTCATCCATGCAATAAATCTCTTCAGTTGCAATCCAGTGGACTCCTGTAATGGACCCACCTACAACACGAGGGTAAATTTAAAATACTCATCATGTTGTGTTATATACTAAAAAAAAAACCATTAATAAATCATAGAACAAAAAAATTAAAACATTATCAATAGTTCAGTAGACAACAGTGGATAATAAATAATATTTTGAATGTAATATGAAATATATAATTTTCTGTTATTAGGAACATAAAATTACCTGATGATTAATCTAGATGCATTACTTGTATGGAAAATAGAGTTGGTCTATCTTCTCAGACATCATTTTCCTTGAAATGGAGGAATATGCTACTTGTAATTGAACATCATCGTTTTGTGAGCTATAACAGTTTAATTTTTTTTCATTTCTCCCTCTTCTAGGGTCGTCTAAATGTTAAATATCATTGAGCATAATTTTCTGCACATATATTTTGTATTATATTTATGTAATGGCTTTACAATATGTGTGTAATATATATTTTAGTGTGAAAATAAATGCAGAACACATGCCAAAGTTTGTAAATTTTGTGAACATTAAATTTGAAGAGATATTAGAAGATTGTACCGAAGTGATAGTAAAGGAGGGAGACATGTAAAAAATATCATGTTGTTGATAAAAAATCCTTAAAAATTCAACATCGTTTGAATCCTTCATAAAGTATTGAATGAATTTTATGTTAATATGTTCATAAGAAATGAAAAAATGTAAATAGATAAATCATTATAGAGACGTGAAATAAATATTAAAGTTTTAAGAACATTCTTTCATACCATTGTGTAAACTGACAGTAATGATTTATTATTGAATCCTCTTATGTAGAAATCCACATTAGAATAAACACATGTGATGGAATAAATCAAAGAACTAAGAAATTACAAATACTACTATAAACTTTCTAAGGTCGTTTTAGTAAAAGTCATGTAAAATAGGAAAAAGAATGTGAAAAATGAAACACACCCTATAAAAATAAATAACTACTTTATTAAATTTAATAAAATGTATTTAATTAAATTGATTGACATCACACATATATCACAAAAGAGATAACTGAAATGTATCTTGGCTAAAAACCAATTTCAAACTTTATTTTTTATAGAAACCTTCCCGAGTACAATTAAATAATATAGAAGAACAAATCATGACATCATTATCAGTAAGAACTTTTAAGATAATTATAGGATATTAAAATCCATAAGGTTTGATGATTATTGATTGAAAAATCATGAAAAAATATAAATTAATCACAAACATTTAATTAATTCCCTAATGTTTTAGTTTAGTCATGCTACATTACCTTAATAACATTCTCTACCATGATATCCCCTATCATAAGGATGTACCTATAACCATATCATAATATATGAGTATCCAACTGAAAAATTGAATGAAAATGATGTAATCATATAACCAAAACCATTACAGAGATCCATCCCAATTTCTTAAAAATGAATAGCATGATGGAATCTAGCATATAGAGAGATGAAAAGCTCAAGAAAATAATTAGACTGGCAAGTTGAATAAGATGACATAGAAAAAAGTGCAGAATTCCAAGGTATCAACTTTATCTGAATCGACAGCTTCCCATTAATGAACTTGTTATTTAATGCAAAAACAACTCTTAAATTCAAAATAATTCACACATCAAAAATAAAAAAAAGGAAAAAATAAAAGTAAATTCCCATCAAAGAACAAATGAAATCTAGAAATACAACATGCACTGTAAAAAGAAGCCTATAAAAACAACACACAAAAAGTTTAAAAAAACTTTTTCTAACTTTATAAAGTAGAATAACTCCTGGTAACATTAAAAAAATAATTCAATAACTGCATAATGATAATTACCTTGTAAAAAATCATATTATGTGGTAACTATATTGACCATGAGGTAGACATTGTATGTGGACACTTGATTTAACATGGAGTGGGTATACTAACCTTGAATGCATGGTCAGTAGAAAATATCGTCATATAATAACTCTAGATACCTTGATTCTCCATTGAATCTTAAATCATTGCATGCTTGTTTGGTTTTACATGACGAAACATGAGTGGCATAACAATATAAAAAAGGGAAACAGATTCAAATATATTGGAATGCATAATATTTGTGAAATATCTTAAATTGGTGGAGTATGAGAGGATACAAATCCAATTTGATGTAAGCTTTAGAGTTTTTTCATGATCTTAGTAGGTGAATCCATGGATGGGGAAAAGTAATGCTACATAAATGGTTCCAGGTGTAGCCAATATCATGTTCAGTGAAGGCCTCCACTCACTATAAGTAGCAACATATAAAAAAAACCTGCTTTAGGTTTAAACACAACTTGTTCTCACTTCATAAAGCAGTATAACTCATGGTAACTAAAAAACAATAATTCAATAACTATAAAATGATAATTACCTTGTAAAAAAGATATATTATGTGCTAACTGTATTGAACATGAGGTAGACATAGCATGTAGACATTTTATTTAACATGGAGTGGGTATACAAACCTTGAATGTATGATCAGTAGAAAATATCATCATATAGTAACTATAGATATCATGATTCTCCATTTAATCTTCAACAATTTCCATGTGAATTTGGTTTTACATGAAGAAACATGAGCAACATAACAATCTAAAATAATGAAACAGATCGAAATATTTTGGAATGAATAATATTTGTGAAATATTCTATTTTGGTGTACATTATGAGAGGATAAAAATCCTATTTCATGTAAGCTTCAGAGTTTTTTTAAGATTTGAGCTGGTGAAGCCATGGAAGGGGAGAAGTCATGCAACATAAATGGTTGCAGGTGTAGCCAATATCATGTTCAGTGAAGGCCTCCACTCACTACTAGTAACAACCTATAAAAACAATATGCATTATGTTAAAAAATAAATTTTCCTCACTTTATGAAGTAACATAAATATTGGTAAATAAAAAACAATAATTCAATAACTATAAAAAGATAATGCGGCCACCTTAGTTCAGATAATACACATCACATTAGGTACTATTAAGTTATCATCACTATAAATAGGGTTCAATGTAGGTGTAAAAACCTTTCACATCATATATTTTGGTGATTTTTTATCCCTTATAAACAATAGAATCATCAAATTATCAATTTTACTTAAATGTTCAAAAAATAAATACATTTCCATTAGAATAAATAAAACATTATTATGTATTTTATTTCATTATATATCATCAATAAACAGTGAAATATATATAATGAAACTATAGAAGAAAATAACAGGAATTTTTAAGAACACCATCCATTTTTAAGGCATTTAAACAAAAAATTTCAGCCTTTCATGGAGTGTAATTAAATATAGATAACAGTCTTAGATTTACATTGCAACAAACATCCTATTATTATGAAGTATATCATGAGATTTATTAGGAATAAAATATATTTTTGGAATTCTAGAATTCTTGAACAGTTGAAGAGAAACCAGTGACTTGAAGGTGATGCAAATAGAACATAATACTATAATGGCTCTAGTAGGCTAAATAAAGTGATAAATGATGTTATCCCTTGACAAATATCAATGGTCTAATCCCACCTAGAAGCACAACATCTAATAATGTAGAAACACGAGGTATAGTGGTTAAACTCATTTGTTAATGATATATGAATGGGGAAAGACAATAGTTAATAGTACAATTGTTATTTAATTAACCTGGAAACATAAAAACTAATAGGTTGATATGTGATAACCTACAAAGGATTTAAAACACAAGGTCAATGACACAACTAAATAAAATAATGAAAAAAAATTCATGATATGCACAACTGTGAGCATAATACATGAAATATTTCTTGTAAAGAAAATTAGTAAGTCAACTATGAATGTTACCAAAGACAATAAAATGATAATTTATCAAAATTATAGTTAATCTTCATATATGAAACTTTAAGAAAGAATTGTTTTGAATGAAATCTGGTAGACATACCGAAACATTTTGGCGATCTAATGCAGGAGGTGGTGGAAATATATAACAACCATGGTAAAAATAATAAATAAAGTAACATTGAAAGAACAGAATAAGGACAGGGTGTAATTGGAGGATCCGAATTGGAAATGTATAGTATTAACACTTGAAAAGTTCATATATAAATGGAAATCTTTATTTATAGACTAAAGGGAAGAACACACCTTTTTAATAGTACAAATTTGGTTCCCGATTGAACCTAATGGATCACTAATTACTGATTCATGAAGGCAAAAGTATTAAAATAAAGTGTCAAGATTTTTTATGAATAGTGTTAAATGGAATACTTAAAAGTGGATGAAATCAATAGATAATGTTTTGAAGGAAAACTCACCTCATTCTGGATGTGTTCAGAGTAGGTTCAATCTTCCCGACACGTAAATATCCACCTGGATTCGAGATATGAAAATAAAGAGAAAGAGCCATGTAGATGGGGATATTTATAGAACACGTTGGATAAAAAACACATGAAATAAAGTACATAAACATATAATGAAATTTAATACAACATTTGATATCTATACAAATGAATGGAAGAATATGCAATGAAAATTTCTATGGTGAGTTGAATATCAGGCCCTATGTTGCTACAATGTTTTTGGGAACTTCAATGGTCATCTCTATTTAGGGGGAAGGGGAAATAGTGAGTGAAACTTGGATTATATTTCTTGGAGTAGTTGAATATTTGGCTGGCATGACTGGTTTCTTGAACTCTGGTTTAAACATCTTTGATCTTTTGGGAAATTTGAGAATCAAGTGGTGGTATTAATAAAGAATCAATGCCTTTGTATTCTGATTTGAACTACTAGCTTCCGAATATTGACAAATATGTAAGGAAATGAATATCATGTCAAAAAAAACAACTCCAACCTAGGAAGAAATATAACTATAAACATCATAACATCTAGTATTCCCACTAAAGCACAATTAGAAATATTTATTTTAGGAGGAAATACAATGGAATAAATTCATGTAGCGAAATATATCTATATTAAATTCCAATGTTGATTGAATCATTCCACTTCAAAAAAATTAATTTACTGTCAAAGGAGAAACTACAGACTTTTTAATGCTTCACATTTTTTTTATTTGAAGTTGCAACTGGTTCATCCTATAAATTTTTCAATCTGAATTTTTTAATCACAAACATATTTATATGATTTCATAACCTTCTCCAAATCCATTCGGAGACAAATATTCTGGTGACATAAGAAAATTACCAACTACAACATTCATAATTACATCTAATTTTCCAAAATTTTTCGCATTCAATTCAATGAATACTTGCATCTTACTAATTGAGAACATTCCCCTAAAATAGAAAAGCCTACTAATGTCGCATAAAAACATAAAATAACTACTAATGTTGTATGCATGTCCTTCAATATAGCGAGATGTATTAGTATCACGGTGAATAGGAATAGATTAGAAAAATAATCTGTCATCAAATCAACAATGACTATTTAAATCATAGTAATATCAATTAGAAAGTCACTAAGAAATGAATAATATCCCTGTAACAATTTCTAACCAATTGATATGATTATCATCTGTGACATGAAATCATTATTCCTGGCATGAAAATATGAGAATTTGATATGTAGTTTTAAAAAGAGGATATGAGAGTTCTCTCTTATTTAATTAGTATACAGTGTCAAAGCTTTTAGTAATTGGGAATTAGGTGTTCTAAAATAAATACAAATATAAACAGTATAACAAAATATGTGTGTATGAATACATATCGAAAATTAACCTGTAAGTCACTCATTCTAAGGAAGTATACATAATTAGAAGTATAAAACACATTTCCACCAATAAGCGGTTCAAATTTTTCATGGGCCACAATAACCTGTAACAATAACTTGAATCCCCTCTAAATAATAGATTCTTTCAAATCATGATGACTGTAGAAGAAAATCTCAAACATACCAATTATGAGGCGTGCAATGATGATCCAAAAATACCTGAAAATATAGTAAATTATATGTTATAAAATGAATAATGTAAAATAATAGAAAGAATTAAAAACATGAAATTTAAAAAATAAAATATTTTAAATAAAAATTTAATATAAATAAGTAATTGATAGTCAACATAAAACATTAATATTATTCAGTTGTTTAAATTTTATAGCTTACATGTACTATGAAACAACAGTGGTCAAGGAAAGAGGATAGTGTTAAGAGTTGGGTGAGATTACATAATTGATTGACATATGATTTAGAATAATAATTTAATAAACAAATAAATCTATATTTCACAACATGATAGAAAATTGAAAATAAAAAGGAAATGGAAAAGGAAAGGTATCTGCTTAAGTGTCGACTTTTTTCTCAATCACATCAATCAATCTCCTGTCAAGACAGTTCTCTCTCATGCTTTGTGGAAACAAAAATATAAATAATAGGACAAGGATAAAGAAAATTAATAATCACATATCACCATTTGTTATATTCCGACTCAAAGAACATAACTAACTAAAAGATCTCAAAAGAAAGATAAAACTGATGTATTGATTCTTAAAGCATAAAAAATGGACAATATAATGTAAAAAATTACATTAGATATGGATACATTTCAACATACAATGGTGGAGGTAAAATGGATGAAGATCATAGTAGATTTAAAAATTGCTTCAAAACATGCTCAAGACCCTTTCTAAATGGGTTTCTGAAACAAAAAGAATGCTTGAAAACACTATCATCCATATCCTTCTAAAAGAAATCAATCAAGGAAATAAAAATAATAATAAATTCTTTCCCATCAAACATTTTAGAAGTATTTATCCATACCTTCGAGAATACATCGAATCCTTTAGCCACAATATTTACTCATTTTCGATGCCGCACCTCCATTAAAACATAATGATTGCATGTCACATAATTGAGTAAGCAACATAAGTGAAAAACATTAAAATTTGAATTAATAAAAAAATTTATCAGGAGACTTACCTTGAATCTATGATACCATTACATTCAAAAACTGTTGATGGTGATAAATACACCTAAATTAAAGAATACAAGTGAGCATATTGGGCACCATTACAATGTCATGAAACGTACAACCAATGTACAAATCATGGATAAAATTGAATTTAGTAGAACATGCATCAAAATAAAATGAACCACAGCTCCAAAATATTATCTGAAATTAAGAACATATCATTCTCAAGATCCCAGTTTTGGAAAACCCCTTCAATCAAAATGAGGTAGCTATAAACATCCTGGGATATTCCACAACTTTTAATTTCATCGAAAACAATAAAAGCATCAGACAGTTCACCACTGAGACATAGAGCATAAATAACTACTTCAAAATACTGTTACTATTGAATGGAAGAATAAATTACATGATACAGATATAAAATATTGGGGAGAGATAAAACAAATTCATAAAATTCCAAGTATATAAAAGTATGGAAGAACAAATTATTGTATGTTCTCGTCATAATTTCTATGAAGGAATATAAGATTAATTTTTTGACTGACATTGGATATGCCCGAGAAGCTGAAGTGAATCCAGGAATAGTTGTAGGGCGAGCAGCATGTCATCCGAAAGTCTTTTAGTAGAAAGAGATGGCTGCTGTAGATGCTGGAGTATATGTACTATGAAGAAATTGCTGACCGGGTTGTAGGGTGTGGTGGATACAGTAGAAAAATTTCAATGCGTACCATAGGAAGACTCGACAGAAATTGTGAGATGTATGGGGTTCGATGAATTGGGATGAAATTGTTTTGAAATGGATAAAGGATTATATTGAATGAGTTACCTGGAGTAGAATGTCGGCCTTGCTATACGAGAAACCTAGGACGAGATGAGGTGAATCTCTATGAGGAACCAAAGTCGGAGAGGATTGGAATGTGAAGGACGACATAGGTGTTATGTGGGAAATATAGGAAGAGTGGAGGGGTTTAATGGCTGGTAACCCTAGGAACCAAAGTGAAGGAGCCATAGGCGGAGCAAGATGAGGGTGACTGAGGATGAATAGGAAAAGGCAGAGCAGGCTGTAGGCGGGGGAGGGTATGAAAATCGTCTGAAACCGTAAAATCATGGGAGGAAAATCCCAATCGAGGGGTGGTATAGATGGAGGGAACCAAAAAATGGGTGGGGGATGGACGACATGGAGGGATGAGGTGGTGACACTTTAGCAGGAGAAAATGATTCTATAGTAAATATATAGATATTGGACTTGAATCTACTGTCTTAAGGACACGGTGATGTTTTCACTGATGACAAGTCTATCAGACGTCGTACGTAGAAGTTAGGGCGGATAAAAAATTTAATAATAATATATTATTATTATTATTTGAGTGTTTTGGGTATCCGATCCACAAACTCAAAAAATACATCCAATATTGGACTCATAATTTCTGTCTCGAATTCGGGGTTGCACTACCACTGACGGTTCATGAAACCAAGGTCGCATAGATAAGTTACGGACGAAAAACAATTTTATCAACAAAATTAATAATAACAATATTTTATTTTTATTATTAATTACTTAGTATCTTTGTTATTTATTTCTATTTTAATTTTATTTTCTTTCAACACTTTTCTTTTTCCAGTCATCTTTTTCTTCTTCCATGATTGTGCACCCCCCTTAGAATAATCGGGAACCCGTTGCACCAACGCCTCGCACACGGCCAGGCTGCCTCTACTGCGCCACCTACTCGTGCCGCCGCCTGATCTACCTCGTTGTCGGCCCAGGCCTCGTGGCCACCATTTTCTACGCGCGCACCGCCTGCACCAGTCGCTCCAGACCGCCCTACTCTACCTTGTTGTCGTGTTGACCGGACCGCCTTGCCCTACCGACCTCGCTCTGCTGGACCAGTCTTCCACACCGCCCGAATGACCAGAGCCGCCTCGCATGCCACTGGAGCCACCTCGCTCAACCACCACAGTTGCCTTATCACCTCACCGAAACCTCCGCCTTGAACCGATGGAACCCTCTCTATACCCGCGCCGCTGAATCATTCTGCACACCATTCTGGGTTCGATCTAACTCCGAATGAAGATACAAAAGCAGATTTGTGACCCACGCCATAGAATCGTTCTGTGCACCATTCCCGGTTCTCTAAATAATTAATTAATTTTTATATTTTGTTTCAATTATTTAATTCCATTAATATTTACTTTTAATTCAATTCTTTAATTACATTAATTTTTTAATTAATTAATTTTTTCAATTTACTTTCTAAATCGAGTTTATTCTTTTTAATATTAGTTTTGAAAAAAATGTAATCACCAGTAAGTTATTTATTTAATATTAATATTTTAAGTCAGAATTTTAATTTAATTTCTATATTTATTCAATTTAATTTTTAGTTTAACTAATTATTTAATTTTAATTGTTTTTTTTGCGCAGGAGTTACAGATGTTGTCTAAGTCACCACTACCATCGATGTGCAATAAGTCACAATTCTCTTCCCAATGTCTCACCGTTCTACTCCCCTACCACTGTTCTATCTAGTAAGGGAACCTGAGTCACTACTTCTTCTCCATCCCCCCATCTCACTGCTAGTATCCTGCACCATCACTCTCACCCACAATAGTTGTTCTCCATCTCACCGCCACCAGTGGCATTATAGGAATATCTGGAACCAGCCGGTCATTGCCCGCCACTGTACTACCGGAAGAACCCCCTTAGGCAAAATCAAAACCAACCAGAGCATAGGCCATCGAAGCACTTCCACCCCTGTCTCCTCTTCCCGAACCCCCTGTGGAAGCACCTCGCCTCCCACATCCCCTTCAATTCGTGAGCTACCGCCTCTTATTTCGTGAGCACTTCCACCCCTGTCTCCTTTACCCGAGCCACCTCCACCTTCCTCTCCCCCCATTCCTTTGGATTTACACCCATATCCCTACTTAATTTTCTTTATTTTTCTTTTACTTACAATATATAACATAACTTATATGCTAATAAGAATAATAACATGTATACAATTAATATAATATAATTAGTTTATATAGATTAACTATATTATGTGTATATATATAAATATATATATTAATACTTGTATCTGTGTTTATGAATATTTTAATAGTGAATATAAATAATTATATATAGGTTTTTATATATCTAATAATTTTAATTATAGATGTTTGTTAATATTTATATGTTTTAATATGATAACTTTTTTATAATTAGTATAATTTATTTTATGACATTAACAACATTAACTTCTTTTAGTAACAATACATGTGAAATTCATGATGTCTTTTGTGTTTTCTGATGTTCTCTATAAGAGGATGTGATCATGGGGGCTAAAGAAAAGTGAAGATCACGTGAAAAGTGTGATGGAAAAGTGCGAGGTCATTGGAAGATATTTGTTACACTCACCAAAAATTCACTTGAAATGAGTAACCTATGTCACAAAGGGAGCCATGTGGATTTAGCTTCTTCCTATAAGTTGTGTTTTTCTTTTTTTGTTTTTCAAATAAGAGGAACCCTCCTCTTCCATTGTAGAAAATGGGACACTCCACAATCCGCACTTTCTTCCCATCCATTCACCTTGGACTGGGAATCCTCTTTGACCTGTATAAGAGAACATACTCCTCGATCTTTATCTTCCCCTACTCTATTTTGGTGTTTTGTTTCCTTTTCTTTTTTGTAAATACCATCATCATCAGCATGTTTGTGAGTCAAATTGTGTTTGGATTCAATTGTGATGTTTTTACTATTTGAGTTTCTCAACATTTGTTTGTGAACTCTAATCTCCAGTAATGAAGAGCTAATTCACGAGGATAGATCCATGTTCTGAAACATGACATGACATGTAGATCTACACACATTCGGGATTACCACATTCTTCTTCACCATAGTATACCGTGAATGCGAATTGGGGTCCATGTGAGCGCATTCTTGCACAGGATCAGTTTTTCACTCTCTCATATCATTTTATTTCCCTGAACATTATCGATTTCTCGAAATGAGAAATTGAGATTGGTTTTCCAATGTGGAAATCTTAATAGAATCATTATGTCTTGTGAGAATTTCTTTATATAATGAGTTCATTGGGGAATTCAAATTGCAACATGAAAGGATGATCGGTCACTGAATAAATTCAGTGTTGGGGTGTTCAATTTTAAGTGAGATTGGTGTGTGATTTGATTCATCACACATGAATTGAATGAGGTTGAGAGTTGGTGAATCATTTATTAAGTTGATTGATGACAGAGATTTGATGGCGTACATACCTAGATTTGGATTTGTTCTTGAAGACTGTCTCTCATGTCTTGCTTTATTTTTTCGTTCTCTGTGTGATTTTCTTTCTCTATACTTCTTTTCATTCTTTATTTTATAATTATTTCCTCATTTCCACCACTGAATTTTTTATACTATTTTCATTTGTTTTATTTTGATGTTTTAAAAATATTCAAAGAATACAAAATATTTTCGGAACAACCACTTAAGAATTCGACACTACTTCCTTAAAAGAAACTCCAAGGTTAGCCACTGTGATATATCATGGGTCTTTATAAATGTAAACCTGTTTACCCTCATAACAAGGATGTTATCAATTTTTGGATCCATTTCCAGGGAAGCAATGATTTCCAAAGTGGTTTTTCCATTTTTCTTTTTTTAACATACAAAAAAACAAAAAAAGGAACAAAATTTCCACTGTTTACTCTTTTTCCAATGATGATGATCCGTATGATTTTTTTGATATGAAATCACTTTATGAGAATGTTGCACTCTTAAAATTTTTTTCAGGGACCCAACCAACATGAGAGCCTTTAGATGCTAAAAGGGTTATGACTCATCAAACCAAACATAAATATGAAGAGAGGTTCAATAAAATTGAGAGGGGTCAAGAGGGAAAGATGTTTACCAAGAAGGATTTTACAGACAGAAAGAGAATCCTTGAATTCCATGTCCCATCTTACCAGGATCTAGAGGGACAAAAGAGCATGGTTGAACCCCAACCACCCACTGATGTTACTCCTTCTGGAAAACAGCTTTTATGAAAGGAAAAAATTATTAGGAAGAGAGACAAGAAGATAGAACTGTCAATATTTGAGTCTAGAGAAACATCTGACAAGCTGTTGAAAGTTCATGAGATGCATCCAGAATTAGTTTTCATGGGTTGGAAGAAGATAAAGGACAAATACATAGAAGAAGATAGACACAAATAGGAAGATCACTTATTTCTAACATTTCATTTTATGATATTATGTGGTCTGAATTGTCTAACAAGTTTTCCTTATTTTCACAGGATGACCAATACAATACATCCATGCCTTTTTCTTGGAAGACACCACATAATAGATCATGTGTTCTGAGGAGATTCTAGAAGATGTTGACTACCTCACTTCTGCTACAAATATACTCTTTGGAGCACTGGATACCACTTCAGAAGAACATACTGTACTATTCAAGGAAATTGACATCATTTTTGATGATTCTATTTTTGATTTTAATGATGTTTACAATAATAATGTTGTTTTCATTACAGGTATTGAAGTTTCAGTACACTTTTGTGATTTTGTGGAGTGTGGGGAAGATGAAGACACACTTGTTGAAGACATAATGAAACTCCCAATCCTAGATGAAACTTCCAGTTTGGGAATTATTATTGAAGATGAATTGTTGAATTTTTTCACATGTGTACTAGTGGATGATGACATAGTCTTTGTTTCCCAATAGAAAATAATTTTTTGGACTGAACCAGAAGAAAGGTCACATCCAATATTCTCATTTTCACAACCTGTGCACCTTCAACCTAAAATTTAAGAAGAGAGGATGTACCCCTAATTTTTATTTTCCCCTCCATCACTAAACATGAGGTGCTCAACTACCATGGGTGGGGACTTATTTGAAGATCCATTATGGGTAATCCAAAAGTGCCAAGTCTTTGAAGTTGGAAAGAACAACACCTAGTTGTTCTTAATAGAGAAACCAAATCCCCTATCAGACTAGGGTTGATCGAGTGATTTTCCATCTATGGAAAGTCAAAATACAACTACCCCCGGGGGGTTATCTCAGGATTATCCTTTTTTATTTTATGTTTTAATTTATTTTTTGCAATACATTTTAATTTTGTTGTTGTTTTATTTTAGGTTAATAATCAGGTAGTAGTTCCACATGGAAATCATTTGATACCAAATGGAGGAATTAAAAAATAATGAGAATCTTTCACATACAATGAAGTATTATTTTTCATTTTGTAAAACTTTTTTATGTACATTCATTTTTCTTGCTGTTGTGAATTATGTGTGGGGGAGTACCCCTATTTTTGTTGGAAATTTTGAATTGTTTTCAAGATGGGTGTTAGTTTTCATAAATCTACTCTGTTGAAGATTTATTTGAACTAAAATGTGAAAAATGCTACACCCATTATTTTTACTCTCATTCTATTGTTGCTGCACAATATTTCTAATCATGTTACTTCTTGAAAATATTTGAGAAATCATTTGCCTACTATTAAAACTGCACAACATGAATTTTTTTTTAAAAAAGCATTTACCTTGATTGCTAGTGGTGTTTGAGGGACAATCTCTTGTATATATGATTTTGTTTCTCTCTTTTCATTTTTCTTTTTTTGTGTATGGAAAAAAATCCTTTGAACATTCATGCTACCCCTTCACGTTCTTTTCAGTGTTGAATTATCAATCTGTTTTGAACTATGGGGTCTCCCAAATTGAGATTTTACATGGGGGAAATCAATACGGGAAATATAGCTTTTTGCGACGGGCTATTTGCGACGGGAATTAATCTCGTCGCAAATAGTCCTTCCCAATGGTTATTTGCGACTGAGGATTCTACCCGTCGCAAATAGTTGGTTATTTGCGACGGGATTTGGGGTCCCGTCACAAAAGGTTTGACGTGGTTTGTGATAGGAGGTATTCCCCCGTCGCAAATAATGCGCCAGTCCGCGAGTATTTACGACGGGACCCGTCGGAAATACCCAGCGGCGGTATATAGGTTTTTGCAACGCGAAGTTCTCCCGTCGCAAATAGTGTGTCTGTAGGTACCTTTTGCAACGAGTCCCATCATAAATATTCTTTTAACCCCCAACCGTAATTAATGTGGGCGAAGTTTTTTGCGACGGGACCTGTCGCAAATAGTCTCTTCGCAACTAATCTAACCTATATATACCTCTATCCGTTTTTTCAAATCCACCTCTCATTTCTTACTCTCTCTCTCTCTAAACTCAATTTTCAGAGAGAAAATTTGGGTGAGTTATTTTTTTTCACAAAAAAGTTGTGAAACCATCTATATCAATAGGAGATTAAGTTTAAAGGTATTTATATTTTATTTAATTTAGTATTTATTTCATTTTTGGATGTTAATTTTCATTATTTTTTATTGGTTATAATTAAATTAGATTTAAATTATTATTTTATCAGTATTTATTTGTAATAATAATTTAAAATTATTAGTATTAATTTTTAATAATTAGTAATAAATAGTAATAAATAGTAATAATTGGTAATAAATAGTAATAATTTAGAATAAATAAGAATAATTAGATAAATAGGAATAATTAGCAATAAACTGGAATAATTAGAAATAAATAGGAATAATTAGCAATAAATTGGAATAATTAGCAATAAATAGGAACAATTAGTAATAAATAGGAATAATTAGTAATAAATAGCAATAATTAGCAATAAATAGGAATACTTAGGAATAAATAAGAATAAATAGGAATAAATAGGAATAAATAGCAATAATTAGGAATAAATAGAAATAATTAGGAATAATTAGCAATAATTAGGAATAAATAAGAATAAATAAAAATAAATAGCAATAAATAGGAATAATTAGCAATAAATAGGAATAATTAGCAATAAATACAAATAATTAGTAATAAATAAGAATAATTAGCCATAAATATGAATAATTAGTAATAAATAGGAATAATTAGTAATAAATAGGAATAATTAGTAATAAATAGGAATAATTAGTAATAAATACGAATAATTAGTAATAAATAAGAAAAATTAGTAATAAATAGGAATAATTAGTAATGAATAGGAATAATTAGTAATAAATAGGAATAATCAATAATAAATAGGAATAATTAGGAATAATTAGGAATAAATAGCAATAAATAGCAATAATTAGCAATAAATAGCAATGAATAGCAATAATTAGCAATAAATTACAATAATTAGTAATAAATAGCAATAAATAGAATGAAATAGCAATAATTAGCAATATGTAGCAAAAAATAGGAATAATTAGCAAAAAATAGGAATAATTAGCAATAATTAGCAATAAATAGAAAAAAATAGCAACGAATAGAAAAAATAGCAAAAAATAGCAAAAAATAGAAATAAATAGCAAAAAAATAACAAAAAATCGGAAAAAATAGTAATTAATAGGAATAAATAGGAATAAATAGGAATAAATAGAAGTAAATAGTAATAAATAGCAACAATTTGGAATAATTTTCAATAAATTGGAATAATTAGCAATAATTTGGAATAATTTGGAATAAATAATAATTAGTAAAAAATAAAAATAATTTGGAATAATTAGCAATAATTAGTAATAAATAAGGGTAATTAGTAATAAATGGAAATAATTCTTAATAAATGGGAATAATTCCTTACAAATGGGAATAATTCCTAATAAATGGGAATAATTCCTAAAAAATGGGAATAATTCCTAATAAATGGGAATAATTCCCAATAAATGGGAAAAAATAAGAATAATTCACAATAAATAGGAATCAATCACAATAAATAGGAATAATTTGCTAAAATTAGGAATAATTCGCCATAATTAGCAATAATTCGCAATAATTAGTAATAAATAGCAATAATTAGAAATAAATAGAAATAATTAGATGTAATTAATAAAAATTAAAAATAATTTGTAATAAATAGGAATAATTAGCAATAAATAGGAATAATTATCAATAATTAGGAATAAATAGAAATTATTAGAAATAAATAAAAATAATTAGAAAAAAATTCACAATAATTTGGAATAATCCGCAATAATTAGCAGTAATTAGCAATAATTAGAAATAATTGGAAATAAACAGGAATAATTAGAAATAAATAGGAATAATTAGAAATAATTAGCAATAAATAAAAATAATTGGAAATAATTTGGAATAATTTTCAATAATTAGAAATAAATATTAATAATTTGAAATAAATAGCAATAAATAGGAATAAATAAGAATAAATAGTAATAAATAGGAATAATTAGCAATAAATAAGAATAATTAACAATAAATAGGAATAAATAGTAATAAATAGTATTAAATAGCAATAGTTTGCAATAAATAGTAATAATCATCAATAAATGGTAATAATTAGCAATAAATAGTAATAATTAGCAATAAATAGTAATAATTATCAATAAATAGTAATAATTAACAATAAATAGAAATAATTAGCAATAAATAGCAATAAAAGCAGTAAATAGTGTTAATTAGCAATAAATAGCTATAATTAGTAATAATTAGCAATAATTAGCAATAAATAGCAATAATTAGCAATAAATAGAAATAATTAGAAATAAATAGGAATAGTTATCAATAAATAGCAATAAATAGGAATAATTAGTAATAAATAGGAATAATTAGCAATAAATAGGAATACTTATGAATAATTAGGAATAATTATAATAGTTAGGAATAATTAGCAATAATAACAATAATTAGCAATAATTAGAAATAATTAGAAATAATTAGCAATAATTAGCAGTAATTAGAAATAATTCATAATAATTAGCAATAATTAGTAATAATTAGCAATAAATATGAATAAAAAAGAATAAATAGAAATAAATATGAATAAATACGAATAATTAGAAACAATTAGCAATAAATAGAAATAATTAGGAATAATTAGAAGTAAATAGAAATAAATAGCAACAACTAGGAATAAATAGGAACAATTGGGAATAAATAATAATAAATAGGACTAAATAGTAATAAATAGGAATAATTATGACTAATTAGGAATAATTAGGAATAATTAGAGATAATTAGTAATAAATAGTCAAAATTAGTAAAAATTAGTAAAAAATAGTAATAATTAATAATAATTAGTAATAAGTAGGAATAATTAGGACTAATATCAACTGTAATAAATTTTAATAACTTAAAATAACTTGGCACAATTTCCAGTGGATTGATGACACTCCCTTTGCTCGATGACTCTTCTTCTTTCAACTTCAACCAACTCAAAACATTATAAAAAGTATGGTTCTACGTATTCATATCCAATATCATATGCACGATTTTGAATATGCATTCATAGGACCACATTTTTCATAATTCTTTCAGGCGGTGATAGTTGCAAGAAGATGATTCATCGACGAAAAGGGGGCCCTTTTGTCCGACAGCTCATTTACTTGCATCTTTCTCACACTGAAATCACAATGAAAAATATGCTCGGAGGTATGCTTATACATTCTCATATGCACAAGCATGAAAATGCATACCTTTGAGAAGATTTTTCATTTTGATATCAGGGTGAGAAAGATGTAAGTAAATGACCTGTCAAGAAAAAAGAGTAGTCGTCAATCCATTGGAAATTTTGTCACCCAAAATTAATGGTAATTACTAAAAAATAGTTGTAATTATTTATCTTTTTTTTTCAAATAGTGTTTTTATAATTTCAAATTATTCAAAAACAATAGTGATTTTATATTTTGTAGAAAAATATGGAACAAGGGAATCAACATCAGTCATTATTAAATGATCGTTCTTGGATAAATCAGCGCATAAATCCAAATAGTTCTGGTTTAAATTCTATATATATTGATGGTGTTGAAGCTTTCTTATCATTTGCATCATCAAAACCAAAATATGTTTCAGAAGGCACCATTAAGTGTCCTTTTAAAAACATGGTGAATGCAGTTCCAGAGAAGATACTAATAACTTGATTCTGGATCCATCACAGTTTCAAAATTTAGTACATGATGTTGCAGGTCCATCTGTTCAACAAACTGAAACACTAGATGATATTGATTTAACCCTTGAGTTGGCACTATCCAAATTTTATGAGTTGTTGAGGTATGTTGAGTATGTGTTATTTCCTGGTTGCAAGATAAAAAAATTAGAAGTCGTTGAAAAATTCATGGCTATTAAATCGGATAATGCAATATCAAACAACTGTTTTGATCAGATATTTTCATTATTTAATACACTGTTACCTGAAGTAAATGTGTTACCTTTAAATTACTATGAGAGAAAGAGGTTGGTTCTTAATCTGGGTCTTAGTTATTAGAAGATTCATGCATGTTCAAATGATTTCATCTTATATTAAGGAGAAAATGAGTCATTGGATAGTTTTCCCACATGTTGACAATTGAGGTATAAAGAAGCTCAACTAGGGATGTATGGATCGATTCTTGTAAAACAATTGAGATATTTTCCCCTTACACTCAGGCTACAACGTTTATTTTTGTATCATAACACAGCATCAATGATGTCATGGAACAGAACCAATATTTCAACTTATAAAATCGTGAATAATCCATCTGATGGTGATTCATGGAAGCATTTTGACTGTCTGCATCCATATTTTTATTTAGAAGACTGAAACGTGTGATTGGGTATTTCTACTGGCGGTTTCTATCTATTTGTTTCTTATGGTAGTCAGTATTCATGTTGGCCTGTTTTTATAACTCCATACAATTTACCTCTATGGTTGCTGATAAAGGATCCCTATATATTTTTGACTTTATTAATCCCAGGACATTCAAAAAAGAAAATTGATGTTTATTTGAAACCATTGATTGATGAGTTAAATTCATTGTGGAGTAATGGTGTTAGTATATATGATGTTGCTACGAAACAAAATTTCATATTAAAAGTTGCATTGATGTATATGATTAGTGAATTTCCGGCATATGAAATGTTATCTGGCTGGAGTACCCATGGTAAAAAATCATGTCCTTACTGTTTGAAAGACAAAAAAGCCTTTATGCTCGTCAATGGAAAAAAACCTTGCTATTTTGACTGTCATCATAGATTTATTCCAACCGATCATCCCTTTCGAAGGAACAAATCTCATTTCAGAAAAGCCACAATTGAAATGGATGAACCTCCAAAAATGATCTTAGGTATAGAGTTCAAATTAGTGGTATTTTCATTACCTCCCATCACATTTGGGCCAATAGTAAACCAATAGAAAATTCATGGCTTTTGAAGAGAACATAATTGGATAAAACGAAGAATTTTTTGGGATCTTCTATATTGGTATGATTTGTTGGTCTGCTACATGTTGGATGTCATGAATATTGAGAAGAATTGTTTTGATAATTTATTTCATACAGTTTTGGATAAATCAGGTAAGACTAAATATATTGTAAAAGCAAGATTAGATCTTTCCCAAATTTGTAGGTGACCGGAACTTGAACTGTATGAAAAGGTCAGATCACTGAGGTTAATGAAGCCAAAAGCAGATTATACACTGTCCAAACAGAGTCACTTTTTATTTTGTCAGTGGATTATAGATTTGAGACTCCCTGATGCTATGATTCCAATTTTGGCAGATGTGTTAAGAATGATCATATTACCGGATTAAAAATTCATGATTGTCATGTTATAATGGAAAGGATTATGCCGATTGGATTTAGAGGTTTGTTGAATTATATTATTTGGGATTCGATAACAAATATATCATATTTTTTTCAAGAAATTTGTGCAACGACAACAGACTATGATGTGCTAAGAAAACTAGAAGAAGATGTTGCTATAATTATATGTAAACTAGAAAACATATTTCCACCAACTTTCTATGACTCAATGGAACATATAATATTACATTTGCTACATGAAGCTAAATGTGGAGGTCTAGTACAATTTCGATGGATGTACCCATTCGAGAGATGCATATAGAAATTGGAGAAAAAATTATGCAACAAAGCATCAATTTATGGCTCAATTACTGAAGCTTATTTGCAAGAGAAAATTTCTTTTTTCTGCTCTCATTATTTTGAATCTGAATATCCCTCAAACCCAACTGAATGGGATAGAACGAGGGAAATGTTAATGACGAAATGGAAAATCAATTATTAGTTTTTAATCAGCCAAATATTGGATTTTAGGGAGTTCAAGAACGATGGATTTCAGACGATGAACATCACAGAGATCATACATATGTTCTTCTCAACTATGAAGAAATGATATCATTTGTAATATGAGTGCTTCAATCACTTATTATATAATTTATGTTACAGTATGTAAAATTATTTTATTTGTAGGTTATATGATAATTATATCAAGAAATAACTTCCACAGATTACAACAGCTTCCCTTAAAGAACGCAGACAAAAAAAATTCTCAATAGTTTTAAAAACTAGTAACATAAATTATTGATGGTTTAATATCAATTCAGTTTAATATTTATTATATTGATAATTTTTTTTACAAATTTTGACGTGTCTCAACATGATTATAAAATTGATAAGAGAATGTGTATATTGAGTAATCCACCATCCAAAATGGTTAAATCTTATAATGCATATGTGGTGAATGTTTCTCGATTTCATACACATGCATACGGGGAATCAAAAAAAAACCATGAACTGTAGAGTTTGTTTGAGAGGATCTAGTCATAGAGAAACTGAAGTTGACTTTTATGGCATTTTGGAGGAAATTATTGAGCTATGTTATCTTGGACAGAATTACATAATGATGTTTAAATGTCAGTGGTTGGATTGTGAGAGAGGATTGTGTGTTCATCAGACACATAGAATCGTCGATATTAAATACAGAAGTCTTCATGCAGAAAATGAACCATTTTTACTAGCTCAACAGGCACATAAAATTTATTACGCAATGTATTGTGCTACTTCAAGAGACCCGATTTATTGGTGGAGCATAATAAAAATGAAATCTCAGGAAAATCAGTTTACTCATACTAAATGTTGTTCCGATGAAGTGAAAGGAATTTAAATTTCTCAAGAGACTACACAAAATCAATCTTTTTCACAAATAGACGTGAATATCGATGATGACACCCTACAATTAAGGGTCGATGATGACGAAGATGTTAATGATGTTAAAAATGAATTTAAAATTATAAGAGATGATGAAACTGAAACTCATATGGATATTGATGATGCCGTAGAGGAATATGAATACATTGACATCGTCAAATATAAAGATGATGATGAAGGTGAACATTGACACAGTTAAATGCTGGTTATAATCATAACTAATATATTTCAATATATAATAGTTATTTTCAACTATCTGCTAACAACAATCATTTTGTGTTTCAGATGGACCCTGATCTATTTTGTGAGTTACAGGAGGCTGATCTACCTTTGGATGAGGGGGATTTGGGATCATCTGACCCTCATCCTACTAGCGGTTCAGGGGGTACGTGGAGGGGGCATGGTCTTGTGCAGCTAATGATTCCTGACCCTATCCCCGAGTGACGTCCACATCTTGGCTTTGATCCACACACATGGATGTATGGTAACTAGTATATTTTAGTTATCTTCATTAATTTATTTATATATATATACTAATTTTTTTATTATTTATTCTTTTTTTCACAGCTTTTCACATGTAGCTATAGGAAAGGGGAGCGCTATCTTGCACAATTATTTTTCTCAGTCATGGATCTCATGAGAACAGGATCCCGTTGATGTGAAGCTCGACATGTTCAATCATTGGCTACTATGTAAATAAATAATATTTATTTTGAAATTTATTTTATTAATAACTTGATATTATAAATTATTTATAGGATTTATGATATCCCATCGATGATAGCATGTGTGACGGTATCCACGTGGCATGGGTGGTGTCTATGCATGACCGTTTCTGTTAGTTTTTTCACAATTTGAGAATGACGACCATTAAAAAAGAAGGAATGACAGATTTTGATGATTCATGTATATCCCACTAACCAGAGTACATTTCATATCACATTTGGGATGGATAATGTTTACACTGGTTGAGTGGAGGATTTCATAGGAGGTCTTCAGTGGGTCGGAAGAACTGGGGGAGATAGAAGGTGATACATCGAGCAGGTAACCATACATTTAGTACGCATAGAGAGCATATGGTAAATATCTTTTTTAAATATTTTATATAACTTTAAATATAAATAGTTTATTTTATATTTCTATAGGCATTCGAGCATATCGATATTATAGAGTACGTTGTTTATTGGAGGATGTATAGTGATCCAACCACTCGAGAGATTAGAGGTGATCGTCAGCGTCAGAGTGTGGTTCGTATTATATTTTTCAGTTTTCCAATTAACTGTATATAATATTTTCACAATTTTAATTTCAAATTGGAATTGAAGGAGTCATATGAGGCTGAAACCTCTCAGACATAGGATAGGAGTCAGGATGAGACGACTGATCAGACCAGTGCCCACCATTTCGATGAGGCGGCGTGGATGATGGAGACTCAGAATGGCTTTGAGAAGGGATGATTAGTTGGTTTCGGCTCTCATGTGACTCCTGATACTTATTATGGTACTGTTTTGATGTCATCGTCCAGCTCGAGAGGAGCTCGTGGAGAGGCATCATCTTCTGCCTCACAGTATCAAGAGAAATTTTCAACTCAGGCTGAGCTTATAGAGAGCTTGTAGCAGCAGCATGAATAGATGTGTTGATGGTAGCACCAGTAACATGAGGAGGAGATGCGTCGATGGATGTAACAGTAACAACAACATCATCATGAGTAGATGGATTATACGCGTCGCCTGACTCATAGTTTAGGGATGGATTTTCCTCCCCCATCTCCTACAGCTCCTCCACCTCCTCCAGAAGATGACCCCCTCAGTGATTTTTTTATGTTCAAAATATTTGAATTCAAGATTTGTTGTAATATGAAGTATTTTCAGTTTCTGACTTTTATATTGGTGCGAATATTGCATAATTTAATTTTTTTATTTTTAATATTTTAATATTTATTTTTACTATTATATTTTTTAATATTTGTTTATTTTACTCATAATAATAATAATATTTTATGAGATTTTTATATTTTTTTTATGAATATTGAGAATTTTAATATTTTTTATTATTTTAATAATATTAATATTATTTTTTTATTAATCATAATTTTATTAAATATATTTTTTTGGAATTATATTCATTAATGTTTGTTTTTTTAATAATAATATTAATAATAATAATATTTCATGATTGTTTTTTAGAATATAGAGAATTTTAATAATATTAATATTATTTTATCATTAATTATAATTTAAATAAATATAATTTTTTTATTTTGGTTATTATTTGCGACAGTATCTTTTGCAATGGGATCCCATCACAAATAGTTTAAAAATATATTTTTAAATCGTATTTGTGACGGGCCCTTAGTACCGTTGCAAATTGTATTTGTGACCAGCCCGTCACAATAAGATTATTTATATATAATTTATATAATCGAGGAGTTATTTGCGATGGGCCTATCGCAAAAAACATTTGTTGCAACACTGTTTTCCGCAATGGGCTATTTGCGATGGGACCTCGTCGCTAAAGTTTATTTATAATGGGATCCCATCGCAAATAGTCCATTTCAAATAACACAAATTCCAGTAGTGAATGTTGAGTTTTATGTGTGGGGGAGAGGGTTCATTTTCTCACTTCAAATTCCACTTGATTCTTAGTAAAAAAATGGTATTTTTTGGAAAAAAAATTAATTATTTTAAAAATATTCAATTTTTATTTCACAACCTAAGGGTCATATTGCTTCAATTGTTATATTAATTATGACCTGCCTAGTGGATATGAAACTGTTGGATGTTATGGGGTTCATTGAGTCAGAATCTATTGGGGATGAGTGATTGATGAGTGAGTAACACAGTATCCTTATGGATTTTCTATTTAGAAACTTAAAAAGGGAGTGTTATATGATATATTTTTGTGGAATTATGATCATGAATTTAGAAAAAAATATATTTTAATTGGATATTAGAGAACTCATATTTTAATAAGAACCAATCACTTAACTGAACCTACTAAAATGAAATTTTTTTAAGTCCATTGTAACTAGAGAAAAATGGGAAAATGGGATCCCGTAGTGAATCTCTATGACAGATGCAATGTGTGTGTCTTTGTTAATAATTAAAATCCAATTTCACTTTTAATAAGTGTTATTTACAGTCCCATGTACATAAAATATGGTTGGGAAAAATTAAAATAATGTGCCTTGTCAAAAAATGGACTCATTATGTAAGGTGAATCCTGAACCCAAATAAAGAAGGGAAAAATTGAATTAATTAAAGATCCTTTGAGTTGTATCAATTAAGTGATTCAAAAAAATGGTCCTTGATTCTTGGAACTTAAAAGAAAGTGAAAAATTAATTGTTCCTTTGGTTATTGTTTTAATTCCACATTATCTAGCATGTCATCACTAGTAGCGGATGAATTTGTGTTGCCTTTGGTTTCTATCTTGTAATTGAACTAAGAAGTACCATTTTCTTAGCACTCCTAACAAGCTAGTGCTGGTTCTATGCCTCTATTTTTTAAAGTTTAGTCATGCATGTTTTGTACTAAATCTCACAATGCATACTTTCTGTTTTAAAAAAACCAATAATCATGCATTTGTTTGAGGGAAAACAAAGATTTATGTGTGGTGGAATTTTTTGTGTATTAATTTCATTACTCTTTCCCACATAAATTTTCACTTTCTCATCTTCTTTTATTATTAAAATAATATATTTTGGGTAATAATTAACAGGTTTTTTATTTTATTGATTAAATTATTGATGACATGTTTCTATTTTAAAAGTGTGTATTTTAGTGTTTATTTTTGTGGTTTTTTCTATAATAAAAATAATTTTATATTACTCTATTTTACATTTTTTTATTTAAATAATAACAATTTATTATTTTTATTCTTTCATTTTTATTTTATTTCTATTGTTTTTCAAAAAAAAAATAGTTTATCACTTCGTTAATTTAATTAATTCTATTTTAAATAAATTACTCACTATTAATTTTTGTTTTATAAATAAATAATTAATTTTAATAGTTTTATTCAATTAGTTAATTAAATTAATATTTAATTTTACATTAATTATTTCATTTCCTTAATTAGTTTTTAATTAATTTTTCAATTTACTTTTGCAAACTAATTTTATTATTCTGATAATTAAGTGTGAATAGAATATAATCCGCAGTTATTTATTAGTTGAATATTCATTTTATTTTGAGTTAGAATTTTAATTTTTTTTAATTTATTTAATTTACTTTTTAATTTAACTAATTTTTTAATTTAAATTGTATTTAATTTGGTCGATTTTTTTGCTGTGTAAGAGTCACTACTGATAGCCGAGTCACTACTGCTGTCTAAGCCCAATGGTGACTTGGAGTCACCATTCTCTTCCTATTATCTCACTATTCCGCACATCTACTGACTCACCAATGCACTCCTGCCAACGGTTACTCATTAAGACACCTTTGTAGTCCACCCACCCGACTCACCATTGTACTCGGGTTCCTTCTAGCAGTGACACCTAAGTCACCGCTGCTTCTCTATTCCCCAATCTCCCCGCTATCATCATGCACCATCCCTCTAACCCACACCAGTTGTTCTCCATCTCACCACAACCATTGGTATGACATCGACCATCAACATTCATTCCCTGGAGATGTCACCACTGTCACCGCTACCACTGCATATCCTCCTTAAATTGTGACAGTAGACACCACCACCTCCTGCATCACTAGTGCTTCTCTCCATCTCTTCTCAGAAAATCAAACCAGTAGTACCAAGAAAAATCAACCAATGCAGCCAAAACAACATGCATTAGAAGAAATAATCACCTACATCACAATAGAAAATGTAAAATCCAATAACCAATCGATACACCATGATTACTAAATAAAACCAATCTTCACTAGTTTGGAACTGAATTAACCATCTCATTATTTCCCATTGTACCATCCAAACCACCATCTCCATGGAGATCTAGAACTATCTGGTCTTTACCCACCGCTACGCTACCAGAAGAACCCCCTGAGGCTGAATATTATCCCACCAGAGCTCAAGCAGTCAAAGCAACATGAATATGGAAACCCAAAGCCATAGATTTTCTTTTGAAGAGATGCATATTAATCTCACTCATCACCTATAATATGCGACTGAACACCAAACCCACCCCTTCCGCAAGACTCCGACATTGGAATAGCCTCACCACCCACATCCACCGCTAGTCGCGAGCCACTGCCTCCTCTTCTACAAGAACTGCCTCCCTTGTCTCCTCTACTTGAGCTGCCTCTAGCTTCATCTCCCCCTGCTCTGGTATATTTCTACCCCTCCCCCTCATACATTTTCTTTATTTTTTTTATAATATATAAATAAACTATATGCTAATAATAATAATAACTTATATAAAAATAATATTATATAATAATATGAATATGATTATTTTAAATAGATTAACTATATTTAGTTTATATATATATATATTAATACTTATATCAATGTTTCTGAATTTTATAATAGTTAATATGAATAATTATATATAGGTTTTTATATATCTAATCATTTTAATTAAAGGTATATGTAAATATTTATATATTTTAATATTTTTACATGTTTATAAATATTATTGTAATTTAATTTATATCATTAATATCATTAACAAATTTTATTAAAAGTAGTTCTAAAAATTATTGACATCTTTTATTTTTTCTATTGTTCTGTAAAGGGGGATGTGATCATGGGTGTTGGACTCCTCATGTACTAAATATGTTTTAATGATCACAAATCCTATTCAACCTGGTTAAATCCTATAAATTATATCAAATCATATGTATTATTTTTTAAGTAGTATCATTCTCTAAGAAGATCCATTTAAGATATTAATTGCTCTATATTTAGTTTAATTACTTTATAATATCCTTGATTAACTTTTATAACACCTTCTTTGACAAATGATTAAGTCTAATCCATTCTATGATCATCATTGCTTAAGTATGAATACTGTTATTTTTAAAAGTCTGAGACACCATGAGTTTTCCCCTGGTTATGTCTTTCTGGAAAAGTAAATTAGACACCGTGACAATCAGACACTATGACAATCAGACACTCTGAAGGATCAGACATCGTAAAGGATCAATCACCGTGATAATCAGACAATGTGAAAGATCAGACACTGTTAACAAGAAGAAACCATGACCATGAGACACCGTGGCCATCAGACACCATGAACAAGACACTGTGACATCCAAACACCATGACTATGAAGCACCATGAAAAATACACCGTAACCAGTCCAGACACTGTGTGAAGGAGACACCGTTTCCTTGACATACTATGACACCATTTCTTAATATATTTTTGTCTTCATTCCATTTAATTTCTAGCCGTAATATTTGAATATTTTAATGCACTAACATAATTAATGTTTCTTTATAGACATATCATCAGACAGTACGAGGTACGAGGTGAAAAATACATGCAACCTGTTGGATTTAACACATGCACTCCAAGATAAAAAGAGTTATGAAGCCTAGAAAAAGAGGGTAGAAAAGCTTGTAGGAAAAACATGATACAAAAGAACAAGTTGGTGGGCGTGACAGATATAACAAATTACATTTTTTTGAATTGGCTCATGCAACCCGATTCAACTGAAGAACACACGAAACATACTATAACCCCGATAAAATATTTTCACTATAAAACACCATGAAGAAGACAAGCTGAATCTGTCTAATTTGCGACACTCTGTTTTCCATACGAGGACTTGAGTTCTGCATCTTCCTCATTTCAGAAGTCCAGAGCTAGAAATATCAACACTTAAAGCATTTATAGGCCTATCTCAACATTAATGCCCTATTATGTATCATTTTATTAATTTTCGAGTAGAGTGTGTATCAGTATAAAAACACACTTTGTATCCTGCATTAAACAGAAGGATATAAGATATCTTTACTCAAACACTCATTTACTCTTGTGTATACCCACAAATAAGAATGGAAGAGGTCTCTATGTGGCCTGGTAGTTTGTACCCATGAAGAACTAAGGAAGAGGTCCTTGTGCGACCTGGACAATCTTGTGTACTGTTTTTTAACCCCGATCCAGTGTGTGGATCAAGTTTATTTATAAAAACTTTTTGGTGGCAGGTGATCACCAAGTGGAGTGGATTATGTCTCGACTTGAGACTGAACCACTTATTGTATATCCGATATGATTCTTACTTTAGTTTTCTCTTTTTTACTGTTCTACTGTATAATTAAGAAATCCGTAAACTTACTTTGATAGTTAATATTGGAAAGAATTTATAATTTCTTTGTCTTAGTAAAATAGTTTCAAAGGTAATATTAATAACTATTATTGTTACTGAGAAATAATTAATCTTCTAAGAAGTTATTTAAACAGTCAAACCTTTATAACCATATTGCATTTATTAATTGGGTTGTATTTAACTTGAAGGGGAAATCCTTTTAAGAACACCTTTTGAAATAGAAATTTTATATAGACACTCAATTCGCCCCCCTATTGAGTATTCTACTCCGACCAACATTTGGTATCAAAGGTTATTTTATTAAGACATTGTTTAATCACATGAAACTATGATTGCAGTTTTACTTTAAAGATCTTTAAATTTATGTTAATTCTAAATTTCTAGCTCTTTAAACCAATTCTGTTATTATGGATTATAGATTGGATGGTGTTGCAACCAACAGAGCACTATATTTTAATGGAACCAACTATGCTCAATGGAAAATTAAAATGAAAATGCACTTAGAGTGTATGGGATTTGAGATTTGGTCATCCATTATAGATGAATACAAGATTCCTTCTACTGATAGAATTATATGGGATGAACCTGTCAAAACTTCCTACAATAACAATTTCAAAGATATTAATGATTTACACTACTCCTTAGGAGATGAGGAATTCAATATAATTTCTTCTTGTAAAACTACCCATGAAATTTGGAATACCCTGTCTGTTTCACATGAAGGAACATATAGTGTAAAAGAAATGAGACTTAATACTTATACTATTAAATATGATAACTTTAAAATGAAACATGATGAACCTATATCTGACATGTATCTTAGGTTCAATGAGACTTTCAACATAATGCTCTCTTGGAAGAGAAGTCACTGCCAAGGAACAGAACATGAGAATTATTAAATGTCTGCCTGATAGATAGAGAAGATCCTCTGTCTCTATTATAGAATCATGAGACATCGTCAAGATACCTTTAAAAGAACTGATTGGGAAACTGATGATGTATGAAGAAGAGATGAAAGTCAATAAGGAGGAGGAGAATGAACCAAAAAGAAGATTTGTTGCATTCAAGACCACTTCCTCTAAACACAATGTAACACACAAGGATTTTATGAGAAATATTTTGTTTTTATGTTATATAAATAATCAAAGGAATCTTTCATTACACAAAATCGCAACCTTCCTCGATAGCGTGTGTAGTACGCAATACCGAGTTCTACTAAACAACGATATATTATTATAATATTATAAACTAGCCATTATGAATAGTATTAACTGAATTTTAAATTTTAAAACATTATTATTCATCTTACACATTTTCTAGAACATGGTAAGAGAGGAAAATAATTTTTTTGGGTAAAATAAGTATTTATAAAAAAATACAGTTTTGCCGCCTTTTGATGGCGCACCCACATTTAATCTAGTTTTTGACTCGTTTATAAGTTCAATTTGACAAAATAAATTTCTTCTTTTGAATCAGGATATAAATATTTACTTTGGATAAATTTTTGATATTTTTCTGATAACTTTTATATTTTGATGGATAGTAAAAATACACTAATTTTTAATTAAAAACAACTTTTTTCATTGAGATAATTTATATGGTTAAATTATAATATTGAATGGTTTCAAAGTATATATAGAATATATTTTTACCATTTAATATAATTTATGTCATTATCATTAATTTCACATTGAATTCATAGGTAAAAACATTTCAATCTTTGGCAATGTTTTAACTTCTAAAACCGGTTTTCTTAACAACGGGATTTATTTTAAATTAATTAATGCAACTAATATGTTTTGAATTTTAAAAAATGGATTCCATATTCAGAATCAGGGGTTCCAAATTATTTTAATAGGCTACTTTTTATTTTTGGGCATTATGAATAGTAACTAAGGTAAATTTTATTTACCATAGTTAAAGGTAAATCGGGTAATTAAGGGTAAATATAAGATTATAAAATTACCCTAACACCTGCCAAAATCCTATTGGATGACTAAAAGTCGACCCATATCACCTAAGGGTCGTATTATATTAATTTAATAGACTTTTGTCCATGAAAATAATTTAATTATTATTAAAACCAAAGAATGTGACAACATGTCACTTTCTTAAATCTTATAAGTATAATAATTTTAATGTGGTGATAAACTGAATGAAACATAGAACATGAATAGTCTCCTAGAATCTAATACAATTATATACATCATAGGAATTTATTTATAATTTTTAGGGATTAAATAATTATCATTAATTATGACACAATAGCGATGTTGAGATTATTTTATTAATTAAAATATCAAATAAATTGTTTAAAAATATTAAAATAAATATTTTATGAACTATTTAATGTGCTACACTAATTTTATAGATACATATGGAAGTTTATAAATCTATTAAAGCTTTTAGTTCGAACACATATTCTGTATATATTTTATTTAAATTCAAATAAATGAATAGTGTCAAAATTAACACTATTGTTATTTTAAAAAAATAACATAATATAAAATTGTTTAAAAATCACAAAAATATTTAAAAATTATAAATTAAAATTTATATGGTCTAAAATGTCATAAAGTTTCAAATTATGGAAAATTCACAACACATATGTAATTATTTATAATAATTTAAAAATTAGAATATTATTACCACAAATAAAATTAAATTGATAAATAAGGATAAATCAAGTTGATAATGTTTAAAATAAATTCCTAGCATGTATAAATTTTATTGGTTGATGGGATTGAAAGCCTATCTCATCTAATATTCGTATATGAGTCATTTTGGAAGTTTTTAAGTGGGGTTGGGATTTAATATAAACTAATATTTCTTATATTTCCAAAGGTGCCCCTCTCCTCCCTTATAAAAGGGCACCTCCTCCCTCTCCTCCTCACACCAATTTTAGCCTTCAAGCTCAAAAAAACCCTACCAATTTCTCATCTCCACTTACCTAGAATCATCCTAGAAGTTCTGGTCTTCTTCAAAGACCAACCCTAGTGCCCTAAGAGGAGGTTAAGAAGAGGCGTGCCAAAAAAGAGGTAATATCCATTACCGATCCTTTCCGAATTCTTTCTTCTTCAACCTCTTATTTTTTAGTTGTTTAATTATGAAGTAATAACATCAGTATCACTCATATACTGATATGTTATTATAAGTATGAAACAACCCTATTTCACCATCTATCCATCCTACGGAAAATGAAATCACCGCGTGTGCGTACGTAAGGAATACCGTCTCCACGCCGTGGTGTAATCTATTTTCCACCACCACCTTACTTGGATGGGTATAATTGTGTACATAATAACTATATATGATTAGTGTAAAGTGATATTGATTCTGAAATATAATACATACACTCCAATACAATTCCACGATCATGGGAACGATATCATCGCTTGTGCGTACGTATGGAATACCGTCTCCACGATGTGATGCGATTCGTTCTACATGATCTTCATTGCATAATGATTATATAAATGAATTGAATGAATAAATTTGATATATAGTACATTAATACCATTCTGTAAATGATATATCTATAACCTAAAGAGAAGAATAAGAATTTATTCGATAAAACATGCATAAGAACAAAAAGTTATAAACACCCGAATAACAAGTAGCAATGAAATATTACTACTAAGAAGCTAAGAATATGACCATATATGATATCATAAAAATAATTATGATTCTGGAATAAGTTAATAACATTATTTAAATCATTATACAGGAGTTTCGGACACTTACGAAGCAAATCGGACCTAAGGTAAGGGAAAATATAACAATCTCATTTTATCTGAGATTGTTTATACGTTGGTATTTACTGGGGTGTATTTTATCATCCACATCCATGTTTCATCAATATGTAATATTATTTCCATGCACCTAAAATTTTTTAAATCCAATTTTACCCTTCGGTGAGTTTTTAGTAAAAGATATGAAAGGAATCTTTTGTCGTTTTTTCGTACGAGGTACTTTTTTGACTTTTCCGACAAAAGTACGAGAAGAATGTTTTTTTAACTTATACGACATGAATGGATTTTTAAAACATTATTTACAAGAATCTTATTTTACAAGTTTTCAAGTTTATTTTTAATCAACTTCTTTTAGTTTAAAATTGTATGACATGTTAAAGAAAGGAAAGTGTTTTTGAAGTAGAAATGATATTTTCCTCAAGAAAGGAGTTCAAGTGTTTTATCAAAATTATTTTCCATCTAATATAATAAAGGGTTCTGTTTCTATCCCTATTATTACATTAATTTGATTATGTTGTGATGGAATTATTTTTATGAATTCCTTTATCTTATATTAATTGTTCTATGATGTCACGATGTTTAAGATTCCCATTTTTATTACATGGGTTATGCTATGATGTATGGTTTATGATTTTGTGGCACACATAAGAATGGTATCATTATGAGATGGGTGGGACCTATATCTCCCTCCAATTCATTGGGTAAAGATTTTATATCTCATGAGATAGACATGTCTGGAACGGCAGGTTAAACCGGTTCAGTGAAACAGGACTAAAACGAGGAGTGGACTCGGTTCAGAAATGGACTTTGTCCACTAAGATAGTCTTGGAAATGAGTCTTGACTAATAAGAAATGATTCTCTATGATTATGTGTGAATGCCACAATGTTTCATGTTTTACGTTATGATTATTTGGATTTCATTTCACTACTATGATTTATCCCATGTTATGAAATTATGCTCTCTTTTGCAGGTTAAGATTTCCAAAATGTTATGTTCTTATGAATATGATGTGATTGATATTTCTTTTGTTTACCCTTACTGAGCATTTGAGCTCACCCATTTTTATTTTTTCTTTCGCCAGGTCAGGAAGAAGCTTATTAGGTAAGATATGCCAAAAGGGACTATAGGTATGATGAAATAAATGGGAGACAGTGTAGACGCTTTATGAACCAGTTGTTTATGTTTCCCAGTTTCTAAAGACACTTTACCTATACGGTCCTTTCATGGTTTTGTTATATGTTGTAATTAGTATTATTCAATTTTGAAGTAATAACAATGTATGTAAAGTATGGGTTGTTATACACAAAGACAATGGGAAATTAAAAGATTTTGTAGAAAGTTACTGTAGTGAACAATCATCACCTGATAATGATGAGGAGATGGCTCAACTAGTGATAAGATTCAAAATATTTTACAAGAAGAATAACTTTTTCCGAACGGCTAACTTCAAGGGAAAATATGACCAAAAAAGAAATTGAATAAGGACGGGAAAAGAAGTGACAAGACTAATGAGATTGTTTACTATCAATGTAAGCGCAAGGAACATGTCAAAGCTGACTATCCAAAACTCAAGTTCATAAAGAGATATGAGGACAAGGACATGAAGTATAAAAAGGAAATAAAAGAAACCTAGAGTGCCTCTGAAGACAGTTCAAGCGACTAAGAAACATCACATTATGAATAGGCTAAAAAAATCAATATGTGTTTTATAAAAAACTCATCTGAGGCAACATTGGAATCTCATGTACATAATTCACACTATTCTGAAAATGAGAGTGACTCTGAAAAAATTTCTAATGAAGAAATGTTTGAATAATGTACCATGAATGAAGAAGCATGCAATGAACTAAAAGACAAATATAAATCACTGAAGAAACAACAAGCTCTTACTGTGACTATTAAATCTAAAATCACAAATAAAAAGGAGAGAAATTCCCAAATGCTCAAAGAGAACAAAAAATTAAAAATGTCTATTGAGAAATTGAATAATGACCTATAAAAGTTTACCAATGGAGAAAAATACCCTTACGCAAATTCTAGGATAAAAAATTTCCCCTAAATACAACACAGACATTGGTTATCAACCTGTCAAAAGAAACCTTGGTAGAATAATGTTTGTTTCTAAATCTAGGACTCACAATTTTGATTCCAATTATAGACACAAATAATCTAATTCATGTTATGATACAGTGTCTACTGTTTCATGTTTTTTTGGACCAAATAGAGTTTATTTTTCAAATACTTTAATTAATTCTTATAGGAAACCTATGAAACAGATATAGGTTCCTAAAGCACTTATTACTAATATTACTGGACCCAAATGAGTTTGGGTACCAAAATATATTTTTTCTTGGTCATTTTGTAGGAAATATTCTTAAAGAGTTCATGTAAAAGTCTATGGTATATGGCTAGTGGATGTCCAAGGAACATGATAGGAGACTACTAATGCTTCAAGAACCTAATCAAAATATATGAAGGACATGTCACATTTGGTGATAGTGCCAAATGAAATATTATTGGCCTCGTCCAAATCGGTAACTGAAATTCAGTATTGATTTCTAAAGTACTATTTTTTTGATGGATTAAAATACAATCTACTCAGTATCTCACAGTTATGTGATGATGGATATCATTTTATATTTGAAGATGATGCTTGAAATTCCTTTAATTATAAAGAAGAATTAGTATTTTCTAGCATTAAGAAATGAAAATGTTTACTCTGTTAACTTAGATTCCTTAGCTTTTCAAAAGGATTCATTATTAAATGTATTTCATAAGGTGTCTTAGATCTGGTATAGGAGACTAAGTCACTGTAATGTTCACTCCCTTAGAAAGATAACTAGAAAAATCCTAGTCAATGACTTACCCAAACTTGAGTTTCCAAATGACAAAGTATGCAATCCCTATCAATGGGGAAAACAACACAAAGTTTCTTTCAAACCAAAGAAAGAAGTGTCAAATTCTCAACCTCTCGAACTAGTTCACATGGATTTGTTTAGACAATATAGTGTTTATAGTTTAAAAGGGAAGCACTATTTTTGTGTTCTTGTAGATGAATATTCATAGATATACTTGGAATTTCTTTATAGATCACAAGATTAAAGCCTGCTCTTATTATACTAAATATGCCAAGTCTGTAGAAAATTTTAGTGGAATTAGAATTAAATCCTTAAGAAGTGATCATGGCCGTGAGTTTAAAAATCAAGAGTTTGAATCCTTTTTCTCATGAAATGGTTGTAACCATAATTTTTCTGCCATTAGAACACCTCAACATAATAAAGTTTTAGAGGGAAGAAATAGAACCCTGCAAGAGATTTCTAGAACAATGCTCAGTGAATATGACCTGCCTATTTATTTTTGGGTTGAAGTTGTCAATACAACATGCTACATAATCAATAAATTGTTGATCATACATATTCTTAAAATGATTCCTCATGAGTTATGGAACAATTGAAAACCCAAGGTTAACTACTTCAATGTTTTTGGTTGCAAAGTCTATATCCTTAATACTAAAGAAAATCTTGACAAATTTTCACCCAAAAGTGATGAAGGTATCTTTTTAGGATATTCCATGTCTAGTAAATCCTATAGAGTGTTCAATAAAATAACTAAATGTGTGGAAGAATTTGTTCATGCCAAATTTTCTAAAATAGATAAACATGAGCCTAAAACCGTTCTAGAGAAACTGGAGGATGATCTATTGAATTTGAACATTAATCCAAAATCCTTATACCAGTCAGTGAAAGAATCAGTCAAAACATCCATTTCTGAAAATTCCTTAGAACATGAACCTGTTGATGAACCTGAAATCTCTAGTCCCTCCTTTATTAGGGCTATTAGAACTCTTAAGAACCATCCCTTGGATTTTTGTGTAGGAGAGCAAGAAAAAGGAACTCAAACTAGAGCTTCTCTTAGAAATTAGGTTGAACATCATGTATTCTTTTCACAACATGAACCTAAAAGCATTGATGATGTTATCAATGATGAATTTGGGGTGATGGTTATTAAAGAAGAACTTAATCAGTTTGAAAGGAACAAAGTGTGGAAACTTGTATAAAGTCTTAAGGACACATTCACAATTGGCACTAAATGGGTGTTTAGAAACAATGTAGATGAAGCTGGTAACATAGTTAGAAACAAGGAAAGATTGGTTGCACAAGGTTATAGTCGAGAAGAAGAATTGACTATGGGGAGACCTTTTAACCAGTATCTAGACATGAAGCCATTAGAATATTGCTTGAATATAATGGTAATTTTAATTTCAAAATATATCGAATGAATGTTAAGACTGCATTTTGAAATGGGTATATTGTTGAGGATGTCTTTGTTGAAAAACCCCCAGGTTATACAAACCCCCATTTTACACATCATATTTTTAAATTATAAAATGCTTTATATGTCTTAAAACAATCTCCAAGAGCCTGGTATAATAGATTAAGTACTTTTTTTATTTCTAAAGGTTTTACAAAAGGAATAACTGATCCCACCCTTTTTATAAAACGAATTTCAAATGATGTTTTAGTTGTTCAAATCTATGTATATTACATTATCATTGGTTTCTAAATAAATTATTTACGTGTTGATTTTTCTAAAATGATGCAAAATTAATTTTAAATGAGTTTAATGGGTGAAATAAAATTCTTTCTCAGATTTCAAATCGTTCAAAATAATGATGGTATTACTTTAACTCAAAGTAAATATACTAGATATCTTTTAAAATGGTTTGGATTAGATGGAACTAAAAGTAGTAACACTCCCATGAGTACCAATTGTAAGTTGGATCTTGATAAAGATGGAAAATCTATTAGTTAAACCACTTATAGAGGAATGATTGGAAGTTTACTCTACTTAATTGATAGTCGACCTGACATTATATTTAGTGCGTGTATGTGTGATTTTTTTCAAGAAAATCCTAAGGAATCTCATTTAAATGTTGTAAAGAGAATTTTAAAATACCTCAATAAAACACCCAATATAGGATTATTCTATTCTGGAGGACAATTATTTGAACTAGTTAGTTATTCTGATGCTGACTTCGTTGGCTATAAGTTAGATAGAAAAAGATCCTCTGGAACATGTCACATTTTAGGCAAGTCACTAGTATCATGGTGTAGTATGAAACAAAAATCCGTTGAATTTTCTACTATAGAAGATGAATACATAGCTACTAGCAGTTATTTTGTACAAATCTTGTGGATGAAACACACATTACTAGATTATGGATATCAATTCAGGCATGTACCTATAAATTGTGACAACACAAGTGATATTAACATCTCAAAAAATCATGTTTCACATTCTAGGACAAAGAATATTGATATAAGAAATCAATTTTTGAGAGAACATTATCAAAATGAAGATATCACTTTAGAATTCATTGGTACTGAGTATTAGCATGTTGATAAATTTACCAAACAAATATATTCTGAAAGAATAGACTACATTATACTTGAATTAGGAATGATAAATCTTAAGTAAATGTCTTATTCTTGTATATCTTACTATTTCAGGATTACGATCTCATAGTTAGTTCTTCATTACTAATGTATGACAATTACTATCTCACTGTAATGCTAAGTTACTGTCTCACCATATTATTGTCTCACTGTAACGATCAGTTACTGTCTCTCCCTAAAACTGTCTCACTGTAATGCTCAGTTACTGTCTCACTGTAACATTCATTCTCTATCTCACTGTGAAGACTTGATATGGTCTCACCATAAAGCTTTTATTTAATGTTTGGTTATGAATTAAAAACTGTATCGCCGTAATTATTCATTTTACCTTTTTGTTTCCCTCATTTTTAATCTTGCGACATTTGGCATTCGTAAATGATAAAATAAAGAAAGTATCACTCAATTCTTTACTCTGGATTTATTCTATTCACTCATTTATAATATCTATTCAACCCTAAAACCCTTTTCTATCTCTCGAATCTTCTGATAGATGACCAGGATGAAACTCCCTTCATCGTTGACTCCTGAGAAGCGTAGCTCAAAGAAGAAGAATATTACACATAAGCTATCACCCTAAGGACCTATAAATCCACATCTAGTAAACCGAGTTGTAGTACTTGAGAAAGAGGTTTAGCCTACATGGCTTCTATATAGTAAGTCTCTGGTATTGAGTGTTTTAGAACAACAAGGCTGGTTAGAGTGGGGTTTTAAGGATGATAGACCTATATACTCTAAGTTAGTGGCTCAGTTTTATCATTATGTACAGTTCTATTTTGATTCTGGTGATAGTTTTCTCATGAGAAGCTGGATAAATGGCCATAAATGCTCATTATCTTTGAGGTTATGGGTTTTATTCCTTAGGATTCCTCATGAAGGAATATGTGAGGATTATCAGAGTGGACCTACACCTTCAACCAAATTCTTTGATCTGGAGGATGCTTTGAAAGACCTAACTAGAAATGGCACCAAGAGGAGAGCCATTACTACTAAACTAGATGGAGGATCAAGGATTATATTCAAGTATATTCAGAATATGGTTAGCCCCCAAAGAGGTGATTTTGTAGTTTTGAAATATCATGATGTGTTTATGACCCCCCTTATAAAAAATGGGCATACGATCAAACATTGAAAGTATATCATTCACCACATGTATGAACTGATCAAAGCCACATCCAAGAAAACCTCCCTATTTTACTCTTGGTTTATCTCAGCCAGGCTTCTTTCCAAAGGTATGGTTGGACCTAATGAGGAAGTTATAAAGGATTGTGAGTACTGACTTTCCAAATTCACTATCAAAAGGATGAAGATAAATTGGAATACTTTAAAAAAGAAATGGGTAGAAGACAATGATAGAATTTATTAAAAGTTCAATCCTATGGAATATTCCTCAATATCAAGATATATTTATGATCTTGGTTTGGAACCAGATGAGGTTGTTGAATATTCTGCTGAAGAGGCTGTTGTGCCCCCCCAGGGAAACTATTTCTATTGAGGAAGACAGTACTCTTATCCCTCTTGTGGTAAGTGAAAAAGAAGTCCCTTCACCTACATAACTTGTTACTCTGGAAGCTCAACCCAAGGCTGAAACAAAATCTGTTGTCCAAGAAACTGAGAATAATACTGTAGAAGAACCTACATAGGAATAATTACCTACTATGCAAGGAGCTCACCTTGAGAAACTCCCAGTGGAACAATCTTTCCTCGAATTCATTTTTTCAACTAATTAAAGGATGGAGCTGGATTTTTAGCTAGCTAGGAAGGAAATGATAGAAGAACTTCTAGATGATTTTGTGGAATTAAATCAAGATCTTAATCCTATTTTTCCTGATAAAGATGAAACTGTTGAGGGGGAGGAACCCCCAAATCTGGAATCTATTAAAGTACCAAATCAGGTTGATCTGAGCCCTGTAAGTACTCGGTATAATTTCCCCAGTTTCTATGATATGGATTACTCGAAATACGTTTCAGTAAAAGGCATTGACCTTTGTACTATGTTCCAACTGAAATCTATATCTAATCTTGCTCTTGAGAAGGAAACTGAGCCTGTATCAGTCTCTAATTCTGAACCTTCATCAGAACAACCATCCTTTGTGATTAATAGTGATCTAAATGAATTTGGTGAAACCCTTTTGTCTGGTGTTGAAAATTTTCTGAATTCCAAACCTACTCTTGTGACACATCTAAGTGAGAAAAAATTTATTATTATTGTTTGAGAATGTTATTTGGAAAATACAACCCAAAATTCTTCATGAGGTTTAGGAAGAAAGAGTTGAGAACAGACTGCTTTGTGATGAAGTGAAAACCCTAAGAGGAATGATTGAAGACATGCAAAAAGAGATGCATTTGAGATCAGAGCTTTTTCTTATCCTGTGGAACCTGTTGTTCCTCAATCCCCACAGAATGTTGTCTTTGAGAATCATCCACATTTATATTCCTTAGCTAAAAAGGTCACAGAAAGGAACAAATAGATTGTAAAAGAAATACGAGATATTGTGGTTAATCTAAAAAAACTCACTGATGAGTATACGCGGCATCTTTAGAAAGTGCTGAATAGACTAAAATCTCTCATCACCGCTATCAATGCCTCTAAAGCCTCTGTTCAATCCTCTAAACCCTCTTTAGACAATTATCTGCTCAGAATAGTGGTCCAAAGAAGATCTTTAGACTGTGCTTAGTGACTTCAATAATGATTCTCTCTCTGCAGTTATCATGAATAGTGACATAGTTCTTGACCTGGCCCAAATACATTCTAAAATTGATAATGATGCTCAGCATAAGATTTCCAGGAAAGTAGATTTATACTTTAATATAATCTTCTCGAAGACTAACATGAATTATCATTTTAAGTATCTTGTGGAAAATCTGCAGATTCCACCTATTTCTAAAGCTTTTAAGATTCAAGTCAAAAAGCTGACAGAGTTCACTCGATTGTTGGATAAGTTTATTGAAAACAAGGATGATTTTGAGAAATCCATGTAGTATGGTAGAAATATAATTGCAGATTTCATCAAGCATTAGAGGCCTTACCTTTATGTACAGAGTACAACCATTCTTGCTCCTGCAGCTGCACCTCTATGACTTGGATTGCATACCTTTACCTCTGCCCTAGCCTCCCCTACTATGTTTGTCAGCCAAGCTCTGAGTCAGATCAGGCCTATGATCCTTGATCAATATCTACCTCTATCTTCTTCTACTCCTACTCTGGCTCCATCAGTCATTTAAGGCCATCTATTTCCTTCTCTATCAACCACCTCACTCCCTTTTTCTACCTTGACCGCTACTCATATGGCTTCCTCTTTTGCCACTACTACTAAAGGAAAAGAGAAGGCCATCCCCTGAAGAAGAACATTGATTACTGATTTTTGATAGGAATGCTGTTTCTTTTGTTTTTCTCCTTTATATTTGTACTGGATCTTATTTTCTTTAATGAAATTTTCACTTTTCATGACTTCTATTATTCCAACTTTTTGATAATCCCAAAAGGGGGAGAAATATCTATATGTTAGACATTTATCTTTATTTCTATAGTTGAATCACATATACACTTTAAATTTACATGATTTCGGATCATTAAAAGGTGGATATTTTTGGACTCCTCATGTACTAATCATGTTTTAATGATCACAAATACTATTCAACATGGTTAAATACTATTAGTTATATCAAATGATGTGTATTATTGTTTAAGTATTCTCATGATTTAAGAAGATCCATTCAAGATCTTAATTGCTCTACATTCAGTTTAATTACATTATAATATCCATGATTTACTTTTATAACTAATTCTTTTACAAATGGTTAAGTCTAATACATTCTATGATCATCATTGCTTAAGTCTAAATACAGCTATTTTGGAAAGTCTAAGACACCATGAGTTTTTTATTGGTTATGTATTTCAGGTAAAGTAAATCAGTCACTGTGAAAATCATACACCATGAAGGATCAGACGTCATAACAATCAGACACTGTGAAGGATCAGACACCATGACAATCTGACAACGTGAAAGATCAAACACCGTGACAATCAGACATCGTTAACAAGAAGACACTGTGACCATGAGACGCCATGACCATTAGACACCGTGACATCCAGACACCGTGACCATGAGACATGGTGAACAAGACACCATGAACAAACTAGACTCTCTATGATGGAGACACCATTTCCATGACATATTGTGACACCATTTCCTAATATATTTTTTCGTCTTTCAATTTAATCTCTAAAGGTCATATTTGAAGATATTAATGCACTGGAATAATTAATGTTTCATTGTAGACATATCATCAGACAGTACGAGGTATGAGGTGTAGAATACATGCAACCAGTCAGCTCCAACACATGCACTCCAAGATAAAAAGAGTTGTTCGGACCATAAATAGAGGGCGGGAGAGCTTGTAGGAAAAACACGATTCAAAATAACAAGCTGGTGGGCGTGAGCGATATAACAGAATACATTTTTGTGAATTGGCTCAAGAAACCCAATTTTAATGAAGAACACACGAAGAATACTAGAATCTCGAGAACATCTTCGCACTGTAAAACACCAAAAAGAACACAAGCCAAATATATCTAACTTGCAACATTCTGTTTTCCATATGAGGACTTGAGTTTTTCATCTGCCTCATTTCAAAAGTCCAAAGCTACAAAGATCAACACTCAGAGCATTTCTAAACCTATCTCAAAATTAATACTCTATTTTGTATCATTTTATTTATTTTCGAGAAGAGTGTTTATCCATATAGAAACACACTCTATCTTCTGCATTAAACTGAAGGATACAAGATATCCTTAATCAAACACTCATTTACTCTTTTGTATACCCCCAGATAAGTGTGGAAGAGTTCCCTATGTGGCCTGACAGTTTGTAACCACAAAGAACTATAGAAGAGGTCCTTGTGTGACCTGGATAGTCCTGTGTACTATGGTTTAACCCTAATCTAGGGTTTGGATCAAGTTTATTTATATAAACTACATGATGGCAGGTGATCACCAAGTAGAGTGGATTTGGTCTCGGCTTGATACTGAACCACTTTTTGTATATCCGTTGTGATGCTTACATTAGTTTTCCCTGTTTTACAACTCTACTGTGTAATTCAGAAATCCCTAAACTTACTTTGATTGTTAATCTTAGAAAAAAGTTATAATTGCTTTGTCTTTGTAAAGTAGTTTCAAAAGTAATATTAATTACTATTATTATTACTGAGAAATAATCAATCTTCTATGAAGTTATTTAAACTGTCAAACCTTTATAACCGTATTACTTTGATTAACTGGGTTGTATTTAACTTGAAGGGGAAATCCTTTTAAAAACACCTTTTTAAATAGAATTTTTTTACTGATACTCAATTCACCCCCCTCTTGAGTATTCTACTCCAACCAAAAATAGGGAATAAAAGAAAGCAAGGATCATGTGAAAAGTGTGAGGTCATTGAAAGATATTCTTTACACTCATAAGAAATTCACATAAAGTTGGTGACATGCATCACAAGGGGATCGACATGGATTACACTGCTGCTAGTTAGTTGAGTCTTTGTTTTTTCTTTTTTTTGAATAATAGGAACCATGCTCCTTCATTGTAGAAGAGAGGATACACCATGATACACACTTTTTTTACATCCATTCACCATGGAATAGAAATCATCTTCACATTTTTGATGAGTTTCATGACCCGTCCCCTGGGGTCCGTGTCGTAACTACCCCAAGCCCACCTTCCGTAGGCCAGGGGCTGGCGAGTAGCACCGAAGGCGTAAATCCCTAAAATGTGAAGGCATTGCATTTATAATTGAAAAAAAAACACAACCAGAGAACAAGCAGAAAAAAATATAAGTAATAACTGAATACAGAAGAAGTGATGGAAAGTACAAGGGCCAAAAATACAATCCCAACAGTAAATTACAAGTAAAGGACAAACAGGTACAACTAAAAATAAAAATAGTTGGAAGGTGCCTAACAGCTCATGAATCGTCTACCACAGATCCTACCTGAAGTGTAGGTAAAGATAGCCTCCTTAGTGATCCACGTCCATCCATCTCCTCCGGGTACTGACTCGCCGTGAGGTCCACCTCTGGGTATCTTCCAGTCCTCATACACTCCGCCTCGGTTAGTGTTGTCTATCGTCTGCATCCAACCCAATGAGGTGCGGGCAAAGCCCGTGTAGGGGTGAGTATAACGATAATCAGTAGGGACCCTGAGACTCTCAAGGCCTCACAAAATCCACAAAGGATAAACCACAATAGAAAGATACAATCACAAAGTCTTAACCTACCCAACTTAGGTATATGCCCATACATATACCTATGTTATCAATCACAGTCCGATTTCAACTCTTTAGCCCAAGCACAAACCATTCCACAAAGTAAGTAAAGTCAATCACCATGTTGATAATGGTTGAAAGACATGACTTAGTTCACACAGGTATACAACTCACGAAGAGGGGTGGAGATGATTAGATGTAGCCTCTAAATCATGTCCTTTGTCGAACCCACGTAGGATCCTGGAACAATATAAGTGCTGTCAAACCCACATAGGATTTCATTACAGTATTCATCACTGTCAAACCCATGTAGGATCCTTGTAAAAAAGTCACTACTGTCAAACCCATGGAGGATCCCGATACAGAATTCGTCACTGTCGAACCCATGTAGGATTATGGTAAAGAAGTCTTCACTGTCGAACCCACAAAGGATCCTGGTACAGAAGTCACTACAGTCGAACCCATGAAGGATCCCGATATGGAAGTCATCACTATCGAACCCATGTAGGATTCTCGTACAACATTCATAACTGTTGAACCCATGTAGGATCATGGTACAGAAGTCGTCACTATCGAACCCACAGAGGATTCCGTCATCTCAGTCACATCCATCCCTAGGGTTCCTGCACACAACACACTCGATTCTAGGAGGGTCCGATCCTTGATCCAAGTTTAGATACATCAAATATCTTGAATTACTGATTTTATGTATCCTGTAGTTCCGTCTCATCATAAGGAACCCAACGCGATAAACGGTCTGTCAATCGAACGCCCGGTCTGAGTGTTATTGGCATTTCCATTCCAAGGGGCCTGTTGGATTTCAGGTACAATCCAAACTATCCATACTCCAACTTCATAAAAATACTATGTGGATTATGAAAAAATGACCTTCTCATAAAAAGGAATCCAACGTAGTTTACGGCATATCAATCGGACATCCGGTCGTTAAGTTATAAGTGTTTCCGCTCCAAGGCCCTGGTTGGTTTCGGGTTCGAACCAACCCGGCCATACCCAAACTTTTCCAAACCCTTGAGTGTGATATAACGAATCGACCATCTCATCCCAAGGAATCCTACGCAACTTTGAGTGCATCGATTAGAGTTCCTTAGCTCATGTTATGGGAAAAAAATCCAAAAAGTGGTCCGAAGAGGGGGGTCTGAGTCCGGTCCGACCCAGCCCAACCCGCCCAGGGTCAGCCCGAACTGGGTCCACCTGACCCGGATCCAGGTCCAAACCGGTAGGGTGTGGCCCGACCCGGTGGCTATGGCTCGACCTGCATGAGGGATGCCCGACTCGCGTGAGGGGGGATTGCTCCGCGCCGTAGGCGGCCCGACCCGCACAGCCGGCCGCTGCTCGACCAGCTGGCCGAGCACGTTACGCGCAAGGCACTATGCGGGGGGGGGGGGGGGTGGTGTCCCGTAACGGTGATGCCAGCTGGCGCTACCCATCCTTCCCGGAATCTGTGGATGCGGGTTCTGCTCCACCGCCACGACCAATGTCGCGGTGGCCTTCTGCCGGCAGCGCGTGAGGGGTGTCACCGCCCCCAGGTGGCCGACCGCCACCTCCGGTCGCCGGCACCGCCGTGTCGGTGACCCGCACCACCGCGCTCCTCCACGGGCCACCAGAGTCATTCCAGTGGTCCGTTTTGCCTCTCATTTGAGGCCTACGGCCTCCTTGAATCCTGTTCTTCACTACGACGACCTCAAATTAGGGTTTCCATTCCATTCACCCATCACCCATCAAACCGCACATCAAGAACGAATTGGCGAAGTGTCTAAACTTGTTCGTTAGCCCGTGCTCTCGGCGTTGGACGCTAAAACTGTAATGCAACATATAATTGAACAAAAACAAACCCTATCTTAATCCCTAACTCATCCCGCATTCAACATCCATTCTGCGGATCGACATGTTCAGCGGTTGATCTGGGGTTGTTGTTTTTATCCAAGGGAAAAGAAGAACTTAAAAGAAAGGAATTCAATATCGAATTCAAAATCCTACCTCAATTGTCGTTGACCATTGAAAAATTCATGGGATGGCGGCGTAGTTCCGTTGATGTCAGAAGGAGGTGATGTGGTAGTTGGCGACGTTCTTCATGGGCGACGTCTTCCCTTTTGGCTCAGTCGAAATGGAGAAGATGATGCTCATCGTTCTTCGTTGGAAGGATGAAGAAGCATTCTTCGTTGAGGGAAAGAATTTCTCCTTAGTTCTTCTCTTCCTCCGTTCCACCAAAAGAGTACTAACCCAAGTAAAAAAATATCATCTCCCATTTTAATGTTGGCCTAATCAATTCAAAAGAATTCAAACACACAAATTAATTAATTAAGTCATCAATTAAGTTTGTTGGCACATTAAAGTGAAAACCAAGAGTTTGAGGGGTTTAAAGAGGTTATGGGAAGTTTAATAGACTCTCTTTAAATTAAATTGAGAGTTACATGGGGGGTTTAAGGGGAGTTTAAACTAGTGGGCCCCACCCCTAGTTATATCATCTCTAGTGAGGTTAGGTTGTGGTGGGACCCACCCATAACCTCCACTTAGATACTTTAACCACCTTTCAAATAAAAATGTGTAACACACACATTTTTATTTAACTTTTAAATTTAATTAGAAACCCAAAAACTAACTTTCATTATCGATAAAACTCAACCGTAATAAAGGTCTCCCTAAGAGAATACTAGCGCTGCGAGTTCAACGGTGCCCTCATATTTCAATTTCGAGCACCGGTTCAAAAGATAAAAAATCCACACGTACATTTACTGAATGTACCTGAACAAAACATCATAAAATTTTTTCGGGCACACCGGGCCTCGGAATCTGGCACCGTCAGAAACTGCAGACTCATAAAATTACCATGTATTTAAAAACAAATTTCTAAGGGATTTATGGGTGTTTTCATTATCCCCACCTCAGGGCTTTACATCCATGTAAGCTACAACAAATACTAAGGGAACAAATGGGTGTACTGAGCACGAATCTGAGCCTCCCTATCCCTTGATCTCTCTTAGAGGTTCTCGTACTGCCAGCGAATGCGTACCAGAGGAATTGACCGTCCACGTAGGACTCTCTCCTGTCGATCCTCGATCTCCACTAGGACCTCTGTGAATGTAAAATTGTCATTGATTTCCAGCTCTCCATGGTTGATGATGTGGGACAGGTCGTGCATGTATCTCCTCCACTAAGATACGTGGAAGACATCATGCACCCAGTGCAACTGAGGTGGAAGAGCCAAGCGGTAAGACACCTCGCCTACCCTACTAAGAACCTGGAACAGTATGATGAATCGTGGAGATAACTTTCCACCTTGGACAAATCTCCGCAGACCTCGTCATGGTGAGACCCATAGTAAAACATGGTTTCCATCCTCAAACTCCAGTGGTCTCTATATCCTATCAGCATCGGACTTCTGTCTGCTCTGTGCAGTCTTCATTCACTCTTGGATGATATGCAACTTCTACGTCATAGCTTGCACCATCTCTGGTCCTACAAGTGCTGACTCCCCTGGGTTAGTCCAGCACATGGGTGATCTGCAAGGTCATCTGTACAGTGCCTCGTAATGTGCCATCCCAATGGTGGAGTGGTAGCTGTTGTTGTACGCAAACTCCACCAAGGGTAAGTGATCCTCCCAGCTGTGACCATAGTTAAGGACACATGCACGGAGCATTTCCTCGAGATTCTGAATGGTCCTCTCAGTCTAATCGTCCATTTAAGGATGGAAGGCAGTGCTCAAGCGAAGCTGCATCCCAAAAGCCTCCTGGAACCCCTTCTATAACCGGGAAGTGAAACGAGCATCTCTATCGGAGACGATCATCGTTGGCACACCATGAAGACGTATGATCTTCTGTACATAAAGGCATCCCAAGATATCTACTGAGTCATGATCTATGATCGGTAGGAAGTGGGCCGACATGGTGAGTCGGTCGACAATCACCTATGAAGTGCCCAGATCAGTGTGAATCACTGAGAGGGGGAGGGGGTGAATCAGTGATCCCTTAAAACTTTTTTACTAATTGATTCTTAATCAATTAAACCTCTATGGCTGGTTAAAGGCTCGATCCACTCTTCTTGTATCTCTCACCTTTCCACGAATGATGCAGTAAATGTAAAGGCACTGGACACAAGGATTTACAAGGTTCGGTACCAAAGGCCTACATCCTTGCCATGCTTTCCCAGCATGGATTCTCCCATTATAACTTGTTAGAATTACAATGGTCGATACAGAGTCCCACTGTATCTCTCCTGAGTCCCACAGGAGGGTCTTTATACTGCTTCACACAGTGTTACCAGAGTCCCACTGGCCTGCTCCAGAATCCCACTGAAGACTTCTTCTCCCTGAGTCCCACAGGGTCTTCTCTTGGCTCCTCGAGTCGCACGAGTAGCTCTTCTTCACTTTAAGCTTCTTCAAGTATCTTCAGCAGTCTGGGATAAAGACTGCTGGCCTTGCTCTGTACCTCTGATCACTTGTGATGATCAGGGTCTTCTCAATCTACTGAAAACTCAGACAACCAATCTCTTTAACTTCAGTCTGGCTCAGTCTTAGTCCTGGTCTTGGACAACTCAAATGCACACCACTGATTTGGCTCTGTTCACGTGTGCACGTGCATGCATGCATGCATGCACTCTCCTTTTCTTCCTCTTGGTGCAGTAGACCCACAAAGGGTGTAGTCACTTTAAGAACACACCTTCACTGAACTTCACACACTTTATCCAATTTGTTTACACACTTAGAGTGTGTTCTACTTTTGTGTGGGTCACCCCTTCTTCTTCTTCTAATGTGTATACACTTTTAGTGCACACACCCAGGTTCGGCCACTTCTTTAATTTGCACACAATTGTTTCACTTTAGCACACACATGAGTTGGCCTCCTCCTCTTCTTGTTGCACACACACACTTTAGTGTTCTTTTAGTTTGTTCTTCAAGGTATGCACACACAAGGTCACAGCCCTCGGCCTCTTCAAATGCACACACTTAAAGTGTGTTCTTCTTTGTTCAAATGCACAACCAAGACTACGGATTATTCAATTCTTACACACACACAAAGTGTGGTCTTCCACTTCACTTGGCACACACCACTTGGTGTTGTTCTTTGTGCACACACATGGCCTCGGGTCTTCCTTCACTTTAGCACACACACACAATGGTGTGGTCTCCTTTGTTTTCACAAGGCTACGGCCTTTCTCTCCTTTTTGCACACACACTGCCCACGACCTTCCTTCTCTTCTTGCACACACACTGCCCACGGTGGTTCTTCAATTTTGCACACACACACTAAGGGTGGTATACTGCCTTGCACATACTTAACCCGTGGGTGAGATATACTTCATCCGAACTCAATCTTCAAGGAGGAGCACAAGGTGTCTCGGTTCAAGGGTCAGACGCGCAAGTTACAAGAGTGGTACTACCTCTGGTGCGCAAGGTGCACTGGCCGAGGGGCGTGCAAGTGTCACAGCCGCGCAAGCCAAGCGGCCACGCAAGGCCTCGACCAACCGCGGGCACAAGGAGGGCGCACAAGTGCGCTGCCTAAACCCTTTTCTTCCTGTCGCGCAAGTGGTAGCGCACAGGGATCTCCAACCTTCTTGTCGCGCAAAAGAGTTGCGCGCAAGGGACTCAGCCGCGCAAATACCTTGCGTGGGGCTTCAACTTCGCGAGGCAGAGGTGCACTCACGGTTCTCCGGATCTTCAACAAAGGATCAGCAAGCATCAATGAGGTCTTGGCCTCTCCTTTTATAGGCAGAGAATCCTCAAGACTTCCGCGTGGGATATCTTTTAATCTCCCGAAGATTTCAGGATTTTAAGATTCTGTGAATCTTGAACTTTTTCTCTTGTTTCACGCGGGTTCCCTCTTCTTCGGTTTCCTCCGCGTGCATGCGACTTAGAACGCATGAACGACCTTCTTTTCTTCCAATCCATGCAAATCATAAACACCCCATGGCCTCGGCACCTTCGGTTTGCCTTCGGCCAACATCGAATTCATTCATACGTTGCATGCATGTATATTTTTAAGCATGGTTCGGTTCAGTAGGTCCAGACGAGTCGGATGGTGCCTTCGGCTTCTTCAGAGGTGGCCGGAATCTCGAAATCCGGTGGTCGGATGGCCTCTGGTTCAGTGGCGTCGCGGGAGATGCCTCGGCTCGAGCTCGAGGAAGGAGATGAGCTATGGCCGTCGGATCAGGCGATGGAGATACATCGGGCGGCCTGGATTAGATCGCGGCGCCGCGGATGGATCGTGCGGCACAGATCAAGCGCGCGATCAATCGAGCGGCTCAGATTCGCTCCCAGGAAATTTTCCGCGTCCCACATCGAAACGGGCCGCGGAATTCTCGCGGCTTATTAACATGCCGCTCGCTTCCTCAGCTCAATTGAATCTCCTCCCCTCTCGGTGCCGCCCCGCACCGAGTTCTCCCTGCGGGCGCGCTCTGCGCCCAATCTCTGCTCCTGCGGGCGCGCTCCTAGCGCCCACTATGCACCTTCGGCGCGCGGGTTTCACCACCGCGTGTCCTCGGGGGCTTACACACGGCCCCCTATCGCGCTCCTCTGGGCGTGCCCCAGCGCCTCTATGGTGTCTGCGGGTGCGCCCCTGCCGCCCTGAGCTCGCCCCACGGGTTCCCCCTTGGGCGTGGCGCCTTAGGCCCACATGAGCCTTGGGGTTGAACCCACAAGGTGCTCACGGGCTGGCCATATTTTTTGGCAAAGTATAGAATAAGACTTTGTCAAAAACAAAGTCCTCCATGAGTATAAGACAAATGCCAAGCCACTCCAAGCCTTCTTCCCCTCTTCTTCTTCATTTGAAATTCCTCCATTATCTTCAACGTATATTCATTACTTAGGAATGGAATTCCAAACGGTTCATCATCAATTATCTTCTTCATCTCCTCTTCCATATGTGTTCAATACTTAGGAGGGACTTCTTTAACTGAATCTCATGAATCACATATAAATCTTCAATGAATCTTCATTGATCTAATCAGAGATCAATTAGAACATCTTCTGATTCACATGCACTAAGTGATAGTGCATGGACTTCATTCAATCCACTTCTCCTCATGCATTGTCAATACAATGCATGGTCTTCAAACAATGTTGTGACATTGTATCATCAGGATACAAGTTCTATGAACTTAAAGAGCACCTCAGCAATCGTCAGATATAACTAGAGAATGTTTCAACCACATCTCCTATGCCACTTAGTGAATCTCCTAAGTGACATGCCTCTTAGTACCATGGCCACTCTCCATTCATCACCAACACCATCACAACCTTTGTCATTCACATCTTGACTTTCCTCGACATCCATTCATTCTAAGACAACAACATGTCTCATTGACAACAAATGCAACACAATGCACTTCAATCTCCCCCTTTGTATTTGTTGTCAATACACTCCATCAGCACATATGAATGGGTCAATATGTGTGCCAATATTTTCTCCCCCTTATTGGCAATCAAATGCAAAGGTGTGGTGTGGTTCTCTTCCAAAAATATCTTCCTCCCATTGAAAAGTATCTTCTTGAAAAACACTAGGAGAGGGATGATGTCACATGTTCTCTTTAGCAAAGAACCTTTAGTAAATCAGCTCTAAGTCTACTTGGGCTAACCCGGTGTAGAAAACAAGAGTGATATAACCAAGATTTTCAATGCTGTCCACAATTCTCTACACATGTGAGATCATGCTTAGGGGTTTGAAATTTTTCAGATATAACAATGAATTGCTAAATCCTGCACATACTTCACCAAACACATTAGAAAGTTCAAGTGCAAAGATAAAGCTCCCCCTTTCATCCATTTGTCTTCAATCCATACTCCCCCTTAATTGACAAGATAAACTCAATTAAGAAACAAGGGATGAAAGTATGATTGGAATACCTTCCCTTTTCTCAAGATGGTATTAATCTAAGAATGCCATCTTCTTCAGATTAGCTCCCCCTCAAGGGGTGCACTCCATTTTGTCCAAACCATTCTCCAGCCGAGAAATGATCATCATCTTCAATTCCCTGCAATGTTAGCACATGTAAATACCAATGTATAAGGGAATAAGATGGAACCTCCTTGGTTCATCAATGTGAACAACAAGGTTGAGAAGATTCTCTCAACCGAGATGTCCCATTTTCACCAGTCTTCACACTTGCACATTTGATCTTCATTGATGATTGTGCTGGTGTGGATCTCAAGACATCTTCATGTGAAATATTCTTCTTCCCTTTTGCCTTAGCAATTGCCAGAACTTCATCTTCAGCTCTTTGTAGATCTTTGGAAAGTTGCAACTGATTTGGCCACATGACTAGTAAGTCACTTGGAAGTGTGGCCTCAGTTCTGGATATTTCACATGGTTCTTTTGATGCTGTCAAGCTACCTCTCTTAGGCAACTTGTTTTCAATCAATCCCTTCTGCTTCTTTTGGATTGATTGTCTGTTAGAGTTCAGTTGGCTTCTATTTATTTTCATGGATTCTTTACAAAGATCCATGATATGTCCTTTCTTCCCACAGTAGAAGCATGTCTTCTTGGTGGATCTTCTTGATGCATCACCCTTCTTGGATTCAGACTCCTAGGACTTCTCTTCCTTTCTCAAAATCTTCTTGGGAGCATCTTCCACTTTCTTCTGCTTGCTTCCCAAGGAATCTTTTTGAGCCAGGTTCAGTGATCTTCTCTTCATTTGAGCTCTGGATACAGTTGGAGATTGACATGTATCTTTTTGACCACTTTTGCAAACATCCCAGATGTTGTCAAGCAAACCAAATCTATTAGCAGTAAATAGATGTCTCTGGACCGGAGGATGCTGCTTCTTTTCTTCTGGCTTGCTCCCCCTTGGCATGGGCTTCCTTTGTGCTTTGACATTTAGTGGATTGTACCAACAATCCTTTGCACAGTGCCCATACTTATTACAACACCAACATTGACCCACAAATCTTGACTTCTTCAGTCCTTCTGATTTTAGGGTACTTTTCTGGAGCTGCTGTGTTGTTTCAGGAGAGCTCTGCTTCTTTACTGTCTTCATCCATATTTGTTTGGAATTATTCTTCCATCCTGCACTTTTTGTGGAAACACAATTAGAAGCATTAGTACAAGATGGTATGGATGGTACCTTCTTTCTAGAAGATGTTGCCCTTTTATTATAGGATGTCTTTCTTTTAGAATCATCCTTCTCAAAGCATACTTGAGTAGCAACATGTCTTCTTTCAGCTGACTGGGAGGCTTCAGCTTTGGGTGATTGCAGATTTTTCAATATCACCTCTAGTTCTAAGCATTTCATATTGAGGGAGTTCTTCTCATCCTCAACAGTTCTTAGCCTTCCTTCCCATTTCTCTTCCAGCTGTTTTATCTGGTCTTCAAGCACCTTCTTCAATTCTAGCAATGAATTGTCAAGCTCCTTCACTATCTTGACTTTGTCTTCGAGTTGAGCATCTCTGACATTCATTGACGCTTTGTGCCTCTTTTCCAGTGCATGGACAACATCTTTGACTATTATCATAAAGAATTCTTTCTCAGAAAGTCTTCTTTGCAATTATTCAGCGGTGTCTTCATACATTTCATTGCAAAGGGAAATTGATTCATCTTTGGCTTTCACTAGCTTTCTGAGAGTGTTGGATATGCCAACCCTTTTATCCAGCTGATCTTCCATTGCATTGGCTTCTTCTTCTAGCTGTAATTTTTCTTCTCGAAGATCATGGATTCCTGTAACTATACACTTTGCCACTTCCATGGGACAGTCTTCTGAAGATATTCGATTGCACTTTGAAGATCTTTCATTGTTCCAACTTCATCACAGCTAGGATAGGCTTTCTTCATCTTCTTGGCCTGTTTCTTCTTTCTATTTTTCTGAGTCTTGGCAGATATCTCCATTTGAGGCTGGTCACTCATTTCCTCAAATATGCACTCCATAAAGACTCTCTTGGATCTTTTAGAGGTAACCTCCCTCTGATACCAATTGAAGTGCCCAGATCAGTGTGAATCACTGAGAGGGGGAGGGGGTGAATCAGGGATCCCTTAAAACTTTTTTACTAATTGATTCTTAATCAATTAAACCTCTATGGATGGTTAAAGCCTCGATCCACTCTTCTTGTATCTCTCACCTTTCCATGAATGATGCAGTAAATGTAAAGGCACTGGACACAAGGATTTACAAGGTTCGGCACCAAAGGCCTACATCCTTGCCATGCTTTCCCAGCATGGATTCTCCCATTATAACTTGTTAGAATTACAATGGTCGATACAGAGTCCCACTGTATCTCTCCTGAGTCCCACAGGAGGGTCTTTATACTGCTTCACACAGTGTTACCAGAGTCCCACTGGCCTGCTCCAGAATCCCACTGAAGACTTCTTCTCCCTGAGTCCCACAGGGTCTTCTCTTGGCTCCTCGAGTCGCACGAGTAGCTCTTCTTCACTTTAAGCTTCTTCAAGTATCTTCAGCAGTCTGGGATAAAGACTGCTGGCCTTGCTCTGTACCTCTGATCACTTGTGATGATCAGAGTCTTCTCAATCTACTGAAAACTCAGACAACCAATCTCTTTAACTTCAGTCTGGCTCAGTCTTAGTCCTGGTCTTGGACAACTCAAATGCACACCACTGATTTGGCTCTGTTCACGTGTGCACGTGCATGCATGCATGCATGCACTCTCCTTTTCTTCCTCTTGGTGCAGTAGACCCACAAAGGGTGTAGTCACTTTAAGCACACACCTTCACTGAACTTCACACACTTTATCCAATTTGTTTACACACTTAGAGTGTGTTCTACTTTTGTGTGGGTCACCCCTTCTTCTTCTTCTAATGTGTATACACTTTTAGTGCACACACCCAGGTTCGGACACTTCTTTAATTTGCACACAATTGTTTCACTTTAGCACACACATGAGTTGGCCTCCTCCTCTTCTTGTTGCACACACACACTTTAGTGTTCTTTTAGTTTGTTCTTCAAGGTATGCACACACAAGGTCACAGCCCTCGGCCTCTTCAAATGCACACACTTAAAGTGTGTTCTTCTTTGTTCAAATGCACAACCAAGACTACGGATTATTCAATTCTTACACACACACAAAGTGTGGTCTTCCACTTCACTTGGAACACACCACTTGGTGTTGTTCTTTGTGCACACACATGGCCTCGGGTCTTCCTTCACTTTAGCACACACACACAATGGTGTGGTCTCCTTTGTTTGCACAAGGCTACGGCCTTTCTCTCCTTTTTGCACACACACTGCCCACGACCTTCCTTCTCTTCTTGCACACCCACTGCCCACGGTGGTTCTTCAATTTTGCACACACACACTAAGGGTGGTATACTGCCTTGCACATACTTAACCCGTGGGTGAGATATACTTCATCCGAACTCAATCTTCAAGGAGGAGCGCAAGGTGTCTTGGTTCAAGGGTCAGACGCGCAAGTCACAAGAGTGGTACTGCCTCTGGTGCGCAAGGTGCACTGGCCGAGGGGCGTGCAAGTGTCACAGCCGCGCAAGCCAAGCGGCCACGCAAGGCCTCGACCAACCGCGGGCACAAGGAGGGCGCACAAGTGCGCTGCCTAAACCCTTTTCTTCCTGTCGCGCAAGTGGTAGCGCACAGGGATCTCCAACCTTCTTGTCGCGCAAAAGAGTTGCGCGCAAGGGACTCAGCCGCGCAAATACCTTGCGCGGGGCTTCAACTTCGCGAGGCAGAGGTGCACTCACAGTTCTCCGGATCTTCAACAAAGGATCAACAAGCATCAATGAGGTCTCGGCCTCTCCTTTTATAGGCAGAGAATCCTCAAGACTTCCGCGTGGGATATCTTTTAATCTCCCGAAGATTTCGGGATTTTAAGATTCTGTGAATCTTGAACTTTTTCTCTTGTTTCACGCGGGTTCCCTCTTCTTCGGTTTCCTCCGCGTGCATGCGACTTAGAACGCATGCACGACCTTCTTTTCTTCCAATCCATGAAAATCATAAACACCCCATGGCCTCGGCACCTTCGGTTTGCCTTCGGCCAACATCGAATTCATTCATACGTTGCATGCATGTATATTTTTAAGCATGGTTCGGTTCAGTAGGTCCAGACGAGTCGGATGGTGCCTTCGGCTTCTTCAGAGGTGGCCGGAATCTCGAAATCCGGTGGTCGGATGGCCTCTGGTTCAGCGGCGTCGCGGGAGATGCCTCGGCTCGAGCTCGAGGAAGGAGATGAGCTACGGCCGTCAGATCAGGCGATGGAGATACATCGGGCGGCCTGGATTAGATCGCGGCGCCGCGGATGGATCGTGCGGCGCAGATCAAGCGCGCGATCAATCGAGCGGCTCAGATTCGCTCCCGGGAAATTTTCCGCGTCCCACATCGAAACGGGCCGCGGAATTCTCGCGGCTTATTAACATACCACTCCCTTCCTCAGCTCAATTGAATCTCCTCCCCTCTCGGTGCCGCCCCGCACCGAGTTCTCCCTGCGGGCGCGCTCTGCGCCCAATCTCTGCTCCTGCGGGCGTGCTCCTAGCGCCCACTATGCACCTTCGGCGCGCGGGTTTCACCACCGCGTGTCCTCGGGGGCTTACACACGGCCTCCTATCGCGCTCCTCTGGGCGTGACCCAACGCCTCTGTGGTGTCTGCGGGTGCGCCCCTGCCGCCCTGAGCTCGCCCCACGGGTTCCCCCTTGGGCGTGGCGCCTTAGGCCCACATGAGCCTTGGGGTTGAACCCACAAGGTGCTCACGGGCTGGCCATATTTTTTTGGCAAAGTATAGAATAAGACTTTGTCAAAAACAAAGTCCTCCATGAGTATAAGCCAAATGCCAAGCCACTCCAAGCCTTCTTCCCCTCTTCTTCTTCATTTGAAATTCCTCCATTATCTTCAACGTATATTCATTACTTAGGAATGGAATTCCAAACGGTTCATCATCAATTATCTTCTTCATCTCCTCTTCCATATGTGTTCAATACTTAGGAGGGACTTCTTTAACTGAATCTCATGAATCACATATAAATCTTCAATGAATCTTCATTGATCTAATCAGAGATCAATTGGAACATCTTCTGATTCACATGCACTAAGTGATAGTGCATGGACTTCATTCAATCCACTTCTCCTCATGCATTGTCAATACAATGCATGGTCTTCAAACAATGTTGTGACATTGTATCATCAGGATACAAGTTCTATGAACTTAAAGAGCACCTCAACAATCGTCAGATATAACTAGAGAATGTTTCAACCACATCTCCTATGCCACTTAGTGAATCTCCTAAGTGACATGCCTCTTAGTACCATGGCCACTCTCCATTCATCACCAACACCATCACAACCTTTGTCATTCACATCTTGACTTTCCTCGACATCCATTCATTCTAAGACAACAACATGTCTCATTGACAACAAATGCAACACAATGCACTTCAATCTCCCCCTTTGTATTTGTTGTCAATACACTCCATCAGCACATATGAATGGGTCAATATGTGTGCCAATATTTTCTCCCCCTTATTGGCAATCAAATGCAAAGGTGTGGTGTGGTTCTCTTCCAAAAATATTTTCCTCCCATTGAAAAGTATCTTCTTGAAAAACACTAGGAGAGGGATGATGTCACATGTTCTCTTTAGCAAAGAACCGTTAGTAAATCAGCTCTAAGTCTACTTGGGCTAACCCGGTGTAGAAAACAAGAGTGATATAACCAAGATTTTCAGTGCTGTCCACAATTCTCTACACATGTGAGATCATGCTTAGGGGTTTGAAATTTTTCAGATATAACAATGAATTGCTAAATCCTGCACATACTTCACCAAACACATTAGAAAGTTCAAGTGCAAAGATAAAGCTCCCCCTTTCATCCATTTGTCTTCAATCCATACTCCCCCTTAATTGACAAGATAAACTCAATTAAGAAACAAGGGATGAATGTATGATTGGAATACCTTCCCTTTTCTCAAGATGGTATTAATCTAAGAATGCCATCTTCTTCAGATTAGCTCCCCCTCAAGGGGTGCACTCCATTTTGTCCAAACCATTCTCCAGCCGAGAAATGATCATCATCTTCAATTACCTGCAATGTTAGCACATGTAAATACCAATGTATAAGGGAATAAGATGGAACCTCCTTGGTTCATCAATGTGAACAACAAGGTTGAGAAGATTCTCTCAACCGAGATGTCCCATTTTCACCAGTCTTCACACTTGCACATTTGATCTTCATTGATGATTGTGCTGGTGTGGATCTCAAGACATCTTCATGTGAAATATTCTTCTTCCCTTTTGCCTTAGCAATTGCCAGAACTTCATCTTCAGCTCTTTGTAGATCTTTGGCAAGTTGCAACTGATTTGGCCACATGACTAGTAAGTCACTTGGAAGTGTGGCCTCAGTTCTGGATATTTCACATGGTTCTTTTGATGCTGTCAAGCTACCTCTCTTAGGCAACTTGTTTTCAATCAATCCCTTCTGCTTCTTTTGGATTGATTGTCTGTTAGAGTTCAGTTGGATTCTATTTATTTTCATGGCTTCTTTACAAAGATCCATGATATGTCCTTTCTTCCCACAGTAGAAGCATGTCTTCTTGGTGGCTCTTCTTGATGCATCACCCTTCTTGGATTCAGACTCCAAGGACTTCTCTTCATTTCTCAAAATCTTCTTGGGAGCATCTTCCACTTTCTTCTGCTTTCTTCCCAAGGAATCTTTTTGAGCCAGGTTCAGTGATCTTCTCTTCTTTTGAGCTCTGGATACAGTTGGAGATTGACATGTATCTTTTTGACCACTTTTGCAAACATCCCAGATGTTGTCAAGCAAACCAAATCTGTTAGCAGTAAACAGATGTCTCTGGACCTGAGGATGCTGCTTCTTTTCTTCTGGCTTGATCCCCCTTGGCATGGGCTTCCTTTGTGCTTTGAAATTTAGTGGATTGTACCAACAATCCTTTGCACAGTGCCCATACTTATTACAACACCAACATTGACCCACAAATCTTGACTTCTTCAGTCCTTCTGATTTTAGGGTACTTTTCTGGAGCTGCTGTGTTGTTTCAGGAGAGCTCTGCTTCTTTACTGTCTTCATCCATATTTGTTTGGAATTATTCTTCCATCCTGCACTTTTTGTGGAAACACAATTAGAAGCATTAGTACAATATGGTATGGATGGTACCTTCTTTCTAGAAGATGTTGCCCTTTTATTAGAGGATGTCTTTCTTTTAGAATCATCCTTCTCAAAGCATACTTGAGTAGAAACATGTCTTCTTTCAGCTGACTGGGAGGCTTCAGCTTTGGGTGATTGTAGATTTTTCAATATCACCTCTAGTTCTAAGCATTTCATATTGAGGGAGTTCTTCTCATCCTCAACAGTTCTTAGCCTTCCTTCCCATTTCTCTTCCAGCTGTTTTATCTGGTCTTCATGCACCTTCTTCAATTCTAGCAATGAATTGTCAAGCTCCTTCACTATCTTGACTTTGTCTTCGAGTTGAGCATCTCTGACATTCATTGATGCTTGTGCCTCTTTTCCAGTGCATGGACAACATCTTTGACTATTATCATAAAGAATTCTTTCTCAGAAAGGCTTCTTTGCAATTCTTCAGCAGTGTCTTCATACATTTCATTGCAAAGGGAAATTGTTTCATCTTTGGCTTTCACTAGCTTTCTGAGAGTGTTGGATATGCCCACCCTTTTAGCCAGCTGATCTTCCATTGCATTGGCTTCTTCTTCTAGCTGTAATTTTTCTTCTCGAAGATCATGGATTCCTGTAACTATACACTTTGCCACTTCCATGGGGACAGTCTTCTGAAGATATTCGATTGCACTTTGAAGATCTTTCATTGTTCCAACTTCATCACAGCTAGGACAGGCTTTCTTCATCTTCTTGGCCTGTTTCTTCTTTCTATTTTTCTGAGTCTTGGCAGATATCTCCATTTGAGGCTGGTCACTCATTTCCTCAAATCTGCACTCCATAAATACTCTCTTGGATATTTTAGAGGTAACCTCCCTATGATACCAATTGAAGTGCCCAGATCAGTGTGAATCACTGAGAGGGGGAGGGGGTGAATCAGTGATCCCTTAAAACTTTTTTACTAATTGATTCTTAATCAATTAAACCTCTATGGCTGGTTAAAGCCTCGATCCACTCTTCTTGTATCTCTCACCTTTCAACGAATGATGCAGTAAATGTAAAGGCACTGGACACAAGGATTTACAAGGTTCGGCACCAAAGGCCTACATCCTTGCCATGCTTTCCCAGCATGGATTCTCCCATTATAACTTGTTAGAATTACAATGGTCCATACAGAGTCCCACTGTATCTCTCCTGAGTCCCACATGATGGTCTTTATACTGCTTCACACAGTGTTACCAGAGTCCCACTGGCCTGCTCCAGAATCCCACTGAAGACTTCTTCTCCCTGAGTCCCACAGGGTCTTCTCTTGGCTCCTCGAGTCACACGAGTAGCTCTTCTTCACTTTAAGCTTCTTCAAGTATCTTCAGCAGTCTGGGATAAAGACTTCTGGCCTTGCTCTGTACCTCTGATCACTTGTGATGATCAGGGTCTTCTCAATCTACTGAAAACTCAGACAACCAATCTCTTTAACTTCAGTCTGGCTCAGTCTTAGTCCTGGTCTTGGACAACTCAAATGCACACCACTGATTTGGCTCTGTTCACGTGTGCACGTGCATGCATGCATGCATGCACTCTCCTTTTCTTCCTCTTGGCGCAGTAGACCCACAAAGGGTGTAGTCACTTTAAGCACACACCTTCACTGAACTTCACACACTTTATCCAATTTGTTTACACACTTAGAGTGTGTTCTACTTTTGTGTGGGTCACCCCTTCTTCTTCTTCTAATGTGTATACACTTTTAGTGCACACACCCAGGTTCGGCCACTTCTTTAATTTGCACACAATTGTTTCACTTTAGCACACACATGAGTTGGCCTCCTCCTCTTCTTGTTGCACACACACACTTTAGTGTTCTTTTAGTTTGTTCTTCAAGGCATGCACACACAAGGTCACAGCCCTCGGCCTCTTCAAATGCACACACTTAAAGTGTGTTCTTCTTTGTTCAAATTCACAACCAAGACTACGGATTATTCAATTCTTACACACCCACAAAGTGTGGTCTTCCACTTCACTTGGCACACACCACTTGGTGTTGTTCTTTGTGCACACACATGGCCCCGGGTCTTCCTTCACTTTAGCACACACACACAATGGTGTGGTCTCCTTTGTTTGCACAAGGCTACGGCCTTTCTCTCCTTTTTGCACACACACTGCCCACGACCTTCCTTCTCTTCTTGCACACACACTGCCCACGGTGGTTCTTCAATTTTGCACACACACACTAAGGGTGGTATACTGCCTTGCACATACTTAACCCGTGGGTGAGATATACTTCATCCGAACTCAATCTTCAATGAGGAGCGCAAGGTGTATTGGTTCAAGGGTCAGACGCACAAGTCACAAGAGTGGTACTGCCTCTGGTGCGCAAGGTGCACTGGCCGAGGGGCGTGCAAGTGTCACAGCCGCGCAAGCCAAGCGGCCACGCAAGGCCTCGACCAACCGCGGGCACAAGGAGGGCGCACAAGTGCGCTGCCTAAACCCTTTTCTTCCTGTCGCGCAAGTGGTAGCGCACAGGGATCTCCAACCTTCTTGTCGCGCAAAAGAGTTGCGCGCAAGGGACTCAGCCGCGCAAATACCTTGCGCGGGGCTTCAATTTCGCGAGGCAGAGGTGCACTCACGGTTCTCCGGATCTTCAACAAAGGATCAGCAAGCATCAATGAGGTCTCGGCCTCTCCTTTTATAGGCAGAGAATCCTGAAGACTTCCGCGTGGGATATCTTTTAATCTCTTGAAGATTTCGGGATTTTAAGATTCTGTGAATCTTGAACTTTTTCTCTTGTTTCACGCGGGTTCCCTCTTCTTCGGTTTCCTCCGCGTGCATGCGACTTAGAACGCATGCACGACCTTCTTTTCTTCCAATCCATGCAAATAATAAACACCCCATGGCCTCGGCACCTTCGGTTTGCCTTCGGCCAACATCGAATTCATTCATACGTTGCATGCATGTATATTTTTAAGCATGGTTCGGTTCAGTAGGTCCAGACGAGTCGGATGGTGCCTTCGGCTTCTTCAGAGGTGGCCGGAATCTCGAAATCCGGTGGTTGGATGGCCTCTGGTTCAGCGGCGTCGCGGGAGATGCCTCGGCTCGAGCTCGAGGAAGGAGATGAACTACGGCCGTCGGATCAGGCGATGGAGATACATCGGGCGGCCTGGATTAGATCGCGGCGCCGCGGATGGATCGTGCGGCACAGATCAAGCGCGCGATCAATCGAGCGGCTCAGATTCGCTCCCGGGAAATTTTCCGCGTCCCACATCGAAACGGGCCGCGGAATTCTCGCGGCTTATTAACATGCCGCTCCCTTCCTCAGCTCAATTGAATCTCCTCCCCTCTCGGTGCCGCCCCGCACCGAGTTCTCCCTGCGGGCGCGCTCTGCGCCCAATCTCGGCTCCTGCGGGCGCGCTCCTAGCGCCCACTATGCACCTTCGGCGCGCGGGTTTCACCACCGCGTGTCCTCGGGGGCTTACACACGGCCCCCTATCGCGCTCCTCTGGGCGTGCCCCAGCGCCTCTGTGGTGTCTGCGGGTGCGCCCCTGCCGCCCTGAGCTCGCCCCACGGGTTCCCCCTTGGGCGTGGCGCCTTAGGCCCACATGAGCCTTGGGGTTGAACCCACAAGGTGCTCACGGGCTGGCCATATTTTTTGGCAAAGTATAGAATAAGACTTTGTCAAAAACAAAGTCCTCTATGAGTATAAGCCAAATGCCAAGCCACTCCAAGCCTTCTTCCCCTCTTCTTCTTCATTTGAAATTCCTCCATTATCTTCAACGTATATTCATTACTTAGGAATGGAATTCCAAACGGTTCATCATCAATTATCTTCTTCATCTCCTCTTCCATATGTGTTCAATACTTAGGAGGGACTTCTTTAACTGAATCTCATGAATCACATATAAATCTTCAATGAATCTTCATTGATCTAATCAGAGATCAATTGGAACATCTTCTGATTCACATGCACTAAGTGATAGTGCATGGACTTCATTCAATCCACTTCTCCTCATGCATTGTCAATACAATGCATGGTCTTCAAACAATGTTGTGACATTGTATCATCAAGATACAAGTTCTATGAACTTAAAGAGCACCTCAACAATCGTCAGATATAACTAGAGAATGTTTCAACCACATCTCCTATGCCACTTAGTGAATCTCTTAAGTGACATGCCTCTTAGTACCATGGCCACTCTCCATTCATCACCAACACCATCACAACCTTTGTCATTCACATCTTGACTTTCCTCGACATCCATTCATTCTAAGACAACAACATGTCTCATTGACAACAAATGCAACCCAATGCACTTCAACCTAGATAGAGTCGGGTCCCCTAGATGTACGTGGAAGCCCCGTCACAAAATCCATGGATATCCCATCCCATTTCCACTCTGGGACCTCTAAGGGATGAAACAAGTCTACTGGAACATGGTGCTCTACCTTCACTTGCTGATAAGTGAGGCATTTTGAGACAAACTATACTACCACCTTCTTCATACCTGGACACCAGTGCTGTCGTCCAAGGTCCTGATACATCTTCGCCACTCCTAGATGTACCGCTAGAGGGGAAGTGTGGAACTCCTTCAACACCTTCTCCTGTATTCTTACTGGTACCATGGTACATCCTCTGAAAAGGATGATGTGCTCCCCACCTTCAGAAAACCCATCAGGTGCCTGCCCTGAGGATATCTAAGCAAGTCATGTCTCACAATCAACGTCCCCACACTGTTCCTCTCTGACTCACTGAAGAAGATGGGAAGTGATTGTGAGAGACTGTAGAAAGGATTCTCTTTCCTGATCAACAAAGGATATCTAAAATGCGGCCAGCTACTCCGTCAGCTCTCCTAGCAGCTGAATTCCTATTCTCCTACTGAGATCATTGACTACAACTTTCCCGTTTCTAGGATTATAGATTATCTCAAGGTCATAGTCCTGGAGGAATTCAAGTCATCACCGCTGTCTCAGGTTCTGGTCCTTTTAAGAGAAGATATACCCGAGACTCTAGTGGTTAGAGTATATTGTAAATCATTCTCCCAAAAAACTATGGGTGAGACTAGCCAATTTAAAAGAAATTGTTTTCACCCTTCTTCACCTACGTCCTATAAGAGCTGCTGAGATTTATCCTTTGCCGAAAAGAGAAATCTGGTCTCATCCTCTAGATGAACCACACCCATTTCCTAATACAGTCTATCTTGACATGAACGGTACTAATTCATGCCATGGACGACGTCAAAAGGCCTCGATTCTACTACCAAGAGATCCAACAGTTACTCTCGCCTCCAAGGGTTGAGTCACACTGTCGGCATCAGTGTGTGTTCACTAGGTCTCCTCCAATAGGAATCTCGAATATGATGGTCAAGTCAATGGTTTTATCTGGAATCTCTTAGTATTATCCACAAAAAAGTTAGGAAATCAAACATCACAAGGACAAGTGTCTCTTATTACTGCATCTCAAAGTACATAGACATAATTCAACCACAAACAACGACATCAATGAATCTAGAAGCTTCATGGACAAAGGAATCTATGCCTGGAACTAGTCCCGCTTCTGTCCACCTACTCCTGGAGCACTATGGTCGTAGACCTCAGCTGCCTGAAGCTGAGCTCTCCCCTATCCACACGTTCCCTACGGTCGGGGTGGACCTCCTGGTGGTGGTGGTGGTAGGCCCTCATAACGTTGTCCACCACCTACTGCTCGACCAGCTCCTCTTCCACGTCCACCTACTCCTGGTGGTCGAACCTATGGATCTGCCTGGGAGGTCCCTCTACTGCTTGTTGCTCATCTGCAGGGTGGGTCGGGTAGTCTCGAGCCATGTGACCCTACCCACCGCATGCATAGCACTGTCTACTCCTCATATGGATAGATCTGTCTTGTGTGCCCCACAAAACCAAACCTAATTCATGCAGTCAACCACCTGTGGGTCTGGTCCTCTTGGACCCCTGCATCATCTGTCTACTACCTTCTGTAGAAGACTCTGGTGCGTGTCGACTAGTTTTGGGTCTCACTGCTGGAGACTGCTCAGCAAGGAAACTCTCCACTTGAAGGGCTCGCTCCAATACACTCGTCCATGTCGGGATGTTGAGGGAGATCATCTAAGCCCTGATCTCATGCCTGAGTCCTTACTCAAAGGTCTGGGACCTGAAGAATAGGTTCCGTACCATATCTGTGGAGTAGCTTGAGAGGTCGGTGAACCTAGATGAGTACTGAGCTACTGTCATGCTTCCCTGCTCTAGATGAAGTAACTCCTGAATCCACACCACACTAAGGGTGGATGGTACAAACATTGCCCAAAACAGGATCTCGAAGTCTGTCCAGAGTAGGGATGCCTCATCATGCGCTTGGAGCATCACGCTCCACCATTTTACTGCTGTTTCCTAAAGGAGACTCGCCACAAGGATCACCATGAGGTTGGATGGTGTCCCGACCAATAGGAAAACTCTCAAAATATCCTTCATCCAATCCTCAGCTTCTTGTGGGTCTATCTCTCCCCAGAACCTGGGTAGTCTTTGGCATTGGAACTCGTGAAATTCACTCAGACATCATGCACTCTCTGCTACTGGAGATGATGGTATCGGTGGCCCAGCGAGTAGTTAATCCACTGGTACCTCTGCTGTGATGGGGCCCTACACCAAAGCCTCGTCGCTTAGTGGGCTACCATCTCGTATGAAACTATGAACCCTAGCTGGCTACCTTTGTGGGGCCATCCTGAAATGAAACAGGTGCACCACGATCAAAATAATATAACTGGTGAGATGAAACAAAGTAATCATGAAGAAAATTTTCAAAGGAAACACACACACAATCACTGTTTTCATGTCTTGAGTCAGAAGTCAGAAGTCATAGTCATAGTGTATGGATATATCAGCCGCCGTACCAACACCGATTTCCCTAAACTGATATCCACACCCAAAACACTTACCAGTATTTCCACTTAAAAGAATTCAGAGCCCATGTTCTGCGGTAGAACCTCCCTTTGTTACCAATTTTTCATGACCCGTCCCCCGGGGCCCATGTCGTAACTACCCCAAGCCCGCCTTCCATAGGCCAGGGGATGGCGACTAGCCCCAAAGGCATAAATCCCTAAACTGGGAAGGCATTTCCTTTATAACTGCAAACAAACATAACATGATAACAAGTGGAAGAAAACTCTATGTAATAACTAATTAAAGAAGAAGTGTTGGAAAGTACAAGGGCCAGAACTACAATCCCAATAGTAAAGTACAAGGAAAGGAAAAACATGTACAACTAAAAATACAAATAGCTGGAAGGTGCCTAGAAGCTCTTGAATCATCCACGACAGATCTTACCTGAAGGGTAAGTATAGACAGTCTCCTCAGTGCTCCACATCTTTCCTTCTCCTCCAGGTACCGACTCATCGTGAGGCCCACCTCCGAGTACCATCCAGTCCTCGTACTCTCCGCCTCAGTTAGTGATGTCCATCGTCTGCATCCAACACAACGAGGTGTGGGTATCCCTCGTACAGAGGTGAGTATAACGATACTCATTAGGGACCATGAGACTCTCAAGGTCTCACAAAATCCCCAATGGATAAACCACAGTAGAAAGATATAATCACGAAGTATCAACCAACTCTACTTAGGTATATGCCCATACATATACCTAAGTTATCAATCACAGTCGGACTCTAACTCTCGAGCCCAAGCACAAACCATTCCACAAATGAAGTAAAGTCAATAACCATGTTGATAATGGTTTAAAGACATGTCTTAGCTCGCACAGGTATACAACTCACAAAGAGGGGTGGACAGTATTAGATGTAGCCTCTGAATCATCTCCTCTTTCAAACCCACGTAGGATTCTGGAACAATATCAGTGCTGTCGAACCCACGTAGGATTCCGGTACAGTAGTCATCGCTGTCAAACCCATGTAAGATCCTGGTACAGAAGTCATTTCTCTCGAACCCATGGAGGATCCCAGTACAAAAGTCATCACTATCGAACCCATGTAGGATTCTTCTATATAAGTCCTCGCTGTCGAACCCACGTATGATCCTGGTACAGAAGTCACTGCAGTCAAACCCACGAAGGATCCCGGTACAGAAGTCGTCACTATCGAACCCACGTAGGATTCCGGTACAATATTCATCACTGTCGAACCCACATAGGATCCTGGTACAGAAGTCATCACTGTCGAACCCACTGAGGATTCCGTCATCTCAGTCACAGCCAACCCTAGGGTTCCTGTACACAACACACTCGATTTCGGGAGGGTCTGATCCTCGAGCCAAGTGTCGATACATCTACTATCTCGAAGTCTTGAGATGATGTATCCCATAGTTCCTTCTCATTATAAGGAACCCAACGCGATAGACAGTGCGTCAATTGGACGCCCAGTCTGAGAGTTATTGGAATTTCCGTTCCAAGGGGTCGGTTGGATTTCGGGTACAATAAAACCCGGATATACTCCAAAATAATCCGAATCTTGTGTGGAGTATTCCAAATGGACCATCTCATCAAAAGGAATCCAATTTAGTTGACGTCACGCCAATCAGACGTTCTGTCCTTAAGTTATAAGCATTTCTGTTCCGAGGGACCGGTTGGTTTCGGGTTTGAACCAACCATTCCATACAAAAACTTTGCCAAAAGCTTAAGTGTGATATACCGAAATGACCATCTTGTCCCAAGGAATCCTACGCAACTGAAGATGCATCGATCAGAT